>JAKOOJ010000003.1:115683441-118275941 GCA_022577455.1 Arizona elegans
GCCGAATAAGGAAGCGCCCGATTCTTTCAGAAGTCTTCTCCTGGATTCCAGTTTCGGGGACAAATGTTTATGTAAACACACACACTCCCAGAAGGCTTGCTATTGCGATTGGGTCACAGCCAAGAGAGAACTGAAGAGGCCGGGCAAAGAAAAGTTTAAAAGAGTGCCGCGACACTCTTCCATTTCTACTCTTTCTCCCCACCTCACAACGCCCCCCCCCCAATCCCGGGCCAACACACAGACACACTTTCTTATTGTTCTGAGATTTGTGCATTTTAAAAAGACGCCAGGAGATTTTGAGGGTTTTTCCTTCTTCCCTGGAAACCCCCCCACCCCTGCAGCTCTGAAGAGCTCCGGCTGGTATCCATTCTGCACCTGCCAGCTCAGAGAGGCTGCTTGGTCCCAGTCCCGTGCAGAAAATTTGCACAGCTTTGCATGTTTTAAAACTCTCAAACTCTAGGCTACAGTCTTTTCTTTTAGGGTCTTCTTCTACAATTCTCTTCCTCCTCCTCCTCCTCCTCCTCCTCCTCTCCTCACTAGCTTTTAAAATATTTGCTTTTTCTTTCCCCACCGTCCACCATCTTTTGTTGGGAGGAGACACACGAGAAGGGGGAAAATCTCCGCCCCCCCCCCCAAATCATTCAGGCACGATTTCAATCAAAAAGTAGAAGAGTTTAATAAGAGGTTATTCTGAAGGATTAAAAAAAAAGTAAAAGCTCCATTAATCAACTACAGTCTAATATTGAGGGAGTCTTAAATAGCCATTTCCTATCTTTGTTACAGTGACCACAACTATCTACAAAAGCATTGCAGGTTCCTTTTTTAGAACGAGCTTTAACATTATTTTCATGAGTAAAAAAAGTGTAATTAGAAGATAGTAATAAGATGCCACTTCTTTTAAAAACTAACAATAATAAGGCTTAGAATAAAAGCATTTCAAACAGGCAGAAATATACACTTTTTTTTTAAAAAAAGGAAGCTGTCCAAATGGAATTGAACTGATCTCTTTGTTTTATTTCAACTTTATCAATATGGCAACATCCCTTATTTAATTGAATCTGGATTCATAAAACGCTGGCCGTTATAATTTAGATTTAGCAGGCATAAAAGTCTTTGTGGAGAAATATCGTACCACTGTTTTATACTTCTCTCGTTGAAGTTTTTAGATACATTGGCACAATAGACAACGCTATATAATCACAAGAATAAAAAACCCAATGCCTTAAACATTTCATATATTCACATCGAAGAGTATTTGCCTTGACAAAAATGTATATTTAAATTGCAAAATGTCAGAATTTCTTTCGTGGAGAAAAAAAATATTCTGGATATTCCTTGAGACTGACTAGATTCTTTTCTCCTCGTGTCCAGCTCGGTTCTTCTGAGAAAACGAGTGGAAACGAAGAATAGTCAGAATCTTAACATGAAAGAACGATTCGGACTTTAAAAACTCCCGTGCTGCTCTTCAGAGATAATTGGTTTCGGTTCCGAAACTCAGAGGGCATGTGGCTCGAGTTTACCAAAGGCGGCATTCTCCCACCAGTGAAAGTTAAAATCTGAAGCGGTGGGGGGGCGGCCTGACAAGTCAAATGTATCTTTTGATTCAGAAACCGCTGCAAAGCCAGCCGGAGACACGTCAGAACTCGGCTGGAAGGAGACGGGGGGGGGGAGGAGAGAGGGAGGGGGGCGGGCGACTTTAGGGGCTGACAAATTGCGCGTCCTCGCAAATGTATTTGCAAGCTGTCAGGTGCATCTTTGGCCAGGCTGTTTGAAAGAGAGCGAGAAAGAAAGAAAGAGAAAGAAAGAAAGAAAGAAAGAAAGAAAGAAAGAAAGAAAGAAAGAAAGAAAGAAAGAAAGAAAGGAGAACAGGTAGGACTTTTAACCTTCAGCAAAAGAGAACCGGGTGTCCAAAGATAGGAAAGACCGAATGAGAAGGCAGAGAGGCAGGGAACTTCCATTATTTTCCTTTTCTTGTCTTAATTATCCGGGAACATTTAAATATATAAAAGAAGAACTCCAAAATTCGGCTAGCTTGGTGAGGATGATAGCATTTTATACCTCTGGTTAGCAACCATTTAAACTAAGGTTTGACTGCCTGGAAATAAGAAAAGAAGAGAAGGATGGCGACCTCAGCCACAATCATCTAGCCTTCCCAGTTCTTCACAGCCAACCCTTCGGCTGTCAAGGCAGAGGCAGGGGAAGATTGTCCTGGGCTAAGGAGGAAGTGTGGGAACGCTAAGGGCCTGGTTCTGGAAGGAGAGAGGTTAAGCCAAAAACTTGGACAGGGGTGGCTTTAATTTCCTCTCTGACTTGGAAGGGCAACCCCACCGTTTTCCCCATTCCGCCCTGGAAGGGACAAGTGATACTCCTGGGGTGAGTGGGGGTAAGGGGATCCTTTCCCTCCGTTGGGGCACTTCCTATGTGCCCGCCTCCCCCACCCCTCGCCGGGTCTCAGTCCTACTCAAGGGACAAAGAAACGAAGAATCAGCAGCTACAGAATAAACTAAAAATTTCCAGCGTCCCACTAGTAGTGACCGGTGCAAAAGGAGTTCTTAGCTCTAGGCCTCAGCACCGCGCATTTATTAGGAAGCAGCTCAGCAGCTGGGCACATTGGGACTTTTACTTTGGAGTAAAGCACGCTTAGGATCTCCCGCCAGGCCTTGCAGGCGCAGTGGCCCCTAGATAAGCTTCTGAGTAAGCCCCCGAGGTTTTCGTTGCATGAAATGAAGGGAGAGGGGGAAGAAAGAGAACGGCAATGTATTTCGGGGAACGGGAGCAACGTGGAAGGGACTCCGAATCGCCCCCTACGCCCCACGGTTCTCTTGTGTCACTGCCCCCACTCCGGGGGAGGGGGGGCACCGCGATCCTCTCTAAGGAGAAGGGCGGCTCATTGCATCACCGCCACTAGCGCGGCGCAAAAGCCCTGGCTGCTGCAGCTGCAAATGAGTTCTGGGGACGCTGCTTGCTGGACTGCTAACCCGGAAGACAAGAGCGGGGAGGAAGAAGTGTGTGTGTGTGTGTGTGATGTGTGTGTCTATGCGCGCGCGCGCGTGTGCGTTTCTGACGCTAGTTGTACGTGATTCTATTTCTGTACCTGCCTCTGCCAGTTTGTTGGAACAGTGCGAGGGGTCGCCGCCGCCGCCTGAGCCGCCCCCCCTCCCTCCGCTCTCCAGACCAGGCAGCCAGTCTCTCTCGGCTGCCACTCCTCCCGGCCGCTCCCCCTCCCAACCCCTTTTCCCTTTGCCCGCGGCTGGCATTGGAGCAGCTGCCTGTTGTCGCGGCCGCCGCAGGGATCGGGCGCCCGGAGGGAGACCACCCTCAGTTGCGGTGAGTATCCAGGCTGCCTTTGCTCTGCCCCAAAGAGAAGTCGCTCTGCCACAGGTCTTTCCTCTGGGGTGTCTGGTGGTCCGGTGTAAAATCCAGCCGGGTCTTTCACCGGAGTTATTTCTCCTTCTCCTCCTCCCCAGTTACTTTCTGATTCATCTCTCTGCTGACTTTCTTCGGGCGAGAGGCGAGTTTGCAAACGGCTATTTGCAAAGAAAGTAGGGAGGGTAACGCGGTTGTGTGCCAAAGAGAGAACTTAGCGCTTGGCCTTTGAAGTTTGCAATCGAGACCCGCCCTAGATCAGCGGGACCGAGCCAAGCGGCCGCTTCCGAAGGTTTCCCTTGTTTCTGCGGGAGAATCCCGCGGCAGCCGAAGCGAAGTTCTTGCTTTCTGACCACCAGAAGGGTGGCCGAGTTGGGCTGATATGCAAGAAAGGCGGGGGGTGGGGTGGGGGGGGAGAGAGAGGTTTTCCTTTTGCAGAGAAAAGCCAGGGGGCTTTTTAAAGAGGAGAGCGAGCAGGGCAGGCTGGAGCGGGCGAGAATGAACTTAATCTCAGGCGTGTGGCTGGCGGGAAGTTTGACACCCAAACCAGGAGCGAGAGAGAGAGAGAGAGAGAACTCTTGAAGCGAGTGTCAGTGACAGGAGCCGCAGGTGACAGGACATCTAAGAAGGAGGGCGCGTTTTAGAGAATGAATAGCGCAGACAACTCTGTCTTAATCGGACTTCCCAATGACACGCCTGGCTTCTGGTTCTTTCCGGTTCATTGTTTTTTTAAAAAAAAGTCTCTTAAAATGGGATAAATTGGGGGAGGGGAAAGTATGCAGGAAAGTGTGTGCGTTCGTGTGTGTGTGTGTGTGTGAAAGAGACAGAGTGAATATAAACAAACACTCTTTGCTATGTCTGTTCAGGCACAGGTGTCTTTGTAGCTGAAAAAAACACAACCGAATCGTTGCGAATGTATCTAGTCGGCACAAAGATGGAGGAGGATAATCTCCAAAATATACTCTATGTCCAAGAAAATACAACAATCGGAAAAAAAAGTTTCCTTCTCAGAGCAGAAAAATGAATGGGGAGCAATTTGCAGCAAATTATGAGGTTAATCATATATTAAAAGGAAACGTGTTTTTCCCCCCAAACCATAAGCTTGACAATAGAAAATTAAGGAGAAACAAAAAGTTGTATTTTTCTAACAGTGGCTATAATATCGGTATTTTCCTTCCACAAATTACTCAGGGGGGGGAGCTTTCGTTTACCAGGAACAAACCCATCCCTCCTTGTCCAGAGGCACGCATAGTATTGTATAAAAAAAAATATCCACATCCCCATGTATTTTAGGAAAAGCATCTGCAACTTCACGCAATCTGTTCTCCTCCTTCCCGCGGCTCCTCTTTCCGTTTTGACCCGAACACGGGAGGGTTTGGTGGGTGGGTGGGAAGATAGCGCAGGCTGAATCCTCGGCTCAGGGAAGCAATCGGAAATGGGAGCCGGCTGGCTGCTACCGTGCCGCGCACTCCTCTGCCCGCTCAAGCGGCTTCTCTCCAGAGAGGCGTTTAATGAAATGGACGGAATGGTTTGTTTAACCAGCCGTGGGAAGAAGCGGCCTGCAGCTCGGTCCCAGAGAATGAGCTCAGCGGTTGCGCCTGACCTCCGCGTGCGGGTTTCAGCGACGGGGAAAAAAACTAATTCAATCAGAGGCCCCCAACGCGCCCGCGTTCACGGACCAGAAGACATCCTGCTCGGCGGCTTCCTTGTACGGAGTTGGCTGCATTGAGAAGAGAGATCGTTCCGTTCCCCCCACCACCATCACTACCCGGGGCCCTCCGAAGGAGCAGGACTCCTCGCCCTAAAGAGTTCAGAAACCAGAGCCCTCGTGCCGCCCCGGTTGGGGACTGGAAGAAGACTTTGAAAGAAGAAGGCGCAGCTTCCCTGGTTGCGAGAAGGCGAGAATCCGACCTCCACTAAACAGGAGCCGGGCCAACCCGGCGCGATCCTGGAAACCCCCCCCACTTTCCTCTCCCACCGCCCTTGAAACGCAGAAGCCAGTTTGTAAAGGGCGAGGGGACGGGCAAAGCGATTGGATCGGGCTCGCCCAAATGAGCTGGACTTAGCAGGACTTGGGGATCTGATCCGGAGCCAGGAAGAGCACGAGCGAGAGGGCCGCGCATCTTTCCTCGAGGCTTGGGAGAGAACCTCGAGGCGCTGCTGCTCCGAGGATTAGCCCTTTGCCGGTGGGCAGGAGAGAGAGAGAAAGCTCAAGGAAGATTCTCCCCAGAAACCAGGGAAAGAGGGTGGCGCCTCCACTGCTGGGGTTTTTTATAAAAAACGGGAAAAGGCAGCTGGGATACTAGTAACAATATCGATGGTGGTGATGATGATAATGGTATTTATTATCATCAGCAACAGTATTTATTATCAGATAAATACTGCAGTAGCATTTATTATCGGAAAAGCAACAGTAACCCGAATAATGTTGCAAATTCTGCACGGTGAAAGCTTGGAAGGGAGAGTTGGGGGTGGGTTGGGTTTTTAAATTTGTGTTTGCCTTTTAATCTGCTACATGTTTGCAGCAGGATGCCCTTTCCTTTCCCGGCGGGTGCCCCGTTTTGTCAGGGAGAGCGGCCCTAATTCAGCGCTGATCAAAAACTGGCTGTAGGATAACTTGACCCGCAGCTTCAGGGGAGTTTCCTGGGCAGCTTTAGGGTCTCTCCCACCCCCCATTCCATAAACCAGCCAGTTTGATTAATCTTTACAATTTGTCTTTTAAAGCAAACAAGGGCGAATTATCAGCTCGTTAACTGAGATTTTATCACTTGTCTAAAACAAACCTTCCCCTTCCCCACAGAAAGATCGGGTCTGTTGCCCGTGGAGAAGTGTGATCATTTTTTCTTTTTTAAAAAATGATTTTAATTGATAATAGTTTGCTACGAATGTATTAATGTCAGGATTAACCGAATGGTGCCGTTAGCCGGAGGGATGCAGCGGTGACATTTCCTTTTATCCCATCAGATTTCAGTGATAATCTCGATATGGTTGCTGGAATGGTTGGCGATATCTAATGCAAAACGCTGGCTCGCTGCGTAATTAAAATCTTGCTCTGTTGGCCCCTGAATCTCGCCGCGTTGTTGAACCTGGAAGCGGGAGAAAGATGCCCAAATCAAAATGCTTTATAAACTTTTTGTCTGAGCCTTATTTTCAGGGAGTTCTTAAAAATAACGCCCTTTTCTTTCCCCCGCTTTTATTTTAAATAACGTTCTGTTGTTCTACGTATTATGCAAAGAAGAGGGAAGATAATTTAAAAGGGCAGCCAGATCTCCCCTCCACGTCTGGCAGAGGTAGCAGGCGAGTTTTCTTTAGTCGTTGCTCTCTTGCTGAATTGTCCACCACCTTTGACTCGGGCTGGCCTCGTTTTTATCCCCTATTCCAAGGCAACCAGTCTCTCTGGTAGCGATGGGATCTTGTCTCCTCCGCACCTCCTTTCCGGACTCTCAATTTAGAAGATCCGAGTCCGCCGTTTCCGAATGTCACTTTCCTGGTGGCTTGCTGCTGCTGCATTGTTTCGATCCCCAAGCGCGCGCACCCGCGCGCGCGCGCACCCGATTACCACCTCAACATGTGTGGGTCTTTGTGCGTGCTAGCTCGAGCACGGGAACTGTAAGTTCGGATGAGAAGCAGAAGCTTGGTTGGAAAACCAGAAAGGTTGGTTTGGAAGGGGATTGGGGGAAAGCAGCAGCAGCAGCAGCCTCAAGGCCCGGGAGCGGCTTGCTCCCCTTTGCAACCTAAGGCTGGCCTGGCGGTGATGTGCTGCGGTCCAGCGGCATCTTTGTCGTCCCCCCCCCCCCCCAGGCGTCCAATGACTCTGAAGGACAAGAGGCGCCTTCTAGACTCCAGATCTCCCATCTGCCGGGCAGGATCTGCTGCTGGCAAGAATGTCGCTTGTCTTCTCGCTTTCCAGCCGTGGGAAAAGAGGAGTGGCCTGGTCTGGCCCCGGGTTTCGGCCTCCGTGCTTCTTGCCGCAGAAAGATTGGTGGGTCGGCGCCTTTGCCACACCGGCTCCCCCCACCCCAAGCTCCTCGCCCCATGCCCGGAGTTTGGCGGCTCCTCTCTGCTTTGAAAGGAGGTCTTTCCTGGGAATAACATGCAAAGGAGGGGTGGAGGAGGGGGGGGGGGAGGCTGGGGGCAGCGGAGGAGGCTGGAAAGGAATTCAAAAGAGGCAGCGTCCCAGTTCCAGCAGTGGTCCCTCCCCTCCCCCGCACTCGCCCTTCTCCCCGCGGCGACCCGGGGCGGGATACCGACTAGGAAGCTCGAGGGCAGGGGAAGGGGGGAGGGGTCGGAGCGGGCGCTCCAGTGCGCCTTCCCGCCTGCCCTTGTTTTAGAATCTGGAATTGTTTTGTCTGGGTGGGAAGGTGACCGAGAGGCAACGGGCGGGCGGGAGAAGGGTGGCGGAGGGTTCAGATCCCTGAGCTGCTTTGGGGGGGAGAAGGAAGGCAGCGGAGGGCGGCGTATAGTAGCGTTTGGGGGGCTTATTATTAACAAGTTCATTTCCGGGCGAATTTGGCAGCGGCGGGTGACGTCAGAGTCCAGGCGTCTCC
Organism: Arizona elegans; assembly: GCA_022577455.1. Classification (NCBI taxonomy): domain Eukaryota; kingdom Metazoa; phylum Chordata; class Lepidosauria; order Squamata; family Colubridae; genus Arizona; species Arizona elegans. The sequence goes on from JAKOOJ010000003.1 coordinate 115,691,355, forward strand.
CTGACTGGGGCCGCCCGGTTGGGAGAACTAGACTCCTTATTGCCCGGTTCCTGGCTGTCAATCCTCCGTTTCCCCTCCCTTCAGAAAGGTGGGCTTCTCTCTCTCTCTCTCTCTCTCTCTCCCATTATGCAGGCTCCAAAGGGCAGAAGAGGTAAATTGACCCGCCTTTCCTTGTTTCGTGGGGAAAATGTCCACGAAGGAGGCTAATTTAGCCCAGACTGCCAAGTGGTTGGCCTCCTATTTTCCCTGTCCCCCAAATTCTTTGGCCAATAAAGTGAAGGTTTAGGAAAATTAGCTTTCTTCCCGCCTCTTTCCCCTCCCCTCTCCCCCATCCATCGCGGGAAATGCGGGATTGCATACGTTCAACAGGTATTGGGGGATTTTTAACCTAGCCCTCATCGTATTCCCGTCAATAGGGGGTCAAGCGGCCTGATTTTAGTGCCCCCCCAATTCTCTTCCTCGGAAGTAAGTAAGCCTTTTCTTACTTTCCATCCAAAAAGGAATTGGCCACCTCAACTACTAGTCTAAGGAAGGGCGCTGCCTGGTGATCGCAGCGCCGCCGATTCGGTCACACACACGCACAACGTGCGTAAACTACACCGTTTTAGATGAGAGTGTGTGCACCGACCACATCGCCATATAAGGAGACAATCCATTTCATTCTTGTCCAAGATCACCTAGAAGTGCATTGGGGAGATTATGCCCAGAGAGAGAGAGAAGGGTGTGTGTGTGTATGTATGGGGGAGGAACATTCAGCCACCATTTCCATTTTGTCCAGTGGGCAAAGCTGCAAGCTTTCCAGATGCACAGGACTCTGGGGGGGGGCGGGAAGGAGGAGAAAAAGGGAAGTGTCCTGCCTAAACTGAAAATTTACACATTGTCTCCCCCACTACTCCAATACAGTTACTAGTGTTTGAAAGAGTTGAAAGATTTTTTTTTTTTGCCTGCCCTGTTTCACTCTCCTGCTCATTTTATCCCATATAGATAATTCATACTGACACTCGTTTCATTGACACCAATGAGTTTATACAAAATGGATTATATCTCCTTTAGTGACCCCAAATAAAAGGCGCCATAGCTGCTTTTCTGTTTATAAGTCCGGAGAATGTTAAGAGAAGTGGAAGCAAGCCCGGAGTGGGGGTGGGTGGGAAAGGGCTTCAAGTAATAGCCAGGAGGCCAATATCAGGATCTTGACAGATCTCATCCCCTTGTGTTTACTGCTAATATTGAACATCAATTGTGCTACTGAGAAAAAGTGTGCAGTTTCTTCCCTGTTACATTTTGGTAGCTATATGTTGATTCATGCTTAAGCCCCATTTAAACCAATCAAGCATCCATTTTAAAAATACCCCCCCCCCCAAGATATTTGGTCCACAGGTGGTGAAACTTGAACTTTTCGTAGGGTACAAGTGGCTAAAGAAAGCCATTATATATTAATCTGGTCCATAAGTTTAAAAAGATGATTGATTCTGGGTTTCCCTGGTGCTTAGCCTTTAAGAAGAGGCTTGAAAGAGTCACTTGACACAAGGATGTTGCGTTTTTGGAAGAGTTTGTGTGAGTTCTTCACAACTGTTACCAAAAGGTGCTGGTGGTTTCTTTTTCAAAAATTAGGTAATGCTCAGGGTGACAAAGGAAGAAAACTGTGTGGGGGCATTTCTGGCAGATTTGGGAATTAATTCAGACCACCAGTTTCTTAATCTCCTTCTGGGAGAAAAGTTGCAATTCTCTGCAGATCCTGCTTTGCCTGAGGTAATCTGATTTTCTGGAGCATAAATATATCTAAAATTGCTTTATGTAATCCCTCATTTACAACAACGAAGATGCCTGATCTGCTACAATTAGTCTTTTAGACTTTAGAGAAAGATGCCACAAGCTCCATTGTTGTAAAATATACTACATCACTTTCCTAAAAGAGGGAAAGACGGACAGATAGGCAAGAACACTTGTTCCTATGGTCAGTGAAAAGTTTTATTCTAGAAAGAAATAAACGATTTTGAGCCCAGAAACAGTATTCTCAGGAAGATCATTTACAAAGAACCTGATGCATTTCTGTGTGAGGGAGCCTATGCCTGTGTTAGGCGGCTGGGTACCTTTCTACTGAGGCTTCAGAGAATGAAAGTACTCTGGTTTTATAGATGGCATCACACGGGATTACTCTCCTAATTGGATCTTCCACTCCACCTTTCCATGCTGTTTTACCTACAGGTGGGAGAACCTGGGTCTCTGCTGTGGGTGAGTTCCGGTTGATCTGATCGCCTTTAAGGATTTCCGAAGAACAGGCAGGAGTCAGAAAGGCCTACAAACGCCTCTTCAAATCTCGCCTAGCCCAGGGCCTGCCTTGCCTGCTTTCCGGAACAGGAAATGGGGCAAGGGCCAAATAAAAAGAAAGGAATCCTCTACTAGAGGAAAAGTGCGCGGGGCGGGATGGTGGGGGTGGAGGAGAGCTGGGAATTAAATATATATATATATATATATATATATATTTGCGTTCAGAACAAACTCTGGGCAATTTGGCTGAGATCGGTTTCTCTGCAAACCAGCTCCCTTCTTTGTCAACCCTTCCCGCTTAGTTTAGCTTCGGGTGCAGCACCGGTCCCACCTGACTTTGGGGATAAGGAGGGGATCCAAAAGAGAGGGCCAGGCGAAGAGCGGGAAGAAGGGGTGGTAGTGGTGAGGAGAGTTGATTTTGCAGTCAGAAGTTCTGTCAGCACTTCACCGAAATGGGTTAAATCCTGCCCCGATTGCCCAAGGGAAGGCAGAGACAAACGACGACAACGGAAAGGAAAAGGGGACATATTAAACACCCTGACTAGGGGATTAAGGCTCTGTTAAATTTACTCAAAAGCACATAGGGTTGGGGCTGCGCGAAAGTGAAAGGAAAAACCTAGGGTATAAGCTAATGGGGAAAGGAACAAAGAAGGTACTGGGCTTATTTACCGCGAATCTCCGTGATCTACCGACTCCTTTCAATTACCCACCCACCCATTTGCCGGGTGGGAGTTACAAATACGGAGATACCTCCGTCCAGATCTCTTTCGCTACCTACCAGGAGTTCCCACTCCTCACAACCAGCAAAGTTTGGCTATGGGATTTTCTTCTGGGTATGTATTGCAGAGGGGGGAGATGTGTGTAGCAAAACACAAGCTGATCTCCTCTAAAATGATGAGCCGATGCTAAAGTGTGCGCGGGGAGAGGCCAGAGGTCCCCCCCAAAAAATCTGACCACAAGTTGCAGACGCGAATGGCAGCCGCGTACGTGTTGGGAACAGAATCTCCAGAAACACCCCTGAAAGGGGAACAGACGGAAGTAGTAGGCTGTCATTAAAATGGAATCTAGTGAATATAACAATGGATATATTAAAAATAACCTCCGTCCGGTAAAGAGTGAGAGTTCCTGGAAGTTAGAAATTTCGCACAACTCAAAAGACTTGCCGGGCATCCCCAGGGCTCTGCGGTGGAAGAGATAAATCCCCCCAGAACGAAATAAATTACCCGTCCACTCGCTGCCCATTGGCAATAGGGGGTTTAGGAAGCAGGTCTCTCACGGAGGACGGAGGGTTGGGGAGGAATTCATGCCTCCTTCATTAGGAGAAAGAGCGAAGGGGAATCCGACCTCCACTAAACAGGAGCCGGGCCAACCCGGTGCGATCCTGGCAGGAGCCCTTTGCTCCTTTCGCTGGTAGGGAAAACCGGAGGGAACCCCCCCTTTTTTCTCTCTCTCCCACCGCCCTTGAAACGCAGAAGAAGCCAGTTTGTAAAGGGCGAGGGGGCGGGCGAAGAGATTGGATCGGGCTCGCCAAATGAGCTGGATTTAGAAAGCAGGACTGGGGATCTGATCCGGAGCCAGGAAGAGCACGAGGAGCGAGGGCCGCGCATCTTTCCTCGAGGCTTGGGAGAGAACCTCGAGGCGCTGCTGCTCCGAGGATTAGCCCCGTGCCGGTGGGCAGGAGAGAGAGAGAAAGCTCAAGGAAGATTCTCCCCAGAAACCAGGGAAACAGGGTGGCGCCTCCATTGCTTGTTTTGCTTTCTTTTCTTTTTTTTTAAAAAGGACATTAACTATCAATACAATTTTTTTTTTTTTTTTGGAAAGAAAACTCGACTTAGCCATACTAAGTGGCTTAATGTAAAAATGCCGCCAAATAATTGGTGTCCTCAAGTGAGGGATTGATTTGAAGGGGGGGAAGGAATTATTTTGAAACAGGTTTTTTCGCCAATCAGTTGTTCTTTTCTGGGTTTCGAAGCGATCCTTCTGGGTTTGTCTTACCTTGAAAGGCGCCGAGCGAAAGCTGCGGAGTCCGGGGTCGCCAGATCTTTCTGTAGCCACCCAACTGGCGGCTGTTAGGAGCCGTTTCTTAAGCGGAGGGGCTGAAAGTCCCTCTAGCTTTCAGCCAACAGAAATAAGATTTTTAGGGTTTTAAAACACAAGGTCGCTCGAGTGTATTCTTAGAGAGTTAAAATGCATCTAGAATTTAAATAGGAAGGCCCATTCAGTTAAACCGGCTTCAGTCACTATAAGAAGTGAAAAATAAAAAATAACATAGGTTTTATTTTTCTTTCTTTTTTTGTGGGGGGGGGGGACCTGTAAATGGCCTGATTTCCTTTGATCTTACTGGGTGCAAGAAATTGCAGAACAGCTATAAGTTCCAGTTGGTTTTGTGAGTTTACATAACACATAAAAGGCTTTTTTCTGAAAAGTTTGTTTTCAAAGTAAATCTGGTATTTCTGTCTGAATCAAAATATTAAGACTTTTTTAAAAAAAAATCAGAATTATACTTATTTATACTCAAGATTCATACCTATAATTACTTCCAAGTTGACAACTTGTGTTGTGTTTTGTTTTCTACTATAAAGTTATTTTCTATTTCAAATAAGCGAGGCCTTTCTTATCATAAATGTTAAGGCTGGCTTTGGAAGAAAAAATACACTTCAGTACAAGCCTGAATGTATTTACTTCTTCCACACAAATCGCATTTGTGTCTACGTAAGAGGCTCATGAAAGTTGCAATTCTAGAGAATGAAATAATACAATGAACTACCTAGTACAACTGGGAGAAAAGAAACTGGACACGCACAACAATACGGTTCTAAAGTTAAAAATATTCCCACCTTAAACACTAACTTCAACTTTCAGCTGTGGTGTATTTTCATAAACTACCCAACAGAAGTGTTTGACTTAAATCAAGCCCATAAATGAAAAAAATAATAATCCCATTTTAAAATGTTGGGTCGATAGGATTTTTTTTCGGGGGGGGGGAGGAAAGGGTCTCTAGCAAATATTCTGTTTTTCAAACCTGGGGGATATTTCGTAAGCCCCCTATTCTCCTATCCTTTGCTCTGCCTCCCGGCGGCACCTGGTGAAATATCTTTGCCCGGAGTCTTAAACCACCACCCTCAAACCACTTGGGGTTATTTAGTGCCTGCCGCGGACTTTATAAAACTTTGATATGGGCCGGGCACTCAACAAAATCCTTTTTGTTTTATTTCTTTTTTTTTTCTTTTTTTTAAAAAAAGAAGCTCCTCTGGTAGAGGAGAGAGCTGGAGTGGGGCTATCTCAGAAGTTATGGCAGAGAGAAGTCGAAAAGGCAGTGGAGGGTGGGTGGGTGTGCGCGCGGGGTGGGGTGGGTGAGGGCGGGGGAAGGGGGGGTGGCGAGCGTCTTTCTCTTTGGCGGGTTCAGCACTTTTTAGCTGTTTGGAGCAAAACGAGGGAATGGATTTTCTGGGGCCAATCGCAAGGCGAGACTAGACGCCGAGCTGCTGATTGGCTGGACGGAGGTTCTTAGCCTGTGTGTAGCCCCTAGTTCATGTCTACTGAACTGAGTCCAGCTGGCGCCAGAGCTGACACAGGATGCTTTGGGGATGTTACAGAAAAGGCCAGAATAAGTGGAGCTTGCCATCTGAGTAAGAGCCTCCATCCAATCCTCCTCTCTCGCGCTCTCCTTCGACTCTCCCTCCCACACTAATTTTTTCCCCCTTTTTCCATTTCCATCCTCCAAACAATCATCCGTCACCCCCCACCCCCATTCCCCCCTCCCCCCTCCCCCCCGTTTACAACCTAAAGAAACTTTTCAAACATTTGGAGTTCGAATTCAGTCTGCTTGGAAAGATCTCCTTGTAAGTATGTTTGATGAGCTGAATGCGGGTTGGTGTGTGTGTGGGGGGGCGCGGGTGGGAAAGCGACTCCTGGTTTTTATTTTGCAGAAATATAAATGCTTTCCCAGTTTCTTAATCCCTTTAGGATTCTTTTGGAAAATATCAGCCTGAACTCCTTTGTAGGCAAATGCAGATCAAAGATCTGCCTTCTGTCTTGTATTGTTATGGTTAAAAGAAGTCGTTCTGGCCGTGTTATTGACGGCAAGGGCAGTCTAACGAAGATGCAAAGGCCGGGTGGCGGGGGGGAATAGAGTGGGGTGGACGCCATGGATGGGATCGCTTTCGCTGTGCTCTGTGCCTGCTTCTCCTTCTTCCGCGTTTCCCTGAGTCCCTGCCGCGGTCCTTTCAGTGTAACCCCTTCCAAAGGCCCGCCGTGTACTCATCCTTCCCTCCTTCTTACAGGTGGTGATCCCAAGACGTGTGGCAACCGGAACCTCTCTCTCTCCGCAGCTTCCCGTCCTTCAAAGAGAGACAACTTTTCTTTTTCTCCCCCCCCTCCTTCCCCTTCCAAGGCCACCTCGCAGCTTCTGAGAGCTCTACGATTTTAAGCCAAACGAAACTAAAGGCAAAACGATTTGGGGTTGGAAGGAGGCGGGGAGGGGGGGCTAGGGGCGGAGTGGGCAAAAACCCACCGAAATGGAGGTAGCCACGGACCAGCCACGCTGGATGGCCCATCACGCCGTGCTCAACGGGCAGCACCCGGAGACTCATCACCCGGGACTGGCTCATAACTATATGGAACCGGCGCAGCTCCTACCTCCGGACGAAGTGGACGTCTTTTTTAACCATCTGGACTCCCAGGGCAACCCGTATTACGCCAACTCGGCCCACGCGAGAGCCAGGGTTTCCTACAGCCAGGCACACGGTAATTTTGCCCCCCCCCCCAATCCTTCTCGCTTCCCGTTTTCTGCTTCGGCCTCCTCCTGCTGATTGACCTCGGTGGAGAAGCGTCCGGAAGGTTTCCGGGCAAAATGCAGCAGTAAGAGAGAAGAGGGGGTGAGCCAGGGTGGGCTTTTCATCCTAGGGAAAAAAATAGAAAAAAAAAAAAAGCCTTAGCTCGTCAGTTGGAGGGCCGCTTTTAATTGACGGCGGGGCTGGGGGTGGTGGGGGAGAACAGAAAAGGGAAGGGACGTCCTTGTGCGTGGAGGAAGAGAGGCTTATTAGAGGCATTTTCGCAGCCGCAAGGCAGGCCCGTTTTCCGGATACGAAGATCTTAGCCTAATTCGAAACGCTTTTTAAACGTTTGTCCTTTTGTCAGTGGCCGTATAAGAACTGGAAGGGGCGGGGGAGTTTGCCAAGAATTCAATTTTTGTAAAATTGGAAAACAATCGTAAAACAGAGTATTCGTAATAATGCCGCCTGTCTGCAAGCCTCTTTGGGAAGCAGCAGCAAGCGGAATTGGGGGTGGGGGGGGGGAGCCGCCTGTTCTTGGCTTGTCAGCCCGCTCGCGTTGACGTTTTACTTCCCTCCACGTTCCAACTAAGTTTTGGCGTCCGATTGTGGAGCAGTGGGGCGATATAAGACGCCTGCCCGGCTCTGCTTTCCGTCACTTACGTTTGATCAAAAGTGTGGGGGGAGGGGGGCAGCTGACCCGGGAGAGTGGGGTGGGTGGGAAGGAAAGAGCCAGCGGACAAAGCAGTGGTGGGATTCAGCCAGTTCGCACCACTTCGGGAGAACCGGTTGTTAACTTCCTGAGCAGTTTGGTGAACTGGTTGTTGGAAGAAATCATGAGGACAGAGAACCGGTTGTTCAATTACTTGAATCCCACCACTGGGACAAAGTATCCATATTTGCATACTTTTCTCCTAAATCCCCCACTGATTTCCCCGAGGAGGCCCTACTAGATGGCTTTTTAAAGCCGGCATCTTTTTTTAAAAAAAAACAACGTTGTGCCTGTTTTGTTTTTTTGCGTGAGACCGCAAAGAACTGGGGGGGGGGGGGCGCGTTTCAGCCCTCTCCCCTCCGCGGGTTCAAGGGAGGGCAAGGAAAGGGCAGCTGAGCCGCTGCCTCCTAATTCTGACCTGCGTGGGTGATTTGGGAGATCTTCACGTTGGCGGGTTTGGGACGGACAGGTCAAGGAGGGGAAGGTGGTGGGGGCGTCTGCTTGTCTACCAAGCCCTGCTCCAGCATGAGGGAAACCTTTGAGGGGGTGGGTGGGGGAAGGGAAGAGGCGAGAGTGGGAGACAATCTTTTTACCTCAGGCTTTTGGCCTGCCTGGCTGACTGGCGCCTTTTCCTCCTTTCCCAGCCCGTCTGACCGGCGGCCAAATGTGCCGGCCTCACTTGCTCCACAGCCCCGGCTTGCCTTGGCTGGACAGCGGCAAAGCGGCGCTCTCGGCGGCTCACCATCACAACCCGTGGACGGTGAACCCTTTCACCAAGGGGCCTTTGCACCCTTCGGCGGCCGGCGCGCCGCCCGGCGCCATCTCGGTCTACCCCGGAGGCAGCAGCTCCGCTTCGAGCGCCGCCTCGGCCTCCTCGCTCACGCCGGCCTCCCACTCCGGCTCGCATCTCTTCGGCTTCCCGCCTACGCCGCCCAAGGAAGTCTCGCCGGACCCCAATGCGGGCAGCAGCGCCGCCTCGCCGGCCTCCGCTTCGGCCGGCGGCGGCAGGCAAGATGACAAGGAGCCCCTCAAGTACCAGGTGGCCCTGGCCGACGGCATGAAGATGGAGAGCGCCAGCCCGCTGCGCAGCAGTCTGGCCGCTTCCATGGGCGCCCAGCCGTCCACGCACCACCCCATCCCCACCTACCCTTCCTACGTGCCCGCCGCCCACGACTACGGCGGCAGCCTCTTCCACCCGGGCAGTTTCCTCGGGGGCCCCGCTTCTAGCTTCACCCCAAAGCAGAGGAGCAAAGCCAGGTCCTGCTCAGGTAAGACCGCTCTCCCCCCTTCTCCAGCCTTTCTGAAAAGCCTTGTTCACCTCGTCCTGCCTTCCAATCGCGGGTGGAGGGTGGGGGGATGGAGAGTAAAAGTTTTTCTGGTGGGAATTATTTAATTAATGCCACGTTGGAAATCGTTTTTTTTGCATCTTGAAACTTGGCTGCTTGCTTGCCTTTGCTGTCTCTGGGATAAGTGTGGCATAAATGTTGTAAGTTTATTAAATTCCCCTGTTACACATAACAGCCATCGATTGTTAATAACAGTTGTAGTAATATAAAAGGAGGGGCCTGAGAAGGGGTTTTGTTCTTCCTTGTGAACTGCAGGACTCGGGATTTCTTCTGTTTTAGATCATTCACAAAATAAGAATTGGAAAATATTCCAGGAGGTGAAAATCTGTACACGTATTTAATAAGAGCAACAATTTTGATTTAAATAATTTAGACATGATAATATGGATCATGTTTCTTTCCAATTTAGAAAATACTAGCCCTCTCCCCAAATATATTTGACTAATGCAGTAGTTAATTTTTTTTAATATGCACGCACAGACAAACACAATCTGAACAGAAATGAAATGAACGCTTAACTACTATTCTCTATTCAGTTCTAGTTTAATAATTCCAAATAAATGAATCACCACTTTGATCCTGTAACTGTAATAATCTAGGGAGATAACAATCATGATTGCAAGTATTAGTGGGCTTCTGGAGCTGGGTCATTTCTTCAAAAACTCTCCTTGATGTGTAGTTAAATACATTAAAGGATAAGCATTAAAAGCTTTTTTTTAATGGCCAGTTTTAAAATTTCCTGATCCGATTTGAATGGATTTCCATATTCCTACATTTTTGTGAGAATATGTAACAAAATTAAGTTATCAGTAGTTGTTCTGAGAATGTGGAGCACAAGAGCAATTCCAGTTTGTTATTTTTCATAATTTTAGTTTTTGCTAATTAGTTGGCAAGCCAGGTCTCTCTTTTTGTTCCAGTCTCTGATCTCCATAGAAGTCACTCATTTCTGAGCCCAAAAGCTGCCATAATCCATGAAAAACAAAAAATAAAGAAGACACACAAAGTTCGTAGATCAGAATTATGCAGATAAAAGAGTTTATATTGGTAAACCTCTTAATGCAACCCCATGAAAATCTGAGGCAACTGAATTCATTGGAAAAGCCTGATGTGCCTTACACTCTTTTGGGTGGGATCCCCATTACTGAAAATTTTAGTTAATTTGTTAACTGCTTAATAAAGATGAACTTTATCATAGATTTCTGTTAACTTTCAATAAAGTTCATCTTCATTAAACAAGGGACTTTATACAGGCTCAGCTGTTAAGGACTGAAATTTACAAGCTCTTTTTCTTATAACTTGTACAGAACTTTGCTTTCTCCCGATCATACAAAGTTCAAACATAGTTTACATAGGACTGCAGGCTTCCAAAGTACCTTTTAAATTGATAGTTTAAATGAATCTAATAAAACGTGAGGAACATCCTATGTCTTAGTTAACTCCAGTTCATCTGTTTGTTAAACCTGCAACTTATTTGCCTCTCTGTCATTACCTTTACAGATTTCAAGCCAAACATGCTCTTAGATTTCTTTTTAAAAAGACGATCAGTGTAATAAATAATACTCACATGAAACCAAACTTGGAATATTTTATATTAATTTAATGTTGTAATGGCTTTATCAGTAAAGATGAAATTTATTGTGATATCAAAGAAAAACAAAACAAGATACCTTTGTACCTCTTTTCAACATGGCTAGTAATTCAGAGACGTAACTACTTTTAGGAATGTTGCAAGAAAAGTACAGTACTTTTTGTTGCGTCTCTGTTTGGATCACCCTCTTTAAAGAAATTCTGGAATTTTGTGTTATATGCAACAGCGATAAAATACTTTTTTTTTTAATTGGCTACTTTTATAAACTGCTCTCCATTGCAATAGGAATCGTTGGGAAATTTGGTTACAACCTTCCTCCCATGACTTCTGTTCTCATTTGCCATAGTCAACACTGTTTATTAGATGTAGAAGTTTCCCTACATTTTGTAATGGAGATCCTGTCTTGTAGATAAAACTGGGGAAAGTTCGTGACCATTTAATGTTTTTGTAGGAGAAACAAGACTCACGACAAGGCGACTCCTGCAGCTTCCTGCTTAAGGAGGGACAAAAGCTAGGAACTCCTGGCTTCACAGAGGTCCCTCATTTTTCACTCCAGCCAGGGCTGTTTAAAAACCACCCACTCCATAGATTAAAGGAGACAGAGACACAGCTGAATTTAGTATGGCCAGCTCAAGTTACTGCCAAAGTGTATTTCCTCTGCATTAAATACTGTATGATTTGCATAAGCTCTGCTCAAAGAATTTCCTTGCCCTCAAACAAATGAACTTTTAGTTAATATTCTTACCCCCCACACCCGCCCTCTCCTTTTAAAAAGAGACTCCTGTTGAACAAGCAGCCGTGTTTAAGCATTTTGAGCCAGATCAATCTTAAGCCCATAACAAAGAGAATGCATAATAAATTAGATTTTGGATACAAGGGTATATGGAATGCCCAGAAACAAAAGTGAATTCTGCTTCATTCTAAAGAGTGCAACATTTATAAGAAAGAAAGAAAGAAAGAAAGAAAGAAAAAAAGAATTGGGCAAGCCAGAGGAAGAGAACTTTTCTCTAACCCCAAAACATTAATGAACAAAGATTGTGTATTCTTGTTTCAGTTCCAATATTACTTCTTAGATGTTGGAGAGAAGAGAGAGGAAAGAACAGCTTATGACTCTACATTTTTGGAACAGGGTCTGTTTTCTCATGTGGCAGCTGTAATAAAAAATACCCCTGTCTAGGTTAGACAGCGTTATTGTTACACGAGAAAGCAAATGCTTGAAAACTGCATGTCCCTACCTTTATTGTATGTACTGTAAATGTTGTGTCACTGACCTGTCTTTTTCCTCCCCTTTTAAATAAATTGAATAATAACCTGCTGTTTTGATATCTGGAATCTACCTAAATGGACAATGCAAAAAGCTTTTGTGAATTTGTTTTTAAAGAAAGAAATCCGGTTTCTTCGTGTTTCCATTTAGAAGGCAGAGAGTGTGTCAACTGTGGAGCTACTGCTACCCCTCTCTGGAGAAGAGACGGTACCGGGCATTACCTGTGTAACGCCTGCGGGCTATACCACAAAATGAACGGTCAAAACCGACCTCTCATTAAACCTAAGCGGAGACTGGTAGGTGCCTGTTTCTCTATCAGGTTCGGGGCAAAATGGTTTCATGGGACCATCCCTGCATTTGAAGGAAGAGGGTACAACCTGACCCATCTGTGGGATTCAGAACTTGCATGGAAGCTAGATACTCTCTGCACATGAAGGCTGTGTCTCTGAGAGGCCACAGAGTAGCCTAGGAACAAACGGCTAGGATCCCACCTGTAGTAATTTACATGCCAGGATATAAAACAATAGCTATTTCATATGGGAATATGTATATGCATTTGTATACTCTTAGTATACTCTTGATACAGATTTAGAAGTCCTGTGTTTTATTGCCCGTACAACAATCTTATGAAGTAGGCCGGTGGCACAGACTATACTGCCTCGCATGCTTACATTCTGCCTGTCTGTATCTTTGCAGCACATTCCTGCCTGTTTGAGAGTTACGTGCCCAATTAAATCGGCCTACTTCTTCCTGTGCATTATTCTGCCTCTTTTATCCAGAAAAGACAGCTTTAATTCATTTGACCTCTTGGACAGGTCAGATGGACGCTCAAACTGAAAGAATCACTTTTGCCTGCCTGCCCTCCCAGCTGAAAAGTACAAAAAGTGACCCAAAACAGAAAGTATTAAAAAAAAAACATAAAAATAATAATAGATGAGTCAAAACTGGTTCTGTCATTATTTGGATGGTTTTGTAGTCAGAGATTCCATGGTAAAACTAACATTAGCCTTCTTTAGAAGCCATCCTCCGATTGCCCTTTTCAAGGGCTGATTATTTTTCCATGGAGTCACCTATACTTTGTATTTTCATTTCAGGGTTGTTGATTTTTTAATTTTTGAAAAAAATGCGGAGCTCCTGGTAGTAGTTTCCTATCCGGATATCTGTATTCTGAAGATAAGGAAACTTTGTGTATCTGTTTCCTGGCTCTAAAAGCTTTAAAGAGTTTCTATAGGCAGGCCATGCTATTCAGGCCGTCTGTTTTGAAATTGCAAATAGGCTCTGCTGTACAAATATTTATTTAAAAAAGGAGAAAACACACACACACACACACACACACAGAGAGAGAGAACAATGTGATTTAGGGGGACCAAAAATGCCCTTGCTCTTTGGCAGGGGGCATTTTTTCCAGAATGATTATAAGGCTGAAGGAACGGTTCTAATGATCTAATGCTGAGACAGGATGCAAAGGATTTTGAGGGTCAGAACTTCAAGCGGGCAATTGTCTTAATGACTTACTTTTCTTCTGAAGTGATTGACACAACTAGAAAAATGTTAAGATAACAGGGAAATGTTATTGTCTCTGACAGGGCAAACTCCATGCCAGACTAAACGGGATAGGGTGCAGCGTTAAGGGCCAGTGTCTAGTAGGACACTGGAATAAGAAATAAGGAATCCCAAATATGCAAACATAGGTTTCTCTCTCTTTTTTCACAAGTATGGCTTTTAGCAGGTGAGTTTCTAGAGGTATATGTGCATGTTAAATTTTGGATCAGAGAGAAGGCAATTTTAAAATTTTGAACAAATCATTCTCTTGTCCGGTGAAAAATAAGATGCATTTTAAAACCCGATTTTATCTTGTCACATCTTGAAACAAGAAAAAATTGAATAGAAAGGGGACTATTTATATATATCATACTAAGCCTATAGCATAATAAAAGAGAATTATCCTATTCTAGCAGGAGCCTCATTGCTTCAATTGATGCACTAGTTTGGCATCTGTTAATTCAGTGTTCTCAACTTTGGCCACTTGAAAATGTGTGGACTTCAACTCCCAGAATTCCCCAGTCAGCCATGTTGAAGTCCACACAACTTCAAGTGGCCAAAGTTGGGAAACACAGTTTTAGGCTCAGAAGTTCTGGCAGCAGTAACCTTTTATGGGGTTTCAACAAGAAAAGGAAGTATACTTGACTAGTTTAGGTATCCCCTTTTCTTAAACCTTGTTGCATTTCCAGTGAATCAGCTCAGTAAGAGTTTTCTGGCTTACAGTCTTGCAGATTGGCAATAGCTGTAGATCAGTGGTACAGCACATTTTTTTTCAAGCAGACAGTTGGAGGTTCAACTCTTGGTAAATGAAAAAAAAAATAGTTAGATGCACGGGAGAGCTTTTTCTCAGGGTCACTTTGGTATTTGGAGTAGACTAAACTATATGGACAAAACAGATGCAACTTGTTTTAAGGCAGCTTTTTACAAACGGCATCAGAAAACTCTCTTAGTTAGCAAAATGATGTAATTGCGGCTTCTCCAGGGTATTCCTGGTCCCATTTAAAAAATTAAAATAATAGTCTTTCTTCTTGTTGTTCTTTATACGCCAATTAGTTTCAGTTAGATTTATGTAGAATAATTGTTCGAAGGATTGTGTCTGTTATTCTCTCAGTTATCCTTAAAAGTAATTTAAATTCTGCTACATGACATAGATGCCACATTCAGGTATACTGAATTTTTAAAGGGTCAGTTATATTCTACATCCTTTTAATGTGTGTACTAGGTACAGTCATTGATTTTCCTTTCTTACTGTTGAAGTGTATGATTCTATTATATAAAGTTGTACACAGCCTGGATTAGTGTGAGTCCCATTGAAACCAGTGGGATGTCAGTAATAGTATCTGTTGAAGTAAAGGAATATCTTTATACATCTCTTATTATTCTTGAATTTGTAAAAGAAAGTTGTGCAAGATTAATGAAAAATTGAATGTGCAAGGTAGATAATTATAATGGGGGGAAGTATTAATGTGTAGCATACATAGTAAATTAGGCTCTCTTAATTGCCTTGTGCTTTCAGATTTGTTAGACTACAATTTCCATAATTCTCAGACATGATCACCATTTTTAGACTATACATAGTATTAATTGTCTTGTAGTGGAGATTGGACAGAGTATTAACAAAGCCTGTTTTATGGGACTCCAAATTTAGATTAAAGAAAGCACTTTCACCACATTTATTTGTGGACACTTCAGCTTGCTACATCCTGGGCTCTCTTCCCTCTTCTTCATTCTGAGATTTTTGAAAATATTAAGATTTAAAATTGCATAGTTCACATGCTTTAACACCAATAGCAGAAGGACAGGCTCCATCTTTATTTTCAAGAATGCGTCTTAGTCTCAAATAAAAAAAAAAGATGAGTTGTTGCATAATTGGCGCGCTATTTGGCAGTAACCCTAGCTGCTCACAAAAAGGGAGATAGTAAACAGTGGAGGAATTTTGAGAAATGGAACTTTTAGATAGGGTTGGTTGCATTCTGGTGATTTGGTACCTTATATCTGGCTGTTTCCCCCTTTGTAGTAAATCAGTGAAGTTTTCTGAACCAAATCACTAAAATTCTTCCCCTTTTATGATAATGCCCTCAACATTTTCTCAAGGTTAGAATGAACCCACCAGCCTTTATACTTGGGCGTCTGATCTAAATGATGTGAAATATTGGTCTGATTTCCCTTCTCAATAAATTAGGGTTATATAGTGGCTAGCGGTATTATTGCCTGGCTGCTTCCAAAACCAGCAGAGAAATTAATTTGATTTTAAAAGACCTCTCTCACAGACTAAATATTTTATGTGGAGAAAAAGCATCTATATTTCCACATACTGCCTGGGGGGGGGGAATATTTCCTGAAACAGGAATCCTTTCCTACCAAAGATTCTTTTGTAAAAGAGAGGGTGCATTTTCTTCTACTCTTAAAAACTTCTGAAATGACCCTATTGTTTTCAGGGTTATGGGTCACTCCGCCAAGAACCAATTTAAAGGGGAAAGGCATTTTGTCTGAATGTAAATCTTACTTTCATGTACAAAATCAGTCCCCCCCACTCCCCTTTAGGGCCAAGCGAAAATTAATGCAATTCCTATTGGAATCCATAGCAATCTTGCCACATATTAGCACAGCAATGTATTATTAGTACAAGTCATTTATTTAAGCTGCTCAGAACTTCAGCCTCAATACAAAGATTTAAAGAACAAATGAGCTAATCAATAGATGCTGCTGTTAGGCTGGCATTTGTTTGCTAAAGCGTAGCAAATTCATGGGGGCCAATTTCATTTACTTCTTTTAAGATACGAAGAGACAGTTATTAGTTATATATTAAAGTGAAAGCTGTAATACAGCTGTACCCCCACCATCTTTACAAATATGGTAGTTATGTGGAAGAAAATATACTGAACTCTTTTTCAGTGTAGCATTATAGTTCCCTATTACTACAATCGGATTGCTGAGGCAGGAGTGTTAAGTACCGGAACAAGTAGCCTAAATATTCCAAATCCTTAAATTGCAAGTTATTAAAATTAAATAATTAAATGTGTCTTTGAAAGGATTAAAGTCTTTTGGTCCTTATTAATCAGAAATGGGGCATTTACATAGAGTTTAATTTACCTTGTTTTTATGAGTGATGGTGAAAATACACTCGCTAATTAAAAGTCTGATATTTGTAATGGTCTTGGCATTTGAATACGCCATAAGAATAGCAAACAAATAAATGCAGAGAGGAGTTAGAGGCAATGAGACAATGCAATATATTAACATAATTAAGGTTCTGTACCTTGTAATGAATTTAAGGACTCCTGACTAGAGAGAGGAACCTCATAATCACACCAAGCAGTCATGTAGATGTTCAACAGAAGGGCAAAAAATACCAAGCCCTGAGGCACTCCACAAATGAGGAACATAGGCTTGCTCTCTCCCCATTAACATTGACTACAGAAAAAGAGGAAAACCACTGCAGTGCTGTGTCCCCACTCCCAGACCCCACAGTTAGGATTCCTAGGTCCAGTGACAGCCTCTCATGGGAATATATCACCGCCTCCTTCAAGGCCAAAGGGATGATACCGTCTGTCACCTTCACATAGATCTAACTGCAGGTCACCTCCTAAACAGATTTAACAGCTCAGGGGGGACTGGATCTGAAACACTGGAATACTTTGCTTCTAGTTCTGTGGACTGTCCATTACTTCAGGAGGCAGAGATTCAAATTCATGCCGGATAAACTCAAAAACAATGCCCCAGGTTCCTCAGTCCAACTCTGAGTGTATCTGAGAATTTATCCGCCAGTTAGCCTGAATATTCTTCATAGTGATCCTGTAGGTTTTCTTGAGGCTCCTCATTTGAAGCAAGATTCTGTTTTGACATTTTTATGTTCAAATTTCCTAGTTAAGGGAACTACTGTAGATTCATCCGTCCTTAGCTTTGTGTTCTGCTGCTTTAAGCAGGTTTTGCCTCATCCAGTTCTGAGGCTGGCTGGGAGAAAATGAGTTAAAATGATGAAGTGGAATAAGAAAAGGGAAGAGTAGTTATCTGCAGAGTTCAGCTACTTCAGCTACTTGGCCTACATATTCATTCTTTTCCAAGTTCCCACTCTTCATGTGTGATATAATAGTTTTAAGAAGTTGAATTAGAATTCTGGGAATTGTAGACCCAGTATATCTGGAGGGCATCAGAAGTGGAGAACGCCAATGAAAATATCCCTCTACAGGCCTGATACATAAATAGTATGCACTGTAGGTGGCTGACAGACAGGCTCTGTCTCTTGATTTTTAGATGTGTTCTCACTTAAAGAACACCAACTTTCTCTGATTTCCGACATAGCCCTGAGTTCTTCATGCATAGCTGAAATTTACTGTTCATTGGCTAGTTGACTTCCCCTGCCCATGTGCAAAGGATGACAGGACAATTGCTTGGAAGGGGAGTGGGGAGACAGGATTTCTGTAAATGCATAAAGCTATCCAACACTGGCAAGAAAATGGAGACGTAGATAAGCTGTTGTGATTTTGAGTTGGGTGTGGAATTCACATTATCCATCAAATAGTTCATGTATGTTTGAATGACACAGCCACAAAGCAAAATAAAAAAAGACTGAGAACTTTAAGAGAGGGTGGCTGAATATTTAATATTTAATTTAAAATCAATGCAACAGTCTGCAATGCAAATAACATCTTCTCCAATATCTATCTATTTATTTTCATCTTTAATTAGTCAGCTGCTAGGAGAGCAGGAACCTGTTGTGCTAACTGCCAAACTACCACCACAACTTTATGGCGACGTAATGCCAATGGGGATCCAGTTTGTAATGCCTGTGGACTGTATTACAAATTGCACAATGTGAGTATTTTCTTGCCTTGTGTCTTCTTTTGCTTGCTTAGCTGAGATTGATGCCTTAACTGCCTGCTGTCCAGTAGCCTTTGCATTCATTGCAAAGGGACCTATTGAAGAAAAAAAACCTAACTCTTTAATGTTCCCCGGGGAAGTCATAATCATTCTTTGTTGGCATAGTGATGCTGGGTTCAATAACATTACAATGTGTTAGCTTGGCTTCTAAAGCCCAGATAATCTAGGCAAAAGAGAGTTATAACTCACAGTTATTGCTAAAGCATATTCATTTCTTCCCTACTGTACCCAAGTAATGCAGAGGATATTTAACACAGTTTTGTATCTCTCTCTCTCTCTATATATATATATATCTCAAGGTGAGGGAGTTTTAAAACTCCAGGTATGAAGTCAATGTGGAAATGTGTGCAGAATATTCTGTGTGTATATAGATAGAGGTAGAGATACATGTGCAAATATGAAAGGCAGTTTGATGTAGTAGTTACAGACACTGGATTAAAAACAGAGAGATTATGAGTTGTAATCCAGCTTTAGGCATCGAAGCCCCGTGAGAAGTTTTGGGTCAGTCACACTTTCAGCCCTATGAAGGCAGAAGTGGCAAACCACTTCCAAAAATATTGCCAAAAACCCTGCATGAACCCTGTCTATATAGTTGTCAGGAGTCAAGTTTGTATGGGAGTCAACCCCCATACAAATTATCTAAGGATATAGAGGTGATTTATTGTTAAAGAGCCAGAGTAAGGGAAGGAAGAGTGAAAGCAATCTGATCATACTTGATTTTGATGTGTTTTTATCCAATACAGTTAAGCTATAAACACAAGTTGCTGGGAGAACAAAGTGAGAACTATATAATGATGGATTTGGGGGAGAAGGGCACAAAATGTTTGCTGCTCAGAGAAGATTTAGGGGGTTCAAATATTTTTCTTTTTGCAGAAAAAATACCGCTTTGCTTGCAGGAGCCTGATTTTCTCATTTCTTGCAGGTGAACAGGCCACTGACCATGAAGAAGGAAGGGATTCAGACCAGAAATAGGAAAATGTCCAACAAATCCAAGAAGAGCAAGAAAGGCTCTGAATGTTTTGAGGAACTGTCTAAATGCATGCAGGAGAAGTCCTCACCTTTCAGTGCTGCTGCCCTGGCTAGTCACATGACACCAATGGGCCACTTGCCACCCTTCAGCCACTCTGGACATATCCTCCCAACTCCTACCCCCATTCACCCATCTTCCAGCATCTCATTTGGGCATCCACATCCATCTAGCATGGTCACAGCTATGGGATAGAGTTTAATGACTCTCACAGACTTCCAGAACTGGGCTTGGCCTAAGAGGACAGGAAGGAAAGACTTTGCCCAGGAAAGAAAATATGAGGAAGAAAGAAAGGAAAAGGGGATCTTGTTCCAGTAGAATTCAACTCCTAGTGCTAAATGGAAACTTTGCAATGATGGGTCTTCTGCAGAAATGCTTAGTGGTGCCTGTTATGCACTTTGCTCCCTCAGGTAAAAGGAGAAAGAGGAACTCATCTGTTTGATACGATACTTGCTTGTCCCAGTGGAAAGGAAGGGTGGCCAAAGTAGTGAAAGAAACTAGAGCCAGCTTTCCTTTCTCTTTGTTCATTACTGTGAATATTGTAAAGCGATTAACCATCTCCTGAAGCAGAGGAAGTTCAGTAGTAGCCACCTTTGCTGGATTTCTACCATGGATTGTGTTTTGTGGGGAAGAAAAATGGACAACTTTATTAAAAAAAATCTACTTTTTAAGGAACCAGTCACATAAAAAAAATAATTATTTATTTTGCTCTTGTGCTCCAGAAAGAGCTTCAAAACTCTTGCATGAATTTATGGATTTTTTATTTTATTTTTATTTTGTTTAAAGAAACATGCAACCTAGTAGAAAACAGTTTTTCTAATTATTATTTTTATTGCTTAATGGCCACATTTTTATTTCTCTTCATTGCTGTTAGATTTTTTTTTTTTTTTTGGAAAGAAATCTACTAGAAAGGGGATGTGTGTGAGAGAAGGAAGCGGTTGGCTTTATCATTGGTTACAAATAGCCTCAGGCATGGATTATTCAGACATAATTTTTGCAGTCTCTTTCTCAGTGTGAATATCTTGATGTAAAAGTGTGGCATTCTACAAGAGACCAGATACACTGGACAACTGGCTGAAAGGTTTTCCATAGGGAACAATCTTGTGGCTGGAGAGTAAAATAAAGGGAATTCCCACCTCAAACCATTTGCCTGTCCTAAAGGCCACCTCTTTGCTCTCTGGATTGCAAGTCAGCATAGATATCAGGTAGCTTCTCATAATTTATTTCATTGCCTTACCCCAGACTTCCCCAGCCTGGCATCCTCTCCCCAGTTAGGCTATAGTTACTGTCTCCTTAATCAGTATGATTCATGACTATTCCATTAGAGAGCAAGGACGTCCCAAGACATCTCACTGCCAAAGGCTGAGAAGAGATTACCCTCCTTCCTATTTAATGCAGAGGAGCTAAATGAATCAGTAGGTGGGCCTTAACAATAATGTGGGGCTCCTTTCATGGCTCAGTCTGCTGGGTTGAAAATCTGCAATAATATCTTGCATTAGAACCCACAATTTCTTTTCCAAGGCATTTCTCCCATTCAGGTTTATGACAATTCCCTGTATTATGCAAAAACAGATTGACATGGTAGTGAACTATCTTACACAGACCAGACAAACCCATGCCAGCCATTGGAGCAGCTATATTCTGCAGCAGCTGTCTTCTGCTGCTTTCCCTTTTTCTTCTGTAAGATTGTTTAACAAGGGGTGCCAAGTACTGAACCTTTGAAACCTTTGACAAACAAAACATCTATGGTGCTAGGTAACCATCGCCCTTTCTTTAGGACAATGTTTCTTAACCTTTAAACACATCTTTAAGGTTTGTAGACCAACTCCCAGAAGTTGGTTTGTAGACCAACTATCAGCATTCCCCAGCCAACTTGCTGGCTGGGGAATTTTGGGAGTTAAAGCCCATATATCTTAAAGTGCCAAAGTTGAGAAACATTTCTCTAGAGGACTATATTCTTAGATTTAAGATATAATTTCAGTTCATGGCAGAAGGGAAACCCTTTTAAGAAATCAGCCTGAAAGGAACCCTCATGGTGGTTCAGTTTAATCTGTTTTCTTAAGAAATTTGCCCAAGACACATAAACATAGAGTTCATCTCATACTATCTTATTAACACTTTGGCCAAGCAGAAATGGAATTTGCCAGCTGTAAGACAGATGTTGTGACAAATGCTCTGCTTGACTAGAGGTGGAAAGCAAATAAGAAAATGAAGATCTGCAAGGCAGGAGGGAAAAAAAAGATATTTTCAACTCTTCTGATAGATCAGATATAGCAACATCAAAGGAAAGTGATCTGCTCATGGGGAAAATGTGGTATATGGTTTCCTATAGCATATATATATATATATATGTAGATAGATAGATTTGTTTTTAAAGAAAATCACAAGTGTTCAGAAACAAAGTTGTCTCCCATTCTGAAACCATACTGTACGTAAACAGCTGAAGAATAAAACTCTTGCCAGTGTGAAATGTATTCTATTGATTGTTATGATCTGATGACTTTCATGATCACAAGGTCCAATATAACATATGATGTACATATGTAGCTATATTTCTGATGAAAAAAAATATGACCCCAATTAACAGAGGGGATTGATAATGTAAATCGCATAAAGCTAACTCTGTGGCAAGTTTTTAAATGTATTTTTTTTCCATTTTTTTTTCCAAGTCAAGCCCAACTTGTATCTTTAACTGCAAAAGTCTGCTTAAAACAAAAATCCAGGTGTACATTGTTTTTGCTTTCTCCTAAATCTGTAATTCAGTTTTTGGTACAAAGGACCAAGCATTCCGAGCAAATGCCTTTTCTGACTGTTTTGGTTTCTGTAGGCATAATATAGTTGCACTTTGTGAAGAAATAGAAATGACAGAAAACCCCCCACCACCACAAAAAAGCCCCCTCAAGAAACCCCCCCCAAACCAAAACTGAAAGAAATTCCACCTGGGATAAATATTAATTTCTGTTAGCCAAGATGGAAATTATTTACTCCTTTTCCTTGATTTGGGTGCATGTGTGTGTGTGTATGTGAGGAAAGGAGATTTTTGACATATGGTACAGTTATCCACCTTTTGTAGTAACCAAATTCCGTGAGGGTCAGAAGTGGGTGGGAATGGCTGGGTGAGAGAATGAGGAAGATAATAATGCTAGGAAACAAATCCACCCAGTACCACTGCTGCCCTCTCAAAAGCGAGGCCTACTCATGCCCTCTTTTTAGGAAGACTTAGGCTGCACATCACAAATGCTTGCTGGACCAAGTCCAAGGTTGACAAAGTGCAATAGATTGTCAGTCACTGCAGCATAAAAGTACCACAGTCAGGATTTAAATTATTTTGTACTTAATATCAGCATAAAGATTTGGCAGTATTTTCTGGTCTTTTTTAAAAAAAATTGGCTTAATTTTTGGATTAGTGAACTAAGTTATTGTTAATTATGTACAACATGTTTATATATTGTCTGTAAAAAAATGTATGCATCCCTCATATTCCTTCAAGGTGAATACTGCTAAGAATAATAATAATGATAATAATAAAAAAGATTACCCCCTTTTTGTGAAAGCAATTCTTGTTCTGCTTCATGGATCCTGGATTTTCCTGTTCCTATGCAGGATGACCTCACATTCACGAGGCAGTAGCATTGGTGTAATGGTGATGGGTGGGGGAGAATGGTAGAATATGGAAGGTCACAGATGGAATAGAAATGGACAATTTTCTAGAACAAGCTTAAAATGTATAAAACAGTTTATGTCTGGAAAATGTCCCTGTGCAATGAAGATACATTAAACCTTCAATATAGCTCCTAAATTGATACTCAAGAATCCAAGCTGGGGATTGTCTTGCTAACTGGCTCAGGATATTTTATATTGAAGGTGGATCAGAAGATCCATGGTACTAAATTGAAGTGACCTAGATAAGATGCCCTCTGGAAATCTCGTGCATTCTTCTGGTCTTACTATCTAGTTCCTTGGTTCTGGTGATCTTTCATCATCTCTGTTCTGAGTGGTAGTGATTCTGGAACATTTTGTTTAAAGTGTTTTTTAAAGTATTGAGAAAAATACAACTGTAACTGTGCCTATCGACTTTATTGTTTCGTAATAAATGGAGGAGGATGGCACAGAGAGAAACTGCACTCTGTGAGTGCTAGAACTTTATTATATGCTTTTAATTTATTAACTAAATTTATAAGACTGCCCAACTCAAACAAATGGTAAAACAAAAACAAGAATACTGCATGAGTAAAAATGTGGCATTTTGGTTCCTCCAATGCTCAATCTAGTGTAATTAATTAAAAACATTTAGAAATTTATGCAATGATAGGAGCCTGTTAACTTGAAATAATTTTGGAGTTTAAATTTTAGTTAGTTACTATGTTCATAATAAAAACATGAGCCTAAAGTTTCAAAAAATGAGATTCCGAGTCCCTTAATAAAAGAAAATTGTATACAGACTAAGTAAAGAAATAATCAAGCATTTCTTCCTGCATAAGAAAATCACATACGTTAGAGAGTATGATTCCTCAAATCCAGTGAGCCACAGACAAACAAAGCAGGCAGGGAATTTAAAAAATGCTTGAGAACCAGGACTTGCTAGTAGCTGATTTTTTTTTATTAAGCCATTCAGTATAATTTCAGTATTTTAAGATTTGTTTCTCTTTATAATTTGAGTTTCACTTGCATGGTTTCTGTCAGATATAAATTCCAGGTAGACAACCATTTTAATCTAATACATATTCTGATTAGTGTAGTTTTACATTTGCATTTTAGAACAATTCCTATTTCTCTGAAAGCGCACTTAGCTAACATTCAAATGCTCTAATTGTGGATTGGGTAGTAATGTAATTTAGAATTTGGCAGTTCTACCAAGAACATGAGCTTTCATAATGCAACATATTTCATCCTATTTGTGTCTATTGGATGAAATCCAAAGAAATGGGATGAGCTGGAACTTAATCACAGTCTTAAGCATTTAAGGCTTTTTTGTCCTAATGGGGATTTCAGTTGTTCCAGATTTCTTTGGACTGAATCTTAAATATTGGTGGTGCCAATAAGGAGGTCCCAATCTTACTTCTTGCTTCCATGGTGACTTAATCCAGTGTGTGTAAATAATTCCAGTTTTCCCAAAAGCTATTATAGAGTAGCAAGAAATCAGGTAATTATGCAGACTAAGGTATATAAAGAACACAGATGTTTTGTAAAAAGTGTTTTCAGAGGTAGGGAACTCTAGAAGCACATTTCTTCTCTTAGGGACTGGTTTTAGTTGGGCTATTCCTCCTGAAACTTCCTACTGTCAAGCTAGCTAGCAAAACAAATGCCAATTTTTCTCATTGGCAAAAGTTTCTTTGCAGTGACTCTTTACATTACAATTATATCTGTATTTTCAGCAATATAACATGATAAGTTTAATGATATTTGCCTTTAGTGTACATAATAGCCTTCCCAAGGCTGGAAGTGAGGATTGACATGCATGCTCAATTCCATTTTGGATTAATGTTTACTCAGATGAAATTTAAGGCAGGATTTATTCTCTAAAGCAGAGATCTGCTTTCCTTTGGCAGTGCTATCTTCTGAAACATAGAGGTGGTAACTAAATACCTGCACAACATAATTTTCCTTCATAAACTTCACCACAATTGGCACCCACATCTAGGAATCCAAATAACTCTGAATGCTAGGTCAGAGGGGATAATTTCAAGGCAAGTTTTATTTCGTTATTATTGCATTTACAGAAAGAAAAACAAATCCAGCTTCTCTGTCATACTAAAGTGACCAGTTCCAACTGAAATCAATCCTAGTTACTTTGTTTTTCCTAAGAAATGTGTGGATAATGCACTGTACATATGTATGCATATGTCTGTTTTTATCACTCTCATTCTCACATATACACTTTTCCCTCCTTTCAAAAGAAGGAAAAACAAAGATAAATCAGGAGAATAAAAATAGAGGCAAGGTTGAAGAAGAGGATGGTAGAAAAGAAAGAAATTTCTATATGTATTGGCCGAGTATCTGCAGAGAGAGGAAGACAAAATGAAATTTCTGCCTCATTAAAAGTAAAAAAGGCTCGGAGTTCTAGTACAGTGGATGTTCTTCCAGCATGAACTTTTTGACATGCTATTTTTAGGGAGACTGAATCTCCCTTTCAGTATTATCAATTCTGTTTCTGCAAATGCAAGACAACTCTTCCAGTTCAAAGACAACTGAAGAAATTCTCCCATTTTCTTTGTGTGTGTGTGTGTGTGTGTGTGTGTGTGTGTGAAATGGCAATTGCTATCAATATATCATTAGAGTTTTTCCTTGTTGGCACCATAGCACTAAAGACTGACCATCTTTGAAAAATCAAGCCATCTTTCTACAATTTGATTTTAGTGTTTGAACATATTTCTTATTGATGGTGATTTAGGATTATGTGTCATGAAGTTGTTGTTCATTCTTAGTAACCACACAGATATTCTCCATGATATCTGTCCCTAACCTAGTCCTTCAGTTCTTCCAACTGTGCTCTCATAGGTACTGTAACAAAGTCCATCCACCATACTGTTGGTTGCCCTCTTCCTCTCTTTTTGTCAACTTAGCTAGCATTAGAGTCTTCTCTGAACAGCTAATTCATGGTATAATGTATCCAAAGTAGGATAATTTGAGCCTGGTCATTTGCAACTCAAGTGAAAACTCTAGATTGGTTTATTTGATGGTGCATTGGTTTGTTTTCTTGGTTTCCTTGGGTAGCAAGACAATCTGTCAGCAGTAATCTGCATTGCTTGCTTATTGATTTGAGGTGGGTAATTTTATTTATTTATATTCATACACTGCTTTCTGCATTCAGAAGTGGTAAGGATTAAAAATACAATACTACAATAAAATTAAACATCAAACACTTTGCAAACAGCTGATAAAACTAAGCAGTCTGGAGATAAGGTTCATAAACTGAGAGAGAATATAAAGGCTGAAAAGAAAGAGAAACAGGTTTTTGCTCATTATCTCAAACCTACAGTAAAAGGTAGATTCTCACTCGAGACAAACTTGACTCCTGATGACTTTGTTTTCCTAGGGATGCTATCCAAGTGGTTTTCCACTGACATTCTCTAAACGTTTTATCTATTTCCTAGTTTAGATAACTATTTCCTAGTTCCCTCTTTTGCGGGAGGGAATTCTGCTATGCTTGTGCAATATTATATCTCTTTTGTTCTTATCAGACTCACTTCATAGCCAACTGTGGCAATTAAAATATTGAAAAATTGACTCCATCAGCTTAAGTCAGAAGGATGGGAGAAGGCCTCGCACCACCAGTCTTAGGGAAAAAGGAATGGGTCTGAAGAAGGGTATGTGGATGTGTTCTACAAGAATGTGGCCTACAAGGAAGAAGGGATGGAACTGATAATGCCTTGGGAAGAGAAAATTGGGATTCTACATGATAGTAATTTTCAAGTATTTTTCACAGTACGTCCTTAAGTCACGTGGAAGCAAAACTATGATCAGTTTTCTATCATTTGATTGTTGTGAGCTTCCCAGAGTTGTTGAAAATTTAATGCATTATTATTATCTATAATGCACTAATGATAATCTTAAGTTACATGAAGGCAGGGTCTGGTTGAATGTTTTTTAAAAAATTAAGTGACATGTACATAAAATTAAGAGTAGTACAACACTGGAACTAATTACCAAGGGATGTTTTTAAACCAAGGTTGGATGATCATCTGTATGCGACAGTTTACTACAGGTAGTCCTTGACTTATAATCATTCATCTAGTGATTGTTCGAAGTTACAATGGCACTGGAAAAATTGGCTTATGACCAGTTTTCACCCTTACAATTACTGCAGCATCCCCATGGTCACATGATCAAATTCAGGTGTTTGGCAACTGGTTCATATTTATGACCGTTGCAGTGTCCCAGGGTCATGGGATCACCATTTGTAATCTCCTCAGATGGTTTACCACAAGAAGAGTCAATGGGGGAAGCCAGATTCACTTAATGACCACATGATTCAATTAATAACTGCAGTGATTTGCTTAACAAATGTGGCACAAAGGTCATAAAATGGGGGGCACGACTAAGCTTAGCAATGGAAATTTTGGTCTCCATTGTGGTCATAAATTGAGGATTACGTGAATGGAATTTTGAAGTGAACTCTTCCAAATGGATTCTATGATTCAGAGTTCCTGTGAAGTTTCTGAGACTCAGAATCTTTAGGTTGCTACAGGCCAGGGGTGCTATTCAGCAGGTTCTGACAGGTTCTGGAGAACCAGTAGCGGAAATTTTGAGTAGTTTGGGGAACCGGCAAATACCACCTCTGGCTGGCCCCAGAGTGAGGTGGGAATGGAGATTTGCAATATCCTTCCCCCCAGGAGTGGGGAGGGAATGGAGATTTTGCAGTATCCTTCCCCTGCCACGCCTACCAAGCCACTCCCACCAAGCAACACCACGCCCACCAAGCAACACCACGCCCACCAAGCAACGCCCACAGAACCGGTAGTAAAAAAAATTGAATTCCACCACTTCTACAGGCCTATCTTCTTTTCAGTTCACTTTCTCCATAAAAATAGTTTATGCCCTGTAAGTGTCCTGATCTTGTTTGCCTTTGGATCCCACTGTTGGGATTTATGTTTTAAGTACGCTTAATGATCATGACTCAAACACCTAAAAGATTAGATTAGAGGCAGCATTTGATGTCAAAACCCAGGAAAAAGATTCAGGATTTTTAAAAGGCCCACCTTTTTGGATTTTGTTTTGTTTTGACTGCTGTGTTTGATTATTTTAACACAACAAAGATGCCTGATAAAATAATACCTTAGTATTTCACGTTTTTATTGAAAATGTCATTGTTTATCTGCCAGGGTCTGAAATAATGCTTTTTCTTTGGTGGTAAATTCAGTAATGCATGCAAAGTTCTTAAATTAATTGGGTGGCCTATAAATAGTTATATCAGGATTTTGCTTTTTTATTTCCTTGCCAAACATATATCACCTCTATCTTGAAAACTAGAAGAAAAGATGGTAAAGAATCCGCATAGTGTTAAGCATATAAATCAAGGACAAATGTCTGGATCTTCTTCCCTCTTTCCATTTCTTATATTAATTTTCCATTGGTGAAAGATATCAGATTTTGTTAGTCCCCATGAATTATTATTATTTTTTAAAGTGTAGGCTGGGCAAGAGTCAGGCTCACTTCCTGTGAACAATGACCCTGACCTGGGGAGTGAGAAAGGAATGCAGATATTCCTTTCTTGCACTTTCCTTTCAGAGTATTATGAAGGAGCCGGGGACCAATTAGTGCTGACCTCAAGGGGAAGCTTTGAGGAGAGAGCAAAATAAGACTGTACGGATACTTTCAGTGAAGCAGTTAAGAGGGTGAAGCCACCAACATGTAATTTCTGCCAGGGTATATACAATATACATTTTCTTTCTTTCTTTCTTTCTTTCTTTCTTTCTTTCTTTCTTTCTTTCTTTCTTTCTTTCTTTCTTTCTTTCTTTCTTTCTTTCATAATAAATTAATTCTATTTCTATATTTCTATTATTATTATCACCATCAATCTGAATCAGTCCAGACCTCTATGAAACCTGATAAAGGTCTGTTTATTGAAAATTAGGGCTATAATCTACCACACTGGTCCAATGCAGATTAGTAGCTAAATATTTTTTTGACTTTCCACTTTAGGGCTGAGAGAGTGACTGGCCCAAGGGTCTCCCTAACTACCTTAACCACTACCTATCATACAAGCTGTCATCTGTCTGTCTGTCTGTCTGTCTGTCTCCCTCCCTCCCTCCCTACCTCTTTCTAATCTATCTATCTTTCTGTCTCTCTCATCTACAATCTATATAATCATTTCTCTCTCTCTCTCTCTCTCTTCATCTTTCTGTCACTGATATTAAATAAGTTATCTGGGTACCTTCGAGACCGTCTTCTGCCACCAGTAGCCTCCCACCGGCCAGTCCGCTCCCACAGAGAGGGTCTCCTCAGGGTGCCATCGGCCAAATTATGTCGGCTAGCGACACCCTGGGGGAGGGCCTTCTCTGTGGGAGCCCCTGCCCTTTGGAATGAACTGCCCCCAGAAATGTGTAAGATCTCCGATCTCCGTGTATTTCGCTGTGCCCTTAAAACCTTGTTGTTCCGCCAGGCCGGGCTATCAATGTAAAGATTTTAATTGGTTTTAAATCTGGGATTTTAAATTTGGGGGTTTTATAATTGAGCCAATTATTTAATAATTTTAATTATTTTTAAATTTTGTCTGTCTTTGTGCTTTTAATCAGGCTGTACACCGCCCTGAGTCCTTCGGGAGAAGGGCAGTATAGAAATGAAATTAATAAAATAATAAATAAATAAATAAATAAATAAATAAATAAATAAATAAATAAAATATGTCATTTCAAAATAATTCCAAGAGACCCATTTCACTCCTTTGACTGTAGATCTTTTCTCAGGTGAACTAATGCTGATCTCCCTGTGTCTTCACAAGCTGCAGGTTTTGAGAAGGTGAGCTGACTAACTCTCAATTCAGCTGCTCCTCCAAAGAAAATGCTATAAAACATTTTAGCAAGTTATTTTCAGGGCAAATAGTTTCCCACTGGCAAGAAATCTGACCTTTTTTCATCTCCTGGCTCTTCAGGTCTCTCTCTTTCTCACTTCACCTCTCCCCATTCTGTATGTTTATTTGGACTGGTGGCTTTTCTGCCTTCTTGGTTTGCCACTGATCTCTTTTCCCCCTCTCCGTGAAAGATAAGGCATTGAAGAAAGAGAGGGAGGCTGGGTGGAGTGCAGATTTGCCTACTCCTCCATTGCCTACCCAGATGGCTTTTCTTTTATCCCCCTTCCACACAGTTCCACAGAGAGAAGGACATATGAAAGAGTGTGTGTACTTAGAGCCATGGTGGCGCAGTGGTTAGAATGCAGTATTGCAGGCTAATTCTGTTGACTGCCAGCAGTTTGATCCTGATCAGCTCAAGGTTCTATCTTTCCGAGATCAGTAAAATGAGGATCCAGATCGTTGGGGGCAATATGCTGACTCTGTATAAAGCTTAGGGCTGTAAAGCACTATGAAGCGGTACATAAGTCTAAGTGCTAGTGCTACTTGCATGATAAGGGAAAGGAGCCTTGGTAGTACAGTGGACTAAAGCACACTGTTATTAACATCAGCTGCTTGCAATTACTGTAAGTTCGAATCTCACCAGGCTCAAGGTTGACTCAGCCTTCCATCCTTTCAAAGGTAGGTAAAATGAGGACCCAGATTGTGGGGGCAATAAGCTGACTTTGTATAAATATACAAAAGGATGAAGGCTATTGCTTAACGCATTGTAAGCTGCCCTGAGTGTCCGGAGAAGGGCGGCATATAAATTAAAGCAAAAGCAAAAAAAAAAAAAAAAAAATGGGGCAAAACCAGTGTCCTACATGACAGACAATTCAGAGAGCTATCACATCTTAGCCTGACTAGGTGGCTCAGTGGCTAAGACACTGAGCTTGTCGATCAGAAAAGTCAGCAGTTTGGCGGTTCGAATCCCTAGTATAGGTCTCCTGCATGAGCAGGGGGTTGGACTAGATGACCTCTGAGGTCCCTTCCAACTCTGTTACTGTTACCCTGTATCTCTCAAGAGAGATGCAAAGGCTTGGTTAACCTAAAGGCTGTCTTCAGATTACCCCTATGAGATCATAAAGAGCTGTGGAACTCAAATTAAGAGCCAACACAGGAAAGAGGCTGAAGTGTAGGACTAGGTGAAGACATTCCAGGTCAATGTTCCCCATCCAATAGAACCTTTTGGCTAGTCAATATCACTTGGTCTAACCTATCCAAAAGGAGGGAACTAAGGACTTTGGAGTTGTGGAGATCTGCTATATATGTAATAAATAGTGGTGGGATTCAGCCAGTTCACACCTATTCAGGAGAACCGGTTGTTAACTTTCTAAGCAGTTCGGAAGAAATCGGTGGTTGGAAGAAATCTTATCTTGTTTCTTTTCCACTTTACAGGGCTAATCCTGTAAGGAACTGAAACATTCTGGTTTCTAGCCTAATCTTTATCGCCCTGCTTACAGAAACTGCCTCTCTGGTGAACCCTTATTACATTGTAACAGATAAGGCGAAACGTCCATTGATGTGAGTGATGTTGAGTTGGCCACGCCCACACAGTCACATGTCCAACAGGCCACGCCTATCCAACTGGTCATTAGGGCAGAGAACCAGTTGTTAAATTATTTGAATCACACCACTGGTAATAAACAGATATAGAAGTAAATGATTATTGAAAGGGGTTCAGTTGCATTTTCTTGAGATAGGGGCTGCCCTTCATCTAATTGTGATGAGTATGTTGATTTTCACAAAGATCCTCATCCGCAGAAGTGCACTCGGTTCTCCTCTTGGTTTCAGAAGATGTGGAGCTGGTTATCCTAAGAGTCACTTGTTTGTGAGATATAAAAAAATTGGCTACAATAATTTGAAGAATAAATAAAATCCTGTCGGTGTGCATTTATGCACACATGCACCAGCACTACATAGCACCCCAGGGGGCCAAGATACTTGTGGGTCTGGTCTCTGGTGATTTATGTTCATCTCACCAAATCCAATAGGATGGGCAAGAATGCTCCAGGCCTCTTTTGTGAAGCCAGGTCTTCTCCTGGGACCTAGCTGTATTGTCTTGAGATGTATATTTCCATTTTTAGTTAGCTGCCCTGAGTTAAAATCCCAAAGTGCTTAATTCAATAATGAAACATTCCAAGATTTTTTAAAAAAATTCTTTAAAAAATTCTGCCTTTATTATTTTCATAAATAACTCCAAATGGAGAACATACCTAATACTTCCCCTCCTCCTATTTTTCCCACAACAGTTACCCTGTGAGGTGAATTGGACTGGGAAAGAGTGACTGGCTCAAAGTCACCAAGTAGACTTTCATGTCTAGCCTGATTCCTTAATCACTAGACCAAACTGGTCTCAAACCAAACTTCTTCATTTATTTATTTATTTATTTATTTATTTATTATTGCAATTTACATGCCGCCATTCTCCCGAGGGACTCAGGGCAATGTTTTGGCTCCGTTACCTGAGCCTGTGTCATCGGCAGGAGAGGACTCCGAGAGTGAAGGAGAGGAGTTGGCAAGGCCTCCCTCTCCAGGACCCTCCTCTCTGGCAATGCCTTCGGTGTCCGCCAAAGGGCAAGAGATAGGGCCAGGGCCAAGCACGTCCACGCAGCCACAGGTGGACAGTGATGAGGGAAATGAGTCTTGGCTGGATCCTCGGCAGCGTCGCAGAGATAAGCATGCGCAACAGAAGAAAAGATGTGCCAGAGATTAAGCTGAGTCACTGGACCACACCCCACAGGGTATAAAAGGGGGTGAGGTGGCCATTCAGACTCTGTGATGGACAAAACTAACTACTATCGAGTCACATTGCATCTTTGGAAATAACATTATCGGCCTCGGATTTATTTTACGAACTGGACAATTTTTGACTGTGTGTATTTTGTTTAATGAGTAAAGTTCTCGGCAAGCAGCTACTGGGTTGCTGCCAAGCTTCTTATCGGAAGAATTGGTTGTCTGCCAGTTTATTTAACCCCCGGCTGTCTGTTTGTGTGCGTGTGTGAGACAGGGACAGAACAGGCGGCTTACAAAAACAATATCCAATACAAATCACAATAAAATTAAAATCAACAACCCAATTAAAACAATTTAAAATTATAACAATGTACACCCATAACGGATCAGTTAAGTTGACGAAAGAGCCACGTCTTCAACTTATGACAGAAGGAAAGGAGATCGGGGGCTGTCCTGAGCTCGGTGGGCAAATCATTTCAGAAGGTCGGGGCTCCCACAGAGAACGCTCTCCTCCTGGGGACCCCATCCCTGGCCTGCCAGAGATCATTTACTAGAGTGACCAATGCTGCTTCCGTGCTGTGACCATGCCTGAAACCAGATTGGTAAGGAGCGAGGTAGTCTGTTTCCTCCAGGAATTGAGGGAATTGCTGTGCCATCATGGACTCAACAACCTTTGCTAAAAAGCGAAGGTTGGAGCCTGGATGGTAGTTGTTAAGAATGTCAGGGTCCAGGCTAGGCTTCTTAAGGAGGGGCCGAACCACTGCCTCTTTGAGTGCAGCGGGGAAGACTCCTGCCCTTAACGAAACATTTCTATGTTTCCAGATTGTTTTAGAACAAAGTGGCAAATATAAGGGCCTCTCTCTAAGATTAGAAATAAAAGTGCCTTTAACTAATAAGCAGAAACATAGGATAAGCAGAAATGATGCTTCTTTTTTTTAAAGGTAACTGTGTAACAAGTACCTATTCGTTGCAAACAATTACCTCCCAGTCATTATAAACTGTAGGTTTGTTTAATTCTTTGAAAATTGGTAGACAGAATACGCCCAAGGGTAACTATATCATGTCAATGTGGTTTGAAATCAGGAATGACTCATCCAGTGCAGAGGTGGGTTTCAGCAGGTTCTGACCAGTTCGGGAGAACCAGTAGTAGAAATTTTTAGTAGTTCAGAGAACCAGTAGTAAAAATTCTGACTGGCCCCATCCCATCTATTCTCTGCCTCCCAAGTCCCAGCTGATCGAGAGGAAATGGGGATTTTGCAGTAACCTTCCCCTGGAGTGGGGTCCGAATGGAGATTTTACAGTATCCTTTCCCTGCTATGCCCACCATGCCACACCCACTAAGCCACACCCACAGAACCGGTAGTAAAAATTTTTGAAACCCACCACTGATCCAGTGGCATTATATCTTTGTTTCAACCTAAACTGAAATAGTGTGGAAAAATTTAAAATTAAACACTTTATTGTTCCATACATTCAAGGCCTCTCAACCCTTTGTGAGAATATTCACAATTTGGGTGCATTTAAAGTGGGGACTTCCAGTTTGCTTCTCGTCACTGCCAGATGGTCCCTCGGGACCGCCAGCCCCATTGCCTGTAAAGAGCCACCTTTACACCAGAAAGGCGTCTCGAAAAGCTCCATTTCCATGAGGAAATGTGAGACAGAGCCGGCGAGGGCAGGTAGAGCTCTCTGCGAAGCCCCAAAAGTTTTTTTTTACTTTTGGGGACGAAGAGGATGAGGCTCCCTATTTCCCCTGCCGCCGCTCCGGGCTTTGGGAGACCTCTGCCTTTTTGCAGAGCTAGGCGACAAGAACAAGCCTATTAAGAAAACTAACAGATCAATTAAAGAGGATGAGAGCTGGACCTGTGACCCTGAATTGCAAGTATTTACATTTATTTTATAAAAGTTACTGAAGAAGGAAAAAAAGAGTTTTTAAAATGGCGACTGCCGAGGCTTGAGAAAGGGCTGAAAGGGAAAGTCCTTCCGTCTCCTATTAAGATACAAAGTAGCGGAATAAATACTCCTGGCTACAATTGAAGATAAAGCTCCACTTTTGTGTTTTCTCTTTCCTGGAGATTTGATATTGATCTTGTGTGGAAAGAAGCTTTTTTTCTCTTTACTTTGCTTTTCTTTTCTTTTCTAAAAAAGTTTGCCTGTGTGGAAATATGGCATTTAGACTTACAAAGCCGGACAAACAAGCAGTGGGGGGGGGGGATTCCCCCATCCACAAACTATATGAACAAGTTCTTAATTTACAGTCTCAGAAAACTGATTTTAATATAATTGAATTTCTCCTGGAGGAGATTGTAAGAAGGGATGAGATTATGAATCAGAACTTTGAAAAATTTAAGCAGGAAATTAAAGAATTGGTACAATTAAAGTTTGATATCATGCAACGAAAGATTATAAAAATGGCTAATGGTTTCTCAGAATTTATGATCAAGTTGGATACAAATATCAATTTATTAGAGTCTAAAATGGAGGAAATTGAGGACAATTTGGACAATAAAATACAAAAAATTGAAAATGATTTGATAAACACTCAAGACAATAGCTTAGAAGAAAAACCTAAAATGGAAGCTGATCCAAAGATTTGTAATGCAGAAAACATACAACAATGGATTGAAAAGGAAGTTTTAATGATGCAATATAATTTTACTGAATATGCGATTAGACTGAGAGGATTACAGGAAAATAACAGAGATGACTTAAGGAAAATATCTTCTGAAATTCTGGCTGGGATCTTAAAAGTTCAACCTGAGGAAGTATTTTGTAGGATCGATAGAGTTTATAGAATAAACTCCTGGATTGCAAAGCAAAGGCAATTGCCTAGAGATGTGGTGATTTATTTTACAGATAAAGAAATAAGAAATAATATTGTGCAAAAATCTTTTAATTCTACTTTGCAATTGTTTGGAAGAAAGATTTGGATATACAAAGAACTACCGCCTAAGATGTTATTGGAAAGAAAGAAATTTGATTTTCTGATGACTGAGTTGAAAAAACGAAATATCTTATTCAGATGGGATGCTCCATTTGGTATAATATTGAGATATCAAGGAGAAAGATACCAATTAAATACTGTTGAAAAAGCGGAATAATTTTATCAAAAATTTTTAAAAATGAACTCAACATCTTTATGCACAACACAAGTTAAGCAGAAGGAGTTGGAAATAAAGGAAAAATATCGAGTTACAGAGGCCTCCGTAGATGAATTGCCTCAGATGGATTATCTATAAATAAGAGAGAAGTGGCATCGGATTCTAACGTGATGATTCATCAAGTCACAGACAAGTATGGAAATCAATTAGTTGATACACAACTTATAGAAAAGAAATATGAGTCACAAAAGCAAAACCAACAAGATCAAGTCATAAATCAGAACGAAAACCGATCAGTTGATATACAACTTGCAGAAAGGAAATTAGGATGGAGATCAAACCCACAAAAAGAAAGGAAAAAAAGAAACAGGTCTTACAAAAATAAAAATTTCTAAATTAAGCAACAGTGAAGCCAGTTATTTTTTTAAAAAATGATTGAATACACGAAAAGATAGTTGAGGCGAAGTAGTGGTTAATATTATCCTGAGGAGAGTGACAGACCTCTGCAATGCCATAACTTTGGGATGTGAAAAGGGCCTTAAACTGTTGGATTGGAATTATCTATTTTGGTTTTCTTTTTATTGATAAATGTATTATATTTATGCTGAGTTATAAAACAAGAGAGCTACGCTGGGGCATGCAGAAGATCTGGTTGTTACCCCATTATGACGGTGGGAATTAATAATCCTGAAGAAAGCCACTATTATAGATATTATATGGAATACAATTATGATGTCACTCGGGTGGTTTTCTTTTTTTATATATACGA
This sequence comes from Arizona elegans, assembly GCA_022577455.1. NCBI lineage: Eukaryota > Metazoa > Chordata > Lepidosauria > Squamata > Colubridae > Arizona > Arizona elegans. The sequence goes on from JAKOOJ010000003.1 coordinate 115,727,904, forward strand.
AGATATTCATTATTGATGGGGGCAGATGATAACTAAGGATTTTGAACATTCTGTTGCAAAGTCACAGGGGGGATGGGTGGTGAGGGGGGGTTAGGGAGGAGGGGGGAGAAAAAAAGGGGGGGAAATTTGTATTTGAAAACTTTTTCAATAAAAAAAAAAAGAAAAAAAAAGTGGGAACAAAAGTTGGGGTATATAAATTTTGGCCTGGTGGGTAAGGCACCGGGATAGAAACCAGGAGATTGTAAATTCTCGTCCTGCCTTAGCCATGAAAACCAGCAGGATGATTTTTGGGCCAATCCTTCTCTCTCAGTCCAACTCGCCTCACAGGATTGTTGTTGTAGGAGGCGGAAGATGTGTTGGATATGTTTACCATTTTCAATTTATTTGTAAGACAGGGAATGACTGAATGAATATATTACCTCAGCAACAATTATGTTCCTTTTAATATTTATAAGCTTGATTTCTTTTACATTTTCTAACTTCAAATTCCAATTTTAAGAAGTCTGCTTTAAGAATGACATGCAAATATTCCTGGTTTAAAAAGTTAAATATCAAACCTCACATGCACCACATTTATTTAGATTTGCATCTGGTTAACAATACCTTTTCTATTACATTTATAGCCTATTTCTCCTGAATATAAGATAAATTACAGGCAACTCTTAGAAGTAACGCAGTGAAAATTCTAAGCTTTTTTCACTTCATCTGTACTATATCTATATTCTTGTTGAATGTCTAGCAGTTGTTTACCCAGCTTGGTTACCTGCATAACAACTTTCTGAGGTGGTAGATCCATCATTTTAGAGATAGGGATGTTAAAGCTCAGAAATAATGGCTTGCTAAAGGTTAGTATTAATATCTCAAGGCAAAGCATTCAGTGCTTCATACCTTACATTGTTTCATTCAGCTTAAAAATAAAGATTTAGAAATGAATAGCTGTAATGGAAGAGGTCATCTCTCTTCATTCTTCTGCTAGCTTCCTTGTGATGTAAGCCAAGAAGCTGAGAATTTAACATCCTATGGTTATTCCAAATTTCTGTTTCCTCACAAGGGCCTTTTCTTGTCCTCTCATCCTTATCTCAAGATCCACAGAGTAACCCAAGTTCTAAAAGCCTCAAAAATAGGCCAAGCCTTTTAGTTGTTCTTGAAAGATGTCCGTGTGAACTGATCATTATAACACTCTCAGCAGCCAAGTTTATTATTGCCAAGTCAATGGTAATAGAAGTAATATAATATTTCTATGTGCTGCTAAAAACTCTGGGAACAAGGATGACTGCATTTGTGTACAAGACTCAACTATAATTGAGCAAAAGTCTGAAAAGTCTTTTTTCCCCTCTCTCTCTTGGGACAAATTGATTAGGGATAACATGCCAGTGAAAGTCAAGCCTGGAGCCAAAATAATTTTATCTTTTTTTGGAATGGGATGGGATGGGATGGGATGGGATGGGATGGGATGGGATGGGCTGGAATAGAATAGAATAGAATAGAATAGAATAGAATAGAATAGAATAGAATAGAATAGGTTTTATTTGGCAAAGTGTGATTAGACACACAAAGAATTTATCTCCAGTGCAGAAGCTCTCAGTTATCACTTCCTTCTTTCTTCTTGAGTGAACGATGAGGAGAGAATTACTTGAAGGGAAAAATCAAAAGGTGGGAGAAGAACAAAATCTCCTATGCAAGGTTTATCTTCAGCTGGAATTGCATACAATCCCAGAACTAAACTGGGGGAAGTGGGGAATGGGAAGGAATTCAGATCAGCTGGGAAGACAGATTTTCAGGGAAGAAATGCAGGCAGAAGAAAGATTGAGTATTGATGCCAAATGTGTTTGGCGATAGGCAGTTAATTCAGGTGACAGTGTAGAATCCTATGCTTTGAGCTCCAAGTCAAAACAATTGCTCTTTAGAAACAGATATACTTCCAGGCAAGACTGCTCAGCCCGAAGGTCCTTTATGAAAAGTGAGATATAAGTGAAGTGTTTTCATTATGTAGCTTTCTCCTGCACATTGTGCTATCAGCCTGTTTTCTTAGATGAAAATAAGTTTAAATAAGAGCAGGGCATAATAGATTCAGTACAATTCAGTACAGAAAGCTTTATAGCTTGCTTCATTTTAGCTTATCATCAAATGTTTTAATAAATCCTGCATTGTTGTGATAGTATGATTTTGGCAGAATTTGAACGCTGAAAAGTGCAGTGATGGATTTGTTTGATTTTGTAACACAAAAGGGGAAAAACAGTCCTTGGTTACACCTTTGTTTTCTGTCAATCAATCTCCTTTCTGGGTTGTTAGCTACATAGCAGGGCTAAAGTTACAGGTTACATGCAAAACTAGGTTCCCACAGCACAAAGTCAATCTTTGTTCCTTTTTCCAAATATCAATTCTGGACTAGATTCTTCAAACTAAGAACAGTGGAGAAAGAGGAAGGGATGTCAAACAAACAAAGGGAAAAAGGCTGGGATTTGTGCAATTTTGCCTGCTAACTTGACTTACCTCCTCTGACTGCAGACGCTCAAGCCCTTCTCCTTTCCTCCATCTTCTCAGGTGCACAGAACCTCTAATTTTGTTCTTTCACAATGCAAATCCTCTCTAGCTTATGGCTTTTAAGTTTGTCAATAGTTTTTTTTATTTAGACTCTTTTAACGGCAAGAAAAGCAGCTGTGCAGAAATATGGCATCTTGCCTCTTTGTGCTGGAGGATACTGATATTGCACTAATGCAGGGGTGGGTTCTACTTACCTTTACTACCGATTTGCATCTCGCAAAGTTTCTGTGCATGCGCAGATCACCTAGGATGACATCTGGGTCAGTGGGAGGAGCCTCCCACCGGTTTTACTACCGGTTCTTGCGAACCAGTCTGAACCGGGGGCAACCCACCACTGCACTAATGCGCTATACTATTCATATGTAAAAATATTGGGCCAAAATAAATGGTTATCCTTAAACATAGAACGATATAACCTTCCTCCAATTCTATTCTTTTTATTCATTATCCATTTTTCTGTGATCAAATTGAGGCCTGCCATCAGAAAAAGCTGTTTGTGGCTACCTTAAAACCTGAGTTTCCTGAAATGATTTGGATAATCATTTTTTATATTTTTTTTAGTTTTATTATGCTGTTTTGACATATCTCCCAAACATCTGTCCCTCTTTTTCTTTTGTTTTGTTCACACTTAATCTAGCTGAAGTTTACAGCAAATCAAAGCCATTCACAGGCAGGGATTGTCTAAATATGGAAAACAGGAAGTGAGTAACCTCTAACAGGAAATAGTTCATCTGATGGAGGCCAAGACCTAAGTTCCAATGCTTTTAAGAACCACTTGGAATAAAGCCAGTAAAATGAGGTTGGAAGAAATACTTTAGTACAAAGGATTCTGGGTTTTACAACAGGGAATTGCCTGTGGAAAGGTTTATTAATTAATTGCTGATTTTACAGTTAAGGGACATTTAAAAGGAAGGGATGAGATTGTTTTTTGAAAATGAAATACATTTTCTTATTAAGAATTCAACAGACAAGAAAGCAACAGAATTGGTAAACCTAAGAATTTTTGCACCGTTTAAATGAAATAAGAACCAAAACAATGGTCACATCTTATTTCAAATGATTATAGAGTGCAATGGTGTGTTCCTCCCTCCCTCCAACTCAATCTGAACTTTCAAAGGGATTGGTGGCAGGGTTGCTATTCAGCAGGTTCTGAGAGGTTCTGGAGAACCGGTAGCGGAAATTTTGAGCAGTTCGGAGAACCCGCAAATACTACCTCTGGCTGGCCCCAGAGTGGGGTGGGAATGGAGATTTTGCAGTATCCTTCCCCTGCCATGCCCACCAAGCCACACCACGCCCACCAAGCCATGCCCACAGAACCGGTAGTAAAAAAAAATTGGATTTCACAACTGATTGGTGGGGATGGGATGTCATTAGGACAGAATTTCCCAATCCTGGCAACTTTAAGTTATATGGACTTCAATTCTCAGAATTCCCCAGCCAGCAACTCCTTATATTTTAAAGTTGCCAAGATTGAGAAACACTGTATTAGGGTGCAACAGAACTCCATCTGTATCTTAAAATATCACTTTGGGAAAACATATGACATTAAATTTAGGGCAAGGGACACTTTGCTAATGAATGTTAACACCTCCTAGCCTTGAGGAATTCTTGGTGCTCTAAGAGCATAGAATTGCTTGTGTTGAAGCTGGGTTCATATGCCAGGATTTTAATTTCTCTGCCTTTAAAAGGGGGAATGCAAGAACTCTCATACTACTTGATTGATGTACTTTTCTGCTTTGAACACATCTGAATATACAGTATGTTGGTCTGTACTACTTTTACTTCTACTATAGAGGCCAGGGGTAGTATTCACTTACCTTCGCTACCGGTTCACAAATGTGAGTGCGGGCGCGCATGCACAGAGCATCAAAAATGGGATGTGATGACATTTGGGTGGGTGGGCGGAGCCTCCCGCAGCTGCAGCTTCTGGTTTGCCCAAACCGGATAGAACCAGCTGAATACCACCGCTGATAGAGGCTCTTCGGAGGATAAATGAAAATATTATTTTGGAATAGCAGGTAAAGAATAGAGTGAAATTAAAACTGAACCCTTCAAGTCTGAAGTTGATACTTTGCTGTATTCTTTATCGGTAGAATAGATAATGCTCAAGTTGCAGAAAGGAAGAATAAAAATGTTGTTCTATTATGCAGAAGAAGTGAATTAACTGAAGTTCTGACTATCTTTCTAGGTACATGCCTGCCAAGGCATTTTACCTTGTAAAATAATATGGATGAGTAAATTGAACTTTTGGGATACCTCAGGATGAAATATTTGAGTAATTTTAGCTAAAGGTAATGCTACCAGATGTAGAAATCCAGACAACCATTAGATGGCAGCAGAGTTTTCTGAATCCCTTTGCTGCTATCTAGGATTGTCTGGATTTTTGTAGCCCAGCTATGGTGATCTTACATTATTTCCAATGTTGGAACTAATAAGCCATTCAAGAATTGGGAATGGGAAGAACATTTTATTTTGTTCAGTATTATCACTGTATGCATTTTAATTGATTTTACCATACCTTTTTTTGACTTAGAAGACCAGAGTTAAAAAGCAAATGCTAGTGCTGCTTTTGTTCAATAATTTTTCAAACTACTTGGCTTTGTTTTTTGAATTGTTAAACCAAATTTACAAGGTTAGGAGTTCCTGATCAGATCTTCTTTCCCTAGTTGGAAGAATTCACGCCCTGTCCCTTAAATCCCCCACTCCCAATTTGTCTTTAATTGGGCTGGGGTTGCCCACCACAATGAAGCAAAGAGATGGGCTGTGACTCAATAAGGCAGTCTGACCACTGCAAACACATGTAGATGGTAAGCTTTCTGAGACTGGAGACTGTGGAATAGCACAGTTGCTTTGATTCATGGCTGAGAGAATAATAAAGCTAGTTATCACCCAGCAGATCTGGGGTGTTAAAACAAGAAGCCTGTGATTGTCAGGAGCTGCAGCTGGCCTTGGAACCATCAGCCTGCCAAGTTGGGAAGGCCCACCTGTTAGCTATGCCTGATTAATGGCTTTGATGCCCTTTACTGTGAAATAAGTACCTGGAGCTTTCCTCCTTTGCCCCTTATTAGTTTCCTGTGTCACTAAGCTTGTTTTTTTTTTTTAAATACCTGAATCTTGTGTAAATCAAACATATCATAGTTTGATCATGTATGTTTGCTTAATTTGCTGAAGTTCTGACTATCAGAAAGACAATGGGACAAAGTTGAGGCTTATATTTGTTTCTTCCATCTCTGTCTTTTTAGCTGTGAGATTGGACACAGTGAGTGAATAGATTGATTTTGCACTGAACTGAAGCAAGTAAAATACTGATGGGTATCACGTTCCTTTAACTGACAACTGCTTTGAAGCCGCATCTCTTAGTGTTGTGCCTGCTCATCATCATTCTCTGAGAAAGGAAAAAATTGGGTCATGCCACCACTTTGGCATGTAAATATTCCCAAAGAATGCCAGGAAAAAGTAATGTAGCCAGCATTTCCTGCTCTTCAAATATGTGAAATTCATCTTCCAGAATTCTTTACTCATGTGATCACTGTGGAGAATCCTGAGAATTGAAATCCACCCAACTAGAAAACACCCAGGCTGAGATGGTGTCCAGAGCAGAGCTATCTTATGCATCAAGAAATAACTTGAAAGCTCTTCTGAAGATAGAATCTGCAAAGCAGAGAATTAAAAGCCAGCCTGATTCCCTGAGGCAGGGAGTTCTGCAGATGGGCTTTAGAAGAAAAAAGCTCCAGTATGGTAATTTATTTTTCTTTTATCATTTATAATGCAATTCCATTCAAAAATTAAAAATCTGCCTCCCAGATGTCTTTAACTCCATGTTGGTCAAGATAGTTGGTGATGGGAGTTTGAAGCCCACCGACTTGAAGGAAGAGTAGTTGCAGAAAACTAAGTTGCAACTGCTCCATGGAAGTAGTAGCTAAGCATGAAATCACAGTGTTATTTTTTTTTTTAAAAGAAATTGTTTATAAGTAGACATTATAAGAGCCTTTGGTTATAAAGTCCTTGGCAGCCTCTAGTTACTTTTCTCTAGAGATATACAGCATCATCTTTGAGACTGTGATATCCATTCATTTACACACTTGTCCGCTTTCATCCCTCTGCTACCCAAGACTTGCTCTGCTTAGGAGATTTCAGTATTTCAGCTCCAAAGGCAGGCATGGAGGACCGATTATTCTATTTTTCCCTTAAAATATGAAAGTGGGCTGAGAGCCCAGAACTGAGTGAAATAATTAAGTTAAAGAGGACAAAATATCACAATTTTTGTTCTCTTTTTTCCTCAATCCAAAATGTAACTTTTCTTCCTATCACAATCCACCAATTTAAAAGACTGGGCTGCTTTTCTGTCACCTGATGAATCAGTGTTAAAAGTGAGGATGCCCTTCCCTTTACAGATCAGTAACTCACAAAGCTCCCTGATGGAAAACATTAAATTATATTCCATAGTTTTGGATATGTACCTGTACAGCACACTTATTTTTAGTCTTTCCAACTGTATATAATGCAGAAAAAGAAGAAAATTTTATTGTGGTCAAAGACCAGGACATATAAAGCCCAATAATGTAAAACATGTTAGTTGTTTATGAATAATTGCAAATGACAAAAGTAATTGGATGTATCAGTTAATTCACTATTTTGTATATGACAAGACAAAAATTAACCACATTTAGAGCAGGGGTGAAATCTACTTACTTTCCCTACCGGTTCGCCCACGCATCACATGTGTGCTTGGACCCTCTGCGCATGCGCAAACCCTTCTGTGCATGCGCAGAGGGCAAAAAACAGGTTACTTCCTGGTTAAAACCAGGAAGTAATGATGACCAGGTGGGTGGGCAGAGCCTCGCACTGCTGCCGCTACCGGTTCTCTGAACCATCCGCCGCTGTCACTACTGGTTCGGCTGAACTGGTACGAACTCGTAGCATTTCACCCCTGATTTAGAGTAACAAGGTCATGTGTATTTGAAATAAAAACTAAATAAAAATAGAATGATTAGGAAATTGAATCAGGCCACAAAGAATGTGCTCCTACATTTAGGGATTGTGTTTCTGCTGATAGGTATTGTAGTCTAAGGTGGGTGAAGAACAGATGTTGGTTTCAGCAGGTTCTGACCAGTTCTGGAGAACCGGTAGTGGAAATTTTGAGTAGTTCGGAGAACCGGTAGTAAAATTTCTGACTGGCCTCTCCACCATCTATTCTCTGCCTCCCAAGTCCCAGCTGATTGGGAGGAAATGGAGATTTTACAGTATCCTTCCCCTGCCATGCCCACCAAGCCATGCCGCACCCACCAAGCCATGCCACACCCACAGAACCGGTAATAAAAACTTTTGAAACCCACCACTGGTGAAGAAGCTACTTAGGAATATATCTTTGGAAAGAGTTGCTAGTTCCAACTGGATATTTTTAACCTGTACCTCAAAGCTGTTATTGCACTTTTGTTCCCAAGCCTGTAGAACTGAATTTTAAAAAAATCCAGGAGCTCTATTTTTTGTTCATTGCTTTGTATCAGAATCAGACAAATTTATCAATAAGAAACGGAGGTGTCAGATCTACAAGGGCAAGGGAAATTATGGCCCAGTACTTAATACAATGTAATCAGATATTAGTCTCAATTTTATTTTATTTTATTGATGGCAGATCCACAGTGAAGAATTGCGTTGGAGTATGTTTCTGAGAAATGTGGTCTGGACTCTTTCTAGATCAGGGGTGTCAAACTCAAGGCCCAGGGATCGGATCCAGCCTATGGGGTGCTTACATCTGGCCCACGGGGTCACCCTGGAAACATCAAAGGACTGGTTTGCATGCTTCTGCCAGCGAAAACGGAGCTCAGGAAAACATGTGGCCCTCCCGAGCTCCGTTTTCACTGGCAGAGGATTGCAGAAGGCTGTTGCAGCTGAAAATGGAGCTTGGGAGCTGGTTTTCACTGGCAGAGCGCTCAGGCCATCACATGAGTGACGTAGAATTGGCCATGCCCACCCTAGTCACATCCACCACCACCCCCGAAATCAAACACAACCCTGATGCAGCCCTCAATGAAATCGAGTTTGATACCCATGTTCTAGATGAACAGAAGAACTGTGTGGGCCTAATTAAGCATCAAATAGCAGCCATGCTCTAACTTTAGTTGAATATGTTGAAGCGCAACAAGGATAAGTAATGCTCCTTTAGTATAGAGGAATGATTGCAATGTTGTAGTGCCTTTCTGGGGGTTTTATGCTACATATTCCCTGTGGATGAGGTCATGGCATGAAAAATTATGCCTAGGTATGTAAATGATTTAACTTGGTCAATAGGATAATTTAATGCCCAGATATATCTTTTAGAACATTTCACACTTTTACATATAATATAGGTACATATCTCATGGATCCTTATGCTTCTCCCTAGATCAGGGGTGTCAATCTCATGTCACGACAGCGCACGTGATGTATCAGGACTTTTCCTCCCTTCACTAAACTGGGCATGGGCGTGGCCAATGCATGAATGCATCTGGCCCGTAGGCCGGGAATTTGACAGCCCTGCCCTAGATCATATTAAAATAGTAAGGTAGTAGAAGAATTCATCAGAAAAGATGCTGAAGGATACCTAACAGTTGATTATAAAACCTTATATATTTCTGGGCCTGGATATTTAAGAAACTACCTTCATCAAGTACATTTGCACATCTGATCCCCTCTTATCATGAGGTAAGGATTTCACCTTCTCTACAAAGATGAGCCTCACTCATTATGGCATTCCAGAGAATTGTAAACACTTGGCTTTTCTGAAAGGCTTTTAGAATAAATTCCTGGAGTCATGGTCACCAGGTGTTTTTATTATTGTTTTTGATTACTGTTAAATTGCTATGTTGCATTATTATTTTATTATGATTCATAGCCTTATGTTGCCTACAGCAGGGCTCCCCAACTCCCAGTGGGCTGCGGCCTGTTCAAAACCGGGTTGCTGGGGCTTTGCGCAAGCACTCTCCACTCATGTGAGTGGAGCTTTGCAGCTGAGCACAAGCACCCTCCGCTCAAGTAATCTCCACTTGCGTGAATGCCTGCCGGTCACGTGTGAAGCTCCATTCGCACGAGTGGAAGGCATGCGTGCGTACAACTTGAACAAATGGAGCTGTGTGTGTGTGTCTGCCACTCACTCCCCCCCACACATGCTGGGCCGCCAAAAAGTTGTCCATCTGCATCAAGGTGGTTGATATATTTATAAATAAATACATAATTCTAGCTTGTTTGCATATCTTGTTTTGCATTGATCCAGTGGAAAATTGGCTGATTTAGTTGCAGACTGAATTTGTTCTTTATAATTTAAGATTTTTCAGTCTAGTCTTCTGGGAAATCATTAAATAGCTGATTGATTGATTGATTATGTGCCATCAAGTCATTGTTGATTATTAGCAACTACCTAGGTTTTCTCCCGAACAGTCTGTCCCTAACCTGGTTTTTCAAGCCTTCTAACTGTGCATTCATCACCACTGTAACTAAATCCATCCATCTTGGTGCTGGTCATCCTCTTCTTCTTTTTTCTTCCATCATTCGTAACATTAGAGCCTTTTCCAGAAAGCTAGGTTGTCACATAACATCTTTGAAGTAAGATAATTTTAATCTGTTCATTTCTGCTTTAAGTGAGAACTCTAGGTTTATTTATTTGATGATCCAGCAGTTTGTTTTCTTGATTATCTACATTCTCAGGAGTCTACTTCAGCACCAAAGTGCAAAAAACATCAAGACTCTCTTATCCTGCTTCTTCAAATTTCAACTTTCACTCCCATACAGTGTCACAGTGAATCTCATGACTGCCCGCTATTTTTAAAATCTTACATGAATATATTAGTTAATATTCTCTTTCCAACTAGGGCAGATAACAGTCATCCTCAGACTTTGACTGCTGAGCTGGACCCACACTCAAAAACTACATGGTCATCATCTGTCAGATTATCATAGGGCAGGGGTCAGCAACCTATGGCTCTGGAGCCGCATGTGGCTCTTTCACCTCTCTGCTGTGGCTCCTTGTCACTCAAAATATGCGGCACAACCACCAATGTGCAACACCCGCCAGTACGCAATTTATTGAGCTTTTCAACCCCCAGTAGGCCAACCATGGATAAATCCAAGAAAAGAAAAGTTTCAGAAGAAAACAGAACATTTAATTCAACTACATATGCTAGTTTTGTGGCCGCTCAAGAAAGAGTCAGGCACAGGAAGGGTTTTGTGGCTCCGGGTGTTTTCTTTTCTGTGGGAAACGGGTCCAAATGGCTCTTTGAGTGTTTAAGGTTGCAGACCCCTGTCATAGGGCCTTGGAGGTGGGCATTTTCCATTGCTGTACCATTCTTTGGAACTCCCTTTCAGGTGAGATTGTTCTGCTTTATTCGTTATGTGCGTTCAAAAATCTTTTTAAAAATTCTTGCTGGCACAGGAGCAAGGTGATTTATAATAGACAAGTAAGCTCTGCAGTGCAGATGCTGCTTAATATGGATTTTGTGTGCGGTTGTGAAATTAATGGATGCTACAGAGACGTTCTAAAAAATTGGTGGGAATGATTCGTAAGGAGAAGTTATGTTTTAACTGTCTGTGGAGATTCTCAATCATCTAGGTCATAGTTGTCCCAAAGGTGCTTTTTTCTTCAAAAGGCAACTGGACTGTTTTTTTCTTGAAGAAGAAGAAAACATTTTGCTTGTCATCCAAGAAGCTTCATCAGTTCTGCTGGCAGGGGGGATGAAAGGATAGGCAGGTACTGACAGTTGATACTGGATGGTGGTGGGGATGGAAGGATCATATTTCTTTGCAGTCATCTGGTCATCTTGAGGCCACTTGGGGGTTTAACCCTACAGATTATAGATCTCCTTTGATCAAAGCTGCGTAACTTTCTTACACCCAGAGAGCACACTTTACACGTGATATCACAATGTCAGTGGCAACGAAAGACCCAATGTTGTGGTTCTTTCATTTTTGTGTGTGTGTTTGTGTTAAAGCAGCAAATTGGATGTATTTACTGACGCTTAAGGCATCCTCTTTGCTCGTTAAACACCCCTCCCCCCCACTTCCAAATGAAAATGAAATGGGACCACCTCCATTTTCTTTGCCTTAAGCCTCTTGGAAGCCTCTTTCTGAAACAGAAATGTACCAACCAAAATAAGGAAATGAATATCAATGGAGAAATAAAGAAAATCTTAAATGCTCTAATAGGGTAAAATTATGAAGAGAGAAGAAAGGGGAGAAAGGAAGAAGTATGCTTAGGAAACAGCTCCAGGATCTTTTTAGAAGATCAGAAAGAACATTATCCTAGAAAGAAGAACAGAAGAGGCAGCTAAACAAGAATACAGTTAGTCAGGGCTGGTAGGGAGAAAACTATGCAAAATGAGTTAATAATAGCCAAAGGGATTAAGGGCAATAAATAGGTTTTTACAAATATATCTGGAGAAACTGAAGAACTAGGCAGAAAGGGAGAGAGGTAAGAAAAGGCAGGATGGGCACGGATTCCAAATGGAAACAATCATTTTCTCTTGCTGGCAAAGGAAAAAACAGGACAAAGTTTAAGGCCCTTTTAATTGTTGACTCAGATGTAAATCTGTTGATGCAGTGAATATAAATACTAATAGACATTTATATTTAGGTATATACTGTAGTTAAGTTTAGAGGCTATTTCAATCATAAATGACTGTATGTGACAGAAACTCCAATAGTGTTGAAACAATAAATGACAGTAACGTAATAGAAAGCTTGGAGTAATATTAGCCCCACATCTGTCCCTCCAAGGAATATTACTCTCCATAAAAACAATCACTAACTGCAGGGTGGGGACCCACCATTCTATCCATTCCACAAAGCTTTCAGAAATAGCCATGGCAGCTTTTGTTAAGTGCCAACAGGGTGGGTGCTGATCTGACCTTGGCTGGGAATTATATTTTTCAAACATGCAAACAATAATATTGTGCCCCTAAAATTGTTACTGCCTGGCTATTGTATCTAATTACTGTCTAATTGAATGCCAGGTACAGGTATTAAATAATGATCATGACATCAAAGGGTGATAAGTGCTAGTTTTGTTCTCACTTTTGTTTTTATTTTCAGTGTATGTGAATTTCTTATTACAGAATTTCACTGGCATGTTTTTTAAATGGGTTATTGCACAGTATACCCTGCAGTAGCTTCAGTAGTCAGTGGTATAATTAGATTTTTAATTACGTTTTAATTATATTACTGTTTTATTAGTTACTTTTGAATGTTATCCAGTGGCACAAAGTGGAATGTTTGTTTTCATTTCCCACATAGGGACAAACTTATTTTTTATCGAAAAGAAATGAAGATACCTTATTATCTGTAACATAATGCTTTAGACAATTTATCTACTAGTTTAATCAAATGCATAATAAGAAAATTTATCTATTAGTTTAATCAAATGCATAATAAGAAAAGGGACGGTTATTATAACCATCTTTTAATTCTTTAAAAAATTCCCTGGCTTGTTCTTCCTACTTCTCTTTTCTGAAACTTAGTGCCTAATGTTTCCAAGACTCTTGTTTGCAACATAAAATCTCCCTCTCTCAATCTCTCTCTATGTGTGTATGTATGTGTGTTTATGTATTTATGTGTGTGTGTGCATGTGTGTGTGTGTACACATACGGCCCCTCTGCGAACTGGTAGTAAAGATAAGTAGAATCTACCCCTGCTATATATGGCATATAAATGAATTAATATGTTACTTCCTAAAAGATAATTTCTATTCTGGTGCTGAAGACAGTATATAAATAGAATTTTCTCAAAGAAGAGTTTAGAAAATGATAGAGGAAGAGAAAGAGAAACTGAAGTGTACAGTGTTCTCTGGTCTATAAATCTATAAATGTTGCCTTTAATTTGAATTCACCTTGGGGTAGGGTGGGGTAGCATTTGCCCCAATGAACCATCTCACTGAAATGAGTGGCCTGCATGTGGACCTGAGTGGCAGGAATCCTCAGAATGCTCCAGAAGAGCAAATCTGCGTATATCTGGCTGCTCCATCTTTGCCTTTAAACCCTTTCCCAAATTGCATATTTCTTTTAGGGAGAACATCTCTCTCTCTCTCTCTCTCTCTCTCTCCCTCCCTCCCTCCCTCCCTCTCATCATCTACATCACATTTAGAAATTGTCCCTCACAGAGGGACACTAGGTGAGGTACAAGTAAAATGTTAAAAAAATATAAAACATGAAAACACATGAAAAATTAAAATTGGACGAATGGTAAAAATTGTGACATTAAAAATTAATTAAAAAGCAGGAGGAGGGTCTTCAGGGAGCTAACAAACCCTATGGCTGTGCACTCTTCTGTGAGTTCCAAGAAGATGCAGTGCCAGGTCTTTAGATATTTTTGTAAATATCAGAGTTGTTTCTTGTGAGATTGGGGGCTCATCTCATCTTTGGAGGGAGAATATTTCACAGGGGGTGGGGGTAGGGGGCAACAGCAGAGAAGGCTCTCTTCCTAAACCTCACCAGTTGGATTTCTTCAACTGACAGGATCTGCAACATACTTTCCCTGCTTGACCAGGTGGGTTATAAACGGTTTATGAAGAGCTGAAGGCCAGGGCGGGATGTTCCAAGGCTCCGCTTTGGCCAAAATCGGTGGATTCAAGGGCCTTGTCATGTATTCTAGCCCTTTGTGAGAATAACCAGATAAATCTGGCCTAAGGGAAAATTCCTTCTTACTCCCAAATATGTGGATTAGTTAACCTCTTGGCATGCAAATGAGACTTCTCTGATAAAACCTCAAAGGATAGTATGCTCTGGAGCAGTTTTAATACAAAATGGCAAGTCTCATCCAGAGGAAGAAGAGGAGATAATTTAGATAGAGACTTCTAAAAGAAACCTTACAAAGACACCTGAAATACATGACAAAATTCCATGCTTAGACATTGTAGGTGTTGCATCATCATCATCATCATCATCATTATTATTATTATTATTATTATTATTATTATTATTATTATTATTATTGGGTTTTAACAATTAAACAATTCTTATTCAACTCTTGTGCATGGCTGTGACCATTTACATATCATCACACTACTGTTCTCCTATACTCTATATAATTTTACAAAATCTACTATCTGTTATTTCCCTTTTTTTCTATCTTCAATCCAATTATACCATTTCTCCCATATTACATAAAAGTCCGAATCCATCAGTCCTTTCAGTTCCAATGTCATTTTATCCATCTCGGTGCAATCTAATATCTTTCTAATAATTAGAAAGATATTATATATTACTACTACTACTACTACTACTACTACTACTACTACTACTCCTTTTTGCCCAGGGAGCAGAAGTTTTAAAAACTAACAATCTTTTAATTGTTGACTGTAGGAAGAATAGATTTGTAAGTACATATTTTGCTGTCTTCTCCTTCTCCCCCTCCTGCTAGCCTCTTGCTACTGTTATTAATGAATGCAATTTGGATAAGGCTCTTGCCTCTTCAAGCCACACCTCGGGCCACTCCCTGTGTGTCTGGCCTTAACAAAGCAGGGATGGCTATTGTCATGGGAATCAGGTGCCAGTAGGTCTGTCTCTGTTTAATAGAGGGATAATGCTGCTTCATAAAGTGACAATGACTGATCAAAAATACTTTTCGCCTAAAGGTATTTGGTTTTCCTTTTTACCTGAAGAAAGGTATCTTTTGATCCTACCACTTTTTCTCATGTATTTTTTCTCTGGGCCATTGTAAGTACTGTACATCCATCCTAGCAGCCACACAAAACAGTGCCATTCTAAAATTTGCTATCTCTATTGACAATCCCTATCCTGATTCTAGTGTATCTGTTCTGAATCACTACTAAATCTGGTTGTTCTGATTTGTGACTATGCCATTAACTTAGGCAAGGTGATTCATTTTCTTCAGCAGATTTCCTGGACTCTCTTTCTCCTGGCCACCAGCAGGAAAAGTGTCTCCTAATGTTGTCTTGCAGCATGAATGAGAACTATCTGCCTTTAGAATTCTGTGCGGACTTCTCTTGAGTGGTTTATCTACCCTTTTGGCCATGTCTCAAATTAAATTAATGTGTAATAAAGAAATATCTGTGTGAGAAAACCTGGACAGAAAGAGCCTCAGGAGGGAGAGGAGAGGCAGACCCTTTCATGATTGTATTATTTTAGAAAAGTACAGGAAGTCCTCGACTTAGAGCAGTTCATTTAGTGACCATTCAAAGTTATAACAGCACTGACTTATTACCATTTCCCATTCTTACAACCAGTGGTGAGATTCAGCCAGTTCACACCACTTCGGGAGAACCGGTCGTTAACTTTCTGAGCAGTTTGGCAAACTGGTTGTTGGAAGAAATCATTAGGACAGAGAACCGGTTTGTTAAATTACTTGAATTCCGCCACTGCTTACAACCATTGCAACATCCCCATGGTCAGATCCTTGGCAACTGACTCATGTTTATGCCGGTTGCAGGGTCCCGGGTCATGTGATCACCTTTTATGACCTTCTGACAAGCAAAGTCAATGGGGAAGCCAGATTCACTTAACAACCATGTTACTAACTTAAGAACTGCCATGATCCACTTAACATCCAAGGTAAGAAAAGCCATGAAATGGGGCAACACTCACTTAACAAATGTCTGACTTAGCAACATAAATTTTAGGCTCAATTATGGCCGTATGTCGAGGTCTACCTGTATGTGCAACTAGCTACTTTTCTTAACTTTGTGGGCAGGAGAAATGATGGAAACCGATAAATAAATGAAAACTGGCAAATCAGCAACCAATACTCCGGCCCCTTATTAATTTTCTGTACGCTGCAATGAAGAAAGTTAGGCTGCTGCATCTAAAGGTAAAAATTCTCACCAAAGCCATTTCAGAAGTATGTTGACAGAATTGCAGAAATATGGCCACCTTCTTCTACAGTAGCTTTTTGGAAAATGGGAAAGGTTAGCTTAAACATGTGAGAAGAGGCAGGGACCAGAGATGGTATTCAGCAGGTTCTGACCATTCTGGAGAACCAGTAGTGGAAATTTTGAGTAGTTTGGAGAACCGGTAAATACCACCTCCGACAGGCCCTGCCCCTATCTATTCTCTGACTTCCAAGTCCTAGTTGATTAGGAGGAAATGGGGATTTTGGAGTGGGGAGGGAATGGAGATTTTACAGTATCCTTCCCCTGACACACCCACCAAGCCATGCCATGCCTACCAAGCCACGCCCACAGAATTGTATTAAAAAATTTTGAATTCCACCATTGGCAAGGACATACATGAAGGAAGGTCAGGAACCAAAGGGCTAGTGAAGAAAGTGAACACTGGGAAGGATACAGCTGCAGTAAAAGCACACCAACACTTCCAGAGCAGCCTTCTAGCTACACTCAGAAATGGTGAGTTGATGTCAGCTTTAAGATAATAGATGATAGCATTTCAGATAATGATGGCTTAAGGAAGGAAATGAGAGCCAGTTTGGTGTGGAGCGGTTAAGGCATCAGGTTAGAAACTGGGAGATTGTGAGTTCTAATCCTGCTTTAGGTACAAGGCCAACTTTGGGCCAGTCATTTTCACTCAGCCCTATGAAGGAGGCAATGGCAAACCACTTCTGAAACATCTTGCCAAGAAAACTGCAGGGATTTGTCTACGCAGTCTCCGGGAATTGAATACAATTGAATGGATTACATAAAATATATTAGTACACTGCATGCTTGAGGGGATGCAGGAAACCTTATGTTGGATTGCAAGTTAGATTCTAGAATAGCGATCTTAGATGTGTAGAATAATGTGAACATGCTTGGGATAAAACTGAGCTTTAGGTGTTTTAGTAGTATAAGATGTATCAGAACTGACTGGTTAGAAGAGAACACTTTATATGGAAACTAGGGCTGATAATATATATATTCTCCATCTTACTAAAGCATTATGCAAAAGATCTGATTGAAAGTTACAATAATCAGGAGAGGAACTCTATGACTTAGAAAGTAAGATGTGTAAATGACAAGGAATATGAATTACAAAGAAATTACAGAAAGAATTCTGTACTAATCAATATCACTATTTGGCAGTGTTGAGAGTGGCTTTTGGGGGAGAAATGAACATGGAAAAAAAGAATAGTAAAAAAAAAAAACTTAAGAGTAAAATGAAAAATACAAGTCCTGCATGAAAGTATGAGTTCTATATGAAAAAGTGTTAGAAGGTAGTTTATCTCCCAGCAGAAAGAATGGAAAGCTGTCATAAGGAAATAAGGCGTGGAAGCCAACTGAAACAAATAGAAAAGAATAATATCACCAAGTGCCACAAAACTGATTATACTAATTAGAAGTATGAAAAAATATGTTTGGTTAAATGATAGAGTTAAATGGAAAAGCTTATGGATGAGGAAAAAAAAGATGTAAGAAAAATGCTGCAACAATGAGAATGAAATATATTGTGTACAATAATGGATGTATACAGATACTGTAACAAAGAAAGTAGTCAAAGAAACCAGGGAATTGTTCAGAATTGTTAAAAGAGGCAGAAAAATGCAGACCAATTTTGAGGAAAATAAAAATTATTTTGGCAGTTTGTGAAAAGACTGTCCAGCAGAATGGCTAGAATTAAAAGTAAAAGTGATGAAATAATTTTGTATGAAAGTGAAGTGAGGGAGGGCTGAAGGAATATTTTTGAGTTTTGTATGGAAATGCTAATAATATATCGAAGATTAGTGAAATATGTGTGTATGTGTGTGTATCCTCCAAGAAAAAAAGTAATGGAATGGTGTAATCTTACTCACTCACTCACTCACTCACTCACTCACTCACTCACTCATTCATTCACTCAGTGTGTTTATAGGGCCTCTCATCTTACAAGTAACAACTATGGGCAGCATACAACTATCAAAACCAACAAACATATAAAAACAATAATCATATAAGTCACTATAAAAAATGAAAAAGATTTTATGACAGTGTTTAAAAATTATAAAGCTGCAGGGATAGATGACATAACTGGAGAAACGCTGAAATACGGATGTGATTTGTTTCTGTACAGTTTGTTTAATGTGTGTGTGAAGACTGCATTTGTGCCTGATGGTTGAAGAATGTAATTATTGTTCCTTATACAAATACAAAGCTAATAATTTTCAACAACCATATATCTGGAGGGTATGAGGTTGAAGATGACCAATATAGACATAACAGGAACACAATTAAGTAATATCACTATTACTTCCTTAACTGTTTGTCTTGCATATTGCACAGTTCTTGCAATCTTGCACCATTCCTTTTATTACACTTATCCTCCTGCCACAGCACAGCTTTATATGAGGATTTCTCTCGCTCCTCCACAGGATTGTGAGAGGTTCAAAGCCCTTGTGTATCTCTTAAGAGTATTTGCATCTCTTGAGGTCTGGGAAGAACATCTCAATTCAGATGTCTATGGAGATTCTCAGTTGTCCAGGTCATGGCTGTCTCAAAGGTGCTTTTTCAAAAGGCAACTGGACTTTGTTTTTCTTTGAAGACGTTTTGCTTCTCATCCAAGCTCTGAACTGAAGATGCTTCTTGGATGAGAAGCAAAACGTCTTCAAGGAAAAACAAAGTCTAGTTGCCTTTTGAAAAAGCACCTTTGGGACATCTCAATTCAGAAGTGCTTTACAACAGACATACAGATGGAAGTCCAAGTTTAAGTCTCTACAACATCATCTTCATATCTAAACTTCAATATTCGTTTCTATGTCATTACCTTCAATAGGAACAATTAATCATGCCCCTTCTGTGCCTCAAACTAATAACTGTATAAACCTTATATATTGAAAGCTATATGAGGCAGTAAATTGTTCACCCCCAAGGATCAGCAGAAAAAAAATTATGATGGTCTTTCTTTTGCCTCTCTGCTTGTCCTTCTTTTATTTCCATTTTCTTGAACTTACAGCCTACTCTCTAGTCTGCTCCTTCAGCTGTAGGCATTGCTGCAGCTTCAGCGACCGCAGCTTTTCCTCCTAGCAGACACACAGGCACCTCATAGCTGTCCCAGTTTACCCTGTCTGTCACAGCCACATAAAATCTCTTACTTCCTGCCCTTGTTGGCCAGTCTTTTTCAACACAACTATGAGCTAGACTTAGTTTGACCCATCCAAGGTTGAGATTTGTTTTGCCATTTGCCAAACTTCCTTTTTACTGCTTAGACATAAATGAGGGAGTCCTATTTCCTCTTTTTAGTAACTGGAAACTCTAAGGTCAAATCCTGGCTGGTTGGTTGCCAGTCCAAAGATGAATATGGGAAACTCATGACTATGTTAAAAGAAAATATTGATCAAGGCACTAAACTTTTCCTTGTGTCTAGTCCTCTTTAAGGAAGTCTTCAAGAATCTTTTTCAAATGTTCTCAGGACTTTTGCAAGCTGGAAGAGGTAGCCTATTCGATATCTCATCCTGTGAATGATCCTTTCTTTTCCTGTAGATTCTCAAAGCAAAGCTTCTTCCTCCTTCTGTATCTGAGCACTGTTAGAAGAGCTGACCAATACTTCTGTTTTCGTTGTATCATTGCTTTTATTTCTCCAAGGAGCAGGTTTGTGAGAAAAAAGCAACAAGAGGTAGCGTTGGGAAGAAGCTGAAAGAACCCAAGCCAACAACCATCAAAGCCTGAAACAGCAGCAGGAGCAACGGAAGGCAGCGCTTTGAATAATCTAATGAATCAAGCATGACATTATCTAGAGTGAAATGCCTGGGAAGGGGGTTCCCATGGACTGTTCTGACCTGAAAGGTTGAATCCAGAGGGACCTTTAAAGGCTTTTTCAAAATGCAAAAGACAACAACAAAATCAGAAGGAAATTATATTTTATTTAACCTTGGCGTCAGGGGAGTCAATGACAGGATCACAAGAGAAAATACCCTGGGATTGAGAAAAGATAATTCAGCAACATATGGGGCTTTCACTAGAGCGTCCTGTGTGCCACCAAGAAGCCAATTCTGCCTTCCCCTCCTGCTCTGTTTCTGTAACGGGCTGTCATTCACTTTTAAGGAGTCAGAGCGGAAGGTCTCACAGAATCCCCACTACTGCTATGGCTGTTGCTGGGGGAGGTGGACAATAAACGTCCCTGGTGTTTTGTTTTTAGCAGCAGTAACAAACAACATGAGAGTGAAAAAGGTCTTTTACATGGTTTTTAAAATATGATTTTTATATTGCTCGTTGTTTCTTAAATAGTTTTTTAATTGATGTAAGCTGTTCAGAGCCATATATTTGAGATGCGGGCTCTATAAATAAAATACAAAAGTAAGTAGTTAAGTAAGTAAGTAAGTAAGTAAGTAAGTAAGTAAGTAAATGTTGCAAATGATTTAAAAGGACAAGAAAGTAACCTTTGTAAAAGGCTGGTATTTCCTGTCAAGGTATTTATAAATGTGGACCCAAAGTCCATGTTTCTTTAGGGGACTGCAAAAATTCCTTATTGCAGTAATTGTTTCTTTGGTTTGTAGGACTAACTGTATGCATCCCAGACCAGGTGAGGGATATTTATATGGCAGCTAACTTAGGATTTTGTTTACAGATGGGTGGGTTCAAAAAATGGTGCTACACTGTCGATTTGCTATTTGACTTGTAAATTATGATATATAACATAGTGATATGAAACCAGTTTGGTATAGTGGTTTAGGCACCAGGCTGGAAACCACTTCTCCTTCTCCTTCTCCTTCTCCTTCTCCTTCTCCTTCTCCTTCTCCTTCTCCTTCTCCTTCTCCTTCTCCTTCTCCTTCTCTTCTCCTTCTCCTTCTCCTTCTCCTTCTCCTTCAAATGAATGAAATTGTCCTCCTTCATGATTGCTTCCCTGCAACACTAAGAAACATTGCGCACCGTCCTGGAATTAGAAAATAACCATCCAGACTTCTAGCCATGGAAAGACTTCTCCTCTATACATGTATGCATGTTTTAAAGCCATCTAAACTAGCGGCAGCCATCCATCTTGTGGAAGCAAATTCTGTAGTTTAATCTCATCACTGTATTTGTAAACTTGTAAACCATCCAATCTTGGGAAGGTTGTGTACCTAAAAATCAGCCTATGCTGGGCCACAGATCTTGAGTACATGGGAAAGAAGATCACTCTTGATGTCTAGAAAAACCCTTCAGATTTTCCACTGCCACCAAACCTGTTTGACTGAATTGCAGGTTAAAAAGCCATGCCAGCTGTAATTCTTGAGCTCTAGGGATCATGTCCTTTGCCTTAATGAAATACTCTGCTGATTCCATTTGTAAAGAAACCAAAGACTCCTCAGGTTTATGATCAAGTTGTAAAGATTTTATTTACCCTATATTTCCTGCTGGGTTATTTATGAGGCCTTTTGTCAGGCCTCATAAAGCTGCCTAGTAAAATATATTTTCTTACAACAAAAATAAAGTCGTTTGCGCAAAACATCTTAGGACCACAGAGAGAAGATGTGATAGGACACACACATGTTTAGATGTCACAGTCAAAGCCTCAGCAAGGTTTTGCTGGTTTTCTTTAATTATATTTTAAAAATTTGGATTGCAGCCTGTTCCTTTGCTGATTGAGCCCTACTGCATTCACTTGGCTTGACTTTTGTGTAGACAATATTTATAGGGTTTTACTGTTAAATCTTTTGTAGTTCTTTCTGGAAAATGATCTGTAGAACTGAAAATAATTATCTACTGAAAAACTGCAAAAGTCAGAAAAACGTAACAGAAACGTTCAGTTCACATAAGTAATCAAAATATACATTGTAACAAATTATTTATGCAAATTTCAGTTCTAGATTGCTTTTGTCATCATGATAAATGTTTGGTTCTTTAAAAACCAGGATAGAATTAAAATTATGAAGACTACAAGCTTAGATAAATTTATTTGGAAGTAAATGAAAGCAAGAGTAAAAAATTCAAACGTGACTGGAACTTGCTTCTCAATAAACCACATCTATTTATGTTCATAGCTCAGCCTCCCATCTTGAATTTTTACCACTAAGAAGTTCTGTCATGTTTTATTAGAAATAAGCCCAACTCATTTCAGCCAAGGTTCTTCAAATACATATGGCTTGGCTTCTAGTCCTTCTCTCATTGATTTCAGATTAATACAACTTTTTTTTTTCAAATGATTATTTGTTCTTTAGCTTGCTTTCTGGGAATAGCAATAGCAATAGCAATTAAACTTATATACTGTTTTACAGTGCTTTACAGCCCTCTCTAAGCAGTTTATAGAGTCAGCATATTGCCCCCAATAATTTGGGTCCTCATTTTATCCACCTGGGAAGGATGGAAGGCTGAGTTAGCTTTGAGCCTGGTGAGATTTGAACTGCCAAATTGCAGGCAGCCGGCAGTCAGCAGAAGTCGCCTACAGTACTGCACTCTAACCACTGCATCACCGTAGCTCAAGTAAGTATGGTGCCATCATGGGCGGTGGTGATGGTGAGAAATCTCATGTATTGATATCAAGCTAAAATTAGTGATACTCACATTTCACTGTAGTCGATTGAGGTGATTCATGTAAAATTCTGAAATGTTTCTAGATTTGGTGGCACATAATTTTTCAGAACCGCTGAAGAATTCTTCCTTCACTTCAAAGTTGGGATCGTTCCTATCTCGGAAAGAGAAAGAAGGGAGTTTGACTGAGGTTGATAAGAGAGACAAGAATAAGATATGAATTGCAGAGGGTCTCAGTCAAACTACTTTCACCATGGGGGAGGTGGGGAGAAGGGGAGAATAAATATAAACAGAAAAAGCAGAGCATCAGTCTTTTCTAGAAGATATTCTGCTGCTTTATTCCTCCCCTCACTGTGAACAGTGACATTCAGACCAAGTTATTCTTACTGATACAGAGATACCAATTGTAGTAAAACTAGATAAAGACCAGCTGCTGGGTAAGGTGCTAGAGTGATTCTATTTACTTTAGTAAAGGAGAAAAAAAAATAATAGCAAAGTTTTAGGTCTTTCTGTTGTATTTGGAGAAGGTGAAATCTGGTCATATGAATCAACTTCAAGTATGTCTGTTGTCAGATTCCTGGTGTAGAATGCTTTCTTGTACATCTGGTTAGCTTAGACGTTTTCCTGCAGCCTATGGATTGCAAAATTAATTGTAGAGATTTTATCTGTGAAGTTAAGAGAGCTAGTTGGAACTTTTTGTGCATTTGTTTGAAGTCAGTGACAATGCAGATGTAGGAAAGTGGCAGAAGAACCTCTGAGGTGCACTTTATGATGCTCTTTTGTGCAAAACTCTCTGTATGTGTATAAAATAAGTGGTCCCTACACATTAGCCTCAAAGAAGGAAGGTATGCAGTGGTGGGATTCAGCCAGTTCGCACCACTTCGGGAGAACCGGTTGTTAACTTTCTGAGCAATTTGACAAACTGGTTGTTGGAAGAAATCATTAGGGCAGAGAACCGGTTGTTAAATTACCTGAATCCCACCACTGAAGGTATGACATATTCACATGGAAAGCAAAACGTTTGCTCAGGGTAATTTATATAAAATATGCAAATTTAGAGATTAATTGAAACAGAAATATCTGTTTTGTCGCTGTGAGAGCTAATTTTGTGTAGTGGTTAAGAAGTGGGCTAGAAAATGGGAGCCACGAGTTCTAGTCTCACCTTAAGCACAAAGCCAACTGGGTGACCTTGGATCAGTCACAGCTTCTCAGGCTAAGGAAGGAAGCAATGACAAATTCCTTCTGAAAACTTCAGGTACTTGTCCAGGCACTTCTTTCTCCAAAGTAAAAAAAAAAAAAAAAAGAACAGGCTTGAAATCGTTGGCTGTTCTCCCAGGCCTTGGGGTTGGGTGGTTGTGAGATTCTTGTTGGTTTTGTTTATGGAGTGTCCACATAACCTTTTTTCTAGCTGTTTTCTACCCATTTAATTTTGAAGTGCCCAGAATTCTGGAGTATGGCAGCCTGTAAATTTAATAAATAAATAAACGAGGATGTAGTTGATCATTATCAACATGGTTAAACTACCAAACTATTGTCTATGGGCTGTGGTTTAAACTCCATTACGAGAACTCAGTTCCCTTATTTTTACAATCTTTAAAACACATGGACTGGACTATTAGTTTGGATTACTATTCTCTGTAATTGTAACTGTATGTGGGAAAGACCTCAGGAGACTGGCCAAGGGAGACAGTCAAAGAGACAGAATAGTCCAGTGGTGGGATTCAAATTTTTTTACTACTGGTTCTGTGGGTGTAGCTTGGTGGCCATGGCAGGGGAAGGATACTGTAAAATCTCCATTTCCTCCCGATCAGCTGGGACTTGGGAGGCAGAGAATAGATGGGGGTGGGGCTAGTCAGAGGTGGTATTTACCAGTTCTCTGAACTACTCAAAATTTCCACTACCGGTTCTCCAGAACTGGTCAGAACCTACTGAATACCACCTCTGGAATAACCTGCAGCTGGACAGTGGGGGTCAAGAGGTTCAGAAGAGACCTTCCCTAGTTTCTAAGGTTGTAAAGGAGATAGGGGAAGATTGTACTTTCAGACTTTCAAGATTATGTCAGTGTAGTTTATAATAAAGTAGAATTAGCTCATCTGACTTGTTATTCCTATCTGCTTTAACCTGGGAGGCTGACAGTAATAAAGGATACATAACCCCTTAGGCATAGATGCTGTTTCTGTTCTCGGCAAAAGAGTTGGAAGTACTTGGATCCTAGCATATTGCCAGGGAAATTGATTACGGTATTACCTAGCTTGGTGATGAAGCATCTGTAAGAAAACAAATTCAGAGAGTACCAAACTTTCAACCTTAAGCTACATATATTCTCTTCTGCTGGCATTACATATGGGTGTCATACACTTCAGAAGGCAAGGAAAGTTGCATGCTGGCAAACCTCTATCAAGAAACAACTATTTTTCTTACATGGATGACCATGACAGCATATCCTGACCACCAGTGTGAGATATAGACCTCCAATAAACTCTGCAGCTAAATGGAAAACAGCTCAGCAAAGTGATCAAAAACTGAGCCAGTTTGCTGTAATGATTAAGGCACCAGGCTGGAAAGCGGGAAACTGTGAGTTCTAGTCCTGCCTTAGTCATGAAAACCAGCTTGGGTGACTTTGGGCCAGCCAGTCTCTCTCAGCCCAACTCACATGGTTGCGGCTGTGGAGAAAAAAAGGAGAAAGGATATGTTGGATATGTTTGCCACTTTGAATTATTTGTAAAAATAATAAAGGCGGGATACAAATATATAATTGATAGGAGATAGGAGGCTATATTATATGATTAATAAATAATAATAAAATAAATATTAATGTATTAATTAATTAAAACAATGCCCTATCATGGAACCATTAAGGAGGAAGCCACACATCCACCAAGACAGGCCGGACAACCTACAATACTATATATGCAGTAAGTAACAGCAAACATCACATTTTCTTACATTGCTGTTACCTGGCTTGGTAATGCAAGAAAACACAGCTCAGAAAATACCAAGAACCCAACAAATTTATGGTGATTGCTCATCCCGACTGTATACATTTTAAATACCTTTTCATTAAGATAAATGAGAATGAAAAGCTGACATGTTGCACAGCACAATGCCATCATCATGTTTAATTCGAAGCCTGCCTTTAAGCCCCATTTTTAGAAAATAAAAATGTCTTACTACTGTGTTTAAAGTAGTAGTTCTTGAACTGGTGGTAATTACTCAAGGGGGCAATTTGAGCATATCCTGGGGGGTAATGGAGTAATTTCTAATTGCTTGCTTGTGAGTTGAGGATCCAGTTTGGGATTGCCACTGCCAAATGCTTTTATAAAACAACAGAAAATTTTTATGTATGTGTGTGGGGGGGAGGGGTGTTAATGACATCAATCAAGTCTGGGAAAAGAGATAACTGGGTCAAACAGTTTAAGAATCACTGGTTTAGAGTCAAAAGAAACCAAGGTAAACTGAGGAAGGGAATCGGATGCATCCTGGGGGCTGGAAGGACTGATAAGAAGCACTCTTACTAGTTGTAAATGTAAATGTGATTGGCTAATCCAAAATGGCAGCCTTTTGGAGAAAGAGCATCTGCAACATAGTCAAAAATGGAAAATTGTCCATCGCCCCCAAGTTTTTTTGGAATACTAGGAATGCAGTCATATTTCTATTTCATACTTTTAAATAAAACTGTTTTTCCAAATTCTCAAGAACATCTATTTAGTTTGAAGGCTTCTCCCCCTGGATTAGTTTTGTTTCTTGGAAACAGAAGCCATTTTTTCTCTTTTCTTTTAAATTATTAGTAACTACAGATATTGTGGAAGGAAGGAAGGAAGGAAAAGCTCTGAACAAAGAAAATTCCCATCTTTATTCCATTTATCTGCTGAGGAGAATTTTCTTACACATTGCAGAGGATTCCAGGCCTTGCCTTGCAATTAAACCCAGCTTATCTTCTGGCCTTTAGGATTGCTTTATGTGACCCAGGAATATGGTTGAACCTGATGTCAGGGTTTGGGCACTGTTGTACATGTTGCCCATACCCTAACATTCCCCATACATGAAGGCAGACATCTGTTTTCCATTAATTACCACATTGCTGGCATCTGCCAATGCAATTTTCCCACTGTGTCACTCTTTAATTTGCACAATACTCCTTTAGGATTGCTGCAAAGGTCTAGAAGCTGGAGAGGGGGAGGAAAATAGGGTGAAGTGGGAGCAGAAAAGCATTAGAGAACAACCTTCTTGTCACTCTTGATGACAAGAAAAAAAACATGGAGTTTAATGAGTGACATTGGGCCAATCATTCTATTTTAGCCCAACAATTGGGTACAGCACTGTTGTGGGAATA
Organism: Arizona elegans; assembly: GCA_022577455.1. Lineage (NCBI taxonomy): Eukaryota > Metazoa > Chordata > Lepidosauria > Squamata > Colubridae > Arizona > Arizona elegans. The sequence goes on from JAKOOJ010000003.1 coordinate 115,755,113, forward strand.
GAATTAGGAGTGGTTTCTTTCTATGTCACCTTGTGCTGCTAGAGAAAAGGAAAGATATAAAAGTAATAGAATAAATAAACTATTGTTGTTGTTCCCACTTGATAGAAGAGTCTTAATCACCAATTTACTCACCACTGACAGTCGAAATAAATGTCAACAATACTGAACGTGCAAGTATAATTTTTAACTGGCTTACTATTAAGAATTCTCCATTTTCCTGTATAGATCGAATTATTATTATTATTTCTTTTTGATGATAGTTGGTGTGCTCAAGCATTTGAGTGTGATACTTCATTCAGATCTGTGGTATTTTTGATATGGCTCTTGGACTTCAAGTCAATAATTTACTAGGGTGAATATTTGGGATTTGCTTTTGCTAAGTATGATGGTTCTCCCAAATTCTGCCCAGATAGGATCACAGTGGATGCCAATTTAGAATCAGAATTCAGATTGTCTATCACTCCTGAATCGTTTGGAAGTGTTTGTGTACATTTCTGATGAACAGAGTGCTAGATCCTTATGCTATCATGAAGGGGTATGTGTCCAAAACAGCAAATTAAAAAAAGGGGAAAGTAATAATTTAAAGAAGCTAACCTTTCCCCTTCTACTTGTACCTTTCACTGTTTTCGCCTGCATCTTGATATGATTCATTCACTGGTAGGCTATGCATCCAGTTATAGAAGGGCTGTCCAAGGATTGTCTTTATTTTTGAAGGCATGTTCTGTGTGAATAGTTTCTCCACCCCAAATGTGAACTACAAGAGCAGCTGGACAGCAAACACACAGGTTATCTTCTCACTTTTTCCTGCTATGGTGAAAAATACAATGTGGTATAGCTGGGGTATTTTTGTTTGTTTTTTTTAATTTGATTTATATGCCGCCCTTCTCCAGAGACTTAGGGTGGCTTACAGTGCGTTAAGCAATAGCCTTCATACTTTTGTATGTTTTATACAAAGTCAGCTTATTGCCCTCACAAACTGGGTCCTCAATTTACCTACCTTAGAAAGGATGGAAGGCTGAGTCAACCTTGAGCCTAGCAAGAACATACACTTCATGTTATCAATTTGTAGGTAAGTCTGTGTCTTCCTTTTTTTATCAATGTATAAATGGCCAATCTAATTGTAAAAGCTGATATTAAATCCCAGAATTTAAACTGAAATCACAGGCAACATTAAGTGAAGATGCGATCCACATCTCTGTATTGTTCCATTGCACTACTCTGCTCTCTAAATGTGTTTGTACTACAACTTTGAGAATTTCAAGCCAGAATACAGTAGGAATTATAAGTACTGTCTTGGCTGGGAAAACATTCTATCAGGACATTACAGAGTACTGCGATCACGTATCCTAATTTCCAATTTAATCATACAAAAGGAAATTATTATTAGATTTTTATTTTTAATTATGCAGCTAATGATTAAAAATGTCATTAAAATGTCATTTTAATTATAGGAAAAACAATTGCTTTCGGATGCAAACAGAAGCATGACTTATTTTAGAATTTTCCTGCTTTGCTCCTTTTTTGTGGGGAAGGGCTTTGAGTCAGTTTTTGACTGCCTGGATAAGTCGCTGTGGGTTTTTTGGCAAGATTTTGTGATTTGCCACTGCCTTCTTCCAAGGGCTGAGAGAGTGTGACTGACCCAGGGTCACCTTACTGGCTTCATGATTAAGGTGGGACTAGAACCAGGGGTGAAATCCAGCAGGTTCTGACAGGTTCTGGAGAACCGGTAGCAGAAATTTTGAGTAGTTTGGAGAACTGGCAAATACCACCTCTGGCTGGTCCCTGAGTGGGGTGGGAATGGAGATCTTGCAGTATCCTTCCCCTGCCACGCCCACCAAGCCACGCCCACCGAATCGGTAGTAAAAAAAATTGAATTTCACCACCTACTAGAATTCACAATCTCCTAACCTAGTGCTTTAATCACTATATCAGACTGATTCTCTTTGGCCCCTTAATCCTCATATATTTCACTTATTGTACATCTACTTTTCTATCTTACCATGGCATAAGGCATAGACAAATGAAGGAACAAATGTAGAATATGTCAAGTGTGAAGCAAACCAGCATTCTGTAAGGTCTCTGGCTTTCTTCCTCCTACTGCAGTGGGGCTGTTTCATAATTGTATTGGCTATCAGGAAGATACTAGGAAGAGTAAACTGGTATCAGACAGATTTCCACAAACCAGGCTTCTCTGTATAAAGAGCTAGTGCAGTGTCATTTTTAATGTACCCATTTATACACTGTAACTAGGAAGGTAATCATGCCAGGCTGCACAGTTACATTAAAAACCTGACAAGAGTCCTGCAATTAGTGAAAGTCTTAAATAATATTGATAGTAACTGTGCAAAACCTCATAAAAAAACTAATCAAATACTGGCTGAGAAAAGTAGAGCATTTCAGGGTGTTCAGCAGGCTAAATCACAGGGGAAAAAATACAGCAATGCTTCTTTATTCTAGGTAGTAATTTTATACAGTAAGCAAGTTGTCTTTTCATTTTTGATTTCCTAGATATGACAGGATATTTTTCCTTTGCATTTATTTGTGCCAAAGTTAATTCTGGTTTATTGATAAATGAAACTGACCTTAATGCTGTGTTGCACACAATTTTGTGGTAAAAACAATTCAATACTACATATTTCTTCCTTAATACTACACTATGTACTATGCTGGATTGGTAGCAATAATATAAAATTGCCCAAGGGCTCCAGGGCTGTGATGGGAACTACATTCTAACAATCTGATAATGTCTGGGATTATATCACTAGTGCCAATTGAGCTCTATCTGAAAATATAAAAAAATGATTGCCATGTTTCAAATATTCTAAAATCTAGCAGGTATCGATCCTATCAGATATCGATCCTATTCTACCAAATCTGAGTTATGTACCTTCAGATATTATATATTACATATTTTACAGAGACTTTAAAAACTATTATATTACATTCAGTTCTGTAGAAGAATTCTACTCCATTAATAACTGAACCTACTCTTTGCTTAAGAAGAGTAAATGATGGGCCATTTCAACTTTTCCCTACAGATCTCTCAAGAGCTGTATTAATATCATTTGGGAATGAATCAAGGTAGCTATGTATTTTTTTCACTATTTTCTATTTCTGCATCTGCTACTCCTTTTGTATGCATGTACCATGTTTCCCTGAAAATAAGTCCCTGTCTTTTTTCTTTTTCTTTTTGAAACCTGAAATAAGCACTTGGCCTTATTGCCATGTGCTCAAAAGCCTGATTGGGCTTATTATCAGGGGATGTCTTATTTTGGGGAAAACAGGATATGTACAGTACATATGTATGTATGTATTTTATTACAAGTTAGATAAACCTTACACCCAAGTGATAAATTACCATCAAATTATCTAATTATTAAACTAAAATCTTGGTGAAAGGTTGCATTGATCTTTCTACATTACAGTAGATGTGGCCTGGCTGTCTATTTCTGTAAACATAATACTTTTGGTTGTAGCTATTTGTAATGATCGTCTAACTTCCGGCAAAGGAAGCATCTGGAGCAGGACCTCATCCAATTGTCTTCAGGGTTAGGGCTAGGGAATGTCAGGACAATATTATTAGGTATTGGTCCATTTCCAGCCACAGTTCAAATAGTTACGTATGACATGTAAATCCATGAAAACTTGGGACCATTTTTCCTCCAGATCGTAACATTATTAGTCAAAATGTATTTGCAGCTTTTTTGTCTTTTCATCCTTAACAAGTTTCCTACGGAAAGAAAAGAAATATTCAACTACTACACAGGAAGAGACAGAAGGATTACAAATGGAGAATGCCATAAAATTTTATCAGAGCATGTGTGGAGTAATAAAAGCTTTGTCTGGAAGGATCCCAAATTATCTAGAAGATGTATTCTCTGATATGATTGAGTCATATTTGATTGTTCAAGAACTTGGAGACACACCTTTATTTTTGTTCTGTCAGCTTCTGAAGACTATTTGGTGGAAACTAAGAGAGGAGCTTGGAACTCCAGGGCAAGGGAAATTCCACCGGCTTCTTTGTTACCTTCTGTCTATAGGCTAGTACCTTTTTATTTAGATTTGTCTATTGCCTTATAAGATGACTCACATAGTAACAGTAAATGTTGCAGTTTCGTTAGTTGTTGTTTTCACTGACTGCCTTTTAGCTTTCACTTGTCTAAAGTACTTTCATTACTGTTTGTATCTTTCTTTGCCCTTTATTGCAATCTGTCTTGACAAACAACTAAAATATAACAAGAGCCTTGGTGGCGCAGCAGATTAAAGTGCTGTTAAATAGCACCAGCTGCCTGCAATTACTGCAAGTTCAAATCTCACCAGGCTCAAGGTTGACTCAGCCTTCCATCCTTTCGAGGTAGGTAAAATGAGGACTTGGTTTGTGGGGGCAATAAGCTGACTTTGTATTAAAAAAAAGAACACCGCTTAGTGGGGGTCGAAAGCCCTACTAAGCAGGTACAGTATATACAAAAGTATGAAGGCTATTGCTTAACGCATTGTAAGCCGCCCTGAGTCTCCGGAGAAGGGCGGCATATAAATCGAACCGATAAATAAATAAATAAATAAATAAATAAATAAATGAAAAAGAATTCTAAACGAGAATGTTCGCTGGAGTGCCAACCAGACCAGTCATTTTAATGTGATTTAATGTAATTTAATTGAAAAAAAAATCATATGTGGATTTTTCAGTATTTGTCTGGTGGTATGGTGGCTTAGAGGATTGATGTTGGTGGAACTGCTGGCCAGAAGTGGTGTGTACTCCAGCAGTTAGAGCCTGGCTCTGCAAGATGGAGTTAGCTCCTGTCACTCGATCCCTAACTCCTGTCCACCCAGCAGTTTGAAAGCATGCAATAGATAGTATAGAGTAGATAAATGGGTACCATTTCAGTAGGAAAAACCTACCGGTAGCTTTATTCATGCATGTGGAGAGTGGAAGCTGGCCCTGGACCTGGTCGGTTGTGAGGCATCGTGATACAAGCTGGGGCAAGACGAGACTGGTGGGAGCCCGGAAGAGCCAGGAACCTGAGCGCCACTAGTCAGCTGGTGTAAAGCTAGTTCACCCCCTGTGGTGCACCACGAATAGGTTAAGTGTTGAACAGAATGAACTAGCATTCTAGTTTTCATTGTGTGTCTAGCATGTGCAGATTTGCCTGACACTGTATACCATACATTAAATAAATAAATAAATATTTGTCTCTTTTCATTCAGCATTGCCATTTAGTATAAACACCAGCCTTTCTACTCAAGAGGAGTCAAGCTAGGTGGCCTTGCTTTTACTTTTTCTTCATTTTTTCTTATTCAGTGTCTTGATTGCTAGGAGTGTGAAGAGCATCAATGCTCTACTCGGTGGTTCAGGGAGATACATAAGCCATCTTGTTCCTCCTGTTCCTCCTCCTCCCTCCTTTGGCTTTTTAGATTTTATAAAGCCTGCACATGAGGAAACCTATCCCCTTATTCACATTTTGAGAGTGCATAGTTGTTGGAAAAGTATGTGTTTTTGTGCGTGCATGCTGGGGAAGGAATAGATGTACAGTAATTCATTCTCCATCCCAGCCATGTCCCCAAATATCTTGAACAGCCATTGGACTGGAATTATTTCTGTCTCAGAAAAGTTCCCCTGTAATATATTTGCTCAGCTGGGCTTCTAGCACCTGGTTGAAACCTTGGCTGGAATTCAAGCTGTCTGGTAACACAGGAAATGGGAAAACAGCTAAGTCATTGACAAAATGACTAAATGAGCTAGATATAGCAACAAAACAACACAAACAAACTCTTTGTCTCTTGATGCTTTCACATTTTCAAATAAACTTCCAGGTTCTTGTATATTAAAAAATTGGCAGTATAATGTATTCTTGGAGAGTTTCTATGAAATACCTTGATTTGGAATGAAGGTTTTAATAAAAGTCTGTTTTGGTTCTCCATGCATCTTATCTTTACCAGAGTGTCTCAACTTGAGACAGAAACCTCAGCTACTCTGATAATACCTTTTATTATAGGGTTGCCAGCCATCCTGTTGTCTATCTTTAACAGCTTTGTGAAGTCCAGATATTTGACAGGTGCTCTTTTCTCAGCCAACTGCTGTACCCAGAGCCATGCTAATGGAAAGGTGGCCATGCTGATGCTGTCTGTCATTTAGATGTTGGGCAGAAAGGTGCTTTTGAGACTGCCAAAATATGAAATGCCTCACATGGTCATGTGGGAGGGGGCAGCCCCTTTTACGAAAGATTATGTTGTCAAACCATGTTAGTGTAATCGTATATCTGGAACACAGGATAGAAAAGAAAGACTTAAACCACTGGGGGAGGACTGGAGCCAGGATCATAACATCTTAGGTTAGGTATCCGCTCCACCATGCCTTTAGCAGTGTCTCTGGCACAGTCACCTTGTTAGTTTGAATCCACAGAAACCTTGGCTGCCTTCAGTTCAGGACTACATCCAGCTGGCCATTTCTTCAACTCCAGGGAAGCATGAGAGCAATTCTACATTTCCACTGTCTCTCCAGTCAGGCATTAAAATACCCTCTCCAGCTTGTGCTAATACTGCATAGGCTTTAGGCTGGCAGGATTTGGTGTCTCTTCAGCCAAATACTTCTCAAGCACAAAGAATTAGGAAGGTGAGAGCTTCTCTACCACAGAAAGTAAATCCAAAATTCTCACGTAAAGCAAAGTTGAGTAGCAAAGCTCATGCTTAGGGAAGGAAATTCGGACTAAGCTATTCATTTTCATATTTTTTTTCCATTAAATTTATTCTCCATAGTCAAGAACTAAGATGGGGTGCAAATATGCAACACTGAAGCCGTTTTGGGTCAGAATATAACAAGATTTGCAACAAAAATGGCTCCTATCTTGATGAATACCCAAGGTAAGTAGATAAAAGGAGAGCTGAACAAAGAATAGTAGTAAAAGATAATAATGTGAATGGTAAAATGAAGAATCAATCTTGAAAGATGTCATCATTCTTTTTCCAAAGTGCTGCCACTGAACTGATTTAAGGATTGTCTGATGCCAAGGGTCAGTCTGAATCTATTCCTCTCAGGAAACTTTCAGACTAAGAAAAAAGAAAAATCTAAACAACCCAAGTTCTGGTTGTTCTGTTTCAAGCTCTCCCCTCCCCTGATTCTTAAAGGGCACCTTTTGACTTCAGTGAGCTCTGTGGTGGTAGTAACAACTGTCTCAATCAGCATTGGGATAATTCCTAATCTGCAACCATTTGGGGAAATAATGCTCGGTTATGTACCAAGGACACTGTTTACTTATCCTGGGGCCTAAATGCCAGTTATCAGATGTAGAAATAACTGGGTAAGATTGCTGCTTGCAAAGTCTTATTGTAAATTTCTCAGAAGCATCTGGTTGCCATTGTAGCTTACTGTTTTTAATGTTCAAATCCCAGGAGAGCTCATTTTCACTGTTTTCTATTCAGAAATTACCACGTATCCAGTATTGTAATAAAGCTGAATAAAACTGGGAAGTCAAGTCCATGCATCTATACTGATGGTGTGTCATTTGATGCACATCACAAGCTGTGCATAAGTATTTGGTGACATTGGGAGCATTGAACTATTCTTTCCCAGTTTGATTGGTGCCCTCCAGAGGGAATTCCCTTAATTCCTAGTTACACTGAACCATTGGACTAATACAGTGGGGACTTGGAGAAAAGCAATGCAGAAAAGCCCTCCCACTCCTGATAGAATGACCTTCTTTGGTATGGTCAAGAGGGGAGAAGTGAAGCTAAAGACAATCCACACTAGGATGAGAGCAGATGGTACTTTTCATGGTTCATCAATCCAGTCTACCAAAAAGAGGGAATCAGACCTTGAGAAGACAGTGACAAAACTGTAGGAACCAGTTGAGGCATTTCGACAAGTTAGGTTTACAGGATGAGAACCGGAAACTGGAAGGGTTTTTTCTAGTTACTGAGCATGATAATCAAACTTTTATAAATAAATCTGGAGGTGATGGCATAGTCAAATCAAACCTTGGTTTGAAAGTATAGAGGGAAAAATCCTTTATTTTACAAGGATACATATAACTAAAACATGGAATATGAGCATTAGGAACTAAGAAAAAAAATGAAATTGTTAAAAGAGGGACAATAAGGTCAAAAGAAAGAATGAATTGCACAGAATTCAGAAAGGAAATTGCTCACATTCATATTTGTGTCAGAAGCACCAAGGTGCTTCTAGGTTGAAAGGATTAGCTGGTGACATCACTGTTGGCCAGGGAATGCCTAGTGGAGGCACCTTTCATGTCTCCGTTAATGTGCCCACTGTAGTGGGTATCTATTTATATACTCGCGATTACTTGCTTTTGAACTGCTAGGTTGGCAGGAGCTGGAACAAATGATGGGAGTTTGCGCTGTCACACAGCAGCACTCGGGTCTCAAATGTGGGCTTGCTGATTGTCAATCCAGCATCCTAACCATTGCTAAGAATGCGTTCAACTAAATGCACAATGGAATCATATTATTAGAATTAGTGCTGATCAAGAAAGACCTAGTTTATACAAAACATTCAGGAATTCCATGATTAATTTCAAAAAGTGGTAAATGCATCATCTAGATTCTAGAAGATGTTATAGTACTGAAATACATGATCATTATTGTTACTATTTTCATTCAGTTGTGTCTGATTCATGGAGGCTGCCTGGAGAAGTCGCTGCAGTTTTCTTGGCAAGGTTTTTCAGAAGTGGTTTGTCATTGGTTCTTTTCTAAGGCTGAGAGAAAGTGACTGACACAAGATCAGCCTGCTGGCTTTGTGCCGAATGTGGGATGGACTCCCAGATACCTTAACCACTACATTAGTGCAGGAGATAAATCAATAGATTTGTATGTAAAAATATATTTATATATTACTTACATCTGCCTCACATATCCTAAAGGCAGACCTCACATGTAGACAAATATATGGATTTGACCTGGAGGATATGTTGTAAGGTTAGATCTGGATGATACATAGTCTGAATGTAAGAATAAAAAATCACCTTAAGGACCAAATTTGGTGTACTGAAGTTATGCAGAAGAGAACCAGAAAAATTATAGGAAAAGATAAGACAGAATATGAAAATTAAAGATGAGAAGAAGAAGAATCCCAATGTTTCAAAGAGGAAAGGATCCAAGTAATTTTTCAGAACAGACTATCATGAGAGCCCCAAAGAGTTGTAAAATGAGAATTCCCAGATAACAAGAAGGTTGTACCATAAACAGACTGTCAATGTTGAGAAAAAAGGACAAGGGAATGTATCTGAACCAAAAATGTCAACAAGCAGACAAAAATAAGAAGAAAAGAAGCACAAAGTGTATTTTTAAGAACACAGAAATTGCAGGTACATTTTCAGCCAAGGTAGGAATACAGAAGATACCTAGTTCCATACACTTATGGGAAAATCTAATAGCAACAAGGAAAGTTCAATGAAAGTAGAAGGACGCTACTGAAATTCTTTAAAGGGGTTTATAGAATACTAGATTTGAACTGCAACAGTATGTTCAGGAACCTATTCTGTTAGAAAGGGGATCCAAAAGGCAATAGATAAACTCAGAGAGAAAAACATTATGTGCAGATAGAATGGAATGGAATGGAATGGAATGGAATGGAATGGAATGGAATGGAATAGAATAGAATAGAATAGAATAGAATAGAATAGAATAGAATAGAATAGAATAGAATAGAATAGAATAGAATAGAATAGAATAGAATAGAATAACAGAGTTGGAAGGGACCTTGGAGGTCTTCTAGTCCAATCCCCTGCTTATGCAGGAAACCCTACACCACTTCAGACAAATGGTTATCCAATCTCTTCTTAAAAACTTCCAGTGTTGGAGCATTTACAACTTCTGGAGGCAAATTGTTCCACTAATTATATTGTTCTAACTGTCAGGAAATTCCTCCTTAGTTCTAAATTGCTTCTCTCCTGGATTAATTTCCACCCATTGCTTCTTGTCCTGCCCTCAGGTGCTTTGGAGAATAGCTTGACTCCCTCTTCTTTGCGGCAACCCCTGAGATATTGGAACACTGCTATCATGTCTCCCCTGGTCCTTCTTTTCATCAGACTAGACATACCCAGTTCCTGCAACCGTTCTTTATATGTTTTAGCCTCCAGTCCTCTAATCATCTTTGTTGCTCTTCTCTGCACTCTTTCTAGAGTCTCCACATCTTTTTTTACATCGTGGCGACCAAAACTGAATGCAGTATTCCAAGCGTGGCCTTACCAAGGCATTATAAAGTGGTATTAACACTTCATGTGATTTTGATTCTATCCCTCTGTTTATGCAGTACAGACTGTGTTGGCTTCTTTGGCTGCTGCAGCACACTACTGGCTCATATGAAATACTCATTAAAATGTTTAATGTAAGCAAAGTGCTATAGTTTGGTTTCAACAAATATGGAACAAGACTAAACACAGCGCTTGGAAATATGTGGGTCCTTGGTGCCCTTAAGTTTGGATGTTTTCATGCAGATGCAGAAAACAACTAGGCTCAAGGAGCACCAAGAACTTCACAGTTCAATCCTGAGCTACTAACATTCTCTTCTATCAGCTTAGAAATGTTTGGTGCATATACAGGTAGTCCTCAACTTACGACCACAATTGAAGCCCAAAATTTATGTTGCTAAGTGAGAAATGTGTTAAGTGTGTTTTGCCCCATTTTACGACTTTCCTTGCCACATTTGTTAAGTGAATCCCTGCAGTTCTTAAATTAGTAACACAGTGTTTAAGTGAAATCAATGGTTTCCCCATTGACTTTGCTTATCAGAAGGTCGCAAAAGAGGATCACATGATCCTGGGGCATTGCAACCGTCATAAATGTGAGTCAGTTGTCAAGCATCCGAATGTAAATCATGTGACCATGGGAATGCTGCAATGGTCATAAGTGTGAAAAATGATCATAAGTCTTCTTTTTTCAGTGCCGTTGTAACTTCGAATGGTCACTAAATGAACTATTGTAAGTTGAAAGCTCCCTGTACCAATATAAAAAAGCAGATGCAAGGGAATATTCAAATGAATCAACTATTGCACAATTCTTCATGCAAGCAAAGAAGAAAAGAGCCATTATGGGGAGAGATGCCACATGAACAGAAAACTTTCAGAAAAGTCAAAGGGACACAACATCAGGGAATTAATATAAGTTGCATAAAGGAAAAAAATAAGGTTTACTTCTGCTTTATTGACTACAGGAAGGCCTTTGATTATGCTTGAATATGGAACATATTAAAGCTATTGCTTGTGCCAGAACACCTGATTATTCTTCTGGGGAACCTCTGCAATGAACAAGGAACTACTGTCAGAACTGAATTTGAAGAAACAGAATAGAAAAAGGGTGAGACAAGGATGCATATTGTTCTCATATATTTTTAATATATAGTGAATTTAGTATAACCATGACAGGATTAAAAAAGACAACAACAGGAACCAAAAAAGGAGGCTGAAATAACAACAATTTGGGATTTGCATCCAATATCATTGTGTTATGTAAGGAAGAGCTAGTGGAAAATGGGAAGTGAAAATTCTGGGTTAATGTTAAATATTAAGAAGACAAAGGTGATGTCAGCTAGCATGCTTAGTCAACTTAATCATCCATCCAACTGCTTTCTTTGTGCAAAATCCTCTAGAATTACACTGGCAGATGAGTATTTTGTCTCTATGTAAAGACTTCCATTGACTGAAGACTCATCATTTCATGTAGCACTGTGGCAGCCTGTTCCAAAGGTTTATACAGCAGCTCATACAATCGGGCAGTTTCTCTTAACATCTAGCTTGAAACTCCATCCCTGTAGCTTTGATCCACTACTTCTGGTCCTACCCCTTGGAGGAATAGAGAACAAGGCCATTTCCTCTTTTCAGTGAAGTCAACACTGAAGAATTTAAAAGGCTATTTCCTTGTTTTCAAAACTGGACAAAGATGCACATGTACCGAAAAAAATCAGGAGATTAATCCTGAGGAGAAAGGCTATGACAGGCCTATGGATCCAGATAGTCCAGTACCATGAATTGCAAGAAGATCCACTCAATCAGCCCTAAATCAAATGAGGTCTAAGTGCTCTCTTTGGTGATAACCAATGGAAACTCATACTTTGAAAATGTGATACGAATAGGTGATGCACAATACATATAAAATCTATGTTTGGCAAGATGGAAAGAGATAGAAGAGAAAGACAAGGAATAAAGTGGGTGGATAAGCTATAAGTTACTACTAGAGACAAGTTGAGAGAGCACAACATTTGTCTATGTGGTCGCTGGGTGTCAAGACCGATTCAATAACACATGGCTATTGCAGAAAAGAAAGCTTTTTCATTGAAAATGTTTATAAAGCAAGCAACGTCTTCTCATCGAACCTTTATTTATTTGCCGTATTTTTTGGAGTGTAAGACGCACTTTCCCCCCCCCCCCCCAAAAAAGTGGGTGGAAATGTCTGTGCGTCTTATACAGCAAATATTGTAATGGGGGGGGAAGGGTTGGTGCAGTGCTGATCAGCTGTACTAGAACGGGCGGCGGCAAATGGGTGGTGGCAAATGGGCTGTGGCAAACAGGCCAGATGAATACCGGATGGATGCTGGGAGGCAGAGGCATTTTTTTTTTCTTATTCTCCTCCCCAAAAGCTAGGTGTGTCTTATAGTCCAGTCCAAAAAATACGCTATTTATTAAATTTATATACTACCCAGCTCCCTGATAGGATGATTCTGGGTGGCTTTTGTTTTTTTAACCTTTTCCCTAAGAGTTCTCTGTTGCCTCTATATTTTTTTCTCCCTTTCTGAAACCTAATCTGTACTTTGATTATTAAAAAATGTAAATCTACATCTGCAATGAATGAGACATTGGAGCAAAGTAAGGAAGGAGAAGATGAGACAAAGAGAAGGAGACAGGGAAAAAGTGAAAGGGACAGGATGGGGTGTATGAAAGGGCAAAAGGATTTCCAGAGGTGGAGGAGGAGGAGGACGGAGGACGGAGGAGGAAGAGCAAAGAGAAAGAGAAATGACTAACCTTGATGTGGTTGCAACTAGACAGTTACCTCAGCCACCACCACCCCTCCCCATCCTTTCCCCATCCGCATGGCCTGGTCTAACTGTAACAACATCTGTTCCACTTGAGCTCTGCTCAGCTAGTGGTCTGTTTGTTTAATTGTCAGCCTGGTTTGTAATTTTGCTTCCCATTAGGAAGCTGAAGAAAAGAAGAGCAGGAGGGTATTTTCATTCTGGGAAATATTTCACCAGGACAATGAGCTTCTCTCTCTCTTTCTCTTTTTATACTTGTTTGTTTGTTTTTTTTTCTTTTCCACAGCACTGAATGGCCCAGAACGAGCTGTACTGCTTCTCTTGACAAGACAGACGTTTGCAGAGGCCATTGTTCAACCTGATGTATTAAGGCCTCACACTTGTAATTTTGGCGCTGATCCCCTTTTCCCATTGTGCAGTCAGAATAGGCTGCAAAAGGAGAACCTGGCCTCTTTATTTGCCAGCCAGCAAAGAAGGCAGCAGTGATGCCCAGCAGCACATCTTCTCTCCCCTCCCTCCCTCCCTGCCTCTCCCCTCCCACCCCCCCTTTCTCTGCTCATCAAAGTTTTCTCTCTCCAGTTTCAGCCAAGGAAGGAAAAGGTTTCCTAAACATTCAAAGGAGATTTGCCCCATGCTTTTTTCCTTTTGTTGGAGATACTTGGCTGCTTTCCTGCAGGGCTGGATTGAGACATGAACATTTTGGAATAGTGTGACTTCTTCCTGAGGGGTTTGCAAAGTTTGAATAATAATAAGTAAAAAAGAAAAAAAAAACTTTCAAGGAGAACCCTTGTAGTCCTGGACGTCAGCCCTGAGGAAGGGAATGATCTGTTTACATACTGGCTGAACAGGATGTTGTGCAAAAAAACTCTTGCGTATTCTTTGCTTCAACTGGGCTAACATGATACTCTTTGTCATTGCATCTTGAATAGGCTTGTTCTTACCTGGAAATGGAGCTGTCTTGTATTTGGAGGGTCTTGGCCTTATAATACTAGTAACTGGAAAGAACTTGTAGGAAAACTCCTGGGCTATACAGATAAAATAAGCTATAAACTATGCTAACTAGGGGGACAACTAGTGATCTCACCAACTCTCTGCTCTTGATAGCTGCTGGCTTGTTTGAGTTTTATCCGTGTTTAATCCAGTTCTAGACTGAGTTTCTTTAACAAAGCTCATAAAAGAACGGAAATAAAACAAATTTACACTTCACTACTTACACTATTTCACACAGGACTTGAGAGGTGTAAATTTATATCAGCTACATGTCTGAATGTGAGAGCTATATACACGTCTATTGTGACAAATCAGCAGAAAGCCCAGAGGCATTTTATGACTTTTTATTGCAACATGAAGGATTTTTTTTTAAAAAATGAACTAATTTAAGGGCCCCGTAGACACAGTATTTTGCTATTGACTCATTTCCTTTCTTAGTCAGGATAGGCAAGTATGATTGTAGGCAGGTTTTTAAGATAGACCACCTGGATTTTTTAATAAATTAGTTGGGGTGAATTTGAAGCCACACAATCTATAGATTCTGAGGCAGGGAGTCAGGAAAGCACTTGAATTGTAACCCGAGATCTTGACAAAGTTGTCCTTGAAGAACTAGGATTTATTCCACTGAGGTTTCACTGACTAAGTATGCTAAAGTGATATCTTTTAGATATAAAAAACTACAATTCCCATGATTCCCAAAACTGTAGTCTAATACTAGGCTGAGAAAGGCTAGAATACACTATCAAAGAATAATATTTCCCTCATATTAACCTTCGTCCCAGCTCTGTAGCAGATGAGAAGGGCGAAGTGTTTACTTAAACTCAAACGCTCTCCCCATCCCATCACCCACTTTTGGGTAAAACATTTTTTCACTAATGTGATAATTGCTTTTGGATAGACCTGTCTCCCTGCATCCCTGTGTCTAGGCATTTTCACAGCACTCTCTCTGCCCCCAGCAGGGCTAATTTAAAAGACTCCACTCTAATGAGATGTTTGAATGGCTCTCAAAAAACAACAACAGTCGATCTCTCAAAAAACAACAAAGAGGACCAATTGCAAACAAATGTGTTGAAGGGTCCCAGAGCTCCAGGCAGAAGGATTAGAGCTACCTAAAGGTCAAAATAATTTAGGGTGTAAGGAAAGAGGAGGGAAAAGAGACAAACAGGCCAGCTTTTGTTATAGAGAAAATAAGTCTGATCAATTAAAAAATGAAAACCCCTTTTTTTCTCGTGAAAAACATCCCTTGAATCATTTGTTGGGTTTGTGGAAAGTGGTGTACAGTGTCCCTAAACTGGCAACTCACCATATGCAAGTGAGATTTGAATTGGGTACGATTAGACAGCAAAGAAATTTGGGGAAAAATTGATCTAAAATAGAAATGCAACATGCAAATCAAGGCCACAGATTTGCAAATGCAGTCTCCTGGAATGGTGACCGAAACCGTTTGCAACCAAATTGCCAAACTCGGAGTGCAAATTGACAGCCTTGCAAATTCTAATTAACAGTATTCATCCATGGACATTTAGAAATTATGCTTCAAAAGAAATGTTAGAATAGAATAGAATAACAGAGTTGGAAGGGATCTTGGAGGTCTTCTAGTCCAACCCCCTTCCCAGGCAGGAAACCCTACACCACTTCAGACAAATGGTTATCCAACATCTTCTTAAAAATTTCCAGTGTTGGGTATTCACAACTTCTGCAGGCAAGTTGTTCCACTTATTAATTGTTCTGACTGTCAGGAAATTCCTCCTTAGTTCTAAATTGCTTCTCTCCTTGATTAGTTTCCACCCATTGCTTCTTGTTCTACCCTCAGGTGCTTTGGAGAATAGCTTGACCCTTTCTTCTTTGTGGCAGCCCCTGAGATATTGGAACACTGCTATCATGTCTCCCCTAGTCTTTCTTTTCATCAAACTAGACATACCCAGTTTCTGCAACCGTTCTTTATATGTTTTAGTGTCCAGTCCCCTAATCATCTTTGTTGCTCTTCTCTGCACTCTTTCTAGAGTCTCTTTTACATCATGGCGACCAAAACTGAATGCAGTATTCCAAGTGTGGCCTTACCAGGGCATTATAAAGAGATATTAACACTTCACGTGATCTTGATTTTATCCCTCTGTTTATGCAGCCTAGAACTGTGTTGGCTTTTTTGGCAGCTGCTGCACACTGCTGGCTCATATCTAAATGGTTGTCCACTAGGACTCCAAGATCCCTCTCACAGTTACTACTATTGAACAAGGTACCACATATACGGTACCTTGTTTCATTTGTGCTTGCTCAAGCCGGAGGCCAGCTGTTCATGGATAGCTTCAAGGCTAATCATGTAGAGGCACATTCCCTCTTTCTTGGGATTTTTTAAGTTTAAATTTGATTTTTTTTTAATTTTATTTTTTAAATTTAATTTATATGCCGCCCTTCTCCGGAGACTCAGGGCGGCTTACAATGTGCTAAGCAATAGCCTTCATCCTTTTGTATATTTATACAAAGTCAGCTTATTGCCCCCACAAACTGGGTCCTCAATTTACCCACCTTAGAAAGGATGGAAGGCTGAGTCAACCTTGAGCCTGGCGAGATTCGTACCTGCAGTAATTGCAGGCAGCTGGTCTTAATAACAGATTTGGACTAGATAACCTTTCAGACTACAAATAAAGGATGGTCCACTGATGATCCTTCAAGCAGATGACTCGTTGCTGTGCACTGGTTCATGTGGATACCCAGAGAGCAGATAGTTCAACCAACAAAACAGCTCAGTCAGAAAAGGTACCTTCCTATGTTAGGGACTATTAGAAAAGAAATTGACAGTGATAGGATTCACACATCATGTTAAATTACCCTGTGTTTGTTTATGGTGCCTTGAATACCACAATTGGTTGTGGGCTCACACACATGCTCAGGTGTAAAACATCATCCACTAACTACAATGGTTAAGCTTCCACAGCACATTAAATTTTAAAATTTTAAAAAAGCATAAATCACATTATAGTGCAATGTAAATCCAGTCAGTATCATATAATGTCTGTATAATTAATCAATTGAGGTATAGTGGTTAAAGTGTTGGACTAGAATGTGGGAGAATCAGATTGATATTCAACCTTAGCTATGGAAGCTCATTGGGTGACCTTCGGACAGGTCTCTCTTTCAGCCGAACCTAATCTAACACATAGGGTAGTTACAGATAAAGGTGGAAGCGAGAATGCTGCCTGGAGTTCTTAAAGGAATGATGGGATATGTATCCAACAAAAGTACAGTTGTATTTGGAAAACAGTGTGATTTCTTATCTCAATAAGTACACCCTATTTAGGGCTGAACTCTTTTCCCATGAAGAAAGACTGAAGGGTTTGGAGCAGGGGTGAAATGCTCCCAGTTTGGACCAGATTGCACGATCCAGTAGCAATGATGGTGGGTGGTTTGGAGAACCGGTAGCAAAAATCCCTGCCCACCCCCCATGCCCAGCTGAGCCGCGTGATCATCAGAGGCTTTTTTTTTTTTACTTTTAAAAGCTTTTTTTCTTCGGCCGAAAAAATGCTTTTAAAAGTAAAAAAAAAAAAGGCTCAGATGATCGCGCGGCTCAGCTGGGATCGTCAGAGACTTTTAAAAGCAAAAAGCCTTTTAAAAGCATTTTACTTTTAAAAATGCTTTTAAAAGTAAAAAAAAAGTTGGTCACGCCCACCCAGTCACACTACTCCCCTCCCCCCACCAAGCCATGCCCATGCCCAAATGTAACAAATTTTACATTTCACCACTGGTTTGGAGTTCCATAGTTTAAATAAAAGATTCCAAGAAGGAAACAAGAGAAAGGTTATAAATTTTGCAGATGGAAAGAAACTCAAAAAACAGAAAAATGTTCATTTTCTCACTTATTACAAGAATTTGGGTCATCCAGTCAAACTGATTGGAAAGAACTAGACACAAGGAAATCCATGCTTATTTAATGTATTTTAGACAGTGTTTGGTTATGGGCCTAAAGGGCTCTAAATGGGATTAGATACATCCACATAAGAAAGGTCTATCTCTATCATGATATGTGGGATCTTCCATAACATGCTGCAGGGTAGGGCACTTCTGTTTATGTTCAGTCAGCCAATATCTCTTCCATTCTGTCCTGCTCCCACCCGCATTGCTGGTTTGTCCGTCTTTCAGCTAATATTTTCTGATTAAAGAACTTGCTCGCTTTTCAGTAGATAGTTTCTGGCTTCCCGCTTCCTTTTATGGAATTGATCTCATCCATTAAATATGTTGGAGGTCTGTAAACCACAGGTCTGCTGACATTCCTTGGAGTATTGTTCTTCTTTTTTTTTAAAGAATAATGTTATTTTTAATTGATTAGAAGATTCCAAAAATAAACAATGCCAGAAAATACAACAAAAAATTAAAACCAAACCAAACCAAGAAATAAAAGCCCTAGAAGACTGGAATAAAACTTGTCACATAACATACATTTCCTTGCTTCCAATTACCATTGGCAATACAAGCTGGGAATTCTGGGAGTTGTAATCCAAATTATCTATTGGGCACCAAGTTGAAGCCAGCTACCCTAGAATTGTTCAGCCTTGCTGTTTTTTACTCAATATTTGAGACTGTGATCTTCCTTGAGAGATGCCCATGACGTCTGAAGCTAATAACGCAAATCTATTCCGAAAATAGACAACTTGGTTTTTAGAGTCAGGAATTTCAGCACAATTATTACTTTTATGACTTCAAAGGCTAATGAGATTATTTTAATATATCTATTTGTATTTTATACTCATATGTTTCTTATTTTTTTCGATACTGCTGATTTCCACATCTAGTCCTGACTGCCTCACTTTCTGGTGCAGTGTATCAAGTTCTAATTGCTATGATGTTTATACTATGTGCAAATTTTATATAAGATATAAATGCTTTTCATAAAAAAGGAGCTCTGCTTCTGGAGAATGTCTTGGAAACTTGGCCTTGTATCTTAATTCTAGCTATGGTTATTTGGCAAGAGGCAGTTGCATTAGCAGGATACTCAAAAACACTCATATTAGCACTCCACATATTTTGATGCTGAATTTTAGCTCTGAAAATAAGTTCCAGGGTATTGATTAAATTCACTTTTACTTATTGGCACAATAAATAAAGGTATGCATATAAGAGCACGCCAGAGTTAATTTACTGCTATTAAAATGAATCCTGGGCTTTTTGTTAATTTGATACTCAGACAGAAATGTTAGAGGATTGCACCAGAAACCTTCTATTGCCAGGTCAGAGCAAAGGGTGGTATATATTTTCCCCTACAGCAACAGACTTGTGGGGTAGGTTGACTCAAAAAATGACTGTCAAATCATCTAGCAAGTTTTCATGTTCTAAAGTGACACTATAATCATTGCACCAAACTGGTTCTTTATGCTCACATTCTTCTTTTAGATAATGATAATTATGACATTTTCCATGTAGCATCTGTGTTGTTAATACTGTACAATATTTTGTTCCCAAACTTAGAACAGCTACTTTCCAAATACCATCTAGGAACATCACCTTTATAAGCATGATGATTGGATCAGATAATACATGCTCAGCAGAGGTGGGTTTCAGCAGGTTCTCACCAGTTCTGCAGGACCGGTAGCAGAAATTTTGAGTAGTTCGGAGAACTGGTAGTAAAAATTCTGACTGGCCCCGCCCCCATCTACTCTCTGCCTCCCAAGTCCCAGCTGATTGAGAGGAAATGGGGATATTCTTCCCCTGCATTGGGATGGGAATGGATATTTTATAGTATCCTTCCCCTGCCACGCCCACCAAGCCACACCCACAGAACTGGTAGTAAAAAAAATTGAAACCCACCACTGATGCTCAGGTAAGTATGGACATAAATACTCAAGAAGAGGGTATTACAGATTGTTTCCTCATTTGTTAGGATTACTGAATGCAAAATGAAATTGGATTCACCTAGACAGTTGTTGTCTATGCAGTAGTCCTCCAGAATTTCTTCCATGAAGTTTCTCTGCAGGGATTTTGGTATGTATGCATATGTATATAAAAAATGTGTCCTATCTGAACTAGAGTTTGCTCCCACTAATAGTATGGGTGATTTTGAAGATGGTGAAGCATTATCTGAATTGAGTTTGCTCCTTAGAACTCTCCTCCCCCTTTTATAATAAAATCAGTCACAGCCATAGGAATGAAGGGGGCGGCATATAAAAAAAGTCTTTGGAAGCCTTATGTGGCCTATGTATATCACGTGACCTGTACGGGTCAAAGGAAACCACACTGTGTC
The DNA here is from genome assembly GCA_022577455.1 of Arizona elegans. Classification (NCBI taxonomy): domain Eukaryota; kingdom Metazoa; phylum Chordata; class Lepidosauria; order Squamata; family Colubridae; genus Arizona; species Arizona elegans. The sequence continues at coordinate 115,775,314 of JAKOOJ010000003.1, forward strand.
AAAACGGCCTGGTTATTTCTATCAGATTGAATTGCTTTCTCTGTAGCCAGGAACAAGGTTAGATCAAGCCCGACTTCCAAGAACAAGGCATTGATATGCACCTCAGCTCCTGAGGCTCAGAAGCTCTAAAGAAACATCTCCCATGCATTTAGTGTGTTTACTGGGGTGTGATAAAGCTTAGTTCAGCTTGACCTAGGTTGAACAAAATGTGTGTGAAAGCATAAGAACTGCCATGCTAGATTGGCCTGGAGATCTTTTTCCTTATATATAGTGCATATCCAGATCTACATAAGCACCGCAGATCAGGGGTGAAATCCAATTTTTTCCCCCTGCCGGTTCTGTGGGCGTGGCTTGGTGGGTGTGGCAGGAAGGATATTGCAAAATCTCCATTCTCACCCCACTCCAGGGGAAGGATACTGCAAAATCTCCATTCCCTCTCCTCCTGTGGGAAGAATCTCCATTCCCACCCCGCTCTGGGGCCAGCCAGAGGTGGTATTTGCTGGTTCTCCAAACTACTCAAAATTTCCGCTACCGGTTCTTCAGAACCTGTTAGAACCTGCTGGATTTCACCCCTGCCGCAGACCAAATGGCGAGATCTTTCTATTTCATTCCCTGTATCTTCTGGTACTGTGAATAGTCACATTTTTAAAAGTGGCTGGGGTGTGCTAGAAATAATACAATACATTGCTTTTCTTCAGTGCTTAGGAAAAACACTCCTTCTAGAGAGACCGATTTATCCTTCTGTCATAACACTTGGGTCATCAAATGGATTTGGATGAAGTGAAATTCAGAATGGAAGAATTGAAATAATTATTCTCACCATATGTATACCATATGTATTATTAAAAATACGATGGCCATCAAACTGGACAGCTTTTTGTAATTAAACTCATTGAAATTAAACCATCCAAGCTTACTGAGAGTCACCCAAGATGATATATGAGTCATGAAGGTAATGTATCACCTCTAAAGGCAGTGATTGGTTCTCGGGTTATGTGAAGCTATTTCTTGTTTTACCATGGTTTTTGAACAAATCATAAGACCTAGGTTCAGGTAAACCATAAACTAGGATATGCATACCACTGTGGCTTTTTTTCATTTAGCTCATAAACCAGAGATCCTCAAATGTTTTAGGTCCTGCCTCAGGCATGGCAGCTCTGTCCAGACTGTTGAGTATGCTTTTACTCAAACCCATTCTACCTCCTTTTCCCCTTAGGAGGCACATTGGGTTGTATGAATCACTAGCACTAATGTATTTTTACGTTACTGTTTCTGCAATAGAAAGTTATTTTGGAATGCCTTGTTTATTTATCTATCAACACCTGTCATTCTGTGCAAAGCAATGATAATATTTTGTAATTTGGTTTGATTAAAGTGTAATATATTTCATTTCTGTCTCTTATCTTTCATTTAGCCTTTATATACACCTATCCTCCCACCGTGGGAAAGAGAATGATCGACTACTATCTGCATCTTTGGTGCAATCAAGTCAATCTTTTATTTGCACTAGTTTAAGAACATAGTTTAAGAATATCAAGATCTATAATGTCTAAAACAATGATATACAGTATTCAGACCTAGTTATCACATATCTGCAAGGCCGCTATGTTTGGGGACAGCTACTTGGGTGACACAAATCTCCACATATTATCTTTAAGAATTATCCAGCTAAATCTGTTTTCAAAAATGACTGCTAATTGCACAGTGCTGCCCAATCTCTCTCTCCCTCTCCCTCTCTCTCCTCCTCCCCCCCTCTCAACACCTCCTTCCCTTGTTCAGCTATTTTCATCTTTTGAAAAAAGTGACTGAACAGCAATTTTGTACATGACTATGTAAATCCCCTGCAGCTGATTAGCCTGGTAACAAAGATACCTTGTCACCCACCCAGCTTAATCCATGCATTTCAAAGGCTAGTTTTATTGAGCATTTTTTCAAGCCAGATCTTTATTTATTTAGCTTGATTGCTTTGAAAACCTCACCACCACCACTTTCTTTTAATTCTTTCATTTACATATGCATCATTTCATGTATATAGGTACAACCTTGAATATTCAAAGATTTCCAGGGCAATTGGAGTTATATATCCTCCTCCTTAACAAGAAAAAAATGTCTAATCAGCACCTGAACATTTTAGCAATGATGCACTATTACTGGCTCTTTTTCTATTTTTCCCAGGAGATGTTGGAGTGTATGTGAGTGTTAGTGTGCATGTGTTGTCTGTCTGTCTGTCTGTCTGTCTCTCTCTCTCTCTCTCTCTCTCTCTCTAACTCTCTCTATTTCTCTCTCTCTCTAACTCTCCCTATCTCTCTCTCTCTCTCTAACTCTCTATTTCTCTCTCTCTCTATCTCTCTCTCTGTGTCTCTCTCTCTGTCTCTCTCTCTCTCTCTCCCTCTCTGTCTCTCTCTAACTCTCTCTCTAACTCTCTGTTTCTCTCTCTCTCTCTCTATCTCTCACTCTCTCTGTCTCTGTCTCTGTCTCTCTCTCTGTCTCTCTCTCTCTCTCTCTCTCTCTCTATCTATATCTCTCTATCTCTCTATCTCTCTATCATCTAATCTCTGTCATCTTTTTAGAAGGAGTACTGAGATGCAATAGGCTTTCCCTCTCCCTGCCCTTGTTTGGAAGAGAGAAGAAATTGGAGTCAGACAGTCTCCACAGAGTGTCATACTCCAGTCAATGTAGGAGAATATCTGAGTCGTAAATCTGTCAATACAAAGAGAACAGCACACCACAAAAATGTGACTAAAACCAAGAAATGTAGCATAATTACAGGTTCATTATTGCAAACAAAAGCATCTCCCCTTTCCACCCCTTTGGCAGGGATGAAGCCATTCAAAAGGGCTCATTATGTTGTTACCTAGGCAGGTTTGGAGGCCCCCTGAACTGTTGCTGCTGGTCTGCTTATTTTCCTGCTTGGTAATTTGGGAATCCTGCTGGCTCAAGACATGGAGGACTTTGGCAACAAGAAGATCCCTTCCCTTCCCATTCTTAGGTCCTTCCTCAGAAGAGGATCCTGTATGTGTTTCTCTTTAATATTTAGCAGTTAGCATTTCTGAAAGGAACCAGATTGACAGGCCCGGAGATGAAAAGTCCTAGGTTTATCCATGCGATAGGTGGGGCAGGAAGGATTGCTTCACTGCCTGAGCTGCATGCTTCAATACTGACCTGAAGAACCCCTTCTGAGGCTCTGCATACTTACCCCACTTTGTGACTCCCAAGGCATGTCTGTGCAAAGGTCTTTCTTGGGCTTGTATTCAGAGATTGACAGACCAGATCCTTGCACAGGCAACCTATATATACACAATCTTATTAATTTATTCACCCAAAGTCATAAACTTTTGGATCAAACTAGAAGATTGGCAAGCATATGTACACATGCACACCATTTGTGTTGTTAGTTGTGAAGTCGTGTCCGACCTATCGCAATCCCATGGACAACGTTCCTCCACCTTCTTGTCCTCTACCATCCTCTGGAGTCCATTTAAGCTCATGCCTACTGCTTCAGTGACTCCATCCAGCCACCTCGTTCTCTCTCATCCCCTTCTTCTTTTGCCCTCAGTCTTTCCCAGCATTAGGCTCTTCTCCAGTGAGTCCTTCCTTCTCATTAGGTGGCCAAAATATATGAGTTTCCTCTTCAGGATTTGGCCTTCATGCACACCATAGAAAAGGATAATCAAGGATATAGCCTCTCTTTCCTTATCCGTACCACATCACTGTTTTTGCTTCTGCCTTTTGAAGAGGCAATCAGTGGCAACATTGGTGCAGGACTGCCATTAAATAATAAGCAAAATCGTTTTCCTGTGAACATCAAAAATACATTGTGATATATACTACCCAGGCTCACTTTTTGAGATGGGTAGCTATACATATCAAATAAATCAGAAGAATATATGTTGATTACACATAGAATGGCACTATAACATATATTGAGCTTTCATGATTCAGCTTCTCTATCAAGTACTTTCATGAGAAGCCACTACTAGTATGCATCCTCCTCTATTTATCTGTATAATGAGAGGGCCAGCTTTATAGCTTTGGTCACTATTTAAATATGCCTTCAATGAAAGCCAATTCGGTATAGTGGTTAAGGCACCAGGCTAGAAACCAGGAAATTGTGAGTTCTAGTCCAGCCTTAGGCACAAAGTCAGTTGGGTGATCTTGGGCCAGTTATTCTCTCTCACTAACCTTCCACTGCTGGGTGGGTGGGAGGAGCAAGAGATTGGGAGAGTGGTAGGGAAACTGTCATGGAATGTTCAACATGTCCATCAACAGCAGCTTGAAGCAGCCACAACTTCACCAAATTTATTCCTTTGGGAAGTCATGGGAATGGATTTTGGGCACATTTTATAAATTGGCCCATTTGAGGTATCTTGGTCCAAAAATTGTTACCCTGTGATGCACTGGGTCTCCTAGTGAATGATAATGGCAACAAGAGTTTTAGTAAAACAGGGACTCATTTTGGACAACTCTGTTATCCTTTCCCTTGAGGCAAAAACAGAGTGAAAAAAATGTATATTCCTAACAATGATGGTAGCAAAATTATAAATTGTGACAATCCTCTTTTTTGTGTGTGTGTGTACTAGTATTGCAATGCTACATTCAAGCGCACAATATTTGGAATCTGCACTGTGACATCACAAGGCACATTTCCATCATTTGCCTCTCTACTTTTTGTGGGAGACTATTAGGAGTGAAAGGAAAATAGAGTCAGTTCTCGTTATCTGCAGTAGCTATGTTCTATAAAGTGGCTGCAAACATCTAATTAATAAAAAAACTAAATCATTGCTCCTAGGGGAGAATATTTGTTTACACTTCGAGAACTGAAACAAGAAAGCAGAGCATCATCTTGTTTGACCTCATCTGGGAATATGGATGCCAGACAATTCAAATTTTTCACTCTTCTGCTCATGCCTGTGAATGACCGCAAAAGGGCCGCGTGTATTGATTTGGGGGTTACAAATAAGTTTTAACAAGTAGGAGAATTTGCAAATATGGAATCTGCAAATAACGAGGACTGACTGTGAAATGGAATACATACTGCAAGATGTGAATTCATGTTATTCTTCATTAGGTAGGATTTGAACCAGAGGTGGTATTCAGCAGGTTCTGACAGGTTTTGGAGAACTAGTAGCGTAAATTTTGAGTAGTTCGGAGAACCAGCAAATACCACCTCTGGCTGGCCCCAGAGTGGGGTGGGAATGGAGATTTTGCAATGTCCTTCCCCCAGGAGTGGGGAGGGAATGGGGATTTTGCAGCATCCTTCCCCTGCCACACCCACCAAGCCACACCCACAGAACAGGTAGTAAAAATATTTGAATTCCACAACTGATTTGAACTATACTTATTTGAAGCCCTCCCTCCATTTTTATTAGTTTTCTTCTGTTACCATTACTGTTACTAATACCACTAAATCTTAAAATATCATTGTGAAAGCTAAATTTGGACAGGCATTCCTCGACTTTGATCCCACAATTGGGAGAAGAATTTCCACTGTTAAGCAAGGCAGTTGTTAAATGAGTAATGCCCAATTTTGTGACTTTTTTTGGCCATGGTTGTTAAGCAAATCACTGCAGCTTTTAAGTGAATCATGCAGCTGTTAAGGAAATCCACCCCCCCCCCCAATTAACTGTTGAGAAAAGCCAACTGGGAAGTATGCAAATGGCAATCACAGGTCTTCAGGACATGCAACCATCCTATCTACATGCTTGGTTGCTAAGCCCCTGAATTTTGATCGTGTAACCATGGAGATGCTGTGATGGTTGTAAGTGTGAAGACCACTTGCAAGTCACTTTTTTCAGTGCCATTGTAACTTCAAACAGTCGGTAAACAAATCATCATAAACCAAGGATTATTTGTACTTTGAACTGTCTTAAATCTGCTGTTATTAGTACTTTTGAAATTATCAAACTATTTCTTTTAAAAGGTTATTTAAAACAGTGGTAATTCCTGGGACACGTATACAGTGGTAATTCCTGGGACACAATATATACCTATGCAGCCTTCTGCTCCAGATAAGTTGCCTTCATGTGACACCCTTTGGAAATATATAAGTAATTTCCTTTAATTCCATTATCATAGGAAAAAAAAGTTAATTTGTTAATAATGTTAATTTAATATATTTATTTTAGAAGAAGTTTCTTTCAGCACAGGAAAAATAACATGGACATGAAAAAGACTGGCGCAACAAGATTATGTGGGGAAGAAAGCAAATATGGAAGTGCATCTCCTTCCATTTTGGCCTCTAAAGCAGATACCAGGCCTGTATTTCATGTGGTTTTGGTCAAGCTCTCTCCACCTTCCTTGTTCTGACAGCTGGTGTGAAGTTTCTTCTCAGAAAAACATGGGGCTGTTTTTTGCTACTTGAGATGTTGCAGCTTATACTAATGTCTCTGTGAAAAACATAATGGCATTAACTATTCCTTGAGTCTTGAATTACTGTAAAAATGTATGCCAAACACAGGGTTTAAGAGTTCAAATGAAGGAAAAGGTGGAGCCGAGTTTCACTGGCAGTTTCCCTGAAGAATGAGAATTCCAGTCTTCGTGCAGCCTTGTCTTTATAAACATACCCTTCATATGATTCAAACCAAAAGAACATGGTGATTATTTCTGTCTTCCTAAGGTTTCATTCTGTTAAGAATTTGAGGTTTATAATTGTGATGAAATCTAAGGGACTGTGAATATAGTATTATAACAACAAAACAGAAGTACTAGGTAATCAAAACGAAAAGAGGAAAAATAAAAATGATATTCTATTGAACTGTATATTAATTATAGTAATTACTTGAAATGTTGAAAAATCTAACTTGAATGGAATTGAATACATTAATTAAACAAACTGGTGCTAAAATTGTGGATTATGTAAGATACTTGATTCAAGACTTGAAATCTTATTTGTTATTTTTTTAACATTAAGATTAATGTTAATGTATTTTTGAACCAGTCTTGTACTTTTAGGCCACCCAGGTGATAGTAACTACCTGTTGTTGGGTGATCTTTGAAAACTATTAACAAAGCTGATTGACCCTTTGGATCACAGAATAACAAGATTATAAAATAGCCTGGGATTAAACAAAAAATCCAGAAGAAGGCAATGGTAAACAACATCTGTGTTGCTGCTACGGAAATTCCATGTAGTATCCATAATCACTAAGAATCGAAGCGATCTCACCTCTACTCTCATTGCAATTGATAATAAAGAAATGAATTCTCCATCTGTAAAACTAATTGGAATAAAAGAAGGGAACATGCTGAATTCAAGAATTTCATAAATTCCTCACAACTCCATCAAACCCTCTAAAGATTGAATGAGAAAACCAAAATAATTTTCTTAAGAATGAAGTTCTATAAAATGGGATCTTCTGCAAAGCAGTTCTCTCTCAGATCTATCCTACCTCTTATTATAATCCCATGTATCTCCTATTAATACAGTAATATTGATGGAAATCCACATTTTAACAGTAAAAAAAAAATCTAAAGTTAGCTCTAATTTTTCCCATATGAAGACCAGGCTGGACTTGGGACTGATGATGGTCTGTCCTTCCTCTTTTAACCAGCTATCTCTGGAAAACATACAGCTGTAGAATGACTATGGTGTAAAAGATAAAAATCAAAGAGACAATGAAACAAAGAAATTAAAAATTATGGCTTTTGATTTGCTAAACAATGTCAAATAAATTATTGAAACTCCCTTGAAAAGGATCCTACATTTATGTTGTAGTAAGTAACTATGAATCTAAATTATTCAGCAGTATACACATTTAATAGTATCATTGTTGTTGATGATGATGTATAACACTGGACCACAATGTGTACCCAACACTGAAAGACTAGAGGCTATATTTGCTTAATGTGCAAAACTTTAGTGACGTTTAAATAGGCTTGGGTTAGTTTTAATGTGCTGTGGGAACCCACTAGCTGTGGTTTTAGATGTCTTTAGAAAACTCAGAAGGATGGATAGGTGGATGATAAATCCTTAATTCTCATTGAGTATGACCATGTTGGCTGAGTTATCCAAGACATTCAGAGGCCACCATCTGGGGAAGGCTGATCCACCCTGTTTAACAACCTACTTCCCACAATGGCAAACTAGGTGCTTTTAGAAGGCCCACAAGTTGGACCTCACTGAATTTGGAAGACAGTTTTTTGCAGAGATCTGAGATTGGTTGTCACCTCTTTTGCCGTTCTAGCTCAGTGCTCAGAATAGGAGAAAAGCAGACATGCTGATATCCTAGAGTGCAACATGTCGGCTGCGTGGCTGAAAATGTTATCATCCTTTTCTTTCAGTGTTGTGACAGTTGGTGCTGATGAGCTGTGTATGTTTTAATCCAGCCACTAGAATCCCGCCCCCACCTTCCACCCCTGCCAGCAAGGGGCATGCGCTGTCTGCCTGACACTGCCTACAAATTCTATTAGGTCTGTAATTAAAAACAGCTGTAATCTGATCAGGTGGAGATCATAGTTACAAAATGAAGGAAGCCATTAGCAGGAAATGTTGTGGTTCAGGCAGACATCAAATCAGTTTAAAGAGATTGGATTTCATTGTTTTTATACAGTTACTCCATTACTATAATGCACTCACCCCATTTAACTGACTCGCTCCAAGGAGCATTTCTGCAAGGCAGGAGTGACATCTATGAGAAATTAATAGCATAAGCAAAACACCACATGCAGGAAAATTTATAGAGAAATCTGTTTTCTGTGGAGAATATTAATGCACGCTGACTTTATGCCCATTTAGGGCTCAGTTTTAATTCTGTTTGGTCCCCAATATTTCAGCGCCATTATTCTAGCCTTTCCTTGTGGAACAGATCCTCTTAACATATCTGCTCCAAATACAAAGAGTTTATTCCCTTTCTCTGTGCGCATATGTTTGTGTTTGTGTGTGTATGTATGAAGAAGATATATGTCACCCATAGGCAGTGGTGGGATTCAAGTAATTTAACAACCGGTTCTTCCAACAACCAGTTTGCCGAACTGCTCAGAAAGTTAACAACCAGTTCTCCCGAAGTGGTGAGAACTGGCTGAATCCTATCATAGGGATGAGAAGCAGATGCTTATATAGAATGAGTTTGTGTTTGTGTGTGTGTGTGTGTGTGTGTGTGTGTGTGTGTGATTTTACATAAATATCTGCTTCTCACTCTTATGGGTGATATGTATCTTCCTTGAACTCAGCTTCTCTACAAGAAGTCTGGGAGTTTGATGGTTCTGCGCAGTGTCTTAGCTGTTCCTAGCACTGCAGCCTTCTGGACAGAGAGCTCTGATGTTATTCCTGAGCTCTATTGGAACCACTTCCGCAGCTTAGGAGTCACAGCTCTGAGTGCTCCTACTACCACTGGGACTGCCTTGACCTTTACTTTCCAGATCCTCTCAAGTTCTTCCTTCAGGCCGTGGTATTTCTTCAGCTTCTAATACTCCTTCTTCCTGATATTACCGTCACTTGGCACACTACTATCTTCTGATTTTATGATTGGTTAGAAAAGAAATATGAATAAGGACATAGAGATAAAATAGATAGAGAATAGATGGGAGAAAACAATTAGAAAAATAGATACCCAGATGATGCCAAGTAAAAGGAGAAAAGGGAGGGGGTAAAAGGGGGAAAAATGAGATATTATAAAAATGTACGCAGATGATGAAATAAAAATAAATAATAATTGAATAAGAAATTGAAATGAGAATAAAGATAATTAGGAAATCGGGGCTGCTTGAATACCACGTTAGATTGAACTGAAAAGGGAAATAACAGGAAAGAGGGGAAGAAGTAGAGAGAGAGGAAGAGAAAAGAGAGGAGAGGAGAGAAGAAGAGAAAGAAGAAAGGGAAAAGGAGAGGAAGAAGAGGGAGGGGAAAGAGGAGTAGAGGAGAAGGTTAGAAGGGGGGAAGAAGAGAGGAGTGGGGGAAAGAGAAGGAGAGGAAGTAGGAGGAGAAACAGGGGAAGAGAAGGGGAGGAGAAGAAGAAAGGTTGGAGTAAAGGTAAAGGGTAAAAGAGCAGCCCCGAAAAAGTAAAAATTAAATATGAAAGTTAAAAGAAAAGATGAATGAAAAATGATGGAAATGACTGTACATGTAAATGTGTTTATGAAAAATAAAAATAAAAAACTTAAAAAAAATCTTTGTTCTCTTGAGACAAGCGAAGAGGAAAGAACCGTTTATGGGGAAATTATTTACAATAACCTATGGAAGGATGCACTTAGGCAGGTTTATAAAGAGAACATGAGAATCACATTGCATTGTGAAACCAGGTATGTAAATTTCCTTGGGCTCAGGGTAGATAATGGATGAACCTGTTAAAAATAAGTACTAAAATTTATTTGATAGTGACATCCATTGCATAACAGTGGCTCTATCTGGAATAGGGCTAACTAGAGAATTTGTAGCCTTTGAGATGTTGTTGAATTATAATCCCTGGTATCCCTTTTAAAGTGTGATATTTGCTGAGACTGCTGAGAATGGAACCGTTTTCAACCTGGTGCTCTTTTTCATGAATTAAGGTCAAAGTATCTTCTTCTTTTTTTAATCCAATAAAAGAATGAAACAAGCATGTTAATTTGTTCATTTTTGCAAAGAAGTCTTTCCCATTTCCTTCATGCATCGATTCAGAAATTTAGAGGTTGCCTTGCTGTGGCATAAGCAAGGGAGGAAGGGCTAACACAGCTACTCTCCTGGAAATCACTGCAATATAAACCAAACTCCAAAAGCTACAAAAGACACTAAAACATTAATGACTGAGATCTGAGTCTCACTCTAAGAGCTTTAGTTTGCACTTCAGCTGGTAGGCTATGGACCTGAGGAGTTTCCAACTGCCAGCCGGCAGTTTGAAGTAATAATATACATCATCATTATTTTTTTTCTCCACTAGCAGACATATAAAGTGCTGCAAATTGCCTCTCTTTAATCTCTTCTTAAGCACTGGCACTCTATTGTGTCTCAAAATTATTCTATAGTCTGCATAGTCCTCTCTACACCATAAACACTCTTCAAATGGAGTCCCTCACCTAGGAGAAAGAACAAGGGTCATCTTTTCAATAACATAAGATGAAGAGGAAGTCTCTTCTAGGCTCTGCCTCATGGTGAGGTGTAAGAGCCCTATGCTTTGCTTCTTGTTCCTTCAACAATATTGAAGAGGTGTTCATATGCTTCAAAGGGCCATCATTTGACTGACGTCATCCATCCTTGTGATAGCACATCCTGGTGTAAGCCTTTTACCTTAGTTCCATGTTTCTCAAACTTAACAACTTTAAGATGTATGGCTTTCAAAGAATTCCCCTTTGATGTCCAGACATCTTGCCAAGACTGAGAAACCTTGGTCTAGATCAAGCTCTTACTTAATTTGGAAATCTAAGATTTCAAGGAGCATTCTAATAACTTTCTAAATCTTGGAAAACAATTTCCAGGAAAAGCTTTGCACTTGAAATAATTTTGTAAAATCCATTTTAATTTGCCTGTGATTGAAAAATGACAAGCATGGCTTTGACTTTCAATAGAGCTGTCCATAAGTAAGTGTATAAAATATTGATTTTAAAGTGTATACCAATCCAAACATCTTTAGAGATATTTTTTTAAAACTTGAACCAAATTTGTTTAAAATATGACCAAACAAAAATGTCAGTCTTTTAGATTACTCTAAAATATATTTCAGCTGATAACATCATGTTGTAAGCCACCTAGAGTTGCTTGATAAGTTAGTGAGATAGGTGACATATAAATTAAATAAATAAATATAAATTTAATAAATAACTAATAAACTCAAGTGAATACAGAGAAAATAATAAAAGTTCCTCTGTATTTGAGACTTTGGCTAGTCTCATATTCAAGGCAGATTTCCTAAAAGCTTGGTAGGGTTTAACCAGCGATCTCACTTGTAGAAGGACTAATTCTTCCCTAGTATAATGTCTATGAAGATTCTCAGTCATCCAGGTCATGGTGGTCCCAAAGGTGCTTTTTCAAGAGGCAACTGGACTTTCTGGTTTTTCTTTTTCTTTCTTTCAAAACAAAACTAGAAAATCCCTAGAATAATGAGGGAGGTGAGTCCTTGAGCTTCTTCCTTCAAGCAGCTAAGAAGATTTGTGGCTGGAACTAACTTCTAGAGCCATGATGGCGAACCTATGGCATGCATGCCCGAAGTGGCACATGAAGCCATGTCACCTGGCATGCACGGCATCACCTGTTCCTCTTCTGGGTTTCTGGTGCGCATGCGCGCGTGACGATCATCTGGCCTTTTTGCGTGCAGCAGTGCCGGAAACTGGAAGAGCTGGTCTTCCATTTTCCTGTGTGAGCATGTGCGTGGGCCAGCTGATTGTCGTGAGCGCAAGCGAGCCAGAAACCTGGAAGACTAGCTGGCTGACGCGCCTGCGCCATTGGCAGCTCCTCTTCCGGGTTGCGGCCCAGATGAGCAAGTGAAGTGCACACGCGCACACACGCTCCCTTTTCAGCACTCGGTGCTGAAGAGGTTTGCCATCACTGTTCTAGAGTGAATCTGCATCCCGCCCTGTCAGGCCAATCCTCTGTTTAAGGATTGCCCAGTTCAAGAGAATTTCCAATGAAACAATATTGTGTGGCTGTCTTGTCTCATTCAAGGAATTACATAGAGATGATTCAACAGAGGTAATTTCCTCCTGGCCTTATCCTTCCCTCGCCTTTGCCTCTTCAAAATCCACTATGGAATGAAAGACGGTGTATTTCAATTAGTCACACCATGAGCATCTTCTCAGTATTTATTATTTTATCCATTTATTCATCGTATTTTTTATACCACCCATCTCACCTAAATGACTCTGGGCAGCTTACAATAAAATCATGTCAGAATATAAAAGCACAAATAAGAACAAAGTGAAAAACAGAATTTAAAGGTAGGGTTACAGTATTAACAGTTAAAAAGATGGAGAGAATAACCTCACAATATCAACCATCCTTATGGATGCCTAACTCTCTTTGGTCCCCTCTGCCAATTCTTAACACTCTTTCTGATGGCCAGAATTGTCCCCCACCCACAAGTCCATATTAAAGTAAAGAGGGAGGGAGGGAGGGAGGGAGAGAGAGGGGGGGCAAACATCTGATAATTAATATTAATAAACTGATAGCAGATTGACTGCCCAATCTAATCTTCTCCACTATTGTGAGTTACACTGTATTTCTCTTTCAGTGGTAATGATTATTTTTAAATCTGTGCTTTATGCAGATCTATTGGTAACCACTTTTGCCCTCTTTTTTTTGATCCTGCCCATCTGAGCCTTACTCATGACTGATGTTCCTATATTTTCATGAGTTGGTGACTGAACTCTTCCTTGAGTTCCCTCGCCTTTATTTTGTATCCTGTCACAGCTTTTGTCAAACAAAGGAGAAATGAGTAAGAGCCATTGCATATAGCACAATTATTCTGGAATTCTCAAAGTAAGGCAACCTACAAGCCTAAGTAGCCAAGCTATCACATTACCAAAAAAAAAAAAAAAAAAAAAGCAAAATCTATAACATACATTGATTAGGATGAACTAGAATGCACAGCAAATAATGAGCAACCTCTTTGGTTATGGAGCCCTCCTGGCAAGCTCTCCAAGTTGGTCTTTGGGATTTATCCCAAGGGAGAGGGGCAGGTTCAGACACTCCAGGAAGAGTCCGTCAGTGAGTCAATTCCAAAGAAGGCAAACAATGCAGAGAAATGGAGATAAAAGGGCCTCTGCCGACAAACACTCAGCCTGACTCCTCCAGAATCAGCTCCAGTCTAAGCAAACAGACCCCTTTCTTTTTCTCGCCAGAACCCTTTCATGATTTAGATTACCACTTAAGTCTCTCTCCCTCCCTCCCTCCCTCTCTCTCTCTCTGACTGTCTGTCTGTCTGTCTCTCTCTCTGGTTGAAGCTGGCTCGGTCAACTTCACACAAATCCAGTTCTAATGTAAACAGGCAAAGTCCTTTCCCTGCACCTCTTCTCCCCCACTGTCTCCCATCCCCCCCTCCCAACTGTATCGAATGCATCAAAGCCCAAGTAAATTGCATCCCCTTTGACCTGTTGGTGATAAGTTCAGCCACAGTACATTAAAGCAGCCATGGCTGCGGTTTCATGGTCAGCGATGATGGAGTCAGAGAAGGAACTGCAGTCTTTTGCAAGCTCTAATCAAATCACTCTACTGCCCTTCAAACCCAAGTTGTGAACTTTGGATTGGAATCCATTCTTACAGACCCAAAGTTTAGCTTTCCTTTTGGAGATGCAGAGCAGAGCTTAGAGGATGGCAATAGACAGGTTCTAATCCATTCTGGCTTTCTTTTTCAGGCCCACGTAAGGAATTGCCCTAATCTTGCCCAATCAGAATATGAAAAAAGGTGAAAAAAGGGGTCAATGACAGATCAGTTTGCAAAAGAAAGACAGCACTGTTGCCAACCCTTTAAAATACTAGTCTTTAATATTCAATTCCCAAGGAAAAGACAAAGCTATTATATAATTCAGCTGTAGCAGCTATGATTGTGTGTTCACCCTGTTAGGCAGGGCCGGATTTTCCTATAGGCTAACTAAGCTTCAGCCTAGGGCCTCAAGATCAAGAGAGGCCTACATTCAAATTGTTAACAAAATTAAAATTATACTTTCACTATAGGTGAAAGGGCCTCATAAGTGGAATAGCCTAGGGCCTCTTTTCATCTAAATCCGGCCCTGCTGTTAGGAAAAAAAAATCAAAATTCTTAGTATACAAGAGTGAATAATCAAACAGTAGAGTTTAGTACTAACGTTGAATGAGTTGAATAAGTTTGCAACAGAAGTAGCACAAATGCTGTTAAGGGACACTGTTACTGTTATTGGTAGCTGGAATCAAATGTACAATGTAAATTTAATTCAATTTATTAGGAAGTCCAGGTTGCACTCTAGTATTTTGTACACTATTATCTGCATACCAGCCCTAACTGTGGTGACAGAACCCAAGTTGCCATACAATGTCTGTTTAGTTCCATCAATCAGCACAGAAGTTTTTCTCTGTTTAGCCTTGGTTTTTGGAATAAGAAATCACAAACAAGCCTGGTGTTCCTATTTATATTTCTTGTTAAGCCACAATTGAAATCAATAAGCTAATCACAAATCTTAATTTAGAACTATTGTTAATACATCTTAACACAAGCCATGGCTTCATCATTGATACTTTGGCATCCCAGTAAGCCAAAAATAAGCAGTCGTGGCTTAGCACAATGTATGATCCAAACTATGTCTAGATTTGCCGCATGACATGTGGCTTACTTACCTGTAATTGCAACTAAGAGTAGGTAAAACTGAAGTGACCTGTAAGTCTAAATAAGCGTAAATAAAGACCTTTAAATGCAATTGCCTACAGTCCCTCTCTGGTATATGAAAATTATAGAATGCAAGGAGGCTGTGAGGGCTGCTCTACCCGCTCTAACTGGTATTTCGTTGCCTTTCATATGCAAGGGATGTGAATCTACACAAGCAGCCTTCATCTCCTTGGAGGCTCCAGACGGATTAAGTGAATACATTCACCTTTCATCTTTTGCATTTTAAAAGCATGCTGAGCATTGCCACAAATTGGCTATGACTAGTCACAAAGCATTGCTTTACTAGAAGGCAAATGGGGCTGATGATTCTCAGCAGTCTTCTAATCTCTAGGGTAAGATTTACAATCCAAGGTTACCTTGATTTTGGCTTTTCTTCAGGATGCAGAGAAATTTTAGGCTTGCAACTATTGACCATATGTATTTTATAACAGTACTGCGGGAGGTTTTTGAGCCCCATGATCGGTCCTACCACTAAAGCTAATTCTACAGGGAGATGGTGGTTTGTAGCATGCCAGAGCCCTGCAGAAAAACAGTCAGGTGTGGTGAACTTTGCAGGCACTAAAGAAGGTGCTTGCAGGCTTAGCCATGCTGGTGGATGAGAATTGCTGCATTCCTCTCATTTCCACCTTCACGTGTTGGAAGTGGGGTAATGAAAAGGTGAAATAAAGAACATTATTTTTTTTTTAAAATGCCAGAGCTGCAGCAGACATACACTGTGGAGTACTTTCTCTTCAGGATTTCACGGAGTCCTGGAATCAGCAACCTTTTCTGGCTGTAGGCATCAGGCATCAGTCCATGATCTTGCATGATCTTGGGTCCTGAAAAGAGAGAGCAAAACTTGCCTGAAATGTCAGAAAATTGCTAAACATTATCCGATTTTGACTATACCAAATTATTTTAATGTACACATGAGATTTCAAATGTTCCCATGTACAATCCCATGACACTGTTTTCACAATCCCAACTTTTTTTTAGAGTAAAAAGCATGGTGCTGCTGTATAACATATTGCCAGCCTGTGAGTTTCTCCACGCTATTTTCACAATTTTTCATGTCTCCCATCCTCCTATGTATTTCTCCTTCTTTCTTTCCCCTTTCCTTGGCACTTGATTCAAACTGCTCTGAGCAGAATGCAGTATAAGCAAGAATTCAAAACACTGAAAAAGACTGCAATATAATCACAATGGTGCCATTCGCTAGAGGCAAGTGCAAAGCTTAACTTCTTCAAAAATGTTCTCTCCCAGAGTCAAGTGTTGATATCCCTGTAAAATATCAGCAAGATGAAAAGCACATTTCTCCATGAAAGAGGGCGTCACTGAGAAGGCCCAAGTGTGGGATTCTAAACACAGAACTCCAAGGACAGAGAGATTCATTTCAGGCAGATGGATATATTTGTTTTGGTCTAGTGTTTAAGGCACCAGGCCAGAAACCAGGAGATTGTGAGTTCTAGTTCTTCTTTGGGCTCAAAGCTAGCTTTGTGACTGTGGGCCAGTCATTTTCTCTTAACCCTAAGAAGGAAGCAATGGCAAACAACATCTTAGATCTTGCCAAGAAAACTGCATGGACTTGTCCAGGCAGTCTCCAGGAGTCAATGCTGACATGAAAACACAAATATACTGGTATTGTGCATGTATAGCACAGCACAGCACAGCACAGTGCAGCATTGTCCAGCATAGCACAACACAGCTAAGATATGGTATAGTATAGTTTAGTATGGTATGATATAGTGTGGCGTGGTGTGGTGTGTGGTGTGGTGTATATCTATCCCAACTATACCTAGCCACAGCACTTAGACTTATATACTGCTTCATAGTGCTTTTACAGCTCTCTCTAAGCGGTTTACAGAGTCAGCATATTGCCCCCAACAATCTGGGTCCTTATTTTACCCACCTTGGAAGGATGGAAGGCTGAGTCAACCTTGAGCCGGTGAGATTTGAACTGCCGAACTCCAGCTAGCAGTCAGCTGAAGTAGCCTGCAGTACTGCATTCTAACAACTGCGCCATCTTGGCTCATAAATATATCTTATCTTTTGAAATAGCCAAATGATCATATAGTATGGGTCTAGAAACAAGGAAACTGTGAATTCTAGTTCTGACTTAGACATGGAAAACTGGCTTGTTGACTTTGGGCCAGTGTCCCTTTCTCTCAGCCCAACTCACCTCACAGGATTGTTGTGGGGAAAACAGAGGACGGAATAGTAAGCCTATTCATCGTATTAAAGTTTTCCAGGTTTTTGCACTCGGAATACAGTAGCCCTAGGCAGTGGAGACAGTGAATTTCATGTCAGCATATTTTCCTGCCAACTTAGGCTGTCTTTTCAGCATTAACATTTATTGGATAAGATGGGTACAAGTGGGATATGACAACAGTATTCTTGTACTTGAGGGGCTATCACAGAGAAGGCAGAGTCAATTTATTCTCCAAAGCACCTGAAAGCAAGACAAGAAGTAATGGGTGGAAAACTGTTAAAGAGAGATTCAACCTGGAACTAGGATATCCAAGGCAGTATTAATACTTTTTATTAGGTTTGGCCAATTCATCAATTGCAACTTATCTGCAATAGAAAGATCTAAATGACCCATGGTTCAGTTATGTGTAATCTAGACCACGGGTCTCCAACCTTGGCACCTTTAAGACTTGTGGACTTCAATTCCTAGAATTCCACAGCCAGCTTTTCTGGCTGTGGAGTTCTGGGAGTTGAAGTCCACAAGTCTTAAAGGTGCCAAGGTTGGAGACCCCTGATCTAGACTGTCACAATGGGATCTGCATGCATAGAACACTTGTAGAGTCCAGGCATTCATATCAACTTCTACCTGCTGTGTTACATTGGCAGCCTATTTGTTTCCAACCCCAGTGTAAAGTGCTGATATTGATCTTAGTTTAACCTTAAATAATTTGGGATCATGATATCTGAAAAACCACCTTCTCCCAAATGATTTTTGCAGAGCATTAAGATCAGCATCAAGGGGCCTGTTTTCTGGTCTAGTAGCAAGATGGTACTACGATGGTAAGTTACTGAGAGTAGGGACTTTCTAAAATAATGCCTCACCTCCAGAACACCCTTGTGCTTAATATCTCTTCATTAAGGAAATAATTAAAAATATTTTTATGTGTTCCTATATCTTGATCATTACACTGAGCTGTCTTTAAAAGCATTTCTGCTGTGGTATTTTAGAATAGAATAGAAAAACAGAGTTGGAAGGGACCTTGGAGGTCTTCTAATCCAACCCCCTGCTTAGGCAGGATACCCTACACCACCTCAGACAAATGGTTATCTAATCTCTTCTTAAAAACTTCCAGTGTTGGAGCATTTACACCTTCTAGAGGCAAGTCGTCCCACTGATTAATTGTTCTGTCAGGAAATTTCTCCTTAGTTCTAAGTTGCTTCTCTCCTTGATTAGTTTCCACCCATTGCTTCTTGTTCTACCCTCAGGTGCTTTGGAGAATAGCTTGACTCCCTCTTCTTTGTGGCAGCCCCTGAGATATTGGAACACTGCTATCATGTCTCCCCTAGTCCTTCTTTTCATTAAACGAGACATACCCAGTTCCAGCAACCGTTCTTTATATGTTTTAGCCTCCAGTCCCCTAATCACCTTTGTTGCTCTTTTCTGCACTCTCGACAACTGTTTTACATGTGGTGACCAAAACCGGATACAGTATTCCAGGTGTGGCCTTACCAAGGCATTATAAAGTGGTATTAACCACTTTATAATTTTACATGTTGAAACATTGTGTTTTGTGCTATTTTGCTGTTACGTTAATATTCTGAATAATTCATTGCGTTTGTCTATAAGTGAAACATATTGCAACAGCAGGTGGGACAGAAATCCAAATATTAATAATCCTATCATTTTTAATGCAGAAAAGCAAACATTCTGACTTTATTAGTGTACCATGCCACAAACCCAAAATAAGAAAATAAACATCAAAAGATTCAGGAAAGGCCTTCCAAGTAATTTTAAAGAAAAATCAGAATTTTAGGTATTCTCTACATTATTGCTTTGCAGTTAACAATAATTAACAAACTCATATTCGGATGTCCTGGTTTCGTCTTTGTTTACAGACAATGCATTTTGTCTGTCCAAAGGCCCAGGCCCAACCATAAATATTGTGAAATTTTGGACCAAAACAATTAAGAAAAATCTTTGTTTTCTTCTGAGGGGTCTGCTGGATCTTTCATCAGTTTGTTTTTTTCATTAGCCAGAACAGACTTTGTATTTATGTAATAAAGATTAGGATCTATTGCCTGCAGCCCACACTTTTTGCTTCTCTGTCAGGCCTGTAGGGGTTTGGTCTTTGACAACATGTTTGATGATGTACTATAGCAATTTAAATAGCGGGCAAAAGATGCCCAACCTCTTCAATTCACTTCCTGGAGAGTTCTTCCTTTCCCAACGGTTCCTTCGCTAAATTGCTGCCTTCAACTTCCAGTTTACTCCACCAATAAGTAGGGGTGGGCTGCTGGGGGTTCGCAGGGGTTCAGGAGAACCTCTACCTAAGATTCTGTGCAGTTTGGAGAACCCCCAAATCCCACTCCTTGCCGGCCCTGCCCACCCCATCCTGCCCCTCCCAGGAGTCCCCACGCGGCCCGTTGTGGATGCAGGTAAGTGCAGGCCGCGTGCGGAGGCTCGGGAGGGCGAAAAACGGGCCTACTGGAAGTTCAGGAAGACTAGAAACAGTCCCATTTCTGGCCTCCAGGGGGCCTCTGGAACTTGGGGAGGCTTTTTGTGCCCTCCTGGATGCTCAAGAAAGGCCTCCGGAGCCCGGGGAGGGCAAAAACGCCTCTCCATCATGGTGCAGGAGGCTGACTAGGCCACGCCCACCATGGCCACGCCCACCCAGCAACCAGGCAGAGAACCCATTTTCTAAAATTTTTGAAGCCCACCCCTGGCAATAAGGAATAAGTTAATTCTTGCTACTGCTATTCCTCATCTTAAATTAGCATATTTCCCTGTAGCATTTCTGATATGATACCATCTAGGTAACCCTCTTCTAAATTTGGGGCTACTGCACAAAGACATGTATGGACATCCTAGAGGTAGAATACAGATAGTCCTTGACTTATGACCACATTTAAGCCTGAAATTTCTGTTGCTAAGTGAAACATTTGCTAAGTAAATTTTGCCCCATTTTACAGCCTTTCTTGCCATAATTGTTAAGTGAATCAGTATAGTTAAGTTAGTAACATGGTTGTTAAGTGAATCTGACTTCCCCATTGATTTTACTTGTCAGAAGGTCACAAAAGATGATTACATGACCCCAGACCACTGTAACCGTCATAAATATGAGTCAGTTGCCAAGCGTCTGGATTTTGAACATGTGACCATGGGAATGCTGCAATGGTCGTAAGTGTGAAAAATCTTTTTCAGTGCAACTGTAATTTTGAACGGTCACTAAACAAACAGTTGTAAGTCGAGGATTACCTGTACAATGTGTGGAGGGGTAAGAGAAATGCCTGAAGTGCTATCTCCAGCCTGACTGTGTAGCATTTGCCTTGTGGAGAGAAGTTGCACACCGACAATCTCTGCATGTACAATCCTGAACTCTGCATTTTGCAAGAGGTTGCGAAGAGAAGGAGATAGAGAAGGTCAAAAAACCCACGGCGTGAGTCATCCTGGTACATTCAGTCCTAGAAATTTGCAAAGCAGCCTGATTAAAATGGACAAGTCCCCACTTGAGCCATGCGGGGCTGCAGAGAAGGGAAAAAGGAAGAAAAAGAAAAGAAAAAGAAATGGAACCTTCTTATTTAGACTGGCTCCTAAAAGGCTGCCTCCCTGAGGGAAGTCTGTTTCATCCTCAGTGCAGATAGTGTCAGGATGAAGCCCAGATTATTTCTGACAGGCAATCTGTTTTGGAAGCACCCCAGTGTCCTCAACACTCACCTCTGTTGCCATGCAGAAAATTTCCACTAGCATTACCACGGATACTCTTCTTTTCTTGAAGACAACATCCTACTTGGAGGCAGAGCTCATGTGAGCCACTTTGGCTGCCCTGCCCTGTGCAAGAACGTCCATTATCAAGGAATTGCTATTTACCAACATTCCAAATACTTATTCAATTTGTTCGCTAGCTGCAACGTTTCCTTCCATAGGCATAGCTGTGACATGCCTTATGCAGCGTGAAAGGCTATTGCAGTCACATAATGGGCACTCATTGAATTGTGCCCACAACATCACCGTAGTGTAATATATGTCCCTGGTCTTTTTCTGTGTTACTCGATCACAGTCCCTTTACTCCTGCTTTTCTTCTTTGGAAATGATGTACTTGCAGTTCCCAAAACGTCTACACTTCTTGAGACTCTAGAAAGAGTACAGAGAAGAGCAACAAAGATGATTAGGGGACTGGAGGCTAAAACATATGAAGAACGGTTGCAGGAACTGGGTATGTCTCGTTTAATGAAAAGAAGGACCAGGGGAGACATGATAGCAGTGTTCCAATATCTCAGGGGCTGCCACAAAGAAGAGGGGGTCAAGCTATTTTCCAAAGGACCTGAAGGCAGTACAAGAAGCAATAGGTGGAAATTAATCAAGGAGAGAAGCAACTTAGAACTACCCTGTTTCCCCTAAAATAAGACATCCCCTGATAATAAACCCAATTGGGTTTTTGAGTGCATGTGTTAAAATAAACCCCACCAAAAAAATAAGCCCTCCCCAAAAATATTTAACTGCATGCACAGCCGGTCCCCATCATTTCCTCTGGTTAGGTTTAGGGAGACAGAGCTGGAAATCAGGTAAGACGGCAAGAGGAACCCCATCTTGTTCCATGCACCCCAAAATAATCAGACCTCCCTGAAATTAAGGCCAAGCACTTATTTCGGGGTTCAAAAAAATATAAGACAGGGTCTTATTTTCGGGAAAACATGGTACTACATCAAACTGGCTCTCCTCTCCTCTATACTTGCCAGATTTCCAATTGATTAGCTTGAAGACCTGGCTGTGAAACAGGACTAAGAGCTGACCAGCATTTCAGGTAGCCCACAAAGTGTCACCTGCTGCCACTCCATAGATAATTGAACTCATTTTCATTACTCATTACCGGAAACATGGTAAGGAGGAATTTCCTGACAGTTAGAACAATTAATCAGTGGAACAACTTGCCTCCAGAAGTTGTGAATGCTCCAACACTGAAGTTTTTAAGAAGATGTTGGATAACCATTTGTCTGAAATGGTATAGGGTTTCCTGCCTAACTACCCTGAACTAGAAGACCTCCAAGGTCCCTTCCAATTCTGTAATTCTATTCTATTCTATTCTATTCTATTCTATTCTATTCTATTCTATTCTATTCTATTCTATTCTATTCTATTCTATTCTATTCTATTCGTCTCTCTTTCTAATCAATTATCTCTGTGGCAAATCACATCCATGGGAAACAGATAAATCAGTGCTCTGCAGGAGAGAAATTTTAGGCGACTATAGATGAGTGGCGCACAGACAACCATTTGGTAAGCCAGATGTCTAAGCCATCATTCTCCAAGGGGACAATTTTATTAATTCTTAGTTTCCTTCTACAGATCAGTAATCTGATGCAGATGTGTACCAATGCCACTTTCTCCCTTGACAGGGTGATATGGATGAATGGCTTACAAAGAGAACTATCTGTTGCCTGAGATAACTAGCCACTTAGTAAATGGCTTTTTGTCTTTACCCTTTGTCTGGCGTAGTTACTAGGAGAGTAAACAAATCACAAGAGTGTTATTCCTCTCAGTTGTGGAACTCAATATGGAGCAACAGCAAACACTTCCATTGATTGAACTGGCATTTCAACTCACAAGACAGACTTCAGAAGACGGTTCCTGGTCACCTGCATATGATAAACTGCCCAGAGGCACCTGCATACTAAAATGGGGATGTCTAAATTTGATGGGTAAATAAATAAAATACAACATAGTTTTCTGCACAAAAAATAAAGGAAGGATAGATATTGGCTAATCAACTTTAAAATCTAATTAGGTGAACTTTGTAGTTCTTTGATATCTTGCTCCCAGAATCCCTCTCCATCCCTCATCACCGGCCATGCTAGCTGAGTTGATGAGAAAACAGTTCAGCAACTCTAGTGGGATACAGACTTCCCATATAGATTGTTGGTACTGACCTTGAAAATCTTTGCTGTTTTCCTAATTGCACTTGACACATTTACTTTCCCTTTTTAAAATTTCACTGCTTTTTCTTCCCTTTCTAAGCTGTTCCTCTTGCTTCTAAATCTGTACTTTGTCTAGTCTTTTACAGGCTGTAGAAAAACTTACTGTCTTGTAATGCTCTGTCAGTATTATTTTCTCTTGTATGGTCTTCCAAGCAGTAAATGGGCAAAGAATGAAGTTACTGTCCAGTTGATGAAGAGAAAGTTAATAAAAATTGCAGACTGCTGTCAACACTGTGAGATTTTGGAATGTTTGATTAGTAGCCAACATTTTGACTGAAGTAGGATTATCATCAGATTACATTAATCCTTTTAGAGAAAACTTTCCCCAACCTGGGGCTCTCCAAATGTGTTGGGAATCTCAACTCTCAGAATTTTCATCTACCACGATCACTTCTGGAAAAAGTGAGGTTTATTAAAATATTTTAATATTAGTCAAGAAGTTGAAAGCTCTTTTTCCTTTTTAAAGAAGGGGGGGGAATGGGGGGAGGGGTAGAGAAAGCACTGAACTTTAAAGGCCACCTTTAATAATAATAAAAAAAGCTTCAACTATTTTTAGTAGCACTTTGTTATTGCAAATATCTGTAACTAGAAAGAGCTGGGCAGCTTTATGACCAAATGATCAACTATGTGTAAACTGGGTTTATGCAATTCCTGCTTGAGGGCACAGGCTCCTTGCCTGCAGGAATTGGGGATGGAATTTCTCCCCACTCCCCAGCATTGCACAACTGACCCAGGTGCATTGTGGGGACATGGGATTCCCCCCCCCTTTCTTTGGGAGCAAAAATACTTGAGAAGTTTTATCTACATTACAAGATTTGCTAAACCAAAACCATCATCTTATGCCTCACGTTATATCCAGCATAACAGGGAAAGTGGGGTTTGGAGAAGGGGGGGGTTTCAGTCATTTAAAATGATTATTGTTTTGCTAACTTGCAATGGATATTTTTATATATGTGCATTGTGTATTTCACTACGTGTCTGCTTCAGCAAATGCTATTTTGGAAAGCCAGGTTTTACTGGCTCAGAATGTATTTCAGGTGGGCACAAGACAATTCATGGAGATTTGCAAGCCCAGAATAAACAGGCCAGAAATGTTTACAGACTCCTGAAAACAAGGAAGGCAATCATATTGCAAGCTATGACTGATGCTGGCTATCCAAATAACAAATGACCCCAATAACAAACATGATTTATTTGATTATGAAAATATAACTTGGAGCACACCCAGGCAGTAGATCATCTTTTCACATTTACCACATGCATTAATACAATTTGTGAATATTAAAAAAAAGAAAAAGATGATATTCTAGACACAGAGTTGTGTGATTTTAAGGGAGCTAGTAATGTGCTTAAGTGTCTCTGCTTGGAATTAATAGCATTTAAACAATTACATTTACTTGCAAGACCACTATATTTTGATTCACATTGTTAATTCTTTCTCAGTTTCATCAGCAGAGTTGAAATCCGGCACAGATCATTCCAGTACAATTCTCGATCTACACCATTATTTTTACAGGTGCTTTCAGCACTCAAAACCAGTCAGGTATTTGCTGTTGGTCTTTCTCCTTTTCTACTTGGGCTGTATCAAGAGTAAATAAAATAGCATGGGTTCTCCCTCTTCTCCTTTATATGTCATTTACACTCCCTTCAAAATGGTTTGGGGAAAGGAGCTAAGGAACACACGAACCCTTAATAAAGATAACATCTAGCTTGAACTTCTATAAAAACTAAACTCAAATTCCCAGTTACTAAGTATAAATGGCAGAGTTGGGGGTAGGGAGCAGAGGCTGTAGTTATTTATTAATAGAAGGGCATTTCAATATAGATCTGAGCAAATGATACCGGCTTGAATGGCGCCATTTAATGAAACAATTGTTGATATGTTTTATTCAGCTAGTTCAGACATCTCCACACCCATTAGGCTTGCTTCTTAATGACCAAAAAATGTCATGCAGGAGACTGACCATCAGGCTGTCATATTTCCAAATGGACTGGCCGGGGATGTGATCACTAACATCTGACATTTGCAGAGATGGTGTAGACGGTTGCAGCAGAAGATTGATGCCCGCTAGCTGGACCTGTCATCCTCATCTCATGTAACTTATGATTATTCCACGGTGGTCCTATTTACAGCAAAGAAGAAGAGGCCAGTCAGAACTCTGGACTGGTGGCATTAGACAAAATTCTAAAATACTGCTATAATAGCAGCTCCTGGCTGCCTAGAACAGAGCTGCTTTGAAGCACAAAGTCCCTTTTCTACTTGGGCTGCTTCATGAGTAAAATCAAGGAGCATGGAGTTCTCCTCCTTTGTATGTCATTTACACTCCCTTCAAAATGGTTTGGGGAAAGGAGCTAGGGATGAGCTGTGGGTACTTGGTGATGAGGACAATGGGTGTTTTTCTAAGTGTATGATGAAGACATAATCAGTCAGAGGCTTAAAAAAGTAAAGATGGTATCTGTAACCATGTGATGGAAGCCTTGCCCTTCGTTTAAGTGTATTGCTGACAAAGCATTTCAGAAAAGGAGGTGGGGCTTCTGTTACATAGTTACAGACATCATATTATTTTTTTTACCCCTCCCAAAGAACCCTGAATTTATGCCTATTCTCTGGAGGTTGAACCTTCAATCAAGGTTTGAGGCAGGATCCCGAACCTGAGCTTTGTCTTGTTTGGTGGGGGTGCTTTGAACTAACACTGTAGCAGGAAGTTCCAAATGATATTTTGGATTTTGCTGCTGCTTGGACACCCTGACTTCTGTGTTCTAGTCATGGGAATTCATTATCAGACATTAAAAAGTAACGTTTCATCTTTTTTCAAGTGGATGTAGCAGTTGCTGAAATTAAACTAGTGTCTATTACATGGCATAGTTCTTTAAAACATATATATATATATATATATATATATATATATATATATATATATATATATATATATATATATATATATATATATATATGTAGGTCTTTGGTTATTCGGGTTTTCTCCTGCGTAGAATTGGAAGTGTCTTGGTGATGTTTTGACGAAGTCTCATTCGTCATCTTCAGGCTGGTGTTTTCGGCTTCGTGCTTCTAGGAGCAATGTGAGATCACAGCTGTTTCTTCCTTTTGACTGCTAGTGGGGGTGTGAACTGATTGGGTGGGAGCTTGGCTGTGTTCTGATCGGGTGGAGGTGTGTTCTGATTGGTTGGGGGTTTGGCTGTGCTCTGATTGGATGGGGGTATGTTCTGTTTAGGTGGGGGCTTGGTTGTGCTCGTTGTGCTCGTATATATATTTCTCTTTAGCCAAGTTCTACCTACATAAACCAAGATATTATGCAGCCCTAGTTCAGTATATATATATATATATATATATATATATATATATATATATATATTCATTCTTTCAATTTATATCCATCCTGAATGTATGTCAGGACACTGCAGGTAGCTCCTAATTACTGAGATATGGACAAGTGATTGTTGTAAATGACAAGTAAAATACTGTATCTTTAGATTAAAAATGGCAGCTTGTAAGGAACAGCATGGGAATACTTAGAGTAAAACTGGGGTTTTGTTGCACTTGTGCTACCCTGGCCAAAATATGCCAAAAGGTATTAGTTCTGGCCTTACTGTTAGCAGGAAATGCTGGATTGGATTCTGCTAACCTTTACTAGAGTATCTCTATTTTATTAAAAGCATTATATTATTGAGGACCCGGATTGTGGGGGCAATAAGCCAACTTTGTATAGAACAACACCGCTTTGGGGGGGGGTGCGAAAGCCCTAATAAGCAGGTATATAAAAAAAAGTATGCAGGCTATTGCTATAATGCATTGTAAGCTGCCCTGAGTCTACGGAGAAGGGCGGCATATAAATGGGACTAATACATAAATAAATAAATTATATGAAAGCCTTGATTGATCAAAGTCACAATAGGCTTTGGTGAATAATACCTATGGGTTACTTGACTGAGGTGATAGCATTTGGGAAAATGCAAGTTGCCAAGTAAGATGAAGAAACAATAAAGAGCAAGACTTAATGAATGAAATGAAAGAGATTTAAACCCATCTGTTATATGTCTGTGAAGAGAGGAGAAAACAGGAAGATGCAATAGATGTGAATGTCAATGACCTGATTTTTTGGGGGTGAGTAGGGGAAGGGTTTTGATGCATAGCTAAAGAGAAATGAAAAGTTTAATTGTGAGTAAAAAAATAAAAGCTTTCCTCTAGATCGTAGTGGATGAATATAATATGGGAATTTATAACTTAGTGAAATTTGCATGTTATACTCCAATGAATGAGGGTGGAATTTGCTGGTGTTGCCCTCTTTCATTTCAAGCTCTGCATATTCTTCTACTTTGCTCTCCCAAAATTGCCCTTTTGCCCACCTTCACTAAACCACTCTCAATAAGAGAATATAGTGATGTGTATCTTGCCTTTTTATTCATGCAAATACATGCCAATTAACAAAACAAAAAAGAGTACAGTATAAACAGTTTAAAAACAAAAGGTTATAAATATGAACCAATTGGCCAAGCATTTGAATCTTGGTCACATGACCATGGGGATGCTGTAAGGGTGGTAAGTATGAAAAATGGTCATAAGTCAGTTTTTTCAGTGCTGTTGTAACATCAAATGTATCTGTAGGGTTACCTGGACTAATTATGGGAGAAACAAAGGGCTTGTTCAAGACTATAGGTGAGAGAAGTGCTGGTCGAATACCATGTCATGGTCCCATTCTTGGGATACAAAACAATTTGCTGAAACGCATGAGCAATGACTATGACTATCAATGACTATCAATAACTATGACTAGCAATGACTATTTATTTATTTATTATTCGTATTTCTATGCCGCTACTCTCCGAGGACTCTGGGCGGCTTACACCAAAGACAGTATACTAAATAGCATATTGCCCCCAACAATCTGGGTCCTCAGATAGACTATCACTATCATTAAGTGTTGTACCTTATGATTCTTGATGAATGTATCTTGTCCTTTTATGTACACTGAGAGTATATGCACCAAAGACTAATTCCTTGTGTGTCCAATCACACTTGGCCAATAAAGAATTCTATTCTATCCTATTCAATGTTTCTTTAAGTATCAGGGAATTCAAATAATGCTGCCAAATCCTTCCTAGTTCTGGTGTGTTTGGCTCCTAAAGCTACAACGCAACAATCGCATATAGAAAAAGCATACATTTCTCTTATCACTCCTTATCTAAAATTGCATTGGTGGCTTTTGTGTGTGAGTGTGTGTGTGTGTGTTTGCCCCTGCATATGTGCATCAGAGCTATTTCCCTCTGAACCAAGTCTTTCCAAAATAAACGAGGAAAGAAAGGCCATCTCTTCTTGAAGGGCTTGCCACAAATCTCTTTCATTAACACTTGTTGTGCTGTGTTCACATGATTACAGACGGTTCCCCAAAGTCTCATCTTTAGCCTAGACTCATTAGTTGTGCAAATAAAATGCACCACAGTGAACTGACCGCCAATTACACATCCCTTTCTTCAGCACAAAGCCAATGACAATTGGTTTGAAGGGAGGTGTCTTGGGGGAATTGCTTTGGGGGAGGGGGACAGACAGGGTCAGCTGCTGCTCTACCTTCTGAGGCCACCAGGTTTTCCCACCACTCTGAGAACCCTTGGGAGATAGCTCACTCCTCTTGTCAAAAGCTTTGGTTTTTCCACATTGTTAATCTCCATTTGCCCAGTTGCTCCCAAGCTCCTGAACTTCCCTCGGGGATCCTGTGAAAACAAGCTGCCGTTTTCACTGTTGCTTTCCCCTCCTTCCTCTTAGGAAATGTTCTGCAGGGGGAAATAATGTGTTTCCTTAATTGATCGGGTTGGTGGCGGCAAAGGAAAAGATGCAGCAGCAGCACTGCTGGAGGAGGTAGTGCCAAGTTCTTTTGCACGTTTGAACTAGATAAGGTCCCTGATTATTGCCTTTTCATTGATACACAGTGTGAATCGGATATAATAATGCCCAGCAATGCTTGTCTCCCTTTGTGGGGAATTTTTTTACTCAAAGATAGGAGTGAGCTGTTCTCTGTTCATTCTATGATGCTGTTGCTTAATATTAACAGATTCCAAAGGCATTTCATGGAATTTATTTATACACCACTGGCTGGAGTGGGAGTGCCCTTATGTGAAACAAAACCTACTGTTTCTTTCCAGTAGGGTCACATATTTCAAATCTCTCTTTCTCCCTCCCTCCCTCCCTCCCTCCCTCCCTCCCTCCCTCCCTCCCTCTCCCTCTCTCTCTCTCTCTCTCTCATCTATCTATCTATCTATGGATAGCACTGTGCTGGCGCAGTGGTTAGAATGCAGCATTGCAGGCTAATTCTGCTGACTGCCAGCGGTTCAATTTTCACCAACTCAAGGTTAACTCAGCCTTCCATCCTTCTAAGATCAATAAAATGAAGAGCCAGATTGTTTGGGGCAATGTGCTGACTCTGTAAATCACTTAGAGAAGGCTGTAAAGCACTGTGAAGTGGAGCATAAGTCTAACTGCTATTGCTATTTCCATCTCTCTCTCTCTCTCTCTCTCTCTCTCTCTCTCTCTCTCTCTCTCTCTCTCTCTCTCTCTCTCTCTCTCTCTTTCTCTCTCTCTCTCTCCCTCCCTCCCTCCCTCCCTCCCTCCCTCTCTCCCACCCTCCCTCCCTCTCTCTCTCCCTCCCTCCCTCTCTCTCTCCCTCTCTCCCTCCCTCCCCTCCTCTCTCTCCCCCCCCTCCCTCCCTCCCCTCCCTGTCTCTCAATCATATTTTGGAACTGCCATCTTCCTGACAGAGGGATTTTGGGTGGTGTACAGTGAAATATTGAAACATAAATACACTATACTGAAGGGGTGTCAAACTTCATTTGATTGAGGCCTGCATCAGGGTTGTGTTTGACCTCGGAGGGCGGGTGTGGGGGGGCATGGCCAGCTCAATGTCACTCATGTTGGGGGCGCCTGTGGTGGCCTGAGTGCTCCTCAGCTCCTGAGTGGTCCTGAGTGGTCTTCTGCAACCATCTGTCAGCGAAAACAGAGCTCTGTTTTCACTGGCAGAAGCACCAGGGGCCGGCCCTTCGCTCTTTCTAGGGCAGCCCCACAGGCCAGATCTAAATACCCCACGGGCCAGATCCAGCCCCCAGGCCTTGAGTTTGACACCCCTGGTATACTGTATAAAAGTTAAAAAGAGGCAAGGATGATTAAAAACAATGTTAAAAATTACGGTAATTAGAAAGGTAAAGGGAAGGCTTTCAGGGTACTAACCAGTCTCATGGCTCTGTGTTCATCTGCATTCCCCAGACAAGGTTGTAGAGCCATATTTTGACAATATTTTGGAAGGCAAGGAGAATGTTCCATGGGTGGTATAGGGGAGCAATAGCAGAGACGGCCCCATTCCTAGACTCCCCCGGTTGGAATTCTTTAACTGACGGGGTCAGCAACATACTTTTCCTGCCTTACACTGAAAATCTTCCTACTCTTATTTCCACATGATTGGCTGTCACTGAGGGAAGGAGCAAGGAGCAATAAATGACAATGTATTGATGAGACCATACAGGGTAGATGGTCCCACAGACAAAGGATAAGACAAAGATAACACCCATACACACTTTGTACTGTGAAGAAGTTCCTAGAAAATATTCCAGCTGGTTTAAAACTAAATAAGTTGACCAATTTAGTCAATAATATGATGGTACAAGGGGAACTCAGATGATCCGGTGGGTCTTTGGCAATAGTCCTAGTTGAAAGAAATGGAAGGCATTCTGCATTCATACTTGCTGCATACCTTAGCCACTAGTGGTTGTGACCACCTGACTGTTGGGGTCCATTGATAGAAAGACTTTCAAATAAACACAGTAGGATTCCAGCTTCTAGGTAAGGGAGGCATCCAGCTCATAAATGGTACATTTTATGCACTAACCCCATTATAGAAACGCAGGAAATTGCTGCCATCATTAATAAGCCTGTAGCAGCAAGAAAACAAAGGCGTATTTTTCCCAGTCATGAGCCTCTCATGAGCCTCTCTCTTGTTATTGCTTTGCACGCAAAGGACAGAATGCATTTTTGACTAGGCTTCTATCAATTTTTGAGAATACTCTATACCCCAGTAGTGGGTTGCTACCGGTTCACTTTGGATCGGGTGAACCGGTAGTGGCAGCAGGAGGCTCCGCCCACCCATCCGGACGCTTCTGCGCATGTGCAGAAGCGACGCGTGTGTGAGTGAACCAGTAACAACGGGATTGGAAACCCATGACTGCTGTACCCATGGAAGGAGATAGATTTACAATCACACTTTGGTCTGTATATGCATGAATATGTGTCTAGACTCTGTTACAGCTGTTTAGCCTTGCAAATTCTATTTTTGATGATGTTTGTCCTCCATCTTACATGGTAATATTTCTTTGAGAGACTCAACCAGGTTTCCTTACTGTTTATTGAATTTCCTTCTTCTTTATTGTTATCTTAGATATTTGCACCTCAGCCACTTTCTGTAATCCTGCATTTAATCTCCAATTAAACTGACCAGATTTAGAGCACCATTCTATTGTCTCTTACTGAGAAATGTCCCACCATACATAACAGAAGAAATTGCCTAAATCAGGGGTCAGCAATCTGCGGCTCTGGAGCCACATGTGGATCTTTCACCCCTCTGCTGCGGCTCCCTGTCACTCAAAATATATGTCACAACCACCAATGTGCGACACCCGCCGGCACGCAATTTATTGAGCTTTTCTACCCCCAGTAGGCCAACGATGGATAAATCCAAGAAAAGAAAAGTTTCAGAAGAAAACAGAATGTTTATTTCAACTACATATGCTAGTTTTGTGACCGCTCAAGAAATAGTCAGGATTTTGTGGCTCCCGGTGTTTTCTTTTCCGTGGGAAACGGGTTCAAATGGCTCTTTGAGTGTTTAAGCTTGCACACCCCTGGCCTAGATGTTATTGTAAATCATCATCCCATGCCATTTTTCCATGGAACACAGAGCTATTTGTTTCCATTGTAGATGGCTCAGCAGATGGCAGCAACTGGTTGACTTTGGATGAACTTTGAAACAGGGAGGGATCCAGCGGTGAAATCTGGCTGGATCTATCTGGCTCAGGCAAACTGCTAGGGCCGGCGGTGGGAGGCTCTGCCCACCCACCGGGACGTCATGTCCCATTTTTGACCCTCTGCACATGCACAGAAGACTGTGCATGCACAGAAGAGGTCCACACGCTCACATTTCTAAACCGTAGCGAAGGTAAGTGCATTTCACTGCTGAAGGGACCTCATTAGAACTTGGACAGGAGACCTCTAAAACAATTCTAAGCTAGGATGGGAAGCAATGGGCATTTTACCAGAAGACAATTGAAAGTTGTTACCATATTGTTCCCAAGAAAACTTCATGGATATGTACAGGTCAGGTAATCACCAGGAACTGAAATGAACTTGATGGCATTTTAGACATGCACATGATATTTTTTTATCTGAAAATATATAGAGCACAGATATCCATGACTTAATATGAAGCAGGCAAGATGGAAAAAGATTGCTACTGCCCCTCCCCCAAACAAATAAGCCCCATTTCCCTGAAAGATGAATACCCGAAAATATATAGGCATACCCTCATCCCCAGAATTCTGGGAGGGAGATAATATGAAGTCTACACTGTCAAATACCAACCAGTCAACATAAAGTATGAATGGGAGAGGTAATTCTATCAAGTCACTTTTTATGGTGCAAAAATGAAAATGATTGCCACCAGTTTCAAGAATGGATACGTCCAGCTCATCTTCTTTCCTTTTTTATTTTTCAGACATGTTTGGGGACTTTGGGGACATCAAAATGCAGCATTTTTTTTTTTGGCTGTGCCAAATCTCGGTAGCACTATAATAAATACATGAGCTGTTATTTTCCCCATTTAGCATTACTCCAGAGTGACAAAGGTTAGCACAGATGAGAAAGTTCTTGTATTTCTCCAGTGTGGTTTCCCACTATGGTGGGTAACTGTGGTATCCAGTGGTGTATTAACCATTAAGCAGACTAAGCATGTGCTTAGGGCACCAGGCCCAAAGGGGGCACCACAAAGTCTTATGTAACCTAAGATTGGCTTCGTTTGTACAGTATGTACAAAGGAGGGGGGACACCAAGATTTGTCAGTGCTTAGGGCACAGTGAGCCTTAATCCACCACTGGTGATACCCATTCTTTTACTACCATGATAAAACTGTTTAAGCATACAGTTTAGCATACCTCTCTCTATTCTAAGGTGTGAACTGAGCTTCTCATGTGAATCAGTTGCCACAAAGAATAGCACCTTGGGAGACAATAATCTGCCTCTTTGTGCTCCACCCTTGCTCATCAGAAAGGGAAAACAAGCCCATGTTTCAGCAAAGGGCTTTGAAGGTCCCTTGAGGGAAGTGATTAGGATCCTGGGGCCTGGAGGCCTGATTAGATGGGAATGCCTGCTGCAACTTGATAACTCGAGGAATAGGAGGCTTCAAAAGCCGTATCAGATTCTTTGGTAACCTATTGTTTAAATAAAGATGGCAGGATAGATAAATGGGAAGATTTAGATATCTGCATCAGTGTATTCTGATTCATCCTTAGTTAAACACACACAAAGTATGCACATTTGGAATACCTAAATATATGTGTAAGTGCAAGTTGTAAGATCACCACTTGCTTATATCAACAAAATAGCCCATTAACTTGCTGCTTTCCTTTCCTTTTTTCTAGTTTTTAATCTCATTTGAGGGCCACTAGTTGAGGGAAATCTGATCAAGATTATTTCATAAATGAGAAAGTAAAATGATCAGAACTGTCCTTAGGGTATGCATAGGGAATCTTTTTAAACATTTATAATAACTTGATTAACAATATTGAAGAGACAGCTTGCAGAAGTCTTTTATTATAGTTAGAATAACCTGCCAAATGCCCAGGATGAAACTTGTGGAGGAATCATTTTCCTTTATATAATCCGTCCATCTGGAACTACAGGACATTTTAATTTATTCATCCACATATGTGTGCATCAAACACATATAGCAGCATATCTGACATGCAAATAGATGAAGTTCCTACATAGTGTAAGCTGAAAAGTTATGATGTTGAATATTTGAACTGCAGAATTGTTTGGTAGGACATTTTGTAAAATACTGCTCTGAACCTGGTATTTTGCTGGCAGTCCTGGAAAAGTGTTTTCTGTGAATGTTCATATAATATATACTCAGAAATCACAGCAACATGGAGCTTTCAGGAGGATGCAAGGCCTTGAAATACATTTCCAAATAATTCACACAGGCCCAATTAGACTTACCATTAAATACAACAGCCCTAGGTTTTCAATGTACTTTATGCCTTTGATGTTAAACATCAAAAATTTATGTTTATAAGAAGGATTGGTCCTTTGTTGGGAAAATTCCAGGCCTATAAGCTACATAGGCAACTAACAACAACAGCAACAACAAGATTGTGTGGAAGGTAATGGCAAACTACTTTCATACTTTCATACATTAAGAGCCGTGGTGGCGCAGTGGTTCAAGTGCAGTACTACAGGCTACTTCTGCTGACTGCCGGCTGCCTGCAATTTGGCAGTTCGAATCTCACTAGGCTCAAGGTTGATTCAGCCTTCCATCCTTCCGAGGTGGGTAAAAATGAGGATGCAGAATGTTGGGGGCAATATGCTGTAAACTGCTTAGAGAGGGCTGTAAAAACACTATGAAGCGGTATATAAGTCTAAGTGCTATTGCTATACTGCTGCCAAGAAAGCAACATAGTATAAAATCTTCACCTAGAACTGACTTACATATAGATAGCATAATTTTGACTCTTTGGGCATGAGAATACATGATTAAATGTTCTATAGAGGTTAATCTGCACATGCTATCAAGACAAAGTAGCATGAAGATTTCATTTATCAAGTGCATTCTTACCTATCAGCTTGAATGATACAAATACATCCTTTTGGATTCATATAGTACATTGCTGTCCCAAAATGAGAGATACCCATATAGTAAATCTTTTGTAAATTGAGTTCTGCAAAGAGCAACCGAAAAGGCATTCAGATTCTATTTTTGAACTTCAAAAAGCTTCAGCAGTCATTAATAAAGTTGATTCTGCATAAAATAGGTGAACACCACTGTTTTGCTTTTACCATATGGAAGTGAAAACATTTCAATGATTTACTCCCAACATCAAGGTGTTCTACTTCTCTCCTTCTTCCAACAAAAGTGCCTATTTTCTTTGACCCTGACCTCAAAACTGTCATTGCAATTAATTCTAAACCCCCATAAACTTCAGGGGCTGTGACAGTTGGAAATAACCTTGCAATTGTCCAGGCTATAATTCTCTGGCTGGAAATTCTGCTTCCAGGAACTCAGATTTCATTGGGTAAAGCATACCGTCCGAGGTAGCCAAAGGGGAATCAGCTATAGTAGAAAAAGTCATTTAAGTAAGATGGCGGTACATAATTTTGATATATACTGTAGATGATAGATAGATAGATAGATAGATAGATAGATAGATAGATAGATAGATAGATGATAGATAGATAATGATAGATAGATAGACAGACAGACAGACAGACAGACAGATAGATGATGGATAATTGATAGATGACAGATAGATAGGTAGATAGGTAGGTAGGTAGGTAGATAGGTAGATAGGTAGGTAGGTAGATAGATAGATAGATAGATAGATAGATAGATAGATATGATAGATGACAGACGGACATATAGATAGATGGATGATAGATAATAGATGACAGATAGATAGATAGATAGATAGATAGATAGATAGATAGATAGATGGATGGATGATGGATAATAGATAGATGTCAGACAGATAGGTAGATAGATAGATAGAAGATAGATAGAAAGGTAGATAGATAGATGACAGATAGGTAGATAGATAGAAGATAGGTAGGTAGGTAGGTAGATGACAGGTAGGTAGGTAGGTAAGTAGGTAGGTAGGTAGGTAGGTAGGAAGATAGATAAGATAGAAAGATAGAAGATAGAAAGATAGAAATAGAGTTGAACTGAAGTGGAACATGGGACAATGGCATAGCCTGGAGGAGAACCCAAATTTGAATTTTTCTCATCCTTTCTTTCTTTTACATTATTTGAATTAGACTTCTACGATAAAAATAAAGCCGAAGTGTGATAGCTGAGTTTCCCATGTGACCTTGAAAGAATGTGTAAGGTCTATCTCAGCAACTCTGAGGGAATCTGTTGTCGAATAAAAATGATAGTCCAGACTTTTCTATGCTATGGAAGTTTCCAATGTCCCTTAATAAAGTTAAACTCCTAAAAGAACTCATTAGCTATGTGAATGTTGTCTTACTCAGGAAAGTATCATATCTACCAAAGATAAATATGAAATAAAAGGAAATAACAGATGCGGATGCACATTTAGGAAGAATTGCTACATTTTTGATAAAAATACATGCACTATAAAAGAAAAGACTGATTATGAGACCTCCTCAATCTGCTGCTTGTTAGATGGCTGTTGATAATGCTGTGTTGTCTATAGCAGGAATATTTTACCCAAAATCCAGTCTGCATATCACGTGTTTAAGAGTTATGGGAACTGCAGCCCAAAATATCTAAATGCATTAGGGATTCAATGCAGTGGTGGGCTGCTCCCAGTTTGCCCCGGTTCAGGCAAATCGGTAGTTGTGGTGGCAGGAGGCTTTGCCCACCCGCCCAGACATCATCAAAAACAATCTGCGCGTGTGCAGGAGCACTGCAAAGC
This sequence comes from Arizona elegans, assembly GCA_022577455.1. Taxonomy (NCBI): domain Eukaryota; kingdom Metazoa; phylum Chordata; class Lepidosauria; order Squamata; family Colubridae; genus Arizona; species Arizona elegans. The sequence goes on from JAKOOJ010000003.1 coordinate 115,812,414, forward strand.
GAGCGCACGCACCCGTGTGCTACCGATAGCAAACCAGTAACCCCGGGTTTTGAAACCCACTACTGGTTCAATGCTGACTATCTATTGCTTATAATTTGCCCTGGCAGTCCAAAGAAAACTGATCCATTCTTCCCATTAAAATATTTTTCTTAATCCTTAAAGCCACCCATTAATGCAAAGTGCTGTGTGAGAATTGTTCCTGGGCAAGAATTGTAGAGCTGATAGGATGGCCTAAATCAAATTCTTCTGTTCTAAGTTTGCAAATGTTCAAATCTCATAGTTCATCTTCAAACAGCAAAATAATGGTTTAATGAGGGATGGAATTTATTTTCAAAGTAGACTGCAATATTGGCAGGGATGATACAAAGATGAGAGGATCTGGAGCATGTACAGAAGGTCTTTTTCTCAAGGTGGAATATTTATAATTAATCTTCAGGCATGTAACATTTGAGCAGAAAAAGTCAAGCTTCAGGTTTTCAAATAGTTTCTCAGAAATTAAGCACGAAAAGTGACTCATTTGTTCTGAAGCCTCAATTTAGTCAAGGAAAATTAATCCTTTTCTAAAGCTTCTGGATTTCCTATGAAGAACTGTTATGTATTGATACTTTTAAGCGGGAGTTTCAAACCTGCATACGTTTCTGATTGGCTGACAGTCCCTCCTGGATTGTATATAAGGAGGACTGCAGCCCCTGAGTTTTTGCTGAAGTCTCACTGTATATTAAAGAGCTGTTGTCACTTGCTTGCTTGTGCCTCTCGTTATTCCCGGACCACTTCATTGGCGACGAGGGTGGGATAGAGGCTACAAGAAGCCAACCAGTGAGACCATGAGCTTCAGCTAGGCGACGAGGCGAACCACAGGAGGCATACCAAACATGTCTGCCTACGTTCCGCCCAAGCCTTTCGATCCGACCCGCGAAAAATGGGTCTCGTACCTAACGAGGTTTGAATGCTCGCTAGAAGCAAGCGACATGCAGGGCCTCTCGGCTAATCGAAAGAGAGCCCTATTCCTAAGCCACTGCGGACCGGACGTGTTCGAGATGGCCGAGTCACTGTGTGAGCCAACGCCGGTTCAAACAGTCTCCTGGGACACCCTGATGGCAACTCTCCGGGCTCACTACGCTCCCGTCCCCTCCAAGTTCGTGCAGCGATACCAACTGAGGCAGCGCGTTCAACGAGAGGGAGAGCCGGTCAGCGCGTACATGGCCAGCCTGAGAAAAGCCGCAACCCATTGCGACTACAGAGATTTGGACGATGCGTTGCTTGAGCAACTGATCTGTGGTGTTCGGGACATTAGGCTGCAACGGCGTCTGCTCGCCAAGCCTTATTTGACGCTTGCCGGAGCCCTAGACAAGGCTAGGGCTCATGAAGCCTCCACTAAGGCCGCTGAAACGCTGCAGCGTCCGCTGACCAGCAAAGACAGCCCCAAGTCTGCCCCGGTGCACAGAGAAGACGCCGGATCCAGCTCGGAGTCCGAGTCGGATGAGGTCGTCTTCCGAACGGAACACCAGAGAAAAGACACTGGCAGCCCCCGGCGAAGCTGTCCCAGCTGTGGCGGGCACCATGATAGACTGTCCTGCAAATACAGAGAGGCTATTTGCAGGCGCTGCGAGAAAAAGGGGCACTTGGCGCGAGTCTGCAGAGCCATTCTGCCCAGAAGACACAAACCACGTGAGCGCCGCAGCCAACCGGAATCAGCGCACCAGAAGCAGCCAACGAGAGAAGGCGGCGCGAAAAAACGGCACGAATTTGAACCGCGAGATGGCCGCAGCATACACATCGACCAGTCCAGCACGGCGATCGAAGACAAGGTCAGCACGGTGGTTGAGATCAACGGAAAGCCGTGCTCGATGGAGATCGACACCGGATCAGCTCTCTCCATAATGTCGTGGACGACCCTAAAGACCCTCCTGCCGTCGTTCCGGAAGGATCAACTCTCCAAACAGAGACTACGCATCCTAGACTACCAGGGGAACCGAGTCCCCCTCGAAGGCGTGGGCACGTTCCGGGTCACCTACGGAGACTACGAAAGAGACCTGCCGCTGACCATCGTCACGAAGCAGCTTCCTAGCCTCCTGGGCATGGGGTGGTTCCGAGCCCTTGGCATGGGCTTCACCGGCGTCCACCTGATGTCCAGATCAACCCTGAAAGACAGCCTCCTGTCCGAGTTCCAGGACGTCTTCGGGGACACATTGGGCAAGTATGTGGGGACCCCTATTTCACTAAACTTAGACCCCAACGTAGCCCAAGTAAGACTGAAGGCCAGACGAGTACCGTTCGCATTGAAACCGAAGATCGATGCGGAATTAGACAAGCTGATTAAGCAAGGGGTGTTGGTTCCCGTTGACCATGCTAAGTGGGAGACCCCCATAGTGACCCCAGTTAAATCCGACGGCTCAATAAGAATTTGCGCCGACTACAAGTGCACGATCAACAAGGCTTTGCAGCCGAGCGCCTATCCGGTGCCGATCGTGCACCATCTACTACACTCCCTTGGGCCCGGAAAAATTTTTGCCAAATTAGACCTGGCCCAAGCCTACCAACAGTTACCAGTCGACGACGCCACGGCAGAGGCACAAACGATCGTAACTCATAGGGGTGCATTTAAATGCACCAGGCTCCAGTTTGGGGTGAGCGTCGCACCCGGCTTATTTCAAAGCACCATGGAGCGCCTATTGCAAGGACTCCCGGGAGTGGTGCCCTATTTCGATGACGTCTTAGTCAGCGCTCAGGACGAACACCAGCTGGGGGACAGGGTACGAAATGTCCTGTCTAGGTTCAGAGAAGCGGGACTAAGACTCAAAAGGAACAAGTGTAAGATAGCTGTTCCCTCTGTGGAATTCTTGGGGTACAGGGTGGACGGCACAGGCATCCACCCTACCGAGAGCAAGGTGAGAGCTATTAAGAGCGCACCAGCCCCCAAATCCAAAGCAGAGCTCCAAGCCTTCCTTGGACTGCTCAATTTTTACTCCATGTTCCTAAAAGATAAAGCCACGGTTGCAGATCCCCTTCACAAGCTTTTGGGAAAGAACGTACCATGGGTCTGGGGGAAACCGCAAGCAGCCGCTTTTGAGGCAGTAAAAAGACTCCTATCCGAGGACAGCTTCCTGATACAGTACAATGCAGAGCTGCCACTCGTCTTAGTCTGTGACGCCTCCCCCGTAGGAGTTGGTGCCGTCCTAGGCCATAGACTGCCGAACGGCCTAGAGGCGCCCATTGCTTTCTATTCCCGTACCCTGTCCAGCACAGAACGAAACTATAGCCAATTGGACAGAGAGGCTCTGGCTGCGATTGCGGGGGTTAAGAAGTTCCACGAATACCTCTATGGCCGAAAATTCGAACTTGTGACTGACCATAGACCGTTGCTAGGACTGCTAGCAGGCGACAGGCCAACCCCCGCTGCCCTCTCCCCCTGTTTGACTAGATGGGCGATTTTTTTGTCGGCCTACTCGTACCAACTCGTCCATCGACCTGGGCGGACCCTGGGTCATGCGGATGCCCTTAGCCGTTGCCTCCTTCCCGACCTGCTGGACAACCCAACGCCGGAAGCCTCCATCCTTTTGTTGGACACTTTAACTTTGGGCCCCATCTCCTCCGGCGAGGTGGCGAAAGCATCAAACAGAGACCCAGTTATCCGGACTGTTATGGGTTGGGTTCTGAAAGGGTGGCCGGACAAGGTGGTCAGAGAGGAGTACCAAGGGTTTGCCAACAAACGAAATGAACTGTTTATGCAAGGGGGGTGCTTGCTATGGGGTGACAGAGTGGTAATTCCAACGAAACTACGGGATAGGGTTTTGGAGTTGCTGCACGAAGGGCACCCGGGCATTGTTAGGATGAAGTGTTTAGCCCGCAGCTATGTCTGGTGGCCCAACATGGACCAGGTCATTTCCGAGTGGGTGGGGAAGTGCAGACCCTGCCAGGAGTCTCGCCCCGATCCCCCAGTAGCGCCCATCCGAGAGTGGGAGAAACCAAAAGGCCCATGGGGGAGGATCCACATTGATTTTGCCGGCCCGTTCCATGGCCAAACGTTTTTAATAGTTGTGGATGCCTACTCAAAATGGCTCGAAATTATATTAATGCCATCTACAACGGCCGAAGCCGTTATCAAGGTCCTAAGGAAGTTGTTTGTTACCCACGGCCTGCCGGATACCTTGGTATCGGACAATGGGCCTCAATTTACAGCAACCCTTTTTGAAAGTTACTTGGCCGGCCTGGGAATCCGCCATGCCCTATCAGCTCCATTTCACCCGGCTTCCAACGGATTGGCTGAACGTTTTGTCAGGACAGCTAAGGAAGCACTGTCCAGATTAGACAATGGGGACTGGCAGGCCAGGATAGATCAATTCCTAGCGGTTCAGCATGCATCACCATGCACAGCAACAGGGAGAAGCCCAGCAGAGCTCCTCATGGGGAGGAAGCTCCGGTGCGTGTTAGACAGGCTTCACCCTAACTACTCGCACGAAAACTTTAAGGGAGAGACCTGTGGTTTAAGGCAGTTTCAGGTCGGGTCCCCGGTGTTCGCTCGCAATTATGCCAGCGGTCCTCTATGGGTTGCAGGAACCATAGTGGGAATAACAGGCCCAAAATCGTACACGGTGGACGTTGGGGTAGATAGACTCTGGAAGCGCCACATAGACCAACTTAGGAAAAGGGTGGTAGGCGAGGCGAACATTAACTTAGACATCTCCGAGCCTAACTCTGACCACTTCTCCAAAACAGCTAACTCAAGCCCGGGGTCGCGAGAATACTTAGCTGACAAGCCCTGGTTCCAGCGCCGCCCCAGCGAGTCGCCACTCCCAGCCGGGGATAACCACGCCCCGGACAAAATCCAGGAGGTTCCATTGGCGGAGCCGGGAGAGACAAAGAGTCCCTCCGACCAGCTCGACGCCCCACCAGACTCTGAACTGCACAGGTCAACTAGGGCGAGAACTCGTCCTAAGCACCTGCGAGATTTTGTCTGTACATATGTTAATTTTTGAGTATTAGTGCCTTCTGGGAAGGGAGGGGTGTTATGTATTGATACTTTTAAGCGGGAGTTTCAAACCTGCATACGTTTCTGATTGGCTGACAGTCCCTCCTGGATTGTATATAAGGAGGACTGCAGCCCCTGAGTTTTTGCTGAAGTCTCACTGTATATTAAAGAGCTGTTGTCACTTGCTTGCTTGTGCCTCTCGTTATTCCCGGACCACTTCAAGAACAATGAAAGAATTAGATATGTGAAAAGAAGGAATGTGAAGAGTTTTAATACTGATTTATTAATGCTAGTGATTTGTGTTTTTGTTTTTGATTGCAAATTCCATTCTATGTATATATTTTAGATATAATCTGATCTAAATATGTGAGTGCTTTCTTGTGTGTTGCTGTAGAGCCATGTGTATGAATGTGCTCAGAAATCAAGAATAATGTTGCTCACAATTCAACAGAGAAGCACGGCTGGAGGTAGCCTTAAGCCAGTTTTTGTTTTTCCTGTGTTAAATTTGTATTTCCCCCCTTATTATAGCACAGGTTTTGTTGTGGATATCTGATGCATTTAGTCAATTGTTCTGTTGGTTGCATCCTCCAGTCACTTTGAATGGTAGGATTGGCTCGGCTGATAACTTTAGGCCTAGGGTGGACATGCCTCTTCCTTTCTGGCTCTTGGACTGTCTCCTAGGCCATTCTATTACAGGTTGTGCAAAAGTCCAGTTCTTTCAATCCAGCTTTCCCCTGTTTCTTTTTTTTCTTTTGTCCCTCCAGGTCAATTTTGGCTCTTGGTAACTGCTTGGACTAGTCCTCAAAGTTTTCTTGGTAAAATTTTCAGAAGTGATTTTTCTTTGCCTCCTTCCTAGGGCTGAGAGAGGTTGACTCAAAATCCCCCAGCTGGCTTTGTGTCTGAGGCAAGACTAGAATTCATTGTTTACTGGTTTCTGGGCTGATGCCTTAACTACCCCTGTTTTCCCGAAAATAAGACATCCCCTGATAATAAGCCCAATCAGGCTTTTGAGCACATGTGCTAAAATAAGCCTCCCCCCCCCGAAAATCAGCCCTCCCAAAAATATTTAAACACAGAGCTGGAAATCAGCAAGAAGAGCCCCATCTTGCTCCATGTGCCCCAAAATAATAAGACCTCCCCGAAAATAAGGCCAAGCTCTTATTTTGGGGTTCAAAAAAATATAAGACAGGGTCTTATTTTTGGGAAAACACGATACTACATCAAACTGGCTCTCCTCTCCTCTATACTTGCCAGATTTCCAATTGATTAGCTTGAAGACCTGGCTGTGAAACAGGACTAAGAGCTGACCAGCATTTCAGGTAGCCCACAGAGTGTCACCTGCTGCCACTTCATAGATAATTGAACTCATTTTCACCATGAGTTTAATATTCATCGTGTAAAACCCAGTTTAACAACTCCAGTGCTGGGTTCCCAGATAATATTCAGTCAAAACTAAACAAACTATATTATGGACTAATGCAGTCTATTATTTTGCTAGACTGTGCTGAGCATAGTTGCTCTATGGCGCTTTACCACAACTGTTGTTAAACACACACAAAGGAAAGTCCAGTCCTTCTATTACTTATCTTCACTCATGGCAAAGTACTCTTATTTTTATTTTTACTGAAATGGAACTAAGTCTCAGAAATAATGACCTTTCTAAGCTTCACTGATTAAAGTCATGGCAAGTTATGACTTGAACATAGACCTAAGACCAATGAACTTTCCAAATGTGCTACTTTATTGTGCTAGTTATCGTATCAATTTTTTAATATTTTCAAACCAGAAATTTTGGTAATTTGCGATAGTGGCAAATTACTTTGGTAATTTCAAATTACTGCTAATGTAGTTTTTGATTTTTAAAGAGAATCAATTGAATCTAAAGTTGCAAAGTGAAACAAATTTGATTTGTTAAAACACATTCATTCAATTACATTTTATTCACTCACTTATAAAATTGATTTTTTTCCTCATCCCTTGAATGTTTGCAAAATGTCCAATATGGCCCTTAGACTGAAAAGTTTGGACTTAGATATTTGGGCTCCATATGAAATACATATCTAAATGTTGCATTTTGGAATGGTGAGAACAATTAATTTAGAATTTTATTTTCCCTATCTGTAATGAATGTTTGCTTGAAAGAATTGAAATGACAGAATCTTTAATGAAAAGCATGCATAACCATTTCCTCATATTGAGCTTAGATCTTGCTGACTATTCTACGTCTTTTAGACTATTCAGCTACAATATGGAAACAGTTTGTCATTGTCTTGTTGCTGAAAGATTTTAACTTCCCATTCTAATCTACACCTCCAAGATTTCCTTATAGGTTTTAATCCAAGCTCGGACTAGTTCTGACTCTGTTTAACTTTTCATTATCTGGCAAAGTTTTGCTCCGATAACCTTTAATGAAACATTCTTTGAAAGCAAATGGTTTCTATTTGACTTAGGATAGTTACTAGAGATTTTGCAGTTCTTTAAACCTGGGTTATTCATAAGAGAGCAGTAAGGCTAGTTTCAAACCAAACTTATAACTTCCTGGCTATCTGGAGTTTTCTGGTTTTTTTGAAAACGATAGGAAGAGCCCTCTGTTCATCATATACTGTACATTCTATTTGTTCAGAACTTCCAGCATGGATGGAATATATAGAAATGTCCTGCTGTGGAACAAATTATTAACCTGTCAGTTTGTGAGTATTTAGAAAAGAATGCACTGCTTGGCAGAAACCAGCATTGGTTAATAAGGAATAAATCATGTCAAACCAATCTGACTTCAATTTGATCGAGTGACCTGTTTAACTGACAAGGGAATGTGATGGACGTTTAGGAAAGCATGTAACAAATGCTTCCAGGAGATTCTTGTAGAGAAGATGACAATACACTACCATTAAATGGTGTAGATCAGTGACTCCATAGAAGCTGGAAGGAAGTATTGAAGCATATTGCATGGCTTCGTTCTATGTCCTGTGCTATTTTAATATATTTATAAATTGCTTGGATGATGGGTTAAATATGATTATCAAATTTGCAAATGACACAAGAAATGGGGAGGTTAGCAAAAACTTTAGTCAACTATCAAGATTCAACTGGAACATTAGGGACAAAACAGCAGGAGCAATTTCAGAAAGGACAAATACAAAATTCTATATTAGGGTTAAAAAAAATCACATTGTGAATATATGATGAGGGAACTATGTTGCGATGCAGTACATGGAAAAAGATTTAGGTGTCCTTATGGTTCATAGGGATGTAGTGGCTCAGTGGCTAAGCCGCTGAGCTTGTCGATCGAAAGTTTGGCAGTTCAGCAGTTCGAATCCCTAGTGCCGCATAATGGGGTGAGCTCCCGTTACTTGTCCCAGTTTCTGCCAACCTAGCATTTCGAAAGCACGTAAAAAATGCAAGTAGAAAAATAGGGACCACCTTTGGTGGGAAGGTAACAGCATTCCGTGCACCTTTGGCGTTTAGTCATGCCCGCTAACTTTAAAATTCCTTCAAAATATTCCATTCTATGATTCTATGAATAATAGAGCTGGAATTCGAGTCATTTGGACTGTTACAAGATAATGTGTACAATTCCACCAAAAAGAGTACAAGTATATAGTTCTGACGGTCAAATTAAAGGAGCCTGGTGGCGCAGTGGACGAAACTGCTGCTGTTAAAGTAGTACTTAGCTGTCAGCTGCCTGCAATTACTGCAAGTTCAATTCTCACCAGGCTCAAGGTTGACTCAGCCTTCCATCATTTCGAGATAGGTAAAATGAGGACCCAGTTTATGGGGGCAATAAGCTGACTTTGTATAAAATAAAACACCACTCAGGGGGGCCCAAAAAGCCCTACTAAGCAGGTATATACAAAAGTATGAAGGCCATTGCTTAATCATGCATTGTAAGCCGCCTTGAGTCTCCGGAGAAGGGCAGCATATATAAATCGAACTAATAAATAAATAAATAAATAAATAAATAAATAAATAAATAAATAAATAAAATACTAGCTCTGTTATCCTGGTTTTCATACCTAATTCTATCCTGATTCCTATTGCCTTTACTAAGGGTGGTCAGATTCAATAAGTAAAAATAATCATTGGTTTAGAAAAAAATGTCATTGGTTTCAATGAGGCATGTTTCTCTTTTGATATACATTTTCTTTCTTTTTTAGTCTTTCTTTTTGCCGTATATGCATTCTTGTCAATAGATCATATCAACATCATCATCAACAACAACAAGAGCTGGATGAAAAAGTATCAAGAAAACTTCCAATCCAACCCCATGAAATGTATCCTTTTCACGTTTCAAATTATAAGCTGTTCAATAGTGGATTTTAAAAAATTAAAAACCCATAATTTCATCAAGATCATAGGATTTTGTTAGAAAAAGGAAATCTACACATTTCAGAGCACAAATCAGTATATACAGTAATGATACAAAAATGTAAAATCGATTGACATTATTCTGAAAATATTTTTAGCTTGTTTATACTAATTTTAGGGAATGCCTGGATCTTAATTCCTCATGACATATTGTTTTAGTTATTCAACATAACATAACTTATGTTTTTCTGGTTTAGGTTGTGTGGAGTCCTGAATGACTATCGTTCAAAATGTAATGCAAAAAAAAAAAAAAATCCTAAAAGAAAAGAAAATGTATTTAATCCAATAGGGAAATTAAGGTCTTAGTATATTTTGAGTGCAATAATTATTCTCTTTTTCAGCAAAAGGACTAAGAAACAATCTTGGGAATAAATATAACAGTATAGACCAGTGATTTGTTTTATATCACATGCCTAGTTTTAAAAATGATTTTAAAAAGTTTTACATGTTTAAAAAACAAATGGGGGCATCTCAATATGTAGCAATTAAACTGTTGCTGTAGTGGATAGGAAACATTGAATTCATATGTTCCTATATTTTCTGCACTTAAAAATACATTAAAGAGGCTTTATTTTTCCAGGTGTCCCATGTCTATTGTCTTTGCAGTTTTTGGAAACAAGGTAAAAAACAAAACAAAACCCTGCTGAATTATTTTCTTTTCCCCAGACAAAAAGAAGACACACAATTTATTTCAAGCCACCTTTAGTTCAATGAGCACCTCTACATGTGATCTTTATAACATTTCAGAACTAACTCCATATTGTTGTGATCTCACAGCATCATCTGTGTTTAGCAATTGAACCAGTTTGTTTCTGAATGTATATTTGAAACTTTGGTTGGTCCTAAAAGACAGAAGCTGTCCACTACTTCAAATACCTTCAGGTCTAAGCAAAATCATTTAGGCATACACAAAACATTGAACATGAACTCAAAAGGGTATAAACATTGTCTTCATCTTATTCCCTAGCCCATAAATGAGACAGACTTAAGTCATCCTTAGCTGTATCATTGCTAAAGTAGTGCTTTTTCCCTTTTTCAAACCTTTCCAGGGATATCCTCAAAATTTATACAATGTTTTAGGTTCTGGCTTTGTTTCTATTTCTTTAGAGGAAAGTCAAGTGACTAGAAACAAAGGCAGCAGAGGCTGCCTATTGAGATGAGCAGTTTTCATGATAGAATAGCTTTATGCCAAGTGAAGGATGGGTGGGAAGCACTTCAGCTTGATAGGGAGGAAGCAAAAAAGGTTGCTACAAAACAAAAATCTGTTTGCCGCTGAAAATATCAAGGTTTCCTAATGAGAATGATGTATAAAAAGCAGATGTAAGTTGAAACTTTCTTTGTAGACCTGTGTGAAATTTGCTTTCAAAAGGTCCTTCACATTTTTTCCACATAATTTCTATGGTTGGTTGGTTATCCTTCCATAGATCATCTGTAATTCTAACAGTTGGATTGGTAAATCCTAGTTTTACTTGATCTAGTTAATATGATTATAGAAGCAGTTCCAAAGCTCATGTTTCCCTCCTGTTTGATGTGATGCTTTCTTTTCAGGAGTACAGTACATGCTTAGACAGCCATAATAGAGTAGTGATTAAGATGGCGGATTCTCATGTTTAAGTTCAGATTCAACCAGGGTGTTTACTGGATGGATTTGGGCCAATTATTGTATCTCAGGCCAATCTACTATATAGGGTTTTTATTGTTAAGATAAAATTAGGGATATTGGTAGAAAATGATAGGCTAAAAATACAACATAAAAAAACCTACCCCCAAATAAATATTGTACCTATTATCAGCAGAAGAAAATAAACTAACAGCAAGCCTAGATTCCAAAGTGTTTACCAGCTTTGAGATCGAGCAAAATCAAAGAAAGAACAAATTTATAAAATCAGGCAGGAATTCCTGTGCCATAACCTCTTGAGAAGGGTTCATTGGGGAGACATGGTAAGGGGGAGGAGGGAATCTGATGACAGACTGGCAGAATGAAGTGTGACCCTTGTTTGTTTGGATAGGCAAAGTACTTAGAGCAGATGTCTTAAGCTCATGTTGTTTTAGATAAAAGAATCCAGGCCTTGTTGTGGGATTAATAGACCAATCATGAACACATCAGTCTGTTCCCTCTTCTCAGTTTAAAGGACTAGCATCATCACCATCTTTTTAATACTTTACTTTAAAACACACACACACACACACACACAAATTCAGAAGAATTTCACAACCTGGAAAAATATTCTCAGGTTAGAGTAAAGTAGTTTATCAAATAAAATGCAGTAGCAGCAGTTCTTCTCCATAAACTCTAGATTAATGTAGTCTATAATTGAGTCTCCATTTTTTTTTTAAAAAGGATACTGATTATTCTTCCAATTAACAAAGCCAAAAGAACAGGAAATCATCATGCAGAATAGAGTAAACCATAATTCAATTTTGTTGCCTTACTTTTTACTCCACAGCTGTGTGGAGATAGGGGCGGGCGGGCAGGGAAGAGACCTGGCTTGCAGCTGACAGATCAAGGGTCAGGAGGAGTCAAAAAGTTTCCACGCAGGAGTCAGTCCTCCTGCCAGAGTTCCCTCAGCTTCAGAAGTAGTATCTTTTTGCTTTCCTTCTATGAAGAATAGTGACTTAGGAGACAGGTGCTATTTCTGCCAGAGAAATAGGACTGAGAGAACGTCTAACTGTACCAGTATGATGGCCTTAGCTTCTGGGCATCTTTCAGGAAAACCATAAGACATAGATTTATTTAAAGACCTGGCAGAACAGGTAATTTTTCTTTCAAATATACATGCATATCCACCTTTTTAAAGATAAGAGATTTACCTTAGGACTGGTAATAAAGTGTGTCAATGTGAATGCATCCTTTATGGAATAGATATGAAAAACTGTTCCTACCTTCCCATGGTCATACAGTATTGTAAAACAGCAATCATTAAACTGTTGAAAACCCATATGCACAATCACCTATACAATATGCCTAAGATTGTTTCTTTAAAACAAGAAAAACACAAAAGAAATCACCTGAGACAGTTATCAAAATATGTTTTATTTTCTCTTATGTTTAATTTAATACATCATTCAAACATCTCAATGGGATGCTTAAGCTTGCATATGATAGCATATTTCATCAGTTTGTGGAGTGAAATTTCTTTTTGATATTCTTAGTGCAACAGTCAATACAATATTCAACCTATGTGATCATTGGTCTTGACTGTAACATATGCTAAAAATCCATTTGCATGGAGGACACTTTAAAGGCAGTACACTTCTTCAATGAACTTTCAGTCAAAAATTAATGCTATGAGCTTTCATCCAAAAGCCTTCTAATGATCCCTCTCCTCAAGCCCCAGCTGTTTCAAAACAACATTTAAATAAAGATTTGACAATATCTTGTCTTCATTTATGCAAGTGATTCTTGCTTGAAACTGGGCAGATCAAAATCTTCTTTTGGTCTTTTGGATCAGCATATTGGACATCTGTACATTGTATGAAAAATGCTAACATTCCACAGAACATAGTTTAAAAAGTTCAGTTGGAAATCATTCAGAGAACTTAGACTTTATATGGTTTATACTGTAAACACTATGAGCCAGAACTTTTCAGTCTAAAACACATACGTGCTGTACATACAAACATCTTGGATCAGAAATCATATTATTTAAGCCAGCATTATTGTTTATTATACTGAAGTGGGAATAATGCTACATATCCATTATTCAAAGGGACCACCTAGGCACCAACTGTGTATATAACTCTGATGGCGAACCTATAGCATACATGCCCGAAGTGGCAGGAGGAGCCATGTTGCCTGGTATGCCAAACCGTTGCCCGTTCCTCTTACATGTTCTGCATTGCACATGCAATGATCAGCTGGCCTTTGTGCGAGCAGCAGTGCTGGAAACTGGAAGAGCTGGTCTTCCATTTTCCTGCGTGAGCGTGTGCTCCAGCCAACTGATCAATATGCGTGCATGCGTGCCAGAAACCCAGAAGACACAAGCGCCCTGGGCAGCTCCTCTTCCGAGTTGCGGCTTAGACAAGCACGTGTACGCGCTTCCTTTTCGGCACTCAGTGCCAAAAAGATTCGCCATCACTGGTATATAAAGAGGTGTATGTTTTGATGTTGCTTTTTGGAGATAAAATGTGGAAGTGGGCACAATTATTGATTTATGAACCTTTTTTTTTTTTTTTTGAACTCCAGCAACAAAACATGTAGTCACTGGAGGTGGGTATAATATCAAAAAATGAAAAAGTCTTTGGAGACAATCAAGGTATTCCTTGCCATGATGAAGGAGACTATCACACTTAATGCAATGGTAGCAGATGGGTGAAGACCACAGGAACTTTGTCTGTCTGACATTCTGGAAGAACAAGCAAAGTAAGGGGAGAGATGGAGGTGGATTGAAAGCTCCAAGGAAAAGAATCACCATTAAGGTTAGTCTGTCTCACGATTGTTTCTTATTAAAAAAGAGACTGCAGTTTATCTGTGCAGGATATGCTCTTCAGATGAGGGAATTAGCAGAATGACTGCCTCCATATCATCTAATTAGCAAAAATGTTGATAAGCAGATACAATCACATATGATTAGGATCCTTTTTAAAAGCCACTCCATTAATTAAATAGACAGAGAGGCTGCCTCCAACCCTCACGTGCTACTGATTAGAATACAAATATTTACACTAATCTCACCTCCATCAGTCAGGGGACACTTTTGAGTATTTTCAGTGACATCTGATTACTATTGATTTTCATCCCCAATGTCAGGCCATTTTGTTAGTATCTGAAAGTGCTGCCTTCACTTTCGGATGCTTTAAATCATGTTAAGGGTTTATCTTAATGACGCTGCTGATAACCACTGCTCAGGTCACTCGTACTTTCTCTTCAAAGAACACAGCCTGGGCTGGTTTTTATTGTTTGTACTTGAGATTTAAGATAGGAAAAACATTTCTCATTTCAAAGCCTCAGTTTCTAGGGACTGAGCTGCCTAGCTAGTTTCCCTCTGGGTAGTTATGTCATGTGGACAGCACTCTGGTGCCACCCTTGAATTCTTCTCATGTTCCTTCTTCCTCTCCAGTTTGCTTACTCACCTCAGTTCACGATCTCTCTCTTTCCTTCTCCTCCCTTTAGTTACACAAGTCAAACTTACAGCAGTGGTGAGCCTTGAAACTTCTGAGAATCCATGATGACTGCTGTAGGCTCTTAGAAGTGAGCATTGATCAGTTCCTGGGAAGAAACACATACCATTTCAGATCCAGCTAGCTCTGTCCCAAAAAGGAAGTTTAAATGCAAGGTTTGTGGTGAATCGAAAGAGCAGGGTGGGAGTGGGGTTAGTCTGGGGTACTATCAAAGAGCCAAACATATTTGGCATGTAGAAGCATTGCCTACGCAGTTTATCTGATGGGGCTATGCTGCCATTGGGTGCCATTTTCTGTCCAGCAATATCAATGGTAAAAGTTAGGTCCACACTAGTCGTCAAGAAGCAGGAATCCAGGGATCGGTGAGCTTTCTTTGTATCAGAAGTTGAATGGGGGAATTTGGGAATGGAATGTGGGCAGGATTAAATTTATATTGTTGGGTTTTTAAAAATATTTTTGAGGTGGTCATTTCATTCTTTGAAATGCACTGTACCTACAAAGAGTTTTAAGTCATCCATCATCTTTTGTTTTCTCACTTGAAATGGATGAAAATGTATTCTGCCAATGTTCACATTTGCTGTCAGAGTTCAGTGATATGACCCTAGGAGGCTCCAGGGACTGAAAAATACAGGCACCCAGGGAACCTGAGTATAGCATACACACTTCCCCACTCTTATGGCTTATGGAATAACTGCCCAACCAATAATATAAGACCACCTGAACAGGTGTGTTTTGGAAGACATTCATCCGAAATTGAAGAACATTGGCTACAACCTAGCAAAAAACTCTTACATACAGAGCCTTTCTATGAAAAGTTTCCAATCTAAGACTCTGGCATGAGTTGCATCATAGATGTGAAATGCGATCTATCAAGAGAGCCAATTTGCATAGCAGACCCAAACAATAGGACTGATGTCTGTCTCAAAGGAATGAAAAGCCTCTGCCCATTGATTGGCTGAGATGCTTCTGATGTCACAATACTACTCAGCAGTAAATGTCTTGAAATCAAACAATATGAGCAAGCAGCCTTTCTCTTTCCCTTTGGCGCCAAAACCCTTACCATTGGGCTGTGAGGAAAGAAGTGCCACAACCAAAACTACTGGATCCACTGGATCCAAACTGTACAGGACCTTGTGTCCCCTGGGAAAATCAGCCAAGTAGTCTCCAAATCCAGCTACCTTTTTCTTTGGGATGGTTAATTATTACGAAGTCCTAGGACTGAACCAAAATGCCTCGCAAGAAGACATTAAAAGGGCCTACCGTAAGCTGGCATTAAAGTGGCACCCAGACAAGAATCCTTATAACAAGGAGGATGCAGAGAAGAAATTCAAAGCTGTAGCTGAGGCCTATGAAGTTCTGTCAGATCCCCAGAAACGTTCTCTCTATGACCGGCCTGTCAAAGAGCCACGGTTTAGAGGGAGAGGAGCCTGTGGCACTTTTCCCCACAGCCCCTTTGATTTTGACTTTGTCTTCCGCAGCCCTGATGAGATCTTTCGAGAGTTTTTTGGAGGAATGGACATCTTCGCACATGACTCCTGGGACAACGAGTTTGACGATGATAATTGTGGAGAGGAAAACCGGAATGGGTTGCAAAGTCCCCTTGGCCTCTTTTCTGGACTAGGTGCCTTTTCCAATTTTGCATTTAATTCCCTTGGGCCCGGTGTGCACACTATGTTCTCCTGCAGGTCCTTTGGCGATGATAGCAGTGGAGCACAGAATTTCAGATCTGTAGCAACTTCTACAGAAGTCATCAATGGACGGAGAATCACCACTCGAAAAATTGTCGAGAACGGGCAAGAAAGAGTTGAAATCGAGGAGGATGGTCAACTGAAGTCCATAAGAGTAAATGGAAGAGAACAGTTGAAATGCTAATAATTCTCCACATGTCTGTCCAAAAAGCAATAGTCAGCTGCTTGTACAATCTTAAAAGGACTCTTGTTCCGTAAAAGCGGAAACCAACTAATAAACTCGTACACTGAGTTCAAGACCTATGTGGTAATGACTTCTGAATTACTTGGAATAACTCTGCTGGTCAGGGTGTGATTTATTTTGATGATTCCTCAAAATGTACTGAAATAACCTCAGTATAGGGTCTATGATTTTACTGTTTAGGATGTTATCCTCTAAAATCAATTGCTGGGGGTGAGTATCTAATTTGGACAGGTGTTTAATTAGAATATTTTTGAATAAAGGTTTTGAGGACAGAGTAAACCGTACATACACAGCAGTGTGGCTCTGAATAAATTAAAAAATATGTGGTTTTAAAGACAGCCATGAAAATGATAGAAATTCTTCTGGATAAAAATGAATTCTGATGGTTTTGATAGTTATTAAAGTTAATAATATCAAAGATCAAATTAACTTCTTTATGGAGCTTTAAGTCTGCTTTTGGATTAGAACATGGATGATATTATATATTTCTGAATATAATGAAAACACACAAACGCACGCACGCACACTCTTTTCCAAACTCTTTTCCTGCTCTCAAGACCAAGTATATATTATTTTTAAAAACTGGAAAAGAACTATTTGATACAAAATTTATATATGTCAAATGAATTATTTCGGATGTATAATAAAAATAGCAAAAAGAAGTAAATTGGAAAGGTCAGTAGAAGCAACTAGGATGCCCTTTGATAAACAGAGAAGATTTGTTCAATAAATTTTGAAACATGGACTGAGAACAGTTCAAGAGATAAAATGAAACAACAATAATTTAAATTATGCTTAAGTAATTCTCTCCCAAAGATGTATATTTATCTAATATGTTCCTGATTGTCTCATTATATCCTTTGCTGGGCTAACATATTGAATTGCTAATATCAGTGAGTATATTACTTTGATGGAAACATGAATCTTTAAGCCTTAGCCTACCACATTTACCGTACATTGTATCTTACAGTATTCGTTTGTTGCACTGTCTGTATTTAAATTAGCATTCTGTTAGCAAAACCATAGTGCTATTAAAAAATTTAAAAGCATTGTTTCTTATAATTCATAGCATTTATTGTTAGATTTATGTCCTCCTTTATTATTTAAGATCTCCTTCTATCTATTTTTCCCACAACTTAACCCCATGAGATAGGTTGGAGTAAGTAAATGGTCAAAATCACCCACTGAGCTTCCAGAGTTTTGCAGTCCAAGACCAAGAATTTAACTGCTATACCACAATGGTTGGTAGAACTCTCTGCTTAGATTTTGCATGTGGAATGTCCACGCTCTGTTCTTGGTAATAAAGTTATGAAATAGCAGAGCTGAAATGGACTTTTTCCTGGCATCTAGGGGAGCCATGGTCCATCAGAATGGGAAGAGTTGGGGGAGGCAGCATAGCGCTAGTTACTTTAGCAGAGAACCCTAAAGTCATTTGTTATTTTATCCTGACAATAGCTTACTGATCTTGTTTCTACAACATGTTTAATTGGTCGATGGGGTTTTGGTATTGTAAACAGATCCCTCCCTCCCTCAAAGATGCATTCACTCTCAATTGGATTCAACCAATCTTCTTTTGGGAACCTCAATCAACCATGGGACATGGGGAGAAAACAGGTATAGATCTGATATACAAATGAACTCTATCCACTTAAGACCAACAGGCTCAAACTCTTCCCATGTGTTCAACCTAGACTGTGCCTCAGTCAACTCCAAAGGGCTTACACAAGTTGATATCCAATTAAGAGCAGATCCGAGTGATGTAACTGATATGTGCCTATAGTAATATTTACAGCAGCCCTGCAGATATTCCTTTGTCCCCTCCATTCCCCAGGAGAGACTGAATCATTGCCACTGGATAGCTATCTGTAGATGTGATAAGAGTGCAAAAATAATTATGTTTTCCTACTCTTATCAACACAAGATAATCTTGAAGAAACGCTCTTACCTATGATTTTTTTTTTTTTTTTGTCTTCTGCCAGTGGCACTTTAGCCATTTCTTCTGTTTCATCTTCCAAATTTCCTCTGAGAATCAGGGAGTATTCTGGGATGTATAAGAGAGATTCTACCTAGGGGCAATCAAATTCAAGACTGCTGCCACTCCCTCATTCCAGCAGTGACCAAGGCCTCAGCTGAACCATGGATCACAGCCTCAGGAAACCCTCTAGTTTGCATGTTGTAGATTGGCCCCTTGCTCCCTGCAGTTAGGAGTGGCTGCAGAGAACTACAAGGCTAACAGAGATTATCTGGCCAACACAAAGGCTAATCAGTCTCAAAGCTAATTATCTGCAGAGTCATGCCTTTGGAAGCCGACCAGAGTTTCTTGGATTACCATAAAAACTCCATTGCCCCTGCCCTGGGCTGTCACATACTTGAAAGGTAGCCACATTCCAAGAGGAATCCCCTCTCCCAATGCCCATCCTAGCCTCAGCAATGCACCAGGACACTCCTCTCATTCACTATTAGATCATGGATATGGGAGGCCCTTCGGTAGCAGCAGCCAAATGATTAGGTGTGGAGACTGAGCATTGAAGCATGATACACTGAGTCTGCCTTTCCTAGGAGTGGCGTGTCCTATCTCCCACATCTCACAATGCTCATTACCACAGCAGTGCTACTATGAATGCTATTATGACCCATTACCCCCAATCTCTCTCTTCCTTTTCCCCCAAACAAGGGGACCCAACTCACATTCTGATGCCCCAAACATCCCTGTACAGACTACTGGTTCTTCTAGATGTCTCTTCCCCAACATGTAATGTTTCTGATCTTGGACAGTCACACTTCTACCCCACAACAGCTTACCTACCCTCTACCATCTCTCATTTTCACCAGAATAGATAGACTCACAGAAGGGGGATCACTATTCCCCCATCCCCTCTGCAAATCTACCCAACAGACTGAGTTACTGTCACAATATTACAATCCAAGATAAATGGAGATCTGTCTTCTGATAAGAATAAGGAAGTGGGTGGAGATAACATCCTCCCCAATAGATAAGAGTCCCAAGGGACCATCTCCTACTGGCTGTCACAGTATGAAAAATGGTAATGGAGAATGTGAAAGAATCTGACTGAGCTTAGCTGTTCAGTTGTCCAACTTCTCAAAAAGAGGTGAATTAAATTAGACTTTCTAAAGAGTGAATGAGAGGAGTGAAGTCTCTGTAGATGATGAGCTTGTGGTTCATTTAAAATATTGGCCTTGTGTTTTTAAAAAAATGAAAGAAACACAGGAGGAAGAAAACCCACTGTTGGGATTCCACCTAAATGAGGAAGTGGAGTTGAAAAGCCATTCCTTCAGCTTTACTGAAATACCAGATTCATTAGGCTATTTCATCAACTGTATCTCTTCCAACACAAAATAGGTGAAGAAGAGAATTGGAAGCAATGCCACGAACTTCAGTGGTCATGCTGAGAGGCCATATGTCTTTTTATCTTCCTGAACTATCTCTTATCCAATTGTTATGATTAACTATTATTTAACTTTAAGAGTTAATGTCTGAATTGGCTTGTTTTCTTCTCTTCTCTCCCGCTCCCATATCCCAGTTTTCTTTTGTACTGGGTCTTTCATTTTGCATAAGGACTTTTTTGGGGGGGAGGGGCTGGCAATTGAATAAAAAGAGTCCATGAGTAGCTTCCTTTTTTTTAAATAAAAAAAAAAGGAAAGGCACTGGTGGTGAAATGGTCATTGAAATAATGATTTAATACATGGGGGATCCCTTTGAAATGAAATGGATATACTTGCTCAATCTCAGAAAGGAACCCAAAGAGCTGTAAAATTTGCAGAGACTAGCAGTTAAATGTCCAGAATCTAGACAACTTTGGGTCCCCTTTAATTGGGAGAACAAACCCAAAGATGATATAAATGTTGTAGACTTAGGGCTGGATGTGGTACTTTAAGGGCCAAGGCTTAAGCTTGCCATAGCTATTCAAGATCCCCAAGTCCTCCATCCATTGCTACTCTTACTCTTCAATGGGTTGGCCATATATTTGATAGGAATTATGATGAAAAAGACTTGTTGTTGTCGATGTGCATCATTTTTTCCCAGCCTGACAAGACTGCTTGGATGCCTAGTCAGTTGCAGGTAGATGTAGATGTGGAAGGAACTTCCTGTAGGCTATTTCCTTGCTCCCCCCCCTCAATTTATGGGGCTGAGAAAGTGTCCATTAGTTGGGCAGCAAGGAGTGATATGCTTTAATATATAGGTGTACAGTTCATACTTTCTGTATGATTCTCACCTGTTGCCAATTTTCCTCTACTTTACTTTGTAGTTTGACTCCCAATGTAGGGGAGGGGGGACCCAATAAGCCCATATTCTCAGGATTAAAAGTACATTTTGAAAATTGCTGTCTGTTCACAATATCCTAAATTGGCTGCTTCAGCCCACAGCCCCTCCCTGCCCAAATGACAGGGCCATTCTGACTTGGAGAAACCACTGTGCCTTCCATTCAGAATGCAGTGGCTTGTCTGCAGGAAGGCCTCCATAATGAACACACAAAGCCGGTTCAGCTCAAATGCATTTATCCCCCGTGCTAGTAGTTTGCCCAGACATGATTTCATTAACAGCCTGATAGTACTTTATGGAGCACTTGGCCTGCAAAAAACAAAACAAAACAAAGCAGAACAGAAATACTTAAAAGCATTTGGAATTACTTCATAAAAAACAAAATCACGGTATTAACCAACTGACCTTTGCTCAGTGCAGACCTGCTAATTTTAGCAATTACAGCCAACAACTTGAACATATCAAGTGGGCAACTGTTTAACAATAATGACATCTGTTTGGAAAATCCAATTAGGTCTAAACATCTTTAAATCCCCACTAGGGGATACCTGCTTTCTTTTTGCTACTGTTAGTTTCTGCCTAATAGGATTTTAAACTCCCGGCCTGCTGTACATCTCAGGCACAGTGGCCATCTCTCCCAGGAGTGCCAATGGCATGGTTGCGATCATATTAACCAACAAGCAAGAGTCCCTCCTTGGACAGTGATGGAAGCAGTTTGATTTTTTGATGGCCTAATCTGATAGAGCAGTGCATTAGCCAGATCCCTTCACTCCTACATTTCCCCTGCCCCATCTTAACTCGGATGTTCTGTTGTTTAAAAGCAAATGGTCAGGTTTGGGAATTCCCTAAGGCTTTCATCTCAAGTGAAACTCAAGGAGAGTTATTTCTGATCTTGCATGGTTGCAAGAGGATTTGGTGTGCATGTGCCTTTGCTTCGTGCCTTCCTGGACTGGATATCAAGTAAGAAATGTCAGTCGAGAGAAACTGTATTGAGATCAGTAACATTGGAATTATCTTACATATTAGGCTGCATGTAAATTGACTCCCACTTTTGCATGAAGAATGATGGTACCACTTTGCTCTGGGGTTTGTTTGTTTTTTTTAATTTGATTTATATGCCACCCTTCTCCGGAGACTCAGGGCGGCTTACAATGCGCTAAACAATAGCCTTCATCCTTTTGTATATTTATACAAAGTCAGCTTATTGCCCCCAAAACTGGGTCCTCAATTTACCTACCTTAGAAAGGATGGAAGGCTGAGTCAACCTTGAGCCTGGCGAGATTCGAACCTGCAGTAATTGCAGGCAGTTGGTCTTAATAACAGGGTACTTTAGACCACTGTACTACCAAGGCTCTTAGGGTTTTAGGATCCTTTGCATTTTAAGCCTGGATATTTTAGTTATTGTAAAATACAACTACCCCAAGAGATAGATAATCGGTTTTTGTGATTCCCTCTGTGGGATCAGTTGGACTCAGTGTTGCTAGTTTAAAGTACAACGTTGAATCTTCAAAATCCCAATTACAAGGGCTATTTGAAGAGTCGTCTTCACTCATGTCACACACTTTCAAGAATGCAGATTTGTCTCTTGTCCATCTCTGAGAACAATCAGATGAGTGGATAAGCAGCAGAAGTTTTCACTTCTACACCGATCTGTAATACTTCTCCATCTGAAAGACTCTCCTGTGCCATTTATTGTTGAGGATGTTCTCAAGTCGGGCTTTGTGGTAGCTGTTGAAGGTTTTGACTTGTTTGCTATGAGGGAGAGGGTACCTCCATAGTCCTGGAGGCAACAGGTTCAGGAAGTCAAAGATATGTTATAAGAAACCAAAGTTCAAATGACAAGCGTCTGCATATCCACAGCCTGGCAGTAGAACAATCATTGCTTCATTTAAGTATTGCAGAGGAGACCATCACTTTATTTAAAAAGAAAAGAAAGCTTCTAGCAGCCTGGGATCAAGAGACTAATTGGAAGTCAGTGCTTTTTGTGCATATCATGATATGGCAAGTTAATGGGGTCCAATACATTGCATAGTCCATAGGATTGTTAATGTTATGAGTTATCATCTATATATTTAGGAGGGCTGGAAAATGATAATTTTGGTCACTAAAGTTTAGCCTTTCTCAATCTTTTTATCCCAGAGAAACCCTTGAAATAATTTACAGGCTCAGAGCACCCCGATATAAAAATTATTGTATCTATTGTTCATGGTAGGTTAGCATGATAGGTAAATTGAGCCACAGCATGTAAAAATTCCCACCACTGCAGGGGCTAGTATTGCATAGGACATGAAGTTCAAAAAATGAGTTCCATCAAGATCTCTCAGGAAACTTGTAACTCTTGGAGAACCCTAAAGTTGACATAAAGTTAGCTTATGGCACAAGAGTTAGCCATAAGGTGTCAAGCACCAGGGAAATCAGGAGATCCAGGCAGTTCAAATGAATATAAAGATTTATTGCAAGCTTAAGATTCTCTACAAGAATCTGAGCTACTAACGGTCAGGGCAATTTGGTGGTAGATAAGGAATTCAAGGTGGGCTGGACTTAGATCTCTTGTGCGCACGAAGGGATTCAAGTCTGATGATGTGCTTTACCCCTCCCTCGGGCTCAACCTGGTCATTTCCTACATAAGGGCAGGACTGGGTTAGTGAAAACGGCAAAGCCAAAACAAAATCAATATTTAATGTACTGTGCAGTTAAATAGATCAACATACAAATACTACTACTAAATATATTGGGGAAAACGCTAAGTGTATTTGGTGGCAACCCTTTGAGGTGTCATCTCTTTCAGGTAGGTCTGGCCAAGAAAAAGATGCAGCAGAGATTTCAGAAATGGTGGTTGCAAGCCTTTCCAGACCCTTCACAGCCTATTTTTAAGGATGGCACAGTCGTGGGAGGCGCTGTTCTAAATGTCTTTCTCACACTTTTGCTCTTCTCAGGAATAACAATTAGTTTGCCTTTCCTACCCCCTCTCAAGGGCCAAAGCAAAAATCCTCTTCGCTTAATTTTTTGAGGGCCTGCCCTGGACCTTTGAGAGGCTGGGGAAACCCACAGACAAGATGTTATGTGGTCTGTTCTTCTGTTCTTGCACTTGAATTACATAACTCCAGGGCAGTGGTGGAATTCAATTTTTTTTACTACCGGTTCTGTGGGCGTGGCCTAGTGGGCGTGGTATGGCTTGGTGGGTGTGGCAGGGGAAGGATACTGCAAAATCCCCATTCCCACTCCACTCCAGGGGAAGAATACTGCAAAATCCTCATCCCCTCCCCACTCCTGGGGAAAGGATATTGCAAAAACTTCAATTTTTTTAAAAAATTTGATTTATATGCCGCCCTTCTCCGGAGACTCAGGGCGGCTTACAATGCGTTAAGCAATAGCCTTCATACTTTTGTATATTTATACAAAGTCAGTGTATTGCCCTCACAAACTGGGTCAATGATATGCAAAATCCCCATTACCTCCCCAATCCTGGGGGAAAGATATTGCAAAATCTCCATTCCCACCCCACTCTAGGGCCAGTCAGAGGTGGTATTTGCCGGTTCCCAAACTACTCAAAATTTCCGCTACTGGTACTCCAGAACCTGTCAGACCCTGCTGAATAGCACCCATGTTCCAGGGGTTATACTCAGTGTAGCTTTATATGCAGCGCTCCTAATTCACATGGGATGTGAGTTACAGCAGTGAGGATTAAAGAAGGCTTGCTTGTGTTGGGTGGAGATATAGTTTACAAGCATTCTTCCCAATCTATGCCTTCCTCCACATGTAATGGCTACATGTTCTGTTCTTTTAAGTACAACTGGCAACTAACGGCCATTTGATTTTTAGGTTATTTTATTCATTCCTGCTAGGATGGGTGATCTGGCTACTCTAAATTATTTCTGCCTTTCCTTATGCTGTTTGGATGCCTACCTTGAATTTGTAGACTGGTTACAAGCCTAGATATGAGGGCTTGTAACTAGCACTGATGATGTTACCTAGTTAGGGTAATGAAACATCTGCAAGAAAACAAGCAAGCTCAGAAAGGACCAAGGACCTCTCATTTCAACCCTGAGCTACAAATATTCTCCTTTATTAGTAAGCCTCGATATCTTTATCAGGCTACAGGTATATTATCCAAAATGTACAATATTGCCATCATGAAGATGGTAATAATTTTGGTAGGTCCGCTTTCTGAAAATACAGCAGCATCTGTGTTGTGTTGTGGTGTGTGCGTGTGTGTGTGTGCAAACATGCACGGATACAGGCAAGATGACAGTCATGACATCACAGTGGAAGTCCCACCCTTTTGTATGTGTATGTGATGTTGAACATGTGCAAAAGATGCTGGGATCTGATCACAATGACTGTCTTGACTCCTTTGGACACATGGTTTAAATGGCCAGATTGGCATAGGCATTGGTGAATTTTCATTACGGTATATGTAACACAACCATTTACCATTTTTATACATATGGTTATGATAATGAGCGCTAGCTAAATGTGTAATATACAATGTAATCTTTAGTTCTACCTTCCTTGAATGCGGGATGGCTGACACATACAATATGCAACTTTATTCTCTGGAGACGTAACATATTCTTAACTTACATACAGTTTGTTTACACGCACAAAAAGATTCAATTTAATTTTATTACATTAAATGATATCAAAGGTTGAATAGAAAATGAACACAAATGATTGTGACAAAGTTTGAATCATTAATTAGATTAAAAACACGGTAGTTGCTCAAAAATGTAGAATTATTATTCATTCTTAAGCGTTTGAGGTTTTAGGGAAACTTTTGAGGACAACACAGGTGCATTTCCTTACAGCAGTGATTTTAGAACTATCTTAAGGGGATCATGGAGCAATTTTTAATTGCTTGTTTGTAAGTGAAGAATTCAGTTTGGAACTGCTGCTGCTGGGATACATGTGTAAAACAACAGAGTCTGGGGTTCTTGGTTTGCTTCTCTCTTTTTTTGGAAAGGTAATGATATTATTCAGGATGGGGAAAAGGGGTAGTCCTCAACTTTTGACCATAATGGAGCCTGGAATTTTGATCGTAAACCATGATGGTCGTTATTCAAGGCATCCACGTGACAAACCAGATTTTACAACTTTTTTGCAGCTGTCGTTAAGCATAATGCTTCAGGCATAAAGCAAACATCCTTGGTTGTTAAACAAGTCAATGCATTCCTATGGTGGGGGTTTTTTGGCTAGGAACCAGCCAAAAAAGCCAGTTTCAGCAAATAAGGTTGCGAATCGTGTCATATGATCGCAGAACACTGCAACTGGCTATAAAGGCAAACTAGTTGCCAAGTGCCCAAAATTGGTCATGGGATCATGGTGTGTATGTCTGTGTGTGTGCTGTCATCAGAACTCCAGAGAACTGGGTTGTAAGTACCTTTTGGTACTTTGAACAGAAGTCTGTCATAATTTTGAATGGTTTTTAAGTGATTTTCTGTATTTGAATGAAACAGTTTAAGAAACATGGCCATGAATTAGAAAGCCAATGTCAGGGGATTTCTTTTTGAATCAAGCTATATTACAACCCTGAAAAATCCCCAGTGTACATCTTTGCAATTTAATGAGTAATGTAGATCAGCATTTCCCGAACCTTTCTGGGGGTAGGGAGGAGGGGAAGAGGGAATGGTGTTGTATGAGGGACAAGCGTGTCCCCAGTGGTGGGATGCCCCCGGTTCGGACCAGTTCGCAAGAACTGGTAGTAAAATTGGTGGGAGGCCCCACCCACTGCCCCAGATGTTGTCATTGGCAATCTGCGTATGCAAATGGTGCATGCATGAGCAAAGTAAGCATGCACGCTTGATCCCGTTGCGAACCGGTAGTAATGGTAAGTAGAACCCATCCCTGTGCGTGCCCCCACCATTTGTGCAAGTGGGACTGAGTGCATGTGCACCAGGGGTGGGTTGTTCCCAGTTCAATAGAACTGGTAGTAAAACCGGTGGGAGGCTCCACCCACCAACCCTGACGTCATCAGAATGCTTCTGCGTATGCGCAGAAGAGTGCACGGCCCCATTGCGAACCGGTAGTAAAGGTAAGTAGAACCCACCCCGATGCTCACATGTGCATGCCACTCACACAGACTGGTTACAAAAAGGCGACGGCCCGGTAGTGGGTCATGGCCCACAGGTTGGGGACACCTGATGTAGATTATGAATGTATATTACATAGAAAACTGTGGTTTTGGTTCTGCCATTTGCTAATCTAATTCAATTTTCTCTACGTTTCCTACTCTGGCGAAAGTTAATACATTATCCACTATTGATTTCACCTACCTACTGTTTCTAACTATAGTTTTAAGTTTTAAAAAGATCAATTTAATCACTGTCCAGCAGAACTGAGTAAACTCAAATAAAATGAGATGCTTAAGCTGAAACATTTTTCTACGGTTTTCAATGCAAACAACTCTGTATTGGATTGAGATCCAAGTGTGCTCAAGATTTATTTATTTTAACCCATTATGGTATCATAAAGACCTAATTTAACTCTTATAGTACTTAGATAAGGATAATGTCTCATCTACTGAAGGGTCTATCGGAGGAACCAGTAAGAATGATTTGTATCTTTGAAAGCTCTTGAATTAGAAATCCCTCCCCCCTCCCCCTCTCTCTCCCCCTTTTCCTCCCTCCCCCCCTCCTCTTGCCGTAACAATGAAATATGTGTTGTTGGCCACTTGGGAGCAAGTATATACCCACTAGAAGGAGTTGTGCAGAAATAGTAATTTCACACTATAATTGAAACATACATATGCTTAGAAAAAAAATCATACATTTAAAAAAAAACCAGGAGATTGTCAGGAAAAAAAAGGATAAAACAATTTAAGAATATTGTAGTATCAGATCAGATCTAATTTACACCTTGCATTAATATAGTTTGACTCTTCTTTCTTCAAGGAGATCAAACACCACAGAAATTGAGTAGATCCAGGTTTCAATAAACCAGATTTAATATGCCAGATCTGAATAGCAAAAATATGGACAGCCGCTAGTTGGCAGCAAAAAGTTAGTGTTTTATCTGTCTGCCTCCTACCATTTAAAGGTTTGTTTTCTGTAACAAGATTACATAACCCTAAGACAGATTCAAGTGATCTAGTGGAAACAGACGTTTTTGATCTTCACAGCAATTCAACAAAGTAAATTGGGGCAAAGAGATAGTAGTCAAGATGACTCAAAGAGCTTCATGAATATGTTGGGATTTGAATACAGAACCCTTAGGTTCCACTACAACCTTTGTCAACTAGTGCCCTACAAGGTTATTGGACTGTAGCAATATGTGTCAGGGTTCCAAGTAATACACCCCTAGCAAACAAAACTCCGAGGCAGGTAGATTCCTCAAAGAATAATTTTATTGGATATATCATATTGGCACAAGCTGGTGAAAAATGACTCTGAATGTTCCCGTGGTTTTCACCTAATTAAAAGTAAAAGTTTTTTGCCTTCCCCAAACAATCAGTCATATGGTCCAATCAAAGTGCTGTCTGGTTGCCTGATAACCTCATTCCTCCTCTCTCCAGCCCGCTGTGGGAATATCCTTGGTTCCCAGGAGAAAGTATTTTGTTTTGGCTATAAAACCCCAGCTATTTCTATTCCCCACTCCCTATCCCTCAGTTCTAGTATGGCAACACTGAAGCTTCAAAATGGCTCCTGTCAGGTCAGCTTCAGGGCTGACAGTGTGGTTCCTTCCTCGAAGAGTGTATCAAGATGAAAAATCCTAGATCATGTGGTGCAATCTATAGAATATATTATGAATTCTCTCCTGTTGTCAGGCCTTCCAAAAATATACATTGTATGAGAAAGGTACACACCGTAGTCGCTTGGATATGCCCCAGTAACATTTCCCTTCACTCATCCAAATGGCTAAGGTCAACCTTTTCTCCTCAATCTTATTTGAACTATAGGCTTACACTAAAGCTTTTCAGATGTTCCATTTTCATCCCTCAGCTGTCTGTACATAACTAAAAATGGACTTATCAGACCGCCTTACATGTAATCCTGTTTACTCAGAAGTACGTTGCACTGTGTTCAATTGGACCTAATCCCAAGTAAATGCATTTAGGATTATGGCCTTCAGTTTGCTCCCAGATAACTAAATAATTTTGTGGGCTCCTCAGAAATCTGACATTTTTTAATCTGTTCTGGGCTTATTCGAAAGAGTTTGTCCCATTAAAGACAACCTACCTAGATCTTGTTTACATATTAGCATCCTGCTAGCCAGTCATGCTTTTAGACTAACCCTCCTGGCGTGTTTCTCAACTGTATTCAGACTGACATAATGGCAATACTAACAACGTTAAACAGAAGCAGGATGAGCCCAGGAAGACCCAGGTGACTCAGTTCTAAATGACATCAGTGTTACAGAAAACAAACACAACTACAAAAACAGGGGAGAAGTGAGAAGCCCATGTACGGTGATAACATATTTTTAATCTTATTTTTTAATTTTATTATCCTGTCTCTTGTGGTTCTTTCAGCTTCCAGAATGAACAGGGAAGGGGGTTTATTGCTTGAGTTAAAAAAACACGAATTTGCATTACATGCTGGCTCCTGCTGTAATATACTTCAGTCTTGTTTCTCTCTCGTCCCCTCTCCAGAACAACTGATCCTATCGCAGCCTGATTTAATTTCAAAGACGGATTGTGATTTGGCGGGGGGGGGGGGGGAAAGAGCCAAGCTAATCAAAAGTCACCATCTGCTGCGTTGCCATGGGGATATTCCTCCCCAATAAATGTGCTCTTTGCCAAAATCACAGATAACAGCATTGGGGGGGGAGTAGGCTTGGGGGGGGGGAGAAATAAAAAAAAGAAGTTCCAGCACTACTGGGGGAAAATTGGGAAAAAGAGAAACCAGGAGGGAAAAGGCAGACAGCCATCAACAGAAGTGGGAAAAATCATCTGGAGAAGAAGCTATTATGAATCAGAAAGCGAGACTAGAGATGCTGAGAAGCAGCAGAGGATGGGAGAGATGCGAGATGAAGAGAGATAGAAAGAAAGAAAACCATAGAAGAAAATGGTAGAGAGACAGCCAAAGTTGGGAAAGGAGTGGGGTGGGGGAATGGGATCTCCTTGATCAAATGTCAGAAGGAAGAATAAATGATTTCATTCTGATAAAATACTCTGATCGTGTGGGAGGTACAGATGAAAAATAATGATGCTTCCACTTCTGAAACGCATTATGCTAAGACCAAATATGATTCCTGCATCAATGAAAGGATGGAAATGGTTGCAGTATAACAAGCATGAATACTTCCAAAATGCAATGTAAAAATAATTGTACTTACTGAAGAATTATTTCTCTGGAAATCCTAGTGATGGGTGGCCATTCTGGATGTGAAGACTACTCAGCAAAAGCAGAAGTTTCCAAGTGCCTGGGATGTTCAGATCATAAAGCCCAAACAGTGTTTGTCAGGAACTTCAAAATACAGTAGGTATGCAGGATTGCTTTTGTGATATACTTTTGCACACCTAAAAACGATATCAAGTTATGTTCAATTGGATGTGATAGTGTAGAATTATAAATAAGCCAAAATATGGGATCCCAAAAATATTATTTATGACTTATCTACCATTTTTCCAAGAAATAGGCTAAGGTTACTGTCAAACTTTCACAAAGTTTCAAACTAACCTAAGTGGAATTTCATTTCTGCTAATCCTAATACAGAAAGAATACTATCAGCCAATCAGTGCTTCTTCTTCTTCTTCTTCTTCTTCTTCTTCTTCTTCTTCTTCTTCTTCTTCTTCTTCTTCTTCTTCTTCTTCTTCTTCTTCTTCTTCTTCTTCCTCTTCCTCTTCCTCTTCCTCTTCCTCTTCCTCTTCCTCTTCTCCTCCTCCTCCTCCTCCCCCCCTCCTCCTCCCAATCAATCTTGACTTACGGTGGCAACGGTGAAGAAGTTCATGCAGTTTTCTGGGCAAAATTTTTGCCTTCTTCCTAAGGCTGAGAGAAAATGACTGATCCAAGGTCACCTAGCTGGTCTTTTTTCCCCCCTAAGGAGGGACTAGAACTCTTTGTCTCCCAGTTTCTAGCTTGGTACCTTAACTATTAGATCGTTCTCTTTCCTTCTGATTGACTAAGAAGACAATGGAGAGAACAGAACCCACAGGATAACAAAATCCTCTCACTATGTACAAAAGGCAAATAAAACACATTGTTAGCACTGCATCCACCACATCCATTTTGTTTGTCTGATGGTTTGCCGAAATAATTTGAGTTTTGCTATGATGGATAGCTATGCAAAGAAAGGTCTATTTTAGAAATGAAAACTGATGCATTAGAATCCTCCTAGGTTTTCAAGCCACTTTGCCGCCATCCCTGAGTTGCATTGAAAAACTCTTGTTTTGTGAATGTGAAATGAGACCATGCTGACAAATTAGATCAAAACTTTATTATGGTCACCGACTACAAATCCAAGATAAGAAATAAAAACAGATACATAACAAAGTAGTAAACATTATTCTTTTACAAGCATGTTGATGCTTTTGCAATCAGATAGGGGCATCAGCAACAACTATAATTTCATCAAAATAACAAAACATAGGCTGTGAAATCATGACATAAATACATAAGACATAGGGTATGTTACACAATACTGCAATACATGTGTCACTACTGCACATGCAAGTAGACATTTTCTCCTGTTGCTGCAACTAATGACTTCATCGGGGTGAAATCCAGCAGGTTCTGACAGGTTCTGGAGAACCGGTAGCGGAAATTTTGAGTAGTTAGGAGAACCGGCAAATACCACCTCTGGCTGGTACCAGAGTGGGGTGGGAATGGAGATTTTGCAATATCTTTCCCCCAGGAGTGGGGAGGTAATGGGGATTTTGCAATATCCTTCCCCTGCCACACCCACCAAGCCATACCACACCCACCAAGCCACGCCCACAAAACATGTAGTAAAAAAATTTGGATTTCACCACTGGACTTCATGTTACTGCAGTAACTGAATGAGACAACCATTTTTAACAAGATTTATGATACTAAATTGGGATAAGGAAAAAAGAAAGAGCAGTAGCTGGGTTGAATGCAGGAGCCAGAAAATGGGATGAAGTAAGGATTCCCACCAGTAAGAAAGTGAAGCCATCATATCTGCAGAATCTCAGCAATCTAGAGGAAAATGCCAATTTTTGCTACTTTTTCAATTGAACCAGAGTGGAGTAAGAAATAAATCAACTCAGACACTAGAACAGGTGAAATCATGGGATTTGATATATGGCATTCCTAAATCACATTGGCTGATGATGCAACTTCCAGCTGATGCAAAGATTTGCATTTTGGAATGATTTTTTTAAAAAGGTGATATAGGTCATCAGAATATAAATTCTGATGACCTAGGCCAGTCCCTATTTGTGTTCAGCTTAAACCAGCCCTGCTAGTCAGAATTGATTTTGGTGTAAATCCAGTACTGGAACCTGGGTCATCAAGATCAGAGGACTCTATGTGATTGTTTGGCCTCCTGAAGAATTCTTCTCAAATCAGATTATATCACAGGATCTGCTTGGTTGTGACACCCTTATTCATCCATACTGTTAAATTTTAAACAACTAAAACGATATAATCTCTTCAATAAAACAGGTGTAGGCAACATGATATCAAAATATCTGCAACTCATCAAAAAGCTGTCTACAGTCCACCACTCCTCCAAATCAAGATATTGTAATAAGAACTGGGGGACCTAATGCCCAAATCATTGGATAAGCTTACACCTGGCATTTGAAAATTAGACAACCTTTCGCTAAGATTATGCTGTTCTTTCATTCATGCTTCTAGTGTCA
Organism: Arizona elegans; assembly: GCA_022577455.1. Classification (NCBI taxonomy): domain Eukaryota; kingdom Metazoa; phylum Chordata; class Lepidosauria; order Squamata; family Colubridae; genus Arizona; species Arizona elegans. Next base: position 115,844,847 of record JAKOOJ010000003.1, read on the forward strand.
GAATTTTCTGGCCTGAACTGTTTGGAGACATTGATGGTATATTAAAGTAGCAATAATAACAACAGTAGTAATAAATAATGTATTGATTTTCATTTCTGTCTGGGCAAGATTTCAGTGGCTGCTACTTAACCTCAGAAGCAATATTTTGAAGATGTCATGATAGAACCAAGCCTGAAAATGTAGCTTACTTTATTCATTACTAAATTCAAAGTTGCCAACATCATGTATTTTGGTATAAGCATCAATACATTCCTTATACTTCCTATTGGCCGGGAGCTACACTGGACTGGGTAGGGCACTGTATAAGCTGTTTTCTACTGTGACATCCACTTGCTGCAGCCAGCCTGGCTTCCTTCTGCCATGACGTCCCCCATCCTGACCTAGCAAGTCACTAATTCTGACCCAGCAGCCACACTTTGTAAAAAGTAAATCAATAGTACCTGTGCCAGTTGGAAGCCTCCAGACAATGTTATCTCTTTGCTTTGCTTCTGGCATGATGACGGAAAATGCCAATTATATACACGTGGGATTTTTTTTAAAAATAGCCATAGGTCACTGGTTTAATTGTTACCAGACAACCTATTGTTTTTCATGTATCTGCACTTGTAAGAATTTTTGGTCAAAATCTGTGATTGCAGGTCCAAGGGGTAACTGAATTGTGCGCTTTCAAAATACAGGAATTAGATTTATACAGTTCTTGTTGCTGATAATGGTAGAGATGCCTTTTCTTTCTGTTTTTAGGTATTCTGATTAGTAGCTGGTTTTGTAACGTTAACAAAGCATAATTTTTCCCAAAAGATTCCCATCTTCCCAGGGAGAAAAAGGCAAATTGAAGATCTAGGAAAAGGCTGGAATTTGCAGTGTAGTCTTGGAATCTGCTTTCCTCTCAATTGAGGAAATTGAGCTGCCTTAAACTGGATTAAAAAAACAGATCTAGCCAGAATTTTGGAAGAGAAAGCAAGCTTCCTCTTAGCAATGAGAAGGGAAAGACACACACCCCAAATTCAGCAAGGTCAACTTATCACATTGTGAACCAAGTCATATAACACATTTCTACTTAGAGAAGCCCCTGCTTGAGACAGTGAAGTCCAAAGTTTTTAAATTATTGTAACTGCATCCTCAATAGATGCAGACAGTAATTCCTCCCTCATAGTGGCCAAATGTCTTACTTTATAAAGAGCTTTCTTACTTGAAAGTATCTATCCTTCAGCCAAACCTGACTGATCTCAAAAACTAAGCAACTGCAAACAGACAATTAAGCAAAAATTGGTTAGTCCCTGGATGGGAGACTACCAGGAACCTTAAAGCTGTAGACCTGACTAGGAAGGGGTAAAAAAAAATCCACAATGAATATTAGTTTTATAGTATTGCAAAGAAAAAAATAATCAGAAAATTACTTGACTCAAAGAATATTTTCTTTTATTTATCTTTGTTTGAAGGGCTGTCCAGCAAGCTTTTTTGCAATTTTTTGACAAGAAGGTGTGCTACATACCTTTAATTGGAGAGAAAAGCCATTGGATTTAGCAGGACTTATATCCAAGTCCACATGCAGTGAATGACATATGTCTCTTCAATACATGAGCCATACAAATTCCCCACATTGTATCATTACTATTGGTGCATACCCTGCGATATTAAGTAAACATTGTTCAGTGTAAAGTCAAAGGCGAGAAGATACAGGAGACAATGATAATGACTTAAACATAATAAAAAGAAGGGGGAAAAAAGAGAGAGAGATTTATTTGTCAAAGCTTTTCTCCTTTCAACTACCTTCTCATTTCTTTTTTGAAATTAGCAAATTATGCTTATCAAAGGAAAGAAGGTAAAGAGAAATCTGAAAGGCGGTGGGGGAAAGCTTTATTAATACAGTGGCATGAAAAGCTGTTGAGCCCCTTAGAAATGTACATGGCCAATTATCAAAAAAAATATAAGAGATGCAGAAAGAAAGGTCTGTCTAATAAGTATGAATCGTGGGCCGTTTAGAACATCAGTGTTAAAGCATTAGAGTTAAATGGAAAAGTAAAAAGGGGCTGATGGTTTTAACTATTTCACAGGAGGACAAGAGGTTGATACTGATAAGACAAGCAGTATAGTGAAGTTAATTATCTACGGCCCATGGTGCACAAAGCTGTTTGAGCTGGTGATTAATAGAGATAAACCATTCAAACACCACATTTCTAAGGTGAATGAAGATGGCAGAGGAACTGCAGCTGCAGCATATTAAGTATGTTGACAGCAGCGGGCTCCCAGTGCCTTAGAAAGACCTCCTTCCCACTGATCACTTCCAATCGGGATCCCTTTCCCCCTGCCCCAACTGAAGGAAGAGGGGGTTAGGCTAGATCCCTCCCAGTGCAAACAGGTGCTTGCTGAATCTAAAGACTTGCCAGCAAAAATGCAACTGTACAACTACACACAGTGTTTCCTTTTGGCAGTTTCCTTTTTTCAGAAGAGCACACTAGCAGCATACAATTCAGGCTTATAAATATAGCCAAAGGGATGGCCAAGCGTATGGTAAAAAACAGCTTTTGGGTGCATTTGTTGCTATCGTTGTTATTGTGTTGTCCCTTCATCCAATGAATATGGCAGTCTTTAGACCCTGTATTTTCTGATCATTTGAGTTCTAGACCTAGAATCATGGGGGGTATCATGGGAGCATCAGCACAATTTGTAGAAAGAGCCAAGTGCCATCATTGGTATCAAGGGTAGTAAATTGAAAATCTCCAAATATTTGGTGAATCTATTATTGTGGTTGATCACACAGTCAGTCAGGTGTTTAGAGTGGATTAGGCATTTTTGTCCACCCATCAAGTCTTTCCCAAGGATCAGGAATAGGCAGATGTTGTTGTTTGATAGGGTTAAAAAATAACATTGCAGAATGCAATCTGTTCCAAGCAAAACTGCATTTTACAATTGACTGGTGGTGAATTTATCACTGCTGATGGTGTTCAAGTGGTATGCCAGATGTTTTGGGATTGCACCCAAGGCATCTATTATGATTGGTCCTATATTTGCTTTCTTTTGCCACAGTCATTCTACTTCTATTTGCAGGTCATTGTATGTTGTGATTTTCTCCCTTTCCTTCTCTTCTCTTCTGTTGTCTCCAGGTACTGCAGCATCCATTATCCAGATTTTTCTGTCTTTGTCATTGACAGTTGTTAAGTCTGGGATATAAAGTTGCAGGTGTTTGTCTGTCTGAATTCTGAAGTTCCAGAGCACTTTGGTTTCTTCATTTTCTATTACTTTGTGTAATGTATGCTCCCACCGGTTCTTGCTTGCAGGGAAGTGGTATTTCTTGCAAAGATTCTGATGCAGCATTGTTGCTACTTTGTCATGCTATTGTTTGTAATCAGTCTGTGTGATCTTCTTGAAGCAGCTGACTAAGTGGTCTACTGTTTCTTCAGTTTTTTTGCAGAGACAGAATTTGCTATCTGTTGTTGTCTTCTCAGTTATAACTTTGCATGCATTTGTTCTTATAGCGTAGTCTTTAAGAATTAGACAGCCAGAATTAGACCCTCTGCCTCTTTCTTCAACTTTCCTGTACTTAGCCTTTGCCAGGTCTTGTTGTTATCTAATTTGTCTGCTATTTCTTTTATGTAGGGGCTATGTAATACTTTGCCTTCCCATATCACTTTTCTATTCTTCATTTGGTCTTTCGTATCCACCAGTTTGGTCTCTCTGGTATTCAATAAGCCTTCATGACGTACTTCATGAAGCACCTTCTTCACTGTCCTTCAGATATTCTTCCAATGTCCTTTCCCCCTCTTCAACTGTCTGTTGTATTTGCAACATCCCACACCCACCTGTACTTCTTGGTAAATATAGTCTGTCAACATTGCTGAAGTTCATGATTCATTACCATTATTTATTAAAAGTCCTGGTCTTCCTATCAAAGGACTTTTAATTCTTCTTGAACCCAGTCCATTATTCCAGCTGTGAATCTAATGACTGGAATTGCCTAGATGTTAATTGATGGTATTTCTGCCACAGAGTTTGGACTTTAAAATCATTTTCACTCTTCTGATGCATTCACTGATAACCTTCTTTTGACATCAGTGTGCTTGATGTTGTCAGCCTGAAGATGCCCATTTGTAGTAATTATCTTCAACCACACTCTTGATATTATTTCCATAGGGCCGTGATGGAGAACCTATGGCATGCATGCCACAGGTGGCATGCGGAGCCATATGTGTGGGCACATGAACGTTGCCTTAGCTCAGCTCCAGCACATATGTGTGCGCTGGACAGCTGATTTTCAGGCCTTCCTGGCCCACCGGAAGTCGGGAAACAGGCCGTTTCCAGCCTCCGGAGGGCCTCTGGGGGGGGGAAGGCCGTTTTCGCCCTCCCCAGGCTCCAAGAAAGCCTCTGGAGCCCAGAGAGGGTGAAAAACGGGCCTACCAGGCCCCCCCCCAGTAACCTTTTTGCCATCATTTGCAAAAAGCAGGTGGAGCGCGGGGGGGGGGTGTCACGTGTGCATGGGTGGGGGTTCAGGGCATGGGGCATTGAATTATGGATGTAGGCACATGTGCATGCGACCCTCCCAGTCCCACCGCTTTTGGCATGTGACGGCAAAAAGGTTAGCCATCACTGCCATAGGGCATTTTTATTCCTCCAGTTTTCACTATTTCCCTCCTGTTGATGGTGAAGGTGGCACATGTATCCAGTCCAAACTCCATTGTAATACCGTGGCTGTATATTCAAACAGTGTTCAGCAGTGATTTTATTTCAGATGGTCTTTTTCCACACACCTCCAGATCATCTATGTAAAGGTGGGGGGGATAGCCTGACAGGTGTTTTTGATGTTTGATAGCCATGGCCTGACTTGTTTAGTATTGTTGGCAGAGGAATCAATGCAATGACAAACAGTAGTGGTGACAGTGAGTCTCCTTGAAAGATTCCTTTCTTGATATTAACTTCTCCCAGTCTATAACCATTGACCAGCAACTGTGTTTTCCATTGTGCCATTGATCTTTGCACAAAGCTTCTGATATTCCTATTGACTCCTGTTATTTCTAGGCACTTGATTATCCAGTGATGCGGCAAGGATTCGAATGCCTTCTTGTAATCAATCCAAATTACATTGAAGTTGGTCTTCCTCCTCTTGCAGTTTTCCACAATCATCTTGTCAATTAGAAGCTGATCATTTGTTCCTCTGCTGTTTGGGCAATCCCCTTTCTGCTCAGATGGAAAGAGCTTGTTTTCAATTAGATGCTGTTGGACTGCACCAGCTATCACACCAATTATCAATTTGAAAGTTATTTGTAAGCAGATATTTGGCTTGTAGTTGCCTGGTACTTATCAGGTAGGTTTTGCCAGATGTTAGCCAATCTTCAATCTCATCTTCTTGCAGTATGTTGTTAAACTGCTGGGCAATGAGTGGGTGCAGACCAGTGAGATGTTTCAACCAAAAACCATGAGGTTTATCTTCATGTGGTACTGACGAGTTCTTGATTTTTCTTGTTCTTTTTCTCGGAAACATTTTTGATTCAGCTGAAATTGGAGATTCTATTTGCAGTGTGCAATTCAAGCTTTCTGTTGACTGATTTTCTTAGCTATGCTGGGTTTTGTTTTGGTTTGGTTTGGGTTTTTTTTTTTTTTGCTGCTTTATTTCCAGGGCTTCTTTGATTTTCCTTTTCTCTAGGTGATATTTCTTGATCACATATTCTTTGGTCTTCTTTTTCTTCAGTGTCTTTTCTTCCATCTGTTCTAGCTTGCTTACATCTGATGTTAACATACTGATCTTATTTTCCAACCTGTACTTCCATTTTGGTGATGCGCTATTTGGTCTTTCTTTTTTCTTTCTTGATTTTGCATCCAAATTATAACTGCTGCTGTGCTATTCATCAGTTGGTCCATTTCTTGCAGTGGGTTAGTGCTTATATTGGATATTACAGTATTGCCATCTTTTAATACTTATGAAATGGACATCTATAAAAATCTGATTGATAAATAAATAAACAATACTTTGCTAGCTGATTTTTTGTTCAATTCAGGCAACCATATCTGTTGTTTTGTGCTGTTCTAGCTAGTCTTTTATTTTTCTTTCAGTTCCTCTTGTTTTCAGTCAGATAACTTAGTTCTTTCTGAGAAGTATTATTATTTTTAAGAGTTATTGTTAGTTAGTTTAGCAGCCCTAAATAACTGCAGGTACAAGAAAGAAATTAACATTTCTTTTCCTGTGCAAACAAACAACTTTTTGGATTGAACTAGATATTAGTTCATCATTTTGTCATTATACATGAGTTTGCCATTGTATATAAGATTATGCCATTATATATAATTCTGGAGTGTGACTTTGATTATTCTTCTGAGCAATCACTTTGTGTTTGTACCAGAGGTGGGTTCTACTTTCTTTATTACCGGTTCGCAACGAGATCGTGCACGCTTGCTTCTGTGCATGCGCAGAAGCTTCTGCACATGCACAGATTGCATCTCATGATGTCAGGGTCAGTGGGTGGAGCCTCCCGCCGGTTTTACTACCGGTTCTATAGAACCGGTCTGAACCGGGGGCAACCCACCACTGGTTTGTACCCAAACTTCTTAGATAGATTCCCTATTCTGTAGAGCAAGCAAGAAAAGCAGAACAAAATATGTCTAGACAAGGTACATCTAGTGAAAAGAAGGACTAGAGATGACATACTAGCAGTGTTCCAATATTTGAAGGGCTGCCACAAAGAAGAGAGGGTCAGTCTTATTTTCCAAAGCATCAGAAGGCAAGATAAGAAGCAATGGATGGAAACTAACCAAGGAGAAAAGCAACCTAGAACTAAGAAGACATTTCCTGACAGTGAGAATAATCAACCAGTGGAACAGCTTGCCTCCAGAAGTTGTGGATGCTCTATCACTGGAGGTTTTTAAGAAGAGATTGAACAGCCATTTGTCTGAAATGGCATAAGGTCTCCTGCTTGATCAGGGAGCTGGATTACAAGACCTCCAAGGTCTCTTCCAACTCTGATGTTCTATTTCTGTGTTTTAAAATGGAGTAGTGTAGGGACAACTAAATTCACCTTTGTCAAAGACAGTAGGTTTCTATTCTAGCTCTACTACACTTTTCTGTTTTTTTCCAGTTGAAATGATTTGTAAAATCAGATACTTCATTATAGGCTTTGTTATTTTTTTTTTTAGAAAGCACTGCACTCAAGTAGTAGACTTTAGGGACTATAGGAAAGAATAACACTCCCATGTTACACTTCTCCTACGCGACTTGCATTGGCTGCTGGTTGCCCTCCGGGTGGATTCAAGGTGCTGGTGATTACCTATAAAGCCCTACATGGCCTAGGTCCGGGATATTTGGAGGACCATCTGCAGCCAGCAACAGCTTCCCATCGCCCGGTGCGCTCCCACAGGGAGGGCCTACTCAGGGTGTCATTGGCCAGACAGTGTCAGCTGGCGACCCCCAGGGAGAGAGCTTTCTCTGTGGGCGCACCCACTCTTTGGAATCAACTCCCTCTGGAGCTCCAGGTGGCCCTCGACCTCCGCTCTTTCCGCCATGGGCTGAAAACTTGGTTATTTCACCTGGCCGCCTTGGACTGATGGGGGTTTTAATCTGAGTCTTATTGAATTTTTTAATTTTAACTTGGACTTCTGTTTTAATGGTTTGTCTGTTCTGTTTTAATTGTTGTGAGCCGCCCTGAGTCCTGTGGAGATAGGGCGGCATACAAGTCCCAACAAACAAACAAACAAACAAACAAATAAATAAATAAATAAATCACATTGGGGGGTGGCAGATCAGATAGAGATTTTCTGTTATATTCTAATGGAATGAACAAGCAAGGAAATAAAGAGAATGTTTTACTGCTGGATTTGGAGCTGGGGAGCAGAGATGTGACAGAAAATGCAGTCAATTCATTCCCTTCATTTTTTTTCAAATCAGATATACTTGACCCCCACCCCCTCCAGGTTAACTGTATTTGAACCTGGCAGATAAGGCTAAAAGAAACGAACACAAATACTAGATGAACAGATAGATCCTGACTATACAGAATTTGAGGCCAAGGATTCAGAAGCCAATGTTGTATTTGAACATTTAGGACTCTTCTCAAAACTTCAGGCTGGATCAGCAATAGGTATTTAGATGTCTCCTAAAATATTTCAGATGTTTCACCGTATTTGTCAGGCCTGGAAGCCATCTTTTGCCTTGGGCCTTCAGGCCTGCCAATTTAGTACTGTAGGAAATTGGGAGGGGGGATTGTATGGAGCATGGGTGATATATAGTCATAATAACATTCCTTTCTCAGAGAGTCAAGGACATCTTGCCCTGCACCTGGGGGGCTGGAACTGGGAGGCAACTCCAATTGGGATGGTGCTTTGATTGGGCCATGTGGTGGACTTGTGGGTGTTGGGCAGGGACTTGGACTTCCCTTTGGGTGGGGAAAACCTGGAAGCTTTCAGATTAGGGTTTCCCCAGATGTGCCAATATGACATCTCTAATAAAATGGAACTTTGAGGAACATCAAGCCTCAGAGTCTTCTTTCATTGGGGGGTGTTACTTGGAACCCTGACAGTATTACTTTGTTCTTTTTGATTACTTCTATTAAACTGAATTTGCTGCTGTTCCCTCCCAATAGCTCACAAAATGGTGTACAATAAATAACAAAGAAATAAGATGAAATGAACAGAAGCTCTTTAAAATTTGAACAGAGACTGTAGAAGTCCAAGTTCAAAAGCATCTGGAGAATGTCTGGTTGAATAACATTATAAAATAATATAAACAGAATCTTTAGTAGAACCTCAAAATTGTGTGCATTTGAGTTATGCATCAAACCTTAGTGCATATGCATCAAAATGAAATTGTTATCAATCAAAGAAAAATAATAATGAAACGATCCGTTAAATATTTCATGAAGACACAGAATTCCATAATTTGGATGGTGGGATGGTGGGACTTGGAATGATCCTCCCACAAAGAATCTCATCAGGCACTTATGAAAACAAGGGTTATTATGATTTTGTTCTTGAACTGTTTAGAACATTATCAAATAGGCTTTAAAACTATCCAGAACCAGTATACATTAGCCTAGGTAGTACTAGAATATCTCAGTGGAATATCAGCACCCTTGCAGTTTCTTAAACCCCCTGTAAGAATCAGTCTGACAAAGATAAGGTAAGTGGGATGTGAAAATATTGTTTGGAAGTAGCCCAGAGTCACTGATAGTGAGGTAAGTAAGTAAGTAAATTTGACAATGACCATATCTACTTATGACAGAAAAGTGTGTTGCTGGCATATTAGCAATGGCTATGTGATGGTACTCTTGGCCACAATTTCCATTTTCTTGGAGTATTCTGTACATTGTACATATGTTGTGCACTGACAATAAAGATTTGAAATTTGATAGAATAGAATCATAGGGCTGGAAGGGAGCTTGGAAGTCTTCTAGTCCAACTTCCTGTCCACGGCAGGAGTTCTCATACCATTCTGTTGTCCAATTTTTTCTTACGTTTCAAAAGACATGACTGATTCTTCAAAAAGGATTATCTCACCAAAAGCAGGCTTTTAGAATAATTCTTCTATGTATCCAAAGCATCTTTGTATTATTTCAGCCTTGGTGGATTATTTCAGATTGCTATCTGTTGTGATGTACAGTATGTTAAATGGGAAAAGTCAGTTTCTCTGTTTCTCATATACAGGTGGTAGACCACAATTAAAAAAATAAATAAAAAGCTTAACAAACAAGTTGGACAAGAAGCATCCAACCAAAGACAATGAAAGAAGAACCACAATAAATCTGTCGTTCTCAATTCCAAATCTCAAAGTCTTATACTTTTTCTGAAAATTGTTAAAAAAACAGAACCTTGATCCAAACTATTTTGGGAATATTTAATTTAGTTCTGGATCTTAATTTTGTTTTTTCCACAGAGGACCAAATTCTAAATAAATCCAAACAAGCTTGGTTTCACTTTTGTCATAAGCGATGCCTATTGTCCCATAAGGTTCTGTATATAGACATTACTCCATCCAATTAAGATGTCACTTTTGAAATTACGGACTTATCTCCCTCACTTTGCTCTCTCCATCAGTGTCACGTTTCTGTTGGCATTAAACAAATGGATTTGAATGGCCAGACACAACAACATTAAGGGGTCTGTTACAAGAGGATAATGGTGTAAAAGTTATTTGTCTCTGGTTAATTGATAGTGTCAAGTGCCTATAATGTACCTGAGCAAGGTCAAGGGTGCATTGGGCACTAACCTTATAAACTAGATTGTTTCATCCATCTGAAAAGCAATGAGATATATGGTGGTTTGACTGCAGGAAACCTGCACTAAAACTCTTAAGTGGCATTATGGGGGCTCTTCTGAAGGGCGAAATGCTCTACAACTGTGCACACATGTTATGTGCTGTGCACATGCTATACTATTGCATTTTGTCATGTATTAACATCTTTTTTTCTGCTTAGCATAATGATGCAGACCAAGTTATCTTAAGATGGGGGTAATACAATTTTCTTTAAAGGCTCAAGCAACCCTTTATTTTTGCTGGACATTTGATTCAAAAAAAATCTTCCGTTTTGACAAAGTGGATGTACAGGTGGTCCTCGAGTTACGACCACAATTGAGCCCAAAATTTATGTTGCTAAGTGAAACATTTGTTCAGTGAATTTGGCCCACTTTATGACTTTTCTTGCCGTTGAGTTGAGATGGCAGTTGAGTTGCCATGATTCACTTAACGCTTGAGTTGTTAAGTGAATCATGGCATGTGTTAAGTTAGTAACAAGGTTTTTAAATGAATCTGGCTTCCCCATTGATTTTGTTTGTCAGAAGATCACTAAAGCGGATCACAGGACCCTGGGACACTGCAACCGTCATAAATATGAGTCAGTTGCCAGGCATCTGAATTTTGATCACCTGATTCACCTGTGAAAAATGGTCATAAATTCAGATCAGTGCCCTTGTAACTTTGAATGGCCACTAAATGAACTGTTGTAAGTTGAGGATTACCTGTACTGGGGGACAGTAGGGGGAAGGGGCTTGCATAGATATTTTAAAAACCTGATTAAGACAATTTCCTTCCTTTTTCCAGATTTTTTTTGTGTGTGTGTGTGAAGAAACAACATAAAGTTGCACACACAATTTTGAAATGATAGCTATATGTAAACAGCATTTGTAGTAGGTTTCTGTAGGTTCAGTGAAATTGGGTAGGCAGCAGAAAAGTATGCAAATCACATAGTTCCTAATTTTGCAGAGTTATCAATAAAAGACATATAGAATTGGAATAGGGCCTAACACCATGATGGTGTCATCCAATCTGTGCTGATCAGCTTAACATGAAAGCCTCCTTTTGAATGTCTGAATGGTAATTGTAATGCAAACATAGAAGCTAAGATTCGCTCTCACATCCAATCTCTCAACAACAAGGCTCTTTTGCTATTCTATCTTGGGGTTTTAAAAACCTTCCAGACTGAATTCAAAGTGTTGATTTCTATCATATTAAAGCACCTTTAAATTGCTTGGGGGCTATGCCTTTGAGACTTAAGCTCTATAGATGCTTGAACGCACAAATACATTGTTCATAAACTTTCCTTCTGGAGCTATTCTTCAGGAAAACTACTGTTTCTGAAATGTAGTATTTGGGGAAATGGATGCTAATTAAGTTCTTAAAAACACCAGAACTTTTTGCACTCACCAAGAAGACTGCAAGTTGCCAACATATGGACCATTTCTGACTCTGGTAATCTATGGGCATGTATAGAATAGAATAGAGTAGAGTAGAGTAGAGTAGAGTAGAGTAGAGTAGAGTAGAGTAGACTAGACTAGACTAGACTAGACTAGACTAGACTAGACTAGAATAGAATAGAATAGAATAGAATAGAATAGAATAGAACAGAATTTTTTTATTATAATAGTCTGGACTATTGTAACGCTCTCTACATGGGGCTCCCCTTGAGGAGCACTCGGAGGCTCCAACTGGCACAGAGTGCGGCCACGCGGGTGGTGATGGGAGCGACGTGGCGCTCCCATGTAATGCCTCTCCTGCACGAGCTGCACTGCCTCCCGGTGGTCTTCCGAGTGCGCTTCAAGATTTTGGTCATCACCTTCAGAGCGCTCCATGGCTTAGGACCTGGCTATTTACGGGACCGCCTGCTACCACCAATAGCCTCCCACCGACCAGTACGCTCCCATAGAGAGGGGCTCCTCCGGGTGCCGTCGGCCAAACAATGTCGACTGGCGCCCCCCAGGGGGAGAGCGTTCTCTGTGGGGGCACCTACTATCTGGAACGAGCTCCCCCCCAAGATACGGAGGATTCCGGATCTGTGTACCTTCCGTCGCACGCTTAAGACATTCCTATTCCAGCAAGCTGGCCTGACCTAAACTTTTCCTCTTTTAAATGGGAATTTTAAATTTGGTTTTAAATTATTGGGGTTTTAAAATGGTTCAGCCAAATTTATTTAATTTGTTTTATCTCTATTTTAAATTTTGTATTTATATGTTTTATTTTATGGCTGTTCACCGCCCTGAGTTCTTCGGGAGTAGGGCGGTATACAAATTTAATAAAATAAATAAATAAATAAATTGGCCAAGTGTGATTGGATGCACAAGGAATTTGTCTTGGTACATAAAAGAAAAGATACATTCATCAAGAATCATAAGGTACAACACTTAATGATAGTCATAGGGTACAAATAAGCAATCAGGAAATAAGTATGGTCTATGTTGCATTCATTCATCCTCCCTTTTCCCCTACGGACCTTAAGATGCAGGAATCTTGATTCGTTTCCCACTAAACCAGTGATCAGACCCAAACTGACCTAACTTCAGAGAAGCCTGAGAGCCACAGAGTAAGCCAGGATCATTTTCCAGGAATTGTAGTTTCCTCTGCATCATCAAAATAGGGACACTCCCTGTGAACAGTCTCAAGTTGTCTTTTACAATCAACACTGCTTCTTTTGAGAGGAAGGAAAACATGGAAAGTCAAAGGCCAGAATTGCTTCATGCATGCACCCTCTGGATTACTTCATTTCTCTGTGTTGAAACCAATTTGCTGCATTAGGCTTCTTCTATCTTTTGCATGTCCACATCACCACAAAGGGTTTTTTCTAAAAAGAAACCAAAGAGACTCATCACTCTTTCCCACAGGATAAAAACATGGTTAAATACTCACTGTAAAAAAACCATTATGTGATGCGCTGGCCAAATGATACACTAATACTCTGGATGTAAGTGCTTTTTTGGCTGCTACTCAAAGGAGCAAAAATCACATTGTTTTCTAGTGATAAGATTACACAAAAGAAAGCAAAATATACAAACTGTGACGGTGATAAATATTGTACGATAAATGGGGAGAAACCCAGGATTCTTGTTTTTACACTCTGCATATTTTAGGGTGGCTTTCTATAATTGGAGGCAATGACTTGCCCCCCCACCCCCACCCCACCCCTACCCCAGTCCGAAAAAAAGCTGACGAGAACAAGGTTTTGAAAGATTCCTTTTCTGGAACATCTTTTGTCAGCTGTTTTACTCTCTTTCAAGTGAGTTTGGAAAAGGAAGCAAAAGGACAGTAGAGTTGTGTCTTCTTTACAGATGCAAAAAAACTTCTCAAGTGCAGCTTCACTACTTCTGGTGGTGGAAGAGGAAGGGAACTACTCCAACACATCTGGAGGGCACCCTGTTGCTAGAGACCCAGTAAGGGAGGGAGGGAAGAGAGGGCCAGAAAAATTCCTTACTTATCTGTGAATTATTCTCACCAAAGAGTGAATTCCAATACTTGATCCAAGTTTGTTTCCCAGCTAGCAAAAGAAGGCAACTTGAAGAAGTTTACAGACGAAATTGCATGTCATATTGGATGAGAAAAAGAGGCATTACAGAAAATTGGTCTGCATCAGAAGCAAAACCCTCTTTCTCTCTTAAAATGTCATTTTGTTTGATTTACTTTTGCAGGATTTTTTATGTTGTTTTTGTTGCTGACAATCAGAATTGTATGAATAGCTAACCCAGGGATCTGCAACCTTAAATACTCAAAGAACCATTTGGACCCATTTCCCACAGAAAAGAAAACACTGGGAGCCACAAAACCCTTCCAGTGCCTGACTATTTCTTGAGCGGCCACAAAACTAGCATATGTAGTTGAATTAAATGTTCTGTTTTTTTCTGAAATGTTTCTTTTCTTGGATTTATCCATGGAGTTGGCCTACTGTGGGTTGAAAAGCTCAAAAAATCGCATTCCGGCGGGTGTTGTACATTGGCGGTTGTGACATATATTTTGAGTGACAGGGAGCCGCAGTAGAGGGGTGAAAGAGCCACATGTGGCTCCAGAGCCGCAGGTTGTGACCTCTAAGCTAACCAGTTAGCAAAGTCACTCAAAGACCTTCTTCTTTTTCAATATGGGCCACCTCTGAAAGGTGTGCTATCAAACTTTGCGACCATGTACAGAATAAACCATGGAAATCCCAATTTATTTATTTATTTATTTATTTATTTATTTATTTATTTATTTATTTATTGTTTTACCCACCTCGGAAGGATGGAAGGCTTAGTCAACCTTGAGCCAGTGAGATTTGATCCGCTGATCTGCTGAATTAGCAGTCAGCTGAAGTAGCTGCAGTACTGCACCCTAACCACTGCGCCACCTCGGCTCTGTGATTCAATGAAGCCAATGTGATTCAGGAATCCACTTAATAGGAAGCAGGCTAAAGGCAGCATTGGCTGTTCCACTGGGAAAGGAGAATATTTGTAACTCAGAGTTGAAATAAACATCATCATCACTAGCACTGATGTGGTTACCTAGTTTGAGTAATGAAACTTCTGGAAGAAAACAACCAAGCTCACAGAGCACCAAGGACCCTCAGTGATGTTACCTCCAAACCAATTAGTAGTCCAAGCAGAGAGGTGAACCACAAGCAAATAGTTTGTGTGCCAGATAATCTCAAGGAGAATTGTATCCTGTGCAATGGAGGTGGCAACTTGTCAACTCCGGAGGTTATTGAACATCCAGTAGCCCCAGCCAGCATGGTAGTAATGAGGTGTATTGGAGGTTTTCTAGATGCTCAATACAGGAATTCTGTTAGAGACACCTCAGTAAGTTTCAGGTGTCTGCAGCAAAGAACACAACGGTGCATTTTTCTCAAGCAGGAGACAGAAACTGACTGGATTGATAGCCATACAATATCCATAGTCAGATAACCTACAGAATGATGTCAGAATCAGTTTCTTTATTCATTAACATGTTTTTATGCCACCACGTTTTATATGTCACCCACAGCTCCTGGTATTACAGTAATAATAAATATAAAACAATAAAACCAAACTTCCAAGACAGTTTCCATAATTAATTGCAAGAGCTTGCCTCTTATGGATTAAACTTCAGAAATTCAGAACTGTCTGGAAAATACAGCTTTAACCTCTACCACAGGAGAACTAGAGGGTTCATATAAGCAGAAACAGGTAACTGCCCCCAGTGTTCCCTCCAGCCAGTCACCTGCTATCTGGCCAAGATCAGCCCTATTACACCAGGCCTTTTCCACCCAATCCCATCCAGGGTGTTGGCTTGCAATGCATCTTGAAAACCCTCATTTTCCACCCACTTAAGCTTATATTGGAAAAAGGCCAGACCCTTTTCTGTAGGGACCGCCTACTACCATCAATAGCCTCCCACCGGCCGTATGCTCTCATAGAGATGAGCTCCTCCGGGTGCCGTCAGCCAAACAATGCCGACGGGCGGCCCCCAGGGGGAGAGCCTTCTCTGTGGGGGCACCTACTATCTGGAACGAGCTCCCCCCGGATATACGGAAGATCCCGGATCTGCGCACTTTCCGCCGCGCTCTTAAGACCTTTTTATTCCACCAGGCGGGCCTGCCCTAACTTTCTCCCTTTTTAAATTTTTTAATATTTTTAATATTCAAAGTTTAATTTGTTTTAAATTGATTGGGGTTTTTAATCTGTCTGGGCCAAACTATTTAATTCAATTTTATTTCTGCTTTTAAATTTTGTATGTACAGTATGTATTTTATTGTTGGCTGTTCACCGCCCTGAGTCCTTCAGGAGTAGGGCGGTATATAAATCAAATAAAAATAAAAGTAAAGTAAAGTGCCAAATATTACTATCATTCTCTAGTCTTCAAAGCACCTGAGGGGAGGACAAGATGTAGAGGATGGAACTTAGCAAAGAGACGTTCAACCTAGAACTAAGGAGACATTTCCTGACTGTGAACAATTAACCAATGGAATGATTTGCCTCCAGATGTTGTGGGTGCACCAACACTGGAGGGTTTTTTTTTTAAAAGAAGAAATTGGACAGCCATTTCTCCTGAATGGTATCGGGTCTCCTGCTTGAGCACAGGATTGGACTTCAAGGTTCCATTCCAGCTTTGTTATTCTTGTATTCTGTATTTATGGGTAATGAGAGAGAACCAAAACAATCAATGCTTTCACTCTTCATTTATGCAGAAATATCACTAAGACACTACGTCAACCTTCCCCAACTGGTGCCCTCATGATGTACTGAACTATGGGTCCCATCACTCCAGTCAGCAATAGCATGGACAGGAGTTGTAGCAGAACAGAATGGGAGCCCCCGAATTGGCTGAGACTGCTCTTTTTAAAAAAATCAAGTTCGGCAGCTGCTATCTTGCACAATGCTGTGCATGCATATTCTTCTTGTGTCTTTGAAGTGCACAATAGCTTTTTGTTTATCACCACCATCTTTGGTAGATGCCCAGTAGACATATTCATTCCCTCCACAGTGCACAGCAGCATTTTAAACAGGTACCTGTAACCTTAATCGTGGCTCTTTAATGAAGAAAATGCAGCTAAATTAAATGCGAGTGGCATATTACCACACTTGCTTTAAATTGATATTTAATTAAAAAGTTAATTATTAATTAAGTTTATCAATCGCACATCAGTTGTTCAATAGAAAAGGGCTCATTCATTTAATTATTTGCGTGCAACTGATAGTATATGCTTTTTAGCCAGGCAAGGTTATCTCTGTATCTCTTCTAATTTAGATCAGTTTAGCTTCTAATCTATCCAGAGTGCTTCCTTTTGCATGCTTTTGATTTGATCTATAAATGTTTACTTACAGAACTGTTAAGTATTAGAGGCTGATCAAATAAAGAAAAGCACATTGCTTGGGTTGCATTACATTCTCTTAAGGAGTTCTGGCACAGGCCACCATTAGAAAGAATAGCTAAAGGATTTTGCCGTTTTCCTCTTCCTCTTCTTGGCCTGCTGTAAAAGTTTCAAAGAAGATAAACATCCATCCAGAAAGTATGTTAATCGTCCAAACAAATGGAGACCTTCAAACGGTTTCAGAGGCCTGACAGACGCCACTACTGGAGTAAAACCTCCTTGCTGCATTTCCGTGCTGAGATAATTTGAGGGCACATCATAATGACAATCTAAAAGTGAATCTCTTACAAAATGGCAGGCAAATGCTACTTTTGAAAAAAAAGATTCAGCCATCAGGCACTGCTTCACACATCTCAGAATAACATACTACGTGTGCATACAGACATGGGGGCAGGAGGGGCGGGAAAGAGAGAGAGAGAGAGAGAGAGAGAGAGAGAGAGAGAGAGAGAGAGAGAGAGAGAGAGAGAGATTTTGAGATTTTCCATACTGGAGTACAGCTTTTAAAAGCATTTACTTATTTATTTATTAAAGTTATACACGTCCATATTGCCATCAGGCGACTCTAGGCAGCTTATAAACAAGATAAAAACAACAACAATATAAAGCATTAAGACATTAAAACGATAAGTAGCAACATTAAAATTAACAAAGATGGCTGAGGAAAGAAGCAACATACAAATGGGCTGGAGTTAGAATCTTCCCACACTTTACTAACCATCTCCAGTAAAGCACAGCTCCATCAGGACCCCAGGCTCCATCAGGACCCCAGGACCCCAAGAGTGGGGACATATCTTACCTCGAGGTATACAAGGTTCCAGAGGGCAGGAGCCACGGCAGAAAAGCTCCTCTCCTGGACCCCACCAGCCAGAATTCCTTGCCCAACAGGGTCTGCAGCATTCCCCTTCTGCCAGCATGGGGTGAGGCGGGCCAATCCTATTGGTGACACGGTTCCTCCGGTATTTACTGTCTCACAGATCAGTTAAGTAACAGAACATTGGAATGTGACCACCATGTTCCTCCTTCTGCTTTTCTGGGACCAGATTAGGATTTGAAGGGAGAAATCTCTGACTTTTGGACAACCTATTTAGGTGGGGTGTGGGCATGAGATGGCATTGACAATGTCTGTGAATATCCAATTATTCAGCAATCTTTCCAGAGATCTGCCGTTTCTCTGGTTTTTTTGAACTTGACTAAATTCCTATCAGGTAGAACTTGTCTCATTAAGCTTTTGCAGTAGCACTATTGATACTAAGCAAGTGTCCTGCAATGGAGAAATTGTTTAAGAAATTGTCTTCTCCCAAGCAAGGTTCAGACAAAACTTCTACCCAGTTTCTGGAGCCATACATTTTATGGAGAATTTCAAAATTCCATTTCTAGCCAGCTGAGAATTTTATCTTTGACAGGCATATGTGCTGGACATGCTATTTTTTAAAATCCTGGAAGTAGAAGACCATATCTGCTATTCACGTTCTGAACTGTCTGCATCAGAAGATATACATAGAACTATATGAGAATTGAACTAACTGCAATAGCATCTGTTTGTAAAATCCAGATTCTATTTTTAATTGAATGTAAATTTTCTGTTTCATTTATGAATTTATAAGTGCCTAAATTATTGGAGAAATGCATGGAGAGTTCTGCCTCCCGTTTCTAGATTTTATCCAAATTATTTTTGTTCTCCCCTATTGAAAACGGTAGCTAATATCCCCTTCCATTGTAATTCAAATTCTTATTTTTATGCTTTTGTTGACCAAAGAAGCAGACTAAAAGAAGAGAATGAAGTATACATGGGAATTAATGGAGTTTGAAGAAATCCATTATCTAGATGAAAAGCTGGAAAGTCAAGGTGACATGGTCAAACAGAGAGGTAGTGGCCTGCTATTGAACGATGACCATAAAACCCAGGATAACCCTTCCTTGTCAGCTACAAAGGTAATGAGCACAGACAATAGTAAGAAAGAGGTTATGACTCCCATAACTCCCATTTGGAGATGGGATCACCAGTCAAAATATTTCTAGCTATATTCATAAGGCCATAATGTTTTGCTTTGCTTGTGCTCCCTCTCTGATATTTTCTTATCCTCTTATGAATGAACCTTTCTAGTCAGCCCATACACCAGGAAATCAGACGGGGCAATGGGTATTGCAAGAATGGGTAACCAAAGAATGAAGCTAATAGAACACATGTAATCCTTTTGGTATTTGCAAGCATGTAAGAGGCAGAGTTTCTGTTGTGGCATCACAACACACATCATTGTTTTGACAAAAACACAGGTTGTTGGGACTGATCTTCTCTCCAGGATGATCGCTACGTTACCTTTCTCCTGATCTCCTGATCTTTCCTGAAGCTCATTGACCTTCCCCTTAATCTGTCCTTCTCTTCTTCTCCCACTTGTTTCTCTCCTTGTCACTTGGCTTTGCCATTGAAGCTGGGCACTTATTTTGGGTAATTTGAGGCGGTGAAGAGTAGGGAAGGAGTAGTGATGAACAATAGATCCCCTTCAAAAAGTTCTTTAGTTATAGGGGGCAATATAATTGGGAGAAGGAGTCTCAATGAGCTCTTGGATCTTTATCAGTTGCTGGCTAACAGTCAAGGCAAATTGGTGCTAAGTAAATCAGCGGAATCCACGGAGGAGGGCTGGACTTAGGTTTCCTATGGGGCAGTAGCGACTCCAAACTTATGGTGTGTTTGACCCTACCTTCAGGCTAGGCCTAGTTATCTCTTACAATAACTTCATTAAAGTCATTCTCCTTACTCATTATAGGTGCCCACCGTATCTAATGTGGTGATACCCTCAGAGAGAGACACAAATAGCCTGATCCCATGTTGTTCCAGCTTTAAAAATGATAACCAGTCTTTAAATTGCACCTGGGAAGGAATGGGTACAAGAAACAAGCACAATTCACACAGCAACAGTGTGAGACAACAACAACAAAAAGAAAAACTGTGCATGCCATTGGATTCTGGACCAGTTGTAACTTCTGGATGGTCCTTAGGAGCAGATACATGTACGGCAGGTTGCAGCAATCCAACTGATTAGAGCATCAGTGACTTCAGGCATCACCTCCCAGTCCAGTAATGGCAACCAAGATGAATTTGGGCAAAAGCCCCCCTAGCCACTGCTGCACCTTCTCCTCAAAGAGGAACAATGAGTCCAGACCATCCCTCAAATTACCAGGCAGAGATACCCCTCCAATAGAGTTGGTGTGCAATTTGAAGGACCTCTTGGGGTTCTCAGAAATTGTACCATACGTGGCAACCCACTGATGTTATGAAGCAGCATCAATTATATCCACATGTGCCTGCAAAAAGCATGTTATAGTATTGCATGAATATTAATGATGGAAGGATTGAAGAGAAGATCCACACACACATCCCCACACACACACACTCACACACACACAGGTTGCAAATGGGCAGATCTTTCCCTGTCTTATCTCTGCACATGGTTTTATGCTTCTACATAAGCTCTTCACAATAACAGCTAGCTTGAAGAGGTAAATCAACTTGTTTCTGGCTTTGCACCTTTGAAATTGGACCAAAGTTGGTCTCCGCCCCTCCCTCCTTTGCAGCAGTAATTGTTTCTATCTATGCTATCTCTCTGTGCATCAAACCTGAAGGACTACATTGGTCAGATCAACCTAGAATAATGCATCTAGTTTTGGAGAGTGAATTTTAGGAAAGACGCCGATGTAGAGCACAGAGAGGAGAGCAACAAAGACAATCCAAGGGGACTGGAAAATATTATGAGGAACTGTTTAGCCTGGAAATGAGAAGATATCAGGTAGATATGAACTCTTGTATCCAAGTATCTGAAGAGCTGGCATGGAAAATGCAAGGCAGAATTGTTCATAGGTAAAGGTAAAGGTTCCACTCGCACATATGTGCTAGTTGTTCCTGACTCTAGGGGGCAATGCTCATCTCCGTTTCAAAGCCAAAGAGCCAGCACTGTCCAAAGACATCTCTGTGATCATGTGGCCGGCATGACTAAACGCCAAAGGCGCACAGAATGCTGTTACCTTCCCACCAAAGGTGGTCCCTATTTTCCTATTTTTTATGTGCTTTCGAACTGCTAGATTGGCAGAAGCTGGGACAAATAATGGGAGCTCACCCCATTACGTGGCACTAGGGATTCGAACCACTGAACTGCCAACCTTTCTATCGACAAGCTCAGCGTCTTAGCCACTGAGCCACAGCATTCCTTAGAATTGTTCATAGGTGGTCTAAAAGACAGAACAAGAAACAATTTGTGGAGGATAGAAAGGGATACACTATACACTTGCAGAGATCTACAAAACCCAAAGCCCTTTCATTTCCTTGTGGAAACAACCCCCCACCTCAAACTGATAGTTACCTAGTTGGATAATAAATCTCTGCAAAGCAAACAGCCAAGCTCAGAGAGCATCAAGGACTCTGTAGTTCAGTCTTGAGCTGCATATATTCTCTTATTGGCTAACCGATAGGAAAAGATGGTATGATTTCTTTCTTTTTTTTTAGATTTTTGGAAGTCTTTTTTGTTTTAGTAAGAAAAAAAAGGCCCCCACCAGAAAGGAAGAAAATCCCTCATCTTTCTCTCCTCTATACAGCTATTTCATTGAAGTAAACTGATGGGACTTCTACAGAGTTTACTTCTGAGTAATCATTGGATAGGCTCAGGTTGTGATCTTTCAGCTGTGTCTTTTCCTTAAAAGGACCTTCTGCATTTTGTGAATGTTGACCTAAACATTAATATACTCCTTTTTCTAATATTTGTACTTCATAATTCTACTTTAATTATGTCATTGCCTTTATTTCTTAGCAGTAATCCTTCCACTGTTCTTTTAAAACAGAATATAAATAAGCATTGTGGCAATAATCTCCCCAGAACATTTTCCATAAATAGATTGCCTCTAGTATTAATGTCTTTATTCATGCCAGTGTCTTCAGAATGTGATTGGAAGCTGCCCTTAGACTTAAGTTTGACTTCTATGAGTTTCTTTTGACATCTAGATTGGGCTTCATGGGATCCAGATGCCAAACTGGATAAAAGTATCCAGTACTTTGCACAAAAGGTATATATATTACATTTACAATATTCCTCCATTCTACTAAACGTGTAAACTAATCAATAAGATAAGATTAGTCTTGCAAGATTTGATTTTGACAAATCTCTGTTGACTTCTGATAATACTTTGCTTTTATGGTACTTCTAGATTAGTCACTATGTTTGGCTTCAAAATCTTGCCAGGGAACAGTGTCAGAAACCTTGTTTTTCCATTGTTTCCCTGGAACCTCCTTTCCTTTTTCTCAAAAGATAAAGATATTTACCCTTCTCTAGTCATCTGGCACATTACTTATTCTCCAGGATTTCTCAAGATGCTAAAAAAGGGTTCAGAAGTAACCCAGAATGCAGTTCATCTGGATCTGGAGATTTATTCCTATTCATAGGGAATGGGTATTCCCTGATCAAGTTTTTATCAGTCTCAGACTGCAATCCTGCCCTTTCATCTTATTTTTCCCAGTTCCCAGGTGAAAGAGACTTTTGGGATAGAGAAGGCTGACACAGAATAGGAGTTGAATGCCTCTGCCCTTTCTTTATCAATTAATTGGTATACTAATTTTTCTTCCTTTTATTTTGAATATGACTGAAAAAGCCCTTTTTGTTGTTCTTAGCATCTTTTGCCAAGCTCAGCTTATTCTGAGCTTTTGCTTTACTGGCACAGTCTTTATAATTCTGGGCTATCTATCTGTATTATTTTCACAATGATTCTCCTTTTTTTATCCTCTCTAGTTTCTACGTGTATCTTTTTTGGTTTGCTTAGAGCTCTACTAATCTTGTTTACCACACTGCTGCTTTTCTGTCCATACCTTCTTTCTAATTGGAATTGCTTGCAATTCTGCTTTTAGTATTTCCTTTTTTCACAAACTTTGATCAACTTCATATCTTGTTCCCATTATCTTTCCACGCTACAGAATTTTAAACATCATTGCTCTAAGTTTATTAAGAGCCACTTTTTTCTTTTGTTCTCCACAGGTATCTGCATAGGTGGAGTCAAAAAAGTCAGGATGTAAAAAAGTGGTAGGGTTCTATTAGGTAGTTGTGAAACAACCCCCCCCCACCCTTGAATTTTGGACACATGTACACCCTATAAATGCCCCTACTTCCTTCACTCTTTGAAAGAGGAAGTGGTTAGCAACCCAAGCATTTCCTGGAAGGACTGTGATTGATGGACCCAGGATAGTTGGTAGATATCTATGTAATTAATTCTTGGAAGGGGCTACAGGTGCCACAAAAGCATATTATAGTCTTGCATGAAATATTACAGATGCTTATAGATATGCCTATCTGCTGGATTGGGATGGGAATCCATGAGGTAACTTAAGGTGGAAGCAAAAATAGTGATAGGCCCAGGAAGTCAGTCAACCTTTTCAGTTTGTTTTCTAATAAATAAATGTTTTACAACTTATACATATTCAAAAAGCCATTTTGTGAAAGTGCCCATATTCTTAAAATTCCAAAAATGTTCACCAGCCACTAAAGAAGGAAGACCCTGTTCAAAGAAACTAGAAGCTCAAACAATAGGGTATCAGAGATGCCTTAAACAAGCAATATAGTCATGTTCTGTGGTTAGTAAACAGGAATAGCAATTAGACTTATATTTACCGCTTCATAGTGCTTTACGGCCTTCTCTAAGTGGTTTTACAGGGTCATCATATTCCCCCCAACAATCTGGATCCTCATAGTCTTAGTTAGTTAAGCCTCATAGCTTTAGTTCTTATTCCTTATATGCTGTTCTAATAGTAGTCTTTAAGTCCTTAGCCCTTAAACAAGTGAATTTTCTATTGGCCATCATCCAGGCAATGTAGAAACTTGTCCAGTTCCTTCTCTCTCTTTTTCTGTGTTTATTACACCCAACTTCCACATTACCCCTGATTAAAGAACTCATCACATAGACATCATCTACTGTCACCTTGACATCTGAAATGCCTTAGAATTTATTGCCTCCATCCATTATCATGGTTAACCCCCCTTTCACCAGCACCAAAGAAAAATGAAACCATTCTTCTGAGTTGTAACTCTTTCTCCTTTTCCTAGTAGTTCTTCTGGCTATTGACAGTTCCTTCCCCTAATCTGTGATCTAACATGTTCTGACATCACCCTGCCTGTGCTCCTTCCCCTTCTGCTTTCCTCCTTGCATTATTTATGGCAAGGAGAAGTCCTTCTCTGATCCACTGGCCTGTTTGTGCTTTGTGGTAGGATGCATTTTATGTCCAAAGGGTGGAATACCGAAGAGGGGCTTGGACCGCATTTGCATTTCCACCTCTTTAGAGGTATATGCTAAAGGTTTAAGAAGAAGATGAGGTTAACTGTTGGCTTAACCTTTGTAAGCCCATTTGCCTTCCAGAAGACAAAGACACAAGCCGGCCACATGTATTATCTTTGCAGTACATTTGTTTCAGGAGCCAGTAGTGTTAAGCAAAGGTACGCCAGTTGATAATAAACCTGCTCCACAGTGTCATTTGTGGGTGATTTGAAGAAAAACAGACCATGTAATCAGGTCTAAGGGGGTCTATAATACCAGCAGACGCTAGTGCTGTCAGCTATAGAAAATAATTAGTATGTTATCCCTGTGGCAAGTAGAATGTAAATACATCTAAAATACAACATAATGACATTCCCCTCTGTAAGGCAGGGGATCTGCTTCAAATAAAAGGGCCATTAACACAACAATTAAAGCCAAGGGGGCTGGTTAGGCAGGGAGCCCTCAGCCTGGTGCAGGGGTGAGGCAAGCAGGAACCGAGTGTAAATCTTTTGCTCTTGCAGTCAGGAATGTGACTATTAGCCTTCCTCTGACCAGAGGGCTTCCCAATAAGACATCTGCTCTCTGTCACAGTCAGGGTTTTGTAACGTCTTTCTCCAGCGTGCAAAGGTGAGGGAGTTTTCCACAAAGCGCAGCTGAGAAGAATGGGTCAAGGGTGGGCCTACCTCAGAGGGAGTTCAGCACAAAACTGCCCTGCTACACACACACACACACAAACACGGACACCCATAAAACATTTGTATAGATGTAGAAAAATATCTGAAGCACACACTTGTTTTCTTCTTCTCCAGTAGCCCCGTTGGCGCTAGCAGGCAGATTGTTCTTTAAGCTTACATTTAAACAAGTGTTTCATTGTTCCAGTGAACAAAAGCTTTGTTAAATGTTCCCAAGTTCTATTGCAGAGTAATTTTTGCCTAAATGAAAGCTATCAAAAATGGACTTGACAATGTAAGAGAGAGGGGGGGGAGAGTAATTCCAACCAGACTAGCAAAATCGAGATTACTGTTTGATTCCTCCCCTGATTCTCTTTTATGTTTAAGCTCTTATAAAAGAGAAAAGATAATCAGGGGAGGGGGTCAAACAGTGTGCACATACATGTGCACACACAAATACACACAGATACACAAATTCAAGTCCATTTTTGATAGCTTTCATACAGTTCTTATGAAATTAAAAGAAATGTATCTTGCCAAGGATGTTAATAATAATAATTTGATCCAAACGAGAAATACATTTTAAACAGTTATCTCTAAAAATTAATAATTTGAAGGGAGCTTTTTATTGTTCTCTAAGTCTGGGTGTATCTTGTGTGTTATAAGTGTGTGTGGCTATAAACACAACATGTTTGTAATCGGTATAATTTTGCCCAGGACAAATCATTGGATTGATGAAAACACAGGAGGGGGGTTCTTAATAAATACTTTTTATTATTATTCCAAATCTGCAATAAAAAAGTAGTTCAAAAGTGAATACAGGATTTTAATTCTGTTCAGGCAGGGACTTTCAGATACCACTAATCCAGTTCTAATCAGCTTCAGATCAGTATGAAAATAATAATGCTATATTATGTAAGGAGTCCCAGAACTCTTGCAATCATGTCTGTGAAGTACTCTGGATATTTAAGAAGTGCTGTGTAAATTCTACTGTTATCAAGTACATAAAACTCAGTTCCTTCACTAAACATGACAGAAAGGAACATATGTAAATACTTGATAGGACAGTCTCTTTAGTCATAGCAGCTGACTGGTGACAGGAGGCAGAAGTCAGTAGCTTTAGGTCCCTCCATGTGTTCACTGCATGGAGACTAATCATCCATACACTGCAGCTAAAAAAAGGATGGATTTATTTATCACGGCTATGCTATATCAAAATCTTTGGAGAAAAAGTCATTCATGCTTTCCCCCCCAAAAAAACATAAAAGAGAGAAATGATCTTTCTTTCTTTCTTTCTTTCTTTCTTTCTTTCTTTCTTTCTCTTTCTTTCTCTTTCTCTTTCTTTCTTTCTTTTCTTCCTTCCTTCCTTTTTTTCGGATAATGATGTCTAAAAAAGTTAAAATACATGGGTTATTGAAATCTAATGGCCTTTTATTGAACCACACCGTATAATAAAACTGTAAACAGGTTATTTTTAGCCAAACGTGGAGGTGAAGGAAAAGGATCTGAAAATCACTATCAATGGAAAAATCTATTCGGAAGAAAATTGAAGCAGAAAGTCTATAACTTTCTTCTTTTGTGATAGCCATAGGTTCCATCTTGTTCCTATTTATAGCCGTCAGATCTCCCACAAACCTCCAAATTCATAAATATCAGGCATGGAGATCCTTCCAAAATAACTCATGAAAGTATTTAAGTAGGCTGATTGGAAGTAAGGGCAGGAGTTTACAAGCATCTTGTATTTGTTTTCCTTCAATATTTCTTAGTCTCCTCCTTTGTCCCACTCATTTTAACTAGAATAGCTAATTTTCAATCCACCCTGATAATATTCAGCAACCTGGGATTCAGAATTTTAGATTGGGATGTAACATTGGGCAATAGTCAATTGATGATATTCGCATGCACAGGTAGTAATGAATAGCAGATTCAATACAGCGGATTCAGAATCCTTTCAAATAAATAGGGGCATAAAAAGGATGCTCACTTTCACTAATTTGTTTAATCTCATCATAGGCATATTAAAATAGAATTTTAGGAGGAATAAGAATATTCAAGATCTTAATATCAGGTAATAAATCTGTTTGAAGATACATAAGAGAACAATAATTCAGTTGCACTTTTAATTGAATAAATTTTTATCCAGTAGCTGGAAGCGAAGCCAATTTTGATAAACTGTCTGCTATGTTAATCAACATTGGTAAAAAGTCACAAAGAGCCATTCAAGAATCTACTGGACTTCATATTAGGCCACATAGGTTTAGTCATTTAAAAGCAATTATTACAAAGGATTGACATGAATTAAAATCAGTTATGATCCTTTCTTATGAAAGCTCAAGATAGTATTTATATCATGGCATGTCATTTCTTTATTATTGCTTGGCAGATTATCTGCAATTGAAATTATTTTTTCTAAAATTTCATTCCTGTTTCAAATACTTCCAGTTCCCTTATCTATTATGTGGTGTTGTACAAAGCAAAGGATTCTTTCTGTGTATATACTCAATTACAAAAACCTAAGAGAAGGCAAACAGTGCAATATAAGCAAAGGAACGATAGAAATTCAGATATACCAAACATTGATAAAACATTATTTTGATATTTTTCAGTTAAGATAATTAACTCACATTATTTGGAATTCAAAAGATGTTAAATGGGCAAAAGCTGAGATATCATTAAGCAGACAATCTGTTAAAGCAATACTATTCATCCCTGATATTAATAAATGAATATCTGCAAGCACAAATCTATATACTGTACTACTAAAATTTTCATGCTTGTCTGTGTGTAACCTTTAATTGAGTGAAACAGTACATCGCAGCAGGGCAATGATTTTTTTAAACAAGCTATCCCAAATGGGCTAACTTACAGAATGCATCTTAAACTTCAAAGCTTTAGAGCAAGGATGTCAAACTCACGTCGTCACAGCAGCATCACATGACATATCGAGTGTCCACCCTGGAGCCATCTTTGAGCATCTTCAGGGTTGCCACAGTGGGGCTGGATGGAGCTGTGGGAAAGGGAGTGGGGAGTAGAGATAGTTGGGGGAATGTGTAGCCAAAATAACATTCTTTTTTCTGGGAACCAAGGACACCAGGAGGGGCGTGGATGGGAGGCATCCAGGATGGAGAGAGAGGCCTGATTGGGGCATGTGATGGTTCTGTGTGATGAGGGGAAGAACTTTTGAATTGGATGGGGAAAACACGGGGAGCTTCAGATTCGGGTTTTCACCAGTTGTGCCAATATCACATGCCCAATAAATCTATACTTTTAGTTACCCTGCCTTGGAATTTTGATTTCCTATGGGCTGTTACTTGGAACCCTGACATTGGGACTTTTTCACCCTTCGTTAAACCTGGAGTGGGCATGGCCAGAACGTGATGTATCTGGCCTGCAGGCTGCAAGTTTGACAGCCCTGCATTAGAGCATGCAGAAACCTAGCACCTATCTATATCTCCTAAAACTAAATGCACCTTTTTGAGGGATTATTTAATAGGTTCTGAAGAAAAACTATTCACAGATCACAACTTCATTTCAAATGAAACAAATGCAAAGATATCATCTTAAAACTCGTGATATTTTACCAATCAAGAAGATTAATGATGTTTGAAAAATGGTTTATAGCCAAATTGTTTAAAAATTAAAGGAACATTTTCAATATAGCATAAAATACATTGATCTTTCTTTGAAAATATGGGAAGATGACTTTGGATTTAAATTTGATGAGCCACCTTAGAATACTTTATAATACATATCCCTCTTAAATCTATTTTGATAAGTCTTTAAGAACAGAATAGATTATATATGATAGATGTTTTTTGTTTTTATATTTTTACTTTTAATCTGTTTATACTTATTGTATATTTATCAAAAAGCAAAGCAATTGCAGGATTAACTGTAATGATATTACTTAAAATGTTCATATTGAAATATTCTAAAGCCAGAAAAGATAGACTAACTCAAATTCTTGTCAATTATGTGAATACCCCAAACAAGTTTGTCTTTCAGTTCATCTTGTCTAATATTAATTGATCCAGGGGAAATATTCTGGGTTCAGTTCCTGCACATTAATGTCAAAGCATCACAAGTAAAATGTTTGAAAATATCTTCACCTGAACCTTTAGGGAATTTTTTGCAGACATACAGGTGCATTGGTCTAGCTGGGCTAATGGTCTAACAGTACAATTGATGAAAATATCAGATCATCACAACCTCTATCATCCATCAAAAAAGAGCCTTGGTTTGATTAACTTGGTGCTTTTGGGACATATGTGAAACCAAACCATTTTTTTCAGGTGAAAATAAAATCTGATCTGTTTCTGTTGATGACTCATGAGATCTCAAAACAATGAAATATTTCCTTATTTTAGTACATTACATTACAAAGCAAGAATCCTTTATGCTCTCTGAAAGATGCTGAGCTTGTCAATCGAAAGGTCAGCAGTTCAGCGGTTTGAATCCCTAGTGCCGGGTAACGGGGTGAGCTCCCATTACTTGTCCCATCTTCTGCCAACCTAGCAGTTCAAAAGCACGTAAAAAATGCAAATAGAAAAATAGGAACTACCTTTGGTGGAAAGGTAACAACAATCCGTGTGCCTTTGGCATTTAGTCATGCCGGCCACATGACCATGGAGACGTCTTCGGATAGTGCTGGCTCTTCGGCTTTGAAATGGAGATGAGCACTGCCCCCTAGAGTCAGGAATGACTAGTACATATGTGCAAGGGGAACCTTTACCTTTACCTTTACGCTCTCTGTATAAATAAATCTCTTTATCATATTGTTCATTTTTAGGAAATGTACTGAACTGTTTTCTTTATGAACATTTCATGTCCTGCTAATAATGTCTTTGTCTTTCTCAAATAAAAATACCTGCATAAAGAGAAGCATAAAGAATTCCATTTTTTTTTACTGGAGCAAAAATGCAGGGAAAGAGATCAAGTTCCTAACAAGTACTTATTCCCAAACTCTTTTGTACAAAAAGCAAAAATGAAATTGAACTCCCACTTGTTTTTAACCACAGCACAAAGATGTGGCAAAAAAAAAATGGTTTTGACCTTGACTCCTTATGTTGTCTTCATTTAATTCCCCGCTTGTGAGATAGCCTTAAGTTGCCTTTAGCTGTATCAATGTAAAAATATTATTTTCCTCTCATTTTAACACTGCCTAAGGATAGCCTTTATGTGTATTAAATCTGCTAAGCTTTGTCACTCATTGATCTGGAGGTAAGTCAGGTAACTCAATTGGAACAGGCAATTGAGGCAAGATAGGGATCAACAATAGTCACCCCAAGTTTTGTGCTGGAATGGTTTTCTATCTGCTCAAAAATGGTGGCTGGGTAGAATTAAAATTCAGCAGTAGAAAGCAGAGACAGAGAAGAAGGAGAAGGAGAGGAGGAAGAAGAAGAAGAAGAAGAAGAAGAAGAAGAAGAAGAAGAAGAAGAAGAAGAAGAAGAAGAAGAAGAAGAAGAAGAAGAAGAAGAAGAAGAAGAAGAGGAGGAGGAGGAGGAGGAGGAGGAGGAGGAGGAGGAGGAGGAGGAGGAGGAGGAGGAGGAGGAAGAGGAAGAGGAAGTGGAAGAGGAAGAGGAGGAAGAGGAAGAGGAGGAGGAGGAGGAGGAGGAGGAGGAGAAGGAGAAGGAGAAGGAGAAGGAGAAGGAGAAGGAGAAGGAGAAGGAGAAGGAGAAGGAGAAGGAGAAGGAGAAGATTTAAGCTACCAGGGACTTGTTCAGTCTTTTTCATTTAAAAAGAATATCTGAGTCCCCTTTGAGTGCAGGTTTCAGAATACTAAAGGAATCAGAAAGTATCAGAAAAATTGCAGATGTGTGGGAAAATCAATATGTTTTGAAACAATGCTGAATGGATGTGTAATAATATGGAGCTTCTGCCCCATTTTCATTAATATAAATCATTACAGCAATACGGTATTTAAAGGTGATGTCCAGATCCTTTATATGTATAGGAATAGATCCTTCAATTCCTCTGACCTTTCATCCCTTCACACTTAGGAAACTAACTGTTGTATTATGCTTGTAACTCTTGAAATTACAGTTAACAATTAATCAATGGAATAGTTTACATCCTGGGTTGTGGGTGCTCCATCACCGGCTTTCAAAAATAGATTGGACAGCCATTTGACCAGGATTGTATAAAGTCTCCTGCCTTAAGCCAGGAGTTGGACCCCTGAGATCCCTTCCAGCCCTTTGATTCTATAGTTTATGTTTTAAATAGCAGGGCTTACAGTGCAACTATTAGAGATTGGAGACCATGAGTTTTAAAATTCATCAGAAGCTGCTTAGAATGGAATCAGAGTATAAATCCATG
The DNA here is from genome assembly GCA_022577455.1 of Arizona elegans. Taxonomy (NCBI): domain Eukaryota; kingdom Metazoa; phylum Chordata; class Lepidosauria; order Squamata; family Colubridae; genus Arizona; species Arizona elegans. Next base: position 115,876,177 of record JAKOOJ010000003.1, read on the forward strand.
TAGACCAATTCTACCTACACTGATCTGGGGTTTTTACAGCATTTATCTGGCAAAACTGAACCTGAATATTCTGCCTTTAGCTCATTAGATCAAAGATCAAAGGACAGGTATGTTTAAACTATTGGGCAAAGGCTACAGAGCATCAAATAGTAGGAAATAAAGATCTGCCCCATCCAGTCAAAGAAGAGTGCCAAGTTAATTGTAGATTAAAGAAAGTCTGGGTACCTATTAATGACTTATAAATCACTATGCCCATTGGTGGTTAAGAGTATAGTGGCAAAAGAGTGGGAATAAGGAATCGGCAAATTAAAAGTATCACAGGTAAGAGTAATAAGAAGGTGGATGGAGAGAAGGAGAGAGAGAGAGAGAAAGAAAGAGAGAGAGAGAGAGACTCAACACGGGTTTATTTGAACCTCAGTATGAAAGTCAACAGATTTAGAAAAATGAGCAGATTAAAAAATTGCTGAGTGGCTGTTTTTTCCCATATGTATGATCATGGATCAGTTTCAATCATGCATAATATGGAAAATGCAAAAAATATACACTTGCTGGGATTTGGTTCCTCTCCCTTCAGGTTCCCACAGTCTTCCCCTTCAAACATCTTTCACCCACTTTAATTCTGATATTCAGAGTGAAAACAGGGACAGCTAGATTTTAGAGTGGTAAGTGGTAAGAAGAATGAGGATACAATCTGCTTTACCATCTATTCCCTTTATTCTAAAAAAGTATATATCTGTCTACTTATATACCATATATATATATATATATATATATATATATATATATATATATATATATATATATATATATATATATATATATATATATATATATAAACAGGCCTGCCACTCAAATCAGGGGTTGTTGTTTTTTTGTAAATCATAACATTGGTCTTGACAATGTGGCAGGAAAATTTTATCAGCTGCAATAGACATGAAGGGCTATAACACAGTGATAGTATATGTGCCCTATAGGCACATATGGGAGGTTTATTCTTTGGCTTCTCCAGGCCAATCTGGGGAAAATTTCTATCTGAATCCTGGGCATCTGCTGCTGTTTTCAAACACGGCACCCTATACTGAACTCAATGGAACAATGGTATAAAAGCAGATTGCTCTATTTTTATGTTATGAATCAGAAATATTTCCTATTTGGCACCATGCTGCCAAATGAAAGCAAATTGATATGATGTACAATATAAATCTATGCACCATAAATGGGAGAGATTACACATTCTGAAATGTATGTTCCTGAACATTTGCGTGGGACAAGGCAGCTTGTGCACCATCTAATAGGGAAGGTACCCTTTCCCCAAAGAAGAAAATGTGTGTATTAGAAGATACAAATTTTGAGCAACTACAGGAAAGGCAATGGAGCAAGAAACCCCACCCTTCCTGTTCTTTTGCTTATGGTTGGATCCCACTCTCCCAAACTACCAATGCAAAGCCTAGCCTAGCCTAGCCTAGCCTAGCCTAGTGTGTCAAGCTCAAGGACCAGGGGCCAGATGCAGCCCATGGGGTACTTATATCTGGCCTGCGGGGGCCACCCTGGAAACATCGAAGGACTGGCCTGCGGTGCCTCTACCAGCAAAAATGGAGCTCCAGAGGGCTGTGGGCAGCCCTCCCGAGTTCCATTTTTGCTGGCAGAGGGTTGCAGGAGGCTGTCACAGTCGAAAATGGAGCTCAGGAGCTCATTTTCACTGGCAGAGTGCTTGGGCCACCACAGGTGCCCCCAACACGAGTGATGTTAAGATGGCCACACCCACCCTGGCCATGCCCAGCCGGCCCCCTGAGATCAAACACAACCCTGATGCGGCCCTCAATGAAATCAAGTTTGACATCCATGGCATAGCATATGGATTATGCTATTATTATATTACTTCTTAGCATTTCACTCTGAGATTGCATAGAGAAATGAATAGAAGTTTTTTTTTTAAACTAATATCCTGGGCAATAATTATCCAGTACTTTTCATGGTTGAGTGGAAATATAAATCTTAGTAATTATTTGGCCACTGAAAGATATTCATTTTTAAAATAATATATCAATAGTTTAAAGAGTTTTATGGGATCCATTGAAGGATTCCACCCAGATATTCATGTCTGCTATATAAATTCTCTTCACAGAAGACCATGCTCTCACTTTGAAACGGCTAGAGCTGGATGTGCCACACAGTTGCCTCCTTTCAGATTATTCTGAATAAATACATTGCATCATTGAAACTAGGATCTTTTGCTAGGTGTAAAGGAAAGCACAAAAGTTTCAGATTGATTAGGGTCAGTTCAGAGGAACTCCCATGTTCTTCATCCCATTGATTACTAATACGGTGCCTCAGACATTTCAAGGTTCTTTCTTTCTCTTCCTGTATTTAATATTAGCTGGAGTCAGCCCTTTGCACCCAGTTAATCAAACCTAAATAAAAAAAATTAATTCAGAATTCTCCATTGGTCAGCATTCTTTTGAATGAATAGATGTTTCCTTTTCTGCAAGATTCTACTATGGGAACCAATTAGGCCCAGATAAAGTGGGGAAGGGTTGCATTTAAATAAGATGAAGCAGAAATGGTCCTTGATCTTTCAAGGCATCTGTGCAATCTGAAACTCTCCTTTAAAAATCAAACTCATGCACTGATGAAAAGTGATGTGGTTGCTCTTATCAGGCATGATAATTACAAAATCTCTTTTTAAAATGTCTGAAATATATAAATGGCACTAGAGCATGACTTTCTTATCAATTATATAATGTTTCAAAGTCTTCCTTTGCCTTGGATCCTGTGTATTATGCCAAGAATTGATTTTTGAGCAAACAGTAGTACTAACAAACTATAAACTTTCACTGTGCTATCATTTTATGGCATTATATTTCAGAATGTCTTATTTGAAAGCATGAGGCATAAGAACAGAAATTTACCCATTGCATACAAGGATGATGACACATAGGGTTTCCTGCCTGGGCAGGGGGTTGGACTAGAAGACCTCCAAGGTCCCTTCCAACTCTGTTATTCTATTCTATTCTATTAAAAGGACATATTAAATTCTTCTTAATTCAAGGGATCATCTACATAGAACCAACGTTACTAGAAATACAAAGTTGTAATACATTTGTGGTTTTATTAATGTGTTAGTAATACTGTGTTTGCTGCAGTGGTGGGATTCAAATTCTTTTACTACTCTGTGGGCGTGGCTTGGTGGGTGAGGCAGGGGAAGGATACTGTAAAATCTCCATTCCCTCCCCAATCCAGGGGAAGGTTACTGCAAAATCCCCATTTCCTCCAGATCAGCTGGGACTCTGGAAGCAGAGAACAGATGGGGGCGGGGCCAGTCAGAGGTAGTATTTATCAGTTCTCCAAACTACTCAAAATTTCTGCTACCAGTTCTCCAAAACTGGTCAGAACCTGCTGAAACTCTGGTTTGCTGTTAAATTGATGAGATACTCAAATTACAGGCTACCCAGATTCTAATTCGTTTATTTAATTTCCCTTATAAAAAAATGAACCCAGAAATACAGGATGCTGCTCTGTGACAGTGCTGCTCAGTAGTTGGAGATATGAAGGCATTTCAGTCTTTTCCCTTTTCCAAACTTCAATCAACACAAGAGAAACGGCACTCATTGATCTAGTGGCAATTGTGCCAAGCAACACATCCGGTTTATGTTCCACAGTACCTGTTGATACATGCAGGATTACATTCCAAAGAGCAAATTCCTACAAACTCAGCCTTTGCAGAGAGGTGCGGATTAGACAATCCCTTCACAACTGAGAAGACCTAATACTGAATCTTCCAGTTAGGCTTACTACTACTACTAAATTAGTTAGCAAAATGTCCAGCGATAAACCCAAACTCTAGGAACACCCAGGAATTTTTTTTTAAAAAAACTTTTTTTTTTAACCAATCACAGACTACAGACTTTGTAAAGGAAAATATGCCATATAATACAAAGCACACTATAGCATGCATAGTAAAAAGGCCTGTAATCTGTCTTAATCCACTTTACTGTCCACAATGCACAAATTCTACAGGCGAGAGATGCAAACTTTGCGACAAAAAGATTTATTTGGGGATCTTTACTTGCCAAAAGAAACTGCATATAGAATTCTTCTCTGACCTGAAACTAGATTAAGAAGAGGTGTTAGTAATTCATTGAGAGTGTCTTGGTAAAAATAAAGTAGAATGTGATCCTGTAATTCAGTATTCCCATCTTTACAAGAGCAAAGGCTTTCAGCAGAGAGGATTTTGCAGCATTTACCTTCCAGTATTGCTGACACTAAGATATTAAACCATAAAAGAAGAGAAAAAGAAAAGAAAAAGTTATAAAGAAGCAGCTTCTGGTCCTCATAACAGCAGTTACAACTACATTTATATAAGTTCCCCTCTCTATTTAAATTTCAATAGTTAAAGGCCCTCTGAAATTTATTGTTTGTAAATTGGGCCTGGTTTAATGCAGGTTAAAATAAAATCTGTGTTGCTCCAAAGGACAAGTTGCTATATTCCGTTTGTAATTCTAGATGAAGAATCAAACATTGCCTACCCTTGTTTCAGATGCACTGGTATTTCACTTGAGAATCCCAATTTTGTTAATTTGACATTTATATGAAGTTTCCAAGAGTAATAATATTTATCCAAGAAGATAAGATGCATCAGACCTTGGGACTGAAAGTCAGCTTTTAGTCAATATCTGTACCTGGAGATATTGTTTCAATTTTTGTAAGTTTATCTCCAAATGTAGAGTAATATTTGGCACATAGTTTGCTACCTGCAGTAATTTTCATACAAATCTAGTTTAAATTCTCTCTAGTTCCTCATAATTAACTCCTGAATTTGACTATGCTCCATACAGCATCTGTGCCAGTATCATGGCTTCAACAAAAATTTCAAGAAAGTGAAATTTAAAAGTGGCTGGTATATACAAGGTTCCTCTGGAGAAAAATAGCAACAGAAGGTTGCTATTGAACTTGAAACATTCAGAGTAACCTCAAGATGAGTAGGTCACACTTCTCCAAATGATGGTAGATTAAACCCAAGTACTTAAAACAAGGGGTCTGTTCAATATTGTGTCCTTTAAAGATCCTCAGGAAAAAGAAGACCATAAAGTAGTTTGTAGGCTCCTCAATTGAAGTGATTTCGATGATTTCGATGGATAATTGAATCATAAGCCAAAACACATATTGAAGCAGAAAAAATATCACTAGGACAGTTATTAACAGCGCTTATTTAGCTAGGTGAGGAAGAGCAAGGAAATGGGAAACTATGTGCAACAGTAAATAGATATTGACCAGGGTATGAATAGGGGAAGTAAGGATATGGAATTTTTCAATAGTTTTTAAAACATAGCCAGTCAATCAATTCAGTGTGATCATCAAGGAACCTGGGGAGAAACCAGAAGATACTGCCTTGGGCACAAAGCCAAGTGAGTTCCTTTCTCTCAGCCCTAGGAAGCAGGCAATGGTTAGCCACTTCTGAAATTTTGTCAAAAAAACTGCAGGGACTGTCCAGATGGATTCAAATGGAGACGGGGGGGGGGGGGGGAGGGAGGGAGGGAGATTGGGAGAGAGAGAGAGAGAGAGAGAGAGAGACAGACAGACAGACAGAGACAGAGACAGAGACAGAGACAGAGACAGAGACAGAGAGACTCAACACGGGTTTATTTGAACCTCAGTATGAAAGTCAACAGATTCAGAATAATGAGCAGGAAGCCCTAGGAAATGTCCCTCTCAACATAGGAAGCCGTTGCTACCATACAGCTAGGCTATCCTTAGCCTCTCAATCCATCAGTAGGAATCTGGCTGAGCTTCAGAAGAAATTTGCTTGCTATTTTTCTGAACAAGGCTTTTCAATAGATGGCCTGCCAGTCATCTATGTTTTGCCCTCATAAGGAGACTCACAACAGCAATAATAAGAACCATTTAGGGGCTTTTTATGTCCCTTTCAAACTGGACTTGGGTGGCCCGGAGCCATTTGAACCTTTTAAAAAATATCCTCCCTTGAGCCATTAACTCCTCAGTCCTATTCCTCCTGGGATGCGAACGCCTTAAACAGTCTTGGTGACGTCAAGGCGAGTGCTATTCAATTGTCCTAGTTATTATGAGTAGTTTATGTGCCACACCTCGGTTGTCAGGAAGTCACAGGGCATAAATCTCCACAGGGAGGGAAGGCAGTTTGCAGTTCACCAGATTCCTGAAGCTGCAGCAGACGACAGCACTCCAAACCAGTCACCGTGGTTTAGAACTTCTTGTACAAACCCAATCCCCTTGACTGTGTTTTGCACAAAGCTTTTCAGATTCAGACCAGTAGCAGCCAGTTACTGTAAAGCAAACCTCAAATATCTCAGGGCTTATTAGGAAATGCCAGTCTCTTGAGAAAGCATAATATACTGTAGAAGAAGCAAAGGATGGAGTAGGAAAAAGAAAACTTGGTAACCCAGACATAAAGTTTCACCATTCCGATCATGGGCAGAGAATGGGAAAGATACTTGGCTAGATGATCTCCAAGGTTCATTAGCAACCTATAACTCAATGGTGGAAGTGACTTTATTAAGAAAGAAAGGAGAAGATTCTCTACAATCCAGCTGATCATACCTCTAACTAGCAGAGTACTATGTAGAAAGCAGAAAGGCTCTACGGTAATCTCTATTATTCTTTCCACTATAATAGGAAAAACCATGAGGTTACAGGCTATCCTACATGTAGACACACAAAATAATTCAGGCACAGGGTTTACAATTCAGTTCTTGTGAGCTCACAAAAGCAAGAGCATACCGACCCTGAACTTATTTAGGTGATTATCAGGCATTATGGAGCTGATCCCGATTCTGCAGGGTGTGTGTTAAGCAGATTCAGATTAGGTTGGCTCCCCTGCAATCACCAAGCTGCCAATTTTGGATTGCATAGCAATATTACAAAATAAATCTAAAGTAGGAACAAAACAGGAGTGATTATGGAAAGTCAAGGCTTAGGGACGCTGTCAAAGGCAGATCTGTGATGAATTGCAGAATGGGACAACTCATCATAGCCAGCTTGGAAAGGGCACTGCCGCCAGTTCACTATCACCAAATTGGCTCTGCCAATTCACCACTACCAAGTTGTCACACGACAACTCAACACAGCCAATTCGCCACAGGGACAACTCACCATGGGTAACTAGAGGAAGACCCAGGTGGGCAGGTGGGTGGGCAGAGGGTAGAATGATAGCGGCAACCAGACCCGTGCTATTTTCATACACACACCATGGGGAAGTGGTATTTGGGCCATTCAGCAGCAGCGGTGATTGTGAAAATGGAATGTGTCCATCTTCTGCTGCCTCCCCATCACCTGCCCTGCTCACTGCTAATGCTGCCAAACACCACTACTGCCACTGAATGGCCCAGAGCTCGATGCAATGGCAGCAGTAGTAGCAGAGGGTGTGAAAATGAGAAGCCCACTCTACCCTATATTCAGCAACCCAGCCACCCATTCAGCTCTCCTTCTGGCTGCCGCGGCAAGTTATCCCTGCAGCAAATTGGCCATGTTGAGTTGTCCTGTGATGGTTTGGTGGCAGTAAGTTGGCAGAGTCAACTTGGCAATGGTTAGCTGGTAGTGATGAGCTGGCAGTAGTGAGCTGGTCTTGCCAAGTTGTCCTAGACCCAATGAATTGAGGGCATAATCTGGTTTTGCTGGTGGACACTGGGAAATGGTGAAGGTTGAAACAAACAAAAATCCCTTATTGATCATCAGCTTCAACACTGGTTGTTTAGAAAATAATTTTAAAGACAAGAACTGTGGTTCAGACAGAAAGCATGCTTTTGCATACAAAAATCTTTGGAGAGCTACAGTTCATTTGAACTCAAAACAATATTGCTTGGTCTAGTATAATGTAGCTCTTAAAAATTCCCATGGTATTAGCTTCCATAATTTTCTATAATAAGAATCCATAATTTTGGCAATAGTGGAGTGTCTCTGAGATAGCAATAGCAATAGCACTTAGACTTATATACTGCTTCACAGTGCTTTACAGCCCTCTCTAAGCGGTTTACAGAGTCAGCATATTGCCCCCAAGAATCTGGGTCCTCATTTTACCCACCTCGGAAGGATGGAAGATTGAGTGCGCCTTGATCCTGGTGAAATTTGAACTGCCAAATTGCAGGCAGCCGGCAGTCAGCAGAAGTAGCCTGCAGTACTGCACTCTAACCACTGTGCCATTATCAGTGCAATCTTATCTTATCAGTGCAATCAGTGAAAACTTTCTTCTCCAAGAGTCAGGGTATTACCAATGTTACATGCTACCTTTGCCCGGGGTTCATTCATTCATATAAATTGAGTACAGTTATCCACTGTGATTTGGTGATCATGTTTCACACTGCCCCCAAACAGTGGTGGGTTGCTTCCGGTTTGCACCTGTTCGCAAGAACCGGTAGTAAAAATTTGTAGTAGTTCCAAGAACCGGTAATGACATTGGCTGGCCATGCCCCCGAACTGGTCCCCGGCCCAGTCGCCGCTCGCTTACACCGCCCACCTCATCAGAGGTGTTTTTTTTTAACTTTTAAAAGCATTTTTCCTACAACCTCTTCAGCAGAAAAAATGCTTTTAAAAGTAAAAAAAAAAGCCTCTGATGATCCCACGGCTCAGCTGGGAACGTCAGAGACTTTTCAAAGCATTTTTTTCTACAACTTCTTCAGCTGAAGAGGTGGTAAAAAAAATGCTTTGAAAAGCCTCTGACGATCTCAGCTGAGTTGCCTGATCGGCAGAGGCTTTTCAAAGCATTGTTTTCTGCAACCTCTTCGGCCGAAGAGGTGGTAAAAAAAAATGCTTTGAAAAGCCTCCGATGACCCCAGCTGAGTTGCCTGCTTGGCAGAGGCTTTTCAAAGCATTTTTTTTCTGCAACCTCTTAAGGTTGTAGAAAAAATGCTTTTAAAAGTAAAAAAAAAAAAGTTGGCCATGCCCACCCAGTCATATTACCCCCTATCAAGCCACGCCCACAAAATAAGCCACACCCACAGAACCGGTAGTAAAAAAATTTAGAACTCACCCCTGCCCCCAAATCATAATAAGAACTGCTGAGTGGTTACACGTGCCTTCACATATGCAAAGGTATGCAAAGAGGGGATCAATTCACATGACAAATTTTCAAATCATGGAAGAGTCTCTGCAAGAGATTTCCATGCTACAGAAACCGAAAGTGTAGGTCATTTCTGCCCTAGTGACTTGTAACATCTCCATAGCATAACTCAACCATTACTGAAATGATCCTCATTACTCTTATTCAGACACAAGGATGGGTGGATGACTCTTAAAGACTCTTAAAATCCTTAGGGTAGAAATGATCGAGGAATCTATGCTTTGATTTACACCATGAGTTGTATACAGAAAGCTGCAGCTCAGAAGGCCATGCCTGTTCAGTGTACACTGCTCAGGAGATATACAGCGCACAAATAGAATAGAATAGAATAGAATAGAATAGAATAGAATAGAATAGAATAGAATAGAATAGAATAGAATAGAATAGAATAGAATAGAATAGAATAGAATTCTTTATTGGCCAAGTGTGATTGGACATACAAGGAATTTGTCTTGGTGCATAAACTCTCAGTGTACATAAAAGAAAAGATACATTTGTCAAGAATCATAAGGTACAATACTTAATGATAGTCATAGGGAACAAATAAGCAATCAAATCATAGTTTCCTTCAAATGAAGGAAAGAGGTTTGTAGAGATTCTTAGTCATCGAGGTCATGGTTGTCCCAAAGGTGCTTTTTCAGGAGGCAACTGGACTTCCTTATTTTTTTTTTCTTTTGAAGACATTTCACTTCTCATCCAAGAAGCTTCTTCAGCTCCGACAGGATAGTGAATGAATGAAGGAAAGAAAGTAATAATTCCAATATTTGCAATGATAATCATGACATTGGGCGGAATGTCTGCCAACTGTTTTTGTCGCCCCCCTCCCCCCGCCACCGCATCCTCAAGGGAGTGAAGTCATTAGGAATGGATATTTATTCCAATGAACCTGCACCCAGGAATCCAAGCTGGACCCTACCATCTAAAAATGCACTGGGGTGGGAACTCTGGATAAGAGCCCTGTTTTTCGCCCTGCAGCTAGCCAAGATAATGAGCAACACTGATACGAAATAGGGATTTGGAAGTTTTCCTTTTTTAGAAAGTGGATAACACATTACAGAGGATAGGAAAATCCATCAGACTTTATTTAACTGTAACATTTATTAAGAGGAGTGAAAAGGTCAGAACAGAGCTTGCGGCATAAGGGCTAAACTCTTTTTTCCCAGTCCTGAAAGCGACAAGGAAGCAGATCCTTTAAGATGCAACTATCTTAAGCTCCCCTCTGCTATTTAAACTCTTTGTAATTCTAGGTTTGGGAGACAAACGTCAAAGCAGAGGGTTCTTCCCTTCATTATTCAAGTAAAGGCCCCATCAATATTATCTGTAATAAGAATCTGCTGTTGACATGGCTCACCTCATAGTTCCTGTTTCAGGCAGCAGGCTCTGTCAATAGGATTAAAGTGAAGGAATGCCTTTGACAAGTCCACTGCCTGCCGCTGGTTGACTGCTGCCATCAGGCTGCCAGATGGAAAAGGCAGGAGACCCCATGAGAGCTAGCAAATCAGGTTTGGCCAGATGGAAAGCTTAGCTCTTAAAGGCTTCCCTGCAATCCTTTGGACCTCATCGCTTTCAATATAAAGACACCACAGAAAACCTCCTTTATAGTTCTTGGGCTCGGCTCCCTTTTGCTCTCCCCCTTCCAGCTGGTTTGTAAGAAAAGTGTCCACCTTCTACATCAACAGGGGGATGAGATCTACTGAAAGTAATCCACCAGCCTATTACAGGCTATTTCAGGGGTCTCCAATCTTGGCAACTTTAAGACTTGTGGACTTTAACTCCCAGAATTCCTCAGCCGGCTGAGGAATTCTGGGAGTTAAAGTACACAAGTCTTAAAATTGCCAAGATTGGAGACCCCCTGGGCTATTTCCTTCTCGGGCTCAGTTTACCTTTTTTTCTTTCCCTCCTGATGAGTTTGTCCATTAGGGGTTGTTGTTGTTTTAATTTGAGGAAAACATATCTCTGCAAATCTGAGGGTTTCTTGAACCCCTCTGATGTTCTCTGTAGAGTGGCTTCTCAGTGGCACCTTTTTACTGTAAAATCTGTTGGCGCTCACCAGCTGACTTAGCAGTTAGAAGGGAGCAATCGTTTCTCAAACTGATTAGAAGAGCACATGCAAGCTGGAAATGCAGAGACGTTAGCAATCACCGCAATTGCAGTTCCTCTGTCATCAGCAATCACTATAATAGCACTTTTAGGGCGTGAGGCTTAGGGCCTAGGTTTAGAAGCATTCTATAAAATCTCTCCGTATGAGGAAGTATAATCTATAGTGGCGTATTGATGTATTTAAACCACAGAGCTAGGACTCTATCTGTCAGCCGATTGGAGTTCTCTAACTGTCTTTAATTGGATGATAGTGCTAGGTGGATGTTGAGGTCCTCTATTTATGGCATAGATTAGTCCCAGAAGCAACCATTCACAGTCACAAGATATACCTAGGGAAGATAGAGAAGCCTAGTTAAGAGATAGAGCACAGAGAGAGTGCAGATTCCCTGCTTCTAACACAGGCCTTGGGATTGTTTTCTGTTTTATACTTTTTTTTAAATCCAGGAATACTGTAAATCATACTGGTTTCAACAGTATTTAGTCAAGAAAATGTATATAGGATGACAGCCTAAGGACTTCATCTTGCCTTTTGACAGCACTGATTTATTTTTATTAGTTGTTAAATTTATGTCCCAAGAGCCCAAGATAGCTTACATGGGAATGTAAGCTTCCTAAATTTTTATCCATACAATAGCAATTGTCTGAGTTGGGATAAGCTGAGAGAAAGAATGATCCAAGTAACTCAGTAAGTGTTATGTATATAGGTTTTGGCGGGAAGTTTGAATTAACTAGCCATCAGCTGATTGACTGACCACCACAGCTGCAAAGTATATAAGGGGAGCTGTTTTCCCAGGTCAGTTGCTGGGTTCTCACCCTACAATAAAGACCTGTTGTCACTCACTGCCTGGCTTCCTGTGTCCTCATTCACCCAACTTAACATTGGTGACGAAGGTGGGATTTTGAGGCCAGAAGCCACGGAAAGACCTGAAGCCACGAGCCGACAAGAGAGCTGCAAACCCGAATCCAACCAGGTGAGCAAGCGGAGTACCTGGAGAATCTACCGACATTGTCTGCCTACATACCACCAGCGCCTTTCAACCCAACAGAAGAGAAATGGGGGTCCTACATGTCCCGCTTCGAATGCTTCCTGGTGGCCAGCGATCTACAAGGGCTGCCTGACGTGCGGAAGAAAGCCCTGTTCCTGAGCCATTGTGGACCCAAGGTGTTCGACATGGCCAAAGCCCTGTCAGAACCGAACTCAGTCCACACCATCTCATGGCAAACACTCCAGACGCTGCTGAAGTACCACTACGCACCGATGCCATCAAAATACGTCCAGCGGTACGAGTTCCGGCAACACATTCAGCAGGAGGGGGAATCGATCAGCGAGTACATCGCTGCCCTGCTCAAGGCTGCAAACCAGTGCAAGTACCGAGACTTAGATGAGATGTTCCTAGAGCAACTAATCTGGGGAGTGAGAGATATTCGCTTGCAAAGGAGGTTGCTCGCAAAGACGAATCTAACGCTACATATCGCACTAGATGAGGCAAGGGCTCAAGCGTCCTCTACCAAAGCAGCCGAAAGACTACAGGGAGCGACACAGGTCAGGATGGCACAGAGGTCAGCACCGGTTCATCAAGAGACTGTAGGCACTGAGAGCAAGGAGGAGTCGGAGGAAGAGGTCTGCAGAACCGAACAGGACTGGCAGGACCAGCGAAGTCACCGAGATGCCTGTGCCAGTTGTGGGGGACCCCATCCACGCCAGACCTGCAAGTTCTGCGATGCCATTTGCCGGCAATGCGATCGGAAGGGTCACATCGCTAGAGTCCGTAGATCCAAGCAGACTCCCAACTACAAGATGCGGAGCAGCGCTAGCCAATCAGAGACAGCGCAGTGGAAGAAGATTTCAAGGAGATCTTAAATATCATTTATAATCTTATTTCAGATATATTATATGAAGATCTGGCTCTCTAGGAACTACTTTGTCATTTCTTTGGTGTGTTTCCTTCATTCAGAGGTAAAATATAAGCTATAAAACAATAATAACACCAATAAAGTTTATAAAATGCATGCTTGCATTTTAAAAATAAGTTTATTTGCTCCCAAATTGAGCTGTTGGGGGACAGTGGCAGCATTTGATGGGAACCAGTTTCATGCTTGGTGTCCACTTGCTTATATCATGAAATGGCTTCAGATAAATATTCAATCCTAACAACTATGTGGATTATTTATATTCAGGTCATTTAATGTGCGGGGGAAAAGACACAAGTTGAAGCTCAAACTTCAACTTTGATGCTTAAATATTTGGGGAAATGGTTGGGCTGTTGGAAGTGGCAGTAGTGTTAAGTAAGCAAGAGGTAGGTTTGTAGGACTACACAAAGTGTAGCTGCCGGATGCTAGTAGTAAAAGCCACAAATTTAGTAATCAATATGTGAAGGGAAATTATGTCTACCGTAACACATTCACATATTTAACCCATTTCTATATGAACTGGAATGGAATTGTTTTTGCATAAAATGCAAGACCTTTTCCAACTGGCATGTTCTTTCTCTCAACTTGGCTTGGAGAAAAAGAAAATAAAAGCTATAAAGTGCAGCAAAATGAATCAGGAATCGCCATGAATTATTTCCTTTCTTCCATGAATTTCCATATTGTTGTTGTATCGGTGAACAGTTATAAAATCACCCTGCATGTCTAGATGGGTCATTTGAGATCTGCTATCAATCAACAGTTTAGGCTAAATTTTTGAAGGTGTATCTATCAATGTCCTTCAACATATAGTTTGCTGCAGGTCTCCAGTAAGTGAATATTAGTTGCTGGAGACCTTGGTCAGGAAAGCTAACTTCTTCACTGCAAGGTAGGCTTATTTTCAGGATGCTTAAATTTTTCTTTTGAATTTCTCACTCTGGTGTTTTTGTATTTTCTTTATTTTTGGAGGTGGCAGAGGAGGCTGAGATGGTGTTATTGTATTCTGTTACACAATGTTCTATTGCTCTGAAACTAAGAAACCCAATGAAAGGATGTTCTTTCTTGAGATTTAAATATGGGAAGGCAGGAAGGATGCCTCCTGTCAGAAAATGAATTTTAGAGTGAAAGACAAACCATCCATATACACCAGGAGTGACAAATTGGCAGCCCGCAGGCCAGATGTGTTACATGTAGGCCACGGCCACCCCAGTTCCGTGAATGGGGAAAACATCATGGAACGTCACGTGATGGCAATGTGACGCGGTGAGTTTGACACCCGTGATATACATAATCGGACATCTCATTGCTAAGTAAATGATCTGCCTAGCACTATCTTTACTATTTATTTATTTATTTATTTATTTGTTTGTTTCAATTTGTATACCGCCCTTCTCCAATAGGACTCAGGGCGGTGAACAGCCAAAATAAAAACAAAACATACAAAATTTAAAAACAGTTTAAAATAATTAAATATTTTTGGGCGCAATTTAAAACAAACCCAATTTAAAATCAATTAAAATTTAACCCAAAACTGTGGGATCAAGCCAGCCCAGCTAGTTGAAATAAATAAGTTTTCAGGGCCCGACGAAAAATCCGGAGGTCTGATATTGTACGTATCTCTGGGGGGTGGTTGTTCCAGAGGGACAACCTAGTGACACACTAGTGACAGAGACAGATATTCTTGCTGCTTTTTTCTTCCAAGATTTTTTTTTATTTCCTAATTTAGCCTACAGCCATAGCATTTTTCTGGCAATTTCCCATCAAAGTATGTACTAACCAGATTGGCAATCCTTAGCCTTTTCAAAGGGCAGCCGAGAACAACAATGTGCTACCAACTGCTATAAGTCAACAATGAGACAGTGTGGGATATTAATATCAGGCTAACTGGACCTAGTCTCTTAGCATTGCTTAGTTCTGAACTAAGGAACCCTCTAAGATTTAGTGATAGAGAAGGCCTAAGAGAAGAAACCTTGCTGGATCCTCCTTCAGTGTGGACTCGCCAACCATTATCAAAATGGCTGCTGTTGAACGTTAGAGCAATTCAGGCTCTGTGGCTCAATGTCAGAGCATCTAGTTTCTCTTCAAATGTTCTTGACATCTCTGGGATGGCTGGAAAATTTCCACTCACAACCCTGGAAGGCTGCTGCCAGTGAGTGGTTCAATATAAAGTAGGCTTCAGGACTCCAGAATGACAATTCACCCTATCCTCTGATGGAGCATGGTGCCATGCAGATGCAAAAATGCACTTGCCTATGCATACACATTGTACGAGTGCATATACAAAATTCACATAAGAATACAAACACCCACGAACAGCATATCAACTCCCTCCCCCCACACCAATCTCCTAGCCTAATTCAAATTTTAGCCTAATTCTTTCTACTCCTTTCCCCTTAGGTGCTGAAGCCAGGTCAGGAAGCAGTCAGCTTAGAGTAAACAGATTAATTCTATCTTCTTTTTTTTATATTTTAAAAACTATTATTCTCAAAAGGCAGGGGGAAAATAATGACCTGTATTTTCATTAGGACGGCCAGTTCCACTGGGCTTCAGGAACAGAGCCAAGAAAGCACAAATGTCAAAATATTTGGTGCAAAAGATGAAAATCCTAACCAGGGCATTTCAGAGGAACGCAGGCTTGTCAAAGCATGCTGTCAGGCTGGCTGAAAATTTTTCAGTTCCAATTATGATTATTGAGGGGTGCATTTTTTTCCCCCAAATTCTGTTTTGCTGTACTGTTATTTATTGAATACTAATGAAAAGGAAAAGTATGGAGTAGCAACACCCTTCAGAAGAAGCAAGGAGTGTGGGAAATCATCTGGATAATCTGATCTGAAGCCACTTTTATCACCTGTTTTGGAAAGGGATAAAACCAGTGTCTCCTGCCTCTCCCCACTTCCCCCAGAACTGAAAATCAGAGCTATCAGAGCTCTCCTGTCAATCAACTGTCAGTAGTGTGGCCTGGCATGCTGAATTCAGGACATTTGCCTCCCTCCATTTCATATTGCCTCCTTCACATATTATCATTCTGGATCAGCACGAGGGACAATCAACAGTGTATTTTTTTCAATTTTAAAAGAAAGAATATTAATCAAAGCAGAAGTTAAAAGGCCAGAGTGAGATATTTAGTTTTGGCAAAGTCTCACCAAATTAAAATGCAATCTGGACACACAGAGGCAAATTTCAAGTTATGTGATAGAACAGACTTTTCATCAGATCTTCAGGAGATCAGGGAGAAAACATTTTAGTTGATTGCTTAGGTCAATTTTTTATTCATTGATTTCAATATTACCCAACTCCAAAATGAAGCTGAGTTGCTCACAATATAAAAAGCACACTACCCTAGGATACTAAAAATACAATAAAATTATATTTTTACTAAATTCACTTATAATGAGCAAGGCTATAGGTGAGGAGAATTTATGGGGATTGCCACCAAAAGCCAAAATAGAAATGAATGCAAATGTAGTTGAATTCCTTGACTAATGTACCTTGTGGCACAGACACAAAGGCAAGGTCATGAACATATGGTCTTTTAAAATGCTTAGCCAAAGTCTTCATGCCATGGTTAGCAGAACTGGGAGATGCCCTATCGTCCAACATCTATGGAGGGCACTAGATAAGGGAAAGCTATGCCAAATTAAGTAAGAATAATATAATAAAACAATTTTCTGGACCTTCTATATCAGGGGTGTCAAACTGGCAGCCTGCAGGCCAGATGCATCACGTGTCAGCCACGCCCACCCCAGCTGCACAAAGGGGGAAAATGTTGTGATACATCACGTGATGGCAACGTGATGCCACGAGTTTGACACCTATGGTCTATATGTTTAATTTTTAGTTGTATGTTTTCTTTATATATTACAGACTTTTTGGAAATGGATACCATGTGATGCAGTGTAAAAATGTTTAAAATAATTTTTAAAAGTGCAGTTAAATTGGTACGTTTGAGGAGCCTTGGGTGGGGGCCTTTCACTGTCCTAGAGCTCTCTTACCATCATTATGGTTGGTCACACAGTCAAGCCAGATATTTAGATTGGATTTGATATTTTTGTTCACCTATCAGTTGCTTCCCAAGGTCCTGGCATACACAGATATTATTTAATAATATTAAAGATATTGTCACAGGATGTAAGTAAACCTGCCTTTTGCAATTGACTGAGGGTGATTTTTGTTAATGCTGATGATTTTCAAGTGTTGCTCCATATGTTTTTGGGGCTACACCCAAGGCACCTTTTACTGTTGGTAGTATCTTTGCTTTCTTTTTCCAGTCTTTCTACTTTTATTTGCAGTTATTTGCGTTTTGTGATATTTTTTTTTCTTCTATTCTGCTGCCTCCAAATACTGCTGTGTCCCCATCCAGATTTTTTGTCCCCCTTTCTCCTTGACAGTTGTTAAATCTGGGGTGTTATGTGGAAAGTGTTTGTCTTTCTGAATTCTAAATTCCCAGTAGCTTCTTCTTTTTCTATTACTTTGTCTATTTTATGAGCTCACCAGTTCTTGTTTGTAGGCCAATGCTACTACTTGTAGTTATTCCAAAGCATTGTTGTTGCTACTTTGTCATGGTGTTGTTTATAGTCAGTCTATGTGATTTTCTCCCAGCAGCTAACTAGGGTATTATTATTATTATTATTATTATTATTATTATTATCTGAAACTTACAAAACCTATCCCTTTTCCCAGGGGTGGTATTCACTTACCTTCGCTACCAGTTGCAAATGTGAGCGCATGCAGGGCCTTCCACGCATGCACAGAGTGTCAAAAATGCAACATGATGATGTCTGGGTGGGTGGGTGGAGCCTCCCGCCACCGCCACTACCTGTTCGCCAGAACTGGGTAGAACTGGCTGAATACCACCATTGCCTTTTCCTCACCACCCTGCCCTTAATGACATGCCACTACCATGATTTCCCTAGGATCCTATGGACAATAGAGTTGGAACATTCAGCCACTCCAACTTGTGGTGCTACTGATTTGACAGGGGCAGAGGAAGGTTGGTGGAGAAAGCAGGTCACACTGGAAGAAGAAATAAAGTTTGAAACTGACCAATTTGCTGCTGTGAAGCAACACAAGGCTTCACAAGGCTTTGTTAAAACCAGGGCAGAAACCTGCGTGTTTAGGAATCATGACTAGAGGGGGCATGGATACAGTTCTCCATTTCTATGCCTAGCCCCTGGCTGTCAGGGTACTAATTAGCAAGAGAGAAAGTGGTTCCCTTCCTGTTTGACTGGTATACGCAATGGCCTTTGCCCTCCTGGGTACACAAGTGACAATGGTCAGACCTGGAGAAAAATCAGCTCATGACAGCAGTCCCAATCAGAAGAAGGCTGGAGGTTTTATATGTGGGCCAAGACTAGTGTTGCCATCCAGACTGACTATCTCTTGCTCAGGGTAAAAGAGTCACAGCAGTATTAAAGCTGTCAGCTGGGGGGACAATATATAAAAAGAGCCTGGCTCCACTGATGTGCATCCTTGATAAAATGTGGCCCACAGGTAGTCAATAAACTGCTCCATCTGCCTGTGTGACCAGTTCGGATTGACTGAGCCATAAAACTGGGGAGGCCTTATCTCCTTGTGCATCAGTAAGCACACGCATGCAGAACTCTGGCCCACAACTATGCATGAAATAACATGATGAAATAAAATAAGGTGAAAGATTAGATAAGGTGGCTCAAGCAAACTTTAACCACCAGCAAGTTTTTTCCTAGTTTCTGCCTCAAGCCCTGAAGCGACAGGTCCGTCTTTTGCAATCTACTGCTCTCTGGCTTCTGGAGTGCCCAGTTTTCTAGGGCCTAGCACTACCTCTCACTACCTCATACCTACAAAGCAAGATTAAATCATGTCTTGTTCTTGAAGCAATTCCATAGGCTCCTTAGGCGGTACAAAGTTTAGTTCAAACTTGCCCGTTTATTTCTGAAACACGTACTCTCAGTACAATCAAATTTTATCCCAAATCCGGATTGAAACTGGGCAACAGCTGAAGGGAAATCAATCTAGACTTTTCAGATTCATAGCTGGATGCTGCAGATGCTTTGCTGTTGAAGAAACAGCACAATATTAAGCACTTGTTTGGTCAACATTGTTTTAAGGAACAAACTTCACAAAGCAACACAAGGTTTGGCACACATCTCTGCATCTAAGCTGTACTCTCTTAGCTCCTTGGCAGCAATTTATCAAAGGAGACATTAAAGAGTCTTTGGCTGTTATCTCATTCGGAGCAGCCGAACACCAATAAGATCTCTAAAGCATCTGTTGCTGGCATGGAGAAAGTACTCTTTGACTGGAACTCATTTCACATGGACAGAAAGCCATTAAAGTAGCCCTCAATTTACTGTTTTCCAGAGATGTGAGACTGAGGATGGTTGAAGGTGTCATCCAATATTTAGTAGGACACTATGTTGTTGAGGAGGAGGAGGAGGAGAAGTGTTGTTGGGATAAGAGTCCTTGCTGGCTCAGATGGCGACTAAATGCTGGGAAGGAATAGAATGGTAATACAATATGTTGGAATCTCCTCTTACAGAATCTAGTGTGGAAAACTGTTTTAGATCTACCTTACTCAGCAAAGGTGCAAGAGACCCCTTTTGGCACAAAACATCTTTTACCACACTGCTATTAATAGCTTTGCTTTGTGAATTCATGGTGAATACCATATTTTTCAGAATATAAGACGAACCGTTTCCCCCCAAAAAACAGGGTGAAAATCTGGGTGCATTTTATACTCCGAATGTAGCCCCACCCAGCTTCTCAAATGGAGGTTTCAGAAGCTGAAAAAAGCATCAAAAACAAAGCTTCAGAAAAGAAGCCCCCAAACAGAGCTTCAGAGGCTTTTTTTCTGAAGCTCTGTTTTGGAGGCTTTCAGAGGCAGGAAAAAAAGCAAAAAGAAAAAGAAAAAGAAAAGAAAAGAAAACCAAGGCACAGAGCTCACAACCAAGGAACCTGTTGGTAAAATTCACCTCTGGGAACAGCTGACTGGGGGTATTCTGGGAAGCTGATTCACCTGCCAATCAGCTTTTTTCTTATTTTCCTCCCCAAAAACTAAGGTGCGTCTTATACTCCAGTGCGTTTTATACTCCGAAAAAGACGGTAATCTCTCATTTAGTTTATTGAAATCAATTGCACACAAGAGGCTATTCAGAAATAGCATCAGGGTAATTTCAGCTTGCTTCCTTGCCCTGGCGCAAGGACAACCCACTGTACTCATGACAGGTAGTATTCGACTTATGATCACAACTGAGCCCAAAATTTCAGTTGCTAAGTGAGGCAGTTTAAGTTTTGCCCCATTTTACAACTTTTCTTGACACAATTGTTAAGTGAATCACTGCAATTGTGAAGTTATTAACATGAATCTGGCTTCTCCATTATCTTTGTTTGTCAGATCGTAAAAGATGACCACATGACCCCAGGATACTGCAGCCATCATAAATATGAGCCAATTGCCAAGTGTCCAAATTTTGATGACCTGATGCAGATGCTGCAATGGTCGTGTGGAAAATGGTCATTAGTCACTTTTTCCAGTGCCATTGTAACTTCAAACGGTCACTAAATTAAAAATTATAAGTTAAGGACTACCTGTATCTCAGTGTCCTCACACATCTGAGATTACAGATGAGATTATATTCTGGAAGTGGCGTTTTCCTTCTTATTTCACTGATTTTACATGTAGCAATGTAGAAAAATCGAAGTGCATTGGAGAAGTGGCCTAAAATGGTTTGCTCCTGGCAAGCAACCTGTTTTTAAAAAATGTTTTTAATGGACATACAAAGTATGAAAATAGTAGATATTAAAATGCATAGCCTAGAAAAAAGCCAAAAAAGTAAGATAATATAAAAATGATTGTTTCAATTTAAAAAAAGAAAGCCTTAGTGGAACAAGTGGTTTACATCTGCTTTTCCCTTTCACTTGTAGACCCAGCTATGAGCCATCATTTAGATATTTGAACTATACTTCATAAAACTTTAGTAATTGTTGTTGTTGGGGGGAGTCCTTGGTGCTTTCTGAGTTGATTGTTTTCTTACAGATGTTTCATTACTCAAACTAGGTTCCCATGGCCAACTCACCGCTACCAATTCGCCATGGCCAACTTGTCATGGTAAATTCACTATGGACAGCTGACCATGGAACAATTCACCATAGTCAATTCACCATGGGAGACCTCACCAGGAGACATTTCAACAAATTTTATTTAATTATTTTTTTAAAAAAAAATAAAAATATTTTAATTATTGTCATTCACATTTTATTTGGTCCTTCCTTTTGCACCCTTTCTTTAATTATTCTATTTCAACATTTCTTTGATATTATGTAACATTTGTCCCATGGCAAGTTGTCCTGTGATGAGTTGGCTGTGGTGAATTATCCTGTGGCGAGTTGGCCACAGCACGTTGGGTATGATGAATTGGCTGTGGTGAGTTGGTCGCAGTGAGTTGGCTATGGCAAGATGTCCCATTTTACATCATCAGTGCTGAATGAGTAGCTCAGAGAGCACCAAGGACCTCTCATTTCAACTCTGAGCTACAAACATTCTCCTTTATCAGTAATTGTTGTTAGTTTCTGTTTAAGTTATAAAAATTGTTTAAGCTCTAAAAATTCTAGATATCTAAATTTGCTTTGGTCTGGAATTCATTGTGAATAGGGAGCCTTTCTTGCTTGAAGTTAAATTTCTGTTATGAATATACTGCATAATGTCAATGTTAGTGGAGTACATTCTCCAATTTTAGTCTCCCAGTCTAATACCCCTGGCAAGTTGTTTTCCAATACTGTGCTAGAGTTATTCTTGTGGTGGTTAAGAAGTGTGTTAGGCAAGTGTGTAATATTTTTCATTTTGATTTTCTGGGATTATGCCTAATAGAACTACTTCCGAGTTCAGTTCAAGATCTTTTACTGTTGTTTAAAAATGATTTTATGCATTTCTTTCCAATATTTTTGAGCTTTTTTGCATGAGGGCCACATGTAGTAAAATATTCCTTCTTCATTATGGCATTTCCAACATTTATTGTTATATGTTCACCTATCTTGTGATCACAGATGAAATTATATACCATCTTTACATCATTTTTCCCTCAAATAACTTGCAGTAAATTGTCCCATAGGTCTTTCCATTGGTTCACTATAATTCTCTCAAATTTTGCATTCATTTTGTCATACAGATTTTAATTTGTTCTCCGTGTGGTATTTCAGCAGCAATAAATCCTAGTGAATTATCTTGGTTCTGTAGGAGCATTTCAAATTCTGTCATCTTTTTCAAGGTCCCTCCTTCTTTTACAATTGTCTTTTATTTTTCAAATTATTTATAAATACATTAACCATGGCAAATTCCTTCATTGTGCAGTTGCTGTTGTGTCTTTAATCTGTTTTCTGAATTTGGATGTATCATATTGGCATGTATAATTAAATCCTTTTTACTATAATTGCCCTTAGAATAAAAAGCATTTGATTGTGAAGCTAATGGTAAAATTGGCAGATATAACCTTGCTTTTAAGAGATTCCAGATTTTAGCAGGTTTTGTCTTATTATATGCCCTTTCAAATTCTTTCTCTTTTGTTTCTTTGTCCTATAACATACCTGAGAGGTCCATTAGGTACGTCTGCTCCTTCTATTACTGACATTCTGCTGTTCAAGTATCTTATCCTGTTATCCATGATAAGCAGCTTGGTCTGGAGCATCATTTTAAATTGAGGAGTGCTAATCTAGAATTAGAATAACAGAGTTGGAAGGAACCTTGGAGGTCTTCTAGTCCAACCCCCTGCTTAGGCAGGAAACCCTATACCATTTCATTTCTACCTATGTCCTTTGAATCTTGTAGAATTTTAAATCTTATTCTTGGCTATTAAGCAGTTGTTGCAGGCTACAGTGATTCTGCCCCAATTAGCCAGGTTTACCAAATGACTTGGTGGTGGTGGATTATAGAATCATAAGGTTGTAAGAAAGCCATTTAGCCCCACTCCTTGCCCAGTACAAGAATCTTTGTAGCATCCCCAACAAACAACTGTCCATCCTTTTCTTGAAAATTTGCAGTGATAGGGCACCCACAGTTTCAGATGTAGGCTGTTCCACTGGTTAATAGCTCTCACAGTCAGAACACCCTCTCTTTTTTTGCAAATTTGCATCTTTCTATTTGTTAGGCTTCCATCTATTGATTCTTGTCTTACTCTTGGCTGCTATGGAGATAAATCCTCACTCTCTATCCAGTAGCATTATTTCATTTACTGGAAGACCACTATGTTTTCCCTTAGTTAACTTACTTTCTTCCTGTCAGTGACCACATTCCAATTTTTATAGTGCTGCCCATCAAAGAGGCATTTCAACCTCAGCTGCCATTTTAATTGTGCCATTGTCTCCTCCATAGCCACAGTGGAAAGAAGAGGGATGTGTTGAGTACATATATATGTGTGTGTGTATGTTTCTCTTTAGCCAGGTTCTTCCTACGTAAACCAAAAATTTTATGCAGCCCTAGTTCAGTAAAATCACAATCCACTAGTTTCACTGAACTAGGGCTGCATAAAAATCTTGGTTTACGTAGGAAGAACCTGGCTAAAGAGAAACACACATAAAGGCCTACGAAAAGAAAAATATGTGTGTGTGTGTGTGTGTGTGTGTGTGTATAGTTAATATTTCGGGTTTCTTCCCATGCAATTGTGGATATATCCCTAAAAGGGTAGAAGCGACAGAATCGCTTGGGATTGGCAGAATCCCATCTGCCATCATCAGGCTTATGTGAGGAGTCTTTTGCAGTAACTGCCGTTGCTATTTGAAATCTGGTGCTGGTATTCTGGGATGGCTCCACCTTTTCATTCTGATTGGTTGGGAGTCCCAGTATGTGTTTATTGGCTTGGCTTCGGGTGTATGGACGGTTTTTCTCCACTAGGTGGCAGGGCTTCATCTTTGTGGCTGGTTTGAATATGATTTGGTTGGGATTTGTTTTTTGATTAATGTTTGGTCTATGTTTTATATTTGGTGTTAAGATTCGTCTATCTATGAGAGCAGGTTTCCAAATAGTAGGCAGATGTGAAGTGTCATCCCGTTTATTCATGCAATATGGTCTTTTTTCTATTTCAATTGCTTCTCTGATTATCCTGCCATTGAGATGTTCTATTTTTGCAACTGTTTTTGTGTTATTAAAATTAATACTGTGTCCTGTTGTATTTATGTGTTGAACTAATGATGATGTGTGTTCTTGTTTTTGTATTGAGTTTTTGTGTTCCTCGATGCGCACACTCATTCTTCTGTTGGTCTGTCCAATGTATGTTGATGGGCAGGAAGCACACGGGATTTCGTATATGCCCTGATCTTCTAATTCTATTTTGTCTTTAGGGTTTCTCAGAATGGACGATATCTTTCTATCTGTGCAAAATATGGTTTTGATGTTGTGTTTATGTAGTACTTTGCTAATTTTATCTGTTGTTCCCCTTATATAGGGCAAGATGGCTTTCCCATTGTTTTGTTCCTCTTGTTGTTTTTTATTCTGTCTTGGTGTTGTATGTTTGATCATATTGATGACTTTATTTCTACAGAACCCATTTGATGTCAGTACATTAGTTAGTGTATATAATTCTGTTTGTAAATGTGCTTCATCAGCCAGACGTTTAGTTCTTGTGGATGAAGCACATTTACAATGAAGCACATTTACAAATGAAGCACATTTACAAACAGAATTATATACACTAACTAATGTACTGACATCAAATGGGTTCTGTAGAAATAAAGTCATCAATATGACCAAACATACAACACACACAAACTGCTATCTGCACGCACTCTCACACCACCACCCAGCACAGATCAACTCCGTAGCCAAGACATTCATCTCCAGAACAAAACACTTAGCTGACGAACAACACCTAAAAACTGAACTACACACTCTCACTAACGTACTAACATCCAATGGATTCCAAAGAAATAAGATTACCAACCTAATCCAAAAAGAAACCCCCACTAAAATCCAAGATAGAGAACAAGAAAACGGCAAAGCCCTCCTCCCATACATAAAAGGCACCACAGACAGAATTAGCAAGATCCTCCACAAACACAACATCAAGACAGCATTCTGCACAAACCGAAATATATCCACCATCCTAAGAAACCCCAAAGACAAAATTGAGCTAGAAAATCAAGGCGTATATGAAATCCCGTGCACCGCCTGCCCCACCACATACATCGGACAAACCAACAAAAGAATAAGTGCACGCATTGAAGAACACAAGAACTCAGTCAGAAAAGAGGAACTAACTTCTTCCCTGGTCCAACACCTTAAAGCCACAGGACATGATATTGACTTTAAAAAGACCAGAACTATCGCCAAAACTGAACACTTTAACAACAGAATAATCAGAGAAGCCACCGAGATAGAAAAACGCCCACACAGCATGAATAAACGAGATGATACCTCCTGCCTACCAGCCATTTGGAAACCCGCCCTTATTGACAAACGAGACCCTAACACGAGGAATGACACCAGACCCACACTCACGAGAGCCACACAGGATGTCACCACCACACATCCATGCAGAAAGCAGACTCAAACCCACCCCGATGATGAGATATGACCACGGACCAGAAGCCAGACCGCAGCTGCATCATTAGCCACTTTAAACCCCTCCAATCCATACATGAAGCAGACTGACACCCACCATGAAGATGTAGCACGATCACGAACGTGAAGCCAAACAACAACAACGCAGCTCACCAGCTCAAATCCCCCTGCAACTCAGACTAATAATAATAATAATAATAATAATAATAATAATAATAATAATAATAATAATTATTATTATTATTATTATTATTATTATTATTATTATTATTATTATTTTATTTCTATACCGCCCTTCTCCCGAAGGACTCAGGGCAGTGTACAGCCTATTTAAAAACACAGACAAAACAGCAACGTAAAATTTAAAATAATTAAATAAATTGGCTCAGATTTAAAACCCCCCAAAATTTAAATACCCCAATTTAAAACTATTATGTTGATAGTCCGGCCTGGCGGAACAACAGGGTCTTCAGTATGCAGCAAAACACCCGGAGGTCGGAGATCTTATGAATTTCTGGGGGCAGTTTGTTCCACAGGGCTGGGGCTTCCACAGAGAAGGCCCTCCCCCTGGGTGTCACCAGCCAACATAACTTGGCCAATGGCACCCGGAGGAGACCCTCTCTGTGGGAGTGAACTGGTCGGTGGGAGGCTATTGGTGGCAGAAGACGGTCTCGGAGGTACCCGGGTCCTATGCCATGGAGCGCTTTAAAGGTGGTAACTTTTAAAGGACTAACCCAAGCACAACCAAGCCCCCACCCAAACAGAACACACCCCTATCCAATCAGAGCACAACCAACCCCCCATCCAATCAGAGCACAGCCAAGCCCCCAACCAATCAGAACACACCTCCACCCAATCAGAACACAGCCAAGCTCCCACCCAATCAGTTCACACCCCCACTAGCAGTTAAAAGGAAGAAACAGCTGCAATCACACATTGCTCCTAGAAGCACAAAGCCGAAAACACCAGCCTGAAGATGACGAATGAGACTTCGTCGAAACGTCGCCAAGACACTTCCAATTTTACGTGGGAGAAAACCCAAATAACCAAAGACCTACATATATATATATATAAAGTTTATTGTCATTGTACGTATATACACAGTATTCCCATACAACAAAATTCACATAACACCCAGAGACCAAGCCCAACACACATGACAATTCCACAGTCACACCCCCACCCACCAAAAATTCCCCACCCCTAAACCACCCAAGCATCCGCACAGCAGATCAAGTAATGCTGTCAAACAGCTCACTGATGGTGGCCCTTTAGTTCGTTGTTGATTGCAGTTATAGCTCTGGGATAAAAACTATTCAGAAGACGTTTTTATCCCAGAGCTATAATTTATTATATTATCTATTTAGCAGGAATATTATCTATTTAGCAGGAAAAGCCAGGAATTGACAACTTCCCTCATTCTTTGCAGCAGCTGGAAGTGCAGAAAACAAGGCTACTGAACAATTGAACATCCGAGACCCGTGATGGTGAACCTATGGCACACGTGCCAGAGGTGGCATGCAGAGCCCTCTCTGTGGGCATGCACGGTGGCCAGCTGCTCTTCCAGGTTCTGGCGCACACATGCAGGCTGGCCGGCACGCATGTGCGCGCCGGAACCCAGAAGACAGCAGCTGGCCAATGCGCATGCACGCCAGACCAGCTTTTCAGCACGCATGCACATGATGGAACCCAGAAAAGCAGCTGGCCACCACGCACATGTGCAGCAGCCAGCTGCTCTCTTCCAGGTTCTGGTGCTCCGGCACACATGCGCACACATGCATGCACACACTCTAGTTTCAGCACTCAGTGCCAAAAAGGTTAACCATCACTGTCCTAGGCTGTATATTATCAGCACACAGAGGTGCAAAAAAATGAAAATGTTGGTTATGTTATGTGACCAATAGATGGAATAATCTAAAGGAAGTGGGAGAATTTATCTAAGCCATCCTCTTCTTGTATTTATTAGTGCATCCCAATTCTTCAGGCAATTGAGTCGAAACTCAGTAGATGATTTTGGGACAAGCAGTATCTCTCTGCCCAACCTATATCTCGGGGTTGTTGTGCAAAAAATTGGGAAGAGAGTTTGGTACAAGTTCCTGGAGGAAAGGCAATGTATAAATGTAATAAACAGATTATAAAAATGCAAACAATGGATGAAATAACAACACAAATAGAAAAACAATAACATCAGGAATCAACACAAAATCATCATAAACTGAAGGCTAATCAGGGGTGAGTTCTACTTACTTTTACTACCGGTTCGCAACGGGACCGCATACGCAGATCACCCATGATGACATCGTGGCAGGTGGGCGGAGCCTCCCACCGGTTTTACTACCGGTTCTATAGAACCGGACCGAACCAGGAGCAACCCACCACTATGCAGTTTCAAAGCCATGCAGAAACACCTTGAATTGGGAAACACCGGACACCCATGGCGATGGCAAGGGTTTTGCACAAGTATAAAGGCATGTCTGAACAGCCCCCAGCACTCTCATGTCATTCTTCTAGATTGGAGTCAATGAAGACTTAGATGCATGCCCTGATACAGTTCAACGAACTAAGAAAGTAGGTGTTGTACTACCACTCTCTAGTATTTATGATCAGCACTGTCATGTGCAATTTTTACAGCAAAAATAGTCAGTTTATATTGAACATATATATTCAATGAATTAGGATCTGGCATTAAAGATTCAAGGAAGGAAAAGGAAAACCACAGTCTTTGCCAAGGCAAGTCAACCTGTGAATCTATCTTTTTTTTTTTTATTTGTCCATTTAAAGCCTTTTTTTTAATTAAATAAATTTTTATTTGTTTAAAAGTACAAACAAAACAGAACTAGTGACAACAAAACATACAGAACAAAACATGTAAACAAAGATTTCAAATATACATTTTGTCAAATATATATTGTCAAATAAACAACAGTAATGTATGTTCTTATTTGTGTTTTGACTCTTCCCTGTTTGATCTTACTCATATATCTATCTTTATGATTCATTGTTAATTTATGTTAGTGATTTATGTTCCTATTTCTGTAACTCCAATTACTCCCTATTCTTTTTTCCTTTTTCTATTTTTCAACCAGGTATACCACTTTTTCCATACTAGATAATATATTTATCTTGTAATTCTTTTGTAAGTCTGTCCATTTCTGCACATTCCATAATCTTATTAATTACTCTATCTTCTGTCGGTGTGTCACTACTCTTCCAATTTTGTGCAAAAATTATTCGTGCTGCTGTTATTATATGGATGATTAAATATTTTATTTCCTTTTCATATTGTCCATTTATTATACCTAGAAGAAAGGTTTCCGGTCTCATTTCTAATCTTCGTTGTGTGATTTCTTCTACTTGTGTTCTAATCATTTGCCAGTATTGTTTTGTTTTTGGACAGGTCCACCACATGTGGTAATAAGTTCCTTTATAAAATTTACATTTCCAACAAGTTGGAGAAGTGTTGGGGAACATTCTTCCCAATCTGGCTGGAGGGAGGTGCCACCTATAAAACATTTTGTACATGTTTTCTTTATATGGTACAGATATTGTTAATTTATAATTTATTGTCCATAATTTTTCCCAATTGTTTAAATTGATTGATTGAAAATTTTCTGGATCCAGAATGGTATACGAATTTAGGTGTTAGAGTAGAATGGGGAGACTTTGGGATCATAATAATTTTCCTTTGTTTCTTGTAAGTTTTAAATCACTTGTTGGCTGGAGACCAATTTTCTTCTGCTCAGACCATGAGGCTCTCGTTCTGAAGCAGAGATTTTTCCTTGTCTTAGTTCCTATTTCCTGCATTTTGCAAGGCATCCTGCAATTGTAGTGCCTACTGTTGTCCTGCTTCTTCCTGAATTGGAAATCAATGTTCCACAAAGCCCCAAATCAGAAATTTTGGATCCCATCTCAAGTCAATCTTCTTAAGGCTACAGGAATCATTCTCGCTCTTTTCCCCTCTTCTCCTTCTCTCCCTCTCTCTCTCTCTTCTACAAGTTTATTTAAATATTTAAATAATATTTAAGTAAATTTAGTATTAGCATTGGGGCTATGTAACACAATAAAGCTGAAACTTTTTTAAAGCTTCTAGGTGTGTGGGAAACATAGCATCAGGGGGATATTTTTTAACTTAGAACTTTTTTTTTTAAAGGACAGCAAATACATCAAGAGTTTGTTCAATTCATAATTGGCTCTACTTGCCTAGTTACAATAAACTAACAATGTGTTGGAGTGACCAAAATATTTGCTCAGTGTTTTGATTTCTTCTACCAATGTGTCTCTCAGCGTAGCACTGGCTAAGAGTTTTGGTTACTGTATATTCCTCAATAAGTATATAGTTTGGTACAGTGGTGAAATGTAAAATTTGTTACTACGGTTCTGTGGGCATGGCTTGGTGGGGAGTAATGTGACTGGATGGGCATGGCCAACTTTTTTTTTTACTTTTAAAACCATTTTTTTCTACAACCTTTTTGGCCGAGGAGGTTGTTAAAAAATGCTTTTAAAAGCCTCTGACGATCCCAGCTAAGTTGCCTGATTGGCTGAGGCTTTTTTTCTTTTAAAAGCTTCTGACGATCCCAGCTGAGCCATGCGATCATCAGAGGCTTTTTTTTTACTTTTAAAAGCATTTTTTCGGCCGAAGAGGTTGTAGAAAAAATGCTTTTAAAAATAATTTTAAAAAAGCCTCTGATGATCATGTGCCTCAGCTGGGCAAGGGGGGAGGGGTGCGCAGGGATTTTTGCTACCGGTTCTCCGAACCAGCCACTGCCATTGTTACCAGATCAGGTGATCTGGTCCAAACCGGGAGCATTTCACCCCTGGTTTGGTATATATTCTGCAGCTGTAAATTCCAAATTAATGAATACAAAGTGGTCCAAAAACATAGAACATAAAGTTAGCCATAGCTTGTTTTAGAACAATAAACTGTGGTTTATTATTATGTCTGAATGAAGCCACTGAGACTTCATTCCATGTAAAATTGCAATGGCTTGAGCAGTGCAAATCAACCCCAAAAGCAACACAACCAATAGAGACCTACCCTGATGTGTAATACCTATCATCACTTCTGCTGATGCAGCTTCCATGAATGTTTGCAAATGTGGTTACCCCCCCAATATAGACTCACAGAGGGATTCAGTCATAGCTTATGCAGCTGTGCATCTTTAGGAATATATGAACTGAAGACTGCAAGTATGCCTTTCTTTAGGGAATTATAATTCACATCAGTTGAATATATTCAAAAATGACTTTTGTTTTCTTTTTGCTGGAAGCATCTTTCCTCACCACCATTCCTCTTGAGCACTGTAGGCGGGCAAAACCATGGCCAAGACAGACTTATTCTTAGCCTCGCATTTCCTACCAACTCCCTCTTCCTAAAGCTCAGGCTGAATGCTGAATATATCATCAGCTTGGTGCTGATGGCTAAAACTTCTCAAATCTTTACAAAATAAGTCCATCATATCATTAATGAGGTGCTCCCTGGAACAGATGTTAGCATGAACATAAAAAAATGATCCCACTGCTATAAAACATTCCTTCATGTTCTGTCAACTACAGCATATTTGCTGGAAAGGCATCAAGCACGGAAAGGGATTCACATGAGTAAATGATTTCTCAAAGATGTTGTGGTTTCTGGCTGACACATTTTGTTGCTCCAAGTTACACATTTGATTGTTTCCCTGTAAATTGCATGTGAACTACAATCTCTCACTTTCCTCTTTAAATTTAATCCAATCCGTCTTGTTCAACCTGAAAACCCTGGAACCCATTCTACCATCACTGTTTTTGATAATAGTTGAAACAACCATTATAAGCCCAGAACAGTAAATCAGTATCAATTCTAAGGCAATTTCCTTTGTTAATAAAAAGTGTCAAATATGAGTAGGTGGGGAGAAAACTGAGGGGACATGGCTGCAGAAGGACTGGAGAGAGGGGGAAATGCAGGGGTGAAATGCTCCTGGTTCAGACCGGATCGGGCAATCCGGTAGCAATTCTTGCAGGTGGTTTGGAGAACCGATAGCGATGGCAGCGCGACCTTCCGCCCACCCTCCCGGCTGTCGTTACTTCCTGGATTTAACCAGGAAGTAATGTGTTTTTATCCACTGTGCATGTGCAGGTTTTGCACATGCGCAGAGGGTCTGTGTGCGCATGTGATGCACATGTGCACGCATGGCACGTGCACTTCCGAACCGATAAAGAAGGTAAGTAGATTTCACCTTGGGGAAATGAAATAAAGACTGAAAAGAATCTTGTTCCTTATATTATGTATGTGCCATAGAAAATGTTGTGAGTGTGGATCCGGCTTAAAATTCTTGACTGGAGATAGAGAAATAACTTGAAGCTAGGACATCAAGTAGGTAGTGGGATTGCTGTTTTGAAGAGCCAGCCTCAAGACCGGGTCAAAACATTTGTTCTCCCTCCTGCCAAGCTAAGACCAACCTAGTCCATCCATTTTCTATTTATTTAAGGTAGAAAAGCTTTAAAGCACCTCTATTCTTCACGGGTAAAACATCAATGAAGTAATTATACAAATAGTACGGCTGTGCAAAGCCTTTGAAAGAGGTGCTTCACACCATGTAAGAATGTGGTATGAAGCACTTCTTTTTGAACAGTGAAATCATTTGCAAAGCTCAGGTGGCCGCTGGAGAAGCTGCTCCAGCTATCTCCACTGAAGCAAAGCAGAGGTGAAGTCCCTGTGCATGCATAGCTTGTAAAGACAGCTGGGAGCAGTTTTTGAAGCAACTCCATGACCTCTGCAGATCACACAGCTGCTTTAATGACTTACGAAGAGATAATTCCTACATGCATTTGCATACGGTGATGAACTTCCTTCTAAATGTTGCAGCTTTAATAACGAGTGATTTGCTGTGGTTCATGACATCCCAAATCAGCTGTTTGATGAGATGTCTTGTTCTGCCTAATGGAAATACTGGTGGTGATAGAGAAAATGTATAAGCACTAGATAACGAGTGTGCATATGTATCCAATAAACAAGGCCACAGCCTTTTGGCTGGAGACTCCAACTAAGGTTTTTCTCTTGGCTGAACAAAGTGAGACCTGGCCTCAAACCAGAACATTTTGCAAGGCTGTCAGTGTTCATTCATTCTTTCATTCATTTGTTGTCCTTATCCTCAACATTGCTAAGTGCTGACAGTCTTAAGGGACAAGGGAGAAAATGGATACATGCCCTTTCATATTTAACCTCAGTCCTCTGCTTAACCTCTCTTGAATAAACATTAAATCTTACCTCTGTTGCTAAGAAAAACCTCCTCTGTTGGGATATAGCCTGCCAACAGGCAATGACAGTTCTCTGATAGACCAGTCCTTTAAAAAACAATGGTAAGAACAAACAAGGAGCAACTCTTTATTATGAAAGCACTGTTCTACAACCCAAACAGAATCAGAGATATTTTCTACCAAGACACTTTTTCATTTGGGTGAAGAAAGTTCAGCTATAACACTGAATCACATAACATCTCCAAAGGCTGATCAAATATTGAGGGATTTAATAACATTGGCGAAGCTGAAAAAGACAGTGAGCTAGTTGTGTTCCCATAGGAAACCAAGTGAAATGAAGTCACCATGATGTTTCAGATATGGCTGAGATAGTGAATTCAGCCAGAAACAATGATCAAATATAACCTGAGAGGTTTTTAAATAAAATAATTCTCCAGGACATGGAGAAGAGAAATACCATATGAACTACAGAACTGTATTCAAGGAACTGCAGAAAAAAAGGCAGGCAGTAATATGCACCCAAAATATTCACTGGTATATGAAACTTAGAACCTCAAAGAAGTACACAATCAAGATTTCTTAGGATACTTCCAGACAGTGACTTTTTTCAGCCATGGACCTTTGAAAAGCCCTGGTGATAATTGATCTGGTTTGTTCTGGCCAGTTTCAAACACCCAGAAACTGAGGACCAGGCCTGTTTACTTGAAGGAAACCAGCCAACCAATGCTCTGCTAATAGCCCTGTTACCTAGCTCCAGTTTATTCTGAAACATTTCCCTTCTGTGTCTTTAAAGATGTAAACAAACTTCTTTTGTTGTGTTTCCCCAGTGACTTTCCTTCTTCCACTGCTCAGCTGCTGATGCTGGCATGCCAGGAACTCTGTACTTCAGCTCATTTGCAACCCACTGCATTGTGCTAAGGGTAAAACCAGGAACTAGGAAGTGAGTGAGCTGGATTCTATCAATACAAAATCATCACCCTACCTCCCAGCAGAAAGCACAAACAAGATGCTCGGGGAATGTTATTTTACTATCATTCTGGAAAAGAAAGGAAAAAAAAGAAATCACATTCTTAAATTACCCACACCAGCTTGAATCATCTAGACCAGGGCTGTCAAACTCGCGGCCCATGGGCCAGATGCGTCATGCGTTGGCCACGCCCACGCCCAGTTTAGCAAAGGGGAAAATAGTCCCGGTATGTCATGTGCCACTGCCATGGCGACGTGAGTTTGACACCCCTGATCTAGACACAGGATGTGGCAGTAAGGTAGGTGCATCTTGATGAGGTTGGCACCTTTATCTAGAAATGACCAATCAAATGTTTAAAAGGCTATTAGAAAGTAAAAGTCTCCCTATTAATTTGCAGATGCCAAATATCAGACTATAAATTGTGCAGATCTTTCAACAGAGGTATTTTGTAGGCATCTTTTTGCAGAAAAGCTTCAAAAAGGAAGCAGATATAGAGTAGCCATCCTGGGTTTCTTTGTCAAACACAATGGAAACTTTTGATAGTGTCATCAAGTTCTGAAATGTGAGTTCATTTGTTGGTCTCACCTTGAAAGACACAAAATGAAGATCACAGGCAACTGGTACTAAATGTCCTAGTGAATGATTAAAAAAATTAACAATGCTTGAAGTGACACAAAAGCAAAGGAAATAGGCTATGAAGGTGAAGACCTAATTGATGCTTTTGCACAATATGCTAAACTCGAGTCTTAATCTTCCTTCCATTCCAGTCCTGTCTTGTGGTTTGGGAATCCAACCCATTCAATGTATTATATGAACCTAGCAAATGAATTTAACTGGGTTTAGTATGTTGTGTGAATACAGCCATAACTATACTGGATCAGTGTGTATTATGGCCCCTATTTTTTTTGTAAATAGACCTTTATCTTGCAGTGAATTGTCTCAGGCTGATCATAATCCACATGGGTTATCATTTTTGGAGGGGGCATTTAATCACTCTTCCCTTCACTCCAGATATACTTGAAAAGAACCATTAGATTTGCCAGTTGGAGCTTTCTTCCTAAACTTCACAGTAAGAATTAGCAGAGTAATTACAGTATTGGCAAAATCTCATCTGCCTAGGAAAAATGCAACTTTCTATTAGTAAGGTAGCAGAAGACAGGGACCCAGTAAAATCACCCCCTTGTAGGAGTGCAATACAGGCTAGCCTCCTTGCCAGTTGGAACAGTCATGGCTAAATATTCTACACATTCTGGCTGCTGGACCTCACAAGGATCTCCCAGCAAGAAACAGCAGCACGAATATAAAAACAACAGCTCTTCTCAGAGGCATTAATGCTGTATTCTGTTATGACATATGCAATAAAATAAAATAAAATAAAATAAAATAAAATAAAATAAAATAAAATAAAATAAAATAAAATAAAATAAAATAAAATAATAAAATAAAATAAAATAAAATAAAATAAAATAAAATAAAATAAATCCCCATATAAGTCTATATTAGTTTTTTTTCAGATTTGGCAACTTTAAGATGTATGGACTTCAGCTTCCACAATTCCCCAGCTAGCATGAGGGTGGGGAATTTTGACAGTTAAGGTACACACATTTTAAAGTTTTGTTTAAACTTTGAAAAAACAGGAGTAAAGATGAATATGGGTGAAACTGAGCTTTAGTATACAAGACGCTCTGAGGACCATAGTTTAGAAACTTGGTATTCAGAAAGCTAATAACTGCAACAACAAAAGAAAGCAATAGCTAAGGCAAAATAGTTAAAGGGAATGCAGAGCTTAAAATACACATACACACAAAAACAAAACAGCAAATCCCACAAGTGATAGCAAAACATATGCGTCCTTAATAAGAAAACAGCAAGAACTAGGAACGAG
This sequence comes from Arizona elegans, assembly GCA_022577455.1. NCBI lineage: Eukaryota > Metazoa > Chordata > Lepidosauria > Squamata > Colubridae > Arizona > Arizona elegans. The sequence continues at coordinate 115,911,884 of JAKOOJ010000003.1, forward strand.
ACAAATAAAATACACACAGCATTAGTTTACCTAAATAGAAACTACTAGAAATTTGGCAACAAACCCTCTAGACTATTAACAAGGGCAGTGAAGAAAAGAAGAGGGGGGGAAATGAGCCAGAAAAATCTATTCTGTATATATAAAAGACGGAAATGGAAAGGTCCCCTGTTCCACAAAAGAAAATAAACTGAGCTTTTGCCAAACTCTGTGAGAATTCATACACAGCTAGCACTCCTGACTTGCACTCCACTGATTCCTTTTTAAACAGTCCTGAAATAAAATCTTCTAAGCATGACCGCTGGGAGTGCTTAAACCAACCAATTTCTGGAACTGAAATAAAAGCAGCTATTACCAAAGTAAAGCATGGAAAATCTCCTGGCACGGATGGTTTTGCTGGGGAATTCTATAAATTGTTCAGTGAAGGATCAATTCCCCACCTGAAAATCCTTTTAAATGACATTTGGAGAGACCTGGGAATAAGCATGCCTAGACCTGGGACCCAAAGATGGGAACACTTTAAATATCTGGACTTATTTTTATTTTTTAATCAAAATGCCAAACTCAAAGCAGTGTATCTAGTAAGCAGATTTCTGACATTTATTTCCACAAACACTTGATGCAATGAGGCAGATTTATATCAAATAGTTAAAATAAAAATTTGTCATCATCACCCTATGAAGTCCCACAAAAATGTCACTTTCTTTGTTTTCCCTGAGTGCCTTTGAAGCATTTGACGGATTAAAATGGTCTTTTCCCCTCAAAAACTCATCAACTGCAATGTTTGTCCGTCTGTCCGTCCGTTCCCTCCCCCCCCCCCGCCCCATTGCTCCCTTTCAAGTTTAAATCAATTGTTCTGACTTTGTTGGAAATGTTCTGGAAGTGTTCAGAACATTTTGAAAATGGTCTGAGATCATATAAGTCCTCCCTCTAGCTCGAAACATGAATTCAAAATAGGATTGCTTTGAATTTGAAACCACCACGATTCATAAAACCAGTGTCAAAATCCTCAGGATGGTGGGCATGTTTTTATCTCAGTAGCATGTCCACCATCTTGCAGATTTTGACACATACCTCTGCAGACACTCCATCCCAAATACTTCCAAAATGTGTGGAACAGGATTGGAACTCTTCTGGTAAGACTGGACCTTTCCCATGGCAGCCCCTGCCCTATGGAACATCCTTCCCTCTGAAGTTTGGCAGGCCTCCACCTTCCTGGCCTTCCCTAAAGCACCAAAGACCTAGCTTTCCCCCACCCACCCCGCCAAGCTCTGGGATGAGATGACTGCATATCGGAAGTTTGACTTGGGGCCAGGTTTTTGTTTTAAATGTGTTTTCAGTTTTAATTTTAATATGGCCTTTACGTTGTTTTAAAAATTTTGATTGGGAGCTGCCCCAGAGTTTATTGTAAGATATGTTTTAAATAAACAAATAAGCAACCTTCACTTACGTAAGTGTTCACACTGAGGAAGGCTGTAGGAAACTGCCTCACCTACGAATGTACAATTCTTTTCTCACAAGCTTCAAATAAAGATAGGCAATTCAGCAAACAGGCTGGCATATAAAGCAGAGAACTGCAATACAGGTTTTGATCTTTTAACCGAAAAACAAAAAATTCTGATATAATATTGACGTATGTACAATGTCTGTAAATGCTGATTGTGGTTTAGGCCTGTAACCATAGTTTTCTGCACGTTTCAATCACTGGTCAGCCTTCTTTCTTTTGCTGGGAATGGATCTCTGTTCCAAACTTCATCATATCTGCCATTTAAATCTGCCATAAAAATATTCTGTGGAGCTCTGACAGGTGTGCCCTGTGCTTTGCTTTAGGCAGAGGGAATGGATAGGACATGCCAAAAAGCAACATAGGAACATATCCAGATGAGGCGAGATAAGACTAAATATTTTCCTCTTCTTATTAACAAGTCAAAAACTGGTTGATGTTTCTCTTTCATCAGCTTACTACTATGTTGAATCAGAAATGAGTTATTTAAAAAAGTGAGCCTGAATAGTGTGTCTGTTGCACAATAGTCAATCTTTAGAATTGTGCTACTGCACTCATCTTAGTGGACATTTTCCTGTAAAATTTGAATTAACAGCAATCAACAACTTTAATCAAAATTTTATGTACAGTCCAAGACCAAATACAATAAAGGACCAGCATAATCTACAACTCAGCTAGTCTTTTCAAAACTAGAGAAGGTCACCAAAAAAGAATAACTGAGTTTTCAAATATCATGATATCATGAATTCGTGTATCCCTCCACCCAGGAATAAAATTAATTATTTTCTTAATGTTAATAATGCTCAGGAGCCTATATTTGACAACCATGCTTAGGCAACAGTTGCAAAAAATTGGTTACCCCATTCTTAGCTGTTTGCAATTCCATGGGGGTGGTAACCCATAGTCTGAAAGCCCCTGGAATATGAGTGTGTGAGTGAGTTAGTGTGCGTGTGTACACATACACATATACAGTACATACATATATACATACACAAAGAGACAGAGAGAGAGAGATGTTCTAGATTGTTTATAAGTCTATTATAAAGTCTATTGTGCTGTTATCATAAAGGTCCATGAGACTGCCAGAAAAATATTACACCAACAAATATGTTGTATGGACATTAGGCTTTACCTGTAAGGGATATATACATTAGCACTATTACAAACCAGCATGAATCTTCATATAAATATGTAAGGGTAATGACGTGTACTGTTTTTGTAGATTTGTGCAATTTTGAACATTCTGGACTCTAATGATGCATAAGATTGTTTTCAAGAATTTCTGGAAGATTAATTTCTGTCTGGAAGAACTCCTGGTGCGCAAGCCAGAGCAGAGATGATTACAAGGTCTGCAAAGATGCAGCAGTCCAGAAGAGAATTTCAACTCAGCACCTATCAGCTTTAGTAAATGTGAAGTTAGCCTATCATTTCAAGCAGCTTATTTGGGATCTTGAAAGATGAAAAGTCAAGAGAATTTAAGCTATCATCTCTGGGAGCTTCAGATGCCTCCCCCCACATTTGATAGCCTGTACTGCTCAAAGTTTCACTAAGATATGGGCACACTTTATTTCTTTGCTCTAAATGTTTGTTATGGTGTTTTTTTTCCCCCCTACAAGTGGAACACTGGAGTCTCATTACGATTTGCAGAATACTTACTCTGCAGCCATTTCAAATATAAATCTAACCAGCTATCTCTATTTTGGGTTTGCACTGAAAATAAACAAAGATGTTCAAGAGATTGGAAGAAAGCGCTTCCTTTTAGACGATTACACTCAGACAAAAAGTAGTGGAACTGAAAGAAAGGCTTTTACTCTCCTTCTCTCTCTCTTTAATTTTGCTGAGTGACAGAGGATTTAAATGCAAAGTGGATCTAACACACACCCTGAAGTCAGCTGGCAGTATGCAAATGACCTGTCAGATTAAAATCTGAATGAAAGAGATAACAAGCTTATCTTCATAACAAAAGAGTCTTACGGGCAAACTATTTGACGCACTGTTGATGTTTGTTTTAACCCGTAGGCTTTGGACAGGGCAATAGATTGCAAAGGGGCTGCTGCACCGTCCTCTTCACCCCCACCCGCACCCCCACCCCATTTGCCGGGCTTGCGTGTGTTTGTGTTCGCACTTAGCAACAAAAAGCCAGGGGTACGGCACAATGCATGAAAAAGCCAAGCAGCCAGGGCTTACAACCGGGGCTTTCAAAGGGGCTTGGGGGGGGGGGGATTGCACAACTAGCAATCCTAAACAAGCCAGCCTATGGGTCATTTTTCTCTCTCTAGCAACCCCACAGCTGCAGGGAGAATAAGCAAACACAGCGGCGGGGCAGAAAGGCGACTGCGGTCGAGGCGTGCGATTTATTCATCTGGCACGTGCGGAGGAGCCGGGGCCGGATCAGCTGTATTTGTTTAATGAAAGGGGGCAAAGAGAAAGGAGGTAAGCAAGCGAGTTGCGCCAGAGAGAGAGAGCGGGAGAGAGAGGGTGTTGGGGGGGGGGGGGGAGAGACTTGAATGCCGCACGCCAGAAAAGAAAGCTGCAGGTGTCTGCAAGGCGGAGACCACCGACGGCCCTGGAGCCACGAAGCCCGGAATTAGCAAGGCGGGGCGAGGCCGCTTTGCCGCGGTACAGGCGCACGCGGTGGCTGCTCTAGAGGGGAAGAAGTGCTGGAGGAGCCCGAGGAAGGCCCTCAGTGGCCGATAGGCCCTTCGCTTCCCGCCTTTTCTGGGACGCGAAGGAGCCCTCGGACCACAGTTCCTCCTCCACAGTTTTCCACATTTGAAGCCCTCCAGTTCTCCTGCGCTGGTTTGGGGGCTGACGTCAGAGGCTGGTCTCCCTTAATAGGAGAGCAAAAGAAGGCCCATGGTGTTCTCCGCTCCTCGCCTTGAGAGGGGCTCCCATTTCTCCCATTGGATCATTAGAATAACCATTGGAGTCTTGGTATGATACTTTTCAATGGCGCTTTTTTTGCACCAAACTCTAGCTAGCCGGTCCAGTACTGAAGTCTACGCAATGGAATGGAAAAGGAAGCCTCTCCATCCTGTCAAAGTTGAGTTTTTAAAAAGGGGAAATTGGGTTAGATGTGTTGAGAACTTGATCATAAACGGTTTGGGTGGTGGGGGGGGGTTGCCCTAATCCTTTTTGGGTCTTAATTTCAGTGTCATCTTCCTTGGAGGCAAATTCAGTGGAAGCAGGTTACTTACTGATTGGATTTTTCAATAGAAATTCTAAAGATGCCAAGAAACTAAAGAGAAGAGTCTCTGCGTAACCTTTTCATTTACAGGTACTCCTCAGTTAACAACTATTTGTTCAACAACTATTCAAATTTATGATGACTGAAGGAGTGGTAATTATAACTGGTCCTTGAAGTTGTTACCATCCCAGCTGCTTTGCAGTTACTTGATCATGATCTGGGCACTTGGCAACTGGCTCACACTTAGGACTGTCGCAATGGCCCATGATCACCATTTGCAGCCTTCCTGCCAGCTTCCCACAAGGAAAATCAATGGGGATGCCTGCAGCGAAAGTTATAAATCATTTTGGTATGCCGCAGCCATCCCAAGCCTTGTACTCATGCAACACTGCAACAGTCCCTTGTGCGCCCAATCCTGGCCGCTGTGCTTGGGCCTCCCTGGCCAACCATGCACCCCCATTCCCACACGGCAGCAGCCATTTATCTGCCTGCCATCCTCCTTTCAAGCTGCCTAGGGCTTGCAATTTTGTGCCAGCTTCCTCACGGACTTTGATTGTTGGAAGCTGGCAGGAAGTGGCAAAGTGGTTGTCACTTTATGAACTGCAAATAGCAATATCAACAGCACTTAGAGTTGTATACTGTCTCGTAGTGCTTTACAGCACTCTCTGGGGAGTTTATCTGAATCAGTCAACCTTGAAGCCATCAGGATCGAACGCCAGGCTGTTGGCAGAGTTTTGCTTGCAATACTGCATTCTAACCACTGTGAACCTTGCTTAACGATGGCAACTGAGATTGCCAGGATTGCCTTCATTAAGAGATGTGGTCATGTGATGTCTCATTTTATGACTTTGCTTAGAGATGGAAATTATGATCCCAATTACGTTGTTAACTGAGGATTACCTCAGTATTTATTTTAATTAAAACAATCTTCACTTCATGCAAGAATTAAATTTTGGCATTGTTTGTGGAACTTGCAAAAAAAGACTGTTTAACAAGGTCGGTCATCTGGGAAAGGATTACTGTGCCAATTCCATAACTAGAAATGAACCTTTGATCTAAACCAAAGCTGGTTGGATTTAAACTCCCAAACCCCAACATTTGTTTGACAATGAATTAACTCTCCATCTGTGTACAAAGTACTTACCAGATGTGTTAGCTGATATTCCTCTTGAGCCTTGATGGTGACCTAGTTAAGGGTTTTCAGCCTGCAGAACCTGTTAGTTGAAAAAAAAATTTCCCAGAATGCATGATCAAGAAGCAAAATTCTAGTAATAAAAATTTGACTGCATTCAAGTGAACTTTTGTTTTTGCTCTTAGGCTCTTGTAGAACCATAAAACTCTACAGTTTGAAAAACTCCATCCAAGAAGACCCCAGGAAAAAAAAATAGCTCCTGCAAAAATTCCTGTCTTTAGTTTTTCCACACACAGGCTAGTTATAGTTTTCTCTGATTTGGTCCACAAAATAAATTAATCCCTTGATTATCCTTATTGTCCTTTTCTAACATAGATTTGATTTGTCTGGGTCCTTCCAAAATAAGACAGAATACTGGTGCTGAGGGTGAATGTGGACTACCTTTATGATATTATGATCTATTTTTGTAACTCTGGTTCCATTGTTTTTATTTGGGAGGAGGTTACTTACATTGAGGATTTTCATCATTGTCGGTGTTAATTGCTTGATGTTTTTGGAGTGAGCAGTGAACACATTTTTTTTAGAAATAGGTATTCAGTATATTATCTGAGCAACAGAGTATAAAGTGGAATTACTATTTTCCTTTATTGGAAAATTAGTCTTGCTGGCTAAGAATTCTAAGATTTGTGATCCTAGCACATTTGGAGTTGCATTTTGAGCATATTTGGAGGTGCCAGACTGAAGAATGGTGACTTATATACTTAGGTGATCCAAATGCATATTTACCTCCAGTTTTCATTTTTGCCCTCATATTACATATGATATAGGTTATTGAATTTTTATGTGCTGTCCAGTCAGTGTTAACCCTTACCAACTGTATAAATAGATTTTTTCTATATCTCCCCTAAATTATTTTCATAAACTTGAAAAATTAATGCTTACTCAAGATCATACTATTAAATCATGGTTAAGATTAGGAGTTACATCTATTAAAGACAAGTCCAGCTGCATAGTATTAATTCCTTTTGGTTCCAGATCAGTTATTGACATCTGTTCTCCCAAATAAGTTAACAACACTGAAAAAAATACACTAATGCTGTTTTATCATATCTGAATAGTACTTAAACCTTTCAGCATTGCTTCTATTTATTATGATTTCTTTATCATATTTTGCCCAAAAGCCATCAAATTGGTGCATACACTTGGATGCACACACAACAAATCAAAATTACTGAAACATTTTATTTATTTATTTAGCGCATGGTGATTTTCAGAAAGCTGGGAATCTACTGCATCCGAGACAGTAGATGTCCAGCAGCCGATGGAACCCGACAGCAGCCACCACTACGACGCAGGCAGAGTCTGCCTTGTTACTGCCCTGCCGTGATTGGTTAAAGCGCGCTGGGCTAGTAAGCGGGAAAAGCGGAGCTGCGTGATTGGCTGTTCTCTAGACAGCTTATTATTTAAGCAGATGTCAAATCTTTTGCTCTTGTTCTGAGGCACCAGTTGTGCCGTTCTTGTTACTTAATAAAGAGTTGTGTTGCCTAGCCTTTGTCTCCATGCCTAGTTTTTCAAATAGAACATTGGCGACGAGGATGGGATATTAAGGCGACGGCTGGACATTACGGTACTTCAGCCACCTACGACCACTGACCATGTCGACGTTCTTGCCAGTGTTTTCCCCGTTCGTGCCAGCAACCGAAATGTGGGACACATACATGGAACGCTTTGAGTGTTTCCTACAGGCGAACGCGCTGACCGATCTTTCTAGTGCTCGCAAACGAGGCTATTTCCTCAGTTCCTGTGGGAGTGAGATATTCGGCATGGCCAGGGCTTTAGCAGCCCCACAGCAAGTTTTCGATGTTCCCTGGGAGACGTTGGACAGGCTGAAGAACCATTTCTCCCCTGCTCCGTCCCGTATTGCGCGCCGACATGCCTTTTGGCAGCGTGCACAAACTGAGGGAGAGTCTGTGAACGACTATATGGAGTCCCTGCGGGCAGCAGCGATCCACTGCGATTTTAAAGACCTGGACGAAATGCTGCTGGATCAGTTGGTCTGCGGAATCAAAGACCTGAAGCTACAACGGCGTCTCCTGGCCCGGTCTGAACTGACCCTGCAGGTAGCCCTGGATGAAGCTAGGGCTGCTGAAATGTCAGGCTGTTCAGCCGCCGAAATCCAACGATTCCAGGCTCCCTCTGCTGCCGCCTCGAAACCCCTGACAGTCCATTATGAAGAGGACCTAGCTGACTTCTCCGATGAAGAGGGGGGAGTGAGCTGCCTCAGAGCAACCCGACGGAAGCTGGGGACGACCAACAAGCCCAAACAGCTTGCTCAGGGCAATTGTTTGGGTTGTGGCGGCAACCATCGCAGAACCGACTGCAGATTCAAGACAGTCGTTTGCCGCCGCTGCGGCAAAAGGGATCATCTATCACGGGTCTGCAGAGCGCCTACCCCAATGCCTGAGACTGCGACCGCCCCGCTGATTGATTGACGCCGGGGCCGGAAGGCTGCTGTCCGCCGCGATGAGTGTTTTGCCGTGACCCGCTACGAGGAGCCACTGGATGTTGCTGTGAGCCACGCCACTTCTGTTTCCTCAGCCAACAAGCTTTTCCTCACGGTAGTTTTGAAAGGAGCGGCTTGTCGCATGGAGGTCAACACCGGCTCCTCCAGGTCCCTCATAGCGTGGTCCACTCTTACCAAACTACTGCCAGGGGTGTCCCAACACCGGCTCAAGCCGTGCCCAGTCCTTTTAAAGGACTATCAAGGGAAGACCATCTCCACTTTGGGGTATGGCACCTTTCAGGTGTCCTACCAGTCCTTCTCCGGCACGTTGCCATTAATTGTGGTGAAGGACAATTTACCAACATTGCTTGGACTAGATTGGTTTGCCGCCTTAAACTTAACTATTTCCGGCGTGCATTCATTATCCCTTGATATCTCATCCATTCTGGCCCGCGAGTTTGCTGATGTTTTCTCTGACCAACTGGGCAAATACACAGGCCGGCCCATATCATTTACTTTAGACCCTCAGGTGATGCCAGTTCGCCTCAAACCAAGAAGGGTGCTGCTAATGTTGAGGCCACGGGTGGATAAGGAGCTGGATAAGCTCATAGCCCAAGGTATTCTGGTTCCCATTGACCATTCTAGTTGGGAGACCTCAATCGTCATCCCCTTGAAGCAGGATGGATCCATTAGGATCTGCGCCGACTATAAGTGCTCCATAAATAAGGCGTTACAGGCCAACCCCTACCCGGTGCCAGTGGTGCAGCACCTGCTGCATTCGCTGGGTCACAGTCGGGTGTTTGCTAAGCTGGCCCTGGCCCAAGCTTATCAACAACTCCCCGTTAATGAGCCTACGGCCATGGCCCAGACTATAGTCACCCACCGAGGTGCATTTAAATGCACCCGGCTTCAGTTTGGTGTGAGTGTGGCCCCGGGAATTTTCCAAAGCATAATGGAACGATTGCTACAAGGAATTCCCGGGGTGGTACCCTATTTTGATGACGTACTGGTCTCCGCTGGAGACCAGTACGATCTCCTTGCCAAGCTACGGGCCGTCCTGACCCGTTTGCGCAGCGCCGGCCTCCATCTCAAAAGACAGAAATGCGTCATTGGGGTGCCTCAGGTGGAGTTCCTGGGGTTCCTCATTGACGCCCAAGGGATCCACCCTACTCCGTCAAAGATAGAGGCCATTAAGCACGCCCCCACGCCCACATGCAAGGCGGAGTTGCAGGCATTGTTAGGACTCCTAAATTTTTATTCTGTGTTCCTCCCACATAAGGCTACATTGACCGAGCCCCTGCACCGCCTCCTTGATTCAAAGTCGCCCTGGGCATGGAGTCGCTCTGCTGCCGCGTCATTTTAGGCTGTCAAAGACACTCTGACATCACGGGCTGTGCTCATCCAATACGATGCCAGCTTCCCTTGTCCTTGACTTGCGACGCCTCGCCTTGTGGCCCTGGTCACCGACCATAAACCCCTGTTAGGTCTTCTCTCTGGGGACAGACAAACGCCTATCATTCTCTCGCCCCGCATGTCGCGCTGGGCTGAGTTCCTGGCTGCTTACACTTACTACCTAGTGCACCGGCCTGGCTCGGCCGTCGGACATGCCGACGGCCTCAGCCGCTGCCCAATACCAGCCTCCGACACTGACCCACCTCCCACAATGTCGGTCCTCTTCATTGAGGACTTCGACTTCCCAATTACTGCTTCAGACATTAGTGCAGGGTCAGCTAAGGACCCTACCATTTCCTTAGTGTTAGATTGGGTCCACCGGGGGTGGCCTAAGGGACCTGTACCGGCCGAACTTATTCCCTACCTTCGCAGACAACACGAGCTCTCCACCCTTAAAGGCTGTCTCCTGTGGGGCAACAGGGTCGTTATTCCTCCGGAATTACGCCGCCCCGTCCTAGCCCACCTCCATAACTCACACCTGGGCATTGTCCAAATGAAGGGCCTGGGCCGCAGCTATGTGTGGTGGCCCGGCCTGGATGGCGAGATCGAACAGTGGGTAGCCACTTGCCCCCAATGCCAACTATCCAGGCCGGCTCCTCCGGCGGCCCCAGTTCGGGAATGGGAAGCTCCCCGGGCCCCTTGGGCACGCATCCACATGGATTTTGCCGGTCCATTCCAGGGACACACATTCCTAGTGGTCGTAGATTCCCACTCTAAGTTGGTGGAGCTGGCCAGCATGACAACAACAACAACTGAGGCAGTCATCAGGGTTTTATTTATTTATTTATTTTATTTATTTATTAAATTTGTATACCGCCCTACTCCCGAAGGACTCAGGGCGGTGAACAGCCATGGAATAAAACATATAAATACAAAATTTAAAATAGATTAAAACAAAATTAAATAATTTGGCTGAACAGATTAAAACCCCAATAATTTAAAACCAAATTTAAAATTTCCATTTAAAAAGGGGAAAAAGCTTAGGTCAGGCCGGCTTGGTGAAATAGAAAGGTCTTAAGCGCGCGACGGAAGGTATGCAGATCCGGGATCCTCCGTATCTCCGGGGGGAGCTCGTTCCAGATCGTAGGTGCCCCCACAGAGAAGGCTCTCCCCCTGGGGGCCGCCAGTCGACATTGTTTGGCCGACGGCACCCGGAGGAGCCCCTCTCTATGGGAGCGTACTGGTCGGTGGGAGGCTATTGGTGGTAGCAGGCGGTCCCGTAAATAACCAGGTCTAAGCCATGGAGCGCTCTAAAGGTGATAACCAAAACCTTGAAACGCACTCGGAAGACCACCGGGAGCCAGTGCAGCTCGCGCAGGAGAGGTGTTACATCACCACCCGCGCGGCCGCACTCTGCGCCAGTTGGAGCCTCCGAGTGCACCTCAAGGGGAGCCCCATGTAGAGAGCGTTACAATAGTCCAAACGGGAGGTGACGAGGGCATGAGTCTAGAGGGTTTGTTTGCAACGCACGGCCTGCCCGATACCATAGTCACCGATAACAGGCCCCAATTCACATCGGCACCTTTCAAGCAGTTTGTGGCCAAGCTGGGCATCTGCCACACCACCACGGCCCCGTTCCACCCGGCCGCTAATGGACAGGCAGAAAGGGCCGTGAGATCTGCCAAGGAGGCCTTGAGCCGCCTGGGTCTTATCAATTGGCACCAAAAAATCAATCAATATCTCTTGGCTCAACATTCTACTCCCTGCCCGGTCACCAAGGCCAGTCCGGCGGAAATGCTCATGGGACGGCGGCTCAGGACAGTGTTGGACCGACTGCACCCTGCGTACACACCAGACGTCCCAAAAGAGTCTTCCTCCCACTGTTGGTCTTTTGCTGTAGGGGACCCAGTCTACGCTCAAAACTTTGGAACTAGTATTAAGTGGGTTCCGGGCCAAATCAGCCAACTAACCGGGCCCTACTCTTATAGGGTCCAGCTCACCGATGGACGAGTGTGGCGGCGGCATGTGAACCAACTCCGGAGGAGGGTCCTCTCAGGGACCAGTTTCCCCTGTGAACAGGTAATACCAGCCGACAAGTACATACAGCCGCACAAAGTATCCAACCCATCAACACACACTCCGCCTATCACCACTACTCAACCCGAGGCGTTCTCGTCGGCAAACTCACCTGTTCGTTCGAGTTCTCCCGCGACGACAGCTGTTCCGCCCATGTCGCAGCCTCGGCCTACCAGCTTGGTGAAGGACAGCAGGTCGTCTCCGCCTCCATCGGAGACCGGCCCTGAACTGAGAAGGTCTGGGCGGAGCCGACGTAGACCGGCGTACTTGGAGGACTACGCATGCGCCATCCGGGTGGGAAGGAGTGTCAAATCCTCACTGCTACGACGCAGGCAGAGTCTGCCTTGTTACCGCCCTGCCGTGAAGCGCGCTGGGCTAGTTAGCGGAAAAAGCGGAGCTGCGTGATTGGCTGTTCTCTAGACAGCTTATTATTTAAGCAGCTGTCAAATCTTTTGCTCTTGTTCTGAGGCACCAGTTGTGCCATTCTTGTTACTTAATAAAGAGTTGTGTTGCCTAGCCTTTGTCTCCACGCCTAGTTCTTCAAATAGAACAAAATCACTTCCAGGTCAAGAAATATTAGCCAGTGATGTCACTGTTGCTTGGGGGACGCCCAATCCCTCTCCCATTTCCACACAGGTTCCCACCAAAGTGACATCTGTTTTTCTACTTGCATTTTTACATGCTTTTGAACTGCTAGTTCAACTGGAACTGGAGTGAGTAATGGGAGCTCATCTTGCCATGCAGTACTTGCATCTCGAATTCAGGCTTGCCAATCATCAAGCCTCCATTCTAACCACAAAGCCACCGCACCTCATTGAAACACTGAAGCTGTCAGATCAAGAGAATAGGGCCAATCAAAAGAAAGAACATTGGAGAGCATCCTTTCCTAGTCACTTGATAGTGGGCTTCTGCAAGTGGGTTATCCCTTTAAATTTTAACATTTGAATATCTGGGAAGAATGACAGTAAAATAAGTAGTTATTTGAAAACCATACTTCAATCAACTCTTAGAAATGAATAAAAATAAAGTAGGATTTTCATGATGTACTCTGATACGATATCTATACTGTATCTGTTGGAAGCATAGTTATTGTATTTAGTTGGGGAATGCAAACTAGACACTTCAAGATTAAAAGAAATATGATTCAAGTTGAATATGGTCTGAAGTTTGGAATCAACACAATTCACTTGGAATCCATACAAGATTGAACTAAATTATAGATTTAGTTGTGGATTATTATTTTTTTAAATTTGATTTATATGCCGCCCTTCTCCGGAGACTCAGGGCGGCTTACAACGTGTTAAGCAATAGCCTTCATACTTTTGTATATTTATACAAAGTCAGCTTATTGCTCCCACAAACTGGGTCCTCATTTAGCCTACCTTAGAAAGAATGGAAGGCTGAGTCAACCTTGAGCCTGGTGCGATTCGAACTTACAGTAATTGCAGACAGCTGGTGTTAATCACAATGCTTTTAGTCTGCTGAGCCATCAGGCCCTTTTGTATTATAATGAAAAAGTAGGCCCTTTTGATTATAATGAAAAATATAAAAAAGGCTGTAGTTACTTAGTATTTTTGGCAGAATAGGATGACAATAGCAGGAAAGGTAATCCAGTAAACTTTCAGCCAGGTATCTTCTTCACAATATTTTTGAAAAGCTTTCCTATGCATCTCCTAATTCACAGGTGTCAAACTTGCTGGTGTTATGTTGCTGTCGCGTGACGTTTCGTTTTTTCCCTTTGTGGAGCTGGGGTGAGCGTGGCCTGTGTATGATGCATCCGGTCTGCAGGCCGCCAATTTGACACCCCTGTGACCTAAGGCAAATGGGATGAAGAAGTATAATACAGCACTCCAGGTTCTTCAACAAGAGCCTGGTAGATCTACACCAATTCAGATGTATTCTGTTTCATCTTAAAACTGAAAGCTTTCAAAAGGATATCTTAACTAAAGATAAAGTGCATCCTTTTCTTACCACTTCATTTTTCTTGCCTGGCAGACCCGTTGGCATGGCTCTTAGCCTATTTCAGAACTAATATGCTGCTTGTGCAATTTAAAAAGTCTGAGAAGAATTGGGTTATTACATTTGTGCATAAACTACAGAATGACACAAAGAAATACTCTGTATTGATATGCAGTAATTTAAAGGCAAGCACATTACATCACAACCAATCATGCAGTGAAGAAGACTCATTAAGTACAGAATAGACAAGTAGCAGAAAAAAAGGATATTTAAAATTACTTTATTATGATTCGTGGGAAGAAAGTGGAGCGAATGAAAGGAGAGCTAAAAGTGATGAGGAACTACAACTGGTCTCCAGACATAGAGACTAATAAGAACTAAAATATAGGCTGCGCAAACAGAGCAAAGATTTTAAAAAGCAGTATCATAAATCCCTCTCTTTCTACCCCCTTGCAAGTGAATCTGCCTAAATACATTCTAACAAAAGAATAAGGCACAGACCTGGAGCACTACTACACGTGCTTTCATAGCAGAGTTTTCAGAGATGACCAAATTAATTGATCAGCTACTGATTTTAGTATCAAGCAATTAAGGATGCTTTTACTTTTTACATTAAATGACTTTCAGCTGATTTATTATTTAAGACTTAGTTAAAATCTACATAGATAATGTTTGCAATAGCTGTGATCTACCCAAAGCATTATTTATTACAAAACTTTATTGGATCAAAAATTATATCTCAGGGTCCTTGGATCATTATTAGGATGGAAAAATTTAATCCTTGCACCCAGATAATGAAAATCTATGGATGATCAATAATGGAGGTAGTCCTTGACTTACAACCATTTGTTTAGTGATCATTTGAAGTTACTTTTGACCGTTTTTCACACTTACATTGCAACATCCCCATAATCACATGATCAGAATTGACAACTGACAAGTATTTATTACAATTGCTGTATCCTAGGGTCATGTGATCACCTTTTGCGACCTTTTGACAAAGTCAGTGGGAAAGCCAGATTCATTTAACCATGTTACTAACTTCACAATTGCAGTGATTCACTTAACAACTGGACAAGAAAGGTTGTAAAATGGAGCAAAACTCAATCACTGTCTTGCTTAGCAATGGAAATGTTGAGCTCAGTTGTGGTCGTACATTGAGGACTACCTGTGTTAGCTGAAGTGGCATACTGACTGTTAAGAATAAGCTAAAAAACCCATGCACACTTTAAATGATCAGACTGATTTCAAGGAAAAGAAAGTCAGTTTAAAGGTGGAGAAATACATTTAGTTTTACATTCTTAAAACATGACTTACCTAATGCATTGCTGTCTGCATATTGGAAAGAGACAGAAAACATCCCATAGCCTGAATATACATATATAAATACTTGAGAATTCCTGCCCTAAGGAAGGATGACCTACTCTTAAGTGCCCAATTGTTACTCTGGGGCAGCTTTTTAGTAACTCTTGGGATAAAGAGGAAAGCAGATGGGATTCCAGGAGTAAAACTTCATTGTGGGAGAAAAGAGAAGAACCTATGAAGAACTGGAATGTATCCAGCAGGGAACAACAGGCATTATCTAAATAAGGGGCTCTGGCAGAGGCTTAGAAGAACAGATTGGGAACATTGGCGTGTTGTGCTGCAGTGAGAGCTGAGTATCCATGCTGCCTTATTTACCGCTTGACTGAAACAAGAAAGAATTGAAATAAAGATGCATGTATTGAAAGCTTATTTAAGTTGCAGTGTGGGAGAGGAAAGAAAAAGGAACAAGCAAGAACAGCCTTGGCAAAATCTCAGGCAGTTGGAGAGGCTTCATCCTGAGTAGTATTGGACAAGGCAAATTTGCTGTGCAGAGGGTGATAAGAATTATGGCCAAGATCAGAGGTGAAATCCAGCAGGTTCTGACAGGTTCTGGAGAACTGGTAGCAGAAATTTCGAGTAGTTCGGAGAACTAGCAAATACTACCTCTGGCTGGCCCCAGAGGCAGGTGGGAATGGAGATTTTGCAATATCCTTCCCCCAGGAGTGGGGAGGGAATGGGGATTTTGCAGTATCCTGCCATGCCCACAGAACCTGTAGTAAAAATTTTGGATTTCACCACTGGGCAAGATGCCTTAAGATTCTTGTATTTCTATACTGAAGTATGCAGTACTTTTCCTAGTCAGTGAAAGCCACAATTCCAATAACTTTTCTAGAAACTCTTGTACAAATAACAATTCCGTTCTAGAGCTATTGTGAACAAAAAATACAGAACCCAATATATAATAAAAAAATCTATAATTGCGCGGAAATGGACAAACTAGCATTTGAAATGAAGGACAAGGTAGACTCAAAATGTTATATAGCGTGAAATAGGTGGCATGATTGGATAACTCGTAGAAATGAGAGTAAATGAAAAATTTTGTATGATAATAATTAACAAATATGCATCGTTAATAAGATAATGGACGTGTGACCAAAGTCACTTTTTCTCTTTATGTAATTGTCATTTGTATTAATATATATGTATCTTGTATATACATAGTATAGTATTTTACTTTTATATGTTTAATAAAGTTTTGTTTTTAAAACAAAAAAAAATGTCTCACTGCTTCATGAGGAAAAATATGAGATGAGTTTTGCTATCTATAGCCACTAACCTTACCCTTAAGACAATCGCATAGTTCTGCTGTAGATATCCAATTTGAACCTCATGCAATCATGAACTCTGTATTATTTGTGAACAATGCCTCTTTCTCATCCATATCTATTTTATTGGGTCACGGCAAGCATAAAAAAGTATCAGCTATATTTATGCCACTGTGCTTTGTTGAAAACAAATGGGAAGATACAGATGATGATATTACCACAAGAGGAAGAGGAAGAATAAGAAATACAGGTAATCACATACCTATTTTTGTGTGTAGTAATCTGTACAACACATAGTAGTATGTTGCTTGTGTCAAGTTTGAATGGAGGGAAGTGGATTATACACTGCTCAAAAAAATAAAGGGAACACAAGCAGAAGACATCTGAGATCTGAATGAATGAAATAGTCTTATTAAATACTTTGTTCGTTACATACAGTAGTTTTGTGTTCCCTTTAGTTGTTTGAGCAGTGTATAAACTACTGAATGTAAAGAACAAAGTATTTAATAAGGCTATTTCATTCATTCAGATCTCGGAGATCTTCTGCTTGTGTTCCCTTTATTTTTTTTGAGCAGTATATTTTATTCATTGGCTCCTGAGGGACATCCTGACTGGAGACATACCAAAGACCTACTGTTGCTTCCTTACATTGGCTTGTACCAAAATATGCCAGGATTGTGAAAAAAATTAAATTTCTTCTAAGATATGGCCAGAAGTTGCTTATTTGTGGTAGACAGATGCCATCTTGTGAACTATCCCAAGAATTTTAATTTTCCTTTGGATTTTTCTTGGCACAGGCAGAATCTCATGATTTGGGCAGCTCTGTGTTTTACTTCTATAGCAGTGAATTTTTCATATGAATGTATAAGATTAAAAGGGATTTTTACATTTTATCTTTTCTTTTTAAGTAAAGTTTGGTTTTGTCTATCTCTTGTGAAATTAGCAAAGCAAAGATTGAATCCTAGAGGATAGTCATGTAGCCAAGAAGTTCCACTATAGAAAGTATTTCACTGTTTGCATTTTAAGCTTTAATCACCAGAAAGATGGCACTCTATCCTCTATCTTTCTCATACACCCTGCATTGGGAAGATGCCAGGTAAGGTGTCTTCTGGGAGACAGATGATAAAAGCAGCAGCTTCAAAACCTCTATCCTGAAACAGGAGGTAGGATAGGGTGTGACTGATGTACATAGTGTGAGCCTCAGTGGCGCAATGGTAAGAGTGCAGTACTGCAGGCTACTTCTGCTGACTGCCAGCTTCTTGCAATTTGGCAGTTCAAATCCCACCAGGCTCAAGGTTGACTCAGCCTTCCATCCTTTCAAGGTGGGCAAAATGCTGACTCTATAAACCGCTTAGAGAGGGCTGTAAAGTACTGTAAAGTGGTATTGCTATACCCAGAGTGGATCATGGGACTGACCAGCAGCTGCAGAATCCAATCTGGCCCAACCACCTCATTGCCAGCTTACTCTGCCTCATATCCATATATGTGCTGCCTGAACAGCTTGGTTGGCATGCTGGGAGCAACAGTGCTACTTCATACCTATTACCAACCCTTCAGATAGCCTCCTCAGACAATGTAACCCATTATGCCTTTGCCCAGGACTTCTGGAAGAAAAGGTTTGAGACTTTTAGCCGTTTATCCTATGCACAAAGCTATTCTGTCACAGAAGACTTTGGACAGATGAACATATTTAGATGATTTCTCCTTGTCCCAAAGAATATTCACTATAGTTCTTAGATCTGTTCTGATACCTGCTGGTATGAATGGCAGACCAAGTTCTAACAAGGTGGGTAGATGATAGTTCCATAAATGCTTGCAGTGAAAGGCGCCACCTTTCTTGAGATACTTTACCTTAAAGTTAAGCATTATATCAGTCCAAGCTATTTTCTAATGTTAGTCTTTCATAGCACAGTGATAAGGTTAAGGATAGGTTAAGCCTATTCTAACTTCAGATTTAACCTTAGATTATAGGAATGATTTGATAGAAATGATATCTTTAAAATGGGAAAAGCAGATTTTAAAAAACCCTTCAATGGTGTTCATTTCTTAACATGGCCCATCTCTAACAAACAGTCAAAGAAGAACATCTGGTATTGGAGGATTACACCATATTGGATTGCATTCCATTCCACCAAACAACTCCGGAATAAAGTCACTTTTTGTGTAACTTTAAGATGAGGTATTATTTCCATTTCAGCATTTTGTTGGAAAACTGGACAAATAAAATAGTAACAGTTTACAAGTTTTCTAATATACTGACGTGAAAGAGAAATAGCTTTAGAGAGGAAAGAGTCAAACATCCTATGGCATTCCCAACTGATAGGCAATTGACTAACTATTCTGGTCCATTTTAAATGAGAAATAAATAAGGAAAAGTTCATTTTGTATGAATATCTCATTCTATACTATGAATACAAATGGATTTAACCTTGTCCCTTCAAAAAGGCTGTAGACAATCAGAATCATCTTTACAGAAGACTGCGCCTGCTTTTAAATGAGCTTTTTAAAAGCAGCTGCTTTTTTTCCTCTTTCCTTTCTCCAATTCCCATTCACAGTCAGCATAGATAAATAGAGTAAGGCAGAGGCTAAATGCTGACCTAAAGTTCAAAGCAGAATAGGGCATAGAATGGGAGAAGAGATGTTCTCCCAGTTTAGACTACACAACACGTGTAAATAGATCTTGCCATCTAAAACCAATGGACATATTATGCTTGGTTCCTTGTTCTGTAATTAACGCAGAGTGTGTTTTATCATATACATTGTGATAATCATTTTAAGATCTGAAAATGGTTGTTGATAGAATGGATTATTATTTTAAAATAGGTTATTTTGTTTTTTTTAAAAAAAGAATGATTCATGGCCTCTGAACCTGTTTCAGTAGTGGATAATGATTACAGGGGATGAATCACTAATTGAAACTATTGTTATGTTTAATTATGCGTCTTGTGGTTACACTAAATAGGAGAGGCTGAAGTTTAAAGGAATGGAATTCACATTCCAGCCATACTCTTGTGCTTCTGACTGTCAACATGCCTGAAATAATTGTGAAATAAATGAAAAGAAGACATTAAGAAGTGACCACCTCATTATGACCTTTTGCCTAAATCTGTGCATGGCATCCCGCAGCAGTTTCTTGTAGGTGCTAAACAATATTTGAGGATGAAACAGAATTTTGCGGAATCACTTAGAATTAAGTATTGTGAAGTAAAGGATAACTTTCCCAGATTCATCTTCTGAAAAACAAAAAGAAAAACAGTACCTCCCTCTCCCATTCCTTATAGATAATTCTGATGGACTGTCATGCTTGATGAAACTGAATGCCACCAAGAGAATTTATAGATCCGTGTTTTTCAAATTTTGTAACTTTAAGATGTGTAGGCTTCCTAGAATTCTCCATCCAAAATACTGCCTATATAATTGAACATTATTCACACCTTGCCAGATTTTCTGTGGATTTGCCAGGTTGCTATAAAGAAAAAAAGTTGTTTTCTTGTCCTTTCTTTATGCTTAATTTCATTTTAAAAAGTCTTAGAATCTGCTTCTGTAACTAAATATTGGCTAGCTGACGGAAAAAAAGTCGCTTTGTGCAATGAAAGACAGTTTAGAAGAGAAAGAGAAAGAGAGAAAGAGAAACAATAGAAATATAAATAATAGAAATATAAATAATAGAAATAGAACAGAATAGAATAGAATAACAGAGTTGGAAGGGATCTTGGACGTCTTCTACTCCAATACTCTGCTCAGGCAGGAAATCCTATACCATGTCAGTATTACTTCTCTCTTTTTTGACCACTGATTAGCTATGAAGGACAAGGATAGATACTGTAGCCATGAAAACTTATTTATTTAAGGAGCAATTGTGACTCGTTTGAATTGAGTTTCAGTTCTGAATTACACTTGGTTCTGCATTCAGGTTCTTTTGTTTCCAAACAATAGCACCTGAAATCTCAAACCTTTACTGTATAATTTTGGTAGTCTGGCATATTGTACAGCATTGCTGTTTTATAATGTAGTTGCTTTCAGTAGGTGCTGGTGTTAATTGACTTCCTGGGGATGTCCATACCAGGTAGACCAATGGGAAGGAAGCCTGGAACCATACTATTGTTTTATAGATTGCACACCTGCTCTTTCTCCTCTGCCTTTGTAGGACCCCTTGCTGATTGCCAGACTGCAATCCTGCCTGCCATACCTGTTCCGTTTTTTTCTATGCTTCCCCAACTCCCAGGATAATGCTGCATGTTCCATTTAAATACATATCCTCATTTGAATAATATTTGCTGTAGAAAGACCATCAACTTCACTTTGCCTGGATTTATAGTCCCAAGTAAAAATGGCTCCCCTGGAATGCAGACAGAGCTGTTGTGGGATATAGGCCCAGCAAAGGAAAAGGCTGGCCAGGGAAGGAGAGGCATGACGTGAGAAAGCAGCCTTCTTCTGCATGAAAAAAACTATGAAGTCTATTAGGAGAGAATGGTTTTAATTACTGACATCATTTCAAAGCAATCCTGCTGAAAAGTGACCATTTGTGGTCAGATCAGGCACGCGTTGGAATGGGGGTAAAGCATGTGTTTTGAGACTGCAGAGAAAATTTTCCATTCCACTGCAAAACTGGCTTAATAACCATTGCAAACCAACTATGTTGTTTAAAGTTGAAATACTTCAGTCATCTGCTAAACAATAAACCTGTTACTTTGAAAATATATAACTGGGTCATAATGAAGTTTGAAGCTTTACTTTTGACCTTCTTTGGTGTCTGCAGATTGTTCGCACAGAATGAGTCTCAGAAAAATATGTCCTAACTTTTGTAGAGCTTTTTAGTTGATGCCGATGAATGTTAACAATTTGATCAATAAAAGAATTACACAGCCCACTGTGATTTGAAACAGGGTGTTATTTCCCCCGTTTCTTTTTTGTGCTTTTGGGGTTTCTGCCAAAAACATAAGAATTGTTCTCACAATGTCCGTTATTGAACTGGAAACTGTGAAAGAAAGCATAAAAGTGATGATACCTAATGAGACTATGTTCTTGGGCAGCAGACCCATATTTCTTATCAGCTGGCAAGATCTCTAAATTTACCTTATGATTTGAAGTAGCTAAATCATAATACACAGTACTGTCTGCAGAGAGATAATGCAAATTAGCTCTAGGGAACAATGGGAGAACTACTGTAGCACACTCAGACATGATGCAAGAAGCTATTCACTTAATTCTAACCGTCTTCTGTGAGAAGCATTAATCAATCCAAGTTGGATTTAAAAGCAAAGAAATAAAAAGAAAAATCATGAGCTTCAGGATGGCAGACTAAACAGTCATACAAGTCACCTGATTGTAGTTTTTCCAGCTGACTATCATCCAGTATATTCCTACATCAGTGATAATAATTACTTTTAGATTTGCATATTACTTCTAGATTTAATGAAATATTTATTTGAAGATGCATTTTCAATTTAAAAAATTGGAGTGGGAGTGTCAGTTGCAGAATATGTCCCCAAGGGCAAAAAAAAAAGTTACATAAGAATAAAATTTGGAGAAAACATAAAGCTTGCTACCTTAAATTTCTCACATTGTACTGCCAAACCACATTTTCCCTGGTGATCTGAAATTCTGCTTTAGCTTTAAAGTATTTATGGTGATAAATTGGGATGCTTTCAGAGTCACAGTTTCCTCATTGTACACACAGATGATCTCAAGACCTATTAATTGGCTTCCCTTTCCAATTTTACAATCTATCTTTTGCCACCTGAATTTAAGAGTTATTCCAAAACACCAGATCACCACTGGACTGAATAAAAAGAAACTTCCTGGGTCAGAATGGATAATCCACTTGAAGGGGGAAAAAATTCTAACAGGATGAGTCCCAGATTAGGAATGGGATCCAGTTTCATCAGAATTGCTTGCAAATTTTGGAAATGTGAAGGGAAAAAGTGCACCCGTAAAGAAACCCATCCATGTAATTGTGCTCCTCTATCATGAATGAACAAAGAGAAAACAATGCTACCTAGATTAATTCAATATTATTATTTTACCTGTCTGAATGAAGAGATAATTGTACTGATTACGAAGGCAGTACTGGGGTCAGCTGCTTGGTGGGTTGAATCTGGGTGCAACAGTGCTCTCTTTGCCCACCTGAATAACCAGAAAACGGTACCCAGAATGCAGTAGTGGATTATGCCTTTCTACCTTCCAGCAATCAGTTCTTGCAATTAAGCTGTAGTATATTTGAGTAAGCTTCAATTTTGGTTACTCTTTTTGCCTTTCTGCCTATATGCCTTTCTGTTTCTTTATGTTGTGTTTCAAATGTGAGTGTGTGTGTGTGTGTGTGTATTTATACTTCTGTGTGTATATGTGTGCATATGTGTATATAAATATATATAACTTGTCTGTCTCTGTCTATAGAAGTAGTTCTAAAGTTTTTTTTTCCTTGCTTGTTTTAAACTCTCTTCTCTCCCACATAATTGGAGCACTGGTCAGTTTCATAAGTACTGTATATCTCCAACTCTGTAAGCTAGAATCAGAGCCATGCAGATAAGGCTGTCATCAGAGATAACAGCAGTCAACAACCCACAGTGTCATTATCTCAGCAAAGGGAGAAAGCAGGCAGCTTCCCTCAATATACAAAGTGCAGCAGTTATATATGTCTCCTTTACAATGATAGATGAGATGGGATAAAGGGGGAATCCAACAGAAAACCTTCAAAGCCTGTTTGATTGCATCCTCCCTGTTCCAAATAGTGAATATTCCCCCCCTCCCCCTTATGCATTGCAAGCAATGTGTTTCCATGTGTGTTACAAAGAAGAGATCAAAATGATTGCAACGGGGGAAAATTCACTTTATTGAACCTTTATTCAAACGGGATTTCTGCAAAGGAAATAATATGGCGGTTTTTTGTCAAATACACTAAAGTGGAAGACAAACAAATCTGACAGATCAGATCTTTTTAATTTCAAAAAATAAATAGAATAAAAGGGAATTTATTTGCAATAACTTGATCCCGCTCAAAAAAATCTGAAGCTCTTATGCTGTGTCTCAGAGGTCCTCAGACTTGGCAGCTTTAAGACTTGTGGACTTCAACTCCTAGAATTCATAGCTGGCTGGAGAATTCTGGGAGTTGAAGTCCACAAGTCTTAAAGCTGCCAAGTTTGAAGACCTCTACTCTATCTTAATCAGCCTTCATCTGTAAAGAGCAACTCTGGTGTGCAGCCTACTCAGAAGGATGTAAGAGTCTACGCACACTCTCCCCACCAGAACCAACTTTCTTGCCGGAAGTGCTGCTTCCAAACCAGTCCTTTGTCTCAGCACCAATACCATGAAACCTCCCCCTAAAGGTAACATGTTATAATTGTCCATGAAGCACCTAAGCAAATTGCAAAACACCAATCTAGTTGAGTCCCAATAAATGACCTAATCAAAAAAACACTGAATTCCAGAACAAAATGCATAATTACTACAACCACCATTATTTTTTATTATAAATGAGATAAACAGACATTTGCTTTAAATCACAAATAAAAATGTTACCAGGCCGTGTTTCTTTATGCTCATTTTTGAAGTGACAAGAAAGACACAAAGGGGTGTTTAATTAAATCAAAGGGTATGGGAGAGAGAAATGGTCATGGTGCCTGCTATTATGTTACAGTTCACTAAAATGAAAACTTATTTTTAAACCTCTGGTATTAATTTGAGATTATTCAGATACTTAATTAAAAGTGCAGCATGTGTTAAATATTATTTCAACAAAGATTATCATCAAAACTCTATGTAATAAGATACTTCAGTGCTTAGAGCAATATTTTATGCAAATTTTCTGTGCCGCCAAATGAAGTTCCCTTCCTTTCCTCCCCGCCCCCCCCCCTCTTTTTTTTTTTTTTTTTTTTTTTTGCTCTGCAATTTGCTGCAACAAAATGCTCCAGCCAGGAGAAAAAGTTTCGGTAATAGCTAAAATATTTACAAATAACATAATGCAGGATATATCATCCTGGCGGTAAACATGCCTTCAAGATCAGCTCCTTTGCTGATAATGCCTTCATCTAAATGAAGAGAGAGACAATCCCACAGACCCAGAGTCTACAATTGTGGCGGCAATTAATGGGGTAACTTTGCACTCCCAGAGGTTGCATTAGTCAAGGAAGAGTTTGGCTAGACGCTATCATCTAGCTAAACAGATTCCAAATCTATATTACGCAACACAGTTACTATGCTAATACAAAGATCTTAAAGCAGTGCGCCAGCTTTTGAGTTCCCAAGAACTCTTCACTGGGCATGATGGAAAATGAGAGGAAGGAAGAAGGGAAAAAGTGGTGAACGCTGGAGCCATGGAGTCTGCATTTGTTCAGTTTAAGGATGAAACCTGGGAGGAGATTGCAGGCATTAAAAGTAGGCCCCCAGGTACCGTCATGATTTCAAATGGCCTCTAGCACTTTTTCATAGGGCTGCTGGAATGAAAGAGCAAACAAGCAATAGTTGATACCAAGGTGGAAAGTCTAAAATCCAGCTGCTATTCCCATCTGCCTCCACCCCCAGGCAAAACTCCCACCTTCTTCAACTGATGAAAAACGGAAGGGAAATTCAACAGAAATGGTAAAATCGGTCCCATTATATATATAAGGAATTAGCCAAATACTTGCAATGTTAGTGAGGTAAAAGATAGTCAATTAAGTATTTTATTTGCGGAAGATTGACCAGACATGTCTCAACTTTTTTAAAAAATGCTTTTGTTCAAAAGATAGCTGATGAGTGGAAAATTAAAATTTTTAGGCTTGTTACATTAAAATTAAAAGCATTAATGCCTACTGTTCAGTCAACAGTTGTCATTATGTGTATGTTAAAGACATAAAGCCAACTAAAGCATAGGTAAACCTAACTAAAGCATAGGTAAAACATTTATCCCCAAGTTGTTGCTGCCTTCACCTATGACCTTGGAGAATTAAAAAAAAAAACCTTGACATTTGAAGATCTAGAATAGGTATTTCCAGTCCATGATCAAATATGACCATTAGTGCTAAATAATACAAACCTGTTTTTCCCCCTTTTTTTGCTTTAGAGTCTGCCCTATATTCAGAAGACTCTCGCAAAATTAACCGGAGCAGAATGACAATTCGTGAAAATAAAATGAATAAAGAGAGATATTTTCTCTGGTAAAATGCCTTGACTATAGATGCTTAATCATATTCAAGTAATGCAAAGGAGTAAATGGGCAGTCTTTGCCGGAAAGCAGGACATGCATTTTTACCCAAGGAATTACATTTGATGCTTTCTTATCATCCTTGCTTATATTGCGTATGAGAGGGAACTATATTGCTATAAACTGAGCCAAATAAAGGGTTATGGGTATCCAGCATGCGCTTCTCTATTTTCCTTGTTATTTATAAATAAGTATATCTTTGAAAAATAGACGTCAGCCACTGATACAGTTGCCAATGTGTGACCGCATAATCATAATAATAGGAGGAGGAAAAAGAGTAATAATCAGTTTAAGGATTTAGACATAACTTTTATTAGTACACATTTGGAATATTTTTAACTAACGGTAAATCTTGATTTATTGAGGAATAGAAACAAGAACACTCACTTTACCTTTGATAATGGATACAAAGCTTTATAAATGCTAATTTAAATTCACCTTTTATATTCTTTAATTAAACTTTTGAGGTGTATGCTTCCTATTTGGATTGAAGTTGGATAGCATTTTCCATTTTTGAAGAAAACACCTTTATTTTTTGTGACTGACAGAGCAAGCTCCGACCTGGCTGGGGTAAAGACGAGGCAATCAGAATTAACCCTGAAAATTGGCTGTAAATGCATGATTGCACATAGCAAGCAGTTGCTTCCATAAGAAAATCTATGACCATTTCCTAGTGAGTCTAGCTTATAGGCCAATGTAGCAAAAGCAGAGGCTTGTTTGCAGCTTGATTATTTAATAAAAGCAGCAGACATCAAAAACCAAAGCAGGGGAGGGGAAGGGAAAAGCCTGCCATGGGAAGAAATAGGATAGCACTGCCCTCTATTGGCCTTTGAGCGGGAAAAAAACCCAGATTCTTGAAGAGAAGTTTTTGGAGAAGGAAAAGGACTGACATGCTTAATCTCTACTGCTAATTAAAGACTTCTTGGAGCTATCAGTTGTCATGAAGGAATCAGTGATTCTTTTTATTATGTCATTTTCATCCCCATGACAACTGAGTCCAAAGGACAATGAAAATATACAGTCTGATGAAGCTGTTAAACAAGTATGAAAATGCCTGTGTTTTTTGCCCTGCAGTCTAAACAATGTGATAATGGCAATAATAGCTCTATTCACAACACAGATCTCTCCCAGCACAACTCTTGTAAACTTTCACTATCTTAACTGTTAAACAAAACTTGGACTTTATCAAGAACCCTTTGTGTTTTATCTCACCACTTTATTTATGTGCTATGAAATGATCCAGATAATTGATGGAGACTATCCAGGAAATGGAGAAGTGAGGAAGAAAATTAGTGCAAAAGAATCTCAAAAGCAAAGCAAAAGAATCAGGGCTCACCAACATACAGACACACATGCACACACACACACACACACACACAAAAGGGAAGAAAGAAAAGAGAAATGAGAGGTGGAAAAGAATTCTAGCACCGAATTTCAACTGCAGACCAGCTACAAATTTCTTATCAACATGGTCTCAGTGCAAAGGAGGTTTTAATGCTGCATGTTCACTGGATTTACCATTTTTCTCATTAAAAATGAACACACTTGTCTGCTCACCTTAGTGATCGTTCAGTTCTATATAACTACAAGCTACAGCCTGTTGTTTTGTTTTGTTTTGTTTTGAACTTGCCTTATTGGAATAGGTTATTCATAAATTGGTCAAAAGCCTCAGGTTCCAGAAAAAACTAGGTGCACCATTGCCCAATTTTTACTTTTTTTAGAAAGTCAAGTTAGAAAAAGGAAATGCTTCTGTAGGTTAAAAAAATAATGTCCTTCAGATTCATGAATGGAAGCTAAATGAACTGCCACTAAATGTAGTCATGTGATGCACTATCACACCTGAAGGCAGTAGACAAGCTTAGGAAAGCTTAGGAAAGGAGCAAGCTATGGTGGCACACAGTTCTGTCCTCCAATATTTCATTCCCATTCCCTGTCTCCCATCAGTGGTCATCTAAAGGCAGCCATCTGTGAAATGATAGAGTCTGCTGTAGAGTTTGCAGCAATGCCCCAATTCTGTCCTGGTTTGGTGACTTGAGTACCTGATTTTTTTCTAATATGGCTTACATTTTAAAATCAGTATCTAAACAGTGACATCTAAAACAAGCAGCATAAAATGAACTGTCATCAAAACAAATATAAAAATTGGTCGAGGGTAGTGGCGGTGGCAGGAAACTCCGCCCACCCACCTGGATGTCATCACGAATGCCCTGCGCAGGCGCGGAAGGTTCTGCGCAGGCGCATGCTCCCAGTTCGAAACCAGTAATGAAGGTAAGAGGAACCCACTACTGAGTTGGTCTGAGAAAATTGTCCCATCCCGAAATGTGTGTATATAGGCTGCTTCCTGCTTTTAATGGATACTTGCAGGATAGGGGCTGTTTGTGGTAATCAGACAAGAAAAAGACTAGTAAGATTTGAGTAGTGCATCCAAACCACATCCAGGCTGCACAATGAGAGGTGCTTCTGGCATGAAGTTTATAAGATAATAAGAATAGGCAATGGAGGAATGGAGCAAGACAGAATTTTTGCTTGAAGCGGTTTTGAAACTCAGAGTTAAGGGAAAACCCACTCTTAATTCACCTTATGAATTCTCTGTTCATGGATATTTGCAGTTTGTTTTGGTGACCAGCTTGGACTTTATTGTTCAGGATGAATCCTAACATATCCAAAGGATGCTACCAGGGTAGCTGTCATTTTAGAAGAATTCCAAGGTTGCAGAAGTAGAAAAAATGCAGAGAAAAACACAGAAAGACAAAAATAAGTTAAATAAGGAGTAGGACGATTCCCATAGCCATGATACGTTCTGTTTCTGTATTGAGAGGGAAGGCAAAACAGGATGGAATAGAGTCTCCTGAAAGAGGCCACAAATGGAAACCCTAGATAGGAAAATTCTGCACTGCAGTATTTTATTTCTTCTTGTAAGTTTCTCTTGATCTGGGATGCACACAGAAGGGATAAAAGGGAGATAACAATACAAATTACCCTCATAATTCAATCAATCAGTTTTATTTAAAGCCATAAGGCCCCAGAGCACTTCTCTTAATTACAAAATTTATGTAGCAAAATAAATACTGCAAAAATAGAACGATAAAACTACCACAATGTGAGTAGGTTCTCTCATAAGATTTCAAGGCTCTACAACAATTTCCCTATTTAATCCGGTCAGATCTCAAAATTCTCAGTTAAAAATGAGTTGTACAGATCTGAAGGCTAGCATGTTAGAGACTGTTGCTCTACAGTAGAAAATGAAGCTTTTCCGCATGCCAAACTTCTCTTTCTCGTTCTAACTTTAGAGGGTTGACCATTCCAATATCCCAATATAATAAATGGAGGGGAGATGCCATCAAGCAGTTTTCCCCAACCTGGGCACCCTCCAAAAACATGGACTAAACTCCCAGAATTCCCTGCATTTCCCCCATGCGAATTGGGGAATTGTGAGAATAAAATCCCCATGTCTGGAAGGTGACTGGGCTGGAAGAAGGCTATTCTAGAAAATTATTGCTTACTTAAGAGCTCCAAATGAATTTATGGATAATATTATGTATGAAATGAGGCTTTGGCGTTCATATCCTTAGTGATTGCACTACATCAAAACCACTTTTCAGTAGTCCAGTGACATAAACTATAGTATGTTTTATGTTAATTGCAATATGTCAGTTCATTAATTGTATATTACAACTTTTGAATGAGCCCTTATTTTGGAGTGATGTGAAATATAATACATAAAGAAGAATCTAAGTCGCACCAGCATAGCAATTAACAGACTACACTTATTATTATTTATTTTACTTTACTTACACTGGCCTTCCTCACACTAAAGCCCAGCTGGCAATTTAAAGCAATCTTCTCCCCTTGGGGCCCTCCAAAGTTGCAGCTCCTCGAATACGTAGGCATCTCCACACGCTAATCTAAGCAGAACTTGTTAGATCAACCCCATAATATTCTTGGCCTGGACAAGCATACTTAGCCCTGAAAAGAAAATTGGTCATATTACCTAAATAAGGAGAAGTTGGGGTGAAAATGGGGGAAGGGCTTTAAAAACAGTAACTGCAGAATCAGTACTTCGATCTCTCTGATCCTCATTACCTTTGGAAAACAGATGAAGTTAAGGAGACACAGTTCTTGGCTCTTTTGCCTTTGTGACCCCGTTATAAACCTTGATGGCTTGTCACAAGCACACACAAACCTCACAGTCATGGACATCTGCAACTCTTTCACACATGCTGGTAATTCTCAGTTGCAGTTGTAATGCTGGGACGGTGGGGTCCTTGAGTGACAAAGCGAAATGTGTTTTCAGTTTGGTCCTGCTATTTGAGATAGCTGCTTGAATTCACAACAAATAAATAAAAAAAGGTAGAGTGTAATGGATCTGGTTTAATGAGATTTATCCCTGTAAATTAAAACTGTTTTAGTCAGCTCCAAAGACCTGATGTTTGTTTGCTTGTATGGCTCAAGGCATGGTGCTTATTAACACCTAGACACTCTGATCACATGTGAAAGCCAAAAATCTATCACACACTATAAGGCAAATGTTGTCTGTCTGGGACCAATGGTTTTCTAGTCAAAAAATTGCAAAACCACTCAGTCCATTTGCATCAACAAGGTATAATCTGAAATTCTGCTGAGATTTCATTTTCCAGAGCAACTTCCTCCCCACCTTCCTTTCTTTACAAAAATATTTCTCTGAAATAAAGTGGACAGTTCATTCCTTTCCTTGGCAACAAGGAAGCTTCAACCTGAATTGGAATCATGGTCAATACTATTAGATTTTTTTAAAAGGGGGATTGATTAATAATAGCAACAGGCACCCAGTTCCTATTAGTTTGTCACCTGCTTATTCCAAAGAGGCTTTACCTAGTTTTTACATCACTACAGCTAAATCAGTGATAGAGAAACTCCAGATTCTGGTTCCAAAATTTCTCTAATGGATCTCCAGCCATTAACATTTAACATTGTAGCTTCAGGTAAAAGAGAATTGGGTCTGCTTCTGAGAACACTAAAACTGGACCTTGTTGGACAGGTTGTGTACTAATGTCTCCACCCTAATTGATAAAACCCAGGAATTGGAAAGTTTGTATTAGTATTGACTGGTTTATTCAGTTGGTGCAATGGAATAGCCCACTTTTCTTCTATGCAACTAAGTCTCTTTCTGTTGTTTTTATTAGGTAATTTTATTAATGTTTAGTCTTTTCTTTTTTCCATTAATTTAATTTTGGATTAAACACTAAGTGATGCATTTTATCAGAAGAGCAGACCATACATTTTTATGCATATATAAAAAATAAAATAAATACAATACTCTGTCAGCAGATTCTCATCCAGGTACTGATCATATCTAGTACTTAAAATACTCAGCATCAGCAATAGCGGTGTATCTTATGACATTGACCCACACCCTGGAGGGACTGAAGAGATTTCCAAAGCAATCCCATCCTGAAGAGACTGACAATTTCTCCCTTGCTTAAGAACACCCTAAGAAGCATGTGTGTACAGTATCTATGTGTCTTAAATTTAGCAATGCGTTTATATCTTTTTATACATGCTAAGAATGTGTTACTACACACATTAAGAAACCTCGGAATAGAGAATTTAATTCATAAGTTAGCAGACATTTTTTCTTTTCCAATACTAGATTATATCCCTTAATGTCTAATAATTGTCTTGACCTTGATTCCTTAATGTCTAATAATTGTCTTGACCTTGCCATCTTTATTAGGAGCTTGAATACCTGAAATTCTTCAGTGCTGCCTTCTTTCCTTATTATGAAGAGCTGAAATTCAGTTCTGTTTTACCCTTTTGTTCATTGGGGAATAAGGCACCCCTTACTGAAATCTATTGTTGCTCACTAAGTGGGAGACAGTTTTCCTTTGTTCCGATGACTTATTTCATGTTCACTGTTTGTAAAACATCTTTTATCATGACTTACCACTCTAATAAACAGAACCTGGAAGTCCTATAAGGGGAATGGAGGCCTGACAGGTTTGCATTCCTCCCTCAGTGGTTCAGGGAACAACATTCCCTTTCTTCTCAATAGGAAGAAATGCACCCAAAGTGCCAGGTTGTTTCAGTTTCTTATTTCTTTTCATTCTTGCCCTTTTGTGCCAATTGTGGAAGTGAAGGATTTTTGTTATGTTGAACCTGTAGCAAATTGGGGTCAGACAATGAACTTTTTTTTTCTTTTTGCTTTCAATTGTATGTTGGCAGAAGAAAAGATGACTGTGATTCATTCTCAAATAAGGAATGAAAATGGGAGGGGGGAATTGTCCAGGGTCTCTCCTCTCAGAGAGTCTAAAAGCTTTGCTGGCAAGACTATACATTATCCATCCTTACTCATCATAACAGCAATATCAGCACCTGTATCTGTTTATAATTGCAATTCTTAAAGCCCAGCAATTTAAAAGAAGAGAAGACCACTTTAACCAGTCGTCAAACCCCAAATAATATCCTCCTGGCAGCTGCGTGTGCCCAGCCCCTCATTGTCAGCCACCCACCCCTTTCCATTCTTTCCACTTGTTTTCAGGGATGCAATAAAGCCTGGTTAATGACTGAGCAGGAACCTCCAGGCAGCCACAGTATGCAAGACTAGATACACAGTTTTAAAGGAGCCGACTTCAGGGTTGTGCGGAGCTTCAGATATGAAGGTAAAAAGATGCTTTTGACCACAACTTCTTTAACCAAATGCCTATTTTTCAAGGGATGCATATCAGCCACAGTGGTGGTATTGACTTACCTTCACTACCGGTTCGCAGATGTGAACGTGTGTGCACGCTCGCTTTGCAGAGCGTCAAAAACGGGACATGATGACGTCCAGGTGGGTGGGCGGAGCCTCCCGCAGCCGCCACTACGAGTTCGCCTGAATTGGATAGAACCGGCTGAATACCACCACTGATCAGCCAGCAAGAAAAGGGTTGGCTGGTCTAGATGTTGCAGACAACATCCACACCCATACACTTCTTTGTGCCTTTGAATCTGAAATGTTACACAAATTTAGTGGCCGTACATTGAATGATAGCTTGATTTCCTATCTGCTTTTTGTTACATCTAAGTCTACCAAAGTCTAAACTCCTAGGAAGGGAGGGAGAAAATTTAAATAACCAAATGAAAGAATATTAAAAATGGATATGAGAATCTGTCCCTAGACTATGGGTCAGCAACTGGCTGACTAAATGTACCCAGCACATGGTCCTCAATGGAGCTGCATCTATACAGAGAGAAGCATGCAGTGGGGTATCTCAACGTTTTGTCTTGGGCCCAGTGCTCTTCAATATCTCTATAAATGATCTGGATGAGGGGGTAGAAGGGAAACCCATCAAATTTGCAGATGACACCAAGTCATCTTGGGGGGAATTCTTAACACTTTGAAAGATAGACTGAAGTTTCAGAAGGATCTTGACAGACTTGAGCATGGGCTCTATCCAACAAGATGCAGTTCAGTGGTGAGAAAAGTAAAGACCTGCACTTAGGCAGGAAAAATCAAATGCATAGGTACAGAATAGGTGGTACCTGGCTCAACTGTAGTAACTGTGAGAGAAATCTAGGTGTCCTAGAGGTCCACAACTTAAGTATGAGCCAGCAATGTGCTACAGCTACCAAGAAAAGCCAATGCGGTGCTGAGCTGTATCAACAGAAGGATAGCATCAGTATCCCGAGGAGAGATAATACTTTTTATAATGCACTAGTGAGGCCACACTTGGAATACTGTGTACAGTTCTGGTCACCATGATACAAAAAAGATGCTGAAAGTATGCAGAGTAGAGTAACAAAAATGATAAAGGATCTGGAGGCAAACTTGTATGATGAACAGTTGGGGGAGTTAGCTATGTCTAGCCTATTGAAGAAAAGGATAAGGAGGGACGTGATAACTGTCTTCCAGTACTTGAGGGGCTGTCCCAAAGAAGAGGGCGATTGATGTATTTTCTAAGGCACCAGAGGGCATGACAAGAAGTGATGGTGGAGGCTTGTTAAAGAGAGCTCCAACCTAGAAGGATAAATTTTCTTACAATGAGAATAATTAATCAATGTAATAGCTCGCCTCCTGAAATTATGAGTGCTGCATCACTGGAGGCTTTCGAAAATAGACTGGACAACCATTTGACCAGGATGATTTAAGGCCTCTTGCCTTGAGCAGAAGGTTGGACTAGAAGACCTCTGAGGTCCCTTCCAGTTCTACGATTCTATGTTCCATGTGGCTCTAGTCTCTGCAACTGTACAAGTGTAAGACAGAGTTGTAGATTTGCTTTCTATTCCATTCACTGCTCATGGAACTTATTATGAAATTACTGATGTGTCTGACATTCCCCAAAACTGCCTTTTCTCCAGAATTTTGGAGTTTCCAAATGACTTGGCATGGACTCCAGAACATAGGTAGTTCTTTTTATTCCTGAAAATTGTATGGATTGTATCAGTTTCCCCCCACACACACATACACAAAGTACACATGGACATTATCAAAAGATGTGTGGACAGTTCTGAAACCACAAAAAACGGCCAATCTGCTGTGATTGCACTTTACAATCAAATCACAATTCTTTCTCTGTGTTGTTTTACCTTTGCACAGAAAACATACTTGTGGGCTTTAATGAAACATTTCCATCCAATCTGCTCTTTCAAATGTTCCCCTAGTCTTCTAATTTCTATTCTACTTTTTAAAAAGAAAGAAAAAAAAAGCAACATGTGCACATGGGTAATGTGTCCATATGTGAAGAAAGTGGTTATAGGATGCCAGTAAATTGAAGGAATGGAAAGGTATGCCAAAATATATTTTCTCCAATTCTGGAATTAATTTTCAGGATTTCTAATCTCAAACAAACTCAGGAGAAATGGAGTGCAGGGCAAGGCAAACTCAAGAAAAATGGCAACTCAATGGAACTAGGAGCACTCATCTTCCTATGTCATGTAGGGACAATCTTGGGCTCTAGGCAGTAGTAATTTTAAGACTTCTGCAAGTGATTGAATCAAAACTTCGGGAACAACCATTGCTGAGGAGAAGGAGGAGGAGGAGATTACCCACAATGAGCATTGATAACAGACTCATCTGTGCACATGATCAACAGAATAATAATACTGATACTGATCACATGGGCCCAGTGGTGAGATTCAATTTTTTTTTACTACCAGTTCTGTGGGCGTGGCTTGGTGGGCATGGCATGGCTTGATGGGCATGGCAGGGGAAGGATACTGTAAAATCTTCATTCCCACCCAACTCCAGGAGAAGGATATTCTAAAATCTCCATTCCCACCCCACTCCAGGGGAAGGTTACTGCAAAATCCCCATTTCCTCCCAATCAGCTGGGACTTGGGAGACAGAGAATAGATTGGGGCGGGGCCAGTCAGAGATTCGCCGAAATACTCAAAATTTCCCTACCGTTTTTTTTTTTTTAATTTGATTTATATGCCACCCTTCTCCCGAGACTCAGGGCGGCTTACAATGCGCTAAGCAATAACCTTCATACTTTTGTATATTTATACAAAGTCAGCTTATTGCCCCCACATACTGGGTCCTCATTTCACCTACCTTAGAAAGGATGGAAGGCTGAGTCAACCTTGAGCCTTGGAGAGATTCGAACCAGCAGTAATTGCAGCCAGCTGTGTTAATAACAGGGTGCTTAGACCACTGTACTGTCAAGGCTCTTTTTCTCCAGAACTGGTCAGAACCTGCTGAATACCACCTCGGCATGGGCCCCAGAGGCAATTCTAGTGGCCACTGAAAAGCAATGAGAAAAGTTTGAGATTTCTATCTATACTAAGGCTCCATCCATGGACCAAGCATCCTGCACTCCTGCATATAAGTAGCCATGTGGGTAGGCATTGCTGATAGACTTGTACTTCCTTCAGCAATGTTTTCCGTGCCAAATTTTCTGCAGCAGACCTCCTGCAGACCTCCTTCTGTTTACAATTTTGTCTCGAAAGTACCTGGAATTTGGCATTCCCACATGGTGATTCCTTTCTAGATTGGCCTCTCTATCGAAGTGCTGAGGTAAGCAGGGAAATACCATGTGCTCACTTAAAACCTTTTATTTCTGTTGTAATATGGACATCTTGAAGAGGAGATTAACTGGGGGAGAGAGAAGCAAATGGCATTACTGATGACCTAATCCTTTGTCTCAAAGAAAGAGGAAATAAAGCAAGAGGGAGGGGGAGGAAATAAAGGAAATAAAAATGAAACAGGGTTGGACTAGAAGACCTCCAAGTTCCCTTCCAACTCTGTTATTCTATATTCTAAGTGTTAGATTCGATGACGGAAAAGACAGACACAGCTCGTTCAGTGACAACAGCTCTTTATTAGTAGACCAGTACAACCCAACAATCTGCTTGTCTGGCAGTGTCCTCTTTTATAGCCAGTGAACCTCGTTTTAATCAATGAGCTTCAAGTATTTTCCCGCCATTTTGGAGGACCTGAATGAAGCCTATGACTCACTCCTTATATGGTCATAACACTTCCTATGATACATAACCAAGTTTCTTGTGATCTCATTGGAGGAACTTGCTTTGTAAACTCACTTTTGGTTTGAAATGGAAAAAATGTGCGCAGCTGATACTGAGACATCATTCAAGCAGAGAATCTTAGCAAACCTGCGGGATTTCCACACAAACATGCCCCACTTTAGCTTAGTGGCTTGTATCATCATCAAGGGTCGATTCTACTTGCTGGCAATTCTAGAGTCAGTTCTTCTTGCTGGTATCTCACTACAGATCTCACTGCATCTCATTATTTGTTTTGTCTTCAATACAAAGCAAATAAACCTGATGAGGAAAAACAGCCAACCAGATGAGCTTTTATTATTTCTTCATTAAGAATTTTACATGAAGTAAAAGACAAATCTAAAGAAGAAAAAGAAAAAAGTGCAAGAAAAGGGGGCGGGGAACTAAAGGTGAGCTTTTTCTGAGCCCTAATTACTCTGGCTGTTTCCACTCACCCTGCTCATTATTACATCTGGATATGGGAAAAGGCATTCTTACCTTTGTGCAGCCTTGTGAAAAGCATCAAATACATATAAAACCTACTGGAGTAGAGGTGGAAGGGCGAAGGGAAATGTGCATCATACCATACCATCTAGTAAGCCTGAAGTTGAGTGTGTATGGTATATAGTGAAATCCCTATAGAGCGGTCATAATGCCTCTCAAAAACTAAAAGATTGGTCTTGTTCTAATGGCCAGGGGTGGTATTCACCAAGTTCTGACCAGTTCTGGAGAACCAGTAGCGGAAATTTTGAATAGTTCAGAGAATCAGTAAATACCACCTCTGAGTGGCTCCACCCCCATCTCTTCTCTGCCTCCAGAGTCCCAGCTGATCAGGAGGAAATGGGGATTCCTGGACTGGGGAGGGAATGGAGATTTTACAGTATCCTTCCCCTATCATGCCCACCAAGCCACGCCTACCAAGCCACACCCACAGAACCGGTAGTAAAAAATTTTAAATCCCACCATTGAAGACAACCATTGTTCTGTGAAGACCAGAAGAAAAGTGCAAAGACCATCTGCCTCTTTCCTTCTTCCCAGCCTGGGTGGGCTAATGTACTGACACATTTACTCAGACAGTTGTTTACTTCCTAGCAGTACACAATCCTGAAAAGGTTCCGTAGATGAGGTATTTTCAATCCAATCCCCAACTTTGGCAACTTCCAAAGGCCAGGCACCAGGGAGAAGAAGTTCTGCATGCTTGTTGTTGCATAGTCACAACTCAACATACACGAACTCCCAATATTTTGTATCTGGAGCAGGTGAGTTACAGACTGGGTAGACTCACTTGCAGCTCCTGATAACCATGTCCACATTTTCTACCTATGTTCCTCCGCCATTGACCTTCAAAGCTGAAAAATGATTATACAGTTTCCCTTCATTGTGAGGCAGAATGAAGTTTCAAGTGTAGCATCAGCCTGAAATATATTTTCACAAAGCATCTTTCACAACCCTTCCCTTCACCGACATGTGTGATGTGGCTCTCCAGAAAAAGGTTAAGTGCCTGTTCTGACGTAGGCTTCCTTAGACAGTATACAGTACAAACCTAGTCCCGGCAAGCCGCTTTAATTCATACGGCTGTGAATTATTGTCATTCCCAGTCTGAAAGGCTTCTCAAACAGTCTTTCAGGGGTGTGTTTACAAACACTCACCTTATTTCTCTTGGAATGCTGCCAGAGAACTAATTGCCACATGCAGGGCAAGGCCAAACTTAGCACAAAGTGAAACAAAACTTTTCCACAGCTTTTACCGACCAGATGAACTAATTGCTTCCTGCAAAAACTCACCTCCCGTTCGCTTCTCTTTTATGTCTTATGGGAGGGGCCAATCATCTCCAAGCCTTACTCCCAAGTTGACCCTGTTTCCTTAATTGTTCCTGTCTCCTGGCAGCTCTGTGCATGCACACACTGGGAACAGGTTCACGCTGTTCTTCTGCCTCGCTGACGTCAGACTCCGGAGGCAGCAAAGAACTACCAGATGGCCTTGGCCCCCTCTCTGCTTCCAACTCAGAGCCATCATCCGAGCCTTCCCCAGACTCCAGGACTGGCCCATGTTCCTCCCCAACCTCCTATTGTCTGAATCTGCTACCCCTGGTGGGCCACAATAGTGCTGCCTGTGATCACTAAATGGTTGCCCTCCTTTTTTTTTTAATGTAACATCATACCCACATCTCAGCC
This sequence comes from Arizona elegans, assembly GCA_022577455.1. Lineage (NCBI taxonomy): Eukaryota > Metazoa > Chordata > Lepidosauria > Squamata > Colubridae > Arizona > Arizona elegans. The sequence continues at coordinate 115,950,077 of JAKOOJ010000003.1, forward strand.
AGCATTGTTCCAGAAACTGTATTGGGTGTACAATACACACTCACTACAATCCATTCAAGGGCTGCTTCACAACAAAATCCAAGAGTCCCAAATTTGGGTCAAAATTGTGACACGAGAATAGGCAAAATGACCCATTGATAGCTTGGGCACATCTGTTTTGCTAATACTGCTTCAAAGCCCAGCGAAAGATTGATCTGGACAATTTTGATAATGGGGGAAATGTTGGTTAAGGGACATCATCTTTTACACATGAAGCTTGGCTGGCAGCAGAGGAGGACAAAAAAACCCTGTATACCTGCCTCTAAAGCTAAACCCTGAAGTGTTGTGCAAGAGCAAATGAATCTGTTTCAGCCTTAAAGGGATTACAGACTGCAATTATATAATTCTTGTCAACTGATGTTAAAGATAGGCTGCAAAGAATGTATGCAGAGGCCCTGCAATAAAATGAGCTCCTTTACTCCTTTCAAATGTTTGTAAGTCTTGGAGGTTATCCAAAGGTCAAACACAGGAAAAGTCTTGGCAAACAGAAAACATAATCAAGAGCTTGCTGTTTTGGGGTGGCTTTTAAAAAAAAAAAATACTAGTGCTTTCTGCAATAAAATAAAATCATTTGTAAGGGGTCGGGAAGATCTGTCTCCTCAGATGTAGAGCCAGAGGGGCTGTGCTTTAATCAAAGGCTGAAGTTCTACCTACCTCCCCAGCTTCTTCTTCCCCACAACGCTTGTCACTTAAAATAAACAGGGCCCTTTTTCTCTGGATCAAGATGGGATATAAAAGGTGTCGAGAAAAAGATTTCCTTAAGGCACAGTTGGGCAAATATTTTCGTAAAGATGACTGTGGAATGTATGTCCCTTGAGCTCACTGAAGTAACAGATAGACAAGAGAAATGGAATTCCAGAGGTGCTTTTTCAAGAGGCAACTGGACTTTCTGGTTTTCTTTGAAGACGTTTCGCTTCTCATCCAAGAAGCTTCTTCAGCTCTTGAAAAAGCACTTTTTGGGATAACCATAACCTGGATGACTGAAAATCTCCACAGATAAGAGAAATGGAGGCATTTCGGCAGTGCTTTGGGGTGTATGGATCATGGCACAAGACTGTAAGTTTATATATGCATGGACTTTGGATCTTAGACTTGAGAGGTTTATGGGCATTGTAGCCTATTGTGGAACAAGCTTTGCAAGTGACAAAATGTTGGCATTCCCTAAAAGTCAGTTGTCCCTTCCGAGAGCTTTTAGGCTGGGTTTTCCAAACAGTGAGGCTTCCATCACATGCACAGCTGAGTGCTGTATCTTTCAAAATTGCAATCTACAATTTTACTTCTGGGACGGGATTAGTGGAAGGTACAAACTGCATAAATAAGGGGTTTTTGTTTTTCAAAATCAGCTTTTAAAGAGACTAGATTTAATTTTGTAAGGGCTTATCCACCCTTCACAGTTGGCAGGCGGCTGTTTCTGGAGGGCAGAAATGGATTACGCTCACCTCTCTAGTGATCCCCACACAGCTTCAAAGTGACCACAGGTTGCAGTTTTCTGCTCTACATCTGAGGTTCAGTTTAATATATTATGTCACCTTGAGGCTCCTGTCCATTTCAGAGAGCACCCTTCCTCAGCTGTTTCACAGAGGCAGGAACACTCCTTCAAATTGAACTGGTGCTTAACCTGTTCTCTAATACCTTTTAAAGCTTCTTTTTACCACAAGTGCTGAAAGAACATAATGGCTAAAATTATTGTTTTTCAAGCAGATATTAGCTGGTTTGAAACCTTGCTGAAATGTTCTTCATCCTTTGAGCTTCCTACTTTCCCCCATGCTTAAAAAAAAAGCCCTCCAACATTTTACCTTTTTTTCCCCGCAGTCACCTAAGATAGAAGGATTTTAGCCTCTGGGAGTGAATTTCTATTTTACTCATATAACAAAGCTGGCAGAAGCACATTCTTATACATAGTCTTTTTAACTTCTTTCAGTAAAATAAATCCCTTACAGTTAAGCATATTCTACTTTTACTTTCTTCCACCATTTCCACATCATAACATTTCCCATCTATTTCCCCGTCAATTCTACTAGAGTCGCTTGTTCAATTTCTTCAGCATTTTTATACAAATTCCATTCCATCATTCCATTTTCCCTATCAAACACAAGTACCTTAGACACTGATACATTAATTTTCAGATTCATCTTGGTTGCTCCATCATATAGTCTGACATTTGCTGCAAATAATTCATCAGCCAATAGCATGGCATAGTTTACAAAAGTATATATAAATTCACATCCAACCAACATACCACTAATGTCGATTGAAGCATTTCTTACACATTTGCCCATAAATATGTTTAAGAAACATCATATATCTTTGCTGAACTGAACTCCATGTGTTCACTAAGAATTCTAATTATTCTTATAGTGCACATGCTTTGCTTTCATTCTACTCTTACAGCATTTGTGCCTTTATTCTACTTTCACTCATGTTTCTACAACTTCCATTTCCTCCAAGATTTAATCTTGACACTGCCAAGGATCCCACATTCAGAATGTCTCATTACCCTGCTATCCTTTGTCATATCTACATATTGATGCACTTGTGCTTAAACCATATACTTAGAGTCAACCAACTTTTCAAAGAACTAGAAAGTCATCTTTCTCATTTATTTTTTGGTCTATGAATGAGGTCCAATAACTTTCTTTGAATTTACTCATTTTCCTTTCTTCATTCATTCATGATACTTGATAACAACTTTTCTCTGGGATTGTATTCATTCAAAATGTTGCATAATTTTCTTCCCTAATCACCTTCCTTTTTCTATAGCTACTGTTTACTGGGATGTAACATGCAATGTCTCACCATCCCAAGGGCTCCTAATTTCATAGAATAATCCAGATGAAACCAAATCATACTTTCTGACTTTATCTTTGCTGTTTCATTCATAATGGTTTTCTACTTATAATTGATTCAGCCCTTCTATAATTTATTCCTCTTGCATTACAAGTACCATCAAATATAATTTGAACTTGAGTAGGCTATGGAGAGGTCATAGATTGCAGAATATTGGAAGTTACCAGAAATATACGGTGTCAACTCGCAGAGCTTTCCTGACCTACTCCCAAGTTGCCATAGGCAAGGGGATGGGAATCGCGCCTTGCAGCTGCACCAAGGAATTCATACCTCAGTCAAAACAAGACACAGCTTAGCCATCCGAAGTCAAGGCTATCTCCACAGAGACCTGCAACGGCTGGAGGGAGTGACTTCTACGACTCGCGAAATTGTTTAGTTGGGGAATGTGACTGATGACACACTCTGGGGAGAGGGGAAAACAGGGTCAGAGGCAAGGCACGAATTGGGTGAAGCCAGGGCTGGCTTCACCTAGGTCATGCCGACATGGCGGTCCTAATAACAACTAAATTTTTCTTGCTAAATAGCTTGAGACTCATAATTTTATTAGAGCATCGGTCAGAACCCTGACATCTGGCTTCCTTCCATTGTTTATTTCACAGAACTGTAATGTTGGAAGAGTCCATTTATGCCTTCAAATACAACCATAGGCTCCTGCTGTTCATGTTCTTTCTTCAATTCTTTTAAGACCCAGATTAATTCATTTTTTTTCACAATGATCCCTTGGCTTCAAACTTCTGTGATTCAAATGAAAAGTTGGCAATATATTTATCAATAATGTAAATAAGCATGTCTACACTGAACAGATCAAAGATTTCTGTATTCTACCCCTTTTTGTGATGATGTGATGATGACATTTAGCTTTAAAGTAAGTACATATAAGCATCATACCCCAGCTCAAGTAGTTTTTCCTCCTTTTTTTCTCCATGCATTTACATCTTTATCATTGTTTATCATCATTATTAACCCAAAGAGAACATCTGTGAAATGCTACATTATCCCTTCCCTTAAAATGCCCCATTTCCACTGAACGTTTGGCTTAATTTCTAAATTTTCACCCTCAACTAAAGCCAAACAAAACATTTAAAGAGCAGTTCAAATACACATAAGTAGAGCTGTTCATAAGTTTCGCTAGAAGTGTCTTTAACTTCACTCAGCTGCATTCACTGAGAATACACTGGACTATATTTTATTGAATTAATTTGGGTTTGCACGATCCATTGAACCATAAACTAATCACCCAGTTTGTCCGAGAAGCCAATCACATTTTAGACTAATGCAATATGCAAATATAGTCATCTTAACACTTTTCTGCTTATATCCTGAAAAACATCATTGTAGTGGGAGTGATAGCTCCCAGCTTTCTCCATTATAAGAAATCCCAATTTTATTTAAACAGAACAGCTTCCCCAGCCACCCTTGCAATAACGGCTTCTTAAAAAGAAAGCTGCTTTCTACTTCATTGGAATATACCTGGTCATCTGCCATGCACTTTCAGACCAGCATTTACTTCAAGATTGCAATAGGCAAGGAGAAGTATGCATGTCATTCTCCTAAATCCTTCTATTGTCATTCTTGCTGCTGGTATATGAGCTGAAGATCTTCTAATGGAAAGTTACTGAAGAACAAAATTCTGAGAGATGATGTGCACATATATAGACCAGTTAGAGAGGTTTTCCCACATCTGGTGCTTACTTTAGATCAGGAGTCTTCAAACTTGGCAGCTATGCTGGCTGGAGAATTCTGGGAGTTGAAGTCACAAGTCTTAAAGCTGCCCAGTTTGAAGACCTCTGCTTCAGATAAAACCAGAAAGGGAGTTGTATATTATGATTAAATTTTCACACAATGCTATATAGCCGTGATGGCGAACCTATGGCATGGGTGCCACAAGTGGCACATGGAGCCATATCAGTGGACATGCGAGCTCAGCTCTGGCACATGTGTGCCGGCCAGCTGATTTTTGGGCCTTCTGGGCCCACCAGAAGTCAGGAAAACGCTGTTTCTTGACTCCGGAGGGCCTCTGGGGTGGGGGTGGGGAAGGCCGTTTTGCCCTCCCCAGGCTCCTAGAAAGGCTCTGGAGCCTGGGGAGAGCGAAAAACGGGCCTATCAGGCCCACCGTGCCATCACATGCCAAAAGTGGGGGGGAGCATGGGGAGTCGGGACACATAGAATTATGGATGTGGGCACGCGTGCGTGTGACCCCTTTGCGTTCCCCCCGCTTTTGGCACATGATGGCAAAAAGGTTAGCCATCACTGCTATATAGGGTTTGTTTAAACCATGAGTTATTAAACAAGTCAGATAGTCTCATTTGGAAACATAGTTTGCAAAGAACAATGGCTGGATTCATACATCATGCTAGGCCCAACCAAGCCACTATGATTTAAGGTAGTTTATAAACCTAGCCATTGTTTTCCATTCAGCAGAGAACTCTGAACCTCAAATACCTCTTATTGTTTGAAACCTGGTTTTGATTGAATATTCAATTCTTTTATTGAATGAACAGCTTGGAACCATTTGGCCAATGGTGTGAGCTGCCACAATCCATAGAAAGAGAAATAAAACGGAAGTTATAATATAAGCCCTGACTTCATTGTTCCTAATGATTGGGCTGAACTCTCACAGCTTTTATACTCAAAATCGGGGAGTATTGGGAAACGGTAGAAGCTTTCCATGTGAGTAAGGGGAGTGACTTGGTTCATGCATCATCCTAGCTGTGGTTTGGTCAATTGTGAGTCATTGAATAAGCCACAATGTTATTAGTTTTTATGTAACATGCTAAGACATGGTTTACAAATCATAAGAACCAGGTTCACATAGCACATTGATTCAAAACCAAACAGGCCTCTTTAGCATAATATATAAAGCCAACCTATGTACCTTGCCCCCATCCTATCTTTGCAAGCCAGATAGATTTCTGTCATTATTATCATTATTAATAAATCATGTTGACAATGGGAGCATTATTTGTAGAGATATAAACCTAACCACAAAGTGGTTTTGTGCAATGTGTGTTCTTGCCACTCTTTCTGCCACTCTGGCTATTATTTTAAATTGTATATCCTTGGTGGATTTTAAGGCTACCCTATCTGGGCTGCAAAAAATCCAGATGATAGCAAAGAGATCAAGCTTTTTTGCATCTCATTGTTGCCATCTAATAGTAATTTGGATTTCTGCAGCCAAGATATGGCAAAAGGAAACAGCAGAGCCCCCAAACAACGATTGTCAAGGCAAAAGGTGGCAACCAGGTGGGGTCAAAGACAGAAAACACAAGAGATACCATACCTGCTGCTGCCAACCACATATCATCTGGATTTTTGCAGATTGGATTTAGTAGCCCTTTTCTTTTACCAGTAGTTCTACTGTCCTTTGCTATGTTCATGTTTGTTCTTGCCTTCCTGCTAGTTTAAAGATTCTTGGATTCAGATAATCCTATCTGAATAGTTGTTCTTAGATGCAGATGCTGTCACTGCTGCTTCCATCTCTGGCTAAACTGTTAGCCAGGAAAGGGAAGTTTTCCCATAGAAAAAGAATGGGAAATGAAATTGGGATGCTGTATTGTATGCTTGTCATTTAAGATATCATATAGATAATGCTGAATAGAGGCAGATCCTGCATTAGCATTGAATTGCTAGATTGAATGTTCAATGGGTCTCCAAATGTTATTGCTCTCCAAATGTCTATGGAGATTCTCAATCATCCATGTCATGGGTGTCCCAAAGGTACTTTTCCAAAAAGCAACTGCACTTTCTTTCCCCCCACCCCTTGAAAATGTTTCGCTTCTCATCCAGGAAGCTTCTTCAGGTTTGATCTTTCTTCAGTTCTGATCTCCAAATATTATTGGGGATTATGGAAGTTGGGGTCTAACAACACTAGAGGACTATGGGTTTCCTATGGTTATGTTTTTGGGCAGGGTCGGATTTAGATGAAAAGAGGCCCTAGGCTATTCCACTTATGAGGCCCTTTCACCTATAGTGAAAGTGTAATTTTAATTTTGCTAACAATTTGAATGTAGGCCCCTCTTGATCTTGAGGCCCTAGGCTGAAGCCTAGTTAGCCTATAGGAAAATCCGGCCTTGTTTTTGGGTTAGCTTTGTGATACATGCCAGATGAATTTCAGTTTTTAATCCCCTATTTTCAAGCTCATTGCTTCTCAGGCTCGTATTATATTCATTTATTATTTATTCCACAGGCTTCAAGGCTGTCCCAATTTATTGATTCTGAGCATTTTACTAACCCCAATCTGATAATTAACTAAGATTAAAAGACAAACTGCACATATCCAGAAGAGAATAATCTCACCTGTTCCTCCCCATGAGAGCAGTCCTTTTGGAGAATAGTCCAGCTTCTATTCCCTACCCAGAGCTCCCCATAAAGACCAAGGTCTTCACAGCTCTCTGAAATACTAATAAGGGGCAAGGTCATCCTTATCTTTAGGGGAAAACAATTCCAGAGAAAGTTTGCACTTTCTTCTTACCACCTCTTTCCATTGCACTTAAGTATCTTCCTGACTACAATGGCTATACTTCCTTGCTGTTCTTATTGCGGTGGTTGTTTTTCAATAGTTTCCAACTGTTTGTGACTTGATGGGCATTATTTTGCTTGGATTGTCTTTCTCAGTTGCTTTGTGTTCTTATAAGTTCCGTGATACTATCTTCCCATCAATCTCTTTTTTCAATTGTTTTTGGTTTTTCCAAGCATTAGATTGTAGCTTTTCCAGCAAGCAGCTTGGTTTTATTTTCTCTAGTATGGATGGATTTTTTTCTCTCTTCTTGTGGCCCAAAATATTTTCAACAATTTTCTCTAGCCAACTTCCCGTCTAATAGTGGTTTAGGCAACTGCCATTCCTCACCCTACTCTGACCCTGTGGTGGGTATTGCTTAACTAGGTTGTTCAACAGGGAACTATTTACATCCAGCTCTTTAAAGTCTATTTTGATAAATTAGCTACAATAAAATTTTAGGGACTAAAAGCTTGAAAATGTCTCATAAAGCTAAGAAAATAGCTCTCCCTTCATATTAAATTAATAGCTCTACTCCAAATGGCAAAGAGACAGTGTGCCTTGGGATGTGGAGAAATTACTGGACCTAGTTTTCTCATAGTCTTTCTCCCAAGTAGCAGCTCTCTCTATTTCTTGGCTACTCCCATTATCCCTGGGAATTTTAGAGCCTAGAGAGGTAAAATGTGTTGCCACATCTTCTCTATTAGAATTAGACTGGCAGAGTGGTGGGTTTCAAAATTTTTTACTACTGGTTCTGTGGGTGTGGCTTGGTGGGCGTGGCATGGTTTACTGTAAAATCTCCATTCCCTTCCCAATCCAGGGGAAGGATACTGTAAAATCTCCATTTCCTCCTGATCAGCTGGGACTTGGGAGGCAGAGAATAGATGGGGGCAGGGCCAGTCAGAATTTTTACTATCAGTTCTCCGAACTACTCAAAATTTCTGTTACCGGTTCTCCAGAACTGTTCAGAACCTGCTGAAACCCACCTCTGGGCTGGTATTGCTTGTTGTACAATCTCAGTTTTGTAATAACTAGCCGCAGAATGAGTTTTGTACCCTTTTCATTTACTGTCAGCAAAAGCTTGTTTGAATCCCCATTTCTGACTATGAAAGTGGTATTGTCAATATATTATATATTTAATTAATATGTTGCAATTTACCACTTCCATCATCATTAGATACCTGCTCTGGGACTCTAAAAAATACAAAGTGGATGTGCTAAAGAAATACAAGAGGCTATAAGGACCAACTGACCATAAGTGATAGAAAGTATTATAAATCTGATGTGTTCACATCATTTTTTCTAGCAAGGGATACATGGGGAAAAAAATACTGCTACTCAATCCAAAACCCCTCTGAAGTTACTAGGTTCACATGTCATGCTAAACCATGATTTGTATAAGCATGATTTGTTGTCAGAACTTTACAGGTTCACACAGAATTTCAGAAACTAGGAATGAAAAGCATACCCACACACACATTGAAGACTGCAGGTTCAAACTTTCCAGCCCTTTTTAATAATACTACTACTACATTGGTGTCAGGAGAATCGAAGTGCTTCTGGGTTGAAAAAATTGAATGGTGACATCACCGTTGCCCAGGGAACGTCCAGTTGGGGGCTCCTTTTATGCCCCCATTAAGTTACTCACAGAAGTGGTACCCATCTATCTACTTGCAGTCACCTGCTTTTGAACTGCTGGGTCAGCAAGAGCTGGAGCATGTGACAAGATTATATAACAATGACAATAACAATTAAGTTTGAACATCTGGCTGACTGTGTGATGGACCATAATAAGGATTTATTAAATTGATATGCCACCTGACTACCAATGCATGGTTTACAAATTGTTATTTGAAAACAAATAAAATACAAAGAACACAAAACAAAACAAAAAAACCACCCCCAAAATGACACAGGAAAAAAAATCCAGATGAGAATAAGGAAAAGGAACAAAATTTACCACCAAATTTCATGAGAAGATCTCAAGACTTGGTCTTAAGTGCCAGTAAGGACCATAGGATACAGAGAGATCATAGGCTACTCATTTCGGTCATGCTGTGATTTTTAAATCTTATTCCTGGACCCAGACAACATACTAAACTAAGCCACAACCAAACAAATCACATTAAGGCTTAGACTGATATACAGGAAAGTCACTATCCGCTTTTTTACCTTCAAGTTCCTTATTAAAGACAACTTTCTCCATACTGATAGGCAAGCCGAGTTAGTGCTGCTAAATAAGCCTCAGTGAAGCTTCTTCCATGAAACTTGCAACACAGAGTCACATGCTCCAGTTCGCTATATAGGCTAAGACTATCACTCCAAGCACAGATACAGGCAAAATACAGTTCTACCAAGCGTCTTGCTCTGTTCTGCATTATGAGAGGGTGATGACAGGATCAGTCAGTAAAGAGAGCCACAGAAGGGAAATGTAAAGTTATAAGGAGAGGTAAAAACAACTAAGGCAGTCCCTGGTGCTTGTCATTTCAAGCAGCCTTAGGGAGAAAAGGCAAGAAAGATCAAGATGCAGAATTCATCAATAAACTCTTGACATTTTCACTATGGACTTCAGCATATAGTTGTCATGAATTCAGATATTTCCCTAAAATCCATAAAACAAAAATATTCTTCTTTCAATGACTGTATTCTATGGGGATTGGGAGATGGGTAGATTAAACTTTGGGTATATATCTCAGTAGGCAACACCTCCACTTGCTCAAGAGGACCTGAAGGACTGTGGAAATGAAAAGCAGTGATAATCCTATTACCACTCTAACCTTACCGTGCATAAACAGTAATATACGGTAAATATTAAATGAACTCTGAAGTCCTTATAAAAAACAAAAAAGAAATCAGTGCTGTAAGAAGGAAACATCTTCCTTTTGTTTCTTCTTGACCTTCCAGATCAAGGAAAAAGGGCACACTCTGGATCCTTTCCATCAAAGTGTCCTTTCCATCTTGTTAGATTTAGGATTTGTCTGATGTTAACAAACAATCAAGCAGAAAACAATACCCTAATCAAGGAACTACGGTATCAATGAGAAAAACCACATTCCCACAAAACTGGCAGGCTACTATATATAAAAAGGGAGCAAACCCATATTCACCCACATCTTGTCAAGTAATGAATGAGAGCACCAAAGACTCCATAACGAGTATTCAGTTTTTCTGCACTGTAACCTCTTGAATATCTCCATCAAGGAGGCTGAAGCAATTTTATCTGCCTACTTAAAATATCCCAAAAGAAGGCAGACAGACATTTTCATATGTCCATCCAGGAAATTGACTCCTTCTGCATATTTATGGAGTCAGCAGAAGTTGAGCTCAGCCTGAAGGAGACTTCACCTTTAATTACATGCAACAACCTCTTTATTATTTACAGATACACATATACACTCCTTCAGAACATAAAGGACCAGCCATTCATGGGTGATGCGTAACTTTGCTAATTTTCTCTCCTTCATTAAATAGTAACCTTTCCATTCTGAGAGAAGGACATTTTCTCCCTTGCCTCCTCCCATCCACAGTGAGTTTCCCTGAAGGCTGGTCATGCTTGGTGGCAGGGAACAATGAGCTTCTTTTGCTCATGTGGACTCTTCCTAGCAAGGCATGCCTATCCAAAAGGGCACCCGTTCTAGAAGTAGCTCTGCTTCACCTTCCTATCCTGCATTACCTTGTCCAAGCCGGCTTCTTTCTGCCAGGAAAATGGGGAGATATTACATGACCCATGGTCTCCTATCGTTTCCTTAGTACATGGCCAAGTGAACTGCAGTGATGGTGACAATTTGCTCCAGGTAAAATTAAGCCAGTCGTAGGCATACAAAAACCTCAAATATGTGGTGAAAGAACAATTGGTGAACTTCCGAGATGGATATCTTTTCTGCATAACCTTGAGGGTATTTTGTATTGTTGATTTCTAACATCCTGGGAAACAAGTCAAAATATTTGCATGGGAAATATTGTTTTGGTTACCCTTCTTACCCATTCAATGGAGAATGTGCCATCATTGATTCACGTTTCACAAATTGTAATTTAGCATAGATAATATATTCTCACTAGTAACCAAAAACGAGCTGCCCAACATTTCTGTAGGCTGGGTGATCATTCCAGAACTAGTGGTACACAGATTGAAAATGCATGTTCAGACAAGAAAATAATAACATTTTTACCCTTAAAAAATGGATGTATCTTCAACTGTTGGTTTTCCATGGCAGGAAGAGATCTTGTAGAGCCACCAAATGACTGTAAAGAGTCTATACTAAACCTAAGATATCTGTTATTTTCTCACAAGCAGAATAACCATAATGAAAACTATCTTCATTTTCCAAGCACAAAATGCAGGGCATCCAGGACCACAAAACTATCTCACAGCAAAAATGAATACTCAAAGAGAAAAAATAGAGTGGTGAATAACCATGAAATGCAAACTGATTGCTCAAATATTTAAAGGTGTTCTTCTTCCTTCAACTTCAGTAGATTGACTTGTTTCTGTTTTGTCATCTGGGAGCTTTTAATGCAAAGGTGAGTTACCTCAACGCCTGTGCTCTCTGAATTCTTAAAAGATTCCTGGCACTGGATGTTGCTGCATTAGAAATGTGTAAGCAAAACATTTGCTTAACCTCCCAGTGAAATCAACAGGATTTAAAATTGCTTCATGGTGGCTGGCTCATACGGTAATTAAGCTTGGATCATTAAGCAGTACCCTTGGGTATTCTATCTAGGGAAAGGACTGGCCACTTACTGGAATATCACTCAATTGCTCTTCTGGAGCTCTGTGTCTGATCATAATCACTTCAGAATAGCCGTAAGAAGTTCTCATACTTTTAAAAACTCCTGAAAAGCTTAGGTAATGATTGACCCAGGAGAGGGCATGGACATAGGATCATAGTTGCAAATGACCTTATTTTAACTAGAAACTTTGCTTCACCTCCAAGAAAAGGAGCACACTGACAAAACTGTTCCAAAAGGTGACTTCACTCAGCAGCTTCATATAGATGTTAAATAGGAATAAAGGGTCATATCTCTGCAAATTCAATAAGGGGAGATAAAGACTTTGTTTTGACCCATGAGTAACCCTTAGATTCTAAGGCTTAGAAGTTCTTACCTGAGCTTGATTGGGTTCATTGTTTGTCTTTCTCCAGTGGTACATCTAGCTATCTCATATTCTATTTCATCACCAGAGCACCTTTGAAAATCCTCCAGGATCCAGAAGCATACGTTTAGTAATAAGCATGATCCAGTCCAAACCATTGTCACCTTCCCATTCCAAGTGACAGGAAGAGCCTCAATCAAACCAGGTACCAGAGTTTAAGAACTCCTAAGCTCTCTTTGAAACCCAATATGGTTCATCAGGCACCTAGAGTGAACCATTCAAGCATACCTGCAGGCCGGTATGGCACCAGAGAACTCCAAAGCCAACAAGGAGCAGTATGTCCATGAATTTGAAAACTTGTCTGGAGAGGAATTACTGGTCCACTCGCTATCTTTTCATTCCACCACGGTCATTGGTTTCACTTTTAGCAGAACCATCTTCAGTTTGCCATTTCATTCTCCGAAGTCAATTGTTGGTATGGTTCCATGAGCATATCACATATTGATTTTTTTCTATTTCTGCTTTTCTTTATTGAAAAGTCTATAATTGCATCAAAAATCTATTGGCACTTTCAAACCGTGTTAAGCTGTTGTAGATGCTGGAGTAATAAAGAAATAACTCCTCACCCCTTACTCTGTGCAAAGTAAAATTAAATCATATAAATAATAATGTTGGATTGCCAATATGATCGCCAACATCCGATGATGGATATGGCACAAGAAGAAGAAGAATACTCTACCCCCTCCATATTTTTTTTATTTCATGTTTTGAACATTTGTCTGTTGGTATGAAAAAAGCCAAGTAATTCTTATAAGGGTAGGCTGCAAAGCCATCAAGCCACCTTCCCCTTGAAAGGCCAGAGGGTGGCTGAACACAGCTAAATTGGAAACAGGGTGAGATAAACATTCCTGAACATCGGGAAATGAACTGTGCATAACATCTGCAGAACTAAAAACATGTCAGGCCCCCAAACCAAAAATTCCAAGTGGAGATTCTTCCAAACTGAGTTCTTCTATTGTTTCAGACCAGCGGTGGGCTTCCAATATTCTTACCACCGATTCACTGCACGCACGCACATTTTGTGCACGTGTGCACCTTCAGCACATGCGCCTGGCCTTCCACACATGCGCTTTGCTCATTTGTACACCTTCCGTGCATGCGCCGGGCCTCGAAAATGTGCCTAAATAGGACGGCATAGAGGCGAGGCGCCCCCCCCCAAATCTCCACTACTGGTGCGAACCGGTTGAATACCACCTCTGTTTCAGACCTATAGACAAACTCTTGCCAGATGATACTCTATTATCTGTATCTAATATATAAACTATGAGCTATTATGTAGAGACTGTCTTCATCCTCTTTTTTTCATATATAATATCTGGGCTGAGCTGCCTCTTATTCCTCTGGAATGCAACCCTCCTTCCTCAGAATCCACTTCCTCACTACATTCCCTCACATATAACTTCAGAAAAAGAAAGTTTTCTGTAGTTTCAAATATAGCTCAACTGAATAAAAATCAGCTTTGCTTTTGAATACAGCTGATTGTCATGGGATCACAGAACTTTTGAGTTGGCTTTATAGCAGTACAAAATCCTCAAATATAAATGTTGCTGGCTTATACATTCCCTTATGCAGCTCCCTTATGAACTGTGTTTCTCAATGCAAGCGCTGGGCTGTGATGCATACACATTAGAAGGATATGAGCAAAACACATGAATGCATGTTGTCCTTTAAGTTTTCATTTAATAAAGATAGCCAAATGATTAACTGAACTATTGGTCATCCTTGCCATCGAAAAAGCTGTTAAAATGATGATGAAGCAATATTTTTAAACTGCCTACATATCAGTACTAGATAAAATAAACTGCTAAGCACCAACAAAGGATAAAAGAAAATAAGGACATCTGTCCTTTCGCTGGAATTACTTTCCAAGGGTATAGCCAGCATCACCACCATCATCTGCTGCCCTTGACTAGGATTAAAAAGATGCAAGGTCTTCTGTCATGCACTACTGGCTATTTGTAGCCTTGGTGCCACATTAAACCAACAGGAAAGATTTAATCCATGAAAATTCATTAGACACAGTGCAAGCAAATGATCAGAGAGAAGCAAATGAAACACACAAGCAGATCCAGCAATAAAAACGGGGAAATTCAGAGGGGAAAAAAAAGAGAGTACTGTTCAATGCTCTTCTGTGTATTTTTTTTTTATTAAAGTACAAGATATTAGGTCAGCCTTCCTGCAGCTTGGTCCCTTCCAGATGTTGAAAAGGAAAAGTTATATCATCCTCAACCACAGCATTTTGTGTGATGAGATTTGTCCAGCACTTGCTGGCTTGGGAAAAGTTCTCAATGAGCTTTCTTTTAAAAAAAAGTAAAATAAAATAAACCCCTACCTGATTCTTAGGAGGAAAAACACCATAAATATTCTGCATCAGAACTGTGTTACCTTCCATTTCATTCTCACATTGGTTAAGTCAAGTATGAAGCCTATGGTACCATAATTTTGGCTCCATGATGGTTGGTGAGACGCTATAAATCACTGTTGGGTAAATGGCCTCTCTAAGTCTTTTTAACAGATCTCTTATATTATCAGCTTTTATTCCTTCTGCATTTTTCCACTGACATTGAAAGCTGCCTGCCTCCTCTCTCATGGTTTTTTTTCCCCCCAGTTGGTACACTTAAGTAAACACCAACAAAATATGATTTGGAGAAAGAAGATAGATGTATGAATGCTAGCTTTAGACTGACACACACATATCTTATGCAGACTGTAAGCCAGTTAGTTGGGAGACGTGGGGTTTAAATCCTGTTTCGGCTGCAGATTTGAGCAGGTCACACTCTTTCAGCCTTAGCATCTCGGCTTTAAAATGGGAACAACAGTGATCCACTGAATGGGATTGTTTGGGCTGCTGAATAAAATGAGGTTATACAGCGCTATGACATTTTAAGTGGCATAGAAACGATGTTAATAAAACCAATAGTTCATGACTTCCTAGTGTCATGCTAACAAAATCCCCCTTCCTGCTGACATCCGCCCTCCCTGAAACAGTGAGCAGTAACGTAAAAAGAAATGTGATTTTCAGAGTTATTAGTATGCTATGAACTTGCTTGTCAGACTGCCAGTGGGTAGGTAAAGCTTTCTGAATCAGGTCCTTATTATTTAAGCCATATCGCAATCAACATGAAAAAGACTCACTTTAGATTGCAGAGAATAAAGCATCTTGACATGTAACAGAAGCACCCAATTTTCAATAAAGATATTAAACCTAAGCCTCAGAAAGAAAAAGAAAAAAAAAGAGGGAGGAGAACAATTACATCATTTTTTTAATTTTTTTTTTTTTTGCTTTGAGCTAATATGAAAAATGTCAATTTATTTAACTAGGTGAACATTCACAATTCATAAGCACCCTGAAAATTAGATCCCTTTTGATCCTCTATTTTGCCTGGAAGCTTCTTTAACAACTTTTCACAATTCCAAGGTTTTGATGCAGGCTGATGGCCTGGAAAGAGAAAAAAAGCTCAGAAACTAACAATTCTTTCTCTGCAAGGCTCCTAAAGAAGGCACTTATTTTTTTATATATATAACCTCTTCTACAATCACCAGGAAACTGACATAGGGAAACCTAATGGGCAAAGACACATTCTGAACAAACTAGGGGTAGGGTCCATCATAAACCAGGCACAGATTCCCTCCAGACCTCTATCCATGCCAACACTTTCTTGCAGTAAGTACATAGTGGAGAGAGTAAAACATATACAGAACTGAGTCATGGTGTCTGTATTTAGTTCATTTTTAAAACATTATTTAAGAGTGAAACTAGGCCATTTTTATTTTAATTAATTTTCTTATTGTTTTACTGTACATGTGTTTTGCTAGGGCTAGAGCAAGGTTGTCAAACTCGCGGCGTCACATTTTTGTCACATGATGTATCGCGACCTTTTCCCCTTTGCTAAAATGGGGGTGGGGTGATGCATCTGGGCTGTGGGCCGTGAGTTTGACACCCCTGGGCTAGAGGGATCACTTGTAAATAGGACCTGCATCTCTTTCAGACCCTGTGTGACCACTTAAGCTTACAAGAACTAGAAGATTGTGCTGATATGTGGAGTGTACTTCAGTTTTAAAATTATATAAATGACACTCTATAACAGCAATCCAATATTCCCTCACTTGTTGGCTCTCTTATTTCAAAAATTATGATATAGAAAGTCTACTTCCATATCTAAATTGTGGAATTACAGAAACTACTGTAATTCTATGAACTATTTGACTTGGTTGTAGTCTTTCTTACTTTTATCAGAAACTGTTTTGATCAGATTTACTGATTTCTGCTTTCTTGTGTTGTTTTGTGTTGTTAAATCACTCCTAATTAGGTAGAGGGAAAAAAGAGTAAGCAGAAAAAGTTAGCAGAGATTCAAAGATATTGTCTGCCTCTTTCATCCCAATGTAGATCACAACATTAATTATTTAGAAGAAACCAGTAGTCTTTTGCCCAGTAACAAATGTAATGTATTAACAAAATCAATACTGCGTATCTCTAATCAGTCTGGTATTCTTGAGGCAATAGATTACAAACAATATTAACCTTGCATTTGTATGGATTCTTCTTTCAAAAACTGCTGGAAAAGTAAAAAATACAAAAAGAATGAGCAATTTGTGTACTTTTGGAGAGAGAAATAAAGGTTTGGTATTCTTTTCAATAGTTTTCTGCATCAACAAAATACCCTTATACTGTAGTACACAGCAAAAAATGTAGCCTAGTCAAATGCTCATACTATAAAAATTATACTTTTCTTTGAGAATTTGATGAAACACTTGTAATCTTTATTTGAAACTTATTTACACCCATATAGTGAATTTTATCTTACAGCATCTAAGATTTTTGTCAAATGCAAATAGTAGCGTTTACTCACTTCCTTCTTATTCATCTATGACTATGCAAGGATATATGGTGCTAGGGATGGTAAATTCCAAGTCTAATCTGGATCTGGACAATTTTGTTGTGGTATATCTGGAAAATTAAAACAAAAATGAGAAAACTCTCAGCTCATTACAAACCAGCTATTATATGCTCTGGACATCGGAGACGTGGCCCTACAGTAGGTCAGCTTTTTCCCCAGTGGGCAATTCAAGCTGGTGATGTTGAGGATGAGACTTTAATGGCCACTAAGATATGGAGTGCCACAGGGTTCAATTCTTTTCCCTCTGTTGTTCAATATTTCCATGAAGCTGCTGAGGGAAATCATCTGTTGATTTGGATGCAATATAAATAATACTATATGCTGATGACATCTAAATGTACATCATCTCCTTAGCTGGTCCAGTGAGGCTGTGAAAATCTTGTCTTGGTAACTGCAAGTTGTAGAGTCTGGATGGGACAAAACCAGTTCTAGCAAGACATAGTTACTGCTATTTTTGGCCTGCCTGAAGTCATCTTTTGAGGGGGAGGTACTATCTGTGAGCGAGCAGGTCCATTACTTAGAGATTAGATTAGATTAGATTAGATTAGATTAGATTAGATTACATTACATTACATTACATTACATTACATTACATTAGAATTTTTTATTGGCCAAGTGTGATTGGACACACAAGGAATTTGTCTTTGGTGTATATGCTCTCAGTGTACGTAAAAAGAAAAGATACATTTGTTAAGAATCATAAGGTACAACACTTAATGATAGTCATAGGGTTCAAATAAGCAATCAAATCATACTAGGAAACCATCAATATAAATCGTAAGGCTACAGCAAAAAGTTACAGTCATACAGTCATAAGTGGGAGGAGATGGTGGGAAGGAATGATGAGAAGATTAATAATAATAATAATAATAATAATAATAATAATAATAATAATAATAATAAAAAATTCAGTTCAGCTTTTGTTTTACCAAACAGATTTGAAGCTGTTTGGTAAAACAAAAGCTGAACTGAATTTATTAATTGAAAACACAAAAGAATTCAGCCAAGACATCGGTATGCAGTTTGGAATTGACAAATGTGCAACAATAGCAACCAAAGCAGGCAAGATCATAGAAGAGGATGGAATAGAACTAGAGAATGAAGAAATGATAAAGGCAGTAAAATCAGAAGAAGGCTACAAGTACTTGGGGATATTAGAAGCCTCTGACTTAATGCATAATAAAGTCAAGGAATTAACTTCAGCCAAGTACATTCGGCGAATTCGTAAGATATTAATGTCCAAATTGAGTGGAGGAAACATCATAAAAGCCATAAATACCTGGGCTATACCTGTGATTAGATACTCTGCAGGAATAATTGACTGGACCCAGATAGAGTTAGACAATTTGGACAGAAAAACAAGGAAGCTTATGACAATGAATCATGCCTTGCACCCTAAAAGTGGTGTTGACCGATTATATTTACCAAGAGCAGAGGGTGGTCGAGGACTCCTACAAGTAAAGCAGACTGTGGAAGAAGAAAAACACAGCTTGAATGATTACATCCAGAAAAGTGAAGAACCAATGATTAAGGAAGTAAATAAAGGAGGCCTTTTAAAGACAACTAAAACAAAAGCAGAATATAAGAAAGAAGTAATTGAGCAGCGAGCTGAAAATTGGAAACACAAAGCTCTGCATAGCCAATACTTGAAAAGTATTGAAGGCAAAGCTGACCAGAAACTAACTTGGAACTGGTTAAGATCAGGAGTACTGAAAAAAGAAACAGAAAGCTTTATTTTGGCAGCTCAAGAACAAGCCCTAGCCACAAACTGATGAAGGCAAAAATTCAACATGTTACCACCAACAGCAAATGCCGCCTCTGTAATGAGAAAGATGAGACAGTCGACCACCTGATCAGTGGGTGTAGCAAAATTTCACAAACTGACTACCTACAACGCCATGACTGTGTTGCTAAGATAATTCACTGGAAATTGTGCCAGACGTTTGGATTTGAGTACAGCAAAAACCACTGGGAACATCAGATTGAGAAAGTTTTAGAGAATGAGAAACTCAAGATCTTGTGGAACTTTAGGATTCAGACTGACAGGCACTTGGTCCACAACACACCTGACATAACAATAGTTGAAAAGAAAAAAGTATGGTTCATTGACATTGCAATACCTGGTGATGCAAGGATTGAAGATAAGCAGCAAGAAAAAATTACAAAGTACCGGGACTTGCAAATTGAAGTTGAGCGACTGTGGAAAAAGAAATCATGTGTTGTCCCAATTGTAATTGGAGCCCTTGGAGCAATACCCAAAGGGCTACCCTGCTATTTAGAAATTCTAAATTTGCCGGACTTGAACATTTTGACTTTACAAAAAAACACCTTACTCGGAACAGCTTACATCCTCCGACGATACCTTAACAGTTCCTAGGTCCTTGGTTAGGACTCGAGCTGCTGAGCTATTAACCAGCCTCAAAGGCTGTGAATCTCACTAAAGATTAACCAATAATAATAATAATAGTAGAGGTTCTTCTGGACTCACACCTACTGCTCAATGGGCAGGTAGAGGTTGCAGCCAGAAGGGAATTCATATAGATGTTTTTGAGACACAACTTGTGGTCTTACCTGAGGCATGAGGAACTTGGTTCAATAACCTATGCCCTCATTACAACTGTGCACTGTATTTTGGGCTGTCTTTGAAGATTATGCAACAGTACAGTTAGTTCACACTTCAGGCAGTGTTAGCTACAGAAACAGATTTCTGGGTGCCATTGAAAATGCTGCTTTTGACCTTATTAACACCTAGGTTCTTAGAGAAGTTTCTGGAGTTGACATATCTAATATGCTGCTAACTATTGCTATCCCTTATTTCTGCAAAATGAGGAAAGCCAAGGCCAGGAGGTATTATTTCTCTGTTGTGTTCTTGGTCTTGTGAAACAGTTTACCCTCAGAATTCTTTCCTTCATGGTATTCCAAAAAATGGCCATGATGCAACTTATCCAGAAGGCATTTAATGAATAACAATGACTATTCTTTTTTGATTTTGATTTTTTATTTAAATAATTATTTTTATTAAGATTGCATTGGATTAGTGTATTTTAAACACAAACTGTTGATAATTTAATGCTGATATTTATTTTTCTTAAATAAAGGTGTTTTTTTTTTACTATTGTAAGCAATTGGGAGTCCATGATGGGTTATAAATGTGATGATAAATGATAGCATGACCAGGTAATATCACCTAATGATTTTAGCTAACCCATACACCTCTGGCAGTTGAAGCCAATAATGAGTGAAGGGCCAGGTTAAAACATGCACAATGTAATGAATACCACCAAGCATTCCTTTTTCTTTCTCTTTTCTTTCCATTCCCTCTCTCTTCCTGCCTCCTTCCCCTCCCTTACTCCCTCCCTACTTTCTCTATCCAAGAATTCAGATACCAATTTGAATAGCATTTTTTTTCTCTTGAGTAGATTATCCTGAAAGAGAATCACCAGCCCCTAAAATCACCTTCGTAGCTTCCATGCTGAGGGTGCCTTTGAACCTGGGCTCCCCCCAATTCTATCCCATTTACTAAACAGCTATACCATTCATGAAATTTAACCAAATCTAAAACAATCCTAGCATTGTGTTTATGAATTAATATAGTAGGGTGCTGTTTCTGTCTTCAAAATTATCCAGTCATTGGTCAGCACTGCCCTTATTTTCTATTTCAAATCCAAGATTAGTACAAAAGTGGATTAATGCCAACTTTTTCTACTTCAGGCAGCAGGATGTGGATCACTACTGGCTCCAGGGCTTAATGACAAGACTCCTAGTGGGATATGGGTCTCACTCTGAGATGGTGTCATGATTAATGTACTAGTGCCATTAGAGATGGTAATATTTATAAGCAAATATAGGCAAACAACAGACCTCCTTCCCCATATACAGTTTTTTTAGTTTATGTGATCTTGTCTTTATTTTAGTCATAAAAGACAATGGAATCATTCTTGACTGAAATACTTCCATATTTTTTTAAAAAAAATTGAAGGAAATATTCAGATAATCATATCAACCGCATTAAAAACCACTTCTGGCTTTTGAATATTCTACTGATGATAGGAAGACATTAGGATGAGTTTTACTCAAATTTAAATAAGAGAGCAATGCAGCCAAATTGTCATCTCACACTACATTTCTATCTCAAGGCGGAGTATACTGCAGTAACGGGGACACCAAATTCTGAAGCAAATTGCACGTAAACATTGTGTGCCGTTTAAGGAACTCACAAGGGATGTAACACATTCTGGCAGAATGCCATTCCATCAGATTAGAAGGAGCAATGTTTTCATGGGTGTACAGTCCCTTACCCCCCCTCCCCCAAATACCTGAAAGCTTTTATAGAGGAAAACCACCTCATTGACACTTTCAGACAAGCCAAGCTTATTCTGCCAGTTCTGAAAAAAAGAATAAAATAGCTCTACTCCTGCAATTTGAATTCCAGGCTGGGTCACAGAAAAGACAGGAAGTGCATCTATACATGCCTCTTTGCAGTCAGGGATTATGATTCCTAAACCACAATTCATTGCTGATCGCTCTTTCTTGCTTGTGTGAGTTAGTTTAGTTCACAAACCAGGGCAACTCTTATCTCTTTTTTGGGGTGGTGGGGGTTAGTTTTATCTGCAAACTTAAAAGGTCAGCTTCTTCTAATTAGTCAAAGTTGTATGTCTCACCATCCAAGATCTATGACTAGATTTTTACCAAGAATTAAACAATTTTCAACCACTAAAGCTAAGAGTACCACTGAAAGTAGGAACAAAACTGAAGGTAGAACACACTGTGATCTTTATCTGTAAAAGAAACCATTTGCCTGCTATTATTGTGGCTTTAGGGAGCTGGAATCATCCTCATTTAACACATTCATTCCTTTTGTAGATTAATTTGCCAGCTACCATCCCTCATAGTTTGCTGAGGGAGGATACATTGTGGAAAATGAAAAAGTCCATTGTACCAAGCCCCATAACTAGAATGCTGTTTTTGAGAGGAGACTGATGTATGCCCCATTTCTCAATCAGCCAATAGGAACATCAGAGCCAAACCAATTGAGATTGTAACCACAGCCTAACAACGATGTCCCTTGGCCTTTCCATTCTTTAAATGAGAAGACATTAAGACTCAGTGAATGCTCAAGACTAAAGTTTTGTGTTTCAGTTAAAGAGTTAAGGAGAAAAAAATTCTGAGGTGCTGTCCCCTTCCCTTGGTGGACTCAACACATACTTATTTAGATTTAATGGCTCACCAGGGATGAGGGTGGGGGAGAGAGAACCATCTTATTTTTCACCTCAGGCATAATTTGGCCTATACCTTTCAAAAGCTTGATGGGGGCAGGGTAGGGAATGGCCCTCCCTGCATTCTTGTCAAAGGGAGAAGGAAATATCTGCCAAGGAGAAGCCAATGGGACACTGATGAGAAAGGAAACAGTCAAAGGGAAGACAGACAAATATGGAAATACCAAAACATTCCAGGAATAGAACCAAGAAACACAAATTTTTGAGCAAGCTCATTGGAAACTAAATCCTTTGTTAAGAACTGGACAATTGAGATGGGTGGACAGGTCTTGAATGACCTTGATTTCTTTTTCTGTTTTCCAAAATAGACCAACAATGGGCTGAAAATGTAAATAACCACAGAATTAATGAGGTTCAGAGGCAGTTAATAGGCATAAAAGCCAAGTATACAGGAAATAAACAGCTCTGTTCCAGAGTGTTAGGTAGTAAAGTACTTCTGATTTTTGCAATGTTTCCTCAGTTAAATAAATGCTCCATTTCAGCATATGATTTAGCATTTCAGCATATGATTTAGCATCCCTCTGGAATACAGTGGTTGCTCTGTGGTGTGCATTTCCAACTGCCTGCTGAGCTGCTATATTTCCTCATTCGAAGAAATGGCTGCAATAGAGAACCTGGTCTGTCCCAAATCTCCTTCAAATAAATAAAGACAAAGTACTGGCCATATTAGTGATATGTCTACTTTGAATCATTGGCCTGTCTCACGCGATCCTCCCAAACATGAAGAGACTCTCTGTGCTAATACCTATTCACTGGGTTTGTGGGGCTTATTCAGGGGTGGGTTCTAATTTTTTGTACTACCGGTTCTATGGGCGTGGCTTATTTTGTGGGCGTGGCTTGATGGTCATGTGACAATTCTTTAGGATTTAGCAGAGGTACTGGTCTACCAGGCTTTTAACTGCTTGCAGAGCTGTACCGGTCTACCCATTTATTTTTGCAGGCACCGGTCTACCACCAAACTGCCTTTTACCACTGATCAGCTGTAGGGTGGCCCTTTGAAGCCCGGCAGCAAGAGTTTAAACAGTTCTTCCTTATAGCCCATCAGCTGAGACTCAGGAGGCAGCAATAGATCGGGCGTGGGGCCAAATAAAAGGTAAGAATAATGCGGGGGGAGCAGAACCGGTTCAGTGACATCATATCGTCACCGCTACCGGCTCGGCAGAACCGGCCCGAACCGGGAGGAACCCACCACTGGGCTTATTCCCCAAAAAATGTGCATACAAATGAAATTTTGTCCTGCTTTCAGGGTCAGTATTCCTGTGGCTTTAAAAATTACTTTAGGTGGCTTGTGTCTAGTCTTAATGATTGGATCTGGATCAGAGGTGGGTTTCAGCAGGTTCTGACCAGTTCTGGAGAACCAGTAGCAGAAATTTTGAGTAGTTCAGAGAACCAGCAAATGCCACCTCTGGCTGGCCCCAGAGTGGGGTGGGAATGGGGATTTTGCAATATCCTTCTCCTAGGAGTGGGGTGGGAATGGGGATTTTGCAGTATCCTTCCCCTGCCACACCCACCAAGCCACACCCACCAAGCCACGCCCACAGAACCGGTAGTAAAAAAATTTAGATTTTATCACTGGATCTGGATAATAGTATCTAATATCTGGAGATCCTTCTGACCTACTAAGGTTACCCCCATCTAATCTCTAATTTTAATGGTTTCAGAGCACAAAACTACTTCATTGAAAACTTAGCAGTGTGCACAAACTGAACTTTATAGAATTCTGAAAATGTAGGGGGAGGGGTTGAAATACCAGTCAAAGTCTTGCAGGAGCAGCTCGGCAATTTGCAGCGGATCCTAACAAGCCTGAAATGCAGAGGGGATGCTTAATCGCATCATGGCCTCCGGACACTAACTCAGACAAAGCGCAACGGCAGTGTCCCTTATCTGGCCATCGCAGAAAGCAAACTGCTTGTTTTGCATTTTTTTCATAACTTAAAAGCCAGAGAAGTAGAACCAAGCTGAAATCAGGAGAGCTTTTGCAAACCCTTCCCTTTGTTCCTATTTGTGAGAATAAAGAGGCAACGGAAAGCAAACAACTCAGGGGATTTTCTGTTTCTCTAGTCAAACATAGTATGAGCGGTTCAAAAAAGGCTAATTAAATTCCAAAATCCCTGAGCAAATTCATTAATAGCGATTTTCGAATAAGCAGCTACCTAAAGAAGCTTTCAAGGTGGGGAGTGATTGATATGGGGAAAAAAAAGAGTATTGGGGAAAGTGGGCATAAGGGAAGGAAATGGTTCCTTAAAATGTGGAACAAGCTATTGTTATAAGACACCACAATGTAGGCCAAATTGTAGCTAGGGTGTTTCTGGGTCCATTTTTAAGACCATTTTTAAGAACACACCATTAGCTCATCTATTTCCAAGCTTTTACAGTGCATGTTGAAACAAATTTGGGATCCCTCTGAGTTCTCTTCATCTGTTTTTAGATCTAGGCCAGGGATGGCGAACCTTTTCGGCACCAAGTGCCCAAACCAGAAAGTGTGTGCACGCGTGCGCCGGAGCCCCAGAAGCTCGAAGACCAGCTGGCTGGTGTGCGTATGCGTACCTGGTCTTCTGGTTTCTGGTGCTAGCTGATCTTCACGCCTGCCGGAGCCCTGGAAATCCGAAGACCAGCTGCCCAATGTGCATGTGCACCAGCCAGCTGGTCTTTGGGTTTCCGGCACCAGCTGGTCTTCCTGCCCACCGGAGCCCTGGAAACCTGAAGACATGTGCGAAGATCAGCTGGCCAGCACACATGCACTGGAAACCCAAAGGGCAGCTCGTAACAGCACACATAGAGGACTCTGCATGCCACCTCTGTCACGCGTGCCATAGGTTCGCCATCACGGATCTAAGCTGATAGTCACAAGACTATGATCATGGGCAAGAGAATATTTTTCCAAGATTGCAGAAATATCAACCAAAGTATCTGCCTCAGTTTGTATCATGTATTGATTAATTAGGAAAATGATATAAATATAAAACAAACAGATGTTATATTCATCTAAATATATGCGTCTGTTGATTTTCCCTTTCTGATACATTGTAATATGATTGGTGGGCAGTAATCAAAAATTGAT
Source organism: Arizona elegans (assembly GCA_022577455.1). NCBI lineage: Eukaryota > Metazoa > Chordata > Lepidosauria > Squamata > Colubridae > Arizona > Arizona elegans. Next base: position 115,975,845 of record JAKOOJ010000003.1, read on the forward strand.
CCAGCAATTTTTGACATAAAACCATGTATAAAATTTCTAAACGTTGCAGTTCCATAATTACAGCAAAGTGCATGCAAAGTGAACCAGTTGTTACATTGGTTGAATCCCACCACTGTTCATATTTATGATGGTTGAGTGTTCCTGGGTCATATGACTTATCTTTTGTGACCTTGTGACAAGTCAATGGGGAAGCCACATTCATTTAACCACCGTGTTACTAATTGAACAATTGCAGTGATTCACTTAACAAAAATGGCAAGAAAAGTCATAAAATGGGACAAAACTCACTTAATAAATTTCTCACTTTAGCAACATAAATTCTGGGCTCAATTGTGGTTGTAAATCGAGGACTACCTGAATAGCAATATCGCAATACTCTGGCCTGCATTCAGATACCCATTTGAGTAGCTGCAATTATGGCTGCATGGTAGCATGGTGACAAATCTGAATTCATAAGCTCTTTGAGATGGCTGCAAATTGGGCCTATTAGATCTGGACTACAAACATTTACATAACCACTAGGGGGGCAACAAATACATTTTTCCTTGTGATAGTGGTGAATATCTGTAGCTTCAGTGTAGGATGAGGGTGGAGGTTTGTTCTCCGAGTTTGTGGGTTGGTTTCCGAATGGTTCATTACCAAGCTAAGTAACATCTCCAGTGGAATTTAGGGAATGTCAGTGTTGGTGTTCTTCTGTTTATGTGGTGAGGTTTGGTGTGGTCAGTAGGTCTTGTGATGGGAGGGTCACATCAGATGAGGGTTTTGTGATGGGTCTAGTGATGGACCTTATGATGGATCAGGTGTAAGTCCCATCAGATGAGGGTCTTGTGATGGATCAGGTGTGTTCAAAAAATTAATCCAAATTTTGTGTACTCTGATTGGCAACAACTCTTAAGGAAAGGTTATATCCATCTATCTATCCATCCATCCATCCATCCATCTATCTATCTATCTGTATCTATCATCTATCTATCTATATTACATTTATATGGCTGCCCATCTCACAAGAATTCTCCCTCTTTTATAAAAGATTTTTAATTTTTAATATTTTTTAGTATTTTATATATTCAAATTTTAAAATTGGTTTTAAATTGATTGGGGTTTTAATTTGTCTGGGCCAAACCTATTTAATTTGATTTTAATTCCGCTTTTTAAATTTTGTATGTATGTATTTTATTGTTTGGCTGTGCATCGCCCTGAGTCCTTCGGGAGTAGGGCGGTATAGAAATCAAATCAAATCAAATAAATAAATAAAATAAGTGACTCTAGGTGACATACAACAATCAGTTATCCAGAAAGCACACTATTGGAGATTGCTGTCTTCCCTGCCAGCAAGTTTTTTCCTACAGGATCTGTTACCACCCTAGTTAATGTCCATCTTTGTCTGGACAATCACTGGGTTTCAGCCAGCCATGACTTTTATTTTCCAAGAGTATCTATATGGGGCCCAAAGGCATTTTCATAAATGATGATGCTAGTAGGGCCTGGTAACATCCAGCTTTCCTTTTCTCTTTACTTAATTTGTGGAAGAAAATATTTTAAAAAGCAGTTAGGCAAACCAGTGGGATCAATGGAGATGTCTACACTGTCATTGGCCTTTGAAGGCTACAGTCCACCCAATGGAACTTGTAAGCAGAAAGAATAGAACTTCGCCTATAGTTGAGCTTTAACATGATACTGCCACAGTTCTGTCTTAAAAGGCAGAAGTGATATATCCCTGCTTCTTATACGCAATGACAGAAGATAATAATTTGTCCTGGATGCATATACATTTACAATGAACCTTGGATGCACAATGCTAAACAAGAACAATCGCAGTCCAGGTTCCCTTATAATATATTTTCAGAGCTTGATTTTTCATCCCTAACAAGACATTAAATTTTAGGATTGAGAAGTTAAATCTAGCAAGAGAAGGTGGGGAAAGGGGTCATGATTGGGTATGACTAGTTGCAATTAAAAATGTAATTTATTACTCTAGACTACGTGTATAATTTGAATGCAGAGAATTAAGGTTTTCTCTTTGAGATGGAAATAAAGATTAATTTTTAATTTCCTTTCTCGATGCACATTTAAGAGCAACAGACTGCGCAGAAAACTATAGGTCAGAATAGCTTTATGGAAGGATGACAATGTTCACTTGGCAGATAATTTAATGCTCCTGCTGTCTTGGTAATATTGGACTGCAGCTCCCTCATGTGAGACAAAAGCAGCGGATGATGTGGGTACAAAATGGTTTGTACAACCTGGCTTGGATCTGAGAGAAAAATAGGACTGTCTCTAATGGTGGGATTTCCTGTGTAAGAGAGCTGGGTGCGAGGAAGTTAGCCACTCAGTGCCCTTCTTTATTACTTCACTATTCAAAATTTCCACTACCGGTTCTCCAGAACCTGTCAGAACCTGCTGAATAGCACCCCTGGTCATAAGTGTGAAAAATGACCATAAGTCACTTTTTTCAATGCTGTTGTAACTTTGAATGGTCACTAAATGAAACTCCAATTCCAAGGTTTATCAGGACACTACTGTCCAGATATGATTGGGAAGTCTATAAATACCTCTTATGCGCTGCTTGTGAATACTTTTTTATCATCCATTATTGCCCAATGCAGATGTAATGTCTGATCCGTTTCAAAAACAGAGAAGAAAAAATGGATGTGGATATGGAAACTCTGCATCACAATCCATATGAGCTTATGAGTATAATTGTACCAATGTAATGCCCCACATCTGCTATTTAGTCTCAGCAGTTGGTCTGACAATTAAGACAATTTATTTTTTAGGGTTTTTTTTTTTTTGGTCTTTATTATTTCAATTTATATGGCCACCCACCTCAAACCTCATGATACTGTCCACTCCAATTCTTGGCTAGGAGAAATTGCTACATTACCTGCCCTACATGATGTTAAATTTTAAAGATTATTTAATTGGCTTGCGGCAAAACAATGCACCGATCCTTGGCCTTATCTTTATATGCAAGAATTCCTCTGGAACCATAGGCCCCATAGGCATTATGAGTAAAAACTATATATCAGTGAATTAAGTTAATAATGAGCATTTGCAGTGTGAGAATAAACAATCCACATTTAATTATTGAAACAGATGAAAATTAAATAAGGGGTTGAAGGGATTTCTGGAAGAGTTAACAGGGAGTGGAGATTATAAATTTGTTAATATCTATTGAAGAGGAAGTCAGAAATCATTACGCTTCTTAATTTTAGGGAGTTTTTCCTTACTTTTTCTTGCAACTCTGTCTTCTGTCTTCTTTTCTTTTTTTCTTTAGTTTTATCTTTTACTTTATGTATAAAATCCTCAATAAATATAATTAAAAAACAAGAATAAACAGCCCATGGATAGCAGCCATTTTGTGATAGCATTAATAGTCACAAAATTTCACCAGCATTTAATTGTTGCCCAAACCTACTTTTGCCATCACAGTGACTTATACAGTTCAGTTTCATTGACACAGCACTAAGCTATTCACAGTATTGAACTTTTTCTGTTCATAAGATGGTGAAGTAATTGGATGCAGGAGCTATTAGAATGTGTTCTTCAGAATGGAAAGACATGGAATGTAATATCTTTAAGGAATAAATTCTGGTTTGGGTCCCCAGTATATGCCCATTGGACTTTAATCGATGAAGTAGAAAGAGTCCTGGGCCCTGGAAATTATTGATTGAATTGAATTGAATACTTTATTTGACCAAGTGTGATTAGAGACACAAGGAATTTGTCTCTGGTGCAGAAGCTCTTAGTGTACATGCAAAGCAACAGAATAATAATAATAATAATAATAATAATAATAATAATAATATCAATAAAAGGGGGATAAAGAAGATAATAATAATAATAAATAATAATACTACAACCATGCTAGATGAGTAAATACATATAGACATTAGAAGCATTGTGAGGATTATGTATTCAGCAGAGTGATGACATGAGGGGAAAAACTGTCCCTGTGTCCAGTTGTTTTGGCCTGCAGTGCCCTATAGCAGAGGTCTTCAAACTTGGCAGCTTTAAGACTTGTGGACTTCAACTCCCAGAATTCTCCAGCCAGCTGGGAGTTGAAGTCCACAAGTCTTAAAACTGCCAAGTTTGAAGACCTCTGCCCTATAGTATCACCCGTGGGGAGGATTGAAACAGTTTATGTCCAGGATGTGATGGCTCAGCCTACAATATACTTTTTAAGATTAGGTCCTGGAAAAACACTGTACATCCCTAGATGCTCCAGTCATCAGGGTCTAGGAAAAACTGATATATGATTTGGGGACAGGAAATATAATGAACACAATTTAGCTGGCAGTATTTGCTTCTAATCCTCCTATTCCCAAATCAGAATTTCTGGAACAAAGTAATATATTGTCCTGGATTCAAAAAAGGTTGCTGGGCAGTCATTTTTGATAGTTCTTAAGATCAGTGACTTTAGCTTCTGGTAATCAACTGCGAGACTCTAGCAGCGTCAGAGCTCAACGGGTGGACTGGATCTCCGGAAATGGCATTTAGATGTTTGTCTTATCTAAACGAGCTCCGAGCTGAGTAAACTGCTCCAAAGAGAGAGAGAGAATAACCCTGACAATCCCCCTCCCTAAATTTTTATAACAGCCTCCAAAAGGACTGAATTGAATCAAGCATCAGAGACTTATCTTCTAGATGATGCTCAAAAACTCCAGCTAAGCCTGTCATACTGATTAGCTCTCAAATCATTATTTCCAACACAAACACACACACACACACACACACACACACACACACCTTGCTTTTGAGTGCACAGTAGAGGCCAGCCACTTCCTGAGCACTTTGGTGCAACATTATTTTGTCTATAGTATCATTTGATTCCCCCAAATCTCTGGCTATTAACATTAGTTGCAACAATTGTAATGAATAATATGTCTAATTATAGCAATATAGCAATACACTAGCCTGCAGGTAGATGCCCATTTGAGTAGCTGCAATTATGGCGGTATGGCAGCATGGTGGCAAATCTGAATTCATACCGTCTTTCAGATGACTACAATTTGGGGCTATTAAATCTGGGCCTGCAAACATTTACATAAGCACTAGGGGGTAACAAATAGATTTTTCTTTATCCATTTGCCATCACCTAGTGGTCACCTGAGGATTTACAGTTTAGTTTTGATAGCCCTGCTGCAAACTTTGGAATGCAGAAACAGAAATTGTAAATAATGCACGCTCAAATGCCAGGTCATTGGAAACTCTAGCAACCAAATGCTAAGCCCTAACAGAATGGGTGGGAGAAGACCAATTTCAGATGCTGTATTTGCTTTGGTTTATACTGTAATGAAATCTGATGGTTATTCATTATGGGCTTTTTCTGTGCCAGTGACCCATTCTGGAACATTTACACTATACCTTCTTTAATCTAAAGGGATGTGGTGGCTCAGTGGCTAAGACGCTGAGCTTATTGATCGAAAGGTCAGCAGTTCAGTGGTTCAAATCCCTAATGCCGCGTAACAGGGTGAGCTCCCATTACTTGTCCCAGCTTCTGCCCACCTAGCACTTCAAAAGCATGTAAAAAATGCAAGTAGAAAAATAGTGACCACCTTTGGTGGGAAAGTAACAGCATTCTGTGCGCCTTTGGTGGTTAGTCATGCTGGCCACATGACCACGGAGATGTCTTCAGACAGCGTTGGCTCTTCGGCTTTGAAATGGAGATGAGCACCGCCCCCTAGAGTCAGGAACAACTAGCACATATGTGCAAGGGGAACCTTTACCTTTACCTTAGTCTATTCTGGTGATGCGGATTGCAGTTACCATCCGATTGATCACCTGTTTTTCTTTCTAAATCGCTTCTCCCCGCACACAATATACTTGGATGCACTGTAAATCACCTTGAGGTGTATACATTTCAAACATTTCACACATGAGGCTTCTCCCCTCCCATTTATGTCAGTATTATTTAACTGGGCGGATGCAAGAGTAGAGGACAGTCATTTGTAATATAAACAATCAGCATTCTGATTAACTCAACGTTTACATAGTCATTGCAAAGCTAAGGTTCAATACGTTAAGCTGTTAATTATAATTAGACAACCTTGTGGCCCATTAGGTCAGCCTGTGAGAAAAAATTAATAGAGTCTGATGTGACCAGAATGAACATTAAATTTTAGGCTAACTGTACATTTTTACCCCAATGCTGGACAGTCCTGTGATCATTTAAGAACAGTATATATCATACGTTGAATAATAATTCTAATGGCAAAAATACTTCAATCATAGATCAATATTTATTCACCTAAACAGATAAACAAACTGACCATTTGTGGACAAAAAAAACACTAGGAGCAGAAGTGACTTGCAAATTCCTGCTGACTTCGCCATTGACTTTGCTTGTGAGAAGCTGGCAGGGAGTATTGGAAATTGCCATCACGTGACAATGGGGACTCTGCAATAGTCACAACTTTGCTAATAAAAGTGGTCTGAAAATTGTAGAAATTTCAATTCCACAGTTGAGTCCTGGATTTTTATGCATTCTTTAAATTAATAATAATAATAACCTTTATTGTCACTGCACAACATATGTACAATGAGATTGGTGATGGATTTTAGATACCTTAATTCAAAAAAGTTTGCAGTATGATGCACCATTTGGCTAATCAGGATACAGAGAGATAAATATAATGAGAGTTTTAGTAGTACATAAATTCCAAACCAGAGTGGCTACATTCACACAAATATACCACGCAAAAGTCAGACAAACCAAGTATTGGCTTTATATGGTTTTATCCTTTTAATATTGTAAGCTGTCCAGAGTTACCTGTGGTAATGGGCTGCCAATAAATTTAATAAATAAATAAAATAAATAAACCACACGATGGTTCAGCACATTATATGAACAAAGTATAAATCTGATATTTGACTATACCCTTTGGTATGTTGAGCAACTTCAGAACTTGGCTTTTGATTTTATGAAGATGGGTTCAACATCCTTCAAGTAATTCCAGGACTGAAGATCAATACTCAAAGAAATATGTTTATTGTATCTCCCAAACCTTAACGTTCTCTTAACCTGCACATAAAGAACATAGAAAAGAACTCCAGACCAAAACTCCACGTAATATCCATTCATTTGTCTGTATCTTTAGCAGTCACCCAAATTAATAATTATGATCAGACTCTGTGGAGGTAAATTACTTAAATTGATTTGGATGGGAAAAGACATACATTCTTGTGTTTGTTCCCTTCTGTTCCATTTTATGGCAGGAACCTAAACAAAAAACTTTTTTTTAATCATGAAGAGTGGGTAAACCTAGCTAAACTCTCCAATATAAAATTATTAGATAAGGCTATTCAAGCTTCAGGAAGATTCAGAAGAAATTTTCCAGACCATACATGAATCTGAGCCTGTCTATTGTTCAATAAAGCACATATGTCTTTTGTCAGATCTCTATGAATGCATGTAAAAATATACAACTGCTTTAATAGCTCAGATCATTAAAACAGTATATCTTTAAGGAAGTCTTAAAGCAGAAACACTGTTTTCACTCTCAAGCCTGAAAGATAGATACATGTTTTATTAATAGCAGAGAGGTTCTGGGTTTGCACTCAGGTGAGCTCTGACGTACATCTTCCAAATAATTTTCAAAGCATGCCTGGCCTGCAGATTGCTGTAGTCTCAGCAGAATTGGCATTTGCCTCATTTCATTTGGATTAGGAGGATAAATGCCTTTCCTAATTATGGGGTACCAAAGTTGTGCATAAGGCATTGAATAGAAATAAGTTCTCTCATATCCTGGAGAATTTGCAGTTCAAAATCTGACATATCTTGATAACAGTTATTAAAAGAATGGCAGAAGAGAAGATGGAAATAGCCATGTGCACCCACAGACAATTCTTCATATTTCCAATATCTCAAAGGGACTTAATTTGTCATTGTTAGGAATTTTACTCCTAGGAACCTAACCTTGAAGGAATGACAGCTCGAGTCTAATCACCCATAGAATCAAATGGGTGATTTGTAATTTTTTACTCAGCCTGAGCTGCTTGTTGGCAGTTGCTTTCACCTTTCACCTGCAACTGCTGCTCTCTCTGTCCTTACAGTATCTATCATTGGAGGAGAAACCACTCCTTCTTCAAACCCCATATAACAGTATGGTGATTTATAGCATTTCCCATTGGTATATCACATTCTTGCTCAGCCCAGTTTTGGGAAACCTAAGAGGGGGATTTGCTCCTAGTGTTAAATTAAATGTCATTTGACAAGGTTATAACATCCAAGTAGTTTAATTTAACAAGATAAAGAGAAGGTATTTCAATCAATGGTGAGGTAAATGTCCCAACAATAACCTTTTCACCACTACGTCAATAATTTTTAGAATTTAAATGCTCACTCATTTCTTTTAGGCCACCAAGGGCTAATAATGCTCCTATTGATATAATTTTCCAAGATATTCTTCAAATTCTGATTCACATCGATAACCAATTCACATAGCCCTAAGTAAGCAACCTTGAGAAGAAGCATATTTGAATATATAAATACACCTGTTTTAAGAAAATAAAAGAAGACAGAGTTAAATGTGGTGCCTAGTTTTCAATGTTTTCAAACGTTGACAGCTTTTATAGTTTGGTTAGACTCACACATTCTTGAGTTTTTCCTAATAATATAGGTTTACAATAGCATTAAGGACATGTCACCGGCCTTCCTGATACAGGCCTGAAGTGACTGTATTTGGGCATTCAAATCTGGATGATATCTAGATTACAGCAAACAGATACAGAATGTTTACACTTTTCGATCATCTACTGAAACTAGGCCTAGGAATCATGTATTAGCTAGGTGCCTTTGAGCTCTGTCAGAAAAATGCCTTTCAACTCTGCTACATTATGTTTTGTTGCCCATCATTGAGTTCAGTGGTGGGTTGCTCCCGGTTCAGCCCGGTTCTGCCGGGTCAAAGTTCTCTTTGACTGGGAGCTGGGCCCTCCCGCCCCCCCGCCCTCCCGCCCCCACTTTATTTCTACCTTTATTTCTTGTGTTTTAGCCCAGCTGATAGGCATGGCAGAGTGGATTGCCGCACCTCAGCTAGGCAGAAACCTAATGCGCTTGAACGGAGCGATCGCGCGCAAAGTGCATGCGTGAAGAGAATCGGTGATAACACTGGTTGGAACCCACCACTGATTGTGTTATTGTGCCTTACACTGCCCTCATCACTTCAGTCTCCAAAACTGGTCAAGGCTCCCCAACCTCACAGATGCAGAGAAGATGTTCTACAGAAAAGGTCAATAAACACAAATACATTTCTTTTAGGTCTGGAACATGGAAGCAGGTACATCACTTTAGATCCGAGGCATAAGATCACCTGTATTTCCATCACCAGATTGCACTGGATGCCATAGGAATACAGCTAACATGATGTTTCTTCTGTGTTCGATGGTTGAATATGCTCTACAGGAGGTCTCATAAGTGCAGTTCTCTCACTAGAAGGAATGTAGATAAGTAGCAAAATTGGTATGCAGATGATGGGTTTTGAGTAGAAAACTAAGAATGCTGCTATGAGAACAAGGGCCTGCATGGAATAAAGCTTGCATGGGATGAAAGGACAAAGTGGATGACCCTTGTGTTCGTCTTTCTCTGAAAAGTAGCCTATATTCATCACATAAGCCATTGTCCAGTTCAGTATTTTTTGCATCTCGGTCTTGGGACTAGTAACATGTATACATTTAATGCCGAAATGCATTGAGCCAGAACTGTTGCACTAAGGGACCGCTGCTACTAATCCTGCCATGTGTGTCTTGGACATATAGAAATAGAATAACGGAGTTGGAAGGGACCTTGGAAGTCTTCTAGTCCAACCACCTGCCTAGGCAGGAAACCCTACACCACTTCAGACAAATGGTTATCCAACATCTTCTTTAAAACTTCCAGTGTTGGGGCATTCACAACTTCTGGAGGCAAGTTGTTCCACTGATTGATTGTTCTAACTGTCAGGAAATTTCTCCTTAGTTCTAAATTGCTTCTCTCCTGGATTAGTTTCCACCCATATATCCCATCGCCAATAACCCTATCCCTGAGGACAAGGAGTACTGTGCTTGTAAATATTTTTCAATTAAAGAAAGAATGTGAGAAACCCCAATTCATATATAAAAGATTTTCTCAAGAACAACAACAAACACCCTTGATGGGGAAATAAAACTGAAATCTGATTAAAGCTAATGAATCAGCAGTGCCGACACTATCTCTAAACCCAACACCCTTTCCTTTCCCCGACTGCACCCTGTTCTTTTTTTTTTTTTTTTTTGCAAAACCCCTTTCCCGCAGCCTCTCCCCATTCTCATGCCCAAGCTGAGGTTAAGGCTGATAAGAGGAATGCTCATATTTGAGTTTGCAGGATCATTCCCTTGTTCATTTGATTAGAAAACAATTGCTTCATCATTTCCTGCAAGAGCATCTCAAGCTCCCCCTTTCCGGCCTTGGGTTTCCTCACTTGTGCAGTTCTGGGGATGTTCTTCATGCATGTGTTTCTGAGGATTTCTCGGTCCTTCTGGTAAAAAAAAAAACAACAACACAAAATTCCATCACCAGTAAAAGGGACTGTTGGAAGTTTCTTCATGACCACAGGGAAGAAAAGATTTTTTTCAATAGGTCAGGTTAAATTAACTACTGAGTCTCTAGAATATTTATTTAAATTTCATATTACTAAACTGCCTATCTCCCTTAGAGGGGGCACTTTATTTTTCCACTGGCTTTCCACCTCCAATGGTTGCCTCCACCCAGTTGAACTGAAAGTTTATCCTTCCTATAATAAAACTTACCTTATCTAACCTACACATTTAGGGTCATTTAAACAATGAATCAGTTGAATCTGGGAACATCAGAAATCAATACAAATATTGCAATGTCAGAAAATAATGCACATTTTATTTCCAATTAAGTCTCTCTCTCTCCCCCCCCCCCTCCCCCTCTCCTCTCAAAATATTTCAGCTAAAGTGAATTCAGCCAGTCAATACTGCTGGCTTTAAAAAAGCAGACAGATATGACAAAAAAATCTGTTCAACTAAACATTAAAACAATGATTTGAAATGCATCAACCCTGATAGCAACAAACATTCTTAAAAATAAAACATTAACTTGCTGTATTTGGAAAAACTGAACAAATTCAACTTCTGCATTGTACTTGTAATAATCCCTGTATAAAGGGATTCTTCCTAAATGAGAATGATTTAATACACTTTCCTCTATAAAAATAATGGGGTTTTCTCTTCACTTTGGGAAACACTGTAAATTACAACAATTAGAGGAGGGGCTATACGGAGAAAATATTTCCTAAGGTTCTCTCTGACATTTTTAATGTACCCTGAACGCCATCTGAATCTTCCAACTTCATAATTGCCAGAACGATTGCTTCCTTTTCAGGTTCCATTTATGTATTTCAAAGATGCTAATGAAAATTTTAATCATACATTTTCCCCTTGAACTCTGTAGTGTACATTTTATTAATATTACAGTTTCATCCTACTGTAGCCCATCCTCCTGGGCTTTTCATCATTCTTGAACTGTCCTTACCTATATTAACTCATTCTGTTCTTCCTGGCAATGTAAAAGAAATATGTCATTGGAAGTCTCATATCACATTTTTTAGGGGGTAAAACAGTAACCATTAGAATCAAATGGCCTGCTAGCAATCATCTTTCTTCATCAATTTGCAAGTAATGGGGAGTACTTCAGAAAATTTTATCTATGCAATACTAGTTTTAAAAGGACTTCTCCTGGAGGAGTTTGCATTTTAAATTCCTGCCTCTGTGAAAAAATGCATGATAATTTGCAGTGAAAATTATGTACAATTTTCATTAATATCTAGGTATATTAGAGGGAGTTGTATACAGGTTCTCTGTATTAAGAGATGCTGCAAACGTAAATAATTATGAATGTTTCTACAGATTTAACAATTCCCTTTAAAATACTGGATCTGAATATTCAGTTGTAAATGTGAATGAAGAAGCTGAGTAGATTTTTACTGATCCACACATTTGTATTTTTTCTACTTTTTAATCTCTAATTATCTTCTGTATATCCAGACTTGTTATCTGTCTCCTGATCTATTGTTTAGATTTTGATCAAAGAAGATTCATATTTCATTTCTTTCATTTTCTTCTTATGGCTACTTTTACCTCTCTTTTTCAATCCTGTGAGTAATTGATAACACTGAAGCATTTGAGATATATTATACTATTCGTTTCTCATCTGTTCATAATATATCAACAAAACTATTTTTAACAAATGAAAATGATCTTTTACTTTTAAAGTGTATTCCTTCTTTTTCAGCATTGGCTCTCCACTCACCCGTTTCGCTGTAAGAGCCAATCATGTTCATTCCAATGTTTCACATAGTCTGAAAACAGTCGGGACAACAAAAGATTCCTGAGAAGTAGTTCATGAATGGTAAAAGTCTAGGAAAGTATTGCAGGAGGAAATAAATGCCCTGATTATACAGAAAACCTTGCCTCTGCTTCAATTCAGTACAACTAAGACAACTTTTCTGCTTTCGTTTTTCTTCGCCTTAACATAAAAATATTCTGTGCATATAAAGGACTTGGATGGGATGCTTAACTAAAAGCTGGTCAAAAGGGGACATACACAAATCTCTGGAAAATAACTTGGACGATCTCAAGACTGTCTGCCAAGTCTAACTTGAGCCGCATGCTTGAAGCTTAAGGCCTTCTTTCTACTGGCTTCAAGCCATCCCAAAGTAACTTTATAATATGCACATTATCTAGTCCAGATGTTGGTATTTGTCTATACTTTGGGCAGGCAGTATTTGTGAATCAATTCATTTGCACAACAGAATCACAACAGTAGAGAAGTTTCATATTAAGATTTTGATAGAAGAATTCTGAAAGGAGGAGGAGGAGGAATATGAGCTTCATTCAAATAAAACCAAATAGAAATATAATACTTGGGGAAGAAGAAAAGGTGGAGCCAGTTTAAAGTGTTGATTAAAGGACCAGGTTACAAAACCAGGATACCATGACTTCTAGTCCTGCCTTAAAATGAAGCAATCTGGGTGACTTTGGGTCAGTCATTCTTGTTCAGCCTAGGAAGAAAGCAATAGCAAACCACTTCTGAAATCTGCCAAGAAAACTGCAGGGAGTAGTCCAAGCCAAGCAGTCAGCAGAAATCAACATTGACACAAACAGAAACAAACAAATAAATGGAGTAAAACTCCCATTGTGAAACCTTATTATAGACTATCTGGTCAGGCCAAAGATACCAATGAAATTTTTCTCCATCAAATGATCAGTAACAATGATAATGTGGGATTTCAATTATCTTGGCATCTACTGAGAATCTAATTCTGCCATAGTCATCGGCCCAACAGTTTCTTTTCCTTTCTTGATGATAACTTTATTTGTTAAAAGATAGAAGAAAGGAAGAGAGCCAATTTGGTGTGGCGGTTAAGACATCAGGCTAGAAACCATAAAATTGTGAGTTCTGTTCTAATCCCACTTTAGGGACAAAGCCAGCTGGGTGACCTTGACCTAGTCACTTTCTCTCAGCCCTAGGAAGGAGGCAAGGGCAAACCACTTTTGAAAAAACTTGTCAAAAAAATCTGCAGACATAGATCCAGACAATTTCCAAGAATCAGAAGAAGAAAAAGAAAGAAGAAAGGTTCTGATATCCTGAACTTAATCCTAAACAAAGATTAACCGATTAACAGACTTGGAAGGGACCTTGTAGGTCATCTAGTCCAATCTCCCACCCAAGCAGGAGACCCTACACCATTTCTGACAAATGGCAGTCCAGTCTCTTCTTGAAAGCTTCCAGTGATGAAGATCCCACAACTTCTGAAGGCAAGCTGTTCCATTGGCTGATTGCTCTCAATGTCAGAAAGTGCCTCCTTATTTCTAGGTTGAATCTCCTTGATCAATTTCCATCCATTATTTCTTGTCTGGCCTTTGGGTGCTTTGGAAAATAGGTTGACCCCCTCCTCTCTCTGGCAGCCCTTCAAATATTGGAACACTGCTATCATGTCTCTCCTGGTCCTTCTCTTCACTAAACTAGCCATGCTAAATACTTGCTGAGAATAGTTTGAAGAAGTGAAAGTGATTGACAGCTTTGGAGAAAATGGTCATTTACTCTCAATTCATACCTCCATACTGGACTTCTGAAGAATGAATATTGGTCATTAAATTGGATCAGAATTAGTTTTCTTTAGAGTGAATATTGGTCACTCTAAAGAAAACTAATTCTGATCCAATTTAATTGAAATCCTGAAGGGAAGAATTGGAAATTTTTACAAGAAGAGATACTGCAAGCAAAACTTCTAGCAATCTCCACATAAAGGAAGACATGGGAGAAATCTCAAAGTGTCCAGTTGTGAATGGTGGGGGAGCTAAAGAGAACAAAAATGGAAATGTAGGAAGGGGAATATAACCAAAAGAAGAATACAAGCTGATGTCTAGAAACTGTAAGAATCATGTAGGTTTAGATTAAAATTTAGAATAAATTGAGGATTGTGAGAAATATCAAAAGCAACAAAAAGGATCCTTGGATATGTTAGAAATAAAAAGCCTAAAAGAATATAGGCCCGTTGCATGATGAAGGTGATGAAGTAGTAATGAGTCTTCTTTATGTCACTGGAAGAAAGAAGAGAATTACTCCTTAGGACATGGAAAGGATAAGACAAAACTCAACTAATTTAAATGAATTACTCTTCTGGGTAAAATGAATTACATTCCAGGATATTGAAGAACTAGCTGAGGTGCTTGTAGAATCACTCAGGAATCCTTGAAAACTCCTAGAGCAGTGTTTTTTTCAATTTCAGCAACTTTGAGTTGTATGGACTTTAACTCCCAGAATTTTGAAGTTGGAGTCCACACATCTTAAAGTTGCCAAGTTTGAGAAACACTGCCTTAGGGAACTGGTGAGATCCAGAAGACATGGAGAGGGAAATTATTCAAAAAAAAAAAAAAAAAGGAAAGAAGGAGGATAAAAAAAACTACAGACTCATCAGGTTATCATTTATACTTGGCAAAGTTCTTGAATAGATTGTCAAGCACCATGTTTATGCAAAAAATGACAGGGGTGCAAGGGTTACTAGTTAAACAAGGGTTAAACAAGCTATTTCATAAAAACATCATAAGAGCTCTGACCCAACAGGTAAAATGCCAATTAGTCCAGAATTCTGTATCATATAGTAATTAAACAGATGGATTTGCAAACTTTACAATGAAAAAAAAAGCTTTAACTATAAGCACTTCTAAAATCCATCTGTCTTTTTAAGCAAAATCAAGGTCATAACACTTTCATTAACTTTCAGCTGGTTTAATAAAAATCTTGCTTTTTTATCAAAACAGTTAAAACACATAAATATGCATTTTGGAAGGAACAGAATTTTTTGAAATATTTAAAAAATTATTTAAATTGTAGGGTTGAATCTAGTCAAAGCTGAATGAAGTTAGTTCTGATGCTGAAATCTATATCTCTAGATACAATAACTGACCTGAATTTTCATTTATTTCAAAAGAAACCAGATTCACTTAATTAAACGGAATGTTTTCTGTATTTACATTCACTAGGACAATGATCCTGAAATAAACTATAAGAGAGAAAACTAAGGAGAATACTATAGGGAAAACATCTGTAGACTTTCTTTCTCCTAGGACTTTTCCAGAAAGTGCACAATTGATTCCAAGAAGATGGGCATCAACAGAGAGGCGAGGAATCTTCTCAACAAATTTCCCTCTCCCTTGCCAGCTCCTCTGCTATCCATTTTGCCCTGGGAGGCTGGCCACATGGGACAGAGAAAATCATCTATTAAACTTCTCTAATTCAATTGGCAGGTGACTTTTCTCACCAAAAGCATATTTGAATGAAGTCAAATGTATATATTCCAATTAGCTATAGTCTGGCATAGGACAGTTCCAGTTTTCTAATCCAGGTGTCTTTTAAAACTATTTCTAATTTGCATATTGGGCAGATATCAGAACGATCTTTTTAAAAAGGAGTGGTCTGAAGAGATATGTAGATTTTTCAATTTCTAGCCTTCAATCAGAACCTTAAGTAGGAAAGAAAACAACCACATACGTTTGTTCCAGCAATCAAATCTAATATCCATAACCTGATACCCTCAGGGTGTGTTGGATTACAAATCTTACCATCTCCCTGTAAATCAGTAATCAATCTGTCTGTCTGTCTGTCTATCTGTCTGTCTGTCTGTATTTACTGACTGACTGACTGGCTAGCTGACTGACTTGTTAAATTTATTGGCTGTCCATTTTACCACAGGGTATTATGTTTATGACCAAAGAGAAGAATGGGTCAGGAGAAAAACTATCAGGTCAAACCTTCAGCATCTCTTTGAATTTTAAACAGAATTCTTCCCCCCAACCCCGAGTCCTATCATCTAAAGATCTTTTTAAACTGCAGAACTGAAACTAGGACTTATCTTTATAGATTATTTTTAATGTAATCATGCTCCATCTTTTTTTAAAGATGCTCAAATGAATTAATAGCATCAAATTGCTCAATACACTTACAATGAAAACAGAATGATTCAGATGCAATTCATAAATCGTAGTATCAATCATTTCATAAATCATAGTAATCCAATGTTAAAATCTATGTTTAAGTTTACCCCACTTTTCATGCATTTTTACAGAAAAATTGAGGATGACTGCCGTTCATTACTTTGTTTGGGAAGATGGCACGAGCAGAGAATCACATTGAGTGGAAAGATAGGGTGAAGGGGAATCACGTTAAGAGTTGGCTATTCTCACACACTCATTTTGTAACTGCACATGTGACCCACTGTCAAAAATCCACACTTTTTTGTGCTACCCACAAGCACAAAATGGCTTCTTATGTTTAGCATAAAGTCCCCATTCCGTTCAATAACATTTTCATTCATTTAAGAAGATATAGTCCCATATTTCAGTTTAGTAGCAGATTATATTAGTGCAGCAGTTCTTCTGAGTGTACAATATTAAGAAATAATTTTCAATTATTTCTTTTTTTTTTATAAAGAAAGTCCTGGGCTGCCAGTTTAAGTGAGCCAGCATTTCTATGCTACTGCTGTCCCTTGTTTGCCTCTTTGTTTTGCCACCATTCATTATTTATTTATTAGTCGCATTTTTATGCCGCCCAACTCCCGAGGGACTCTGGGCGGCTAACAACAGAGAATAAAACAATGTGAAGAATATCCCATACAAAAGTTTAAAAGAAAACATTAAAACCCATAAACTCCAATTTGTAGCCGGGTCTCGCAAGATCACCATAGTGAGATCAACGGCCCCAGGCCTGCCGGAAGAGCGAGGTCTTCACCGCTTTCCGAAAGGCCAGTAGGGTGGGGGCAGTCCGGATCTCAGGGGGTAATTGGTTCCAGAGAGCCGGGGCAGCCACAGAGAAGGCCCTCCCCCGCGGGCCCACCAGCCGACATTGTTTAGCTGACGGGACCCGGAGGAGACCGACTCTGTGGGATCTTACCAGTCGCTGGGAGCAATGCGGTAGAAGGCAGTCTCGAAGATAGCCTGGCCCTGAGCCATGTAGGGCTTTAAATTCATTGTGAGACGTGCTGAAATGAGCTGTTGAGTTTGCAAAGGACTCTCTAGTTCTTAATCTATTTTGAAACCTACCAGAAATCCATTTATAAAAAAAACAATGTGGCAGAAATCACACTGTATTTAAAGGAAATGCAGAGAAACAGATTTTGTATCAGAGAGTGCCTCCAGCAAGCGTTACACCCCACATCTATTAAAAGAAGTATAAAAGAAAGTTATTCTTCAGTTTCAAACACATATACACTGACTGACTAGGAGTAAACGGTAAAAATTCCTAGAGCAGATTCATGGACACCCATCAGATTTGTGCACCTGCTTAGTGGTGAATAACTTTGCCAGGCATTTCTGTGGTAGAAAAAGAAACCTGAGGTTTTTACCTGACAGCTTCACACAATTCAGCCAGTGTAAGGAAGGCCGCAGCCTTCCACCGTTTCCAGCACACACACACACACCATACACACACCACACACACTCCTTGGTTCTCAGATCTTGGCAATATGTGCCAGAAACCTGTCAACTTGTTAAAAGTACATTAATGCAAATACCAAAGCTTTCAGTTATGTTTATGCTAATAGAGCGCCTTTCGCTCTGTGACAGGTCTGAGTGAACATTCAGTAACAGGAAAATTAATTCCAGCTGTTGAAATTGATTTTTTTTTAAAAAAGAACATAGGGTAATAAATAAATATGTGTCACCCATATACACAACACACAGGCAAATAGCTCCCAAAATAAAAATTAGAAATAGAAATGGTAAAGTATAGGAAAAGAATAAAAGAAAAATATAAGTGTAGAAAAACTGAATAACCTTTTGGGAAAAAAACCCACTCTTCATAATTTTGAAATATATTTTATTTTATTTATTAAATTTATACGCTGCCCTATAACTTCACAAGTCTGGGAAGCAACTAGTACAAGACAAGTTCAAACAATACATTTTCAAACAATACAAAAACAAATGTCTGGAGGAAAAAATAACACACTAATTGACAGACTGATTTTTTTCCCCATGGGGTCTGGCCCGATCCTAGCTCAAGGCCTGGAGAACAGCCAGGTTTTAGGAACTCATTTAAATAAGGGGAAGATTGTGGGAGGGGCATAGGAATCCCTGGGGAGTTATTATTATTTTAGGGAAACACTGTGCCAGAGAGGGCCTGTTTCTGGGGTCTCATTAGATGACAGTGTTTAATTGATGGGACCCAGAGACCATTGACTCTATCCAATCATGTGGGAAGAATAAGATAGAAAACACAGAATGCAAGCACTCCTTGAGGTAACCCTATGCCTTGAAGGGCTTCAGAGGCAATAACCAACATGTTGAGTTACAGAGAGAAATCTTCAGATAACCAGTGCAGCTCACAAAGCAGAGCGATTACAAGGTATTTTGGGACATGTCCTAACTGCCTATGTCACTTCATTCTGGACCAACTGCAGCTTCCAAGTGGTCTTCAAGAATAGATTCATGTAGATAGTCCTAATGTTTGCAATCAAGGTTTCAGAATTATAGAATAACAGAGTTGGAAGGGACTTCTAGTCTAGTCCAACCCCTGGCTTAATCAAGAGATCCTATACCCATGACGGTGAACATATGGCACGTGTGCCACAGGTGGCACGTGGAGCCATATCTGTGGGCACAAGAATGTTGCCCTAGCTCAGCTCCAGCGCACATGCACATGCCGGCCAGCTGATTTTCGGGACTTCAGAGCCCACCAGAAGTCAGGAAACGGGCCATTTCTGGCCTCCAGAGGGCCTCTGGGGGGGAGGCCGTTTTCATTCTCCCCAGGCTCCTAGAAAGGCTCTGGAGCCTGGGAAGGGCGAAAAACAGGCCTTCCAGTCCCACTGTGCCATCGTGTGCCAATAGTGGGGGGAGGAGGGAGAGTCGCACTCACATGTGCGCATTGGGCCACATTGAATTATGGGTGTGGGCATGTGTGCACGCAACCCCCCTGCGCTCCTCCCGCTTTTGGCACGCAATGGCAAAATGGAGCACCCACTACTTCATTATCCTTCATTAAAAGAAAGCTCAAATTTACTATGTGGTAGAAAAATACAAAGTCACTCTAGAAAGAATTGGCCAGCATTTCAGTATTCAGTACTGAGGAAAGAAATGGCAAGTACTTCATTTTTAAAATTTATTTATAGGGTTCCTTTGCTTTTAATCCTTTTGCATCTGAACTTTGTCAAGATTCCAAATGCAGCTGCTTTGTGATAGCCCAATTTATTTAAAGATAGATAATATTGATATGTTCTATGCTTCTGGAAGATTTCCTCACCTTTTTCATATACCTAAGGCAGCAATTAAATAGACAGCTTCCTTATTCCAATTATGTCCTTCTGATCAGTGTCTAGATGAAATTAAATCTTCTAAGTTTGATATATTTTATCTGAGCTAGCCTGCAATTACTTCTAGACATCCATCATAACACAATGCAATACAGTAAGATCCACGGAAATCCATTAAGACTTACCTGGGTAGAGGCATCAAAACAGGGGAACAAAGCACAAGAACAATTAGGAATTGTGGGTTTTCATTGCTGTTTTCATTGCTGGATAGACCTGGTTTTGCCAACATGCTTGAGTGAGATGGAGCCTATCATATGGTTTATTTGATTGTTGTCACTGGGAGGGTGGGGGGAGATTATTCCTTTTTTATTGTTTTTATATTGAGCTTTTATATTTGTAAAGTGCCCGGAGTCACTGTGAGTGTGTTGGACAACCATATAAAATGTCTTATATAAATAAATATTCATTCATTGCTTTACAAACACAGGTGAAGGTTATAGTACTGAAAGAGGTGAGGTGACATTAAGACTTTAGAAAGCCAAATGCAGGAAACAATTTTTATCCTCAAATATGTTGGCCCCCTTTTATTAGATGGAAAGGACCTGGCTGCATATGTAAATACAAAATAATTCAAAGGTTTCAAATGGTATCCCACAGATTTCTATAAATTCCAATATATTGGGAAGAGAAAACATGTTAGCTCTTCCCGCGTACTCTGTTAGACACGTTAATTAGCATAAGAGGCATTACAATCTGCCTCTGGTATATATGCTTGCTTCTTATAACCATTAATATATGCAGGAGCTCTACCACCACATAGGGAAGTGGCATTTTATTTATTTCTGGCATTTTCCATTCAAAGATTTAGATAGCAGATGATGAAAAGACCTCTGATTAAGATCAAGGACAGATGCAGTCAGAGTGACTGATTTCAGGGTAGATAGATTATATACTGTAGCGTGGTGTAGGGTTTCCTGCCTAGGCAGGGGGCTGGACTAGAAGATCTCCAAGGTCCCTTCCAACTCTGTTATTCTGTATTCTGTATAAGCTACTTTATGTCACTATTTGGAGAATTAAAATCTCCTTCTTGGAAAATGAATGGCATGGATCGTCTTGTATGAAACGGCATCTCAGAATAACAGCCATACTTATTACAGTAATGGACTTCCAGAGACCCTATTGTACTAGCCTCTCTATTTCCAGACTGGGACTGCAGAACCACCCACATGTTCACAGATGAATCGCACAACAGCATGTCTTCTTCGAATCCAAAGGATTATCTATTTATTATTATTATTATCTCTTTTATTCATTAAACATGAAACTCAGTCAACTGATCATTTAAAAATGTGTCACAAATACCATTGGCTAGTGCTAATAGTTGATATGGATTCAGGGGTGAAATCCAGCAAGTTCTGACAGGTTCTGAAGAACCGGTAGCGGAAATTTTGAGTAGTTTGGAGAACTGGCAAATACCACCTCTGGCTGGCCCCAGAGTGGGGTGGGAATGGAGATTTTGCAATATCCTTCCCCCAGGAGTGAGGAGGGAATGGAGATTTTGCAGTATCCTTCCCCTGCCACGCCCACCGAGCCACACCACGCCCACCAAGCCACACCTACAGAACCGGTATTAAAAAAAATTGGATTTCACCACTGTACGGATTGCTGCCAGGGTCCTAGATATCAACCAAGTATCTTCTTAAAATATATGATGTTCCGAGTAGCAATTTCTTGATGTGTTTTGTAAAATTCTTGGACATGGTACCAAGTGCCCCTATGACAATGGATATCACTGTTACATGTTTCATCCATATTATATACACAAAATGTGAAATCACAGCTGCCAGTTTTTTTAACTGGTGTTGGCCTTATATGCATGCATCCAGTTCTTTCCAAGAACCTAGGAGAAGGGGTCTGCAACCTTAAATGCTCAAAGAGCCATTTGGACCCATTTCCCAAAGAAAAAGAAAATACTGGGAGCCACAAAACCCTTCCTGTGCCTGACTATTTCTTGAGCAACCGCAAAACTAGCATATGTAGATGAATTAAATGTTCTGTTTTCTTCTGAAACTTTTCTTTTCTTGGATTTATCCATGACTAGCCTACCAGGGGTTGAGAAACTCAGTAAATCACGTGCCAGTGGGTGTTGCACATTGGCGGTTGTGATGCATATTTTGAGTAACAGGGAGCCGCAGCAGAGGGGTGAAAGAGCCACATGCGGCTCCAGAGCCGCAGGTTGCTGACTCCTGACCTAGGATGTTGTAACAGATCAGCACAGTATATGTGTGGATTCAAGCAGTATGGCTTTTTGTAACTGACAAATGGAAATGTTGCCAATGCGCAGATTTTTTTAAGCACCATCCAAGATTTTTGGGTATAGAATCCACAGGGCTGACAACTACTGAGACCATCATAGCCAGGTTATGCCATAAACTTTCAATTTCAATTTTCAGATCTTGATACTTTGTGAGCATCTCCAGTTCCTTGTCTTCTGTTCTTTTATCCCCTGGTATTATCACATCAATAATCCATGCTTTCTTCTTTTCAACCGCAGTTAAATTTGATGTGTTATGCCATGCCTTTATCACTTTGCATTTGGAAATCCCACAATGCTTCATTTTAACTTGCTCATTTTGACTACTTTTTCAACTATGTATTTACACTAATTATTCATGACTAGCACATCATAATTTATACAGATATTTCAGTGAATAATTTTGTCATTTGTAGTCAGTTCATGCAATCTTCTTGAACAAGCCGAGTATATGAACTACTGTTTCTTCTGCTTCTTTGCACACTCGATAGTTTGAATCATTTGATGATTTTTCAATAGTCGCTTTGATTACATTACTTTTATTATTATGGGTTCTAAGTGAATGTAATATTCCAACTGATTTTTGTATTATGTTTTGCATCATTGTCTGCCACCCAGCGTTCCATTGGTAGATGGGTGGTCATATAAATTTGTTAAACAAACAAACAGTTTCTTTGAGCTTCAGCCAGGTCATTTCAAGGGGTACTGTTTACCCCCTCGTTATTAAAACAGGATAGTAGTAGTTGTAAATGGGTTTTTTAAAAATCCAGCATGACTAATGTGTTAAAGGAAGACCACAAAAACTGAGATTCAAATTTCCACCCAGCCATAATGCTCTCATTGAGCAAGTAGTCTACCCATTAAAAGCTTTTCTGCCCTCCAGCCTTAAGCTGCTTGACTCCTGCTCACAAACCAGCCAGAAATGAAAATAGCTTAAGAAATCCTTTTTCTGATTTAACTTTACATTTACCACAGCCTCTGATTGGTGGCTTCCTTTGCGTGTTTACCTTTCCCATTTGAGCTGGGAAAGCAAGCATCAATCCCTTTCCTTTCATGTGCGAATCTTTTAGGACATGTAGTTCCATGTATGTAGTTCAAAAACATTTTTATGAGAATCCAATATATTTTTTCTTGCCCTATATAGTGTGATACATGGGAGTAAATTCCATCTAATGGGCAGCAGAATTTAAAACTTTTAAAAATGACTTTTTAATAGCACAACACACATTGAAGTGAAGATACATCAACATCATTTGACTTATTTTAGTTAGTGGCTGTTTCAGAAAGATGGAGAAAAGTATCATAGCCTAAAGTCCCTTTTCCTTTTAATCTGTTCCTTATAATGCTCAGATTGACTAGTCTAGGAGTCAGCAACCTGTGGCTCTGGAGCTGCATGTGGCTCTTTCATTCCTCTGCTGCGGCTCCCTGTCACTCAAAATAAGTGTCACAACCGCCAATGTGGGACACCCGCCGGCACACGATTTATTGAGTTTTTCAACCCCCGGTAGCCCAACCATGGATAAATCCAAGAAAAGAAAAGTTTAAGAAGAAAACAGAATTTTTAATTCAACTATATATGCTAGTTTTGTGGTTGCTCAAGAAATAGTCAGGCACGGGAAGTGTTTTGTGGCTCCCGGTGTTTTCTTTTCTGTGGGAAACGGGTCCAAATGGCTCTTTGAGTGTTTAAGGTTGCTGACCCCTGGACTAGTTTAACATAGACTTTGATAGAATGAAGTCACTCGAACAGCGATACAGATCCAGAAAAACTTTCTTCCTGTATCATGGCTGTGATGCATGAGGATTGGGAGTGCCCACAGAAGAGGATCAAAAAAGTCAAGATGGCTCCAGCAGGGCAAATGAAGCCCCACCCACTTTTTGTGCATCATTTTGCATACTGGGCACACTGCCTTCTCAAAACATTGGTCCAGCTCTTACTTCCCTTTTTCTTGTCTCTGCATAGCTTCTTTTTTCCAAGTTCCTAATGATCTGTTCCTACTACCTGTCACCTACCTTCTTTCTCATCTACTGCCTTTTCTGTTTAGGTTTCCCTCCAAACCAGTTAATGGGTGGTATAGTTTTTTGCATTACAGCTGTTCAATTGAATCTAAGCATGGCCACTTGATTGGGCTTTAAATACATGAAGAGATCAATGCAAATTTTCAGTCCTTTGTACGTAAAAGCAGATGCATTTTCTCAAGTGATTGACATTTAAATCAAACATTACAATAATTGACCTAACACTGCCTTTCCAGAGATCTTAGCAGAAAAAAATTATTGTATTAACATTAACTCTACAAATGTCAAACAAAACAAAACAAAAGTATCCTCTTCATTGTACAATGATCAGTTCTTCTTGATTCTTATGTTTCTAGTAATTGAACTTTGATCATTGTGTTCTAACACATTCCAGAGACATGTGCAAAGGTTAGAATCCTAAATAATCTTGAAATAACCTGTATCTGTAAAGGTAATTGTTGGAAGGTGTTAGATTCTATTGATCAGTTTTCAGGAGAGGCATTTATTGTAATGGAGTACATTCAGTAGGTGAAATAGTACTGAGGGAGGAGCTGTTTTCTAATAGTCGTAGTTTAACCACAGCATTTAAGAGGACACATTCTAGACTGATCCGGATGGTACTGATCTAGTGGTACTGGACAGCTGCTAATCCATTTATTTCAAACCAAACATCCCACCCATTTAAAAGGAGAAAAAAGGGAGATACTAACAAAAAAAAAACATTTGGAACAGAAAAACAAATTATTCTAATGCAGGAGAACATGAGTTTTATAGGGAAATGAAAAAGACGAATAAATTTGAATGATTTATTAGTCTCCTAGCCTAGGGCTTATTTACAAAAGACAGGCAGAATTATTACTATCTGGAGTAAAGTTTATCTGGCGATCCTTTGTAGCTGTGTAATTGTGAGGATGGCAGTGTGCAGGGCAAATACAGTAGAGCATCTGCCAAGCCACCTCCACTGCTCATCTTGCACCACTTGGCACTATTCCTTTTCCCCTTCTGCCTGTCTTTCTGCTGTCTTCAAGCATACAAGCCATAGCAACAGGAAGAGAAAGAGTAGACTCTTATTTTCCATGCCATCTCCTTGGACAGTAGATGGATAATGCCCCTAGAAGAGCAATAACAGCATTGTTCTAAAGGGCAACTCATTAACGGGAGGGGTCGTCTTAATTATGACCTCCATAAATCTGGAATCAACAGAATGCATCTCAATAAAAATTTTAGAGCAGGGGAAATTTGGCATCTGTTTGCCTCATTTCATAGCAGGATGCTACCATTGTACAGCTCTCCACACTACCAAGTGATGAATTGATAAGCAGCCACCCTGTCTCACACAGCCATCTGGATCCAAGCAGAGCAAGGAAATGCCACATCACTAATAATTTGCATGCTGAGGGAAAGGCTTCCTATTGTGTAGCCCACTGCCCTGAATCTGGAACCTCAAAAATTTAAAAATGAAAAGAAATCATCTGGGAGATTGCACATAAAAGATCAGAGGTTGCAAACATAAAAGAGGAACTACCCCTGCAATGACCCCTGTGGCAAAGAAAACTCTGGAGTGAATTAAGGAAAGCTATAGACTCTTTCCTCTAAGGATAGTCTAAATTTTCATTGCTCTTTGCCAACAAATGCATGAAAATGACCCTTTGGAGGAGGGAGTTGGGCTTCTACTGCCAACTTCATGCCAAACTTCCCTTTAACTTGAAGATCAAAAGAGATTTTTAAGTCTATGGGGCACAAACTGCAGCCAGGTTCATCTTGCCTGTGGGTTTGCCCCCATCAGCATGCCCAAACTCTGGCTGGCACTGTATGATTGTATTTCATAGTAATTATGTCTGCAGCCTAGAGTTATTCAAGTGGGCGGCATGCAAATATTTGCAAACAAATGAATGAATGAATAAAAACTCAGTCTATATATGCTTCTGCCGTTTCACAATGAGGCATGATATGCTTGACTAGGCTAAATTGGCTTTGGACATGCCAGGAGTTCAACCTGAGCATTATTTTAACTCCTCCTGTTATGCCAATACATACATACATACATACATACATACATACATACATATATATATATATATATATATATATATATATATATATATATATATATATATATATATATTTAAAAAATCCCTTTAAATGTGCTGGGCTACAGCTTCCAGAGTTCTTAGGTAGAATGGCTAAAATGCTAACCAGGAATTCTGGAAATTGTGATCTCTACCTAAGCTTCTCTGTGGCACACCAAAATTCTCTTTAACAATTCATGGGTCATTTTAGGCTGCCCCAAGCCAGCCCACTGACATCTCCATAACTGTTTTGTCCAAGGAGCTTCAGACAGCCCCTTGAAACCTCAAGAAGTCTGCCAGAGAAGAAGCCAGTCCCTGTGATGTGACCAACCATTTCCCCCTCTTAGGGGCAGTTTGTACTGTACACCAGGAGTGCAACCTGAGAGGAAGGAGAAGAAAACCCTGTCTTCTGAAAAGCTTTGATCTCAAAATGATTTTTGTTGTGTTGGAGAAATATTAAGTGAAGTTCATTTTCAACTGCAGGCATCAATAAGTTACAGCACACACTTTTGCACAGATGTGCCAAATCCCAATAAACCTTAGGAAAAAGCCCTGGCTTTACTTCTTACAGCAGCAGGCATAGGTTCAGTGCCTTGAATGCTCAGGAGATGGATTATAAAGATGGGGTGGCTTCCACATTCCAGACTCCCAATTTTAAAGCCTGAAACTTTTACACGGGAGTTGTGAAGATATGGGAGTCACATGGGTGCATGTTTTTCTGAACCTCTCTCCTGGAGTGATCTTTAAAAAGGAAATGTTCCCAGCCCTCAATGGCCGCTTGCCATTTCTTGAACTTTGAATACGATATGCTGTGTCTTTCTTGCTTTTTTCATTTGAAATCTGTATCTGTGACCTCATCTTCTCTAGCTAAGGGTCAAGACCCCTTTCCTGTAGAATTTTGCAGGAAACAGTGGAGGGTGGGGAGCAGTTCCTTGTCCCCTCCCCTCTGAACATTAAGCACTGAGGTTGCAATACAGTGACAAATATACCGGAAGGAATGGGCTTGCGTTGGGCATTCATATGGAGGTGATATTTTTAAAAGGATGTCATTTTAGAAGTAAAATACTTCTAAAAAGCAAGCACAGGGTCCCATAAAGCAGGCCAGGAAGCATATAATTCCAAGATGCCACAGAGATCATACCAGAATTTATGGAACCCTTAGTATTCTTACCTTTCCGCAGAATAAGATGGAGAGCAGTTTTGGATGACAAACACTGATATCAATAGAGAAAGCAACAAACTAAGATAAGCTTTCTGAGAGGGACTTCCTGGTTATCTGCTCCAGTACTAACACTCTCAAATTCCTCGAGAAAGTGCTTAGACATGATTCTTGGCTACTTTAGTGGTGGTGTGCCCCTCTCCTAGTATTGGACAGGAAAGCAGGACAAAAGCCAATGGAGAGAAGTCTGCAACAGGAGACAACTAGACAAGAGGGGATGTGCCTATTGCAGCCAAAAGCAGCCAACAGGAGCTGGGCAGATCTCAAGCCTTACTGAGGTTTCTGCCAAATTGTGCAGGCAGCAGAACTACAGGTTGGAAGAATGTATAAAATACATCCAGCCAGAAAAGCCTGAAGTCACATGCCTCTGAAATTGGGGGTGGGAGGGTGAGAGGAAGGCTGTGTCATACAGAGGTGTTCAAGAATAGCTACTCAGTATTTCCAATCAGGATGGACAAATATGCCCTAAATTTCATATCTTCCTATAGAGGCTTGAAGGACATCTGAGTTTCCTTCAACACAAAACATTCCCAGCTCTCAAAGTGGAATTCTTATCTTGACCATGCCATTTAGCATAATTGTTGAGAAAGTTGGGTACTGTTATTCAAAATATCTGATGTTCCAGACTGGGGAATGTTGATCCTGGGAATTATGGGACTTATTACCTAGCCTAAGATATATGAACAGGTCAAGTGAAAATTGAAGAATAAACATCTGTGCCCATTAGTCCCCAGGGGGAACAGTGGATGGGGATAGTTTTGGAATGTATCCCACAATCTGCAGTTTTTTTTCATAGAGGGAGAAATGGTTATTTTTTCAAATAGCTCCAGATATTGTCCCTTCCAATGTATGCTGCGTCCGGTCAAAGTAAAAATATTTTGTCTTATTTTACACGGAGATATATATTTGTTTTATATAATTTGAATTAGTATAGACTTGTTTTATAGATTGTGCAGCAGAATAAATATACTTCTTTGCCTTTAAAATACATATTTGTATTTTATTTTAGCTGTGATTGGGTCATGCTGGCCTTCACACATGTATCAGGTTTAACTAAGCAGAATTTTGTTTTAGATCTGTGTCCACTTTTATTTCATTTTAAAATCATTATGGCAACTTGTTTTGCAGGAGACTTGCAAAAATATTGAAATGTAAGAGGCGTGTTAACCGCTCACCCATGTTTCCGATGGTCTACTTCCATGTTCTAGATGGGTGTTTGGCAGAGGTGGATTTTAGCAGGTTCTGACCAGTTCTGGAGAACCGGTAGCGGAAATTTTGAGTAGTTCGGAGAACTGGTAGTAAAAATTCTGACTGGCCCCGCCCCCATCTATTCTCTGCCTCCCGAGTCCCAGCTGATCAGGAGGAAATGGGGATTTTGTAGTATCCTTCCCCTGGAGTGGGGTGGGAATGCAGCTTTTACAGTATCCTTCCCCTGCCACGCCCACCAATCCATGCAATGCCCACCAAGCCACGCCCAGAGAACTGGTAGTAAAAAATTTTGAAACCCACCACTGGTGTTTGGTCTGATCCAAAGATTTGTGTGTGGGCTTTCTCTTCTCACACCACATAACAGAATGGTGTTTGCAACAGTGCAGGCATTCCTGCACTGTTACCCATTTGCAAATCTGGATCTTGCAGATACATTCTGCAACACTAAGAGCTATCTCGTAAATCCTAAACCAATACATTAATTGCTTTCAATTTATCAGTCTCAAATCACTCGGTCTAATTACCATTCATCTGGAGTTTGTGTTTTTAATGGTTTATGGGTATTGTTGGTAATCTTTTAATTTCTCATTAAAAACAGTATCTTGTATGCACTATGTGTGAAAAGCCCTAATCCGATAAATCAAGCAAGAGTAACACGGTTAAAAGAAAATCAGTGAAACAATATTTGGGGTTTATATATTTCTGCCAGTCAATTTGTAATTAAAAGTTGCTACTTAGAAAAAAAAAATACACAGTTGTTGCTATGAAAGCCATTATCAGTCAGCATTTTCATATGAATACTGCCTTAATTAATTAGCAAGAAGTAAATACATTATATATCAAAAAACGCTTTTTCCACTGAACCCATGTGTTCCAGAACAAAAGCCTTAATAAACTACACAAAAGAGGGACAAATTAGCTGATCCCACCTTCCAAGCTTTGCTTTTAGCTTTCAAGTCTTTTAAAGTTCTCCAAGGGGTTTTCCACCATCCTTTTTTTTTCTTGCTGTTTTTTAATGCACTGTTTATTTCACTTTGGATAGGGTGGAGGGATGGTAGACAAACAGTACATTCACACACACACCATTCAAATTAAATTCATTTTGAAATCAGTTTGCAGAATCGTGGAAAACAAGAGTGTTTATGATTATTAAAACTGAATATAATTATAATCACATGCATGATCCCTCTGGAACAACTTATTTACTGAAGACTAAAATGCTGGGAATGATTGAGGGCAAAAGAAGAAGGGGACGACAGAGAACAAGGTGGCTGGATGGAGTCACTGAAGCAGTCAGTGTGAGCTTAAATAGACTCCCGAGGATGGTAGAGGGCATCTAAGAGAGACCTAAGAGGTGCTATCTTGACAGTGTTGTTTAAGGAGCCTTCTGCTTTCCCCTAGAAGGCTCCTAGTATAGCTATGACCTTGGTGGGCCCTTAAAACATGGTTTAACTGAGGAAGTGATCATGGCCTTAGAGAGGTGGGCAGGTGACACAGCTCAGCTCATCTACCTCTCAGTTCCTTGGCCTGACAAAAAACCCTCAGGTGGGGCAGGTGTAACTGCTATCTCCATCTCCATGGAGGAAAGCTGGAAGCAAAAAAATGTTTTATCGCAGCTTCTTCAAGGTTGATGCCCTCCAGATTGTGCTCAGAATTCTCACCTACCCAGCCAGAAGTTTTATTGTCCTGAACCAAACATGTGGGTTATATCAGTTTAACTGTGTGAAAGCAACGTTTGTTATGACCCATCAAGTTGAGGATAGACTGTATGGCGGAACCCCTGCCAGACATTCAACATATCTTCATTCTACTCTTGTTAGAGGAAGGAGATATATGAAGATTTTATAAGTCTACTATAGGGCTGTCAAACGCGCGGCCACAGGCTGGATGTGTCACATGGTGGCCCAGCCCACACCCGGTTTAGCAAAGGGAGGGAAGTCCCAATATGTCATGTGACGATGCAAGTTTGACACCCCTGGTCTACTACATTTGGACATCTGCCCTCATTTTGCTAACCATGAAGATTGGAGAAGGACTGCCTCTTTCCCCTTCAAACCAAGGGTGTATTAGGATATCATTACATGATGACTCCTCCCTATTCAATAACTAGCATTTTCTACAAAAATTGCAGTGTCCATTTTGATAAGTCATTAACTTAATGTGGTCAACTGTGCAGTTTAGCAATTTTTATAGGGACCTCTCCATCTTAGTGTTTTTACTTGGCACGTGCTTATATTTAAGCACAATGCAGGATTTATTTTTTTCATCACCACAATCACCGTTTGAGGTAGGTTGGCTGCTAAACGGTGCTTGAGCTAAAATCCCTCAGCGAACTGCCATGGTTGATGGCGGGTAAGAACTAGTGTCTTAAAAACTGACTCTTTTATACAGTTATGTGCTTCAGTCCCACTGCACCTGGAATTCTCCTGTTTCCTCCTGGATTTCTACTCCCAAGTGATAGTACCCCAGGATCATTGGGAGCTGTGAATCATCTGCCCTGCTTTTTCTCTCTCTCCCAGTCCTGTACAAGCAGCAATACAAAGCTATTCATAGCCATCCTAATAGATGATCTGGCAGCCTTTCTCTGTATGTGCCTGCTGCAGTCCCTCACTGCAGACATTTTCCCCTCTTCACATGAGTGCCTTGATGCTTATCATTGCTATATTTGATTCCACCACCCATCTGGAAAGATCTTTCCTCCCTCTGGCCCTCATAAATAACACAGTCCAGCTCCAACCAAAAGCGGTTGATGGAATCAAGACCTGTTGGCCTTTGGCAATCCTTCCAAGAATTTTTAGGGCTTTCACCAGTCAGGAAGAAAAGCTTTGATGCTTTGGAGTTTGGATTTTATGAAGACCATGTTATAGGGTTCAGCCAACTCATGAAGTGTCAAGTGCAGGGCATTCTTTCATCTTGTCTCTTGAGTGGGAAATCAAGGATGCTCCCACTTATTGCAACCAAAGACTAAGACGCAGGAAGCATCCTCAAAATGAAAGCTCCTTTCATTTTCTGTGTGTCTCACTTAGCATACTGCCAACTCCCACATTCCCTTCATACTAACTCCTAGAGACCTATCTGTCTGCTCTGGAGACTATATCAGATAAGGGGGAGCTGGGAAGCTGCATCCTTCTTCACCCTTTGAGTTTGAAGCTCTGTTTTAGGGGCCTCAAGACATCTCTCTCCCACTTCCTGGATGCCTGTTATGAAGACAAGCAAACATGCGTTGCACTTTCAAGTTATTGGGATGACCAAATGAAAGCTGTAATCTCAGAAATTCTAGCCATGGCATGCAAAATCAAGCCAATTGAGGGGGGGGGGAGGAATCCCATGTTCCTTCACCCTTACAGAAAAGAGGAACGGGGTATCAGTTGGGTTTACTACTGCACACAGCAGAAAAAATTAGCATCCCCATGTAACTAGTAATAGTTACTAGTTATATAGCTCATCATGTAACTAGTAAAATAACCCACTATCAACTGAATAGTGAGTCTTTATGGTATGATGGTTAAAGTGTTGCCCTGGAACCTGGAAAACACAGTTTCATGTGGACACTCAACTATCTACATTGGGTGAGTATAAGCCAGTCATTCTCCCTCAGCTCTATCTATCTATCTATCTATCTATCTATCTATCTATCTATCTATCTATCTATTTATTATATTTCTATACCGCCTTTCTCCCGTAGGACTCAAGGCGGTGTACAGTCAAGAAAAATATAGACACACAAACATCATAAAATTGCTAATTAAAATTATTACTTAGTTTGGTCAATTAAATAAAACCCAGAATTAGATAACATTTAAAAAATCATTCACATGTTCGTATGTTTAGCCCCGCCTGTTGGAACATCAGGGACTTGAGGGCACGGCGGAAAGCATGGAGATCAGGGATATTCCGTATCTCCGGGGGCAGTTCATTCCAAAGGGTTGGAGCCCCCACAGAGAAGGCCCTTCCCCTGGGAGTCGCCAGTCAACATAATTTGACTGACGGTACCCTGAGTAGTCCCTCCCTGTGAGAACGAACTGGTCGATGGGAGGCTATTGGTGGCAAAAGACGGTCTCGTAGGTACCCAGGTCCTAAGCCATGGAGCGCTTTAATCTACCACCTACAGTATCTTGTGAGGAAAATTAACTGGAAGAAAATTATGCCCATATCTTTGAACTCCTGAATGAAAAGTGGATACTCACACACACACACGGAATATATAAATAACTGGACATTATGATTCGGCAATTTTTTTTTTTTAAGCTCTCTGACATTTTCACATTTTTTTTTCATTTAAGCCTAATTCATACCTGGTTCATTCATAGAAGACCACTAGTTCACTTTCTTACGCAAGAAAGTGGCAATATTTTGGGGTATCTATTCCTTTCACGTTCAAGCAAACAATGCAGAAAAAGAATGCACTTTTAAGAATCAATGGGCCAGAAAGGTTCTATTGCCTCTTTGATGTTCAAATTAGAGTCCCTTGCCTGCTTTCCATATGACTGGGTAAGAGATTTAATGGCCAGCTACAACTCTGTGAGTCTACAACCCACAATCATGTCATTATTTGCAACTAACCACAGCTCAAACATATATAAGCCATGTCATTATTTGCAACTAACCACAGTTCAAACATACCCCTTTCTCCCTCTCCTGTCCTCACAAGATTGTTTTCTTGTTCTCAGACAGTCAATGAGATAGGTCAGTGAGCTGTCCTAAATGGAATTGATGTACTGAAATACTATTTTACCAGTTATTCAATCCAAATACATGCGCAGAATGCATAAAATCTGTTCAGACATGGCGTATTGTATGCTAGCATGCGTTTTTTGTTAACTTAAGGAAACTTAGATAGCTCCAAGACGTCCATGGAAGAATTAAAAAAAAGTTAAGATGGCTGCCTTGAATACATGATAAAGCAGGTAAAAAGGTCTGGGGTTTCAACTACACAGTCCTGGCCACCATCTTTACTTTTTCAACACACACACACCCCATGAACACCCTTGGAACATATTCAATGGCACTTCATTTGCCTCTGCAAGCAAACACCATTTCAGATGTTAAACTTGTAAGATGAGATCCTGTGTGTAATAGAAGATCACTGTTAGTGGCTAGCCACAACTTCCTTGATCTTAGGAGACAGGCATTGTACCTCAAACATCACAGAAATTATTGCAGCTAATATTAGTGCTTTCCCTATAGTTCATTAGCCCATGTTTTGAGAGATAATCCCAAGACAGTGAATCTTCTTGGAAAGAAGTCAAATAAGCAACTTACCCAGAGAAAGAGAACATGTAACCTTTGTACCTAACCTGGCTTAATAACATAGAATAGTTGTAGCTGATGGTTCAACTGTGATCTCCTTGGTGCTCTTTGAGCTTGATTGTTTTTTTGCCACTTGTATATAAACAGAGAGCAAATCCTACTACCTTCTAGCATTGATGATGTTACCTAGTTGGGTAATGAAATGTCTGTAACGAAACAACTGACAGAGCACCAAGGATCCTACTAGCTGAAAATCAAAGCAAAACCTTTCTCCTAGCTGCATCCTGGGTGACCAAAATCAGTCCTTCTAGGTACCCACAATCACCAGGTATGCTTCAGTGACACTTTCAAAGAATGTTCAGGCGGTTCCACACAGTCTTTCCCAGTCCTTCCTAGAAATGCCATGGTTTGAATCAAAGGTCTTCAACTTCCAGGCTTCCAATTCTTCATCCCTGAAATATTCCAATACTTTAATGAATATGTTTCAGAAGCAGTTCCAGATCAGCACGTTTTAAATGAGAGCCAACAACATATAAAATCATATGCTGATGTAGCATCTATGACCAGGTAAATAAAAATAAGGGAAATAAAGTCATGTATTGCTTTAAAGTGTTGAACAAAGTGCCTCATATTTATTACCTCTGTAACAGCAATTCTGTATACAGTAAGTCACATTGTTATTCAATGTACAGTAGATATAATGAAACTGTTCCCTTCTGTGGGAGCAGCTCTTAATACAAGTGCATCTTTGTGGCTTTGAAGCTCTACCTAACAAGGTAAGAACAGGAGGAAGAGATTTCTAACTGTTTAAAGAGCTTGAATAAAAGACAGCTTGAGTCCTTATGGCTGTATTTTCTCTTTAATTAGTTTGTGCAGAAGTATATTTGCATGGGAAGATTTAGAGCATGTGCACAGACTTAATTAAGAAAACAATGCATTCCCTCTTAAGATAATGAATTGGGGATTATGGAAATTATTATTCTAGATCCTTCCATGGGTTAGCTGAGGTTGAATATCCGATAAACTTTTAAAATACATTAAGGTCAGCAGGTTGGAGGCTGTCAGTAAAGTCACTTGATACCGCTCAGCCTAAAAGGAATAATTACAAGGGATGTCTGCAGCTGGCCTTTACCTTACACAAGAGATTGGAGAATGACAAGGAGCAGTGGCACAGAAGGAGGTACAATTCTCCTAGCTGGGATGAACCTTTATGAGTTTGAGTATAAACCAGCCAAACTTGGTTGCAGAGAAGACCTCTTGAAATCAGAGGGATTAAACAGCATATCTATGATATCAGTCTTACATCGATCTTTAGGATTCTGTTTTGTTCTCCATGCCAATATTTACATGAACCCATTGTGATAGGGTATGGAATTGGGCATCATCAATATACAGATGGTTCTCACACAAGACAGACATTATTTTGTTCAGCAGAACATCGGCTACAATGATATATGGGTTAGAGGAGAATATTTGTAGTTCAGGGTTGAGTTGAGGGATCCTTGATGCTCTCTGGACTTGACTATTTTCTTGTAGACATTTCATTACCAAAACTAGGTAACATATCAGTGCTAACAGGGTGTGGGATTTGCTCTTATTTTATATTCTAGTGGCTTGCCCTACCAGTGTTAGTGGAAGTGATCTTGATGATTCTTTGGTTAGGCTGTTTTCTACTAGCTTTTTTTGGTTTCTTGATTGGGGTATTGTTTGCTTCTTGATTGTTAGTCTAATGTTACTTTTGATACTGATTTTTGCTCATCTGGGTATTGATTGCTGGTGAGGAAGTGTTTTGGTTTTTTGAGGGGGGGTTCCTTTTTTGGCTTGTTAATTGTCTCTTTTGAATAGTATGTAGATGTTGTTTATGTCTGTGTGCCTGTTGATGGCTGATTTGTCAGAGTGCCAGGCTTCCTAAAATTCTCTAGCATTTTTGGATTTGGCTTGGACTAGGATGGTCAGTTTCCCAGTTAAAACTATGGTTAAGTTTATTATCCATGGGTTGAGAAATTAAGCAGGTGTTCATCATGTCTTCTGATTGCTAGTTGCTGTTCATTGATGCATTCTGCAAGTCTTCTGCCTGTACCCTATGTACTACATGATGACTGTTGCAGTACTTACTCTGTATGTTGTATATGACTCCTATTTTTTCTTCAGGGACTGCTGGATCTTTTGGTTTATTTAGACTATTTTGGAGGGCTTTGGTTGGTTTGAGTGATATGCTGATGCCATAAA
Organism: Arizona elegans; assembly: GCA_022577455.1. NCBI lineage: Eukaryota > Metazoa > Chordata > Lepidosauria > Squamata > Colubridae > Arizona > Arizona elegans. Next base: position 116,011,941 of record JAKOOJ010000003.1, read on the forward strand.
GTTGTAATATGGTTGTAATAGTCTGTTGGTGGTTTCTCATATTTTTTAATGTAGGGTGGTGTTATCATTTCACAGCTTGTGTTGGTTGTGCTATATTGGGTTGAATGGCTAGGCACTTTTGATGTGGTTGCATCCATTTTGTTGGGAGATGTTGTACAAATGATCTGTTTCATTCTTCTGATTGCTGTAGTATGCTTGGGCTCATCTAAACAGTGGTCTTACACAACTTCTCTTGTGGAAGGTTACATTGTTGCTTTGATAGTGGAAAGCTTGGTTGGTGTGGGTGGTTTTTCAATATACTTGTGTCTCTAGTTGTTATCACTGTCTCTACTGATGAGGATATCCAGGAAGGGTAGTGTTTTGCTGTTTTCTTTTTCATTTGTGAATTTGATTCCTTTGAAGATGATGTTGATAGTTTTGTATGTGTTCTCTAGTTGGTTCTTTTTTTTTATTATGACAAAGGTGTCATCTATATACCAGATCCATAATTTGGATTGTATGCATGGGAGTGCTATTGATTCCAGGTGTTGCATGTATAGATTTTATGGAACCGATTCTTAGGTTGGCAGGTTTGATTAATCTTCTGACATAATTTAAACTAATGATTGTTTTGTATAAATGGTTTGGGACCCAGGTGAAAAGCCAACCTCTTCATGCTTCTACTTGGATTCATACTCAATCTTATACTCATTTCTTGATTTCTGTGCTGCCATCTTTGATTATTCTTTTGATGGGGAACCACAAGAATATTTCTTCTCTGTAACAGCACCCAAATTATGGAACTCTCTAATTCAAATCCTATTTGGAAAGTGAGTAAATGTACTAGATTCTGTTTTAATCCAACTAATGGTCCACAGATATTACTAATCTTAAGAATAAAGGAGAAACCAAGATCAACAATAATCATTGAGTGATCAGAGTCACGTGAGTGAGTTTAAGGAATGCAATACTTGCATAAAAATTACGCATGCAAATTTTCTTGGCAATAGAACCCTATTTATGAAGATGAATTTATTTTGAAAATTTTAGTGGCTGGCAATTAGGATGGGGTTAATCCCTTCCCAAAATATTTAACCTTATAAATTCTCAATTCTGCACAGTAAGTCCCTAAAACAAAATTCTAGAATCTGTGTTGGATTGTGTTGAGTTGCCTTATTGTTCTTTGAGCAGACCTTAGAGTCTATCTTAATTTGGTGCCTCACTGTGTCTGAATCTCAAAAATCTTAGCCTGGCTTTCTGCATTACAGGACTGATTGTATTATTGATTGGGTAACTGCCTTAGCATCCCAATGCCTCAGACAGAATAGTTTCTATACTAGAGGAGAATTAGCGTCTCTTTCAGATGTTCAAGGCAGGCTCACAATGAAGAAAGTTAGGTAACTAATCCAAGTACTTCATTCTAGAAATATTTATTTCTTGAATACAGAAATGGAGTTTGTAAATATATACAAAAACATGACTGTAAGCTAGCATGATACCAAAGTCATCTTAGCTTGTAGCTGTCACCACATCTGGGGAACCTTGGTTCTAAGTACAGTATTTTTCAACCAAACTGGTGCTCTCCAGAGGTTCCTGGCTGGAGTTGATAGGTAAGTCAATTTATCTGATGGACTTCAGACTCCAAAAGGCTGAGTAGACCCTTACTGTGAAATGAAAGCTGATGATCCAAATAAGCACAATAAAATCTCAGTAGCTTTAAATGGCTCCTGCTTTGCAAATATGGTAATTACAGCCTGTTATTTGCCACTTCCCACTTGCCCTGGAATGCTAAGCACATACTCTATTCAAATCCAATAAGTGAGAGAATTAAGTAAGGTGGTTCAGTCAACAAGGCTCAGAGAAATCATTACACATGATATTACTACTAAAATAAAGACTGTTTTAGGAAGGGGGTGGTTCAGCATATACCTTTCATTTAAAAAAAAGACTTTAGCTCAAGGCAATCATTTGTTTAACATGCACAAAAATCTGTCTTTAACATGCATGGGGGAAGGGGAGTACACTTCAAAGGCTTATTTTCTGGTTTGGGGCATTACAGTTTGAGAACTGTAGGCCCCTTTCCAAATAAGGGGAATAAAACAACCTCACACCAAATGAACTCTTGAGAAACAGGCAATGTATGTGCAGAATTTGGAAGGCTCCCAATTGCAAGAGGGGATGTTTGCACATGAAGGTCAAGGGCTGTGCTGTTATCCCAAATTTGGTAGCTTCAAGATGTTTGGACTTCAACTCCCAGAATTCCCCAAGCAATATGCTGTAAAAACTACAATCACAACTCCAACAGCACTGTGATACTTTAGAGTACTTCCTCATCTTTAAACCAGAAGAATTCAAGATACACTCCCCATTCCCATAACTTTCAGAAGGCTGAACTATAATGGTTATCCCACCATGGTCTACTAATGAACTTGGGTAAATTATTTTGGGTTTGACCAATAGATTTACACCCACACACCCACCCCGACAATCTGTTGTTCCATTTGTCTTCACAGGATTACCTGCATTTTTGTACTAGCAATAGCACTTAGACTTATATACCGCTTTATAGTGCTTTACAGCCCTCTCTAAGCGGTTTACAGTCAATATACTGCCCCCAACAATCTGAGTCCTCATTTTACTGACCTCAGAAGGATGGAAGGCTGAGTCAACCTTGAGCCGGTGAGATTTGAACTGCCGAACTGCTGGCAATCGGCAGTCAATAGAATTAGCCTGCAATACTGCATTCTAACCACTGCGCCACCACGGCTCTAAGTTACCATTTGAAGAGCAATAAAAATTTAGATACGTATTTTAATCATTCTAACAATGAGAAGAAATAGTAATGTGGTTGGAGAAGAGAGAAAAGGAGGATTAATGTCCATTATACCTCACAATTTGCTATTTTCCTTTATTGTATTTCAGTTGGCAGTCTCTATTTTTAGATTGAGTACTTTGCCCATAAGGGAATGTAGATCTAGGTGGATATCCTAGATGAAAAGCACTATTTACACAAGTTTGCCAGCAGCAAAAGAGAACATCTGCAGTAGAGCAAAAGTAACTTACAGTATAGAAGGAGAATTTCATTAGTGGAAGTAGCGATTGATTAGAGCAGCCCCTGAGGTTTTCCTGCATAATTTGCATAACAGACTCCCCTCACATCAGGGGTGGTCCACAGGGTGTAGTTTAAAAAAGTCAAAATGGCAGCCATGATGATATAAAACAATGTCTACCTGGTTCTTACTGCAATGTTTTCATCTGTATAATGCTTTTCTGTTTCTGTGAAGTGCATATAACTTCAGAAAAACTTCAATCACACTGTACAGTCACTATTTCGATTTTTTATAAACATATTCCGAAGACACATCTGGCAAACACAGAATTTTTATAGGACAGAAGAACTGTTGCTGGTAACAACAAGCACAGTGAGAAAAATGAAGTTTTTAATATAAGGCAGCAGCTAGAATGGGAATGTGAGTTGGTTTATAAAGTATAGTTTATCCTTACTTCTCATTTCAATACTGCATAGGTACATCATGTTCCTCGTGCTGCTTCTCATCATACAATTTAGGCATCAGAAAGGAACCAAATAAAGGTAAGAAAGAAAGTTTGATATTTCTAATTTAAATATCACAGAATATTCTCCCTCCAGGAACAAATTTGGGGGACAAAGAGAAGGAAAAGATTAAGCTGAGCTTAAGAAATAAGGAAAATTGATTGAAATTGGTGAACATCTATTATTATTGGTACTATTTTGCAAAGCAAACCATCTATGAAGTTCTGTTAGAAGAGAAAATTCCAGGAGTAATTTTAATAGGAACAAATAACTGAGGGATTGGCAGTTGGCTTAATATTCAAAGCCTTACCATGTTTTATGTTTTCAAAAAAAATTGGCGGATGGGGATACTGAATGAAAACTTAAGAACCACATCACTTATCTCAAGCCATGTTGCAATGGTCTAGGTCAGGGGTGTCAAACTTGCATCATCATGGGGTCATCACGTGACGTATTGGGTCTCCCCCCCTTTGCTAAACCAGCACATGATGCATCCGGCCCGCAGGCCACAAGTTTGACAGCCGTGGTCTAGGTCCATGTGGTCTTGTGAGGATCGTGCCCCTTGAGAAGTTCACAAACAAAACATAAAGGGAAAGGGCTCCTTGAATTATTTGCCTTCTGAGCGGAAGAAGCTTCTTGGATGAGAAGCGAAACGTCTTCAAAGAAAAACCAGAAAGTCCAGTTGCCTCTTGAAAAAGCACCTTTGGGACTTTTAAGAATGATTTAAAAGGATGGTGTAGCTGTCATTTAAGCATTTGTGCTCTAGGCCAGTGCCTAAAGCTGGCCCTGCCCACACCTAAGAGGAAGGTCATACAAAATTGGCACTGCATTATTTTATTCTTAAAATGGAGTCGGAGAAAAACTAAAATGTTAGAAAGTACAATTTACCAATTGAAGAAATGAATGAAGTGCTATCAAAATGGCAATGTAGGGACTGATGAACAATCACAAGGCATAAGCAGCCCCCAATCAAATAATGTGCATTTCCCAGCCTGATTTCAGAATCATTTTATTTGCCTGCTCTTTTCTGAAAATTCTTCAGTCTCTTTATTTGTGTCAGCCCTTTGAGGTAGTCCAGATAGCAACCAAAACATGAGTACTAATATTTATTTATTTATTTGATTTGATTTGATTTGATTTTTATACCGCCCTTCTCCAGCAGGACTCAGGGCGGTGAACAGCCAAGGTAAAAACATAGCATACAAAATTTAAAACAATTTAAAAAGATATTAAATAGTTTCAGCCCACAATTTAAAAACACCCCAATAAAATCAATTTCGAATTAAAACCAAACAATGAGATCAAGCCAGCCCGGCTAGATGAAATGAGTTTTAAGGGCCCGATGAAAAGTCCGGAGATCCAGGATCGTACGTATCTCTGGGGGTAGGTTGTTCCAAAGGGCGGGTGCCGCCACAGAGAAGGCTCTCCCCCTGGGGGTCGCCAGCCAACATTGTCTGGCCAACGGCACCCTGAGGAGGCCCTCTCTGTGCGAGCGTATTGGCTGGTGGGAGGCTATTGGTGGCAGAAGGCGGTCTCGTAGATACTCAGGCCCTAAGCCATGGAGCGTGTTAAAGGTAGTCACCAACAGTTTGAAGCACACCCAGAAGACCACCGGAAGCCAGTGCAGCTCGCACAGGAGGGGTGTCACATGGGAGCGCCCCATCGCTCCCATAATCCCCTGTGCGGCCGCATTCTGGACCAGTTGGAGCTTCCGAGTGCACCCCAAGGGGAGCCCCATGTAGAGAGCATTGCAGTAGTCCAGGCGGGAAGTGACGAGTGCTTGAATGACCGTGTGTAAGGAGTCCCGATCCAGAAACAGACGCAACTGGCGTATCAGGCGAACCTGATAAAAAGCCCCCCTGGCCACGGCTGTCATATCTAAAGACAGCCGTGCGTCCAGGACAACCAAGTTGTGAGCCCTCTCCGTGGGGGACAATGACTCGCCCCCAATAACCAGCGATGGCACCAGCTGGCTATATCGGGACCCCGGAAGCCACAGCCACTCGGTCTTGGAAGGGTTGAGTCGGAGCCTGTTTCTCCCCATTCAGGCCTGCATGTGCGCCACCACACTCTCAACAATCTTCGCGACAAAACGAAGGTTGGAGACTGGATGATAGTTACCCAAAACAGCTGGATCCAGAAAGGGCTTCTTGAGGAGGGGCCTCACCACCGCATCTTTCAAGACGGCCGGCAAGACACCCTCACTCAAGGAAGCATTAATAATCCTCTGGAGCCAACCTCATGTAACCTCCTGGGAAGCCAGCACCAACCAGGAGGGACACGGGTCCAATAAACATGTGGTCGCATTCAACCATCCCAGAATCCTGTCCACATCCTCGGGAGCCAGAGGATCAAACTCCTCCCAGATAACACTCTCAAGACCTGCCTCAATCATCCCGTCTGAACTTACCCAGTCAGAGGTCAAGCCTTCTCGAATCTGAGCAATTTTATCATATCAGACCACTATATAGATTGCAGTTCTTCCTCCTGTCTCCCAACGTTATTCTCATGACCCATTACATTATTAGAGTGATCTCTGCTAGTTTAGATGTATCGTAAGAAATCTCCAATTTACTACACGCTGACTTGAATCACTGGAAATGTTGCCTTGGTCTTTAGTGCTGAATGATGCATTTATACCAGTCTTTTGATAAGGAGATTGCGTTCTATCCAGTTCATGCCTTTAACTGCTGCATAGAAGGCATCCCTTCAACTTCTGTAGTCTTCTGGGGGTGATCATTGAATTTGATGAACACAAAAATTACAAGATCCTTTTTACCTAATGGCTTAACCAGATTCAAGTGCTGTTTTGAATACTCTTTGCTTGAGATGAGGTCTTTGGTCTAAGAGATGCTGGATAAAGTTCAGAAGTGGTTTGTGGGTTGAGCACATTGCCAAACTCACGTACTGAAACTTTGGTATGTACTGATGGGTTGCTGCCGTGAAAGGCATTCCCATTAATTATACATCAGAAGGTGTATAATTATGGTGCAGCAAGACAAACAGAGCAGACAGTTCCCAACCAGTTGGAATATACCCTGTTTTCCCCAAAATAAGACATCCCCTGATAATAAGCCCAATCGGGCTTTTGAGCGCATGGCAATAAGGCCAAGCACTTATTTCAGGGTTCAAAAAAATATAAGACAGGGTCTCATTTTGAGGGAAACATGGTAGTAAAAGGGGAGAATTAGATTTCTGAGATTCTGCTATTCTAGCCAATTTCATGAAAACTAGTTTTACACTTCCTTTGGTGTTGATTCCCTGGTCTGAACTGCATAGCAGGGCTGACAGAAATGTATCTGGTTTATGATTCTGGGTTTTGTGTTTTTGTGAATACATTTGCCAAGCTGGGACATTTTAAAATCAGCAAGGTAAGGAACTGAGCTGATGTTTGTGTTGATTAGTTTGGAACACTTATTGGCACTAACCAGGGGACTATACAAAACAATGATGCAGTATGGTCTGGTGGTTAAAGCTAGAAAGCAGGAGACTGTGAGTTCTAGTCCCACCTTAGCCATGAAAGTCAGCTGGGTGACTTCGAGCCAGTCCTCTTTCTCAGTCCAACTCACTTTACAGGGTTGTTGTGGGAAAAATAATAGGAGAAAGGTCTGTTGGATATGTTTGCTATCTTATGTTATTTGTAAAAATAACCAGGCAGCATACTAATAGATAAATCTATCTGAGCAAAACTGTGTTGAAATACTGAACACCATTGACTTCAGTTCTTAGAAGAGACCCAGGCATTTTACAGCCCCCTTTCGCTGTCCCTGTCCAGCCCACAAGGTTAATCAGAAATCAAATGTAAATAAATATACACCATGCACGCAAAACAACTGCATTGCTTTTATTTTGAAGGCAACTGCTAATTTTTTTTCAATGTACGTATGTGCATGCTTGCTTGGGTGCCTACACACTTTCACAGCCCTATTGCCTCAGCCCGCCACAACAGCCCCAGTTTCTCATGTGGCCCATTGGTAAAATTAATTGCCCACCATCTTACAGCTTAAAGAATGTGAAGCTAAGTCTAGCTCAGCTCCTGGTGCTGACAGCAGTATAGAAATGATTTGCCAAGAAGGGTTTTCTAAGTTTCTTAGTTCCTTAATTGAGCTTCTGAATCCTTCCATCCAAGTCCTAATTAGACCTTGAACCATACTTAGCTTCTGAGATCCAGCCAGGTGCTGCCACCTATTGAAGGTATCCCAGACTCCTAAACTAAACAAAACAAAACAAAACAAAAATAAAACTAAGTTACATTCCCCCTCACTACTTATCTTCTTTTGCCCATCGAGTCAGAGGCCAGGCACAGACGGGCCATCTTCCTCCACCTCCACACTGTCTCTCCAACTTCCCGCCTTCATTACAGCAATTATAGCAGAGTGCTCCCCTATAATTCTGATCAGCCACGTCTTTTATACATTGGCTATGGGGTCTCATACAATCCTGCTCTAATTTTGCTGGAGGCCTTTGTATCAAAGGCTTGAGCTGTGTGAAAGGTGATTTAGCAGAGATGGAGCCAGTGATTATGCTCAAAGGAACTGCTGCAGCCCCACCACGAGGGACCCTGCAGCTCTGAGATAGGGGGCCCTTATCATATTTTCTATTTCCAGATAAGATTATGTTTCCTTTTTCACCCACCTTCCTGAATCTTCCTGATAACAACTGGGGGGCAGTTTAATAACGAAGACTGAAATAACGGATGGGTCAAGGCGTAACAGTTGGGGCAAACCCAGTTGGGAGAGGATGAGGGGGTTGGCAGGGAGAGCCTACCTACTGGTCTAAACCACAAAGCAAGAACAAAACAAGGGAAATTACAGACCGCCATTGCAGCGTTAGGGCAATAAGAACAGCAGCTGAACATGTGCAGCCAACAAGCCTGTGGTTTGTCATCAGAGAGTACACCAATGGTTTGTATGCCTAGGCTGTGATCAAACAGGGAAAACATGACCCACATAGCATGAAGTGCCAGTTCAAAACAGAAGGTTAGCTTCTCAGAGAGTTTTGTAATTCTCCCACCTACAAATGCTGACACAAGCTGCAGCCCTTTGAAGGAAACTGAAGATGTAAAATATTGGAAAGGAGGGAAGATCTGTTTGAGCAAAACGTCTGAAAGACTTGCTGCCTTGCAGCGGAACTGAGCAAATGTACTTATCTGTGAATTTCCACAGATAAAAAGGAAGCCTGCAGAATTCACATTTTAAGCCCTTGAAAATCAATGGTGATGAAGTATATGTTGCTTTTGTTCCAAAGAGCAAATGGGTTGATGCATGGACAAGTTTTCGGCCTCAAAATCAATAGTGTGGTGAATTATTAGAGTTGGAGGATTCATGGCTGTGCTGTGCAGAGAATCTCTTTGCTACCCTTCAATTTTACTCACTACAATAATTTGCTTCCTAAAACTCATCCGCATTTGGCCTTCCAAAGGAGCAAACCATTTGTAAATAAGGCTCTCTATTATAATTGGCAAACATAATTCCTGCCGGTAGTTGTTCAGAGTTTCCAACAGTAAGTATAGATGAAGTAGGTCTCCATAGAATTCAACATACTATTCAAAAACACCTTCCTAACCGGTCCTTTCAAACAGAGGCCATACTGATACAAGGATACTGTGGAGAGATACTCACTTATCTGAGATGACAGTTTATATTGTCCAAAAACATGTATAGAGACCCTCCCAAACATTTACAATTCTGGACCATAGGCTGTGCTAGCAGTTCTTGATGAGGAGGTAACTCCAAACTTCCAAAGGGGACCAAGCTGCGTCTTTCTGCCCTTAATTTAGCCCCCATAACACATTCCTTGCCCTTCAGTTGGCTGCTAATCGAATACTTAATTATTTTAGGCATTTTTTGCTGTGGATAAACTGGAGAAGATTACAAGTGTTTTATAATCCAACAGGTCAATGTTCTAAATCAAACTGTATTCCAGATTACTATTCAAAATTGGCATCCAGAGAGTTAAGCAAAATCTTCCAACAGGAGTTAGGACATAGGAACCAGCCACATCCAATTTGGTAAAGCAAGCAGATGGAAGCTTAACGTCAAGCTTTTGGTAATAAAGTCTATTTGAAGACTCTCAGTGAAAAGTGTGTTCCTAATAAAGGGTAACATTTCATGGTCATTATATGATACACTTAACTTTAAAAGGAACAAAAATGCTGAGAAAGTCATTTTCTGAAAAAGGATTCTCAGATTTCATTACTATGGGTCAAGAGCCTGGGGAGAAGAATTAAAGAAAAATACGAACTTGTGCACAAATTAATTAAAGATATTTCCCTTAATAAATTGTCCCTGTATCCCAAGGCAGGGCCTTTACTCTAGAAAATGTGGTAATATTCAAGCTGTGGTTTTTCCACAGGGCAAACAGATCAACAGTGCTTAAAATCAAATGGATGGAGCAATGATTTGGGAGATTTTTTCCCCTCTTTTTCGAGACTATAGAAAATATGCAGAATTTTAACATCTGGGGGAAGGGAAAGAATGCCCCAATATTTCCTCATAGAAAAACCCACCATGACCTTTCCAATTTTTTAAAAATTTCTCCAAACAAGCTTTTGTTCTCGAACTTCCAATCAGAAATGTCAAAAATTATGTTCCCTTTTGATGGAAGGCTACTACCAAAGGTTGTAATCGGAGTCAATTGCACCATGAAGGGGAGCATGAAAAGAAAATAATAGAAATAATGATTAAAAGCACCACTGATAATTCAGGGTCTAATATATTAGGTTATATTGTTGGAAGAAATATCTATCTGGTTCAGTTCCAAGCTAGGAGAAAGACACTGGAAACATGGTGGCTGATTGGAAATAAGTTTTAATGATGAAGCAGAACCAGATGGATTCTGGGCAGCTGACCACATGGAGTTGAGAGGTGGGGAGTTATACCTTCTCTTGGGCTTTGCACTTGAGCTTCCTGTTCCTGTGTATGAACATGTATTCTATTGGCTGTTGTCAGGGGTTATGTAGAAGTCATAGCTGGCTCTATAGCTCTATACGTTTGGACTGCTGAGATGTGCAATGAAGAAGCTTGTCTTCTGAAAGGGTGTTGGGCAATTCCTATTATTATTATTGTTGTTTATTGGTTCGATTTATATGCCGTCCTTCTCCGGAGACTCGGGGTGGCTTACAATGCGTTAAGCAATAGCCTTCATACTTTTGTATATACCTGCTTAATAGGGCTTTCGCCCTCCCCACAAAAGTGTTCTTTTTTATACAAAGTCAGCTTACTGCCCCCACAATACGGGTCCTCATTTTACCTACCTCGAAAGGATGGAAGGCTGAGTCAACCTTGAGCCTGGTGAGATTTGAACTTGCAGTAACTGCAGGCAGCTGGTGCTACTTAACAGCACTTTAGTCTGCTGTGCAACCAAGGCTTAATGGCTTTGCCCTGTGTTGGATCTTGCGTGAGGATATTTGCTTATGAGTAAAGCTATCTATCTCTTTATCTCTTAAATGCTGACATCTGCTGAGGGCTATTAAGAAAGGTGGGGGCTGCTTTCTCCCTCTAAAAAACATGTTCCTCCATTTCTCATCCTGGGAAATATAATACTCTGCCTTTTTAATATTTCTCAAAATATTTCATTCTTCTTGGAGAGGGGTGGGTGCTAACTTTCTACAATATCTTAAAGATCTCTGATCAGCAAAATGGAAGGAACCTTTAAACACAAACGTTCCAAAACAGCTAGTCAGTGGAAACCTGAATGAGAACTTTGCTCCCTAATTAACTTTCAGTGTGACCTGAAATAAGTCCAGCTACCACCTTTCCCATTTTTCAAAGAAATAAATCAAAAGGAAGACTTAGCTATGCTGCTCAGCCCAAGAATGCCAGAATCTTTCTTGCAGGTCACAATACTTATTAATCTCTTTTTTCACCAAGTTGATGTTTTTAGGCAGCAAGGAGATTTGCAGGTACCCTCCTGTACCATATCGATGCATGGGAGGGAAACCTTGGCTGAAAGGAAGGGTTGAGGTCGCAATCTGACCTACACCTACCAGGGAGTAAATCCCATCAAATGCAGTAGGACTTATTTCCTACTTGCAAGTTGCACATTTGCCTGGGAAACATGCAGTGTCTTGAAGTTATATCTGCCTGACCGATTTATCAAGCCCTTGATATAGCTCTTATGAAAGATGACCAATGTGACCAATGCACTTATTATTAGGTATTAAATATTACCAATAAAATAAAATATTACTAATCTGTCTTATATGCAGAAATCCCAGTAAAGGTAAATAACAGGAAATAACTACAGACCCCAAGGATACGGGACAAAACACAACTAAATTATAATCAATAATTTGATTATAACTATTTGCTAAGTCTTAGCATGCCATCACATTTTTAACTGATGTGAGGCCATTCTATGACTGAACACATAATTCTAAAAGTTGTTCTGTTTTATATTTCTAATTAAAGCACTACTCTCAATGGGGCAAAGCTGTCGAAGGGCTGGTGAAATATCTTAATACCCAGCAAGTTGCTTGGAGGGACAAATCTCCCTTCAGTTTTCAAAACCTTAAACTAGTTAGAGCTTTAGATATCATCACTAAGATCTCTAGAGTTTGAACTGGAAATATATAGAAAGTTACTGATTTTACATTCTTGTAAAATGATGCAAGCAATTATGTATGGTAGAACACACTTGTATGTCTGCTTTGCAAGTAGCATTGGCTGCCTATTTGTATCCAGGTTAAATTCAAGGTACTTTTGACCATTAAAACCCTTTGTGGCATGAGACTGAATTATTTGAGGGACCGTCTCTCCCTCATTTCATCTGCCCATCCCACCAGATCTAGCAGAAAGGGTATATTTCAGATTCCATTAACTACATTTGACAGGGTCTAAGCAGTGGGCCTTTTCTACTGGCACTTGCCCTATAGATTCTTCTCTCCACTGAGCTGAGGTTGGCCTCATCTTTTCTAAGCTTCCAAAGGTTCATTAAAACTCAGTTAAACCAGCAAGTCTTAGGCCCCCAGGGGATGGGTGAATTAGAGAGGTTTTTAACATCCCTTCGTCTATTATTCTTTGTTTTAGTTTAGCTTTCTATACTTTTTAATGCATTCATGAATTATTTTTAGTTCTTTTGAATGCTGCCAGAGTCACTTGTATGTGCAATGGGCAGCTGTATAATTTGATTAAATAAATAAATGAACAAACAAACACACTCTGAGCTTTTCTTAGGCAGAATACAACTCCATTCAAAGCAGGTTGTTTGCTCAAGTTCCAATTTGGGAACTCCTAGTCCAGAGAAACCATCCACCTCACCCAGGGGTCAGCAACCTGTGGCTCCGGAGCCGCATGCTGCTCTTTGGGCCCTCTGCTATGGCTCCCTGTAAGGTGCTCCCATCACTGGCTGGCCCCGCCCCTCGCCCTCCCATCCCAGTTACTCCTCGCCTGGCCTGAGAAGGTAAGGGCAACGGCGGGGGATGGGAGAAGCGGCCAGGGCAGAGACAGAGAGATACAGAGACAGGGGGAGAGTGAGAGACAGAGAGAGATACAGAGAGAAAGAGGGAGGCGGGAGAGAGGGAGATGTCAAAAGGATTTTGTGGTTCCCAGTGTTTTTTAACAACTGGTTCTTTGCCCTAATGACTGGCTGGGTAGGCGTGGCTAGTGGGGGTCATGTGACTGGTAGAAGTGAGTGACATTGAGTTGGCCACACCCACCCAGGTTTTGTGGCTCCCGGTGTTTTCTTTTCTGTGGGAAACGGGTCCAAATGGCTCTTTTAAGTGTTTAAAGTTGCAGACCCCCGACCTAGCCCTAAACCCTACACTGTGATCTTTCAAGACTTTTTTTTTTAATGCCATTTCTAACTACAGAAAGGATGCCTGTCTTCAATTTAAGAGTCTAAACTTGAGAAATCTTCTTTCTTCCAAAAACATCTAAAGCTGGCATTCTATCAAGTTCCTTTGTCCCAAAAGGGTGATGTTAGCAAATGAGATATTAGCAAAAGGAGCCCTATTTCAGAAGACAGGGGCTACCAGCGTCTGTATTCACCATCCCTGGATAACTCCAATTAAGCACTGTCATTCCCCTTTCCCCACTCTTCTCCCCCATCCCTAGCCCCTGCAGACACACACATCTCCAGTTAAATCTTATTAGTCATGGAAGCCTACATGTGGTGAGAAGGACTAATTCAAGCATCTTGTCTGCTTCCTTAGGCTGCAACAACTAAAACTGATACCCCAAACTCTGACTTTGGCAGTGCTTCAGACAGTATCTCTGATGCTTACATAATTGCCGCATGCAAAGTTGTAGGATGATAAACAAGTTTCTTTTTAAAGCACTTAACAAATTGATCCAGACATTAACTGAGAATTCAATTCCTGAGCCAGATCTCCTGCTTGCCAAACAATTCTTCTGGATAACATCTTGAAGAAGCAACAGAAAAGAGAAATAAGGGCTTAAAAAAACATTCTTACTTCCAAGAGAAGACAGATAATGTGCTCTCCAATGAGTTTTGTCAAACTTGCTCCTTAAGTTGTACCACCGAGACGTGGCTCTTGCCAACCTTACTTCATTTCACATAGATCTGATAACTAGGAAGCATCAAAAAGATTCATAAGTCTAGAGTGGGTGCTTGGAAACTGGTCTGAATGATACTTTCCATCTCTATGTTCCCCAGTGAGGTCAAAGCCCACACAACATTACTAGCACTGCCATTTAGAAAACCAACGAGCATTCTGAGGTCTCATCTATTCTGCAATTCCAGGGGTTTGGAATGAGGTCCTGGATACATCAAGCTGATTTATCAGAAAATTGCTCTTCAAAGTCCTCCAAATAACTACTATCAAGTGAGACAGGTGTGGCCCCCTTCTTGTCTATTGGGAAAAGCAAAGCACAGAGGAAGCATGAGGAGACCTTCGAAGCAAGAATTCCCCTATGACCCAGCTTAGCTCATCTTTCTTAATGGGAAATGTTAAACAATGCTCAGACGAGGGGACAAGATACAGAGGGCTTTAGGAAGGAGATGGAGAGGTCTGTCCCTCCAGTGGAGGCTGGACCTGTGCTCAACAGCACCTTCATTCAAGCTTGTGCACATGTCAGAAGAAAGCAAAAGGAGAAGTCTGTCATTTCTTTTTATAGATACTTTTCTATTTTCTGAGTGTTATTTTCTTTAGGATTTTTTTCTTCTTCTTCCTGAGACTGTGTGTTGCCTCCCTCCAGCCTTACAGGACATGCTTCCCTTCCCTTGCTAAAAAAGAATAATAATCAAGAGCACCAAACAGAAATAAAATTCTCCCCTGCGGCCAATCTATTGTTTGTTCCTCCACTACATTGATTAGAATATACTGGCTCCAAGTAGGATAGATGGAACAGATGGTCTTTGACCAGGCTTGGACCACAAACATCATTTGGCTGCTAGCAGGGACCAGGGGAGAAATCCAAACCCTTGATTCAAAAAAGTTATATTTGAACAAAATTCTGGGACAGTTGAATGGCTGTTTGATTGGCAAAAGACTCACAACTCCTCCCCCAAGAATGATCTTCCTAAATCATGCTAAGCTCTGTAATTTATTTTCAAGCCCATCAACCCCATTTCAAGGCCATTCATCAATGAAGTGCAACCCATTGAACGAAAGAAAACCTTCATGAAGCAAGTCAAGGGCCCTGCTTCTGAAAACGGCTAGATAAATGCTTCAAATACTTGTCTATGGAGATCCTCAGTCATCCAGGTCAAGGTTGACCCAAAAGTGCTTTCTCAAAAGGCAACTGGAGAAGAAGAACTGAAGCAGCTTCTTGGATGAGAAGCAAAATGTCTTCAAGGAAAAACAAAGAAAGTCCAGTTGCCTTTTGAAAAAGCACCGTTGGGGCTCCAAATACTTGAAATTACCCTGCTATTTGGCCCCCATCTTCTGGTAAGGTACACTTCTGCTAAACATGGACGCTCCATTCACCTAACATGACAAATAGGTGGATCTGGTCCCTTTAAAATCAACTGTTTCTCCTCAACATCTGGTGTTCAAAGACCTAAAGTCAAGAACAAGAGTCGTCCTCACTTGTAATGCATCAACTTGGTTTCAACTGGCCCTCCCTGCTTCTCACACTAACAAGAGCTGAAACGGAAGGAAATTACTTTAAGTCTTGCTTTTCTTTCTCCCCCCCCCCACACCCACCCACCCATGCCTCCTCCTTTACTTCCCAGCCCCCCAACTTAAATTTCACAGGCACCTGAATCTGATCACTGCTTCCTCCGTCCAGTGTAAAGTTTAGTCTGAGACAGAGCGCATACCACAACGAGTTGGGATAATATTAATGTATAGTATTCAAAGCCCCAGGGCCTGTATGTTTCATTAATTTCCTCCCCATTAAAGTAAAACGAGGATATCCTGTAGAGAATTGCAGTGAACCGTTTGGACTGCAAAACTCGTCTTGACCTTGCTAAGAAAAACACACAGACGTGGGGTGGGGGAGAGAGAGAGAGGGAGAGGGAGGGAGAGAGAAAAAACGCAGCTGATGGCAAACGTGAAGCCGCTGAAATGAAATACACTCAGGCCTTGCTCACCCCCATTTACTGTAGTACTACTGTGCAAATATTTAGCTTAACGGGATAGGAAGAGCTGGGCAGCAGGCATGAAAAAATACCTACAGATTTATTTGTTTAAATCGTGAAACATTTCCCATCAATTCTTCCCAGTGCATTCATCTCAAGCACAGTGCCTACTCTGAGAACCAAGCAGGTCAGGGACAAAGGTTATAAATGTCTACTAAAAACTATTCCTTAAAATGCAGTTTATGACGGAATTTATTTTATCATCTGTCCATCTATCGACCAGTAAGGAAGAACCAGCCACTGCCAGACAACTCAGGTACATCAAGCTCCAAGACTGAGTAAACTGCCATTTTCAAGTCAAGCTTGGCAATCAAAAGTTAGCCAAGATGCTGTAGCTGTAGCAGTTTCCTCCTCAACGCTCCCACCCCCCCCCCGCCCACCACCCCTAGCTTGGAGGTGTAATGGAGGCCTGCCAACTCAAAAATCTGTTTCCTTCTCTAGCTGGAGAGACCCGGAGGGCTTTACAGGGTAAGGCTGGGGCCTCCGTCAGATTTCCTTTGCATCTCAATGGTTTGTCCACAACCTGACCTCCCACTAAGATTAAGGAAAGTACCTTGTCCATTGAAAGCCCCAACTTTCAGATCCAAACGCTTCGGCTGCCAAAAATTATATTCTGAGACTACTCAGGAAATCAAGGTATTTTATTCTGGTTGTACTGATCCAGACAACGCGCCACTGTCACCAACAAACTTGTTTCTAACTAGTTCAGCATTTATTGGCATTTCTCGTAACCTACAGAAAAGATAGAAAGCAACACTGAGCAAATGAAGCAACAGCAGTGTTCTGAAACTGGGTGCTTTTTTTTTAAATAAGCTGCTGTTCATTAGGTTTACGCAATAGGTCAAATTATAAACTATAGTTTTCATGCCACAGTGACTGAGTTCGTAGAACATTTAAGCTGAACTTAATAAACCATATTAAGATTACGTGGATGTCTTCAACCAATGACCCAGTTCACATAACTCACCAAGTTCTAAATGTTTAATAATTCGTCACCAAATCAGCCAGACTTCACTGGGTTCACACAACATCCATACAACCCACTAGTACTTTCTATTAGCATTTGTACATCTTAAAGTTCCACCATATATTTTATATTATTAGTAAACTTTCCACAAAGGTAGCCTTGTTCATCTACTTGTTCTATGTTTTCCACTGTGTATTATAACTTGCTATTGTTCATTCCATTTTCCTGTCAAACATAACTACTTTGATTTTTTAAATACATTTACTTTCAATTCAGTCTACCTAACATTTGCTGCAAATCAGTCAGGTTCTCAGTCAAGAGAACCACAGACAGCATGGCTAAGGAAAGAAATATGGGTACTGAAGTCCATAAACCTGAATATTACCAAAGTTGAGAAAAACTGGCCTAATTAGAGGCACAATGCATTCAGATGGCTCCTAATATTCTTGCCATCTGCTTGCTGAGACACGCAACGAATGATGGAGAATAAAAGAATAAAAGAACTACCAAGAAGTAGTTTTCCAAAGTAACCATGGAACCCAGAGAAACTGTGCTGCTGTCACTCCTATCCATCCTCTCCCCTTTTCTCCTCCTGACCTGAACTTGTGTCATGAATACTTGAGAGACTGCACGTTGTGCAGCAGGACAGACTTGGGTCTGGTTTCAATTATGGCTGTTGTTTTTTTAGTTGCAGCCAGCCATTACAAGCCAATCCAAGAGGACTCTTTGCAAAGTCTTTCCAACCGGAGTTCCCACTCTCAAGTTCACCCACGAGCTGCTCTTAGAAGCAAGCCTCAAAACTGAACTGTGCTTTCCCAAGAGACCCATTTATGATCACGCATACACATTTTGGAAATAATTTTATTACGCCGATTATGCTAATTAACAAAATGAAAGTGGAAATAGATACAATAATATTGATCAACCATATTGATGAAATGCTACCCTGTTTCCCCCAAAATAAGACATCCCCTGATAATAAGCCCAATCGGGCTTTTGAGTGTATGGCAATAAGGCCAAGCGCTTATTTCAGGGTTCAAAAAAAATATAAGACAGGGTCTTATTTTCAGGGGGAAACGGTATTAACTTAAAATTTCATCATCATTATCATTTTAAAAGGGGAAAAGAACTGGGAGGGGGGTGAATTAAGATATTAACAGAACACACCCTCCCAACTTTTGATCAGATCATTTGAAAGTTTTACTTTCCTTGTCTATTCACCCATAATTCAAATGTGCCATTCTAAGGTAACAGCAGAACAGGAAATAGGGCATGACAAAGGAATCCTTCATATTTTGAGGTCCTTTCCTAATATTATGGTATCCTTAAAGCATCAGCCAAAGCATTTGCCGCCCTGAGTCTCCGGAGAAAGAGAGAAAGGCGGCATATAAATTAAATTAATAAATAAAATTTTCTAACATTTCAATCGCCATTTAAGAGAAGAACTAGATTGGCATATTAGGTCCAATTATGAAGCCCACTCCATATTACTACCCAATCTCTTTTTTTCAAGGTCAAGGTGCATGGTGCATTATATCTGCAATGTGCAATTGGCTCAGTTATTTTAAAGAGCTTTACAGGAGCAAATTTCCAATCCAAATGGGGAATCCCAAACCTTCTACACCACACTTTATTTTGGAAATCCCCGTTCCGCAAGCAAATTAAATGTCACAAAGAAATTTTTAAAAATCCACTGGAGATGTCTATCTAGGTCACAATACAGTTGTTCTAGATCACTACATCTCAAGGTCTCTATGTCTCTTTATTACTGATACCATATTTTAGTATTTTATAGTTCTAAGGCACTTCAATTGTGCAACTCTAAGCAGCTTACAGTTATGCCTATGCCTATCAAAATTATCAGGTACTATCACAGAATGATAATACTGAATACTACCAGCACAAGTATAACATAAGTGCAATATTAAAAACCGTAACATTGTGTAACATAAAGCAGTCAGATTCATCCCATCAAGTCCATCTCTGGTCTTTGCCTAACTCCCCAAGCACGCATTTTTTAAAAAGCCTCTTTAGGAATGAGGCTCAGATCTCATGTCTGGTGAGAGGACATCCCACATGAGGGGAGCTCCTGTGGAGAAGGCTCACTTCAGAGTTCCTCATGTTGTATCTCTTATGAGGAAACAACACTCAGCAAGCCATTTGCAGTGTGAGCAAATTCTACCTGGAGTAGGTGATCTTGGAGATAGCTACCTCCTAGGGCCCACACTAAGTAAGACTTTAAAGTATCTTGAAGTGCACCCAGAAACATGCTGGTAGACAATGCAGCTTGTTAATATGAAAGCTGATGCCCAATGTTATTGATCTTATAAGGACAGAGCACACAGAGAGATATTAGAGTTTGGAAAACAAAGTTATCCTTGTATTCTCCCAGTAAATGTTACTGCTGTCCTAAATTAACCGGGCAATATGCCCTGATCATGTTGTGTCTGTCTTCCTTTCAACCACTAAGCAGGGCCGGGCTTCAAAACCTGTCGCTACTGGTTCGCTCGCATGCACAGAAGCTTCCAGGTGGATGGGCGGAGCCTCCGGCATCGGGTAAACTGGTAGCAACCCACCACTGCCGTTAAGATTATATTTTCAGAAGATGAAGTAAACCAATAACCTGTTCATAACAACTGACCCCCTTCTATAACCAACTAACCTCTGTATACTATCAATATGCAACTATGATTTAGATCAATTTCTTTTTGTTATCCCAGTTATTGGATCAGTTAGTTATTCAGTGGTTCCATCTCGGTTGGAGGGTGGGGATTATATCCATTTTATTCATTTCAACTCCTTTTCAATTATTACATACCTTTGACATGGTGTCAATTTGGGCTAAAAAAAGCATTACCTGATGCAACTATTCCTACGTTATAATTAATAACAAAAATAGGAAGCCAGTGTTCATGACTGCAAAGAGGCACAAAAATAGGTCTCTCTCTCTCTCTCTCTCTCTGTGTGTGTGTGTGTGTGTGTGTGTGTGTGTGCATGCACACCAGTGCGCGTGCATGAGGAAAATTATCTTAATTAAAATTCTCCCTTTCATCCTAGTAATTACATTCAAACAGGCAACAGCAGCAACATCGCTGCTTCTTACCATGCCAAAATTTTTTTTCTTCATTTGATCACCAGGACATCGCGCAAAATAAAATTAAATGAAATGAAAAAGGGGGAGAACACTGCTAGGGTTAAAAAAAAAAGGAAAAGGAAGAGAAGGAAAGAAATATAGAAGAAAAGCAATTACTTCAGGCGGGCTGCCGGTGGAAAGAGGGGGCGAGGAAGAGAAAAGCGCCTCAAAATAGCGAGGAAGAGGAGGCAAGAGGAAATAAGGGGGCCGATAACGTGGCAGGAATGATGGAAACACCTGTAAGGCAGAGGAGAGATCGAGCAGCTATCAGCTCTGGCTGCTTTCCATATCCATTAGCTCTCGGAGCCTGCCTGGGCTTCGGGAAAGTAGGGTGTTAAGCTCTGACAACCACTGCAAGCTAATGAAAATGTACCAACGGGGCAGTCGCCGAGCTGCGATTTGATAACGAGGAAGGGGGGAACTGCGGCACGAGGCAAGGCGAAGGGAGAGAGGGAGGAGGGGGTGGGAGAAAGAGCCGAGAGTAAATCAGTCTAATTAATGCCTTTGCTCATTTATCGAGGGCAAATGCTAATGATGCTTTTTTTTTTTTTTTTTTTTTTTTTTTTTGGTAATCGCGTTCTGCCGCAGTTTGCTGGTTCCCGCTCGCTTTTTTTTTTTTTCCTTTCTCCCGCCCGCTGTACCTTCCTGCGCGGGGCCGGCGGGAAGGCAATCAGGATCTGCAGCAGCCGCAGAAGATAAAGGGCTCCGCTGGGCTCGCGCAGCCACCGGGCATATCGGCGGGAAGGGGAGACTGGGGGCCTCTCCTTGATCTTCCTGCTCTCGGGCTGCCTGCCGAGGCAAGGGACTGCCGAGGAGCGCTCATGCCTGCCTCTACCGCCAAATGGCGGCTCCCCCCCCCCCCTCGCCCTGCTTCTGTTCTAGGGCCTATACCGAAAGCCACGAGCAAGGCAACTGCTAAAAAGCTGAGGAAACTTTCCCGCTTTGGCCCATCGCTTAGGTGGACCTTTTAAACAACCATCCAGCGTGCCTACCATCCCTGACCTAATATTCCTTTTTATTTACTCTTTTCATGTATTCAAATTATGTTTATACTTTTACCTGTTATCTTATATATGCTTGACAAATAAACTTAAACTCCCTGGGAAAGTGCTATAACTGGTCCAGAGTGCTTCAGGGCTGCTGCTGCTGCTAGTGGCCTTTGCAATGTTTGTCCAGCGCCAGTGGAAATGGTCCCAAGCAATTTCTCCTTTACAGCTGCCACATTGCCTGATTTGGCCACCACAAGTACCGGGGAGAGACCATTCAGTAGAAACATGACTGCAGCTTTGCACAGCCTGTGATCCTGATGGGGCTAATTAAAGCTTCTAGCCTCTCTTGACTCGGCTGGCTGGCGAGGCTGAGCAGGGTAGTTCAGGAGTCTGCCTCATTATCCAGGAATTGAATCTGGTCATATATTTCCATGCAATTGTTTTGAAATTAATCTTGGAGATCACTGTGGTGGTGGCATGTAAGAGCAAGAACAATCTCCCAATCCACACATGAATGAATGTGCTCTCTGGATATGGGAGGCCTCCAAAGGAAAGAAAATCAATTGAGCCACAATTGTAGCTACCAATTTATTTTTCCATATTTTGTGTTTTCGCGAGAAATTATGTAAAAAAAAAACTTGATTTCTGTTGATGCAGAAGGCTGCTCTTCGTAGGGACACCTTTTGTCATCTGCTGCACAACTGAAATCTGTTTTCCATTTTCCTGGATACTCTTTAATACGTGTGCAAGGAAGCTACAAGAAAATATGTGCAGGGACATTTATTTGAAAAACCAGAAAGGTCATATGTGAGCATGAGATATAGAAATGGTGACAAGGAATGCTGAGATTTGCAAGGCACTATATGATCAAATGTAGAGAGAGAGAGAGAGATGGAGTTAGCTTATGATCAAACTAAAACCTGGGTCACAGATGTTTTTATATTTCTTGATAATTCACCATTAAAGGTGTGAATGGATTCCACCAGAAGGCAATGCTTTTGGAAAGTATAATTTTATTTTATAATAACTTATTCTTGCAAATCAACATTTAATGCCAATGTTGGATGGCTATCCTATGTAAATTGAACCCAAATAAACTTTGGCCTATAATCTAGAGAAACAAACAGAAGGAGTTTTGTTTAATAAGTAGCAATAACACATAAAAATCAGACATGGGGATAGCATAATATTGGTTATAATTAATAGAAAGACAGTATTACTCTTTTTATTCATAAAAAAACGATGTGCAAAAGCAAAACATTTGTAAGATCTCACCTGAACTACAACCAGTAAATATAATCATTATATCAGTGGTGGGTTCCTCCCGGTTCGGTCCGGTTCTGCCCAGCTGATAGCGGTGACGATATGATGTCACCGAACCGGTTCTCTCCGCCCGCCCTCCCACCCACCCCCACCCACGTTATTCTTATCTTTTATTTGGTCCCACCCCCAATCTATTGCTGCCTCCTGAGTCCCAGCTAATGACTAGAGGGAAAAAACTGTTTAAACTCTTGCCCTGGGGCTTCAAAGGGCCATCCTATAGCTGATCAGTGTTAAAAACAAACAAATGAGTTGGGTCGTAAGTGCGAGGACTGGTCGTAAATGCGAGGACCTTCCAGAAATGACTCTGCCCAGCTAGCCATGCCCACCTAGTCACATGACCTCCAAGCCACACCCATAAAATAAGTCACGGCCACAGAACCGGTAGTAAAAAAATTTAGAACCCACCCCTGCATTATATGATTCTGAAGATAATAAATCGCCGTGGCTTGGTTTATGCATCATGCTAAGCTGTGGTTAGTTTAACCATGATTTATTGAATAAACCACAAATAGGGAGTTCACTCATGTTGAGCCATAATGTATGCTAAACCATAACTCCTGGTTTGCAAAGCACAATAGTAAATGACAAGAAAGCCATTGCATCTGGTCCAATCTGTGCCCCACAAACGTTTTATTTTAGTCACCAAGCCCTGATCAGTTTGCTTGTCACTAACAACTGATATAGCTGATACGAAAGTTTCACATGATCCATATCTATAGATCATTTCTTAAAGACGGAAAGAGGAAAGATGACCATATTGTACTTCTCACACATTCTTTAAAGATAAAAAAAACAAGCACAGGGCCACTGAAGGCAGCTGACAGCAAAGGGCGATATGGCAGAACCACATAACACAGAAAGACACTTTGGTCATTTTAAGTATTGTAAACTTCCTATTTCTAGGTGATTGTTTATGTGTTGCCACTATGAAAAAGTTAAATAAACCATTAAAATTTTTTTTTTAAAAAAAAAGGGCTGACACAGAGTAGAGGCATCTAAATGTTTTTGGCTCTGGGAAAAAGCAGATGAGAACAGAGATTTCGGTAACTTGAGAAAGAGTAAAGTTGATGTCAAACTGCAACAACATGCCACCGTTAAACCAAGAAGCAAAAAAAAAAAAAATAATCTTAACTTTTGCTGTCTCCAGAGCCCGCCAGAGCAGACAGTGGCCTTGTGTGTGCAAAGAATTTTAGGAGCAAAATAGTTAATCATGCCTGCTAAGATTTAAAAAGATGGATTCATATGTGTTTTTTGTGGCCTACATATGTTTTTTGGTCACTTTTCCAAAAGCAAGCTAATCAAAATGGAATTTTAATATCTTCCTTGCTTGGCTCAGTGTTTTGACTGAGAAGATTATGGATTTGAGTGTTTCTCAAACAAAAATCCTAGCTCAGAGCACATTCACATTTTTAATTTCCCCTGAAACTTTATAATTCCTATTAAATAGGAGCCAATCAATCTAATTTCTCTCATAAGTCTTACTATGCACTATTGATCCAAGGAGATAAATCTCTGAGATACTTTACTCCTCCCCCATAAGCTGAATAATTCCGATTCATTCTGAATGTCAGAATGCAATATGCAAGAAAATAGACTGATAACCCTACACTCTCACCACAAGGGTCACCGACGAGTAGTCTTGTCAATAAAATTGATTTTAATTCTTAATTCTATTTTCGGAATAGAATCAGAATAAAAACATGAACATTTAAAATGGCCCAGTTTTTCTTTAAAATCTGTTGTTGAAATAAGGCTATTTTGCCACTTTATCTTATATATGGAATACAGCTTGAACATTTGATTTCATGAAAGCATGCTTGTTGGTTACTTTCAATGATAAGTTTATAGATACCATAATTTTAAAATTCTGGAAGAATAGGTGGGCAAGACAACTTCAGCAAAGACCAGAAATAAATTCTATAGCGGTGTAAAGAAGTAGCAACTGTAAAAGAATGGAGAGGGACATAGGAAACTTTGACTTCCACTATAATCTTGAGACCCGCCAACTCTCAAGTAATCTGTCTCAAACACAGAGCATAATTACTGAGTGACCGACACTGTCTGCTTGGCCCTAAAGTGAAGCATCCCACAGGCACCTGTTACGTTCCAGCTAGACTATAGAGTCACAATTGTGATCTCAAAACCAATTACCCCAATCAGCTTGTGCATTTGGCATGAAAATTGTACAACCTATCTCCCCTTTTTCTGCTTCTGTAATTACTCATGCTGGTGGCTCTTTCTCTTCCATATTAAGTCATTACTTGATTATGTCTAGCCTTTTCCTCAGATTCATTGATCCGAGAATGAATTTGCTTCTTTTGCTGGTTAACCCAGATGAACTTTGTATATTGATTTTTAGAAATATGGTTTATTTTTATATTTTGAGCTATGTATTTTGCATGAGTATTAAGCATGGAGTTAAATGTTTGTTAAAGATTTTTAAAATAATGCTAATTATCGTAATGTTTTACATTATTGTCTTTTAATACTGTATTTCCTATAATGATATATGTTATGTTTTGTAGATTATTTTAGAATAGAATAGAATTGAATTGAATTGAATTGAATTGAATTTTTTATTGGCCAAATGTGATTGGACACACAAGGAATTTTTTTAAAGGAAAAAGCAGGGAATAATAACTGAAGACAATTATTTTTTGTAGATATTAGCAAAGATCTTAGAGATTAATACCTAGAGTTTTAATTTGTAATGTAATAGTCACCCCTCATCTGGACGACTGAAATATGTTCTACATGAAGCTGTAAAGATCTCTCAGAAAAAATATATCTGGTTCAGAAAGCAGTGGTGCAAGTAGGTTATGAGTGTGACACTTCTATTTTGCGTGTTGCCCCAGTTACCAATTAGTCTCTAGGAGCTGAGTTTAGGGACTGGATATTTGCAGGACTACTTTTCTTCAATTGTTTCTGCAATCTTATAAGATCAAACAGGGTTGATATGTTCCAGGTGCCATCAACCAAATGGTGTCATCTTATGGGACCAGAAGCAGCCCTGCTATCTGGAACAGTGTCCCTCATCTCTTTCCCTAAAGCCTATATAACCCTATTCTTACTACCATTCGGCTTTTAGAATCTGGTTCTTCTGACAGGCACTCAGCCAGGGTGATTTGTGAAGCAATGGTAACATCATGTTCTTGGAGTATCAGCCTTC
The DNA here is from genome assembly GCA_022577455.1 of Arizona elegans. Classification (NCBI taxonomy): domain Eukaryota; kingdom Metazoa; phylum Chordata; class Lepidosauria; order Squamata; family Colubridae; genus Arizona; species Arizona elegans. The sequence goes on from JAKOOJ010000003.1 coordinate 116,037,600, forward strand.
CTCCATGTGGTTGTCTGCTTGATTATTTGTCATTATATGTTTTCACTCTTATACACAATCTTATATTAATTTGCAACTTGGCAGCCTAGAAATCAAATGAATGAAAAAATAAATGAATGATACTCTTGTTTAAAACTGCTACCATCCATCTATCTATCTATCTATCTATCTATCTATCTATCTATCTATCTATCTATCTATCTATCCATCCAGTGGTGAGATTCAGCCAGTTCGCACCACTTCGGGAGAACCGGTTATTGACTTTCTGAGCATTTTGGCAAACTGGTTGTTGGAAGAAATAATTGGGGCAGAGAACCGGTTGTTAAATTACTTGAATCCCACCACTATATCTATCTATCTATCTATCATGTATCTACCAATACCTATCTATCTATCGACTTGTATGTGACTTCAGTAAACAAAGTAACTCTTGGTTCGGATTTAAAAATAGCAAAAGGCTAAGAAAGAAAACAAGAGCCAAGAAAACAATAATACACAGGAACATTTTGGGGAAAGTGTAAATCAAAGTTGATAAAGGAAAAACAAGATTTATTATCAAGGAGTAATCACCTCATTCTATCCCAAGCTTGATAGAGTTGAATAAATATTTTCTAAACTGTTCTTTAGTGTGCTGGGTAGAAAACAGCTTTCTACAACATTCTATATTTCTGATACATTTTTAGAGACAACATGGTGAAGTTCTCAGTAGAGATGTACATTCCACCATCCCTAATAAACACGCTTGACCAGCACAATGAGAGCAGAATAAGCAATGGAGTATTGGTGGGACCCACAGCATTGATTATGATAAAATCAGTTTTCCAGGAGCTGTACAAATTGGCAAATTTCAGAATGCAAGGGAGCCAGGATTAAGGATGAAATATCTGGCTTCAAGTTAGGAATGTAGCATATGACTATAGCTTTTATCACTGTCTTTCAAGAATTGCCTTCCTTCTCTGCCTCATAGTTCTGGTGGCAGCTTAAAACAGAGATGATAACTGTACACTTTTATGCTGTCTTGTGACTGGTATATTAAACTGATTAAACAAAGGACAGAAACCAATAGAACGTTGCCATTCTAAAGACATGAGTTCCTCCCACCCTCACTCAGAGACTAAGTGAATTGGCCATCTGAAACATTCAAAGGCTGCTGGTGTCTCCTGTCTATTCTTAGTTGGTATCTTGATTTGAACAGAAGCAAGGCAATGGATGGTGGCATCTGTCATTTTGAATGGCGTGTAGAGAGAGATTTTTATCTTGGATGGCTCCTTCTTATTACAGGGTGCAGACACTGCAAACACACACAGCCAAATAATTTATACATATATATTAAACACACACACACACACACACATATTGGGAAAAAGTTTTTTTCTATGTTTATTTTCTCCGATACAGTAGACTTTCCTGCTCACTCTATTTTATTCTCATTTATCTATCAAACTGTATTAACCCCAGAGCCTGTTTTCCATCAAGGTCTCCATTCCACGAACATTGAAAGATAAGGCTTATCTTATTACTGGTACATTAACCACAGAAATCTGAAGGGCTCCTGCCAATCATTTGTGTTTCACAGATTCTTTCCTTCTCAGGAACGATTTTGCATGGTGCAGACCTCCCAGGAATGGAGATGGGATTACCCGTTTACTGAGTGGGTTACCGATTCTGGTGAGAATAAGTATTACTGGAAGGGCACAAACTTCATGGAAAGCAGCCGTCCTCTTGCTTCTCTCCCCCACATTCCTCCCTCCCAAGCACAGGGCGGCAATGGAGGAGCTGGATATACAGTATTTTTATTTGAATTCCTGCTTTGCTTTTATATCTGAGAGCTGAGAACCAGGCATTAGACTTACCTATTTCAGAAGGTTGTTGTAGAGACAAAACAACTGCAACTCCCTGAAGTTCATGATGAAGGAGTAAAAAGCAATTGCAATTAGATAAGAGTCTCTCTGTGTTTTTTTCTTTGTGCCATGTGTGTTTTATTAATCTCTATGTAAGAAGGACTTGGGTCTGACTCTGACCATGAAAACATGCTGGTTAAATCAAATCAGTTCCTGAAATAGGAATAATGATATTATGAGTCAAGTAGAAAAAGAAATTATAGATGCTTTCAGCTGAGGTATATAGACAAATATATCAAATTATGCCATACTTTTTAAAGTTATCTGCCAATTGTCCATGGAAACAATTCAAATTCCAATCAGAAATCAGGGCAATACACATTGTTCTGCAGAGAATCAATTCAACAGTTACCCTTTTAGGATTTTAAAATTAAAGCAGAAGGTGGTCAAAATGTAGCGTAAGAAATATATAGGCATTCAGATCAGGATAAAGCCTAGGATTAGCTATATAAAATAAAATCATCAATCAGGAGAAGCACTCCAGGTTTAATAGCCAGGGAAAGGAATTAAAATAGACCTGAACTCTAGCATTTTCTCCTGTAGATCTGAAAGCAGTAAAATCCTATATAAGCATATGTATAGCAGGTGTTTATTTTTCAGTGGGATATTTATGTCCAGATAATGACAGAATGTTTGAAAAGGGTATGTCAGGCCTTTGCACACTGCTTATATTCGTGTCACTCACTATCAGAAGATAAATAGATAAATGGGAGATGAGGAAGAATCTCAGTTCTGAGGCCTGTTTACGCTGTGTTTATTTTCAGCTTCCTTTAGAAAAGCATTCATAAGTTAAGGGTGAATGAATGGATAGATATCGGGAGGGGCTGGTCTGCCTGGAAACAATAGGTGATAAATATAGGGACTTCCCACCGAGCCACCCACCTCCCAAAAGGGTCTTGGAAATGGGACAATAAAAATTCCGTGACAGAATAGTTCATGCTATTTTTCACAGTTTAAGAATGACAGCTACACAAAGTAATTGAAGCTGCTTAGGCCAAAAAAGGACAGATGATCCACTTACCTGGCAGGCAATGTGGAGGAAGCCTGCCAGAGAATTTCGAACTCAAGGGATTGTTGGACCGCCAAATCCTCTCTAATGTCCTCATCATTGGACTTGCACTCTATAAACACATTGGAAGACAGAAGCCAAAAGGTAACCGAGGACCTACACAGAAGAAGCTGGGAAAGGCAGGGAAATTTTTGCATTATTCTGGAAGAGCCAGTAAGGCTAAAAGGACAATATATGTTCTTTCACATCAGTTTCTAGCATTACAGTCCCACTGAGGGGTTAAATAAACATTTAACAACTCAGTATGGTAATACGTATCTCTGGGATACCGTATGTCCTACAATATGCTGTGCCACCTCATCATTGGGAGTGGGGTCTGACCATCATTGGGAGGGATGAGCAAAGAATGTCAGGAGTGGATAGTTCCTTCAGGGCCACCCCAGGTGTGAATAGCAATAGCACTTAGATTTATCTATTGCCCCATAGTCTCTACAGTACTTTCTGAGTGGTTTATAAAGTCAGCATATTGCCCCCAAAATCTGGCTACTCATTTTACTGCCCTCACAATGATGAAAGGCTGAGTCAATTTCGAGCCCTGTCAGGATTGAACTCCAGGCTGTGGGCAAAGTTTGCCTGCAATACTGCATTCTAACCACTGTGCCACCAGGGCCCCTGTGAAGTCAACACAACTGTCCAGTTTAGGCAAATAGGCACCTACAGTAGGCAGTAGCAATATAGGAAGATGCTAAAGGTGGGTGATCATATTATGGACAAGGGCAAATATTTTATTACCTAATACTCAGGAGAAGGCAATGGTAAACGACCCCTGTATTTTACCAGAAAATCAGTTGTATAGACAGTATGAAGCAATTGATATAGTGCTAGGTGATGGGGCCCTCAAGTCAGAGAGCAATCAATATGCTAGTGAGAAAGAGCTGAGGATCTTTGGGAGTACTGATGGTATATAACACATGGCTTGATTAGTTTTCTAGTTGTCTAGTTTCTGATGTTGTTGGGCAGGAAAAGCGGCAAAGATAGAATTACAGTGGAACATCATTGCATGAAAACTCAACACAGTGAAAGATGAAATGAATCAACTATATATCGACATTTTAGGCATCAGTAAATTTAGATGGATTAGAATTGGACGGTTCCAGTCAGAAGATCATAGTGATTTTTTCTCAGGTCACAAAATTGAAAAGATAATAGTTTTCACAACCAAAAAAGACATAGCAAAGGCAGTACTTAAGTACCATGCAATCAATGGCTGAATAATATCAATTAGTCTTTATGAACAACCTTTTAATATGACATAAATATCCATATCTATACTGCATAGAGGAAGTTGACAAATTATATTGTGAAATTGACAACATGCAAATGGGATGTGCTGTTTGTAGTTGGAGACTAGAACACCAAAAGAAATAAGAAGGAAGTAAATGTTGAACTTTATGACCTGAGAAACAAAAAATGAATCAGGAGAATGAATTGTCAGTTTCTGCCAATCCAAAGATATCTTCATTGCTAATACAGTCTTTCAACAACAAAAATTATGCATATATATGGACATCATCAGATGGAGTAGTACAAAGAAATCAAATGCACAGGAATATGAAAAAAAGTATAACAGCAAGTGTCGCCCAGGGTCACTCCATGAGTGAGATGGGTGAACTTTAAATTGGATAAATAAATAACTAAATGGTCAGCAGCTGACTCTGGAATAGATCAAAAACTGCTCATGTATAAATTCCAAGGCTAGCAAAAGTGGAAGAACAAAGCTAACCAGTTTTCACAATATGATCTTAAGCATATACCCTTTATTTTCAAGGAGAACAACAGGAATTTAATTTAAAGCCCTGAACCTCATGAATAAGAAATGGAAATGTGGAATGAAATCCAAGAAGTTGTTAAAGTCAATGTGAAAAGTGACTAACAAAGACCAAGAAACAGAAGGAAGTAAAGTGAAACAGTGGAAATTGCCAAAAAAAGAAATAAAAGCCAAGATAAATAAAGATCTCAGGAAGATACTTATCCAAAAATTTCAGAAAACTGTTAGAAGAGACAAGAAGCAGTATAACAAGGATTTCTGTAAAGACATCAAAGATGGAAACAGACACACCAAAAGAAAGGAAAGTCTTCCAAAATAACTCCAATCTCTGAACTCAAATTGGTATGCTGAAGGACACAGATGGTGAGATAGCAATTGATTAAAAAACAAAAATGGAAGGAGTATTCTGAAATTCGGTACAGTAAAGATGTTAATTAGAAAAACCTCTAGTATAGATGATCAGAAAATCAGTACTATGGGAAAAATTAAGTAAAAGGTTTTAACGAAACTATGCCAGTAAATCTGGAGAATGAGAAAATGGCCAGTAAATTGAAAGAGGTCAGCTTACATAAGAATACTAAAAAAAGGTAGACTTAATTGGCTGTACAAACTGGCATACAGGCACCTTAATTTCACATCCTAGCAAAATAATCATTAACCAGCACATATTATATGGAAAGGAATATGCCATGCACTGCAGATGGTTTTAGAAAAAGGTGAGGAACAAGGGATATTATTATTGCTGCTTGTGGGATAATTAAGAAAGCCAAAGGCAGCTTTGGTTATGTTTGTTGATGTAGGAGCCTGTAGTCAAAAGAGGAATCATCCTAGAGTCACTATGTAGCAACAAACGGACTAAGTGCAACCCTTCTTGAATTGTGTTAACTCTTATCTAGCTCCAAAACAGTGCTACCTGTTAGTTAATTAGATTCCTGTGCATAGGCAATGAATCAGTTTAATTGGAACTTAACATGTGGTCCTGATCTTTCACATCTGACATTTGATGACTTGTAGCAGAGCTGAGATGCCAGTGGTGCATCCATTCTCTTCCTTGACCTCTTAGTGACAGACACGATATCCTTCTGAGCTGGCTGGTGGGTTGGGGGCACCTTTTTATGGCGTCTCTCTTCCTTTCCCCAGGGCTGGTTCCAGTCAGGGTTGGTTGGCAGGGAGAGATAGTTCCCCAGTCCCTTCCTTTGTAGGGTGCTTCAGGGTTCTAATTCTTTCTCCCCTCCTATACAACAACAGAGAGGGATGCGGTGGCTCAGTGGCTAAAATGCTGAGCTTGTCGATCGAAAGGTCAGCAGTTCAGCAGTTTGAATCCCTAGTGCCGCGTAATGGGGTGAGCTCCCATTACTTGTCCCAGCTTCTGCCAACCTAGCAATTCGAAAGCACATAAAAATGCAAGTAGAAAAATAGGGACCACCTTTGGTGGGAAGGTAACAGCGTTCCTTGCACCTTCAGCATTTAGTCATGCCGGCCACATGACCACAGAGATGTCTTTGGCAGTGCTGGCTCTTCGGCTTTGAAACGGAGATGAGCACCGCCCCCTAGAGTTGGGAACGACTAGCACACATGTGTGAGGGGAACCTTTACCTTTATACAACAACCACATGAAACTGCTGGCTGATGTCATTTGTGGTTTGGGATTAATAATACTATTAGTCAACATAATTATATTTATCAAATTATTTTATAATTTTATAAAATTGACTGATGGGGTAGTATATTTAAAAAATTTTTTTAAAAAACTTCCTTGATTTTTTTTTATGTATATTCGTTATTTTTAACAGTCGCTTGGTCGACTGTTGTTGTGAGCCGCCCTGAGTCCTTGGAGATAGAGCGGCATATAAATTTTATAAAATAAATAAATAAATAAATTTTCATCTACTAACAAAATATTTGGAGGTCAATGAACAATCTAAAATTTCATGAAGAGGTTGATGAGTGGAAGAGTTTGGGTTACTCTGGCCTAGAATGTCAACAGTTTCCCAACTGAAATTAGAACTGAATTTGACTATATTTAGAGAAATTATGGAATTTTCAAAATATCATCTGACAGGGAGTTGATGTTCATGGGTGAATTCTTCTACCTATCTATTCTAATGGGTCCTTACTTTGATTCTGTAGATTACTCCTGTTTTTCTTCTTTGTTTATTTAGCTTGCGAGTTTGTTTAAAATGTTCGGAAGGAATTTTGTTGATTTGTGTGCTATTACACACAATACCAAAATGTTGTAGTAGTCTGTTGGATGTTTCACAACAGCTTTTGATGTGAAGGAAAGTTCTCCTTTTAATAGGTTGTGATGATTGTGTTCCAATAGGTTCTGTAGCTAAACGCTGTTTAATAAAGCTGTGTGGATATTTATTGCATTGGAAGTAATTTGTCTGTCTCCTTGGTATTCTGATCTTGCAGCTCCTCTTGTGGGCAGTTGGATTGTTGCTTTGGTAGTAAAGCATGTAGTGGGGGTTGGTTTCTACAAATTTAGTTTTGTAGTCTTATCGTTATATCTTCTGCTGATTAGAATAACCAGGAAATATAGTTTTTTCTTCTTTCTTTGCATGTTGTGTTCCTTTAAAAATGTTGGTTGTCTTATTTGTCTTCTCCAACAGTTCCCCTTTTATTGTGACAGTGGTATCATCTATGTAACAGAGCCATATTTTGGCTGTATGTGGGGGAGTGCTGTTATTTCTAGAGTTGATTCACTGTCTCAACTATGGATCCTGGCGTGGATGTTCCTGTGATTGGTTTGTATATTAATCACCCTTAATATTAATAAACCTTGCTTTATTTTAAATTTTTAATTTTTACATACTATTTTTATATTTTAAGCTTCATTGTACATCCCTCTGTGAGGGAAATTGGTGGTTTAAAAATGTAATAAACAAACAAATAAATAAATAAATAAAATTTGTCCTTTGAATTGGAAATAAGTACTGAGGCAAAGGTCAATAGGTTCCATAAGCCTGAGTATTTCAATGTTTGGTCTGGTGGGTTGTGTAGTACTTCTGCAAAGGATTATTTTCCTAATTCTGGATCTATGGATGAGAAAAGATGCTGGAACATCAACTGAAACTATAATTTCACTTTCAATTGTTAGATCTTCTGGTAGTCTTGAATTTATAGTGTCTTGAGCTTGCCATCTATGAGGTATTCACAATTTTTGACAAATTCTTTGGCTAGATTGTAAAATTGTTACATTTATAATACTTCTCACCCAAAGCCACCTTGATATGACAAGTGAATAAGGCAATGGTGAAATCCAATTTTTTTTTTACTACCGGTTCGGTGGGCGTGGCTTGGTGGCTGTGGCGTGGCTTGGTGGGCGTGGCTTGGTGGGCATGGCAGGGGAAGGATATTGCAAAATCTCCATTCCCACCCCACTGTGAGGCCAGCCAGTAGTTCTCCGAACTACTCAAAATTTCCGCTACCGGTTCTCCGAACTGCTCAAAATTTCCGCTACCAGTTCTCCAGAACCTGTCAGAACCTGCTGGATATCATCCCTGGAATAAGGTGACAAATGCAAAAAAGAAAGTAAGCAGCGGGATTAGTACTGTTGTGTGAGAAATCTCACATCCAGTGCCTTGCTTCCTTGCAAAGATATCCCAGTTCAGATCACCTGATATGCAACCCCATATAGCATCTCAGCTGTACGGTATATGCCCCTGGCTTCATGGAATCATTTAGTTGGCAAGCAGAGTGATACAGTGTATAGCATAGCCTGACATTTTAATTTTAACTGAAAGTACCTCAAAAAGTGAGGGAACACAGTTCAAATTCTAAAAATAAGTTTTTCATAAACAGCAATTCTACAGCAATTCTGTAATTCTACAGAAAACAGTTGGATGCTAATATGGTAAGTATACTCCTCTAGTAAAGAAATGATGAACAGTAATTAATTTACTGAAGGTCATTACAGACTATATAAAAAAATAATAATTTCATTGAGACCGGAAAATTGAAAGACCACATGTTCATTGCATTAATAGAACAGCAACACAAATATGCCAGCTTCCCAACACTACTTGTAAAATTACCTAAGAGCACACACTGACCTTCATAACTAGGCAGGGATTTGAATAATCTTAGGTGTCCCTGTTTCAAATTTGAGGCCATTTTGATACATGTGAATTATCATAATTGATTATAATTCACACAATTGCAGAAAATTGCTATTACCAATATATCTAAGTGAATGTTGATGGTATAGCATCATATATTGAATGTGTTCTATTCAGTTATTTTAACTAAGATACCTCTTTAGCAGGCAGTGTAATTAAATAAGTAAATCATAACTCAAATTACTATGTTTACAGTCAGACATACACCATTGATAGAATGTCAAGTTAAATAGGACAAGCCGATCACCTGAACTCAAGCCATGATATCCGTACAGTACTCTATTCAGATACTAGTACAAGGAAGGAAAAATGTTTTTGTTTTTTTGGCTAGGTTTGAATGCTGTGGGGTCCTTGGTACACTCTGAGCTTGGTTGTTTCTTACAGATGTTTCATTACCCAACTAAGTAACATCATCATCAGAATGCTGCCTTCTCACCCCTTTTAAATAATAATTATTAGCCCTTCATCTGCTAGCAGTCGGGAGCTGGGGGGAAGTCTGGGGAGAAACAGGCTGCCTGGTTTTTTTAGTGCAATTGCAAAAAATACCCAGTGTTACATGCATTGTCTGCTTGTACTTTTACACTGCTAACAAAGGACTTTGTGAATGCACAGATCTTTTTCTCATTAGCACAACAGGTGTAGGATGCTAGGAACAAGTCCAACTTTCAAGGAGTTTTTTCCCCCCAGCCTTGTCATTTGTTCCCTATGACTTAGAATGGGGGGATGGGCATTGAATAGGAAAGATTCAGTCTGTCAATCTCATGAACAACCTCTGTTCACAAAGGGCCTTCAGAAACAGAGGGCAAGGAGCTTTAATGGAGTGCTCAGGTTTCCTTCAATGCTAGTTGCAGATAGAGTAGCCTGGTTGCAAACAAACTTTGGTCCCCAAAGATTGCTCAGATTTTCTTCTTATTTGTTAGTTGATGTGTAAAATATAGCCAGGCTAATTCCTGCTTTGAGATATGGCTTTCCAGCTTATGGGTTTCATAAAAAGGAGGCAGGATTATTAATGGCTATTTTCCAAGTCTTGGATAGCATATCCTGCCGAGATTCCTCAGACAGAACAGCCATTAAGATGAACTTGTATGTAAGATGTAAAAATAATTGGACAAACCCTTTAAATATTATGATCGCATGGAGAGGAATGTGCTTAGAATAGTAGGTACATTCAACATCTTATGGATAGTTTTTAAATAAGGTTGTTGAACCTTATTTGAATACTGTGTTTCCTGTTTATTGAAATTACCGTAGAAACAAAATAATCATCATCTTGTGATTTCCCGTGCGGTAGTGCTGCTAAAATTTGATCACCACTATCCTGATCTTAGTGTCATACTTCTAAAAAGAGTCAGCAATGGGTAGCACAACTTGGTAAGTGGGGAGAAGAACGAAAAGAACCGGGAGAAAAGAGGTGGCAAAAGGAAGAATAAGAGGACAGAAATTAAGCAGTGGAGCACTGGGAGGGCTGACTCCCATCCTCAAAAAGCATCTTTCCCTGGACCACCTCAACACTGTGTTCAGCAACACTGTTGTTTCCGTCACATGACAAGGGAGAAATGAAGGGAAAAAAAGGAATAAAATATTTAATAGAAACATCAACTTTAATAAAAAAAAAAAGCATATCATTGGACACTCTCATTGAGGTCTACTGGAGTCTTTCACAGTTGCCTGACCACAGAGAAGGAATGAGAAAGACTCTTTCTCACAGGCACATTAAGATACATAAATCTTTCCAGTCCACGAATCAGCAGAAAAGCACTAAACTTCATTGCCATTGCCTATTTTGCCAGAGGAGGATGGGGCTTTCTTTATAATTTTAATATAAAGGGAAACTTTAGGTAATATTGCATATTTCTCTGACTGCCGTTCTCCACCTACCCAGCACCACTGGAAGGAGAAAGCCCAATTATTGTCTTTAAGGTATGGAGGGGCAATTGGGCCATCGTGGGAGGTTGCCTACAAGCTGCCCCAGTGCAAGTAACCTAAGGGGTGATGAGGTTCATTGGACAATCTCTTTCCCATTCATCCTATACCCCTCCACATTGCTTTTGACCTGTCTTCAGGCTAAAAGTGAAACAGACCAGACTCTCAGTTTTATTCCCACTCTTCATATATTGCAAGTTCGTAACAGCTGTCTGGAATGGTGGTGCCTGCTTAAATTCCTTTTCCAAGCACAAGACTCACAGAGTCCATTTTGTAAGGATTTGTTAAGGAAGGGATGAGGTCAGAATTTCAGCAACTGCAATATTTATCATAGGACTGACAATGTCTTCAATGTGTTAAGGCATTGTTTGAGAGAGCTGGTGCCCATGTAGGGAAGCTGGTTTGATGCAGGACTGAAGCAGCAGTTTCCCAGGAAAAAGGGAGCACATTCCAGAAAGTGGAAGTGGGGGGATAAGAAGCAGTATAACCCAGAGATGGATAGAAGATAGACAAAGAAAACAGCCACTTCTTAGAATCTCCCAAGGAAAATCCACTAGGGTGAGAGTAGTAAGGGTTTAGTCTGGCAAGATTCTGTCTCTTGTGTGTAATAATAAAGAACTGAACTGGTTGAATTGCTCTTCTTTGTTCTTGGCTTAGCCTGATAGTATTTTCCTCTTTTTCTTTTTTAACTGCTTTTCTATGAACCTACAAATTGGTGAATCTCTTCACTGATTAAAAAAAAAAAAGATGAGCTGTCTCTTGAATTCTCATCAGTCTGAGGACTAACCATTACAGTACTGTATGTGGCTGTGGCTGGCAGCATCCGAAAGTAGCAAATGGAACATGCAAAATGTGTAATAGTAGGCAAAATACCTCTCCCACAAAGTGAGAGCCAAAAGAATAGAAGTAAGAATTATTTCGTCAACAGAAGCAGTTAATAGCAATAGCACTTAGACTTATATACTTTACTTTGCACCTTGCCCTAAGCCATTTGCAGAGTCAGCCTATTGCCCCCAACAATCTCATTTTACTGATCTTAGGAGGATGGAAGGCTGAGTCAACCTTGAGCCAGTCAAAACTGAACTGCTGGCAGTTGGCAGAGTTAGCCTGTAATGCTGCTTTCTAACCGCTGCACCACCATGGCTAAGGAATTGTAATTCATTTATTTGGGACAGAATAATCAACCTAGAGTTGGCAGAATCCAGCTGTCTTTCTTATTTTAAATCTTCTGTCTATGCAGGACTAGGGCTCTTTTTAAAAATACAGATTTAGCCCTCTGCGTGAATCAGAGGTTTGGTCTCTCCAGCAGTCCAAGCCAAAATTTCTGTGGAAGACAATGCCCAGCAGCTAGCAGAATGGGGGCATATCTGAAATACTTCAAGTAGCCAAAAACAGCTGGACAGATTCCAGCCCCAGACCACATGGCCACCCACATTGCCAATGAGGAAATGCACATCATTGATATGGCAAGGCTTGTGTTGAGAGAGGAAGGAAAACATTACTTTAAAACTGGAATAATTAAGAATGAATTTATACTGCATAATTTGACTAGGGATAAAATGAAGATGATGGGGATTTGGATTTGGTCTTTTCAAGTGTTTAGCGGACATTTTCATGAGTGGAATAATTCCAGATTTTGAGAAGCTACAATTGGTAACCAAGTACCATGCATTTAGGTATAGAGTTTCCTGCCTGAGCAGGGGGTTGAACTAAAAGACTTCCAAGGTCCCTTCCAACTCTAGTTATTCTATTCTATGCTATTTACTAAGTTACTAAGAATGCATTACTATTAATCTTCTCATCGTTCCTATCACCCATCTCCTCCCACTTATGACTGTATGACTGTAACCTTGTTGCTGGTATCCTTAAGATTTATATTGACTGTTTCCCTATGACTATCATTAAGTGTTGTACCTTATGATTCTTGACGAATGTATCTTTTCTTTTCTATACGAGAGCGTATGCATCAAGACAAATTCCTTGTGTGTCCAATCACACTTGGCCAATAAAGAATTCTATTTTATTCTATTCTATTTGTAAGTATCAACTCTTTTCTCATCATAAATTTATACATCAGCTGCTCAATTTCTGTTCTAGAAATAAAGCTTTTTCTCATTATGATGCCAAGGCAGATCCCAGCAATGGAATTTTAGTCATTTGCACTGAAAAATGACTAAACGAGGACCAGGATTGTGGGGGCAATAAGCTGACTTTGTATAAAAAAAGAACACCGCTTGGGGGGGGGGGCGCGAAAGCCCTACTAAGCAGGTATATACAAAAGTATAAAGGCTATTGTTTAATGCATTGTAAGCCGCCCTGAGTCTCCGGAGAAGGGCGGCATATAAATCAAACTAATAAATAAAATAATAAATAAATAAATAAATAAAAGCCCACCTTCCCAGCCAGGGAACAAGGGAAGACAAGGATGTAAGAATTTGACCTCATCTTGCTAGGTTTGTAGTGTCCAACTTTCCAGTTTCTCATTAATCCGTCTTTCCTAGCAAAGTAGAAAATGGGAGATGACAAGAATTGTTGTTTTCTTTGGTTTTTATAAATGACACTTTTATATAACATGACCAAAGAAAACAAAAGTTTGTGGCTCTTGTTTCTGCCTTACTAGGAAGAACCACGGGAAACATATGGCGCCAGTTTCCAAGGACAGCAAGCAGGACTTCCTCTGCAGCCAGCCAACTCCCACTGCAACCAGGGTCCTTCTGGCTACACATTGATGTAATGTATATGAAAGTCCCTTCTTACAGAATTATATGCATGCCTTGTACAAATGTACCTTGATTTCTTTAACGGTGGTGATGTCTTATGGTTTTTGAGCCTCCAGGTTTCCTTTGTATGCCATCTTCCTATGGCTTTGATGCTTCATGTGTGATTCATCACATTTAATTGTTCTACTGTGTTTCCCTGAAAATAAGACAGGGTCTTATTTTCTTTTGACCCCCCCCCAAATAAGGGCTTGGCCTTATTATCAGGGGGTCTTATTATTTTGGGGGTGCAGGAGGCAGTGAGCATGGGACTGGATGTCCCGTCGCTACCATCGCCTCCCCTCCCTGTTCTTCGCGCCGGCCGAGCAGCCCAACACGTCCCACCACACCCCAATGGCAACAGCTGCTTCCCTTCCCCGCTGTCTCTTTATCAAGAGGGGTGGCAGGTGGGGCGGGGGAGAAGCGATACGCATGGAGCAAGACGTGGCTCCCCTTCCCGGGCATGACAGGGCTCCTGCCCCTCGCTTAGCCACCCCCCCTTCTCCCCCCCTTGCTGGGCATGACAGGGCTCCTGCCCTTCGCTTAGCCACCCGTCTCCTTTAGGGATGCAATTTGAGGGTGGCAGGTAGGTGGGTGAGAAGCGAGACGCACGTCTTACCTTTCCAGTTCTGTCGCACTCCTCCCCATTGTGTCCAGGGAAACATGCTGTAAAAGAAAGCCTTCTCATGAGTTCAATCAAACTTCTCGAACTCGCAAGGTTTTCTTTTACAGCGTGTTTCCCTGAACACAACGGTGAGGAAAGCGATGGAGCTTGAAAGGTAAGATGCGCGTCTTGTGGCCCAAAACATCCCAACTCACCCCAATGGCAACAGCAGCCTGGCTGCTTCCCTTCCCCACCGTCTCTTTATCAAGGGGGGGGAGCAGCAAGTGAGACGTGGCTCCCCTTGCCTTCTCACAAGTTCAATCAAACCTCTCGAACAATGTACAAACAGTCTTCCTTGCTTAAATTGCCAAAGTGTGCCATAATGTTTGGATTTAGGGAGGTGGGGTTATGTTGAATTTTAATGGTGTAAACCAATCAGAGTCACCGTGTGTGAGTTGGGCAGCCACATAAATGTGTTTAACAAATAAATTTCCAGTTTAAGTTGTCATTCTCAGGCAGTCAATGTGTCCAGCATTCTGAACAATTTGTATTAATTCTCTCTGCTTTCAGATTGATGTGCCATGTAATAAAGGCTTAGGAGTCCATTTTCATCTTATGTATGCTAACTTCAAGTAATAAAAATAATGTGGAACAGAAAGAAAATTCTCCTTACTGTTTCTAATCTAAAATCCACCAGTCAAGCTAGAAGATATTTATATTCATTATTCAGAGAATAGATGATCTGGCAGAGAGAATGAAAGATGCCCACAGGTAGAAGGGACATGCCAAAGCCCAGTGAAGGGGCAGGCCTGGAGAGAGATAGATGATCCTTCCATCACTACAGTTCCAACATCTTAATATACAGTATGTCCTGATTAAAATTCCTAATTAAAGAAAGACAACTAGCCAGCAAAACTAATGCTGTAAATTAGCAAGCTTTATGTACCAACTGAAGAAGTCTTTGTTGCTTTTTCAAAGAGCATGCTGTGTTAGCATTTGAAGTTAATGATTCTGGACAAAGCTACTGTGCCTCCCACTCCTGGTACCCATTTCAGTAATATGAGACAGATAGTTCTTTCCGAACAAATCTCTTTTGTCAGAGGGCAAGGTATCTCATAAAGCCTCCTCTTTCAGGCTGCCTAAACACAACTCAACCACACATCAAATCAATCAGGAACAAAACCTGGATACCAGACATATTGCCCTCACTTCTAGCTTTCACTGGCTAACCATTAGTTGTGTGTGTGTGTGTGTGTGTGTGTGTGTGTGTGTGTGTGTGTGTGTGTGTAAAATCTAGCCAAGATTTATTATGCAGATTTTTCCACTCTCCCATTGCCCCACATTTTTGACCAGGAAGGAGTTCATGATAACAATTATCCCAATATCACACACCACACACACACTTTCTCAGAGTGACATTTATGTCTTCAAATGCAACAATTAAGTCAGATTTCTAGAAATTGTGACTTTATATTGGAGCTACTTCATAGTCCCTGCTCCTGCTTGGCTTTTTCTAGAAAGGAGCAATTAAACACATTATGTTTGCTCAAACTGCAGTTCACTTAAACTGTAGGAGATGGCCAAGCTGAGCCCGAGATAGGAGTCAAACACATAATCAGTCATGAGTCCCTTTGCTCTTGCAAGAGATCTAAGTCCTTCCCACCTTGAATGCCTTCTTAATTCCCATTTATTTCTCTTGACCGCTAGTAGTTCAGATTTTGTAGAGAGGTTAAGCTTGCAATAAATCTTTATACTCATTTGAACTGCCCGAATCGCGTGATTTCTCCAGCATTTGACATAGACATGGATAAGAAATTCTGGTTTGTTTCTCTTTTAATAAACCAATTTGAGAGAAATTTCATACATTCAAGGTCTTCCTTTTTTCATTTTGAAGTTTGTCAGTGGTTCCCAATGTTCCCAGAGCATAGGCAAATATTATTGATTCAATATGGTTACATCATTAATACATAGATTTGTTATTAATTTTTGCTGGATTTTTTTGAATATAAGTGTTATGATAGGAAATCATACTGCAAAGATTTTCCCTAAATCGACAACTGGGATCACAAAATGTGATCTTCCAAAGACTGAACATTATTTTTAAGATATCCTTTGAGAGAGATGGGTGATTCAGAAATGCAATATATTTCTGCAATATATATATGTGTGTGTGTGTGTGTGTGTGTTAATGACATTGTAATATCACTATATTAAATAAATAATAGGGGCCAATGCACCAATGTTTATATTGTTAAAAATAATCAATATTCATATTGATTCATATTGATATAAATATTGGAATCTGATGACGTTCTTCAGCTTTCATTACATGCCCTCTATCCACTTATTTGAAAGAATAGTTGCCATTATTTGCTTTATGAATAGAAACATTTCTTCTCCTTCATTTCAAACTTGCACTCAAGCATTTCATGCAAATAATACCAAACACTTAAAATGGTGCCTCCAAGAGAAAGAATATAACACCTAGAGTTTCTAATGTACAGGATTAATATTACAGTACTCAGTTTAATCCATTCTTTTGTAAAAACAGACTCTTCAGTGTTTTTTAATTGTATTGTAGGAAAGAGAGAAACAGAGAAATATGGACATGATGACATGAGCTCCATTTCTCTCAAAAATGGGTAAATGCGTTGCTCAGTATAATCCCCAGGACATAGCTCCCCATCTAACTAGGCAAATATCAACTGTGCTTTACATTCAGAACTTCTTCATTTATGGCTCGTGCTCAAGGAATAGAAATATTGGCAAAGGGGGAAAAATAATCCTAGATTATGCATTAAATGGGAACTTCAGGAACAGTTAGTATTTGCATCATAACTTGCTATTAGAATAATTTTTAAAATAACATTTTCCATTTCAAAAGAGAGAAAAACTTTAGCAATCATCATGAATAAAAACAATAGAATAAGGACAAGCCCCTTATTCTCTTATTTTTTCACTATAAATTCACAAATGTATGGTCATAGCATGGCATCTACAGTTGGAACAAGGGGACAAATGACAAAATGTGTATCATGGTGTTGGAAGTGTAAACTCCATTCATTTTGTAATTGCATGTAACATCCAAGTAGTGTGAATACCCATGGTCATAATATAAAGTGAGTTCTATTTATAGAACTCTATAAACCTAGTGAAAATTGGTCAAGAGGAAGATTTTTAAACATGTTCAGAACCATTATTGTCACAGGCTGCCCAGAGCTATTGAGTGTCAGGTAGTGTGCAACTGTAAATAAATCTATATATTACTAAAACTCACCTGGTTGATTGTTTGTAACTTTCAATTGGGAAAAAATTGCATCATAGGGCAACAATTTTTGAATCAATTTACCTTAAATGGACTAATTTACAGAAAATCATCCAAAATCCTGGATCCTTGATTCCCACAGGATTGAAGTTTGGCAAAGTTGTGGCCGCTTAGTGCTGTCCTGCCATGTCACCACAGTCAGCCGTGGTCATGTGATCATCATTTCGAATACTCCCTGCCAGCTTGATACAAGGAAAGTCAGTGGGGAAGCTGTCGGGAAGTTGGTAGTTCCTCCCACTCCTCTTTTGCCCACCCATGATCGTTCTATTTCTCTGTTTAGGTCAGAAATATCTCTGAAATGATGACCAACAGGTAATGGGGTTGTCTATTATTATTAAACAATAATACATATGGCATTAAACACAGTAAAGAGGTTAACAGTGGATTCACTTCAGCATGCCCCATCGGAAATGGATAAATAGTGAAAACTTCTCCATCGGTTTGAGGCTTCTTCCTAATGCAGGGGTCTGCAACCTTAAACACTCAAAGAGCCATTTGGACCCATTTCCCACAGAAAAGAAAACACCGGGAGCCACAAAACCTGGGTGGGCGTGGCCAACTCGATGTCACTCACTTCTACAAGTCACATGACCGCCCCCAGCCACGCCTACCCAGCCAGTCATTAGGGCAGAGAACTAGTTGTTAAAAACACCAGAAACCACAAAATCCTTTTGACATATCTCTCTCTCCCCTCCCTCCCCCCTCCCTCTCTCTATACCTCTCTGTCTCTGCCCTGGCCGCTTCTCCCATCCCCCGCCATAGCCCTTCTCAGGCCAGGAGTGACTGGAAGAGGAGGACGAGGGGCAGGGCCAGCCAGTGGTGCGATCATCTGACAGGGAGCCACAGCAGAGGGCCCAAAGAGCCGCATGCTGCTCCGGAGCCACAGGTTGCTGACCCCTGTCCTAATGTATAATGCTTGCAACAACATTATTTTTTGTATTTGGTTCTGCTTACGTTTTGAGGAAAAAAACTTGTTTTTTTGCTCGCTTGCATTTGACAACCATATATGCACAGTGCATATTTCTGCATTGAGTAACTCACCTGAAAAGAAAAAGATGGGGGAATACATGCAATGTTCTGTTACAACTCATGAACTCTAATTTTCCTTTAGCAAAGATGACTATAAACATATCTGTTAGCATTCTTCTTATCTCCTGTATAGTTCCCAGTCTTTGATTTTCCTTCAGCCCCAGCAAGAATTACAAGAAAAATAGAATTTTTCCTTGCTCTTTTATTGGCCCATTACTGTAGATCTATTGTTTAGGGGCAAGTTCTTTGACATTTCCTTGTCCCCAATCTACATTTTTCTGGCACTGCGTGGGGATACCAAAAAAACTTTTTGTACAGGATTGGAATTGATTGGCAGTTCTTGCTTAGAGATTCCAAATTTGCCTCTCTTCTGCTTGACAGAACATGGATACCTGCTCTGTTCTAGAGTAGGATAAACTCCCACGAGATGTGGGCATTTTCCTTGTGTTGCTGGGATCTGTTTATTACACCTCAGAATTTAATTCTTGGAGTAGTGATTTCATTATCTGTTGATTGTATGGGAGGGAGAAACATTTACTGTAAATAAATAAGTAAGTAAGTAAGTAAGTGTTTATTTGGATGGTTGCTACCCAAATGTAGCACTCATTCCATATTCCACATGGAAAAGAACATGAAAACGAGAATCCCAATTACCCTCCACCTTAGAACAACCAAGCCCCCATGATTGTTTTATTTATATTAGAGAGTTTGCTCCACGGAAAAGAAGAGTTTTTTTATGCGAATAAATTAATTGTGATTGGCGGGACAAGATTTCATCATTTATTTATTTTGTTCTTTTAGATGGGGAAGGTCCAAAAAACTAGACAACAATGTACTGGAGGAAGGAACAATTTAACATAAATAAATCAGTTACACATTTTGAAAGCAAGGAGGAGGGTGTGATTTTTCTTGTATTTAATTTGAGAGGTTGGTGGGTAAGAGGAACCACTTTTTAATAAGGTGGAGGAAGGTGGGGGGTTTTTTGCAGTGGGTGTACAAGAACAAAATGCAATAATAAGATAACTGAATGCAGCACCAGTTTCTGTATGGCAAATTTTCTCTCTGACTCCCAAGCCTTTGGAGCTAACAATGCACCTGTGACAAATACACTGTACACATATTCAGGCTTGGAAAAATTAAAAAACAAGAAGGTAAGCAGTTGAGACATGCTAGAACAGCACATTTTGAAATATTCAATTTTCCTAAGTTTGGAGAACATTTTGGAACCCAAAGTGTGTAGCTCTGTGCTCAGAACCCTTCAAATAGCCACTTCAGTTCATACACCCCCTTCTGAATGGCTTTAAGAGTGACAATTAGGAGTCTGCTCTCATACCACTGTCAGTGATAACCAACACCTGACCACTCCAGCCTTTCCTTTTCCCTCACAAGTACAACCCAAGACTTGGGTTTTGTTACGAATGCAGTGCCCCCCCCTCCCCGAGGCACCATGTTAATCACATCTTGTTTTCCAAGTGCAATTGTGGTGGCTCAGATATGGAAGAGGCATCTTGCCTGGGTAGAAGGGAACTGCCACATCCTATCCTTTGATCTAACTGTATTGCACTTTCAGCTGATAAAGAGAACAATTTGTCCCTTGAGGATCTTGAAGGGATCCTAGATGAGGAAGCAACTCTGCTAACAGACTTGCTGTTAAATATTTAAACTAAGGGAGCTGGGCATAAAAGGTCACAAAATGGTAAAATTTGGATTTCCTTTCAATCCCGATGCTTCACTGGTAAAACTGTGGCAAAACAAACACAGTTCCTGACTGTGTTGTTAAAAGTCCCTTTCTATTTGCTGCAAATTACTCAGTGTTACAAACACAACTGCAGCTCCAGCTTAAACTTGACTACCATGATTGCCATCAACCAGCTGGGACAAAGAGAGCTGGCAACCGAACTCTTTGGGATCAAGCTCTAAATGAAGCCAAAATAAATTCCACCAGAAGGGAGAAACTCCCTTCCTAGAAGTCTCAGTCATCCAGGTCATGGTTGTCACAAAGGTGATTTTTTTTTAAAGTGGCAACTGGACTTTCTGGTTTTTCTTTGAAGACGTTTCGCTTCTCATCCAAGAAGCTTCTTCAACTCTGACTGGGTGGTGGGAATAGAAGGATTTATACTCCTTGCAGGCAGCTGGTCATTTGCATTCTTTTAAAGAGTTGTTGAGGGCAACACAAAAAATACCATTAAAACCGGAAACATACTTATTAGGTATATTTACACATAACTATGAAAAAGAAACAATATATTTAATTACACACATTCTGATTGCAGCAAGGATTATGGATGCACAACATTGGAACTGGCAGAAGTCCCAACACAAGACAAAATAATATCCAAAGTCATGGAATGTGCCGAGATGGACAAACTCACCAAGGAAATCCAAGAAAAGGAAGAATCTGACTACTATCTTGTTTGGCAAAAGTGGTATCAATGGCTGGAGACAAGGAACACCAAACAAAAGAGGATCCTAAAAGAGTGAAACAAAATTCTGTACCAAATGAGACATAACAACGAATAACTAAATTTTAATTAAAAATAATATCGTTATATAAGGCGAGAGGAGGATGTATATAGAGAGGAATATAGGTCACCGATGTCGTAAGAAATCAGACATTACACTTAAATGTTTTTAAAGTTGTGTATTGTTTTATGTGTACTTGTATGTGTATGTGTATGTGTACTTTGTATGAATAAACGTTTTTTTAAAAAATAGGTGAGTATTAGTAGAGATTAGTAGAATAGTAGAGTTGTTGAGGGCACTTGGAGGTCTGTCTGTGCCCTCAGGGTCACCCTACCTGACCCCATTCAACAGGCACCTTCTGCAACCAAGATGCTGCATTAAGCCCTGGATATCGGCATCAATTTCTCATTTTCTGGCTTTGCTTAGTGTCTGTTTCAAACCTTTTACTTTTGCAGTAATTACGGGTATTGTCTCCTGCAGCAGATGCTAGCGGTACGACATGTTCCACAACATTTAATCCTTTCCCTTGCTGCCATTCTGGAGCTTCACGGCTTAATGAAACAGAGTCAGTAGATCACAATATGACCCTGTTAATATTTTTAATGCCATTTTTACAAATTACACCATAATGCACCGATTACCAGGATGAAAGCAAAATCTCAGCTGCGTCTGTCTGGAGCCCAAATAAAAGAACATTTGAACATCTGTTCATTCTACAAATGTCTTTAAAAGCTTTGATTTTCTTGTAATCATTTGGTTCCACCATTTCACTTATTTTCTGAATGTATATCCAACAGCCTCAGGACAGTAGCCAGAGATCAGGGTAATAGTACATTATAATCAAAGTTCCTGGGTGCACTTCTGTTTTTCTTTCAGAATTAACTACTGTAGATGGGGGCAGGGGGGCTTGGGGGGGAAGAGAGAAACGGCTTCCTCTCCTTTATTAATTCAGAGTTCATAGTGAAATACTGAAAGAATTCAAAAGCAAAGCTGTCTTTTTAAGGTAATTTAATGTATACTGTTTGTCTAGAACTATTCCTGTTGCCCACAGTCCATTCTAAATGAGTTTAGGTAGGGAGACATACAAATAATAAATTGAAATATGCCTAAAATGCCTTCTTTCCAGAAGTTTGCACCATAGTACCAAATATGGCGTTTTAAACATTGTCAGTTACAGGGTCTTCATTCGTATTGGGAGAAAAGTTTCCAACAGAGCCAAACAAAGCAGTGATTATTAAATCCCAGACCATCTAGAAGAGCAAAGGAGTGTGATGAAAGCAAGAAAGAAAAGCAAGGGAAATAGAAAAAAAGGTTTTGTACCTTCAGCACAAAATGATCTTGAACATCACATGCTATAAAATGAGAGAAAGCAAACCTGAATTAACTGTTTTAACCTGAATTCATATGCATAGTTAAATAAAAACATTTGACTTCCTGAGGCCAACTCACCACAGGGCAAGTCGCTATGGGACAAGAGTTACACTAATATTAAAGAAATGGTGGAATAGAATAATTAAACTTGACTGAAAAAATACTTTTGTAATAGAGTTGTCGAAGTCTGGAATGTTCTACCTGATTCAGTTGTCTCAGCTACAAATTTTCACAGTTTTAGTCACAAATTGACTTCCGTGGACCTCACTTCATACTTAAGAACAAAACAGAATAACAGAGGTCTGTTATTCAGAACAGAGGGCGTGCATAAGTGCACTAATGTGCCTATCATCCCTGTCATTGTATTTTTATATTATTCCTATTTTTGTTTCTGTTTGACAAATTATAATAAATAAAAAATAAATAAAATTTTAAAAAGGATGCCAAAGGAAGGACAAAATGAAACGTGAATGACAAAATTAAAATATTTTTCAAAATATTTTAAATAATTAAATTGAATTATTGATTTGTTGCGCAGCAAGCTGTCCATGGAGAGCTGGCCATGTCGATTTTTCCCGTGGTAAGTTGGCAGCGGCGAATTGGCCGTGGCAGCTTGACCATGGCAAGTTGGCCATGGTGAGTTGGCTGTGGTGAGTTGTCCCATTCTGCTTTTGTTATGTGTGAGCATCCATTCATGTTCGGAAATGTTTGGTACATTTTCTCTAGAACTGGTCCACTTTTAAACATATATAAAAGTGAGAGGAATGTAACTTTAGACCTTTTGGACTTTGAAAGCAAATACAGCAGTAAGAAAAGAAGTGGCATGCAAAACAATTTAACTTTCTTGATGGAGTAGCTGAATACCTTTGTAGGCCCAATCCAACAACTGGAGAGAAACTGAGAGGTCTCAGGAAAGGGTTAGCTGTTTTGAAACCAGAGGCTTTTCTTTTGGGACTGACTGATAAAACATTGGAAAAAATTCATGGTTTTTTTTTTTTTTTTGGGGGGGGGGAAACAAGATTACTTCAGCAAAATTATTGCAGGCACAATGATGGAAAGATTCAGCATTACCTATAATAGAGGAATGGATGGTGAAAATGATGGACAAAATGAGATCATTGAACAGAGAAAAGATATTGTCTAAAGTTCCTCTAATGCAACGTTCTGCAATTTAATTGCTCAGTGGTTTCTTTTTCAGCACTCTGTTTATGTTCAAGAGCACATCTTTTAACAAGAGCTTCTGCTTAATTCAAATCTCCAACATTTATAAACAATTGCAACTAATGGATTCATATCTACTTAGCTGAATGGTGAACAGTAAATGAAAAAAACAGCCTACTTTTATATTTTTATGTGGTTTGTTTTTCAGGGCCCTGAATGGCAAATCAAGCACCTATTATTGAGATTTTTACTGAAAATTTACCATTTCATATTTATTTTATTTATTTATTTATTTATCAAATTTTTATACCGCCCCCTCTCCCGAAGGACTCGGGGCGGTGAACAGCCAGAATTAAAAACACACAATACAAATATTAAAATACATTAAAACAAAATTAAATTATCTTAGGCTTCTCCAATTTAAAACCCCTTACCCATAAAATTCACCCAATTAAAAATTTTTAACCCAGCCCGGCTTGCTGAAATAAAAAAGTCTTCAGGGCCCGGCGGAAGGTACGGAGGTTATATTGTCATTTTTGTATAAATGTTATGGATGAACATACATGTGTCAGATCTTCTCTCTCCTACACTTGAAGGGGCTGCTAAGCAGGAATCCAAATTAAAGCTTCCTGACAGTCTCCATTTGAGCACATTCCAGGAAGAGCAGTCCACCATCTCTCTCAGCAATTCTGTAATCGTTTTTCTATTATTTGTACATTGGAAGCACTGTAAAACATACTAAGCAAATAAATTGCAAGTAATAACTGAGACTGTAGTAGGGAGATTACAGTTTTAATGAAACACTGGGGGTCAGTAGAGTGTAACACACTAATTATAAGTAAAGGCTGGATGTCCAGAGTTCACATTCAGATCAGCTCATTTATGTTGCACAGTTTATGCTACTATTTATTTTGGAATCTGTACCTGGAACACTTGATTCTCTTCAGTTCCTTCTATCCTTATTTTATAATTGCCAGGTAGGTTAGCAACTATTTTCCACAACTAGGCTACAATTGGATAAGGGTTTCCATGGTCAGAGACTTACATTAGGTGGGCTGGAGATTTAAACTATTGTTGCCCCAGAACATGTTTTAAAATATATACTTTACCGCCCACTAACATGTGTTCTCTGAGCAACATATAATGAAATACTGTATAAGTAGTCTTCAACTTACAACAGGTTGTTTAGTGATTATTCAAATTACAACGGCACTGAAAAAAGTGACTTATGACTATTTTTACACCTATGACTCTCCATGGGTCACATGATCGAAAGCCAGATGCTTGGCGACTAACTCATATTTATGACGGTTGCAGTGCCCTAGGGACATGTAATCGCTTTTTGCGATCGTCTGACAGACAAAGTCAATGGGGAAGCCAGATTCACTTAACAACCACGTTACTAACTTAACAATTGCAGTGATTCACTTAAGAACTGTGGGAACAAAGGTCATAAAATGGGGGGAAACTCACTTAATAACTCTCTTGCTTAGCAACAATAATTTTGGGCTCATTTGCGGTCATAAATCAAGGACAACTTTTTTATGATTTAATATGTAAATAAAGATACTGCCATGGGAAAAAAAAGGTTGCAGGTATTATTGACAATACATGCACATGCTCACTTCTCTATGCTCATGGATATGCATGTATGAAAACTTTATTACAAAGACTATTTATGTATTTTGGGGGAAAAAAGATTAGAAGTCATGGGGTGATGGAAATTATACTCTCATAATCCCATCTGGATCACCTGCTAAACAATGAAGATTGCTAGGAAAACTTCTGACATGAAAATAAAATGTCTATTTTCCTCTACAACCTTTTTTCCTGTGCATCTGAATAGCAGAAGTTACTCATTCAATAACTAAATGTTGAATTACTTATAGTTTATCCTGAAAGTAATCCTAGGAGTTGTAACTAAAGTTTCAGCAGAAAGCACCCACGTTTATCACTCAAGCTCTAGGAAATGATTTAAAGGTGCTCACTGCTTTAAAGGAATCAAATCCAAGCTAAGTTAGATAGCAGATCTGTCATGCTATAAGGCTACTGTTACGTTCGAAGCGCGGGAAAAGAAGAGACGGACTCCAGAACCTTTTCTGATCGTTTAATCAGGTCATCACAGAATAAGAACTGCGGGCTCGGCAGCCACGGCTCGACTTTTAAAGCCATTCGGCTTGCCAGCCAGCCACTGACAGCTATTCATTTTTCCCGCCGCGAATTTCACCCAATCCGCGGCAGGCATGCAAATTCCTACATACGTCCGTACGTAACACCCCTCCCCTCCTAGCTGAATGATTGTCCAATCGGTGACCTATGAAGGTGACATAGTCACGCAGGTAGGCGGGGTGCCGTATCATCCTACTGGGCCTGTGCAGCTCATTTTGTCCTGGGATTTCAGCTGGCTCGGTCGGCCCTACTGTTGCTCCGGCTGGCTGAGATGGAACCTCCTGGAACTCTTTGCTGCTCGTGGTGGTTTCTGGCCTCATGTCCCTGGCGGGCATGAAAATTCCTACGTCCGTCTGTATGTAACAGCTACAATAGGGAAATCCTTATTTCAAGATTTTTTTTCCTATAGAACTCTCTACCAAATCTTTCATCATGTACATCATTTACATCAATACTAAACAACACAGTATCAACAATAGAGACCTTCACATTTCTAGGTTCTTTCATATCTCAAGACTTAAAATGGACGCCTAACATCAAAAACGTCATCAAAAAAGCACAACATAGAATGTTCTTTCTGCGCCAGCTCAGAAAGCTCAAACTGCCCCAAGAGCTGCTGATTCAGTTCTACAGAGGAATTATTGAGTCTGTCATCTACACTTCCATAACTGTCTGGTTTGGCTCTGCAACCAAATAAGACAGACACAGACTTCAACGGATAATTAGAACTGCAGAAAAAACAATTGTTAGCAACCTGCCTTCCATTGAGGACCTGTATACTGCACTAGTCAAAAAGAGGGCTGTGAAAATGTCTATAGACCCATCACATCCTGGACATAAATTGTTTCAACTTCTACCCTCAAAACGACGCTATAGTGCACTGCACATCAGAACAACTAGACACAAAGTCAGTTTTTCCCTCAAATGCCATCGCTCTGCTAACACTGTCAAACTATTTACTAAGACTGTATTACTATTATTATTCTCATCCTTCCTATTATCTATCTCCTCCAACTTATGACTATAACCATGTTGCTTGTATTTTTATGATTTATATTGTTCTGTTTGTTTCCTAGTATGACTTGATTGCTTATTAGTAACCTATGACTATCACTAAGTGTTGAATCTTATGATTCTTGATTAATGTATTTTTTTCTTTTTTTCCTTTTATGTACACTGAGAGCATATGCACCAAAGACAAATTCCTTGTGTGTACAATCACACTTGGCCAATAAAGAATTTTATTTGAGCAATTGAAAATAGAATAGTTCTTAAGATTCGCGAGCACTTTATTTTATCTGAAATTCATCCTTGTCTCTATTAATATTTTATTTATGTATTATATTTATACCTTACTTTACTTTTTGAAACAGTCCAGTCAACTTATAACAATACCTTATATAATTTTAAGTTTAGGTTAAGTTTTTAAGATTATGTCATCAGAGGAACAAATACAGGATTGTGACCTTTTGAATAAAAGGTGGAGTAAAAGTGGAAAAAAAGACCACTCTATACATTCCCCCCACCCCCCAAAAAAAACCCAGAAAAAAATCACAATAAATAGCAACCATACAAACATTCCAAAACTGTCTTTATTGCTCCTAGGAAATTTTATCTGTTTATTGGCACCAGGCACAGAGGAAAAAGAAATTGGGAATTTATTTCCTGACCATTATGCTCATTTGCAAAATTTGTTCAACAAATAATGGTTAGAAAGAAAATTTGCTTAAGGTCTGTGACACAAATCTCCATTCATCAAGTAAAATTATTTTTGAACAAACATGAAAGAAACACCAACCTTGCTCCACTTCCTAAATATGGTTGATTTTGGGTTTACCCTTCCGATTTTTGGTTTTGCTAGAGAATGAGTGATTTTGTATGGGGAGAGAAAAAGATGCTGAAACTGGGACTTAATAAGTTTTAGAAATACAGTTTACTATTGTTTCACCAAAATAAAACTAATAAACAACTAAAAAAACTTTTAATAAATTGTTATTTTGGTAATAAAAGTGAAGATGTTTTTGTGATGTTGAATAGTATTTATTTTATTCAGGGAAATGAGCAGGGAGATTTTATTCTTTTTCTAGAATGGTGGAGAGAAAAAAAGAAAGATTCATTTCACATTTAGATAGGTGTGCACGCAAAAATTATACGAAAGCCATTATAAACCATGAAACAGCAAAGTTAATGATATGCCATGAAAATTATGTACATCCCTGAACATGTTTTGAAACTGAAGCCAGTTAAAATGATACTCAAAATACAAACCTCACTCACAAAATAATCCCTGCCCTATAACTAGTGTATTTGTATTCTTGAACATATAAGAATGTAAACAATTTAATTTCAGATGTATTTGCATTTCACTTTTCATCAAATTTTCCAATAGTTTTGTTTATTGATTCAATTATAATATCTGATTATCAAAAATATGAAAAAGTTTAAATTGTATATATTAATATGGAAACATTTCTACTACTGGCAAAAAAATATCATGTGTCTGTACCTATATCACAGCAGGCTGGAACTGGAAGGGGGAGGGAGGGAGAGAGAGAGAGAGAGGGAGAGGGAGAGAGAGAGAGAGAGAGAGAGAGAGAGAGAGAGAGAGAGAGAGAAGACAATGTGAACAGTTTATGGAACCCGCCATCAAGTCATTTTGGTGTTCAGTCTTTTAAGACTTCAAACATGGCTCAAGACTGAATCATTTTCTTCTGTGAATCAAAGACATATCTTTTAAAAAGAAGAGTGATATGAACAGGTTGGGCAGAGTCCACCTTGTTACTTTCATCCTCTTTTGCTGAATCTCCCTTCCCTGCCTTCGGCTTCTTCTTAGAAATGGCAGTCAGAAGTCCCTTTGTTTCTGGCTTCACCCCATCTGAAAAGATATTTTTTTAAAAAAAACTATTAGAAAGGAAACATCTCCAGGCAACCATCTCCAAATCTTGTAGACTATAACCTACTACTAGATAAAATAGAAAAATGTGGGTTAGACAGCATCACCACCGGATGGATTCGTAACTGGCTGACCAACTGCAGTCAACATATAGTCCTCAATGGAACTGCATCTACATGGGGAACTCATCAAATTTGGAGACAACACCAAGCTAGCAGGAATAGCCAACACTCCAGAAGATAGTCTTAGGATACAGAAGGATCTTGACAGACCTGAACATTGGGCGCTATCTAACAAAATGAAATTTAATGGTGAAAAAAGTAAGGTTCTACATTTAGGCAAGAAAAAAAAATGCACAGGTACAGTATATGTGGTACCTTGCTCAATAGTAGTAACTGTGAGAGGGATCTTAGAGTCCTAGTGGACAACCATTTAGATATGAGCCAGCAGTGTGCAGCAGCTGCCAAACAAGCCAACACAGTTCTAGGCTGCATAAACAGAGGGATAGAATCAAGATCTCGTGAAGTGTTAATACCACTTTATATGCCTTGGAAAGGCCACACTTGGAATACTTGGCATTCAGTTTTGATCGCCACAATGTAAAAAAGATGTTGAGACTCTAGAATGACTGCAGAGAAGAGCAACAAAGATGATTAGGGGACTGGAGGCTAAAACATATGAAGAACAGTTGCAGGAACTGGGTATGTCTTGTTTAATGAAAAGAAGGACCAGGGGTGACATGATAGCAGTGTTCCAATATCTCAGGGGCTGCCACAAAGAAGAGGGAGTCAAGGTATTCTCCAAAGCACCTGATGGCAGGACAAGAAGCAATGGGTGGAAACTAATCAAGGAGAGAAGCAACCTAGAACTAAGGAGAAATTTCCTGACAGTTAGAACAATTAATCAGTGGAACAACTTTCCTCCAGAAGTTGTGAAT
Source organism: Arizona elegans (assembly GCA_022577455.1). NCBI lineage: Eukaryota > Metazoa > Chordata > Lepidosauria > Squamata > Colubridae > Arizona > Arizona elegans. The sequence goes on from JAKOOJ010000003.1 coordinate 116,067,090, forward strand.
GCTCTAACACTGGAAGTGTTTAAGAAGATATTGGATAATCATTTGTCTGAAGTGGTATAGGGTTTCCTGCCTAAGCAGGAGGTTGAACTAGAAGACCTCCAAGGTCCCTTCCAACTATGTTAATCTGTACTGTTCTGGATATGAGCTCCATATCCAAATTGTTTGCAGGGTTCCACAGCAAGAACAGCACTGCAGAAAACCCAGCAAAATAGGCAAATCTACCATCTATTACCATGGACCTGTAGGATAAATATATCAATTTCCTGAATACAGGTTACCTATTTTGTATATGGGATAGGTTATATTTAAGCGGTGACAATAAGGAGAATTAATTTTTTAAGTTCAAATGTTTTATTGGCAAATAAAAATTAAAATAACATATATTACTCAAGAACCTTTCTTTTATATGTCTTTATTTAACTTGTTACAGATGAGATTAATATGTGAGGACCCTGGGTAATCTAAATCAAAACAAAAACAGTAACTGCTATTCAGGGCTCAGCAATGTTTTGGCAAAGTTGCTAGCAGAGATCTCCTTAAAAGCATATTCAGTCCCACCTAGCTGAATATTCTGCAAATGTAGGTATTGGGCAATAAGCCAATTTCAGCTCAGGTATTTCTAACCTGTGGTGTCACATAACCTTATCTCAAACACTTAATCAGTTTCTCTCCTCTCATATTGAAATACAGAGACAGATTCTTATATCATGGCCCAACAATAAGATTGAGATGTTTATGATTTACTGGAGACAGGTCGTCTACAAGCACAGGTGATCTGTTCCATTGCAGACAAACTAAAGGGCCATTCACAGTTAATTGTGTTGATTCAGCACCAGAATATATATATTCAAGAAAAGATATGTCCACCATGAGTTGGAAGAAGAAACAGAACAAGAAATGTAGTTCCTTTTCTTCCTAATATTTAAGTCATTTTTTCAGATATAATCCAACACTTACTCATAGTTCCCCTATCCTATGAAATAGAATAATGTAAGTCAAACTCCCACCTTTTTCAAGCATGATCTTGCAATAGGAAAAGTAAATATTACTAGAAAAGTTGAATAGCCAATCAACATAGAGAGTTTTAATGTGGACATCTAAGATATGGTTCTGAGTTAATTTGAAAAAAAGGCAAAACTAATTATTTAAAATGTAAAATGTGAATACAGCAATCTTAGTACAGTATAAGGAATTATTGGTCTGATCACTATAAATGGCTGCTTGCTCTAGTTTGTGGGTATTATCAGCTTAACTTGTGAAAGAATTTTCAAATCAGCTGTTAAGTAAGATCCATTTTTTTTCATTTTTACAAGCTTTTTCAAATTCCAGTATTTCAAAGTCACCAAGTTTTTTTTTTAATCGTATCAGATTCAATATGTTTACTGATGAAAATGAGGTAAACAATTCTATATGTATCATGTTTTTCTGTCAAGAGGACAGATAATGCATTATGTCCATATTCAGAAGTGTGAAAGCTAAAAAAGTACATGTTTATAAGAGCTGGGAAAAATATTTCATCCCAACAATGTAAGAGATAATGTTTTTATAGATTGTTGTATGCTCCAAAGAAGTTGTTCAATATTTGAACAGGATTTCATAATCATGCATACTCCTATTTTGACTATCCAAAAGTTTTCTCCGTGCATTTTAACACTTCAACTGTAATATTTATCGATAATGTTTTGTAGGTTTCTTTTTGTATTTTTTAAAGAACAAACAGTGGAGATTTTAGCGCTTAGCTCAGAGATTTAAATTATTAGTAAATAATTTAATATTGTTAGGGTGAATGTAAAAAGTATTTGTTGCTTGTGCAACAAGCAGAGCAGAAACACACAGGGAAGGAGATAAACGTGCAGCTCGTGTGAGAAAAATACTTTATATACAAGATAATAAGCAGTCTCGGTGTAGGTAAAACAGTCCAAGGTCATAAACAGTAAATCAGTCCAGTAAGTGTCTTCCCTTACCAAAGCAAACAAACTCTAGTAACTCTTGGTATACAGAACCATATAACAATCCAGTCTAACACCAATCAGCAGAAAGACGCAGGAAGCAACAGGAACGATCAGGGGCATTCAGGAACAAGGAATGCTTCTCTGCGCTGCTTATTTATGCACTGTAGCCTAATTACAGGGTTCAGCAAACCCTGATTACGTGGCTCAGTTGTTTCTTAAAGAAACAGATATATTGCCTGACCAACAAGTTAGGAGTCAGCTACAAGCTGAACCTAACAAATATATTTAGATGTAATTTAATGTTTTGTAAGGCTAATTTCTAATCAAAGATACATTGAACACTAACTCTTGGTAAACTCCTCTGTCCACTTATAAATTCCATATTTCTCCCTTTAGTTGTTTGTTCAATCTTTTTTCTCTGTTTTAGAAATTCATCCATCTATTAATTCATCCATCCATCCATTAATAATTATTAGTATAACAAAATTATAATGTTTGCTTGAAATGTGAACAGTTATGTACACTACTGACACTAATCTGATGGTGATGGGGAGAATTTGACTGAATACATAAATAAATGTATATGGTGATGTTTATATACTTTTTGCTTTTCCAGTTATTCAAAGCAGTTTGCAACAAAATCTATTGATCAAATCCTCCCTAAAGTAAACCTGCTCTTTCTTAACAGTAAATTAAAAAAACTAATTGCCCCAGTCTATACCTCCATTATACTGTATTTATTTTTGTCTAATATGATTCCTAGCTATTGACTTGCACTGGTGAATATTTTTTGTGTGAAGAAAAACCTTTATAGGAAGGAGATGCTCAGCTTTGTAAGGATGGTTACAAGGAAGCTCTGTAAGCCTTAAAACAGGACTGGCAGAGTACTTTCTACTCAATTCCAAACAAGTGCTTCAGAGCATGCAAAAGCACAAACATAGCACCTGCTTCCATCTCATTAAAGCAGCAGTGTCTTCTCACAGAACTGTGGAACAATTTGGGAAAAAGACAGTGATGCATTAAAGAACTATGCAGAGGCATTACATTCCTGCCTTGTGCACCCTAATGCAACTTTTGGAAACAGAAACTAAAGCACTGTACCACCGTATTTAAACTTTAAAAAACAGAAACTGGAATTGTTCCCAGCAGTAACCATTGCAGCAGCATCAGAACAATTATACAATTATAATCACTCATTCAACACTGCTTTTACATGGAGAAGGAGCAGACAGAGCAAAGAAAAAGAAGAAAAAGAAAGTCAGGGAACTAAGCTTTACAAAAGCATAATCATATTAAACTTTGGAGGGGAAAAAAGGGAAGAAATAGAAGCTAAAGAGCATTTTGCTTGCAAATTTGTATCGTTTTTAGCAGAGAATTATCTGCAAGGCATTTTGTAGCTGGGAAATAGGGGGGGAAAGGGGTAGGTAGTTAACCAAGTGGAATCATGGGCTGCCAGCCAAAAGCAGCTCAGGTATTACAGCTAGGTATTTAAATTACTTAATCAAATCCCAAGGCCCTTATTCTGCAAACTGATTAGCTAGTTGCTGGCATCACACCCTGACAAATGGCATGGTGGGTTTTTTTTCACTCTGGTGCCAGGAGGTCTATGGGCTGAAGAGGCTCTGTGACACAGGCAGCACAAAGAGGGAAAGCACAAGCAGACAGGTTGGGAGCCACAATCTAGGTTTCATCTACCTCGGTGGATTTCTCGTATTACACACAATGCATACTTTACATTTTACAAGACCAAGGAAATGAAGGAAAATATATCTTTCACCAAATAAGACATCAGCCACTTAATAACTGAAATGTCTGATATTTTTAGATGGAGGTCTAGTTTAACTTACTTACATTAAGAGTCTAATCTCTTCTGAACAATGACTGTGTAAGCTTGAATAAATAGTAAGAAAACTGTTCCATTAATTAAGTGCTGCCTGTACTACTCGGATTTGTAACAAATGTTAATAGATTTCTCTCCCTTTTCTCTGTTGGACAATTACTTTATTTTGCCAACTTGCTAATGGATTAAATTGAAAAGGTCCGTGTGTTTAAAAAGAAAGAGATTGTGTGTGAGAAAGAGAAGACATTAGCTTCAAAGTTACAATAGGCAAGTGGCCCAGTGGCCCACTTTGCTCAGAAATACCTACACTTTGTGTGTGTGTGTGTGTGTGTATGTGTGTGTAATGGGTAACACTCTAGGGCCAAGGGAAGAACAGGAGGTTTAACTAATTCAATTTGTGCCATCCATCACCTACATCTCACTTAACAGGTTTATTGTAGTGTTTCCCATTCTTTTATTAACTACATATAAAAACAAAAAGAATACACAAAATTATAAAAGGAAAAATAAATTTTATTCTAGCTTTATGGCATAAATTGTTTATACATAGATAGAAATGTTAACACCTGTCACTCCTAACATCAACCTACTTGCTCATGGTCTGCTCACTTATAATGTTTTCCTCACATTAGTTGTGCATTAGCTTTGAACTAATTTGCAAATACAAATATACTTTTAAATTGAAGTAATATTTATGTTTCCTACAAGCCATCATTTATATTTTGCAATGATCCTCCTACCATTGCATTGTATCCAAAGCAACTAAATATAATGGCTTTGTGCGGTAAATACCATTTGTAGTTTGAACATCTGAAAGCAGAAGAACCCACCTAAGATACCAATTAGTATATATTATTACATAGTCTATTTCAGTGTAAGATTTACTTATTTCAATGGGAAAAGCAAACCTCCACAGAAAAAAATAATGCCAATCAGGGGATTAATGTAAGAAAATAGTTCAAGTTGTATAACTTTTTCCCAATACCAGCAAACTAAATTTAGTTCAACAGTTAATTTCTTCTCTGAAAATCAGTTGAAGCATAGATTTTTATAGTGGCAATTCCAATTTTCTTCTCTAACTTGACTGTACAACTGAACATAAACATATGCAATCAGTAATTTGGTATTCAAATAACACACAACAAAGAATAGGCTTTTATTTCTTTGGGGGAACAAACTGAAAGAAAGGCAGAGGTAAAATTTTTAATAATTTTACTGTTCTACCTGCTACAACCTACTGTCAATTTGTTCATATCTTCCGAATCAAGTCTAGAAAAAAAACCCAACAGCAGCTAATATTGGGCATCAATTGAGTCTTGATACTTTACTGGGCAGAGAATCTTTCATCCAGAATCTAAACAAGTGCGCAAGTGTATATATACACACACACACAAACACAAAGTTTATTTAAGCAAATAGGTTTTATCTGTAACATGGGGAAGGCAACCTTTTGGCAATCAGGGATCTGAAGATCACTGATAGCATCAGAAAAGGCTATAACCAAATTTTTCTGGGTTTTTTTTTTCGCCCTTACTGTTGCAGAGAGGACGAATTGGAGAATTGAATTTTATAAGCACATTCCCAATTGCTTAAATAGGATGCAAAGCTACTTTTTAAAAAGTAGCTTGTAAGGTTTGTGACTTGCCAAGTGCCTGATGACTCATTATAATTTGGGACTCTTACACAACCTATGGCAAGCTGCAAAACACTTATACCCATCAAGGGATAGCCTAGCCATCCAACTGAAGAGCAACTGGGCTGCGCATGCTTCAAAACTGATTTGAAAGAGGTGTTTTGCATTGCCTGCAAGTGGAAGCAGTGCTGTAGATACATTTTTTCCCCAGCCTCTTGTGGAGTCCTGAGAAAAAGGGTGTTGGTATGGGTGAGTTTCAGGGGTGAAATCCAGCAGGTTCTGACAGGTTCTAGAGAACCGGTAGTGGAAATTTTGAGCAGTTCGGAAAATCGGCAAATACCACTTCTGGCTGGCCCCAGGAGTGGGGTGGGAATGAGGATTTTGCAGTATCCTTCCCCTGCCACGCCCATCAAGCCACACCACGCCCACCAAGCCATGCCCACAGAACTGTTAGTAAAAAAAATTGGATTTCATCACTGGTGAGGATTAACATATACAACTGAATTCTACAAAAAACTGTTAGAAAAACAGCTCTTTGCATTGGCCATATCATGTATCGGAGAATAAAAAACACTATTTTTAAATGTGATAATTCAGATCCAATGCTACTTGTTTAAGAAAAGGTTTTTCATATCGAATGACTCCAAGCAAATGTGTAAGTACAAAATTCCATGAACTTTGTTGCATTCATACACTCAGGGGTGGGTTGTAAAATTTTTTACTACCGGTTCTGGGGGCGTGGCTTACTTTGTGGGCGTGGTTTGATGGTCATGTGACAAATCCTTAGGATTTAGCAGAGGTACTGGTCTACCAGGCTTTTAACTGCTTGCAGAGCCGTACCGGTCTACCCATTTGTTTTTGGAGGGTTCCGGTCTACCCATTTGTTTTTGGAGCGCACTGGTCTACCACCACACTGCCTTTTACCGCTGATCAGCTGTAGGGCGGCCTTTTGAAGTGCCAGAGTTTAAACAGTTTTTTTTTCTTCTAGCCGATCAGCTGGGACTCGGGAGGCAGTGAATAGATTGGGGGTGGGGCCAGGCAGAGGTGGTATTTACCGGTTTTCCAAACTACTCAAAATTTCCACTACTGGCTCGCAAGAACCGAGGAGAACTGGTAGCAACCAACCACTGCATACACTCCACTTATAGAAACAACAAAACGATAGAAAACCAACAAAAGAACCAAGTTGTAAATTGCAAAATGCAAATGGCGGACAGATGTATGAACCAAAAGAGGAAACAGAGATAAAATCTTAATTCAGATGGGGATGCTATTTTTTAACCATTTATCTCGAAAAGCTGCATGTGTAAATACAGGGTTTTTTTTGTACAGAGCACTTATGTTCAGTCTTGATGATTTGTTGAAAAACCACAAGATCTATTGAAAGATATCTAGTCCATCTCCTTCTTTCTTGTTTAACATGACGGCATTATCAAATGTCACCTAGGCTTTTGAAAACCTCTAGTTTCCTTATGATCTATTTATATTCAGCTTATTATACAGGTGTTTGCATGATCTACAGATGCTAGTTTGCCACAGCAAAACAACACTGAAGACATGGACTGCAGGACAGATGTGCAAAATGTTCAAACTCCATGGTTTCAAGTTTGAAATGGCTGTTTCATATGTCCCATGACTGAAAATGGAATATAGCATGCTTTATTCTGTTATGTTTCATTCCATTTTCAAAATAGCCATTTCAAGCACTTCAAAATCCAAGCGTTTATTTATTATTATTATTTATTATTATTATTTTATTATTCCAATTTATATACTGCCCTTCTCCTGAAGGACTCAGGGCGGTGTACAGCCAAAAGTAAAAGCACACAAATATAAAATTTAAAAACGATTTAAAAGCATATTAAATAATTTGGCCCAGCTACTCAAATAAAACACGTGTTTGAAATTTAAAATTTAAAATTTAAATGCACATTTTTCTTCACTAATGCTACTCTCTCAAAGGAGATCTGCTTGCTTATTTGAAATTTTTAATTTTTCCAGTTAGGTGATACGTATGTATTACTACTCCCTTTGCATACTAGTTATGCAAATATTTTCTTTTTCCTTTGCTTTTAAGCTTTTCTGCTGCTTCTCCAGAGGTGATATTCAGCAGGTTCTGACCAGTTCTGGAGAACTGGTAGCGGAAATTTTGAGTAGATTGGAGAACTGGTAAATACCACTTCTGACTGGCCCCACCCCCATCTATTCTCTGCTTCCCATGTCCCAGCTGATCGGGAGGAAATGAGGATTTTGCAGTAACTTTCCCCTGGAGTGGGGTGGGATGGAGATTTTATAGTATCCTTCCCCTGCCACACCCACCAAGCTGCACCCATCAAGCCATGCCATGCCCACCAAGCCATGCCCACAGAACCGGTAGTAAAAAAATTTAATCCCACCACTGTGCTTCCAGTTTAGGGCTAGCTGCATCTATCCTAGTCCACTATTAAAGCCCTCTTCCAGAATAAACTAGGCTATGGCTAAATTTAGGCTAGACTATGACTAGGAAAGGTAGTGAAATTGTTAGAGAAAAGTAAGGTAAAGGCCTACTAGCTAATAGTGGAAGGGTAACTTCTGTAGAAAGTTAAATTGTAGAAATATTTCTACTTGTCCTGCAAAAGCAGTGAGGTATAACCCGGCAATGCAGTAAAATGAAGCTGAGGCAGGGCCCACTGCTGAGAAAAAAGGACTCTTCTCTACCTAAAGAGAAGTGATGGGGCTCCTTTTCATTTAGTCAGCCGACTCCTCTCGAGGACCTAAGAGTAATGGAAAAGAGCTGATCTCGAACTTCCGGTTGGCGCCGCGGGGACACAGACGGGGAAATGGCGAGCTCCGCTGAGCTCTGCCAAATCCCCTCTGCTAAGCTGCCGCCGATAGGTCTGCAGACCTCCCCTGTCTTGTAGGGACAGGGGGACAAGAAGGAACGCCTTGGGCGGCCGAGAGGAACGGGAAGGTTCCTCGGGGCCGGAGGCTTCTCCTTCACGCCGGCGGCAGCGGGACAGCAGCCATGGTGGCTGCCCTGAAACTGCGGCAACCAGGAACAAGGATTGTGCTGAAGGAAGAAGATGAAGAAAGAGCAAAAATCAAGAAACCGGGTGAGTGACACCAACCCAGGCAATAACGTACCTATTTGGAATTATTGGAAAATAGGACCCCAAAATTAAAAGCGGCTGTTGGACTGCGGGGCTTAAAAATTGAAAAGGAAAAAAAAATGGGTAAAAGACCCAATTTGAATTTTGTTGCAGTAAACTTAAACTGGATGATTTGGTATTAATAAATTTCTGAAATTTGACTGTGCCTTTAACTGGAGTGGAGAGGAGAAATGGATATTCCTGAGAATTAATGCCTCTAAAAGAAAATGAAGCTAATGAAGATAGAGAAATAGCCATGGAGTCTGCAGTGATTAAGCAGGGAAGTGGATTGAAGAGATTTCCCTTTCTGGGTGGAAAAGAAACAAGTTAATTGGCTTTTTACCTTGGATTACTTGAAATTAATATTGGATATAAGGATTTTGGAGATTCCTACTCTGTCCCAGATGATTTTAAGAAAGAAGAAAGAAGAAAGAAAGAACATTTTGGATTTTAACAATGGAGACTGACAAAACTAGGGGTGGCATAGTTAACAAAGACAGGAAGCTGATGCACTACGCTTGGATCAGACATTTTAAAAGTTTTAAAGGGACATACAGAAATTCTTTACTTTGAACTGATGAACCTTGAAATAGAGCACTTTGGACAGAGAGGAAAAGGAAGAAAAGGAAGAATTAAAGTGGATAAATTTAAATGTGACTAACAGAAATGTAAAGTTTAAAAGCCTATGTATATATGATAAAGTTTAAAAGCCTAGGTATATATGATTTTTGGATAAAAACAGGAAGGGTTGTGAAATAATAAAAATAGAAAATAAGAGATGGCTATTAAAATAGTGGATGATATCAAGGGGATAAAAATAATAAAGAAGAATATATTTTGAGGCAGGAAAATTTTAAGAAAATGTACTGTTTGATGTAATACGTTTTAATTTTAATTTGCAAACAAATGTTAAACTGATGAATAAGGATTGATTGAACAAAATACAAGATACACAGATGCTAGTGATTAGTCTTGAATTAAGGTAATACAAGTTGGAAATGATGACTATTATGAAATATACTGAGATTTAAATTGAAAGAGCAGGATGGAAAAATGATATAAAACAGATAATTATATTACAGTTAAAATGTGTGGGATGGATACCAACTAGATAAGAGTTTGAGACTCGGTGGAAATACATTAGAAATTAATTCAAAATGCTGGAAACAGCCAAACAAATAGGAGGAGAGTTGGAGGAGACTATGCTGGAAATCAGCCAAACAATGGAGGGAGTTAAGGAGGAGACTATGCTGGAAATCAGCCCACAAAATGCTGGAAACAGTCAAACAAATAGGAGGAGAGTTGGAGGAGATTGAGGAACTATTCTAAAATCAACTAAATAGTTGGTGTTTTGGAGGGGATCAAGCTGAGAATTAATTAAATAGAACAAGCTGGAAGATAGTTAAATATTAGAGGGAGATATAGTGGAAAATATATTAGAAATTGGAGTATATAAAATATGCCTTTGAGAGAAATCTGTATAATATGTAAACTGGGAGAAAAAAAAACCTAAATAAACTGATTTGAGGATAAGGGTTAAAGGATTAAAATTAGATAAAATGTTGTTTTATAAAATATAATAAAAATGGAGTGGTATTGAATTGAAACTAAGAATAAATGGTGATAAAATTGTAAGGTAAACACTTAACAAGAGGTTAGAATATTGTAAAAATTATTTTGATATGACTTGTATAAGATATAAGGTAAAGAAGAATAAAGATATGTTTAGAATTGTTATGCAGATGTAAAAATGAGTGAAAGTGAATTTGAAACTAATTTTGGATAGATATAATGGATTTATATAGATGAAAATGTGAAATTTGAGGTAAAATTGGTTTTTTCTTAAGTTTTGAATTTCTTTTTTATCTTCTTTATTTTTCTTTTTTTGTTTATTTATAAAAGATGTAATGGAAATTGTGAATTGAGCTTGTAAAAGGAATGTAAGCGTGGTAACCATCTATGACCGGATCGAGATTTTTGCTCTTGAAAGTTATGTTTTTATGTTTAAATTTGAAAAAATAAATAAAAAACATTTACCAAAAAAAAAAAAAAAGAAAGAAAGAAAGAAAGAAAAGAAAAGAGCTGATCTCTTTTGAATCTGAGTCCAATGGATAGTAGACCCAGAATAATCAGCAGATAATCCATCACTATTAACACTGACATGTTGTGGACCTAAGAGCAACATATTATGGGAACACTACACACTGTACTTTAATGAGCCATGTTATTTGCCAACAACTACTATATTTGACATGGATAGCCTAGAGAGCATCTTCCTATAAAATCGCCAAGAGTTCGACAGACTGAACAGTTAAAACTAATTAATTATAATATATAAGTAGCAGGGGTGAAATTCAGCAGGTTCTGACAGATTCTGGAGAACCGATAGCGGAAATTTTGGACTGTTCGGAGACTGGCAAATACCATCTCTGGCTGGCCCCAGAGTGGGGTGGGAATAGAGATTTTGCAATATCCTTCCCCCAGGAGTGGGGAGGGAATGGGGATTTTGCAGTATCCTTCCCCTGGAGTGGGGTGGAAATGGAGATTTTGTAGTATCCTGCCCCTGTCATGCCCACCAAGCCACGCCCACCACGCCACACCATGCCCACCAAGCACGCCCACAAAACTGGTAGTAAAAATTTTTGAATTCCACCACTGATAAGTAGTAATGAAAGAATAGCAAGAATCTTTCAGCAGCAAGGTGCATACTCTCATATGGAATAAACTGCCTGCACAATGGTTGAACCAGGCTGAGAATCAGCTGCCTTGTCAACTACTCTTTTCGGATGTCCTCATTCATTAGAACTCCACCTCCCTACAGTTTAAACACCTACTTGAAAGCAAATAACCATGCATGGCACGACAAGACATGTGACTGCATATCTTTTTGATCCTTGAGACAAGAATTCATGACCAAGGCAATTCTTGTGCCTGACCCATTTTTGTCATGAGTGTCACTGCGTTATTTTATTTGCCAGCTGAACTCATCATTTCTGGACTGTCAGACTCTCCGTAGCTTGCCAACTTCTTATCAGTAAGCTACGTGTTTCCGTATCCACCCACATTTCTTCACACTCTTTCCTTTGTTCTCTTTCCAGCAAGGTCCGGCTGAGATAGCCGGCAAGAATTACTTTCAAAAATGTAGCAATTAACTTTTCTTAGTTAGTGAGGTGTTTTATTTTCTTTATAACAAATAAATGAGTTTTATTAGAAACTTTTCTTCGCGTTTCTTTTTCAGAATATTGCAACAAGGAATAAGCCTCGATTCATCTCCTCTAATTAAACCAGGGTGATTAGTCCCAGAGCCAAACATGGGATTAATAGATGCCCTGACATCTGGTAGCACGAGGACGGTTAGATTTATGGCTTTTTTCCTTGTTTTGTTATTTCTGATAAGAGCGCATAGGCAATTAGTTTTTAGCTACTGAGGTATGCTAATTATTTTGCTAAGATGCTGAAACAGAAGAAAAAAGGCAAAATGAAACTAAGACCACTCTTCGTAAATGATTTGATTGATCTTTCCAACGAAGAGGTGGCAGACAGGAGATTTTCAGATTTCCAGCCCCTTAAATACAGCCACACGCCTGGAACAAGAAAAAGCCGTGGGAACAGAAATGGAGGGAGATAACACAGAAACTGTTTTTGAAGGAGAAGCACTACGACTGAGGTCAGTAACTCCCCCTTCTAATTATGCCAGCTCTCAACCTGTCTCCCCAGAACCTTCTGAATTTGTAACGCTCGGTGCAAGGCCAAAGCAAATTACTGAGCAAAATTACTCCCACGCAGAGAGAGAAACAATTCATTATTCTCCTCGAAGCTCTAAGCTCACCCTGGATGAGCTGGCTATGAAAGCCTTTCGTGACCGTATAAAATTCTATGAACAGGAGCTATCCCAGGCAAAATGGCTATATCTATGCTTGAGCAAGATAAGGGAGATAACTTAAGATTTTCAAAAGGCGCCATATTGTCTTCTTCCTCGGAGCCAAAGACACTCCCCGTGGTGGATTCTGTGTCAGGCCAATTAAGGCAAAGAGTACTGCATACGTCACATGAAATTCTCCCTGATCAAGTTACACATGTCTTACATAACCACTCCTACTCTAAAGCATACAATGCCATGTATGCAAAGCTGCCCGAAGCTAAAGGTGCAGCACCATCTGCTGGCAAAAGTAATTTACTACAAGAAGCTGAAATGCCACAAGTGTTTCCACAGGCCCAAACTCAAACACCCCCTGGTGGTGTTGGTGTCCTTTTAGATGGAACACAATTAAACTTAATGAAGCAAAGGCAAATGACTGCATCTCGAGCAGGTCATGCCAATATTGCAGATCAAGCACAAATGGCAACTGGAATACAGCAGATTCCAGTGCATCAGCCACAGCAGCTACAAATGCCTGCATATGTGCCCCAGCCACAAGTGCAAATAGGGCCACCTCCTGGCCCACCTCCAATGACCAAGACCATTTTTAGGTCCACAACAGGCACAGCAAATACCACAGGCATTTCTGCCAGCACAGCCAGCATATCAAATGCGGGCTCCTTACCAGGCATTTTCTGTCTCTCCACTAACTGGTGAGTCAAAACTAAAAATGTCAGGACACAATTACAAAGCCTGGGTCAGTGAGATTACACTATTGCTTCTTAGAGAAGGCACCCGCTGTATGGTATTTAACCCTCCTGCACAACCATGGGATTTTGCAATACGAGATCTAGAGTTAAGAGCTCGTACAACATTATTGATGTCCATGGATACTGAACTGCAGGTCACTTTTCCACCAAATACAACAGCCCATCAAATTTGGGCTGAATTGGAAAATTGCTACAGGCCTATCTCAATTGAATCTTCATGTTTACTCATGTCTGAACTCCACGGTTCGAGATTGAAACCTGGTGAACAAATTGGAGGACATTTGACCAAACTGAAAGGTCTCAGAACAGAATTGAGAGAAAGAGGCCATAACATTGAAGATATTCAAATGATCAGCATCATTAACTCTTTGAACTATGAATGGAAAGATGCTGTTACAAAAATTAACCAAGTCCCAATTGCTCAACGCACAGTGAACAATGTCTGTAGACTTTTAATTGAAGAAGAGGCATTCATGTTGGCCACACCACACTTGAGAGGACCACCCGCATCAAGAGCTCCAGCTAGGCGCCCCTTCCGAGGAAGGACCTACGCTCCAAGGATGCCTAGATGCTACACCTGCAATCGTGTGGGACATGCCACCCGGGATTGTCCCCAACGAGTTCCAACTCCTGTCACATACCACCCAGAAGAACAGACTCCAGAGGCAGAGGCAGAGACGGAAGACAAGGTCGTCGTGGTCCCCAGCGTGATCCACAAACTCCACTCGCCACATTGGCTTTAACCAATGATCCACAACCTCAACCAGAGTACGACAGACGACTCCTGTGGACTTTGGACAGTGGTGCAGCATTGCATGTTACCTACAGAAAGGAACTTTTCACAGAAATGCACGAGCCAGAACCAGAACTACGTGAACTTTATTCTTTTTCAAATCATCCTTGTCAGGTCAAAGGAAAAGGAACTATTTATGTTGAAGAGCTTGATGCATTCATTCCTGATGTTTATTACATACCAACAGCAACCAGTAACTTGCTTAGTCAGAGTCACTTGTCTAGAGCATTAAAATTCCAGGTTCACCACCTTGAAAAAGCAAGTTACATAGTTAAAGATGGAGATATTGTTGCTGAAACCATGTTAATTGGTGGTGTTTATTACTTAAAGCCAAAGCCTAAAACACAAACACAGGCAAGTATACAAACTCCAAAAAGGGAAAGCACAGGCCCAGAGAGAGATGCTCCAGTGAGAGATCCTGTTGCTATTCCAAAGGCTCCTAAAGCCAACAAAAATAGAGTTGGTAAACAGGTTGCTCAGAGCAAGCCTGAGGTTCCGCATAAAAATGTTAATGTTGAAAATTCACTAACTGGTAAACCTTTGCATTCCAGATGTATCCACAAATGGCATAGAAGATTGGGGCATGCCAGTTTCCGTGTTCTTAGGAAGATGCCGGAGTTCGCAAAAGGTTTGGATCTAAAGGGGTGTAAGGTGTTTTTGGATTGTGCTGTATGCAAGAAGGCCAAATCCAAAGCAGCAGCCATTCCCAAACGCGCTACACGCCTGTCAACATACATTTTTGATTTGGTTCACATTGACATAGTTGGTCCTTTCCCGCCATCATTTGGTGGTAGAAAATATTTTCTAACAATTGTTGATAATTACTCTAGATACGGATATGTATATCCTATGAAAGAAAAATCAGAGACTTTTCAGATCTTTAAAGACTTTGCAGCCCTTGTTTCTACCCAACACCAAGTTCGCTTCGCCAGAATCCAGAGTGATCGTGGTGCCGAATTCATGTCTCAGCGTTTCCAGGACTGGAAGCGTAAGAATGGAATTATTCATCAGACTTCGGCCCCTTACACACCGGCTCACAATGGAGTCGCAGAGCGAAGACAAGGGGTACTGCAAACCATGATGCGTTGTCTCCTAGAAGACGCCAACCTTGGTAAGATATACTGGGGTGAAGCTATCAAGTATGCAAATTACATTGTAAATCATACTTGGAGCAGTGTAACAAATCAGACTCCTTTCTTCATGTTGTATGGCTACAAGCCTGATCTCAAAAACATCCATATTTTTGGTTCATACGCTTTGGTGAACATTCCCTTAGCTCAAAGAAGGAAAGGAAGTCCAGCAGCAAAGAGACTGAGATTTATGGGTATTGATGATAACTCAAAATGGAGCAGATTTATTGACTCTAAACATGCAATTGTGATTTCCCAATCTGCTAATTTTGAGGAAGATATTGACTGGTTCAGGATTCATTCCAATGATCCTGGAGTTTATTTTCCCAGAGATGATACTGCTGATACTACGCAGATTGATGATCAAGATTCCACCACTGATTCTTCTCAACCCGATGTTCCATCTTCGCAAGCCGCGGATGCTGATGCTAGCGACGAAAGTGAGGACGAGGACGAAGCAGAAGAAGATTGGACAGTTGTTCCGAGACGTTCTAAGAGAGCCACAAAAGGAATCCCTCCACAACGATATTCTTGGCAACTGACAAAAGCACCCTTGCCTTTGATTTGCAATGTCACACTTCCACCTGATAATTTCACACAACTCAAGCAGCTCCCTGATTCAGAGCAAAACAAATGGTATGAAGCAATGCAAGTTGAAATGGACAGTTTAAAGAAACTTAAAGTATTTACACCTGCAAAACCTCCAGCAAACAAAAAGGTCATTGGCACTTGATGGGTCTACAGAATCAAAAAGAAACCAAATGGTGAGTCATTGTACAAAGCCAGACTTGTAGCTCAGGGTTTCGCTCAACGTTATCCTAAGGACTACATAAATACTTACTCACCGACAGTCAGAACTGAGAGTGTAAAAATCGCTTTAGCAACTGCAACTATCCTTGGTTTAGAAGTTTTCCAGTTTGATGTTGACACGGCTTATCTACATGCAGACCTAGATGAAGAGATCTACGTGAAAAGTCCTCCAGGATTCCAACAGCAAGAAGGGAATACCTGGTTCCTAAACAAAAGTCTTTATGGTCTGAAACAATCTGGTTTAATGTGGTACTTATGTCTTACTGACAAACTAAATTCAATGGGCTTTATTAAGTCCGAAACTGATGAGTGCGTGTTCACAAAAAGATCTAACAATGCATATGAGATAGTTCTTGTTTATGTTGATGATATTGTTTATATTGGTCCAAATAAGCAAATGAGTGAGATTTTTGCCAAAGCTTTGCAGAGATACTTCACATTGAAATCATTAGGTCACATTAGCACTTATTTAGGTGTTCAGATTGAAAAAACACAGAAGGGGTTTAGTCTTTCACAAGAAGATAAAATTGAACAAATTTTGCATCATTGCAACATGAAAGATGCTAACACAAAAAGACACCCATGCAAACAGATTTTCACAACTTGACACAAGAAGAAAGTCCTGAGTTTGAGGATCAAACACTTTATCGTTCAGTTATTGGGTCACTGTTATACATTAGTAGTTGGACCAGACCCGACATTGCACTTAATGTTAATCTCTTATCACGACACGTAGGTAAGGCAAAACAGTTTCATTGGACATGCATTAAGAAATTATTGAGATACCTAAAATACACTAAACACATGAAATTATTGTTAGAACCAACACATACTGATTATGCAGAATTATGTTGTTATGCAGATTCTGATTGGGCAAGTGATAAGAAATCACGTAAAAGTACTTCAGGTTATATGATGTTCTTAAATGGATGTCCTGTTTATTGGCAAGTACGTAAACAGAATTTTGTTTCTTGTTCATCTACTGAAGCTGAATATGCTTGTGTTTCAGATGCATGTAATTCTCTAACTTTGTTTGATGCTTTAGTCACAGATATCTGGATACACCCGATCCGACTGATCACCGTGATGGAAGACAATGAATCGGTGGTTTATATTTCTGAATCTCATTTTACAGGTTCTAGGTCCAGACACATTGACATTCGTTATCAAAATATAAAACATTTAGTGAAAAAAGGTTTTGTCAAAATGCAATATGTATCTACACATGATCAAATTGCTGATATGCTCAACAAACCACTCCCAGCAGTTCAACGCGAGTATCTGCATAAGAAGATGTGCCTTATTTGATAGTGTACTGATATTCGCTCAACTGGCAAAAGAAGGGGAATGTCACTGCGTTATTTTATTTGCCAGCTGAACTCATCATTTCTGGACTGTCAGACTCTCCGTAGCTTGCCAACTTCTTATCAGTAAGCTACGTGTTTCCGTATCCACCCACATTCCTTCACACTCTTTCCTTTGTTCTCTTTCCAGCAAGGTCCGGCTGAGATAGCCGGCAAGAATTACTTTCAAAAATGTAGCAATTAACTTTTCTTAGTGAGGTGTTTTATTTTCTTTATAACAAATAAATGAGTTTTATTAGAAACTTTTCTTCGCATTTCTTTTTCAGAATATTGCAACAAGGAATAAGCCTCGATTCATCTCCTCTAATTAAACCAGGGTGATTAGTCCCAGAGCCAAACATGGGATTAATAGATGCCCTGGCAATGAGAAACTTCTTCAGTTGCATAGTCAGCTGCACTGAGTCAGGTTCTGCCCTTGGTTCTTTTTGTACAGGAAAATTCCAACTTTTACAAGAATAATTTTGATATATGTACACTAGCTGCAAAAAAAAATGCTACTTATCCCTATGGTAGAGACTATGTTGATTAAAATTGACATGTACCAGCTTTGTGCACTGCTATTTATTCTATTAATTGTAATAACAGGGATAAGTGTACCCTGATTTCTGTAAAAGCCCTGGAGTCCACCACATATAGATCTTAGGTCTTTATCACAATATGGCAATCTGCCACACAGCAGTCTTCTTTACCTTAACTGCTTACACTCACTATGCATAAAGACTTGGCTGAAATGAGGCCACTGTTCTTTCTATCTTAGACCTACTCAACAGTGTAAAATATATATATATATATATATATATCTGAAGCCCACTCTTAATTTCCTGCAAGTCTCCGCATGTGCGTTATCTGACTCGTTTCTGGAATACAAACTTGTAATACTTAAAGTACTAGAGGTCCATGAAGACTGTCACTATCTGTTGCTATTGTAACTGGGACGCCCAATTAACTTCTTTTGTATACCTTGGCTGGAAGAACTGTCAAAAGCAGCTTCTTGCTTCCCATCTCCATTTACACATGACAGGAAACAAACTAGAAAGCATAAAACTCATTAATAAGTAATGATTATATGAGGCAATTGTATTGCATTTCAAATGGGAAAATGGACTTTCATTTTTTTTTCTCTCTCTCTACCTAGGAGCAGTAAAACTGATCAGTCCCATCACCCCCAAGGAAAATGTTAGACAACATCTCTTCATTTATTCATTTATAATAGAGCATTCACTGCAATTTTCCCTAAGATATAAGATTTCCAGTCATAAATGACTATACTAAGCCTAGAAAATATGAAACTATAACTACCGTAAGTGGGAATATTCATTCTATTCCTGAAGGGAGAGAGCAAATGTTAAAAAAACTAGGAAAACTTTTATTTAGGATATCTTAATTCAAAAATACCTGTAACTTAGCATAACTGTAACTCAACTTTGGAGAAGGTATAGTTATTGATATGTTACAGGACTCCAAACCTCATCGTCCTGAACTACCAATGACTGCCATGTCCAATCATATTAGGAAGGCTACAGAGTCCACATCCTTCTCTTAAGGATTCAGAATAATCCACCAGTTTTAGAATCCAACTATTATAACATTAGATACGGACCTCATTTAGATGTTGGAAAAATTCTGAAGGAGTTAAAATTCTAATGAATATTCTATTATGATTCAGGTACTGATTCTGTTCAGGTATCAAACTTCATAATTTAAATAGCTCAAAGACAGATTGTTGATCTCCATCCATCAATGAATGAATGTGAACTATATATTGGTATATATTACAACACAGTTATCTAACCCAGAGAGGTTTAGAACTGGAAGAGGTTTTTTTCTCAATTCACTGTCAGCATTTAATCTGAGCTTTTCCCAAGCAGTGGAGAAGGATTTTCCCCATTTGCCTTTTTGTTAAGATAAAAATGGGAACTATCATTCCCAGCCTGAGAAATTCAGTATCTAAACTCAATATCTAAATTTAGTGTTGTGAGTATATAACTTAGTGTTTGGATCTTTGATATATTTTTACCTCAGATTCAAGTCATGTTTTTTAAATAAACCATAATATTTAGATACTGCAAATATCAACTTCTTGCTGTATTTTGATGAAAAAAATTTGCACATGTTTAAAATAAATTTGAGACTGCTTCAAGGTTGATTTTGGGATGTACATATATTAGGAGTGCTAAAACATTGCTGCAATATTAAGATTCTTATAAGAATAGTTTAAATTCTGAAGGTTGCCTTTATGCGAGTGACAATAAGGAAAGAAAAGGATGGCTTCTTGTATAATACCTCACTCTGTGGAAGTTGTAGAGGCATTAATAGTACTTACGTGCTTCTTACTAAGCGTGATATAGATACAGAATAAAACAATTGAAACAATATATTAAGAGATATAATATACTGATAGATGCTAATGCCACAACTTGAGGATTTTTTGTTGTTGTTATTCCAGAACAACAAAAAACACTTTAATATTCAACAACACAAGGTAATATCGCTATTGTTATTACTGGGTGAATATTAATTCAGCTTAGCCATAATGGATATACGAAACAATGTTTCAATTTATTTTAAATTATAGTAATAGCTGGTAATATATATCTGAAAAGGCATCTCTGAAAGTCTTTCACAAATTTAAAAAGCAGACAGAACTCATAGAGAAGTCCTGTGCAATGATCAGCTTCCTCCACTCCAGCTGAAGACAATGGAAGTTTTTCCTCCATTTTGTGTGTGTTGTCCGTGTGTGTCTGTGTGACAATGAGGCATCTGCATGTATATAGAATGTGCATCTACACAAGCAAGAGACCATATTCCAAAAAAGCAGAACTAGGAAAAATAATATTAGCCTTACAGAGTTAATAGCTACTAATTAAAATTACTCTTTATAAGAGTCCTTCTTGTAAAATATACTGTCACCCATCTGTGTTTGTGTGTGTGTGTGTACATACACACAAACATAATTATCTCTTCTGCACAAACCTTCTCTGTCAGACACAAATGCAGGCACCTTCTTTCCTCCTTCCAAGAAAAACGGAGAAGAAGAAATAATATGGTGAAAGATAGCTGCACTTGGAAGGGAAAGGAAGAAAAGCTTGAAGCATAATGAAAAATGGGCAAGAATACTTTATCCACCATAAACTCTACATAGCCAGACTAGGTAAGAAATCTGAAAAAACTCTTAAAGGCAATGGCAAAATGTCCATATTGTTGCCAATACTGTATGCAGTCTAGGAAAATACCATATTGGCTTAAGCTAAAGGAGAGAGATGCTTTTCCACAAGATTCCGTCTTAGGCCCAGTACTCTTCAATATTTTCATAAATGACTTAGATGAGGGAATAGAAGGGGAACTCATTAAATTTGTAGATGATACAAAGCTGGCAGGAATAGCTAACACCTTAGAAGATAGGCTCAAGGTCCAGATGGATCTTGACAGACTTGAACACTGGGCTCTATCTAACAAAATGAAATTCAATGTAAAGTAAAGTCTTATACTTAGGCAAGAAAAACCAAAAGCACACATATACTGTAGACTGGGTGAAACCAGGCTTAATAGCAGTAACTGTGAGAGGGATCTTGGAGTCTTAGTGGACAATCAATTAAATATGAGTCAGTAGTGTGCGGCGGCAGCCAAAAAATCCAACGCAATCCTAAATTGCATTAACAGAAGGTTCAATCAAGATCACATGAGGTACTAATACCACTCTATAAAGCCTTGATAAGACCACACCTAGAATATGCATCCAGTTTTGGTCACCACACTATAAAAAAGATGTTGAGACTCTAGAAAGAGTGCAGAGAAGAGCAACAAAGATGATTAGGGGGCTGGAGGCTAAAACATATAATGAATGGTTGCAGGAACTGGCCACGGCTAGTCTAGTGAAGAAAAGCACCAGGGGTGACCAGGAGTGACATGATAGCAGTGTCCCAATATTTGAGGCACTGTCACAGAGGGCAAGCACCTATTTTCCAAAGCACCTGAAGGCCAGACAAAGAATAATGAATGGAAAGTGATCAAGGAGAGATTCAACCTAGAAATAAGGAGAAATTTTCTGACAGTGAGAAAATCAACCAACGGAACTGCTTGCCTCCAGAAGTTGTAGGTGCTTCATCACTGGAAACTTTCAAGAAGAGACTGGACAGCCATCTGTCAGAAGTGATATAGTCCAACTCCTGCTTAAGCAGGGATTTGGAGTAGATGACCTACAAGGTCCCTTATAGAGTATATATTTGACAGAGTATGGTTATAGATGTAGGGTTAGTTTTTGAAATTAAGCATGCTGTCCCGAGACACGCTTCTGAAATTTTCATTCCAAAATCTCAACAATCAAAGGCAATATTGTACTCATTTTTTTAAAAAGTATCTTCTTGGATTTTTGAAAACAGGTGCAGAGAATGATATTGGTTTTGTCTTTAAAAATACAGAAATTTATCTGAGTATTTATTATTCTACCTCAAAACAACCTTACATGTTTTTCTAGTTTGTGCGCGCATATCTGTGAGCATGAAGTTGGAGTTTCCTTTTTTAATTTCAGCCAGTTGACCTGAATAGGTAAACCTAACTTTCATTCCAATGCCATTCAAACACAAAAGGAAGAATTGTATCCTGAATGAATGGCTACCAAATTTCATTCCAGTATCTCAATGCTCGACAGAGTTATCAGATGACAAGCTGACAAATCAAAACGGAATAGGCAGTAGTTAAACCAAGAGCCTTATTTTTCTTTGTCAAATATGACTAAGTCAATAGTAAATTAGAGGAGCTTAGGGGCAAGGCAAAAAAGGTATTAAAACAATGTTTGCTTGAAAATTTATGAAAACAAAATGTGAAATAGCACCATAAGAAATGTGTTTAAAAACCACAAAGCTGCTAGAAAGGAAAGTGTGAAAGATTTTCCTCTTAGAAGGAATATGAATAGAAAGCTATTTCTATTTTTGTCTACATCAAATTATATGAGCTGAATAGGATTGTGTTGTTGTTGTTGGAGGGGAAAGAACAAGGACTTGTTTTAAAATGTCTTCACAGCAGAAGTAGATGTAGCTATTGTTATTAATTTATAACAGTCAGTCTCTTAGAAAACACATTTTCAGTAATTAAAATTATACTTCACATACTGTATACCTAACTCAATATAAGTTCTGATGCCTTGCTAAGCAGAAAATTAAAGAAAAATCTGTTATATATTCTACACATCTTATATAATGTTCTACATAGGTCTACTTTAATATTATGGCTAGTATGGAATCTACTCTAAGTTTCAGTCTACCAAGGGATAACAGAACCTATTTGAGAGCAAGAACAAAAGAACAGGTAGATTCAGGCTGAAGCTGTCTGGCGTATCCTCACATCAAGAAGGGAAATAACTCTTTCATGCACCCTGCCAATTTTAAACAATAACACTTTCTGGTAGTCCTGAAATGCACATTTGTATCTTGGCTTTCAGTGCTAGCAATCCAGAAAGAATGCAAGAAAACAAAACTGTTTCCCAAAGTCCTGTTTGCTGGTGCCATAATTAATGTAATCAAACAATTCCACAAATTGCTTCCAATTGCTGGCGTCACTTTCATGTGCAAAGCCAGACGTTCAAAAAAAGGGACCTTCTTTCCCTAAACCTTTTCAGTGAGAACAAATCTTTGTTAAACAGTTTAGGATAATTTGTACTGTAACAGGTCCCCAGGCACTCTTGACACAATTTCAATTGCCATCTAATGTTTCTGTGTAATTGAAAGGCAGCAACTAGTACTTAAATAATTACAACACTAAACAGTTCAGAAGGGTCAGTTCAGAAGTTCTCACAACCAAAATAGAAAATTTGGGGGAAAGTAATTTTAAAGGAGTTTAACAGCCGATAATGTAATATCCTTCTTTTCAATTAAATCCTCTACTTTCATCTACTGCACATAAGAGAGTTTAAATTTCAAAGCTAAAGGAGCCTGAAGTCTATAAACATGTAAAAGTTTACTAATACACTGTTTCTGCTTGGCTCAAACAATGCAAAGCAGCAGTGAGCAAAAAGATTCTTTCTTCCTGATACCGTAAATTTCCTTATGGAGAGAAATTTATTTGAATAAGAGTTGCCGTTAGTAACTATCCTGTACCTTACTTCTGGATTATACAAAGTGTATATAATGGGACTAAAGTAAAAAGATATAAGGCATATACACTTATGGAATCAATGGCACATTCGCCACCATCTCAGACTAATATTAGAGTAGCATGGACAGAGATACACCATATAGCCAAACTAGCCTTGAGGCATTGTAGCTTAGTAACTCTGGTATCCATTCATCTTTCACAGCCATCAAATACTATTTTCATTCTTTCAAGTATCATAATGCTTTGACAACTGTTACTAATAGTGTATCATTTCCAGCAGAAGTCATTATTCCAACATTGCTATCCCTCACCTGCTTAGCAACTGTTTCTATAGCATATACTGTAGATACACATTTTGGTAATCCTTCAGATTAAAAAGCTAGGCTACGCACACTTTGAAAATAATTCAGAACTGCTTTGGACCTCACACAAGCAGAAGGCACCGCTCTTCCTTTCATTAAAACCACCCACCATTTTGAAAGTTTCTATGCAAGCCTGAAAAAAAAAAGATGTAAACTCAGTTAATACAACTCATAAAGCAACTGCTTCTTTTTCACTCTCATGTGAGAGTCTGAAATGCAACTTTAAAGTGAAAGGCCACCAATGGTGAAAAATGGTTTCCCCAACTGGCTGGGGAATTCTGGGAGTTGAAGTCCACAAGTCTTAAAGGTTCCAAGTTTGGAGATCCCTGCCCTAAACGTAAGCAGCTATAGCCATAACTGTGCCTATAACCTTCAATGAGTTTGTGTGTGTAAGTACTTCTAGTTGGTGGATGCCAGGAATAAAATGTTAGCTTACAATTCATTCACCACTACATCCATCGAACAATACATAGTCTCCTGCAAAGCCCTGACCAACCGGGAGGAAAGGATTTAAAACACAAGTAGCAAAGCTCAAAGACTCTGACAAGACTAACAGGCTCAATGACTTTGCAGATAACCGAACACAACGGGGTCTGTCTGTTCCATGGGATCTGTAGAAGTGAAATCCAAATTCCAAGTGCCTAAAATAATATTTTTGGACTTCTCCTGTAACAGTTCCTCTGGCCCCTCTTTACCCAGAAAGTTACCTTAAAATTGCCAACTATCTGCAGATGTGATGAATAATTATGTGTTGCCATTCTTATTGACACAAGTATCTGCAGATGTGATAAATAATTACGTGTTGCCATTTTTATTTACACAAGTAATCCTTCATAAAGGGTCTTACTTTTATTAAGTTCTAGTATTCTCTGAGAGAAAGGACTGTGACTGATCTCCAACTTCCTGATAAGATGACAAGAGCAAAGGTTGCCTGATGTTGATGTTGATGATGATGACAACGACAATTTGTATGGCTGCCCACCTCATCTAAGTGATTCTGGGTGGGCTCACAAGTAAAGAATAAAGAAGAAGAGTCAGAATAGTCATCATTTACTTTTGAAAGACGAGACATAGATTGCCTTGAGTAGATGGAATATGTGGAGATCTAACATCAGAATCTGACAGGTTTCCTTTCTGAACTAGAGGTGTATTAGGCTTTTGCAAAGGTGGCCATTGACACAGAGAAATGGATCTGTAGAGACCTTTATCCTTTTAATATATAAAGTAATGCTGTTTTCAGTAGATATTTACAACATATATATAAAATACTGTGTTTACCTGGTGTCAAGTTATCTACCAAGTCCAATAAGAGAGGTAGGTTATGGGTTTCATTTGCTAAGGAGTTCTTTCTAATGGACCTAGGAGATTCTTTTCTTTTGTGGCATCCATCCTTTGGAACATCATCCACCTACTCCAAACCTTAATGACCTTCTAAAAATCCCTCTTAAAAGTGTTTTCTTAACAAATCTGAGGATCCCCTGGCAACAAGAAGCCCACATGATAGTTGCATCACATATAGCATTCTCTCTTGCAATCCTTTTTTAATGTTTGTTAAGCAGTTCTGTAGAATGTTTTAACTCTTATTTATTGTATGCCACTCAGAATCACTTTGTATGAGATGGGCTGCCATATAAAATGCATTTGCTCATTCATACATACATACATACATACATACATACATACATACATACCGACAGACATACAGACATACAGACATACACAAACAAACAAATGGACTGGGATTTACTTCAGTGTGCTCAGGGTGGATTGACCTCCTCCTGGAACTGTTCTGCCAAATACTTCAATGCTTCTCTGTTCAGGAACTTCTGCCCAGTCTTTCCTTAGAGTCCACAGCTTCTCCTCTGACAGTTGATCCTCTCCTCCCCCTCTGGAGTCTTGAATGAAGGTGCCAGCCAGTTTTGTCCTTCTTGCTCTTGGCCCCGTTGGAGCTCTTGCCCCTTTGGGTCTCCTCTTCTTCCATGGAAGCTATCTCTGGACTGTTCTTCTTTCTTCTGGACCAGGATTTGACAATTGTTCTTCATACTTAACTTCTCTCTCCAACCTTTATCTCCAGCCACTCCTCTCCTTTGCTATCTTTTCAGAAGCTTTTTATCTCCTCTCCTTTGCTCTCTCTTCAATTTTTAGGTTAGATTAGCAGCATGTCCCCCAGCTGCTGAGAAAGACGGTGTTGCCCCCTCCCCACCCCCAGATCCTAATCCTTATCACCTATATACCAGTCTTGACCAATAGGACTGCTGTTTAAAAATCTCATGGTCACATGAGTCCTAGCTAACAACCAGGTTATCTCATCAGCACTTGTGACAGCACAGGTGCTCTTCAAGCCCAAAAGTCAGCTTTTTTTCCCTTTTCCTTACTCCAGTGGTTGGATCATGCCACCAGAACAGCAGCCATCCTAAGCCATTAATACTCATATCCTGCACCTAGAAAGACATTGAATTTGCTGGAATCAGGGCGGGTATTGATAAGGAAGCCATGAGAGGAACGATTTCTAAGGTAAAATTGAAAGTGGCACTAGCACTAATTGTTCAGGATGTGATTCCTAGTCCAAGAACTAGGATGCTGTAATGTATCAGTGTATTTATATGTGTGGATCCAAACAGTGTAGCTTTTTATAATCAACAAATGGAATGCAGAGATTTTCCAAATGTCATCCAAGGCATTTTGGTAAGGTATCCAGTATGTTGATAATGACTAAGATCACCACTGCTGCAAAGGTGCTATTGCTTAGCACATTGTAAGCCACCCTGAGTCTCCGGAGAAGGGCGGCATATAAATCAAATTAAAAAAAAAAAGAAGTCGGCTTCATTTAATTTAACAACCGGTTTGCCTAGTGCAGAATTGAAAAAGTGAGCATGTGTGCGGGGCTTCAAACACACGCCAATTTTATGTGTGCGGCTTCCAGCATACTTTCTCAGGCAGCCGCACTGAGTAGAGTGGGCAAGGCAGGGAAATCAGCTGGGCTGTGTGGGCGGGGCAAGCGAGCCAGAGAGTGAGATATATAGGACAGGGGAAGGTGGATGGGCTCAGCTGGTGGTCAGAACTACCGATATGGGCAAAACGGTCCGAACCGGCAGCAGTCCACCTCTGCACTGCTGATTTATTATTATTATAGTTGGTCACATTGACAGCCAAATGTTTAGACTTGGTTTAGCCTTTTTATTCACCTAGCAAATCTTTTCCAAGGATCTGGCATAAGTAGATCTTGATGTTTGATGGTATTAAAGATACTGTTGCAGGATGTAAGCTGTTGCCTTTTGCAGTTGACTGATGGTGATTTTGTCAATGCCAATGGTATACAAGTTATGATTATGATTATTTCTAGGCATTTCATTAGAAAGGAAGAGATACTGGATAGAAGACTTTTATGTTATGAAAATTATGTGTAAACAAATGTGTAATTTGCTTTAAAAAGATAAGGCGATTAAATTTTTATCAGACTTGTACTCTGCCGTCACCACAACAAAGGGAATTAGGGAGAGAAAAGAAAGGGCTTTTAATTTGAATTGTGCTCTTAGCAGACATTCTCTACCACACAGCTGTAAAGCCACTCAATGTTCTCCAAATAGGCCCTTTGATTACATTTTATTCA
The DNA here is from genome assembly GCA_022577455.1 of Arizona elegans. Taxonomy (NCBI): domain Eukaryota; kingdom Metazoa; phylum Chordata; class Lepidosauria; order Squamata; family Colubridae; genus Arizona; species Arizona elegans. Next base: position 116,094,431 of record JAKOOJ010000003.1, read on the forward strand.
ACATGTTTTTATTTGGAGCATCCAGAGGAGGAAAAAAAAGAGTGCTCTACATTTTGATGTCTTAATGTTCCTTAATACCTTCTTTAATTTATATTAAGCTTCTTAACTACAGTAAGGAATTCTTCAAAAACAATAAAGACCTAGTGTAGAAATCTTTCACACTATGAAAATTGAAATTATAATATATTCATGGCTTTTGTCATTAAAAAATCCCTTACTTTAAATAAAGACTGAAAGAAAAAAATAAAGCAATCCTAAAGAGTCTTGGAAATGCTTTGTTCCATATAAGTACACAAAAATTTAAACATAACTTCAGCGAAAGCATTGGGAAAGAACAATGTTTATGTAATAACACATTGAATACTGCAAAATTTTGTGTTTCAAAATTCTATAAATTCCTTCTCTATATCTTTCTAGCCCAATAAGGCTATATAGCACCTGAAGTAGCTTCTTCACTTGCTGAAATAATCTCACAAAATAGTTTTGCCTTCTGCGCCTCTATTCCTATTTTATGTTTTCATAACATAATGGCCTATTTATAACATATAGAGCATGCCAACCCAAGAACATGCATATTGATGCTGGAATACTTAGCAACATATTCAATTCTTTCTTTCAATTTCAGCCATTGTAATGTGGTTAAGATTTTTGAAGTCATTTTTCCAAAATAAGTAGCCATGCACAATGATGTTCAGACAAAAAGCAACCTAAATCACATGCAACACAGGTAATGAACCCCTACCTTTCTACTGTATCTTGTCTACATATTGGAATTATCTAACTGTCTGCCAATTGTTTACTATAGATATATTATAATAGCAAAAATATTTATGGGTAATATCTTCCTTGATTTGAGCAAAACTCCTGATGATAGCATGGACGCAAACATACTGTTTTCTAGGTCACAACATGGAAATGGTTTGGCAGCGCTTTCTTTAATGTGTGTGTGTGTGTGTGTGTGTGTGTGTGTAATAATTGAATCTAGCTGCAACTAATCTTCCTTCCATCCAATAACCAAATATGATATTGTCTCATCTTTCTTTCAGCCAATTTAGTTAGGTGCTGCCACCTGCTATGAAAGAGTACGTATTTTTTTCACAAAAGTAAGTTCTGTTTAACAAATTAAACAAGGGCTTACATTATGAAAGGAATAATGTATGCACCTTTCTTCCATCATTTATTGAATACACTAAACGTATTTTTGGGAAAATGTATTTTAGTTATAATTATCAGTTTTAAAAGTGCTCACAGAACCTTAAGAGCAGCCTACTGAGTTGCCATAAAGGTAAGTATGCTTAGCAATTTTGAATTAAAATAGAAAGACTATCCCATTCTTACCTTTTGTTGTGGCCTATTTTAATATTTCAAATGTACCCTGCCTAAATTTGTATACTCTTTAACAGTAGTTAATCTTCAATTAAAATACTTAGAGCAGAAACTAAGATAACTGGTTTAAAGGGTAAAGGCTTATTGACAAGGAAAGAAGTATTTTTCATATTGCCTTTTTTTAATTCTACATATTAAGAATGTCATTTTTGTGACTTAAAAATCTTCAGGAATAATGAAGGTTAACAAAGAAGTGAGGAGCAGTAATTTAAAAAGCTCCATATGTAGCATCCTGATTACTCTATCAGTCTCATTTCCATAACGAAGGGAGAAGTCACTGAACTGCCACTTGTCCTTTCTAGTGGCAAGAAAAGGGCAAAAAGGACAGTGTGTTCCTCAAAAATCATTCTTTATTCTAGAAGTAGTAGTTGCCTGCCTCTACGCGACTATAGTATATGAGGCTTGGTATCTAAGACTTCTAAACTATACAGAAAGTCCCAGCTCTGATAGTCCTCATACATGCACTTACTGTAGTTCAAAAATGACCAAGTTCAAAGTTTATCCTCCCTTTTTGCTGAAAGGGTTTAGGATGTGGTTAGGCATACCACACACAATCTTTTGGATTATGGAACCTCAGATATATACATCTGCTGGATGTATATATAGATCCAGCATTTAATACTTCTCCATTGTGGCACCCATTCCAATTTTGTGAAAGGTTCCATTATCTATTGGACTACTTCCGTTAATGACACATAGAACTTCTGGAAGAAATAGTAAAACAGACATGGAAAAAATTCCACACGGACATCCTTAATTTACCACCTATGATACTTTAAGTATCATTGGTCATTAGATATATTGGACATATAAGCTATATACCTATAGTGAAAGAAAGCATACCACAAAAGACAATTACAATGAAGCTCAAATAACTAAGGGACTTACACTAGACTAGCGAATAGAGAGAGAACCTACTCAGATACACTGAACTGAATCTCAAGATTTTTTTACATAAATTCTTCTCCAGTACGATGAAAGTTTAACAATGAAATGGTAGCCTCTGAACTGTGGAATATCCATCCTAAAGAGTTACTTGCCCCTCCGAATTACTTCAGCAGCAGGCAGACCTATTCCTTAATTCATTTTCAGTGTTTATGTAATGCTACCATTATGTATCTGTAGTGAGTTTATAAATGAGAATATAAAAATATGAATATTATAGCAAATCTCAAAAACAATAAATTTAAATAGTATTATACTAGTATTAGAATGTTTTTATTATTACAGATATTATAGAACCAGCCAGAGATTGGTTCCTTTAATGCTCCTGCAAGAGTCTCAAAATATCATTTTATTTCTGAAAATATTTAGTGTTTAATTCATTTTAGTTTCATACTTCTATTTTTGAGTTTTAGGCTATCTTATAATTCACTGCAAATTTTAAGCTATTTTGATAATTTTCTGTTAAGAATAGCCTGCAAGTGTGGCTGTATGGAATAAACAAAAACTTTGCCATTGTTCATAATACATCATAAACTCAGTAAAAACAGTAATTATTAGGTTTCAAATCTTTTAGTCTATTATATAGCAAAGTTATATTTTACTATCTCAAATATAAAATTAAACAGATGATACAATTAGTTATAGTGCGAAGTATAATAAATTGCCCTAAAAGCAACAAAATGGTACAGGAAGGAAAGTTGTTTAATAAAACAGCCCACACATTAGCAACTAAACAAATAGCAATTAAGACACTAGCTGGTATCCTGGGAAAAAGCAATCTGCACAAAGACACTACAGAAGACAAATCTATGAAAACCAGACTATTTGATTGATGTAAAAAAAAATTCAAGAAAAAAGAGTGCAAGTCTTGACCCTCATAAGTCTGGGCCATACAGAATAATGTTATTGATCATTAATGTCTACGAACATCTTAGCTCTGTGAAAGAAGTTTCAAAGAGAAACATTTTACTTCTGTCAATACTACAAATCAATTATTATTTGCTTTTAAGCAACAGGATGATTTTATGTACTTGCAAACAAGGGGAAAAAAGAAATTTAAAAAATAATTAAGTGTAGTTCTAACTATGATAATGATCAACATGAACAACTGTATTCATGGAAATTCTTTTGGGCACCAAGACTTCAGAATAACTATGGACTGGAAATATCCAGATAACTACTATCATCTGCTCAGGTTGGGGCGCGCGTGTGTGTGTGTGTGTACACAATGAATTCATCAAGTGTTTATGGACAAGTTCCTGTTTACCATCATTAGTTAACCATCAGTAAAGTAGGCAGTAGTAATATCTTACTAAGTGGAATAAATTGATTATTATAAATAAAGCAGTCTCTCATCTTGATATGAGGACAAATTTGTTCTATGGTTACTACTTCAGATTGTGTGGCTATAGTAGTTCTATTATGACAGAAATTGTTTTTGCATGTGATATAATAGGATATTGATTCTGCCTTTGCACTAATTTAACACTAACAGCACACTAGCAAAAATATTATTTTCTAACGAATCAGCACAAATATATGCTGCAGAAAAGTTATAGGATTATAGGGGGCAAAACAGCATTAGTTTGTACATTTACATCATTCTTTTGGTACATTGAGAGATTTATTGTTCATCCCCACCTGTTTTTTTCAAGAACAGAAAAGTTTCCTTTCCAGCATAAGAAAAATAATTTAGGGACCACACTCCAGAGAACTCTTCATTCTGACAGGGTATTTTATTTTCATTGCAAGGAGAAAAGAATAATAGTGAAATCTTTCTGTGTGATGCTTTTTTGTCATGCTACTTTTAAAGTTAAGACCGTCATATCTCCATTGATGTCGTTTAATTTCTAGATTTAACAATATATTAAAGGAACATTTTGTTCTTGGAGGGGGATTTGAAAGTCTAATGTTACATCAAATGTGCTTTTGTTAAGTGCTGTCAAACAAGAACATAGCTCAAGGTCATAACAAACTTTAAAGTCAAATCATAGGCAGCCTGTGCAGCTCATGCCCTTTCTGAGGCCTCCATGCAGAAGGTCAATTATGCTAGAACAAGATGTAAAGAACATTCTCTTCCCTGAAGCCATATTTGCATTCATTAATTTGCTTCTGTTTGTGCTTCCTGAGTCTCAATTATTTTCAACAGTTTTTATATTCCCACCACAAACTGGAACTTGTATAGCGACATCCCACCCCATATTAATATAGCACCAAATTAGATGTGTGGGTAGTTCCTGCTTAATTATAGTAATTGAGACCAGAATACGAGCAATGTGATCATAAAGTTCAATGTCACATGACCACACTACTTAACGATGCCCTCCTAGCAGTCCTTGTTTCTATCATTAAGTGAGGATCACAGGTCATTAAACAAGGACCTCACGTGACTGCGACTTGCAATTTCCTGCGGACTTCCCACAAATCAAGTCAATGTTTTCTGGAAGGTGCAAGCATGTGGGCTGGGGAGAGGTGCTGCTGGAAGATGGAAGCATGGCTGCACAGCGCTGTGCTCCAGACTACAAGATTCCTGGGATCTCATACTCCATAATCGAGCTCTTTGAGAGAAAAACTGGCAGGAGAGACTTGCAAACCTTCCCTGCTGGCTTCCCCACTGATTTTGCTTGTGGGACCGGTTATAAGCACCATTCATTCAGCATCATTGTAACTTCAAATGGTTGCTGAATGAGTGGTCACTACCCAAGGACTCCCTGCACTTAGATAGGCCCTCGAGGCCATTCTTTTTGGGGGCAAGTAACATTTTGGAAGTAAAAAATATTAAAACAAAGAAATGAAAGGCATGAAATAGGAAAAGAAAACATAGCTGGAACATCCGTTCCAGTCGGGTTTCAGACCTGGATACAGCATGGAAACGGCATTGGTCACATTGGTTGATGATCTCTGGAGGGCTCGGGACAGGGGTTTTTCCTCTGTCCTGGTCCTATTAATTCTCTAATAGGTTGATACCATCGACCATGGTATCATGCTGCATCTGTTAGAGGGGTTAGGAGTGGGACTGTGTTGCGGTGGTTCTCCTCCTTTCTCTCTGACCAGTCGCAGTTTGTGTTGACAGGGGGCCAGAGGTCGACCTCGAGGCGCCTCATGTGTGGGGTGCAACAAGAGTCGGTCCTCTTGCCCCTTCTGTTCAACATTTATGTGAAGCTGCTGGGTGAGATCATCCGTGGTTTCGGGGTGCAGTTCCACCAGTACACTGATGACACCCAGCTGTACATCTCCACCCCGGACCACCCCAATGATGCCCTTGATATGATGTCCTGGTGTCTGGAGGCCGTGCGGATCTGGATGGGGAGAAACAGGCTCAAGCTCAACCTGTCCAAGACTGAGTGGCTGTGGCTTCCGGCATCCCGATATAGTCAGTTGGTGCCATCGCTGGCTATTGGGGGCAAGTCGCTGGCCCCCACAGAGAGGGCTCGCAACTTAGGTGTCCTCCTGGATGCATGGCTGTCCTTGGAAGAACATGTGACGGCTGTGGCCAGGGGGGCTTTTTATCAGGTTCACCTGATCCCCCAGTTGCGTCCATTTCTGGATCGGGACTCCCTACGCACGGTCACTCATGCCCTCGTCACTTCCCACCTAGACTATTGTAATGCTCTCTACAAGGGGCTCCCCTTGAGGAGCACCCGGAGGCTCCAACTGGTCCAGAATGCGGCCACGCGGGTGGTTATGGGAGCGTCATGGTACTCCCATGTAACACCTCTCCTGCACGAGCTGCACTGGCTCCCGGTGCTCCTCGGGGTGCAATTCAAGGTATTGGTTACCACCTTCAGAGCGCTCCTAGGACCTAGGTATTTATAAGACTGCCTGCTGCTACCAATAGCCTCCCACCAGCCAATTCGCTCCCACAGAGAAGGGCTCTTCCAGGTGCCGTCAGCCAAGCAATGTCGGCTGGCGACCCCCAGGGGGAGAGCCTTCTCTGTGGGGCCTCCTGCCTTCTGGAACGAATTGCCCCCCGAGATGCGGAGGATTCCTGACTTACGCACCTTCTGCCGGGCCCTCAAGACGCTTTTATTTCAACAAGCCGGGCTGGCCTAATTTTAATTTTTTAATCATTAATTCTTAAATTTAAATGTCTAAATTGGGTAGCTTTATTTTAATTAGATATGGGCCAAACTATTTAATATTTTTAAATTGTTTTTAAATTTTATATTTGGGTGTTTTATGCTGGCTGTACACCGCCCTGAGTCCCTTTGAGAGAAGGGCGGTATATAAATTTAATTAATTAATTAATTAATTAATTGCTAAAACTAATTTACACTAGTATCATTTATTATGTCTTTCCATAATTATCTTTTCACAACCATCCTTCGGGTTGTTCATGAATACCAGAATGGGGTTCTGTTACAAACCCTGTGACCTATGGAAAAACAATATCTGTACACATATCTGAGCCTATTGTGCAGTTTCTGTTATATATACATACATATCAGTGGTGGGTTGCTCCCGGTTCGCACCAGTTCTATAGAACCAGTAGTAAAACCGGTGGGAGGCTCTGCCTACCGAACCAGACATCATCAAAATGCTTCTGCATTTCCTACAGGAACTTGATAAGATCTTGTTGGGGAAGAATGAGAAGGTGTTATCCAAACTGTATCAATTCCTCTTAATGGATTGGATTGGAGAGGAGGTTATCAAGGACTAATGATTGCCTGGGGGAGAAATTTGGGATATTCGATTGAACTTGAAAAATGGGAAGAAATTTGGGGGAAAACCTTAAAATGAACAATGTCGGTTTCCTATAAGGAAAATATATACAAAATGCTGTATAGATGGCACCTGCCTCCGGCTAGATTATTGAAGATGTTCCCGGGAACCTCTCCGGTTTGTTGGAAATGCAACGCCACTATGGGAACTCATTTTCATTGTTGGTGGACCTGTCCCAGAGCAAAAGAATATTGGGCTAGAATTCAAAAATGGATTTTAGAAATCATAGGATGTAGGATAGAATTGAACCCAGAAACGTTTTTATTAGGCATGAAACCAGAGAACTTAAACAAATCTAATTGGTATCTTGCTCTCCACATCATCATTGCAGCCAGGATCTCGTTTGTGCAAGAATGGAAATCCAAAAATATGCCATAGGAGGCTACGTTAATCGCAAAGATCTAGGATTGTGCAGAAGCAGACAAGCTTACTGGACTTTTGCGAGATAGACAAGAATCGGGGTTATATAGGAGCTGAGACAGGTGGTATGCTTGGCTGCAAAAAAAGAAATCTTAAGAAGAATGGAAATATTAACCTTAGTGTGAACGTGGGTAAATATTTATAGGAGCATTGCATGGCAATTGAGAATCTTTTTTTTTCTGGATAAACTTTTCTTTCTTCTGATGAGTGGGTTTAATGGAGCTTTGTACTATCTCTAGGCAAAAACTGATACTTTAAGACTCTATATGTATTATATTACTCTCTGCAATTCTATCCATATTGTTATGCTTTTTTTCTGTAAATTTTAATAATTTTCAATAAAAAACTTTTTTTAAAAAAATGCTTCTGCGCTTGCGCAGAAGAGCATGCAAACAAGTGAGCGAAGTGCGTGTGCGCGGCCCAGTTGCAAACCAGTAGTAAAGGTAAGTAGAATCCACCCCTGATACATATGTACATTCCAATCACACTATTCTCCTTTGGGGTGCAGAGTGTTGAACATGAGTAAGAAATAATCATAATAATGTATCAAAGAAATTAAAGGCATGCAATAGGAAAGGAAATGCAGTTTAACTTAGTTTACACAACAGCACTCACTGTACATCTCTGTGGATTTCAATCATAGTAAATCATCTTTGCTTCCATATTTACACATCATTGCATGCACTGCACTTCATTCCTGAGAATTCTCACTTCTCTCTTTTTCAGGATGTCATCTATTTCACCCAAACATAACTTTATTTCCCTCCATTTCAACCCTTCACTTTTTCTTCATATATTTGTTTTGCAATCTGACCCTCATTCATTCTCTCCATATGACAAACTATCTTAATATATTTCTTTCATATTTGCTAGTCACTTGGGTATTCAATTCAATCATTCATCACTCACTCATTCTTGTTCCTATTTTTTCTTGTTTTATGACACATATTTACGTATCTGATTTCAATTACATGCTACTTATTTTTATGTTTCTTTTGACCTGCACTAAACTTCTTCCATATAAAAATGTGTGCAGAAGCACACTATTATATGCACCATTTTTATTTAAAAACAAAAACAACTCATTCCTTGCAACCACATACATACAACCTTCTAGCTTTTTGCTAACATGTACAAGTTTTAAAATTTCTCCATGTATTTTCAGATCTTTATTAAGCATTCTACCAAAGTACACAAATTTACTACTTGGTCTAGGTTTTCTCTATTTATTATAACTTGTTATTGTTTATGCAATTTCCCTGCCAAATATAAGAACCTTGGACTTTGATATATTAATGCAAATATTCAGAGCCATACTCTTTGTTGCATACAGTCTATCTCTGCAAATCATTTGGGTTCTCAGCCGATAGCCAGCATCATTTACCGACAAAAGCACACATTCATTCATTCATTTTATTCATTTATTTTCTGCCTTTATGTTCCTAATCAAATCACCAAATCAAACGTCACCAGAGGAATTACTTATACATTTATCCATAAATACATTAACCACCCAACAGAACATCACACTTCTTACTCCCTGCTCAATACTGAACCATTCATTAACCATTCTACTCTAATGTTGCCTACCATTCTTATTCTTATTCTGGAATCAATCCTCAATGTTATATTCATGCAAACTGTTCCAAAATTCAACCCTACTCACTTTACTTTATTCTTTCTCTAAAAGGAACAAGCATGCAATAAATGTTCTCATATTTATACATTTCTCAATGAACCACACTGAAATATTTTAATTACATTGTAAAGTATTAAGCTTTTAGTCAAGGCCCAAACATGAGGTATCAGTCAAAATAAACTTATGTTCAATTATTTATGCATGTCTAAAATGTGAATATATTTTTTTGTTTTGAAAAGATAATGATCTGTCTACATAAGTTAAAAACATCAATGATACAATGATAGTTAACAATTCTAATTCATTTTGTATCATCTTCAATATTAATATAAATACATTGATCATGGGTAGGTGGTAAATTATCTCACATGCCTCCTTTTATTAACTAACAAATTAAATTCACCTCTGTGTCCCAATTATATAATTTCAGGAATGAAGCTGTGACTACATTAATTAAGTAAAGTACTATTTTGTAATTTCATATACATAAAATTAGACATTTGATCCTGGATTCAGAGTGATTACAACTTAATGGGGTAAATTCATATCAAGAATTTTAAATGATAAACTTGTAATATGAAACCTACAATTGAAAACACTGTATCAAATGGATAAGAAAAAAAATATATAACATTATCCAAAAATAAGCTAATGTAATGTAAATCACTAAAGTTTGAATATCTTGGATGATATAATGCAGATCTGCCCTGCATTTTACCACAAGCATAAAACATAATGCCCAGATATTTAAAGATTTTAACATATTCTTGAATGTCCATTCAGCTGCTAAGAACTCTAGGATGCTTAGCAAAAAAAGAAGCTTTTAGTGTTACTGTGGTTGATTTTCAGAACCTCCTCATTACAATATGCAGCTGAGGCTTACAAGACTCACTTTAAATTTATTGATGTCCAAGATATCAAATCAGTGTCATCTGCATACAAAAGGATCACAATATGTTTATTTGTCAATTTTTGGGAATACATAAATTAAATAACAAAGGGACCTATCAATCTCCTATTCAAATTGGAATTAAATTTAAATATAATAAAATAATTACAATCAAGACGGGAGAAGTGTCTGACATAGTCATTTTAATGTATTCTCCATATATCATTGAACATAATATTTTAATGTATTAAAATATGTATGTTCAATAATAACTCTAATCAAGAAATTATTTTTATAAAGCCAGATAAGAATAAAGAATAATATAACAACCAGAGTATATTTATTAGAACTGTACTGTTTATTGGCTTCATTTCCTATTCAACTTTTATCCAAATCATGTCACATAGGTGCTTAGAAACCCAAAACATCACCCATTGCTTCAGGCCAACAAAGATGGCACTGTCATTCATTTTTGTTCCATAGTAGGAATAACAGTGTATTGGGAAGAGGAAATGTTCACTATAAAACACTCTAACACTCTGGTCTTTAGAAAAACCCATAGACATAAAAGACAGATTTCGGCCATCCTATTGATCAAGAGAGGCAATATCAATACTGGAATATAATATTCCAGGATTTATTTATTTTATTTATTAAATTTGTTTGCCACCCATCTTGCCACAATGTATAAAATCACATTAAAATTGCAATAAAATAAAAGTCATAAATAAAGATGGGGAGGAAGGGAGCAGCATTCAGGATTTAGGAGTACAGAATGTTTAAACTCTTCATGTCATCGTAAATCAGAAGTCAGTATTTTCTACTTCAAGGATTTTTTATCAAATGAATAGCCAATTTATATACTGTATAATCCTGGAAGAGAAAATGATGCCATATAACAGTGAGGGCGAACCTATGGCACACATGCCACAGGTGGCACACGGAGCCCGCTCTGTAGGCACGCAAGCCGTCACCTAGCTCAGCTCCACTGCGCATGCGCATCGTGCCGGCGAGCTGATTTTCGGGTCTGCCCTGCAAGTGGCATGCTTGGGGAGTCCTACCTTTCTCCTCACTTTCTGATGCCTGTGCCTTCCCAGATCTCCGGAGATTCCCCTCCCAGCAATGTTTTGGGAGGCGAGGCTTTTTTCCCCCCACTCCCAGCCATTTTTGAAGCTTCCCCACCACTCCCAGCCATTTTGGGAGGCAAAGGCTTTTCCCCCTCCCTCCCAGCCGTTTTGGAAGTTTCCCCCCCCAGCCGTTTTGGGAGGCAAAGGCTTTTTTTCCCCCTCCCAGCCGTTTTGGAAGCCCCCCCATTCCCAGCCATTTTGGAAGCGTACCCCCCCCAGCTGTTTTGGGAGGCAAAGGCTTTTTTCCCTCCCCCCCATCCGTTTTGGGAGGCAAAGGCTTTTTTCCCCCTTCCCAGCCGTTTTGGAAGCTTCCCCCCCCCCACTCCCAGCCATTTAAGAAGCTTTCTCCCCACACAGCTGTTTTGGGAAGCAAAGGCTTTCTTTCCCTCCCCTCCCCCAGCCGTTTTGGGAGGCAAAGGCTTTTTCCCCCCTCCCAGCCATTTTGGAAGCTTTCCCCCACCCCAGCCATTTTAGGAGGTAAAGGCTTCCCCCCCCCCAGTGCTGTTTTGGGATATGAGGCCAAAAGGGGGGGGTTATGCATGCATGTAGGGGTCGTGTGCGCATGTGGGGGGTCGCGCGCAAGTGCAGAGGGTGGGGCATGCAGGAGGGGCATTGCATTATGGGTGTGGGCACGATAGCGTGCGCACGCACGCTTTTGGCACTGAAGGAAAAAAGGTTAGCCATCACTGCCATATAAGGTAGAAATGTGCAGAAAAAAAGGATTTCTCTACAGATTCTCCCAGTGGCCAGATCCTCAATAGCAAAGCACAAATTCTCCAAGTACAAAAAAGGAACAATGTGGAAGCTTGTTTGGCTGACATTGATATAAAATTTCTAATAAAAAAATTAATACATGAATTGTTTGAGAGCACACCTGAGGAAATGCTACTTGCAGAGGCCACAAAAATTGAGGAGAGAGGCATAGACAAATACAACACGTTCCAGAAATCAGAAAACACCCACTGAAAGTTTTACTATCCAAAAAAGAAGTTCAGTGATGCCTACTCAACATTTGCCTGTCAGATAAGGAATTACCCCTAGAACAGTGATGGCGAACCGGAACGTGGGCGTGGGCGTGCACACACGAGTCAGAAACCGGATGACCAGCTGGTCTTTGGGTTTCAGGTGCGCACATGCATGCCACCAGCTGGCCTTTGTGTGCGCCAGAGCGCCAGAAACCCGAAGACCATCTGACGACAGCACACGTGCCCACAGAGAGGACTCTGTGTGCCACCTTTGGCACGTGTGCCATAGGTTCACCATCATGGCCCTAGAAGATATTTCTTCCAAGGGAAAACTGAAAATAGGGTGCAAAACACAGGTCAGTCCACCGTAGGTTTGCATATCTTCTGTGGGACAAGGAGAACCCAATCCATAAGCAGCTGCTCCTATGAGAAGTGAACATAGGGCTTCCAGAGTTTCTGACTACAATTCTTTCTGATCTGTGAGAGCAACTGTGGTTCATAATTCCTCTAGAACCAGATCAGATTTTGAGACAGATTGACAAGAAAGCTGAGATGCTGCTGCAGTAAGGAAACCTTCTAGGAGGTACATGAGCTACTCACAACCTAGTAACTGGAAGAAAGTGACTGCTAACACCCAGAAGCTGCAAATGTGAGACCAATCCATATTGGTTTATATTGTCTGATAGCCAGAATTAGTGGTTCAGAGCCAGATGGATACCGCTTGGATGAATCAGAACTTAATGAATCTGTTCATTAGGGTAAGGTGGCTAACAGAAGTTTTCACAGATCCTGGCATGAAATTCACATCAAGGTGTTAAGTATTTGATATCTGTCCATCTCCTACAACACATGGACTACTGAAAAGTCTGAACTTCAAGAACTTTGATTGAGAAATGTGTTAATGAAGAATCTAACAACTGGGACTTGGTATTGCTTCAGTTCCTATTGTCTATCAGGTAGTATCATCCCCAAGTCTCTGAAATGCAAACATAGCACTGAAACCGTATCATTCAAAAAGAAAAGGGCTTCTTGGCAAAACGAATATCATGTACTTTGCAGATCAACTTCATGTGCAGCTTGCCTATGAAATTGTATGTAGGGCACAAAGCAAACAGAAGGTATTGTTCAATGATCACACTAGGGATTAGGGTGGTATAGTCAGGGAGTCCATTTTCAGCCCTCCAGCCTTGTCTATAAGATCAGGCAGAACGACAATTGCCACAAGGAGAAACTGGGGCATGTAAATTATGTAGTGAAACTTCCAAGAAAAAACCCTCTACCCTAGCTTTTCTGAAACCTTATTATATCCATGAAAAGGTGGCTCATCCAGAGTCCATTATATTATCTATTTGATTCCATGCAGACCATTTTATTTTACAATGTCTTTTAAAACAGTAATTAAGATAGTTTTATTTTGCCTCTCTGAACCTTATCTTGTTACTATTCTGTTTTATTGTAATGCTTCATTATATCTCTTAAGTAATTTGTTGTTAATTAAGCATTACTAAATAGCAGCTACGTGAATACATACATACACACACACAGAATACATGCATATAATTTACAATAAACATATATAGAAAGGAAGTTTGTATTTAAAATCAAATTGACTTTATTATCAAAGCACAAATAATTTACAGCCTGCATATGCTGCTTCTTCATACTTTACACCTTATATTTATCACTCCAGAGCTTCTTATTAAAGAAGGTATGAACAAGATTTCCATTCTATTGCAACTTAATTAACATATTCTGTACTCTCTTTTCAGTAAGTTCACAATTCTATGAAAAAGCTTCAATGCTTTTAAATCCATTTTATCATTAAAATATTTCACAGAATATCGGCAATTGGTGTACATTTCCACCTATCATGTAATACTTCATTTCAATCACTGCTCTCAACACTTGGCTGCATATGAATAGCACAAGCTGCTATAAGGCTGTAGATGATATGTGTATCATTATATTAGGTATTGTCAATATAGAACATCAATGGAACAGTTCTGATAATACTTCTAAAACACTATTCAATTCATTGACAACTAAAATGAAGCAAATAGGAAGTCTTGAGACATCTTACCTGTCATAGCCAGCATTCTACATTGTTATAGAATCATAGATTTGGAAGCAACCACAGTCAAACTCTCCGCACAAAATTTAAGCTCCACTTTGCTGAACACCTAATTGTCATAGTGCTGTCTAATATCTATGTATATTTACCCATGTAGTATGGCTGTATTATTTATCCTTATTATCTTCTTTACTATCCCTCTTATTGGTATGATTATGATTATGATTACACTGAGAGCTTCTGCACCGGAGATAAATTCCCTGTGTGCCTAATCACACTTGGCCAAATAAAGTATTCAATTTTAGAACATCACAGACAGATTATCATCCAGCCTCTATTACAACAAAGGAGAATTTACTACTGCACGTAGCGATCTGTTCTATTAACTGACAGCTCATACAGTCAGGAAATTCCTCCTGAAGTCTAGCCGGAAACTACTTGCATGTAGCTTTAACTAAATGGTTTTGGTCCTGGCCTTAGGGGCAATAGAGAATAAGTCCTCTCCTGTATGAAACCTCTTCAGATATTTGAAAATGAGATTATTCATCTAGTCTCTAGACTAAATATATCCAGGAAGTTTAATAATCCTTATAGAGCTTGGTTTCTAGATACCTGACTAAATTTGGTAACCCTCCTCTGAACTTATTCCAGTCTGTGGTTGTCCTTTTTCATGTTTGGACTGACATGAAGAGTAATGTAGAACAATTATTTTTTGTGGCCTGAACTTTATATTCCTATTATTGTACCTCAAGATAGCACTTCTCTTTTAAGCAGCTATATCACTGCTGACTCATATTTAATTTGTGATTCACAAGGATATCTTGATTCTTTTTCATGCTAATTTCTTTTTCATGCTAACTAACATGCTAATTTGGAATTCTGGAGCCTGTAGTCTCAATCTGAAAATTGTTTCAAGATATAATTACATTGGAAGCAGCAAAACAACCAACATTAAATGAATAATGGCCCTAGCAGCTGCATCACACTACTAGCTCATGTTTAACTTGGGATCAACAAGGAGATCCTGTCGTTTTCAGATGCATTACAGGCCTTCCCTGTCTTAAATCTTTTATTTTTGCTATTCAGATGTAAAACTTTTTTGCTTTATAATTCCATCCTATTTGATTTAGACTAAGCTTGTCTAGATCTTTTTAAATCTTCTCTCACATGTAAGTTATTATTTACTCCTCCTAATTTAGTATTATCTACAAACATGATGTACCTCCTCAACTCTCTCAGGAAAGCCCTGTGGCACTCCATTCAATACTTTCCTCCTAACTAAAATCTACCCTTTGGATATGGTATTCAGTCAATTGTGAGACAACCATAACATCATTAGCCATATTTAATCATTTTATTAAAGAGACTATTATGAGAAACTTGTTAAAAGTTTTGATGATGTCCAAGTACACGAAGTCTACGTCATTCCCCTGATCTGCTAAACTAATATGCAACTTCAACCATATTGCAGCATTCAACAGTGAAGGATGTCAACTGATAGCTCGAAGTCTCTAGTTTTAATTTCACATGGCAACCGTCTGTTCTATTCCTTTTAAATAGACCTTCACTACCCCAGACAGATTGAGACAATCACAGAAGGCTCCATCTATTTTCACTGTAATTAGACACTATTACCATCAAACTGCGCTTACAAAAAAAAAACCTCTGGTATTATGTGAGATTAAGTAAGAATAAGACTACAAATAAATCACTCCCTTGCAGAAATGGATTGAACAAAATGTAAGAAAACTGAAGACCCATTCAGTTTTTATTGTTGAATCTGGTTGATATTTTTTATTTCTTCCTCAGGTTCATCATGGGACAAGTGGTTTTGTATGGAAGGCACAAAAAGTTTTCTTCATCACAACTGTTGCCTTCTATTGATGTTTGACAGAAGTGGGTGATTATTTCTGCTCTAGCTTTTTTGGTTGTTGTTGTTTGCCTGATCTTGCTAATGAAAGGCATACTGTACTATTGGATATTTTATAATAATTAGTTATTTTGCTTTAGTTAAAAATGTATAGCATAGAGTTCTGAAAATTGCTAATTTTGCTAAAGATTGAAGTCAGTCAACTCCCATTAAGGTTTATGTTATTAATACTTTCAGTAAGAAACTTAAGACCTACAGATGTCACAAAACTTAATTAATTTAGATTTTCTGCATGGTATGTATTCATGGTTGGAGGCTGAAGCATTCTGATTAGTAATGCAGGTTTTATAACTATAACAGAGAAGAGATTTACAGGAAATACATCACAGAGACAAGAAAAGCCTAATAACTAGCTAGCTACTCCTATTAGGAGGAGAGTCCAAGTACTCTGTGTGTGTCTGTCTCTGTCTGTTGGTATTCTTGGGAAGAAATGCAGAAAGAAGTGATCTTTGAT
Source organism: Arizona elegans (assembly GCA_022577455.1). Classification (NCBI taxonomy): domain Eukaryota; kingdom Metazoa; phylum Chordata; class Lepidosauria; order Squamata; family Colubridae; genus Arizona; species Arizona elegans. Next base: position 116,110,979 of record JAKOOJ010000003.1, read on the forward strand.
TATCAAAGTCTTAGACCAAGAATAGGCAGAGTAAAAGGGGTAAATCTCTAACTCTTTATCTACACCTTACTGCCCCCTTGTGGCCTGTAGGTCAGGAAGTACTAAAGTGTTATGTACTTAGGATATGGACATTCACAAAAGTAGCCAATGAAATCTATGTTCCTATATTTTAATGAGTTTTGTGTAGTACAGTTTTTGTGCAATAATGAATCAGTGGATGCATTATGGACTACAAACAAATCCTGGATTTTGCATTTACGGGGACATAACCAAGAACAATAGAATTTTCATCTAAACGAACAATTATCACCATAGAAGAGTAGAAAGGATATTTATTTATTTTCTTGAAAAGCTTTCAAAATCAAACAGAAAATAGCAATCCACATTAATATTCGTATAAAAAAGTGGCAGGTGTGTTAGAGAAGGAAGGGATTTAAGACTTTTCTAAACATCAAACTTAAGGCCACCACAATTGTCTCCAGGTGTGTTTAAGATGTTGTTTGTCACTTTTTAAAGGCCTACATCAGGGCTGTCAAACTCCCTGCCTGTAGACTGGATGCGTCATGTGCTGGCCACACCCACAACCAATTTAGTGAAGGGGAAAAAAGTCCCGATACATCAGGTGATGCCGCTGTGACGACATGAGTTTGACACTTCTGGCCTACATGGCTCAGAGCCTGGGTATCAGTAGCAATACCTTATATCAGTAACCTATCTGCCTGCCTCATAAAATTTAGTTGGACACCTCTTCAAGTGTCCCCTTGATCAGAGACTGCTATCTTCATCGTCCACAGAAGCATGTCCTTTCAGTTGCTGCCCCCTTTCCACAAAATAGTAACCTGACATTGAAATAAACACCTCCCTCCCAGCCTTCAGGAAATTGGTGAAAACTTGGTGATTTCATCGAAGTATGCAAACTATGTAAAATAAACATAAACTTAACTCCCTGGACTAAAATTCTGTTTTGAATTTTTTGAATAGAGTACTAGAGAATCTAATTTTTTTTTACTGTACTTCTATTTATTTCACAGATAATGTGGCTGAACAGTGTATTTTTTTTTAAAGAAGGAAGCTAGATGGCTTATTTCAGTGGAAGACATACTGTTTCCAATTTCACCAAAAGGGTTTTAAAAAGGGAGATCTATGTTCACAAAGTATAACCAAGGAGATCATAATGATAATAAGCATATTATTACATTTCTTCTGAACAAATATGAAAGTTAACAGTAATGCGTAACACTAAATACTTCCTTGAGTAGATCCTGATGATTAATACAGAGCATATCCATGTAGTTTTCTTCAGAAATCATACTTTTGTTTTTGCCTTCTTTTGCCATTTTTTAAAAAAGTTTCCTGCCTAGGTACAGTTCTAGGATTTCCCGATGGTCTCCCATTCAATATATAAGTATCTATGATTCTGCTTAGCTTTTGGAGATTAGTAAAACAACAAAAACTCTAAATTCCGAGGGATTCGCTGAAGAGGCTATTCTCTTGTTCTACTAATCTCTTTTAACTCTTTATTTTTTTTTTGTAACATGTTTTATTTCATTTTGAAAATAAATTTGTCTTCAGTCCAGCCGGACTTGTGAGGGAGCAGAAATTGAAACCCAACAGAAACACAACAGTAAGTAAGAAGCATAAAGATTCAGAGGGGACTAACCCCAGCTACAGAAGGAATGGTCAATTTGTTAAGACAACAAGAATACAGAATAACAGAGTTGGAAGGGACCTTGGAGATCTTCTAGTCCAATCCCCTACCTAGGCAGGAAACCCTACACCACTTCAGACAAATGGTTATCTAATCTTTTCTTAAAAACTTCCAGTGTTTGAGCATTTACAACGTCTGGAGGCAAGTTGTTCCACTGATTAATTGTTCTGTCAGGAAATTTCTCCTTAGTTCTAGGTTGCTTCTCTCCTTGATTAGTTTCCACCCATTGCTTCTTGTCTTGCCCTCAGGTGCTTTGGAGAATAGCTTGACTCCCTCTTCTTTGTGGCAGCCCCTGAGATATTGGAACATACCCAGTTCCTGCAACCGTTCTTCATATGTTTTAGCCTCCAGTCCCCTAATCATCTTTGTTGCTCTTCTCTGCACTCTTTCTAGAGTCTCAACATCTTTTTTACATCGTGGCAACCAAAACTGGATGCCAAGTATTCCAAGTGTGGCCTTACCAAGGCATTATAAAGTCGTATTAACACTTCACGTGATCTTGATTCTATCCCTCTGTTTATGCAGCCTAGAACTGTGTTGGCTTTTTTGGCAGCTGCTGCACACTGCTGGCTCATGACTCCACTAGAACTCCAAAATCCCTCTCACAGTTACTACTATTGAGCCACCTGTGCATTTTGCTTTTCTTGCCTAAATGTAGAATCTTACTTTTTTCACCATTCAATTTCATTTTGTTAGATAGCACCCAATGTTCAGGTCTGTCAAGATCTTTCTGTATCTTAAGCCTATCTTCCGGCGTGTTAGCTATTCCTGCTAGCTTGGTGTTGTCTACAAATCTGATGAGTTTCCCATCTGTCCCCTCGTCCAAATCATTGATGAAGATGTTGAAGAGCACTGGGCCTAAAACAGAGCCCTGGGGTACCCCACTGCATACTTCCCTCCATGTAGATTTAGTTCCACTGAGGATACACGTTGAGTGCATTTGGTCAGTCAGTTATGAATCCATCTGGTGGTGATGCTGTCTAACGCACATTTTTCTACTTTATCTAGTAGTAGGTCATGCTCTACTTTATGGAATGCCTTACTGAAGTCCAAGTAAATTATATCGATTGCATTTCTCTGGTCCACTAATTTTGTCACTTTGTAAAGGAATGCAATAAGATTAGTCTGGCATGATCTGTTTTTGACAAACACATGTTGGCTTTTGGTTATTACTTTGTTTGCTTCTAGGTGTTCGCTGATTCGTTGCTTGATTATATTTTCCAGAATCTTCCCTGGTATTAAGGTCAGGCTGATAGGTCTGTAGTTTCCTGGATCTATTTTTTTCCTTTTTTGAAGATGGGAACTACATCAGCTCTACATCATCAGAATGTTATTTCATATCTCCACAATCAGAGATGATTATCTTCTTGCTTGGTTTGCCATTGTTTGAGCCAAAACTCTCTGTTTTCCTCACAACGTCCATTCCCACTCTGACTTGGCCAAAGACCACATGTTTCCCATCCAACCATTCAGTTTTCTTGGTGCAGATGAAGAACTGAGACCCATTTGTATTGGGACAAGCATTCACCATAGATAAAATGCCAGAGCCTGTGTGTTTGAGCATGAAAAACTCATCAACAAACTTCTCACCATAAAAAGATTTACCACCTGTTCCATTATGGTGGGTAAAGTCACTACCCTGACACATGAATCCAGGAATGACTTTGCGAAAGCATGATCCCTTGTAACCAAATCTTTTCTCTCCAGTGCTCAACACACGGAAATTTTCTGCTGTCTTTGGAACTGTGTCTGCAAACAGCTCGAAGGTGATGCACCCAAGGGGCTGTCTGTCAGCACTAACATCGAAAAACACGAGAGGGTTAGGCATAGCTGAGGGAAATGCACTGTGTGAATGAAATGTAAGAGTTTTTTAAAAAAAAGTGTGGCACTAGCCACAGACAAGGACCAGCAACCACAGCTCCACATCAGCTAATGCGGCGCAGCGGGAAACTCTTTTAACTCTTATTCAAACCTGAATACTGGATATTAACCAACTACTGCTTTATGTTCTGCTTAAAAAAGAGCTGCCAGAGAAGCCCCACCCACTTTTTTGGCTTGATATTTATTTATATCCTCCCTTTATTATTTTTATAAATAACTCCAGGCAGCAAACATACCTCATACTCTATCTTCCTCCTATTTCCCCATGACAACAATCTTATAAGGATAAAAAGTCACCCAGTTTTCCTCATGCCGAAGATGGAACCACAACTCAGAGTCCTCTGATTTCTAGCCAGATGCCTTAACCACTAAATCAAACTGGTTATACACTAGACCAAGCTATATTAACTTATAAAACTGTGTATACACTAGACCAAAACACATTATGTATATAATTCTTTATTTCTTAAAAAGTAAAGATTTCTCCAATATAGTACTGCTGTAAGGGTCATTCTTGGTAATTTATTGTCAAGACAGATGCTTCCCATCTACAATCTTGCATTAAACAACAGATATTTTAACATATTGCATTACACTATCTATCTTAGTGAACTGCCCATCTTGTAAAATCATTTTAATTATGTTATTTTCTCTGTGCAATCTTCCACATCTACAATTATTTATAGTATTATTGTCTTGGTTCCTTTTTAGTCACAGCTTTTAACATTGTTGCAACAGTTCCTAAATGGAGAGATTTATTTGATTTATTGTTTAATGACTAGATGGAAATGCTTCAATGGAGGTCCCCTTCCCCTTCCCGCGCTTTCATAAAGTTCCTCCCTTTGCTTTCTTCTAAAAGTTTAGGACATTAGTTTGGTCAAGGAACAGGAGTGATTTTTTCTAGTCAATGGTGAATTTTTGTTCTGAAACTGCCACTTATTTCTGGATAATCACATTAGTATAATTTCTGAATTCTGCAAGATTCAATTTCAGCATCAATAAAGTGCACCAGGAGAATAAAATGCCAATCTATCAAGATGGATGATTTGTTTTTATTTTCATAGAGATTTCCTCAACTTTAACTTTGCCCTTGCTCTCCCCTTCATCTCAGCCTTTCCTGCTCTCTTCCACAGCTACCTCCAAATGCCCATCTGTCAGTTTCATTTAATAGAAACCTATAATTCCAAGGTAATGGATGCACTTGGCTAAGGAAAGATAATCTCTTTGGGCTCGCTTCAGTTGTTTCATCCCTGTTATCATATTAATACTGATTAAATGCAAAGCACAACATTTAAGTGAGACTGCACATATTATTTAAGGACGACAAAAGCAGACAATGTTGGGCCCGCACACTGATTTGCATAAAGAAACAGTCCGTTTCAAAAAATGACTGAGTCGTACTTGAAGGATGCATGAGACCAACACTATACATTATCAACTTCAGCAACCATAATACACTGCTTCAAAAGGCATGGGTCTCTATAAAGTAACATGAATGCACAGAGTATGATTACATGTTGTTGCTGCAGATCGCATTGCCTGTTCAGACTTAATGATTGGCTCAAGCTGATATTTCAACTAAAATCTGTGTCATTAATAAACCTCTAATATGTATGGAGTCCAAGGGGCCACCAGTATTTCTTTTAATTGGAATAGTTTTTTGAAGTAATACAAAGATGTATCTTTGGTTTCATCATTCAGAAAAATGAATAAAATGGGCATGAGGCTAGATTTTGAAATAAAGCTTCTACTTAAATGGAAAACACTATTCTCAAATAAAGCACAAGCACAAAACAAGTCATGCTATTAAACTTTAAAAAACCCATTTATCCTAAGCAAAATAATATATGTTTTAAGAAATATGTGTATTTGTTATACTGAAGTAATGAAGTTATCATAACTTTTTAACTGTAAAAAGTCAACAGCAAAATTCAGAAAATATATTTTCTCTCCCAGGGGGAGAGCCTTTTCTCTGGGGGTACCTACCATCTGGAACGGGCTTCCCCCAGAGTTACGAAACATCCAAGACTTACGCATATTCCGCCGTGCCCTGAAAACGTTTCTATTCCAACAAGCTGGTCTGGCCTAACTCTCCCTTTTTAATTGGCTTTTAAATTGGCTTTTAAATCGGGTTTTAGACCTCTTTTAGATAAATTTGGATGTTTTAATCTTTGAGCCAAATTACTTAATCTGTTTTTTAATAGTTTTTAACTTCTATATGTATTTGTATTTATTATGGCTGTTCACCGCCCTGAGTCCTTCGGGAGTAGGGCGGTATACAAATATGAAAAATAAATAAATAAATAAATAAATAAATAAATAAATAAATAAATAAATATTAAAATTGTTTGTGATTCAGAATATTGGTAGGAGAATTATTAAAGACTCCTGCCACGTTAACTTTTAATTATAATGGGAGAATTTGGAAAACTAAGAACTGATCCTAAAGGCATCAGAGCTATAACAGGCAACAGTTTTACTAAGGACAAATAGAAAGGGAAAGGGAACTGCTATATTCAACAAATGGGAAGTTCATGGAAAAGAAAAACGTAGCGTTATGTGAAAGTGTCACAGATGAGACTGGTGAAACACAACTAACACAACTACCTCTCAGTTTTTGACGCCTTAGGAAGAGATTTCCCAAAGCTTTATTGCACAATGCCCACCACTGGATCATGTCTTAAACTTACACCCTTGCCTGAAGATGTGACGCTCCAGAACAATGGAACAAATAAGACAGACACCTACCCACAAACTCACCTGGGGGAAAAAAACTGGGTTATTACCCCAATTCCTTGGCAACAGCATCTTTTCTAGACTGTAGCATAGTAAAGGGAAGAAACCAGGTCAAAAAAATTCTAATGATTTCATTGAATAATGGCACTACTCATTCTCATGAGCCAGTAGGAAGTTTTTTCCTTCCTACTAGGACTAGACACAACTGGTCTTTTCACTAAAAGCTCCTAAAGTCTGTGCACTGTACATAATCATCTAAAATGCACAGATTCATGTGTATGGAGTTTGAATCCCGAGAATAACATTGGGTTAACTAGTTATGTCAAATTTTCCCCTTCAACTAACCATGCTACCTCCTTAAATGCCAAGTTATTTGCATTTAACTCACCCTTCTAAATAGAGCAGAATAAGCTACAAATTATGGATGTAATCATTTCATCCTCCTGTTCCCAAATATTTGCAGGGTATCATTCAGGAAACAGCAAGTTAACATTAACAACCATAACACAAAAATCTACTCAGTTTACCCATGCTGCTAAAAATTTCAGATATCAAATACATCAAGAGAAAGAAATTGAAAAACAATATTCACAATCTACAGCCTGAGTTCTAGTCAACCTGATGATTGATTCCTGTATTTATATTTGTAAAATGGGGATTACAAGCCAGTTTAAAAATGGAAGGATATGAATCTTAAAAGAGAATACAATAAATAGTACCTAAAATTATGTGCGGGCTTACACACACACTCACATACTTAGTAGAAATGAGCAAAATTACAACACAATTACTGCAAACAATATGTATACATTAGGAAAAGTTACAATAAATATATTTTAGCACATTTTGGCATATGTACAAAAACAGCTAAACGGTTTATGGTATGATACCTACACAAAACTATTACAAGTAGCAAATACAGGCCACTGCACTTTAAATCAAATCAAGCTAACCACAGTTCATATTTAATTTAATTAACTAAAAATTACAATGAATTCCTGAGTTAATCAAGTAAAGCAAATGAGATTTGCCCATTCTCACTGTTAGGATTAAAGCACGCGTGTTCGATATAACACCTCTTTTTAAAGTAGTTAAATATATCTTTAAAAAAAAACAACACCTGACATGTTTCTGAGTTCCAGCCAGGCATGAGGATGGTATTCTAATTTATTTTATTATGTTTTATACCTCTATTGCTAGTATTATCATTTTGTCATTTGGGAATACTTTTGATTTTGAAAACGTTTGATTCACCAATTGTGTGTGCGGGCTTTCGGGGCTGTTTTCTCGGTGCCGGAATGGATCTGGGGTGAAAAAGCAGCTGTGGAAGGCCGTACACGGCCTAACAGGGCTGCTTTCTCAGCGCCAGAGGTCTCATCAAACTGATCTGGGGCGAGAAAGCAGCTGCAGAAGGCCATATGCGGCCTTACAGGGCTGCTTTCTCGGTGCTGGAGGCCTCATCAAGCCCTTTGCTGATGAGAAAGAAGGGAGCAGGCAAAGAAACAGGCTGGAGAGGAGACAGATCTTTGGCGTGGCAGAATGGGGGGGGGGGAAGCAATTGTGGGGACCCCAGGGGAGGGAGAATGAGGTATCTGTGGGTTGGGGGAGGCCTTGGGTGGTCTAAAGTAGTTGGCCTGTTCCCTCACTAGGCTCCCCCATGGCCTTCCCCACCCCAAGATACCTCATGTGCACTGAACGAGCCACACATTAGATTAGCGAATGCATGGGCAAAAGGAGGAAATGATGTCGTTCAAGGTATGAGATTCACTCCCACTAATTCTCGAATTATAGATGGAATGGGCAGGCTCCATTGCATTTGTAACCCAAGGACTACCTGTAAGGCACTGCCTTGTAATACCTGTAAGGTATTACAAGATGCAAAAGGGAAAAAAAGAATTGAATTTACCTTGTTTGATAATCCAATAGCTGTCATCTTGTGTTTTTTTTTAGAGAAGGATATCGGAAATGTTGTCTGCTTGCAGCTCCAGTGGGTCCCAAAAGAAAAGGATTGTTCAGATCCCTTTCAGTTGGTTTAAAGCCAGGATGTAGTAGTCAGAACTCCATTGATTGTGACTTCCAGGGAAGAAATGGCAGACTGAAGACACCTCTGTGAGAAGCAAAGCTGATGATTGTGGCTAAGAACAAGGAACTAATGAGTAAATTTGCTCCTTCGTCCCTCTCTGGAAAAAGAAAGCATGTGAGATTAACCACATGATGTTCTATATGTAGAGGTTGCTCCTCACAAAGAGGCTGCAAGGCAGTGGTTGCCAAAGGATGGGAGAATCAGGAGCCAAGGGAATTTGCCATTCTTGCTCCAGCTATAGTCAAAGCTATGAAAGGACATTAAGTTCATACTTCCTTTGCTAAGGAAGCTTTGCAAAATTGCCTGACTGCTTTAAAGAAGCTAGACACCTTCAAAATGACAAGGCTGGAAACAGGTTAGTGCCTTCAATTCTTAATATATAAAAAAATGAAACTGTATCTTGATAAACTTTAGGAATTCAAAATAAAAAAGCAAAAAGCAAGACAAAGTTTTGGCTATAAAAAAACTTAAATGGATTAAGGAAGGGCTCAAAAATATTAGAATATTTAATTTTCAATATTAATACTTTGAAGTTAATGTTTAAAAATGTATTCTCACAGGAAAGAAAAATGTATTTTTTTATATTGGAGACTTAACAAGATAAGCAACTTAAAATGGATTCAGAGATATTGTTGAGGAATGGGGACTCTGAATCAACAATATCATGTACATAATGTGTTTTTAAGAACACCCTGTTTCCAGAAGAAACTGTTACACCAGAAGACGAATGCTTATATATTTAAATCTTTAAAGTCTGTTTGATCATTGTAATTAGCATTTAAACCTTTCTAAACAAAAATGCTGGGAGTTTACTGTGAATTGTAAGTTGTAGGGGAGTTTAACCTAACCTTTTGAGATCCCTACAGACAAGTAACTGAACATGGAAACCAGTGAAGCACGGGGCTCTTGTTTACCTAACCTCTGCACTGTAAGAGACATCAATCCCTGCCTTATTAAAGAAATGCATACACCAACCTGGCATGCTGGCTGAAACAGCTCTCTCAAATTCACAGTTTCTCAGAGGTCGAAGGAAGTTCTGGATAGGCCTGTTCCATAAATAAAATCCTTCTGCTTGGCGATAACTAAATTGTATTAAGGCTGGCTCAGACAGCTCCAATTAAAACTCTTTGGTGGGGTTGGACTAAAAAACTCTACCCTAGATTGCTCACAGATAGGAGCTTTCTCTTTATTTTCTTCTTTACCTTGTTTGTAAAAGGGAAATAGAAGAAAATCTGCAACCTATGCCCCCAAGTGCACTAATAACCTTAAGCACAGCAACTTGCTTTCAAAACTGAACTTTTGCCCAAAACGTGTAGGAGACATAGATGGTTATTAAATCACACAGGTTTCAAACAGTCCTCAATAAATCAAGTCCATCATTAGATTTGAGGGATCTTAGCTCCACAAGTTATATTTTTAATAAAAGAAAGGGCAGAATACAAACAGGAGAGGTACAGCCAGCATATTGCTTGCAGCAATATTGCTATTGCAACTTCAAAGTTCTGTACATCATGAATTTTTTTTAAGGATCACAAATAGACAAATTCATAAGCAATGACCAGCTTGCTGACTTTAGCTATCTAAAGTTACCAAGCATAGCTGAGATCAATCTTGGAGAGGCTCTCACTTCAATAAATGTGACACAATCACATATGCATACACATAGTTATGTGTATATATATTAGATACCAATAAGTTCTCAAAGACTTTCTTGCTAACTTTATGCAGGACGTTCAACTATACTGAAGAGTGAAAGAAATTCTGTAATGTTACCTGCAATCTCTGCTAAAATGAAGATTTTGAATAAAAAGTTTTCTATATAAATTAGTATGTTCTATTACCTTCCACTTGTCCATGAAGATGTTGTTTTAAAATGAAATAGTCTATCATGATATTAGGGAAAATATTGCCAGCAGCTTGAGACAGCAATGTAATAAGCTGTCATAACAAATGAGGGTTGAATTTGAGAAATCTACTGTCTATTACCAAAACAAAGAAAAGTTCAGAAAAATATGTTACATTTCATATTGGTATGGAAGAAGATAAAATTGATATACTAAGATGTCAATGGAAATGAGGCTATCGTTGAACAGGTGATTTGCAACAAGCAGTGAATACAGAGAAATCCCACTTCAACAGGTTCAGATGCCGAAAGAAGTAAAGAATAGCAGTGACCTGTCAAGGTAATAGGAACAGAAAATTAAAGCTCCAGGAAATTAAATATAAGGAGTCAGTCAAGAAAGTGAATACTTGCTCTTAGGCAAGTTTTACACAAATGGAAGACATTTTGCCTTTGCCTTTTGTTTTGATTTGATGTTTTCTCTTTTCCAATTGTCATGGAAAAAGTCTAGCTATGAGGTCACTAAAAACTGATACCAACTTGATGGCACATGATCAATCAATGAATCTTCTCCAATGTTGATTGGAAGCCAGAATGAGTAAAACCACAGTTAACACGACAGGGTTGGGAGCTAGCAATTTGGATAGCAAGTTATAGTTAGTGAAGGTACTTGAAGTACAGATCAAGTTGTATTTTATGGGCTGATATCTGAGCCATATAAGTATGTTCTGTGGTTGTGCTTAGATCCTTTACTAGCAGGAGTAGTTGACTGAGATCAACCTGTTCAGAAGAACTGTTCATTTCTTTTCTCTTATCGTATTCAACTGTCTTCTAATGTCTGACTTGGCTACATATAAAAGGTTTAGAATTCTTAATGAACCAGTCAATATTCATTTTGAGAAGGACCTAGCCTTAAACGTTTACTGTCACCAGCAAAAGCTATAGCGGAAGAGTGTGCCATTTCTTTCTAGTAAAAAGGTACTAGTGGAGTTGTGGGGAAGGTGCCACAAGATTGTAAAAGAAAAATCTGAAGCCCTCTCATGAGCATCCGGGAGGCCCAAGCAATCACATCCTGTTTTTTACATCCATGCCCCGTTACACCTCAGCTCCTTAATCTCTGCTCCTGAAAATAACAGTTCATGCAACAATACCTACACTGAAAGGTATCTGCAGTAAAGATGGATATTAAGGGATTAATTTAGCTTCTTTGCAATCTCTTTCTCCTCTTTGTCATATAGTGCTTCAAGTTCTCCCCCAGCTATTTTCCTGTTTCTGATATAACAAATTTTAAACTATAAGTAGCTGATTTAATGTCATAAACAACATACTCTTCAAAAATTACACCACCTACCATATTTTTTTGTTTGCAACTTGAGTTTTTTTCCTTGTTCGTATCATTTAAGCAAGCTTTTCATTTCCTAAAAAAAGTATTTTTTTACTCTTCTTCTTAAATATGTTGCTGGTCAGGTAATGGTATTTTTGTTGATTTTTCCACAGACTTTCTAGCTGTGTTTTTAGTGTTTTTGGTACTTTCCAAACATTTTGGAGAGTTCCGATTATTATTCTTATGATGGCTCAATGTTTAGAATGCAGTATTGCAGGCTAACTCACTGCTTACTGCCAGAAGTTCAATTCTGACTGTCTCAAGGTTGACTCAGCCTTCCATCTTTCCGAGGTCAGTAAAATGGGGACCCAGATCATTGGGGGCAATAGGCTGACTCTGTAAACCGCTTAGAGAGAGCTGTAAAGCACTATAAAGCAGTATATAAGTGTAAGTGCTGTTGCTATTATTCTCTCCAACTCCTTAACTTTTATATAAAGTTCTTCTTTTGAACAATACAGAGGATTTAATACATTTTCATTTATGCTTTTGGTTAACACAGTTTATTTGCTTTTGGGAACATCTCTCTATTCCCCACTGGTTAATGATGGCTAATTTAAAGCAAGCTGAATTGTTTTAAAAGCCATGTTTTTCTAGAGAAAGCTAGTTTAAAATTATAATTGTTATATTAATCAGTTCTCAATATGGGCAATACAGTAGTTATCTCAGAGCAAACAGGGATTAGATAAAAGAGGCAGCAAAAACTATTTTCCAAGCTATGAAGAAATAACACAGAGAAACACAGACATGTCAACATAGAAGGAAACTCATATTATACATCTCCTGTAACTAAGACCTAAATGCTGCTAGAGAAAAATGAGATATACGTATTTCACATAATTTTCCAGTTTTAGGAAACTTTCTGGGTTTTCTAAAACAGCAGAGCAGCTTGGTATTCCAAAACAGAAATGCACATACATGTATCTGTTTGAAGAACACAAAAAATAAACCTTGATCCAGAAATAAAGAAAATAAATGTTGATGTGGAAATCAAGTCAGCTAATCACCTGAAGATGTTATAAAGCCAACTCACCACCTACTTATAAAACAGACATTTTTTTATATGTGCTGCTGAAGTGAGCACAAGACTCTGGTTGCTCTTCAGATCGTATAAATCTTTTGCCTTTTACTAGAAGGTAGACTTTTTTCTTTGGGTGAGTGCTACCATAATCAATATAATCCAGATTTCCCCATATTATTCTTCCATAGTTTAATTTGTTCAAAAAAATTTTATAAAAGGAAAGTGATACATCCCTGGTTATCACCCTCTGATGGCTTTTGTCTATAGTGTAGCAAAAAAAAAGGTTTATCCTTCAAATACACTCTTAAGGATTTTCATTTTTGTTTATTTCAGAGAGTAAAGAGAATGGGAATTATAAAAGAACAAGCAAAGTTTATCTACACCTTTTTAAATAAAATACAATTTACTGACTTACAGTTATAGCAATTTGCCCTTGGAATTTTTCATTCATTTCTTGCTGAAATCCAGCTCAGTTCAGCTTCAGCTTCGGTTCAACATAGCAAACCTATATTGGCCACTGGTTCTGATTTTTCTCCAAATAAATGGAAGGCAAGATGCTAGGAAACTCACCTAAATTCCATTTGCCCTAAAGACTAAGATTATCCTGTCTTATTGCAACACACAAACAAAAATTGCAAACAGTAGGAAGTCTCACAAAATTTTGGTGATAAGCCATTCTCTGTTGGATTCTTTGAACATGTCAACTCATCTTTGGAGAACCAAAACAATCCAATTCTACTTACTTAACTGAAATTGCACTGTCTCATTAACCTTAGAAACCACCATATGTTATTAATTATGAATAGAAAGGTCAACTTACCAGTTGCTATTGATTAGGCAGCAGATCAACAATTGATTAAAAATCTCAATAGAATTTCCTTCATATAGAACTCTCTAATTATAACAAGCATCTTCACCCACATTAACATAATTATGTACTTCTTTGTCTTCAAAACTATTTTTTCTATATAAAATTATATTAAAAAATCAAATTGTATGATCCATTGAATAGTAATAAAACGGAAATATCAACTTGCTAGGGTCTCTGCTCAGCAGAGTAAACCCATATAGAAAAGGTTTTCTTGTCCTCTTTGAGAAAGCAGTCCAAAATAGATTTCTGCATCTCATTCACAGAATATGACTTCACCTGGGAAAGTTAATCATAGAATTTTAGTAATTTACAACAAAATGCATAGAAAATAGGGGAAAATAATGGGAAAATTATGAATGGATGTGTAATTCTTGGATCAATTGACACCTTTATCTGAAGTCTTGAGTAGGGTATTAGCATCCAAAGCTGCAAAAAGTTGAATGTTTCATAATATCCAATGGAACCACATGACTTTTGAAATGGGTATTTAGAACTATGGATTCCCTGATTCATCTGCTTATGTCAAACATCTTTCCTATGTACCATAATATAGGATACAAATACATAATTAGACCAGTTGATGTTCGAAGACTTTATGAACACTGGTCCTAAGAGCCAAATGAATATTGAACACAGAAGGATTGGTATAAAAACTGGTCTAATTATGTATTGGTATAAAAAGGATAACCTGTGATCATGACAAGCAACATTTACCTTTAGGATAAAAGCTAGATCTGGACAAAAATTCCTCTATTCAGATGGAACTAGCAAACTGGCAAAAATAATCAAGTTTAATCTATTTTCTCAGACAAGATAATCATCTACTGGAGAACAACTTTCAAAATCAGTTCCCAAAGACAACCAGAAGGAATCAAAATTGGGTTAAAAAGCATTTGTTTTGGTTGACAGTGAAGTTTGTGGTATATAATACATAATTTCTCCTTCTATTGCACCTAGTAAGCATTCTAAATTTCACAGCAATCATCAATTTGATGTAAACTCAGGAGTTTGGAAAGAAGAAGGGCACAAATTTCAAATTGTACTGTGACAGATTGTAAGAGAATTCCTGGAAATTTCTGTGAGATGCCCAAATAGATATAAGACAGATTTCTAAGCTGAATAACTGCCATGGGCCTCAACATCTCCATTCTAATTGTTTTCTTCTGATTTATTGACTCATGCAGCTTATAAGAACTGTCCTACATCTTTGTTCAAAACCAAAAGAAATATTAGGTGGTACTCTGACAATTGAATTATCTGGATATGGAAATAATTCAGATTGAAGCCATTGTCATATCAAGTCTTTAAACTTCTAGTTACCAGATCTTCATCTTCTTCCGTGTTTAGATCAAATTTTAAACTGACAGAATGAAACCACCTTCTTGGGTTTGTCGTTAGCCAAAAATAAGTAATTGGTACATGTCTCTGGTAATAGCCGACATATCAGCAGATGGGCTAGGCTCTTGCACATAGTGTGTTGTTATCCAATAAGAGCCTCCACTTGAGTATATTAGTTTTACATTTAGGCACTCCAACTCTCAACCTATTTGGGATCCTCCAAGTAGTATAATGGAGGTCAGATATCTGGTTAGTTACCAGATGTCCTCTTGGGTTAGTAGATGAATAGAAAGATAGCAGTAGCTATAATCAGCCAGGCAAACATTTGCATGTACTGCATCTTCTACTCCTATTCAAGTACATGAATAAGTAAACTGTTATGCCTCTGCATTTTTCTGTGGCATTATTCTTAGCAGTCGTCTAATCAGCTCTGCGGGGTTTTTTCCTGACAAAATGCTAAAGGAAACCAAGGTATAAGGTACAACTGCATACAAATAAGGAGTGTACACATACAAAAAGTCAGCAAGACAATATTAGATACAATCAGAGTCTTCATTTTTAGGCAGCAGTTGGAGTGCTTTAAAAAACAGCAAAAAACACATACGTGCATTTAAATTCCTGGTGTTTAAAGCAACTCCTTCTGGATTTATAGATGCCAAATAGTTTGTTCCCATGCATGTAAATGCACACACATGGGCTCAAAATGTAAGTGCTCTGCTTCCATTTCCCCCATAATTGCCTTTCCAGATAGCAAGTGTTGCTGAATGTGTTTGAACTGCATATTTTCTATAACTAGATCCATCCAGAGATTATACCATCTATTAAGCATTTTTTTTTAAAAAAAAAACATTCTTAAGAGCTATGATGCTAAATTTTAGGAATGGGCAAGAGTCTGAGCTCTATTAAGTCCTCAAAGGCCTATATTTCTGTTGAACGTAATGAACATGGGATAATGATGAAGCATTCAGAAATAAAGATAGGTAGCTTTTCTTAGCAGAAAATTTTAGTTAGGCTATGCAAATGAACTCCAAAGACCATGATGCCTAGTAATACACTCAAAGGTGTTATCCATCAGAAGAAAAATCCTCAGCTACATGTTTGTTTGTAAAATAACTAATCTCAGAAATCAGGGCTGAACAAACTATTTCTGAATAAATGTTTCTTTTACCACTTTAGAGTTAAGTTTACTTTGAAAAATCATACCTGTATCTTGAGTCTAGAAGCAAAATATCCTCCCCCATCTCTCTCTGTGTGTACTTTGTGTTGAGAGCAATGGCAAATATTTTCATTTTAAAAAGAAGAGGGTGCTTTAACTTTTTAAAGATTGAACAAAATAATAGTAATAATACCTTATTGAGAGAAAGTAAATGTGTAAATAAAATATAGCACTGGAAAATCAAAGATAATGCATAATGAAAAATAACCATATTTTTGGTTTGTCTAGCTCCCCCAAGAAAATGGCGTAGACTACTGGAATTAATACCAACCCATAGCTGATATTCCTCTCGGTGCATCTCATTTGTTCTTGCATAGTAAAAAAAAGATGTTTTATGTTTAAAGTCAGACTAACTCAGAAGCATTCACGGAATAGTTAAGAATATGTTGGATATGCATGGCTTCTTCTGAATGAAAAACACTGCTGGCTTTAAACAACACATACATACAGCAATATCTCATTATTCAGTTCAGAAAGAGTAGAGAAAACCCCTGCAGACAAAAGGGCCACAGAGCAACAGGAAGGACAAATCTTTTCCTCACAGCTACCTGATTAGGTCCATTTCAGGACAATGAAAACCAGCTTGAAACCTGGGAAGTATAACAAAATCAAAACATAAAGAACTGTGTTTGTGTGTGAATTTAGATAAAATATGCAATCATTCTATGGCAAATAGCAGTAATTGATACAATAAGAAAAATGAAATGAAAGTAAACCGGATTATTAATTTCTTAACTACAAAAGAGAGGGATCTGTTTCTCAATTGCTCCATAAGAGAAGCACAAATAATGGCATTTTTCCCCCCATCCAAACATTTATCTTCCTCCTGACTGGATAGACATTTGCACAGAAGTGAGTCTTGTCTCTGATTAAGCATGTTGAAGATTACTGCAAAACTGAAAGAGAAGAGGCTACTGGCAAGTCTAAATGAATACAATTATGTCAAATTATGGATGTTATACACACTGGCTATGAAAAGCTTGCTCTACGAACTTACTTGTGCATCAAAATGAATGTTGTCATACTTTTTTGGATGACTGAATTTGTATCTGCATAATAATGCCTAATTTTAAAATTCAGAGTTTTCCACCATGCAAAAAACTATACCTATTTTTATCTTTCCAAAACAAAACAATTCTTAGTCCTTTCAATCTTTTTCTAGTCCTCTTTTCATTTTCTTAGGCACAATTACATGGATGTTAAATGTTAAGAGGAAAGCAGAAGAAACAGGAAATGCCATAAAGAAAAAGCAGGAAGCCAAAGACATTCTTTGACAACCAAAGGATCTATCCAATTCTCTGCAAATTTTTAAAATTGCCAGCCATTGCTCACACAGTACAAAATTTCTCTTTCCAGCATTAAGATTCCAGTATTTTGAAAATGCAAGTTTTAGAAAAATTATATATGTCCACTCAGAAATAAACTCTGTAAAATAAAATAGGACTCACCCAGTAAAGCATACTTAGGATTACAATCTGACTATGTGAATAGGCTATCTGAAAGCAAATATAGTCCTAATATTATTAGGACTAATTATCCAAAACATCTTCATAACAAGTTGAATGTAACTTTTTCTATTTACAGACACTGTAGGAGGAAAGCTGTATTAGTCTATGGTGGCAAAAAAAAGGAGTCCACTTAACACCTTTTTCAAGTAGCAAGTTTTATTAAAAAGCACAAGCTTTCATAAGCATATGCCTTTTAATTAATCTGTTAGTTGGAAAAGGTACTATCGGATTCCTCCTGATTTTTTGCTTCCTTTTTGTGCATTCTATTCACATATAGCAAGTAATTTATTCATATTGCCTCAATTTCTTTCTTTCTTTCTTTCTTGCCACTGCCTCTAAGAACTCAAATACACACATATATCCAGGTGGTTTTTGTTTTTGTATCTCTCATTGTTAGGTCACTTTTAACAAATTACACTTTCCAGTTGTCTCAGAAATAAGAGGTGTATTACATAGGCATCCTTAGTATCTTTAGGAGTCCTTAAGAATTTTCTAAACTAGCTTTTAATGGCTACGTGAGTACATTTTTATGAAATTTAACTTTTATGAAATAACAAAACAAAAGAGGTAAGAATAGACAAAAAGAAAATGGAATAAGACTAGCTAGACTTAATTAAAGAACTTTTTAAAAAACCCACAAACAGGATAAGGTAAAGGTAAAGGCTCCCCTCGCACATATGTGCTAGTCGTTCCCGACTCTAGGAGGTGGTGCTCATCTCTGTTTCAAAGCTGAAGAGCCAGCGCTGTCTGAAGACGTCTCCATGGTCATTTGGCCAGCATGACTAAATGCCAAAACCTTCCCACCAAAGGTAGTCCCTATTTTTCTACTTGCATTTTTTACATACTTTCAAACTGCTAGGTTGGCAGAAGCTGGGACAAGTAATGGGAGCTCACCCCA
This sequence comes from Arizona elegans, assembly GCA_022577455.1. Lineage (NCBI taxonomy): Eukaryota > Metazoa > Chordata > Lepidosauria > Squamata > Colubridae > Arizona > Arizona elegans. The sequence goes on from JAKOOJ010000003.1 coordinate 116,129,460, forward strand.
TTACGCAGCACTAGAGATTGAAACTGCTGAACTGCCAACCTTTCGATCTTAGTCACTGAGTCACCAAGTCCCTATACAAACATATAAAAAAGCAACACTGGTCTAACACTGGAATGTGAATTATATTTGACTTAAACAACGTCAAATACATTAATATTGTCTGTATGAAATGTTGGTTGCTCTTAAAGAAACAGACATTTAGCAATCTTCTTAACCTGCTTTTTATTTTCCATAGAACATAACGTTTTGATTCTACAAACTGTCTTATTTATGTTACCGTTGCTATATAATGGGGAGAAAAACATGTAAGCTTGTTTTCAGCAAGAAGATGGGTGAGAAGAAATTTGTTGTACAAAATTATTATTCATTCCACAAGCCATTTAATGAAAGGAGAAAGGCTAATGTATATTTTATTGTTTAACCTCTAATGTAATATTGAACAATCCTACCAAAATGAGGGTAAGGGAGAGGGGAGGGGAGGGAAGGAGACAAGAGGAGAGGAAAAAAGTTTAGTATAAGTTATAGAGACAATCATAGTACATTACCAGATAATGTCAAGGATCATTTGGTATGAGAACATGCCACCTCCAATATAATAAAACTCAAATACAACATTACTGTTTCTGTTATTTGAAAAATATTTGTTTTGGCTAAGGTTCCACTGAACGAGACATTAACTGCCAATATAAAATCTCTTTATTAAAACCAAAGTACGTTTAGATGTTAATTCTCATAATCTACGTAAAACTGCACAGCTCACTGACTGGAATGTTAAATCTCCTTATTAATTGGAATTCCTAAAGGTTATCTCCCACATAAAATAAGCTATCCTCTTTTTTGCTGCCCAATTAAAAGAAAATCAGTACAAATGTCGACAAAAACATTTATCAACAACTGTTACAAGCTAGGCATAGATTTGTCATTGCAATGTTGTATAATAATTATCTCCCATTGCTAAGTATCCCTAGTAGCAGATACATTAATATTTTCTATATTATAGACTTCTTTTAATTTTTTTCTGAAAACAATATTGCATGAATTTCAAACTAACATGTTGCAACAGTATGAAAACCCAAGCTCTGAGAATTAATATACTGATTACTAAATTGAGTTTCTATCATCAAGGAAACTGAAAGCATTTATTATAAACTATTACCTGAGAAGTCCAATAAATTATTATCTGTTACTATATTAAATGCATCTTAAAGTCAAAAGAAATTTCTTTTAGTTTTGAAAACAATTTGACATTAATTTAAAAGAGTACAAAATTCAACCTAATTATCCCAAAAGTTTGAGGTACATTAATTAGTCCCCTACTCTGGGGATAAAAGGCAGGGGGTGGAGATGAATAGGTGTGGCAGACAACTATTTATCTCCCTGCTGGACAGACTTGTTAGTTTGCAGCGAGAGAGAGAGAGTTTGCCAGGGCTGTTGGCGCTCCTAATAAAGGAATCATTTATTTAACTACAGAGGGTTTGTCGTGTTTGGGAGCCAGGTCAGAACATGTCCATAGTGGAAGGGGGACAAATTACCTTCTTCCCTATATAATCATGACAATTGTGTGATTACATAATTGAGTGTGTGCTGTCAATTTGGTGTTACTTTGGTTTTTCGCACATGTATCTGTCTGAAGTCTTTAAATCATAGCCTGCAGTATGTAAATGGAGTAATATCTTCTTTCTGAAATAAACTACACTGAGAAATTGTACCAGGCTGTTTTTCACTGTATTAGGTAAGTGGTATTGAAGTACCTGATATAAGCTTACCAAGCTAGAAGTTTCTTTTGAAGTTAATCACATGCTATCTACTATATTATATTCCTACATGCACAGGAATCTAAATTCCTTCTTCTCGATGTAGAAAAGTGGCAAAAATAAATACTTACCCAAAATGCGGACTTTAAATTTTCCACTTTGTCCAAAGCCTCCTTCTATTACACCTTCTTCTCCTGTAGATAGCTTGACCTTCAAACCCACAAACATTTGGATGTTTGTTTCTTTTTTAAATAATGAACGACCAATCACGCTATAATCATCACACAGCTGCAAATTAAACAAATGAAAAAATGGAAACAAAATTGTTTTGTTATATATATATATATATATTTGTTTATGTAAGTTTTCACGGGTATATATGTGTGTGTAGTTAATATTTCGGGTTTCTTCTCGTGTAATTGTGGATATATCCCTAAAAGGGAGATATATATATATATATAATTTCTACATTGCATTCCTATGCTACCAGTAGCATTATAATTTTCTAAACTACATATAAAAACAATTCAGCATTTAGTACATTATGATAATTACTCTAAAGATTATGCACCATTATTCTAGCATCATTTTTTTAAATAAATCAATATATCTGATATATCAGCTGAAGGGAATAAAAAGAATCTCTAACCACTGGTTTAATCTGAGATACAGAGCATGTCTTGAATGAAGAAACAGTTCAAAACTGCATAATTTTTCCATCTACAGAAAAATAGCTCTATCTAAAACAAAATATCTACCATGTCTCTAAATTTATTACCCTTCACACTCAGCAAACACTTCAATCTTGTTTAAATTCCATTTCAGTTTATTAACCATCATTCAGCCCATTATCACTTACAGGCAGGCTTTCAGGAGAACTAATTTGGGGTATCATCCGCATATTGATATTGCCCAGCACCAAATTCCCAATTCATTCACATATTGGAATTGTGTTTTAAGATGTTAAATAGTAAAGGAGACGGGATGAAATCTTCAGATATGCCACCAAAAGCTCCCACTTTGAATAGTAAGTGTCTACAAGGATGCCATCCTCAGACAAGATACAAGTTCATAGCACTAAAAAAAAAAATCACAGCAGCTCTAACAATCAACCGTAACAATTTCTAAATGAACACTGTTTATGAGTTTACAGAGCAATTGTCAAACTGAAAACAAGGAGTCCATATAATGACCTTCTTCCAGGGGCTGTGTGAATTAGAAAGGCCAGAACTTTCTAAACCATCTTGTTTAATCAAGTTTCCATGTCACTTTAGCAGTTAACAATCTGAGAGATGTAACACATGCTAAAAGGCGTAATAATTGCCTCTTTAAATGAGGTTTTTCTGGCAACATTAAAACTTCAGTCAGATTCAACTAATGGTGACTAAATTCATATGGCCACATAATGTTCTGGGCAACCATATATAAGTGGTATGACATCTTCCAAGTTTGCCTGCAACTCTGGAACGTCTTGGCAATTTTGTATCCAAGTAACTAGTAACAAGCCTTGACTTCTCTTAGTTGTTTTGGGATCAGAACAGTATAGTCTTCGATGTACGACCCTATTGAGGCCAAAATTTATGTTGCTAAGTGAGACATTTGTTATGTGAGTTTTGGCCCATTTTATAACCTTTCTTGCCCCCGTTGTTAAGTGAATTTGTTAAGTTATTCACACAGTTGTTAAGTGAATCTGGCTTCCCCCACTGACTGCTTGTGAGAAGGTCGCAAAGGGTGATCACATGACCCCAGAACACTGTAACCATCATAAATATGAGTCAGTTGCCAAGCATCTGGATTTTGATCATGTGACCATGGGAATGCGGTAATGGTCCTAAGTGTGAAAAACATTTTTCAGTCCAACTGTAATTTTGAACAGTCACTAAACAAACAGTTGTCTGTTGAGGATTACCTGTAAAATGTGTGGAGGGGTAAAAGAAATGCTTGAAGCGCTATCTCCTGCCTTACTGTGTAGCATTTGTGAACATCCTACTGAGTTTCTTATTCCCAACGTCTAATAGAAAAGAATAACAAGATCACTGACAGTGCCAACATTAGAGCTTTTCCAAAGCTTCTAGGACACTACAGACTCTATCAGCCTTTTCGATTGAAATATTTAATTATTTAAATCCAACCATTGGTAGCTGGTAGTCTATCCATGACAGGGAAAAAGCCTCACAGGAATCCCCAAGCTTTGAATGTCTCATGAAACCAAAAGTTAAATTACTGTATATTTATGGCAAGAAACATATTTTGCTCCTAATTGGAATATGCCCACAGTTGTCCTAGTTAGATTGAACGTCTAAGCCATACCCAACAGACCAATTCTGAACTAAAATCAAACATCAAAGGATTGGAATACCATGTCATAATTGGTCTGTCAATTCTGTTAGTTAGTCTGTTGGTAGCGAGTGGCTAATATATCCCTGTTACCTAAACCTAAGTAGATATATTTAATAAGAGCCAATTATTTCACAATTATTTTATAAGGAAGATACTATTCCTCTGGGTCATATTTGTAACACCTGTCTATAATTTACTATTTCACAAAAAATATTCAATGTACAATTTTTTTTTTTTAAAGTTAAGCCTTTTCAACTTGTGCTCAGGCACTATACATTAGATAAGTAAGGTAATATTTTATTCATCTTTTATAGTAACAGCAGATCTAAGCTCTTGTTCTTGCACTAGGTACACAACATAATCCCTCCGATTCAATTCTATCTCTATCTCCACAGCTTTCCATTTAATAATAATTAATAAGGCACTTTGGGTGCAATTCCAAAACATTTGAACCACCCCTTTAATACCATTGGCATTGACAAAATTACCATCAGGCAATTGCAAAAGGCAGCTTTATTTGGAACAGCTTATATCCTGTGATGATTGCTTTAGTATTTATTAAACAACAACATCTGCCTATCCCAGATCCTTGGGAAGGACTCAATAGGTTGGGCAAAAATGCCAAATCCAGCCTAAACATCTGGCTGACTGTGAGACCAACCATAATAATAATCTATTAAATGTATATGCCACTTGACTCCTACCAACTCAGAGCAATTTAAATTTGTTAAAACATTTAAAAAACAAAAAACAATACAGAAAACATTAAAAAAAATAGCAGAAGAAAAAGAAAAAGAAAAATGATGGCAGAGAGGAACTGAAAGGAAGAAAGTCCGTGAAGATCCGTATCAATTCCTGGATGACAACAATCACCGCTACTCCCTTTCCAGGGCTCTTGGTTTGTTGCAAAACAAAAAATCCAAGTGGACCTATTTCCTAGAGGAGAACCCCACCTCCTGGGCCCAGCCAGGTCTTAATAAGACATGCCAGGTTGGCACCCTCCTCCAAGATAATCATAAATTAGGGTAACCTAATACTGACCTGGTATTCAAAAGCAGAAGCCAAATGTTCAAGGATCTGGGTGCCTGGCAGAGAGGGTAGGACCTCTTTGAAACAGAAGACCTGGTATGGCAGAGTGCAGCCTGCATCAGATTCCCACCATATCTCCCTCTGCCTGTCACCATTGATGTGGTCCAGGCGGTTCCCTCAGCACCCCCAGTCCACTCCCACAGCTGACATCCTTCTCCCAGGCCCAAAGACACATAATCAATGTACCCAACCACCAGACATTAAACCAAATCCAAAGCCCTCCAAGCCCACCCCGACCAACACACAAGGGGCTCAATTATCTCTAACTATGGACTCAGTTGAAACAAGCTCTGCAGAGGAAGAAAAAAAGAAAGAAGAAAACACTCTGGTCCTACTTACCTCCTCCCAGTTAAGTAGTAGGGCAAATAACCCTCTAGGTTAAGAAAAGGTTCAGTACCTGTGAACCTCCACTCTACCCAAAACATCCAGAGGGCTGGAGTTAGCCACCCTTCCATAAATTGAATTGTTGGTGAGCTGAAAACTTTGCTGCTTTGAGCCTTCACATGGGTGTGTCTCAGGCCTCCACAGCCTTCACAAGCCCCAAGGCCAACACCATGATCTTCTAGGCTTCCAAGGTCACTACTATGATCACTGTGGCTCCTGTAGCCCTCCAGGCTCCATAGCCAGAATTCCTGTGCCTCCATGCCCTCCACATTTCTGCCAAATGAAATCCCTGTACCTATCCTTTGTCAATTTTATCCTGTCTCTATTCATATTGACACATTTATCTCCACCCCATCTTCATATTTTGAAAATATTTTGCCTGCATGAATAAGACAAAATATTTCAGTCCAACTTTCAAAACTTTAAGTTTGAAGTTAAAATGTAATCATGTTTATTTCACTTAATGTTTTAAAGCAGCTGCATTGAATTTAATTTAAAGATTATTAAACCAGTGGGAGTCAAGTTTGGATTCATAATTAAGTAATCATATATAAGAGGCAGCAAGCTTGTTGCACAGGGAAAGATAAACATGCTTCCTTGGGCATTGGCAAAGCAAAGATGCAACCAAGTGAGCCTAATTCCCAAGGTATGAATATTTCTGATTACCACTAACCCCTGAAGATACTAGGTCTTCGTGTTATGTCAAAGAGTTCTGATATGAAAAAGAAAAGAAAATGTTGAAAAAATAAGAGCAAGTGTTGTTTGCTTTAAAGAAAATTGGTTTTTGATTCTTCATTAAAATGAGTATACATCACACTGATCAACTGGAATAAAAAGCAGACCAAACCTTGTATGTATGACAGTGTTTTTCAAACTTGGCAAGTTTAAGATGTGTGGACTTCAAATTGCAAAATTCTCCAGCCAGCATGTTGAACTCCATACAATTTAAACTTTCCAAGTTTGAAAAACCCTGATGCACATCAAGATCAAATGTGAGCCACAATTTTTAAGATTGCACAGAATTATTCTTAGAATTTCTTCTAACTATTTCAGAATTTTGTTAGTGTTAGTCTTAAAACATGTTATGGAAGTCATCAAACAATACTGGCTTTGGATCCAAGAAGCCTTTTTAAAGTGCTGATTTAGCAACTAGGTAATGCTATCATATATTGTGATTATTACAATATAATCTTCTAACAGAATTATCAATAATATACAGTCAGTCACCTAGAAGGTAGCTGCTTATAATCTAGCAGTTGAGAATTTTTTTTCCAGAATATCATTTTGCCTATCCATAACATTACCAAGCTAATGATCAATAGTCATTCTTATTTCTGTTCTAAATGTGTACATTTGTTAAATGGATCCCAGCTTTTCCTGAAGAAGCTCAAGGCCACATATATAGTACTTTCTCCTGTAATATTTCCCACAATAATTACCCTGTGAGGTAGGTTGGACTGAGAGAGCACAATTGCCCCAAATTGTGCCCTCTGTGACTGAAGGTAGACTTGAACCTGGGTTTCTCTGGTACCAATCCAGTATCTTAACCAATATGCCACACACTGGCTGTAAATATCCTTTTAAAATATGTTTGTTAGTTAATATATCTGATTTAGTAGAGACAGCTATACTTGATGACAGTGGTCAGGCAGCACTATTTCATTCAAAATGCCTTTTTTTTTACACACCCTCCCATACACTTCTTTAATGTTTATAAAATGTTATTCTTTACTCATACTGACATTCAATTCTAATTATTTTATCAGCAATTAAGAAGGATTCTGCCTTAAATCCTGTGTTCTCAGAACTTCTACCAGGGCTATCATTTTGCCATTAGCTGAAAAGTCTTTGGGGCTTTGCTTCTCTCTCAGATTCTCATTTCTACTGGTTATAAAATATGAAGTTGAAAAATACTGTGGACAACAACGGATACACACTCTTCTTCTGATCCTGTAGACAGAGGCCTCACAGTGAGGGCAGACTAATTTTATTAACTTCAGGGGAACTTCAAAAAGCTTAAGGCCTTTAATGCCAGACAGAGACGACCCCAAAAGTCAGTTTAAGTGCTGCGTAAACAAAGGATTAGGTCAAGAAAAAGCTAAAGGCTCCTTGCATTTCTTGTTTATATTGTCATATGACCTAGTGGGAGTGGAAGCGGGTTGACTTTCTGATTTTAATCCGCCATGGTGTACAGTGGCGCTTCAGTTCATTGACCTACATTACAATAATATTTTTTTAAAATTTATGGGCAGAGTTGCAGCATCAAACTCGCTTAAGGAGTTAAAATAGGAAAATGGAAAGGGGGCAAAGAACAAATGTTTCTGACTAGTAAATTCTCCTTCTCTTGCTTAGGTTAGATCAGCAGCTTAGAAAGGGATTTCCAGTTCAAAGAGACTGTTTCTGCTGTTCTTGTTTTATGGCTTAGAGTAGAGGGCACACTAGCATTGCATTTTATTAAATATTCCCTCCCTCTTGACTTTTCTGTTTGCAGGGGAAAAATATTATTGTATTAACACAGGTGAAGCATCAGTCATCTCTCTCTCTCTCTCCCCCTTGCACAAACTTTAATATAAAGTACACAGTTTTAAAATCCTTTTGATTTAATTTAATTTATTTGCACTGCATTATTATGTTTGCAAAGAGCTGCCTTTTGTGTTGTGACATTCAACACAAACACATGGTTTAATTCTGCATGAAAAAAGGACATTTAAACAGAACTTGATTTGATTTTGATTTTGATTTTATTTTATTAGATTGTTATTAGATTGTTATATCTCCTGAAGGACTCAGGGCGGTGAACAGCCATAATAAAACAATATACAAGAGAAATTTAAAAACCATATTAAAATAATTCAATTTTTGGCTGAATTTAAAATTCCCATTCTACAACCCTTATAAAACCATGTTAAAAACCCATATTTAAAACCCGATTAAAATTATTGTCCCATCAGACCAGCTTGCTGGAATAACAGGGTCTTCGGAACGACACGACGGAAGGCATGGAGGTCGGGAATCCTCCCCCCTGGGAGTCGCCAGTCGACATTGTTTGGCCGACGGCACCCTGAGGAGGCCCTCTCTGTGGGAGCATATCGGTCGGTGGGAGGCAGTCAGTGGCAGCAGGCGGTCCTGTAAATATCCAGGCCCTAAGCCATGGAGCGCTTTAACGTTAGTAACCAATACCTTGAAACGCACCCAGAAAACCACCGGGAGCCAGTGCAGCTCGCGCAAGAGAGGTGTTACATGGGAGCGACAAGCTGCCCCCATTATCACTCGCGCGGCTGCATTCTGGACCAGTTGGAGCCTTCGGGTGCTTCTCAAGGGGAGCCCCATGTAGAGAGCATTGCAGTAATCCAGACGGGAAGTGACGAGGGTGTGGGTGACTATGCGCAAGGCGTCCCTATCCAGAAAGGGATGCAACTGGCGAATCAGGAGAACCTGATAAAAAGCCCCCCTGGCTACGGCCGTCATATGATTATCCAACGACAGCCGTGAGTCCAGGAGGACACCAAAGTTGCAAACCCTCTCTGAGGGGGGTAAGATCTCATCCCCAATAGCCAGTGATGGTTCTAGCTGGTTATATCGGGATGTCGGAAACCACAGCCACTCAGTCTTGGAGGGGTTGAGTCTGAGCCTGTTCCTCCCCATCCAGATCTGCACGGCCTCCAGGCAATGGGACATCACGTCAAGGGCATCATTGGGGTGGCCTGGGGTTGAAATGTACAACTGCATGTCATCGGCATACAGTTGACACTTCACTCCAAAGCCACGGATGATCTCACCCAGCGGCTTCACATAAATGTTGAACAGGAGGGGCGAGAGGACTGACCCTTGCAGCACCCCACAAGTGAGGGGGCTCAAGGTCGACTTCTGTCCCCCCGTCAACACAGATTGTGTACAGTCAGAGAGGAAGGAGGAGAACCACCGCAACACGGTGCCCCCCACTCCCATCCCCTCCAGCCGACACAGCATGATACCATGATCGATGGTATCAAAAGCCGCTGAGAGGACCAGGACAGAGGAACAACCCCTGTCCCAAGCCCTCCAGAGATCATCAACCAATGCGATCAATGCCGTTTCCGTGCTGTAGCCCATCCTGAAGCCCAACTGGCACGGATCTAGATAGACAGCTTCATCCAGGAATCGAGGAAGTTGTTGCGCCACCACACTCTCAACAACCTTCGCTGCGAAGCAGAGATTGGAGGCAGGACGGTAATTAGGTAATACAGCCGGGTCCAGGGAAGGCTTCTTGAGGGGGGGCCTCACCACTGCCTCTTTCAAGGCGGATGGGAAGACACCCTCACTCAACGAAGTGTTAATAATCTCCTGAAACCAGCCTCGTGTAACTTCCCGGAAGGCCAGCACCAACCAGGAGGGACACGGGTCCAATAAACATGTGGTAGCGTTGAGCCTCCCCAAAATCCTGTTCACGTCCTCAGGAGCCACAGGGTCAAACTCCTCCCAGATAACACTCTCAAGACTCACCCCCATCATCCCGTCCGAAGCTACCCAGTCGGAATCCAGGCCGTCCCGAATCTGAGCGATTTTATCATGCAGATATTGCACAAAATCCTCAGCTCTACCCTGCAAGGGGTCCTCCCTCGCTCCCACCTGAAGTAGAGAGCGGTTCACCCTAAACAGGGCGGCTGGGCGGTTCTCTGCAGATGCAATAAGAGTGGAAAAATAATTAGATTTCGCCACTCTTATTGCCACTAGGTAGGTCTTGATATAAGACCTCACCAGTGGACTTCCGGTTTGCTGCTGGCCGCCGCCAGACGTTCCTCTGGGATCGTCAGCTCCCTCTGCCTGTATAGAGCCGCCGTTACAGCGGATGGCGGCTCGAAAAAACTCCGTTTCCAAGAGGAAACGGAGAGAGAGCCGGCAGGGGTGGGTAGAACTCCCCGCAGAGTCCCAAAAGTTTTTTTTTTAACTTTTGGGACGGAGCGGATGAGAAGCCCCATATCCCCTGCCGCTGCTCCGGGCTTTGGGAGACCTCTGCCTATGCAGAGCCAGGCGTCAAGAGCAAGCCTGTGAATCTAAAAGAATAATTAAAGAAATGAAGAACTGGACCCTTAATACTGAACCGCAAGTATCTCACCCTTTCAAAAACTATTTAAAAGAAAAGAGCAGAGGAAAAGAGGGAAAAAGAGCCTTCTAAAATGGCGTCTGCTGTGGCTGGAGAAGGGCTAAAAGGGAAAGTCCTTCCGTTTTTCATTATTACAATGTAGCGGAATAAATATCATTGGCTACATTTCTAGAGAAACCTCGCTCCTGTGCTGCTCAGAAGTTTTTTTTAATGAGGGAAAGTCTTTTTGTTTTCTATTTCTTCTCTTATTTTTGCTAAATCTTGTCTGTGTGGGAAATGGCATCAGGACTTATACAGCTGGACAAACAGGGGGGGGGAATTTCCCCCCTTAAGAAATTGCGCCAACAAATTTCAACTCTTCAGCGTCAGAAACCCGATTTTAATATATTAGAATTTATCCTTGAAGAGATTGTAAGAAGGGATGAGATTGTGAATCAGCAACTTGAAAAATTTAAGCAGGAAATTAAAGAAATTGGTGAATTGGTGAAATCAGAGTCTGACTTCTTGAATAAAAAGATTTCAAAAGTTGCTAATGGTTTATCAGGCTTTCTGATTCGGATGGAGGCAAAGACTGAATTATTAGAGACTAAAATGAAGGAAGTCGAGGAGAATTTGGATGACATGACTCAAAAAATTAAAAAGGATTTGATAAACATTCAGGATAATAGCTTGGAAGACAAATCTAAAATGGAGACTGACCAAAAGATTGGTAATGAGGAAAATGTACAACAGAGGATTGAAAGAGAAGTTTTAATGATTCAATATAATTTTACAGAATATGCAATTAGATTGAGAGGTCTGCAGGAAAATAATAGAGATGATTTAAGGAAAGTATCTTCTGAAATTCTGGCTGGGATCTTAAAGGTTCAACCTGATGAAGTGTATTGCAGGATTGATAGAATTTATAGAATAAACTCCTGGTGGGCAAAGCAAAGGCAACTGCCTAGAGATGTGGTGATCTATTTTACAGATAAAGAAATTAGGAATAATATTGTGCAGAACTCTTTTAATTCCAATTTGCAATTTCATGGAAGAAAGATTTGGATTTTCAAGGAGCTCCCGCCCAAGATGTTAATGGAGAGGAAGAAATTTGGCTTTTTAGTGACTGAATTAAAAAAAAGAAATATCCTATTCAGGTGGGACATCCCAGTTGGTTTAATATTGAGATATCAAGGCGTAAGATATCAATTGCACACTGTTGAAAAAGCGGAAGATTTTTATCAAAAAATTCTAAAAATGAATTTAACACCTTTAGGCATAATACAGGATAAGCAAAAGGAGTTGGAAATAAAAGGAAAACATCAAATTACAGAGGCTGTGATGGATAAATTGTCTTTGGACTCCTTGGAGACCCCAGCTGGACTGTTTATAAATAAGAGAGCAGTGTCATCCGAACCCAAGGTGATGAATCATCAAGTCACAGACAAGTGCGCAAAGCAATCAGTTGATATACAAGTGATGGAGAAGAAAGATGAGATGATAAAATTAACCCAACAAGAACAATCCACAAAGCAGAATGAAAATCAACCAGCAGATATACAATTGGTAAGCAAGAAAAGAGGATGGAAATTCAACCCGAAAAAGAAAAAGAAAAGAAACAGATCTTATAGAAACAGCAATTTCCAAACTAAGCAACAGTGAAGCCAGGCGCTTTAAAAAATGAATGAATATTAGAAAAGACAGTGGTGGCGAACAATTGTCTGATACTATCCTGAGGATTGTGGCAGATCTCTGCAAGGCCATGACTTTGGGAAGTGGAAAGAGCCTCACTTTGTTGGATTTGAATCATCTAATTTTTTCTTATTTACTTTTTTTTTCTCTTGGAAATATATTATAACTACTTTGAGTTATAAGGCAGGAGAGTTTTTCTGGGGCATGCAGAAGATCTGGATGTTACTCAGTAGGATGACGGGAATTAACAATCCTGATGAATACCACAACTATAACCATACGGATATATTCATAATTATAATGTCACTCGGGTGGTTGTTTTTACTTTTATACAGGTGTGCGGATATCTACTACTGATGGGGGCAGAAGATGACTGAAGATTTTGAACAAACTGTTGCACCAGCACGTTATTTTACCCTATTATGGGTGATGGATTTAATAATCTAGTGGAAAGACATCAAAGAAGATATTATATGGATCATAAACTTAAAGTTATTGTCTTTTCTCTTTTTACATAATGAAATGCATATATAGATATGTGTATATCTTAGTAAAGTGGGCAGTTGATTATATTTAGAATCGTATTGCATGATTTTGTAGGAATTGAAGGGCTGAAAGAGGTTAGTTTACTGACTGTTATAAAATGGGATGCATATATAGATATGTGTATATTCTAGTAAAGTGGGTAGTGGATTATATTTAGAATTGTATTGTCTGATTTCAAGTCATATATTTAGAGGAGTGGAGGAAGTGGACAGAATTGAATAAATTTGGTTGCAGGGAGAAGGCCGATTTAAAATGTTATATTAATATATATAAAAGATTAAAGGTTAATTTGTAATAATACTCAATAAGTTTAGGGGAGGAGAAAAAGGGCAGATTACCGTAAAAATGGGAGTTATAAGATTAACAAGTTAAGGGTCAGTATTCCGAGAAGGGATTAAGGGAAAGGGAAGATATTATGTATGTAACTAGTTATGAAATAGCTTATTGTTGTGAAGAAGTCACAGGGGGGGTTGGGTGGAAAGGGTGGGTTAGGGAAGAGGGGGGGGGGGAAAAAGGGGGAAAAACTTGTATTTGAAAACTTTTTCAATAAAAAAAAAAAAAAAAAAAGACCTCACCAGTGTTCGGTCAGATTCAGTGCGGCTGGCTCTCCAATCGCTCTCTAGGCATCTTTTCCGGCGCTTCATCTCCCTCAGGTCCTCGGAGAACCAAGGAGCTGATTGAGGTTGGCATCGAGTCAGAGGCCGCAAAGGCGCGACGTGGTCCAAGGCTCCAGCGGCCGCCCTATCCCAGGCGGCCACCAGTTCCTCAGCTGAGTCGTGAGTCAGAGTCTCTGGGAATGGCCCAAGCTCCATCAGGAACCTCTCAGGGTCCATCAGGCGCCTGGGACGGAACCACCTGGTTCTGTCCACATTTAAACAGAACTTCCTCCCCTACCTTCTCCAAGTTTTTACGAGTCAGTTCTTACTTAGTGTTGCTCACTTTGTTTATTAACTGATTGGGTTTCTATGCCTCCAAATCCTGTTTTACAGTATGTTGCCAAAAAACTAATACAGATAGTCTTCGACTTACAACAGTTCACTTAGTAACTGTTAAAAGTAACAATGGCATTGAAAAAATATGACTTATGATCATTTTTCACACTTTATTACCATTTGGGGCATTCATAAATTGGGCATTTCACTCCTAACAGACTAGGTATAAAGTTGTTTCATTAGAAACCATTCTTTATAATGTCCTGGCTTGAATAAAAGAAAAAAAATATAGTAATTGAAGAATTTATTTTTTAGTGGCAGTTCAAAGGGAGTTCAAGTCAACTTTCTGCATCTAAAAGGATTTTTAATATAATTGTCAAAAACCAGCTCAAACTTGATAGCTATTTCAATCAACTGTCATTAAGTTTAAAGCCAGGCTTCCTAAACTTTTTGCCATTACACCTCCCTTTACTGTTAGCTCAATGTATATTCCCCACACCAAAAAAAAAAAATAAATTCCAAACACCAAAAGAAATGGAAATGAAGAATGAAAACAATGAAATTCTTGAAAAAGTCTGGATTTATGGTAACAATGTAACAAACATTCCTCATGCCTCCCCTGGAGGAACGCCTCACAGTTTGAGAAACCCTGGTTTAGAGTTTAAATAAATTATTGTTAATTTGGCTATGTCATGAAGGTTTAAAAGTATAGAAGCATATAAACCCAAGGCTCATGTCCTTGCAGCAAGTTTCAGCTAGTTGCTGTGTTGGAATGAGATTGATAAATGTAAAGACATACGAACAATTTGCCTCAACTCACTCATTTCAGAGAAGCCAGGAAGTTCCCTATAGTACTAGGTCAGAGGTTGGGGGCGAACTGAAGGGATATGTAGACACCACACTCTGTAGGCATATTTATTTTGAAAGCTCTCTCGGAGATTTAAAAGATTTCCAAAGAGGGCTCTGCAGAGACACAGAAAGGCACTGTGATCCTAAGAGCCCACGAAGAACACAACTTTAGTGCCTAGGAATAACTGTATGTCCTAAAAGGTGACACAGGAAGTTGTATGCTGACCGTATGTGGAATCTGTGGTAATTTCAACTTTGTTTCACTGAGGGCAATTCATGCTCATATACTGTTTCATTTCCCACTAGTACAGTTACTTCATGCATATTGCAGCCACGAATGGAATCATGGCATGAAATGAAGTTTATAAGGGTCTTATAAGCAGAGTTGTCAAACTTGCAGCCGCCAGGCCAGATGCGTCACATGCTGGCCACACCCACGCCCAGTTTAGTGGAAGGGAAAAAAATCCCGATACATTACGTGATGCTGTCGTAACGACGCAAGTTTGACACCCCTGGCCTACAGCTAAGCTAAGAAAGTTTGTTTTCTAAAAACCACGTTGTTGCAATTACAACTTCATTAAAAAGTATTGTAAATATATGAGCAACCTTCAGAATTGATTAATTATTACCTTTGTTTATGCTACTGGTATATTTATACCGGTATAAAACATTTAATAACTTTTTATTATTTAACTTATTATTATTTCTTATCACATTTTACAGAAAGAAATGAATCCTACCAAAAACAAGCTCCCTCCACAGGAAAGAACCACATGAAAAACTACAAAAACAAAGCAAAACTCACAAGGAAACAAATTACCAGTATATTTCTAATTTTAAGTTACTAAGAAAGAACCAAACAAAAAGAAATTTACTGGAGTTAAATTACTATTTTGCCATCTGGCAGGATATTTAGGCTTGATGAGATTTACAGACTTTTAATATTAGGAAAATGCTGGACAACCACACTTTTTCTCAATCTTTGTTAATTATCCTACTTTGCAAATGTTATGTTTGTGAGAGCAGAAAACCTAAGCTCACAGAGATAAAATGTTAAAAATACTGTGAGAATTACCAGAAGCTTTGGGGGGAGGGGGGAGTCTGTGGATATTCATTTTTTACCTGTATCTGGAATTCATCAACAGACATTTCCATCTACTTTAATTTGAAATTATGTTTGTTGCACATATCCATTAATTCCTTGCATGAGTCTAAACTGAAATTGATTTGATAAAAGCGTTTCTCAAGCAATTATATTTTCTCTGGATATATGTGGAAAATAATACAGAATTTTCTTTTCCAATTCTTCAGGTTGCTTGGCAATTAATGGTTGGACTACATTATTGTTGATTGAAGCACATTTGGGGATCATGTCCACATTGTCCACCTTCACTTTTACAGTCCAAGTTGAAAATCATTAATTTAATCTGAACAAAAAACAGGAGGACTGAGACATGGAGGACAAATGAACAAACAAAATGTTAAAAAGTAATGATATTTATATAGTTACTTACCAAGCATATCTAAATTATATTAAGGTAACCAACTATCTTTACAACCCCCAAGGCATGTCACACCTTTTGAGCATCCCTAATGTTTGGAAATTGAAAGTTGAAAATTTTTGACACACCCTAACATTGGGAAATGACCTTAAAGGTCATAAGGAAGAGCTACAACCCAGGAATCAGTCAGATAAGTGGTACTTGAGCCCAGGCTACGAAACTAATTTGAGAAAACATTTCAGACAAGCTCTTTTATTGTCAAGTTTACGTGACAATAAAAGAGACAATATTCAGATTTGTACGATTCTGTTACTGAGGCTATTACAGTAAAAATTGTCCTTGAATATATGGCACTGGTTTCTAAGTCTGGTCTCCCAGGTAGGGCTGATACTGGGGAAGAAAAACAAGGCAGTATATTGGCCAATACTTTCAGTAACTATAGCCCAAATTCCATAATCTCAGGTATCCTCCAGATCAGGGGTCTCAGCAAAGATGGCTGGGAAATTCTGGGAGTTGAAATCCTCCAGGCTTAAAGTTGCCAAGGTTGGAGACCCTTGCTCCAGATGACTAGTTTTCAAATCTGCATCTTGCATGGCCATTGAAGAAAATTCTGAGAACTGAAGCTCAATCTTGACAACACTAAGTCTGCTTAGCAATTAAGATGCAAAATATAGAATAAAAGCAAGCAAAGAAGATATCTTTTCCCAGACTTTCATGGCTACTTTACCAGGTACTAGTCTGAGGCATATTTCTTGACTGCTTGTGTCTTTAATGTTTATTATTGATCCTAAAAGGCATAAGTTATCTACATCTCTGATATTTTCATTGTGAATTCCAAGGTTAGTTGTTCTACATGTTTTTAATTTGAGCTGCTTTATATTTATATCATATTTTTAGTCCTGTTTGTTCACTGTGCTTCTTTTTATTACTAGAGCTTGGAGATCCTTTGCATTTTTACCTATCGGAAGGTTATTGACATTTCTTCTTCCAATTTTAAAACCATGCTCATCTTCTAATCTAGCTTCCCTTTATATATATTCAGCATATAGATAGAATAAATAAACGGAGAATATACGGTCTTGTCACATCCCTTTGCCAACATAGAGCCAGTCCATTTTTCCATGTTTTCTCCATATTGTGTCTCCCTTCCTTCTACATAGGTTTCTCATTTTTTTTTTTTAATTTGATTTATATGCCGCCCTTCTCCGGAGACTCAGGGCGTCTTACAATGCGTTAAGCAATAGCCTTCATACTTTTGTATATTTATACAAAGTCAGCTTATTGCCCCCACAAACTGGGTCCTCATTTAACCTACCTTAGAAAGGATGGAAGGCTGAGTCAACCTTGAGCCTGGTAAGATTCGAACCTGCAGAAATTGCCTCATTAGGGTATTGAGATGTACTACTATTTCCATTTTCTAAGCATATTCCACAGATTGACATGATTGACACAATTAAACTTTCTCTAGTTAATGGAGCCCATACTGACATATTTCTTTTAGTATTCCTTGACTCTCTAATTTCACAGCAGTAATATTTTGCATTTCTCAGTCTTTTCTAAAGCCAGCTTGAACATCTGGCATCTCCCTTTCCAGTAGGGTTTTTATTTTGCCAGCTTGCAAAGTTAAGGATATTATACAATAGTTCGTAGGCTAAGTTCTTTTTGGTGCCAGATGGCGATACACACGTGCACAGGGATCACTTTGGTTGTTTGAACACAATTTTAGCTATGAGGAAATAATTAGAGTGGCAGAAATTCTAAGTCATTCTCCTGCTTCATTTTCCTAAGTCATAAAACCTTATTATCCGCAACATTTCCAATTTTATCATGCCAGTCTCCAATGACAAACAGGACATCTTGTTTACATATTTAATTGATTTCAGACTGAACTTGCTCATAAAACTCAAAAGCCTCCTCTTTTCTGTATCAGTAGCTGGAACATAAACATGAATGATCATTATGTTAAATGATTGTCCACAAAGTCTATTTGACAATTGACTGCATTGTAGCCAAACACCGTTCTCAGTATATACTTCCTAACTATAAAAGCAATGCCACTTCTTCTTTGGTTTTCATGTCCTTAGTAAATAATGTGATCTTTTGACTGAAAGTACTCCTAGTCCATCTGATGCCTAAGGTCAATTTGTAGACCTTTCATTTCACCTTTTACTGTGTTGGGCTTTCCTGTGTTCATGCTTCTTTTCCTGTATATCAACATCAGCAACTAGATATCCCAGAGCTTTTAATTAGCCATGCATTAACACTATTTTGTACTTCAAAAGATCCTCAGCTCTTCCTCAGTAGTATACTAAAGCCCTCTGACCTATATTGTCAATTATTTTATATTTTCTATACAGGTGGTTTTCTCGGGAAAAATATAGGATTGGTTTATTGTTGCTTCTTCCAATGCAATATGAAGTGATGTTTTCAGTTGTCATTGTCACCAAAGTGATTATCTATCTCCAACATTTTTCTATATCATTTCTGCCCAATATTGCTTTAGCTGGGTGACTTCATGTTTTGGGTAACCCTGATGGGAAAATATACTCTTGACAAATACTCCCAGTATTCTTTGTTCATTCCTCCCAGAAACATCTCCTCCTCCTACCATAATGAAGCAGCACAGCAGAACCTGAAGTACTATTACATATGAACTAAGTGACTATTACATTATTTCGTTACTTAATACAACTGTCCAAACAGTTCTGCAAATCAAAATTTGGAAGAGTATATAAATAGCCTTATAATAATTCCAACAATGTTTATACAACGATTTTGATAGCCAAATTCATCCAAAGAAGCAATTTTAATACTACTAATTTTTTTTTAAATGTGGCATTTTTATTTTCTTACAGCTACTTTATTAGAAAATTTGGTGACAGATTAGCCAAAGCCATATTAATGCATGTTTGTTAATGCCTATATCTTTTATTGTATAACAATGTTTATACAACAATTTTGATATGCAAAATTCAGCCTTGCCATCCAAAGAAGCAATTTTAACACTACTATTTTTTTTAAAATGTGGCATTTTTATTTTTTTACAGCTACTTCATTAGAAAATTTGGTGACAGATTAGCCAAAGCCATATTAATGCATGTTTGTTAATGCCTATATCTTTTATTCTTCTACCGGTACAGCTGAAATTTCCCCATGTTGTCTGCATTTTTAAATACAATGGTATTTCAAATGAGAATACAATTATCTCCACATTCCTAAGCTGTACAAAATTACTCAATTGCAAACAAAATAGCAGCCAAAAAATAAATATCTCTCTTATGTTCTTACTTTACTGTGGGTTTTAACTAGTGAAAGCATTGTGCATTCAGTGATTGCCCTCATTGAAGTGTTATCATCATTATTTAGCATGCCATCAGCAGCCAAGCACAACCAGGCAAACCTGTGTTCAGATTTTAAAGCAGCTGAAACATAAATTGTGGCAAAAGCAGATTCTGCCAAGCATTGAGTTTACTGTTAAGGTGCTGACATCACAGTGGCACATACATACTAGATGGCACAAAGTAAATACATAAATGTTTGTTCATATACATAGAGTAAATTTTGTAATTCTAAAATGTTAAAACAAGGAAAGAATCAGATAATTCTACAGTTCATCGTACAATGTCCAAAATAAGATACTGAGATGAGAGGTGAGAAAGCCAGTTTGGTCTACAGGTTAAGGCACCAAACCAGAAACCAAAAAAACTCTGCGAGTTCTAGTCCTGCCTTAGGCATGAAAGCCAACTGGATTACTCCTCTCAGCCAGTTACTCTCTCAGCCCAACCCAATTTACAAACTTTTTGTGGGAAAAATAGGAGGGGGAAGGAATATTAGGTATGTTTGCCATCTTGAGTTATCTATAAAAATAATAAAAGTGGAATAAAAATACATAAGGCATAGATAATACAAATTCTACAAGGATAATTGTGTTGCCTAGAGACCATTTTTAAAATGACAACTCCCTCTTTTTACTAAAAAACCGAAACTGTATGATTACCGATGTGTATGATAGCAATGTATTCAGAAAATAACTATAGAGATCAGAGGTACAGCGGTGGTTTATGAGCTGTGCATTATGATGAATGCCTGAGCATTTCTAAACATTATCTATATGCAGACTATAATGTTAAACCTAGAATAACTCAGTTGTTTGTTTTTTTAAAAAAAATCTTACTAAGAATTTAAGTTCAGCCAGAGTACAGTAACTACTGTTGCCAAGAAATGCAGTTCTTTATGTTTTAGCCAGGTAAAGTCATTACAGCGGCATATAAGCCAGAATAAATAAATACTGCACTCAAAGTTGCCTATTAAAATAATACCTTGCTGACCAATGGTCTTTGAGCAAGTCTTTCACATGTCAAAGCCTTTGCCTATGGTTTCATTAGGAAGCAGTTCTCCTTGAGGCATTGAACAGGCCCCAAACAACAAAGAAGCAGTGATGTTTTCACTTCACAAATAAAACTAAGAAAAGTTTCTTCCTCTTCTTATTCCACTATCATATTACTTATTAACCAGGATCTCCCCTCAGCAAAACATTTTGAGGATTTAAAGTTCTTTGTGCAGACATCTGTAAAATAGAGGCATGCAAGAAGTCCACAATTCAATTGCTAGAGTCCATCTTTGGGGAGGTGTTTATAATTCGTAGATCATATTTCGACTGACGCGGTCAAGGAAGAGGGCCTTCTCTGCTGTTGTCTCTGAGGAAAGCCCTCAATCTCTTCGCCTTCTGCAAAGGGGTCGAAACCTGGGTGTGCAGTCTTGCATAGGGACACATAGAGGGCCATAGGGCTGCTTGGTCCCATGAGAACTACTTTCCTCCCTGTATTAACAACTCCTAGTCTTCAGAACTTTTCATTTTTTGTAATTTTATAATGTTAATGTAATAACATTACAAAATGTTAATCCTAAATTATTCGGTTTTAGAGAACTCATTGACAAAGAAATATATGAAATTATATTGTTCTTTCATGGTTAATTGGTGATTCCCACTTCAGGGGGGACAAAATCAGGAAGAAGAGAATTTACATTTGTTTATTATATTTAAACACCATTCTTGATGACTCTATCCATAGAAAAATAAACATTTAAAACCAATACATAATCATAAAACTGTAATCCCTGTCAAGTCCCTAACGACAGCTTTACCAAGGAAGCAACACAGAATCCCATTAGTCAGGTTTAAGGCAAGAAAAGGGGGTTAGGTTATAGAAGTGTAATTATATTCCAGTTCTCAGTTATTATTATGTACCTCAAAGTACTGTTATCTGTGAGCCATTTAAATTTCTTTCTTTCAATTATTCTAAGGGATGAACTAATTCTTAAGAGGAGCCTAGACATGGTCTTATGAAGTTATCTGGGATGAGCCTGAGTCTTCCAGACTGTGAGTTTGGTCATCTACCTATTAGATTCAGGTCCCTCTTGAGTTGTTAACCCTGCTCAGCAAAGAACGTATCATTGATTCCATGCAGTGGTGTTAGCGTCATTGAGTGATGGGGTGGTTTCTTCTGCCTTGAAGAAGATGGTGGTGCACTGTCTCCTCAGGAAGCCATACTTGGGTCTAGTGGTTTTGAATAATAGTCAACACA
This sequence comes from Arizona elegans, assembly GCA_022577455.1. Classification (NCBI taxonomy): domain Eukaryota; kingdom Metazoa; phylum Chordata; class Lepidosauria; order Squamata; family Colubridae; genus Arizona; species Arizona elegans. Next base: position 116,151,195 of record JAKOOJ010000003.1, read on the forward strand.
TCTCCAACTTTCCCTTTTTAGGAAGATCAATTGATAAAGTGGTTGGACAGCTATTTCAGGGGATCCTAAAGGAAATGTATCACCATTTCACTTAAATGTTAGGCCAGGATCCAGTACTGGAGATAGCATTGGTAGTACTTGATGACTTCTGTCAGTCAGGATGGGGGTGGGGTGTCCAGCTTTGTGCTCCTTGATGTCACAATGACTTTTATACCAATCATGGATCAGCTGCAGGGTTGGAAGTTGGGAGCAGTTATATTCTAGTGGTTCTCCTCATTTCTCAGTGACTGTTTTCAGTTGATGTTTGGCAGGGGGATGGCTAGTACACTTAGTCCTTTAAGTGCATAGTGCCTCAGGGCTCTACACTCTCTTCTTCCTGATTAATATCTACAGGAAACCACATCTATCAATTCAGGATCCACTATCACCAATATACAAATGACGCCCAGTTGTACATCTTGACCCTGGGTCAGCCAAGTGATACTGTTGATGTCCAATCTTAGAATCCAGAAACTGCATGGATTGGGATGGAGAGAAATAAATTCAGGCTCAATCCTACCATAATTAAGTGGCTGTGGATTTTTTTACCACCATCCTGCCCCCCCCCCCCAATTTGAGGACTTTCTATCATTAGACTTAGATGGAGTTGCATTTCCCACTCAAAACTATACAATCTATGGGTCATCTTGGACTCACTTCTCCTGCTGAAGGAACAGGTGATAGCCGTGCCAAAAGGGCCTTTGATCACCTATACCTGCTGTATCAGTCGTAGCTGTTCCTAAGTTAGAAGGTTACTCAAGTTCTAGTCACCTTTCAGTTGGACTATTGAAAAGCAATCTATATGGGGCCAGGGTCACTTATTCCAAATAAAATCATAACTGTCACACTAACTGAAGCTGAGTAATGATTGTCTGCCTATCAGTAACTAGGAATCTAGGAGGATATCTTAGTTACATACCTGCTCTCTTTCTGGGGAGTGTCAACTCATTCTGTATTATCAGGAGAGCTGACAGAAAGCCCTTCCGAACAATGAAAAATACATTTTTTCCACAGTTCAACCTCAAGTTTGTTCCCCTCACCCAGTCCTCAACATCTTCTAAATTATGTCAAGACTTGTACAACTCCATCTTGTCTGAAGTGGGAATATAAACCTGTATATCATCTGCATCCGGATACCTTATACTAACAGATAATTTCTCCCAGCAAATTCAAATATATTAAACAGCATGAGGGAAAACACTGACTCCTGTTGCACATCAAATTAATGCTCACTGGGCTGACTCCTTTTCCTCTATCATCCCAGCTAAACTGCTCACATAGGGCACTGCAACAAACTACCCTCATTTCCAACCCAAGAAGGCCACTATGGCCAATGGTATAAACCAGGGGTGTCAAACCCGCAGCCTATAGGCCAGATTCATCACACACTAGCCACGTCCACCCACATTTTAGCAAAGGGGGGGGGAAAGTTGTGATACGTCACATGATGACAACGTGTCGTCACGAATTTGACACCCCTGGTATAAACTATTGCTGCTGAGAAGCCCAATAAGACCAGGAGAAGTATCTCAATGACTTCTAGGCCTTGAAAATGGTTATCCACCAGAGCAATCAATGCTAATTTATGTCCAGATCCCAATTCAGACTGAAATTATTCAGCTAGTCTTCCAGCGCATTCTGTAAAGACTCCCTATCAGTTTAGCAATGGCTTTCTTAATAAAAGGGAAGACTGGGGAAAGGGCAAGTTCAAAACAGCTAAGTTTTTTTGAAAATGTGGCACAATAGGTCTCTCTTTTAAGGCAGACAATAAAGATTTGTCCCCAAAGGATTAAACCCAACTTTTCATGATGCCCCAACAATTTGAAGGAGCCAGAAAGAACAAGAATGATTTTTTTTTTCATTTCATGGAGTTCAGAGGCTAAAGAGAGTCCCAAATAATGCTTCAACACATTGTGCAGATTCTGCCCATGATGAATATACCTACTGAATATGAGCAATTTCATCAGCAAAAGCCCCAGTAGCCAGGTAACAACACTTCCTGCCTTTTCAAAAAAGCAATCTTAAACAAAGCTGATGGACAACATGACAAAATAAAAAGGAGAAGTATGAATGCTTTACTCCTCTTCCAGCCATGGTATAGGTTCAAATAAAAATTCATTCCCATGTTCAGGCAGATTACAACCCACGCTGCCTCACAGACTGTTACCATATTCCATCCTAGAAGAAAGCACTGACAGATTATTGGCATACTGTTACCAAGTAATTTATAAAGGTGTAAAATATATGTAACCATCAAGTTTAATGCAAAGGAATCTTTGCTCCTTTATGTGAAGATACATACGCAGTAATATGTGGAAAACAGATTAGATCAATTGTGTTAGTCCTTACTTGCTGAGGACCTATTTGGGTAAGAGAAAGCTAGGAATTATGGGACAGCACTGGGCAGGAGTATAGTTAATAGGCTTCATTTCAGTACTTCATTACAGTACCAGCTACTACTGAAAGAAATGAGATTCTAAGCAGTTCTAAGAATTGTTTCATGTGATTTCCAGGACACTGAGTATGGATGGAATGTTTACAACTAGGTTTCTTAGCTGCTGATAGTTCTATAGCTTTGTGACTAGCAGGAGATCTTGCTGAGAGCAGTAGTTATAGCAGTAGAATAAAAAGTGTCTGAAGCCATTTCTTTACTATAACCTAACTTATGCTACCTAAACCATTATATTTTCTGAAAACAAACAACTGAGCAAAAATCTGTTAATTGCCTGGTGAGTGCCATAACAATCTTTGGCACGTTCTGTTTGTAGAAAAATAGAACAAAGCCATGGATATTGAGGGAACAATGGAAGTAGTGTGGTAACCTAATAATCAAGAGGAAATTCTTATCCATCATTGCCTGATTTGAGTTTCATGATGAATTGGCCATTAAATAATGAAGAAGTTGCATACATTTTATCATTAAGGGTGAAGAACTAGGTCAATTAAAATTACATGAAATGAGTTTTCCTCATTTTTTTTCCCCAGAAACAGAACCCTATAAAACTGGCAAGCTACAGAAAGTAAGTCTGATATTTTTTTATTTGAACTCTCCTAGATATTTTGAAGCTAAACTGTCCCCCCTCTTTTAATATGTTAATAGGAACACCAATTCCTGGGGGCGGGAGATATATGTGTGCATGTATAAAAGACATTATTATTTAGTGCCTTTCTACAGCATTGAGAGAAAGTCAACCACCCACTTCCTTCCTTGACAAAGAGAACATAGTTTTTCCTCCATCAATGTCAAGAATGGACACTGTAAATTCAGTTGTTCTAATCTCCAGACATCTATCAGCAATAGGGTGGGACCGTCTGAATTAGTATTTCTATAAAACCAGAGGCTGGACATTTCTTAAAGCACTCAATGATTTCATCAGCCATTTGTTCATACTTTTCCCCATGGGGACCAAGTTGCTGTTTTCTCGAAGCCATCTATCTATTATATTATACTCTGCATAAACACAAATTATGTTTGTTAGAAAATTAAACATAATATTAATAATGATATACGCCTATGTCTCCATAATCACTTTTATGTTAAATACTCCAGCAAAAGGAAGAAAGTAATAGCAGGATGCTAAATCTTACTTTTCTATTATTCTGAGCTTTTCAGAAGACTAAGCTTCCTGTAGAATTTCCAGTAAAAGTTTAGCCCTATTTGAAATATGTGGAGGTTTAGCCAAGAAATTCAGCTCTGGGTCTAACTCACAATACTAACTTAGTTCATTTCAGCTGTAAAATAGTTTGTCACAGAGTCAGCCAAACGTTTAGACTAGGTTTGGAGTTTTTAATCTACCTATCAAGTCCTTCCCAGTGACCTGGGATAGACAGATGCTGTTTGAAAGTGTTAAAGGTATCATCACAGGATGAAAGCTGTTCCAAGTAAAGCTTCCTTTTTGCAATTGATTGATGTGAATTTTGTCAGTGCCAATGGTGTTCAAGTGGTGCACCACATGTTTTGGGATTGTAACTCAGGCACCTATTACTATTAGTACAATCTTTGCTTTCTTTGCAATAGTTTTTCAACTTTTATTTGTAAATCCTTGTATTTGTTACTTTCTCCAGTTCTTTCTCTCTTCTTCTGCTGTTTCCAGGTACTGCCATGTCCACCATGCAGACTTTGGTAAAGAAGAGGAGTCATGTTACCCTCACAACAGTCATCTGATTGCATGATCAGTTTGAAGCCAGGAGGCCAAATTCTAGCAAAGAAATCGTATTTCATTTCTAGATACAATTTAGCCATTCTCAAGAATTTGCATACCAATATCAAAAAAGGATTTATTACCCTTCCAACTCACCAGCACTGGCAGCCAAAAACAAGGAAAAACACCAACCACTCTAAAGGATGATTCTAATTCATGATTGTAAAGATCTAAACAGGTTAAAAATTAGAAGCTATCATCCACTCCCCCATATCTCAGATCTTTTAGATCAGCTACAAAAAACACAGATCTTTATAAAAGTAGACTTCAGGAGTGCTGAAACAGAATGAAAAAAAGGACATGAATATTTAATAACCTTCGATACAAGATGCGGTAAGTTTGAATACACAGCGATACCTTTCAGTCTGGTTAACTATGGAGCTGCTTTATTTCTAGATCTAATATTTTCAAAAATGGTACTGTACTAACATGTACTTAGATGACATATTAGTTTATTCTGAAGATCCCCTCTTGCATGTCACCCATGTCAGAAATGTATTGCAAAAATTACAGGACAATAAACTTTGCCAAACTAGAAAAATGCACTTTTGATTTGCCTCAATTGTACTATTTGGGCTACAGAATCTCCACAGAAGGATACAGGTATATCCATCAAAGCTACAGACTATTCTATCATGGCACCTTCTCCCTCCCCCATAATGTGAAAGATGTCCAGCACTTTCTGGGCTTTGCTAACTTCTATAGGAAAGTTATCCCTAATTTTGCTGACTGTGTAAAACCATTGTCCCAGCTCCTAAAATAGGGTTGCCAATTCTCCTGGTGAACCCAAGAGTAATTGGCTGACAGCTGGAAACTGGATGAAAGTTGTCCAGTAGGATTGGATCTAGTGACGGTTTCCTGAGAAGGGGCAAACCAACACTTTCTCAATAAACGAAGGGAATCCGCTTTTCTTATAATCCGTTCCTAATTACCCTTTCCCATATAAGATCCTTGCACATCCAAGGGAACCTTATATTATATCATGCAAGCTTACCCGTTCTACTTGTCCTTCTTTATGTTTCATTTTGTAAACCTTGAGTTTTGGCAGACATTCCTCTGTATAATTCTTCTCTTCCATTCCATGGAGAAGTATCCCATGAAATGCCAGTCTGCAAGTATTTGCATGAATATCAGTGTCCAATTTTGAGCCAATTACAAGACAAAATTTAGGACAGGTAACTGGTTTTTCAAATTCAAGTAAGGCCCACTGTTGTTTTGGGACCTGTCTTTCTTCAACTTGGCCATTTTCCTTGTTTTCTTCTGAGGACTTTGAATCATTGGAAAGGTATTCCTCCTCATAAAGGTATTCCTTTTCAAAATCAAAATAATTTTCCAGAGGCTCTTTACTGAAGTCATCAGGAGTTGGGCTGAAGAACATCACTCTTCCCATAACAGTCTCATGGCCAACTGTAATATGAAACTTCGCCTTGGTTTGAAGAGTCCCTCGAAAATATGGAATTTTCTTTAAAGAGATAATGGCAGCATGGATCGTCTGGAGAGATTCAGGTGTACAAAGGAGGCCTCGTTCCAACAGCTTTGGATCAAACTGGGTTACACAAATTCCAACCCTATCCCCTTGCATGGCATAAGTTACTGGTGTATGAAACATCTGCATTGACTTTACTTTCTTTGTCACCTATTTATGGGAAAAAGTATAACAAAAAAAAAACTGTTAGCATTTTTCTTGTATTTTAAAATACTAATTTAAAATATTTGTACTCTATGCATATACTTTTACAATAGTAAGATATTATTTTTGCTGTTTTATAACATTCTCATTAATTATCCAGAAAATGTATCTTAAATTACCTAAAAGAATGCTTAATTTTTTAATGCAAGAAAATAGTATCAACCCTTATTCTTTTGAATTTAGTAACTTCCATAGTAGCCAAAATTATGCAGATGAGTTTGAACCAGCATAAATAATTAGCCCATTTATTTTTTTAAAAAAGGCAAATGTGTTAAATAGTTTAAAACACTATCTTTTCTGTTCATTTCCCCTACACATTTGCTGCTGCTTCTTAAGGAGGCTGTGTTATCTCCAATGGGAAGTATTTTCCCTTTCTGATTGTTCTGTGATAGCATATCTCAGTGTATTAAGACAATGTATATACATGTTTTTTTTTAAATTCATACAGTACTGTAAGACATTAATTTTTTTAAAAAAAAATAATGATTTCTAAAGAATAATCTTTTCATTTATTTTATATAGTTTCCAATCCTTTTTATCACATTTGGTCTTTTCCCTAAATCTGTCAAATAATAATGAAATATATTGCATAATGTGTAAAAGATACTTTATAATCTCATTTTCATTGACTTGTAAAAAATAAACATAAATATGATTTAGTGATTTCAGGACTATTTTATGATTATGAACTATATTCTATCGTATATGATTATGGTTATTATCTGGTTATGACTCTAATCTTTCCATAATATATGAGACAGTGTAACACCACACACAAAAATAAAGTTTGATGCTAATACACTTGGAATCTTCTTAGTTATTCTATTTCAGAAACAACTTAGAATAGTAGCAGGAAAATAAGCTTTTTAAAACTATCGAAGTTGGTTTGATTAAGACAAACCAGTTGGTTTAATATGGTTTGATTCTCTTTTCCTTTTTTCTTTTGTTCTACATTTATTCTTTAAGCCAGGGATGGGCAAAAGAGAAATTTCTATCTACTGGTAGGTCCCTAGATGATGTGCAATAAACTGCAAAATTTCTGACATCCAATTATCCAGCAATAGCAAGAACAAGGAGATTTACTTGACTAAATTATGTTGCAGGAAAGGATTCTGAAGGGGTAATGGGATTAATTGCAACAAAATTGTAAATGGAATGTATGCGAAAAGACTTATAATCTTAGTTCTGGTACCAATCACACTTCCCTCAATTGAGCATGTTGCCAGAAACAAAGTTTCCTTAATTCTTAGTACTTGTTTATCCTCCTGAATTCCTATTTTGTACTCCATTTGTTGGGCAGCAGTTTAAAAAGCTTATAATCCTGAAAACTGACTACTCCAACCTTAAGAGTTATAATTCATCTGTGATCAATTTCCCCTCCCTCTGTGGTAACTATTCTCTGAAGTAGCCTTTAATACCTTTGGAGAATGTCTAGGGAATACAGAGTCTGTAGAGGGAAAGAGGAAGAGGGGAGACGGAGGGAGGGAGTGGGGAGGGGAGAGAGAGAAAAAGAGAGAGAGGGAACACTTAATATCATGTCCTTCCCTCTTCAGCTAATGCTAGTTGCTTTTTCCGCTAGCACAATGACCACAACTAAATGCAGACTTAACACAATATTTTTTTCATTCATTCATTACCCATGCATATTGCACTCATCTTTATAACCCTGAAAAATCTTTAAAATGTAGCATTTTACAGGAACTCAGAAGATTCAATGTGTTTTCACATTTAAAAAAAATATAGAACACATCTCTCCTTTTCTAAAAAAAAATTTGTCTGTATCAAAAAAATTCAGTATATTTAAAATGAAGTATCTTGTATAGATAATAATTCCAAGTTTGAAATTCTATCTCTCCATATGATTTATAAGTCATAAACATAAGAGGATGTGAAATATACAAATACTATGAATATGAAAATCATAGCCATTAAAAATTAATAAAAAATGAACCATGTAAGTCCAAAAACAAACATCAGACTACACTTCTAGAAGAAATTATTACCGTATTTTTTGGAGTATAAAACACATGTTTCCCCCCTAAAAGAGACTGAAAACTTGGGTGCATCTTATACTCGGGTTTCAGGCCTGGATACAGCACGGAAACGGCATTGGTTGCATTGGTTGATGATCTCTGGAGGGCTCGGGACAGGGGTTGCTCCTCTGTCCTGGTCCTATTAGACCTCTCAGCGGCTTTTGATACCATCGACCATGGTATCATGCTGCACCGGTTGGAAGAGTTAGGGGTGGGGGACACCGTGTTGCGGTGGTTCTCCTCCTTTCTCTCTGACGGGTCACAGTCTGTGTTGACAGGGGGGCAGAGGTCGACCCCGAGGCCCCTTGTATGTGGGGTGCCACAGGGGTCGATCCTCTCGCCCCTTCTGTTCAACATTTATGTGAAGCCATTGGGTGAGATCATCTGTAGTTTCGGGGTGAAGTACCATCAGTACGCTGATGACACTCAGCTGTACATCTCCACCCCGGATCACCCCAATGATGCCCTTGAAGTGATGTCCCGGTGCCTGGAGGCTGTACAGATCTGGATGGGGAGAAACAGACTCAGGCTCAACCCATCCAAGACCAAGTGGCTGTGGTTTCCGACGTCCCGATATAGTCAGTTGGTGCCATTACTGACTATTGGGGCAAGTCGTTGGCCCCCACGGAGAGGGCTCGTAACTTGGGTGTCCTCCTGGACTCACGGGTATCTTTAGAAGAGTATTTGACGGTTGTGGCTGGGAGGACTTTTTATCAGGTTCGCCTGATTCGCCAGTTGCGTCCCTTTCTGGATCGGGACTCGTTATGTACAGTCACTCATGCCCTCGTCACTTCCCACCTGGACTACTATAATGCTCTCTACATGGGGCTCCCCTTGAGGAGCACCCGGAGGCTCCAGCTGGTCCAGAATGCAGCTGTGCAGGTGGTTACGGGAGTGACGTGGCGTTCCCATGTGACTCCCCTCTTGCGCGAGCTGTACTGGCTCCCGGTGGTCTTCCAGGTGTGCTTCAAGCTTTTGGTTACCACCTTTAGAGCACTCCATGGCTTAGGACCGGGGTACCTACAAGACTGCCTTCTGCCACCAGTAGCCTCTCATCGACCAGTACGCTCCCATAGAGAGGGTCTTCTCAGGGTGCCGTCGGTCAAACAATGTCGACTGGCAGCCCCCAGAGGGAGAGCCTTCTCTGTGGGGGCACCTGCCATCTGGAACGAGCTCCCCCCGGAGAAAAGGAGGATCCCGGCTTTGCGCACTTTCCGCCGTGCCCTCAAAACATTCTTATTCTAGCAGGCTGGTCTGGCCTAACCTCCCTTTTAATTGCTTTTAAATTTGTTTTATAAATTGGGGTGTTTTAAATTTGTTTTGGGCTAAAGTATTTAATGTATTTTTAAATGGTTTTTTAACGTTTGTACTATGTGTATTTTATCTTTTGGCTGTTCACCGCCCTGAGTCCTTTGGGAGTAGGGCAGTATATAAATTTAATTAATTAATAATAATAATAATAATAATAATAATAATAATAATAATACTCCAAATGAAGCTTTTTTTCAGCCCTAATGAGGCACTAGCGAGTGAAGTGATATTCCGAGCTTTGCCTGCTCCCTCCGAATCTCAGCTGTGCTTTAGCAGCTTTTTTTTCAGCCCTAACGAAGCACTAGCGAGTGAAGCGATCTCCGTGCTTTGCCTGCTTTTCCCATTGCTGCTTCCTCTCAGCTGTGCTTTAGAAGCTGTTTTTTATCCCCAAGCAGGGGATAAAAAGTGTGTGCACGCTTAAAACCATTAAACTAATGTGTTAAAGCTGACCAGACTAAGGATGCTAGCCAGATGAATACCTGGTAGGCAGATTTTTTTCCACATATTTTCCTCCCCAAAAACTAAGCTGCATCTTCTACTCCAGTGTGTCTTATTGTTGTGACTCCGACCCCCAAGCCCGTCTTATCGGAGGGAGAAAACTCCAAAAGTGAAGAAGAAGAGTTGGCAAGGCCTCCTTCTTCAGGACCCTCCTCTCTGGCAATGCCTCAAGTGTCTTCCGAAGGAGAAGAGATAGGCCAGGAGCCAGGCACTTCCGAGCAGCCGCAGTTAGACAGCGACGGAGATAAATCTTGGCTGGATCCCCGACAGCGTCGGAAAGACAAGCACGTGCAGCAGGGAAGGAGGCGTGCCAGAGATTAAGCTGAGTCACTGGATCACACCCCACAGGAGATAAAAGGGGGTGTGGTGGCCATTCAGGCTTTGTGACGGACAAAACTGAAAGCTAGCAAGTCATTCTGCATTTCTGGAACTTTGTTAAATGCTCTGCTTGGGTTGATTTTTGGCCTGGACTTGACTATTCTTTGGCTTTTGTGGACTTACTTTGATGTTTTCGGTCGGAGGAGATAAACCTCCCTTTGTAAGTAAAAACTTTTGGCAAGCAGCCACTGGGTTGCTACTAATTCTGTTATCAAAGGAAATTCTTGTCTGCTGGTTTATTTTAACTCTTGGTCGACTGCTGGCGTACGTGTGTGAGACGGGGACACACCACTTATACTCCAAAAAATACGGTAGCTGAATTTATACTATTGCATTACGATGGCACAGAAGCCAAACAGAAATTTAGAGAGGAATTTATTACTGGCAACTAGGTATAATACTACTTTTAAAATTTCAATTAACTAGCATACCATGCATAAAATCTCTTGTTCTGCCTTTCTCTGGTGTTCTTAGTTTTCGCTGAAAAGTCTCTTTATAAAAAATAAAATTTAAAAACTTGATTCCCCCATCAAGTCTAAAGTAAATCATTCCAGAGCTTGTCTATTTAATTTTGGATATACAGAAATACTTCTATCTGCATTAAACTTTCAGAAGTCCCCACAAAAGAGAAAATAGTTCTTCTACGAGCAGCTGCCAATATATTTGTTGGATGTTTACAATGTTTCAATATTCCTTTCAAGTAAATTAATACTTTTAAAAAGATTCAGTGTATTTTATAAAAGAAAATCAGGGGCATCTAATAGTGCAGGGGTGTCACTGAAGGCCTGGGGGCCAGATGCAGCCCATGATGTGCTTAGATCTGGCCCTTGGGGCCACCCTGGAAACAGCAAAGGATTGGATCGCGGAGCCTCTACCAGCAAAAATGGAGCTTGGGAGGGCATGCCAGGGTGGGTGTGGCCAACTCAACCTCATTCATATCAGGGGCACCTGTAGTGGTCCAAGTGCTCAGCCAGTAAAAATGGGTTCCAAAGCTCCGTTTTTGCTGGCAGAGGGTTGCAGGAAGCTGTCACAGTCGAAAATGGAGCTCGGGAGCCCATTTTCACTGCAGAGTGCTTGCCCCACCACAGGCGCCTCTGATACATGTGAAGTTGAGTGGCTACGCCCCCCTGCCCCCCCAAGGTCAAACACAACCCTGGTGTGGCCTTCAATGAAATCTAGTTTGACACCCTTGCAATAGTGAAGACTGTGCACATAGTATTTGCATATCACTCCACAATCAGTGGAATGGTGTACATAGTTTTTAAAGGCTGATTTATCCTAAGAATTCTATGATATGAACTGAGCAATAAAACTAATTCTGAGCAATAAAACTAGTCCTGAGAAAGCCCAGAAAGTTTTCTGAATTAACTTTAACCTTTGGAAAACTAAGCTTCCTCATCTCCATGATTTATATATCATCTAGGATCTAAAAATCAATAGAGCTATCTTGAATAAGGAGCTAATTTCCCTTTCTCAAGAATGAATAATAACATAGTTAAACATAAATCCATATTTATAAATTTCACAAAACCATCGGTCATCACAATGTCTGGATTTCAACTACTTCCACCCTACCTGCCTTCCTAATTTTATGTCACTCAAACATATTGTCAAATGGCACGTCTGGCATCAATTTTGGGCAACAACTTCAGCAGAAAATTACTCTGTCTATCCAAAACCAATCATATTCTGAGTTCATCAGAATCAATGAAGTAACATCTTTAAATTTTGCAACAAACAGTGCCCAGATTGCGAGCCCTCTCTGTGGGGGGGCAAGGATTCACCCCCAATAGTCAGCGATGGTACCTGCTGACTATATCGGGACGTCGGAAGCCACAGCCACTCGGTCTTGGAAGGGTTGAGTCTGAGCCTGTTCCTCCCCATCCAGACCCGCACGGCCTCCAGGCAGCGAGACATCACATCAAGGGCATCGTTGGGGTGGCCTGGGGTGCAGATATACAGCTGAGTATCATCAGCGTACAGATGGCACTTCACCCCAAAACCACGGATGATCTCACCCAGCGGTTTCACATAAATGTTGAACAGAAGGGGCAAGAGGACCGACCCTTGTAGCACTCCCTACGCAAGGCGCCTCGAGATTGACCTCTGCCCCCCTGCCAACACAAACTGTGGCGGTCGGAGAGGAAGGAGGAGAACCACTGCAAAACGGTGCCCCCTATTCTTAACCCCCTCAACTGCTGCAGCATGATACCATGGTCGATGGTATCAAAAGCCGCTGAGAGATCTAATAGGACTAGGACAGAGGAGCAATCCCTGTCCCGAGCCCTCCAGAGATAATCCACCAATGCGACCAATGCCATTTCTGTGCTGTACCCCTGCCTGAAGCCCAACTGGCACGGGTCCAGATAGATAGCTTCATCCAGGTGTCGGGGAAGCTGTCGTGCCACCACGCTCTCAACAACCTTCGCCACAAAACGAAGGTTGGAGACCAGATGGTAGTTGGCTAATTCAGCCGGGTCCAGGGAAGGCTTCTTGAGGAGGGGCCTCACTACCGCCTCTTTCAAGGCGGCAGGAAAGGCACCCCCACTCAGAGAAGCACTTATGATTCCCTGGAGCCAGCCTCGTGTCACCTCCCGGGAGGCCAGTACCAACCAGGAGGGACACGGGTCCAATAAACACGTGGCGGCACTAATTTTACCCAGAACCCTGTCCACATCCTTGGGAGCCACAGGATCAAACTCCTCCCAGATAATATTCTCAAGACCTGCCCTTGTCTCCTCCCCTGGACTCATCCAATCGGAGTACAAGCCATCCCAAATCCGAGCGACTTTATCATGCAGGAATTGCACAAAATCCTCAGCACGACCCTGCAAGGGATCTTCCCGCACTCCCCCCCGAAGGGAGTGGGTCACCCTAAACTGGGCGGCTGGGCGGTTCTCTGCAGATGCGATAAGAGTGGAAAAATAGTTAGATTTTGCCGCTTTTATCGCCACTAGGTAGGTCTTGATATAAGACCTCACCTGTGTCCGGTCAGAATCAGATTGATTAGTCCTCCAAATGCTCTCTAGGCGTCTTTTCCGACGCTTCATCTCTCTCAGCTCCTCAGAGAACCAAGGAGCCAATTGAGATCGGCATCAGGTCAGAGGCCACAAAGGCACGACACGATCCAAAGCTCTGGTGGCCGCCCTCTCCCAGGCGGCCACGAGCTCTTCAGTCGAGTCGTGTGTCAGAGTCTCAGGGAACGGCTCAAGCTCCGTCAGGAACCTTTCGGGATCCATCAGGCGCCTGGGACGGAACTATCTAATCGGTTCCGTCTCCCTGCGGCTGGGGGAAGCAGTAGGAAAGTCTAAGTGAAGGAGCGAATGATCTGTCCATGACAAGGGTTTAATATCTAGGGGTTTAATATCTAGGTCCCCTCTACCAAGATCATTCAACCACTGACCAGAGACAAAAGTCAAGTCCAGAGTGAGTCCCCCTATGTGGGTCAGGTCCATGGCTGTCATGGAAGCCATGAACTCCCGAGCCACCTCTGACGCCTCACCCATGGATGGAAGATACGTAGTCAGCAAACCCATCTGCAACCCACGGCCCCACTTCACAAAAAGGGACTCACATCCGGCTATCTGAGGAACAGTGGTCTCCCTCGGACAAAGACTTTCCCTAATAATCACCGCCACTCCCCCACTCCTCCCCTGGGCCCTTGGCTGATGAAATGCACGGAAACCTGGTGGGCACATTTCAACGAGGGGGACCCCCCCTCTTGGCCCAACCAGGTCTCCGTAATACCTGCCAGGTCCGCACCCCCCTCCAAAATAAGATCACAAATGAGGGGGGCTTTATTAACAACCGACCTGGCATTACACAACATCAGCCGCGGACCCTGGGCCTGAGACTCTGTACAACCCAGGCCACGAGTCGCGCATTGGGGGCCGGAGTGTGCAATTGCTCATAAACAGCGTGTGCGCACCCCCGACACATGATATGGCCCCCTGCGCCCGTCATACCTGCCCCTCCCACTCATTATTTCAATTACATTGCCCTTCCTGTCACCCCCCCTGTTCCCCGGATAAATTTCCTTTCCTGACCCCTCTGCTGCAGCCAATTGACCTATCACCCCGCTCAGTAGCTATCTGGACCCCTCCCAGGTCCACTTTTACAACCCCCTCCCTTCCTCCCGGGTCTCCTTAAAATTTTCCTTAAAAATTTAGATAAAAAACCCCTCAACCCCTTCTTCACTGCATGCCATCTCTCGGGATTCCAAAATCCGTCATCAAGATAGGCCCTTGATAACATGGAGGGCCAGGCCTGCGAGAGGGGGGAGTCTCGCAGCGCGAAGAGCTCAGCCAGTGAATACTTCCTATAGTCTGTCTGGGGAAGATGAACGAGTCCAAGGATTCAATGGTGCTGATTAAAAGGTCCAGGAGAGAAAGTTCACCATTCCGGCACGGGTCAACCGGACTCCACTGTCCTCTCACGACAGTGGAGAGGAGTCTCAGGCCGCTGCCCCGGGAAAGCAGTGACCAAGCCACCCTCTCACGGCAGCTGGTAACAGATCTTCTTCAGTGACAACTGCAACAAAAGTGACTCCCTTGGTGCCCATGCCCAGGTTTAAACGTCTCCTCACAGCAAGGCAGTACAGATGACAATGGTACTGATGATATAGCCGGAGGCAGGGGTCAGCTGTAGTTATTTTAAGGGGTAATGAGTCCAAATGTGGAAAGGGTCCAGTCAGGATAATAATGATCCCAACCAATGCCCACAACCGGGCCGCGATGGGAGAAGGGGAAGTGGGGAGGGGGGAGACGGATTGGGACGATAGGCCAGTCATAGCCCAGCTCTTCCCAACCCCTCCAGTCTCCACAAGGTCTTCTAATCCCCCCCCCAAGTCCCAAGGTCTGCAGAAGGGTCACCAATCAAGCAGCTCCAAGTCAGTCCGCCAGGACTCCCCTTTCCACGGCTGACAATAGACTAGTTGGAAAAGGTCTAAGTTCGAAAGTTCCACGGATACACGGCTGTCTTTAGAAGAGCATATGACAGCCGTGGCCAGGGGGGGCTTTTATCAGGTTCGCCTGATTCGCCAGTTACAGCCCTTTCTGGACCGGGACGCCTTGCGCACGGTCACTCACGTCCTTGTCACCTCCCGGCTGGACTATTGTAATGCTCTCTACATGGGGCTCCCCTTGAAGAGCACTTGGAGGCTCCAACTGGTCCACAATGCAGCCGCACGGGTGGTTATGGGCGCAACTCGTTGTGCCCACATGACACCCCTCCTGCGTGAGCTGCACTGGCTCCCAGTGGTCTTCCGGGTGCGATTCAAGGTGTTGGTTACCACCTTAAAAAGCGCTCAATGGCATAGGACCCGGGTACCTTCGAGACCGACTTCTGCCACCAATAGCCTCCCACCGGCCAGTTCGCTCCCACAGAGAGGGTCTCCTCAGGGTGACATCAGCCAAGTTATGTCGGCTGGCGACACCCAGGGGGAGGGCCTTCTCTGTGGGAGCCCCAGCCCTGTGGAATGAACTGCCCCCTGAAATTCGTAAGATCTCCGACCTCCGGGTATTTCGCTGTGCACTGAAGACCCTGTTGTTCTGCCAGGCCGGGCTATCAATATAACAATTTTAAATTAGGGTATTTTAAATTTTTGGGATTTTAAATTCAGCCGAATTTATTTAATAATTTTAAAGTTTAAATTGATATTTGTCTTGTGTTTTTAAATAGGCTGTACACCGCCCTGAGTCCTTCGGGAGAAGGGCGGTATAAAAATAAAATTATACTATACTTATAGTAAACTGCTCAGAGAGGCTTCATGTGAACAGGGGTAGGGAAGGCGGGGGGGGGGGGGTGGCATCTTGTAATGCCTGAAAATAAATCAGGAAAGAATGTTTAATATTTTTATCTTCATGATCACATTAATATTTCTAAGAATGATGTAGAGGTTTGTGAAACTGCTTTGGTGGAGGAGGAGGACTGGGAAGTCCATGTGTTCATACACAGATAAAAAATGCAAAAAGGAGAGATAAATTAAAAGCACCCAAACTGTTCAGGCCCTTAAGATAAACAAATGTGTTCAATATAAGAAAAGAACCTGTTATTTGAAGACCAAAGGAAAAGCTCACTAAGATTTTCAAAGCAGTTTAACTAATAGAAAACAGCATACAAAACCTCACTAATGGATTTTTTTTCTGATACAATGAAGCTTCTTTTCCTTTATTTATCAAACTTTCATTAAGTTATCAGTACTCCATATGCTATAGCTCTTAGGTTTTCAGATAAGAGTCCAAGCATCCTCCTACCTCCAGTGCTGTCACTGCATCTTATTGTTACAAGATATAAACACAACCAGCCCTTTCTGATAAGTAGAATCACAGCAAATTCAGCTAACCAGTAATTATAAAGTAAGAAACAAAAAAACCCAAAACAAAACACTGTAGTTTAAGTGTTAAACAAGTTTATACCATTTATTCTACAATTTCAATTCATCCATCCACCCATCCATCCATCCGTCAGTCCGTCCTTCCGTCCATCCGTCCGTCCGTCCATCCATCTATCCATCTATTGCTTACTTTAATCAAGTTATTAACATCTAGCCCAATTTAAATGGGAAGGTTGCCATCTGTTTAAGTGAGACATAGATTACATACAACAGACATAAAATGGAGTGGACACACAGGGACAAAAGAAAAATACACTCTTAACTTTCTTTGTTTTCTAAGTGGAATCTTTTCTCTTTAGACAAGAGAGAAAAAAGAGACTGCTTAAGAGAAGAGAGAGACTGCTAAGAATGAAAAAGAACATCAGATTTGTCTAAAGATGTTTGCTGCCAATCACAGATTCTGTCCAAAGAAATATTTTAACATCTCTTTGTCAGGAAATGGAAAAAATTCAGATCATTTATTTGATAGACAACAATAATCCAAAATTATAAGTATGGAATATTATTGCCTTTCCAATACTTTAGAGAAAATCTTTTTGCTGACTCCTTAATCAGTGTATTCATAATTCTTCCTATATTTAAAATATTTTATATAAAATTCAGAAGTACCTTCACATCATATTAATCTTTTAACACTATGTTTATAAAATACGATTGATAAACAGAACGAGACAACAATTGGACAAGACCATATCATATAGATTGTTGTGAGCTAAATAGAATTGTTAAATACATAATTATACTTATTCTGTATAAATAAATAAGTCATGTAATTATATTTATTTACAAGATTTATAGCTGCCTGCAAATACCATAAATTAAACCATTTTACATTGCCAATATAAACAGCATACTTTGGAGAGGTCAGGAATTGTGAAAAACAATATTTTGTCCAATTAATCTCAGTTTAAGATAAGAAACATAATACTGCAAGAATAAGAATTTAATATTCTTTATTTGATAATATGAGATATTGAAAATCTTTAATCCAGAGTTCTTATAAATAACTAATATATGCTTTAAAATATTCTATAATTGTCTATATTACAGATTTGGAATTACCCAAAACTCATTCTGATACTAATAGTAAAACTGAGTTTTATATACTATTAATTCATCTGAAGTATTTAACAGAATATAGAGCCATTTTAAAATTTTAGGTAATCTATCTGTCATGGACATTCAGATGCTTTGAAAACTAGATTGCTAATCTAAATCAGTTATATTCAAACTTGTTCAGGCTGTGCAACCTGTTAATTTAAAAAAAAATCCCGGAATCCCTGTTTTAAAAAAATATATTGTAATAGCAAATTGGCTATATTCAAATTAAGCTCTTTTATTCCCTTTGTCTGCAATGGATGAGTTCTTGTGGCACCCCTGGATTTTCTGAAATAGTTTAAACAATCCTGATTTAAAGAGATATAGTATCTCTACTTATTCACAACATCAATAAATCAATAAATGAAAATGCAACTGTCAAATTGGGATTATCCCATAATATTATATTTGTAGCAATAATGATTAGACTTATATACTGATTCAGTGTTTTGTAGTGCTTTACAACACTCTCTAAGCAGTTTACAGAGTCAGCAAATTGCCCCCAACAATCTGGGTCCTCATTTTATCCACCTCAGAAGAATGGAAGGATGGAAGGAAGGATGAATGGATGGATGGATGGATGGATGGATGGATGGAAGGAAGGAAGGAAGGAAGGAAGGCTGAGTCAACTTTGAGCTGGTCAGGATTGAACTGCTGGTAGTGGAATGCAGAGTTAGCCTGCAATACTGCATTTAACCACTGTGCCACCACAGCTCTGTATGTGAATAAAAGGCTGAAATTATACTTTTTTTTTAACATTTTCCAAATTGACCTTGTGACTCTTAATGCAGGAAATACAACAAAAGTATGAGTGGGTGACTTTGAGTTCGTCATTCACTCTCAGCCCAATTCACCTCAGAGGGTTGTTGTTATGGGGGCAAATAGGAGGAGAAAGCTGTGTTGGATATGTTTGCCATCTTGAATTATTTATAAAAATAATAAAGGTGGGGGATGGATGGATGGATGGATGGATGGAGAGAGAGAGAAAAGAGGGAGGAGAGGGGGAGAGAGAAAGGAATCACACTTCTTCCATGACAATTATAGAACAATGCAATTATAATTATAGTCTAGAAGATTTTGAAATCTATAAAGTTTCATGAAACTATATGAGTTATAGTGCCCATTCTAAACATAGAAAACATTAAACCTTTACAGAACTTTTCTAGGGAAGACGCTCCATACATTGGGTTCAACTATAGAAAATGTCCTGTTCTATGAAGCTATGGATCACCTTCAGTGTAAAATAATTGAAGACAAAGCTGGGGAAGAACTGAACTAAAGTCACCAAGTAATTCCAACAGACGTGTAAATAAAATAATTTTAAATCAAATTCTTAAAATGATTGTAGAGATGATTCATTCAGAACAGTTCCACAGACTAAGCAACTACATACAGAGACTTCAGGAAGACATGGTTTAGCAGCACCCTTTTATGGAGTCTATTGAATCACTCTCTTATTCTGCTATTGTGCTTCTATTATTTTATTACACTATTGTGCTTCTATTGTAACAGGTCCTCATCATTACTAATTATTCTAGCTCTTATTCAAAATGAAGCAAGCCCAGAGCACCTAATCAACTGGAAGTTCTTTATTCACTTGCAACCTCTTCAACCCCTGGATAATCTCCTGAAGAACATAAGCAAATGAAGAGTTGATTTCTCAGGATAAATGAGCCATGAATCTGCATAAAGAAACTATGAATCTTCATAAAAGAATTAGTTTTTCTGGGGGAAAAACCAAGCAAAAGAGGTTTGTGACATTTTAAAGACTAACCCATTTATTATCAGACAGTGCTGATGTTTATGGATTAAGACTATCCATCAGATCCAGCTGTACTTTCTTAATGTTAACATTCTGGATATTGTTTTGTTGATCACAAATGTAACAACATGAGACTTTGTAATTTTTTGGCAGCTAAATTTAGCACTTTTAGTAAAAAATTTCCAAAATAACTATAAATTGAGCTATGTTTAGCTGGACTGGTTCACAGGACAGGACAATAAAGTTAAAAAATAAAAATCAGTTTCTCAATTAAGCAAAATGGAAAAACATTATCTGTTGAGAAACCCTCAGTTATAACCATGATTCAGTTTGAACCAAGAGACATTAGCTTTGCAGACTGCAACTTTAAGACAGAAATGTTATTAATTCTCTCTGGTAATCATTCTACCTTTTTTCACTGTACCCTCATTTTTAAGAGGGGTGTCAGAAATATCCTCATATGCAGAGAAAATGTAAAGAAAGCCAGCATAATATATTTGTTAAATTGTTGGAAACATGCCAGAGAGATACAGTTCAAGTCCTCCCTCAGCTAAGAACTTGCAGGGTAGCAGGTGCCTTTGGGCTGGTCACTCTGAACTCAATTTGCCTCACAGGGTTTTTGTTATAAAGAAAATAGTCCTCCTAGGAGGAAGGTATCTATATTATTTCCAGGAAAGGTAAGATATAAATAAAATTAATAAATTTGTTTGTTTGTTACATTTGTGTGCCACCCATCCCATATAGAGGCAGCTCTATGTGGCTTACAAACATTATTTATTTTTATTTTTATTTTATTTCAAATTTATATACCGCACCTTCTCCCAAGGGACTCAGGGCGGTGTACAGCCAGATAAGAACATACAATACAAACATTAAGAACAATTAAAAGAATATATATTAATTTGGCCCCAGTTTAAAATGACAAACCAATTAAAAATTAAAAATTTAAAAATATGTTAAGCCAGCCCGGCTTGATGAAAAAAGAAAGTTTTAAGGGCACGGCGGAAGGCACCAAGGTCTTGGATTCTCCTTATCTCAGGGGGCAGCTGGTTCCATAGGGTAGGTGCCCCCACAGAGAAGGCCCTCCCCCTGGGGGTCACCAGCCTAAATTGTTTGGCTGATGGCACCCTGAGAAGGCCCTCTCTGTGGGAGTGCACGGGTCGATGGGAGGTTGTCGGCAGCAGCAGGCGGTCTCGAAGATAACTAGGTCCTATGCCATGGGATAAAGGTGGTAACCAATACCTTGAAGCGCACCCGGAAGACCACTGGGAGCCAGTGCAGCTCGCGCAGGAGCGGTGTTATGTGGGAGCACCATGCAGCTCCCGTAATTACCCGCATGGCCGCATTGTGGACCAGTTGGAGCCTCCGGGTGCTCTTCAAGGGGAGCCCCATGTAGAGAGCATTGCAGTAGTCCAGGCGAGAGGTGACGAGGGCATGAGTGACTGTGCATCTGGAATCCCGATCAAGAAAGGGTCGCAACTGGCGAATCAGGCAAACCTGACAAAAAGTCCCCCTGGCTACAGCCGTCAGATGTTCCTCCAAGGACAGCTGCGTATCCAGGAGGACTCCCAGATTGCGCGCCCTCTCCGAGGGGGCCAAAGACTCACCCCCAATAGTCAGCGATGGAGTCAGCTGACTATATTGGGATGCCAGGAACCACAGTCACTCAGTCTTGGAAGGGTTGAGCTTGAGCCTGTTCCTTCCCATCCAGATCCACACAGCCTCCAGGCACTGAGACACCACTTCAAGGACATCGTTGGGGTGGCCTGGGGTGGAGATGTACAGCTGGGTGTCATCAGCGTACTGGTAGTACTTCACCCCAAAGCCATGGATGATTTCGCCCAGCAGCTTCACATAAATGTTGAACAAAAGGGGTGAGAGGACTGACCCCAAGGCACTCCACAGATGAGAGGCCTCGAGGTCGACCTCTGCCCCCTGCCAACACAAACTGCGACCGGTCAGAGAGAAAGGAGGAGAACCACCGTAACACGGTGCCCCCCATCCCCAACTCTTCCAACCGGTGCAGCATGATACCATGATCGATGGTATCAAAAGCCGCTGAGAGGTCTAACAGGGCTAGAACAGAGGAGCAACCCGTCCCGAGCCCTCCAGAGATCATCTACCAACCCAACCAATGCCGTTTCCATGCTGTGCCCAGGCCTGAAACCCGACTGGAACGGATCTAGATAAGATGTTTCCTCCAGGAATTGTGGAAACTGTCGCGCGACCACTCTCTCAAGAACCTTCGCCACGAAGCAAAGTTTGGAGACAGGACGGTAGTTGGCCAATACTGCCGGGTCCAGGGAGGGCTTCTTGAGGAGAGGCCTCACCACAGCCTCTTTCAAGGCTGTGGGGAAGTAACCCTCACTCAATGAAGCATTAATAATTCCCTGGAGCCAGCCTCGTGTAACCTCCCAGGAAGCCAGTACTAACCAGGAGGGACAGAGATCCAGTAAACATGTGGCTGCACTAAGTCTCCCCAAAATCCTGTCCATGTCATCAGGGGTCACAGAGTCAAACTCTTCCCAGATAACGTTCTCAAGACTATTCCTCGCCACCCTGCCCGAATCTACCCAGTCAGAGTCCAAATCCCCCTGGATCTGAGCGATTTTGTCATACAGATATTGTCCGAAATCCTCAGCCCTGCCTTCCAGGGGGTCCTCCCGCACTCCCGGTTGAAGCAGGGAGCGGGTCACCCTGAACAGGGCGGCCGGACGATTCTCTGATGACGCAATAAGAGCAGAAAAGTAATTAAACTTTGCCGCTTTTATCGCCACTAAGTAGGTCTTAATATGTGACCTTACTAGTGTTCGGTCAGATTCAGCAAGACTGGCCCTCCAACCGCTCTCCAGGCGTCTTTTCCAGCGCTTCATCTCCTTCAGTAAACCAAGGAGCCGCGAGGGATCGGCACCGGGTCAGAGGCCGCAGAGGCACGACTCGATCCAAGGCCCCAACAGCCGCCTGATCCCAGGCGGCCACCAGGTCCTCGGCCGAGTCATGTGCCAGATCCTCAGGAGGTGGCCCAAGCTCCATCTGGAACCTCTCAGGATCTATCAGGCGCCTGGGGCGGACCCATCTTATTGGCTCCGCCTCCCTGCAGCGGGGTGTAGCGGTTCGAAGGTCCAGGCAAAGGAGGGGGTGATCTGACCATGACAAGGGTTCCATGTCTATATCCCCTATAACAAGACCACTCAACCACTGGCCAGAGACAAAAATCAAGTCCAATGTGTGACCCCCCTTGTGGGTGGGGCCATGAACTAGCTGGGTCAGGTCCATGGCCGTCATGGAAGCCATGAACTCCCGAGCCATCTCGGACGTTTCACCAATGGACGGCAAGTTGAAATCACCCATGACCATAAGCCTGGGTGTATCAACTGCCACCATGGCTATCACATCGGGGAGCTCGGGCAGGGCCGTTGCCATGCGGCAGGGAGCCAGGTATGCAAGCAACAAGCCCATCTGAACCCCATGACCCCATCTCACAAAGAGGGATTCACATCCGGCAATCTGTGGCACAGTGGTCTCTCTCGGACCAAGACCTTCATTAATAATAACCGCCACCACCACCCCTCCCCTCCCCTGGGTCCTCGGCTGATGGAATGCTCTGAAGCCTGGTGGGCACATCTCAACTAGGGGGACCCCTCCCTCCGGGCCCAACCAGGTCTCCGTAATACCCGCCAAGTCCGCTCCCCCCTCCTGTATAAGATCGTGGATGAGGGGGGCCTTATTTACCACGTACATGGCATTGCACAGCATCAGCCGAAGGCCCAGATTCTGAGTATCCGAGCCACCTAGTATCCAAGAAGAGCCTTGGAGACCGGGGCGCGCAATAGCTCTCAAACAGCGAGTGCGCTCCCCCGACACGTAATATGGTCTCCTGCTCCCGCCATATCTGCCCCTCCCATCCCCCATGCTAATGGTCCATCCCTCATTGGTATAGCCCTCCATCCCCTCCCCAATCCCTCGTCCAGCACCCTCCAAACCGTTGCCCCGTGCCGGGCTCGGCTCCGACCGTAGTGGATTCCCCCCCCCATCCCCTTTGGTCATTCTCTCAGTTTCCCTTAAAAGATTGTTAAACCCCCCCACCCTGAACCCTTTAAAATCTTATTAAAAAAACTTCCCCAAAAAATCCCACAAGCCCTTCCTCGCACCATGCCATCTCTCAGGATTCCAAAATCCGTCATCGAGATAGGCCCTCGATAAAGTGGAGGGCCAAACCTGCGAGAGGGGGAAATCTCGCAGGGCAAGGAGTTCAGACACTGAATACATCAAATTGTTAGGGGTGAGAAAAGTCCATGGTCGGGAGACCACCATGATGTTATAGTACAGGGGGAAAAGTTCCAGTCCATGGCACAGGCAACTGGGCTCCATTGCCCTCTCACAGCAATGGAGAGAGAGATATATGCCATCCGACCCCCAGAAGTTTCTTGGCCAACCGTCCTCTCACAAAGGCCGACCAATAAAACTTTGATGGACAACGGGAGTGAAGGCAGCCATACACCGACTAAAATTAGAATTAAAATTAAAATTAGTAAACATTAAAAGGGACAAAACAACTTTTTTTTTCTTTAATTTATATGCCGCCCTTCTCCGGAGACTCAGGGTGGCTTACAATGCGTTAAGCAATAGCCTTCATACTTTTGTATATTTATACAAAGTCAGCTTATTGCCCCCACAATCTCATTTTACCTACCTTTGAAAGGATGAAAGGCTGAGTCAACCTTGAGCCTGGTGAGATTTGAACTTGCAGTAATTGCAAGCAGCAGATGTTAATAACAGTGCTTTAGTCCACTGTACTATCAGGCTTTATTGTGATTGTAATGATTATTATCATTATTATTTAATGATAATAATTTATCATTAAAAGATGGGGAAAAGGGAGCACGAAGAACACGGGGAGCAATGGGGTCTTCTCTTACTTCAATAGCCAATTCCAGAGTGATACCCACTCATCCTCTTGTGGCTCCAGGCCAACTGGCAGAGCAAGATCTTTAGGCCCTTATAGAAGGTCAGGAGGGTTGGCATGTTTCTCATTTGGGGGGGGGGGGGGGCACAAGATGTTTCAAAGGGCAGGAGCCATGAATAAATGGTAAAGAATTGTAAACTAGTTCAAGTCTCTCTATGTACAATGTAATACATAACTATTAAGCCAGAGCAAATCTTTCAGACATATTTTGATAGTAGCAACACCAGAAGCAAAGTGCCATTTCTTGGCTGGATCCTCTGGTGATTCAAAATGGCCTTCTGAGATGCATCACACAAGTTTCCAAGATGGTCACCATATATTTTTCTTCAACTACTTCCATGGCTATATTCTTGGAGAAGATGTGATTGTCATGACACCCTGAACAATAGTGCATTGCTTGTGGCTTTGCTGCAAAGGCCCTTCAAAAGATTTACACAGTCCTACTAAATATGAAAAAATAGTTTTTGTTGGAATAATCTGATCAAATAATCTAAAGTACCATGCAGAATAAAAGACGCCACGTCTGTTCTTCAGCAATTGTACATACAGTATTATGAAATAAACATTTAATTAATACCTATTTAAATAACCAAATTGTTGGCAAGTTACTATTTTCTTCCCAGCTGTCTTTCAGATAAACAAAGAAAACACCAGGTAAGAAAACAAAATGCTGAGAAATTAATTATTCCGTAGAAATAAACCAAATTACCCTTTTTCACTCAAGTCTTCTATTTGAAACAATAGCAGCACTTTCATCCTAAAACTTCAAAGTGCATAACAAAATATTACATCAGAGTAAACATAGGGCTGAAAGATTTATAGAACATCCACAGGAATGGATTTTCCCTCCCCTTTTTTAACAAAATTGTTTTGTTTATTACTAACCTTTGAAAAGCCTAAAAGAAGGGAAAGTATAGGCTACAGAAGTAAAACTTTTTATGTGTAAGCAACATTGGAGCTTTGTCAGGCAGCTGGTTTGGGTAGAATGTGTTACATGTAGCCCAATGTGAGTAATAATATATCTCAAATAAAAATCAGCCCATGAATATACATAATCCAAAAGGTAATTCTCCCAATCTCTGAAATGTAATGGAGCTACTCTAGATCACTGAGGCATGAATATTTACCGTATTCAGGCTTTACTGCTCTCGATCTGGGTTCAATTTTGCAAATTAAAATGAGAGCTGTGTGGATAGAGAGATTAAAGTGCATCCCAACGCTTGCCTGTTTCCTTGGTGTGGCAGTGGTGATCTGGTTACCGCTCTGTTAGGTTATTTCTTTTTACTTAGCAGAGTAAGTCAGAAGCAATTGAGAATGGAGGATAGAGGTCGCAATTAGTTCACCATCTTGTAGTAAAAAGAGCAATTAAAAATAAAACAATACCAAAACCACACTGCCGTCATAACACAGAAATCAGGAGTTAAAATAAATTCAGTCCTTTAGAAATAACATTTTTAAATGCTTTCAAAATTACTGGGAGGGGAAAGCAATTTTTGTATTAATTTCTCTATGGAAATAAATTTCTATTTTTTATCAAACTGTAATATTATTTTAATGTAAGAAATTTGGTGTCAATTAACACATCCCAATGAAAGGAGCCAGCAAAATAAAGAATCAAAAACAATTCCACATAAGTTTGCTTTCATTAGTAATGTTTACCTATGCCAGATTTTGCTTGAAATCTGGTAAAGTGGGCCACTTTAAATGTGAAGCTAAGCCAAATTATTCAAATATAAGATGCTTTTAAAAGATACTGAAAAATATAGTGTAGTATCTCAGTGCTGCTTTTTGTGAATAGAAAACAGCTTTTTATATATCTTGGCCAAAAGAAACCAAAATTAAAAGGAAGCATTTTTTAAACAATACAATCTGAAAATGCAAGAAATTAATCTTTCAAAAATATGTGAAAAACTAGTTTTCAGAATAATAAAACACCTGCAACTTTGCCTTTTTGAAATTCTGGAATACAGGATATAAAGATTTTATTATCAGTATTTCTATTGTGGTCATTTGTATTTCTACAAATGAGTAATGATGCACTTGCACAGACAAGCCACTGTAATAGAAAAAATAGGCTCATCCTGCTAACTTTTTCTAAACTCAAATACAGAAAAATATTAAAGGAGGCTTAAAAGAGGCTCAAAACAAAAATGACTTTAACATAGCTAACATTTTCAGCACAAAAGAAAAATTCATTCAGGCAGGAACCCCAAAACTGTATTTATCATGGTGAAACATCATGTAGAGTAGCCCTACAGTGAGATAGGTGGCAAATAAATTTAACAAATAGTATCAGTACAGTCTGAACATCTGGCTGACTGTGCAATAAACCATAATAATATACTGTATTTTTCAGAGTATAAGACGCTCCGAAGTATAAGACGCACCTAGCTTTGGGGGAGGAAAACAAGAAAAACAAATCTGCGTCTGCCTCCCAGCAATTTGCCTCCTTGCAGCAAACAGCAAACAGTACAGATGATATACACTGTTTGTGATGTATTTTTGTGCATGTGTGCCTGACCCACAGAAATAGCAAAGAATTGGAGAACTGTACATTATGGCAGTATATTAATGCCAGAACATTTTCTTAAATGTAGTCACACTAACTCCTCCCAATTATTTAAATAGATCTACTCCAAATATGCCTAAGTCAGGGTCTAACTCAGCTGCCTTATCTTAATACTACAACAGGACACTGTTACATTTCAGACTATACCTGTACAGATGCTGTTAAAATTGATGTGGCTTTCTGGAAGTATACGTTACTCTCTGCTATTTAAAAGAAGATACAATAGCACTGGGCCTCTTCAGTTCAAGTATTTATTTTAAAAAGCTTCGTCATTTTCTTAAGTTGTGTAGAACAATAATAAAGCAGTCTTTAAAAAATAAGTCTAATAATTTGAACATTCCATAGGCATTTATAGTTATTGACTTACCTCCCTGCAGCAAACAGCAAACAGCCAGTTTCAGTTTCAGCACAGCCTGATTAGCACAAGAAAATAAAAATCTGCCTCTGCCTCCAAGCAGTTTGCCTCCTTGCATCAAACAGCCCGCTTCAGTTTCAGTTTTAGTACAGCCTGATTAGCACAAGCAGCTAATAATTTCAGGTTGCAGGGATTGCCATAGTATATTGCCACCTGCCTGCAGCCTGAGTCAGCTGATGGTCGGGAGGATAATCAGTTGCTTGTGCTAATCAGACTGTGCGCAGTTTGCTGCAAGGAGTCAAATTGCTGGGAGGCAAAGGCCAAAGGGTGGGGGTGGATGGGCGGGGCTATAGACGCACCCAAGTTTTTACCCTCTTATACTCCGAAAAATACAGTAGTATATTTTGATACACAGTATGCCAATTGGCCATTTTTAGCCCATAAGCAACATTCTGGAACCAAAGGGATACTGTCATTTGAAAACTTTCACCCGCAGTCTTAATAAACAATTCAATAATTTTCTTTCTACTTTCTTAAAAGCCCCAGATGTGTTCCACACATCAAAAGTGCCTAACTTATACAGTTAAAAGTAAATCAAGGGCTTTTGTTCCAAGTCATCTTTGATGAACTAATTATTCCTGGATGTTGCTTAATGAAATATTATTTTTACACATTAAAATATTTTACAGAATGAGTTCTTTGAGTAATAGGAAAGGTCTGATCCTGGCTTATAAATTTTAACATTTTCTTCAAAATACATTAAATATTACTCAAAACTCTCTACCACCAGCAATGGGTGATAATAGTAACCAAACTAATTTACACGGTAACTAAAATAAATTGCTCTGTTTTTCTTTCATGGAAGTGAAGAGGGGGGTGGGGGAGAGATGACAAGTTCTGTAGACTTCATCTCAATGCCAAAACAACAGCTTTCTCTTAGGTTGCGCACTGTATTTAATTGTCAAATATTCCACTTGAAATATGCAAACTTGGATTATGTAAGAGAGAACACCATTAATATATTATGAACATATACTAAAATTGGAACGATACAGAGAAGATTAGCATGGCCCCTGCGCAAGGATGACACGCAAATTCGTGAAGCGTTCCATATTTTTATTTGGGCTGGGAAAAAACCCAGAATAAAAATGAAAATTATACAAGATACACGTGAAAGAGGGGGTCTCAAAATGCCTAATTTAAGACTATATTATGAAGCTGCGGTCTTATCACAAATTAGTGACTGGTTTAATTTAACTGAGGGGAGAATTTTGAATCTAAAAGGTTATGATTTGTTATATGGATGGCATGCCTATTTGTTATATGACAAAAAAGTGGATAAAGTATTTAAGGCTCATATACTTAGAAATGCTTTGTTGAGGGTTTGGAAAAAATATCAATATAAGTTAAATTATAAGATACCTGTATGGGCAAATCCTAGACATGCAATAGAAAATATAAGTATAGAACAAAAACAGGAGGTGATTACTTATAAAGAGCTTCTTATTATGGAAAGGGGGGTAATGTATTTGAAATCTTTAGATACATTGAGAGAAGAAGGTATAATTTACACATGGTTTCAGTATGGTCAGCTTCAAGCTAGATGGAAGGAAGATCAAAAAACTGGCTTTGGGCAAAATGAGGAGAATTTGGTAAAACAAATTAGAGATCAAAAACAAATGCATATTAAAAGGTTGTATAATGCTTTATTGGAAATAAGACTCTGAGACGGAACTGGTTAAAGACTGTATGATTAAATGGGCACAAAACTTTCAAGAGCCAGTAATGATGGGGACTTGGGAAAAGATTTGGATTAGAAATGTGAAATTTACACAAGCACAAAATTTAAGAGAAAACTTTTATAAAATGTTTTATAGATGGCACTTAGATCCCAAAAAATTATCATGTATGTATCCTAATGTGCAAGCTAAATGTTGGAGATGTGACTGTGATGATGCAACTTATTATCATATATGGTGGACTTGTAGAAAAATCAAAGCATTTTGGATAAAGATTTGGTGGGTGATGCAGAATATTCTTAAAAAGAGACTGAAATTTACTCCACAGTTGTTCTTATTGGGTATAACTATGGACTGTACAGTTGCAGAGACTAAACTGATTTTGAACTTCATAACAGCAGCAAGATTGTTGGTAGCACAACATTGGAAGAAGGGCTTTTTGCCTACTATTGATGACTGGATATTGAAAGTAACTAATTTAGCTGAAATGGCTAAAATTTCAGCATATTTGAAGGATCACACACAAGAAAGGTATATACAGGATTGGAGAAGATGGATTGATTATATACAAAATAAGTATCAGACCAAAAAATATCAAATAGCTTATGAATGATTTCTTTTATCTGTATAAGCGCTATATAAGTGATATTAGAAGTTTTATGTCCAAGAAGCAGGATTTTATATATGGGGGGTTAAGAATTTTTTTTTTAAGGGGGTGTTAGTTTAATGATTGGTTAAGCAATTTAGTTTATCGTTAAAAGTCAATAGAAATACCTTGTGTTCTGCTCTGGGACGTCAGGGAGGGGGAGGGGGGGTTGGGTGGGAGGGTTGTGGGGAAATTGTGTTTGTTTTAAAACTATATATATATATATATAATGAACTCTTATAAACCTCCTAAAAACATCATTTTCTGCTAATGAACATTTGGCTTTTAATTATAACATAATGGAAAGAAAAAGTTATTTTAACCACATTAATTTTGTGTTCTTTCTCTCAAAGAAATATGAAAATCCAGAGAATACATTAAAATGTAGTAACTTTTTTAGTACCACCACTGAACACAAAACGTTCTGAGAATAATGATTTCTAAAAACCAAACATTTCCCTTTCCTTCATTTTAAATATGAACATATTATAACTTGACCAAGAAGAATTAATACTGTAATTTATCAAGACTTAAGACACCAAACTGGTAAAAATGGCATTCCAGTATAATCCTGTTTAGTACAGTGGACTAAAGCACTGTTATTAACATCTGTTGCTTGCAATTACTGCAAGTTCAAATCTCACCAGGCTCAAGGTTGACTCAGCCTTCCATCCTTTCAAAGGTAGGTAAAATGAGGACCCAGATCGTGGGAGCAATAAACTGACTTTGTATAAATATACAAAAGTATGAAGGCTATTGCTTAACGCATTGTAAGCCGCCCTGAGTCTCCGGAGAAGGGCGGCATATCAATTAAAGCAAAAAAAAAAAAAAATGAAATCTCTATGTTTACCAATCATAGAATGTCATTCAATAAAGAATGTCAGAACATCAATTTTCTTCCTGTTTCTGAACATCTAACTTTAATGTGAATTTGAAAATGAATTTTAATTTGAAAATGACATTATAATTCCATTAAATTGGTCAGGAATAAACCCACTGGGGTTCAGTTGGATATTTCCAAATGTGTACAGATTTTTCAATCTAAGTTATTTCCAATGCTTAGTCTCAGTATTACAAGTCTTTAAAAGAGGACGGGGAAAACCCAACAGTTCAGTGAGTAATCCTTCTCTAATTTAAGTCCTAGATATCATGGGTTCCAGCCAACAATGTCACTTCTCCAAATCTACAAAACAGGATTGTTCACTCTTCAGAAAAGATATAGAAGGCATTCTGGAAATTAAATGAAGAAGGAAATTCTGTTCTGCCAAAATTATCAGTTCTATATTACTTATGAATGGACAAAGTTGGATATAACCCCATATCAAAAATTAAGCAGGTCCCCCAAGCAATATAAATTGACTCATTGACAGCTGAAAAGCTTGATCCAACCCTTGCAATCTGATTAACAGATATAAACAAAGGTTCTCCACTTATTGATAACATTTGTTAAAATTAAATTGTCACATTGCTTAGTTTATATATACAGTTTTGTTTACATAAGCTTCCTTTAAAGCACAAAAGTATACTTGTTATAATAGTTGGTCTTTTTAAAAAAGGACCATTTTTTTAATAATACTGAATATACTGTATATAATAAGCATGCAGATTTATTAAACTTGCAGAAGAAAAGTTGTCCAGAATTAGTCCGAATAGTTAAACAGGACAAATTGCTTATTACATTCTGTTCCTACTATTTTAAGAGCATGTAAATGCTAATATTTACTCTAAAATTATTATGTTTTAATATATCATCCGTATGCCTAACCTCTTACATTATGCTGGGAAAATACCACATTTTTCTATGTACATTTTGGAAATCTTGGTAAAAATCTGTATCTCAGTCAAGTTATAATATTTGCCAACCATAGGAGAAAAGAATTTGTCCCTGAATCCAAAGATTCAGGGACTGAATCTAGCCTGCATGTTGAACCACATGAGAACCTGTATTTAAGGATGCTTACACAAATGTATTTTGTTATTGCTACACATGGAAAAATAATTTAATTATCAAAAGCAACGTTAACAACAACATTCAGATTTAGGCCATTCTCTAGAGTAGAGAAAAAAATACTTATATAGTAGACTCTATGGACTTGTAATTAGAGAGGCAATAGTGGAATTCATATATATTCTAAATGTTTTGATTTCAACTCCAATCAGCCTACCCAAAACCAAGGGAATATATGTATCACAACACCTCTGGAGAATACTCAGTTGCCTGTGTTAAGTCCAATATTGATACAGCCCTGGGCAAGGTCCCCTTATTATTTTGTATCATCTAATATCCATCCAAAACAAAAAATAAATAGTAAAATGCAAAAAATGTTTTTACTGAAAAGAAAAAGCAAGTAAAACAGGTATAGCAGACCTTTACTGACCTTAAAACACATATTTTTTTAAAAAAAACTTTCTCAAAAGTCTAAAAACGTTAAGAACCCATATTTTTTCATCATCACATGTCTATTCTGCCTGTATTACTCTGGCTAATAAAAAAACATATCATAGCATAAAACCATGAATAACAAAAAAGCTGGAAACAGAATTTAAAATGTAAGGGAACGGTATTAGAATTTAAGCAGTTAACAAGATGGAGAGAAAAAGCAACAGGTATCATCATTCTACCCATGTTAAGTTTAGAAAAACACTCAGGATTGCATTCTCTTGCACATTCCTCCCTCCCTCCCATGTGGATGGAAGGATTTGACCAATCTGAGTTCAATCATTCTTTGTCATTTCATCAAACCATAAATAGATTTATAATGAACTCTGATTAATTTAACAAGTTAGATTTATAATTACGGTTTATTGATTGATTGATTGATTTTATTTCTATACCGCCCTTCTCCTGGAGGATTCAGGGCGGTGTACAGCCTGATTAAAAGCACAAAGACAGACAAAAATTTAAAATAATTTAAATTATTAAATGATAAGGCTCAATTTAAAACCCCAGATTTAAAATCCCATATTTTAAAACCCAATTAAAATCTTTACCTTGATAGCCCAGCCTGGCAGAACAACAAGGTTTTGAGGGCACAGCTAAATACACGGAGATCAGAGATTTTACGAATTTCTGGGGGCAGCTCATTCCAAAGGGCAGGGGCTCCCACAGAGAAGGCCCTCCCCCTGGGTGTCGCCAGCCAACATAATTTGGCCGATGGCACCCTGAGGAGACCCTCTCTGTGGGAGCGAACTGGCCGGTGGGAGGCTATTGGTGGCAGAAGACGGTCTCCAAGGTATCCAGGTCCAATGCCATGGAGCGCTTTTAAGGTGGTGACCAACACCTTGAATTGCACCCGGAAGACCACCGGAGCCAGTGCAGCTCGCTTATTGATTGATTGATCATATTTATTCCATTTATCCCATCTCAAAACAAGCAACTTGGTTTGAAGTTATCTTGTTTTTGAAACTGTTTTGTTTCAACTTGTTTTGAAAATAATTCATGTAACTGAAACAAAACATGGGAAAAAGGGAAGGAAGAATGAACTAAAACATGTATGGGCAATTATTTGGTGGCTATGAACTATATTTATTTTAAAAAAGCTGAAAGCCATTAAATGAATAGGCTGGGTACTAGGGATTTTCAATTTCTTTTTTATTTCTGAACTAAAAATGGTTATTTTGGAGCTTATATCATAGTTTTCTTATTTTTCACCTCAGAATCAGTCAATGAAAATTTCCTAGGCTGCAACAAGTTTATACAGAGACTACACATAGCCCTGGAACCTCAAGTTCTTCATCCCAGTATTAGTTCACTACTTAACAGATAAAATTTAGGTCTGAAGTGTTCCTTCTAGAACAACAATTACAGAACTATTCCTTCCTACTGTTACTTTTTATGCAAAGCAAGAGGAATTAATAGAGTAAGAGATGAAGGGAAATCAGAGATATAAGAATCCAGAATTCCCAGGACAATGAGAGACAGTCTCACTGAGATAATTTCCAATATAAAATTTTAATGTCCAAAAAATCAACTAAATCTAGAGAATATGAACAAATTCTTATCTACCATATACTGTACACTCATATATTTCGTGCTTTTATATCTGCCCATAATTAACATCAGGCAGCCAGATATATAAGATGATCAAAGTTAACCATAAAAACCTACAGGACATCAATCTATACTACATTTTTTTTCAAAACACGCTAGGAATTAAGATTAAAGATTAAGCAATGCTTTATTCATCTATGCCAATTTGTTTCAAATATTTCTGTTTAAAAACACATATCCTTTCTGCAATGGCAGAAGAGCATTTTAGAACAAATAAAACTAGAAACTAGGAAAGGTGGAAAGAAAGGATTGTGGTACTGATCTTTTTCCTCATTTGCAGACAATTACTTCGAAACAGTTAATAGGCACAAAAATAATTCCAAAAATGAGATATGTTAGCATCAATTAATTTAACTCGCATAGCAAAATGTTTTTTCAGAGTTGAGAGATCTAGGCCACACATGGGGCATCATGATTTGTACAATGATTTAATAGACTTTAAAATTTACAGTTACACTTACAACAACAGTATGGTCTGTCAGTGCGCATTTTTTGTGGAGAAATATCCTACAAGTGCAGATTAGCAAGAACGGATGCAAAATCTAAACAATATAATATACTTTTTTTAAAGATAAAGCAAACTGGTCATGCTTATTTTTAATTCTGACTTGTTCTTATTTATCACTTGTCAAAATTACCTTGGCAGAGATAGAAAAGTTCCATTTAAAATTTGGAAGAACCATGTGAGCTACACAATAATGGGAGATATAAATAAACTATCTAAATCAATGTAAGACAGCTTTGTTCATATATTAAAAGCATTACAATTCAACAATTTGGAATTCCAAATGAGCAAGAGGCTGCAACACATTCCAGCACATGCAACTAGCATGTCTTTATTATGGAAAGAATTAAAATGGGACATTTGGGAATCTTTTTGTGAAAACCTGAATCTCAAAATATACTCCAAACAGTTAATACAATTGAAGGAGAAATGGAATTCATTATTTGCAGGAGCTAAATAGACACATTACCACAAAATCTGCAGGGAAATATTTGTACTTATATCACACAAAAGCTACAAAGGGAAACATATTTTTACTTCTAAGATCAGCATTAGAGATAAGTAAACACACAATTCCATGTGATGCAAATCCACCCTGTAGGACTGCAACACAGAATAATGTAATCGCATAAAAAACAGCAGCAAGTACACATTTGGTCACAAAATGTGTACTTTCATAATGGGGAACCAACTGAATGGGAAATATTTTAAGATAAATGCAGGTGTTCTCATCCAAATACATTTCTTACAATATAGGAAAATGGCTTCTATACTGCAAGTTCTGCCCATATCAGACAGTGTAAATTCAATTGTTTCTTCGTACATCAGAACAGGATTTGGAGATGAAGCATACCTGACTATAAATCAGGAAATAACAGACTTAAAATGTGAAAAATTCACATACATGCTTTAAAAAGTGATTATATGCTTCAATTCCTTGAAGAGAGATTGTGCTAACAAAGTCCTCTCTCGGTTTTAAAAGGTTGTAATAAGCCTCAATTTTCCTTTCTTAAAATTATTCTGAACTGTGCTTGTTATTCTTCTGTTCATAAAATATTCAAATATATATTTATCCTAGAAAAGTGCAAAAACTTAATGCACAGACCTATCAAACCAATGTCTTTTGTAATTTGATTGTTCTTATTTATAAACTGGAAGAATGTTAGAAATGAAAGAATGTTGGTAGAAACAAGCAAATTAACCAATTAACCTTGCACATCTCACTTATACTCTTATATGTTGTGAAAACACCAAGAACAGAGCACCAGTTGCACCAGTTAAGCTATCCACATTCATTAACTTAGTACACTAAGTACACTACATTTTTCATAATATTTAACCCTGAATGAAGAAATAAGTGCTTCTCTGATTCCTTAGTGCTCTTTTCCCTTGAATTACGAGGGAAGGAAAAAAGACATTTTCAGGTGTCTTTACAAAGTTGCAGTACTCTATTATCAGAGCTCAAAATAAGAATAAAAAATACTACTTCCCAGTTTGAATTGATCGCATAATAGCAACTGCCAGGATCCTCAAAAATAATAGCTGCTACAAAATAGTATTAGGTAGTTTAAAGGCTTTTATAATTTACCTTTAGTAATAATTTATATGCCTTTTGACCAAAACAGAAAAAAGTAACTTCAGCAACAGTTTTATTCCTTTCTAAATTCCTACTATCTTTGTATATAAAATTGCTAAGGAGCATTCTGTATATGTTCATTTTTCTTTTCTAAGTATTTGTTGCTCTGGAACTACAGAGAAAGGAAATCACTTTGTAATTTAACATTCATTCAGCTCTAGTAATTTTTCTATAAGTCTTTGGCTCCATCTGCTGACTTTTAATGTTCAAAATAATTGATAGCTGAAGCATTAGTCTTAGAATCTTAATTTGAAGGTCATTCCTTTTAGTCACGAGGAGCACTTCAGATCAGGATTATCACTGAAATGGCTTGAAACAATTGAAGAGCAATTTCAGATTAATACTACTCCATGAAGCTAATCCAGGAACACAGCCTAGGTACCAGTTTTCAGAACTTTTAAGATGAATCAAGTTAAACTAAAAAACAACAACTAAACTAAAAGAAAAGCAACAAGTGGCAGCACACAGAGATCTGTATCAAGCCATGATTTGTAGTCTTACTGAATAAATCACATTTTTAATTTATAAAATACCCAAAACAAATCAAATAAAATTATGGATTATTGTGGTATATGAATCCAGTCACCATATTATAATTACTGACATATTATTTCATTGTTATATTGCTTGTAAATTAAAAATAAAAACTGGAAATCTTTGTTACTGCAGATAATTTTCTCTAATAAACGTTTTTGCACAGAATTTATAGAGAGTCAGAAAGCTGATCTTGGACAAACTATGCAAAAATGGTTACAAAAACAAAAGTAAGCTCTAAGCCTGGGAAGGAGAATCTACAGATAACCTTAACCTGTACTGAGTGCCAAATAGGTACACGCTTTGCGTGCTTCGAGCGTGTGCTATCTGCGTGGCTTCTTCCCCATGCACTGTGTGCACAACCACACCATCTGTGCTTGCACATGGCTTTTGCATAACCCCCGTGCGCTGCGTGCACAATCACACCATCTGCACATGCACACAGGTTTCACGTGGCTTCCCTTGGGCTGTGCGTGCAATTGCACCATCTGCGCATCAGTTTTTGCACACACAATGCATGCTTCTGAACACTGTCTACACATGGCACACTGCGCACAAGTACTCTCTTGTGCATGCGCAAACGCACACGCATGAGAGCTCCAAAGGCCAGCTGGGTCCCCTGAATTGCGCACATACGCACCGGAGGCCCGAATACCAGCTGGGGCATGCACACATGCACAGCTGCAGGTGAGTTGGGTGACAACTCGTGTGCCCAGAAAGATGGCTCTGTGTACCACTTCAGGCACGCGTGCCATAGGTTCACCATCACGGGCCTATATCAATAGAGTTAGTCATTCTTGTGGGATCTGTTTTCTGCCCTGTTTTCTGCCCAAGCCGAGAAAAACTAATGTCTCTAATATATATATATATATATATATATATATATATATATATATATATATATATATATATATATATATATATATATATGAAATACATCATTATTTATGAAAATATATTACTTCAATAATATATTACTCCAATGATACTTTTTAATGCAACAACCTCTGATATATATTCTCATTATAACTTTACTTCTAGTATCTTTTGGATGGCTTATTTTCAAATAATTTTTGCTCTGAACAATTTTAACACAAAATTAGGGGCACAACAAAAATATGTGCATTGACTCCTATCTTTCTTGACAGATTATATCATTTTGATCTACAAGAATTTCATGGTATCTTTTTGCTATTATTTTTATACCGCATTTCCTCTTGAAGAAGCCCCTAATTAGTTCACAGAAATTATAAAAATAATCTTCTATAAAACAATGTTGTAAAAGAAAGCAATATTGAAACACATTTCCAGAATGTACAAATGTTTACATCCTAAAACATCTCACCCTATTAAGTTATTTAAATTTACTTATTTAAAATGTATTTAATTATTTAAATTATGTTATACCCTATTTAAATCAGTTCAGTTTTGTGAACTCTGTTACTGATTGTTTTAACACAGTCTTGGAGATAAAAATGCAAAAGCCAATTCAAGGATGACCAGCTTTTATAGAAGCAGAATTTCACATATCCCAAGCTCAAATATTAATTCTTCTTTCTATATCACTTAAATTGCCTTTCTTAAATATATAAAAACATGACCTATATGACTAGACTGCATGGTTTTAGTTTATTTTAGTTCTTATAATAACCTGGCTGAGTGATTATATTCAGAACATGACTGCTCATCACAACCAAAGACTAAATATCCTGATTGGATTATCCAAAGCATTCTACCTGGGGTTGCCCTTCAAGACCTTCTAGAAGTTACAACCAGTCCAGAATGCAGTGATGTGCACAATTTGAGTGTCCCACAGTTCACACCAATCACAGAGCTTTTTTTTTTTTGTGCTACATTGGTTCCCATTTGTTTTCCAGGAACAATGTACAAAGGTGACATGATAGCAATGTCCCAATATCTAAGGGGCTGCCATAAAGAACAGGGGTGAACTTAATATCCTGAATGCACCACAATAAACAGTGCTTAGGAACAAATCAAGGGGAGAACCAACCTTGAACTAAGGAGAAATTTTCTGACATTTAGAACAGTTAATCATTGGTACAACTTGTCTCCAGAAGTTGAAGGTGCTCCAACACTGGAGATTTTTAAGAAAAGTTTAGTCAACCATTTGCTGAAATGGTATAAGGCCGTGATGGCAAACCTATGGCACGCGTGACACAGGTGGCACGCAGCTCCCTCTCTGTGGGCACGCGAGTCATCACCCCAGTTCAGCTCTGCCGTGCATGCGCACACGCCTCCTGCTGGTCAGCTGTGCCGTGCATTCGTGGAGCGTGGCACATGGGGTGCATGCATGCGTGGGGTTGGGGCACATGCAGGGGCTGCATGTGCATGTGTGAGGGCCAGGGGCGTGTGGGGGACTCGTGCGTGCACGTGAGGGTAGGATGCATCACGGCGCCACACACACATAGCATTTTGGGGTTCGGGCATGTGCACATTCACACTTGTGCAGTTTGGGCACTCGGTCCAGAAAAGGTTAGCCATCACTGGTATAGGGTTTCCTGCTTGAGCAGAGGGTTGGACTAAAAGACTTCCAAGGTCCCTTCCAACTCTGTTATTCTGTTATTCTGATAATCATCTTTAAAGCCCTACATGGCACAGGCCTAGATTATCTGCAGGACTGCCTCTTCCTAAGGATATCTGCCCATCTCATTGTCAAATAGGATGGCTGCACTGTAAGACCCTTCCCTTAAATATTGTCTGAAGGGACCTCATACTTTCACTGTAGCCAGTCCAGTCCCCCGCAATAGCTTCCCATCTGAAACTCAAGGGGTTCCCCGCCATTTTAGCCTATAGAACAGGGGTGTCAAACTCATGGCCCGCAGGCCGGATGTGTTACGCAATGCCCTCCCATTTTAGCAAAGAGGGAAAAAAGTCTCAATATATCCCTGCACCCCTGATATAGAAGGCCTTAAAGACCTGGGTCTTCCCCAAACATTGGGCTGGGGAGACAGTCAAGTCAGGAGGGCGATAATTTGCTTGGTCTGGCATTTGATGGGAAGGCTTGTTTTGTTTTTATTGGTTTTTGTGAACCACCTACGATCACTATGTGAGATAGGCAGTCATATACAGTTAAGTTCTTTAAATAAAATAAAACATTTAACTCACTTTATTTGTCACAGCAATATTTCACATTGTCACCTCCCTTGTGAAAAAGAAGACCTTCCCTCACCACCACTACCCCATCTAATTATCTGAACTGATAGGGGTATCTCACATTCACTGATAACCGAAGAAGAAAATCAAAGAAATGAGTAAGAAGTAGAAAAGGTTGCAAACTTAGCTGTAGAAAAGAACAAATACCTTTGAAGGTTAGACTGAGGGTAAGCTATTGATTCGGAGTCAGAGTCACTGTTTTCCTGGTGAATGTAACCCTTTTCCTATTGCTAATGTAGAGCTTTTTCCTCTTTTTCTGTCCATTTCTCCTTATCTTCATTCGGTTTTGTTCCCCTTTGTCTTCTCCTCCTTTTCTAGTACTTTTGCTCCATTGTTATCCTCTTTTCTTTTCTTTTCTTTTTTGTTTCTTCTGGAAAGTAGGAAATTGGTGCTTGTGTGTGTGAATAATAGACAGTATATGCAGGTGAGGATTCATTTTATAAAGGGATTTCTTATTCTGCTTTCAACTAATTTTAATAAATAACTATTTTTGAGGGAGGCATGGCCCTGCCTTTGGGTGGCTTTGTGTTTGTGCATGCACAAGTGATATATGGATACATTTATCAGAAAGAGGGAAATCTTTTAAAAGAGTTTCACTGAAGCTGACAGCCCTAGGAGTCTTGTCTCTATGGTTTTTGTTCCACGTATAACATACTTGGGAGTGGTAGAGACCCATTTTAAATTCAGGGTTAAACTTCTTTTCGTTATATAATGGCAGTTCTTATAAATATTTGCAAACCTCAACCTGAATTTTAAAGTGAAACTCAAATACTACATCTAGAAAAATGGGATCAATATTGAAAATATAAAGTAAAACATCTTTTGGAAATTAGACCATAAAACAAGCTGCGCAGGATTACAATAAAGCTTTACCTAACCCAAGCTTTTTCTTCTCCCAACAACTCATAAGGTGTTTATGAAATGCTCAGAACTACATCATCATCTTTAAGCATAGAAGCCAGCAAGTCCAGGCTGGATGAAGAGCTCACTATCTCCAATAGCAGATCTACGCTGATCAATCTACATATCATGTCAGTTGTCTGCTCTACAACAGTAGCTTCTATTGGGGTTCAGTGCTGCAACTTAAGAATGAGGCAGCCCTATTCCCTGCCAGGCAAGTCCAGGACAAAAGTTCAGTAGGTCAGTCAAGACGATATAAGAGCTGGAGCCAGGGAAGAAACTGATGCTGTCTAATTTAGCCAAGACCCAACATGTAGCAAAGATGACTAATGTGCAACATAACCCATTTGGAGTAGAGACCCTGATGGAAATAATGTGGCCATTAATGTTTATCCAAGATAATAGATATGGAATCTTTAAAATGTTAATGATCGAAGTCTGCCAGGAATTAGATGTGCATACTGTACATACATATATGTATATAATTTCCTTAATTTATATACTTTTTCATTGAATGAAAATATTCCATTTGTTTATACTAAATTTATATTCATTTTTTAGATAATGACATAAGGTAGAAAAATATATAAAGTCAAAACAGTCAAAATGATCAAATTAATAATTCAATAAATTCATATGATCTCAACATTCCCAAAACACTTAAACCACAGAAATCATTAAAGAAATCATGATTCCTTATAACTTAAATTACATATGAAAATTAAAAAAATAAAAGTCAGAGTTAACATTTTACAATACAACCATTACGAATTAATACAAAAATAGAAATTAATTCTAAATTGAATTAAAAATGGCAAATAAAAAGGCAGAGCTATATACATATTTTGATTTTAGTATTTCAATTTGTTTTCCAACTTTCAAGATTTCTAAAAATTTTGGTTCTACTATATTTTTATTTTGATCTTATTTGGTAGAACACCAGAACAATGAGTTTTCCTTCATAAATATATTTTATTGAAAAGGATTTTTTTTTAGAAACAGCAGGATAACTTATGTTAATTCCAAAGCAGATTCCAATCAGATATTTGGCAGATTAAAGCAAACAAAATAATCCATTTTTTTAATTTATCACATATAGACTTTTTTAAAAAGCAGTAATCAGGCTCTTTCCTGGTCAGTATGACTGTATTAACTACACAAACAGAGGAGATCTCTGATTAATGTAAACATTAATGCTACCAAGTTTTGCAGCATTCCTTCCACTATTTTTTCCTTCTGTCCCAACCAAGAAAAAAATGAACCGTGTGTCTATTCAGTAGCTCTCTTATTCCATATTATAAACTGGTCCCATATGAAATAAATCTATTAAACCAGCCTATGTTCCTACATAACATCGATTAAGCCAAACATCTCTCAGATATAATCATCAGTGGAAAACGATATACCATGACTAAATTACAAGATTCAGATGTTCAAACTCGAATCAGAAATTATTTGTGTTTTCCAAAAACATGCAATGCATTAAGTTTGGATTTTATTATTACTTCTATTTCACATACAAGATAAATGCATATTACAGTAAGTCAGGATCAGTTTTTAGTGTTACATAACATTGAAGAATGGTTGTAGCAGTGAAGAAGTTGAGTTACGATTTAGAAAACTCAGGTTCAGATGCCTAAGCCATGAAAGTTCATTGGGTGACTTTTGGCCTGTGGACCCCTAACTGACCTATGATAGAAAGTTGCTTTGACTGAGAGAAGGTAAAGGAGAATGTCAAGCCATTACAGAAAAGATATCTGAGTCCTAAGAAAATAGAAAAGATATGAAAGAAACTCAAAACAACTCCACTTCGTTTGTGCTAAGTATAAAATGAGGTAGAATGAAGCTTTAATTGGCTTTCAAGATTCTGTGAGAATAGCCTAATCATGTTAGGGAACATTCCAAGCCTCCCAAACCTCTTAAAAACTCCTATTTTCTGAGCTTGTCTATTTCAGAGGATGATAGCATCAGTGCAATGTACAAGGACCGTATGATGCCACGATTGGCAGATTTGCACTGGTTATCAATTGCTCACAAGCACAATTTAAGGCATTGATGTTGAGCTTTAATGTCCAACTGTTTGAGAGCTGAAAGAAATACAAAGGTGGGGCATAAATTCAGCACATAAATAAACTCAAAACATTCAGATTTCTACTTACATTCCAACACAAGTCTATGAACAAGGTATGAATTTAAAAAAGCAGATCAAAATGAACATGATAAACCTGAATACAAAACAGTGTACTTTATAAACTCTTCAGCCTATTGAACAATCACGTGTACTGTCAGGAACAACTTAGGACAATTATTCCTTTAAAAATGAAAACTTTATACGCAGTTCAACAAGAGTCAATTTGAAGGGATATTTTAGTTAAAAGAAGAGAGAGGACAATGAGGACTGAGTTTGCCTTACTAAACCATCTATTAGAAATTTGCAAACACTTGAAATGTGTACAACTACTATTATTCATAGGCTTTAAAAAATTTAGCGTATTCTACTGTAACACAATTAAAAATTTTAATCACCCCTTTGATGTGGATTAAAGAATGGATAATGCTAAGAAACATTAGATTATTGACTTTAGAAGGAATGATTTGTTGGGATGGCATGCTTTTTTATGGTACAAGGGAACAAAAACACAGGGGTACTTTAGAAGACATTATATACGAGAGGCTTTGTTACTAAACTGGGAGAAGATTAAAAAAAAAAAATTATTTAAAAATTCCAGTCTGGTTATCAACGATTGAAGCATTTTCATACTCAATAATATTTAGAAGGGAACAAATTGTTAGATATAATGAAATATTGAATGAAAAGGGTGAACTCAAATCGAAACAAGAACTGGAGGAACAAGGTTTAAAGATGAACTGGTTTTCTTATATGCAAATACATTCTAGATATGATAAAGATTGTAAGACAGAAGGTTTTTATAATAATTTGACTAATTTAGACAAAATTTTAACAGGTTCGGATGACTATGTAATTAAAAAACTGTATGTTTATTTATTAGAGGTAAAGTTGGAAGAAGAACAAGTTAAAGAAACAATGATTGCATGGGGGAAAAAAATTTGGTTATGGAATTGATTTAGAGAAATGGCAAAAATTGTGGTTGCAAAATTACAAAATGACAATGTCAACAGCATATAAGGAAAATTTGTATAAGATGTTTTACAGGTGGCATCTACCCCCAACAAGAATAGCCGGAATGTTCAAGAACAAATCCAAAAAGTGTTGGAAATGTCATCAGACACCGGGCTCATATTACAATATATGGTGGACATGTGTAGAAGCTAAAAGATACTGGACTAAAATCCACACAT
The DNA here is from genome assembly GCA_022577455.1 of Arizona elegans. NCBI lineage: Eukaryota > Metazoa > Chordata > Lepidosauria > Squamata > Colubridae > Arizona > Arizona elegans. The sequence goes on from JAKOOJ010000003.1 coordinate 116,194,996, forward strand.
GGTTGGAAAAAATGACAAAAAACACATAGACTTTAAGCCAGAGATTTTTTTATTAGGGAATGTGCCAGAAATATACAATAGAGAATTGAGATATTTGATTGTTAATATTTTAACAGCGGCTAGAATTGTGTTTGCTAAAAACTGGAAAAATGAAAAAATACCAACACAAGATGAAGTTATTAAGAAAATCATGGAATGTGCTGAAATTAGTAAATTGACATTTGAAATTAGAGAACAAGAAGATAAACAATATTATAAAATATGGGACTTATTTTATCAATGGCTAGATAATAAAACATGGAAATGAAATATGAAATGAATGATATAAATATAATATTTGAAAATAATTTTTATGAAGCGATAAAGCCATAGTTAATATGAGAAATTAGATAATTAGTAAATTTTGAATATGGGGATGAAGCACAAAAGACTTGTAACCGACCGACACACTGTTTGCAATTGTAATGGATGATGGATTTATGTTTTTTGTTTTGTTTAAAAATAAAAATTCAAAAAAAAAAATTAATCACCCCTACCCAAACCTTTTGCAGAGGTCTGTTCTCAATAAGACTATTTCCTGCACTTATACAAATGATTTAAGAATCTTAAACTTAAGAAATGCATTACATTCAAAAACTGTACTGTAAGGCAAGAAACAAGACTAAACAAGTTTGAAGTTTCTTCATCTCCCTGTGTTCCCTGATGTACCTATCTATAAGTTTATATCACATCATAATTGAAAACAACTTTCAGTGAAGAAAAGTACAACAGACAAATTATAATATAATATAATAATAAGCAAATATACAACTACGTTAAGAAAAATAACAAAAAGGTACCAACCCAACTTAAGCATAACAATAATAAACTCCAGAAACCATACTGAAAAAATGTATCATAATGGTCTTCCAAAGCTATCTGAACTGGATTGCAGGGGCACACAGCATTCATTTCAAATATATGAGTATTAACTCAAGTATACTATTTATCATAGCAAAAGAATGCTTCCTGTGAAGTGCTTAATTGTAGATCACCTACTTCCAACTAATAAATTCAGTTTTAGAAAAAATTAGGACCTAGAGAAAGTGAAGGTATCAGATTTGATGAACGGTACTTTCAATTAATCACAAATCAATTTGTATAATATGGCATACAACTATTTTAACAGGACAACCCAGCCTATAAAATATAGTGATTACCCAGTCATCAAACTAAGAGATTATTTCAGTGTTTTTGAATTGAGTGATTGTATGTCTTCAAGTTGTTGTTGGTTCTTTGTGACCACATAGGCAGACTTTTCCCCTGACAAAAATCTGTCCCTAACCTGGTCTTTCACCTGATCTTCTAATGGTGTACATACTGGAATATTAGGCAAACACAAATCCCAATTGTATTAAATCACTTCCCATCTAAGAAAGAGAGAAAACGTCCTATTGGATATTAGCACTCAGAAATGTTACTCCTAAAATGGAAATGGCAACAGACATATCACATGCATGGCGATTTTAAAAATGTACATAGTACCAGAGGGCTAGTATAACTTTGTATTATCACTACATTTTCAAACAATCAATAAGGGATTCATGTGCTTCAGCATGGATGTTAAATACCATTGAGTAAGTAGTATTAAACTGCTTCATTGAAGAATTGTTTGCTACGTCAGAGATTTCTCACACACACATGCAGCACACAACATTCTCTCACTGCAGTTCAAATAATCAACCCCAGATGGCAATTTACATAGTCAACACTGTAAAGGAATCTGTGTGCTGCTAGCATTCTCAACCTCAATCAGAGAGTATGGGCGTTTGAGAATGTCACTGTTTATTTTTAATTGCTCTGTCCCTCCTTTCGGCAAGTTCAGGCGGTCACACACGTCGAAGTCTATTAGTAGAATAGGTATGAGATGCCACTTTATTTGCTGGGAGGGTTCCTTGCGCTTGGAAAGCAGCTGTTTTGCAATGTCCCCAATGCCCAGTGGGCATCAGCTGTCAATCACAGTTAGCAAAAGGTCAGGGCAAAGAAAGGTCAAGGAATGTCATAATCCACTATGTGTTATAAGATCTTTCTCTTCTATTGCTTTGTAGGATTGAGAATTGGTAAAACTTCCCACAGGTAACCTAGTTAAACACTTCAAGAAATAGATAACAAGAAAACAAATTTAATCTCCAATTGTAACTTCAACTGTCTATATCCATATATATGCAGTAGGGAGATGCATTCTTACTTAAAATTACTATGCCAAATGATGAATTATAGTGCCATTCTATCTGGCAATCACTCTCAGCTTACTTCTGAGACTCAAATGCTTTATCTTTATTGCTTTATCAAAAGGTACTGAAAACAGTTCTTTTCCATGGAACATTTGGACACTATGATGGTATCTCTGTGGGTGAGGGAGAGAATCGGTTGTTGTCCCTTCCACATGGTGCTGTCTTTTGGGTTTTATTTTGAGTTGTTACAGCTTTTATATGAGAAACTGTTCAGACTCAATGGAGTTGGGTGGCCTAAAATTTTGAAATACAAATAAATCAGACTGCCACTTCGGTTCATTTTTTCTTGGTTTTTTTTGGGGGGGGTGGGGGTGGGGGAGAGGCTTTTTATCTGGGTGCTGCCTTTATTTTGTGAAAAGTGGGAAGATTAATAGGTTTGGTATTTATGGTGGTTTTATATTTTTGATTCCTATAAAAGCCTTGCTTTATTTCAATGATGCAATCTATATAAATAAAAATGTAAATGTCTGTTTGTACATAACTGCACATCTCCAAAAGTTCTTCACCGATTGCTTTCAAATTTTGACACAACATTGCATTCGACTATGGGCGTGTTTTTATATACCTATATTATATACATGTCACACCTGTGACAGGTAAAACATGAAAAACATTGGAAAACATTGAAAGACATTGATAAACATTGAAAAACATTGAAAAACAGCGCCATCCGCTGGACATAAAACCAACATGGCAGCCTCCCAGCTCTGATTACGCTCAACAGATTTCTGCTCCTTATATTTAGACTCTCCATATTGCTTCCAAGAAACTGCGCATTTGGAAGGCAGAGACGCCCGAGGGCCATATCCTGCCACCAGGCTCGGCAGGTAGGCAGCCGGCTCCCCGCCGGGAAGCCCTCGCAGCCAGCGCTTCTAGGGCTGGGCAGGGCCTGCCTGAGCCTGGCTCTGACCTCCCCCTCCCTGGCCACCCCACGAACTAGCCTCGCCAGCCTGCTGCCCATCCCCCTCGCCAGCCGCTCTCAGGGCTCCCTCCAAAGAACACCTGTCAATGAGGCTGCCTGGGTCCGCCGAGTGGGAACCCTCCGTCCCTCGCCTGGCCCGAATCGTGCCTGGCCCAGTGCTACCACGGGCCCTGAGGTCAGAAAGACCAGCTGCTAACTGGCGCTATGCGAATCCGGTCGGTGAGCGGGAGATGGAGGCAACTGGAGCCTCAGGGTCATCTTTGACCAGCGCCGCCTTTGATTCCCAGGTGGGCGCTCTGGCAGTTCACGGAGCCTACACGAAAATTTCAGCCTCTGGCAGAAAAGGGGCTTCAGGAAGGCTTCGGGGGCAGAAACGGGCAGGAGGGAGGATGGCCGGCCCTCCTTCATTTCGCCTGGAAGAGCGGGGGATTTAATCATTCTCCTGCCCTTGGCAGGTGGGGGAGGAGAACTGCGCAGCAGGGATCCAGTGAGGTGTGTGTAGCTCCTGGCTTTGCTGCTTTCTTCCTTCAGACGGGAAACCCCAAACCAGCCTCAAACCCCGGCCACACCCCCTCCTTCCCTCCCTCCCCTTCCCTTCCCTGCTATGCGTCTCCCTGTCGAGCCCCCAAAGAACATCTGTGAAGGGAGGACAGAGGAGGCCTCCGAGTTTCTGCTGTGGTGCGGAGAGCTGCGAAGGCCTGGCCTGAAAAGGTAAGGGCGATGGCGGGGGATGCAGAAGAGGCCGGGCCAGAGACAGAGATAACCAGAGAGAGAGGGAGAGAGAGACATAGAGAAATACAGAGAGACGGGGGGAGAGACACACATACAGAGATACAGAGAGAGAGGGTGGGAGAGAGAGAGACAGAGAGATACAGAGAGAGGGGGAGAGATACATAGAGAGATACAGGGGGGGGAGAGAGACATAGAGAGATGCAGAGGGGAGAGAGAGACATAGAGAGATACAGAGAGAGGGGGAGAGAGAGACACATAGAAACATACAGAGTGGGGGAGAGAGAGAGACATAGAGAAATACAGAGGGGGGAAGAAAGACAGAGAGAGATACAGAGATGGGGAGAGAGAGACATAGAGATACAGAGAGAGGGGAAGAAAGAGACACATAGAGAGATACGGGGGGGAGAGAGAGACATAGAGAGATATAGACAGGGGAGAGAGAGAGACATAGAGAGATACAAAGAGAGAGGAGGAGATAGAAAGGGAGGATTTTGTGGTTCCCATTGTTTTTTAGCAACCGGTTCTTTGCCCTAATCACCAGGTGGGTAGGCGTGGCTCAGGGGCTGTCATGTGACTGATGAAAGTGAGTGACGTCGAGTTGGCCACCCACCAAATGTTCGTAGAGAGTTTGGAACTTCAGCCTCGCTCTTTTAGCCCAGCGGAAGCACCAGACTGGGCCACAGCAACACGTGGCCGGGTACAGCTAGTATATAAATAAAACGATATTCCTACGTAATGAGCAGTGTGTGCTCTGAAAGCATCACCATAGAAATAATTTAATTAACTGGTCCTCTTAGATATCTCCATAGTGTTTGTGTTACATCTCTTCAGCTTCATTTCACACATGATCCCATAATATATCTCTCTTCAACAGTTAAAATCATTTATTTCCAATCCAGAAGTAGTTCAGCAGGATACTGTATGTACTGAACCTGGTTTTCAGTACAAAGCATTAGAAAACTCCTGCTTCACCCAACCAACTCCTAGACAATCCTGCCCCACAGAGGTTAATAAACTGAACAGAGGAATGGTAATATGACACTTCATAGCTCACCTTTTGAGCTACCGCGGGGGGGGGGGAGTGGTGAGGAACAGAGGATGGGCATTTTTGAATCAAGTAGTGATTTCTACATGTAGAAGTCAGCAGAGCGATGACAACAAAAAATTAGTTTGGGTGCAAAAATGGTATCAGTACAGAAGGACCTTTCTTAAAGTTAATAATGAGTCTGACCTATTCATAAAGTAATTATACTAATTCTCTATTTCAAGACTAAATCTTGATGGATTTTCCATTTTTTTAAAAAATTAGGATTGGATTCTTCTTTTTCTATTATGCTAATCAATTGGCCAACTGAAAAGATTAGGTGGTAGTTAAAATACAAGAATGGAACATTAAGATAAAACTGAATTCTTTCATCAAGTCCAACTGGTTGGTAACTGAACTTAGCTGCCAGACTCAACACTGAAAATAGGGTTTTTCTGGACCTAGAAATTTCTTATTTATCCTTTAATTTAATATTTTTTCATTTACATGTCTTTGTTTGCTGATCATTTTCTTCATTATTATTTTTATGTCATAATAAGATTTTCTTGAATTTTTTTTTTTTTTGTATCAACATTTATTCCCGGAAGGACCAAACTAGATTCTTGGTCACTTTTCATTGCAGCCAAATACAGTATTGATCTGTTGTTTTTTATTTCATTAAAATATCCTGAATTTGGTCTCTTCTCATTTTTCTGCACCAGTAAAATCAGATGAGATGTTTTCTCTATTTAAGTGCCTTGAAAGAGTTTCTTTCTCTTTTTTCCTTTTTAAATTTTTTATCTCCTTCATTTCTGGGGTCTCCCCTTTTGAAGACTCAGCTTCAGGCATCCATTTTGCTTGCAAAGTACATAGTTTGCGAATCAGGCCAACATTATTTTATTAAAAATTACCCAATTCTGTACAGTATTCCCTAAAGGATTTTTAAAAGTTCCTATTAAGCAAGCCAAATGAAGTTAGTTAGGTAAATGGAATACTATAGGAGCAGCAAACTTTCTGGCCTTTTCTCTCTTTGATAAAGATGTTAGAACCAAAAATGATATACTCACCTTCAAGGCAGGAATTTCCACATTGTCCCCAATATTAACTGAGCCTGAAAGAATAGTTCCTGTCATCACAGTGCCTTGGCCCTTGATGGAAAAACAGTGGTCAATGGCCATAAGGAATGATCCTGAAGGATCTCTTGTTGGTATATAAGCCTCTGACTTTAGGACCTAAAAGCAAGAGAAAATAAGACCTGTATATTGACAAAATGTCACATAAGACACAAAGAAATGAAGAGAAAAAGTATGTGATTGATTTTACCACGGCATAGCTTTCTGTTGCAACAAGACTGGAATAGTCCAAGGTCAAATAAATTATTTGCACTGCCCAGGAGGTGCAGATTTAGCAGCAGCAACTGGATTTGATTTTCTGCCTTAAAGTTTTGATGCAGCACAATCAGCCTGATTAGCAAAATATGTCACAGAAAAGTTTCTGCCAACACCTATGCAAATACAGCGGCAATAACTATTTATAATTTTGGGGAAGAAAGGATACGTACTAGTTCTCAGAATGCACATACATAATTAAAAGGTCAAAATGCAGAATTTTTTTTTTACTCTCCTTTATTTTTACAACTTTGTCTAATAGAAAGAACGTTGTCTTACCTGAACGTTCCTTTTCAGCTTCACTGCGAATGCAATCCACATATGGGTTGTTTTCCCCATCGCTTATCTCTGACTGGGTAAATTTCCTTGAATATCTCCCTCCGTGCTGTGGCCACGCCCTATTGTCCCATGATGCATCAGTCTTTGAACGAAGGCGCGACCACCTAGGTGAAGTTAGAGTCAGGTAAGTAAATACAATGGAGTCATAAAGAACTGGAACCGGTAGAAATACAAAGAAACAAATGCAACAAAGGGTGAGGGTGGATTGCATTCGCAGTGAAGCTGAAAAGGAACGTTCAGGTAAGACAACGTTCTTTTTCCAGCTCACTGCTCATGCAATCCACATATGGGATATACCAAAGTTCAGATCCCAAGAGCGGCAGACAAGTTGCTCCCAGTGTCCTGGCCTGCGAGAACACTTTGCAGAACACGCCGTCCAAATGAAGCCTCAGCTGAAGCGTAAGCATCGATCTTATAGTGTCTAATAAACGGTGTAGCAGAGGACCACGTAGCAGCTCGGCAGATATCTGAGACCGACGCCTGCGTAGCCCAAGCGGCCGACGTTGCGGCGCTACGCGTAGAGTGAGGCAAAACACGAGGAGGGACAGGATGGCCTCGTTGTTCGTAAGCCATGGCGATGCACTTCTTAATCCATCTGCCCACAGTGGATGGAGATATCTTTTGACCTAAGGATGAAGGATGAAAAGAGACCAAAAGTGCCTCAGACTTCCGGAACGATTCAGTCCTCCGAATGTATCGACGTAAAGCTCTACGGACGTCGAGGGTATGCCAGTCCTTCTCCCGTAGGTGTTTGGGCGAGGGACAGAAATCCGGGAGTACGAGCTCTTGGGCACGATGGAAATAGGAGTTTATTTTAGGCAGGAACGTAGGGTCCAGGCGCAAAATCACGGTATTGGGTTGAAAGATGCAGAGATCCTTTCTAATTGATAACGCGGTAAGTTTGGAAACCCGTCGTGCAGAGGTGATCGCCAAAAGGAAGGCCACCTTGTAGGATAAATACTTGAGAGGAACAGAACCCAAGGGTTCAAAAGGAGGAGACATCAGGGCCTGCAGAACTAGTGGGAGGTCCCAGGATGGGTAACAATGGACAGGCGGTGGACGTAGGTTGACAGCCCTGTGGAGAAAACCTTTAACCGACGGGTGCAGAGACAGAGAAGAATAAGGAGGACATCTGATAACCGTGGACAAGGCGGCGGTTTGACGCCGAAGGGTGGACGGTGACAAACCTTTGTCGAGACCTGCTTGTAAGAAGCACAAAATATCCACAATCTGCGCCGAGGTAGGGTCAACTAATTTGACAGCGCACCAAGAACAAAAGGACTTCCAGGAAGACTCATATATATGAGAAGTCGACGGTCTTCAGGAGGCTTGGATTGTATCTATGACAGAGTCCGGTATACAGTCTTTTTGCAGAATGACCCGCTCAAACGCCAGACGGCCAATTTGAGCCATCCTGGGTCTGGATGAGCGATGGCCCCTTGACGAAGCGACAGACGTTCCTGCGGAATCACCCACTTTGGGTGGACCGACAATGCCACTAGATCCGCGTACCACGGGCGGCGTGGCCAATCTGGGGCCACCAAGAGGAGCTCCGCTTGTTCCTCCAGCAGTTTGCGTATCACCTGAGGAATCAGGGGAAGTGGAGGAAAGGCGTATAAGAGGCCCGGTGGCCAGCGGCACCTGAGTGCATTGTGATTCTCCGCCAACTGACACGGGTAGCGAGTCACAAATCGAGACAGTTGGGCGTTTGAGGGGCTGGCAAAAAGGTCCACCACGGGTACGCCGAAGATGAAGCAAGCCGTGCGAAACAGACCGGGGTGAAGTTGCCATTTGGACTGATCTATGGTCTGTCTGCTTAGCCAATCGGCCCTGGTGTTCTCCACGCCGGAAATGTGATCGGCCCTCAATGATAGGACATGCGTCTCCGCCCAACGCAGAAGGCGTTCGGATTCCAACATCAGGGGTCTCGACCGAGTGCCCCCTTCTTTGTTTATATGGGCCTTCGCTGCGATATTGTCTGTCAGGACAAGGACGTGATGGCCCGACAAGTGTGGTTGAAAATGACACAGAGCTAGACGAATAGCCCTTAACTCCAAAAGATTGATGTTGAGTCTTCTCTCTGCCCCGGACCAGCGGCCCTGTACATTCTGGTCGCGAAAATGGGCCCCCCAGCTCTGGAGACTGGCATCCGAGGTCAAGGTCAGGTAGTCTTGAACCAGGAAGTGCGAGCCCTTGCGAAGACCCGGTCCTAACCACTAACGAAGGGAGAGACGAAGCTGAGGAGGAAGGGGCACCTTGCGCAGAGAATCCCTTTGACCTGACCGTTGGTAAGGGAGGAGAAACCATTGTAACGGCCTCGTGTGACGACGGGCCCATGGCACAATTGAAAAGCTCGAGACCATTTTCCCCAGCAACTGAGAGAGATGAAGGAGAGGAATGGACCGTTGCGATAGGGCAAGACGGATTAAGTCGCAGATGCTTTGAATCCTGTCCGGGGAAAGAAAGACTTGCCCCTGTACAGTGTCTATAATCGCTCCGAGGTGCAGCAGAGTGGTGGAAGGGTGAAGGTGGCTTTTCGGGAAATTTATTGAAAAGCCGTGGATCTGGAAAGCCTCGACGACATTGCAAAGATCTAGAGACGCTTGACTTCTGGATGATGACAGGACCAGGATGTCGTCGAGATAACATAAGACCCTGACAGGAACCTTCCTGAGGGAGGCCGCCACTACCGCCACCAACTTTGTAAAAGTCCTCGGGGCTGATGATAAGCCAAAGGGCATGGCGCAGTACTGATAGTGGTCCTCCCCAATCTGGAAACGCAGAAATTTTCTGTGTGCTGGTCGGACCGGAACGTGCAGGTATGCCTCCCTGAGGTCGACTGACTGGAGGAAGTCCCCTCGACGAATTCCTCCAAGAATGGACCTCAGAGAGTGCATTTTGAATCTGCGGTAAGATACTGACAGATTCAATTGTTTCAGGTTGAGGATGGCCCTCCAACCCCCAGAATGCTTCGGAACCAGAAAGAGGGTTGAATAGAAACCCTCGCCTCGTTGTTCTGGAGGGACTGGCTCTATTGCCTTGATATGCAACAGGTGGAGAACTTCCTTCCGTAGTTGGCAGTCCAACTCCGTTGGAAGAGGAGGGCAGCAAATGTGGCGAGAGGGAGGACGATCCAGGAACTCTATGGCCAAACCTTCGGACACCGTACGAAGAATCCACGCATCCGTGGTTGACTGTTCCCATTGATGACGAAAAAAATGGAGGCGGCCACCAATGGGATCCAACAGGGTATAGTCACTTCCCCCTGCAGAATTGACGGAAGCCAAAACCACGGAAGGGCCGCTTGGCTGTGAAGGTGTTACGGGTCCTATTTCGAAAGCGCTGGCGGTCGGATGAACGGTCAGGACCTTGGAAGTAGGAACGTTGGGAGTAGGGAGCTCCTGATCCCGACGAAGCTCGAAAGGACTGCCGCTGATAGTATGGGGTATAGCGGCGCTCAGGGCGTCAATAGGACGAAGTGGGCATAACTTTACGTTTGTCCCTGTCCTCGACAAGGATGGGATCAAGGGCGACACCAAAAAGAGACGGGGCTTTATATGGAGCCGCTGCCAGCTTCCATTTGGCTTTGGAGTCAGCTCTCCAGTTCCTAAGCCAAAACAGGCGCCGTGATGTTATAGATGAAGCCAAAGCCCTTGAAGTGAATTTGACCGAATTTAAAGATGCATCCGCCGAATATTCGGTGGCGGCAACAATTTTGTTCAAATCTTGATGGAGGCGGGTATCCTCTGGTGGTAATTTGTCCTGAAGTTGCCTCAGCCAAAGAAGCGTTGCTCGATTGAAGAAAGAAGTGGCAGTAGCGGTCTTAATCGCCCAGGCCAGAGCTTGATGTTCCTTGCGAAAGGAGAGCTCCGACTTCCTGTCCTCCGATTTAAGAACGTCCAAAGAGTCGGTGGAGACCAGGGATGATGAAGACATGTTAGCAATCGGGGGATCCACCACCGGTAAGGACAACAAGGCGTCCAATTCCGGCGCAGCGCAATAAAGTTTCTTGTCTAGAGCATTAGGCCCCATTAACGAACCAGGTTGAGACCAGGGAGACTGCAAGACGTCCGAAAAGAGCTGAGGACAGGGGATGAAATCCTTGCCCTGCTTAGAAGAGGCGAACAGAGCGTCGTGAGGGGCAGTAGCATCAGAAGTCGAAGAAGGCGACTCATTCATGTTAGTGGTCTGCCGTGCTTTATGCAAAAGGGATTTGAATAAAGAAGGCCTGAACAATCCAGTAAATGCAGGCACATCAGGCGCAAGACCTTCATCCTCTGACAGTTCCAAATCCTCCATAGGTTCATTATAACAGTCAGATTCATCCAATGAGGCAGGTGCTATGCGAGAAGGAGATTTGGTACGAGGTGGAGCCGAAGGAGGCATAGAAGGAGGCACAAACGGGACCTGTTGCAATGAAGATTGATGAATCCCAGCCGCCAACAGAGAGGACAAGGCGGTTGAAAGCACGGATTGCAAATCTATGGGAGGCGCCAACAATTGACCATCCGGGCCACGGAGACCGGCAGAAGTTGGTGTAAAGGTTGCTTCTGGGCGACCTGGAAGAGGACGAGGCGGTCCCCCCAGACCCACGGATGAAACGTCCGGTAGTGACACAGAAGCTCGTTTGGACAGTTTGCCAGAAATACCCGAGAGAGTCTCGTTAGAGGCCGATGGTCGAGAAGGTGAAGATGGCAATAGTTGAGAAGTTGTCGCAGATGATTGGCTATGAGGCAGCAGAGGTGGGTCAGTTGGAAAAACAGAGGCCAAGGAGGCCTGTCTGGCCTTGTCGAAATGGCGCTCAAGGGCCTTGTGGCGGCGTTGAGCGTCCTTATCCGCTGCCGAAGACCTGAGATGGCGGGTATCATCAGAAGCTGATGTAGGTCTGCCACGTGATTTGGACCTGTGCTTGGGAGGGGCCCTAGGTGGGCTGGGCTCATGATCCCCGTCTGAGGAGAGGTAAGCATCCGCCATTGCAAACGCACAATTGCTCTTAAAGTCAGTAGTGCGTGTTTTTTTTTAAATTTTTATTATTAATTTTTTAATTTTAATTTTATTTTTTTTTAAATTAGAACAAACAGCAACAGGTATTGTAGAAAAAAATTGCAAGCAACAAAGAGCAGCGGTAACCAAAAAGGCCCCAATAAATAGGGACTGCAATGGTAGTCAAATAATAGAAATTGTAGGCAATGGGTGACACGCTTTCACCTCAAGCGGCCAGTAACCTGAATGGCAAGGGTCCGTTACAAAAACTGAGGCCTCAGCGTCGCTTGGAAGACGCGGCGAGCAAATGAGGCAACAAAATGGCCGCCAAGGAGTGTCCAAAATGGCGGCCGCAGGCTCGTCAACGGCCGTTGTAAAGATGACGGATATTACTGAGGGAATCCTGAGGGAGCTCTTACAACCTAAGACAATACAGTAAATGCAGGTGCCGCCCGAAGGACAGTCACCTGAACCGCTCACCACCAGTAGTAGAGGAGCCGATCCCAGCAAGGCGCCCAATTTAAAATCGAATCCGGCGACCAACACGCTCAGGAGAAAGGCGAACTTGCAGAATACACTTCAGAGCTTGCAGGGCGTACCATGCAGAGAGCTCTGGAGCCGCCGCTACGAGCCCAGCAAGTAAAAATAAGGAAGAGAGGTGTGGGGGGTGCGGCGGGAGCCGACAGCCCCTCGCGCACACCGGCGGCTAGAAGATCAAAAGGGGAATCGCCCGAAGGAAGAAATCCCCCGCTGCGGGCAGTTTGTGTGAAAAAAAAAAAAAAGGCCCCGACGAAGGGAGGGAGGAAGCTCCTGACTCAGACCCTCGTCTGCAGCAGAAATAAAAGGGCTCAGCCGAAGAGAAATCAACTAATCAAAATAAAGAAAAAACCTAGCGCAGAGGCTAAAAAACGGTTAATTTTCACCACGAAGGGAGAAATACACCAGTCTGGAAGCGACTGAGTAAAAAGACTGGTGCATCATGGGACAATAGGGCGTGGCCACAGCATGGAGGGAGATATTCAAGGAAATTTACCCAGTCAGAGATAAGCGATGGGGAAAACAACCCATATGTGGATTGCATGAGCAGTGAGCTGGAAAAAAATTATGGCAAGGTTTTGAAGAACAATAAAGGCACACTGGCAATTGAAGTTTCATTTTCCACTAGCTCTATCCAGAAATACATCACTAAGAATAAGCAGCTGGAGAAGAAAGGAAGTTTCAGGAAGAAGGGGTATGAGAAACTCAAAATCTGTCAGAAGGACTATGAGAAGCTGGAGGAGTACCAAGGCCTGAAGGAGGAACTGGAGAACATGTAGAAAGTAAAGGCCAAAGTGGCCCCAGTGGTGACAGGAGCACCCAGAGCTGTAGACGACATCATGACCGGCTGTAAACTGAGCACATACACTGATCCAGTATCTGATTTTTTTTTTAATATAAACAATGCTGTGCTTCAATACTTAGATGGCCTAGACATTGGTATTTGCTAATTTAGATAATCTAGATGAAATGTTAATATATTCTGCTAGTCCATGTATGATATGCCATATGCTAAACAAATAATAATAATAGAGCTGCAATCCCAGGAACAACATCAGAGCTCTCTGTCCAGAAGAGTGCAGTGCTAGGAATAGCTAAAACACTGCACAGAATCCACAAACTCCCAGGTCTTTGAAAGAGGAGCCGGGATTGAGGAAGATGTTGGCAGGGGGGCAGAGGTCGACCTCAAGGCCTCTTATATGTGGAGTGCCTCAGGGGTCAGTCCTCTCGCCCCTCCTGTTCAACATTTATGTGAAGCCGCTGGGCAAGATCATCCGTGGCTTTGGGGTGAGATACCACCAGTACGCTGATGACACCCAGCTGTACATCTCCACCCCAGGCCACCTCAACGATGCCCTTGAAGTGATGTCCCAGTGCCTGGAGGCTGTGCGGATCTGGATGGGGAAGAACAAGCTCAGGCTCAACCCTTCCAAGACTGAATGGCTGTGGCTCCCGGCATCCCGATATAGTCAGTTGACTCCATCACTGACTATTGGGGGCGAGTCTTTGGCCCCCACTGAGAGGGCTCGCAATCTGGGAGTCCTCCTGGATACGCAGCTGTCCTTGGAGAATCATCTGACGGCTGTAACCAGGGGGACCTTTTGTCAGGTTCGCCTGATTCGCCAGTTGCGGCCCTTTCTTGATCGGGATTCCCTGTGCACAGTCACTCATGCCCTCGTCACCTCTCGCCTTGACTACTGCAACGCTCTCTACATGGGGCTCCCCTTGAAGAGCACCCGGAGGCTCCAACTGGTCCAGAATGCAGCAGCGCGGGTAGTGATGGGAGCAGCTTGGCGCTCCCATGTAACACCGCTCCTGCGCGAGCTGCACTGGCTCCCAGTGGTCTTCCGGGTGAGCTTCAAGGTGTTGGTTATCACCTTTAAAGCGCTCCATGGCATAGGGCCTAGCTATCTTCGAGACCGCCTGCTGCCACCGACGACCTCCCATCGACCCGTGCGCTCCCACAGAGAGGGCCTCCTCGGGGTGCCATCAGACAAACAGTGTAGGCTGGTGACCCCCAGGGGGAGGGCCTTCTCTGTGGGGGCACCTACCCTCTGGAACCAACTGCCTCCAGAGATAAGGAGAATCCAAGACCTCAGTGCTTTCCGCCGTGCCCTTAAAACCTTCCTTTTCCAGCAAGCCGGGCTGGCCTAATTTTTTTAAAGTGTTTTTAAGTGTTTTGTTTATTGTTTTTAAAATTTATATATGTATATTTTTAACTGTATTTTAATATTTGTACTTGATGTTTTTACTTGGCTGTTCACCGCCCTGAGTCCTCAGGGAGAAGGGCGGTATACAAATTCAAAATAAAATAAAATAAAATAAAATAAAGATACATACCAGCCACCCACTTTCTTCCTTTGGGCCCTGTATTTCTCTGGCTTCTCACACACTTTCTTCATGATGTTGCTGTCACTTGGCACAGCTACATCTATTGCCACCAGATGTTACTGCACATAATGCCAGCTGCGTGGTTGTGCCATTCAGTATATGTGTTCCTGACTGCATCTTACACCCTGTCACACCTTGATAGTGCTGGACTGTCTCTGAGGCATCTCTGCTTCTATGGATCTGGTAGTGCCTGTTGTTATGCTGATATGATCAGTGCCTCAGTGCACTGAATGGTATTTAGTTCCATAAACCTGTTGTAAATGCATCAAGCCATGATGCATTTATCAGTCTCGGCTCTTACTCAAGAAATGGGAATATAGAAGACTCACATGCAAAACTGTTAATGAACGAAGGAAAGTTCAATACCATACATACTTAGCTGAGAGTAAGTACTACTAGAATCAGTGGAGCTTATTTCCAAATAAATTGCATGGGCTTCTACCACTCTATTATCAAAGGAATGTTTACCAGTCCATTGAACTAGGATTTTGATTATGCCTACAGCCTTGAGCCATCACATAATATTAATAATATTAGCATTTTTAAGATACATACCTCAATTAATTCCGAAACTCCTATTGGAGTCAGAGTTTCTGGGGCTTCTGGACCACCAGGTTTTGCTGCAGCAGAAACTATAGGACATCCATGGAACCTGGTCCAAAAAAAGAATCCATCTATGAGACCAGTTGTATAATAAAGTTACAATTCAGACATTTATTATTTATTATTTATTATTTGGATTTATATGCCGCCCTATCTCCGAAAGGACTCAGGGCGGCTCACAACAATAAAACACACAAAGTTCCATTTTTATATATAAAAATACCCAATAAAACTATAAAAACCATTAAAATCCCCTCTAAAACCCCTTCAGTCCAAGTCGGCCAGGCGAAATAGCCATGTTTTAAGGTCACGGCGGAAAGAGCGAAGGTCAGGGGCCACCCGGAGCCCCAGGGGAGCTGATTCCACAGGGTAGGTGCGCCCACAGAGAAGGCCCGCTCCCTAGGGGTCGCCAGCCAACATTGTCTGGCTGACGGCACCCCAAGGAGGCCCTCCCTGTGGGAACGCACCGGGCAATGGGGGGCTGTTGCTGGCCGCAGATGGTCCGCCAAATACCCCGGGCCTACGCCATGTAGGGCTTTATAGGTGATTACCAACACCTTGAATCTCACCCGGAGGGCAACTGGTAGCCAATGCAGATCCCGCAGAAGGGGTGTAACATGAGAGTGTCGGGACACTCCCATTACTACCCGCGCGGCCGCATTCTGCACCAGCTGAAGCCTCTGAGTGGTCTTCAGGGGCAGCCCCATGTAAAGAGCATTGCAGTAGTTGATCCGGGAGGCGACAAGCACGAGTGACTGTGTGTAGGGTATCATGGTCCAGGTAGGACATCACGGTCCACATTTCCCAGTGTGGTTTGCATAACATCACTATTCTATTTAATTTCAATCTATCCCTAGCTATAATTTAACAAAAACAATAATCTAGCTAGTTTCTAAATTGTTTTAAAAATGAAAGAGGCATAACTGGAATTAATACAGCTTTGAATAGCCCCCAACCACTGAGGATCTGCTCATCTGAGCTCTGAAAGGCTCAGATGAAGCCTTCATATGAAGACTTTCATATTTCTTGTGCACAGACTAGTAGCCTCCTGTAATACTGGCTCTGAAATAATAGAAGGATAATCTAATTTCCTGTAGCATCTCAGATTGCTTTTTTACTTTCACCAGCATAATTAAGCTATCACCTAGACAAGTTTGTTACTTTCCTATTTTCTTCATGGTGCAGAAGAAATTCAGCTATAGGAACTCAATCATTTCAACATTGAAAAAATGTTCTTAATGCTAAACTAACATTTATTCTAGGCATATTTTGTTAAACAAACCAGAGTCAAATTACCAACAAGCCAAGTAAATTACGGCTTATCTGATCAATACCTGCCTTACCATTCATCTTTTAGGCCAATATCATAATGTATCTCAGATGCCCCAGCAGAAATAAAGGAATAGAAAGGCATGGAAGTCACCTCATAAAACTTCAACAGCTCTAACATATCCATAGAGGTTTTCTATTTCTATATTGTTCCCTAATAATTGAAGCTTTTGAATGAAATATTAGACAAATACTGTAATTTCCCTACATACCTTTCCAAAACAGTGTTGTGTTTTGTTTTTAAAAATACATTTGAAGAATATATGGAAAAATATCATATATGGTATAAATTTCCCCAGCAAAACATTGTTTTTAAAAATAATTTTAACTGAACTACTTAGTTTAAGTATTGCTATTTCTAACAGTAATATATTTAAATTCAGTTTATTCATCTAAAATACATCATTAAGTATTATCAACAGTAGATAAGATATTGATTTGTGCACATTATTGAAACTGCAGAAAAACTGATGTTGGCATTTTTATGATAAGTACTATCAAAGTGCTTTAAGTATATGCTCAACAAGAAGTCCAGAAAAATGTTTAATTGGTAAACCAAATCACATTTATGAGTTGAAAAGAGGAGATGGACAGAGAAAGAAGTCTATTGTCAGGCAGAATTAGAAGAAGAAATTCAGACAAAATAAGTGTGTTTTAACCCGAGAAGGGGCCTTCTTAAGGCACAATATCCTTACACCTCTGTGAAATAGATATGGGATTGAAGGGGGCCCAGAAAAGAAATCCGGAAGAATCCAGAATTTCAAGTCAAACACAAGTCTATAAGTAGCTAAACCTTTATTTCAAAAGAAAACATTTTAGCAGAATTTAGTAATGACTATTTTCCAGACCTTGTTAAGAATGTCACTACTATTAGTTGACAAAAATGAACCATACATACAGCTGAATATATTCAAGACTGATCAAAGCCAATGTCACTGATATGAAAAACTGAATGACAACACATGGTATGAAACAGAATGCTGCAGAGGTCAACTCCAAGGTTGCAGCTACATTCCAATTGAACTGAAATTATTTTCTAAATCTATCAAAACTGGCATAAACATCTGCCAATCAGATACATTGTTTTGGGTCAGGGAGCAAATTAGGGCACTAAAGTAATAAGGGGTTAAATCTTATTGTACCACTGCCTACACGGAGCCTGTAGTTGAGGCATCTATAATCTCCATTAGTCTTATAAATGTAAATTTCTTCACATCCTACAAATTTTGTTTCCCAGCACAGTCATGGTTCTCCCACATCTCTGTTCCTTGGGGTTCTATTTGGATGGTAATTGTGCTGTTACACCCTGGACTTCAAAGAGAACAGACAGTATTTGTATAATGGATTCTTCCTCCTTGCATCCTCCATTCCACCCAAAATCTGCTGTAGAATGTTGAGGGATCCTTGGATAGATCCAAAATCCATGATTGATACAAACAGTGGAGAATTCTTGCTGCATACACAATAGAATATAGATAGTCCCTGAGCTTACAACCAGTTGCTTTATGACTGTGTGAAATTATGATGGGCCCAGAACAGGCACTTTATTGCCCGTAAAACACTTCCACGTGTCATAAAATGTCATATCACCTTCCCCACAGTCATGTGACCGCATTTCAGCTGCTCTGAGAAAAAATATTTTCTTTTCCTTATGGAATAGAGTGGAGCGGAGCGGAACAGAACAGAACAGAATAGAATAACAGAGTTGGAAAGGACCTTGGAGGTCTTCTAGTCCAACCCTACTGCTTAGGCAGGAAACGCTATACCATTTCAGACAAATGGTTATCCAATCTCTTCTTAAAACCTTCCAGTGTTGGAGCACTTCTGGAGGCAAGTTGTTCCACTGATTAATTGTTCTAACTTTCAGGAAATTTCTCTTTAGTTCTGAGTTACTTCTCTCCTTGATTAGTTTCCACCCATTGCTTCTTGTCCTCAGGTGCTTTGGAGAATAACTTGACTCCCTCTTCTTTATGGAAATTATTCCTATTCTTTATTTTCTGATTTTTAACCACTTAGCAATAGAGGTGGTCCTCATTTAACAACCGTTCGTTCAGCAACCATTCAAACTTGCAATGGTGCAGAACAAGTAGTACTTATGACAGTCCTCAAAGTTCCAGCCATCAGTATGACACGTCCACATAGTGGTTATATCATTGTGATCCAGGTGCTCAGCAAATGGGCTGGCTTTCTGAACATACCGATGTCCGGTAGTCACATTCTCACAATTTATGACCTTCCCCACTGGCTTTCCAAAAAATCAATGGGGAAGTCAGCAGGCAGTCAGAATTTGCAATCACATGAAGTCCTCGCTTAAACAATGGAAACCAGGAATTCCTGTACAGCTGTTGCTATGCAGCATAGTCACTGGACATTGCACTTTACATCAGCATAACTTGATGACAGAAATTCCAAAATCCCGATTATCACTGCTAAGCAAGAAGTAAGAGTACACAAAAGAACAGCTTATTCCTTGATCACAAAGTTTATTTAAGCATCTTTTATGAATAACTTCAGTAATAAACTTTAGAAAGTGTAAGTATAGGTCAACCTTCATTTCTATTTCAGTTGACAATCTCAAAAAAGAAACCAATCACCCTCTAGAATGTGAAGAGAGTTAACCTTTGCAGAATCCATGCTGATTTTCTTTCATCAAGACTTATTCCTCTATTCTGCCTGATAAAAGCTATCTTACTCCTTTGTGGCAGAGGAGCGGGTGTCAAGATACAGCACAAAAGAGGAGTGTCAGAAAGACAACAGGTGTCTTCCTCCCCCCCTCACTTTTACCTATGTTCCAAACCACAATTGATTCAATTTATAACAGATTATCTTTGAGCAACTATGGCTCTCAACAACAACAAAATGTCTACCACCTTATCTAACTAACATATTCAATTTAAAGATTTATTCTAAGGAAGTACACTCGATTCAAGGAATTTCATCAAAAACTCCTAAAGTAGCATAGAAAAAAGAAAATGAAAGTAATGCAACTCCTATTATGTAAGCAAGTTGGGCAGGTTACTTACTTAGTGTTTTCCAGGGTCTTATGCATTTTCTTCACCATCTTGTCGATGGCAGCTTGTCGCTTACTCTCGGGAAGAAGGTCAATTTTGTTCAAAACTACTATCATCTTTTGGCAGGCAATCTGTCCAATCACCAAGCACTCTGCTGACTGAGTCTGCATTCCTTTTGTTATATCTATCACAAGCATCATCAAGTCAATAATCTGAGCACCTGAAAGAAAGGAACAAATTTGTAGGAATCAAAACACCATTAACATGTAATCGTGAATGTGTAGTGAATGTTTCTTATGTCTGTTATATTTTTATTTAGAAAAAGATGGTTTGGAAAACACTGTATAGGTAACGATTCGAGGTGTTTGGACATTCAGAACTGAATGGAACTTTCCAAAATTAGGACAAAAAATAATCAAAATAAAAAAGCAAAAGTCAAAGTCAAAACTCTAAAAGTCAAGATTCTAAATTTGACATAAAGGTCTAGTCTGCAAAGGAAACATCAGAAATGCAAGCTTTTGAAAAATACCTTATTACATATCAGAATCTATTTTTCTATGTTAATTTTATTAAAACATTTTAATTCATATGGACATATTAGAATTACTGATCAGATTTAGAAGACCATGGATGTAAGTATTTTCATAACTTATGCAAGAAACCTATGCTACTCTGTTCCAAACTCACGTTGTGCCTTTGCTCCTTAGCAGGCTATAATTAATTAGGAAGTCTTCAATTAACAACAGCTTATTATTTTATCCACAATGGAAAATTATGAACAGATTCAAAATAGACCATAATCTTAAATCAATCTGAAACTCAGAAACAGTTAGAAACAATGGTAAATTCAAAAGTTCCTGTCATGAGAGCTTTATGAGTTCATTGGGCAAAATCCAACACACAGCACATCAAAAATCTAAACTATGATAAATCCAGCTTGGTATTTGGCCTCATGTCAGAACTCTGAGTTGATTTGTTTGATGATCCATTTGTTATTTTTCTTGACTATCAAGAGTCTTGTTTCTCTTCACGTCATGATCCAGATTTATACTCTGAAGAAGCTGCCCCAGTTGAACCAGTGGAATGTCAGCCTCAGAAGATAGCAAGCCAGGAGTTTATCTGGAAGCTATCAGGAAGTTATCAATCTATCAAGGGAAATATATCATCTCCCAAAGTGCAAAGATCAAAGACATGACAGAGAGGCTTGGCACAGGTGGCACAGTGGTGGTGCAGTGGTTAGAATGCAGTACTGCAGGCTAACTCACTGTTCACTGCCAGGAGTTCAATTCTGACTGACTCAAGGTTGACTCAGCCTTCCATCCTTCTGAGGTTGGTAAAATGAAGACCCTGATTGTTGGGGACAATATGTTGACTCTGTCAACTGCTTAGAGAGGGCTGTAAAAGTACTATGAAGTGGTATATAAGTCTAAGTGCTACCACTATTATCCAACTAATCAAGGCCACTGATTATTATATCTTTCTCCTCTTTCATGTTAGGATAACAGTACCACAAAAAACAGCCTGGGGAAAAAATCAAATGGTTAGGGTTAGGGTTAGGACAAAAGACTTAAGAACACGGGTGGGGTTTTCATCCATACTTCTGGTGCATGGTCAATATCCAATGAAGTAATGGAGGATTTCAGAGGTAAATCGCTGGTTTAAGAGATGGTGCTGTCCAGAAAAAAATTGTATTTGTAGACCATTGTCTACACTATCTCCATTTTGGCCTTTGCCAAGAAATCAGTGCTGGGTTGCTCCCAGTTCGCACCGGTTCTATAGAACCGGTAGTAAAACTGGCTGGAGGCTCCACCCACTGACCCCGATGTCATGAAAACGCTTCTGCATATGTGCAGAAGCTTCTGCGCTTGCGCAGAAGAGCGTGCGTGCGAGCAACGCTGGTGCGCGGCCCTGCTACAAACCGGTAGTAAAGGTAAGTAGAACCCACCCCTGCAAGAGATGGGCTCCATCTCACAAGGACTGGGAAGAATGTGTTTGGAAGACATTTCACTTGGGTCTATTTCTCTGACAAGCTGAGGGACAAAAAGGACAAGTATAAAAATATCTTCAAATAACCCAAAACTTCAAGACACAGTCAGAAAAAGCTAAAGCTCATAATTCAAAATCAAATGAGTTAACAATATCAAAAACAATATTAATCAAAAAGCATCTAGTTTAATAGACTGAAATATTCCTTCCACATACCAAACAGAAAAACAATTTTTCATTCAACAATTATTCAGAGAATAGAAGTAACTTCTCTTCTTCATCATGGTCCCATGTTTCTGGATCTGCGCCACTGTGAGATTCATTGGCCTGGTATATCTCCATAAGCTGGAGAGTGGATAGCCACTTTGTGACTGTACATATTCACAAAATTGGATGGCTGTATCATTACGTATTATGCTTGAAGATAATGAGGTGTGGGATAACTTGGCTTTGAACATAAGCAGGGGAACAGAATGCACAAATGACTTGCACTTCATTCTCTATGCTTCTTTGTTATGTCTGAAATGTAATCTGTGCTTTTCCCTCCACACTTATATGTGCAAGCTCCCGCAGAAAAGGAGCCTGCACATCTCAGATATCCAAGGCAATCTAAAGAAGCACAGAGACTATGAAATATAAAACATATGGGCTTCTTGTACTTCTCCCACGCTACTAGAAGAAATTCAAAATTAGTTTTAATAAACACTACTAAATCCATATTTCATCCCATCAATTTATTTGGCTGAAAGAACTGATACATTTGGCAATTAGTAGTGTGTAGAAATTTCTTAAGACATACTTTTATGATTTTTTTTCTTCAGAACATTTAAGGAAAGTGCAAAATCTGATTCCAATTTACATATTAAATTGGGAAGGATTAATTAGTTCATATTAAAACACTAATCAAATGACCTATCTAGGTCCACAACATAATAAACTTTAGAAGCCGTCAAACACAAAGATTCTGACTTCTGACATTGTACTTCATAAGCACTTCGTGATATTCGTGCTATATGTGATTACTTAAATCAACCTGTGGATCCTGCACTTCCCCAGGCATTCCAGAAGAGTTAGCCACTCTGTTTGCTCTTAATTTTCTTCATTTTTTTAAATGTTTTCTGACATTCATTTTAACCCAACTATTAACTGAAACTTATCCCAAACTGAAGCAAAAATAAAAGATGAAATTTGTAAATTAAGGCAAGCAGATTGAAGTGTTATGGAGCTGAATTCTTAGAACAAGGAACAAAAATTAATTGATTCCACGACTCTCTTCTTAGCATGTAATACCTGTTGATGTTTTGTCTTGAAGGGCAGGAGATCCTGGCTTGATTAAGAACAAGGATCTTTTTTATATTCCTTAAAGCAAGAAAGCAGTTGTTTCTTGGCAACATGGCATTTGCTATCAAGCCAAAGATGGTTAAAAGAAGATTCCTGTTAACACCAAGTGGACAAGTAAAGAGAATTGGCTGATGGAGCTAAACAAGTTGAGGATTCCAAAGGCACTGATAAGGGCAGACTCATCCATAACAAACTTAGCCTCATTTATTTAATTGTCATTCTTCTATGTTCTGGCTTAGTTAAGGACAAACAGGAAGATACAATTATTAACAACAGGGTTAACATTTGGCAATCTGTGGGTATCAAAGACAGCAGAGCTGAGCAAAGGAATTACCCTTCCATAATGGAAAACTGATTGGGATTTCAAATCCTTTTAAAATGAAAAGGATTTCATTTTATGCAACACGTGTGGTATATAGATTGCTTAAAAGGCAGTAAAATTCATTAAATGCCAGGCATGCTTGAGAGTCATTCAACCATGCACAAATCTATTTGCCAGTGGCAGCAATGAGAAAACTGCCCCAAAGAAAGTTACAATTGCTCTTCTATAGACCCAGTAACTGGAATTGAGGCCAGACAAAGATAAATGAAGAGAAACCTGATTTAATTGCAAGGAAGAGGTCAGCTTTGATGAGCTAACTTCTTTGAGTACTTACACACTCCCATCAATAATTAGACCTTTATTGGCTTATAATTTACTGTTCTTTTGCCCTAAGGGATGTCACTTCACTAGACTGTCTATTTGAACATGAGCTTCAGTAAAGGCAGGGGACTCTCTGTGTGCTTTTGTGCAGAGACTTCCAGATCACTTTTAACAGGTCTAAATTATTTTTATGGACGCTAATTGCTCAAACATTGAAATAACAGTTTCAGTTACAGCAAACATTGTTTTGCCGTAAATTTGGTTGTGCCATCTCATACTGGCAGTTTTTCCCAGTCCTTGCCCTCTGCAATCATGTTATTTTCTTTAGAAGAAACTGGAGAGTGAATAAAATCCACTGAAGATTTATTTGCTTGTTTGTTTATGTGTTATGTAATTATTTATTTATTTATTATTTTATACACAGGCCACCTCACCATCGATTTGGGGGTGGGGGGAGCAGCAAAGAATCTAACGAATGTATTAATTCCTCACCAAGGGATGCAGAAAGGTCCAGTAATTGCTGTTTTTCTATTTCAGTTTGTAAATCCCATTCAAGAGCCTTGAATTTGGCAGATGGGAATCGGGAAACGGTTACTTACTGTTTCTTTCTGCAGAAAAAGCTCGTCAATATGCAGCTATTTAGCTGTCTTGGAAGATTGCTGTGAGCTAGGACTGGCTCCATCATGCTTCTTCCTTTTCCCCCATTTCCCCAAATGAGAAGCCTCTTTTCTTTCCTTCTTGCTGCCTGTCTTTTGTCTTTTCCTCCCAGGGAGTTGCTAATGTATAAGAAAAGCTATTGAATTAATTTGATAGGTCTTGACCCATTCTAAACCGAAGGGCACCTCCCAAAAGACATCCTAGCCCATCAGACAACTATCACACATCCCATTGCCAGACCTTGCATCCTCTCTGCAAACATCTGTTCAGGAAGAACAAGGCAAAATCTGACAAGCAAAATCAACCTGCTTGCACCAGCCAGCTTCCAACAACTAGGCTACAGTCATGTGCTCACATACACTGCCCTGTTTGCACCCATTCCATCCCAAAAAGTGATCAGGACTTCCAGGGAAGCAGTGGAGAACTAAAAACAGCTCCACAGGAAGCAGAACCGATGACCGTGGCAGAAAGAGGAGCTGGTGAATGAAGCAATTCCCTGAATTCCTATCCTCCATATAAAGGAGGGGGCTTGGGGTTGATTCCCCAAGTGGCTCCCCATGATGAGACCATAAAATAGCAGTCTCCTCCAGGTTTCAGAACTCTGGAAGTCAGGAGAGACTGTTTTGTCCAAGCCACGGTTGAGAAGCCTTTGAAGCGATACTGGGTTCACCCACTCCCTTTCTCAACCACTTTTACTGTAAATGACTTGTAGATTGCTTTTTTGGTATTAGGAACTTTTAGAAGGATCAGTTTTATTACCCTACGTGATTTTCCCTATAACGCAAGTGAAAGAGGTTTTATGCAAGTTTAAAACTTTAAAAAAAATCTTTTTTATTTGGAAATAAAGAGCAAAAGGGTGAATGGAATGTTGATTTTGGAAAGCTTTGAAATGATATAGAAGATCGGATTGACTAGAAATAAGGTTCTGAAACAATTATAAAACTCCCTGTGGTTTGTTTAAAATATTAATATTATTAAAAATATATGACAATTTTGAATTTAAGTATAAAATATTTCCCTAGGAAAATGTTTGGGATGAGAGAAAAACAAGACAAGAGGATACCTTGAAGGCTGGTTACTAGAGGCAACCAGAAAGAATTAAAGATTGTAATTAAAAGAGAAGACCACTAATATAATATAGAATGGAGAAAAGTATTTTAACTCTGGAAGAATTCAAAGATACTTGGCAACAATGTACCCAAAACTTTCTCTTAGACTTTCTGATACTATAAAAATAGACTTAAAAGAAGAGGCAGAAGAGGATATAACTAAAAATCATGTTGTTTTGAATATGGGTTTAAAACTGACGGGATACAATTCAGTTAAGAACTGTCTCTCTTAGCAACAGAAATCTGGGGCTCAATTGTGGATGTAAGTCGAGGACTATCTGTATCAGGAGAGCAGAAAGCTTTTGGCATTGGGTTCATGAGACTGGTACTATCTGAGCATATCCTAAAATCATTTCAATATTCCTACATATGCCAGATGCTGGCTGCCCGAGTTATATGCCTCTCTTCAGAATTTCTACCACCTCCACCCTGGTAAAAGAGAAGCCGGGAGGAAAAGCAAACAGCAAAGAGAGCCAGTTTGGTCTACAAAATAACAGAGTTAGAAGGGACCTTCGAGATCTTGTGTCCTATGATGGCGAACCTATGGCACGCAGAGCCATATCTGTGGGCACACGAGTGCTGCCCTAGCTCAGCTCCAGTGCACATGCACACACTGGCCAGCTGATTTTCAGGGCTTCCGGGCCCATCAGAATGTGGAAAACAGACTGTTTCCTGGCTCCGGAGGGCCTCCGGGGAAGTGGGAAAGGCTGTTTTCACCCTCCCCAGGCTCCAAGAAAGCCTCTGGAGCCTGGGGAGAATGAAAAGTGGGCCTTCTGGGCCCACCGGAAGTCGGGAAATGGGCCATTTCCAGCCTCTGGAGGGCCTCGTGGGGGGTGGGGAAGACCGCTTTTGCCCTCCCCGTGCTCCAAGAAAGCCTCTGGAGCCTGGGAAGGGCGAAAAAACGGGCCTTCCAGACCCACCAGTAACCTTTTTGCCGTTGCATGCCAAAGGTGGGGGGAGCATGGGTGTCGTCGTGTGACATGCACGGGGGCAGGGGGCATTGAATTATGGGTGTGGGCACGTGCGCACATGACCCCCCGCGCTCTCCCCGCTTTTGGCACACGATGGCAAAAAGGTTAGCCATCACTGTTCTAGTCCAATCCCCTCCTCAAGCAGGAAATCCTATATCATTTTAGACAAATGGTTGTCCAAAATCTTCTTACTCCAGTGTTGGAGGACCCACAACTTCTGGAGGCAAATCATTCCACTGATTACTTGTTCTGTCAGGAAATTTCTCCTTAATTATAGGTTGGTTCTCTCCTTGATTAATTTCCATCCATTGCTTCTTGTTCTGCCTTCCGGTGCTTTGGAGAATAGGTTGACCCTCTCTTCTTTGTGGCAGCCCCTTTAGATATTGGAACACTGCTATCATGTCACCTTCTTTTCATTAAATGGTTCTAATGGTTAAGGCACAAGGCTAGAAGTAGGATACCTTGAGTTCTAGTCCTGCCTTAGGCATGCAAGCTGGAAGGGTGTCCTTGGCTCAATCACTCTCTCTCAGCCAACTCACCTCACAGTGTTATTGTTGTGGGGGAAATGGGAGAAAATATTTTCTGCCTTGAGTTGATGATAAAAATAATAAAGGCAGGATATAAGTAATAAATAAATAGCACTGTTTTTTATTACTCCCCCATACATGTTACACTTGGACTTTGGGGGTATGAAATCACTCTGTAAAATAATAGTCCCTTCCACGCATACAATAGAGAAGAAACATCTTTTAACCACAGAACTAGGACATGTCTTTATGAAACAGATTCCAATATAATTTGGAAGTTCCCTATTAGAAGGACAGTTAGGTAAGCAGATTCTTTCTGCAAAGTAAAGGCAAGAAAGTGACACAATGGAACCACTATTGGCACAAAACAGGCTACAATGATCGAGACTGGGTTCTTCTCCAAAGAATGAGAAAGAGGAGAAACACTTGGTCATTCATCCTTTGCTTCGAACAAAAAAATTCAGGAATGTGATCTTAGACATTGACCAAAGCTTCCCTTTGATAATCTGCAGGGGATAACCTTTGACCATTCTGATGACTGTGATCTTTCGAGTCCAGCATTCCGCACCCTTATCCAGATGGGCTGGTACTGCCAAGAGTTGCAATTCAGCAACTGCTGGAGGGCCACAGATCCATTATATTGAAAGGTTATATAAATGTGTTACCTCATTTGGAATTAGAAGCTAGGCTTCTCTTCTAGCAACTGCTTTTCCAAAATCTCCAAATCAGTCTTGCTAATGCATTAGATAAATGCTTTTAAATGTATTAAATGAATCAACTCTATGCTTTCACCTTCATTCTTCTAGCAACAGATTCTATACCTCAGTAATGATCCTAGTCCTAGCCCTGATATATTCTCTTCCCTTCTTATCTCAGATTTCATCCTTCAACCCATTGCTTCTAAAATGTAACGTACAATGAATCATAGTTTCTGTATGATTGGAAGAAATAGTCATAGTGTTTTTATAACAATGGCCTCAGAATTGGAAATAACAATGCACTTTGAAATATTAAAATTATCCACAAAATGCTGCATCATACTGTATATAGAAAATATAGTAAGCAATAGTACTTTCCAAAAAAGCAACTGAGTAAAAAAATACATAAATGTACATCTTTATAAGTAAACGAACGTTGTCTTACCTGAACGTTCCTTCTCGGCGCGCTGATGGAGAATCCAAATTATGGGTAGTTCCTCAGTCTGATTGCTTGACTGGGTGAATGTTTCTTTAAGAAACGTCCTTGGCCACTCCTCCCCTGCTCGGCTAAGCTCCAGTTCGTTCACGAGGTCAACAGAAGACGGTGCTGTTATGAAACAAACTATGATAGACACAAAGATAAAACAGTCCTGGCTATAAGCAGCCGAAGGGATGGGTTGGATTCTCCATCAGCGCGCCGAGAAGGAACGTTCAGGTAAGACAACGTTCGTTCTCCAGCGCGCTGCTTGGAGAATCCAAATTATGGGATATACCCAAGCTAGTCCGAAATAGGGTGGGAGGCTGCTTCATCCCGGGACGGAGCGTCCAGAACAGACTGTAGCACTCGACGACCAAATGAAGCTTCAGCCGAAGCAAAGGAGTCAATTTTGTAATGCCTAACAAAGGGCGTCAAGGTAGTCCAAGTTGCGGCCCTACAAATGTCAAGGATGGATGCTTGAGTAGCCCAAGCCGCTGAGGTGGCCGCGCTACGGGTAGAGTGAGGGAGGATCCTTCCTGGCAGAGGAGCCCTCCTGGAGCGGTATGCCGTGACGATGCAGGCCTTGATCCAACGGCCAATCGTGGATGGTGAAACTTTCATGCCCAAGGAGGATGGATTGAAGGACAGGAACAAGGCTTCGGACTTACGGAAAGAAGCAGTCCTTTTAATGTACCGACGGAGGGCCCTCTTCACGTCCAAAGTATGCCATTGTTGTTCAAGATGATGGCTGGGAGCTGGACAAAAGTCCGGTAGAATCAGCTCTTGGGCACGGTGGAATGGAGAGTTTACCTTGGGTAGGAAGGAAGGGTCTGTACGAAGCACCACCTTGTTGGGATGGAAAACACAAAGGTCAGGTCGTACCGACAGCGCCGACAGCTCGGAAACTCGTCTCGCTGAAGTGATCGCCACTAAGAAGGCAACCTTCATAGTTAGAAACCGAAGAGAAATAGAAGCCAGCGGCTCAAAGGGTGGTGACATGAGGGCCGACAGAACCAATGGCAAGTCCCAAGTTGGATACCGATGGATAGTTGGAGGACGGAGATTTGATGCCCCCCTTAAGAATGTCCGTATACGAGGATTTTGGGTTAAGGGCCGATCGTCCACAGGAGATAGAACCGTGCTGAGAGCCGCCACCTGACGCCTGAGGGTATTAGGGGCAAGACCACGGTCTAAGCCCGCTTGTAGAAATACAAGGACATCAGAAGGAGACGCCGTGGTAGGACCCAGGTGAGACTTGGCACACCAGGTGCAGAAGGCACGCCATGTGGCGTCGTAAATACGATTCGTTGATGCGCGCCTGGCCGACTGCATAGTGTGGATCACGCAAGCCGGGATATTGTCCTTCGTCAGACGGATCCTCTCAAACGCCAGACGGTCAACTGCAACCACTGAGGGTCTGGGTGCAGTATGACCCCCTGGCTCAGAGATATCCGATCGTTGGGGATGTGCCAAGGACGGTCCACCGAGAGGCTCTGGAGGTCTGCGTACCAGGATCGACGAGGCCAATTGGGAGCGACTAGGATGAGATCCGCCTTCTCCTCCAACAGCTTGCGAATTACACGAGGAATGAGAGGGAGAGGGGGAAAGGCGTAGAGCAGGCCGAGAGGCCATTTGTTGCGGAGTGCGTCGCAACCCTCCGCTCCGGGACAGGGAAACCGGGAGAAGAACCGGGGAAGGTGGGCGTTCAGATGAGTCGCAAATAGGTCGACCGTTGGAAGGCCGAATCGGCTCGATAGATCTCTGAACAAAGCCGGATCTAGGCGCCACTCTGCCTGATCTATTTGAGTCCGGCTGAGCCAATCTGCCGTGATGTTTTCGACTCCGGATATGTGTTCGGCTGTTAGGGAGAGAACGGTCCTCTCCGCCCAAAGGAGCATTCTTGTCGCCTCCTCCATCAGCTGTCTGGAGCGAGTGCCCCCCTCCCTGTTGATGTGGGCTTTTGCAGATGTATTGTCCGTTAGGACTAGAACATGACGCCCTTTCACAGATGTTCTGAAGTGACGGAGAGCGAGATGGACTGCTCGTAGTTCCAGCCAATTGATGTCGTGTCTTAGGTCCCGACTGGACCAGCGGCCCTGAGCTACCGATGACTGCAGATGGGCGCCCCAGCCAAACTGACTCGCATCCGTCGTCAGGAGCAGACGACTGGGTTCCAGAAAGAAGGAGCCCTTCCTTATGGACTGGGAGGTCCACCATTTGAGAGATAGCCGTACCGTAGGTGGCAGGACGACAGTGATGTTCGAGCACGCCCGGTGGGATCTCTGATAGGGCAGGAGGAACCATTGCAGAGGACGGCTGTGAAGACGGGCCCACGGGACAATCGAGATGCACGAAATTAGTTTGCCGAGTAGTTGAGACAGGGTGATCAGAGGCACGGATCTGAGAGAAAGAACCTTGGTCACCAATGATCGAATGCTGAGAATCCTGTCGGGAGATAGGAACACCCGACAACTGACAGAGTCTATGATAGCACCAAGATGGAGGATGCGAGTGGTAGGCGAGAGCTGACTTTTGACGGGGTTCAGGGAGAACCCGTGCTGCTGAAGTACACGAGAAACAGCTCGCAGATCGACGACAGCCTGATGGTGGGAGGCTGATAGAATGATGATGTCGTCCAGATAGCACATGAGCCGAATGGGAACCTGTCGCAGAGATGCCGCCAAGCTCGCCAGCAGCTTCGTGAAGGTCCGAGGGGCGGACGAGAGGCCAAACGGCATGGCCCGATACTGGAAGTGCCTGTTGGCATAGGCAAATCGAAGAAATTGTCGATGGGAAGGACGGATCGGGACATGTAGGTAAGCCTCCTTGAGATCGATGGATGTCATAAAGTCGCCCTGTCGGATGCCTTGCAGGATCGATTTGAGCGACTGCATTTTGAAATGGTGGCATTTGACGAACTTGTTCAATGCTTTCAGGTCTAAGATCCCTCTCCAGTCCCCGGAGGACTTGGGAACGAGAAAAAGGCGCGAGTAGAACCCGGATCCCCGTTGTTCTATCGGCACTGGTTCGATAGCGCAGATGTCCAATAGATGTTGTATCTCTGCGTCCATTAACGCCCTCTTCTCCGGGTTGCTCGGAAGAGGGCACCAAAGGAAGCGGCTCAGAGGGCTGGAGAGGAAGTCCAAAGTGAGACCGAACCTCACCGTTTGAAGAACCCAAGCATCTGTAGTGGAAGAAACCCATTGGGGTAAGAAGTGAAGAAGACGACCTCCAATGGGAAGGTCTGTGATATAGTCACTTGCCTCGTCTGAAGGGACGGTTGGATGCCCCACGATACTGGCGTCTGGTGCTGGCCTGACCTCTGCCCCTATCACGGTAGGAAGGCCTGTCAGATGTTCGATCACCTCCATGGGAATATTGCCTGGGAAAATAGGACCCACTGGGCCCGGAGTCAGTCCGAAAGGGCTGCCTGTGGGAATAAGGAGCAAACCTCCTGTCATGACGTCTATGAGAGGATGGCATAATTTTACGTTTATCCTTATCCTCCACCAGAATGGGGTCTAAGGCTTCCCCGAAGAGGAGGGAACCCTTATATGGAGCAGAGGCCAGCTTCCATTTTGACTTGAGGTCAGCCCTCCAGTGGCGGAGCCAAAGGAGGCGCCGAGAGGTGACGTTAGAGACGAGGGCTCGTGAAGAGAACTTAGCGGCATTCAAAGATGCGTCTGCACAGTACTCGGTAGCGGCCACGATTTTATTAATATCGTGGTGGAGTCTGCTGTCTTCTGGTGGTAACCGCTCCTGTAATTGGCGCAACCATATAATGGCCGCGCGAGCAAAGAAGGAAGTTGAAGTCGCTGACCTGATGGACCAGGCAGCAGCCTGATGTGTTTTACGGAGAGAAAGCTCAGATTTTCTATCCTCAGCCTTGAGGCCATCCAGGACATCATTGGAGATCAGGGACGAAGACGTCAACTGGGCCACAGGTGCATCCACAGATGGCAGTTGAATAAGATTTTGCAAGGCGGGATCAGAGCAGTAAAGTCTCTTGTCAAGTCCAGTAGGAGCAGCAATGTAAGCTGGTTGGGACCATGATCTCTGTACCACGTCTGAGAATAACTCCGGACACGGTATGAAATCCTCATCCGGCTTTTGCAATTGGAAGAGATCACCGTGAGGATTATGGTCAGACTGTTGAGAAGGCTGAGAAGAAGATAATCCCATGTTGGTGGTAATCTTAGCCTTGTGGAGCAAGGACTTAAACATGGAGGGGCGGAAAAGTCCCGTGAAGGAAGGTTTTTCCGGTAACGGTTCCTCGTCCTCAGATAACTCCCCCTCTTCAAGCTCCTCTTCCTCCCATGGAGAATCCTCAGCCAGAAAGGATTCGGGACAGTAGAAATGGGAACGATGAAGGTCACCATACAGTGGATCCCCGGCATGAGGAATAAAGGTAGGGGCTTGAGACCCCTGGACAGGAGCCGAAGCCAGAATACGAGACATGGTTTGGGATACGAGGTCCTGGATGTCACGAGACAAGGCAGGCTGGAGAGATTCTGAAGGGCGAAGGCCAGCAGCCGTAGGTGTATATGTAGCCTCAGGTGCATGCCGGCCCGGAGGCCTGTTGACCTGAGCGCGTGGGCCTGGAAACGCAGGAGGAAAGGCGGCTTCCCTGAGATGTTGGACATCAGCAGCCCCTTGCACGACCAGAGGATGATCCTGAGTCAATGGAGCAGGCCTGTCAGGAGACATCTGTCTATGAGTAGACCGGGCCCTTTGCTGTGCAAAAAGGTATTGTTTTCCAAAGGCCTTATGCTTGCGTTCCTCTGCCTTATCAGCTGCAGAAGAACGGGTGGCGGGGCGAGGACTGGCGGATCTAGCCCTGACATCACGGTGTTTGGTAGTTTTGGCTGGAGCTTTTGACCTCTTTCTGGCCTCAGGTGGGCTGTGGGCCTGATCTACTTCTGATGAAATCTCAGAGTCAGCCATCTCGAAGATGCAGCCAGGTAAGTTGATTGGAATATTTGATGAAGTAATTTTGATGAATCTGAATGAATAATTTGAAAATGTTTTTTTTTTTTTTAAAACAGGAACAACAACGACAACAAGCAAAATGGGATCAGTAATACAACTGGCCTAGAAGGTGTCAAAACACCCAATGCCGCCTCACATTAGCTCAGAAAGGAAGGGCTGCTGTAGTTATGCAGAAACGTTGCCCTAGATGAAAAGTACGGGCAGCACCTCAAGGGCAAATGGCGTGTGGTTTAATTAGCCTTCTAAACGATCAGACCTTGAGGATTAATCTCTCTGATAAGGGCCGACAGGATCGCCGCTAAAGCCGAGGCCTCCGGAGCGCTTAATGGCGGGAATCAATCAGCAATTCAAAATGGCGCGCGGCCCGAATGCAACCGCCGAGCGCCGTTGAAATTACTACTGAAGGGAGCTGTCAATCAAGGCAAAAAAGCGCGCGGCTTGGATTAGCCGCCGAGAGCCGTTAACTAGAGGCCGATGAGAGAACTGAAGGCGAGGAGTCTGATCGCCCAAACCAGCCTCCCAGTCCGTTGATTTTGCCGGGAAAGGGGGCGAGGCAATGCCCTAGGGGTTTGCGGAAACAATGTAGGGACCCCTTTGCCGCCGCTTCAAAGTTGGAGGGTGTGGAGGCGGAGGTGGGAAAAAAACCGGCAATCCGGAGCCCAACGCAGCGCCGGCGGCGATTTCAATCACTCGGAGTTGCCTGGCTGGTAGTGCTCCGAGGAATAAGGCAAATCTAGCAAGAAAAACGGAGGGGAGCCCCCTGGAAGGAGACCCAGGTGTGACTCACCCTCCGCCTCAATACAAATAGCAGACAGTCCGGCAAACTGCAGATCAACTAATCCACACCGCTCAGAATCAGGTAGAGTAATTGGAAAATCCGAAATATAGTAAGTTCTTCAGCTAATCGCTAGGACCAAGGAAAAAACCCAGCCGCTTGCATTGACTGAGTGAATGAACTGGAGCTTAGCCGAGCAGGGGAGGAGTGGCCAAGGACGTTTCTTAAAGAAACATTCACCCAGTCAAGCAATCAGACTGAGGAACTACCCATAATTTGGATTCTCCAAGCAGCGCGCTGGAGAATGGTAGGTTTACTGATGTAAACTTCAACAGCCGATATTTCTCGGACAGTGTTGGGCTTCAGGATTTAGGACCGTAATCTACAGAACAGAGTTCTTGATGTTTCTTTATCATCTGTGGTTGAAGATGCCAGTTGTTGGTAAAACATCAGGAAATCTGTTCTCTAGACTATAGTCCTGAAGCTCAAAACTGCCCAAATGGTGGGTCATTTTAATGAAATAAACAGCTCAAGAATATAAAATTAACTCAGAAGCAAATTATTCCCTGAGATTTATTCCTTGGGAGGAATGTGAAAGATAGGCTTATTCTTAGCAAGGTGTGCATAGTCTAACTGCCTTACGTTATATGTAGATGTCAAGGGAGAGCTTGACAAAAAGCTGAATCAGGCCTGACAGTCCCAGAAGAAGCCTATTTCCTCTGTCAAACCCTTGTCCCAGTGCACCCCGTCTCCCTGTGCGCTGAGAATAGTCTTTTCTTCAAGATTAAGTCAGGAAGCTATCACTCTGTACATTGTTCAACAAAATTAATCCACTTTTTTTTCTCAGTACACAGAAATATACCGACTCCATAACCCACTGAAGATGAGAAATCATCTGATCAGAGATAGAAAAACTCTGCTTTCTCAGAAGTAAATGCGGAAATATTTGCATATTTCATCATTGGCCCATAGGTTCCTGATGCATGCTTTAAGAGTTTCAAAAAAATAAAAACTTCTAAGAAACTCCAAACAAGGTGACTCATTTCTCAGTACCTATCGGTATGTTTCTCAAGGAAAGTGGTATATATTTATCAGATAATTTGCTTAGGTGGCAAATTAGCTTGTTTTGCTCTAGACTAAAATATGGCAACATTAACCCTGGCAGAATGTTTATGTTTAAATTTCTGTATACAAAAGGAGTCAATCCTAGGAATTTACTTTTAAATCAGGATTTTCACTTAAAAGACTATCTAATCAACATCAAATAAAAATGACACAATTACATTATTTCAGTACATAAACTGAAACTTTTTTACAATCACTGTGGGCTATACATTTTAAAGTTAGTCTCTTATAACACTTCTTTTATTTCTCACAATTCAAGAACTCTTAATAATTCTATAAGCTCGCTGCACACAATTTAAACAGTTAAATTATAAATTCTAGGCATGAGTTGTGTGCTCAGGTATTTTTATAAGTGAATACGAACACCAAAGATGAATTTTCAGCTACTCAGTTCAAAGCTTATGAACTTTTGCCCCCTAAAAAATAAAAAGAAAACCAAAAAGGTGCCTTGAGCTTGGCACATGATCATACTATTCCATCAGTATCTATCAATATCAAAAACTGTAAAGGCCTTGATCTTGAAACACAATAAAATCTTAGCAAGAAGAGGAAAAAGGAAGAAGGTCCAAATGAGAATGAGTTAAGAGGTTTCACATGTCATAAGAGAATAGTAAATACGGCATTTTATTTGTCTCTTTAAACTACTGCTACCAGTTAAGTTTAATTCTTTGGATCACTTCACAGAAATAGCCCAACTCATCTTTCTCTGAATTAAAGAAAAAGAAATTTAGTATATAGACACAAAGTAATGTTAAACCATGGGCTACAATGAGTTACCATGTTTTAGAAAACTAAATAACATTTCATCAAATATATTTAAAATATTTGTGTTCACATTTGTTTGTGTGCTTGTGTGATTTTTACTATGTTAGGATTTCCTCTTAGCCCAGAAGAGAAAAATCTGCTGTTCTCAAGTATCACTGCTATTTGGGGGCAGAGCTGTTTTAATACGTACTTCCCATTCTGGGGAAGAGGAAATTCTTCAATTAATAAACCGGGTGGACTGAGGCGAGTTTTAAAAGGTTTAATCAATTTCATCTGCACTTAGGATAAAAAGACTGATTATTCTCTTCTTTTCCCCCTCCACACTAAACTTTATTTTTTAAAAAAATCATAAAATAAATATTTTATTTTAAATTCTTTGAGATTAATATCTCCTGTTTCAGGAAATATTGTCTGTTTCATGCAGTGAGTATGAAACTTCCTCCGGTGACCCCACTCCTAACATTTTTTTTTTTGTACTTTTTAAAATTCTTACTCTGAAGCATGTAAATTATTCTCCACTTCTTATATAGTAACACCTTGGGAGAAACTATAAGCAATTCAGGATTTTTGTAGGTATCTCTAGGGAAATGACGGGGTGAACACTGAAGTTTTTTCCTGACTATGCAAACCTTCAAAATCCCACATTAAAGAGAAAGGACCAAAAGTGCACGAACTATACAAGAGAAAGAAAAAAAACCTCTATAAACCAATGCAAATCATGTGTCAGAACCGGATACCCGAGCTTTAGGCAGACAATATTTTAAAAAGAAACAGGAATTCCCAATGTGATTCCAACATCCCATAAGTATTTTGAGATATGCTGTTCCATCTGGAAGGTGTCACTAAACCCTAAAGGACAGAAGTCCTGGATAAGCAACAGGGAATCAACCACTCTTTAATTTTTCATTTGCTTCCTCTAAAAATCCAACACAGATATTTATAAAAATGGTTGGAATGTATTTTATGTATTTATTACACAGGATTTATCCGCAGTGTCTTTAAGCAATGTGTAATTACAGTAAACCTTAGCTCACTGAACCTTGTTTTGAATAAAAGGGGGCTAATTTTTAATAAACAAGAATGAAACTAAGATTCCATGACTTCTGATTGATTTGCAACTATAAATCCCTATTGACTCACTTTAAGTGTCATAGAGGTCACTACATTCTTTAAACCTCATTATCGTTTTCCTCATCTGTCAATCTATTTATAGTACGGTATAGTGGCTAGGGTACCAGACTAAACCAGAGATCACCGATTTCTCCCAACCAGCTCAGAGGTGTAAAGCAGAGTGACAGAACTTTTTTTTCTGGTTGAAATACATAGCTTCTAAGTGGACTCTAGATCTCTTCCTGAGCTTTCTCTGCTTAGATGTATCTATTGTAATAATTTTGTCTTTAAATTCATATTTTCATTTTACACAACAGAATATTTTAAAGCTTTAAGTTAAATTGTGTAGCTTCACTCATATATTGGTAGCTGAATTTCATAAATTAAATATGAAATCCAACACGATGACTATCAGAGTTGAAACAAATGCTATTAAATGAGACAGCTGAAAACAGAGGCACTGCTAACTACTACAAACATTAGTCTAATGGGAAAGTATGCAGTAGTGCACCTCAGGGTTCTGTCCTAGGTCCAGTGATGTTCAACATTTTCATAAATGGTATAAACAAGAGGGTAGGAGAGATGTCCATCAAATTTGCAGATGTTATAAAGATGAGAGACAGGGGAGAGGACACTATTAATATCACAGGAAACAGAATCTCATGGTTGAAAAGATTCTTAATAGACTTGAATATTATAGGCACAACAATATGCAATATGCAATTTAATGGCAAGAAATATAAGGTTCTACACTTTATTTACATTTCTTTTAGTAAGAAATAGTAAGAAATGTTCTATGTGAACCAGGCCAATGAAAGAATATTGTGAATAGAATTCACAGTTAAAAAGCTATTGAAAGGTATGTACATATCCCCGGCCAAAATGCAGTAGCAACACATATCTTACCCATGCAACTATCAAAACAACCTGAGACTTCACAATAAAATACCTCTTACAAATATGTTGGTCAAATTAAAAGGATACATTGACTATTTTTTTACATAATAAATATCCAAGTCCATCATCCAGAGCATTCAAATCCTCCTTGAAAAAAGCTATATTTTTAATTCTGAGGTACAAGATTAACACCTAAATAAAGTTTTCTAATAAATGCACCCTGATAAATAGAACTGAATATATCTAATCAATAACTCCTAAATAAACTAAGAAAAACATTGTGGTCCTAAGACCTTACATTAAAAGACCACACAAAAGCAAGATAATTTCAGGATAAGATATTGAATGAAGTTCTATATGTCCTGAACATGTTTATGGAAAGGTTTTAAGGGGATGCCAACATTAATAAATGGATCTTCTAAATACATTTGGGGACGCGGTGGCTCAGTGGCTAAGATGCTGAGCTTGTCGATTAGAAAGGTCGGCAGATCGAATCCGTAGTGCTGCGTAATGGGGTGAGCTCCCGTTACTTGTCCCAGCTTCTGCCAACCTAGCAGTTCGAAAACATGTAAAAAATGCAAGTAGAAAAATAGGGATCACCTTTGGTGGGAAGGTAACAGCGTTCTGTGAGCCTTTGGCCACATGATTACAGAGACGTCTTCGGACAGTGTTGGCTCTTCGGCTTTATTATTTATTTATTTATTAATCAAATTTCTATACCGCCCTACTCCCGAAGGACTCAGGGCGGTGAACAGCCAAGATAAAATACAGATAATACAAATATTAAAAAGTCCCTTAAAATTATTAAGTATTTTGGCCGAAACACAAATTAAAACACCCAATTTATAAAATCACGAATTAAAAATGGAGATGAGCACCACCCCCTAGAGTCGTGAATGACTAGCACGTTTGTGCGAGGAGAACCTTTACCTTTACCTATAAATAAGTTCAGCATATTCAGATAATACAGAATCTACACCACAATTAAACTGTTAGCCATCCTTTTCCAAGCTCTTAGGATTCTGCATTCATTAGCCTTTACCTCATGCTACTCCAGAAAGAGGAGTGGTCTAGCAGCAGCAGCAGCAGCAGCCGCCGCCTTACAACTAACCTTAGCCCAACCAGTTGGCTACCTGCAACAGTCAGTGCCTGAGGCCTCTTACACCACTGCTCAATGATAAGCACTGATTCAGAGGTAGTATAAAACTCTGCAGTGGGCGGAGTCTTGGCAAGTGAAAATGATGGACTGGGAAGTTAAGGCTGCTTAAAGGAGGGAATGAGAAAACAACCAAACAAATAAGGACATATCTGGCCTGAAGATCTCTTAGATGGAGAGGAGAAAGCAAGCAAGATCTCTGTGCTTACCAAGAAAGAAAAAGAAAAGCAAGATTTGGGCAGCTCTTATTGGGATAAATTTTCCAGATTATATCATAGGATTCTGGAAAACAGTATTATTTATTAACACTATGATGAAACCAAATACTGGCATTCTGGTTAATTAAAAAACTCGGCAAGCTAAGTGGTAAAAATTGGATATTTCAGAGCTGTGCTGCAAGAGTCTCTATGTTTAATGGTATATTCTTCATTTTCTTCATTTTTTAACTCACTAAAGTCTTTTGTATCGTTGCATGAAAAGACTTCAGTGTTGGGGCCCTCAGGCTAACAAACTAGTTCTCATGCAGCACTCGTGACAGTTAAGTTTGAAACTCCTGCATTATATTGTGTTAGATCTACAAAGGGAGAGTAATTGATACTGAATTCCTAGGCTCTAGTATTAAGCCTTGTGTATGTAAGAGCCCATTGGATTGTTTTGCTTCTAGCTTCTTCGTTTCTGATTCAGTTCTATTACTTATCATTAACCAGGTTCCAAATGCTATTCCCTAATACTTTCAAGTACTGACTTTTAAGGGGTTGAGAAGACTGCATTCTTATTTACCCGTTTCCAGAAGAATATCTACAGCTGTAATACCAATAATCAAAAATAGTATAGTATAATTTCTTCCAACTTAGCAAAATTATATAAATATTTCTTATAAATAATTACTAATTATGTACATGCTGTTCAAGAACAACTTCCAAAATTATACAATAAACTGAAACCACCAAGTATTCTACACCTACATTTTTTTTTTTGTATTTCCCACATATAAGTAAATTTAAAACTATGAGATTATCATTTTGGGAAACCACAATAAAATATGATAAATCTATCTAGTCCTTTACATGCAAGCAGAGAAGATAGAAAACATGTAGTTTTAGTTTCAAATAAAACACATTTTTATACAACATCCCAATACAGAAAAGTGTTTTTATTTTATTCTAAATAGCAAATACCAAATATGGGCTTTTAGAATAGAATAACAGAGTTGGAAGGGACCTTGGAGGTCTTCTAATTCAGGGTAGTTAGGCAGGAAACCCTACACCACTTCAGACAAATGGTTATCCAACATCTTCTTAAAAACTTCCAGTGTTGGAGCATTCACAACTTCTGGAGGCAAGTTGTTCCACTGATTAATTGTTCTTAGATGCTTGTTTTTAGATGCTTCTTAAATTATTACACAAATTAGTAATAATTTAACTAAAAACTAATTGTTTTTAGTTGCTTACTTCTTAAAATACTACACATAGAGCACACACCAATTTCTCTAAGTCAGATATGAATGCAAGGTGAAATTTACTAAAAATTAGAAGAGGAAGCTTTCAGTTTCCAGTCTTCTCAAATACAAAGAAAGGGAAGAAGTGTATCAACCAAAGTAGTTGAGAGTTACATCTCAAAAAGTCATTTTTAGAGCAATCTTTTACAATAGATGGATAATGTCATCATTATTAGGAGAATTAGAGCCAGGAGACACTTCACTGAAAGCCACATTGTATGTTTATGGCAAATAATTAAGGCAGGAAATTTCAAGCTCAAGTTTAACAGAGTCCTAATTTTATATATGATAATACTTCAAGCGGTATCAGTCATATGATATTTTTATCTAAAACATGAACAATGAGAAGTATAACTTTTATTTCCTTCGCACAGAAAAAGTTCAATTTGTCTTATGCCTATAGTTTGATATACAGTCTACACAGAGAGGAACATTCATTCATTCATTCACTCACTCACTCACTCATTCATTTCAACCCATCTCACTAAAAGAGATTCTGGATGGAGCACAACAATCACATCTAAGCATACCATGCATCTATTTTCTATTATTTCAATTAAAAATACATTCGTCATAGACATTCAGCATTATACAATAGAAAAATATGTGCAATGCATCCAATTTTTTTTTTAAACCAAGAGACATTGTTAAAAAAAAGTTTCCTTGGGTGATACAGATAAGATTTAAAAATGGTGTGGCTGTTCATTATTGATGTCAAGCTCTTGGCCACACATTTAAGCAAAGTCCAGATAATGTTGACAATAATGTTGTATGGTTTATTTGGAAGGAATATAGTCTCTCAGATAAAATTATTTGTACTTCCCAAGTTCAATTCAATTTTACATGCGGCACATAGGACTGGAAATCTCCCAAACTGAAGACACAACTTTAAAGGACATGCAACAGTAGTGGGTTTCAATTTAGTTTGCTACTGTTTTGTTTGTGTGCACAGGGCGCGTGATGCTTCTGCACATGCACAGAAGCGTCTGGGCGAATGGGCGGAGCCTCCCGCCGCCGCTGCTACTGGTTCACCCGACATGCGACCTATTGCCAGCATACAAAACTGATTATGTCCAAAGCCTCCTATAATAATAGTAATAATAATAATAATAATAATAATAATAATAATAATAATAAAGTTTTACACTGAAAAGTGTTCATGTTTTTAATACTTTAAACAATTGTTTCGTGAAGTGAACATTTCCAAGCACATACTAGCTGATCTTCAAAATTCTCACAGATCTTTTAAATACGAATGAAAAATCAAAAAATGCCACTTAAGAGTGGCAAGTTTGCTAGTTTCCTCCCACCATCACCAACCCTGGAATAGCATCACTCATAGTTACAAACATCTGTACTTACAGAAGGAATGTACAATACAGTGAAGAAGAAAAAAAAAAGCTCAAGGCCCACATATCCTGTAGCTCCGCATTTCACAAACAAAAGGTTGGGGGAAGAAAGAGGGGGTGGGGTACAGGGAATAAAGGCTTAAAGATTAAAGTCACAGGCAGAGACAGACGGCTCTGTTTTTTAATAACTGAAAACATGAGTTGTGCCTGAATGTGTTCATTGTTTTACCAGCGGGGGGAGAGTCTATGCATGCAGGACTTACTGGCGACAGGGCTGCCTTTCCATCAAAAGTAAGATTTACAAAAGAAAAAAAAAATGACGCCAACCCAATGCCTTAATTTCCCCTCTTGTAATGTTTAATGATGCAAGTCAGGTACCTCTTCTGACTCATCAACCTCTCCTCATTAAACTGGAGAAAATTCAGGTACGGACACCCTAACAACAAATGTAGGACATTCAGATCCATTTATAAAGCAAAAAAAAAAAAGCATGCATATAAGCAAAATATACATATAATTATTTTATGAAAGCAAGTAAGTTATTGACCATCATACTTCAATGTTTAAGAAGTATTTTATAATCTGCACAAATAGCAGGTTATGATCTTATGGATAGTCTTAATTATTTCATGCATACTCAACATACTGAAATTCCTATCATTTTCTTTCAGGTTTACTTTCATATTTCTTAAGTTTGGTTCATCCAAAGGAAAATTTACAAATGCAGAATTTTACCAGGAAAGTGATGGAAATGCTCATATAGGTGCCTCTATTATTAAAGAAAACCCTGGATATCGGATATAAAGCCAAAAAATATGAAATCACTTTCTTATGAAATAAAATTGAAAAGAATTCCACAATCTAGATTTATAAAAATCTACTTCACAATGACAAGGCATTAATATAAACATATTTTAACTAATCTTGAATTTGAAGAAATGTTTTGAGTTTCATATTACTTTAAATGATGAAGAGGAAAGGAAATTAAAAGAGATAGAAACGTGCCATTCACAGATTCACCAATAATTTAATAACTACTGAAAACATCAGATAAAAATTAACTACAATAATAATATTATTCTTTGTATCTTTATAATTTGGGGAGGGCTTAATGAAGAAAAAGATGAACCCTGCAATTAAGACATTAAAACCAGATGCAGCAATAAACATGCATATAGTACAATGAAACAATCATACTCAATTAAAGTAAAATAATGTAAAAAAAACCCTTTTAACCACTATTATGTAAATGAATCCTTCAGAGCCCTAAGTCCATAGAATCTTTTCAGGAAGGGGAACAAAACATTGTTTATTATTAAATATGCATAGCTATATATTGCTAAAATAGTGTATAACCATCACAAGCAACTTGAGTTGCCTTACCTATTAGATGACATTGATTGATTACTCTCTTCTCCCACTATCATTTCATAGTACATTTAAAGTTTCAGAGTTAGGAAAACCATTACAGAATTAATACCAATATTATTGTGTAAAAAGTTACTCCCTAAAACAAAAAATTGTTTGGCTGCAATTCAGCTTCAGGGCAAACCAGTAAAAGACTGGTTAGGACGAATCTTAAGTCTGTACTCTGTTGTTCCTTAGTACTAGTACAATATAATCAGGGTGGTAAATTACCTTGTACAACCAAATTATACATTAAAGTTTTGAAACAGTCCATTAAACATAACATTATGAACAAGACTGAAGGTCCGAGTGGAAGACATTAGACATGCATTCCAAATCAAGGTTATGAAACTCAGTCTACCAGGCAGGCAATTGTCAGCAGGCATTGCAAATGGTCAACTGTTTCCACCAACAAGAGAGCATAATTAGCCCACAGGCTATACTGGCAACTTACCAAGATACAAAACGACATTGCTAATTTGTAGAATGAACCACCCACGGTTGAACTGGAGAAGGCTAGTCCATGATAAAAAGATCCAGAAAAATTGTCCTGATATAGTAAAAGCTGATAAGATCTTAGAATACGAGAAAACTAATCAAATTATTTCTACCTACCGAAGGCACATTTGACAAACAGAGCACTGAAAAAATACTACTTAAATGCTCTGGAGTCTAACATAGGATCGTATGCTATCCTCTGTTTTCCCTTCTTAAATACAGATGTTAATATTTCTATGTTTAGGATTATTTTGATGGATCAGTATAACTCAGGGACAAGATACTTTCTTTACACCTTTTTTAACCTTTCAATCAATCTTCGAGGACCGAAAGGGAAACAGGATGACATAATGATGCTTTTATAGGAAGCAGAACTGAAAATTATCAGAAAAATCTTTTAAATGGCAAACTCCCTCACAAACCCTTCTTTGTTTTCCCAATTCACTTACAGGTAGTCCTCAACTTATAACCAAAGTTGGGGTCAGAACATACTTCATTAAGCAATGTGATCATTAATTGAGTCACAATTTTACCTTTTTAACTGCAGTTGTTAAGCAAATCACATGGTCGTTAATGGCGATTATGTGACCCCAGGATACGGCAATCATTTTAAAATATGTGCCAGTTGCCATGCACCTAAATTTTGATCACATAGAGATGCTGCAGTGGTCATAAGCATGAGGACAGCCCATAGATGACTTTTTTCAA
Source organism: Arizona elegans (assembly GCA_022577455.1). NCBI lineage: Eukaryota > Metazoa > Chordata > Lepidosauria > Squamata > Colubridae > Arizona > Arizona elegans. The sequence goes on from JAKOOJ010000003.1 coordinate 116,239,215, forward strand.
TGTCTTTGTAACATTGAAGAGCCATTAGACAAATGGTTGTACCACCTGTATTCAGTAAGCCTGCTTTATAAATCCTAGTTGTTTTATATTCCTCCTATAGTCTCTGTTTTACAAGAAATCCCAGGAAATAGTGATTTAATCCTCAATAATGGACAATGAGCATCCCTCACAATCAGCAGCTATTCAGATTACTTTTTCATGACTAAGTAAACAATTCCTCAGAACATACCACTTCTCATTCCCCTTGTTCTTTTGTCTTTGCCTCTTATTTAGCTGCCTTCGTGTCCAGGGGTGGGTTCTAATTTTTTTTACTACCGGTTCTGTGGGCGTGGCTTATTTTGTGGGTGTGGCTTGGAGGTCATGTGACTAGGTGGGTGTGGCTAGCTGGTCAGAGTCATTTCTGGAAGGTCCTCGCACTTACGACCAGTCCTCGCACTTACGACCCGACTCATTTGTTTGCTTTTAACACTGATCAGCTGTAGGCGGCCCTTTGAAGCCCCGCGGCAAGAGTTTAAACATTTTTTTCCCTCTAGTCATCAGCTGGGACTCAGGAGGCAGCAATAGATTGGGGGTGGGACCAAATAAAAGGTAAGAATAACATGGGTGGGGGGGTGGGGGGGTGGGGGGATGGGAGGGAGAACCGATTCGGTGACATCATATCGTCACCGCTACCAGCTCGGCCAAACCAGATCGAACCAGGAGGAACCTACCACTGCTCATGTCCATGTAGATATAGATGTCAACATCTGAATTGCTTAAAGTCATTTACCTAGGCACACAACTGGGATAGCATTTTTCTCCTCTTGCTTTTATTACAAAATGTAAATATAAACTTAAGCTATTGCAAACATTTTATTATGAAAGAATAATGGTGGTTCCCTACTTTTGGACATACCTGGGACCAAAGCACACAGGAACTGCCTTTCTATAAACAGTGCCGTTTTTTGGAACAGCCACCCCTGGAAATTAGACTAGCGCCTGACTTTAGAAGCAAAAGAAGTTGAGCTAATTTTAGAAGTAAATTGAGAGCCTATGACTAACTATTAGTTTGTTTTGCTAGATGGTTTTTCGTTTACGTGTTTTACCTTGCTGGATTTTATTAGATTCTGGATGTCTTAATGATTATATTAAAAATGAAATCGCAAATTTCATTTTAATATAATATAATATAATATTTAATTATATTTAATTAAATTTATATTTAATATAATAAATTAATATAATCAGGGGCCTGGTGGCTCAGCAGACTAAAAGCATTGTGATTAACACCAGCTGCCTGCAATTACTGTAAGTTCGAATCTCACCAGGCTCAAGGTTGACTCAGCCTTCCATCCTTTCTAAGGTAGGTAAACTGAGGACCCAGTTTGTGGGGGCAATAAGCTGACTTTGTATAAATATACAAAAGTATGAAGGCTATTGCTTAACGCATTGTAAGCTGCCCTGAGTCTCCAGAGAAGGGTGGCATATAAATCAAATTTATATAGATATAGATATAGATATAGATATAGATATAGATATAGATATAGATATAGATATAGATATAGATATAGATATAGATATAGATATATCCTGGGTCAGTACAATAGAACCCAAATCTAACTGATTGATTGAATGATTGATTAACCAGCTGGCTGGCTGGCTGACTAATAAAAGATACATTGATCCAGCTTTGCTAAAAGTTATACTCTACGAAAATATAGCCTTAAAAATCTGTGGTCATATTACACATTGTAAAATTATATCTATTTTAGTTGTTAACACTGATTTTTCTCCCCAAGTTTCTCTTAAATATCTTTGGTTTTGTGTTGGGGAAGGAAAGCCCTAACAGCCTTGTGAGGAGACCAGAATGGTCTTGTCTGACCATTGTCTAGGCTGCAGCTCTTCCTCCTGTCTAGCAAGGTTATTCTCACAGCCTATTTACATCGGGCTACTCGCGATCACATTTGTTTTCATCTTCATTCAAACACTTTTTTTTCAGAAAGTAGGTTTATTGAGCTCTAACACATTTTTTACATACCACTAACCAGTTAAAGGCATATAATTAATAAATTAAAAGATCTCACAAAGGCCCTAATTTTCTTGCTTGCATTAATTTTATGGTACCAGACATCTTTCCTCATCCACAATTTGCATACCTTTGTTACAAATCCCATTCTATCCTATTTTCCCACTTAAATGTATATCCTATCAAAGATAATGTTAGAGTGACAAACTTAAGACCTTGGGGCTAGGGCAGATAACAAGAGTAATGATCTATTTGTCAAGATGGCATTGACGTAACACTTAATAAAAGTAACCAAAATAATAGATAAATGTTCAGAAAATAAAGGAGCACATTTTTCAGACTATAAGATGCTCTGGACTATAAGATGCACATTAGCTTTAGAGGAGGAAAACAAGAAAAAAAAATTCCCTCTGCCTCCCTGCATCCATCTGGTATTCATCTGGTTAATGTCTTTGCAGCAAACAGCAAACAGCCTGGTCAGCTTCAGCACATTATCGCAGCCCCAGCACATGGCTCGTAAGGGCTCCACTCCATTGCGCCCACCACCGGTCAACTGAGCTGAGCTGCTGCCGCCAGTGGAGAACGCTGCAGCCTTCGCTGCCGAGCAGCTGATTGGTGATTGGATTTTCCTCCTGGAATACCAACAATCAACTCTTCTAGATGGCGGGGATCGCTGCCGTCCATTCGCCACTGCCGCTGCCCATTTGCCACCGCCCGATCACTGGCGAACGGGCGGCGGTGGCAGCAATGGGCGGTGGCAGCGATCCCCACCATCTAGAACAGCTGATTGGTGCCACACAAACCCCCCTCCCCCCACCGCAATATTTGCTCTATAATACGCACAGGCATGTCCACCCACTTTTGGGGGGCAAGTTCGTTTTATAGTCCAAAAAATATGGTACATTATTTTAATTTCTGAGCTCTGCACAAAGTTTTGTAAGCTTTGTTAATATTAGAAGAACATGACAAAACTGTGCAAGGCTGCCATATATCAAAAAATGAACTACCAAGAAGCAATGTAAATGAGGCCACTGCAATGAAGAACTCTTTTGTATCATCAGTTGGCAAAAGGAATTTAAGGCTAGAACTCAAGGCTATGACTTTAGGAGTTAAGCGCCACAATGAAAGACTTTAAAACTCACATATACATTTCACAATGTTATACGCATGTATAAAATTCACAAATGAATGGATGTATGAATTCATAATTCCAATCCAGGCATAATTTATAATTAAATTTTGTACTAAAGAAATATGCCAAAATCTGCCACATGTATTAAATATTGAAACAATCCTAATGTGATCTTACTTGACCCATTCAAGATACTAGTTTAAGGACTTCCGGGTTGGCTCCGCAGCGCCATTGACGGTCTTTTTAGACCGCCGCCCCCGCGATCCCGTTGAGCCGTTCTGACAGCGTTAATCAGCTGTCAAACGGCTTGAAAATCTCCCCTTCGGGAAAAGAAGGGGAGGAGAGCAGGTGGGTGAGGGTAGAGCTCCCCGAAAACCCCTGGATTAATTCCAGGGGTTAGGAGGGCGAGAGCTCCCCGTTCAGCCCACTGAAGCTCCGGATCCGGGGGGACTCTGTTTTTTTTTACAGAGCTAGGCGTTGCGTCCAATTTCTGCTGTCAAACAGAAGATTAAATGATTTCAAAAAAGCAGGCGGAACAGAAGCAGGAGGACAAGCTTTTTGCAAGTATAATACTTAACTCCGGGGATACAATGTTTCTAATTGGATTTTCTGAGCTGGAAGTAAAGATGGCGTTTCTTTGTTGCGATTTTAAAAGTGAAAGTTAGAAAGGAAAGTTTTTGCTAATAGACTCGTGCTCAGAGACTGGTTTTAAGTTGCTGGAATAGATTTTGAAGAGCTGTTTGGGAAAAGATTATTTCGTTTGGTGATTTATAAAGAAATTGCTGAAAGCTGCTCAAAAGGATGGCTCTGACTTTATGATTTTATGGTTGTGGGAAGAAAGAAAATCTTTTTAAAATAAAATGGCTTCTAAGAAAGGAGATCCTGAAAGTGCTGGAAGCTATTTGGAGGTCTCAGAAATGAAACAGTTGTCTGATTTACAGAGTTATAAGGATTTTGATGCAGAATTTACAGAATTTATAAAAGAAGCCATGAATAATCATACTGCAGCTATAAGTAATCAAATAGCAATTCTTAAAGGGATAACAACAGAAATGACTGAGGAGACAAAAACAAGTACGGAGCATGATGACAATTCAGGAGATATTCTGATTGCAGCAGAGAAGGTGGAAGAATCTTCTCAAGAATTTTCGAGCTTATTCTCTGCTCTTTTTGGAAAAATTGATAGAATCTTTCAAAATTATGACTTGGTTTGGAAAAAAGTAGTAAATGACCAGACTTTCGAAGTTTCAGAAGATGAAGGAGATTTGCCAGTGGCATTTATACATTTAATAGAAAAGAAACAACTGAACTTTTTTTCACAAACTCTTGACAAACTTTGGTCCTACAGGCGAAGGAATGAACTGATTTATATAAGCAAGAAGAGGCGATTTGGGGGCTCTAAATCAGAGGAAATTTTCTCAAAAAGGGGACAATCTTTGAAGTTACATCAACCTCAAATTAAAATGAAAAACCTCCTCAAAATAGAAGTAGGAGGGATGCAGAAAGACTGGAAAAAATATAAAAAGAAAGCAAGAATGGAAGATTAACCTTTTCTTTTGGCTTTGCAGTTGTTCTACTTATGGTTAAAAATGATTATGTTTTAGGTGTTATAACTACTGAGGGGGAAAAAGTATAAAGTTAAATATTGATTTTTAAATATGATGCATTAATGGTTGAATGTAAGATTAATCTTTTTTGGTTTTTTAGTTTATGTATTAATGGTTAATTATGTTGATGATTATCTTTTAAAATTTTAAAAGTTGGAGGGAGGAATAATGAAGGGGGGAAATTTAGAAATTTAAAAAATGTAGAAATTTAATTAGTGAATACCTAAGGTTTATTTTCTGTTATGAGATTTCAAAATATCTGAACTTTGAGAAAAGTAAGAGGGGGAAAATGTTTTTGCAAATTAATTGAATACTTTACTGATATATTAAGAGAATTTTTAAGGTTTGAATGTTTAATATTTGTTAAAGGTTTTAAAACTCTTAGAGTTATTGGATTATACGCTATTTTGATCTTATAAAAAGGGAGGTTGATGAAATTATAAAAGGGGAGTTAAGGGGTTTTGGGAGTTATTAAATCTTGCAGTTAGCTAGTTTATTATAACAAATGTTTGGTGAAATCTATGCCCTGTTTTTGTTCTGGGAAGTCGGGGGTGGGGGGTGGTGAGGAGGGGTTGAAGATTGAGTTTACCAAGGATTGATTTTTTTTTCTTTTTCTTGATGATAGTTTGAATGAATGTTTATATTGTATACTCGTTTGATCAGAAAATAAAAACTTTTTATTAAAAAAAAAAAAGATACTAGTTTAAGTAGATAGAAGGTACAATGAACCACCTAAGCCACTTGTACCGATGAGTCGGAGATGTAACAAAAATTAATCTAAACAATGAACTGGCTGCTATCACTGAGGTCTCCAGAAGTTAACATGCAGGTTATTTATTTTATTTATTTACATTTAGTTTCCTTCAGTTGCATTTTCCCATTTCTATTCAACAATATAATCTTACAAAGTAATCAAGACAGTTTTAGTGGCAAAATTAGACCCAGCCCAAAGTGAAGTTAAATTGTCCTAATTAAGTTTGTGTATTATGGAACTACCCATTAACCCTGTTACCCAAGAAATGGGTATTGCACATAAAGAAATGTAAAGCATTGTGGAGGGTGAAATTTGTCATGCATTTTCTTCAAATCTTCAAGCTCTAAAATTTCAAACTAATTTAATGAAGTAAGACAAAACAGTATGGTGGATACTCCATTCAATTTAATACTTTAAATGAAAGGTAGCAACAAAGGAAGCTAAAGAGCGGTGGATTTGAGGTTTATGTTTTGAAACTGTTGACTCAATGAGTGAAATGGCATTTCTGCAGATGTTTTATAAAAAAGCAATTGTAATTATCGAAGTTACAGTTATACATCCAAAGCAACCAACGTGAGATACTAATGGAACTGGTTAAAGATCTTACTGCAAGAAGCTCTTTGAAATCCCAGAGACTGTTAAAAGAGACAGGTAAGTGAGAGAAAATACTAATTTAGCATGTTTCTTGTTTTTTCAATTCACTTGAACATTAATTGTTTTCAGCTAAAAACCTACTGAAACTGCTGTCAGACACATTCAATAACCCCACAGCAGCCCCTAACTGCAAAATACATTGATAAGATACAATTATACTTAATTAAAAGACTACTGATCATGTTTTAATGAAATGCTGAAATTACTAAATGAGCCTGGGCACATAGCAACAAGAGCAACTTAAGCTTAAATTTTTGATACATAAAAGCGCAGAGAGCAAAAGAAAAACAATCTTATTTACATAATAGAGCCAAAATATGCCCATGAATTAATTCATTTTGGGGAAATAATCTGTTAACTGTTTTCCGCTCAAAAGTAAATAGACATTTCTATTGAAGTGGATTGCATCACCAAGATTTTACAGCTGATTACTAAAATCATTCTATCAATGTTTTACATTATTTATTAGCAGAGATTGGTTACATTTTATAACATTACTATGTTCTATGTTGACCACTAAATTTTACTTAAATTAGTTAACTTTCTAAATGCTATACCTTTAACAACCATCCTACCTACATTTGTTCTACAGGCAACCAAGTATATGAAGATCTTTGAAAAGATCAAACATGTTTCATTCATGTTAGAAAAACCTAAAATACAGAACGTAAAAATACCCCACCTCCACCACCATTAGTATTAAGCTGGGGAAAGTGTCTTAAAGGTGATGAGGAGAGTTTCATGGAAAATAAAAACTGCTTTGGTGATTCAGATAAAATTGTAATATAGAATATATTAGAATATATTCTATGTTTAACATTGATCAAGTTCTTATTTGTATTATCAATATCACCTAAAATTAATTTTACTGATTGGAATTGAGAGTGATTGCTCCAAATTACCCAGTTACCTTCATGATATTTCTGGTTTAAGTTCAGCAATTTAATTATACAATATTGACTCCTTTAAGTTCACATTAAGACTTCCGTAAATGAGGAAGCTAACTCTTTAATACAGAGTCAAATTGGTGTAGTGGTTAAGACACCAGGCTAAAATCCAGGTCATGAGTTCTAATCACACTTTAGACATGAAGCTACCTGGGTGACTTAAGGCCAGTAGCTCTCTCTCAGCCCTAGGCAAAGAAAAGAGCAAGCAACTTCTGAACATCTTGTCAAGATAACTGCAGAGACTAGTCCTGGCAGTCACCAGGAATCAACAGTGATTCAAAAACCAACAACAAAACTGTTTAGTAAAACCAATCTATTCCAAGGATTGTTGTGAAGGCTAAATTAGGAGTCAACCCGTGGATACTAACTTCAGCTTTTTCATAAAATGTGGCATATAAATTATATAAAAAAATAATAAGTACAAGGTTAAGTCTTTTTATGAGTACAAGGTTAGTCTTTTTTGACTGAAAATTAATATCTATTAAAGTCATGTACACTTAGGTGTGTGTAAGCATCTTTTTGTTGTAATAGGCCTTTATCATCATCATCATCATCATCATCATCAAAACTGAAATTACAAGATAGCATATCCATCTTGATTAATACTATACTTATTAATAATAAGAGCCTTGGTGGTACAGGGGTTTAAGGCACCCTGTTATTAAGCTGGTTATTAAGACCAGTTGCCTGCAATTACTGCAGGGTTCGAATCTTACCAGGCTCAAGGTTGACTCAGCCTTCCATCCTTTCTAAGGTAGGTGAAATGAGGACCCAGTTGTGGGGGCGATAAGCTGACTTTGTATAAATATACAAAAGGATGAAGGCTATTGCTGAGCACATTGTAAGCCGCCCTGAGTCTTTGGAGAAGGGCGGCATATAAATCAAATTAAAAAAAAAAAATACAACTCAGTAATCCATTTTTGCAGTAAGCATTTATAAGTGCATGGAGGAAGACTTTTTGAAATGTCAAGAGTGCTAAATAAAGCATCATAGTAGTTGTATTAATGGCCAAGTAGTCCTCATTTAGCAACTACCTCATTTAGCAATTGTTCAAAGTTTTGATGGTAATGAAAACTTCATGGGCACACTTCTCATTCTCAATTTTTGCAGAACTGTAAAGCAAAGGAAAGCTGAAATAGGATTCATAAGCACAGTTGCTTAACAACCGAGTTGCCAGTCTCAATTGCGGCCACTAAGTAGGTAGAGAAATGAAGGAACCTGGAATCACAAGTTCACTGGAAATGTAAGTGTTTTAATGGTAAATATCAAGAAGAGAAAAATAATGACTGACTAAATGATTAATAAACCTACATTTGATGGTGAAGATGGGAATCTTTAACTTTTTAACTTTTAACTTTTATTTAATTTGTATACCGCCCTTCTCCCGAAGGACTCAGGGTGGTGAACAGCCAACAATAAAATACATACATACAAAATTTAAAAAACAGAACTAAAATCGAATTAAATAATTTGGCCCAGACAGATTAAAACCCCAATCAATTTAAAACAGATTTAAACTTTGAAAATTAAAAGATATTGAAAATATTAAAATTGTTTAAAAATTGTTTAAAAAGAGGGAGAAAGTTAGGCCAGGCCCGCCAGGTGAAATAAAAAGGTCTTTAGAGCGCGGCGGAAGGTGCGCAGATCCGGGATCCTCCGTATCTCCGGGGGGAGCTCGTTCCAGATAGGAGGTGCCCCCACAGAGAAGGCTCTCCCCCTGGGGGCTGCCAGTCGACATTGTTTGGCCGACGGCACCCAGAGGAGCCCCTCTCTATGAGAGCGTACCGGCCGGTGGGAGGCTATTGGTGGTAGTAGGCGGTCCCGCAAATACCCAGGTCCTGAGCCATGGAGCGCTTTAAAGGTGGTAACCAAAACCTTGAAGCGCACCCGGAAGACCACCGGGAGCCAGTGCAGCTCACGCAGGAGAGGTGTTACATGGGAGCGCCATGTCGCTCCCATTACCACCCGCACAGCCGCACTCTGCACCAGTTGGAGCTTCCGGATGCTCCTCAAGGGGAGCCCCATGTAGAGAGCATTACAATAATCCAGGCGGGAGGTGACGAGGGCATGAGTGACCGTGCGTAAGGAGTCCCGATCCAGAAAGGGATGCAACTGGCGAATCAGGCAAACCTGATGAAAAATCCTCCCGGTCACGGCCGTCAGGTGCTCTTCTAAAGACAGCCGTGAATCCAGGAGGACGCCCAAGTTGCGCGCCCTCTCTGTGGGGGGCAATGATTCACCCCCAATAGTCAGTGATGGCACCAACTGACTATATCGGGACGTCGGAAACCATAGCCACTCGGTCTTGGATGGGTTGAGCCTGAGCTTATTCCTCCCCATCCAGATCTGCACGGCCTCCAGGCACCGGGACATCACTTCAAAGGCATTGTTGGGGTGGTCTGGGGTGGAGATGTACAGCTGAATCAAATATATAATCATGTTTTCCTAAACTCAAGAATACAGATGGACCATATGCTGGAGAAGAAGAAATTAATCCTTGAGAGGAAGGAAATGAAAAATTTACAAAGTTCATGAATTTTAATGAACTTAAGGATCAGTTAAAGCAATGTTTTTCCTGTGGGAAGTAGCTGTAAATTGAGCTACTGACATTGAGAAAAAGCAAAAAAGGGAATGTATCTTTGGCTTATGGATTTGGTGACAGATGTAAAGAATACCAGGGATCACAAGATTCATTTCTGGACCAAATAAACAGTGACTTCTTCACATGAGCCAATAATTAGCAAGAGAGAAATTCACATATTGTGGCCATGAGTGAATAATGGAGTAAATTATGCTTGGTAAGATTGAAAAAAGTAGAAGAGAAAGACAATGGACGAAAATAGTCAGCTGAGATTAGAGATGTTAGTGGAACTTTCTGGGAAGCATTATAAATAGTTACTTGACCAAGGTCAGGTCAAGATAGCAACCATCTGTACATACCATACCACCTTTAGAAGATAAACCCATAACTAGCTTAATAAATACTGCCTAAGACTAGATTACATTTCACAGGTTTTATTAGGAACTGCAACTCTCATATTGATGATACAAGTAGTCAATCAACTTTTATCAAAATGTCATTAAATATTATAATTCCTTGTTACATGCCTTAGCTATTTTGATGGTTTTCTAACTTTCAAAATTATAATGGACTGGCTTTTATGATACCAATTTTCATTGTTAAATTTACAGTACATAATTTATGTTTATATTACTTGAATTAATACATTATCATGTGTACATTATGTGCTTGTTGATGTCCTGTGTTGGAACTGAGATGGAGATGGTGCATCCATCCTTGCATTCCTTGATATTTCAACAGCTTTTGATACTACTGGTATCAACCGCAGTATTCTTCTGAGTCAGTTCCAGGGATCGGAGACAGGAGGCACTGTTATATGTGGTTCTCTTCCTTCCTCCAGAACCAGCTTTGGTTGATGTTGGTTGGGGAAGGGAAAGAGGTTTTATTCCAATCCCTGGAAGGTGTACAAGTTTTGATGGGGAGGAATCACCTCCAACTCAGTTTTACATCAAGTGGATGTGTCTATTGGAGCCACTTAGATCTGGAGATATTCCATTCTTAATCTTAGATGGATTGCATTTCTTCATCCAAAAGTGGTGTGCAATCTGGAAGTACTCAGTGAGCAGGTGTTAGTTGTGGCCAGGAAGGTTTTTTCACAACTTTATCTAGTATACCTATTGCACCCTTTCCTAAATCATAAGGCTATTCAGGGTGTCACTTGTGCCCTAGTGTCACAGCTCAAATATTACAATGCATTTCCTTTGGTGTTGCCCTTGAAGACCACTCGGAAGTTTTAATTGGTTCAAAAAGCAGCACGGCAGACATTGATGAATATTATGCTCATGTGACACTATGCCTCTGCTCCACAAGCTGCACCAGTTACCACAATTTATTTATTTTATTTATCAGGAAATGTATTTGCCGCCCATCTTGTATCCAACTCTGGGCAGCTTACAACATAAAAGTGTTGCAGTTACCACTACGCTTCAAGGTGTGGACCAAAGTGCTGATTATAATTTATAAATCTCTACCTGGCGTAGGACCTCGTTATTTGACAGTTTGCTTAGCTTTTGTGGAACTAGCCTAGCAAGTGTAATCTGTTAAGTGTTTGGATGCTCTGGATCCTTTAGTAAAGCATTGTCATCTATCAGGACCACTGAAGCATGGTTTCTTTGTTGTAGTACCCACCATCTGGAATAAGATTTCCCCTGATATCTATGTGGCTTCCACCTCCTGGCGTTCTGGAAAAACTTAAAGACTGGCTGTTCCCCCAGGCTTTGGTTTAGGATATTTGGGCCCTTCCTGAATTGTGTGCTTGTGTAGTTAGCCAAATCCACCATTGGGTATTTTATTTTTATAATTATTGTATTCAGTTTTTATTACACATTTCTTTACAGTTTTGATTTATTAGAACAGGTAGCATACTGATACAAATTTTTTGATTATCCCTGTTTATCCCTTACTCTAAAAAGGCACTTAAACCCCAGAAGATCGTTCCATCTGGCAAGTTTACAAGCCAGAAATGTGTCCTTGTTCTTCGCCAAAGGAAATTTGGAAGCCTTGGCTTATTATTTTTTTAAAAAAAATAGCCTGTCTTTATTATTTTTATAAATAAGGCAACAAACATATCTAATACATCTTCCTTCTATTTTCCACACAACAAACCTTGGAGATGGGGTTGGGCTGAGAGAGAGTGACTGCTCCAAAATTATCCAACCAGGAGACTAGGATTTCTACTCCCACTTTTCATAGTCTCCTGGTTTCTAGCCTGGAGCCTTAACCACTAGATCAAGCTGGCACTCTTTTCCTCCTGTTTCCTCCTGTTTTGAAGGGAGTATGCCAATTATCGTGTTTCTCCAAAAAGACGACCCACCTTGAAAAGAAGCCCTATCACGTTTTTGAGCACAGCGATCAAATTAAGCCCCACCTACAAAATGAGCCCTAATTAATACCCCACCCACCCTAGGGGGTGGGACAAGGCACACAGGTTAAAAAAAAAAGCTAGGATGGAGATGGGGGGGTGGAGCTGCCCTACTTACCAGGCCTCACACACCCTGACACCTGCCTCACCTTCTTCTGAGCCGCTTTCTGCTACTCGTACGCATCGCCCTGGCCTCTGCTTTGCCTTCAGATGCCTGCTGTCATCTGTTATCTGCTGCCAATAACAGAGCTCCGGGTCGGTCCGGAGCTCTATTATCGGCTGCAGAGGGCTTTCCGGAAGGCATCTGAAGACAAAACAGAGGCTAGGGCGATGTGTGCGAGTGGCAGCAAGCGGCTGCAGAAGAAGTGGGCAAGCAGCAGGCTTCTGTTGGTCGGGGCTGTTGGTTCCACTGCCGCGAGATGAGTCAATAATTAGAACCCTCCAAAAAGAAGGCCTAGCCATTTTTTTCAGGGGTCATAAAAAAATAAGACCCAGCCTTCTTTTTGGGGAAACACGGTACTAATTCACACTTTATTGTAAATGAACCACAGAAAGGCCATTTACGATAGAAGAAAAAATAAGTGGAAGTATTCCAGCAATGTGCTCAATAACCTGTTTATCATCATCATTCAAGTTCTTCCTGAAAGGATATTTTAACTAACTGTCTGGAAGTCAGCGTAGAAAAAAATCTAAAACTGCTTAATATGGAACATTTTCACAGTCTTTGTAGAACTGCTGTAAAATAAATAATTTTTGTGGATCATGCTTAATATTCTCAAAGATCAATCTAATAAGCACAATATGCATATCAAGATAAAAGTATCATTTACAACTTTCTTGGAAAAAAATGAAAATTTCTCCTGTGAAAACTAATAATGTTTCTCATAGCCTTAACAGGGCAGAGCTAATTAATATGACAAAAATATTACAGCATGTGTGATTTAAGGATACTAGGATGCTAAGGCAATTAAATTCTTCACAGAATACTGCACACAAACTTTTTAATATCAATTATTGTGTAGGAAGCCACCTATATCTATCTGAAATTAGAGAAACTGAACAGAGAATATATGTATGATTAATTGCTGTAGGCATTTTATCAGAATTAAATATTATGGGTCATAATCCAACACCAAGTTAAACGTAATAATTTCATAGATTTCAGAGACAAATATGCTTGCACTGCAACCCAAATTAATTTTCCCCATCCAAAATTACTAAATATATACTTCCAAAGATGTATATCTTCTCTATAAAATAAAAAGTTTCTCTAGAAAATTGGTACAAGAATCATTGTGCATGGAACTGGCAAGAGGGAAATTACAGAGAATTAAGCAAATCTCTGCTTGCACATGTCACCTCAAAGGAGTTGTAAGCATTTTTTAAAGGTCTTTTAATGCTGTTTCAGAAACTAGTCATAAATATTTCTCATATATGCAGCTAACAAACTATTATGTAATACTGTATAATTATTAATGATGGTCAACAAAAAGTATACAATTGGGTATTATGATCACATTGCATCTCTCTTTAAAACATCACTGAACTCAGTTTATATCCAGCCTCTATTTATATTGTTATTTCATTCTAAAGCCATCAAACCTGAATATCTGAAGTATTTTGCTATATCTAATTGCCAGTATAAGATCTCCAAGGAAACTTTTTTCGTTCATATACGACAGGTTGCAATACGAAATGCCAGGCCTCGAATTAACAACGTGGTTGTGGCATGCTGTTCCACATTTTCCATTTTTCCAGACTTCTTTTACCTCTACTTTGGCTTTCATTCCTTTCACTTCTACACCAGGAGTGGGCAATTAATTTTTCCAAGGGGCCATGTGAGAAACGGGGACTGTAGTGAAGGGCCATCGCCATTGGCCCGCCCCTGCCACAGATGCTGCTCCACGCTCTGCCACAGATGCCCCGCCCTTTGTCAGAGACCACCCTAGTCCCTGTCGATGCAACCCCACCCCCCACTGAGGCTGTCCCATCTCTCACTGCTGATACCCTCTCCCACTGCCAATGCTGCTACAGCAGGGGTGGGTTCTACTTACCTTTACAGGTAAGTACCTGTAAAGGTACTTACCTTTGCAGTGGGGCCGCGCATGTGCAGAAACGTTTTGATGACATCGGGGTCGGTGGGCGGGGCTCCCGCCGGTTTTACTACCGGTTCTATAGAACCAGTGCGAACCGGGGGCAACCCACCACTGTGCTACAGGCTGAACAGGGACAGCAGAAAGGCCAAATGTTACCCACAGGCTGTAAAATGCCCAGATTTGTTCTATACATTACTTTTTAAATTTCTGCAGTCTTTATGCTATCCTTAGTATTATCATTAAGGCTTTTTAATAGTTTTGCTCTACTTTAGCTAATGGTATTTGGGATTTTTGTAATCCACCTCGAGATCCTATTTAATAAGAAGGTAGAGGGTATTTATTTGTTTGTTTGTTTGTTTATGAAAATTTGTACGCCTGCCCAACTCTCAGTGATTCCAAGCAATGCAAGTATAAAAAAGCAGTAACCTTCCACCAGCACCCCTGGCAACAATAATCAAATGAGCCGCTTGATAGGTTCCATCTCACTCTGGGGTACCCACACCCATTGGAAAAACCATATCTTCAGGATATTGCAAAAGAGTATCAAAGTGGGGGCTAAACTTATCTCCACAGGGATGATGTTCCACAAAGAGGGAGCAGCCACAGAGAATGCCGTTCTTCTTGGTCCCCCTAGATGGATCTCCTTAGGAGTAGGCCTATAACATTCCCTGCCTCTCCACTCTGGTAGGTCAAGTAGATGTGACTGGGAAAAGTAAAAACTAAAAGGTTTTTTTAAAGTTTGGACAAATTCTCTATAATACACATCTTTTTCAATATATTTGAGGTTGTCCAATCTACACATTTTATTCTTTATTTATAAATTTTATGTACCCCTATCTAGCTATCCATTTTCTTTATTCCGTTATCTATCTACCCATTTTCTTCTGTAAGTCATTACATAGGTCTGCCAAACTATGATCACAGTGAATATAATTGGACTAACCGTGAGAAGGGTCTTGTTCATCACAATCAGTGGTGGGTTGTTACCGGTTCGCCCCAGTTCGGGTGAACTGGTAGTGGCGGCCGTGGGAGGCTCCGCCCACTTGCCTGGATGTCATCACAGATGCTCTGCACGTGCACAGAAGTGCCGCACGTGAGCGAAGAGAGCGTGTGCACATGCACGCTCACAGTTCTGAACCTGTAGCAAAGGTAAGTGGAACTCACTACTAATCACAATGTATGAACGCCTGCAAAAATTGATGGAGTTAGCAGAGATGGCTGAATTGACTGTTCTGATCAAAGAAAAAAATACAAATACTTTTATTTTGACTTGGAAACCGCTTCTGGGCTTTGTGCTTGAGGTGGAAAAAAATAAAACTTTGATTTTGGGTTTAACTAATTAGATAGATTTGTTGTTATAGAAATGCCTAGTTTATACTATTATGTAAAAGTAAAAAGTGGAGGTTTGATATTAATACCTTATTCTACTGCACCAAAGGGAGTCAGAAGTAAATGCCCTTTTTTTCTCTCTTTTCTTTCCCTTACTTTTCCCTTTCCTATTTTTCTTACTATTTACTATTTATATCCAAAACATAGTAAATAAATTGGAATCATTATTCATTAATAATATTTATCTTCCCAGTTCCCACAACTATGAAGTGAACTCAAACGAGTGCTGCAGGATATTTTACTATTTAATAAACCGTTAGTGTTTTGTTAAAATAGTTAAATATTCCTTGGCATCCCTGAAACAGCCTGGGGTGCCTTAGCACACTGTTTGAGAATGCAGTTAAATATTGCTTTGGCCTAGGACCACTGTGAAAAATTTACTGAAGCACTAAGGGCACTATGAATGAGGAAAGTTTAAAAATCTCTGATTTATCTATATAATAGATGTACCACTCAGTTACTTTCAGTGCTGTTGTTTATCATTTAAGAAAGACATTGAAAATATTTTTCACCAGGCCCCGAGACAGGGCTATTTGTGACTTTGCACTGATGCTGTATTTTTTATTCCTTGATTCTTGGAATTACCTTGCCCAATACATTAATTTATATTATTTTTTGTTTATTTATTACAGTTTTCTATTTGTTATTGTTTCAATATTTTCTAATCACCTAGAGTTGTTCAGGCGATTGAGGTGGCTTACAAACTGAGCAATAAAACAAATAAGGGGGAGTGACTGGCCCAAAGTCAGCCAGTGAAACTTTATGGGCAAGGGTGGACTTAAGGCCAGGTTTTTCTGCTTCTGGATCATCATACAACATTGCACAAACAGCAATGTAGGCTTAGGAAAAGGCAAAGCAGGTAAAGCTAATATCACAGTGCAGAAAGTCAGTGTCACTCAGAAGTTTTTTTTCAACTTATCATTTATATATTTTACTTATTTGTTATTTATTTAAATTTATTTGCCACCCATCTCGCCATGGGGCTACTCTGGCTATATACATTCACACTCATCTTTTTGTTTATTTATTTATGAGATTTATGTATCACCTGAAACCAAAAGGACTCTAGGCAGCTTTCAGAATTTACATATAAATAAAATGCCACTTGATATAATACTAATTAAATCAGTCATCCAATTAAGTTTTGATTTAATTAAAGTTAAAAGTAGTAAGTTGAATTTATTCTATTTATTAAATGAGGCACCAATGGTATAATTAATCCCTGGAGCCCTTCTGGAAGAGCCTAGTTTTCAGCTGTCCCCAGAAGCCCACAAACCTACGGGCTATTATTGACTCAAGGGCAAGCTATTCCAAAGGTTTCAGCATTACCAGGTAGACCAGATAAGAAACATGAACAGATAATTCTACTTTATTTTAAGGTTACATTAAAGGAATTGCCAGTCTGAAAGTACAAATCTCTCCCACGTTCCCTTTTATAATCTACAGCCAAACTACAGAGGGTCCCTTCTGAGCCTCTTTTTCCACCCACTATCCAGCTATAGACTATGCTTTCTCTTACCTGACCATTCCCTAGGCAGCATCTCTTCAGCCCATCTCCCAAAATCTTTCCCATATACCTTTACCAAGATATCTGAGGAGTCATCTCACCCCAATGGGACTAGCCTGCCCCACTCACTCCAGCAGAAGGGGCCTGCTGAAGATCCCATCTGCTAAGGAATTCCAACAGGCAGGATCAAAGAGAAGAGCCTTATCTACTGTGTTCACAGCCCTGTGAAACACTCTACCACTGTAGGTGAGAACTGTTCCTATCCTTTTGGCCTTCTTGAAAGGTATTAAAATTTGGTTTTCCCAGTTGACTTGGGGCCCCAAGGGGAGCCGCTCACTGCTGGAGGTAGCTGTTGGGGTAAATAGATCTCATTCCTGTGCTACCCATCTCCTTGGTTCTAATTTTTTACATTGTTCTTAAATTTAGTTATTTTTCTATTTATCTTTTTACTGTTTGTAAGCCGGTCAGAATCATCTTATCAGTGAGATGGATAGCATATAAATTTAATAAAACAAACAAGCCTCCTCTTCAGACTCATTACTCCCTCCTTCTAAGTTCACAGGGCAAATTAACATTTGAAATGCCACTTGCTCTTGGGTCAAACAGGAGAGATACCAACTCATTCTTAGGAATTATTAGAGATGAATTTCCTGTAAAAGTTAGCAAAGCCCAGAAAGCGGTGTATCTCTTTCATATTATCACGTTTGTGTGTGTGTGTTTGTTCCATGATGGAATAGCCTCTACCTTTGCTGCATCCATCTGTATGCCTTCTATGGGGATTCTGTAGTCCAACTAAGGCAAATCAAATGCATGTTTTCCCAGTTTGGCAAGGAGTTGGAAAGGAAATAAGGCCATTACTGAAATCCTTCTCTTTGGAATGGAGTATGAGACATGCAGGATTGATGTCGTCCTTATCAGGTAGACAGGAAACACTAATTCTGTTTAATTCTAAGAGCTAATTCTACTTTATTGTAAGGCTACCTTAAGAAAATCTTGCAAGTGTGAAAGTACAAATCTCCCTTTTCATCCTGATAAATTAGGGAGGGTCCCTTCTGAGCCGTGCTTTGCCCACTATCCAGCTGCTGATATACCCTCTTTTATCAGACCATTACCTAGACACCATTCCTTCACCCTGTCTCCCAAAGTTTTTTCCACATACCTTTATAAATGGAGGGGGCTGCTATAGAGAATACTCATAATCAAGCCCTTCATAGGATAAAGATTAGAGGGAAAATATCAAAGTGCATCTGTGTCCAACACTTCTATCCACAGATGCAACAAAGGTGAAATAATTTCACATTGCCTTCCTTATTGCTAGAGAATAGGCTCAAATCTGGATTCTTACTTGTGTCTACTCACATTCACTTCCTATTCAAGAGGCACTTCATATCACAGAACCTCTCAATAAATCAAGGGACTGCAGAGGATCAGTGAGTTAAAAGAGACTGTTTAAGGGTTAATCTGTTGAGAACCCTAGTTATCCATATTCCAGAAGTTAAAAGACACCCAACAGAATCACCCAGATCTCTGAGAAACTCCATGAATTCCATCAGAATTATTTTTAAATCCATCAGGTATTTGTGGCACACCATCTTAATGGGTCCTCCTCCTTGCAGATATTGGTAGCTTCAGTTAACTCCATCACAAAGAAGTGATTCGTTGATTACAATGGGCTAATAGAAAAATTTCCTTGAAGCAGATTGTGACACATCTGCTCTGAATTAAACAACAGATCTAAAAGTGCCAATCATGTGAATTGAACCAGTGACGGCCTAGGACATCTTAGTGGTTGCTGAGATGATCATGAAGTCTCAAGCCACCCCCACCCCCAACCCAGGGAGGAGAGACTGAACTTACTCAGCACTATGTAAAATAATCAAACAACCCATTAAAGATGCTGCCATGCAGTTGGCAGGATGGCACAAAATTAATTGGGTTTTTTTATTGTGCAAACTCCATGCAGCAATTAAAGTTTTGGAAAAGTATTCAACTGAGAATGTAAACTGCATCACAAAAAGGAAAGCAGATTCTAAATCCACTAATCCTTGTCAATGGAAGCATATTTGAAGGTTACTTGCATTGCAGGTGATCATTAGGATGTTCTTCCCAATATTTAATAAAAATTATTCCTTCTCATTGAATCAGTGGAATTAGTGATGGTTCCAATTTGATGTTCACTAAATATTTTGAACCACAGCTGCCATTATGGCTTGTCATTAGCCAAGCTGGTGATATTCAATAAGAAGTGAGGTTTAAATTGTCTGGAAGTTGTCATAAATTTACACTGGAACAATAGAAAACAATCACTGGCATGATAAGATTATCATATTGCATTTAATATGAGCCTTTCCCAGTTTAAACACATCTTCATAAGTTATGATTTGCAGGCCTCTCATCATTTTCGTTACTCTGCACTCTATACTTTCCATTTTGCCATAATCTTTCTACAAAATACAATGCCCAGAATTTGGTAGAGCACACACCACATGAGGTCTTACGAAAGCAGAATTGAACGTTATTATTATTAAATGTCAATTCTTTTCCCCCTTTTTAGCAACTACCTTCCAGTGGACTTCCATTACATTTAAAATCTCAGCTAACTCCCTATTGTCAGTTGTTCCTCAATTGCTGAAGAAAGGTAAGCTACTCTGATGCAGAGGTGAAATCCAGCAGGTTCTAACAGGTTCTGGAGAACCGGTAACAGAAATTTTGAGTAGTTCGCAGAACCGGCAAATACCACCTCTGGCTGGCTCCAGAGTAGGTTGGGAATGGAGATTTTGCAATATCCTTCCACAGGAGGGGAGAGAACGGAGATTTTGCAGTATCTTTCCCCTGCCACGCTCACCAAGCCACGCCCATAGAACCAGTAGGGAAAATTTTTGGATTTCACCCCTGCTCTGATGTAACAGATTAGACTAACACTTTCAGAAATATAAGCTATTGAATGTTTCTATTCATATCCATGATCAGGTTGAATTTCACTCTGGGTTACAGTTTTTAGGGTTCCTCTTAAAGCACTGATTTATCCTAGAAAGGTACAATCTAACATAGGAAAATATGAAATATTGGTATCACAGTGGCCATCAAAATCAAACAGAAAATGAGCTTAAAAACCACATTAGCTTAGTTTTAAGGCCATTAAAATTCCTACCCATTTTTACACATGACAACACTGTTCTAACTTCTTATATATGTATATTATATGTATATTTTTCTGTACTTTTATTTTTTTCTAAATGAATAACTTTTAACATAATGTAAAATATTAAATATATATATATATATATATATATATATATATATATATATATATATAGGTCTTTGGTTATTCGGGTCTTCTCCCACGTAAAATTGGAAGTGTCTTGGCGACGTTTCGACAAAGTCTCATTCGTCATCTTCAGGCTGGTGTTCTCGGCTTCGTGCTTCCAGGAGCAATGATCCTGGAAGCACGAAGCCGAGAACACCAGCCTGAAGATGATGAATGAGACTTTGTCGAAACGTCGCCAAGACACTTCCAATTTTACGTGGGAGAAGACCCGAATAACCAAAGACCTACATACAAACACCCGCGAAAACCTGAGAAAACAATATACATACATACATACATACATACATACATACATATATATCTTTTAATCAAACTTAAGAGGTTTTTTTCCCCAGGAAAAAGAAAGATATTTATCTCAGTCAAGCCTAAAATGAAAGCAAATTAGTCAGCCGAAGTGTTGACACACTTTTTCATTTAATCAAATAAGGTAATTTTAACAATCATTGAAAAGAAAAATAGAAATTCATGCCTGAACTCCAGGTTATCCAGATTCTAAATTTTATTTTGTCCTAATTCAAATTCAAGGATCTCTCACTACATGTCTTTATCATAAAGATCTTACTTTGCAAGCAAACACTGCCCTCTTGTGCACTAGAATTTCCAACAGAGGATCTTGTCAAATTTTTAAAGATAAATGTTAAATAAAGGAGGGAAATAGCTTTACAAATTAAAAACAACAAAATACTTCATAAAACTTTCTGATCCAATAGAAGAGTGATTAACTGGGAAACACAACTTAAGGACTGACTGCTTTACAGTAAGTCTCAACAGTTCAGTGGAGACAGAGCTCAGTTGAGACAGACAGAATGTGTAACCAGTTTTACTCAAAAGTCACTTGGCTTGAGATTGCAACACAGAGCTAACCTAAAATGTTTACTCTGAAGATTAAATCCAACTGGGCTCTACGTTTAGTTTATTTTCTTGGAAGGTCAAAGTCCTTCATTACAAAAAGGACTAAACTGGAGGTTGCAATTTTCATCATGTGGAGGAATAGAAAAGATGTTTTACCCTGCTCTTGCCAGCTACTTTCTTCCTGACCGCTATCCAATTTTGTTTTCCAGTTTAATATCACAAAGACTGAGTTAGAAACAAAGCAACCCAGCAAAAGTGCACATGCAGGGGAAATGCAAAAGGTGGGTAATGTATTAAGAATATGACCACCACAAATTCTCTGAATATCACACATTCTGCATAACAATGATCAAGAGGCAAACAGCATCTCAGGTTCTACATATACATGGCTTTATAATAAAAACCATATGACCTCATTTCAAATAAATTCCTCCAAACCACTGCAAAATATTACAGAGATAATAGATTATTTTTAAAAAATAATTTCCCCAAGAAAGTATCTTTTTTGAAAACATATTTTGGGGTGAATGATTGTACTAGTATGTAAGGAATTCTTAGTAGTATAAAAATATAGTGTATTCTGAAGGCTAAAAAAAATAAACAGTCTTGTTTTCATCATGATGCTTATAGTAGGAAAATGTCTCATTCTTTCACTACCAATCAGGAAATATGAAATTAAAATGCTTGAGATGTAAGCCAACAATAAGTTTTTAAAAACAATGACAGAGATAACACGCAACAATCATTGAAGAGGGGAGAAATCTTCTATGGTAATCTTAAATTCAATTTTCTCATCCTTCCTCGTCCTTTCTTTGTCCTTCCAAGATGCTTATTTCATTAATATAAACAGCAAAGCTCACTGTTGTTATATTCAGTACCCACTTCCTTCCCCCAACTCCTTGCAAGAGTTCAAAAGTCTTGGCCCTTTCAGTATAGCAGGTATAAATTAATACCCTTCCTTAAAAGAACATAGCAACAAAGTAGAAACAGACATTTGCAGGCAACAGCCTTTGAAAAGAACTGCAGGGACAAATGGTGACAATGAAGCTACGGTCAAGAGTAAAAAGGTCAAAGGTACAGACAAGTTTAAGGAATTACAAAACTACACATTTGTCTATGATCCTCCCCTGAGTTCAGACAATCTGTGTCAAGCCAGATTTTGAATAGAATATTAAGAATTCGCTTTTTTTTTACTTCCATAAAAATAAATTGGAGAGACATAACAGAACAGACTTATAAAAGTTTGCTCAAATTCAGCTAGATAAACAGCATTTTAAAAACAGATAGCTTAAAACAAACAGTTCAGCAGCTAGTGCTCTGTGTGTGGGGGGCAGAGGGGGGAGTCTAAGGTGAAGTAATCATGTTCTTCTATATTAGTGTGCTGACCCTTTGTAGGGCATGAAATTAACTATCAGCAAGTAAAAAATCTGCTACTTGTTAAACTACTTTGCTACACAGAGTGGTCTTAAAGTAAAATAGGGGATTGAATTTCTTCTGAAAGATTAACTTGTATAACCTCTCAGCAGGCTTTCCCTATCAATGAACTCTAGCAAAAACCACTCAGGGTTAATTGGAAATATAGACATTTTGCAGGCATTTATAGAATAATTCTGAAAACCGGACTGGCTAAAAAGCCTTACCTTGACAGCTGTCCTTGAATAACGTATTTTAGCATTGGCCGTTCTGAAGAGCATCTCAAAAAACAAAACAAAAACCTTGGGATAGAAATGCAATGGGAACAGAAATGGAGGCTAAATTTAACATGTAAATCAAACTTGACTATAAACTTAATCTTACCACCCAACCTCTTTAAAATGTCAGGGATGGAATCTATCTGTAGCATTCTCTATTCCAGCATATAAGTAAAAAAATATTTTGATTTAATGCATGATATGCTTTGTTTCAAGGGCAAAATCTCTAAGAAAAATGCAAGCATGGAGAATGAAATATGACTTCCATCTTCCATTTCTCTTCAATTTTGTTCAGCCCAAATATTCTGCATTTATTTAAAGCTAAAGTTTTATCCCTAAGGAAGTATCTTTCTGATATCTTGAAAAGTTATCTGCAAGGTCAAGTACTGCCCAGCATAATGGAATAATGGTATCGAGAGACAACATGATTTTGAAAACTGGAGCTTTTTATCACATATGTAAACAAAGAAACTTCTATCTTAAACAAGTCTGGGTCTTAAATATGAAAATATTATTAGAAACATGTGCAAAAATCAATTTAGTCCAAAAATCTTTAGTTCTATAGGTGTAACAACAAGATATCTAGATATCACGATAAGAACTAAAAGTGTAACTCCACTAATTTAAGAATTAAAAATAGTAATATTTAAATAGATTTTCCAACAATGTAGTAACAATGATACATATTTAAAGAAATATAAATCAAAAAGGTTTCCTCAACATACAGGTATTCTCAAGGTTAAGAGTGTCAGAACTTATGGACAATGCATATTTACAAACAGGCTACCTATTACTTAAAATGGCAGACAGCTGACTAGCAACATCTTCCAACTCAAAATGGCGGATCACATTCTCCTTCTTCAAGCTGATGAACTGCTGAAGCCACTCAATGCTTTCATGGGTGCCATGAAGCAATGTGTGTGTTTTTAATATACAGCCTATTTTCAACAGTTTTCAGCAGTTCATGAAAGCACTGTGCAGCTTCATCGCCCCAAGGAAGAACACCATTTGTTGTTTTGAGTCAGATTTAGGACAGTGAGAGATGAATTATGTGAATTTAATTCAGTTGGGACCAACCATGAGATTGAATTTTAACTGAAGCAGTTTTAACACAAGCACTCATAGACCTTCAAATTTCCACAAAATACAGGCAGTCTCTTTTTATGAAATTATTCAAACAGAGGTCTCTATATCCATGTTCTTTCTTTCTAGAATTTTTGCAATTCCAGTTTGATATTAGAAGAACTATCTTCAACTGTACAACTAGATTATAGCCTGAAAGTGTTGTTGATCTCGATTTTTCAGTATACTTTTTTTATACTGAAGAAATATCTGTCAAACAAATTGGAATTCAACACAGACATTTGACTAAATAACCTGTTTTGATTTAGATAAAAATTTTACTTAGATTGAATAACATCTCATTCTTAATCTGGGGACTGCCTGTAGATTGGTCTGATAAATAGAGAACATTCTGAATCTGATAGAAAAGGAATATAATTATTAATATTTCTTTCACTTCTACCCTGCTTTTCTCAAAGCAGTTTACAAGTACTCAAAGCAGATTTTTAAAATCCTTCTTTAATATTTGACCCACAACTGTGATATGAAAGTGTCAACATATTACTTATAATGGAAACATTCATATTTTCTTTCTTTAAAAAAAGTTCTGTAATCCAGGCAAAATCCTGGAAAAAATTAATTTAATTCTTTCTCTCTACTTTTAATGAAATATTTCAATTAGGAAATATAAAAAGTAAGTCTGCTTCCTAAATGTTCTCCATATTATCTTAGCACTTCCCAAAATCCAGAAATTGAAAATACAGTTTCCAATTTTAGAATTAAATATTTTTAGTAACCTATTATAAAAAAGCTGCTTTACACCATGAATTTAAAAGTGCAAAAATTAGTGATCCACTTACTGTCTTTTAGATGCTTGGTATACTGAAGTTAATTTCAAATGCTACAAGCTACCTGGACTTTGCAATCAGGAAGAGGCTGCAACATAACAATTATCAGAAATGTGAAAAGAAACATTTAAAGTCTATGTGTTGTAATCTCCATTGACTTTGTTCACAGAACAGTAATACATGTGATTGTGTGTTTGAAAGATGTGTATTTATTTAAAGTTGTGTCCATTTTTCCAGTATTTCTTTAAATAGTGATTAAAAATAAATGAATCAACATAATCACATAATCAATATATGGCAGAAATATGAAAATAAGTAAATATGGAAATCGATAACAATAACAAAGAAATCCTCAGCTAGTCAGAATAAAATAACCTTAATACAATGACAAAGAGAAAGGGAAGGAATCTACCAACATAAGACGTTCTATTATCAAAAGACAAGTAGTACTTTTCTCTCAATCAATAACACAAGGTTAGAGATCAATGCTCATTGCAGCAGACTCTCAGTAATTCAGACCCAATTTGTGGTAGTGAGCACATTCTTACTGCCCTGATAAATTAATATTTATCCTATTTATAAGCCGTCCAATTCAAAAAATTATTCAGGGCAGTATCACAAAATTTCAAAAGGGAATTCAAAACAAAAGCATGAAAAAAGGAGATAGAGGGAATTACATTGTAATATAAAACAACATTTGAGAAAAATAGTGCAAGAAAAAATCCCTAATGTTTTGGTCACCTGTTTCCTATTTATTCCTTTGGAAGGGAATCAGGCATACTCTACAAACATGCTCAATTCCTCCTCTTTTTCTAATGCCAAAGTGGGATTACTATACTAATCCACCAATCCTTTCATGTTGCAGCAGGATGATACATTGTGAACTGATCTCAACACTTTTCAACCTGGAAAAAAAAAAGCTGCTGATGGATTTGGGCCTCCAGAAAACAGGATGTATGTTGCAGATAGACTGCCTTAGCACCTTTCACTTTGAAATTCCCCATACCATTCATGGGGAAGAAGATGTGAATAGATTACATATCCTGCCCACCTTCTTTGTCACTAGTGGTTGCAGGAAAATACTTCAGATGGGAGATTACATGTGACTTACAGACTGCCCATATGCAAAATGCTAGACTGTAGCCCTGCTCTAGTTGTTTCTAAACTCAAGACAGTAATATTTAATAAGATTTTACATGGAGTAGTTTCTATTAAAGTTATCCACTTCTAAATAAACACACTTAGAAGTTTTTTTTCCCTACAAAAGCAATGCTACTTGTTCAACAGAGGAACTGGAGTCCCTGCTGGGATGATTCACTAATACAGGATGTCTGACTATCATCACAATCCCAGGAGAATCCTCTGGGGATTTAAGCTCTCTCACACTTATATCACCCACACTTTGTCATCCACCAACAGCAAGATTTGTGCACTGGGCCCATATCCCAATGCTAAACTTGTCAGAGAAAAAATATTATCAAGTGAATGAAAAAGAGTGGTGTGCTCTTTTTCTGAATAGCCATTAAAAACCTGTTGCCACCACTTCTCTTTTGCTTGCTCTCTGATGCAACTAAGGGGCTGGGCTTGTTGGATCAAATCTTTTATTTTTTATTTTATTTATTTATTTGTCAAGCATATATAAGATAACAGATAAAAGTATAAACATGGTTATGAATACATGAAATGGATACAATAAAAAGAGACTTTAGGACATGGACAGTAGGCATGCTGGTGCGCTTATGCACGCCCCTTACAGACCTCTGTAGTGGAGTGGGGTGAGGTCAACAGTAGACAGTCTAAGGTTAAAGTTTTGGGGGTTTGGGGAAGAAACCACAGAGTCAGGTAATGCATTCCAAGCATTGACCTGAAGTCATATTTTCTGCAATTGAGTTTGGAGCGGTTTACCTTGAGATGTCCAGAAAAATCATCGAACGTCAGAACATCTTTGATTCTTGTAAAAATAACTGACCCTCCTTTCCAAGAATGTGTTGACATTTTCTCTTTGGAAAGCACAATAGGAACCATTGGACCCTACTTTGGTGCACTAAAGAATTCAGCACGTGAGCAAGAACTCACCATAGAGCAATAACAGCTCCTAGAGAACATTAAATAAGTTTTACGTGGACTTTAAATCTAAGGGCAGTACAAGACTTACAGCTCCCCACAACATCTTTCCTGGGCTGAGTAGAGATGTGGGGTGGGGATTTTGGCCAAACAAATCCTACAGCTGAAGGTGGACTAAAGGCAATGATCTCTCGGCGAGAGCAAAGTAGATGGCAATTGAGCCCAAGCAGAAGAAATGGGGGCTAAAACCTGACCCGACTGCAAACCATTTCGGCGGCCTCCATTCCTTACCTCCGATAATGGTACGGATAAGGGAGGCGTGTCCCGGGCAGTCCACCAGGGTCAGCTGGAGCAGCCCAGGCTCGGGCCCCAGGTGCGGCGGCAGCTCGGTGCAGAGACAAGAGAAGCCCAGGTCCAGGGTGATGCCCCGAGCTCGGCTCTGTGGCGCCCTGTCGAAAGCGGCCGTGGAGCCGATGGTGCTGAGAGCCCGGGCCAAGGCGGTCTTGCCGCTGTCGATATGGCCCAGGACGCCCACGTTGACATTCAGGCGGCGAGGGTCGCCCGACTTGGGGGCAGCAGAAGCGGCGCTCGCACCGGCCATAGATGCCTCTCTCTCTCGCTCTCTCTACTCACTTCGCTTCCCAACTGGTCCGTTTCCCAACAGCACCCCCGCGGCAACACGGTCCGTGTTAAAGCAGTTCCAGTAAAGCGGCAGGCGCAGGGGAAAAGCTCTTTCGGGAAGTCAGCAATAGACCCCCAAGGAAAGCCTGAAGTTGTGCCTGGTTTGGTCAAACCATCTTTGGCTTCCGAATAAAGCTCAGCTATACGCTTAGGTTGTGTTCAAAATTAAAGGCACACATAAATATTCAAGACACTATCCATAACGTTCTTATAAAATGTCCCTCAGTCATGACCTGGATGACTGAGAATCTCCGCAGACTTCTTATAAAATGCATTTTGAAGAAACACCTATATTCATATAACTATATACTTTCTCATACTTCTTCACACATTTCAATTCAATTTTGGCACAAGCACTTAAGGAAATGCCAAGAAAAGCATACAATAAAAATTGAGTGTTACTCAATTTTGGGCTCATTAAAAATGAGATTAATTTATAAAGTGAATAGAAACATATAACCCATTTCTCATTTCATCAGCTTGCACAACTGCAAATTGTCTTTTTTAACTGATGAAGGATTTCCCATTTGTACAAATACAAAAATTATCTGTTGATTAATGATATGCTATGCTAAACTAGTCTGGTTTCAGAACTATTCAGCTATTTCATGAATGTACAAAGCTGAAAAATAAAACACAAATAGGAGCTGATAATATATTCTTTTTTTTCTTATTGCTGTTTAATTATCAATATAATTATTCTATATTATATAGACTGTGTTATAACTTGAGAAATTGATAGTTTTTAACCATCCTAGACCCTCCAAAACCCAGCAAAAGATATGGAAGAGACCAAGGGAAAAAAAACTTGGTATTGGTAAGATTTAAAAAGTACAATCCTTATAAATCACAAATAAAGAAACAAAAGAAATCACAAAAATATTTTTTTTCTTTTGTTAATTTGATGTAATGTTTACCTCTCCAATTTCCTTTCTTGTATGTTTTGTAAAATACTGCTATTGCTAACTTTTTCAAAACCTCATGGGAGAAAGGGCAGGAAGTCAGACCTTTGGGATAAGTTAAAAATGTGAAGATCACTCACACAATCTTCTTTCTCCAAAAATAATATACTGTTTGACAGTTTCAGAGTTCAGTATGTCCCACTGAAATTTGGAAGCTTATGTGACTCTAGGCTATGTCCTGTAAACTCAAACCTTTAGTCTAGTAAAAATTGAAGTTTCCAGTCCCTCCTCGGCTATCACATGACATCTATGCTCAGTAACAGGTGGGTTGTTCAGACACACATAAGTGAGTTAGCTTGCAGGGAGAATAGCAGAAGATACATTGACTAAATAAATCGATTAAAGCTATAGAGCAAGGGTCACATTTTTCATACCATTACTTTTCTTTTTATTTTAGTAGTAAAATACTAAAATCACCACCATCATTATCATTTTAATAAAATTTTGTTAAGAGATAAATGCTTACATTTGATTATTCTTTTTCAGAAAGATTGTCCCTGGTTCCTTCCAATGTAAATTTTATTCACAACCAATATTTAGAAGTAAAGTAGGTGGTATTTCAGGTTTTTTCCTAATAATGCTGATTTATATCAGATGCCAGAAAGTTTGTTTGAAGTTCTTGCCTAAGCATTGCTGTAGCTATTTCTCAATTTAGTAAATGAACAATAATCCTTGTATGGTCTGAAACATGTTTTTAAAAACAACATATGAAAACTATGAAATGAAACAATAAGCTATTATTGTAAAATGGATTCCTCTTTGACACAGTGAGTCAAATCAATAGTGTTTAGGATAAGGAATGAACAATGTATGCAACATAGTTTAAGTTTATGATTTGAAACGTATTTTCTGCTATTTTAATTTATGATGCCACTCTCTCCATTCATGGTATTCTTATAGAGTGCATTACAGGGAGGAGCCAGTTTAGAAAGTACACTGAGTACTTTTTTAATTCCTGAAAACTACTCAGTATGGCTGCAGTGCATTCAAACATGAGACAAACTCTAAAGGTAAAAGTTTTCTATTTCCGGTCATGTCCAACTCTAGGGGACAGTGTTCATCTCTGTTTCTTAGTCAAAGGAGACAGCATTGTTTGAAGACATTTCCACGATAATGAGGCCAGCATGAGCATATGCTGAGTAATACTGTTACCTATTCATTGAAGGGGTACCTATTTATCCACTCACATTTACATGCTTTCAAACTTCTAGGTGGACAGGAACTGTGACAAGTAATAGGAGCTCATCCCGTCATGTAGCGCTCAGGTCTCGAACCTGGACTGTCAGCTTTCCAGCTGTCAAGCTCAATGTCTTTAACCACTGAGCAACTCCCAAAGCAACTCTGAATTACTTTAAATCTTTCAGTTTAAAAAGAATGTTAAACATTATTCTTCTATCTATTTTTTGGTATCTTGATAGGTTATTTTTATTTTTGTAAAAGCATTTGATTATGTGCCATCAAGTCACATCAACTTCAGAATGACCTGTCCCCAAACTGGCCTTTCAGATCTCCCAATAGCATACCCATCACCACTGTATTAGGTCTATCCTTCTTGCTGCTATGTACCCTCTTTTTCTCTTTCCATCCATTTTCCCCAACATTGTAGACTTCTCAAGGGAGCTAAGTCTTGATAGAATGTATCCAAAATATGATAGAGCATCAGTTTCGTCTTGATTGAGAACTGTGAATTGATTTGTTCTGTGATCCATTTGTTTGTTTTCTTGTCTATATATTGTATTCCCAAGAGTCTTCTCCAACAGTAAAACTAAAAAATGTTGATGCTCTTTCTATTCTGCTTCAGTGTAGAACTTCTGCTTCTATAGAGTGTTACAGGGAAAACCATTGCCTGCACAATTCTGATCTTTATAGATACAGACATGTCACAGCATTTAACTATCTTTTCCAAGACCTCCATTGCCATCCAACCAATTGCTGTACTTGTTGTCACTGGTATGGTCGTCTTTCATTTCAATTCCATTTTTTTCACTGTACTCGACTTTCACTACTAGAGCTTCTAGATCATTGTGCTTTTTCAGTTATCAGTCCATGGTCACCAACATAGTGCATGTTACTCACGTTTCTTCTTTCAGTTTTAAAGCCATGCTCATATTCTTTCAATCCAGCCTTCCTCAATATCTACTCAGCATTTAAGTTGAATAGATAAGGAACAACTATAAAGCTTTGTCTCACCTCTTTGTCAACCCAGAGGTAGTCTTTTTCATCACATTTCCTCTGGACTGTGGCTTCCTATCCTATGAATACACTTCTTTTTGTTACTCTTTGGCTTTCTCCATTATCCACCATGCATTGACATTAATGTCTCTTATTCGTCAACTTTTTCTAAAACCAGGTTGAATATATGTCATCTCCTATTTCATGTAGAGCTCTACATTTTAGGATAATCCAAAGCATTTTTATGCTACCATGTTAAGCATATTGTGAGATAATATTCAATTAAGTCTCCTTTTTTCATACCGGAGTATAGACTTACAATCTGTTTGCCAGTGGGTCATTCTTCAAATTTGCGGGTTGAGTTTTGGAATCTTTATAAGTTCCTCTTTGATTGCTTATTTTATTTCTGTAGATATTCCATAATTCCCGTGTCTTTCCAATTTGGTAATGATCACAGTCCTGATCCAACTTCTTCTATTCTAGAAGTTCTTGTAAATAAAAAAGATCTTGTAAGGTATCTTGAATATTGCTCTACTATGAAAAGATTGTCATAACATTTACATTCTTTCAATTTAACACCTATAGAGATAAATATCTAATTGTAGATGCTATGTAGAAATCGGCCTGATTAGAAAAATCAAACAGTATAATTACACTTGAACCTGTATCTAAGATACAAATCCAACTGAGTTCTTAAAGACATTCAGTACTTCCTAGAAATATGCTTTGCTTAAAATGAATTTAAAAATGAATAGTCTGTTGCAAGGTTAAGTAATTGTGCCTTTTGATTTTTAATTTATTAACTTAGCAAAAATATCAGCTCTGCCTGGGAAGTAAAATAAATCTTCTGCTAAAAATAATTAATACATGGTACAATCAAATTTTAAATGTTACTTACGTTGGTGCAGCACTGAAAGTGACAATAGCCAGGCCAGGGATGAAATCCACCAAGTTCTGACAGGTTCTGGGGAACCAGTAGTGGAAATTTTGAGCAATTCAGAGAACCGGTAGCGGAAATTTTGAGTACTTCAGAGAACCGGCAAATACCACCTCTGGCTGGCCCCAGAGTGGGGTGGGAATAGAGATTTTGCAATGTCCTTCCCCCAGGAGTGGGAAGGGAATGGGGATTTTGCAGTATCCTTCCCCTGGAGTGGGGTGGGAATGAAGATTTTGCAGTATCCTTTCCCTGCCATGCCCACCACACCCAGCCACACCATGCCTATCAAGCCATACCCACAGAACCGGTAGTAAAAAAATTTGGATTTCACCACTGAGCCAGGCATTACGTTTCTTCTATGAAGTCTTTTCTGCTCTCTGATCTTGGTAGATTGCTTGCAGATATTTCATTACCAAACTAGATAACATCATCAGTAGAACTGAAGGTGGGTTGTTCCCAGTTATATATACAATACTTGTCTGCAAGTGTTGGTGGGGTGTAGTTTTCTCCTTGGTAGTTCCTTGATTAGGGTATTGTTTTCAGATTCATTGTTTGCTTGGTGTCACCCCTTAGTTATCTGGGTGTTGGCTGCTGGAGTTGATTTTTGGTCTTTTTGTTTCCTTTTTAGTTTTTTAGTTTTGTTGTTGTTGCTTCTTGAATGGTGTATAAATGTGTCTATTGGTGTCTGATTTGTCTGAATCTCAAGCTTCTGGGAATTCCCTAGTGTTTCTGGATTTAGCTTGTTTGGATGATCAGATTCCCAATTAAAATTATGTCTGACTCTGTGTAGTGAGATTAAGGAATTTTCATTTTCTTCTGACTGCTGCTTGGTGTTAATGGATGTGTTCTGCTAGATTTGTGTCTGTCTATCCTACATGGTGACTATTACAGTGCTTACACTGTGTGTAATAGATGATTCCTGCTACATATATTCTCTTCAGTTGAAATAATTACATCTCTATTTTTAAAAATAATATTTAAACCTTAAAATGGAGCGTTGGAATGATATAATTTAAATTAAAATATGTAATACTGACAAATTATTTTACTAACTCTTGCCCTTGCATGTCCAAGATTTTCTGAATAATCACTATAGGCAAAGATAATGTAAAAACTGTCATCTTGCATAAAATAATTCAGAACATTTTATGCAGTCTTCTTTCTTATACTATCATGTATTTATGATAGATAAGACAAAACTTTGAAATTATGAACATTTTTACTTTATATTTTAGATATGTATGGACTTTGCATAAATGAACTGTAAAAGGTAAGCCAAGGAACATTTTTGAGAGGGTTAAAAAGAGTGAAAACTGCTTGGAAAGATGGTTTAATGGTGGACAGGACCACGTGGGTTTTTTGGGTCCTGGACAAAAAAAAGCACATGGAGTGGAGAGAGGGATATATTTATACACTCTTTTGGCCCCTGCCTTAGAGTTTCCTGTTCCTGTACAAGAAATGTATCCCATTGGCTGTCAGACTCCCAGGGGGCTGGGGTCTTAGCTAACTTTGTAGGCTGTCTGTGTTCTAGGCCTGGTTGAATCTTGCTGGGTGATGATGTAATGAAGGGACTTTGGGCAATTGCTATTATGGCTTAATAGCTTTGTCCTGGTTTGGATCTTGAGTGAGGGCTACCCCAATCATGTCCCGAAGGTCATGTCTTTTGTGTTGTAGATAACCTGGCCCAGCCTTTTGTCTTGTAAATAGCCAAAGTATCTGCTGAGTTTCTGTCTTAAGATTTCTATTTCTCTTTTAGGGGCAATATTCTGCGTTTTTAATATTTCCTAGAATATTTCGTTTTCCTAGGAGAGGGGCGGGTGCTAACATCCTACAGATCCTTGGTTTACCTTTTAGAGTTCATTTGTGCAAAGTATAAATATCTAAACCAATTACTGTAAGCATTATTAAAGATCTCCTTTGCATACGAATAATTTTTGTAAATAACAAGAGTTATAATATGAAAATCAGAGACAGCATGTTGTAATGCTTATAATAAAACTCCAGCCATCCAGTCAGGAACATCACTGTGTAATTTAGCCTAATTTCCACAAAACCCCTTCAATTTCCACTAGTTTTGTTTTAAAACAAAGAAACTATACCTTCATACTTTTAATCTACTGAGTTTGGGACAGTCAACTATCAATAAAGACCGTATTCATCTTTTAAGTCCATCATCTTCATTGTTTTTGCAATCGCCAAAAACTCTTATCTAAACGTAACTTTATTTTTCAATCAAAAGATTCCTACCCTGTAAACTCTACTAACATATCTAGTAATATTGTTGTTACAGTGTGCTAGAATTACAGCGCAGTAATTAAGCGCTACATGAAAGCGCTTTCCAAATACGTTTTCGCCACTTCTTATGCGGTACTTTTCTTCTACGGTTAATGACGAAACCGGAGCATCTTCTAAAGTGCACAACGCCGAATTGTCCGCCCAGAGCCTAAATTTATACCACTTGAATGACAAACGATTTGCCCAAAGACAGAGAGATTTCTCGAACTCTAGCCAATAGGCAGCAAGGGGCGGGCGTGAAACGGTTAGGCGCCGGGAACCTTGGCAACACGCGAGTGCTGGCATTAACTCGGCGAGAGCGACTGAGAGGCGAGAACTGAGTCTACCGGGCCTTCCTTGCCTTCTTAATCGCCGGCGGCGGGATGAAGATTGAGGAGGTGAAAAGCACTTCGAAGACTCAGCGCATCGCGGCCCACAGCCATGTCAAGGGCCTGGGGCTGGACGAGAGCGGGGCGGCCAAGCCAGCGGCAGCCGGGCTCGTGGGGCAAGAGAACGCGCGGGAGGTAAGAGGGTTTCGGTTCCCTGGGAAAAATTTCCGCAAAGGACCCGGTTCTCCCCATCACTAAGCGCCGGTTTCACATCTCATCATCCTCATTCCAGCCTCGTGTTCTGTAGCTGCCTTGATGAGTTTCCTTAGCAGCAGCCCCCCACCCCTTACACACACACACACACACACACACACACACACCCCTTTGATCTTTATGCTGCATTGAAGTCGGATAAATTTCCAACTAACTGCAATTTTATTTGAAGGCTTGTGGTATTATTGTGGAATTAATCAAAAGTAAGAAGATGGCTGGCAGAGCTGTATTATTGGCGGGACCCCCTGGAACAGGCAAGGTAAGGTATATTTTCCCTTTCTTAGCAGATTTCTAAAATACACAAGTTCCTGCTGTGATGATATTATTAACATTTGGCACTGATAATAGTTTGCTTGCTTGCTTGTTTCATTTGTTTCTCTTACTACATTTTTATGCCACCCATCTTACTGATGCAGCAACTCTGGGCAACTTACAATGTAATAAAAAGGCTTTTAAAAAGTGATACAAAGCAATTAAAAGTATCTTAATTGGGGAAAAGACACCATGAGATACTAGAGATCATAAAGCAATAACAAAATGAATGTAATATCTTCCAAATTTTAACATAAAACATCTGTTTTAAGGATAAATGATTTAGAATACTGAGTGTAGGTATCTGAGTTCAATACCCTTTTATCCACAGAGGTATAGGCCAACTCCTTGTAGTTTATAAACATAATATGCTAAAATAATTGGGAAAAAAGCCTTAACTTGAAAGTAGTAATAAAGAAATTGTAATCATTATAGTGCTGTCTTTTTTTCTCTCCATTCAATGATGTCTGATTCTTGGAGACTAAAGCTTTGCAGTCTGCATTTTCCAGGCAAGATTTTTCAGAAATTTGTCATTGCTTCCTTCCTGGAGCTGAGAGAAAGTGACTGGCACAAGGCTACCTAGTTGACTTTCTGCCTAAGGTGGCACTGGAACTAACTGTCTTCTAGTTTTTAGCTTAATGATTTAACCACTACACCAAACTGCTCTCTATTCACTTTCAGATTGCTCTCTGGAGTAGCTCAAGAATTACCATAGTTTCTGGAGCTGCAACATCCAAAAGTCCCAGCTAGAAAGATAAAACATTAAGACATAACAAAATTTGGTTTATCAGCCTACTGTATGTAAACCAAGTCCCATAATACCCTATATAAACATGCATACACACACACATAAATCTTGCCATAATATTTCTTTTTAGTTCTTATAACAACACATGAATCTACTTAAAAATTGACAATTTTAAGACAGTTTATAAAATTATTTTCTCTCTCCTAAGACATATGTCAAGCTGAGTTATAAAAGTGTATGATGAAAATGCTTTTTTCCTAATCCTTTTATTTCTCAGAAGAATTTTAAAGCCACAATGGAATTAGCAGATTACGGATACTTACCAATGACTTTTACAAATCAGATGCATTACATTAAAACTAAAGGCTATGTGCAATCCCTTGAATTCAGTAAAATAATTTTTATATTGTAAAAGTGAAAAATAATTAAATGCATTAAGGAGTAATCCTAATTTATTTTTTATTTATTATGTGCCATCAGGCTGGTGCCAGCTTTTAAGTAACTGCTTAGATTTTCTCCAGCCAATCTATTTCCAAACTAGTCCTTTAGATCTTCTAGTGGCGCACCCATTGTCTCTCTAATTGAGTCAATCCACTTGTGTTGTCCTCTTTTTTCTGTTTTCTCTCCATTTTTCTCAGCCTGGTATGCTAAATTTCTTCAGGGAGCTAAATCTTTGCATAATATATGCAAAACATGATAATTTGATCTGGTTATTGGTGCCTAGAGTGAGAACTCCAGCTTATTTTTTTTCTATGATCTATTTGTTAGTTCCTTTGGCTGTCCATGATAGTCTCTGAAGTCTAACGCCAAAAAATGAATATTTTTTCTGTCCTGTTTTCCAAAGCCTAGGTTTCATTTCCAAAGAATGTTGCAGACTACAACTTTGCAGCATGGTTGATTTTTGTATTGCAGACATATGGCATCTAAATATATTTTTCCAAGGCCTTCACCATTACTGTGTACTCTGTGAAGTATTACTTGGTTCCTTTATAGCAGATAGTCAGTCATAAAGGCAGGAGCTATCTATGTCTTCAATATCTCCACTGGTTGATGTACCTTGTGTTACTAGTTTGATCTTCTTTATATTTACCTTAGCTTCTTTTTTTCAATGTACTCGACGACTTTCATTACTAGGGCTTGAAGATCATTGGCATTTTCAGCAGTCAGAGTAGCATCAGCAGCATAAGGTAGTTAGTACTGTTTCTTCTTTCAGTTTTGAAACCACACTCCTTTTCCAATCCAGTTTCCTTTGCTATGTATATATCATATATAAATTGAATAACTAAGAGAAAAATGTGTAGCTTTGTCTCAATAGCTCTTAGACTTATATACAGCCCCATAGTGCTTTACAGCATTCTCTGGGCTGTTTACAATGTCAGCATATTGCTTCCAAGAATCTGGGTCCTCATTTTACCAACCTCAGAAGGATGGAAGCTGAGTCAACCTTGAGCCTATCAGGATCAAACTACAGGCTGTGAATAGAGTTTGCCTGCAATGCTGCACTATAACCACTGCACCACCAGGGTTTCTATTCTGTCCTGACTGGCTTCTTGATTTTGGGATAGATTTCACATGAGAACTGTGATATTCTGAGATTTCCTTTTTCGTAAACACATTTCACAGCTTGATGTGACTGACACAATATAATTCCTTTCTATAATCAATGAAGCAGACATGTACTTGTTTTTGGAATTCTTTGGCTTTCTCAATTATCCAAGGTGCATCCTATGTCTTGTTCCTTGGCCTTTTGTAAAGCCAGGTTGAACATGTGGCATCTCCTTTTCCATGTAGGGCTTTCATCTGTGTTGGGTGATTCTAAATGTTAGTGTGAAATTAAGGGTATTATGAAATAGCTATACATTCATTAAGTCTCCTTTTTTGATACTTGTGTAGACTGGTTTCTTCCTATTTGTTGACCATTGAGTCATTCTTAAGATTTGCTGACATACTGGTAGTTTGGTTAGAATTCTTGCAGATGCTTCTTTGGAATTCTTGTTGCTCTCCAACTTGGTAATGATGAAATGATTTAACTTTACCTTCTAATCCGAGTAATGTTATTTAGATAGTTTAACTTTATATATAACTATCAGTTATAGCATTTCTCCTATTCTCACCCATTTATTATCCTAGCTTTGTCTCCTTGGATTTGTCTCCTTCTTCCTCCTTTTGGAGGAATGGCATGCCACTCAAAATCCCAATGCATCCTGATACAAATATTGTGCAGTCTTACCCCTACAAGTATTAGGGACATTAAAAATTACATATGTCCATTGCTCCTTTCCTTATGATAAATCAGTAATACCATATTTCAAACACTAGCTTTCAAAGGCTAAATTGCTGCCAACTACTGTGTTTCCCCAAAAATAAGAGCTCCCTGGATAATAAGCCCTCCCTTGAAAATAAGCCCTCCCCCGAAAATAAGTCCTCCCCAAAAATATTCAAGCACATGCGTAGCCAGTCCCTGCCATTTTCTCTGGTTAGGGTTAGGGAGACAGAGCTGGAAATCAGTTAAGACGGCAAGAGAATCCCCGTCTTGCTCCACATGCCCCAAAATAATAAGACCTCCCCGAAAATAGGGCCAAGCACTTATTTCGGGGTTCAAAAAAATATAAGACAGGGTCTTATTTTCGGGAAAACATGGTAACCTCAGAACCTTTTGTCCTAACAGCCCCAGAGAAAAGAGATGGTCTCTTTTCTCTGAGGTCAGAATAAAAATAATTAAAATACCGGGCTTTTTTCTATAAATAGAATGGCTCCTTCTGTTTTCAGGAAGCACTGGGATCAGCAGTTTCCCACTAGAAGAACAGGCAAAGATACATTCATTATTTATCAGTTCTAAGGTAGGGGTCCAAAGTGCTCAGACTCTCGCTTAGGCTTTATTGAGCTGATATAGAAAATATTCTGTAGGAGAATTCAAATTCTGGATTCAAGAACATTTATTCTATAGAAATTAAACTAAAATCAGACTTTTTCTGCACTAATTTAAATTATTTTTAGTTGGGTAATTTAAATGTATTTATGTATGTGTGTGATTTTTTTTTTCTTGTCTTCAGACTGCTTTGGCTCTAGCTATTGCTCAGGAGCTGGGAAGTAAGGTTCCCTTTTGTCCTATGGTTGGAAGTGAGGTATATTCTACTGAAATAAAGAAAACGGAAGTCTTGATGGAAAATTTCAGAAGAGCAATTGGTAAGAGACTTAAAGCAAAAAACAAATTTGTGAGTGTGTGTAAGAATGTATTTATTTATTAAATCCATGTGCCATCTAACATTTTTATATTCAGTGCATAGCATTAATTCATTTGATTGGAAGGACACATTTGTTTGCTTCTCTTCAGTGTTCTTGCACAGTGACTGCTAGTGTCTTTTTACAAACTGGTGTTTCCTATATTATGATATGTTAGCTAAAACCAGTCAAAAGTAGTACAAATGATACTTTTTCAATCTAATTGAGTATGTTGTCAAAGAAATTTGATTAAGCGGTTTACAGGTAGAATAGCTTGTTCCCAGGTTTAAATTTCTCTTTATTAATTTATTAGCTATTAGAAATATTTCAGTTTCAATTTATACATCCAGTTGCTCCTTTTGATGAACAAACGTTTGCACCTAAAATCTTAAATTACTTTCTGCTGACAGTTGATATCATTATTCCTTTTAGACTTTTGTATTGCTTAAATATAGCTTAATTGTTTTTATTATTGTGTCCGACATCTGTTAATTTCCCCTGGGCTCCCTATGATTTAACACAGACCATCATATAAGTATTCGGTAGCATTAAAGTGAAGAAATGTTTCCATCAGTCCTTGCAACTGAAAAAAGTGACTCATTGATTTCTCTAAGAAAGAGACTTTCAATCATCTATGGTCTTTAAGTTACAATTAAATTGGCAGGGTTCATGGAGAGAGAGTTCAAAGATGGAGAGAGCACCGTCTGCAATATTTCCTTGATGTGATGAAGAGTTACCTGTCAGATTTGGAAATTTGAACCAACAGTTGAAACCTGTGTCAAACACATTTGTCATTCCTAGAGATAGCAATAATTTAACAGCCAGCTACATTGTTGATGCTTCGTATTTTCTGGATGTTAGGATGGAGATGATTCTAAACAAGTATTTGATGTTAGTGACAGAAATTTTTCCACATCTGTTGAATTGGGCTGATTTCTCTTTCAGAAGTTATTAATGTTTTAAAATAACATTAGTAATCCAAACATTCTTTTAGTGCCAGCAATGTAATTTAAAAAAAAACAGAACTAATTCTTATACGGTCATATATATTTTCACTCTTAAATTAAGAATTTCCTAAGCAATGTAATTTAAAAAAAAAAAACAAAACTAATTCTTATACGGTCATATATATTTTCACTCTTAAATTAAGAATTTCCTAAATGATATAGTGGGATAAGCAATAGCAATTAATTTTGACAAATATTACAAAACAACATACAATTGTAGCTCTTACCAGTTGAACCTGTGTTTAGAAGCACTGAAAAAATACAAGATAAGTATCAGAAATAGCAATGGAAATGGAAAACAATGTGGTGTTGCATCCAGGAATAGCGTTATAAAGATGTTATACCTTTTCATGACTTGCCCCAATGCTTGGGATGGTTGCCAAACTAAGTTTGATTATTTTGTGAACAGAATGGACATACAGAGAAACAGAACTTTTTTTTCTTTTTCCTTGTCCTAAACTTCTTCATAGTTACTTGAATTTTTACTATTATGAATACATTATTTATTTTCCATAAAGTTTTCCATTGAATTGACAAGTCTATCTGGAGATGTTGACCATCTGGAACAATCCAATAAAAATGGCAACCTGTAACTTGTATATTTAATATTTACAGGACTAAGAATTAAAGAAACCAAGGAAGTTTATGAAGGAGAAGTCACAGAATTAACTCCCTGTGAAACCGAGAATCCTATGGGAGGATACGGCAAAACCATTAGTCATGTCATTATTGGACTCAAAACAGCAAAAGGAACTAAACAGCTAAAGGTAACTAGGTCATTTTTCAAATGTTCCTCAGCTTCTTAATAGTTCTGTCTTTTGAATATAAAAGAAAGGGAAACAGGAGATTCAAGGAAATTTTTATTTACTTGTCTCTTTTTATAGGTTTATTCTGCAAATGGATATAAGCTCCAGTTAGAAATTTTAATTATCTTTCAGTTAGCTTGGCACGTTCACTTAGTTTATAAATGCTGTCTATCCCCCATTGATAGAAGCAGTTGAAATAAACATTTCTTCTGCTGGATGAAATAAACGTGACTTTTTAAATTACTAAATAATTTCTTAAGAACTGTATAATTCATTTAAACTGAAATCGTATTCATACTTACTTGGGAGTGAGCCTGTTAAGGGACTTTTTCTAAGTATTTTTGTTCAGTATTGCCAGGGACTTAAAATATTGGTTACCATCGCTCCTACTGTACACCAAGTTACCTCTTCCCATCTTTTCCTTTTGGGGAAAAAAAAATGCTATATGCCTAGAACATATTGACTAATATTCCAAACAGGGCAAGAATGCACTAGATTTTGTAAACTGAAGTTTTTCTGTGCACTGTAAAGCAGCATATCCCAGGGTTTCTTTCTGCAATTTAGACTTTCCCATGGACATGAAGAAAGTCTAAATTGCCTCTCTGGCTGCTTTTCTTATTTTCTTATTTTGGGGCAAGGAAGGCTAGTCTCAGTGCTTTACTTGACAGATATTAAACACCCCGGCTTTCTTTCTAGTCTGCGGCCTGGGATAATGGTGATCACCATGCCTTATTTGTACCCTTTTTCCCCCTTCAAAGCCTAATAATTTGACAGCCACCAAAATTACACAATAATTTACAATAAAACATAATAAGAATGTTAATTCCCCCCCCCCAAATGTTAAATGTCAGTCATTAACAATCAAGTGAAAAGTCCATTTAAAAAGGTGTTTTGGCAAGAGTTAAAAAGTAGACATAGTTTTTAGGCTAGCATTTTGTGTGAATTTAGCTAGTGTGTTTAATACATTTTTATGGCTTATGTGACTGTGGCTTTGAATCAGTAATAGCCAATGAATCAGAAGGGTTTAAATGATTTTTTTTTATTTGATTTATATTTATAAATGATATGTCAGCGACAGTTGTATCTTGGAGTTTTACCTCTCCAGAGTATCTGATGTTTAAATGATGGCATAAGAATAATATGTAAAAGTAACTGAAATACCATCTGAATGCTACAGTATAAAGTTGAATTTAAAATATTTATATTGTAATTACAGAATGCATTAAATCAATCTAAATAGTAGTTGAATTTGACAAATTAGCTCATTCTAAATGTAGATAAATCTAAATTCCCAGAGCATGTTCTTCCAGTACTATAAATATTGCTTCTTGGATGGCCTTTTTGTAGAATCAAAGATGATTTTTGTAAAACCAGGTTGTCTGTTTTTGATGCTAATGTAGTTAATCGTTGTTTATTTTTTCTAACTCCAGTTGGATCCCAGCATATTTGAAAGTTTGCAAAAGGAAAGAGTAGAAGCTGGCGATGTAATTTATATTGAAGCAAACAGTGGAGCTGTCAAGGTAAAGCAAAAACATAGCCGTAAAGTTCTGTGTATTTTGACCTGCCTTCCTGTCTCCTTTGGTAAAAAGTCTTCTGTCCTAACAACTTTAATCCCTTCTAGTATATGTTACCTTTTTCTCCAAGTCTAAGATCTCTTTTTCTTACATGAATGCCACCGCTAAAGAAAGTAGCAGTGCAATTCATAAATAAGGTAATTTTATCTGAGACCCTGGGTTACAATTGCAATGAATTTCCTCATCGATTTTTAATGCTTGACTTTGAAACTTGTGTGTTTCTTATTCGTAAAAGTAAGGCAAGAAGATTTAAAGTAACTTCAGTCACGCTCATAAGAAATGCATAGAGCTTTTAATCTTTATCCCTGTAGATTTCTTTTGTCATAAGATATATTCATCTAGAAGGAAATGCTGCATTAATTAGCATGCTGCTCTTATCTGATTTAAATGCAAGAGCTACTTGCTGTTTAATGGACAAGCATAATATTTTGTATCAAACAATAAATCATCCATGTCCATGTAGGAATCTAAAACAATTTCTACACTTTCTACCAAATCAGTTGAATTTGTCCATTTTCTTCATTTCCAGAAAAGTGGAGGAAAAAAATCCAAGTCCTGACAGTAGAATTTCATAGCTTTTCATTTTCAAGGACAAGTCTGGCATTTTCAAAACTGTCAACCAGAGCTTGTGTGCATAACTATAAAACAAGACCTTTGTTTATCAGCCTATATGTCACTCTCTGAATATTTGTAATAACACTAGCTATAAATATAGTATGTATGATTTCTAAATTCTCCACAGAGGC
Organism: Arizona elegans; assembly: GCA_022577455.1. Taxonomy (NCBI): domain Eukaryota; kingdom Metazoa; phylum Chordata; class Lepidosauria; order Squamata; family Colubridae; genus Arizona; species Arizona elegans. Next base: position 116,282,137 of record JAKOOJ010000003.1, read on the forward strand.
AAGGTAGGTGTGACACCTATGCTACTGAATTTGACCTTGAGGCTGAAGAATATGTTCCCTTGCCAAAGGGTGATGTGCACAAGAAGAAAGAAATTATCCAGGATGTCACGCTGCATGATTTGGATGTAGCCAATGCTCGACCTCAGGTACGAATGTCAAATTATATGCACAACTGTATGCAAATACAGGGCAGGGTGGATTTGATTTAAATCAACTCTATTTAAATCACAATTTTTAAAGAGCAACTGTCATCTCTGTCCCGCAGCGGCTCCTCCTCTGACCCGCTGTTGACTCACCGACAGTCCTAATATTGCAGAATATACAGCCTCCTGCAACATAGGACCTGGGTACCTACGAGACCGTCTTTTGCCACCAATAGCCTCCCACCGACCAGTTTGTTCTCACAGGGAGGGACTACTCAGGGTACCGTCAGTCAAATTATGCCGACTGGCGACTCCCAGGGGGAGGGCCTTCTCTGTGAGGGCTCCAACCCTTTGGAATGAACTGCCCCCTGAGATACGAAATATCCCTGATCTCCGTGCTTTCCGCCGTGCCCTCAAAACCCTGATGTTCCAACAGGCGGGGCTAAACATGCGAACATGTGAATGTTTTTAAAATGTTATCTAATTTTAGGTTCTATTTAATTGGGCCAAACTATGTTATAATAATAATTTTAATTAGCAATATTATGATGTTTGTGTATCTATATTTTTCTTGACTGTACACCTCCTTGAGTCCTACGGGAGAAAGGCAGTATAGAAATATAATAAATAAAATAAATAAATAAACATAACTAAGCTCCATTTCATGTTTCATGCTAAATTATTAATGTATCTTAAAATTAAAGATTAATATAGTCTTAAAGACTATATTTAGATAGATTTTTACTCCAAAAGCATTTTATTAAAATAAATTAGATAAAAATAAAAAAAATCATCCATTTTTATCCACCCTGGTTAACGGTAAATTCATTTGGGGACTGATAAAACAGCCAGGCTGCTACAACAAAACTTAAGAACACTCACCTTTATTAATATTAGTCAGTTTTGCTTCAACCATGTGGTTCTGCCAAGGAGCTATTTTCTGGGTATGTTTGTCTCCTAAAAAAGTTTGCTGCCCATTACTTCCAGAGAGAGAGAGAGAATATTTGGGCCCTGCAAATTCTTGGAAAAAGATGTTTTATAACTTATGAAAGTGTATGTATCTCCGGTTCAGAGAAATACTTAAAGTAATCCTAACTTTCTGCCAAGTGCACAAAACAGCTGCTATGTAAGTTTTTCCTGGTTGTTTTTGCAAGATGTCTTTGACTGTTCATGCACAAGCATATTTATTCCCTGTTTTAATACAAATTCTATAAAATAGTGAACAGGATTACAGGCTCAACAAAACACTTTTATATTCGTAATCAAACCTTAATACGAGCAATTTTTCCCAACTTTCAGCATTTTAATGGAAACTGCTAAGTCTTTTGAATGCCAGATCCATTACTCTACAATACAGTTGTGTGGACAGCACACACAAACTTTAACTTTTTAATCATACTCTGATTAACATGTTCACCTCATGATCACATCAAGGTTTACTGTGCAGAGGTACTAGTTACATAAATCAATATTTATCAATATAGACCTGAAAAAGGGGGTGCTGTGGTAATGAGTGACAGTCTGATGTGCTGTTTTTTCTCCCAACATCAGCTCATATTGTTGTTTCATAGTATTGAGATAATTTAAAGGATTCAGATCATTTGATCTATATATGGTACTTTGTTGCATAATGAAAAATTATACAAATAAAATTAAAAGGACCATAGAGCTTTGGTGGCGCAGCAGACTAAAGTGCTGTTAAGTAGCACCAGCTTCTTGCAATTACTGCAAGTTCAAATCTCACCAGGCTCAAGGTTGACTGAGCCTTCCATCCTTTCGAGGTAGGTAAAATGAGGACCCGGATTGTGGGGGCAATAAGCTGACTTTGTATAAAAAAGAACACCACTTCTTTGGGGGGCGGGGGGAAGCCCTACTAAGCAGGTATATACAAAAGTATGAAGGCTATTGCTTAACGCATTGTAAGCCGCCCTGATTCTCCAGAGAAGGGCGGCATATAAATCGAACAAACAAACAAATAAATAAATAAATAAAATGTCCTAGTAACACTGATTAAATTTCCATTATATTTGGATGCTACATGTTCCAAAACAAATTAGTTCCATTACATTCTGAACACAATTACATGGGTGGATTTTCATATAGGCTATCAATTTTAAAATAATTATGAGGAGTTACTAGAAATTGGTTGATATAAAGAACTTGAAAACTTGATTTTTAGTTCAACATTCTTATATCCTCAATAAATCTTTCTGTACAAGCAGTCCTTTATTAGAATTTTAAAAGGTTTCATTAATTTACAAATCAATTTTCTGTAGGGTGGACAAGACATCCTCTCCATGATGGGACAACTAATGAAACCAAAGAAAACTGAAATCACAGGTACTCCAAATACCTCTTTCATCTTTTTCTTATTGAAGTAATTCCATTTAATTTGGTGATAGATTACATATAATATACATTATATATAATATACATCACGTTACGTTTTTAAAATAGGCAATGAAAAAATAATCTTTATGCATAGAGGAAACAAGGTCTATATTGCTTGGGATCATTAAAATTGAATGAGATTTAATCATTAAAGTGTAATTGTTAGAAATCACAATCTAATACAATGTGGGTGCACTTAATGAAACTGTAGCATAAGGTAGTTTGTCACAATATTGATACATTATAGAATTTTGCATTCTTTCTGAAATGGCCACCTGTAGAGGATGTTTTAATACAGGTAATGCTCAGTTAACAACCACTTGTTCAGTAACCATTCAAAAGTGCAGTGACATCGAACATGTGATTGTTAACTGAGCATTACCTGTATTTAATTCTTGAGGTTCTTGCTATTCCAGCACTCCCACAGTCACATTTTTAGAATCTGGGCACTTGGTAACTGGTTCAAACTAAAAATGGTTACAGCACCCATCGTCCTACAAATAAAGACAATGGGGAAGTCAGCACAGGAAGTTGCAAGTCTCCCCCACCTGTGCACCACCCCAGATTCTCTTAACTTATGTTACCCTTGCCAGCCAGCAACACATCCTCCCTAAGCCTCATTGCACTCACTGTGCCTCCTCAGCCACTTGTGCGATGGGGCCAAACTTTGCTGCTTGTCAAGTGTAGGAAATCAGAAGCCAAGGCAGTTCAAATTAATACAAGCTTATTACATGCTAATACTCCCTATAAGAATCTGAACCATTTATGGTCAAAGAAAATTGGCAGTAGATAAGAGTCAACAGAATTGAAAGAGGGCTGGATCTCTTGTGGGCACGAAGGGACTCAAGACTGATGATGTGTTTGACCCTTCCCTTAGGCTCAGCCTAGCCATCCCTTACACTGCTCTTGTGCCATGCCTCCCTGGCCACTTGCATACTATCCTGAAGCCCCATCGCACTCTGCCATGCCTCTTCAGCCACATGCACATCCCTCATTCACTCTCCACTCACCAGCAGCCATTTAGTTGCCTGCCGACTGCACACCCCACTGACTTCTTGTTGGAAGGCGACAAGGAAGTTGCAAGGAGGTGCTTGCTTAACAACGCATGATCCTCCCTTAACAATGGCAATGGAGACTGCAAGGATTGCCATCACTTAATGATGTGGTCACATGATAGCCTACTTTACAACTACATTGTGTTAGTGTTGGAAATTCCAGTCCCAATTCCAATCATAACTCAAGGACTACTTTTAATAAATATTTATTTGACTTGGTTTATTTGGTATATACATATTATCTGGTCATGAACATTTCTGACCATGACCAAATCGGGTTCTGACCTAAAAATTCACAAAATTTTTGAATCTGGTCACGATCACATACTCAGGTGGCAATCAAACACTTCCTCGGGAAGAGCTCAGTTCCCCACCACATACACATGTTTAAACTTAATGAAAAGACAGGAATCTTGATGCACAGGAATCAAGAGGCTTTTTCTCTCTTTTCCCACACCCAGCACTCTAAAGCCAGTTGCCTTGAAAAGGAAACTGGTGCACGTTCCTCCGCCCTCCGTAAGCCCTCACCACCGGTAATAAGCTCTCTGTGAAGAAGAGGAGGAAGATCCTCAGAATCCTGCCGTGTGCCAAAAATGCAGCATCTGAGGAATTTAAAAGTGCTGCTTCGGGGGGGGGGGGGGGTCAGCTTGCCTGGTGCACAAGCCTGGCTGCGGGGAGTGATGCCTACGCCCCTCAAGCACAGCTGCCTTAACAGGAGGTGGGAAAGGTCTTGCAGGTGCTGCGTGCACCTCCGCCTTCCTGGGCAGGCTCCACAGCTGAGGGGCGATGGAGCGAACCATGCGCAGCATGACTTTTGCCCATCTCTTTCTGTTTTCTCATGGGAGGCTCGCGGGAAGCTTGTGCAGTGGCACATAGTGGGATGGAATGGGCAGCCCGTTGGGATCACTTTGCCTCCCCCATGCCTCTGGAAAAAGCAAAGCGGCTGGCCACAGAGTCGCGGCTTGGGGACGTGGCCCAACAAGCAGAAGCCCCACGCCCAGAAAGAGATGGGCGAAAGTAATTTTGCATTGAGGCAGAGGCATGGGGAAGGCAGAGGCGATCCGAACACGCTGCCAACTCATCCCACTGTCTCTCAGCTTGCCTGCTTTCCAGCTCTGTTCTCCCCTGTGCGTGCAGGGCAAGAAAAGTAGGTTTTCTCAGTGTTATTAAAGGATTTTACATTTTACTATTATAGTACACTGTGAGTTCTATGGCATAATTAATTATTTTTGTATATATATACATTGTCATTTAAAAGAGAACATTACAAGAGGTTATTGAAAATTGTAATACTTCAAAAATGAGAAGCTTAAGAAAGTGTCATTCAGTGATAATTTACTTAGCCTGTTTTAAAGTTTTTCACCAAAATTAGAAAGAATCTGATCCTGTATGAAACTGTTGGGAATAGTACAGATAAATGAAAGAATCCTGAATTTTTGGCATGTAACAAATAACATCAACTCAGGGCTTATCTGTGGGTTAGCAAATTTACTATATAAATGTTTATTTTGCTGCCAGAAGTCTTGAGCCAAACAAGTTTCTCACAGAATACCTTTTATAATAGTGAAAGTGAAGAAACTAGATTCATTAAAACGATTGGAGTTGGGGTTTTTTTGGTCCAAAAGTTAACACTCGACCATTAATTGGATTGCATCATATTTATGAAAAAATCCTTGACATCATTTATTTAAATGTATTTTAAAGAAATTGTCTTGTACCTTAGATACACTTCTACACATTATTTGTATCTGTATATTTTTTGGAAAAGAATACTGATGAAATGATATCTAGAAGTCTGCTGTTTCTTTTCCACTCAGACAAGCTTCGAGGTGAGATCAACAAGGTGGTGAATAAATACATCGATCAAGGCATTGCAGAGTTAGTCCCCGGCGTACTTTTTGTGGACGAAGTTCATATGCTGGATATTGAGTGCTTCACATATTTGCATCGAGCATTGGAATCTTCTATTGCTCCGATAGTCATCTTTGCCTCCAACCGGGGAAACTGCATAATCAGGTATGGTGCTTAAAGCTTAGTCCTTCCCCGTAGGGGAGACAGATTTAATGTTGCAGTGATCAAGATTTAGTGGGTTTCTTGAAGAATCGGCAGGGGGAGCGGGTTTCCACCTCTCATGTGACACACACACACACACACACCTATCCAAATTTACTCTGTTTATTTGGCTTATGCTGTTTAGTAATTTTCAACACTGACGCTATCGGACATTTCTGCTTCTGTACCCGCCTGTTTCTGTTTTTGTTTTTGACTTGCTTGTTTTTCATAGCCTGAAATAGATAATATTTTGATCATGACAGCTTTTGTCTTTGCTTCTCAAATTATTTTACATTGAAATAAGTTTGGGGGTTGCATTATGCAACATACAGGTTATGAAATATCAGTGCATATTTAACTATAGCATGCCTTGGCATTGCACTTTTTAATGTGTAATTACAACAACAGTTAATGCTAATTTTAGCATTATCAGAGGAAGGTTTTTTCCCCCAGGATTTAACTGTATGCTATACTGCTAACAGCTAAATACCAGACATGGTTTTTAGCCATCATTTTTTTATATTGCTTAAATTTATCTAAAATCTCTTGAGGGTTCATCTAATATATTTAAATTTTGCCTTCTTTTCTGCATATTCATTGTATATGATACAAACCAAGAAAAATTATTTGGTGTCTTTGGGGTGTCATGATCTAATTTTCAAAAACACAATTATGCTTCCTTGATTACTAAGCTCATTAGTGATTTGATTTGATTTTAGGATGGAAATGCTTTTATATCCCTATTGCTTCAAGAGCTTGTAAATTCTGACCTATTCCATGATTCATATGGGCCCATGTTAGTGATACCCCAAAGCTTGTAAATGTCTCCCAGATGAAAAGTGTGGTTTGCTTGAATATTTTCACAGCTCATCATGTTTTCTACAGGTATAGCAACAGTAATGAATATGAAGCAAGGACATTAAAGGATGCCTTTCTTCTTTTTACTGTGTTTCTCTCGAAGGCTTAGTTAATTTTATTCAATTTCTGTTCATGATAGAAGAAAAATAATATTCACAAAGCAACATATAAGTAGTATAATAAAATTACATCAAGAAGGAAAGGTCGAGAATGCAAGGAAAAAAAGAATAAAATCCTTCACAGGTGCCTTTCCTGTGAACATATCTGCCTTTGTTGCTTATGTTGTTATAACAGTGTTAACTCCAAATATTAGGAATAAGGCAGCAGCAGTTACCCTAACAATAGCTAAAGCAAAATCTTAATAACAGTTCAATTTTTGTCCTGTCTTTGTTGTTCTTAAAATTATGTGATCATTCAAAATTGAGTTGCACACTAAAAACAAACAAAAAATCCTACAGTTACCATGATACAGAAAATAAATATGGCATTTCAGAAATGATAACCGTATTATCCTTTTTTCTCTCTATTAGGCATATAGCCTTGTTTTTTCTCTGTAAATTCTGTGAATTAGGTATTTCACTTTTTCGGAATATATTTTGGCCTCATATAGTGGAGACTATTACAATCTGAAATTTCCTATGTATCAGCCAATTATGAATATATATCTCATTTTATGAAAAGAATAGGCACTCTTAATTCCATTTTTAGAAATAAATTCCTCTTCATATTAAGGAAAGAAAGATACATTATTACACTTGAGCGCTAGTCACTTTCTCATTCCTTATCCCATCCTGTCATATCAACCCCAAATAGAATCAAGGTTTTTAAGTAATAATCTGAAATGAAAGATGTTTCGTATGAAACTGGGGTGCCCTCTAATGGAGAAATGAAGTTTTCCAAATTTTTTTCTTAGGCTATGTAAATAATTGTCTGGCAGGAAGGAAGTCAATAGTTAAATTGCATGCTGATGTTATATAGAAGCCTGAACTTTCCTTTATACTTTTTCAGAGGGACAGAAGATATTATCTCTCCACATGGGATACCTCTGGACCTTCTGGACCGGGTAATGATAATTAGAACCATGTTATATACACCACAAGAAATGAAACAGGTAATTCTTTCATATATAACATGTGGGTAACGGGCAGCAAATGACTTTATGGAACTTCACTTAGGTAGTTAAAGTGTAAAATGAAGCAGCCCACTCTTATCAAAACGTGAGTACCAGTTGTTTTGAAAGTTATTTTTCAAAGGTTTTTCTATTAGCATACTATACTGCCAGTCACATGCATGAACAAGTCAGTGTCTTGGCTGAAAATTATACTATATTTGAACTTCATATTTGCTTTTTTTATGAAACCAGTTCAATCACCACAGCAACTCTAGGTGATGTATAATACTAAATTAATAACAATTTAAAACAACAGAAAAGAGAAAAAATACAAAAAGTATTAAGGGCCACTGTCAGGGAAATCTTTCTACAGTTACAGAATCTATAAACTTTGGTCACTCAAAATCAAGTCAATATTAGAAGTGGGATAACTCACTTTATTCCCAAGGTCTACTGAAATGGCCAGGTCTTCAGTCATTTAATAAAGGACATTATGGTGGGTATTGTGTTGCCCTCGGGAATGTTGTCCCAGGTAGGGTGGAGGCAGAGAGATGGCCCATCTCCAAGTCCCATGAGATGACATTACTTTAGCAGTGGGTCTTGGAGTGTTCCAGTGCTGCCAGATCTTACCAGATGGGCACTAGTAAACAGTGTGCCTTGGAGATATCCAAGTTTTGAGCTGTAAAGGTTTATACTCAGTCCCTTAAGTTGCACCCAGATAACTAATTGATAACCGAGGTGGCGCAGTGGTTAGAGTGCAGTATTGCAGGCTACTTCACTGACTGCTAGCTGCAGTTCAGCAGTTCAAATCTCACCGGATCAAGGTTGACTCAACCTTCCATCCTTCCGAGGTGGGTAAATTTTTTCTTTAGGGAAGAAAAACAAAATGCACAGGTACAGTATATGTGGTACCTTGCTCAATAGTAGTAACTGTGAGAGGGATCTTGGAGTCCTAGTGGACAACCATTTAGATATGAGCCAGCAGTGTGCAGCAGCTGCCAAAAAAGCCAACACAGTTCTGGGCTGCATAAACAGAGGGATAGAATCAAGATCGTGAAGTGTTAAATGCCTTGGTAAGGCCACACTTGGAATATTGCATTCAGTTTTGGTCGCCACGATGTAAAAAAGATGTTGAGACTCTAGAAAGACTGCAGAGAAGAGCAACAAAGATGATTAGGGGACTGGAGGCTAAAACATGAAGAACAGTTGCAGAAACTGGGTATGTCTAGTTTAATGAAGAGAAGACTAGAAGTGACATGATAGCAGTGTTCCAATATCTCAGGGGTTGCCACAAAGAAGAGGGAATCAAACTATTCTTCAAAGCACCTGAGGGTAGAACAAGAAGCAATGGGTGGAAACTAATCAAGGAGAGAAGCAATTTAGAACTAAGGAGAAATTTCCTGACAGTTAGAACAATTAATAAGTGAAACAATTTGCCTGCAGAAGTTGTGAATGCCCCAACACTGGAAATTTTTAAGAAGATGTTGGATAACCATTTGTCTGAAGTGGTGTAGGGTTTCCTGCCCGGCCAGGGGGTTGGACTAGAAGACCTCCAAGGTCCCTTCCAACTCTGTTGTTCTGTTCTGTTCTGTTCTATTCTATTCTATTCTATTCTATTCTATTCTATTCTATTCTATTCTATTCTATTCTATTCTATTCTATTCTAAAATGAGGACCCAGCTTCTTGGGGCAATATGCTGACTCTGTAAACCGCTTAGAGAGGGCTATAAAAGCACTATGAAGTGGTATATAAATCTAAGTGCTATGCTAAGTACTGATAACCAGTGCAGTTCATGAGGTAGAGGAGTCACATGGGCACAGTGAGGCATACTGATACATTACTCCATTGTGCACCTACTGTAGCTTCCAAGTAGTCTTCAAGGGCAATCTCATGCCCTTGCATTGCAGTAGTCACACCATGAAACAGAGTAGGTAACAATTAGCAATAGGGCCTCCTGATGCAGAAAAGGGCCAAATTGGCACATCAGCTGAATATGTGCAAAGGCCTCCAGTTTGTTTTTTATTTTTACTTCCATTAACAGTGGGCGAGTTACGTTAACAAAGCAATTGCTAATAATTATCTTCAATTGTATTTTCCTGGGCACACAAATATGGAATACGGGTGTTTAAGGCTTCATCTTTCTTAAGATTGGAAAAGCACTTATATGCTAAAATGTTTAGTGTCTTGAAGAGTGTGAACGTGTAAATTCCTAGTTCATTTTCTGCCATCACTTCCTTACAGTACTCATGTATCCATCATTCAATTGATCTAAAGAGAATAGGACAACCTTTGTTAACGCTTTCCAAGAGAAATCTGGCCTTCACAGTTTTTCAACATGCAAAATAATATTTCTGAAATCCTCAGAGCCATCTGAGTGCGTGCAACATTGATTATAATTCTTGAATGTTATTATGAAATACCTGGTCAAAGATTCCCCTCATTAGTGTCTCTGTACTATGGATTGACACATAAAGAAGCTACTGCAGTTTATCATGTCAATTCTTTGTATTATTTAAGAGATAGTGTCAGTGGCGGAAAGCATTGTCACCAGATAATAGTCTCTCTTGCTGGATAAGTGCCAAGGAGGAACAGAAGCATTTATTGAACGTAAATATACCAGTACAGCCTCATTTCCTTTAGTATGAGGAGGCTTTTGTGTATTGCTTTTTTTTAAAAAAAAATAGCATTGATATTTGGGGTGGTTTTCTATATATGACAGAATAATGTAAATTATACTAGAAGTGATCACAGGGTACAGATGGTGTCAAAGAGGCTTTAATCTGTATATAAAGATAATTCAGAAGTTGTGTCATTGTCGAGAAAATCAATTCAAGTGTTCCTATATTGCATTCCACATTGTGACTTGCTTTTTCAGAGGCATGAAGGATGATAAAGATACTGTTGCATAACTTCAAGCAGCTTTGATTTGGATAGAATTTGTCAGTCTTCTCTGTGAACATTTATAAATTATATACCATATTAAGTTGCCACTGAATCTTCCCCCTGTGGGTTGTTAAATGATTAAAAGTCTATTTTATGAACTGACTTTTGAAAGAATTTGGAAGATGAGTTTGATTAAATTAAATTTTGATTAAAGTCACAAAGGAGATGAGATGGAGAAATTGACTTCATGAAAGCAATAAATTCTTACTTTAAATTAAATATAATGTTCTATGCATTCTTCCTAAACATTTTTAAATGGAAACTTGGATGGACTCGCTCTATTTAGTAAAAAGGACAAAAAAGTAGATTGTTTCAGTTGAAAGCAAAATTTCTGTAACTAATGTGTCAACCTCTACCTCAGGTAGTGTGCTGGGTTCTGGGCGTCATATTTCAAAAGCATTCAAAATAATTGGAAGAGTGTTTTACAAAGGACATTAAATATGTTCAAAGGACTAGAAATGACATTTCTAGTCCTTGGACTAGAGGACTAGAGACACTGAAATTGCTTTACTCTTGTGGAAAAAAAACACCAAGTGGAGATACTAGATTAATACCATTTTAAAAGGCAAAGTATTAATTACTGTACAATCTAAATTCTTATTTTATTTTTCAGAGTTAGATATTGAATATTTATTTATATACTGCTCCCCATATACTTTTATTATGTTTTGAAACAGTTTACAGTTTAAAATCTCTGTTAAAATATAATAGATTAACAGTAAATTAAAATTCTTGGAAGAGCTATGCAAATTGAATGTGGAAAGGATGAAAGCAAAAGCCATTCATATTGAGAAGTCCTGGCTGAGGAAGTAGATCTTCAAGACAGATCTAAGCAATACAGTTGTGGTCCCTTTTTAATTTTGAGAGTGGAGAAACCTTTCAGAGGGCAGATAAAAAGATGTGCCTCTTTTTCCTGATTTGCTACTCTCTGCGAGACTTCTCGGTGATGTTGATGATCATCCCCAGATTTGTAACAGCAGAAGTGGTACAAAGTTGTTTAAAACTGTAGGTCAAAGTCCAAACTTGGAACATGATTTGATGGCTAATTGGCAGCCAGTTCACTGGCTTTGACAGAAAAGTTATATGTTTAGGTGCCTCACTATTGATCTCAGCAGCGAATGTGTTATTTACTGTATGGAAATTATTTGCTGGATTTATTTGTCATTTTTTCAAAGAACCTGTATGTGCCAAAATTGTAGTCTGTATTTAAACCTTCAAACAACTTTAGACAGGTGAGCAAGTCAAGCTACATTTTGCGCTTTTATATTCCATTCTGATCCCTCTTCCAAAATTTGGTGGTTTGCCACCAAATGTTTTTGGCATCTTTTTCTAATATTTGAGGTTGAAGGAACTAAAACGTTGTGCAAATCTTTAAAATGTATGTGAAGGACCAACTGTTTTATGAGGCATGACTCCATTCTCTCTACTATGAAACAAAAGCCCCCCCAAAAAAGTGCAGCTTTTAGCCAATGAAGGGTTACCCTCTGGCTTTAAGAATTAGAATCTGAAGAAGAAAGAGTTGTTTCAGTTCAAATAAATCCAAGAATTGTGAAACGGTACATCACATGCCCTTTTTGAAACTTCTATAAACTTGCCTTAAGATGTTTTGGACTATGGATCAAAAAACCCAAACAAAACCAACGTGATCACTGTGGTTGGAATTGCAAAGTCCATCTGCTTTGGTTTTTTCTTTAAAGAACTGAGTTCAGTTTTGAATTAGAGATATTAACTCTTCACAAAGCAAGCAAAAGTCTAGATATAGAAAGATGATTTCATAATCTTTATTCGTCAGTGATGAACACTCTAAAAAGAAACCTCAATAAGATACCTTATATTCCAGATATCTTTTACATCAATCCCCAATTTCATGCTCATCCCCCTCTTCTCCTCTTCCACGTTCTGATTCTCTTGGTATTGCATTTTTATGGCTTTAATTTAAACGAGTGCTTCTTGATATCTTGTTTACAAAACTGCCAAAGTGAAAAATACCTGTATTATATGAGACTCACAGTTCCAGAGTTATCTCAACACTATAACACAACATCATTATCCAGTCTGCCCCTTATCACTCAGCTGGTAATACGGGCTGCAGGGAGCCTAGTGCCACTTTTTTGTTAAAAGCTCTCCGTACTCAGACTTATTGGTGATATCTTCTTTTTCAACTTTATAAAGATCTTCAAACCAGTACAAGTTGGAGACTGTTCATGATAGATTAGATTTATCTGAATGGTTTTGTGGGAGTAGGTGACGCTAACATACAAAATTTCTTACATTTTTAACCATCTTATTTATCAGGATGCTAAAAACTTTGATATGCATTTGAGGATTGAAACAGCAATTGTGACTTTCCAAAGAAATTAAGCTGCTCAGTACTCCCAAGTGGGAATTGGTGTGCTGTAGTTCTTTTGGTCAGTCTGTACATTTTCTTTCATGTTTTAGAAATACAAAGAGTTATCACTGAATTCCCCCTAGCATTTTTCCAATTATAGGTTTAAAGGAACTGAGACTGTATATTTCAAATTGGATATAAAGTCAGAATTAAAATAAACTGCCCCCTAAAACATATATGAAAGATTTTATAAACCCAGGATGCTATAATATGCCATATACTCAACTGTAAGATATTTTTTCCCAAAGGCCATTTGTATTATAAATGCATTTTTATCCTGTTTTCCCTCCCCCTCATTAGATCATAAAACTTCGAGCCCAAACTGAGAGCATAAATATTAGTGAGGAAGCATTGAATCATCTTGGGGAAATTGGCACCAAAACCACATTAAGGTAAGCATGAAAAATATAAATATATAATGATATTCAGTTTGGAAATGGGATAAAGTTGGACAGGAAGAGACAGCTAGTATTTATCTAACTGTCATGGGACATCTGGTGAAATATTGCATCCACAATAATGACCAAGTTTAGAGCTTCTTCCTCTGAAATTTCACGTTTAGTCCTCTTCCTTAATCCAGCAATTTTTAGGCAAACAGCTACTTACAACTGAAAAGTAGTAGAAATAATAATTACAGAAACTAATATCCTATAAAAATAGGCCATATAATTAATAAAGGGAATCCTGCTTCTTTTTTTCACACTGCATTTTACAATTATTTCATTAAGTAATCAGAATCAATTGCTAAGTCTGTTGTAGCTTCCAATGATTGCTGAAGACTTTAACTTCCAAATGATACGGAACTATTGAAATGTTTGCAGCCCTTGATAAGTGTTATGCGAAATCAAAATACTTCTTGGCAATTGATTTATTGCACGGAGTTTAACTGATTCAGCTAGATTAAACTAATTTTTGTTATATCGTCTTTCTAAAACTTTCTTTTAGTAACACAGCCATTGCACATAACATAAAATCTGCATTAGGGCTAGAATGTTTGGAACATAAATCATTGGTTACAGTAAAATGTCATAATTGTGAACATGGATTCAGTAGTTCAGCAGTTATTTCTCTGCAGTAAAGGAAAGAGTTTTTTAAATTGCATTTCACAGGTTATCGCATCACTGTCTACTGCAAATTGTTTTTGTAACTCTTAATTCCATAATTAGTGTCTTGCCTAAATCTTTGATATTTCCAACCACAAAATATATTGGTAACATCTGGAGACCAAGCTGCTGCATTTATAATAAATATTTCGATACGTCTCTTGAGAAATTTTCTGTTTTGTTTGTAATTATAATTGCCATGTTTATTTGATCATTGCTCTTATTATTTGGCTATAGGTATGCTGTGCAGTTGCTCACCCCAGCCAATCTGCTAGGCAAAATAAATGGGAAAGATAGCATAGAAAAAGAACATGTTGAAGAAATAAATGAACTCTTCTATGATGCCAAATCCTCAGCAAAAATCCTGGCTGATCAACAGGAAAAATACATGAAGTAAAAGACATTTGTTCAGCTTTCTAGCATTCAGAACTGATTTATACATTCTCCAAGTTCTTCAAAGAAAGAGGCAGAAAAAATTATCTCAAAGAACTGAAAACTTCAAATATCAAATTACTTGTTTACAGTAGGATCAAATTTTTGTTCCTAATTATTTAGAGGGAATGTGGTGATATCTTGGCTTGTGGTAACATGATATCTCCTATGTTTGTGCTATATGAAGTGGATGCATCTGGCAAATTCTTCTATGTTTTAGATTTGATTGCTTATGTATTCATATCTAAACAGAATATATTACTTTTAAAATATTGTGTTAAAATTGTGGAGATGTTTAATTAAAAAAAATCACTAATTTTGTTTTGTGACTCAAATGTTCATTTTCTCAAGAAGAACATTTACCCAGTAAAAGTTACCTATTTTGACATTCTCTGTAAGTAAAATTGAGATGGATGATAAGTTTTTTTCCAAGCTGATACAGTTGGGGAAGGAGGCAGCATTCTTAATTCAAAACAGGAATTAGTCTTGCTTGTAAGTACATCAAGAATGCTCTCACTGTTGATATTCTTTTTGCAATTTGATGGAGAATGCTGCACCTAAGAGATCTAAAGCTGGATGATTTATGATATCTTGCAAATACATACACTTCAACAACTTTGGGAGATTTGATGCCACTCTATGAAGATCAAATGGGGCTTTTTTATAATAGTCTCTAGTGAAAGGGCATTTGATTGAAAATAATAGTTTTTCCCACTCACAGCTGCTTCTATTTAACATTATTATGCAAGCTTAAACCCAATTACAGTATATTTTTACAAACCTGGGAATTGATGGGAACATAATTCTTCTATAAAGGTTTATTGTTACATTTGGGAAATTACCTAGAAAAATAAAGTACAACACATAAAACTCACAGGTATAACAACTTATTACAACCTCTGAATTGTATTTTTTTTTCGAGCTTGGTATAAAATGCAGGTGTTTTGTTCCAACAAGCACATAATGTGAAAAAGCTGCTTTTTCACATTGACCTCAATGTTTTCCACAAACCTTTGTATATCTCTATAAACCTAAACTTCAATTGGTGAAATTGAATTAGTATTTTAGAAGAACTAAAATGCATAGTTTATTGCAATACTAAACCTTTTAAAGTACTTTCAACTTCTGAAACTATCAAATCATGGTCTGTGTATGATCTTTGTTATACAGCCAATATTTCCAGTTAGGTTATGCTAGCTAAATCCTTTGAGGTCCTAATGTATTATTTTAAAGTAATAGTTTGTTCATGTAACGCTAATGGTTTCTTATAATTAAGATTAGTAGACTAATTATTAGTATAATTAAGATAAGTAACTTAAGAGACAGCAGGTCAAGTTGGTTATGAGTAATAGTTGGAATTGATCTTTGTTTAAAAGGAAATAGTTCCACCCTATTATTAAATATAATTTGTTGGAAATATTGGTGCAAATAATTAATTTCTGGAACTTTTATAAACTTGGAACATACTACATTTTTAATAGTGTGCCCGAACCTGAGAACATAATGCAGATCACATAATTACTTGCTGTTTGGATGCTTTAACCTTAGTTTTGTTTGCAAAACTGTTCATTTTCTAAGATTATTGAACACCTGCTTATAGCTTTATGTATTATGTAAAAAGGAATTGATGTATATTTCCTCTTCAACACTAGTGTGTGCAAATAAGAATTTCAGACTAAAGGCTCAAGCTGAATCTGAAGAAAAGAACAGATTTTGGTTGAGGAGCTAGATAGGAAAATACTTGTTGGTTGGTGGCTTTTGACTTCCCAATGGTATTCAGTTCCATTTGCCAAGATATCCCTTGGACTTTGTTTACAATAGGTCTAGTCTTGTTCTCTAAATGATGGTGCTAGAGACTATTATGTAGTTGACAAGCACTGCCCTCAGAATGTTTCTCTTGACAATTGACATCTGCGTAAAGTCATCAGGAGAGGTCATCCGAATTATTAGTTTTCTTAGCTTAGAACCTTCACGTTGATATAGTATGGAGAATTGAACCGGCAGCTTTCATGTCTAAAATAAGAATCGCTAGTTAAAGTAATGTGTAGCTGGATCGCTTTAGTGCTATTTTCTCAGAAGACCCAAATACTAACCATAATTTCTGTCTTCTGCTAAATGTGACCTAACTCAAATTATATTATTAAGAAACAGCAATTTTGGGAGAATAGTGGTACCTTCTTCCACAGATAGTTAATAGCTGTAAAATGTCAAGAGACAAAAACGGTTAAAAATTGTCAAATATGAAATGATATCAAAAACCATCTGATCTACAGGTAGTCCTCACTTAATGACTGTTCAAAATTATGACATACCCCTATTAGGTGCTTTACAATCTGTAAAGTACTTCTGGCTGTGCTTTATTGTATCACATGCACTGCGATCACATGATTGCATTTTAGCACTTGGCAACTGGCTTGCTTTTACGACTGGTTGTAGCATCCTGTAGTCACGTAACTGCAATTTGTAACTCTTTTGCCAGTTTCCCATTCAGAAGAATGGATTTACATTACCACAGCATTCACTTAACTATCAAAAACCATGGTGATTTGCTTAACAACTGCCATTTTTAAAAAAATCTTAAAATTGGGTTATATGGATAAAATTCTTTACCAATTGTGGCTGCAAGTTGAGGATTCCTGTGTATTGATACCCATCATAATTACTGATATCAGATGCCCATGAAAGTGGCTATCAACTGATATTCAGAGCCGTGGTGGCACAGTGTTTACAATGTAGTATTGCAGGCTAATTCTGCTGACTGCCAGCAGTTCGGCAGTTCGATTCAAAGTTCTCAAAGTTGACTCACTCTTCCATTCTTCCACGGTGGGGTAAAATGAGGACCCAGATTGTTTGGGGCAATATGCAGACTCTGTAAACCACTTAGAGATGGCTGTAAAGCACTGTGAAGCGGTATATAAGTCTAAGTGCTAGTGCTATTCAACTGATTAAGTTGAAAAAATAATTGCACTCTTCAGTCAAGCTATAATTTTCATTTAAAATTAAAAATAAGGATTTTTTATACTTAGCAGTGAACAATCAAAAAGAATCCCATTGCGTCTGACTGCAGTGTATTATAAAACTCTGCAGGCAGAAATGGTGGAACAACTTAGAGACTTATTTTGTAACATACAACAAGGGGGAAAAGTACCTCCATCGTGGACTACAGCTTATATTTCATTGATACCAAAAGAGCAAGCAGGTCCCAAAAAACCGGAGAATTACAGACCAATATCTCTTTTGAACACGGATTATAAAATTTATGCAAAAGTATTAGCCAACAGACTGATGCCAGTAATTCAAAAGGTGATCCATGATGACCAAGCGGGATTTATTGAGGGTAGGCACATGAAGGACAATGTAAGGCAAGTAATAGACTTATTGGAATATCTTGAGAAAAATAAACAGATCCCTGCAGTGCTGGTTTTTCTGGATGCTGAGAAGGCCTTTGACAGAGTGGATTGGAATTTTCTACTAAAGACCTTAAAAAAGATGGGCTTTGGGGACCAATATATACAGGCGGTCTCAGCAATTTATCAAGAGCAAAAGGCACAGATCATTATTAATGGAAGTTTGACAACAGAGTTTAAAATTGAAAAAGGAACAAGACAGGGATGTCCACTGTCCCCACTGTTGTTTATTTTAACACTAGAAGTCTTGTTAAATACAATAAGGGACTCTAACACTTTGAAAGGTATAATGATAAGGCAAGAGGATTACAGAATAAAGGCATTTGCAGACGATCTGGTTGTTACCCTAACACAGCCAATGGAATCGATAATTCAGATGAAGGACATTATACAAGACTATGGTAAAGTTTCAGGTTTTAGATTGAATCAGAGAAAAACTAAGATGGTAGTTAAAAATATGACACAAGATCGTAAAGTGGAGTTAGAAAGGAGGGCAGGTTTTGAGATTGTACCAAAGGTAAAATATCTAGGAGTTCAGGTTGCAGAATCAAATATGAAATTGTTTCAAAATAACTATGAGGTGTTGTGGCGAGAGGTGCAAAAAGATATGGAGACTTGGAAAAAACTGCAGCTGTCTTTACTTGGAAGAATAGCAGCAGTTAAGATGAACATTTTGCCAAGATTTCTTTTTCTGTTTCAAATGATCCCGGTGCTCAAAAATGATAAACAACTAAAAGTATGGCAAACTGGAGTGAACAAGTTTGTCTGGAACGAGAAAAAACCAAGAGTAAAATTGAAAATTATGCAAGATGTTCCAGAAAGGGGAGGTCTTAAACTTCCAAACCTACGGTTATATTATGATGCAGCAGCTCTGACTTTAGCAAGTGATTGGTTTGGAGGAAAAAAGACTGGAATACTGAATGCAGAAAGTTTTGATCTGGAGTTTGGATGGCACGTTTACTTATTTTACGACAGTAAAGTGGATAAAGTATTTAAAAGCCATATACTTAGAGATTCTTTGCTGAGAGTTTGGAAGAAGCACCGAAACAATTGGAATTATAAAATACCGCTATGGCTGGATCTTGGTCATACCTTGTGGAATACAAATATAATGTCACTCGGGGGGTTTTTATACAAAGAGGTTCTTTTTACAGATGCGGGCAGATGGCAGCTGAAGACATTACAGACATTGTTGGCTGAAGGGATTAATTTAACTTGGTTACAATATAATCAATTGCAATTGAGATGGAAAGAGGACCAAAAAATTGGTATTATGATGCATGAGGAAGAATTGGTTAGACACATAAAAGAGAAAGGTCCAATGCATATTAAAAGACTTTATAATGTTTTGTTAGAAAGGGATTCAGAAACTGAATTAGTTAAAGACTGTATGATTAAGTGGGCACAAAACTTTGAAGAACCAGTGATGTTGGAAACATGGGAAAAAATTTGGGTTCAGAATGTTAAATTTACGCAGTCGCAGAATTTGAGGGAAAATTTCTACAAAATGTTTTATAGATGGCATCTAGATCCTAAAAAATTGTCGTGTATGTACCCTAATGTCCAGCCTAAATGTTGGAGATGTGATTGCATAGACGCTACATATTATCATGTTTGGTGGACCTGTAAGAAAGTTAAGGCTTTTTGGATAAAAATTTGGTGGGTCATGCAGAACGTTTTGAAGAAAAAAATTCAATTTTCTGCACAAGTGTTTTTATTGGGTATAGTTAAGGGTTTTACACTGGGTGAAACAAAATTGATATTGTACATGATAACTGCAGCAAGATTGTTGATAGGTAAATACTGGAAAAATGAAGCGCTGCCTACGATTGAGGAATGGACTCTGAAGATGGCCAGTTTTGCAGAGATGGCGAAGATTTCAGCATATTTAAAAGATTGTTCTCAAGAGACTTATGAATGGGAATGGAAGAAGTGGATAGATTATGTTCAGCATAAATATCAAACTAGGAAGTATCAAATAGCCTTTATTTAAAAATGTTATAGCAAGATAGTAATATTTTAGGGTTGAGAATAAAAATTTGCTAGAAAATGTTATATTAAGATAGAAATTTTTTAAGGTTGAGGATGAAAATTTGTTAGAAAATGTTATATTATGATAGAAATATTTTTAAGGTAATCAGGAGGAAAATTTATTTGAAAACGTTATATTAAGATAGAAAGAGGTTAAGGTAATGAAGATGAAAATTTGTAAGGGGGAGGGAGGGGTTTAAGTCTTATATATAAAGGAGGGTTTTTTCCTTTTATCTGATATGAGTATATTAGGAAGTCCGGGGGGGAGGGGAGGGTTAAGGTGGGTTAGGGAGGTTGGGAAGTTTGGGGGGGGGTAGCGGGGGGGGGGGAAAAAGGGGTGAAAATGTAATTGTAAAACTTTTGCAATAAAAAAAAAAAAAAAAAAGAATCCCATTGCAATAGGTTAAGGTTTATTATTAAATGTTAAAACATAGCTGCATTATTTTAAATGCAGCTCTGCCCATTTTCAAGAATTGCCGCCCTTATTGCATTAATCTTCAGAGCGAAGTTTTTACGACCGATTGCCTGCAGACTATGAGAAGTTTCTCCATCCATTAACCACAGGGAAACGGGCCCTGCTGGGTAGGAAAATATTTGTTACATCTTATCAGGGTGACACATAATCTAACAACAATTACAGCAGGCCCATATTTTGTACTATTTCACTTTTGGTGTGAAAAATAGTAGTAATATTAAACCTAGAGTGGGTAGAAGATATAGTAGCCAGATGAATATTATAAGCTTGGCAATTGGGATTGTTTTGTTTAGGTCTTGAGCATCGATACTGGGAACTGTCTCTAAACAAGTAAGTAGATGCAAGGACAACGTATGTGCCCATATGCAAATTACAGAGTTTGCCTCAGGAAAACATGAAGGATTATCGCATATATACTCATAGGG
This sequence comes from Arizona elegans, assembly GCA_022577455.1. Classification (NCBI taxonomy): domain Eukaryota; kingdom Metazoa; phylum Chordata; class Lepidosauria; order Squamata; family Colubridae; genus Arizona; species Arizona elegans. The sequence continues at coordinate 116,302,953 of JAKOOJ010000003.1, forward strand.
CAAAACTGCATTCTTCATGTGCTTTTAATGTAAAAGCTCATCTCAGCCCTTTAAGTTAACCTCATTTTTCTTGGGCGTTGAGTATAAAAAGATGATAAGATTAGGGATGTACAAGGATCTCTTATCTACCCCAAAACAAAAGTTTAAAATAGAAAATATCTTAAAGATACTTGCATATCTTTACTTGCATGCAGTAAAATGGAAACTCCAATTATTCTAATTTCAGCTATATTCCCTTTATTTTTGCAAACTGTGCAATGAGGTTTTTATATACTCTCACCTTTCCTGCTCTAACCATGTATATGCCCTAAAAATTAACATAAAAGATTTTCAGGTCTCCTCAGAAGCCACAAGACAGGGCGTAGAATGGTATCGTTAGATAGCAATTGGTAAAAGTCGGGGTCCACTTGGGATATCTTTTGTATGTACCTTACTTATAAACTTGTTCGTGTATGCTTAATTTTTTAGAATTATATTTTTAAATAAAATATAATAAAAAATTATATTTTTATATTTTAAAATAAAATTTTATGCACTAAAATTTTTACTTTTATAATGTTATATCCAGTGTTTTAATCTGAGCTATCCTTTTATTTAACAGCCTTAAACAATGCCCATAATATAACATAGACAATGGGCACAAGCAGTACCCATTTAAATGGCCTCATTTTGACTTATTATAGGTTGTTAGAAATCCTCAAAAGCACAAAGAAGAAAGAGCAGGGGAAGCCCAATTTTAATATTTTCTTCTGTTGTTACTTCAGACAGAAAAGAGTGTCTAAGAAGTCACTCTGATATCTGTTAATTCTCACATACAAAACAAATCAAAATAATGTATTTTAAAAACCCTAGTGGAGTTTCTTCTTTGAAAAGAAAAAGAGGTATTCAAAATGCTAAAAAACAAAAAACAACCCTTTTATATTGATTTCCGGGGGTGGGGGGGGAGAGACAGTGGAAAAAATATTGTATGTGTGAAATTGGAACTTCCTGCACTATATTTATAGCTTCTTAAATAGAATGATAACATATTTTCAGTGGCAAAAAAGCAAAGCTTTTAGATGTAATCTTATTAACTTCCTCAGAACCTAGGATGAGAAGCAATTATACATACTACAAAAGTTTGCCTCATCTCTGTGACATCTCTAAATGGCAGGTAGAGATTTATTGGGAAAACACTTGGATTTTGCAATTACATCAATATGTAAATCAGAAGCATGGGGAATTTTACATTCTGCACTTGAGAAGTTTTCGCCACCCATTTGCATCCGGATTCTTTACAAAATCTGATTTAATTTTCAACTTTCTTATAGTAAAAACTATGTCACATAGTCTGGCTCGTGAGATTCTCATTGCTTGATATGGATGAATGCTTTTGATCATTTATTTGACTGGTTGACAGATTGTTTCCTCTAGTCGCTTTCTCATGAAGTGAAGTACTTAAACTTCTAAATTTGTTTAGAAAACAAGGTGAAGTTAAGCCAGAAACTAATATTTTAAAATATTGTTTCATTGGATTTACATTCTCATCTTATTGCTCACCTACACTTACAGAAAGAAATCTTGATCCCAATTTACAGACTGACTGCTAATGCTAGAGTGGCCTTTAATCACTTGGCCTTTATTTCTGATAATAGCCAGCTATTGTTTTTCTAGCAGAGTGCTGTTGTTGGAAAGAGAGATTATTAATAAGAAAATGAACAGAAAAGAAAAAAGAAAGCGTTGGAGAGTTCTCCATATGTGACCCCCAGCAATTAATCTTGAGGAAAAATACTCAAAACCGACAGCTAATGTGTTTCCGATATTATATTTGTCTACTCAAATTTCAGGAAAGCATAACGTGGAAAAAATTAAAATTTTGCAAATGAATATATAGGTGCATACATTATTATTGACAAGTATTTGTATATCATCTAGTTCCAACAATTCCAGACATCTTACAACAATAGGATTAAACAACATAAAACAGATCAATCAAGACTATATTGGATAAAAATAGTAAACCAGGAAGAGTCAACCCTCAAATGACAACAGCTTTGCAAAAACCAATAAGTAAAATTTCAGGGATTGCTTTGGAGCTACAGTATTCTGAAGTATGAGGACAATTATGGAAACATGAGTCCATTACCCAATAGGACCGTAAGTGAGCATCCTTTCCCTTGCACAGGACAGGCAGATTCTACCTAAATAGATAGCCCAAACTTGGGCTTGGAGCCAAACTATATGAATTTTTATATTTCAATGTTAATACTTTAATTGGACAGAAAGGCATCAGTAATGTATCTGGCATCTGAATGTTGTAGTTGCTGCTATCACTCACCAATCTCCTATCTGCTGCATTTTGTATCAACTGAAGTTTCCAGTTGCTTTTCAAAGGCAGCCCATATAGAATACATGATGCAATATAATTCTGGGGTGATGAAAGGATTCCATATAAGCAGGGTTTTAGAGACCAGATGATTCCTAGTCTCAGCTGTCAAAGTTCCTTGGGTAACAGCATCTACCTGATGTTCAATATGAGCCATGATTCCAGAAGGATCCTCAGGTTGTACATTTGCTCTTTCAGAGAAAAGGTAACCTCGTCCAAAGCTTACCTTGGGCAGTCAAAGCCAAAATATTTCTGAATAACTCGGAAACTCCATTTGTTGGGCAGTAGAGGACAGAGAAGACAAGATGAGATGAGACTTCTTACCAGTAGAAACTGCCCAACCTTCAGATCAAGCCTCACTGCTGCAGAACTGTCTTCATCGCATTAATGTTGGAACTAATCCAAAAGCTACAGAAATCAGCTCAACTGCTTTATTAATGGCCCAGTGAAAAATATTAAATCTAGTAAGAAGTATAATAAACCCCCAATTTCTGTGGTAATTATGGAACTGAATTGTAAATGAATATGTACTTTTGAAATTTTAAAAGTTTTTTTCAGTAGATAGTGATTTTTGAAGGGTAAGTATATTTCTTTTTTTCTTCTCAATACTGTATATTCCAAAAGAATGTTTTGAATAGTAGGTAGTCTAGTAGGCAGAACAGAATTTATTTGCATAATGAAATTTTAAATATTATACATGCCATCCATCTCTAAATAGATGTAATTTGGACATTTATCTATCTGTCTCTCTCTCTCTCTATCCATCTATCTATCTATCTATCTATCTATCTATCTATCTATCTATCTTTTTCATGTCTATCATCTATATCTCCACTTAAATTCTCCATAACCATCAGGTTAACAATCTGAAGATACAAATATAGAATTTTCCTATCAGATGGCTCCCTATGGCCCAAACATACTAAGCCATGATTTAATTATTAGTTGTTAAACAAGCCCTTGTCTGAATCATGTGTAACACTAAGTTAAAAAATATGATAGATTAGACCACAATAGCTAAATTTGCTCATCATAAACCAAAACCAAGGAATCACATTGTGCCTATGAAAATGTACAGTATATGCAAAATACTAAGACTTCAGACTCTCAGAGGAATAGCAGTCTTTAGCTGACGACTCAAAATATAATAATGCACCTGCTATTCTTAATTAAGGTTATTGTTTTTTTCTGGGGGGAAAAACCCTTAAGAATACAAAATGTACATAATAGAAGCATATTAGCCTGTTGTAAATAATATGAAGAACAACAATAATGCTATTATGTAGCACTTCAAAATAATACATGTTTATTATGCCTTACAAAGGACCGTAACTACTCTTTGGGATCTATTAGAGATCTATTAGAAAGATGACAGAACTGTAGGGAAAAAATGAAGGCACATGGTCAAACTAAACACTTTTAGGGCTTTTGCACTTTTATTCTGAGTGAGATCTTAAAGCTCAACAGCAGTAATGCTACATATTAATTACTGAATTGTGATCTATGTTTCCTCTAAATCAGTGAAAGAGATTACGGGCATTGCTTATCATCACAACCACCACTAGAATTGATGAGCCCTAGAAAGGCATAATTCTGTAGGGCTGTGCTTCACCTTGACCAGATGAGAGAATGATAAAATCATAATCGTCCCTCTGGATTAGGTCAGGGCATCATTTGATTTTTCACAATGGACAACCAGATGTTGGGCTGTGGGTCTGAGCTCCAAGCTTGCAATTTGGTTGCAAACGTTTTGTCACCATTCAAGGAGACAACCAAATTGCCAAGCTCGGAGCTCAGACCCACAGCCCAACTACCAACCCGAGCTACTTATATTCAAATACGCTTCAACAACCAGATGTCTCTAGGGTGTTCATATCCCTATGTTCACCATTGTTCCTGCAACTGGGGATGTATGAATCCATACTTCCACCTAGGCAAAGAAGTAGTGAGACTTTAAGACTCAGTCAAAGTACTTCCCATAAATCCAGTGGTGGGATTCAAATAATTTAACAACCGGTTCTCTGCCCTAATGACCAGCTGGGTGGGTGTGGGCGTGGCCATGGTGGGCATGGCCATGGGTGTGACAGGCAGGACTTGGCCTCCTGCACCCCCCTGGGAGCAAAAACAGGCCGAAGGGGGGCCGCCCCACCTCCACCCCCGTGCCCCATTTTGGGCTTAATAGGCTTCCTTGCACTTACCCGGGAGCCAAAATGAGGCATGTGGGGACTCCTGGAAGGGGAGGGGAGGGATGGGCCAGACAGCATTTTAATAACCGGTTTGCCCGAACCGGCCCGAACCTCCTCAATCCCACCACTGCATAAATCTATTCCTCTTTTAAAGCTGTCCAAGTTAGTGCCTGTCTCTTTGTCTTCTGATAATGAATCCCATAGACTAATTAAGCACTATACAAAGAAGTAGCTTTCCCCCTCTATCATATAAATCTTCCAATCATCTTCAGAGAGTGAGCCCTGGTCCTAGTATCTCCAGGGGAAAAGAAAACCCTTGTTCCGCCCCTTTTCTCCATACAAGGGATGCTTAAACACCTCGGTCATGTTCCCTCATCCCCAAACCAATCATTTTTGAAGCTGTTGACTTTCTAATTGTTTGTCATAGAAGAAATATCCAAGCCTCCGAATCATTTTTTCTTGCTTTCTTCAGCAATATTTCCAGCTCTGTTTATATCCTTTCAAATGAGATGAGGAGAATGGTACCATGTGTTCTAGATGCAGATGTACCATAGATGCTCCGTAAAGCACTGTAATATTGGCAGTCAGATTTCATTTTTTCATAATGCTGCACATTGAATCAACATATTCACTAAATTGTCTAATTATTACCTCCAAATATTTTTCCCAATTTCAAACCATGTCACGATATAAATGAAGTTTGGGACTTTTGCCCATGTGCAATATCTATTAAATTCACACATTTAAACTGAATTGTAGTTGGTTTGATTGCTTGTTCATCCATTTTAAAACAATCCTTCTGGAGCTCCTGAGAAACATTTTCAGTTTTCACTTCTCCACCCAGTTTGGTATCATCTGTAAACTCAGCCAGTTCATTGCATATCCCTAAATCAACAAAATTTATAATTAACTTAACAATCACTATCTTAGCATAGATCCTTTGAGGACTTTATTTCTTAATCCTTCTACCGAGGAATTTGCTTTTTCAGTTCCTTGCGTTGCTTTCTATTTTCAACAGTTAGCAATCGATAAAAGGACAATGTCTCTTATCCCACAATCATTGTTTACTCAAGAGCCTTTGATTAAAAAAAAGTCTGTAAAAAGTGACTTGAAAGTCCAAGTAGACAAATACAACAGAGTCATCTCCATACACGTAACTGTTTTTTTAATGCTTCCACCATTTTGCTTTAAACAAATATTTTAAAACACTTTTAAAAAATTGGAGTCACAATAAATATCTTACTCTCTCCCCACCACCCCCGTTAGTAATGCAATGATTAAGTTACATATATTTGCTATGAAGTCAGCAATTTCAGCAATAATTTGGGTTGAAGGACTATTGGTTAGATGCCATTAGGGAACCACGAGATAATACTTTGTAGATTCTGAAGTCGCCTGAGAATATCTTCACTCTTTACCTCAATCTGCATTTTCTTTCTTCTGATTCCCTCCTTGGAATGCATTTCAGCATACAATCAGTGCATTCAAGGTATGTATCCTGTAGCTTCTGTTGAGAAGACATACAAAAAGAATTTTTTCATTTTCTCGATTATCCTTGTATCCTTCTTCAAGCTCTTTCATTCTTTTATCATCTGATGGACTGCTTTCGTTTTCTGCTTTGCATATACAATGTATATATTTTTGAAAAAGATCTGTTTTATATTTTATATATATATTTATATATATTTATATATAAATATTTATATATTTTTTTTGAAAAAGATTTGTTTTCCTTTTCTTTCCTTTTTTTTGCCATACACTAATCTTTTTTTTAATTTTTTTAATTTTTTTTAAAAAAATATCTTTATTAAATATTTACAGTAAAATTAAGACATAATAATGATTGGAAAACAATATAAGAAATTAATCTTTTTTTCCCCCATGCTTTATTATCACCTTACATTTTTTCCTCCAATGCATGCATCATTCCATTTCCTGGCTGAAGGAAACTCCTTTTACTTTTCAATTATTTTCCCAGCGCTTGCTGGTGTTTTCCTGGAGATGGGTGTCCCTTTGTGGTAGGCTTTCCAATTGATGCTCAATTATTGCAATTTTAAATAATCTAAGGCATGGGTGTCAAACTCACCGCGTCATGTTGCCGTCACATGACATTTCACAATGTTTTTCCCATTTGTAGAGCTGGGGTGGGTGTGGCCTGCACATGACACATCCAGCCCATGGGCCACCAGTTTGACACCCCTGATCTAAGGCAGGGGTGGGCAACTGTGGCCCTTTTACAACCTGTGGACTTCAACTCCCAGAATTCCTGAGACAAGCTGTCTCAGGAATTTTGGGAGTTGAAGTCCACAGGTTGTAAAAGGGCCACAGTTGCCCACCCCTGATCTAAGGCATTGTGAACAGATTTCCTTTCATTGTTTTCTACCTCAGCTCTCACTTTTTCTCCTCTTAGATAGGACTCTTTGGATCCTGCTGACTCTTCCCTATTTATATGCATGTTGAATAAAACATCATAATGGCCCGCATCAATTCCACAATACTACATCCCTCAGCAGATGACCATTTAGGATTAAATCTATGATTGTCTCTAATCTGGTCTGTGCAAGACCACTATTCTAAGGCAGAGACAGTGTTAGAAATTTGTTCTCTCCTGAATGTGAATGACTTACACAGTCATAAAATAAACTTCAGCATTTTGTTTAGTGGGTTGGTGGTAGCATTTTTAATGCATGTTTGTGGCCAAATATTGTCTTCCAAAGGAAGTCTAGGAAGAAATCTGGACTTCCAGAGTTTTCTATAGGGCAAAGTGAAACATATATTGTATCCCAAATGTAGGAATAACGATATAGAATCTGCAATTGCTAAACTATCAAAGCATAATTTATCTTTTCATTTAGTCTTAATGTACAGGTAGTCCTTGACTTAAAATCGTTTAGTGATCGTTCAAAGTTACAACAGCACTGAAAAAAAAAAGATTTATGACTGTTTTTCATACTTACAACTGTTGCAGCATCCCCATAGTCATGTGATCAAAACTCAGATGCTTGGCAACTGGTTCATATTTATGACAGCTGCAGTGTCCCAGGGTCAGGTGATCAACTTTTGCAACTTTCTGATAAGCAAAGTCAATGGAGAAGCCGCATTCACTTAACAACTGGTTTACTAACTGAACAATTGCAATGATTCACTTACCAACTGTGGCAAGAAAGGTCATAAAATGGGGCAAAACTCACTTAACGAATGTATCATTTAGCAACATAAATTTTGGGCTCAGTTGTCATAAGTCGAGGACTACCTCTATATATATTGTCTTTGTGCCAAGGAGACACTCAACTCAGCTAACAACAAAAATGCACCAAAATATGAGCTTTTCTTACTATTAAACAAACCCAAGCCTTAAATGACAAACTATTGTTCACCCAAAGTAGCACTTTCCATGGAAATTAAACTGCAGAGATCCCTGCGATGATGGGGCTGAACATTTGGAATAACATTTGCCAAGAGGAAGCAAGGCACAGATGTTGAAGAGATTGCATTCTTTCTTGCTGGACATTGCTCAACCATCATCATGAATTACAGAAAAGAAGCCAAAGAGAAAAGAATGGTCTTATGGTGAGAATCCAATTTGTATCGCAATTTGGGGAGCTACTGCATAATCTGCTCCCCATCAAGTATTTCTTAGATTATTTTGAATAATTGCTTCTCCAAACAGAAGAAAAATGAAGTTTGCAAAGTTGATACATTCAAGAAGTGGAAGGAGACCGTCACTCTTTCCTCCCTACCAGGGGATCATCAGTGTGGGGTGGCCCAAACATGACAGGAAGTTTAAGCCCTAAGATCCACCTGCAGGCACCCAGGCACCCCTCACACCACGTACTGATGGTGCCGTCACTCCCAGACGCTACCATCACCTCCGGCTTCACTTTTTGATTAATGTTCTTCCAAACTTTCCTTGGCTCGCTTCGCTCCCACTTTCTGTCACCCTTCTCATTATGAATGTATCTTTGCATCGAGAAAAGCGGGAGGAAAAATTGTTCTTTCAGGGTGACAGCTGAGCGAGGGCTATATTATTAAAGGTACCAATCATAGGTGCCCAGCTATCATCTCACGATGAATGCACTTGTCAGGAGACCGAGGCAACCGGGGGGGGGGGGCGAGGAGGGAAAGAGAGAAAGACGGTGGTGGGACTGCCTGCTTGCCTTCGCGCTCCTCTCACTCCCCCCACCTACCCCGTTTCTCTTTCTCCTTTAATGCTGGCCACCTCTGCTAGTCTGAACTTGGACCTTCAGCGGCGACAATTTCTCTGGCCTCGACAGCACGATTAATTTCTCCTGCCCTCCGCAGGGCCTGTGAGTGCTGTGGAAGTCCAGCTGGCCTGCTGCTGATAAGATGTACCTTTTGATTTGTTTTGTCTTTGATTGCCTTTTCTGTCACCTACAATGGCTGGCCGCCTAGAGACCTTCACATTGCCTGACTGACGGATCTATTTATCTGTAGGCCTCTCCCAGCTTCTCCTGTCTGGCTCTTTTCTCCCCCCTCCCCCCAGGCTCCCCCCTTTCCAAACCTCCACCTCCCTCTTTTTCCTTCTCTTCCCCCCTCCCCCTCCCAAACCACCACCTTGTACCACTGAAGTCCTAGCCTAATAGAAGCTGTGAAGGCTCATCCACCATAAAATACATCTGCCATCCTCCTTCTCTCCAAGATAAAAGCCTGTCAGTGTTACTTTCCAATTCCAGGCAGCTTGATTAATGGTGAAAAGCCACTGCGAGATCGACTTCTGGTTTTTACAAGCGCTGTCAGCTGGCCCAGGGTTACGCGAAACACACACTCATACAAAACAAAACAAAATGAGAAAAGGTTGGGTGGGGGGGATAGAAAGCTGGGGAGGAGGTGTGGGGGGGGGCAGAAATGTAACCAAATCATATGAGGTTCAAAACTAAATAAAGTAGAAGCCTAGAATGCCTGTCACCCAAGTACAGAAATATGTTCGCTGGCTCATTGTATCAAGGCAAATTATGCCAATAATAAATCATTGTTGAAGGAAGATGCTTGATAAATTTCAGAAGGTGGCATGCAGCGTGGGTACTAGGACACCTGCTACTGGGCTCAGCATGGGCCTGGGGAGATTATTAGTCTGTCATTCACACAATGCAAAGAAGAGATAGAGACGGTGGGCCTGGAATTAACAAGTATAGAAAGAAGGAGTTTGGAAAGAAAAACTACTGTTTAAAATAATAAAACCGATATGAAGGTGTTTTCTACAGCAATGGCTTGGAGGAGATCTTTTAGTATTAGAAACTAGGCCGATGTTTACTTTTGAAGAAATAGGCTCTCTAATGCTGCTAATTCAATAATAAATTGTTCTTGCTATTGGGATTCCTATTTTATGGCATGCATTCAGAGGTAGTGTACAATACTACCTATCTCAAATGTTTCATTCATAGATTAAGCAACACAGTGCATTGCCAAGAATTACTTGTCTATTCCACCTTGGAAGAAGGTGGTGGAGGAGGAGGAGGAGGAGGAGGAGGAGGAGATATGTCCTCTCTGAGCATGTGTGGTGGTAGCAAATATAAAGCCAGGAGATGAAAGCTCCCCCTAATCCAGGCCTCCATACCTCAGATGCCAAGAGTCATGTGGGAAGTCCATCACATCCAAAGGCTACACAGGCAAGATGCTTCAGATCCACATGAAAAGCACAAAAATTGTGGTTTGTTTCCCATTGCTGCGCACTAGAAGGAAAAAAAAGTCAAAAACATGGTGTTTCTGAGCCTAAAAACCCAATTTGATAGCTAGATTCAAACCCTCTATAAATTTGAATCCCACCCTTTAAATCATCTGCACCAATAGCTTTTGTCTTGCCTCAGTGGATCAACTGTCCAATATTTTTACTGGCTTTCCCAAGTCCTAATATTATGTAATATTTAAGTCATGCTAAACTTCTGATGACCTCACAGGCACATCTATGTTGCTTTCTTGATAACATGGAAATAGTTTGTATTCTACCTTTTTTTCTCCCACCCTAACCTACAACAGTAGTATTTCTTGATAATCTTCCATGTACCTATTAACCAACTTCGAAACTGCTTGCTATATCATGAGAGAGAGGAAGGGGACACGGGGGAGGGACAAAATCTCTACTGACTTTCTTCCATTTATATGTCTTCCCCAAATTATAAACTTTCCAAACGATTTCATCTTTCCAGAATAGGAAAAATATACTGTGTTTATCTTTATTTTGGTTTTTTCTCTTCATTTTTCAGAATTCGATACTTTTGAGAGAGGAGCAGAAACATACACAAATTTTCACGTATATTGCCAGGTCTTGTTGTTATATACTTTGCCTATTTTTCTTTTTTCTTTTCATGTAGTGGCCATAAAATACTTTGCTTTGCTATGTCTCTTTTCTGTACTTTATTTGGATCTTTCTTGTAGGTCAGTTTTGTGTCTCCAGTACTCGGTAAGTCTCCATGGTCTACTAGCATCTTCTTCACTGTCCTTCAGATATTTTTCCAATGCCCTTTTTATTCCTTCAACTGTCTGGACTACTTGCTCTTTGGTAAGTAGGTCAGTGAAGTTTTCTGCATGGATGAAAAACCTAATTTATTGTCATTATTTTTCTGGTTTTCCTATCCAGAGCTTTTAGTTCTGCTTGATGCCAGATCACTATTCCAATTGTGTATCTAATGACTGGAATAGCCTAGGAGTTAATTGCCTTGATGGCATTTCCTCCACTGAATTTAGACATTAAGATCTTCTTTACTCTCACGATGTATTCACTTCTAACCTTCCTTACTTCAGTATGCTTCATTTGTGAGCTTGAAGGATGCCCAGATGTTTGCAGTGATTAAACATCACTATTTGATCATCAATAGCTCATCTAGACTCTTGTTATTTTCATTGGTCACCTTGATTCATTCTGTTTTCACTATTTCCCCCAACTGAGGGTGGCACATTTGTCCAGCCCAAACTCCACTGTAGTATTTTGGCTGTACAGACATTGTTGAACAGCGTGACTATTTCAGATGGTGTTTTTCCATAAGGCTTCCAATCATCCATGTAGATGAGGTGAGATAACTTGGCAGATGTTATTATTAATGCTGTAAGCAGTATTGTAATTTGTTCTGGGAATGGAAGGCAATTTGCTATAAAATAATAAGTTTTATCTTCCTATATTGGAAACCATGTCTGCTTTCAGGATCTTATTATTATTCTTTTTGGTCCATCTGCCTCTATCAGCTTCTGTAATCTAAAATTTTCCTGCTCCTTAAAAGTCTTTCATTTTCTTTCCTTCCTTCCTATGCCACATTTATGAAACTGCCTGCCAGGATTCTAGCATAAGCCATCTTCTCATACTTTTTTCAAATTCTTAAACCTTCACTGTTTTCAATGAGCATTTGTTCATACAGATAGTTCACAAGTCTTGCTACAATTAAAGTTAACAACAAAGCTCACCCCCTCTACTGTATACATGAAACAACCGAAGCAATTTTAAGAGTGTAAGGGTTTTTAACTAGCAATTTATAATCAAATTGCCATACATACTGTATTAGTTTCATAAATTCTATCTCTAGCCACCTGTCAAGATTTCTTTCTTGGAACCTTTTCTTCAATCTTCCAAACATTCATAGTTATATTGAAACAGGCAGAATGTTAAGTCTCTGTTTACCACTGGGAATACATGACACCTGCCCCGACTCCACAAAGCACCTGGAACATTCATGCAAAGAACATTTATATGAAAGTATGTCTTCTAAAAAAGTGTTCAGTGTGAATGCATATCCTATGTATTTGCCTCAGATAAAATAATTGAATTCCATTCTTCTGAGCCCATAGATTTGCAATACTAATCTCTCTGGCTATTTCATCCCAATGGACTCTGGAGGGTCCTTTTTAAGTTCTTCCTCATTTACTTGCTTAATCCAAAAGTGTCGATGTCATGATGCCCCTTGAACTAACTCAGTTGGGGCTGTGACTGATAAAAATCTTCTTATTCCTTCCATATTAGTACGAACAGCCTCGAATCTGCAGAGAACTGGAGAATGGTGAGTAAAGAAAAAGTGAATTAAAATAACCATTTATTAAAGATAGAATTGAGGTTGTCAGTTCACATGATACTGAAATTTTGAAAGGAAACATAGTTAGAGATGTTCCTACTACTGAAGTGAAAGATGGGAAATGGAAGATATAGTCAGAAGAAAGCAGAAACAGGATGAAAAAGGGAAGGGCCAGCTCAGAGGTCTTCAAACTTGGCAGCTATAAGATTTGTGGACTTCAACTCCCAGAATTCTGGGAGTTGAAGTCCACAAGTCTTAAAGCTGCCAAGTTTGAAGACCTCTGAGCTAAATGATAACAGCCCACCATATTTTTTAATCTCCTTCCAAATTTTCTGAAATTAAGACAACAATTCTTGGAAGAGAATTAAAGTAGTAGGAATAGTGGCAGTCGGAGGTAAAACCTACAAGATACCATTTCTTCCACCATTGGAGACAGTAGCTACCAAAAGCAATAGGCCAATGGGAGGTTATTTAAAACTGTTATGCCAAGAATAGTTTACAAAAGGACAGTAAGAGCTATCTAAAATAAACCAGCAGTAAGACGAACCATCCTTAAATCCATACATATTTTTAAAAATCCCAAAAAATAAAACAAGTCTTAACAGTCTTAAAGGCACTCTACAGTGGCTGCACGAACAAGTATGTTTTCAGTTTTAATCTCAAAACAAACTGGCATGGCAGTCAATAGACACATTACCTTTAGAAGGCAGTTCCCTTAACAGGTCCTCTTCCACAGAGATATTCTACCTTTGACTACCCCATTGTAAGTTGGGTAGAAGAGTTGTTATGTCTTGGATGGCATTAGGGAAAATTACCTGTTAAATTCCTAGATCCTAGATCCTAAGATTTCTAGATCCTAAATCCTAAGTCACTTAGGCCTTTATAGGCTTAATGCCAACATCTTATATTGGGTCCATTACTGTATTTAATAGGCAGTCTGGACAGTCCTTTCAGGATTATGATCTCACTTAGTTGTCCCACTTAAACATTTGGATAAATTGCAACTTTGAGACCATCTTCAGGGGCAGCCTCCTTCACTATTGCAAACATGAGATTATTAGGTTATGGATCACTGGGGTTAGGCAATTATCTTCCAGGTAAAGTCATGACTGGCTCACCAGTCAAAGCAGCCACTTGTGCCTTTGGAGACAGACTGGACCTGGGGAAATTCCAGTGTGGCTGGAAGAAAAACTACCTTGTCCATTGAATGAATGATGGTCCAGTTTGAAACAATCTTAAAGGAGGAAGAGTACGTGGCTGAAATGATCAAATTAAGCCTTAACAGTTGAAAAAATAGGAAATCACAAGATAAAAAGAATTGTGTGGCAGAAAGGGAAAGGGAATTTTGTACCCCAAATATCAACATAAAAATCAACCTTGGATATAATGTATTCAAGTTTAGCTCCAGATCATTAGGTTGTTGAATGTTCCTGAATGTTCCTAACTCTGAAGAGAGCTATGTAGACCAATACTGCCAATGAGCTACAGATGAAACTTGCTTTAGCTGTAAAGATCCTCGTGTGCTTTCAGATTCATTAGAAACTCTGCACCTAACAGCCTATTCTTCAAACTGAGTGTTATTGTTATTCACTTAGCTTCAGTCATGTGAACTGACATATTGTAAGTTGTTTTAGTGATTCTTTGTTCATGACCATAGGCTATATCCAACTGCCTGTTGCAGCTCTGGAGGGAAATGGGGCCCTTCACATCCGTTGACAAGGAAAGGGTAGTTTTGACTTTGTACCCTCTCTACGCACATAGATGAGAAAATACAGCATAATGGCTCTCATTGTCAGAAAACTCTTGATCTTCCTGAGATGAATACAAATGAGGAGGACAGTTTGGCAATAGCTACTGCATTGGGAGTGTGCTGTAACCTACACAGAGTTAAGGAAGGATAAAGACTGGAAAAAAAGCTAGAGAGGTACACACATTTGTTTTCCCTATAAAATGGGAATCATTAAAACAGCAGCCTTTTGAACCAAATTGCTTGTTGAATAGAGATAAACAGAAGTAAGAAGCTTCAAGCATCCTGGAAAATCACATACCATGGATTGGATTAATGCAGACTAGAGTAAAAGATGAAGAAAATACTATTAATTATAATAATATAGTGACACTGTCAGGTTCACGTTAGCTCGACTTGTATTGCATCTAAGTCTGGCCTTTTCAGCAAGTCAGGTTTAAGATTTTATGACAGTGCAATTAACAAGACTAGTCTTTATTCCTGGGATATTAAAAATTCCTTCTTTTGTGCAGTTCTGTGGGCCCTACTTAGAGATTCTGTAACTTTGGCTTTATTTTCAGTAATTACAGTAGTTTAGGCCTACATTGAAACTGTATCAGTCTTAAAAACTGCTGTACCTGTTCCAAGAGGTTGCAGGTTATTTGCAGAACTACACATTCTACCAACAAACATGTTTTTTCCCAAACAAGTGGGAGAGATGTACAGTAGGTGGGCTTTCCGTTGATGCTCCCCCGATTACTGAAGTATCCTTCTTAACAAATCCTTCGCTTTTACTGGCCAGTTTGTGATGAAGTACACTTGTCACTAGGTAGGGCAAAACTATTTTACTTAGCTTGGAAGCACAATGGAGCAAGTTAGTTTTACTGGTCTCAGAATAACTAAGAGCAAGTGTTCACAAGTGTATTATTACAGCACAGCAAAACTTCTAGATTAGAAATTGTCATTGATGAATTGTGGTGACTCAATGGTTAGAATGCAATATTGCAAGCTAACTTTGCTCACTGCCAGGAGTTTGATTCCTTTGATCCTGACCGGCTCAAGGTTGACTCAGCTTTCCATCCTTCCGAGATCAATAAAATGAGGACCCACATTGATAGGGGCAATATGCTGATTCTGTAAACTGCTTAGAAATGGCTGTAAAGCTCAGTGAAGCAGTATATAAGTCTTAAGTGCAATTTCTATTGCTATTTTATATGAAAAATCTAAATCAGCAAATTGTATTAGAGTCGATCAATCAAGAAACAAAACATCCTTAAATTTTTCACTTTCCTTGGTAACAATTCATGATTTTTCAAGTCATTAAAAATTGGCACTCAGGGTAGCTTCTTTGCCCTTATTAATGGTTGTCATTGGTTAATTCATCCATACAATTAATTGATGAACATGATCAAGAATTCTTCAGGCTCAGAAAATATTTTGTTCATTAAATGCCAACTTGCTTAGATCTGTATAAACAATGGCATAGCTGGTAGCAGCATTTGACTGATCTTGTTCAGTTTGAACATATTTTTTCCTGTTTCTAGGAAATAGAAGACATTTCTCGGTAATAGTTGTGCTTAA
This sequence comes from Arizona elegans, assembly GCA_022577455.1. Classification (NCBI taxonomy): domain Eukaryota; kingdom Metazoa; phylum Chordata; class Lepidosauria; order Squamata; family Colubridae; genus Arizona; species Arizona elegans. The sequence goes on from JAKOOJ010000003.1 coordinate 116,318,826, forward strand.
ATGAAAATTTGCATTGGGTAAGCTTTTAGCGAATTCACTTACTAACTGCAATTGGGTTTGGCAACTGTCACTAAGCGACACTTGTCACTAGGTGACAAGTCATTTCTACATAGGAACTGTAAAACAACTGAACTAGAACTCATCAGCAGATTTAATACTACATCTGAGTGATTAAACAGATTTCTGTTTATATTACAATGGTAAGTTATGAAACAACTTATGTTTGCATATTGGCATTATATCCAATAATGCTATCAATGATCAGGATTTTTCCCCCTGCCCACTCTTTCCCAATCTCTCCCCAGCAACAGTAGGTGGCTTACACATTTTATGCGCCCCTCACTCAGAAGTATTCTGTATATCTTATAAACCTTTATTCAGAAGAGCTATGCAATAATGCTTTTGCTTGTTTGAAAGATTTTGTAGAAAACAAAGAAGTACTTTTGTGGCAACTATTCCAAATATATATTTAAAACTACAGGATAAAAGTTCAAGTACATACCATAGAATGTCTAGTATTTTTCCATATGTAACTTCTATGCAAAAATAGACTGCATACGGTTGACAAGTTACTTTAATTCAAATAGCTTAGATCTGCAATAAACAGCATCCTCTAGTGGATACTTAAGTGTTGCAATTTGAAAGTTTCTTTCATGAATACATTCTTAAACCAGATGTTTACTGTATTCCCTTTTCTGAGGTACTGAGTGGGAAAAAAAGGGAGACCACTAAAAGTGCTGCTTATTGAACGTTTGTTGGTGATCTTTCTCTCTGTGCCTTTATGAGATGAATGAATCTTTAAACTCATTGGGCAAGTTTGTGGGGGCAATAAGCTGACTTTGTATAAATATACAAAAGTATGAAGGCTATTGCTTAACGCATTGTAAGCCACCCTGAGTTTCCGGAGAAGGGCAGCATATAAATCAAATTAAAAAAAAACAAACATAAACATGGGATTTTATCTGGAAACAAAACATGAAGCAGGCACACATTTCAGTCATAATGTACCATAAAAGATATTAAGAACATTTAAAGTATCTTCTGTCCTAGGAAAAATTAAAACATGTAGGTTTTGTTTTTGTTTTTTAAAAAAACACTTTAAAACTGGAAACTAGAAGCACCAGAAACTGGCAAAAAAATCTAAAATCAGTCATATGGCTATGGGATGCTGCAAATGGCTACAAAGGTGAATCAATTGCCAAGCCCCAAAATGCAATCATGTGTCTGGAATGTGGTGGTGCAGGTGTTGTAACTTCAAAATTGGGTTGTAAGTTTTGTATGATTCCATTGTAATTTTGGTCACTAAATTTGTAAATCGAGGACTACCTATAATTCAAAATGCTACATAAACCCAGAAATGACCATTTTAATTTTTGTTATAGTTTTAAGAGTTTTGTTCTGGTGATAAACAGAATATTTTACTTATCATGGCAACCAAGCCTGGAAATGGATTTGTAGCTAAAGCCATTTTATAGCACACTTTTCAATCCACCAAGGCTTAAACTATTAGCCTCTGATACAGCATTTAAAATGATATTTCATATCTAAGGCCTTAGCTGGAGTCTCTTCCAACTGACAAGTGAAGAGTGTGAGCACATGTATGTATTCATATATATCCTCTCAGGTAACCAGTAACCATGGCAAGTGTGTCAGCAAATGCATCCCAATTAACTGCTGTATGTCAATATGTCTAAATACAGATTTTACATTTTTATGTTTAAATATGCAGTGTTTTTTATGTTATAAGCCACCCAGTGTCACTTTTCGTGACATGGGTAGCCATATATGCTTGATTAATCAGTGGAGCATTCAATTAAAGGAAAACCTTGCCCACTTTTTTTTTTTTTTTGCCTTTCAAAGGAAGGCCAGGTTAAATTACAAAAGGATTCATCTCAGATCACCATAGCTTATCTCTACTAAGAACAACTGAACCGAGTAGCAAAAGGAAACAATTTTATTCTTAAGTTAAAATATTATTCAACTGAAATAGAAGAGGGACAGTGGTGGACATCTTAATTTTTTATTGCCTGTGCAAATAAAAATATCAGGACTTGTCTGTAGTGCATAAAGTTAATGGTATGTTAATACCATCAATTAAAATACTGGTTTGGCAGTCATCTTTCAAAAGTGAGGCAAAACCTACAATATTTGATGCAATCCTTGAAGAATGCTTTATGCACAAACAAGATACTTTTGGCTATGCAAATCAGATTAAGTGGTCCACAATTTGTAAATTTCAGCCGAGGTTTGGGGGAGGGGGGATAGTTTCAGTAATGCACACAATCAATCCAAAGGTTCTGATCTGACATTTCAAATCACTTCAATTTGATGCTTTGCTGTTCCAGTTCTGAAATTGAATGGAACCTTATTTGATTCCTTTAGTACATAGGATAAAATGTATAGGAAGGGATGGATAAAAATGCAATATACAATTTAATATTCACCTATGAGTTACCTTTATAAAGTTTTATATTTCATGAAGTTAAGGATCGATTTGCAAGTATTTTGAAAAGGAGTACTAATAAAAAATGCCTTCTAAATTCAGATTTGCAAATGATCCAGAACACAACTTTTTCCTTGAGCTTTGCCTGTTAGAAGACTATACAAATAAATTGCACTACAGCACCATAAGATATGTTTTTCACTTGTTTTGGAATTAAAAATAGCCCAAAATATATCCATATCACAGCAGCCTATTAACCGAAGAACCCACTCCAGCAAAGCTGGGTTTGGAGACTATATCAGTCAGATTTCCTTAGTATCTACCAATTCTCCCATCTGTATCTGCTGTTGTATCTGATCCTATGCTTTTTTTCCAGTTTTACTGAATTACACTCAGCTTCTTCCATGTGGTTATTATTTGTATTTTCTTGGTACTGGGATTTTGTTTCAAATTGCTGGATAAAATGGCAGAACTGCCAGAGGTTTGGCACTTCCATCTCAGTACTAGTTTTTGACCTGATTTCAAAATACGATATGTGGTGTCTTTGTCAAGGCATAAATTTCTACATTTTGAAACTGAGAAAGACAACTGGCCAGTAATGTGGTCCCAGGACTTCATTGCTCTTTTCAAGAGCCAATACGACCAGTAATTCTATCTGCATGCTTCTCATTATACCATGTTTTAATTTGCTCTGTACAATACACAAAACACCTTACAACCAATGATATATCTCAATAGATGTCAAGCCTTCAAGGAATTTTATAAGAAGTGATCACCCTTAAAAATGTTATGGCTACTTGTCCTATTTGGTAGGTGTTACCCTGAAATGGCTACTTGGTATTTAAAGAAACACCCTTACCTCAGCTTAGAAAAACATATGAAACTATCTGGAGATAAAGGGGGTCCCCCTTAGGCAGACAAGAATTTGCATGGCTTGTAGTCACTATTCCAGAGCAATTGGTGAGGAGACAATAAGCATTTGAATCAATATGCAGGTTCTACTGTAACTGGCTTCCATATACTTATCAAGCAGTAATTTAATAGTTAACATCATATCTCCTAGCTTAGAATTTATTTTGATCTCATGGCAATTAAAACTTGTTAGGAGTACAGTAACTTCCAAGAGAAATACTGCATTCAACACTTGTCAAGAGATAAAAATAATAAATACTATAAGCATCCATTTGTAAGAAATTTCAGGCTTCCTTTATGGCACTGTTTGCTGCCTCTGTTCAGTACAGCATTGCAAGACATGATCTTAATTCTTCCATTGAAGCAGGGGTGTCAAATTCACGTCGTCATGTGACGTATCAGGACTCTTCCCCCCTTTGCTAAACCGGGCGTGGGCGTGGCCAGCACGTGACGCATCCGACCTGTGGGCCGGGAGTTTGACAGCCCTGCTGTAGAGTAACATGACCTGAGATTTCTATCAACAGATGGAGCCTATTATCATCCCAGGCAGAAGTAAAGAAACAGTCAAATGGCAGTAGTCAGCACTGAAAACAGACTCTGCTTGACTAGATATCTGGATGTTCTAAGTGTGGTATCCTAAAGGGAGAAATAATGTATGTGCTTATCAAAAGAACTCCCCCCCCCAAAGTAATGGATAATTTGGGTGGTGATTTTGAGAGGGGGGAAGAGTCTCAATTTCCCCACCCCGCTCCAGGGAAAGAGACAAATATCACACTGCAACAAATAACTGTCCACTCTTCATTTAAATAATGAACCCAGAAAACCTTCAAGCAACTTAGGAACAAAATTCTGCAGTTTAAAGTAGGGAGAAAAGGCTCTCAGATTAAGCCAATTTAGAGAATTGCTTCAAACAATAACAAAGAACAGAAGACCTTTTTTTCTAAAAATGTTTTTTTTACACATTTTCCAGCTATTTATAAAACAGCAACTAAATACCAATAAAGTCTGAACCGAAGGAATGTGCTTCAGAAAAAAATTCACACATTTAAAAGAAGTGTTTCTATTAATGCAGTATGCCCATGTGTTTTTGTGTAACTGTTAATCTCTTTCACCTGATTTTTAAAAACTTAAAAACACTCTTCGCTGGTCCCTAGGTCCATGAGACAATATTGCATTTAGAAGAGAAGTGCTCCCATGCTGCCAACTTCACTCTGCTCTTTTACGAAGATTTCAAAATATTGGTAAATGATGGTGACAGCCAACAAGATTCCCGTGCCTGATCCTATTGCCCCAAGGAAGTCTGCCAGCACAGAGAGGGCACCAATGCAGAGGCCACCAAAGGCGGCAGCTGTTGGAATGTATCTAAAAAAGGAGGAGCAACAAAATACAAGTTAGGCCAAAAGATTACGGAAATTGTCTACTGCAGAAAATACTTGGGCAAACTACAGGCAATCCTCAATTTATGACAGTAATTGAGCCTGCCCTTTACACTCTTACATCATTGCAGTCATTAAGCAAGGTGCCCATGTGATTGTCTTGCTCAACAACTGCTCTCTCAGCCCTCTCAGGTGCAGCTGCTAAGAGATTGTGTAGGTTAGTGGTCCCCAACCTTTCTGGCTCCTTGGAAAGGTGGTAGGGGGAGGAGGGGATGGTTTTACGCATGCAACCTAATTTCACGATTTGCATGCGTGTACGGCCTGCAGACCCCTAGTGTAGGTTGTTAAATGAATAAAGCAAAAAAGCTGCTTGCCAAGAGAGCAGGTAGCTCTCCTCCATGTGCAGAAGGGAATTCCTGTGCAGACCTTCCCCTCCCCCGCATGTGAGAGGAAACCCATGTGCTACGCTGGAGAAGGGAAGTTCAGATCCCGATGATCCAAGGGCCCCATCTGCATGCAGACTAAGCTTTTAGTCTCCATCCGGGCGAAAAGTGTTTGAGCAACTCTGGGGCGGTTGGAATTGGAGCGAATTGTTCCGTTTCCAACAGTCCCAGGGTCGCTCAAACAATTTTCGCCTTAAGACTGGAAACTTCTGGGGTCACGGTCTCTCGTGACTTCAGGCACCCATCCGCTTTTGCAGAGAATGGGTGCTGGACATCCCACGAGATCAGGGCACCCAGAAGGTTCCAGTCTTCGGGGGAAAAGTGTTTGCACCCTAATGAGAGGCCTGAAGTGACACAGGTTTGCTGTCCCAAAGCCTCACCTAGAAGCCTTTGGAGAAGACTCACCGAGGCTGCCCACCCCTCCAGAAGTAGCAGGCAGCCTCTTGTCCTGGAGAGGAGACACTTCACTAGCTCTTCGAAAGGTGAATCTTCACAGGCTTGCCTGTGGAGACCCAACAGGGGGAGGGAATAGGCAGGACGAATATTGCAGTGCCTCTGCAGTCATTCATAAGGGTGAACGACAGCCTCATAACTTCGGGACTGGATCGTAAGTACTTCGGGGCTGGAGGGGCGGCGGCTACGTCTTAACTTCAAATGGTTGCTAAGTGAACTGTCATAACACGGGCATTACCTGTATAAGCATTCTTGTATTCAACTAAAGTACAACCCAGGCTGCATGTACATTTTATTTCTGTGTTACATACATGAGAGAGATTATTTACTTCTTTTAACATCAGCATCAGTAGTGAAAAAAGTTGCCTTTTTAAAATAAGCAAACCATGAGGTTTATTGCCTTTGCCTTACCAAATATAAAGCAAGCATTCTCAGGAATATTATGGAGAACATTTTCTAAGGCTAGAATTTCAGTAACAAGGATAGAGCACAGCAAGGGCATTAAATCTGCAAGATACTTTATTTCCAGTTCTGCTTCTCTGAAGCAAATGGAAGCTCAAATAGCAACACAGATTACAATAATGCTACAGATTTATAACTCACCTGTTGAGTTCGTGAACCATGGAGGTTTCTCTGTGACCCCTCATAACCATCTGTTGCTCTTTCAGTTGTTTAGCAACCTGTACTCCAAAATAAGTAAAATTTTAGCATTTTGTGAAGAGAATCACTACATTTGGTTGCTATAAAAATGTAAGAACCTCAATAGTTCTTAAAATTAGAAATAGTACAAGGATATGGCAACTAAACAGAAAAAAAGATTTAACTTATTAAGGCATATTGCCATCTTCTCAAGTAACCCCAGGGAATAATTTCTAGAAAGGAGTTATAAACGTTTATAAAGTCATACATGAGAGATTTTGGTGCCCTGAGAAGAATGAATGGCTATACAATGAGCACCCAAGATTTGGCAGGATGGGGGGGTGGAGGATAGTTTTGGATGTTAAGTAACCAAGGGTAAGCCTATTTTCTAGCAGATATTCAGCAAGAGACCCATATTAAATCCATAGCATCTCCAGATGCACAGGGGAAAGTGCTTGGAATGCCACAGTCTAAACAATGCCAAATTTAATAGAGCAACAGTGTGACTTGCTCTGAGGCATATCCTATAGTTCTGATTGAATTTGACCTTTCCGTGAATTTTTTCTTCAAGTGCTTACGGCAGCATGTTGATGCATCTAAAGATGTGAGATTTACGCGATTTACTTACATCTTTTGCAGATGAGCCAGAGACTTCAATCCAGGTTTTGGAAAAGAAAGCACAGGAACCCAACATAAACACAATATAAACAATTGCATGAACAGGATCGTCTAAAACTGATGTAAAAGACTCAGGAGGCGACAGGTAATAACAAAGACCACCAACAGGATATGAACGGGCAGGACCTCCAGTCGATGTATCCTACAGTGAAAACAGATTGCTTTCAGCAAAATTGGATTAAACTTTCTTGAGTGAATAAGTATTACACAATTGTTAGCAGCCAATTTAGTCAAGTTAGCAATATTTATGTATAATAGTGATGAGTCTTTTGTTGCATTACAAAGATGTTTGCATGCATTGTTAGCATAATATAATAAAATATACTAAAGCTAATATAATACGAAAGAACTGGTAATAAGACAAAAAATTAAGTAAGGCTTAATATGAAAGGCCATCTCACTTTTAAGACAAATCGTAAATAAAAAACAAATACAATGCAATTCTGTATGTGTCTACTTGGAAGAAAGAACTAGATAAATTATCAAGTTTTTAAAAGTATAGTACTGTAAATCTGTCTTCTCTTGGGTGCCTTTGCTAGAAGAATTTTTAAGTACAGTTATGGAGAAGAACTTTCAAAATACTTACAGACCAAGTACCCAGAAGGCTAACCAATATGTTGCCACTAAAACGAGTAGAGAGCATCTGAGAAATTACATACAAGTTGGAAACCAATGCAGACTGAAGAATAATGGGAATATTGGAGGTATAGAATAATTTGATTGGATAGGTATTGTACTGGCCACGGTAGCGAGCAGATTTTATAGGGAGGTCCACTCTAAATCCCTGTGGATCACAAACGGAAAGAAATTAAAATGTAAACACAAAGAAATTGTAATTCACAGAAGTACTTGCCCCAAGGGTCAATCAAATCAAGGTTATTTTTAAAAAGCAATCTCAAACAATAAAATGTTATTTTTTTCTCTTTATTAGGTAATCCCTCTTTAGCGACCACAATTAGGACCAACAACTTGGTTAAGTGAAGTGGTCACCAAGTGAAACCACAATTCTGATTATGATCTTATTTCTGCTGTCCAGTGTTTCAATTAGCTTTAAACCAAGATAACTCACATTAACAGAGTATCACTTCTAATCTATGGTACATCTTATATTTTGCCAATAAACCTTATGGAAATATTCAAACTTCGTATTTTGGTGATGTATTTAATAAGCATTTCATCAGAAATTATATGGCCTTAAATATCTTCCCAGGCCTGAATAGAATATGAAAATATGTTAAATTCTAAATCGTCATTCTATACTTCTACATACCTGGAAATAAATGACAACAGCAAAGACAAATATGGTGGAAATCAAGTTCATAAGGTTGGGGAGATTCTGCCGATAGAAGGCTTCCCTGAGAGCTCTAACTTTGTCTGTGCGAGTAGCCAGCAGATGGAACAGGGCAATGATGGCGCCTTCAAACTCCATGCCTTTTAATGAACAGGTGAAGAAATTATTAACTATTATATGAAAAACTGTTGATGCTTTACAGTCCTTGCCTTTGAAAGCTGGCAGTTATCCCGTATATTCCAATTATTCCTAAGGTTATTGATTCATTCTCTAAAAATGAGATTAAACCCCAACATTTCCTTCTTCTTAGTCATGTGACTACTAATATTAATGTAAATTACACTGTAAAGATAGCAGTAATTTATTAAATTTATTTTATAATATCAGATTACAAGGACAGTAAGAAATTAGCTAAAACTGCTAAAACAAAAATATGTTAAGAATAATATATAAAACAGAGAGAAAGTAAATAAAATGGCAACAATTTTAACAATAATAATAAAAAGCAACCAAAGGACTATAAAGCTACATTAATCATTGTCTGCTAATTCTAATCATACAGAAATAAACGGCCCCTCTGTGAAGGACTGAAAAAGAACTATAAACATATATGGAGATAAATTCCCTGATTGAAGGGAATGTTTTTCAAGCATTCCTGATCCACACAGAATTGGTTTGCGGCATACAGCTAACAATTTTCTGAAAAAACAACCTGGTTGTTTTAAAATTTAAACAGCATACAATAATATACTGTGCATATCTTGGTTCACTGCCATGTATGAAACTAGCTGTGGTTTGAGGATTCTATGTGAACTAGGCCACAATTACCTTTTCAATAAATTACAATTAAAACAAACTACAGTTTAATCTAATATATTAAGAGCTGAGGTAGTGCAGTGATTAGAGTGCAGTACTATAGGCTACTTCTGCTGATCACCGACTGCCAGCAGTTTGGCAGATCGAATCTCACCAAGCTCAAGGTTGACTCAGCCTTTCATCCTTCCGAGGTCGGTCAAATGAGGCCCCAGATTGTTGGGGGCAATATGCTGACTCTGTAAACCGCTTAGAGAGGCCTGTAAAGCACTATGAAGCGGTATATAAGTCTAAGTGCTATTGCTATTAAGTCTGCAATATATGCATTACCAAAGAGTCTCATTTGCACAAGTGCTGGGGAAATACCTTTGAAAAAACCAGTCACGCTGAAGTGTAATATACAAAATAGTCAATAAGGAGTCAACATTATTAGCACTATGCTATGTCTGCACAACAGAATGGACTTTCCTTACATGCAAATATAAATGTAGCACCCAAGTTTGCATTATAATGTATTTCTTGTTTCTGGGCTATATTTTTTAAAATCTTTCCATGAGCACTTTTAAAGATCAACAGTGCAAATTATAAGATGAATTGTTCAGGACCTTCATAGAAGTAACCACTGGATTTAAATTGCAGAAAAAAATGCTTTGTTGCTTGGTTTTCCATTCACTCACTTAAAACTCCCTGGGTTTCCTATTAGTTCTGCTGATAATGAGATACAAGCTTTCCTACTCAGCCAATTCTTGCATGAATTGTCAAACAAGTGAAATTTACCACAACACACACATTTTCACAGAGGTATTCAGGGTTCCAGGCAGCCAAGTTTCCCTAAAGATAGCATAACACATAAAAACTCAAGCAAACCAGTACACTGCTCCTTATCCTTACTAACTTGCAATTTTTCTTTTTCAACATACTATGCCAGTATGCCTGTGGATATTGGACAAATAAGATCATCTTAGATTTTTTTTTCTTGTTTCCTTCCAAAGGATTGATATACATCTCTTTAGAGAATGATTACCTCGGCCAGTGTTCACTGTAGTTGGGCTGAATGCCTTCCATACAATTGTCTCACAGATATTAGTAGCAATGAAGAGAGAAATGCCAGAGCCAAGACCGTAGCCTTTTTGCAGAAGTTCATCCAACAGAAGAACTATCAAACCGGCAACAAAAAGCTGCAAGGAGAAATGTATATCAATCAGTTCAATTAAAAATTACTAATTAAAAACAATACCAAAACAATTAAATAGGCACAGCAATTTCTATAAATCCTTGTCTGTGGAGATCTCTTATTAAGGAGAGCAGCCCTTTGGGGTACTATGTTTCTGTGTCAGCTTCATCCAAGTTGATTAAGTGTCTAACCTTTTCAATAGTATTACTGGACAGGTAAACATACAGTTATGAAATGTTAGTTCTTTGGTTGTGAAATTAATATACCCAGAAGAACCTTCCATAGTAAATTTCCTGCCTAAGAAGGAAGCTTCCAGGTGACTGTCAAGAGCATTTAACATTCTTGCAGAGAAAGGGCTGGGCAAGTTTGCAAAAGAGCCCAATTTTAATCTTTTAAATTTTAAATATTTACAGATCCTAAATATCTACAGATAAACATCCAGAAGAGTTTTAATAACTTAAAAGTTACCTGAATGGTGATAAGGAGACAGATTCCTGCTCCCATCTCTGATGGGTCTCCATACATTCCAGTCGTTACATAAACAATAGACTGTCCAATAGTAATAATCATGCCAAACACTGGAAAAGAATTACAGGACAAAAAAAGTGAATGCAATTTAACATTCCAAATTCCCTGAGAGGTCAATTTATATTGTCCACTGTCTATATCTGCACGAACTACAACATGGGGGTCAAACTCACTGCGTCATGTTACCGTCACGTGACGTTTTACAACATTCTTGTTTGTGGAGCTGGAGTGGGCATGGCCTGCACATGATGCATCTGGCCCACAGGCCGCCAGTTTGATACCCCTGAACTAGAATAAAAATTGTTTAAAATTTCTTGTTCCTTACATTTCTGTGCCCCATTGAAGAGAGCTCTGTCTTTTGGCGTATCCCCAACTTCAATTATTTTGGCACCAGCCAGTAACTGCATGATGAGACCAGATGTGACAATGGGAGAAATGCCTAGTTCCATCAGTGTGCCTGTTGGAAATTAAAAATAGAGTGAAAGACAGGATCTACCAATTCTTTCCTGCTCGGCCCTACACAGATAACTGGCCATCTCAAGACATTATAAAGATATAAATAGAGATTTAAATTTTCAATGGAACTTTATTCTTTGCCATTTTGCAAAAAATGATCATTCTGTTATATTATCAAATTAGGAGAACCTGCTTTAGCAAGGCAAGCTGAAACTACAGTTCATTTAGAAGAGGCTTTAAAAGCCTCATCCTTTAAAAACAGCATTTTCCAACCTATTGAAGCATAATAATTTGACAGAGCTTTTTAAACATACAGAAAATGCGGGTTGTAAAGATTTTGCACATATGCTATTATTTCCAGGTAAATCAAAATTTATAAGAATAATCAAAAGAATTCTGAACTTTTGAAATTTGAATTATGCTTTTTATCTTTGTCCCTGTGTATAAATTTGCATTGCCAACTAGTAACAAAAAATGGGAGTACAAATTTAAAGAATAAATAAAACGTTCAAGATGATATTTGTTTAAATGACCTGCAGAACAGAGTAAAAATATATGAACTAGTATTATTCTAGCATTACCAACTTTCCCTGTATGCATGTTCAAACTGCAGAGAAGAGAGCTTTATCAGATTATGTGAGCTAAAAGGTGCTGGTTTTCAGCAGTTCATCAAATTAAGGGTGGGGAAATAAAAGGAAAATATGACCTCTTTTAGCTCTGCTAAGACACCAGTAACTTCTGATTCATTCTCTCGTTCAATTCCAGGCAGTCCACTTAGCTATTAACATATAGCACTCTGCATGCGCATGTACACACACACCTTCAAGTCAAGAGTGACTGGCCCAATGTCACCCAGCTTGCTTTTTGCTTAAAAGAGAACTAGAATTCACAATATCATGGTTTCTATCCTGGTTCCTTAACTATTATACAAAACTGACTCTCCTATAACATTGAGTTGACACAAAGTAATGGAAATCCCCAATCCTTTTTTATACTTCAATCAATTTCTCAGCCTCAGTCCCAATGGTAAAATTAGTGAAATAATATATGTGAACTGCTTTAAAATCACCAAAAATATGCTTCTATCTTCTGTATTTGTAATGACAGCATCATTATGGCCAACCCACAAAACCCCATTTTACAATCACAATATACAAACCAAAATAATGCATATTTAAATCCTACTGATTAGATGGAATATTATTACTGAAGTCAGTGGGAAAGCAAAGTGCTTAACTCACTTAAAGAAGAAACCCAGTTTGCTATATGATAGACAGAAATGAAATTTAGCAAAAAAAATAAATTAAGGTGAATTTCAATACCTCTGTTGGAAGCCAGAATAACTCTTATCCAATAAAAGGGATCAGCTGAATCCGATGACATAATACCAAAAAGGGGAATCTGTGTTTAAAAAAAAAAAAAGCAAAATTATCATAGGTTTGGCTCTCTAGCTTTGGTTTTAAAGAAAGGCTTCAAAGAATAAACAGAAAATACCTGGCAGCAGACCAAAAAGATGAAGAGAGTGATAGCTGTCCATAGCACTTTTTCTTTAAACTGGATCTACAGTAAGAGATGAAATTGTTAAAATAATTGTCATTGCCAACATTTGGCTAGAATAAGCATGACATTTCCATGAGTAATACAGCTAATATTATACATGACTTTCAAGAAACTCAATCCTTCTTTCCCTCTTTTCCCTGACAGCTCTCCAAAAATGCTAAATAGAAGGCTGAGGGACCCTCCAATTGCTGTGATACAGGATTATATCTGTTATTGTAATTTGGAAACCAGAAATGGAATATGTTTAATATATTTAAATTTCCAACATTTCCACGCTGCTTTTACTAAAACACACACACGCAACATGAGCAGAACTTTAGTAAAAACAAAGCTTTCCAGTTAAAAGTATCCTTTAGTTAACCCCAAAGAAATTACTGGTATCATAAATTCCTACATTCACCCAGTTAGAAATCACAAGGAGAGGCTTGTGATAGTAATGCTAATTTCTTTAAGTAAAATGCTATGTATGGTAGTAAATGTTATCAAAAGTGATAGCCAGCACATTTCCCACATATACTAACTAGGCAAGGACCACTATAAGAACAGCTCTCTGATGCCTTTCAGGCAGGATATTATGGCAAAATGAAAACCAACTAATCCCATTTATTGAGGAGGGGACCATTTTAAGAAACAGTTTGTTTTCTCTTCCTTTTTTAGAAGCAACATTTAATTCTGCCAGTTGGACTGGCAGCTGGACTGTCGAAATGAGAAAATTGTATCTTGCATTCTGCCATCAAGCAAATGATGCATCATTTTATTCAAACTAGAGAATAAACACGTTATATTTTAGTTAATCACACTATCATTCGCCCGACAGATACTCCTTTCTGCCTTCCATTCAAACCCTACAATTTTGTTCCTTTAAAAAAAGATGTTAAAAGGGCTTAAAGGTTTAACTGAATAACTTTGGAATACATTAAAAAAAAAAATAGGGAAAAGGACAAAAATGTTTTTTCCTATTAATCTTTTATAAATATTCTGCCAAAACTATAATTCTATAATGCATACATTACCTTCCTTTCTGGTTTTTGAATTTCTGGCAAGATAACGCAGAAGGGCTTGATTACTTCAAGAAATTTAACTGTGAAAAAATTTTTGAGAAATTAAGCAGACATTCATCAATTAACAAAGATTCATCAAAAAGAAAAAACTTAGCTTGTTCAAAATCTACTAATTGCTAATCTATACAGTTATCTATGCAATTCTTTATATTTTGGGGGTTGGACTAGAAGACCTCCCATGTCTCTTCCAACCCTATGATTCAATGATCTTGAACAAATCAAATATAGAAAATGATCTGGGCAGATAGACACATAATCTGGGAGTCCTTCTGGATACGCAGCTGTCCTTGGAGGAGCATCTGACGGCTGTGGCCAGGAGGACTTTTTGTCAGGTTCGCCTGATACGCCAGTTGCGGCCCTTTCTTGATCGGGATTCCCTGCGCACAGTCACTCATGCCCTCGTCACCTCTTGCCCGGACTACTGCAACGCTCTCTACATGGGGCTCCCCTTGAGGGGCACCCGGAGGCTCCAACTGGTCCAGAATGCGGCCACGCAGATAGTTATGGGAGCTGCATGGCGCTCCCATACAACACCTCTCCTGCATGAGCTGCACTGGCTCCCAGTGGTCTTTCGGGTGCGCTTCAAGTTGTTGGTTATCACCTTTAAAGCGCTCCATGGCATAGGACCTAGATATCTTCGAGACCACCTGCTGCTACCGACGGCCTCCCATCGACCTGTGCGCTCCCACAGAGAGGGCCTCCTCGGGATGCCATCAGCCAAACAATGTAGGCTGGTGACCCGGGAGGGGGGGGGCTTCTCTGTTAGGGCCCTTACCCTCTGGAACCAACTGCCCCCAGAGATAAGGAGAATCCAAGACCTCGGTGCCTTCTGCCATGCCCTTAAAACTTTCTTTTTTCAGCAAGCTGGGCTGGCTTAACACTTTTAAATGTTTTTAATTGGTTTGTCATTTTTTTTTTAAATTACGGGGCCAAATTTATATATATGTTTTTAATAGTATTTTAATGTTTGTAGTCTATGTTTTTATTTGGCTGTACACCGTCCTGAGTCCTCAGGGAGAAGGGTGGTATATAAATTTGATATAAAATAAAATAAAAATAAATATTTAGTCCTGTTTGAAGAAAAATAAATTGAAGACCATCACATCATATACAAATTAAATAGCTACCTCTACTAAATCTGTGTTCTGAAGTCAAAGACAATCAAAACAGGGAGTCTGTAATAACAATGGCATACTTAATTTGCATTCCCTTTAATTTCCCAACAAGAACAATTGGTAAGAGAGCAGTGTGATGATTGCTGTTGATTTCAGCATTACCTACGATGTTCCACAAATATTAAAACTACAGGGCTTCCTTCAGGTCACCTTGTGCTTATCATGCAATTACAAATGTATTGCTGGTAATATCAATCTACATGAGGCATGTTAAGATTATTTTTTATCTGCTTCTAAATATCTTAAAAGGAAGCCAGTTAGGGGAAAAAAACAAATGCAGATTAAAATCCTAACAAATTGTAAGAAAGAACATAAGGTAATATTTAGGACTAATCAACATCTTTCATGCTAGCTGTGGTCTAATAGGTTTGGATGTCTGTTATGAGAAGGATGGGCCAAGAAGATTATAACAGTTCATATCCACTGATGGGATTCAAGTAATTTAACAACCGGTTCTCTGCCCTAATGATTTATTCCAATAACCAGTTTGCCAAACTGTTCAGAAAGTTAACAACCGGTTCTCCCGAAGTGGTGCGAACTGGCTGAAACCCACCACTGTTCACATCAAATGCTCAAATACAACCCATGGGGGAGGGAGCGACTGTAGCTTGTCTCAAAACATTGTCAGAGGGGAACTTAAGAAGCGCATTTCGTGTGGGATCTAGATTTTCTGAAACAAGCACAAGACTGACAGCAGTTGTAGATGGTCGATCAGGATGACCATGGTATCATTTTCTGTGGATAATTGCCTTTTAACTTGCAAAAAAAAGTTATAATCGGATGCAGTTCGGTTTGCAACTACAACCAGCCCCCCCCACCCAAACACAAGAGTCAACCCCATGTCTATTTGTTGTTATGAAAGCATCCCCCGACAAAGCAGCGAATTTTATTTGTGATTTCCACAAAACGTTTCAGATTTGACCTCCAAGAATCTCTGATGAATAGGCTCCTTTGAAAATCCGAACCTAGTCCGAATTTCGGGGTTTTTTTTTTATTTGTTGTTGTTTCGTATTTCCCATTTTTGTAAGGTAAAGGACACTTAGCCTCAAACTGTTCCACCTATTGACGGACGGACCTCGAAGAGCTCACCTGAACTATTTTTGAATAGTTAACTGTCTCGGGATAGTCGCCCTTCAATCACCAAGAAATGACCCCGATACCACCGCTCTCGCCAACCCACCCACCCATCACAAGCCCGATAGCCTAAGCGGGCGCACACGGCGACCACCATTCAGAGAGGTGATCCCGCAGCTCCACAGCCTTCCCGTCCGTCCCCCCAAGACCACCACCGTCTTCCCGCATCTCCAGGCCAAGGACACCCGTTACCTCCTCCGAGCCGCCATTTCGCGTCTTTCACCCTCAACTTCCCCACCCCATAACTGGTCGTCTCCTCCCAGCAGCTTCTCCGTTCCTCCTCGAGACCATCTCGACGAACGGCCGGCTCTCTCCCGCTACTCCGCTCCACAACCGTCTCTCGCCAGCGCCCTACATCGCCGTCCAGCGATACTTACTCGTCATCTCGGCGCCCTCAACGCGGAAAAGGAAGGGCCGAGCAGCAACAGCAACTCCAACTCTCCCCTCAGAAAGACACGTCAGTTGATGGAAGCCCCGCCCTCCGGCTTCCTTCCGGTTCCTGCCACGCAATGGTAACCGCTACCAAAGCCTTGTGCGTCCGCGCAAGCGCACTGAGGCTTTTTTAAAGTCTACCTGATGAATATACTTTTCTCTAGGACTACAATTCCCAAGAGCCCTTGGAGAACGGGAAAGGCTCTCTGGAGAAAACGGGTACGGCGGTCTGAAGTTCGTATTGACGGGATGCAGGTTTGCTTCCTGGTCGCCAGCGTGGCTTGAAAAGGGGTGGGGGTTTTTTTTTGGTTTTGGGTTGGTTTGGGTTTTTTTTTTTACAGTATTTGGGTCTACGAAGAGTTAATTTGCCACGTGTTATTCACAGTCGGCAACTTTTTGTGTGTGTGAAGCCGTTATAAAACAAAATGAACCAGATGGATAGATTGGATGGAGAGGGAGAGAGAAAGAGAAAGAAAGAGAAGCAAATATTTTAGAGATGACGCAGCTAATTCAAAATACTGAAAACTGTAGGTAGAGGATCAGATCTGCAAGAATTGGAATTATTCTGTTGGAGTTATTCAGCGCTTTCTGGAAGGGAAAGCCAGCTTTCCTCCTGGTCCTGTTAATGTGAACGATGTAGGAATAGTAGAGGGTCAGCATTATGAACACTGAAGGACCCTCTTTATTCACATTATTATAAGAAAGAAATGTGCTTGTTTAGAGATTACACTAAGTCAGCTAAATTCCACTCTTGGTAATATATATCTTCTGAGGGTAAGGTGACCAGATTTTAACATTGGTAAAGAGGGACATTGTGGGCGTGGCTTATTTTGTGGGCGTGGCTAGCTGGTCATGTGACTGGGTGGGCGTGGCTAGCTGGTCATGTGACCGGGTGGCATGGCTATGTGTATAGGGTAAGGTGAACAGATTTTAACATTGGTAAGAGGGACACCATTGTGGGCGTGGCTTATTGTGTGGGCGTGGTTTGTATGCCATGTGACTGGGTGGGCGTGGCTAGCTGGTCATGTGACCGGGTGGCCATGGCTGTGTGTATAGGGACTACTCAGAGGGCTGAAAAGTCATTTCTGACAGGTCCTCACACTTTTGACTGGTCCTCACACTTATGACCATCCTCACATTTATGCCCGTGCAGCATTCTTAACAACCATGTCACTCATTTCACAACTGCTTCTCTTCACCATGGTGACAAGATAGGGCAAAAACGTAAAATGTGAGGACAGTCGTAAGTTCGAGGACTGGTCAAAAGTGCGAGGACCAGTCAAAAATAACTTTTTCAGCCCTCTGAGTAGTCCATATGCACAAAAGGACTAACCAGAGGGCTGAAAAAAGTCATTTCTGACAGGTCCTCGCACTTTTGACTGGTCCTCACACTTATGACCATCCTCACATTTATGCCCGTGCAGCATTCTTAACAACCATGTCACTCATTTCACAACTGCTTCTCTTCACCATGGTGACAAGATAGGGCAAAAAACGTAAAATGTGAGGACAGTCGTAAGTTCGAGGACTGGTCAAAAGTGCGAGGACCAGTCAAAAATAACTTTTTCAGCCCTCTGAGTAGTCCATATGCACAAAAGGACTAACCAGAGGGCTGAAAAAAGTCATTTCTGACAGGTCCTCACACTTTTGACTGGTCCTCACACTTATGACCATCCTCACATTTATGCCCGTGCAGCATTCTTAACAACCATGTCACTCATTTCACAACTGCTTCTCTTCACCATGATGACAAGATAGGGCAAAAAACGTAAAATGTGAGGACAGTCGTAAGTTCGAGGACTGGTCAAAAGTGTGAGGACCAGTCAAAAATAACTTTTTCAGCCCTCTGAGTAGTCCATATGCATAAAAGGATACAGTAATAGAGAGGGATGAAGGAAGGGAAGGGAAATTAGAGTCGGAGTGACGGTTAAGAGAGGGAGGAAGAGAGGAGGAGAAGGAGAAAGGAAGAGGAAGTAGGGAGGAGAAGAAGAGGGGGGGAAGAGAAAGTAAGAAGGAAAGAAAAGAGAGGTGGTAGGTTTGAGGAGAAAGATTGCTGTACAATAAAAAACATGAAAGGGAAGAAAGCCAACCCCAAACAAATGTAAAGATATTAAGATAAAGAATGAATTGTTAAACTTTAAAGAATAAAAGAGAACAAATATGAATAAATAGCAATAATTAGAAACACACATACATACAATGTATTTTCTTTGAACAGAATATTTGGCTGGTTCACAAATTTAAACAGTGTTTAGTCATTTCAATTAAATTTACAATTTCTATATTTCCTTTTTGCCATATTTATTCCTCATCTATTTTTTTAAAAAAACAATTTTTCCCTTCATCCTCATCTCTAATCTTAATCAAATTCAATTTTTCCCTTCTATTCTATTTTATACCCCTTCCCATTGTCATCTATTTTTATATCCATCCTCACATTGGTTAATTATGTAATTATGTAATACAGTTGTTTAATACAAATTCAACATTTTAATATCAATCAATTAGTTATATAACTATCTTTTTTGTATATTAATCAATATGAACATGAATATTCCAATTATTTCCATGCAATCCAATTTCTTACAAATCAATTAATTATACTTACCAATAATAATAAACCAAATAATTTCCCCCATATATTCCTCCAAACCACAACTTAACCATTTCTGCTTTCAACACAGTATACAATTAATAATATCTCAATTATTACAATTCCCTAGTTAAAAAGAGCTTTTTTTTCTTTTGTGTTTTAAAATCTTGAACTCTCCTCTTTTGCCCTAAATAATTTTCCATTGTTTGCACTTACCTTTTTTGGTGAGGAAAAGGAAAATAAATCTGCTGCCTAATTTTCCAACGTTGCAAGCAAACCGCAAAGCCAACAGCCTGTTTTACTTTCTGTTTCGTTTTGAGCTTGGTTTGCACAAAGAGGAAAAAAAACTGAGCAATTTAGCAAGAGCAGAGCCCTGTGCAAATCAGCTGAGAGGGGGAAGCCGAGCTAATTAACGTAGGGCGGCCCTTTGAAGCCCCGCGGCAAGAGTTTAAACAGGTTTTTTCCCTCTAGCCATCAGCGGGGATTCAGGAGGCAGCCGGGAACCAGGAGGCAGAATGAAAAATCGGGACTTTTTTAAAACGCCGCGGGACGCGGGACAAATTGCTCAAAAGCGGGACTGTCCCGCCAAAAGCGGGACGTCTGGTCACCTTATCTGAGGGGCCTAGTTGTCAAGAATGCAAGGACATCCATATGAAACAAAAGTTACTTATTATCCAGAGCAGCCATGAATCTACCCATCAGCAATCACAGAACTGAGGAAGGTTGTTTAGCTAAGATAATCTTATGAACTAGAAAATAATGTAGGAATTTAGTAATTTAGAAAGTATCAATTATCATGTAACAAATGTATGTTAACCATATATGGAAAACTGCTGTGCTCACAAAATCCTTTGTCTTGGATATGTATAAAAACAGTTGTATCAAAGCTCTTCTTGGATCAGAATTGCAGATACAAATCTGATTCTGAAACTGCGCAATAAACTGTCTCTGGCTGACTCAGGAATGTTGTTCCGTCTCATCATTCCATAACACTGCAGCAGAACTTTGCCAGGCAATGCTGCACATTTTTGAGCGTCCTGCCTATTCCCCTGGATTTATAAATTGGTAAATCAAACGTCACATGATCTCTTTTGTGTTTTCTGCAAGACCTTTTTTTGAGGAGAAAACTGGAAAAAAAAACCCAAATCTTTCTGCCGAGGGTCAACATACAGAGGCAAAAACATAGCGGCTTAGTTTATACATTGCACTAAGCCATGTTTCCTTCTTACCATAATTTATGAACTCTGCATACATTATATAAAACCAAAGCAAATGACATTAAACTGGTTAATACAGTTCATTAAACTAAAATGTGATTAGCCTTTCTATGTCTTAGCATGTATGAAGTTAGTTATTCTGATTTGCAAACTTTGGCTTAGTTCGGGGGTGTCAAACTTGATTTCCACATCAGGATTTTGTTTGACCTGGGGTGTGGTGGCCAGGGGGCAATGCCATTTTTAAAAATATATTATTAAAATAATTTTATTAATAATACAATTAAAAACATTGGACACCATGTTTAGACATTTCCATCAAGTTTTACCTTGCAACAAATACAGTTCCCTTTTTGCTATACAAGTATATACCATCTATCACAGTGGTGAAATGTAAAATTTGTTACTACCGGTTCTGTGGGCATGGCTTGGTGGTGGTGGAGGGTAATGTGACTGAGTGGGCATGGCCAACTTTTTTTTTTTACTTTTAAAAGCATTTTTTTCCACAAATTTAAGAGGTTGCAGAAAAAAATGCTTTTAAAAGCCTCTGATGATCAGGCAACTCAGCTGGGATCATCAGAGGCTTTTAAAGGCATTTTTTTTCTACCGAAGAGGTTGTAGAAAAAATGCTTTTAAAAGCCTCTGAGGATCCCAGCTGAGCCGCACGATCATCAGAGGCTTTTTTTTTTTACTTTTAAAAGCATTTTTTCGGCCGAAGAGGTTGTAGAAAAAATGCTTTTAAAAGTAAAAAAAAAAGCCTCTGATGATCGCGTGGCTCAGCTGGGCCAGGGAGGGGGGACAAGGGATTTTTGCTACCAGTTCTCCGAACCACCAGCCACCATCGCTACCAGATCAGACGATCCGGTCTGAACAGGGAACATTTAACCCCTGATCTGTCACAATTCAAACACGTAAATTCTTTCATATATAAAAGTTACATCAATACCAATTTCATTCCTATCTATCGCAGAAAACTAACAAAGATTTCTAAACTTTCAACTCATCAATGATCCTTTATCCCAGCATTCCTCCTCCTCTCCAGCCAATAATACAATTTATTCCAGATTTCGTAGTATTCTGTTTCGCTCTTTGAGTTCCAAAGTCAACCTGTCCATTTCAGTGCAAGTTAATATCTTAGCTAATACTTTTTCTGAGGGGGTCTCTTTATTTTTCCCGTTTTGTGCAAAGGCCAATCTTGCTGCCGTTAGAATATGTAACATCAGAGATATTGTTCCCTTGTCATATTTGTCCATTGTAATACCCAGTAAGAAAAGTTCTGGCTTTAACTCTATATTTTGCGTTAATATTCCTTCCAGCCATTGTTTTATCTGATGCCAAATGTCTCTGACTTTCGGGCATTCCCATCACATATGATAAAAAGTCCCTGGCATTGCCTCACATTTCCAACACATTGGTGAATGAGTTTTGCTCATTTTGGCTAGTCTTGTGGGTGGGAAGGGGCATGGCCAGCTTGATGTCACTCGTGTCAGGGGTACCTGTGGTGGCCTGGGTGGGGCTGGGTAATCCATTGTCTCCAGTGGAGGAAGGCAAGACCAGGGAGAGCTCAGTTTTCAACTGCGATGGCCTCCTGCAGCCCTCTGCCAGCTAACATGGAACTCCACTTTCGCTGGCAGAGGCACCGTGAGCCGGTCCTTCTCTGTTTCCAGGGCGGTCCCGTGGGCCAGATCTATGTACCCCGTGGGCCTTGAGTTTAACACCCTTGGCTTAGTTAATGCAAACCTAGCTGGGAAATTCTGAGAGATGAAGTCCACAAGTTTTAAAATTGCCAAGATTGGACCCTGATGGTCTAGACAAACTGAAACATACTTTGTTTAAACCATAGTTTATTGGATTAGCTATCACATTTTGCAAAACTTTAATATATTTTGTTGGCTTAGTACAATGTGTAAATCCAGTTTGTAGGCATGGTTAAACTAACTTGGTACATATGAATTCTCTCTCAGGATCAAAAGTAAGAGTAAGTAGATTACTGATGTTGGCCATAGGGTGGCTGCCCTCACCGAATAGGATATTGCAGAGCTGTCAAACTCAAGGCCCACGAGCTGGATGCATCACACATTGGCCATGCCCACAGCCAGTTTAGTGAAGGGGGGAAAAGTCCCAACACATCATGTGATTCCACCGTGACGACGGGAGTTTGAAACCCCCGGGATATTGGATAGATTCTGCATTTGTGGAAAATAAAAGCACTTGTTCTTCCTAAGATAATTACAATTGCAAGAATGCAGAAAAGCGCTTAAAAAACTGGGCAATTCTCTTTTGCATTTTAACTGTTACAGCAAAGAGTAGTCAAGTAGTCCTTGATTTATAACCTTTCAATTAGTAACCATTTCAGCACTGAAAAAACTTACATGCAGTCCTTGCACTTACGTCCATTGTTGCATCCCCACAGTCACATGATCAAAATTTAGGCACTTGGTCAGTGGTGGGATTCAAATAATTTAACAACCAGTTCGCTCAGGGTCAGGTTGACTATTGTGGGAGGTGTGGCCCATCCCCATCCTCCAGCTCTGCCGCACATGCAGGACGAGCCTCTTGTGACAGCCAACCTGGGCGAACTGGTTGTTAAATTTCCACCCTTTGCCAAAAGGCTCTTTCTGAGGGTGCTTGTCTGCACATTGGTCTCACAGCTGTTTCAGCCTTCTGGGCGCGGCTCCTTTAAGAGGCGAGGTTTCCAAGGAATGAGGAGGGGGGGTACTATAGAGACAAGGAGTTGATGCTCCCCAGAGATCACGTGGGTAGGTGAATAATTAGGGGGAAGTGGAGGGAGGGATCCCCTCCCCTCCTCTTTGCATGGAGCTGCGTGCAGGGGGTGTTGGTCCGTCTGCGGGTAATAGTGAGAGGGGTGAGGAATTAAGTTGGCAGCACTATCGAAGCTGGGCCCAATGTAGGGAAAACTGTGGGGTTAGTTTGGCCAGGCAAATTATTACACCTCTACTATCTAAGTGGATCCTGGGCGCTGTGCTGCGCTGCACTGCAATGGAGAAACGGACAACGGAGCAACTAGCACAAGGGAAGGAGGAGGAGCAGGGAGAAGAAAGAGGAAAAGGGGCCTTCTCCTTCCCTTGCACTGGCCGCTCTGTTGACTGATTCTCCATTGCAGCGCAGCACCCAGGATCCACTTTGATAGCCTCTCTCTCTCTCTCTCTCTCTCTCTCTCTCTCTCTCTCTCTGTGTGTGTGTGTGTGTGTGTGTGTGTAATTTAACAACCGGTTCGACTGAACCAGTGCGAACTGGCTGAATCCCACCACTGCACTTGGTGTGCTGTCCCACCCACACACACACATAACCATAATTTAGTGGGTTTATTAATATTCCCCAGCAATCCCCTTCACAAAAAACCCAGAAACGTCCCAATTAAGTCCAACCACAAGAAGACCAATGCTAGTCCACAGAGTAATGACCAATGAGTCCACAAGGCACTTGAAAATTTCCCAATCAAAATAAACCCACCACGCAAAATTAAATCCACAACACAAGAGGGTTCACAAGACATGATGCAAGTCAAGGCACGGTGTCAATTCTAAGCGAGTAGGAATCACAATGACCAGAAAACACACAGTTAGGAAATGAACATATTGTTCCCAGCATCACCTCCATCTGTCTACTGAACTAAATAGCTTCTAGTGCAGTCCATCAAGAAGGGCGAGGCTGACCTTTGCTGCTCCAGCCTTTTCTCTGCCATACATGTTCTTGGATCAGGTGCAGAAGGCAGTTCCTTTTCATCATCCCTGACTGGCTGCAGCTACATGCTTTCCCCATCTGACAGCTCAGGGCTGTCCTGCTGCAGCTGTGCTTCAGCCAAGTCACTCTCAGATGGCTGCTTGGAGCCATTGACCAATTCCCCTCCTGACGTGCCAGGAACTGGTTCATCCTCCCCCAGCTCACGTCTGAAGAGGTGTCTGGGGGAGTCATCACATTTTGCAATTGGCATCTATTTATTTATGATGCTTGCAGATCACACGATCACTTTGTGATTTTCTCAGCCAGATTCCAACAAGCAAGGTTAACTGGGTTCACTTAACAACTATGTGATTCAATTAACAACTGTGCTTTGCTTAATGATCACAGCAAAAATGATTATAAAATCGGTCGTGACTCATTTAACAATTGTCTTGCTTAGTGATGCAACTCCAGTCTGAATTATAGTTATAAGCTGAGGACTACCTGTATTGCTTGTGTTTTACCCTCCTCTCACCCAAAATGTAATTTTTGTAAAAGAGCAACCTAGGGAGCTTCATACATCCAGGCTATGATCCTGTAAAGGTTAAGTCTTTGTGTTGAAGCTGAATGCTAGCCCTTGTCAACAAAAACCTTGCGGTGTGCAAGGATCACTGTTTACTCCATGTGCAGAAAACAGAAGAGAGGAATAGAGGGACAATTCAAGCAACAATATTTGGAAGACATATAGAGCAAATGCAGTGCTAAAGGGATGGACACAAACAGCAGCTATGCATTGCCGCCTGATTATTATTTATTAAGTTTTATGGCAGTTTACAATTAAAAGACAAAATCAAAATAACCAAATTGACACCAGACGTATTAAAGATGTAATGACATCGTCAGTACTTAAAACACATTCAACAACTGTGCTTTGTTAAAAATGAAGAGTTGGAATCCCTCAAGAACTAGGGCATTTACAGAAGAGAAGTTTCAATCATGAGTTGCCTTTCCCTTCCTTGTTCATTTTCGCGCAGCTCTAGCTGAGATAGTATTTAAGATTAATAGCAATTGCCTTATGTTTTCATCTCTCATTCTTCTTCATTGGGAGCCAGCTTCATACTACTGAGAGGCTCAGAAGCAGAGGATTTGGTAAATTGATAAATATTGTGTATGAAGAGGGAACTTCATTGTATACTTATTCTCCATTAATAGGTAGATGCAATGGTCTTGGAGATGATCCCTAAAAGAACATCCAGTGTTCAGAGTCAAGGATGTGTGGAATAGTTTGAACAATTAGAGAACTGGAGGATGAAATAGTCAATGAACATTAAAAAATGGCACTCTTCAATTTCAATAATAAGCCTATCAGAGTTTCCTTGAACCATGAGATGAGCAGCATAGAAATTTCATAAATAATATCTAAATAATGCTATTTGTTCTACAATAAACAAACATAAACAGTTGAAGTGAAAGCCTCATCAGATCATGGCTTACTGAAGTAAACAAACAGTATCTGTTGTTTCTTAAGAACATACAGAGTATGCTGTCACGTGTGGTCCATTATCTGAAGGAAGGTGTGTACATCTGGTACTGATTGAACGGTTCTCTCTTTGACACTATGATCCATGTGTTGCTTGAACACATGGATACAGTGCCTCCATACAGTCATTCAAGAAATTCTCTCTGCTAATAACTGCACTCCTTGTGCACAAAGACAATGATCTACAATTGACACTGAACAAATTCTCCAATGTTGCTATGCTGTATGGCAGGGGTATCAAACTTGCGGCCTGTGGGCCTGATGTGTCACGTGCTGGCCATGACCACCGCCAGTTTAGCGAAGGGGAAAGTTGTGATACGTTTGATACCCTGCTCTATGGTATCACCCTCAGCCTGAAAAAGACTGAACCCCTGCCAGACACCAGGTCCATAGAACCAAAAATCGCTGTTAACAACACCCAACTGACAAATTTAAACAGCTTCAAATACTTGGGAAGCATCATCTCAAGTAATGGGTGGTCTTTGGACAAAGAAATTGACTCCAGAATCAGCAAGGCCACCCAGGCACTGGGGCAGCTGTGTACTAGATAACTCAACACAACGTATCTCCACAAAGCTGAAACTCTACATAGCTGGGATTTGGATTTCATCCCTGATTATCCCTTCTATCCTATGAATATGAATCCTAAATTCTGTACTGAAGGCACATCAAGCAGCTGGAGAAATTTCACATGTGCACTCTGTGCTCCATCCTCAGCATTTGTTGGCAAGGCTATGTCTCCAACACAGAAGTCTTGGATTGAATCCCTGATGATCACAGCCCACATGAGATGGGTGGGACATGCCATCAGAACAGATGACTATTGTATGCCTTGCCAGTTGGTCTATAATGTACTGGAATCTGGGAAGGGATATTGAAAGCTACAAAGACACTGAAAGGAACACTACAACATTGTGATATCCAGCCAAGGGAACTAGAAACTGCAACTGCTGAAAGAATTTGCTGGCTTGCCCTGTGCTATGACACCAGCTTTGAAGACAGGCACCACCAAAAACTCATGGAAAATCCTGAGTGCCACCCACTGTTACCACAACAATGGACTTCCTGGGTCCCCATTGTACTAGACACTGCACTTTCAGCCTGGGTCTGCAGGGCCAACTCCATGTGCATAGATGAACTACACGAGTGTCTTATTTGAATCTGAAAGACTTACCATATCTATAGTGCACAGAACAGACATTTCTGCTTCCTGCAAGTAATATGGGCAAATAGATGATTTCAATTTTTGAGACTTGAACAGAAAAAGAACTTCTAGGTTCTTCTTTAGGTCCTAAATCAACTGTGAAAGATGATTGTTTTTTCCCTCAAGAAGTGCAGCTCCTTTGTTCAAACTGCACAGTCCAACAGATGGTTTACACCAGTGTCCCCTTTCCTCTGTACTTGGGCTTCTTTTTTTCCCTCTCTCTCTCAGAAGTGGTTTCCTCCTTCCTAAGGCTGAGAGAAAGTCATTGGCCCATGGTGACCCAGCTAGTTTTATGCCCAAAGTGGGACTATATTCCCAGTTTCTGGGTTTCCCGCCTGAAGTCTTAACCACTGCACCAAATTGGCTCTCAGCATGATATTACCAATTCTGAAATGACAAGGGCTGCCAATTCCTCTTTAATGGCCTAGGCCAGGGCCATGATGGCGAACCTATGGCATGCATGTCACAGGTGGCATGCGAAGCCATATCGGTGGGCACGTGAGCATTGCCCTAGGTGGGCACGCTAGCGTTGTCCTAGAATATCAGTGGGCATGCAAGCGTTGCCTATCGGTGGGCATGCGTGCACCGGCCAGCTGATTTTCGGGCCTTCTGGAAGTTGGCAAACGGGCTGTTTCCAGCCTCCAGAGGGCCTCCGGGGGGGTGGGGAAGGCTGTTTTCGCCCTCCGCAAGCTCCTAGAAAGGCTCTGGAGCCTGGGGAGAGTGAAAAACGGGCTTTCTGGTCCCACCATGCCATCGCGTGCCAAAAGCAAGGGGAGCACAGGGGGTCACACACACATGCGCAGGGTGTGTGTGTGGTGCATTGAATTATGGGTACGGGCACACGTGTGCACATGACCCCCCGCGCTCCCCCCCTCTTTTGGCACGCAATGGCAAAAAGGTTAGACATCACTGGTCTAGGGATATATCAACATTGCCACTGCATCAGAAACTCCGGTGTCAGATTATCTGTACAGAGCTCATTTGACACAAATTTTATTTTATTTATTCATTAAATATATACATTGCTGATTTTGCATTTTGAAGTGATTCCTGGGTGTCAACTTAATAAAACTTACACATATAAAAATAATTATAAATATAAAAAACAGATTCCATAAATTTGGGGCAGAGAGGTGTAGGTGCCTTCTTTGTTACTGCACCAGCCACCCCCAGCCAACAATTTCTCCTTTAGAGCCCCATGCCAACTGACATAGCTAAATACGGCCAGATATTGCAGCTGTACTTTATCTAAAATACATCAAGAGGACAGTGATGATGATCAGAAATAAACAGAAAAGAATCAGAGTGGAATAACTCTGGATTAACATGTCAGATTCAGAAAGAATGCAAACTAAGCTATTAAAGGAGCTACAGATAGGGGAAAACACTGGCTATGTGTGAGCTCTAATGTAATTAAAATATTGGGAGTAGGAGTTAATAATGAATAAAATTACAGATAGGAGCCATAATTGGAAAACTGGTAAAAATAAAACAACTGCTTTATTCAAATTCGCTGAACAAAAACATTCCAGTCTCTTTAAAATAAATTGAAGCTTATGTAGTTTCACGCCCACTGAGGCACACAGACTTTTTCACACATCATATTAAGTTGTGATTTATTTAACTAAAAGTTGTTGAGTAAGTTACAATGTCTGGGTTCACACATTGTGTTAGGTTGTAAGTCATAGTTTACAAATCACAAAGGCTGGTTCACACATTACACTCAGCCAAATTACACTCAGGGCAATGTGTAAACTCAATGATACATATAGGACAGCTATTTTTCTTGCTCCTAACAATGGCTATCACAAAACAACTCTTGCTTAAGAAGCACCATACGACAAGCATTTTTCATTTTTCCTACAATATATCTGGCCCAGGGGTGAAATCCAGCAGGTTCTGACAGGTTCTGGAGAACCGGTAGCGGAAATTTTGAATAGTTCAGAGAACCAGTAGTGGAAATTTTGAATAGTTCAGAGAACCAGTAGTGGAAATTTTGAATAGTTCAGAGAACCAGTAGTGGAAATTTTGAATAGTTCGGAGAACCGGCAAATGCCACCTCTGGCTGGCCCCAGAGTGGGGTGGGAATGGAGATTTTGCACTATCCTTCCCCTGGAGTGGGGTGGCAATGGAGATTTTGTACTATCCTTCACCTACCATGCCTACCAAACCACGTCCACAGAAGCAGTAGTAAAGAAATTTGGATTTCACCACTGATCTGGCCTTTGTGTCCTATCTATATAATTTTATTGGATGTAAGACATTAATAAAGCTTTTTGTTTCTTTTGCTGGTAAGATGCATACAATACTGAAGCTTTAATTATAGGTGTGGAACTATATAATTAATTTCACTACATACTGTAAGTACGCTGATAAAACACTTTAAATATTATATGCATCAGGTCCGCGACAGTTCTTAGCTATCATATAGATCAGTGGTCCCCAAACTTTCCTGCTCTGAGGACCAATGGCAGTGGCAGCCGCGGTGGGGGTAGGTAGGGAGAGGGGATGGTTTCATGTGTGCATCTGCCACTTGCATAAACAGAGTTTTGCACACTCACATGTTTGCCTCCTACTTGCACAGCCTGGTTCCCAAGGGGCCGTGACCTGATACTGGGCCATGGACCGGAGTTGGGGACCCCTGACATAAATATTTTTTCCCAAGAAGATCTATCCCTAGCCTCGTCTTTTCAATGATGTTGAAATTAAATCCATCCATTTGATGCTTGTTGTTCTCTTCTTCTCTTTCCTGCTCTCTATCCTAGCTGTGGTGGCACAGTGGTTAGAGTGCAATACTCTTCCAGTCTACTTCTGCTGACTGCCAGTTGCCTGCAATTTGGCAGTTCGAATCTCACCAGGCTCAAGGCTGACTCAGCCTTCCATCCTTCTGAGATGGGTAAAATGAGGACCCAGATTGTTGGGGGCAATAGGCTGACTCTGTAAAATGATTTAGAGAGGGCTGTAAAGCACTGTGAAGCGGTATATAAGTTCTAAGTGATATTGCTATTATAGATGCCTCAAAAGAACTAGGTCTTCATTAATCTGTCCAAAATATGTTAATTTGAGCCTGGTCATCCAAGGGCCTTTGGATGGTCTGCTTTAACTAACTTATTCAATAATTCATTTGTTTGTTTTCTTGGGTACCCATTATATTCTCAGATGTCTTCTAACATTAAAATTCAAAAGCATCAATATTCTTTTTATTCTGCTTCTAAAGTGTGTGCACACACACACAAAGGAGATTATGCCAGTTCAGAATTTTGTTATTATAATTATTTATTACTTTGATATTTATATCTATTGCTCCAATTAAAAATAAGATTATTAGTTAAGCATTTATGTAATATACGTTAGGAGTAAACTACTTAGTATAAAACTCTTAGAAGTAATATTTAATTTAGCCACCAGGTGGGAGAACTGTTTAACTTATGAATTCATCTTACTAAATCTTAGCAGATTGCACAATTATTAGCATATTCAGGTGTTACTCTAATTAAAAATGCAAAATGATGGCATCCAGTGATCCATACATATAAGCCTGAATTTTCAAGAAGTAAACTTCATATAGGAAGTTGAGTTTTTTCACTGAGTATTCACAACTGTGTTGAGAGGAGTCACAGAAAATTCAAAGTAAAGACACACAAGAAGGAAAAATATGTGTTAGTCCCTGTTCTTTGCTTTGTTCAAATTATAATTTATGTCTCTCCCCATTGTGATATATACCCCTTTATGTATCTACACCTGTAGTTTTAAACCTCAGATTGAAAATCAATGCAAACTAAAAGCAGTTTAAAAATCATTCTTAAAATACCCAAGATTACTATTTAACTGAGTGCAAGCATTTAAAAGAAATATGTCAACTATCATAATAACTGGTTCCTGGATAAGAGCATTAATAATTACTATAAAATGAAAGGTTTAACATGATGAGTGAATGATTTATTCAACAAAATATGCTTAAACAAAAAGTTGGAGTTGAATCTGCATAACACACTAAGCCATTATTTTAAAATAAGCGAGTATTTTAAAATTATAGTGGCTAAGTTCAGATAGTAAAGTAAGCCAATATTAACCAAACCACATTAGGATTTACAGTAGTGGGCCAATACTGTCAATCACTAGAACAAGTTAAGATATTGGGCACATTAATAGGTGTGCTTTTCATATAACGTTTACTTAGGGCTATGACATCTTGCTTACCAAAATCCATATGATATTGCTCAATGGCAGCAAAGAAATACATACAACGAACTCCTTCCTGTCATCTAGAGGCCATAGAGATTTTTGCAGCCAAGTCCTGTAACCAAGTCTAGACAAAAGGAAATGGAATCTGTGATCCTCCAGAGATGGGAGCAGCATCTCTCCTCATTCATTGTATCAGAATTATTGTATTTCAATAATATGTGGAGAAACACAGGTTCCCTGATTCTGATCTGGACGTTATTCTGAAAGGTTGCAGTTGTGTTCATTCTTCACGCCCATATGATGAACTAAACTCCAGTTTCATTGAATTTACTCAGATTTGCTTCCGAACATACTATACGTTGCAATTGAACAATTGCAATTGTAGCCTTTTAAAGAAATTTTCCTTTTTTAGGAATATGAGCACCAGCAAATTATATATATTCATTTATATAAATATGTTCCTTGAAAGGCTTTAGAGGTGAAATATTCACAGAAAACAATGTGCCTTCAGAAACTTCTTTTGGTATGCCTAAGACTCCTTGCCCCACCCCATCTTTAATTTTTAAGAAATAAATAGCAAGCTGGTGTATTGCAAAGCAAAGCACTGCACTCTAGCATCACAGTTGCTTGTTTTAATGACTTTGGGCCTCAGAAGAGTCCCACTGAGAAGATACAGAACATCCTGGTGGGCTAATTAGTTTTCTGGTAAATGGATGCTTTGTGATAGCTTGCCCACAATACCTGCCATTTTCTGAATAGGCAATATCCCCATGGCAACCACTTTATGACTATGTCCACCAAATGTTTTCAAAATTCACCACTACCCCCTCCCTCCCCAAAGCACATTCCTGTGTTATCAACTAGGAGAGCAAGTAATTTAAAACCTCACCCAGAAATCTTTTGCTTATGAGTGATTGTCATCTATCAAGCTGACCTTAGGCCTTTTACCTAAAAATCACATATTGTTTGACTTGTTTACTGTCTTGATTTAATTAATTAATTAATTAATTAATGACTGTTTTCACAACAATAATCATTGAAAGTTTGGTGATTTGTGACCTTGTAAATGTACTGCTTCTTTCTTTCCCTTGTTCATTGACAGAGTTGATAACTTAGATTTATGTTATTTAATTTATTTCCTGATTCCAGGAACTGGCTATAATTCAGACTCTTCAAGTCTATGATCACTATAGAGATAGTCCTTACTTATTGACTGTAATTGGGACTGGCAACCGCATTGCTAAGTAGCCCAGGCATAAAGTGAAAAATCATGTGACCACATCTGACTTACATTATCAGTTCTGGCTGCAGCAGCCAATAAGGAAATCACCCTGTTCATTAAGTGGGAGGTTGCATCACTAAAAATTGTGACTTCCTGCCAGATTCCTCATACACTTTGCTTACAGGAAGCTGACTGCAGAGATGGTTGTGAATAGTGATCCTCCGACTGTGAGAACTGCAACTGTTATAAGTGTACACCGGTTGCCAAGTGCCCAAATTGTAATCGTGTGACCACAACAACTACCAGTTCAAGAACCATGCATCTCCTTTTTTTCAGTGGTGTTGTGACTCTGAATGATCCCTGTCAGCAGTCAGCAAGCAAAGGCTACCTGTGGTCTTTAGATCACATGACTCACATGTTTATATGATGAAATTTGAAAAGCATGACATCATCACTTCTATGTTGCTAGCATATGTTCTTGAAAATAAAGCTTTTGTTGGAAAATATTGTGATTGAAAAACCAGTCTTTCTATGGCTGGAAAACATAATTTCATATACGTCTAAACCTAAGTACCTTTTTTTTTTTGCAGTTTCTTGCTGTAATTTCTGTCACTGATGCTAAAATTAAATATTTTGTGTGTCCTCCTGTCCTCCATTTGTTTTCTTTTCCAGTTGTCTCTACCTTCCTTTGCCTGTACATCAGTGGTGAAATCCATTTTTTTTTACTACCGGTTCTGTGGGCGTGGCTTGGTGGGCGTGGCTTGGTGGGCGTGGCAGGGGAAGGATACTGCAAAATCTCCATTCCCACCCCACTCCAGGGGAAGGATATTACAAAATCTCCATTCCCTCTCCACTCCTGGAGAAGGATATTACAAAATCTCCATTCCTACCCCACTCTGGGGCCAGCCAGAGGTGGTATTTGCTGGTTCTCCGAACCGCTCAAAATTTCCACTACCAGTTCTCCAGAACCTGTTGGAACCTGCTGGATTTCACCCCTGCTGTACATATATCAGGGTTTCTTTTTGTCTTCAACCTCTTCTTCCTTTCCCCCCACTCCTTCAATCTTGCCTTTGACCATTGTCACTGAATTCATTTTTTAATGAAATTTTTTCTTGATTTGCCCAGTCAAACAAAAGGATTCTCTGATGACCTAATGAGAAAATCCAGCAAATAAGAAATTATCTGGTTGATGAACCTCTTTCCTGAAGATCCTGTGGCTGAATAATAAAGATGCCAATTAGTTTTTATCACTACTGCCTTTGAATACAGGGATTATAAACAAGGGTTCTTGTGGGAAATAAAAGATGAAATTGGTTGATCTATTACATTTACTCCCCTGTGAATGGGTTTAAATTCACTGTTATCATATTTCACTCTGGCTATTTCAACTTCCTTTTAAAATACTTTCCTGGGACTCTCTTGCAATACAACAAAAATAATATTGGATTTCTTTCCGTCTCTGTTGGGTTCTTAAAAGGCATTTGATATAGCAGGAAATCTTATTTCCACAATGTGCCGATATGGTCTAAATATCTCTTTGTATTGATTTAGATTTAGGCTTAAGTTAAAGAAAGTCAAATGGAATATTTGGCTAGCTAATTACCATCTGGTTTTTTCCTGATAATTATGAATGCTTAGCATACAGTAGATCAAAAGGCCGGCATTAAAAGTTAAATTACTTGCCAGTAACAGGAACTTGATTTTGGAAATGGAGGGCTATAGTACTTTAAAGTTGTAAACAGACTTCCTGTTTGTAGGGCTTATGACACATTGCATCTGCAGTGATATACTCAGATCAGGGAGAAAAAAGTACCTGTTTCTTCATCAAATGTAGACATTCCAAAAATAGCTGATAAGAATTCATTAGATACATCAAGACTAGGTAGATATTGTGCTAAGCTTTATATATCAGTAATATGATTTGTTTGGTTTAGGGTTTGCCTGTTATATAAACCCAGTCATTGCAGATTTTGTAAACCAAGAATTTTACTTTTGCGCCAAGTGTAATTCTACCCATTATAGCTTATTCAACAAAGCATAATATATTGCAATGCCCTTCTCTGCCCCAGCTGCTTGCAAAATGATATCTGTACCATAATGTACAAGGCACAATACATGTACTAGATTTTGTTTGAACCACATTTATATTTCCTGAACTAATGAATGGGTTTGAATGAAATTTCTCTTCAGATTGTCCACAGCTTTGATGATGCTGTGGCTGGGACAACTTTATCTGTCAAGGTACATGGAAAAGTAAATTTCAAGTAAAATAAAATATATTTGGAAAGATGTACTGTAGGAGAAAATTCATTCAGAAACCATGGTACTCACTGCATTTTCTTGTCTGAGGTTGGAGGGAGAAATCCAATTTCAGATTTCCCATCTCACTTCCTCATGAACATCTGATAGCTGTTTTTATGACTAGAGGTCCTCAGAGCTGGTCAGCACTGCTTGATAATAAGCCTCCCAAACTTCTATCCTTCTCCAGATGCTGAGTAAATTTATACCAGCTTTAGTGGCGATATAAAATGATTCCCATATATTGCTCATAAAGGGAGGAAATACTTTCATGTGGACACCCATGTACGAATAGCATTTTTTTCCCTTTTCATTTCTAAAAATGTATGCCCCTCCTTAACAACAAAGAACAAAGGTTTGTTTAGGGCACCCTACTTTTCTAATTAAGGGACACGCTGGCTCAGTGGTTAAGACACTGAGCTTGTTGATTGAAAAGTCGGCAGTTGAGCAGTTCAAATCCTGAGTGCCGCGTAACGAGGTGAGTTCCCGTTACTTGTCCCAGCTTCTGCCAACCTAGCAGTTCGAAAGCACATAAAAAAATGAAAGTAGAAAAATAGGGACCACCTTTGGTGGGAAGGTAACAGCATTCCGTGTATCTTTGGCATTTAGTCATGCCAGCCACATGACCACGGAGATGTCTTCAGACAGCGCTGGCTCTTTGGCTTTGAAACGGAGATGAGCACTGCCCCCTAGAGTTGGGAATGACTAGCACATATGTGCGAGGGGAACCTTTACCTTTACCTTACTTTTCTAATTAGATCCCACTACAGGAGTCCTTTGGAAATGACCTTAGGGCAAAAAGAGAGACGCTGTCTTACAATTTGGAAAACACTGGAGGAAACATTTATAAGTAGGCCTCAACTTTCAACAGTTAGCTTAGTGGCCATTTGAAGTTATAGCAGCACTGAAAAAGGTGACTTATGGCCATTTTTCATGTTGACAACCGTTGCAGCATCCTATGGTCATGTGATCAAAACTCAGACGCTTGGCAACTGGTTCATATTTATGATGGTTGCAATGTCCCAGGGTTATATGATCATCTTCTATGACCTTCTGACAAGCAAAGTCAACGGGGGAACCAGATTCACTTAAAAATCATGTTAGTAACTTAAGAACTGCAGTGATTCACTTACCAATCATAAAATGGGGCAAAACTCACTTAGTAATCATCTTGCTTAGCAACAGAAATTTTGGGTTCAATTGTAGTTGTAAGTCGAGGACTACTTGTATTCAGATACTGTGCCCCCTCCACCCCCCATGAAGGCTTCATAGGTTAATACATCTTAAATTGGGATTGGACATGCACTGAGAAATGGGGAAGGTCATGGTATCATATGCTCATATGTAATGCCTAATTTCAGTCAGTTCTCTGTTGCTATAGAATTGAGCTGTCCTAATTATGCTGTATTTAAGAGAACATCTATATTTATTTGCCTAAACGTGAATTTTCTGTAGGAAAATTTTCTTTCATGCAAAAATGGGAGGAACTGGAGCTGTGAATGAAAATGTATATGCACTAAATGGAATCAACTATTTATTCCAATAAGCCCCAGGGGATTGTTTGCTAATATTTGCTTTATGTTAATTGAACATAAACATCCTTTTATTTTCCAGAGATGTTTTTGCAACTTTTATATGTTTGGGGTAATGTTTTCAAGTAGAGGATTATGAATTACATATTAAAACTGAGAACATTCAGTTAAAACCACTGGTAGTAAACCAAAGAAGTTAGAGAATGGTAGCTATTAATGTTCTTTCTCCTGCCTCATTAGGTTTAAATCAGGTGACTGTATGGTCACTGGGCTGATTATGTAAATCTCCCCTCCTCCAAATCTGCTCCCATTTAAACTAAAGCATCTGGTGATCATATTATAGACCAGCAAATTTAATTACGTAGGATTTATATAGGCAGGTCCTTTTATTTTCAAAAACTCCTTTGCCACAAGTGGATAACATAACCTTCCTGTTTTTTTAAACAAAAATCTAGTGTCATTCAGAATGAATTAAGCACTCCCGGTTTATGATTCATTTTAGCTGTTGTCTATTCACTGCAGAATGAAGGCTTCTTCCACATGTTTCCAATCAATACAGTCCTGAGCTTTCTTTTGCCAACTGGGCCTGCAATACTTGCTGATGTTTTCCATCCATCTCGTTTTAGGTCTCTTTAGCTGGGTGCTTTTTTATTAAGTTTAGGGTCTCCTGCTTGAGCAGGGGGTGGGTTGGACTAGATGACCTATAAGGTCCCTTCCACCTCTGTTAATTTGTTAATCTGTTAAATGCCATCAGCTCTTCTTGCTATGTGACCAGCCCATTTTATGATTATGATTAAATACACAGTATTTCAAATATCAGGAATTGACGCATAAAAATTCAGAATAGTATTTATAGAGCTATGACCTTTCCCCTCCATCTTCCAGGGTTCTGGAGGATCAGTATCACATTATTGCCACTAATATAAACTTGTGCTCAAATATTTGATGGGTCAAAATACATTTGTGTGATGAAGGAATGTGGGGTTTCCCTCCATTAACACCTTTGATTAAAGACTGCCCCCAAACCCACTTATCAATGTCGCTTATCTATGAGGTTAACCTAGTTTTTCCCTCCAGCCAGCTTACTCCACTATTTTCTGTACTGCTAAACCTCAGATTCTTCTTCCTTAAACCATCATGATCCTTTATCGCACAACAAGCAGAATTCATTTTCTGCACCTTTTGGGGAAATTGCATTCAGGCTGTTCTGACCTAGGCTTCCTGAGACAGTAAAAAGCACACAATTAATCCCAAAAATCCTATTTTTATTTCAACCGCTGTGAATTCTGTCCATTCACCCACCTTTATCTTCCTTGACACACTGCCAAAGACCTAACTGGCAATTAGCTTTGCAAGGCCACACAGAGTCAAAACAGAGCTTTAGAATTTAAACCGGCCG
Organism: Arizona elegans; assembly: GCA_022577455.1. NCBI lineage: Eukaryota > Metazoa > Chordata > Lepidosauria > Squamata > Colubridae > Arizona > Arizona elegans. The sequence continues at coordinate 116,356,265 of JAKOOJ010000003.1, forward strand.
GAATGAACAAAGTTGCTTCCTGCAAAGACTCACGTGCCTTTGCTCCTCCTTTATGTTTTATGGGAGGGGCCAATCATCTCCAAGCCTTACTCCCAAGTCGCCCCTTTTGTCTTAACTGTTCTTGCCTTCTGGCAGCTCTGCGCAAGTGCGCACTGGGAACAGGCTCCCCCTGTTCCTCTGCCTCGCTGATGTCAGACTCTGGAGGCTCCAGAGTCAGCACATAACTCCCAGATGGCCCTGACCCCATCTCTGCCTCTGACGCAGAGCCCTCATCCAAGCCTTCCCCAGACTCCAGGACTGGCCCATGTCCCTCCCCAGCCTCCTCACTGTCTGACTCTGCTGCCAGCTCTGCAGGCTGCCGGCGGACCACAACAAGGCCCAGCCTTAATTGTGAAGAGTAGATTCCAGCATCAAGATGATAACACTGTAAGAAATATGGTTATGGAGTTGGCTATTTGATCAGCCAATCAGCCATCTCAAAATATTCATCTCCCCATCTATGCTATTAACTAACTGCCAAATTCATAGGATAACAACAGGAGTCATCAGATAATAAGAAATTATCTTACTACAATAAAGTAGGCTACCTGGTCTAATGACAGCGATCCGTATGCCCCCAGGAGGGGAAATGCTTTCTGTATAATTTTGTTGCAGCCAAAAAGGTAGCCATAATAGAGCCAGATTGGTCTAGTGGTTAAGGCACCAAGGTATACACCAGGAGACTGTGACTTCTAGTTTTGCCTTGGGCATGAAAGTTGGCTGGGTGACTTTGGCCCAGTCACTCTCAGCCCAACCCATCTCAGAATTGTTGTGAGGAAAAGGAGCATTAGGAATGTTTGCTACTTGAGTAATTTATAAAAATAACAAAGGTGGGAAGTAAATAAATAACTAAGTAATAAGCTATGTTACCAAGGAAAGTCTGTTTATATCTTTCCTACCTCTAGCAATTTTTTTTTTATTTTTATTTTGAATTTGTATACTGCCCTTCTCCCTGAGGACTCAGAGCGGTGAACAGCCAAGTAAAAACATCAAGTACAAATATTAAAATACAGTTAAAAATATACATATATAAATTTGGCCCCGTTAATTAAAAACAATAAACAAAACACTTAAAAACACTTTAAAAAAATTAGGCCAGCCCGGCTTTCTGGAAAAGGAAGGTTTTAAGGGCACGGCGGAAGGCACTGAGGTCTTGGATTCTCCTTATCTCTGGAGACAGTTGGTTCCAGAGGGTAGGTGCCCCCACAGAGAAGGCCCTCCCCCTGGGGGTCACCAGCCTACACTGTTTGGCTGATGGCACCCCGAGAAGGCCCTCTCTGTGGGAGCGCACGGGTCGATGGGAGGTCGTCGGTGGCAGCAGGCGGTCTCGAAGATAGCTAGGCCCTATGCCATGGAGCACTTTAAAGGTGATAACCAACACCTTGAAGCGCACCCGGAAGACCACTGGGAGCCAGTGCAGCTCGCGCAGGAGCGGTGTTACATGGGAGCGCCAAGCTGCTCCCATCACTACCCGCGCTGCTGCATTCTGGACCAGTTGGAGCCTCCGGGTGCTCTTCAAGGGGAGCCCCATGTAGAGAGCATTGCAGTAGTCAAGGCGAGAGGTGACGAGGGCATGAGTGACTGTGCACAGGGAATCCCGATTAAGAAAGGGCTGCAACTGGCGAATCAGGTGAACCTGACAAAAGGTCCCCCTGGTTACAGCCATCAGATGTTCCTCCAAGGACAGCTGCGTATCCAGGAGGACTCCCAGATTGCGAGCCCTCTCAGTGGGGGCCAACGACTCGCCCCCAATAGTCAGTGATGGAGTCAACTGACTATATCGGGATGCCGGGAGCCACAGCCACTCAGTCTTGGAAGGGTTGAGCCTGAGCTTGTTCTTCCCCATCCAGATCCGCACAGCCTCCAGGCACTGGGACATCACTTCAAGGGCATCGTTGGGGTGGCCTGGGGTGGAGATGTACAGCTGGGTGTCATCAGCGTACTGGTGGTATCTCACCCCAAAGCCACGGATGATCTCGCCCAGCGGCTTCACATAAATGTTGAACAGGAGGGGCGAAAGGACTGACCCCTGAGGCACTCCACATATAAGAGGCCTTGAGGTCGACCTCTGCCCCCTGCCAACACGAACTGTGACCGGTCGGAGAGAAAGGAGGAGAACCACTGTAATACGGTGCCCCCCATCCCCAACTCTTCCAACCGGTGCAGTATGATACCATGGTCGATGGTATCAAAAGCTGCTGAGAGGTCTAACAGGACCAGAACAGAGGAGCAACCCCTGTCCCGAGCCCTCCAGAGATCATCAACCAACGCGACCAATGCCATTTCCGTGCTGTGCCCAGGCCTGAAACCCGACTGGAATGGATCTAGATAGGATGTTTCCTCCAGGAATTGCGGAAACTGTCGCGCGACCACACTCTCAACAACCTTCGCCAGGAAGCGAAGGTTGGAGACAGGACGATAGTTGGCCAATATTGCCGGATCCAGGGACGGCTTCTTGAGGAGAGGCCTCACCACCGCCTTTTTCAAGGCAGCGGGGAAGTGACCCTCACTCAACGAAGCGTTGTTAACACCCTGGAGCCAGCCTCGTGTAACCTCCCGGGAGGCCAGTAATGATTTTTTCAATCAAAATATTCCCTTTTAGTCCATTCAGCGGAGGCCCCTTCCTCCTCATGTAGTAATATTCCTTAAGCAAATAAACTAATATTAAGCATAGGGCATTGGTACAAATTATGCCAGTATCACAATGTTCTCTTTCTTTCTTTCTTTCTTTCTTTCTTTCTTTCTTTCTTTCTTTCTTTCTTTCTTTCTTTTTCTTTCCTTCCTTCCTTCCTTCCTCCTTCCTTCCTTCCTTTTCCTTCCTTCCTTCCTTTCCCCACCGTTATTGTTTTTATAAATCATACAAACGTTACAAACATATCTAATGCTCCTTCCTATTTTTGCCACAAAAACAACCCTGCGAGGTAGGTTGGGCTGAGAGAGAATAACTAGCCCAAAGTCACCCAGCTGGCTTTCAGAGTAGAAGAGTAGAATTCCATGGTCTTCTGGTTTCTAGCTTGGTGCATCAAACAGTAAACTGGCTCTCAAATAATGACAAAAATATGTCAATTGAATGCCATTCCTTGCCCTCCTGAGGCCCCTCCATGGTATTCCATTGTGACTTATGTAACAATTTGTAATTCTGCTTTGTTTTGGCATAGTATGTAGGATGAAATCAGCTGTGGTTATAAATCATGGATGATGATTTCATGCACTTGCTAAATTGTTGCTTAATCTCCAAGTCAAGATTGATAAAAAGTCCATGTCAATCTTGGCTGTACTGTATTGTGGACTGGGTATTTCCTTGTAGAGTAACAAAGTCATATGTGATCACTAAGAGTTGATAATAACTTGATGGCATCTAATCATCATAATCATCAACAAAGTCCTACCAGTATGTGAGAAGGACCTCATGTATTTAAGTGATACAGCAAATTCTTTTTCTTTGATGTCCTCCTATTTGCAAAGCAACTAATGAAAAAATTCTATTTAAATTTCAAGTGGAATGGGCTCCAGTCTCTAGTTTAGAAATTTCTGTCTAGGCTAGGGTCTGAAAATTACATTATCCTATCAATTAAAAAGAAAAAAAACCTGTAATAGTCTGTCCTGATAAAGAGTGACTACCTCTTTATTTGATTGTCTGTGGAGATTTAGAACTCAGATTGTGAAACAGATCAGCTGACAAATGAGTTTACAAATTTACTTGAACAAATGCTTTAAATCCCTTTTGTTTCTGAAGGAATTAGCAGCCAGGAATTGAGGAGTTTTTACTCAGCCACAAGAATATACTCACGTATTGGTAGACATTTCAGAACATTTGAGGTACTGTAAAAGCTTCCTTACTGGTTACTATTTTATTAACAACAGAATTGAAAGCATTTCAGGGAATTGCAAGCGAGAAAGATGGAATTCCGTTCTGCAATTCATTTCATAGCCGCTGCTGTTGGCTGTAATTTTGACTGAAGTAGTGTGGGGGGAGGACTCCCCAGCTGAATTCCTTCCCCACAAGTTGCTTTTGGCCATCCTTACAATGAAAGGGGAGAAATACCAACGATCCCAGCACGGATTTCCATTCATCCTTCTCTGACAAGTAATTATGATTCCACAGGCAGCATTTAAAATCACTTAACAAGCATTATATTTTTCTTCTACAAGGATTGTGGTTTTTATTGCTTATCTTGGATAATAGAGTATTCTGTTGACAGAGGTATATGATAAGAATTAACTTGGTGCTTCATTTTAGATCCAGCTTTAGATTTATATTGACTTTACCAACTGAATTTCACACAAATCAAGAACAGGGAATTGACTGACAGTTGAAGCTCTCAAAGTGACTGTGTAAAGAAGATGCTGTGGAAAAGGCACAGGCCTCCAGGCTTAAAAGTCCCCCACCCCCCCTGAAATTAAAACTACTTTTTCTTTCCCCAAATGATCCCATATAACTCTCTGACCCAGTTCTTCCTTCCTGCTTCTAGTCCAGTTCTGTGGCCAGTAGCAGAAAGCAGAATCTTGTCACTTTTACTACACAAAATATTTAACAGCATCTGAATTTTAATTTGCTGCCCTCAAGTTTAAGTAAACCAAAACTGCAATGAATATTTCCCCCAGGTCAAAAGTCCAGAATCGATCTGGTTGATTCTGCTGATTAAATGTTCTACTGAGTAAATTCAAACTTTATCAAAACCTTCCTAGAATGAATGACTTTCAACATATGAACTTTTGCTTTCAGTTGTGCTTTGATCCTGTTTCCAGGAGATGATGGGAGACTATGGTATCAGTCTGAAGGATACATGATTGGGGAAAATTTTGAGTACTGCAATGTGCTCTACATGGGGCTGCCCTTGAAAAGTATCTGGAAGCTTCACTTAGTTCAAAATGTGGCAGCCCACATGGTTTGTGCAGGTCTAGATTTGCAAATAGGTCACCTCTCTCCAGGTCACATTGGTTGCTGATTTGCTTCCAGTTCCAATTCAAGAAGTTGCTTATCACCTTTATAGCCCTACATGGCCTGGGGCCAGGTTATTTGAAGGACCATCTCTTTCTCTGTCATATCTACCTCATCCACCAGAGTGAGGAGGCAAGTTATGTTATGCATCTATTGGGGCCAAGAAGAAGGACTTTCTTCACAGTGGCACCTTCCCTTTGGCACATCATCTCCACAGTAATAATATTGGTTACCACTTTTGAATGGCCCCTAGTTTTACCAGCAGTCATAGAGCACCAAAGTGATATGGAGCCCATCAAGTTGTTTATTTGATTATTGTCACCCTGGGGTGGGGGTGGGGGAAATGAAGGCTTCTTAGGTTTTGCATTTGATGTTTACTTCTGTAAGCCATTAGAGTCATCATAAATGAGTTGGGCTGTCATACAGGGGTGGGCTTCAAAAATTTTAGCAAGGGGTTCTCTGCCCTGTTGCTGGGTGGGCATGGCCATGGTGGGTGTGGTTTAGTCAGCCTCCTGCACCATGGGGGGTTGCCCTCCCTGGGCTCTGGAGGCTTTCATCAAACTTCCAGGAGGGTGAAAATGGCCTCCCCAAGCTCCGGAGGCCCTCTGGAGGCTGGAAATAGGCCTGTTTCTGTCCTTCCCGAACTTCCGGTAGGCCCGTTTTTTGCCCTCCCCAAGCCTCGATGCACACCCTGCACTTACCTGCATCAAAAACGGACCACGTGGGGATTCCTGAGAGGAGCGAGGCAGGGTGAGCGGGGCCAGCCAGTAGTGGGATTTGGGGGTTCTCTAAACTGCACAAAATCTTAGCTAGGGGTTCTCCCAAACCCCTGCAAACCCCCAGCAGCCCACCCCTGTTGTCATATAAATTTTCTAAACCAATAAGTTTTAATTGAAAATCTGTTCTGCCTGCCTAGTATCAGATTATGTTTGACAGAAGCATAAAGTGACAGAAATAAATTGGAAAAGACTCTCTTAATGAAAGAGGTCTCATATCTGAGATTCCCACCATCCTTTGATAGAATGGTTGAATATAGCATCAAATCTGTTAGCACCTCTGCTTACAGGGATGTTTTAGGTCTTATAGCTGATGTAATGTTTGTTTTACATACAGTATGCATTATATTAATCAGTCCCCCCGATTGCTTCTCAGTTCATTTGCCTTTTATTCTTATTGAAAAGACACCTCTTAATCTTATGACTATATTCACAAAAGGTATAGAAAGGCAAAGCAATCAGCCATATTTTAGGCACGTGTCTGATTTATGGTTCAAGCGGGCCATGTAGTCCCTGAACATTAAAGTTAAGTAGCACAGCCATTGTTTTATGTAGGAACTGCTCCATTTATTTTATTGCAGTTGAGTTCTCATCCGTTTAGTAAGAAAAGGGTATTACCATTTGGGCCAGATACTTTACCTGGGAGAAGACACTGATCTGACATTATAATAAATAATCTTCATGCTATTTACTAATATGCTTAGTTTTTAATTTGTTCCTCTTCTCAAAGAATCTTAAATGATAAGGCACTGTTTCTTTTTATCTTTTCTTTTGCAATGGAGGGTAGATGATGACACTGAGCTATAGAGTTTTTGATTTAACATAAGACAACCAGTCTTCCCCTACTTGGACCAAAACACAGCACAAGTGCGGGAGGACAACATCTCTTCCCCCACCCCACCCCACCCCACCACTTGCTGTACTCATAGGACATCAGCTTCATCTTACTCCCAGCTTCTGAGTGAGAGATGGCCATATGTTGTCCTTAGTTGTACTCATGTTCAAGTATCAGATAGTCCTTGACTTACAACCATAGTCAGGACAAGAATTTCCATTGTTAAGCAAAGCACTTGTTAAGTGGGTTGTGCCCACTTAATTATAGTTCATTTTACAGCCTTTTGGGTTTTTTTGCCATGTTAAGTGTTAAGTCCTCATAGTTACAACCTTGCAGCCTGTAGCTGTTACCAGGCTGTGTTGATTGGTTTAGACGCGAGCAGCTGAAAGGAGGGAAATTGCTTCCCTCCGATTGGCTCTCGAAGTTAGACAGCCGGGTATTTAAGGAGCTGTCAAAGTGAGTTTGCGTTCTTCTCTTGTTATGAGTCCTAGCTTAATAAAGCTGAGTTCGAGCAACTAAGCCTCCGCCTCTGTTTGCCCACCGGATTTTACACGTGGCGACGAGGATGGGATCGTGAGGTGACGGTTGCTTTTAATTGTGTGGGCCGTGTCCAGCTGACTAGCCACAATGACAACGGGTCTCCCATCGTTCACACCGTTCGATATCGCGTCAGAAACCTGGGACGACTACCTCGAGAGGTTTGAATGTTTCCTACAGGCAAATGAGCTCTCTGATGTATCTAGTGCTCGGAAGAGGGGGTATTTCCTCAGCTCATGCGGCCGCGAGATATTCGGGACAGCCAGGGCCCTGGCCGCCCCTCAGCCGGTATACTCGGTGCCCTGGGAGACGTTAGTGGAGAAGCTTAAGCACCATTATTCCCCCGCCCCATCTAAGATTGCTCGGCGACATGCGTTCCATCAGAGGGCCCAGCGTGAGGGGGAATCGATTAATGAATACATCTCTGCCTTACGCACAGCGGCTCGCCACTGTGAGTTTCGGGAGCTGGATGAGATGCTCCTCGATCAATTAGTGTGCGGGGTGAGAAATTTAAAACTACAGGAAAGGCTGTTGGCCCGATCCGATTTGACGCTGCCCATTGCTTTGGACGAAGCTCGTGCCTCTGAGATGTCCGCTAAATCTGCGGCTGAAATTCAACGTTTCCAGTCAGGTGCCGGGGGGCAATCCATCAGCCATCCCTCAGTACACTATGAGGTAGCGAGCCCAGCCGGCGCTAGTGACGTGGAAGATGACGTCCGCCGCCTCAAGTCGTTCCAGAGGAAGCCGTGGCCACCCACTACTAAGAAACAGCAAGAGCGTTGCCTGGGTTGCGGCGGATCTCACAGCCGCGCCGACTGCAAGTTTAAATCGGCCGTTTGCCGGCGTTGCCGAAAGCGGGGGCACCTGTCTAGGGTCTGCCGAGCTGTGTTTCCTGCTACCGACGACGCGGGGGAGGCTGTGTACAAGCGACAAAGGATGGGTCGAGCTAGTCCCCGTGAGGGAGTGAGAGGAAGTTTCACCGTATCCCAAGACACCGAGGTGGCTGCCGTCGCCATAAGCCACGCCTCCACTCCGTGCTCTGACAGTAAGATCCATTTGACTGTCCAGCTTGAGGGAGTTCCGTGTAGGATGGAGGTGGATACGGGCTCTTCCAAATCCTTGATAGCGTGGCCCACGCTAAAGACCTTGTTGCCCTCTGTTCCCCGGAAAAGGCTGCAACCTTGTCCAATTACATTGAAAGATTACCAGGGGAATTCAATCCCAACTTTGGGTTGTGGGCTATTTCACGTATCCTATGGGTCATTTTCTGGTCAGCTACCTCTGATAATTGTACGGGACAGTCTGCCCTCATTATTAGGCCTCGATTGGTTCGCCGCCCTCCATTTGGGTCTGTCTGGGGTCCACTCTCTGAGGTCTACTGCTACAGATAACATCCTGCAGGAATTTTCTGATGTGTTTGACGGCCGCCTTGGCAAATACACTGGTCTCCCGATATCTTTTAATCTAGATCCTCAGGTGGCACCCATTAGACTTAAGCCGCGGCGGGTGCCACTGGCGCTGAAACCCAGAGTTGACAGGGAGTTAGATAAGCTTATTGCGCAGGGGATCTTACAACCAGTAGAACACTCAAAATGGGAAACTCCTATTGTGATTCCCCTTAAACAAGACGGCTCTATCAGAATATGTGCTGACTACAAGGCAACCATAAATAGGGCCCTTACAGCCAATCACTACCCAGTGCCCGTGGTCCAGCACTTACTCCATTCCTTGGGCAAGGGGAGGATCTTTGCGAAGTTGGACCTTGCCCAAGCTTACCAACAGCTGCCTGTTGATTCTGCCACGGCCTTGGCCCAAACTATTATCACGCACCGGGGCGCGTTTAAGTGCACCCGGTTGCAATTTGGGGTGAGCGTGGCCCCGGGTATCTTCCAGAGCCTCATGGAGCGGCTGCTCCATGGGCTGCAAGGAGTGGTCCCTTATTTTGACGACGTCCTGATCGCAGCTGCTGATCAGGACGATCTCGTCAGTAAGCTAAGGTCGGTACTTACCCGGTTCCGAAAGGCGGGGCTCAAATTAAAGAAAGAGAAGTGCCGTTTAGGGGTACCTCAAGTTGAGTTTTTGGGTTTCCTAATAGACGCTTCTGGCATTAGGCCTGCCCCTGCCAAAGTGGAGGCTATTAAGCTAGCGCCTGCTCCCACCTCGAAAGCCCAACTGCAGGCTTTCCTTGGACTCCTCAACTTTTACGCGATTTTTCTACCCCATAAAGCTTCTGTTGCGGAGCCTCTCCATCGGCTCCTGGATTCCAAATCCCCTTGGCGTTGGGACCAGCGCGCCGCAACCGCATTCCAAGCCGTTAAAGATCTCCTCTCCTCCGACGCTGTCCTGGTGCAGTATGATGACTCAATTCCCTTATCCTTGACTTGTGACGCCTCCCCCTACGGGGTGGGGGCAGTCCTTAGCCATATTATGCCAACTGGAGCTGAGGCACCTGTCGCATACTATTCCAGGACTTTGTCGGCGGCAGAAAGGAACTACAGCCAGCTCGACCGGGAGGCATTGGCAGCCGTCGCTGGAATCAAACGATTCCATGACTATCTCTATGGCAGGTTCTTCTACCTGGTCACTGACCATAAGCCCCTTCTGGGGTTGTTGGCCGGGGACAGACAGACCCCACAGATTTTGTCCCCGCGTATGTCACGCTGGGTGGAGTTTTTATCGTCTTACTCCTACCAATTAATACACAAACCAGGTAGGGCTATTGCGCATGCAGATGGCCTCAGCCGCTGCCCGCTTCCAGTGCCGGTCCACGACCCTGCTCCCACGGCGCCCGTCCTTCTAGTTGATGAACTGCCGTCCCTCATCACAGCGGCAGACATTCGCTCCCGCTCCGCTGTGGACCCTGTCCTTTCTCGGGTCCAGGACTGGGTGCGCAGGGGCTGGCCTGCTTCTCACGAGGCTGCGGAATTTCTCCCATTTTTCCGCAGGCGAAATGAGCTGTCTGTTCTACAAGGCTGCCTTTTGTGGGGTAATAGGGTAGTCGTGCCACCGTCCCTTAGGAATCAAGTTTTGGCTGGTCTTCATGCTACTCACCCTGGGGTGGTGCGCATGAAGGCCCTCGGCAGGAGCTACGTTTGGTGGCCAAAATTTGACCGGCAAATCGAAGAATGGGTTGCTCGTTGCCGCCTGTGCCAATCTACTCGTCCGTCCCCCCCAGCTGCCCCCGTGCAGGAGTGGGAGCCTCCACGGGCTCCTTGGGCTAGGGTCCACTTAGACCTGGCGGGACCTTTCCAGGGCCAGAACTTCCTGGTGGGGGTTGACGCCCATTCGAAGTGGGTCGAGCTGGCCTTGATGCAGTCCACCACCACCGCAGCCGTCATTAGGATTGTGGAGGGGTGGTTTGCGACCCATGGCCTTCCCGATACCATTGTGACCGATAATGGGCCACAATTCACGGCGGCTCCCTTCCAGCTGTTTCTGGCCCGGTTGGGTATCCGCCATGCCCGGACAGCCCCGCAACATCCTGCTGCCAATGGTCTGGCGGAGAGGGCCGTTCGCTCGGCTAAGGAGGCCTTGCGCAGGTTAGGGTCCACTGACTGGCATCACAAAATCCACCAATACTTATTAGCCCAGCACTCAACTCCTTGCGCCACCACTAAACATAGCCCTGCTGAATTGCTTATGGGGAGACGGCTTAGAACAACATTAGATAGACTTCACCCTAGCTACAACCACGAGCCACCTGCAGGGATGGGTCTGCCCCCCAGGGTCTTTAGGATGGGGGACGGGGTTTATGCACTGAACTTTGAAAAAGACCCTCGTTGGCTACCGGGACATATTATTCAAATAACTGGGCCCTATTCTTATAGGGTCCTTCTCACCGACGGACGAATTTGGAGACGGCATGTAAACCAACTAAGGAGACGGGCCGCAGACCTGGAACCTCGGCCGTCACTAGACCCTTCAATGCCCGCAGCAACAAACACTCCCGATGTTCCTCCTCCCAGCCTGGAGGCCCGCCGGCCTCCACTGACCAGTCCGTTTAAGCAGGGGGACTTACCTGACGGCCGCGCTCCGGCAGTGAGTTCGAGTCCGGGTGAAGATCCCTCTCCCGTCGATCAGGAGACCGTAGGCGGGGCTCCGCCGGAACCACCGAGTTCCCCTTCACTAAGACGGTCTGGGAGGCGTCGTCGACGTCCCACATATTTGGAGGACTACGAGTGCGCGTTCCGGGTGTGAAGGGGTGTTAAGTCCTCATAGTTACAACCTTGCAGCCTGTAGCTGTTACCAGGCTGTGTTGATTGGTTTAGACGCGAGCAGCTGAAAGGAGGGAAATTGCTTCCCTCCGATTGGCTCTCGAAGTTAGACAGCCGGGTATTTAAGGAGCTGTCAAAGTGAGTTTGCGTTCTTCTCTTGTTATGAGTCCTAGCTTAATAAAGCTGAGTTCGAGCAACTAAGCCTCCGCCTCTGTTTGCCCACCGGATTTTACATTAAGTAAATTGCTGCATTTGTTAAGTGAATCACATGATTATTAAGCAAATCCAGCTTCCCCCCCCCCATTGATTTCATTAGAGGTCAGCTGAGAAAGGTCACAGATGGTGACTGCATGACCCTGGGATACTGCAACTGTTGTAAGTACATGCCAGTTGCCAAGTCCCCAAGTTTTGATCACATGACTGGGGGTGGTGGTGGTGATAGTCCAATGGTTGTAAGTTACTTTTTTTCGGTATCATTGGAACTTTGAATGGTTGCTAAATGAATGGTTGTAATCGAGGACTATCTGTAGTCATTCTGACACCATATAAGGGCAGCCAGAAGGTCATCAGTTGGCCTTTGTCACCCATTGGTTTGAAGTAAAATCAGATGACAGCAGGGACGTCACCCAGAGGCAACGGAGGCAGGATCAACAAGGGGAATGAGGACAGTAAATTGCCTATGGGTATAATGTAGCTTTCTTCTGACTCAAGGATGAATGGAAAGTAGTTCAGCTCAGTAGTGGCAAAAGGCCCATGTTTTTCTCTATGGCTGAACTCCATCTGAGCCCTACTTAATACTCTCAACCCATTAAACTGTTAGCATCTACAGTTATACTGATGCAGCTTTATGCCACTATTAGGCCTTGAATATTCACAGACATCCAGCAGCCTTGAATTTACAAATATCCCTAATAATCTGCCATTATTCTGTGAGAGTACATACAGAGAAAGATACTGTGAATTTCAAATTCAGCTACTTGAAAAGTCCCATTTTCATGTTTAAACATCAGAATTCTAGTGTTAAAGTATGTGGATTGATTGATGCTGTCTGAGAATATGGGGATATATGGTAAAACAGAGGTTAGCATAGCTAGGAAGGGAAGTTTTCTATCATATAGTGCAGGTGTAATTCAATAAACAAACAGAACACCCCCTTGTCATGAAATTTAAGTATTAAGTGCAAACGCTGTGTGGAAAAAACTGAAAGAATGGTTTTGGAAAGCATATTTGCTTGTTTAATTGTGTGCTCGCTCGCTTATTTATTCCCTGCATTTGTATCATGCTGCAATCCAATGACTCTTGTCAGGAGACTGAAGGATAAAAAGGGAATCAACATTTGGGAGGCAAGAAAAGGAAGCCCCAGGAATGGCTATGCTCAAAAAAAGAGCAGCGTAGCAGATAAGGAGAAGCAGAAAGGAGATATTAAAATGCATGGGAGCTATGTGGAAGCATGAACCCAAGAAAAGGTTGAATATTATTAGCCGGAAGAAAAGCAGCCTGGGGAAGGACCAGGAAGTCAGATCAGCTTCAAAAGAAAGAACTGGGAAAACAATGTCTAGTGGGGATTTGGACAGTAACAGGATGTGCCCAGGAGATTTAATTTAATTTAATTTCCAATTTATATACCGCCCTTCTCCCTGAGGACTCAGGGCGGTGTACAGCCAAGATAAAAAACATAGAATACAAATATTAAAACATTTAAAAATATATATAAATTTTGGCCCGAAAGTTAAAAATCACAGACTAATTAAAAGAATTTAAAAATTTCTTCTTAAGCCAACCCGGCTTGCTGAAAAAGATGGGTTTTCAGGGAACGACGGAAGGCATTGAGGTCATGGATTCTCCTTATCTCCGGGGGCAACTGATTCCAGAGGGTGGGAGCCCCCACAGAGAAGGGCCTCCCCCTGGGGGCCACCAGCCTACATTGTTTGGCTGATGGCACCCTGAGGAGGCCCTCTCTGTGGGAGCGCACGGGTCAATGGGAGGTCATCGGTAGCAGCAGGCGGTCTCGCAGATAGCTAGGCCCTATGCCATGGAGCGCTTTAAAGGTGATAACCAACACCTTGAAGCGCACCCGGAAGACCACCGGGAGCCAGTGCAGCTCGCGCAGGAGCGGTGTTACATGGAAGCGCCATGTTGCTCCCATCACTACCCGCGCTGCTGCATTCTGGACCAGCTGGAGCCTCCGGGTGCTCTTCAAGGGGAGCCCCATGTAGAGAGCGTTGCAGTAGTCAAGGCGAGAGGTGACGAGGGCATGAGTGACTGTGCACAAGGAATCCCGATCGAGAAAGGGCCGCAACTGGCGAATCAGGCGAACCTGATAAAAGGTCCCCCTGGTAACAGCTGTCAGATGTTCCTCCAAAGACAGCTGCCTATCCAGGAGGACTCCCAGATTGCGAGCCCTTTCAGTGGGGGCCAAAGACTCGCCCCCAATAGTCAGTGATGGAGTCAACTGACTATATCGGGATGCCGGGAGCCACAGCCACTCAGTCTTGGAAGTGTTGAGCTTGAGCCTGTTCCTCCCCATCCAGATCCGCACAGCCTCCAGGCACTGGGACATCACTTCAAGGGCATCGTTGGGGTGGCCTGGGGTGGAGATGTACAGCTGGGTGTCATCAGCGTACTGGTGGTATCTCACCCCAAAGCCACGGATGATCTCGCCCAGCGGCTTCACATAAATGTTGAACAGAAGAGGCGAGAGGACCAATCCCTGCGGCACTCCATAAATGAGAGGCCTCGAGGTCGACCTCTGCCCCCCTGCCAACACAAACTGCGACCGGTCGGAGAGAAAGGAGGAGAACCACCGCAACACAGTGCCTCCCACCCCCAACTCTTCCAGCCGGTGCAGCATGATACCATGGTCGATGGTATCAAAAGCCGCTGAGAGATCTAATAGGACCAGAACAGAGGAATAACCCCTGTCCCGAGCCCTCCAGAGATCATCCACCAACGTGACCAATGCCGTTTCCGTGCTGTGCCCAGACCTGAAACCCGACTGGAACGGATCTAGATAGGATGTTTCCTCCAGGAATTGCAGAAACTGTTGCGCGACTACACTCTCAACAACCTTCTCAATGAAGCGAAGGTTGGAGACAGGACGATAGTTAGCCAATATTGCCGGATCCAGGGAAGGCTTCTTGAGGAGAGGCCTCACCACCGCCTCTTTCAGGGCAGTGGGGAAGTGACCCTCACTCAACGAAGCATTAATGACGCCCTGGAGCCAGCCTCGTGTAACCTCCCAGGAAGCCAGTACCAACCAGGAGGGACACGGGTCCAGTAAACATGTGGCCGCACTAAGTCTCCCCAAAATCCTGTCCACATCATCGGGAGTCACAGCATCAAACTCCTCCCAGATAACATTCTCAAGACTGTTCCTCGTCACCCTGCCCTGATCTACCCAGTCAGAGTCCAAATCCCCCCGGATCTGAGCGATTTTGTCATACAGGTATTGTCCGAAATCCTCCGCCCTGCCTTCTAAGGGATGCTCCCGCACTCCCAGATGGAGCAGGGCGCGGGTCACCCTAAACAGGGCGGCCGGACGATTCCCTGATGACGCAATAGAGGCGGAAAAGTAGTTAGACTTTGCCCTCTTTATCGCCACTAGGTAGGCCTTAATGTGCGACCTTACCAGTGTTCGGTCAGATTCAGCGAGACTGGCCCTCCAACCGCTCTCCAGGCGTCTTTTCCGGCGCTTCATTTCCCTCAGCTCCTCAGTAAACCAAGGAGCCGCACGGGATCGGCATCGGGTCAGAGGCCGCAAAGGCACGACTCGGTCCAAGGCCACACCAGCCGCCCGATCCCAGGCGGCTACCAGGTCCTCGGCCGAGTCATGTGCTAGATCCTCAGGAAATGGCCCAAGCTCCGTCTGGAACCTATCAGGATCCATCAGGCACCTGGGGCGGATCCATCTAATTGGGTCTGCCTCCCTGCAGCGAGGGGTCGTGGTTCGAAGATCTAGGCGAAGGAGTGGTCAGTCCATGACAAGGGTTCCATGTCTATATCCCCTATAACAAGACCACTCAACCACTGGCCAGAGACAAAAATCAAATCCAGAGTGTGACCTCCCCTGTGAGTAGGGCCATGAACTAACTGGGTCAGGTCCATGGCCGTCATGGAAGCCATGAACTCCCGAGCCACCTCAGACATTTCACCAACGGATGGCAAGTTGAAATCACCCATGACTAAAAGCCTGGGTGTATCTACTGCTATCGTGGCTATCACGTTGATTAGCTCAGGTAGGGCTGTTGCCATGCAGCAGGGAGCCAGGTACGTAAGCAACAAGCCCATCTGAACCCCACGGCCCCACCTCACAAGGAGGGACTCACATCCGGCTATCTGAGGCACAGTGGTCTCCCTC
Source organism: Arizona elegans (assembly GCA_022577455.1). Taxonomy (NCBI): domain Eukaryota; kingdom Metazoa; phylum Chordata; class Lepidosauria; order Squamata; family Colubridae; genus Arizona; species Arizona elegans. Next base: position 116,371,965 of record JAKOOJ010000003.1, read on the forward strand.
GGACCCAGATCCTCGTTAATAATAACCACCACCACCCCGCACCTCCCCTGGGCCCTCGGCTGATGGAATGCTCTGAAGCCTGGTGGGCACATTTCAACCAGAGGGACGCCACCCTCCGGGCCCAACCAGGTCTCCGTAATACCCGCCAGGTCCGCTCCTCCCTCTTGTATAAGATCGTGAATGGGGGGGGGGGGCTTATTAACCATGGACCTGGCATTGCACAGCATCAGCCGAAGGCCCAGCTCCTGAGTATCTAAGCCACCTAGTATCCGAGCAGAGCCTTGGGGACCGAGGCAAGCAATTGCTCTCAGACAGTGAGTGCGAGCCCCCAACACCTGATGTGGTCCCTTGCTCCCGCCATATCTGCCCCTCCCATTCACCGTGCCGATGGTATAGCCCTCATAGATATTGTCCCCCATCCCTTTCCCAATCCCTCGTCCGGTGCCCCCCGGATCGTTACCCTGTGCTGGGCACGGCTCTGACCCTGGTGGATTTCTCCCCCCATCCGCCATAGTCGTCTTCCCAGTATTTTTAAAAGAATAATTACAAACACCCCCCCGAACCCCTTAAAATCTTTCAAAATTTCCCTAAAAAGCCCCATAAATTCTTCCTTGCTCCATGCCATCTCTCCGGACTCCAAAGTCCGTCATCGAAATAGGCCCTCAATAATGGGGGGGGGGGCAAGCCTGCAAGAGGGGAGAATCTCGCAGGGCAAGGAGTTCCGACACCGAATACATATAGTTATCAGGGGAAACAGTCCAAGGGTGGGGGACCACTGATGTTACAGACATAGGGAAAATTCCAGTCCATGGTCAGGCCACCAAGCTCCACTGTCCTCTCACGACAGTGGCTAAGGAGGTGCATATCATTCGACCCCAAAAGTTTCCAGGGCGGCCGTCTCTCACCAGGCCAAACCATGGAGACTTTGATAGAAAGCTCAAGGGTGAGGATAGCCATATTCCGCCTCCTCGGGCCTTATGTCCATAGAACCAGTATCCCTCCTGGGATTAGCAGCATCAGGGAATCCAATATCCAGCTCAAAGGAGGTTTAAGTTCATGAATGTTCGTCAAAGAAGTTCTACATGGTAGGGAATCCAGACAGGCCAGATGGAAGTGGGGAAAAATTAGGAGTAGTTCAGCAGGCCAAGATGGATGGGAAGCTATGATCGTAATAGGCCAATAGGCCAAAGTTAAATCCGAAGGAAGGAGGGGGGGGATTCAAACCGCATAAGTTTGTAGTCATTTTCCGGTCCCAGTAACCCCCAACCTTCCATTCTAGTGGGTAAAGCTCCCCTATTTCGTCCCCCCCCAATCCAGCTCACCCTGGGGGGGGGGTATCTGGGTCTCCCTGGAGGTAACCCTTCCCTCAAGGATCACATACTCTCCAGTCACCCCAAAATCAGATCTAAATCCACTGCTGAAGGGTCCTGTGCCGTCTGTTTGGAAGTCTGTAGGCCCTTGGGAGCCGCCCCAACCTTAGGCGCCCCCGCCACGGTCACCGCCGCAGCCTCCGCAGTCCCCATCATCATCGTCGCCATCGGCCCCCCCACAGACGTCCCCAGCCGCCCCCTGCCTCCAGAGATCCACCTCGAGGCATCCAGGGGCGTGGGGAACCTCTGTAGGGGCCTCACAACGCCGATGTCGTCCAGGAGCTGCCGCCACCGCCATGACTGCCCGCGACCGCCACTGCCGGCGCCGCTCCCCTGCAGGCCGCAGGCTGCCGTCACCCACCGCCGTCCCGACATCATCCCCCTCAGAGCTGGGATGGTCCGGGGAGCCGACAAAGCTCCCAATGGGCTCCTCAGATGTTGCTTCGCCCTGGCGGGGGGTCATAGATGTTCGAAATGACCCCCCTGAGCCCCTCCAAGCCGAGGCATCGCCCCCAAGAAGCCGAGACTCAGCGTCGGAGCGCCATCTTAGGCATGCGCAGAAAAACAAGATACTGAATGAAGAGGGTTGGCGAAAGAAACAAAGGGTATAAATGCTATAAGTAGATAAAGAGAGGTAGGCTTAAGATGCAGACTTTTGCTGTTTAAGAATTATGACAGAAGGAGTTTGCCAGTTTTGGTTTCTCTCTTCCTCTTCCCCTTCTTCCAAAAGCAGCCATGAGGGCCTAATCAACAGGGGGTACATTCCCCACCTGCTGATTAGGAATGAACCAGCTGACCTTCTAGCTTCCTTCCTCCTCCTCCTCCTCTTCCTCTTCTTTTTCTTCCTGCAAGTTAGACTCACATATGTTCCCAATTCCTTTTCAAGAAAGGAAACCAAACAAGAAAGAGGATTTCCTAATTAAGATCAAATAAGCCTTGCTGGGTAATCCCCTCTTTCTATTTATTCCTGTAAACTGCCAGAAAATAGATGAGGCAATTCGCTTTTGTTTTTATTAAAAGTTTTTTTTTTTAACCGTACAGTCTTTGTGGGTAAGGCTGGAGCTTGTAAACCCCAGAAATGTCTGCCTTCTACAGACTGCACAGCCCACATTTAGCAACCAAAAGTTCTACTTAAGCTGGGGCAAAGACAGGATGGAAAAATTCCCCTGTGGTGCTTCAATGAACAAGGGGTGGTAGATGTTTTAAAACCTCACACTGCCTCACAAGTGCTCTTTGCACAAATGTCTAAGTCCCAGCAGTGGGTAGATTAGGAAGTCTACAAGTATGTATTTCTCAGGGAATTTCCAGGAGACTTTCACCATCTGCTTTCTTAATCAAAGCTGAGGTAGCATGTAAACTACATTAAGCTGAGATATCTCTTAACCATCTGTGCCTGCTACGTTTCTACAAACCATTTTCTGGTTTCTGTCTATTACAAAGAATCGGTTCCTGTCCCTATAAATTGTTATGGAATGTTAAAAGTCAAGGGACATTGACATATAGAGAGCGCATACCCTGCTGGATACTGGATTGCCGCAGGGAGGTTGGATCAACTGTAGATTCTTCTGTTTGAAGAATGAACGCAAGGGAGTATCATCATTTAGTAATGTTAGCAATCGGCTGTGTTATCGAATTATTATTACTGTCAAGTAGTTTTCTCAAGGATCAACTGAAATCTATGTCCCAGAGGTGGGTTTCAGCAGGTTCTGACCAGTTCTGGAGAACAGGTAGCAGAAATTTTGAGTAGTTTGGAGAACTGGTAGTAAAAATTCTGACTGGCCCCGCCCCCATCTATTCTCTGCCTCCCAAGTCCCAGCTGATTGGGAGGAAATGGGGATTTTACAGTATCCTTCCCCTGCCACGCCCACCAAGCCATGCCCACCAAGCCAGGCCCACCAAGCCATGTCACGCCCACCAAGCCACACCCACAGAACCAGTAGTAAAAAATTTTGAAACCCACCACTGCTATGTCCTCTCGTTTAAACCACTAAGTATCAACCTGTTCTCTATAGTACAGTAATAGGACAAATTTTCGGTGTAATGGCAATCCAAATCTCATAAGAGCGCTACAGGTAGTCCTTGATTTACAACAGTTCATTTAGTAACTATTCAAAGTTACAACAGCACTTAAAAACATAACTTATGATCATTTTTCACACTTACGACCGTCACAATATCCCATAGTCCCATGATCAAAATTTGGATGCTTGACAACTGACTCCTCTTTATGATGGTTGCAGTGTCTGAGGGTCATGGCATCCCCTTTTGCGAACTTCTGACAAACCAAGTCAATGGGGAAGCCAGATTCGGTTAACAAGCATGTCACTAACTTAACAACTTCAGGGATTCACTTAACAACTGTGGCTCAGAAGATCGTAAAATGGAGCAAAATTCACTTTACAAACATTTCACTTACCAACAAAAATTTTGGGGACAATTGTGGTGGTAAGTCGAGGACTACCTGTATAGAGCCCCAATGTGGTATTCTCTTCTCCAAACAAAGCATAATAGCTCCTTCAATATTTCTTTATAGGAACCATTTCCCTTCTTTTCTGTCCTCATCTAATCCATCTGAATTGGCCTACATTTTTTTTTGTAAAGTTCAGGTCCCCAAACTGGACATAATCATCAAAGGGCGTCATCTTCTTTCTTACTGAATAAGTTGTTTTCAACAATTTTTAATATTTGATGCTGCCTAGAAGCATTATGGTGGTTTTAGAAATGTGACAAATAAATAACATTCTTTTTAAAATAGAACTAATAGATACATATTCATTATTTTCTTCTAAAAGGAGAAGAATTACATTATAATTTTTAATCAGACATTACATTATAATTATAATTATAATGTAATGTCTGATTAAGAGTATCATAGGCATGCTGATAGATGCTTTCTTTAGCTTGAATCAAGCTGGTGGACACTGCAGGAAAGCACATTGGGATGGAAATTCAGCTGAACTCTTTATTTTTATTTGTTTATTAAATTTGTTTGCCACTCATCTCACCACAAAATATAAGGATTGTCTTTAGCAGTGTATCCGTTCATCCCTCACTAAACATTGGCATTGGCATCCTTCAGTCTCAAAAGACTATGGTATCGTGCTCTGGAAAGAGGTCCTAAAACAGCATCTAGTGTGACTAAAAAGGCCAATTTGAGAGTGGCAATCCCTTCCACACTGAGGGCAGATACATTTTGTCCCCTGTCCAGCCCCCAGACTGCCTCTTTGCCTCAGCCTGCCGAACAAGTGTCTCTTCGAATTGGAGAAGGCCATGCTGTGTCTTTAGCCTCCAAGCTGAATGATCAGAGGTCAAGGTTTCCCAGTTGTTAATGTCCATTCCCAGGGCCTTTAAGTCTCTCTTGCAGATATCCTTATATCACAGCTGTGGTCTCCCTCTGAGGTGCTTTCCCTGCACTAATTCTCCATACAGGAGATCTTTCGGAATCTGACCATCAGCCATTCTCATGACATGCCCAAGCCAGCGTAGACGTCGCTGTTTCAATAGTGTATACATGCTAGAAATTCCAGTACGTTCCAAGACTGCGCTATTTGGAACTTTGTCCTGCCAGGTGATGCCAAGAATACGTCGGAGACAGCACATATGAAAGGTGTTCAACTTTCTCTCCTGCCATGCATAAAGGGTCCAAGACTCAGTGCAGTACAAGAGTGTGCTCAGGACACAGGCTCTATAGACCTGGATCTTTGTATGTTCCATCAGCTTCTTATTAAACTGGACGTCACTAGACATCCTCAAGGCTTTGTGTAATGCAGTTGTATAGATAACAGCGACCTCCTTCCCAGATCCTGTCTTGCATAGATTTGTGTGCAAGCCAACCAAGCAATAAATTCTAATATGGAATTAAATATATGTATATTTTTATATCCATAGAACTGTACGGATTATATCCTAATCTAGTTATATAATTTGGGGATGATAGGATTTAGAATTCAGTAATATGTTATGAGAGATGTACAGAACATCTTAGAGAGGTCTGCCCGAATCTAGACATAAAAATACAATATAGAAGAGGAAAAAAATAATATATATCTTCTGAATGAAAGGTTTCAATATTTATTGGGTCACCATTATGTATCATAGTACACAAACGTTATTTTTGTAACTTAGAAGTTCTGTATTCATAGAGTCTCAGACCATGAAGTGGAAACCAGTTAAAAAACACAAGCCAATGGAAACAAAGGAGATGAACCAAAAGACACAATACATATATATTTGCCAGGAAATGTTATAAACACTTTTTCTATTTCCAGGTTTAGAAGGATGATAAAATGTTAGCCAGTCAGCTCCAGCTGAGTACAGTGGTAAATGAATGGCATCCATTTGAAAAGCATTGAAAACTATCACACACCTATTTAAAACCTGCTGAGAAGCTTCGGAGGTGCAAGAGAAAAGAAATATCTCTTCAGGGTTCTGTCCCACTGGGGGTTTAACAGTGTCTTGTTCTAGTGTGAGGAAGGCCTATTATACCATAGTGTGCAAACTCACTTCTTATGGCTCTCCATTGTGTATGAAGCAAGCCACTGTGTGTTTTTCAATAAATCATAAGGTAAAAACCCTGATTTAGATTATATGTAAACCCTCATGCCAGTATATGGAACTTTAGCTTTTCTCTCTTTTTACATAGATACTTACATTACACCTGCAGTGGGAGACATACTACTTATTTATTAAATGAGTTTGTCACCCATCTCTCTACCAAACAAATCTAGGTGGTTTAAAGGTAAAGGTTCCCTTCGCACATATGTGCTAGTCATTCCCGACTCTAGGGGCAGTGCTTATCTCCATTTCAAAGCCGAAGAGCCAACATTGTCCGAAGATGTCTCTATGGTCATGTGGCCGGCATGACTAAATGCCAAAGGCACACGGAACACTGTTACCTTCACACCAAAGGTGATCCTTATTTTTCTACTTGCATTTTTTTACGTGCTTTTGAACTGCTAGGTTGGCAGAAGGTGGGACAAGTAATGGGAGCTCACCCCATTATGCGGCACTAGGGATTCGAACCACTGAACTGCCGACCTTTCGATCGACAAGCTCAGCGTCTTAGCCACTGAGCCACCGCGTCCCTGTACTGGGTGGTTTACAATAACATAAACAGTAGGATAAAACAATTACAAAATTAAAACATTAGGGCATCAGACATTCAAAGTTAAAACATTAAAATTAATATTAAAACAATGAAAAAGAACTAATGTGTAAACTGGTAGAGATGGGGTCTTCCGGTAATCTATTAACTACCTCCAAAATACAACATCCCTTTTGGGGATATCAAAGTGAGGTTTTCAGACTCAAGAAGGTGGGGATGTATCTCATTTCAAAGGTGATGATAGTCCAAATGCAGGAGCCATGGCAACAAAGACTCTTTTCCTGGATGCCACCAGCTACAATTTCTTGGCCGGTGGGATCCAGACCATGCTCTTTCTTCCAGAGCAAGTGGGACGGGCTAATATCATTGGGATGAGATGGTTCTTTAGGTAACCTGGAGGAATTTATTTTTCTTCCTACTGTTGGAAGAAATATCCATCTGGTTCAGTTCCAAGCAGGGAGAAAGACACTGGAAACAGGGAAGCTGATTGGAAAGATGGTTTAATAAAGCAGAACCATCAAGCACATGGTCCTGGTGCAGTTGAACACATGGAGTGAATAGTGAGGGTTATTTATACCCTCTCTTGGGCCATGCTCTTGAGCTTCCTGTTCCTGTGCAAGAAATGTATTCTGTTGGCTGTAGTCAGACTCCCATGGGGCCATGTGGGGTCAAGTTTGTCTGAATCAAGTTTGGTTGAAGCCTGGAGGGTGATGCAATGTCTCCAGGTGATTTTGCAATGCAGTGAGTTCTGTTGATAGATAATCCTATTATATCCTGGAGGGTCATGTCTTAATCCCATCACCCTGGAGCTGAAGGTCTTTTGTCTTGTAGATAGGCTGGCCCAGTCCTTCATAATAGGCACCAAATATCTGCAGGGGGCAGGGAGCTGAAACTCTGAGTTTCTGTCTCCCTTAAGATTTCTCTTTTAGGGGAAATATATTATTCTGCCTTTTTAATACTTCCTAAAATATTTCATTCTTCTAGGAGAGGTGGGTGCTAACTTTCTACACTATTCAAAATATCCCTTTGTGGCCTTGAATAAAAAAACAATAACTTAAACATCCTCCATAGAAAGTTATAACTTAAAGCTCTTAACACTTCTTCGTGATACATGGAAGGGTAAGATTGGGTAAGATTCAGGGGTGAAATGCTCCCGGTTCGGACTGGCTCGCGCGAGTAGGTAGCGATGGCAGCGGGCAGTTCGGAGAACCGGTAGCAAAAATCCCTGCCCCTGCCCAGCTGAGCCCCGCGATCATCAGAGCCTTTTTTTTCCCCTTTTAAATGGCTCTGACCAGCCAAGCTCTGACATCCCAGCTGAATTGCCTGATAATCAGGCAACTCAGCTTGGATCCCAGAGCCATGTAAAATGCTTGGATTCCAGAGCCATGTAAAAGAAAAAAAGTTTCTTTTTTTCTCCCCTTCCCCCCGCCCCAGCCTCCAGCTTGCTTACCTTAGCTGCTGATCGCAGGATGATCACAATCCATGCAAGCAACTGACTCTCCTTGCCTGCAATCAAGCTCATCGGTGAGCAGCTCTTTCTACCTTCCTGCCTGCCTTCCTGCCTAGACTTGTGGACTTCAACTGGCTGGCTGAGGAATTCTGGGAGTTGAAGTCCACAAGTCTTAAAGTTGCCAAGGTTGGAGATCCCTGTTCTATTGGGTAAGTTTTTTTCCCCTTTGGGAGCTTTAAAAAAAATAGTTAATTGGTTTTTTTTTTAAAGTTGTTCTTTTTTTAGACCTAGCCATTTAAAGTTTAGGAAGTTTTAAATTTAGCTGCTTTTATATAAAAATAAAAATAAATTAAAATAAAATAATATTTGTGCAGCTTTCTGAGATTTAGTGTGTTTCTGTAGTGTTTCACTCTAACTACACAAACACACAAAATCTCACAAAGTTGTATGTGGAATTTTGTGTGTGTAAAGTGTGAAAGTTGGTTTTTTGGGCTTTTTGTGGCTGTGTGAGGTTCCTGCTTGTTGCAGGGGCCATTTTGGGTCTAGCACAGCTGCTTTTACATTGTGGGTGAGCCAGTTGTATTGTGTTGTGTTGTGTGTATGTAAAGTGTGAAAGTTATATTTTTGGGCTTTTTGTGGCTGTGTGAAGTTCCTGCTTGTTGCAGGGCCATTTTGAGTCTAGCACAACTGCTTTTACATTGTGGGTGAGCCAGTTGTGTTGTGTTGTGTTTTGTAGGTTAAAAAAGGACAAAGAAGTGACATTGACTTGGCCATGCCCACCCAGTCACCTTACCACCAAGCCCCGCCCACTAATTAAGCCACGCCTACAGAACAGGTAGCAAAAAAATTTAGATTTTACTCCTGGTAAGATTTGATAAGATATGGAAGGGTGGCTGTCTCTGGACTTTTTCTCAAGAAAATATCAGCTTCAGAGATCACAGTCATGATGTAGTGGAATGGAAGGACTAAAAAACATTCCCAGGCCAGTCAGAGACAGCTTTATTGCGCAAGGTTCAGAGCCAGATTTGTACCTGAAGCTTTGAACAAAGAAAGAACTCTGATACAATGGTTTTTATACATTTCTAAGACAAAGGATTCAGTGAGATCATACATTTTCCATATATGGTTAATCATGAGATCATACATCCGATTTTCCTTCTATGGTTACATACACTGAATAAAAAATTCATCTAATTACTTAAAGCATTAATCTTAGTTTACAAAATTATCTTAGCCACACAACTTTTCTTAAGTGCTCAGAGTCGCTAATGGGAGAGTTACTACTGTCCTTGGGTAAATTCACTGGATTAAGTAACTCTTTGTAACATATAGGTTAAGGTGACCAGATTTTAACATTGGTAAAGAGGGACATTGTGGGCGTGGCTTATTTTGTGGGCATGGCTAGCTGGTCATGTGACTGGGTGGGTGTGGCTAGCTGGTCATGTGACCGGGTGGCCATGGCTATGCGTATAGGGTAAGGTGAACAGATTTTAACATTGGTAAGAAGGACACCATTGTGGGCGTGACTTATTGTGTGGGCGTGGCTTGGAGGCCATGTGACTGGGTGGGCGTGGCTAGCTGGTCATGTGACCGGGTGGCCATGGCTATGTGTATAGGGACTACTCAGAGGGCTGAAAAGTCATTTCTGACAGGTCCTCGCACTTTTGACTGGTCCTCACACTTATGACCATCCTCACATTTATGCCCGTGCAGTATTCTTAACAACCATGTCACTCATTTCACAACTGCTTCTCTTCACCATGATGACAAGATAGGGCAAAAATGTAAAATGTGAGGACAGTCGTAAGTTCGAGGACTGGTCAAAAGTGTGAGGACCAGTCAAAAATAACTTTTTCAGCCCTCTGAGTAGTCCATATGCACAAAAGGACTAACCAGAGGGCTGAAAAAAGTCATTTCTGACAGGTCCTCGCACTTTTGACTGGTCCTCACATTTATGACCATCCTCACATTTATGCCCGTGCAGCATTCTTAACAACCATGTCACTCATTTCACAACTGCTTCTCTTCACCATGATGACAAGATAGGGCAAAAATGTAAAATGTGAGGACAGTCGTAAGTTCGAGGACTGGTCAAAAGTGTGAGGACCAGTCAAAAATAACTTTTTCAGCCCTCTGAGTAGTCCATATGCATTAAAGGATACAGCAATAGAGAGGGATGAAGGAATGGAAATTAGAGTAGGAGTGAGGGTAAGAGAGGGAGGAAGAGAGGAGGAGAAGGAGAAAGGAAGAGGAAGTAGGGAGGAGAAAAAGAGGATGGGGGGAAGAGAAAGTAAGAAGGAAAGAAAAGAGAGTGGTGGTAGGTTTGAGGAGAAAGATTGCTGTACAATAAAAAAGATGAAAGGGAAGAAAGCCAACCCCAAGCAAATATAAAGATATTAAGATTAAGAATGAATTGTTAAACTTTAAAGAATAAAAGAGAACAAATATGAATAAATAGCAATAATTAGAAACACACATACAAACATGCAATGTATTTTCTTTGAACAGAATATTTGGCTGGTTCACAAATTTAAACAGCGTTTAGTCATTTCAATTAAATTTACAATTTCTATATTTCCTTTTTGCCATATTTATTCCTCATCTATTTTTTTAAAAAAACAATATTACCCTTCATCCTTATCTCTAATCTTAATCAAATTCAATTTTTCCCTTCTATTCTATATTATACCCCTTCCCATTGTCATCTATTTTTATATCCATCCTCACATTGGTTAATTATGTAATTATGTAATACAGTTGTTTAATACAAATTCAACATTTTAATATAAATCAATTAGTTATATAACTATCTTTTTTGTATATTAATCAATATGAACATGAATATTCCAATTATTTCCATGCAATCCAATTTCTTACAAATCAATTAATTATATTTACCAATAATAATAAACCAAATAATTTCCCCCATATATTCCTCCAAACCACAACTTAACCATTTCTGCTTTCAACACAATATACAATTATTAATAGTATCTCAATTATTACAATTCCCTAGTTAAATAGAGCTTTTTTTCTTTTGTGTTTTAAAATCTTGAACTCTCCTCTTTTGCCCAAAATTTCCCATTGTTTGCAGTTTTGTACCTACCTTTTTTGGTGAGGAAAAAGAAAAAGAAAAAGAAAGAAATCTCTCTCTGCCTCATTTTGTCATGTTGCAGGTTTAGTTTCGCTTTCGCCTTTGTTTTCAGTATAGCTAGGGGGGGGGAAATCTGCTCCAGGAACTTTTTGCAGCTAATTAATCTAGCGGAAGCTGTTAACAGGGGCTGTTTTTTCTATTTTTGCAGGCATGGGTCTATTCATTTTTTTTAACACTGATCAGCTGTAGGTCGGCCCTTTGAAGCCCCGCGGCAAGAGTTTAAAGAGTTTTTTTTCCCTCTAGCCATCAGCGGGGATTCAGGAGGCAGAATGAAAAATCGGGACTTTTTTAAAACGCCGCGGGACGCGGGACAAATTGCTCAAAAGCGGGACTGTCCCGCCAAAAGCGGGACGTCTGGTCACCTTAATATAGGTCTTTGTGTCATTCACAGTCAGGCCACTCAGATGTTTTTCCATATAGCAGTCCTTTCCGTGACATCTAGGTCTCAGAAGATATATTACCACTTAAAGGGGTTTAACTGTTTGTTAATGTAATTTCCAACAAGCACTTTCCTCTCTTATAATAATGTGAATAGATAGGGTCTCTCAGAGTTCATGTATCCAAGCACATCTTCCCCTTATAATAATGTGAATAGAGAGGGTTCCCCAGAGCCCATATATCTGACTCTGTATGATTCCTATTTTATTCACATTATTTCTTTTATCTACATTATTCTTTATTTGCTATTTACCTCAGTGAGCCTTTTCAGTTATGGCCCCACTTTCTTTCATTTCCCCTGAAATTAAATTGGCCTACATCCTGTTGGTGTTTTTGAAAGCCATCAAATCATAGTTATTCCAGAGATTATCAAGAGCAGAAACCTTGAGAGGCAAATCCTCCTGTCTTGTTCTTTGTCTGATGTCTGGTGATTCCTCACTGCTATGGTTGTGGTTCCGATTGTTTTGTAGGTTAAATCTTTTTAAATTTTTAAAAATCTTATTGCTTTTAAATCTTAGTGCTTCTATAGGGGGGGAATATAAGTCATTCAGAGGCCTCTTACCTTGAAACAGCATATAAACCTTAATAAAAAATTGGTTAGGAAATGCTTTAAGACAGCTCTTCTCAATTTCATTTCCTCCAGGTCCACCAAATTATCAGGAATTCTAGTAGATGCAGCCAACAATTTGAAGGAGATTTGTTCAGAAGTACATTCCCAGACATCTGATTAGAAACCTAAACTTATACACCTCTGTGTAGAGACATGGATTACGTCTTTTTATAAAATCATATAAAAAGATGGCCAGCCTTGCTATCAGAATGATTTGTGAAATACAGTCACATGTTAAGGCCAGTTTGTTGGCATGCAAAGCAAATAAACAAACAAACTACATTGGCTAGTAACACAACCAGAATATGCATGTTATTTTCCCTTTCCATATAGCTGAGCTAGCTCAGATGTTCTTAATATTATATCCCCAGTTGTGCAGGTCCAACTCCCATAATACCCAGCCACAGTGGTGAAATCTAAAATTTGTTACTACCGGTTCTGTGGGCGTGGCTTGGTGAGGGGGGGTAATGTGACTGGGTGGGCTTGGCCAATTTTATTTTTTTATTTTTACTTTTAAAACCATTTTTTCTACAACCTCTTCGGAGAAGGTTGTAAAAAAATGCTTTCAAAAGGCTCTGACGATCTCAGCTGAGTTGCCTGATCAGCAGAGGCTTTTTAAAAAAGCCTCGGCTGATCAGACAACTCAGCTTGGATTGTCAGAGGCATTTAAAAGAAAAAAAGGGTTTTTTTTCTTTTAAAAGCCTTTGCGATCCCAGCTGAGCCGCACGATCATCAGAGGCTTTTTTTTTAACTTTTAAAAGCATTTTTTTCGGTTGAAGAAGTTGTAGAAAAAATGCTTTTAAAAGTAAAAAAAAAAGCCTCTGATGATTGTGCGGCTCAGCTGGGCATGGGGGCGGGGGCAGGGATTTTTGCTACCGGTTCTCCGAACCAACCGCCTCCATCACTACCGGATCGGGCGATCCGATCCAAACCGGGAGCATTTTACCCCTGCCCAGCCAGTGTGACTGGGCTAACTATACTGTATACCATCTCAAGGAATTTTGGAGTCCTAAGGCTTTGTTTTATTTTGTTTCAGCTTGATTTATTCTTTTGTAAAAACATATTGGTTTCATTATTTTTAAAACTTTGGTTATTAGGCAGATGTAGGTTACGTTAACATGTCTGTAATGACAAGAATTCAGATCAAATGAATTGGTACTCTTATCAATGAAATATACATTTTCACACTAATTTCTATAAATCCTAGTTTAATTCAAAAATGCTGATGAAACTGCTAGTTCAAATGGGGAAAAAACATTGAAAATAACACATTTCTGAGTATGTCTTATGGGTTTCTGAAGAAAAAAATTGCATTGCATTTGAAGACAAAGTTGTGATAAAGTCTGTCTTCATCCTGTGCACAAGGTAGTTTTCACAAGCTATTTCTCCACTTGTAACTTAAAGTAACTCCGCAACATCACCAACCACTGATCAAATAATAGACAATCTAACCTCATTATTATTATTTTTGCCACAAAAATAGTTGAATGACTGTAGAAAGTGCTGTAAATTGCTAGTGGAGAAATAATCACTGGCACCAATTCCACTGGGGTGAAGGTTAAGTGGAAGGTGTTTTTGTGCCCAGTAGATCCTTGGAAATGATCTCTACTGCACTCCACAAATGAGGCACATCAGGCCAATGTACGTGATTTGAGCCAGAGATATGAAATACTGCATTTCAGAACTTTGAAAATTTTGTCCTCTAATAAATAGGTTTCCCCCCTCCCCAAGAAAAAAATTGTTTTAAACTTCCCTATTTTTTTCAGAGTTGAATATTCTGTTGTTTCTATGGTTCTCCAAGAACTGGGGTTTTGCTGTTTGTTTTGCAAAATAAAAAAAAGGATGAAAAATAGAATGTTGCAGAGAAAGATGACTTGAGATCATGAAACAGACAGTTGTATGGAAAGCCCCCCGTTTACTGAACAGAAATTTTTCCTCCATTGAATTGTTGGGGTGGGGGTTGCAGTAAACCACTAAATCTTCCTCAATGCTATAACTCAAGAATTACACATAACAATGGAAATCTTCAGTTGTGACAACACTTCTCCCTTTCTCTCTCTCTCAAAATGGGAAATTGTTGCAGGAAATACAGAAGATCATATGCATCATTTCATAATAGAAAGCCAGATTCCACAAACGTGGCTGGCAGTTATTCAAGTGATGACAACTTGGAGGTGGAGAGAGAGCTAGAATACACAAGCAAAATTAAGAAATATATACTAAGCCATGTTAATTATAGACTCATGGAAACCATGCTCAGATTGCAAAGGTTCATGAGAAAGTATTGTGAAGGAAGGGACACTGGAGGAGCAATGGGGGAAAATTTTGGCCAAAGCTTCCCCAAAGAGAGGCCTAGAGTAAGAGACTGTGCTGTCCCAAGCTCAATGGGGAAGAGGTTCAGGATAGCCACATCCTAGAAAGGGCACCAGGATAGATCTGCTAGATTAGAAGGTTAAAGCTTTAAGAGGAGGAGGAGGAGGAGGAGGAGGAGGAAGAGGAGGAGGAAAGAAGAAGAAGAAGAAGAAGAAGAAGAAGAAGAAGAAGAAGACTTCTACAATATGACTAGTTGCGTTACTGCAGAATACAAGGACTGTAGGTTTTTGCTGCACCAGATACATTTTTATATATCTCTTTGGGGAGACAGCACTGGAAATGCATGTTGTTTCTAAATATCTGATTATTTCTAAACATACAGATGCCTCATGAAAGAAAGAAAGAAAGAAAATTATTCCAGAGCAAAAACATCATCCTCGGAACTCCTATTTCAATCTTGTTGGCTTGTCCCTGTCCAAAGCAGACCTAACAGATCAGTTCTCCACCTCCTTTGTTCCCTACTGGTGGGCGTGAGTTGACCACATAAATGGCTGAGGTGAGCTGCTGCCTTGATCGCTCATTAGAGCCCATAGTTAAATTTGGAAAGAAGATTGCTATTACCAGGGTACCATGGAAACAAACCTCTCTGCTAATGGAGGACACTCCCTCTTTCTCCCTGATTTGGGAGGGGAGTGAATGGGGGAACAGTGAAAAAAAAGCATGGGGGAGAGAGAAACAATCTGGGGGGGAATAATGTAGCAAGGAATGTGTGTGTGTGTTTTTTGTACAGGTCTATACAAAAGACATCAAAGAACTGTTCCGTATTTCCTAGTGACTTGGAAAGTCACTTGGAACTTATGTAAACAGTTTTTATTTAGAACTGAAAAGCACACTGATAGCGATACATGCGCTTAATGAATGCTTCTTGGAAAAATAAAAATACTTTTCCTTTTTTATCTATTTATTTGCTACAATTCATCTTGCATATAGGACAAATTTTATTTTAAATACATCAAAAAGGAGGCTAAGAATACTGTGGCTTTGATTGGATGAATCAATAAATTACTGGTATCAAACTTAGAGTATTTATTGAAGGAGGCATTGGGGGAGAAAATTCTCAAATGCTGTTGATTCACCTGAATACTTCAATAGAACAAATGAAGTGCATACATTTCATACATCTCAATGCTGGGAGCCTTTTCAGGGCACAAGAACAAAGATTCGATGCTATTGTCTGAAGTGTCATTTTCTGCAATACAGGCTAAATGGTAGGTTTTCTGGTATGGACAGTACAAAACTTATATATACAAATACATCTTATTGTATACGATGCCAAAAATATTCTGTCTAGGAAGCATGAAGAAAAAGTAAGGTTTATGACAACCAGTCTGCTAAAGATCTATGAGTAATGTGCAAAGTAATTCAATCTTAGAATTTGTTTCAAGAAAATTCTACTGCTTCTTGTGCAGACTTTATTATGTTCTTTCTAGATCTTTTTATCCTTTTATTATTTTTTATAAATAACTTAGGTTGGAATACATACCCAATACTTTTTCCTACTCCTATTTTCCCCACAACAACCCTGTAAAATGAGTTGGGCTAAACATGAGTGACTGGCCCAAGGTAACTCAGCTAGATTTTGTGCCTAGAATTCCCAGTCTCTTGGTTTCTAGCCTGGTGCCTTAATTAATAGACCAAACTGGCATATTTGATATTTAATGAAAGTTTGATATTTCAGTATAACTTTGATAAGTCATCCAAAGTGTATTTAAAAAAACCTTTTAGTTTTCCAAAAGATTTGTATTATTCATTTTAGGCCTTTCCATTTATATGCTTTCTTAACTACTTCCTTTCCTTCGATCGCATCACCACTTTTCTTTATTCTTCCATGGCCCCTGTTGATTCTACATCTGCCATAACAATTCCTCATTTTCTCTTTTTTTCTGCGTTGGCACAAGTATTCAAATTTTCCAATAGATAAAAAAAAATAGCAATGGCATTTCTCCTCAATACACTGATATTATATTATAGGAGATATCTTGGGCCAAGAGAGGAGTAGAAGATCAATTTTGGGGGAAAGTTATTAAAATCTGGGAGAAAAACAACAATTTTGAAAGACGGGTGAAAATCTCTCAGTCAGTTTGAACATATTTAGCAGCTCAGTGAAGCACACAAAGTAGAAAATGTACTTTGTGGCATCTCCAGGTGGGTTTGAAAAAGATAATTTTGTTAAGCAGTGGACAGTTGCAGCCATTACTTTATCCAATTGAGAGTAAACAATACTGAGTTAGATAAATCAATGCAGCTAGACCTTTATAATGCTTCATTTAACCTGTTAAAGAATATTCTAAGATCCCAAATAAAGCCAAGCTTTGGGGATTTGAGATAATCAGACCGGAGCATCAAGGGGCAATTGGAGAGTACATGCTGATAGTCCTTCTATATCTGATCTAGATTTAATTTCACATCTGGATTAATTTGAATCTGCAAAAGACTACAAAACAAAAGAAGAAGAAAAGATTCTTATCTGCCAATAATACACAATCAGCTATATGATTGTTCAAGCCAGTTTAATGAGATTAAGGCTATGTTTTATTTTCCCTTTTGCATTCCATTAAAAAAACAAATAGGTTCCATGGTATTCATGTCAGTACAGAATCAAATATTTAAATTATTTCATTTTTAAATACTTACTATTGCTCTATCTTACTTTTAATGCCATAAGCAACATTTTTAGCATTCCTATTTTGCAAGGTAAATTGAGTTTTTACTCTTGAATAGAAGAAAGAAACAGTTTGGCACACAGAATAAATGATTATGAGAAGTCGTGGAAAAGAAAAACATTGCATAATCTTTGAATTACTGCAGTAGGAATTTGCTATGTTGAAGCCAAGCAGTATGTCATCTTTCAAAAATTCATTATATGGAATTCTCTTTTCTAACCATCCATTGAAATTGCCACATATCAACATACCATACTTGTGTTCCATTCAGTTAACTTATTTATTTTCCATTAAAATTGCACACCTATTGTTCCATTAAATCAGAAGGAGGAGGGATGAGATCTCTTGGGTTCAACTGAGCAACAAGACAGACATCATAACTGTCGTGCATGAGGGCTTTGATTGCTACAACATTCCAATTATTTTCCCAAGTGTCCAGCTCTAGGATCTCTTTGGTGATAACTTCATGCCGAGCTGAAATAAAAAAAGAATAAGGCTGGAGTATAAATCAGATGAGTTCAGATAAAAGTCAGCAAAGGAGTCTAGAAATTCAGTTCTGTCTGTAAGCAACATTTCAAAAATAATTTGGTGCTGTATTTAGATGAAAAAGAGAGACGGCTATGGTTAAAGCCCAGTGCCCTGCCTCTCCTGGAGTATTTCTCTTTGGAAGAAGGCATCATCCAAGGCAGGCATGATTCCTCACTTGATATTACGAAATATACAGGTATGTATAAAATTTCTATAAAATAGAAATTCTATTCTGTGTTGATTAGGTGGACTTCCATAGGCCATTCCCCTCCACTGTCCACTCATCTGGCAACACAAAATAACGCGCTCATAATATTTGTTATCCTGATGGCCAATCCCTATCCTTCCTGTAGTGCATCTGTCTTAACTCACTGCCAAATAGGGGAGTTGTCTCGATCTGGGAGCACAGTATTTGTATCATCCTAGACGTGTTTCTTTGCTAGATTTACATCCTGCCTTTTCTCCAGGAGCTCAAACAATGTAATAGCATTTCTTGCACACATTTTGCCCAGAATTACAACTTTGCCAGACAGATTGGGCTGAAAAAGAACAATTGGTCCAAAATTACAGAGGAAGTTTTAATGGCTGTAATGGATTCCTTCACTACCCCTAGATCTCCATCTGGTTTTGCTGCCCTTCCCCCTTCAGCAGATCACCAGCCAGTGTGAAAAACATCCACCAATTTGGGCATCACAATAGGAATGGGATCATTTTATTAAACTGGTTTATTTTCCCTTTTCCTCACTTCCAACTTGGATATTGCACAAGTTACATTTATGTAAAATAAAGTTATCCATAGGGAAATATCCAGAAAGTAATAGCCTCTCTCAGAGAAGAGAGAGATGGACCCTAACTAAATCAGCCGTGTAGACCCAGAAACTGAACTCTGACCAGCTGCTGGGCAACCATGTTGACTTAAAACTGCAAGTAATAAACAACAACAGCCCAATTCAGTATTTCTCATTATTTTCCACCCACTGCTACGAAGAAAAGCAGGAGTGCTGCATCTTATAGTAAAGATAACTTTTTCAAAAATATTGTAAAAGTGGATTAGCACAAAGGCTAAACTTCTTCCCCAGTGGGAAGTCTATTTTTCTTCCTGTATGCTGTTGAAAATTTGTAGTAAAAAACAGATGACAGATATGAAAGTACTTCAAGAAACAAAGTGCTCAGAGAGGACAAAAGCTGGGAAGGAAATGGCTGCAGTGGAGGCTGGCTAGTGATTGGGTGGAGGGCCATGCCCAATTTCCCCAACACTTCCAAAACATGTATACTCTGATCACAGCCACTGATGGTTTTCTGACTTCACCTCTGAGGTGATGGGCGGGAAAGTATTTATACTTGGGGCTACCCCTGGAGGGTATCAGAATAAGTGAGAAAATACTATTAAACCTTACAGCTCACGAAGTCATAGCATTGCTTGACTCATGGACTGGAGATGAGACAACATAATCGGGTCATGGGGGAAATTTTGTGCTATTAAAGCATGATTTCTTTTTATTTATTTAGTTATGTTTCTTCAATTTATATCCTCCCAGGAGCTCATAGTGGTCTACATAGCATCCACACTTTCACTACACTTATGGTCCCCACAATTCTTTGATACAGTTGTACTAAGAGACAGCAATTATCCCAGTGAACCTCCACAGCTAAGGGGTGACTTGAACATGGATCTCCCTGGCCATGCTCTAGTACTTTCACTAGGGGATGACACTGCCTACAAATCATGGCTAAGTGAAAGGTAAGAAGAGCTTTAGGAGTCTTCTGTCAGTCATATTAAAGCAAAGAAGAAATTTCATTAAGACTTTTAAAGCACATCTTTGTATCTTTGTTTTTATGCATCACACTTCCCAACATGCCCTGAAAGTTTTAAAAACAGAGGAGGACAACACAAAACACAATTAAGATGAATGACCTAGTACTCAGAGCATTTGGAAAGCTACCATATTTTTCGGACTATAAGATGCACCAGTGTATAAGACGCACCAAGATTTCAAAGAGGTAAGTAAGAAAAAAAAAGATTTTGCCCTCCCTGGCCCTCAAGAGCACTCTGCAAGCCTCCCAAACCCTCTGCATGCCCCGTTTTTTTTTGCAAAAACAGGCGAAAAATGGACTGTTTTTCGCCCATTTTTGCAAAAAAATGAGGCGCGCAGAGGATTTGGGAGACTTGCAGAGTGTTCCTGGGGGCTGGGGGAGGGCAAAAACACCTCCATTTTTGCAAAAAACGGGCGAAAAACGGGCATGTTGTTTGCAAAAATAAACAAGCAGGGTGGGGCTTCAGGAGATCAAAAATGGCTGTATTTGGTGTATAAGACGCACCAACATTTCCACCCTCCTTTAGGTTCATCTTATACTCCAAAAAATACGGTAAGTGGCAAAAGATAGCAAATCTATAGAAAAGGGTTAATATGGAAAGACAACTTGAAACAAAGTTGCAGTTCTGTAATATAAATGTATTTTATATGTACTTGATATGACATTTTATCTTTTTTGTGTTTAATAAAGTTTTTTTTTAAAAAAAGGGAAAGACAACTTGAAACAAAGTTGCAGTTCTGTAATTAAAAAATGTTTGCATTTGTCCTCCAAATGGATGTATTTATTTTCATACTCACTTATAAATATTGTTTGCAAGTTAAGTCATCATCTAACATTAGTCATATGTATAGTAATGAAACAAATATGATGTTATATTTACTACATGTAAAATTCCTGAGTTCCTTAACTATACCACAAGAAAAATCTAGTTCATGTTTCTCAAGAAAGATTCCCTCTGAATGTGGTTGTCTTGTCATTCTGACTATATTTTTGTATCTTTTTAACTGTTTTTCCACAGTAGGTTGTTCAGCTTTGTACACTGTAAT
This sequence comes from Arizona elegans, assembly GCA_022577455.1. Taxonomy (NCBI): domain Eukaryota; kingdom Metazoa; phylum Chordata; class Lepidosauria; order Squamata; family Colubridae; genus Arizona; species Arizona elegans. The sequence continues at coordinate 116,392,516 of JAKOOJ010000003.1, forward strand.
TAAATTGTTTCTTTTAGGAGAACTTCAAGAAATGGAAACATGAAAAAAAAGTGTGACTGCGGCTAAGATTAATAACTTTGTAGAAAGCAGCAAACCACACAGAACTGAAGCAATGAGAATATTAGTATTAGACTTGGTGCAGAGTCGAAAAAGTTATTTGGCTTCATTATGATGGCATTTAAATGTTCTGATCATCTTACAATTTTTATTTTATTGTTAAAGGCTCTTTCATACATGGGGCTACATTACTTTAAATTCACTTCAAATGTAATTTTAGAATTTTACACTGTTAAACATCTATTCAATTTATTTTCAAATTTCTGTCCAGAAATAACAGCAAGGAAACAATAGAGGCTATGCATGTTTTTAGGGCAAATAAGAAAACGCCCTTCAGGCTTCAGGAAATGCTTTAAAGCAAACAGCAGTTTAATTCCTCTCTTGTAAGTTTCCCTGTTTGGAACAAGTAATGAATGTAGAAGAAGCAGTTCCATTCAAGCAAGCCTACAAAATCAAAGCCAAGACTTCACAATAAGTGGCTTTTAACGAAGGCTGTAAAACTGTGCAGTAACTGAACCATCAAACAAGACAGAATTTTGGTTCAGAATCCCTTTTTTTCTTCTTGTAAAGATGGAGAAATGGAAGAATTGTTGATTTGAGCTTTCTGAAACCTTTTACAAAACATCAAGTTCTTTGCTGTAAATGAGAAGTTGCTTTCATTTCCCCTATTTGTTCCTTTTTCTTTTTAATGTTTCCCCCCCAACCAATGAAAACCTTGAGGCTGAATGTTTCTTACTGTTAAGAGAAATAGATAATTTTCCATTTTTTTCTAAACACACTGTGGGATCTCTAAATACTCTTATTGAATCTTGAAAGCCTGTAGGGCGAGAAGGAACAAAACTATAACTCAAACCTTGTTCACATCTTATTGAACTATATAGTTACCTTTGTGTTTTGTCCCAATTCAAGAACTAGGCTTCTGATTGACGCACACTTCCATTATCAGTCTGGACATAGTTTTGACAAAACTTTGTATCATAAAACTGTTTTTATGTAAGCAAAATTGATAATTTCTTGTCAGCTTCATTCTCAAGGTTTAAATCATGGAGATAATCATGCTTTGTTTGTTGTTTTCTTCTTTATCCTTTATGGAGGAGCTCCTGCTGGATCTTTTTCTTGATGAAGGCCCACCTGGGATAACCACACATCCCAAGGGCTTCCTTGATGTAATTATTGAAAGAGGGGTTTGAAAGAGGAGTAAAAGAGGCCATCACTGGCTCTTAAATTTAAGAGCCCTCTCTCAACAGAGGGGAAGGGATATGACACCTGTTGCATATCCAGGAAGTTGAAGGGTTCTGATTGGCTGTTAGAATGCTGTTGTTCTTATTGGTTGTTTCGTTGACAGCTCTGCTGTATAAGGAGCTATATAGCGCGGGATGTTGATTCTGAGGTAATTGCCTTGTTACTGAATAAAGTGCTGTTGATTACAAGCCGAGTCCGGCCTGTCAGTTATCTGACTGGGATGAAATAGTGGCGACGAAGGTGGTCGGAACCTGTGAAGGTGTCAGTGAGTGATTCTGTTCTACCCCTTGCTGGCCAGCAGATTGTGCGGGCTGATTACATAGCACAGGGAGAGGCAAATGGCGGCTTCACATCATTTCGCTCCTTTCAATCCAGCGACAGAGTCTTGGGAGGCGTTTGTAGCCCGATTTGATTGCTTCCTGATTGCCAATGACTACCGTGAATTGTCTAGCGAAAGAAAACGGGCATACTTTCTAAGCTTCTGTGGGCCTGAAATGTATGAGACTGCAATGACTCTAATGGCTCCTCAGTCTGTGCATGCGGGGACCTGGGAGGATTTCATGGCCAAGTTAAAAAAACATTATGCTCCCGCCCCATCCAGAATTGCCCACCGTCAACATTTTTATCATCGGGACCAAGCTGAGGGGGAGTCCATTAGCCAATATGTGGCAGCCCTGCGTAAAAAGCGGCTAGGCATTGTCAATTTGTGGACTTAGACGATTACCTGTTAGATCGATTGGTTAGTGGCGTGAGAGATGAGAACCTTAAAAGACGCTTAATTGCCAAACCAGAGCTGTCTTTCCAGGAAGCTCTGGATGAAGCCTGTGCTGCTGAACTAGCCTCTCTCTCATTGGCGGATTTGCCCAGGGGTCACTGTCAACCCGTGAACAAAAGTGAACCAGTGCATTTTAACAAGGCAGAATCCAGTGACGACGACTTTCCCGGGCCGGACAGCAAGGTGGATCGCATCGTGGAAGCACAGCGTACTGTGAAACAAGCGCAAGGAGACTGCCGGAGCTGCGGGGGTCGTCACCTCAGATCCGTGTGCCGTTTCAAAGGAGCAACCTGCCACCGGTGTGGACGTCTGGGCCACATCGCGCGGGTGTGCAGGTCACTAAAACTGGCGGAGCTGCCAAAACCCTCCAAGGGGGATAGATGGGGCCCTAGCAGACGGGGCACGACAAAATGACACCACGGGATGGGGCCGTGAGCCTGGTGGAGTTAACTGGGTGCATCTAGGGGTGGCTACTCACCCTAAAATTAACTTATCTGTCAATATTGAGGGCTCTCCATGCCTTATGGAAGTGGACACGGGATCGGCCAATTCTATCGTGTCTTGGAGCACGATTAAGCGGTTGGTGCCTCATATCGCTAAACGCCGCCTGAACCCCTGTCACCTGAAATTAAGAGACTATCAGGGAAACGAAATATCCGTAGTGGGGAGTGGACAATTCCGGGTTCAATTTAAAGATTTTGCTGGTCGGCTACTATTGGTCGTAGTAGAGGCCCCATTGCCGAGTTTACTAGGTTTAAATTGGTTCCAGGCATTGGGGCTCCAGATCCAAGGGGTGAATGCTATACGTCCATCAGATTTGGATACGCTTGTGCAGGAATTTCCTACAGTTTTCGATGGCAAGTTAGGCTGCTACAAGGGCACCCCTGTCTCGTTTAGCCTGGATCCACGCATTCCCCCCCCCCGCCATTTGAAACCTCGATGGGTTCCTTTTGCACTGCGGGAGAGGATGGATGCAGAATTGGATAAACTGATTGCACAAGGGGTGTTAGAGCCTGTGGAATTTGCCAGTTGGGAGACACCTATTGTAACACCTATTAAACAGGACGGCTCAGTCCGCATCTGTGCAGACTACCGGGCGACCTTGAATAAGGCTCTCCATGGTCACGCTTATCCAGTACCTGTGGTGCAGCATCTGTTGCACTCCCTGGGCCAGGGGTAGGTCTTTGCCAAGCTTGACCTGGCCCAGGCATACCAACAGTTACAAGTTGATGACCAGACTGCTGAAGCACAGACTATTGTGACCCACCGGGGGGCGTTCTGGTGTCGCCGGTTGCAGTTTGGGGTTAGTGTTGCCCCGGGGATTTTCCAGAGCATGATGGAACGGATGCTGCAGGGAATCCCTGGGGTCATCCCATATTTTGACGACGTGTTAGTTGCGGCAACTAGCACGCCTCAACTAATGGATAGATTGCGACAGGTTCTCCGGAAATTCAGCGACGCCGATCTCAAAGTCAACAAATCCAAATGTAAGATGGCGGTGCGGTAGGTGGAATTCTTGGGATTCCTAGTAGATAGTTCTGGGATTCACCCAACGGCGGCTAAAACAGCAGCTATTACGGATGCTCCAACCCCTAGTTGCAAAGCTGAGTTACAATCCTTCCTCGGCCTATTAAATTTTTACGCTGTATTTATTCCGCATAAAGCGACAATCGCAGAGCCACTCCACCGCCTGTTAGACCGAAAGGCAAGTTGGAAATGGGGTGCTAAGGAAGCAGCTGCGTTCCGCGCTGTGAAGTGCCTCCTGGTATCTAACGCAGTACTCACACAGTTCTCTGCCCACCTCCCATTAACGCTAGCTTGCGACGCATCCCAGTATGGGATGGGGGCGGTGTTAAGCCACAAATTGCCTTCAGGCCGGGAACTGCCCATTGCATATTTCTCTAAAACACTGGCCCCAGCTGAGCGGAATTATTCTCAGCTAGATAAGGAGGCCCTCACATTGGTGGCTGGGGTTAAACGTTTTCACCACTACCTGTACGGCCAGTCTTTTGTATTGTACACTGATCATAAGCCCCTATTGGGCATTCTTGCGGGTGACCGGCAAGCACCTCTGATTTTATCCCCCCGCATGACTCGCTACTCTGTATTCTTGGCATTGTACTCATACTCGTTGGTTCACCGCCCAAGAAAGGACATCGCCCACGCAGATGCCTTGAGCCGTTGCCCCGTCCCGGACCTTCTTTCTGATCCCGTTCCTGTTTCCACTGTGTTTCTAATTGAGGATTCGCCACTGTTGGTCACCGCGGCGGAAGTTGCCCGTCTCTCCGTGAAAGACTACATATTGTCCCAGGTGCTCGAGTGGATGGACAGGGGGTGGCCACAAGGACCATTCGCACCGGAATTCCAGCCCTACGCTACGAGGAGACTCGAACTGTCCACCCAGGCTGGCTGTTTGCTATGGGGACACTGGGTTGTGATTCCCCCGCCCCTTAGAAACTCATTGCTACGCCAATTGCATAGGGGACACCCGGGGGTGGTACGTATGAAAGCGTTGGGCCGGTGCTATATGTGGTGGCCACTCCTAGATCGGGATATCACAATGTGGGTCGATAACTGCCCACAGTGTCAGGAGCAAATGCCTATGCCAGCTAAAGAATATCCTGGGGAATGGGAGAAGCCAGGTGGGCCGTGGTCTCGCTTACACATTGATCTCACCGGCCCATTACAGGGCCAATCATTCGTGGTGGTGGCAGACACATTCTCCAAGTGGGTTGAGGTTGTCCCTATGCGCTCCACTACTGCAGAGGCCATCATTAAGGCGTTACACCGTATGTTCGTCACACATGGGTTGCCGGATGTGATTGTATCTGATAACGGGCCCTAATTTACAGCTGCTGAGTTCGAGGGATTCCTGGCACACCGGGGTGTCCAACACTATCTGATACCACCGTTCCATCTGTCTAGTAATGGATGTGCAGAACGCGCTGTAAGGTCGGCGAAGGAGGCCCTAAAGAAGATAGGTCAGGGCTCTTGGGATGACCGGGTGGAGGAGTTCCTAATGGCACAGCATACTACTCCTTGCCAATTAACGAATAAGAGCCCCGCCGAGCTTTTAATGGGCCGTAAGCTCCGCACGACCCTGGATAGGTTACACCCCACATATGGACATGGCTGTCCTTTAGATTCTTGCAGGAGGTTTAAACTCTTCCTCATAGGAGACTTAGTATATGCCAGGAAATATGGAGGCCTGCCTTTATGGGTGGCTGGGACAGTAGTCGGGATAGCGGGGCCACGTTCCTACTATATAGAGGTAGAGGAGGGGAGGACCTGGAAGCGGCATATAGACCAGTTGAGGGCACGAAAACTGCTATCAGACTACCAGAGTGGTGTGGACAACCAAAGTATCCGGAAAGACAGCACGGTTGCGGGGGCCGATACTCAGGATACTTTCAGAGCACCCTCCCCAACACATAGTGAATCAGGGGGTTTACCTGCACCGACTAGTAGTGGAGAGTCCAGGGAAGTTGGGGGTAGAAATAGGAGACATTCCGAGGACACTCAGGTACAGAGGGAGCAGTCAAAACCACCGCCAAATCTGGTGGAAGGGGTGGCACCCAGGCGATCCGGAAGGATTCGCCGACGGCCGGCATATTTGAGTGATTATGCATGCGATTGATGCCAGTGCATGCTGAAGCTTGGTGGGAAGGAATGTTGCATAACCAGGAAGTTGAAGGGTTCTGATTGGCTGTTAGAATGCTGTTGTTCTTATTGGTTGTTTCGTTGACAGCTCTGCTATATAAGGAGCTGTATAGCGCGGGATGTTGATTCTGAGGTAATTGCTTTGTTACTGAATAAAGTGCTGTTGATTACAAGCCGAGTCCGGCCTGTCAGTTATCCGACTGGGATGAAATAACACCACCTATCTCCTGCCTAGAATACAATCCTTTCAGCAGTTCCAAGAAGGTTCCACACCCATTTGCATTCTGATTCAAGTGACCCTGAAGCAGTGGTGGGATTCAAATAATTTAACAACCGGTTCTGTGCCCTAATGACCGGCTGGGTGGGCATGGCCATTGGGTGTGACAGGCAGCACTTGGCCTCATGCACTCCCCTGGGAGCAAAAACGGGCCACGGGGGGCATTTTGGGCCTAGGAGGCTTCCCTGAAGCCTCCTGGGAGTGAAAATGGATAAGGTGACCAGAGGTCCCGCTTTTGGCGGGACAGTCCCGATTTTTAGCAATTTGTCCCACGTCCCGCGGCGATTTAAAAAAGTCCTGATTTTTCATTCTGCCTCCTGAGTCCCCGCTGCCTCCTGAGTCCCAGCTGATGGCTAGAAGAAAAAAAAACTGTTTAAACTCTTGCTGTGGGGCTTCAAAGGGCCGCCCTACAGCTGTTCTGTGTTAAAAGAAAACAAATGAGTAGACCAATGCCTGCAAAAATAGAAAAAATAGCCCCTTACAGCTTCCGTGTAGGTTAATTAGCACGTTGATTAGCTCGGCTTCCCCACTCTCAGCTGATTTGCTCTCAGCTGTTTTGTGCAGGGCTCTTGCTGCTTGCTAAATTGCTCGAGCAGATTTTTTTTTCTCCTTGTGCAAACCAAGCTCAAAACGAAACTGAAAGTGAAACAGGCTGTTGGCTTGTTTGATGCAACATTGGAAAATTAGGCAGCAGATTTTTTTTCTTTTTCCTCACCCAAAAAGGTAGGTGCAAACAATGGGAAATTTAGGGCAAAAGAGGAGAGTTCAAGATTTTAAAACACAAAAGAAAAAAAGCTCTATTTAACTAGGGAATTGTAATAATTGAGATACTATTAATTGTATATTGTGTTGAAAGCAGAAATGGTTAAGTTGTGGTTTGGAGGAATATATGGGGGAAATTATTTGGTTTATTATTATTGGTAAATATAATTAATTGATTTGTAAGAAATTGGATTGCATGGAAATAATTGGAATGTTCATGTTCATATTGATTAATATACAAAAAAGATAGTTATATAACTAATTGATTTATATTAAAATGTTGAATTTGTATTAAACAACTGTATTACATAATTACGTAATTAACCAATGTGAGGATGGATATAAAAATAGATGACAATGGGAAGGGGTATAATATAGAATAGAAGGGAAAAATTGAATTTGATTAAGATTAGAGATGAGGATGAAGGGTAAAATTGTTTTTTTAAAAAAATAGATGAGGAATAAATATGGCAAAAAGGAAATATAGAAATTGTAAATTTAATTGAAATGACTAAACACTGTTTAAATTTGTGAACCAGCCAAATATTCTGTTCAAAGAAAATACATTGTATGTTTTTATGTGTGTTTCTAATTATTGCTATTTATTCATATTTGTTTTCTTTTATTCTTTAAAGTTTAACAATTCATTCTTTATCTTAATATCTTTATATTTGTTTGGGGTTGGCTTTCTTTCCTTTCATCTTTTTTATTGTACAGCAATCTTTCTCCTCAAATCTACCACCTCTCTCTTTTCTTACTTTCTCTTCCTCACCCTCTTCTTCTCCTCCCTACTTCCTCTTCCTTTCTCCTTCTCCTCCTCTCTTCCTCCCTCTCTTACCCTCACTCCTACTCTAATTTCCCTTCCCTTCCTTCATCCCTCTCTATTGATGTATCCTTTTATGCATATGGATTACTCAGAGGGCTGAAAAAGTTATTTTTGACTGGTCCTCACACTTTTAACCAGTCCTCAAACTTACGACTGTCCTCACATTTTACATTTTTGCCCTATCTTGTCACCATGGTGAAGAGAAGCAGTTGTGAAATGAGTGACATGGTTGCTAAGAATGCTGCACGGGCATAAATGTGAGGATGGTCATAAGTGTGAGGACCAGTCAAAAGTGCGAGGACTTGTCAGAAATGACTTTTTTCAGCCCTCTGAGTAGTACCTATACACATAGCCATGGCCACCCGGTCACATGACCAGCTAGCCACGCCCACCCAGTCACACGACCTTCAAGCCACACCCACAAAATAAGCCACGCCCACAATGGTGTCCCTCTTTACCAATGTTAAAATCTGGTCACCTTAAAAACGGATCACGTCACACCATCCCCCCTGCAGCCCATTTTGGGCCTAGGAGGCCTCTCTGCACTTACCTGGGAGGCAAACTGGGGCACATGGGGACTCCTGGAAGGGGTGGGGCAGGAAGGGGCAGGACCAGTCAGTAATTTAACTACTGAACCAGCCTGAACAGGCTGAATCCCATCATTGCCCTGAAGGTACAGATAAACCCCAAGTGGCCTCAATGACTCTTAGAGAGCTTCAGTGTGCTAACGACCCAATGACTGCAAAGAATATAAATCCTTTCATTCCCCATCATTCAGTCAGAACTGAAGAAGCTTCATGGATGCAAAGTCCAGTTGCCTTTTGAAAAGCACCTTTGAGACAGCCATGAGCTGGATGTTTGAGAATCTCCATAGATTGTCTAGATGTCTCAGTTTAGCTTTTTCCATTTCTGTGTACTCTGTCTCGAAAATGAGAATGGGAGACTTGGCCAATGAGGCAACTATTGGAAATGCTATATGTTATAGTCCAAATCCCTCTGGAAGACTATAGCCAGCCTATGGGGCAGGGAATCTTAAAATGATGGAAGAATTAAAAGAACAGGCACACATATAGATTGGTGGACATACACACAAATCAAATCACGACACAAAAAAGATAAAGAAGAGTATGGCATAGAAATAGGTACCAATGGCTTTGATAAAATATGGATGGGCACGAACAATAAAATTTTGGCCAAACTTTACAACTATCTGGTAGACTATGATCTGATGGAGGAAGTAGTTAAGGATCCTATGATAGCCTGGGCTAAAAATTTGGGACAAACAATAAATTTGGATGAGTGGGACCAAATCTGGAATAATAATTTAAAAATGACTAGGGTAACAATTTATAGGGAAAATCAATACAAGGTGATATACAGATGGCACCTAGCACTGGCCAGGATTGCTAAAATCTATCCAAATATGTTGGATAGATGAATTGTTGGAAGTGCGACTATCAGCAAGGTACTTATTATCATTGTTGGTGGACATGCCCACAAGCTAAAAATTATTGGAGGAGGATGCATAAATGGGTGTCAGAAATAATAGGAGAAAAAATTGAATTAGAACCAAAAATATTTCTCCTGGGAATCTTAAAGAAAGAAATCACAAGAAAGAAGAAATACCTCATTACACATATAATAACAGCAGCGAGAGTCTCTTTTGCTCAACACTGGAAGGAGAAAAAGTTGCCATCTGAAGAGCACGTAATCAGAAAAATACTAGATTGAGCTGAAATGAATAAACTGACGCTAGAAATCAATGACAGAGAAGAAACTGACTATTACAGTGTTTGGGACATGTGGTACGAGTGGCTGAAGAAAAGAAAAGTGAAGTGAATTTGAGAGAGATAAAGGAGTCTGGAAGGGTGATTAGCTAAATGGGTATATGGATAGGAGATACACTACCGTAGGAGGATATAAAAGGGAGTAAGGATGTAATTTTATGAAAAAGAGAGGTAATTCTAGGTATCAAATTATAACAGTAAGAAATCCTACGGATAATATTCTTGAATTGAGACAATGAATTAATACCATGTAAATGACAATGTGATTAATGCAAAGATATAACTGTATATATATATATTAACACCATGTAACCGGAAATAGTGAAATTGTACTGTAATTTTTCAATAATAATTTTTTTAAAAAAAAACAATTGTAATATAAAAGCAAATGATTCAGTGCCAGTTAAGATCAGGGAGAGCTCAAATCCTTATTAAATCCATCGTAGCTAGTCTTCCAATTTAAAAGCAGAGCCACTAGCTTTCTAGGGGGTTTTTGGAGAAAATTTCAGGGCCTCCCCGAATGTCTTTGCTGAATGACTTTGTGTCAGTTTCTCAACTTAACCCACATCACAGGATGGCTGCAAAGATGAAAAGGGAAACCCATTTCTCTTACCATTCCTGAGTGACCAAAATGAGAGCAGGATTCTTCCTGTTTTTTCTGGATTGTTTGGGCCCAAGAGAGAGGCACGGGAAGCAGCAGCAGCAGCAGAAACCAAGTGGGTCATTTAGGGAGGCCCTGGAATCTTCTCCAAGCTAGTGGGGGGTCTGCTTTTAAATCGGAAGACTAGCTTTGTGCCATTGAGACAATGGCACAAAGCAAGTTGCTTCCTCTTTAAAAAATTATATCGTTTCTTGTCTTGCCGCAACTCTAGCGAAAATAATCTGCCCTGAAACTGTATTAGCCCCAGGGAAGAAAACTCTCTGGCATTTTGGTATCTGGCATTATTGTAAGCTCTTCCATTTTTGCAGCCTATTCTATCCAGCACTACTAATGAGCTCTCCACAAGACGCGCTTTTAAATATCGCAAGGCATTCATAAACCTCCACCTATTTTTGCCATTCAGCCATAAAAACGGGCTGGGGTTTGCTGTTAATGTTGTGTGACTTCTATAGTTTACCTGACACCATATTGCCCTTTGCATGCAGAGGCTGACAGATTGCTTTAGGGTATAGAATAAATATTTAATCTGTTTTTCTATTTGTTTTAAAATTGCATTTTATATATGTTAGAGTTAACAATCATCCCTGTGCTTCTGTATACTGATTGCTTCTTCTTACTCCATTTTTTTAAAATGGCAAGATGCAATTTTCAATAAAGATAATTTTGATTTTTTTTAAAAAAAAATCCTTCAAGGTTTCCTTAATTCTAGTCAACTGTCTGCATATTATGTGTTGTAGCGTGGGAATAATGAGAGGCACAAGCAGGCTAGTAACAACAGCTCTTTAATTCAGGGTGAGACTTCAGCAAAGCAACACAATCACCAGCCCTCTTTATATACTTTTCAGGGGCGACCAAGAACCAATCAGAATTCACTATACATTTGAATTTCCCGCACAAAATAGATACATACATAACACCCCTCCACTCCCAGAAGGCACTTATTCTATCTATTTACATATTTACATACAAAATCACGCAGGTGACCAGGGCGTGTCTTAATCCTGGTTGACCTGCGCAGTTCAGTTGCTGGCGAGGCGTCGAGCCGGTCGGAGGGACCTCCCGTCTCTCCCGGCTTCGCCAATGGAATCTCCTGGATTTCTCCGGAGGTGTGGCTATCTCCGGCTGGGAGTGTTGGCTCGCTGGGGCAGCGCTGGAACTCAGGGTTGCCAGATAAGTATTCCGGCTTACTCGGGCTTGAGGTAGCTGTGTCAGGAAGACCTTGAAAGTTAGGACATGAGTTTTCATTTTGTAAACGTTTACGCAATTGATCTATATGCCTTCTCCAGATTTTACTATGCCCTATATCGACTGTATATGACTTTGGGCCGGTAATTCCTACGATGGTTCCCTCTACCCATAAGGGCCCATTGGTGTAACTTCTAGCAAAAACTGGTGTTTCTATTTGGAATTGTCTTAGTCCTCCCCCTTCCCCCTTGAAGCTATCGGGGGAGTAATTGGGATGCAGTCAGTCGAGAAAGCATCTTAGCTTTCGGCCCATTAAGAGCTCGACTGGGCTGCGGCCCGAGGTGGGGCACGGGGTGGCATGCTGTACTGTTAAGAACTCATCTATTCTAGCCTGTCAGTCCCCGGCATCAAGCCGGGGAAGAACTTCTTTGGCCATTCTTACAAATCTCTTTGCAAGGCCATTAGAAGCCGGATGAAAAGGAGCTGATAATGCATGTCTTATGCCTAATTTGGCTACATAGCCTTCAAATTGAGTTGCCGTGAATTGGGGCCCATTGTCGGATACCAGGGTGTCCGGCAACCCGTGTGTTGCAAATAGTTTTCTGAGTACTTTGATTACGGCCTCAGAAGTGGTAGATGGCATTAGGGCAATTTCGAGCCACTTAGAATATGCATCTACAATGATAAGTAAGTTCTGGCCGTGGAACGGGCCAGCGAAATCAATGTGAATCCTCCCCCATGGCCCTTTTGGTTTTTCCCATTCACGAACAGGAGCTATGGGCAGATCTGGGCGGGACTCCTGGCAGGGCCTGCACTTCCCCACCCACTCAGTGACATCTTGGTCGAGATGTGGCCACCAAATATAACTATGAGCAAGGCCTTTCATGCGAACAATACCAGGATGTCCCTCATGCAACATTTCCAGAACCCTGTGCCTTAACCGCGAAGGAATGACCACCCTGTCACCCCACAACAAGCAACCCCCCAACATTGACAGTTCATTTTTTTTGTTAAAGTACAATTGGAAATCACCACCGTCCACCTTGGTAGGCCAACCCCTCGTTACCCAGCCAATTACAGTGCGCAAAACAGATTCTCTGGCAGAAACCCTCGCCACCTCATTTGAAGAAATGGGGCCCGGGGAAACAATGTCAAGCAGTAAAACCGGGGCTTCCGGGGTCGGGTTGTCCAACAATTCGGGCAAGGGGCATCGGCTGAGGGTGTCAGCATGGCCTAAAGTTTTGCCCGGCCGGTGGAGCAGTCTGTACGAGTACGCAGCTAAGAAAATGGACCATCTGGTCATCCGGGGGGAAAGAGCAGCCGGGGTCGGTTTATCTCCAGCCAAAAGTCCCAAGAGAGGCTGGTGGTCCATAATAAGTTCAAAAGTGCGGCCAAACAAATACTCGTGAAACTTCTTGACCCCAGCTACCTCCCTATCTAGCTGGCTATAGTTCCTTTCAGCACTAGACAAAGTGCGAGAGTAATAGGCGATGGGCACCTCTAACCCGTTTGGCAGTCTATGGCTTAAAACTGCGCCTACACCAAAGGGGGAAGCGTCACAGACCAATACTAGAGGTAGTTCGGAATTGTATTGGATGAGGAAACTGTCCTCAGACAAAAGTCTTTTTACAGCGTTGAATGCTGCCGCTTCTCGCTTGTCCCAAACCCACGGAATGTTTTTTCCAAGGAGCCTGTGCAGAGGCTCCGCAACGGTGGCTTTGTGTTTCAGAAACATCGTATAGAAATTGAGAAGGCCCAGGAAAGCCTGCAGTTCGGATTTTGACTTGGGGGTGGGCGCGCTTTGGATGGCCCTAACTTTGCTTTCTGTGGGATGAATGCCCGTGCCGTCGATTCTGTAGCCTAAGAATTCCACTGATGGAACAGCTATCTTGCACTTTGTTCGCTTGAGTTTAAGTCCCGCTTCTCTGAACCTCGTTAGGACTTGTCTAACCCTCTGGCCTAACTGAATCTCGTCTTGGCCACTAATCAAAACGTAGTCGAAATACAGGACGACACCTAGGAGGCCTTGTAGAAGGTGCTCCATTGTGCTTTGAAAGAGTCCTGGGGTTATGCTGACCCCAAACTGAAGCCTGGTGCATTTAAAGGCACCTCTGTGAGTTACTATTGTCTGTGATTCTGCCGTAGCGTCATCTACTGGCAGTTGCTGGTACGCCTGCGCAAGGTCTAGTTTTGCGAATAACTTGCCAGGCCCCAGGGAATGTAGTAGATGGTGGACTATCGGAACCGGATAGACGCTCTGCTGCAACGCCTTGTTAATCGAACATTTATAGTCGGCGCAAATTCTGATTGAGCCATCTGATTTGATGGGCGTGACTATTGGGGTTTCCCACTTAGCGTGATCTACGGGAACTAGCACCCCTTGCTTAATGAGCTTGTCGAGCTCCACATCAATTTTGGGCTTTAAAGCAAATGGAACTCGTCTTGCTTTCAGGCGCTACGTTGGGGTCTAAATTAAAGGATATAGGGGTCCCCACGTACTTGCCTAGAGTCTCTTCAAAATCCGTTGATCCGTTGATGCTGTGAACACCCATGAAGCCCATACCGAGGGCCCGGAACCATTTCATGCTCAGTAGACTTGGCAGGGGCTTGCTAACGACGGTCAGGGGTAGCTCTTTCTGGAACTCGCCGTAGGTGACCCGGAACGTGCCTACGCCTTCAACGGGAACTCGGTTTCCCTGGTAGTCGAGTAGGCGGATTTTCTGATGGAACAGCTGGTTTTTCTGAAGCTTGGGCAGGAGTGCCTTGAGTGTTGACCAGGACATGATCGATAACGTAGACCCGGTGTCGATTTCCATTTTGCACGATTTGCCATCGATTTCTACTTTCGTGTAGACTTTCTCATTGTCGGTTGTGCTGGCTTGGCCGATTCTCGTGCTGTAGGTCTCCCGCTTTTGAGATTCGCGCCGTTTTCTCGCGCCGTCATCTTTGATTGGCTGTTTTGAACAAGCCGGTTCTGGTTGGTCGTGGTAGTCACGTGGCTTTCGACTACGCGGAAATTGAGTTCTGCAAACTCGTGCTAGGTGGCCTTTCCTGTCACAACGCCTGCAAATGGCTTCTCTGTATTTACACAAATTTCTCTCGTGATCCCTGCCACAGCTAGGACAGTTCTCGTGGCGGCGGCTTTGTTCGCTCGATTTCTTTTCCGTATGGAAGATGTCCTCGTCCGACTCTTCCTCTGTGCTGGTTTGCACCTCTTCTCTGTGTACGGGGGCTATTTTCGGCCCGTCTTTGCTTGAACTGGGTCGCTGCAGCGCTTCCGAAGCTTTCGTTGATGCCTCGTGTGCTTGGGCTTCATCTAGCACGCCGGCTAGCATTAGGTCTGGCTTGGCTAGAAGATGCCTTTGTAATCGGGTATCTCGAACCCCGCAAATCAGTTGTTCAAGCAACGTGTTGTCTAAGTCTCTGTAGTCACAATGCGTTGCGGCTTTTCGAAGCGCGGCCACATAAGCACTGACCAGCTCTCCTTCTTTCTGAACTCGTTGCCGGAGTTCTTAGCGCTGAACGAATTTAGATGGAACTGGAGCGTAGTGGGCTCTCAGGTTGGCCTGAAGGACATCCCAGGAAACTGTCTGGACTGGGGTTGGCTCGCAGAGGGATTCAGCCATCTCGAATATGTCTGGCCCGCAGTGGCTTAAGAACAGAGCCCTTTTTCTGTTTGCCGAGAGCCCTTGCATTTCGCTCGCTTCCAGGGAGCACCTGAACCTGGTCAGATACGATCCCCACTTTTCTCGGGACGGGTCGAAGGGTTTTGGCGGAACATAGGCAGACATGCCGTGTCTCCGTGTTCGCTAGTCACCCTGGCTGAATCTCCAAGCTCTTTTTGAATTGCCTCTTGTGGCCTCTATCCCATCCTCATCGCCAATGTTGTAGCGCGGGAATAATGAGAGGCACAAGCAGGCTAGTAACAACAGCTCTTTAATTCAGGGTGAGACTTCAGCAAAGGAACACAGGCAACAGCCCTTTTTATATACTTTTCAGGGGCGACCAAGAACCAATCAGAATTCACTATACATTTGAATTTCCCGCACAAAATAGATACATACATAACATTATGCTTAGGGTTTATATAAATATTTATATATTTAAATACTGTTTTCATTTAAAATGAATAGGAAATAATGGTGATTAAAACATCTGAATTTTTTAAAAAAGTTTTATATCTGAGCTAGATGGCTGCTTTCAGATTCCTATCTGGTGAAAAGAAAGCAATTTTTTTTAAAAAGCTCAGGTTGTCAAAAACACTTGGATATAATGATGTTTAAGTATGCCATTGAAAGAATTGTACTATAAAGATTGTCTATGAGAAGGGAATGGGAAATTATATGGGAAATTATAACTGAAAACGATTAGCTTTAGTTCTTAAACCGCTGAAATATTCTGTTTCTACACGACCAGTCAAATAGCCCCCTTCCTCTTTGAGGTTTATTATTTTGTCTTATCTCCCCATCTGATTGACCCATTTTTTCCTTGGCATAGGGGTTGTAAGGAAGGCAGTCCTGGAGCAGTGGTGGGTTTCAAAATTTTTTACTACCATTTCTGTGGGTGTGGCTTGATGGGCATGGCTTGGTGGGCATGGCAGGGGAAGGATACTGTAAAATCTCCATTCCCTCCCCAATCCAGGGAAAGGTTATTGCAAAATCCCCATTTCCTCCTGATCAGCTGGGACTTGGGAGGCAGAGAATAGATGGGGGCGGAGCCAGTCAGAATTTTTACTACCAGTTCTCTGAACTACTCAAAATTTCCGCTACTGGTTCTCCAGAACTGGTCAGAACCTGCTGAATCCCACCTCTGCCCTGGAGTCTCACTGCTAACAAAACTCTGTTAGTGAAGGCTGGGAAGAAACCATAATTTGGCTCAGACATATGTAGGTGTTCTTCTTGTATACTGCTCAGAAAGAGTTAGCACTGTGCTGTACCTTCTGGCTGCTGCTTATACCCCAATACAGGCTACCAGAACAAACAAAGAGCATTTGAAGTCCTAACATGGGAGGACAAATATGATATCCTATCATCATATGGGTGATAGTTTTGGAAAGGGTTTAATTAATTAAATGATTAATTAAATGATTAATTTTTAAGAAAACAGATTTAGGAGAAAGGGAAAGGGTGTTAATAGCAATTTCACTTAGACTTATATACCACTTCATAGTGCTTTACAGCCTCCACTAAGCAATTTACAAAGTCAGCACATTGCCCCCAACAATCTAGGCCCTCATTTTACCGACCTCGGAAGGATGGAAGGCTGTGCCAACCTTGAACCAGTCAGGATCAAACTCCTGGAGTGAACAGTGAGTTAGTTTGGAGTACTGCATTCTAACCACTGTGCCACCATAGCTTTTATCTGCGCTACCATGGCTCTTATCTGTAAGATGTACACATGTTAAGCTGTATATAAAGGGAAAAAATGTATAGAAATTCAGGAATCAGAGCATGAAAATTCTTATTGAGAGTGTTTGGGTAAGAATAAAGGGAGGGGAACTGATATTGTTATAAGAGTTTATTATGGACTTTCAGAAGAAGCATAAGATATGGATGAGGTCTTCCTATGTCAAGTGAACATATTTCCACTTCCACACTATAGTAACACTAGATTTCAGTCATGCCAACTTCTGCTAGAATTCTAACTCTTCAAAGAATTAGAAGCCCAATTAATTAATTTCTTCCCCAGCTGAGAGTTTCGTTTTACAAAAAGTAGAAGAAAAAGGAACTTTGATCTAGAAATGTGACCTCTGCCACAGTTATCTTGCCATATAGGTCACATGGGGTGCATTGATTTCCCGACAAATTTGTAGATGAGCTGTAGAAATCATCTGCCATCCTCAGAGTGCCTTCCCAGAGGCACTCTTAAGGTGGATGGTATTGAATTTGAGAACCATCTGCTGATACTTCTTTCTTTTCCTCCTTCCTTTCCATCTCATAGATACTTTTAATAATCCTCCACAATACATTCCTGAGCTTTGTAAGCATTTTAAATGAATATCCTTTCTTGATAGCCTGAAAAGCTAAATAGTTCAGCAGTCATGGTAACAAAGGAAATTGGCGAGGACACTGATTGAGTTTGCAGTGACCAAAAAACTATCTAGAAGGGTGTCTAAAACTCAAGAGTACCACAGGAAGAAAACATCTGGATTTCACAAGCACACAGAATGCAGTGTATATGCCATGTGATTCAGGATCCAGAATCTAACAGCACAACTTTTGTGTGGGGTTTGCCATGGGGATTACATTCAGATAATGCTGTGAAAATAGTATTGGGGTTTTCCTCCCCTGATTTTGCCTTAAGTTTCCCAAATTCAAGGTGTCAGCTTTGACTCTGAAACTCAATGAACTTAGTCCCAGGAAATCTTGGGCAGCAATTCCCTTTTGCCTTGTTTCTCAATGAATAACAGTTTGTTGTGGCCCGCCAGTGAGGGGGTTGGGGAGGAACGTGGGCCAATCCTGGAGTCTGGGGAAGGCTTGGATGAGAGCTCTGAGTCGGAGGCAGAGAGGGGGCCAAGGTCATCTGGTAGTTCTTTGCTGTCTCCGGAGTCTCCAGAGTCTGACGTCAGCGAGGCAGAAGAACAGTGGGAGCCTGTTCCCAGTGTGCACATGCGCAGAGCTGCTAGAAGACAGGAACAATTAAGAAAACAGGGTTGCCTTGGGAGTAAGGCTTGGAGATGATTGGCCCCTCCCATAAGACATAAAAGAGAAGCGAACGGGAGGTGAGCTTTTGCAGGAAGCAATTAGTTCATCTGGTCAGTAAAAGCTCTGGAAAAATTCTGTTTGACTCTGTGATAAGTTTGGCCTTGCCTTGCGTGTGGCAATTAGTTCTCTGGCAGCATTCCAAGGGAGATAAAGTGAGTGTTTGTAAACATTGCCCAGACAGACAGTTTGAGAAACCTTTCGGTCTGGGAAGGACAATAATTCACAGCTGTTTGAATAAAAGAAGTTTGCCGGGACTAAGATTGTGCTGTATACTTTCTAAGGAAGCCTAGGTCAGAACACAGTTGCCTAGGGGAAGTTTTGCTTCAAGTGTTAAAGCTCTTAGTGAGATAAAATGCAGGTTTTCAGAGATACAGTATACAGATAAAACTCAAAAAATTAGAATATCATGCAAAAGTTCATTTATTTCAATAATGCAACTTAAAAGGTGAAACTAATATATGAGATAGACTCATTACATGCAAAGCGAGATAGTTCAAGCCCTGATTGTTAAAATGTTGAGGATTATGGCTTACAGCTCATGAAAACCCCAAATTCACAATCTCAGAAAATTAGAATATTACATGAAATCAATAAAACAAGGATTGTACATAGAACTGTATCGGACCTCTGAAAAGTATAAGCATGCATATGTATTCAGTACTTGGTTTGGGCCCCTTTTGCATCAATTACTGCCTCAATGCAGCATGGCATGGATGCTATCAGCCTGTGGCACTATTGAGATGTTATGGAAGACCAGGATGCTTCAATAGCGGCCTTCAGCTCTTCTGCATTGTTCGGTCTCATGTCTCTCATCTTTCTCTTGGCAATGCCCCATAGATTCTCTATGGGGTTCAGTCAGGCGAGTTTCCTGCCAATCAAACACATTAATCCCATGGTCATCGAACCAGGTTTTGGTACTTTTGGCAGTGTGGGCAGGTGCCAAGTCTGCTGGAAAATGAAGTCAGCATCCCCATAAAGCTCATCTGCGGAAGGAAGCATGAAGTGCTCCAAAATCTCCTGGTAGACGGCTGCATTGACCCTGGATTTAATGAAGCACAGTGGACCAACACCAGCCATACATGGCTCCCCAAATCAACACAGACTGTGGAAACTTCACACTGGACTTCAAATATCTTGCAGTGTGTGCCTTTCCATTCTTCCTCCAGACTCTGGGTCCTTAGTTTTCAAATGAGATGCAAAAGTTGCTCTCATCAGAAAAGAGGACTTTGGACCACTGAGCAACAGACCAGTTCTTCTTTTCTTTAGTCCAGGTAAGATGCTTCTGATGTTGTTTGTTGTTCAGGACGAACTTGACAAGAGGAATACCATATTTGAAGCCCATGTCCAGGATCCATTTGTGTGTGGTGGCTCTTGATGCACTGACTCCAGCCTCAGTCCACTCCTTGTGAAAGTCCCCAACACTTTTGAATGGCCTTTTCCTGACAATCCTCTCCAGGCTGTGGTCATCCCTGCTGCTTGTGCACCTTTTTCTTCCACACTTTTCCCTTCCACATAACTTTCTATTAATGTGCTTTGATACAGCACTTTGGGAACATCCAACTTCTTTTGCAATTACCTTTTGAGGCTTTCTCTCCTTATGAGGGGTGTCAATGATGGTTTTCTGCACAACTGTCATGTCATCAGTCTTTCCCATGATTGTGATTCCTACTGAACCAGACTGAGAGACCATTTAAAGGCTCAGGAACCCTTTGCATGTGTTATGGCTTAATTAGCTGATTAGAGTGGGACACTTTGAGCCTAGAATATTGAACCTTTTCACAATATTCTAATTTTCTGAGATTTGAATTTGGGGTTTTCATGAGCTGTAAGCCATAATAATCAAAATTATGACAAATCAAGGCTTGAACTATCTCACTTTGCATGTAATGAGTCTATCTCATATATTAGTTTTACCTTTTAAGTTGCATTACTTAAGAGCCTTGATAGTACAGTGGTATACGCACCCTGTTATTAACACAGCTGCCTGCAATTTCTGCTGGTTCGAATCTCTCCAAGGCTCAAGGTTGACTCAGCCTTCCATCCTTTCTAAGGTAGGTGAAATGAGGACCCAGATTGTGGGGGCAATAAGCTGACTTTGTATAAAATATACAAAAGTATGAAGGCTATTGCTTAACGCATTGTAAGCCGCCCTGAGTCTCCGGAGAAGGGCGGCATATAAATCAAATTAAAAAAAAAATTACTGAAATAAATGAACTTTTGCACGATATTCTAATATTTCAAGTTTCACCTGTATATGAGTAATTTCAAGTTTTGGCACCAATATGCATCACTTTACTTTTACACTTGTTCATATTGAATGATATTCACCATTTGATGGTCACTCTCCTAATGTGCAGAGGTCCCTCTGGAGATCTTCACAGTCCTTTTTTGTTTTATCACTCTGAAAAATTTAGTGTCACAAGTATTCCACCTACGGTAGTTATGCTAATTCCACATCTAAAGCTAGTGCTTTTTATTTCCTACAGAGATAAATGCTAAATGTATAGCTTGAAGTAAGCCACCATACTCAACAAGGTCTCTTTAGGGTTTAGTTCAGGGGTGAAATCCAGCAGGTTCTAACAGGTTCTGGAGAACCAGTAGCAGAAATTTAGAGTAGTCGGAGAACTGGCAAATACCACCTCTGGCTGGCCCCAGAGTGGGGTGGGAATGGAGATTTTGCAATATCTTTCCCCCAGGAGTGGGGAGGGAATGGGGATTTTGCAGTATCCTTCCCCTGCCATGTCCACCAAGCCACACCCACAGAACTGGTAGGGAAAAATTTTGGATTTCACCCCTGGTTTAGTTTGATAGGAAAAGGCATCTATAATACCTGTATACTGCCAATCAACAACATTTGACTTATCAGTAGATTCATGCCAAAAGCTTAATAATACATCCTATAGGAAAACCACAGGTAACACTTGCTTACTTATACATAGTTCTGGAAGTTCATTTTAAGAAAACTGCTTCTCAGGGTAATAAGACCGCATACTGCAAAGTGGATTGACACAAAGATGCAAATACAAAACAGGATTGCTGAAATTTTCATGGGTGAACAAGATTACTATCAACTGGAGAAGATAGTACTTGTGATACCTGGCTGTAATTGGGAAGTAAGATGAATAAGGAAATGGGAAGAATTTCATCTTGCATTAATGTTATCATTAACCCAATATTAGCAGAATCAGCAGACTTAAGAGGCAAATTGTCACCTGACTGCTTTGATGGGGGAAGCCTTGCCTGGTTTTCAGCAGATTGGCAAAAGGAGGTTAGCTCTTTATAATGAGCTCTCTTGATGCTCATTATGATTAGCTTGAAGGAAGCAATATTAAGAAGTAAATTAGGGACAAAACTTTATGATTGCAGCCACTTGAGTTCCAGGAACAGCTTCATGCTTAGTGTCAACTGGGTCTCAAATCTCTCTAACTATATTGCCCCAATTTTGCTTTAGGGAGTTATTTAAGAAGTCATATCTTCCTTTCTGAAATGGACTTCAGAAGTAATTCTGACATGGGACCATCAGACAACATTTCTTACTAAAGAAGTTGTCCTTCTACTTCAGAAACGAATAATAAAAGTCTTTCCTGATTGCAGTATTGTAAAATGTAATTTATGTTTTTATCAGGATTAGATTGGAGAACCCTTCCAGAATTTGAAATGGGCAAAACTGGATTAAGACAGAAAGCAACAATATCATTTGCAACCAGTTCCTTTTGGAAATTTTTCCTCAAAATATTGTGTGCAGTTTTAGCTAAGAAGCCAATACAAGATTTTAATTTGGAGGGAAGGAAGAAAATGTGAAGTTTTTTTGGGTAAGCTCATCAGACCTTTCTCTAGAGAATTCAGACTTTGAGAGACCAGTTCAAGGTTTAGCAGGCTGCCAAATAAATTCTCGACTTCAGTATAAGCAGAAACGTTATTCTCTATTTAAATGTGAAATTTATCTGAATATAACATTCTGTAGCTCCAGTCTGAATTTAAATATTCCAGCAAATTTGAAGATCCTCCACTTCCACCTGCCAAGATGTAGCATGGTGGATGGGAGAAAGGGAGGAGGAAGAAAGTGATCAAATTCAGGAAAAGGAGAAGAGAGTCATCCCAAGTAACCCACCTCTCTTGCTTTCACTATTGATATATATATATATATATATATATATATATATATATATATATATATATATATATATATATATATATATATATATACCTGATTTTCTTTCACCAGCAAAATATTTGCTTTTTACCAACTCTTTGACTTTAGAATTAGTCTTCATTTTAATTTAGTCTTTCACATTGCTTGTATGGCATTTTCTCTACTGGGCCATATTTCTTTTCTTTTCTTTTCTTTTCTTTTCTTTTCTTTTCTTTTCTTTCTTTCTTTCTTTCTTTCTTTCTTTCTTTTATCAAACATGTACGAGATAACAGGAATAAGTATAAATAAGTATAAATAATTTATATAAATATAAAAAAGTAGAAAACTTGTTTTCAAAGGTTTTAAAAATGACCTTTGGGATTTTTGAACCAGTGTCCAATATTCTTTTGCAATCCTGTGGGTAGATGGTGAATAGAAAATTAGGTCAAATATATAAAACTTAAAATAACTGGCACAATTTAATTGCTATTGTTCACATTATTTTGCCCAGACAGGTTCAAAGAATAGCCAGCAAAAAAACCGCAAACAGTTTCATTGTTCATTCTTTTAATGTGAATTTGCAACTCTGAAACTGCCTAGAGAGAATCCTTGTAGTTATTTGCTGGCGAAAGGGAATAATAAAATTAATTTAAATTTAAATCTGTGCAATTCTTGATGTCAAGTTCATAGTTTTGGAAAATTTTGATGACAATTTCACACCATCCTTTCTCATATGCCAGTCAAGAGGCACAAAACAAAACAAAAAAAATCACCAAAACCTCCACTGGGGTAGTAGCAAAAAAGTGGAAAAAAGCTGGTGTAAATTGAACAATGAAAAGCAAAATGTTTTGCTTCTTTAAGCTTTTAAGTGATTTTCATACCAACTTCATTTGCTGTGGGTTTAATTATAGTTCTATAATTAAACACAGTTCTATCATTATAGAACTGTGAAAAAACAGTATGAAACTTGGCCCTTTCCTTTATCTCCATATTCTTTCAAGTGCTACTCAAGGAAAGGATTAAACTGAGCAATCCAGTCCAGTGTTCCAATGGAGATGATCAGGTAATCACCAGAGAATGCTTGCTGTCTGGCTTTCACCGTTCACTATGTTTCTGCAACAAAAATTAAAATGGCAATAATATGCTTCAATACATCTTTCCAGTATTTGATTTCTGGCTCTCAGTACATTCATTTATTGTACTGTACATGCATCATTCTTCTGTAAAAAGTCATGCTCTTTTGGTGTTGGGTATTTTCTTTTTTCATGCTTCTTGACATTTTGTTCATATTTATTCCAGTCTGAAAAAAAATACTTTGCATATCCATGGATAAATGAAAGCTTACAGGCAAAGCAGAAAATATTTCCTGCTAATACAGATTTCCAACTGTATATATCTCCATTGGATAATGTGCTGAAGCTTCCTAGTTTTCATTAATGTTCTGAAAATATTCATTTCCTCTGTTTGTTGATATAGTTGAAGGATATTTTCCAGTAAATTTTGAAAGTCCTTCTGTCTATAAAGGAGTAATAAGGTAAAGAGGTTTGTTGGTATATTAAATTCTTTGTTGGTCTTAGATTGAGAGCTGAGCTAGAAGCAAGTACCTGATTTTAAGAGGATGATGACTCTGATGGAATCCTGATGGAAATTAGAGATTTAATCTGTAACTATTGTTAGTTTGTTTTTCTGAGTCTGGCAATGAAAACAATTGTATAAGTTTAGATTGTGTTTTTATGGCTTCCTTTCCTTACCTTCTGTCTTTGATGGGGGAGCGGCCTCTGGGGTATAATAACTACACTGTTTCTGCATTGCCCTTTTTGGATCTAATGGGCTACTAGAGTTGTATTGTTGTAATGCTAATGGGTAACATTTATTCCTGCATGACATTTATGGAATGAATTGCCACCTATCACCACAGCAACAAGACAATTACAGAAGCCCAATAACTGGAAACAATACTGATATTGTTTGTTGTTATTGACAGGTTAGTATGTTTATTCTGTTGCCTGATTCAGTGCAGGCAGAGGCAGTCAATCAAATGTCAACTAGGATTTGTCAGAGGTGTTGCAAAGAATATATGGCACAGTAAGAATGAATAAATATACTTTATCCAGGAACTAAACCTGAACTAAAATCTACTTCATCTAAGGCAGGAATGTCAAATTCATGGCCTGCGGGCCAGATGCGTCCACATTTGGGTTAGCGGGGGGGGGGTGAGTTGCGATGCGTCATGTAATGCCACCATGACGACTCGAGTTTGACACCCCCCATCTAAGGAGTGACTGAAAGAACTAGAATCACAGAATCTATAATGTCTATAATTCCCTAGGCTAGCTTTTTTTACACCTCAGAGCAAAAAGATGGAGTTGTTTATGATGGAAGAACTAATAGCTTTTTTTAATTGCAAAATTATTGGAGGATTTGATTTCATCTACAATCTTTCCTGATTTGCACCAAATCACAACACAAATGTGCCCATATTTTTTTTAGCCATGTTTCCATGACATTGGCTTATCTCACCTCCAGTCCATGAAAGATACTTAAGTAGTCCTTAATTAATAAATTAATAAACCTTAATTTAAATGTAGTGCTTCTCCTCTTCAGCAAAAGTTTCATCAATAGCTGAAAGAGGTATAAAATTGATTATGCTTTTCTCTTATTTAAAGCAAAGAAGTGACCAGGTTGGAGATGAGACAAGGGGCCGGGAAAAGATCACAGAAGGGTGTCTTGTCCATTTCAGGGTGACTTTGGGCATGGCTGTCCCTTCTGGTGTCAGGTTTATCTGTTGCCATTCTTCTAAAGAACATTTAAAGAATGCTAAAGATTTTAGACAAGTCTTTTTTTTCCTAGCAACTCTGCTTTTGTTGCATGTAAAGAATTCAGCATCTTCAGTATCTACTAAGAAGATATGTGCCACAGGTTAGAAAATCAATGATGCTCCAGAAGACTAAGGAGAGCAAATGTTCAAAAAGGGGAAGGAGGAAGACTGGGAAAACTTTAGGTCTCTCAGCTTGACATATATACTGGGTAATGTCCTTGAAGAGATTATCAAGCAGCATGTTTGTGAGTACTTGGATAGGCATGTTACAATTGACAGGACCCAGTGTGGATTTGTCACATACAAACAATGCCATACTAAGCTGATCTTCTTCTTTTGTAATAGTATTTAGCTCAGCAGGTCAGGGGAATGCTGTAAAGATAGCATACCCGGACTTCAAAAAAATTTTGACAGAGCTTTTCATGGTATTCTCCCTAATAAAATGGTAAAGTATGTCAGTTAGACTTACAGTGGGCTGAAAAAGTACATGTAAAGAGTGCTCATTAACGGCTCTACTTTAGCTTAGAGGCAAATATTGAGTAGAGTTACAGAAGGCTCCTTCTTGTTGCTTGAACTATTCAACATTTTTTTTTAATCAATGATTGGAGGAGTTTGTTAAGGGAATTTTTAGACAATCTTCAGATAACATAAAGCTAGGAGGCCAGATAAAATGTTAGATAATAGAAGATTCAAAAGGATATAGGGAAGCTTGAGCTAAAATGAATAACATTTAATGTAGAGGAAAAAATATTCAGTACTGTATTTGGATAGGAAACCTATAAGGTATTTGTATAGGATGGGGGAGATCTGGCTTGGCAGTAGGGATCTGAATATACTTGTCAGCCACATGTCCTAACAGTGTGATGCAGCTGCTAAAAAGTCAAGTGCTTTCTTGGGGCACATTAATAGATGCATTGAATCCAGATTATGGGATATAATTGTTTCACGATACTCTGTCCCAGGGAGATCCCATTTGGAGTACTGGGTCCAGATCTGAGCCCCAGAGTTCTAGTACAACAGTAGCAAATTGGAACAAGTTCAGAGAAGTGCTACCAAGATTGTAAGGAATCTGGAAACCAAGCCATGTGAAGGACAGTTAAAGGATTAGGGTATGTTTAGCCTACAGGAAAAAAAAAACCTGAGAGGAGATATAATAGCAGTCAACAAAAATCTGAAGGGTTGTCCCAGGAGAAGAAATGGACTTATTCTACATTGCCAGGGGACTGGACCAGAACCAATTGTTAAAATTATGAGGAAGCAACTTCAGATTAGAAATCTGGAGGAATTGCCTGATTGTGCAAGCTGTGCGGAATGGACTAGCACATGAAATAGTGAATTCTCTTTTCTAGAGGTATTTAATCACAGGCTGGATTGGCAGCTGTCAGAGATGTTTACTGGATCCTGTGCTGCTCAGGAAGATTGGGCTAGATGTTATTCAAGATATCTTCCAACTCTATGATTCTATCTCAAATAATGGATTATATTTTCATGCAGTTTTCAATGTGTGCAGTCCAGGACAATCCTCCTCTAAAGCAGACACACAGGCAAATAAATTAATGTATTTCTGAATAGCCCAAAGGCAGAGTAGGAAATGAATTTGGTCTGTGCTGAATGGGTTACACCATCTCTCAACTTGCCAGTTACGGCTCTTCTGAATCCATCTGTGAGCATATCTCAGCAGGGAGCAGGAATGTTTTTGCCTTGCTGGTACATTACATATGCCTCTTAATGGAAATAGTCATTTTAATCATACTGACACATGCTTGGAATGTTTTAACATGTTCTCAGTAAACTGATTTTAGATTTAGACACTTCGGCTGCCCCAGAATGTTGGTGGCCAAGTCAGTCTAGCAATCAGGAGTAATTATAGAAATCACATGATCTCTTTGTCAAAATAATTCCAGTGGCTACTGGTCTGTTAAAATACATGGTTCAGAATCCTGGTTCTATATATATCCTCATACTATTTGGGATTCTTATTTGAGAAGCCAACTTTTCCAGGCTGTATAATTGTCTGGATCTTGATCTTATCAGCACTGAAGGAATATTTGAGGAAATTTGAAAAAAAGGTCCCGTGACTTTTTGAAACATCCTTTCGCAGTTTGGAGCTAACAGCCAAGGGGACTCAAAACTATTTCCCTCTCTGCTATCTAGCATTCCTGGCAGGCAAAATGTTTTTATTTAGTCTGCCCTGCAATAGTTGACTGTTGAGTCAAGTCTGCTCTACTAATATATCTTATGATGTGTATTAAGATCTTTTCTGAATTTGATTTTAATCTCATCAGTTGTAAGTTACTTTGTATTGTATTGAATTGTAGGCTGTTTTATTAAACTCTAACTAAATAAACTGGGAAGCAACAGTCAAGGACTTTGGCCCTGTTTTGGTGACTCTGCAGTGCAAACACCTAATGAATCTTGTACGTTCATGCAAATATTGTGGTCCTCAGACGCATCCAGCACTAATTCAGATACTAGTCAATTTATTACTGCACTGTGTACATTAAGCGCAACAGATTGCAATACTTTTATGCTGGTATCATAGATTTAAATAAAATCAAACGCTGATGGAGAAAACAAGAAAGAAAAGAGTCAATATGTTTCAGATGACCAATCTTTTGGAATGTGCAGCATATAAACGAAGTAAGTAACTTTTCTACTTTGGAATCACCTTCACTATCTTCCCAGAGTTGGAAAGGGGTTGAAAACTATCTACTGTAATAGTGCAATATTGTTTACTAATAAGACTTCTAGTGATCATTTAGAACATAGGTGAGTAGGCGAAGAAAAGGAATGGGAAATTGTAATAGCTCTGCATTTTCCCCCTGCAAACCACTGATTTTAGATGTACTGAAATCCTATGGACATTTGTGAGAGCTATGTATTTATAGTCTATAAATTTTCCAAGAACAACATGTAATTTACAGACTGAAGGAATGTTTTTCATGAAGGATGTTCTTCAAAGGAGATATTCCAGAAATGAAAAGATGGGTGCAGAAGTGAAAGCTGACTGCAGAATGGAGAAATCAATAAGGAATTCAAGAGTTCCTTCAATAACTTTCAGTAGTACATTTGGAGAGTTTATTTTCTTACTTTAAAGTATTCTTCTTTCCAGAGGAAAAACTCTTTCAGGTAACTGGAAAACAGGCCCTTCGCACACATTTGAGTTATGCCAATCTGAGCTATGGGACACATCTCTAAATCATCATGATGCTCTCAACATCATGGATATCTATAGCAACTAGGTTTTGGTGCACAGTCAATGTCACAAAAACAATATTGTGATTCTTGTTGTAGGGCTGTGAGGCAGATAGTTTTCCACAGGGAATCTCTTACTTGGTCTGTCTCTCAGATCCTTAGATCGTGCCCTGAAGTGAAGGAAGGCATTACTGTGCTTTAATCCCATTCTTCATCTTGCTCACAGGGTTTTGGAGGTAGCATTTTTGTTCTAATGCACTATAATCCTTTTTCACCCCTTGCTAAGAAAAATACCAAATGCAGCAACAAGAATAGTAAGAACAGAATACTGGCTGGAGCACCGATTTTTGTTACATTCCCTTGGACACTGGGTAATTTCTCAGGAACAGTGGGGAAGTTTGGTGGGAAGGCAAAAACACTAGCCTGTCGAAGTAGCCAGTTTGGACACAACATTAACCAGAATCCAGGACTGTACAATAAATGTCTAAATGATGTGAAATTCAGATGACATATAGGATAGCAGGAATCATCGCTGAAGAAAATATGTAAAATTTAAAGCGTTTGTGACCAAATCGTCTAACCTAACCTGAAACTTGTTGGTGCAAGACAATTTACCTTCCAGAGATTTCCATTAAGGGCATGTCAAAAAAGTTGATATGGCAGCCACATGATCAAAGTCTGGACTTTGTCCTCCAGTCGGGGGCTCCCCTTGAAAAGCTCCCGGAGGCTCCAGCTGGTCCAGAATGCGGCCGCACAGGTGGTTATAACACCCCTCCTGCGCGAGCTGCACTGGCTCCCAGTGGTCTTCCGGGTGCGATTCAAGGTGTTGGTTACCACCTTTAAAGCGCTCCATGGCATTGGACCTGGGAACCTTCGAGACCATCTTCTGCCACCAGTAGCCTCCCACCGGCCAGTCTGCTCCCACAGAGAGGATCTCCTCAGGGTGCCATCGGCCAAATTATGTCGACTGGCGACACCCAGGGAGCGGGCCTTCTCTGTGGGAGCCCCTGCCCTTTGGAATGAACTCCCCCCAGAAATTCGCAGAATCTCTGATCTCCGTGTATTTAGCTGTGCCCTCAAAACCATGTTGTTCCGCCAGGCTGGGCTATCAATATAAAGATTTTAATTGGTTTTAAATTGGGTTTTTAAATTCAGGGTTTTATAAATTGGGCCTACTATTTAATAATTTTAATTATTTTTAAATGTTGTCTGTCTTTGTGTTTTTAATTAGGCTGTACACCTCCCTGAGTCCTTCGGGAGAAGGGCAGCATAGAAACTAAATAAATAAATAAATAAATAAACAAATAAATAAATAAATAGATAAATAAATAAATAAAGTCACTCTCCTTTTTCTCCATGGACTTCAGGTACTAAGCTTTGATTGGCTGCCATCTTGACTATTTGAAACCTCTTCTTGACTGCCTTTTTCTGATATCAATTGTCATTGTAAATGAACATGTATCAATAACATGGTCCATACCCCAAACATCTAGAACTATAATGTTGACACTAACACCTGAAACTGCTCGATTTTTTTAAAGTAAGCATCAAATACAAATATACTGCTGCTTTAGGAAAGTAAGGACAATAATTGGTTCTATTGTTGCTGCTGTGACTCTGAAAATGCAAAATAGTGGGCTGATTGCTCCATATTGTTTGTGGTTTGATGGGAAAAGCTTTCTGTGGAGGACTGTGGACTAAGATTTACAGAAACAGGAATATATTGCCCTTAAGTGATCATTAACGTGTTAAGATATTTAACGTAATAGCTGGAAAAATAAAATGTATAATGGGTCAGATCACACAGTTGTAGTTGATTGGTTGGAGAGTGTGGGCTCCTGCATGAAGCAATCTGCATTATGATTGGTTGCTGGATGAGAAGCGGGAGTTTCCTTTTCCCCCACCTTTTTCTTCTGTGTGCTCTGTATGGTGTTCTGTGATTTACCTGATGATTTACCTCATGATGTAGTGATGTGCCTGACTATCTTGTTTGCCGTAAATATAAATGTAAAATATATTTATTTATATAACACTACAAGTTTGTATCAGTGTCTCTGACTCCATTTGGACACCGGCTGCGCAATTCCCTGACATAATGTTGTCCTATCTCTGAAAACCTGAATGCTGACCTATTTCATGAGCAAATTTGCATCCAATTCTGCAGTTGTTTGTACATATATGCAAAGAAAACTGTTATTTGTAGTATAGTGATAAAGAAAATTGAAGTTGGGAAATACCCAACCAGGAAGGGAGGAGGACTCAAGCAAGGAATTAGCCTTGAATCTTTGTGTAGAGATTCTTTACAAAGATTCTGAATCTTTGCAAGAGATTCAGAAGTGAGTCATCCCTCCACCCACCCAAGCTTCATGGAGTATTATCTATCTGTTTCCAAGAAAAAACAAGCAGTCAGGGAAGATTCCTGTATTATAGGAAGACTATAATAAAGTAGCTAGCTTCAACTCAGCACATGTGGATCTTGTGGCTTGTGCCTGGCAATTGGTATACTGATTATAAGGTAGCACTGATATTGGCGATATCCCTAACCCCCACATAAAGCTTTTTAGTTAACTTTTTCCATAATGTTAGTCTAACCTATGACATTGTTCTGATGATAAAATTAAGGGGTGGGGGAAAGAAAATCATATACAATACAAAAAACTCTCTGAAGGAAAAGTGGAATTGTAAATGTAGATAATAAATTAAAGGGACTGCAGACAATAAGCATACTGAAGAATTTATATCATGGTCAAAGTTGTTTAATCATAATTGCTATATGATTATAAGGATCTATTTCCAGAAATGTATGAGACTTTGAACGTTTTCAGTAAACTGATATAAATTTGAGATATTCCCAGTTACTATCACATAGGACAAGTAGAGGTAGAGGTCCTATAAAACTAAGTTTTTTGTCAAAATGATGATAGATAGATAGATACCACTGATAGATAACTCTGAAATAAGCATTTGGCCTTTACTGCCATGCACTCAAGAGCCTGATTGGGCTTATTATCAGGGGATGTCTTATTTTGGGGGAAACAGGATAGATAGATAGATAGATAGATAGATAGATAGATAGATAGATAGATACAAAAATTCAAATAGGGATGGGATGCAATTTAAGTTAGGATAGTGATATTTACAGTGATTTTTGAAGCACATTGCAAACATAACAACATTGTCTTTGGATTTCTCCAGACCTGTTCCACGAAATCCTCCGCAAACATAGAGTTTTCCTTCCACAGCACCAGCACAGGTAGAGTTGGTTCTTAGGGAAAGAAGAGGGTAAGGCATAGGTGGTCCTTCTCGCCAATAGTTCCCATCAGGGTTATAGATCTCCACGACATCAAGACATTGCCGTGCTTGTCCTCTGTCTCGCTCAAGGCAGCCAATTCCACCTGCAGAAGGAGAGAGAAAGAGAGATTCCAAAGAGAATAAAAATGGCTCATCAGAATGAGTCTTCTCACTTTCTGGGAGCTAAGTTATCCTTTTCTCTCCAATGTCACTGCTTCAATGTTTTTTGCTGTTTTGCAATGTTTTGCAAAAAGAAATAATCCAATATTTTATGAGGAAGGAATAATCATGCATATTGGAAAAAAATCCTCTTCCCCTTAGAAAAACATGCTAAATTTGTATTCCAAAGCAGAAGACTCTCTAAAGCAGGGGTGTCAAACTTGCGGCCTGCAGGCTGGATGCTTCATGCTCTGGCCACACCCACCTCAGTTTAGCAAAGGGGGAAAAAGTCACCATACATCACATGATGACAGCATGACGCTACAAGTTTGACACCTCTGCTCTAAAGTATTCAAGATTAATAAATAAATAAACTAGAATCACAAAATGATGGAAAATAAAATGGAAAAAATTGAAAAATCTCTTTGAATATTTAATTTCTGGGAAATGCAGACTCTGAGGAATCCATTTATCAGAATCGCATT
The DNA here is from genome assembly GCA_022577455.1 of Arizona elegans. Classification (NCBI taxonomy): domain Eukaryota; kingdom Metazoa; phylum Chordata; class Lepidosauria; order Squamata; family Colubridae; genus Arizona; species Arizona elegans. The sequence continues at coordinate 116,424,532 of JAKOOJ010000003.1, forward strand.
CCTCCTCATTGTCATATAAAAACAATGAACGTGTTATCTCTCTCATTTTCACAGATACAGAATAATGTGGTTTTATCTTGTAAAATATGATATCTGCAGAACAGACGTGAATTGGAGGATGTGACTCTCATGCCATGGGGAAAAAAATAAAAGGACATTTACCACACACACACACACACAGAATTTGTTTTTCAAAATTGTTAATTAAACATAAGAACAAAGGAACTCACTGCTTCCCTGTCAGAAACTTCCTACAATCCTTTGACAACTGCAGCTAAAGCAAGAAGTTTCTTTAGAAAACAACAAAAATAAACAATTTTTTAGGGTGTACTTAAAACATTCATCCAAGCTGCTCAAATGATAACTTAGAACTGCCTCCTGGGATAAAAAGGGGGAAAGAACCTTAATGGTTATACATTATTAAACTCTCCTAACATCAATAGAGGGACCTAGATGGTTACGCTATGTACTTGGGTCATATATGAATTCCCACAATTCTATAGAAGAATTTCATAGGATTATGTACTTTCAAATCACATCCAAGGACGAATACAACCATTTTTGCATTTTTCTCAGGAAAAGTTGCACATAACCCTTTCCAGAATATCCTAGTTTTAGATAGAGAGTTAATTTGGAAAAGAAAATGAGCATATACCTTATCTGGTTTTTTTACAGATACATTTCAATCCCTAGTAAATGTAATTAATGTTCACACCGCCTACAAACATAGTAATTGTGAGTTGCGACTTATCACTAAGGGAAACAAGCCATTTTTTGTCACACCCCTAAATTCCATCTTGCACCCCCTGGGGGTTCGGAGACATCAGGTTGGGAATCCCTGACCTAGTAGGAAGAATGGGTGTCACATTCACTGTAATGGATAAGCTAACTTATGACTTCTTCTATTGGAAAGAGCAGGACTTGGAAAGAATCTTGAGATTAAAACAATATCCTTGAAAAACAGGTGTATGTATAGTAAAATCCTCAGCAATAATAGTTTTAACTAGCTTACGAAACACTTTTTTCATATTTGCTGCTGGGGTACAGAATTCATCTCTCATATCAAAAGACAGACAGATTTGAGTTAGGATGGAAGGAAATATATTTCGTGGAATATTTGCACAAAAAATGCATTTATGTCAAATGGGAATTATCTGTGTGAGCATCTGGTCTAACAAAATGCTTGATGAAACATTATTTGGACTTGGATTATAATACTTCTCCATCTATAAAATTCTCATTTTGATGGAAGCCATGTGTAAAACTTGCTACTTGGTTACCCAGAAATGCACAAGAAATGAAATTTCTGATAAATCCTTTGCAAATGTTCATATAATGAAATAAGGATAAATGTTTATGTACTGTAATCAGAACCAGCAGCAAAACTTTTAACTGATTCTGTTACTTTGGGCCAGTTACAGGCTCTGATCTTTCAAATAATTCACCAGAACTGATGCTCACAGATTATAATGCTATTCAATTTGAAGTATGTACAGTATAGGAATCTAAATGTTATAAATATTGTGCAATTGGATGATGTCTTAATTCCTGTGGTTAGATTATCATAGCTATTGTCACAAAATGGCAGCTATATTAGATATGGAGAGTTATGGGAAAATAATTGGTAAAATATTAAAGTTGTTCCTGGTCACCCATTTTAAGCCTCCCACCCTCCATATCACCCAACCATCCCAATTATTTTTATTTTGTTTTTTGCGGCAGTTGGACAAACATCTAAAGAAAATGTTGACGTATAGTCAATCCCACAGTTATTTTTTTTTAAACTTTGGGGTTTTTTGTATTAAAATATGCTAATTTTTTATTAATTAAAAATACATGATAGTTTTCTTTAAAAGACAAGTAATGTATAACAGGTAAAATAGAGAATCTGACAGGCTCTAGAAGTTCCTCAGGCACTTTGATATTTAAAATGCCATTCTAGAGACTCTACGTTTGAAAGAGGAATGGATATATTCATGGCCATGGTTTGTGCCTCATAACCTTCCCTAACTTTGCTCCTTCCAGACATGCTCAGATTGCAGCTCAGGTTGCTGGGAATCTTAGAAGTTATACTTTCCATACATGTGCAAGCCCAGTCCATTCAGCTGGAAAGTTTAAACAAGTTTAAAATCCAAGATTGAAGGATATTACCAAGCCCTTCAATTCTTTGCAAATGAGAGTTATTATAGTATAGGACCTATTTGTCAGAGAACTAGAGAACTATTTGTGAAAATTATTACAGTATACTGTAGGACTCAAATAAAGTATGATGCTATTACATTTTTAAATTTTATTTTACTTAATGACCTTTATATTTTATTTTCTCTAGCTGGCCCTTATGGCTCTCAGAACACCAAAATATGATAAAGCTAAGATCAAGTCTACCTATCTTATTATTTAAATCAGATTTTTAGGCCAGGGGCTGATGACTATCTATGTGTTGTAAAAATTCTTCTTTGTATCCAACAGGCTTTCGGCTTGCCCTGATTTTTTTAATGTTTCCCTCATTTAAAAATACATACATACATACATACTATATATTCAAACATATACAGAATTTTGCCCCATTTTACGACCTTTCTTGCCACAGTTGTTAAGTGAATCCCAGCAGTTATTAAGTTAGTAACATGGTTGTTAAATGAATCCAATTTCCCCATTAACTTTGCTTGTCAGAAGGTTGCAAAAGTTGATCATATGACCCTGGGACACTGCAACCTTCATAAATATGAGGCAGTTGCCAAGCATCTGAATTTTGATCACATGATCTTGGGGTTGCTGCAATGGTCATAAGTGTGAAAAATGGTTATAAGTCACTTTTTCAGTGCCATTGTAACTTCTAACAGTCACTAAATGAACTGTTGTAAGTTGAGGATTACTTGTACTACACACTGTATATGGAAGAATCCACAGTAATAGGCAGGGATTTCTAGGGTGGGGGCAGAGGTGGGTTTCAGCAGGTTCTGATCAGTTCTGGAGAACTGGTAGCGGACATTTTGAGTAGTTCAGAGAACCGGTAGTAAAAATTCTGACTGGCCCTGCTCCATCTATTCTTTGCTTCCCAAGTCCCAGCTGATCGGGAGGAAATGGGGATTGCCGTAACCTTCCCCTGGAGAGGGAAGGGAATGGAGATTTTATAGTATCCTTCCCCTGCCATGTCCACCAAGCTACGCCCACCCAGCCATGCCACACCCACCAAGCCACACCCACAGAATCGATGGTAAAAATTGTTGAAACCCACCACTGGGGGGGGGGGGGGCGGCGTTGATTTGGGTTAAAACCCTTGCATGTAGAAGCTCTTCCTAACCCAAGATCTTTAATGTGTATGTGTGTGTGTGTGAGACACTAGAAAGTGACCTTTGTAAATGTGGGTACACAGTTCTGCACTAAGCATTTATATGCATAGCTGTACCATTGACTTACAGCCTTTCCTCTGCTAATACAAGCAATTTAACCATGCTTCGGAATGTATGTTTCCGGATTCTCTGTGCATGACCTGAGATAATGAAAGTTGTGTCATTTGACAACTCCACACTAAATCTGACATAACAATATTTCTGAATTGTTTCAGCAGTTCAGTAAATGCTAATTGGCATCCTCGTTATAATTCTCTTGACAAAAGGAACTCTACCAATTATAAATGTACTGAGAGGCCTTAGTTGTGTGTCTTGACATTGATTGGTTTAGCATCCCAGGGGTACCTTAGTTAAACTTAGGTTGTGCCACTAATGTTGCTTTGTTTGGAGTAGAATGTCTCATAAGGCATCCAGATTCTCATAGGTACCTACAAATTTCTCCAGGACAGAATCTGCTATAAAGCTTTTCCCTTTCAAAACTTTAGTGATCCAACCTTTCCACATACCCATGACAGATTCCAAAAATATATTCCTGGATTTTGATCCCACAACAGGTAAGTTCATATATTTTTGCACAATTATTCATGCAATTATTCATGCATCGATTCAACTTTGTTTTAAGATTTGTTTTTTGGAGGACAGGAAGTCAATGCCAACACAATCATTTCTTTGTGGTACAAGACTGAGATCTTTATCTTCATAGATTCTACTTGATTTCCCTGTCATAATGTTCCGTACCCAATTTTTATTTGTTTAGCTGAGAAACATTTTTCAATCCAAAGCAACTTCAGTTATTTATTTAAAATGTCTCTGCATTACATCTGAGCCACTTAACATTCCCCTTCCCCAAAAGGAATTAAAAAGTTTGCAGGGGATGTGAGTGGACAGTGGAAGATGGAGAATGACAGTAGGTTGGGAATGTTGGGAAAGTGATGATGGGAAAAGGAGAAGCGAAAGACTTCCGGGGAAGCAATGGAGAACTGAAGAAAAGCTCCATGTTTATCAGAGCCAAAGACCAAAGTAGAACAAGGAGTTGGGGACTCATCAATATTCCTCTCTGTATAAAGAGATCAACCTGGGATCACCCCCAAATGCTTCATACAAAGGCTTCCTACAAGGAGACAATGACAATGAATTTACAGATAAATAAAATGGACATTTACTTGGATTAGGTTAAAATATAAATGTTGTAATTGCTGGTAAGTCTTAATGGACTTTTGCTAATTAGGACCAAATGGTGAGGCTTTAAAATTTGATAGATAGATAGATAGATAGATAGATAGATAGATAGATAGATGATATAGAATGAATGAATATGGGGGAGAGAGATTTTTTATTTTTATTACAATATTAAACAAATGTGATAAGTTCCAAAACTGTTTATTTTGATAAAGGGAGAAATCATTTTTACATATCTTTTTTCTTTTTTAATTACTTTTTTACTATATACTTTTATTTCTATTTCTGCACTTTTTATTTTATTTTATTACTTTTTTATTTCTTTAATTTGCATTAGTTTTTTATCCTTATAACTATAATACAAATTAATATGAAAAAAGGAAAGGGAGAAGGGAGAAAGATGGGGGACAGGGTGTGCATGTGAAGTGATTTATTGAAAGAAACAACAGGATCCCATGAGTAGCTTTATATTCTCAGATTCAGATTCTACCTTTGTTGTGTTATTGTGTTCTCAGGGTGAGATTCTGCCTCTTTTCTGGTACTCAGTTGCTTGTGCAAGTTACTTGGTGGAAGTATTGTTCTCCCACAGAAGTACATTTTATCAATGGTCACATCCACACAGTAGCCATTTTCTCACAGGCCATCATGCCAATTAGGGTTATACATATTAAGTTAATGGAACTCTTAAATCATCTGCATGTTTTTCAGGCTTATGAGGAAATTTGAATAAAGATGTGTGCACTTTCATGAGATGCCATGTTTATATAAGGTGGGATGATTTTCATAACACAGGCCTAGAAAATGTCGAATTAAGTATAATTTCACAATGTGTTCGAGATCAGATTGTAGAACTCTGACACATTTTTTTCCTATAAATTACGTAGATAATTTGAAATCTTTAAATCATGCTGTACATGACCCAGAAGCTCTTGTATCTATATTACTAGAAAAAAATATGCAAAGAGCCAACCAAGAGCTGATAATGATCAGTGGTCAGTTTTAAATGTTAATTGACAGACAAATTCTCAGTTGGCTTCAGCAAGGCCAGAAAATCAACAGGTCGTCAAATGTGTTTCTATTTAGTAGATCACACATTTTGGGTGAAAACAAAGCAGAAGGTTATTCATCATTGTCTGCAAATATTGTAAGCAGAAAGAGGCCTAGCAAATAAATAGTGTGCACACTGTAGATTCAGAGAAAATACGGACTCACTTTTCAGAATCAACTTATTTTCTCTCAGTAAGAACTATTGCACATTTACAATTAAAAATAGATTTATTCTTTAATTAAGTTCAACAGCATATGGTGATCTTCAGTTTTAATTTAAAACCCTCATACAAATATTCTCATTTATACATCCATATTCTACCCATCCTCCTGAAAAACTTACATAATAGGTAAAGAAACTGTTTTCTTATGCATCTTTGCTTTTTAATTGTGCTGATTTGTGCTGGAGCTGCCTCTTCAATGCAATGTTTTCTGATTTTTAATAGCTTTCTCTGAACTCTAATAATGCAATGAATTCTAAGAGTTTGCAAAATTATTTAAATGAGATGGGTAATAAGTACATAATTATGAAATCAAATTATGGGTAATAGGTGTTTATTTTAATGATAGTATTATATAACATTGAGAGTAGAACATATATGTCCCAAAAAGTTATAGAAAAGACTTGCTTATTTGTTTTGTGAAGAACTTCAAGCCAGAGGCTTGAAGAACTTCAAGCCACCAAACTTCAATTTGGTGAGCTGATAGCTTAGGTAGAGCCTCCTGCCAGTTTCTATAGAACCAATGTGAACCGGGGGCAACCCACCACTGATATATACACAATAAATAAATAAATAGTCTAGTTTATCCAGCTTATTCCACTGATTGTTTTGTGTTAAGGATTGATTTAGAATATAATCATAAAGCTCCATTTTTTTTCAGTTCCAGACATTGTTCATGGCTTTGTCAGTGAATATATCTGCATATAATCATAATCTAGAGGTCAGGGACAGAAGCTGGATAATTGCTTTGCATGTGCAAAGCTTACTCAAAATGTAATTTGGTTTTAATAATAAAGTTTAACAATCACACAAACTCACACCTGGACTATAATCCTAGTTTATCAGCAATGGCACTTAACTTTCTTTAAGAATTGACAGATGCAAAATATCATCCAAGAGATCTGATTTGTGCTTTTGGGTCCCTGTAAACAAGCATACTGCACACATATATACATACAGAGGTCCAAGTATGACTTCAATATTCTTATATTTTCCTTTTTACTTCCATGTGAGAGAGGAACATGATACAATATAGTGCTGGTGTACTAGGAGTTAGGAGAACTAGTCTCAAATCAGTGCTTTTTTATTATATAAGAGGACTTTTTGATAATAACATGTGGAATATGTTAAAACACAATTAGGTCGTATATTTTAGGGCTCCATTCAAGGTCATTTAGTGTTCAACAAATTTATAAATGACTTGGATGTCAACTTTGCAGATAAATAATAAAGGGAGTAACAAACAATGCAGAATGATAGCAGAAACCAACAAAATTAATTTCAACAAAGACTAATGCATTTAAGTAAGAAAAATCAAAGACACTGATATAAAATAAAAGAACATATTGGGTAGCGGTACATGAAAAGGGGGTCTTGATCGATCACAAGCTGAACATGAACCAGGCAAATGCAATCAAGATCAAGAGAAGTCAACATTCCTCTGTCGCACCTAGGAAATTAAATCCAGTACTGGTCATTTAATATAGGAAGGATATTGACAAACTGGAGGAGGCCCAGAAAACAGCAACCAAGCTAAGAAGAAGCTGAATTTTTTTTTTTTAGGAAGAATGTTTGAAGGAGCTAGTATGATTAGCCCAGAAAAAAGAAGACTGTGGGAAGAAGTGATATCTCTCTTCAAATATCTGGGTAGTACAGAAATATGAAAAATAAATAAGAATAAATCTGAATGGCTATTGTGTAGAAGAGAACAGAATTGTTAAGATTTGTTACCAAAGAAAATACTGTAGGGATTTTACAGTATAATAAAGAAACTAGAATTTGGCAGAATACTGGGTAGTATTACTTACTTTCCTAACAGTAAGAGCTGTTCAACCATAGAAAGATTGCCTCAGGAGATGATGGAGTCTCCTTCATTGGAGGTTTTTAAAGAGAGGCTAGATGGCCATCTGTTAGGAATACAGTTGTAATGGATAATTTTACTGAGCAGGCAGATTCACCTGATGATCTGTGTAGTATCTTTCAAACTTTACATTCTATGATACTCTGAAAGTACTTAAGTATTTTTGCTGGGTTGAAAAAAAAACTATGAGATGGAAAGACTAGTTGTCTGAAAGAGCCAAATAATATCCACACTCATATCCACATTCATTTCCCTGCTAACAATGGACTGGACATGTGAAGTAAAAATGTTATGGAGGGGTATCTATCTTTTTCTGTCCTAACACATGTGGCATTATAAGTCAACCTGCCACATAGCTGCTCTAGTGCAGGGGTGTCAAACTTGCGGTGTCACAATGGCATCATGTGATATATTGGGACTTTTTTTCCCCTTCACTAAACCAGGCGGGGGTGGAACCAGCATGTGACACATCTGGCCCGCAGACTGCAAGTTTGACACCCCTGCTCTAGTGCTACATCATCTGAGAAAATATATTGTCTGAAACAGTAGTGGGTTTCAATTTTGTTTGCTACTGGTTCGCTTGCAGGTGTGAGCGCGCTTGCACGCATGTGCAGAGACATCCCGGCAGGTGGGCAGAACCTCCCACCGCCACTGCTACTGGTTCGTCTGATCCGGGGCAAACCGGTAGCAACCCACCACTGGTCTGAAAGCAACTTTGGAGAGAAGTGGATTTTATACCCAGAGTCTTAAAATGCAATCCCAATGTTCAATAATACAAGTGTAATATTATTTTGTTTCCTCAAAATATATGTTAGGAAATGGCTTGTTGAGAATATTGAGAATATCTTTGCATTAAAACCTCCACTCATTTGGAAAGTTTGTAGGTCAGTAGAAATAACAGAGGAATAATGCTAGGAAAAAGAAGTGATATATCACAATTATATGCCTAATTTGCCTAATATGACCAAAATAGTTTTTAAAGATGTAACCCATATCAATTCCTAGAATTCTAAACTAAATTGTAGTAGTTAGGAATTCTAGGAATTGGAGTTCAAGAACATCTGGAGCATACAGGGAAGGGAATGTAATGTATCTTCTATTTGAAGGTACTGTTTTATTTTTTCAAATTTAACCCTTATAATATTACTGACTCATTATCAGAACTGAGCTGATTTCTCTTCATTCTTTAAGAACCCTGAAAAATCTAGGAATCAGTTTATTTTAGGTGTGTAATTAATTCAAAATAACTCTTCAGGCTAAAGTAATGTGGCTTTTAAAAGTCTCTTCCTGTGTCCTTCCTATTCTACTGTTTTTTTTCACAGAGCTCCTTTGGTACCCCTTCAATAAGTATTTTATGAAGGTGATTTTCAGAATTTAATTGAACCTCACTTAACTGCTTAAAACTTTGTAAAAAGCTCTCAGCCAGAGCTGTGGAGAAAACACATTTTTAATGAGATGGAATTCCAGACTGAGGAAGATAAACAGAGATTCTTTGATATTCCAAATCTTTTATAATAGGATTTCTCCTTTAATGCTGCCTGCATGTTCTTATTTATAAAAATCAGGGATTACATAACAGACGAATAATGTTGCAGGAACACCCTTCTTAGATAGGCTATTTCCCTTGCTGAAGTCTTTTATTTCACAGAGTACTATTCTTCTGGAAGAGTTTGAGCTGGTGCCCTCGGCAAAGCCTCTTCTAATTTGCCAATTGTTGGTAATGAATTTCCAGAGATTCAGCTGTGAAGGATTTTTGCCTTTTCTTTTTAATGCAAGAGATTAAAATGCATGACCTCAAATGGTGCCTTCCCCATCTGGTTTTCTTCCAAAAGTAACTGAATTCAATTGGCTCTGTCATTAGGAACACAATACCACTCTTTCTTGGGCTTCTGAACAAATATAGTTATGTTCCTGGGAAAATATGGGGAGAAGCAGCTAAGATCAGTCAAATACTGTGAGTAGAATAAAGAATTGAGATCCTCAGGAAATGTCTCGGTTCTTCAAAAGATTATTTATCATTTAAGTAGCAAGGGCGTCTCAAGAAGTTTTAACTAGGGCATCAAATCATGATGTGATGACTGTTGGGGGGAAAAAAAGAGTGGGCAATTTTTGGGAAAAACAACTAATTCCAGTTTTCTTCTTATCCTTTTTCTTTGCAATGGCACAAAATCTAAACTACATGATATGGTAGATCTGCAGCTTGCAGCTGACCCACCATTTTTTCCCTACCAATATGTCCTAAGGCCTGCAACACCTCTATGGTCTTCCTTAAAGCAACCTGACTTCTTTTGGACTTCTGTGTGAGTTTGGGAAAAAGTGGTTCCTGCTTTAAGATTCTATAGATGGCTCATTTTATTTTCGCAAGGCACTTTTGATAAAAGCCTGAAAAAGTTAAGCTACTTTAATGAGGACCAAAATGATGCTATAAGACCCCTGTTGGAATTCTTCCAAATAGCTTTCAACTGTGCAGGGCCTATTGGAGTTATTCATTGAATATATTTTCCTTTTTCTTCTGAGGTCTTGCACTTGTATGTTAGATTATGTTAAGCAGGCTTTATTCTGCAGGTATTGTTGTTAGAATTTCAAGACAGAAATTCTATCTTGGCCTGGAAACCTACTGTTCTTCTCTTGCCAGAAATAGACTGAAATATCACCTCCTAGGTCCTAGGCTGTACACATGTAATAAATCTTACTTCACTTGTATGTACACATATACATACATCCACATGAAAAATAAGGGCTTTGAAAACAGATTTTCTTCCAGTTCCCTGCATTTCTCTTTTTGGGTCATAAACTGTCTCCTAGCTCTCTTGATATTTAGTTTAGAATTAAAAAGCCACCAATAGCTAGTGTTTACCCTCCAAAATTAAATTCCTTTAATTCCTTCACCTCTCAATTCCAAATCAAAATGATAGAAAACCCATTCTATTTTCCTTTTGCTAGAACATGGTGAGTATATATGCATTTGTTAAAATAGATGTAACTATTGATGACTGTGACCACACAAACCTATGCCCCCACCCCCTTTTTTAAAATCCTTCACCACCAATACCCCTTGAATGTTTGCAACAGCAGGATCTTCCAAACAGAAAAAGCTTTTTCTTACTGGAATCCAACAAATAGAAATAATGCCTCAAATACCTAGAATTAGAATTAGGATAGAGTTGGAAGGGACTTTGGAGGTCTTCTAGTCCAACCCTCTGTTCTGGCAGGAGATCCTATACCATTTCAGATAGTGGTTGTCCAGTCTTTTCTTAAAAACCTCCAGTGATGAAGCCCCTACGATTTCTGGAGGCAAGCTATTCCACTGGTTAATTGTCCTCACTGTTAGGAAATTTCTCCTTAATTACAGGTTGCTTCTCCCTTTAATTAGTTTCCAACCATTGTTTCTTGTCCTGCCCTCCGGTGCTTTGGAGAATAATTTGAACCCCTCTTCTTTGTGCCAGTCCCACAAATATTGAAAGCTCTGGCATAGGCTTTTACTATCATTCTGAGTTCATGACTGCTTAATGGATTAAATAATAATTCATTGAGCAGGGCTGTCAATTATTTATTTATTTATTACATGTATTTGTATGCTGCCATTCTCCCGAAGGACTCAGGGCGGCGAACACAAGTTAAGAAACAAGTACAATAAATCATAATTTAATCCAAATAATTAATTAATAGTAAATAATAAAGCCCAGAATCAGTCTCAGCCTATTATCCCCCCCCCCCCCAATTTATCCTCCGTTGCTTTTTTATATGCAGAGATTATTTCTGAATCCTTTTCCTGTATCTTTAAGGAGGAAAATCTGTGGGAACTTTTGTATGAGGGAAGTTGTTTGCTAGCTTCACAAAGATTCAGGAGGGACAATGATCAAAATAGAAAATCTGAGCAAATATACAATAGAGGTCCTAGATAACAATGTTTTCATGTATTCGAGTAGCCTCAGCTTCATTCTCAGAAGACCATTAGGGCAATCGTATTGAATTGCAAAATCTGAAGCATTGAGACTAAGATGCTGAAAATGCCACAGAGACCAGAGAGATAATTTAATGATTCCACACACATTAATAAAGATAATTAATTTTCTTGTGGCCATCCTGCCAACATTTGAAGATAAGAATAAATTTCTGCAGTAGTTTCCTGCCATAGAGACTGGAGGAAAAAAAATGACAAAACATGTCATGGTGTTATAATATAAACCATCTAACTCATACACTTGTGTTCAATTTGGGACATAAATATCAAAGCCATAGATTCACGCTGGGATGTTGCAATGCACATTTCTTCTATGTTTCTATATTTACACTTTGTACTGGATTCCTGTGGTGGCTGAGCTTTAGATCAATATTTTACCTAGTATTCGTATGCATGTAAATTGACCTGGAATGACACACCTATGTTGACATCCCATTTAGTCATAACAATTTAATCTGCAGAGAGATTTGTAATGTACTATTGGAGACTATTTCCAACATACCACCTTCACCCTCCAGGTAGTTTTGCAATTCCCAGAATTTTCCAATCAGCATACTAATCAAAAACAGAGACTGCACTGGCTATATTGTTGTTTTATTAAAATTAAAAAATAGCAGAACCAAATTATGCATCCCGATTGGTAAGTAAGAATGCAGTTTCCAGAGTGATGCAGGAAATAAACCAAGGAAAAGTGTAATACAATAAGTGTATAAAATGGAGATGTTCTTTGCCAGTTATTTCATACTGTTTTCTTTACTAATAAAAAAAGTTTGCTCATCCTTAGTTCATTGACAAAGCAATACTTCTTATATATATATATATATATATATATATATATATATATATATATATATATATATATATATATATATATATATACATTCTCCCTGTTCCTTTTCTCTAACTTACAAGAAAGAGAGTAGTAGGGGAATGAAATATTTCATTTCATAGAATCAAATTGCTAGGAAAAAATAAAAAGTGGCCCCTCTATCTCTTAAAAATCTGTTTGCTCTTACCCAGGACATAAATCTCATGGTTGACTACAGCTGTGCTGAAGCGGTATTTCGAATACTTCATCGGCGCACACTCCATCCATTTGTCTTGGCTTGGGTTATACTGCAACGTTCGGTTGCTTAATCGATCAGGCTCATCATCGGGAAGATCCATCTGTGTGAAATATGACAGCCATATAATAACACAGCATTTGGAGCCCTCTATACACGCCTGCATGCTATTAATCATGGAGGACAGCTGAGCAGATAAATAACACAAAGACATCAATTATAGCTGCAAAGTGATTCATACCAACTAGTGGAACCCATGACTTGTGGCTTAGAAGTACATTGAAGAAGACACAGGAATAACAACGCATATATATTCTGCAGCAAGGAAGCTGAGGATCTGGGTAATAATAAACCATCTATAGACCCAGCTGTGACAGCACATAGCTCTTTTTACAAGGATGCCGTGAAGTCTCAAAGAAGAAAGTCAAAAACTACTTATTTCCCCCTTGAGATCAAATTTTGATTTAGCTTCTTATTTGATTAGGCCACAACTTCCCAGAGGGAGTTTGAAGATTTATCTACTAATGCTTTAGGCGAAATAAGATTACATAACAGTAAAAACTAAACTCTGCTCTTCTTTTCTTTTTGAATGGATTTTGAACTCATCTTTAGTATGCCACCCCCCATTTTTCTTTTTCTATTGTCATCAGGGAAGGGAGGGGAAGGGAAAATAAGACCTGATTGTAGGAATAATATTATCTCCATTTATATCAGTGGTGGGTTTCAATTTTTTTTAGTACCGGTTCTGTGAGCGTGGCTTAGTGGGCATGGTGTGGCTTGGTGGGCGTGGCTTGGTGGGTGTGGCAGGGGAAGGATACTGTAAAATCTCCATTCCCACCCCACACCAGGGGAAGGATACTGTGAAATCTCCATTCCTCTCCAATCCAGGGGAAGGTTATTGCCAAATCCCTATTTCCTCCTGATCAGCTGGGACTCAGGAGGCAGAGAATAGATGGGGGCAGGTTCTTCAGAACTGGTCAGAACCTGCTGAAACCAACCTCTGATTTATATGTATATTCAAACTGCTACATGCATGTATGTCAAGATAGATATACTATAAGAAATTAGAATTTAGTTTATTCACTAAGTTTTAATAAACTGAAAACAACGGCTGTTTAACTAGAAGGAAAATGTACAAGTTTAAAAATACATATTTTCTTTTTAGCACCCATATTCATACCTGTTATAAAAGAGATCAGCAGCTAGATTACTATTTTAGCACATGGGCTGGTAGGTTAGTAGTAACAGTCTTAATGCAAAGTTATAAATGGAGGCAAACAAATTAATATTGGCTAAATAAAGTTTGGGAAAGAGATGCAATGGAAATTGCAGGGCAAGTTTAGGAAAGCTATATGGGCAAAGCTCAGAAATGGTTATTGCAGTTGTGTATGGAGTTAAAATAGAGATTATAATTGCAATTGTGGCAAATATCTGTAGGATGAAGGTAGAGGTTCATTCTCCAAATTTGTGGGTTGGTTTCTGTACATTTCATTACCAGACTAGGTTATAATGTGGTCAGTAGGTCTTGTGATGGGAGGGTCACGTCAGGTGAAGGTCTTGTGATGGATCAGGGGTCACATAAAGTGAGGGTCTTCTGATGGGTCTAGTGATGGGTCAGGTGTGGGTCACATCAGGTTAGGGTGCTTGACGTTTTTCTCTGCAACAGCTATCCGAAAAACTTTATATTCTGACACACAGCACTCAAACCACAACGCACCATGCAAAAACTAACCCTACCATATACAAAAGAGGTGTTAGAAATGACAGCCAGAATTCTCCAACCTCTAGGAATAACAATAGCCCACAAACCCACAGCCACACACTGCCAGGAATTATCCAGAACCAAGACAAGATACAGGAGGATGAAAAGAACAATGTAATTTACAAAATCAGCTGTAACAATTGCAGCTAATTCTACGTGGAACAAACATCAATTGAAAACCAGAATCCATGAACACCAGCTGGCAGTCAATCACCACGATCCCAAATCCCTAATTTCTACCCAAACTGACACCAAACAGCACCAAGTCAATTGGACCAATATAAGAATTATGGGCTACCAGGCACATGAGTTTATTGAAGCCTGGCATTCTGGAAGCAATTACATCAATAGACATATCAACCTACAACCAGCCTACAAATCCCTCAAAATTCAAATCAACAGCACAAGCAACCAGCAACGGCACTGAACCTCAACCAACCCAAGCAGCCCCATCCCACCTCTAAAACAGCACTTCACCTCCCAATGACCCTCACCTGATGTGACCCTCCTATCACAAGACCTACTGACCAAATCCAGCCTTTATAAGCAGAAGAACACCCACAATGACATTCCCTAAATTCCACTGAAGATGTTACCTACCGGTAATCTGGTAACAAAATGTTCAGAAACCATCCCACAACTTTGGAGAATGAACCTCCATCCTCAGAGATTATAATTGTTCTGTTCCAGTGTAACAGAACCTCAACAAAACTCATAAATATTTACTGGTATATATATATATTTTAGTTTTATAAATATAAATATAATAGACAAAGGCATCTTTCAGAAGTTACAGCATTTAGGTACAGTAGTTGTAAACAGAATTATAAATGGAACTTTGCCTTCAAGATCAAATGATTGGAGAATGCATTAAGAAACTTGATCAAGATAAGAAGAAATAACTAAAAAAAAAAATTCCAAATTTTGAAATGTGATTAGATATTTGTTCTTGATTCTCTAGATTCCCTGCCTCACTACCAGCACTAAACTCATTATTATCAACATACAGAGAATGGGAAAGCTGTGTGAGAAGCAAAATTAAAGAAGGAGCTGCAGTTAATATTTAGAAATAGGTTTAAGATCAATGGGTAATAAAAGATTCTTTTTCTTTTATTCTTTTTCTTATTACACAAAGCAATAAAGTAATTTAAAAAAAGGATTAGAAGAAATCTAAATGGATAAGAGCCAGAGTAAAATGGGCATGGCATTAGGAGGCCAAGAACATTTTGATCTAATTTTTGGTTTTCTGAGCCTGGTCTCACCAACTATTATAAAAGAAAGCAAGATCAAAGATACAAGAAAGTTTTACATGGGGCTGCCTGTGTATTTCAGTAGTTGCAGCTGGTGCAGAATGCAACCATATGAGCAGTCTCGAACACCTATAGGATCACATGATCTCAGGACACTGCAATCGTCATAGATACAGTCAGTTTGCCATGTGCCCTAATTCTGATCATGTGAGTATGGGAATGCTGCGATGGTCTTAAGTGCAAGGACCGTAAATCATTATTTTAGTGATGTTGTAACTTCAAACATTCGCTAAACTACAACATAGTCCTTTCAACGGTTCTAAGAAGGCTCCACACCAATTTCCACCACTCAGATGACCCTGATGACACAGATAAATTAAGGTGACCTTAATACTCTCTAAAAGAATGCAAATGACCTGCTGTCTGCAAGGAGTATAAATCTTTCCATTCCCCATCATCCGGTCAGAGCTGAAGAAGCTTCTTGGATGAGAAGTGAAACATCTTCAAAGAAAAACCAGAAAAATCCGGTTGCCTCTTGAAAAAAGCACCTTTGGGACAACCATGGATGACTGAGAATCTCCATAGACAGTCGCTAAACAAATAATTGTAAGTCTAGGACCACCGGTAACATAGATGGTCAGCTGGTCAAGTTTGTTCCCCATTAGGGACACCCTGCATGCCAAACAGGTTGTACTGTGGTAAGTCTAATAAAAGCTAAGAAAATGTAATACTGTCAGTGTTCCAGAAAACCCCCCAGCTCCAAGTAAAGATTCTGAAGCAAGCATTTTCAACGTTCTATTTACTAGAATAGATAAACTGGCATATCTAGGAAAACCCAAATCTGAGAGGTCCGGGTTTTCCCTCAGTAAATCAAAGCCCCCAAAACCATCCCCTCACTTCTCAGTCGATCACATGCTCCAATCACCATCCGTCCCATCTCAAGACAGCACTCCGACCACTCCTTCTCCAGATGCAGGATTGACCTGACCTTGACCGAAGAATGCTATTATGTCTACAGACAACCCCTCTACTAAATCCTCCCTCCTACTTTCCCACACATGAGAAGGTGGCAGCATGGAAGCTTCTGGCCTAATACGGCTTCCAAAGCTGACAATACTTTCAAGAACAGGAATATGTCCTTCCAAGGGCTGGTGAATTTAAAGGTACTCTCACAGATTAGTTAACTAGGCTGTGACCAGCGATTATGTATGCATACTGTATATCTGCAGCTTCATGAGAACAATTACCTTTAATCAGCAGAGGAAGTACAGAGACAATGAGACTTTGATCCCTTTGCAACCATCTGTAATTTTGTTTTTTTTCCTTTTCATTCTTGGCAGCTTTCAAACCTCTGGCTCTGCCGCCTTCTTTGAAACAAATAGATTCTTTGGTCAAATGCCAGGATGATGCCAGTGGAAATATAATTCATAAACTACATACATAAAGAAAATTAACATGTCTGGATTCTTCAGTAAAAATGTTAACAAGATTGGATGGGCAAGTGGAGTGGTGTTCATGGAGCCATATGTTGCTGCTAAATCATGAATCTCCCAAAAACTAAAACAGATGAATAAAGCCTACTAGAAAGTCTCCATTTTAAGTCTCTAGCAAATGCTTCCCCTACAGAGTTACTGCAATGATTACTATACAGTGTGGTCATTCTTTGCAGTCAGCTATGGTCAGCTAAGCAAAAGAGGGTAAAACAGGGTTGCATTCTCTGTAGCCATTCAATTCCACTCAGCAGTGCCAATGGTAGGAGTTGATGGGGACTGTAGTTCAATAATAGCTGGTGGGCTACCCGATTCGCACATTGTGAGCTGCTTTTTGCCGCATTACAGTAATGAGTGCGTGATCATGATAGCCAGTGTGGTAAAGGAGTTTGACTATACTGGGGAGGCCCAGATTCAAGTCCACCCCCAGCTATGGAAGTCCACACAAGGCAAGCTGAGACTAATTAGTCTCTTTCAGCCCAACCTACTTCACAGGACTGTTAATGCAGGGGAAATGGGAGGAAAGATTATGAATGCCACTTTGAGCTCTTAAACGGAAGGCATCAGATAAGCAAATAATCTGGAACATGATTTTACATTCAACATTCAATGTTTGTTTGTTTGCTTATCAGATTTCTGTACTGCATCTCTCACCTAAGTAACTCTGGTAAGTAGCAATAGCACTTAGACTTACCCAGTGGTGAAATCCAATCTTTTTTACTGCTGGTTCTGTGGGCGTGGCTCGGTGGGCGTGGCAGGGGAAGGATATTGCAAAATCTCCATTCCTACCCCACTCTGGGGCCAGCCAGAGGTGGTATCTGCCGGTTCTCCGAACTGCTCAAAATTTCTGCTACCGGTTCTCCAGAACCTGTCAGAACCTGCTGGATTTCACCCCTGGACTTACCGTAGATACAGCTTCATATGCTTTACACTTCTCACTAAGAGGTTTACAGAGTCATCATACTTCCCCCAACAATCTGGGTCCTTATTTTATCAACCTTGGAAGGATGGTAGGCTGAGTCAACCTTGAGCTGGTCAGGATCGAACTCCTGGCAGTCAGCAGAATTAGCCTGCAATACTGCATTCTAACCACTGTGCCACCAGGGCTCTTAGGTAGGTAGGTAGGTAGGTAGTCAATGCTTATAAATATTACTACACTATGAATATACAGAAAATTACAGAATACACAAAGGTTCTTCCTTTTGGGCTGAATAGTAGAAGGTAGAAATTAAAATTCTGCCTGAAGTGCCTGAAGAAGAAGTTTGGGAACTGGAGTGCTATTGTTGGGAAAGTGACACTGCTTGTGGGTTATTTTCTACTTGCTCAGCCTACACACATGTAAGTAAGCCTGATTCTATCATTCTTCTGACAAATTCTCCCCTACAAAGGAACTTTTCCATAAAAGATTGAGATATAATTTGTGGAATTATGAGGTTAAGGAACAGGTACTTTTATACAAACCATCCTATCATATAAGAATTAAGCACCTACAAAAATCCTTGTAGGATTTGCTCAGGTGAACTTTATATGTAGTTTTTCATGTAGAGAAACAAATAAATAACATACTGCATACTTTTTCCCATTCCCAAATTCCTCATATGATACTTCCAACTCCACCCCCACCCCCAATCTAATCTTGCAATTTAGCCTGGGATGGTTGCCCATGTAACAACCTTGCTTTTTTCAGTTTCTGGTTTCTGTCCTCCCTCCATAACCTTGGTTAGATACATGGCTCCAAATAGTCTTGCAATTTTTGACTACAATTTCCTCAGCATAGAAAAATGAACTTGGTCTAGCAAAAGTTAGTCTAATATATTTGCCTCATGAGGTAGATAGCAAAATGACCAAATCTACATTGGGAAGTGCAGCACAGACTGGGCGCAACACACTAATATTTTGTCCCTTCTTCAGCATCTAATATCTGAGACAACTGACTCATTTTGTCTAAAGGGAGGGCTAGCTCCTGTCTCAAGTTTTCACAATATACTATTAACTTAATATAGTAACTAACATAAACTTCATAATCCATTTTAAGATCTAAAAGTTTCTAGAAAGACTACCCAGAACTGGGCTTCTTACATTAACCTTTCTCAAAAAAGAAATATTTGCAGACCTCAAAATTTTTTCTCAATGTAGCAGTTTTTGTATTGATATGTCAGCAACCCTTTTTGCTCTCTGAAAGTGATTTGGCTGTCACTACTGTAATTTATTGCCTCATCTGCAATCCAATCCTCTCTAATCAGAAATAAATCTTATTAAATGGAATTAGTCCAAGTTAGGTTTACAAATAGCTAAAGAACCCAACAGTCCCCAGGCTTTATTTTCCTGAATTAAGCTAGTTTTATATTGACCTAACATTTCTATATGATTTTTCTTTTCTTACATCAGAGGCTAATGCCATAATGCCATAATAAAATATAATTATTTGAACTGATTATTTTGTATTTTTTGAGTTCTTCAGATAGAAACATCAGTATGCCTCATAGCAGAATACCCAAACTCAAATTGCAACCCTATCACATATTAGTTTTTCACAAATTCAAATAAAATGCTTCCTGCTGATCTTCCATATGTATAGTAGCGCCATATTCAGAAATTATACATCACATTTTCATATCTAAGATAGAAAATACAAACAGAGTTCACTTTCAGCTGTAAAAGTACAATATAGAAATAATACTTCTGTCCAATGTTTGGTGAGGTAATGCAAGCTGCGCTCACTTTTCAGAGGGAAGCTAGTACCATTTCATCATCCACTAATTACATTTTAGATTTTCCCTGTGGAAAATATAAACCGTAAAAAAGTCTGGGTATTTTTCAGAAGAAAATGCTGTAGATGCTGTTATTGCTATACCTTCATCCTTTTTGAAAGACAACGTTTTAAAGTGAACAGCAGGTGTTCTGGCTAACTGATCTTTGTTAACTCCCTCACTGCTACCACTCAGAAAGACTTCAGTAAGGCTCTGTAACACGAGTGCCAGTTTGATCTACTGGTTAAAGCACCAGACTAGATACCAGGAGACTGTGAGTTCTAGTCTCACCTTAGACATGAAAGTCAGTTGGGTGACTTTGGGCGAGTCTTGGCCCTCAACATCAGCTTGGGTGACAAGCCAGTTAGTCTACTCCTATCATAACCAATGAAAAAAAGTGAACCCTGCACTTGTAGGAAAACACTAGGATGCAACATAATACCAAGTGTGTGGACATTTATAATGGCTTTCATATAAAGATTATGGGGTTTTCTTTGCCTGTGTTGCCATAATCATGATTGCAGTCACTGAAGACTATAGCTCTCACCCTGGTTATAGAGTTTCTGTGACCCAAGGACATTCATTTAAATTTTTAAACATCAATCTTCCCTCACCCTCACTTTTCACAGAACAGTATTAGAAATCACTTGGCAAAATGTGGACTAATAAAATACATGTATTATGAGTGGAGAGGAGGTGGCTAGTAAGTTACTCAATTTTTGTGGCAAAAAGATGAACAGATTTTTATTACTTCACACTGCATAATTGCAGTGAAACAGTCTTTGATGTTTTCTGACAATTTTAGACAAATAAAAATATAGACATGTTCATGATTATGTTGTTAGGAATATCAGCATATATTTGAAAAGATACAAATGACTCAGAAGTATTCAGAATTTATTTCAATATAAATGACAAAGAAAATAGTTAGCTTGGCAGTCTGGCAAGCCTCATATAAAAATAGCAGTATTCTCAATAGTGTGTAAAATGTATTGTAAATCAACTTCTAATTTACCACAGAAGAGTAATCAGTGAGCAGCACTAGAAACCACCTGTCTAGAAGAAACCAGAATAATTTTTAATTTGTTTTATGTGGTTTTTCCCCCTCTTCCATTCAATTGTGTTCAAATCACCGAGACAGTGTGGACAAGTCACTGCTCTCTTCTTGGCAAAGTTTTTCAGAAGGTTTGCCATTACGCCTTTCCTAGGGCTGAGAGAAAGTGACTGGCCAAAGATGGGACTAGAACTCATGGCCTCCTGATTTCTAGTCCGATGCCTTAACCATTATACCAGACTGGCTCTCCTGCTTTCTCTATAATGAGTCTCAAAGTCTGCCATTAAAGGCGGATTATCTTTTCTTGTCCATCAATAAGGTCACATCAAGTGCTGACAAAAATATTGGTCTGGTATAATGTGTGGTACACAGACCACATTTCCCTCCCTCCCTCAGTGACATTCAAACCAAAGTAATTTTTCTCTTCTAAAATTGGAATTGATGTGTTGCATTAGTCAAGAGAACGAACTGTCCAGGAAAGTCCAGTTAAAATCTCATTTTCCTCCTAAATAATAACTGTTTGATCTTGAGCAAGTCAGAATTCTTCAGCCTCAGAGGCAGCCAGTGGCAAACATCATCTGGAGAGAGCTGAAAAGTCTTTACCAATTACAGCAGACAGTAACTGCATTAACTGAATGCACAGACTAATCCAGCATGTGCACTAAGACCCAAAAACCAAAAGGATTTTTTAAAAAAAAGGCAAGAGAAAAGAGGTATTACCCTACTGCCTGAAAGCAAGCATATCCATCAGCAGCAGCTTTTGTAGTTTTTCTGAATGGCAATGATTGCAGTTACATTCCAACTGTGAAGGCTGCTTTAACAAGCACAGACAATGGCAGCAGAGACCACTCTATGTCCTGAAACGCTTAGCAACGTTTCTTACCTGTGGGGTCCATCCTCCGATGACATAAAGCCTGTTTTTCACAGCAACGACTGCATGGCAAGCCAACGGCACTGGGAGCGGGGCCAAAGTTCTCCAGTTCTCCTGCTCCATGGAGTACTTCTCCACAATATTGGTAATTTGATATTGGTTTTTCAGTTTCATTTGACCTCCTATGATGTATAAATCACAATGGATGGTGCCTAAAGCAAACAGTTCACGAAACTGCGCTGTGCACAGGCTTTCCCAAAATCGATTTCCATGACCCTCATACCTGTAATGAATCCTCATATTAGAATTTCCTTAATCACAGTTTACCTATATATTTGTACCTACCGCTATTATTCTTAAGTGGGATCAACATGAGATTTAAAAAGAATTTTAATTTTCACTAAACTCCAATGGCAAAAATTGGCACATCTTTTCAAATGCTATGATATTATAGAAGTAATTTTTTCTGAATATTATCCCCCTCCATCCTCCTGCTCAGTTTAGAGACATAACTGCCCGCTTTCCCCAATTATTTTAGCCTTGATCAGTCATTATTGTCATAAAGATACCTGAATATTAGAAGTACAACAGAAAATGTCTTTCACTATTGGCTAATCAGTATCCACTCACCATCCTCAAAATATTCTGTTTGCTTCCTATCCTCTCTCTAGCACTAGCACTAGCACTTAGACTTATATACCGCTTCACAGTGCTTTACAGCCCTCTCTAAGTGGTTTACAGAGTCAGCATATTGCCTCCAACAATCTGGGACAATCCATCCACTGCGGAAGGATGGAAGGCTGAGTCAACCTTGAGCCTGGTGAGATTCGATCTGCCAAACTGCTGGCAGCCAGTGATCAGCAGAAGTAGCCTGCAGTACTGCATTCTAACCACTGCGCCACCACGGCTCATGTGAATATTCACTCTCCATGTGAATAAATATGTTAATTAACCAGAGCAGCAACAGTCTGGTTAACCCAACAAGATCTTATGTCACCACAGTAAGAGCTGAATTATGCTAAAAGTTCTCTGTTAAAAAAATCATTCAACCTTGGGGCATAACTAGGGGCATTTAGAAATTGATTGAAGTCAGGAAAGGAAATTTCTTGCTAGAAAACCTGTCTGTTACTACTACTACTACTAGTAGTACTACTACTACTACTACTAGTACTACTACTATTACTATTAAATTTATTTGCTGCCCATCTTGTGGTTCGAGGTGACTATTCCCTTTGCTTGCTATTTTCCCCCATAAAAAGGCAAAATCTGACTTAGTAATGCATATGTATATTCTTAGAAGCTCAATCCTAACCAAATGTATTTCAAGCAATTTTCCTACAGTTTAGTGGGATCTATGGCAAGGACTTACACTTTTCATTTTCCTTCAATATTAGCAGAGGCAGCACAGAATGAAAGCACTACAGATATACGTTTCTTTTGCCCTGAATAAGGGCAAAAATAACTCCAGAAGGAAAGAACCTGCTTATAGCATTATATCTGGCACCTAGAGGGCACTATAGACCTTGTCATTGTGTCATTAATGAATGAGCAAACACCTAATTGCTTCATACACCACCTGAAATAACTCTGCTTGAGAGACCTGTTTTAAATATGTAGCTATAATATATGCTGTATTCAGTCAATTTAGAAGCCAATGGAATGTTTATAAAACAATAGTGCAAAATTCCATCCAACCTTTAAAAATATTCCACAAGAACTCCATCCCTTCACAATGCCTTTTAACTGTGCAAACATAATTTATAAAGTTGGATGATGATTTAGAATTGTCCAAAGATTTTTTCAATTTAGTTAAGATTGTCTTCCATTATCATAACTGATCTAGAAAAGGACCCAAAGGAAGATTCTTCATTGGTTAACGTTGATATTAGTAGTTCTATCATAGGCTTAAAGGAAAAGTTTTAAATCATACAGCACTGAATAATTCTTGGGGAGTACCACTTAAATCTTTCCTTCTATGTGGCCCTTTGTAATTTTAGGTGCTGGGGAGTGCAAATGATATAGGAATATTTTGTGTCTTAGTGCCCCCCTTCCCCCCTCCCCACTGATACAAACCTATAAATTTCAATGTTCCTGGTCTTTTGTCTAGACATCTTGGTAGCACTCGCCTCCCCTGCAACAACAATACTGTTGTTCTCAGTAACCACACCGGTGTATATACTGCCAAGGCCTTCTGCATATTTTGGAGAGGAAATGAAGTAGGTCTTTTGCGTTAGAGGTGCGTAACAGAAGCTGGCCTCAGCGTAATTACCTTTCCTTGATCGGATCCCCCCTGAGTTATTGCCAATGCAAAGGAGAAGTGTAGTGGTCTCCATGCCATACCGAAGGCTGAGGGAAGGTTGATTGGATTTTTTAATTGTTTCTAAGGCTCCCTCAATCATGTCAATACACTGAGAATTACTCAAAAGCACCGTGTTCCTTTTCCGAGCTTCCACTAGGAATGAAGGACTTACAAGTACCAGCCTTACTTGCTTCAGGAGCTCAATGAGATGATCTGCACGCAACTTCCGACTGTGGTTAACCCATCTGAGGACTAAGTCCAAGATGCTCTCTTCTCTGGATACATTCAGATCATCGGATCTGATCAGGCTTAGCAGTTGCTGAGCTTCTACCTCTAATATTTCTTCTTGCTGGCTCACCTCAGTAAAGTGCTGATACAAATATTTCCTGGCCCGTTCAGATAGTTCTTCTGCTCCAATGTGCTTTGCAAAATAATAGATCCCTATAGAGTTGGAAGCTTCAATATGATCCATCATGTAGGTTTGACATTGACTAAACACATCTTCCATCTGCATAAAAAAGGCAGCAATGGCCACATTTTGAACATTACAATTGGTGAGATACAATTCAGAGGTGTACATGTAGTGCAGGAGGACAGATACGCTTTCAGCTGCTATGTCGTGTAGCACAACTTCTCTCTGTGCGCATTCCATCAACCCACAAGTAAACATTGCTTTGAAATAGGGGCTAAAAGCTGCCAGGATCAATTTGTGGCAAGGGAATTTTTTTTCTTCAGCCACTAACACCACATCAATCATTTCAGTTAAATCTTTCATGCATTTTATTTGATCCAGTAAATTCAAACTATGCTGCTGCTTCCTTTTACTTCCAGCCTTGTAATCCATGATGGAATATATTTTAAAGTATTTTCTGGTGCTTATTGGAGTTTTGAAACAGCTATTTGTACATCTGAGAGCTCTCAGAATGAAATTCCTTCATCATTTTATTCCTAGAAAAGAGAAAGAAAAACATATAATTTGCTGTATGAACACATATTTAAAATTCTGACAGTCAAATCATATAGTTATGGTCCACAGGCAGTAAACATTTTGAGCAAATATTTTGAGAAATATATACTAATGTGGATATACTAGAACAGAAAATCCATCCAATAGTTGGAACATTGCCCCAGAGATATGGAATTAAGTTGTTTGGGTCTCTGTATACCAAATTCCTCGCACCCAGAGATTTATGAAGCCCGTTCCCTATTGGCAATTTGTGAATTCATCAAAACAGCAGTATCTACCATGTTTTTAATCAGAATGAATGTTTAATAGTGGCCATTAAACCTTTTTTAAAAAAATTAGTTGTATTGTCTTATTTTTTTAATTTAACATTTTTATTCTATTATATGCTACCCAATGAATGACTTTATTTTCCAACTGAACAACAATTATTGAGAAGATAGTGTATTTTCTACTATAGAGCTTAATATCAAAGAATATTTTGATTCTGCAGCTGGTTTATTTTTAATATTTCTGCCTAATTTCTAATGGTACTATAATGTCTAAAATGATATACACAATATTCATTATAGAAATGCTAATAATTCATGCAATGTTGAATACATTGTAGTGTTTACATACTATTAAAAGTTTCATAAAAGAAACTTTGCAATCTTTTACCACCAAAATTCTTACGTATAGTCTAATGTAATTAAGTGATGCTGTAACTTTCTTTAAACAGTCCAGTAAGAATCTTTTGAGAAGCCAATCACTACTTCTATGCTGTACAGATAGATAAATGCTAATGTTGTTATTTGAGAAATCCATCTGTTAAAATCCCACATTAAGCTTTTCACAAGAACATTTTTCCTCTAGTTAACAATGTTTTCAACATTAAAAGAGGAGCATCACTAGATTCCATTCCCCCTCATCAAAACCTGGATGCGATTCTCAAACCAACTCTTAATGCATAGAAGACTCCCACTGAAATAACATTTTAATAACATTTTGAATTATTGTAGACATTCTGGTCTGAAGAAGTCAGCATGGTGTTTTAGTTTAGATGCTGAACTAAGAGCAGGAAAACCTGAGTTCAATTCCTCCCTTTGGCATGGAAGCTCACTGTGCACTCCATCTGCAAGAAGCCAGCTGGAAAACAAAAACCCTCATTGCATCATGCATTGATAGCTTTGCTGTGAGGACGAGGTAAGCACAATGCAAAAACAAGCAGATGCTGCAACCAAGTGGGATAAACACTAAGAACAAAAGTAGCAGACAACCTTGTTTGACAGAGCTCTCTAGGTAGAGCTGTGAATCTAACAGTTCACAGGGAACACAGAGGGGAGGCAGGAAAGAACATCATCTCTTTTTGTTAGATCCTAATAGCTTATCAGAAAGGCTGGATCGGGGATAAGTAAAACATACTATTTTATTCCTGGACATATAGGTTGCCATGGGAGACCAAACACTTGCAAAGATTTGAGCTCAACTTCCTGCAGAACGCCTGGCTTCTACAGTGTTAAGAACAGTGAGATTCTGATATTCCTTCAGCGCCCCATCCTAAAATACTCCTGGGAACTTGCACCCTGCCCTGTGCATAATCACTTACAGGGTTCAGCGATCTATTCACTTCAATGACGCAGCCCAAATATTAGAGGATAGATCTTTCTTCTCCCACAAAGCAGGATGTTTTACAAGGTCGCACAATAAAGCTAGCCTTCAATTAATCTGTTCTGAAATTCCAGTCTCATTAGGCATGCTGACCACAAATTTTGAGACACAGATTATTTGTTAAAGCCGAATGCCACCCATGTTAAAGCCTCTTCATTACAACTTTGGGATAGGTTGAGTGACAACTATTGCGGCCATTTTAAAAGGATAGCTTACTGTACTCACAATCCTTGGGGAAAATGTCCTCGTCAAGGCTGTTCTGCTGCCAGTGAGGCCCCACAGTTTTGCTCTTAGCTTTCCCTCTCTGCTCACTAATCAGCAAGCAAAAGACCAGGCTTGAGAAAATGATTTGATGGCTGGGTGGGATGATGATTATACTATATCATCCCACAGCCAACATTCCAGAAGATAGGCTTAAGATACAGAAGGATCTTGACAGACTTGAACATTGGGCGCTAGCTAACAAAATGAAATTCAACGGTGAAAAAAATAAGGTTCTACATTTAGGCAAAAAACCCGAAATTCATAGGTACAGTATATGTGGTACCTTGGTCAATAGTAGTAACTGTGAGAGGGATCTTGGAGTCCTAGTGGACAACCATTTAAATATGAGCCAGCAGTGTACAGCAGCTGCCAAAAAAACCAACACAGTTCTAAGCTGCATAAACAGAGGGATAGAATCAAGATCATATGAAGTGTTAATATCATTTTATAATGCCTTGGAAAGGCCAAACTTGGAATACTGCATTCAGTTTTGGTCGCCACAATGTAAAAAAGATGTGGAAACTCGAGAAAGAGTGCAGAGAAGAGCAACAAACATGATTAGGGGACTGGAGGCTAAACATATGAAGAACGGTTGCAGGAACTGGGTATGTTTAGTTTAATGAAAAGAAAGACTAGAGGTGACATGATAGCAGGGTTTCAATATCTCAGGGGTTGCCACAAAGAAGAGGGAGTCAAGCTATTCTCCAAAGCACCTGAGGGTAGAACAAGGAGCAATGGGTGGAAACTAATCATGGAGAGAAGCAACTTAGAACTAAGGAGAAATTTCCTGACAGTTAGAACAATTAATCAGTGGAACAACTTGCCTCCAGAAGTTGTGAATGCTCCAACACTGGAAATTTTGAAGAAGATGTTGGATAACCATTTGTCTGAAGTGGTGTAGGGTTTCCTGCCTAAGCAGGGGGTTGGACTAGAAGACCTCCAAGGTCCCTTCCAACTCGGTTATTATATTATATATATATTTATATATATTACATTTTATATAACTCAAGGCTAATCCTCCTGCCTCCTTTTTACCCCACGACAACTTCGTTAGTTGGGTTGGGATGAGAGAGAGAGGAAGCAGCCCAAAGACATCCACCTGCCTAAAAGAAGTCTTACCAGCTCCTGGTGTCTAGTCAGCACCTTCACCACTACACCAAACTGTCTCTCTAGTGGGTTGGTTATTCTTATTATGATTTTAATAAACATATAATTAAAAGACCTGGCAGAACAGGAAAGTCTTAATTATTTCCCTGGCAATGGGAACAGGCAGAGAGCTAAGGGCAATTTTCAAGGGAGTCTGTTCCACGGCTTGGAGTCCTTCACTTGTACCGGCAACAAATAGGCCTTTGAAAAGGCTTAAGTGGGCCTTTCTTGTTGATCTTGAAGGCTGGGGAGGTTAAAGTTGAGATAGGCCATCTTGCGTAATCGGCTTTGAAGCTATCTTGAGATTTAAAAGTTTAAAACAGTGTAAGTCTTTCAGCACAAAGAGAATATGATCCCTGGATTATGTGACGTGTAGCAGCCTCTTTGCTGCATTTTTACATCAGATGAAGCTTCTGGACTCTCTTCAGGGATCACTGTGTGAGGAATGCAATTCAAGTAGTCTAATAATGATATCACTAAGATATAGATGACTGTTTTGAAATACTGCAACTCTAAGATTTGATGTGATATTCTATTAATTTTAATACATATTAATTTACAAAGATAGTAGTTTTAATGGACAGAATAGTAGTACAGTTCTAAAAAAAATAGGAGCTGTGTTTTTGTGACTTGGTAAAATGGGTGAAATCCATGATTAATATCATATCAGAATTAAAATCTCATGTCTGATATTGGTAAAAGATAGCACAAAGTTATGACTATGAAGATGCTTACTCTGTAACATCATCTAACCCACAATAACTGGAAACATGTAGGCTACGTATATGCAAGGCTGTTTTTTTTACAACAATACTGTAAGTACATTGTTTTTATGAATTATTTAATTTAAACAAATGAAACTGAATTAGGAAATTCCATTGTTTTATTTTTATATCATGTTCTTATATTTCTGTTTATGTTTCTACTTTTAATTAGTTACTTAGCAAAGCTGTCATTCAATTTTCAAATCTCTCTGTGAATATTCTTTCTAACAATACCCATCTGGGAATACCACTGCAAATTTTACTTTTTTGAAATGCTATTTTTATTGGAAATAGTTGTCTTTAATGCTGGAAAGTGAATTAAATATCTTAAATTTTATTAAGGTAGACAATCTAAATATAGAAAGAGTATTTGAGTTCCAGAGAGTTATCTTTTAATTTTCTTGAATTACAGATTAGTTCTATAGAGATACAATATTTGCAGCCATTCATTTTTTCATGGTCAGATAGCAGTGGAGACTGCTTTGAGTCCCAAATTACTATGAGAAATAAAAGGAGTGGATATAACTACAGGTATCCTCTATGGAAGTTTCTTCCATGGGAAAGCCTTCTCTGGAGAACATTGTCCTCATTTTCATGTCTGTCTGGAAGATGCTAAAAACCATGCTTTTCTGGAAGTCATTTGGGGATTCACTATGGAATTGTTGTCATTGTTATTTTTATTTACTGCATTATTATTATTGTATTTTACCATTCGTATCAATATATCTCAAGTCCGTTAGCAGATGACTTCTGTAAATATAAGTGATTTTCAGTTGAAAAAAAATGACAACACTCTGTTAAATATAAATTGATAAGGAAGCAGGCTACTGATTTCTAATGAATATTTTAATTTAATTGCATTTGTCACAAGTAAATGCTTTATTCTCCATCATGTAAATAGTATCTGTACAGTATATCAAGAGTTAACTTATTTCCATTGCTTAATGTATGTATGTCTAACCACTCCCATATCTAGCTCCTCCCCTTGTATATATAAGGAGCTGTATGCCATTTTTCAGTGCTTCTATTTGTGAATATTCAGTGAATATAGAATGCCATCTGTGATTAAACAGAGCTTTATTTAAACATACTATTCTTACTTTAATTATTGAGTCTGATCCTGAAAATATTGCAACAATTTGGTAGCAGAGGATGGTTAATTGACTCAATAAAAAATTCAACAATGTCTGAGAGAGAAAAAGCAAAAAGCAAAAAAATAAGACCCAACACCAGGGCATATACTAAAGAAATGGAAGCAGAACAAGAAATAATTGATGAATACGCAATTGAAATATCGAGAGAATCTGAAGACTGTACTACAGACAATGAAGAAATAATAGATGAGAACAATGATCAAAAAGAAAACGAAATAGAAAATAACAAACTCAGGTCAGAAATACTAAAATTTTTAAAAGATCAAAAGAACGATGAAAACCTCATCGCGAACCTCCAAGACTTACTGAAAAAAAGCGGAGCAGCGAGAGAAAAGCACATCGTTACAGATGAAAATAAGGACTCAAAAAAGGTGAGCGATTTGTCTACAGACAAAAATGCAACGAAGGAGAAGAACAACGGTCCCGCGCAAAATTTTGAATGGCAGCCATCTTGGTTTCAACGAACCTTCAATCTAAGCGATGAAGAGCCAATCAGAAGACAAGATTCAAAATATCTGGCGCGAAAGGACTTACTTGATGCAAAAAACAAAAGAGAAAAGATCCATACATCAGAAGAGTCTGACACAGAGACTGAAGAAGAATCAATAGAAAATCAAGTAGAGTCTGCAATGAAAACGCTTTTTGCAACTTTTGGGTCAAAATTGAAAATAACTAAAGAATCAGCGAAAAACTGCAGTAAAAAAACAAAAGGAAGAACAGTGAGTAAACGAACTTCCCGAAGATCGCACGCCTCTATGCAGACAGCGAAAGCATCGACGCCTGAACCCAGAGAGCCCTGCAAATACCAACCTACGCCGCAAACAATTCCAGAGACCAGCGCTCTCAATAAAAGGACTCCCAAGGCTGAACCAGAGACCGAGTCTTCCGAAGAAGAACAATGCGAGGGAGCTGCAGCGACGAGAACCTTTCACCATGACTTCAGGAGCGAAATGGACAATGCGCATGTGCAAAGCTACACAGACAGCTTCGAAGCAAGAGAAAGACAGAGACTGCCATTTAAAGTCGTCGCTAGCATCCCCATGCCATTCTGCGGTTACCAACACTTAGAAGACCATGGACTTCCTCCAGTTGTAAGTAATGGAGCTAACAACATTGGGAATTTACCCAATGATTTCCCAAAACTGAGGGTAGATGATGTTAATTTACAAGAGTGGTGCCAACAGCTCCAAGTTGTCTTTATGAAAGAAAATTTATTGTTTTTCATTACTAACCCTCCAAAAAGACCTTGGACTTTAAGATTGGACTGCCTACACCATAGAGCATTTTTCTTACTAATATCCAGTATATCTCCTGCTATGTATCATAGTATTAAGTCAAATCTAACTGTATCAGAAATTGTTCAATGCATGTTTAAGCTGTTTCACAGTGATAGTGTAGCCACTACAACAAGAATGTCTAAGGATTTCTTTTCAGCCAGGTTAAAATCTGGGGTCACCATAAGTGAACATTTAATATACTTAAACAAAGTCAGAGCAGAATTACAACTAAGAGGAGAAATAATTTCAGATCAAACAATGAAAAGTGTTATTATCAATTCATTAGACCCATCTTGGAATAATTATATATCCCATTTAGATACAATCAATTTAGGGTATTTATCCATAGAAAACCTTTCTAATAGGTTGATAGCTGAAGACAATTCGAGAAGAAATCGTTATAATAATCACATAGAGCATAAGCAATATAAGAAAGTGGCATTTCAAGAAAGGTACCATGAACCAATCAAATGTCATAATTGTGGATCCAAGGAGCATAATAGAAGAGATTGTCCTAAATTTCTCAGAGATAATCATAGGACAGATCATAGAGATAGATATCACAACAGACAGTCATCCACTGACAGACATAGATATAGTAGTCCACCCATCTATAAGGAACATAGAGGGGGTAGAGATGATTCAAGAGATAGAAAATCTGGTTCATTGAATGGACTGAACAAACACAACAACAACAACATACATAGACCAGAAGATAACGATTGGCTCATTGACTCTGGTGCAACAAATCACACTACACACAACAAAAATATATTATCTTCGTTTGTTGAAGATAAATTTGTAATCAAAGTAGCTAATCAAGGGAAGGTCCAAGTCATAGGTAGAGGAAATATAATCTTACCTGGCCTAGGAAAAATAGAGGGGGTATTGTTAATACCTGAAATACCTCATAACATACTTAGTGCAATAAAACTAAGCAGAGAATCTGGCATAAACATAGTCTTTTCAAAAGGGAATGCAGCTTTAAAGAAAAATGAAACAAGCGTAGGTACTGTCATTGTAAAAGGAGGCTTACCTTACTTAATAACAAATGAAAGATGTTTACACAATATTGATTCCAACATAGAGGATGACAATGACATAAATAACGAAGAAAATAGTAATAGTGATAATGAGGAACATGAGGTAGTTCATAACAACAAAAACCCATCCAATGATAAAAGACCTAATATAGGCAAACCCATTCATGATGAATGTGCTCATATCTTACATAGAAAATTAGGACATGCTAGTTTTCCTGTAGTACAAAAAATGATTGAACATGCTGATGGTGTTAAAATAAAAAACTGTAAAAACTACCTAGAATGCTCAGTGTGTAAATCCACAAAACTCAAAACTAGCCCCAGGCCCAAAAAATCAACCAGGTCAACCAAACAAATCTTTGAATTAGTACACATGGACTTAGTTGGCCCATTGACACCATCAATCACATATAAAAAACGCTATTTCCTAACCATTGTGGATGACTATAGTCGTTATGGGTTTGTCTACACATTAAGACATAAGGATGAAACATTTCAGAAATTCAAAGAATTTTACAAACGCACAGAGACACAACACAACATTAGAATAAAACAAATTATGACAGATAGAGGATGTGAGTTCATGTCAAACGAATTCTCACGATGGCTAAAAGATAAAGGGATGTTGCATTACACATCTAGTCCTTTCTCTGCATTCCAGAACGGAGTGGCAGAGAGAAAGAACTCGACACTACAAACCATGATTAGATCCACATTAGAAGATGCTGGTTTAGGTAAACAATTCTGGTCAGAAGCTTTACAATTTTCCAATTACACCCAAAATAGGACTTGGTCCAGCATAGTGAATAAAACACCATATGAAGTGATGTACGGTAGGAAACCTAAGTTAACACACATGCATATATTTGGAGTCACTGCAGACGTACATATACCTAAACAATTAAGGCGTAAAGGTGAAAACGTATCCAGAAGACTTAAATTCATGGGATACGAAACAGGCACAAAAGGATACAGATTTATTGATAACAATAACAGATTCATAATTTCAAGAACAGCAGTATTTCATGAACAGGCCAATTGGTCCAAAATACACCTTAATGAAATATTCCCAAACACCAATTCAGACACTGAACATCAAAATAAGAATATTGAAAAGAAAAACAATAACAGCACACGCAAAAACAAAGTTAGAACATGGACAAATAGTCATCACAAAATAAAAACTGATTCAGTAACAAAAAAGGAAGCAAGGTATTTACATGACAATGATAGAACAACCAGAAGTAACAGAAATCAGGTGCCTAATAAATACAAAGATTATGTAATGTATATGAATGGAGAAATAGTAACACCAAACACTTATGAAGAAGTGCTGAAACTTCCCCCCAAAGAAAGAGAAAAGTGGGAATCAGCAATGACCACGGAGATGAATAGCTTACAAGAATTGAATGTTTTTACACCCACACAAGCCCCAAGGGATAAGACTATTATTGGTACCAGGTGGATATATAAAATTAAGAATTTGGAAGGAGGTAACACACTGTATAAAGCCAGACTAGTCGCACAAGGTTATGCTCAAAAATATCCTGAGGATTATACAGACACTTACTCTCCTACTGTAAGAACTGAGAGTGTTAAAACAGCTCTAGTTATAGCATCAACACTTAATCTCGAGGTATTTCAATATGATATACAAACTGCATATTTACATGCCAAATTAGATAAAGATACATATGTAAGAGCTCCTCATAGTCAATATACAAACAAAAATGATATATGGCTATTAAACAAAAGTCTATACGGATTGAAACAATCTGGCAAGCGATGGTATGAATGTTTGGTCAAAGTACTTAAAACTATGAACTTTGTTGCCACTACTGCTGACAATTGTTTCTTTGTTAAGAGTGAAGGTGATTCTCCAGAATTTGTATTGATTTATGTTGATGATATTCTATATATAGGCAAAGATACAAAAAGGAGAGAAACTTTTGTAACAAAACTCAATGAACACTTTTCCTTAAAATCATTAGGGAAAGTAAACAAATATCTTGGTGTTCAAATCAGCAAAACAAAGAAGGGATTCAAACTTTCCCAAAGGGATAAAATTATAGAACTCTTAAACAAATGTAACCTAAATGATGCCAAACCATGTGATACTCCCATGCAGACTGATTTTCTAAGAAACACTGATGAGTCATCTCCAGAATTTAAAGATAACACATTGTATAGGTCTGTTATCGGCTCTCTTCTCTATATCTCTAACTGGACTAGACCTGATATTGCTTTACCCCTTAACTTATTATCCAGACATGTCAGTAAACCATTATCATACCATTGGGAAGCTGTCAAGAAGATATTAAGATACTTAAAAAATAGCTTAGACTTCTGCTTGTTATTAGAACCCAATAATACAAATGAACCCATTCTCACATGTTATGCAGATGCAGATTGGGCTGGTGATGTCACTTGTAGAAAAAGTACATCTGGCTATATATTTTTCCTTAACGGCTGCCCAGTTTACTGGTACACTGGTAAACAAGATTTGGTAGCTACATCAACTACTGAGGCAGAATATGTCTGTCTGTCTAAAGCATCAAATAACCTAGTATGGTTTAATGATTTATTGTCTAATATTTGGAAAAAACCTTCATTGCCTTATATCATACATGAAGATAACAAAGCTGCCATCGAAATATCTAGATCTGATGCTATTGGACAGCGATCTAGACATATAGATATAAAATTCAAACATGTAAGGCAATTATCACAAGACGGATTTATTAAAGCTATTCATTGTGAAACATCAGAGCAAATAGCTGACATCTTGACAAAACCTTTACCTTCTAAACAACACAAATACTTAACTACCAAGCTACAAGTTTTATATTGTTCTGAATCTGAATGTAATTATTGTCATATGTCGAATCAGCATTTAGAGGGGGATTTGTCACAAGTAAATGCTTTATTATCCATCATGTAAATAGTATCTGTACAGTATATCAAGAGTTAACTTATTTCCATTGCTTAATGTATGTATGTCTAACCACTCCCATATCTAGCTCCTCCCCTTGTATATATAAGGAGCTGTATGCCATTTTTCAGTGCTTCTATTTGTGAATATTCAGTGAATATAGAATGCCATCTGTGATTAAACAGAGCTTTATTTAAACATACTATTCTTACTTTAATTATTGAGTCTGATCCTGAAAATATTGCAACAGCATTGTTGTATTTCTATGCTTCGTCTATGAATAGCATAATAAGTTTGGGCTAATCATTTGTAAGAATGATGTGGCTGATGAGTCACAAAACAATTTCCAATCCACTTTAAGTTCAACCTATGTGTTTCTCAACTATGCAGACCATTGACACATGGAACAGAAGAAACATGAGCATTAAACATGAGCATTAAATCTGAATCTTGAAGGCAAACCAGGGGTGAAATCCAAATTTTTTCCCTACCGGTTCTGTGGGTGTGGCTTGGTGGGCGTGGCAGGGGAAGGATATTGTAAAATCCCCATTCCCACCCCACTCCAGGGGAAAGATACTGCAAAATCTCCATTCCCTTCCCTCCTGTGGAAAGGATATTCCAAAATCTCCATCCCTACCCCACTCTGGGGCCAGCCAGAGGTGGTATTTGCCGGTTCTCCGAACTACTCAAAATTTCCGCTACTGGTTCTCCAGAACCTGTTAGAACCTGCTGGATTTCACCCCTGAGGCAAACGCTTATAATATTCACTTCTTTTTATAGGCAGCACTTTCAACCCAACTTAGCTCAGTCCGAGCAGAATAAACCAATCCTCATTCATTGTCTCCAGTTTAAACTACCCAATCACTTACTACATTCATTGAGATTTCTGAGCTCCTGAAATAACAAGTAGTCTTTTCTCTTCCATTTGTAAAAAAAAGAAGTTAAAAGCTTCAAACATTATCCCCCCACCCACCCAAAAAGATTAAACAGATGTTCATCTACAGGTCTTTGGTGGTTTGCAAAAACCTTACTCTTGAGAGGCAGAGCTGTTGTAAGGAAAGATAGAAACTATTGCCAAATCCAGAGGAGTGGTAATTCTTCCTTTCAGTATGTCAAAAAAAAAAAAAAAAAAAAAAAAAAGGTCCTGAAAAGTACAATAACTCCTATCATATGCATATATGCGATAAAAACATCCTTTGCAACATGTTCCTGCATGTTGGCACCTTGCTATGGACATTGAAACAGATGTGTGCTAAGAATCATTACGTGGTAGGGCTTTTATTCTTTGGAGCAGACTTTGGTTGTGAAAGGATTGTTTCTTAATGGGAGAAATTGTGGGAAGATTGAGAAAGGAATGGGAAACATAGCAGTGGGTAAATCACTAACAGATAATCTCATAAAGGGCAATTCAGCCTGGTTGCGGGGGGGCGGGGGGAGAAATCTGGGGAAAGCATCTTATAGTGAAGATAAGTGCCTTCAGTTCGATCCTCACTGGCTCAAGGTTGATTCAGCCTTCCTTCTTTCCGAGGTCGGTAAAATGACGACCCAGATTGTTGGGGGCAATATGCTGACTCTGTAAACTGCTTAGAGAGGGCTGTAAAGCACCATGAAGCAGTATATGTCTAAGTACTATTGCTATTGTCTTCAAGAGGCTGTTTGGTTCTGAAAGGCTGACCTAGTACTTACATCAGATGCCATATCTTCAAATCCTTTCCAAGCCTCAATGGCATATTGTATGCCCTGTTTCTGTATGTCCTTTGTGTATTAGCCATATGTGTCTGTAAGCAGAAGCATGCTTGCATATCTTTATTTCAAAATACAAATTCTTAGGCTTCTCTTTGTAATAATCCAAATTGTGCTAGGATTCATCCAGATGCCTTATTTCCTCACAATCGAAATAAATAAAGGAGAGAGAAGGAGGCTTGGCTTTGTGGAGACTAGCAGAATGCATTTCTTCTAAATTTGTTTTGGATTTTCTTTGATAAATTAATAATTTCTTCACATGTGAATATAGTACAGTGCCAGAATGCATAATAAAAATCCTTCTCCCCGTCTAATGAAATATTTAATAAAATTAACAATAGATTAGGAAACTGTGTCAGTTGTATTTAACCTGCAACTCTGCCCCAGTTCTACAATTTCTCTAATTGCTAAATTTTGAATAGCTTATTAAATCTTTAGTAGGTTGCTGCAAATAATAGAAACAGCATTAAACTCTGAATACACGGGAAAAAAATACAGACTACAAGCTTCTTTTTCATTGCATCTGTTGGTTGCCTTTTTTAATCTTCAGTAACTCTTGCTTAAATTTAGTAATTATTAGGGTAGTTAACACAGCAGGTTTTCACATTCTTTAACAAAATTCTAGCAATTGTGCTATAAGAGCATCCTGTATATCTGTTGTGTCTAGTTGTTTTAGAAAATACTCAAACCATGTAGAGAAATACAAAAATAATTGTTTATAAAAGTTTAATCCTGTATGGGCCTATTTAACAGACTTAGCCTTATTTACTCAACACACTAATTCCTGAGTAAATAATAGTCTATGTCAGGGGTGTGAAACTTGATTTCATTGAGGGCCGAATCAGGATTTTTGTTGCCCTCGGTAGGCTGGGGTGGTTGTGGCTGGTGGTCATAGCTGACTGGGTGGGTGTGGCTGGGGTGGACATGGCCAGCTCAAGATCGCTTATGTCGGAGGGCAGGACTGAGGCCTGATCCACCGGAGGAGCCTCTTGGGCCATGCAGCCTCCCCCCCAGATGGCAGCATGGCTGCCTGGGCCCCTGAGCGGTGGATGCCCTACCCTTGAGCTCTTCCTGCTACTTCATATCTAGTCATATATTCACGACAATGATTATCGTGTGCAGATGCCATGTGTCTGTAATAATGTTGGTGCAAGTTTTTTCTTCGCATGGAGGAGCCTTAGTCATAAGACTAGCGGATAGATTTTTGGTTCAAATCTACATTCAAGTATGATGCTTACTAAATTAGCTTGGATCAGTCATTTCTCAGCCCAATTGTGGAAATAAATTTGGACAGGAGGAAATATGTGGCTTGCATTATTCTGAGCACCTTGGAAAAAGTGACACTAAAAATAATATATATCTGTTGCTTTCTGTTACTAGAGAAGAATTATCTCATCTTGTTAGTGCCTTTTCTGGACACTTGTTGTTTCTTATTAGTGCATTTCTCTACAAAACCTATACTGTACCCCTACAATGCAAAATTACTATTACAGGCAAAATGATAGTAATAGGTACCTGTTCCTGAATTGAGACTCATAACCTAAATAGAGAGCAATATGGTTAATGACTAAGATGCTGGACGGTAAGTGGAGAAACTCAACTTCAAATCTATTTGTAACCACTAAGCAATAGCAATTTTGGGCTCAGTTGTGATCTTCAGTTGAAGACTGTATATTCTATTCTTGTCTATAATAAAGTGCTTTTCATGCAGTATTTACCACAGTGGCCCCCAACCTTTTGGGCACCAGAGACCGGTTCTATGGAGAGAGGTTTTTCCGTGGACTGGAGGGGGTTTCATGTGCTGCCTGCATCCTATGTATGGGGCTTCATTTGTTTGCATGGCCCAGTTTTTGGTATGCCGTGGATCCATGAACTGGAGGTTGAGGACCCGATCTACAGTATTCATGTTGGTGATTCAAATGAACCTGATGTTGATATGTGTGCATGTTTTTTAAGAAAGCACCTGAAGAATCTGTGAGACTCTGAATTAGTCTTGTCCT
Source organism: Arizona elegans (assembly GCA_022577455.1). Lineage (NCBI taxonomy): Eukaryota > Metazoa > Chordata > Lepidosauria > Squamata > Colubridae > Arizona > Arizona elegans. Next base: position 116,463,634 of record JAKOOJ010000003.1, read on the forward strand.
CTCTACCAGTATGTTTGACAGTTACTGTAGTTACTCATTAATTATAGTACATATGAAAAAGTCCATGAAACAAGTAAATTGAATGTTGATACAATTCATCCATATAGGATCTCCCCTACTGAGATGGATTTTTTAAAAGACTATACGTTACAAAATGGTTTGAACTTCTGTAGAAGGAAGCACAATGTATAAACACACAACACACACAAACACACATCCCTGTCCATATACAAATATATTTCTGACTGCAGATGCGACACCACTCCTTCCCAACATAACATACACCCCAGTGATGGGTTTCCACAGGTTCTGACCAGTTCTGGAGAATTGGTAGTGGAAATTTTGAGTAGCTCAGAGAACCGGTAGTAAAAATTCTGACTGGTCCCGCCTCCATCTATTCTCTGCCTCCCAAATCCCATCTGATTGGGAGGAAATGGGGATTTTGCAGTAACCTTCCCCTGGAGTGGGGTGGGAATGGAGATTTTACAATATCCTTCCCCTGCCATGCCCACCAAGCCACACCCACAGAACCAGTAGTAAAAAAGTTTGAAACTCACCACTGATACACCCTTTATACTCTGCATGGGGGAGTGGGCTGTTCTCCAGTTAGAGGGATTCTAAAGATTCTAAAACTCAGCTTCCAGAATCAGTCACAGATAAAAAGCCATCCACAGAAAATTGGAAAAAAGTGTGTGTATGTATACAGGTAGTCCTCAAATTAATACCACAATTGATCCCAAAATGTCTGTTGCTAAATGAAAAATGTGTTAAATGAGTTTTCTCCTAGTTTCTTTCCATCGTTGTTAAGTGAAGCACTGATGTTAAGTTTGTAACACAGTTATTAAATGAATCTGACATTCCCATTGATTATGCTTGTCAGAAGATCACAAAAGGTGATCACATGACCCTGGGACACTGCAACTGTCATAAATATGAGTCAGTTGCCAAGCGTCTAAAGTTTAATCACGTGACCAAGGCAGGGGTAAAATTCATCCGGTTCCTATTGGATCATGCGATATAGTAGGGCCGATTACGCAAAGCCCCGCCCACCTGCATGGATGTCATGACGTCCCTTTTTTGTGATGCTTTTCAGCCTCTGTGCATGCACAGAAGGCACACACACATTTGTGAACCGGTAGAGAAGGTAAGTAAATTTCACCCCTGGATCAAGGGGATGCTGTAACTGTTGTAAGTGAAAAATTGTCATAAGTCACTTTTTTGAGTGCCGTTGTAACTTTGAACGGTCACTAAATGAACTGTTGTAAGGCAAGACTAGCTGTATAAGATATTCAAGCAACTCATTTCCATGTGAGAAATTCACAGATTCTGGTACTTCCCCCTGTGTAGAGATCTTTGCAGATTTGTGATATAAAGTTTATTTACACATTTACACAGGCTGTTCACATTCCCACACATCAACATCAACATTCTAGAAGAACCCACAACATCACAGTTTTTTTGCAAGATGACAGTTAAATTCTGTCTTTCGTTCCTACTCATTCCCAGCACTAATTCCTGCCATGTGCACATCTTGCTTGCTTCTTCCTCTTGGCTATTGGGAGGAAAAAGATGGGTTATCTTCAATCATCAGCTTTATTTTCTTAGGGCAGCATACCTCTTTTCTAAGTACATCAGCATAATTTAATTTGGAACTTTTTGTCAGGTCTCAAGAGGTTTTGCCTCAGAGCACATTGATAGCTGTAGTTAATGAACGATTTATAGAATTACCAGGGATCCTATGATGTCATTATGAACCACCCACACATCTCATAACAGCTGGATGCATATGGGTCTGTAGGGAATTCTGTGCAATCACGTGTGTGCCAGCTTTAGATCATCCCACTCTGCACTTATTGACATTGTGGTGAAAGAGGAACAACAGAGCAAAGAACTGTCTGTGATTAAATGAAAACATGAAGAGGAAATTGGAATAAAACCAATACTTTCCCCTTAAGCATAAAAAGTTCATCCGCCAAACAACAATATTTTTCCTTTGTCAGATTGTATCACTCTTGTTGGATGGCTCTGGCAAAGTGCTATTGTTATGGAACACACTAATATCTAATTATACAATTATGCTATTCTCTTATTTTTGCCTCACTCTAGAAAGGAGAAAAAAAATCACTCCACATTTCTAATCCTACATAATACTACAGGTAGTCCTTGAGTTGCAACAGCAATGGGGACTGGAAGCATCTGTAGTCCTCCTTGCTGTCATTAAACAAGGATCATGGATTGTTAAGCAAGCACGTTCTTGCAACTTCCCCCTAGCTTCCAACAACCAAAGTCAGTGGGCATAGCATGCGGCAAATCTGAGGCAGTTTGCAAACAAGGCTGGCAATCACAGAAGTGCTGATGCCGAATGAGAGAGGGAGGGAGGGGGCACATGGGTGGTCATGGAGATGTGAGAACAAATAAACTTGGAGCTTGGGTTGGCCACTGCCACGTGGAAAAGAGTGCACAAGTGGTTAAGGAGATGCGCTGCGAGTGTAGCAGGGCACAGGATGAGTGCACAAGAGTGCATGTGTGGACGGAAAGGTGTGGCATGAACACAAGGCTCAGAGAAGGAGCACTAATAGCGGGGAGAAGTACAGTGTGAGGAGCTCAGCGAGGATCAGGGAAGGTACACAAGTGGCTGAGGAGGCATAGAGCGAGTATAGCAAGATGAGAGAGGTTGTGCAAGGGTGTGTGGGTAACTGGCAAGGTGCAAGGCAAAGGGGGTGGGGGAGGATGCATGGGTAGGAGAGACTTATCTGAGGAACTTGCGAAATTCCCTGCTGCCTTCCCCATTGATTTTGGCTTGTGGAAGGTTGCAGGGTAAGTCATAAGCCACAGTCATGTGGGAACATGTGGGGTAGTTGCAACCATGGGATGTTGCAACTACCATAAGCATGAGCAGATTGCCAGGTGTCCAGATCATGAAGAAGAAATAATAAAGGCAGGATATAAAATATGACCATGAGCTGCTGGAAGAGCTGGAATTTCAAGAACTCATTGTAATCACTGCTCATTCAGAGGCCGGTGTAATTTCAAACAGTTGCTGAACAAGTGGTTGTTAGCCAAGAATTACTTGTATGGAATAGAATTATGGAGACGAGAAACTGGAACAGTACTGAAAAAATATTTATTATGTTATATTTTATTTAAATTCAGGAAGGTATTTAAATATTATTTAGAATAATTATAAAGTTTTGCAGCGGCCCAACCATAATTTATTTACCATGTTGCTGTTCTGAATTTGTATTTCTTCTGGGTTTAAGGGAAGCAGCATTATGGTTACAATGATAGACGGCATGCTTTGAACGCAAAAGACATGCATGCTCCATTGAGCACCCTTTTCTTTTTATTAAATTTATTTGCTGCCCATCAGGGAACTCTGACCTTCAATTAAAGGTTTTCAATTGTCTGGTCAGAGATACACTGTTGAGACCTCTAGTCATTTTTTAGAAATCTCTAGTGGGAATGTAGACATTTTATGAGCCATGATAAAATCATCAACTGGAGGAGAAACCAAACATAATGGGATGCAGCTATTATATATTTGCCACACAGGTTCCCTCCCTTATAAACTTCATTTACTAGAACTCCCTTACTACAAACTCACCTATGGTTCTTTGTAGTTAGTTAGGTTAATAAGATAAACATTGTAAAGAAGGGCCAGAGAGAGAAACACTAGAGTTTTTCTCATGTAAATCTGGAACCTATAAATCCTAGGGATCATTGTTCTTAATTATCATGACACTTTGGTTGTCTTATCATAGCAACAGTATTTTATCTTATCAGCTCTCACCCTCTCTCTGCATTAAACCTAGTAATTCCTCAATGAACAAATCACACCGGAAAGCATAAATCTTTCTGTCTTGCTAACCACACATTCTAATTTAAACCATATCTTGATACCCCCTCTTTCTTGAAAAGAAAGGCCTGGGCCAGGAACAGTTTGAATTGTATCTTGTTCTGCTTTAATACTGACTGTAACGTAGCTATAGTCTGCACTAGATAGGTAGCTAGATATAAGGAGGCAATTTTATGTAAATACCCATAACCCTTCCCTTGCTGACCATCTCAGAAATACAAAAATGCATCTTTTGATCAAAAAAATAATACCGAGCTTTCTCTGCTGCTTAGGAAAGTACTACCTACCAGCATCCTATGCAGCAATATTTTTAGGCCCCACAATTAGAAAGGATTCTGAGCGATGATTTGCTTTCTGGTAAATTATGTTTACCAGTTTTGTCAGTGTAACCATTTTTTTTAAAAAATTGATTTATATGCCGCCCTTCTCCGGAGACTCAGGGCGGCTTACAATGTGCTAAGCAATAGCCTTCATCCTTTTGTATATTTATACAAAGTCAACTTATTGCCCCCACAACTGGGTCCTCAATTTACCTACCTTAGAAAGGATGGAAGGCTGAGTCAACCTTGAGCCTGGCGAGATTCGAACCTGCAATAATTGCAGGCAGCTGGTCTTAATAACAGGGTGCTTTAGACCACTGTACTACTAAGGCTCTTTCTGAGTTGATAAGTCTACTCAATACTCAGATAGTGTCATCAAATTATGAATAAACTCACACCTGTCCATGTGTGCTTTGAATTTGGGTTGCTGAGCAGGCCAATTACAAAACTATTGTGCAATGTTAGGATATTATAATATGTAGGAAAAATTCTGAATAGAAATATTATTCTATGAGTACGAGCAGTAAAGTGCTCAGGATTTAGCGACTTGCAAATCATCTTGTCTATACCAATAAAGTGAACAAACATGAGCAGTGTCAAATGAACACTAACCCCATCTTACACTATTATAATGAAAAACGGGCATCAGGAATCTCAAATTTATAATAAGAATATGTATTTCTACCTCAGGTTTAGCTCAAATTTCCCCCAACTTCCCATTCCATAATAAGTTCCAAGCCAGCAAAGTTGACTAACCATCTTGATTGATAACTGTTTACTCCTTTTTGGTACTAAGTTTCACAGAACTCATGGACTAACTTCTGTGTCTACATGCAAAAGGAAGGAATTGTTTTTTTTTTTAAAAAAAAATAATTCTTTATGCCAAATAAAACAAAAACTAACTTCCAATTCCATAAAGATGCGCTCAGTAAAAAAATCAATATATTTCTAGTCTGTTTTTAAATAAAATGCAAAGTATGGAATGATCATCCAGATTGTCCTTCAGCCTAACTCATTCAAAGTATAAGTAGTTCTCGACTTAACAACCATTCATTTAGTGATCATTCAAAGGTACAAAAGCATTGAAAAAAATGACTTTGGACCATTTTTCACATTTAAAACCATTGGAGCGTCCCTGAGGTCATGTAATCAAACTTTGGCCGCTTAGCAACAGGCATGTATTTATGATGATTGCAGTGTCCCAGGTCATGTGATCACCTTTTGTGGCTTTCTGACAAGGAAAATCAATGGGGGAGCCAGATACAATTAACAGCCATGTTACCAACTGCAGTGATTCACTTAACAACTATTTCAAGAAAGGTCCTAAAGTGGGGCAAAACTAACTTAACATCTGTCTTGCTTAGCAACAAAAAAATTGGGCTCAATTGTGGTTATAAGTCGAGGATTACTTGTACTCTTTGCTAATTGAATATATTATCTTGATATTTTGGTATATTTCTAGCATATTACTTTCTACTCTTACTTGGGAGTAAACCCCAAACACAACAGATTTCCAATGTCATAGCATTAAAACAAGATTAAGCATGATTCAAATGTAAGGGAACGCCTTAAGGTTCTACTCTTTTAATTCAATCATAGCGCAGCTGATTAATTTTGAAACGTTAAGTCTTTTTGTAGCTATTGAAGACTTGATGATCTGGTTTGCATTCAAATCAAAGATCTGACACACTGAAGTAAATTTATTGACAGGGATAAAAGTCCAAGGAGAGGTATAGATTTTTGCTGCTCTTATCTTAGGCGTCAAAATTTTTCTGGTACTGCTGTACTGATAAAAAATAATCGTTAATCCATTCAGTTGAATTAATGAAAATTCAATCTTTCTTTTTCATGAACTTATAATGATGTTGGGTCACAATTCTGGCAGTCTAATCATCTGTCAAAATGTTTGGATAGGAAAACAAACAAGCCAAGTGAAAAGCTCAGCAAAACAATGTGCCAACAGAAAGGGGCAATCACTGACTAATTTTTCCAGTACTTCATAGTGGTACCACTATGAAGTACTGGAAAAATTTCTGAAACATAATGAACCTTCAGCTCACTATTGTATTAAATGTTATTCTTTTATTGCTGATTGCTGATAATGTGTACTGTTAACAGTATTTATTTATTCTTATTTTTCACATTTATAAACTGCCCATCTCTCTCAAAGATGGAGATTTGTATACTACAGGACTTCCATGACTGAGCAGTTCACAAATAGAATAAAATTAAAATGAGTAAAACAATATAATAATATCTAAGAACAAGGAATAAAAGAAAACAAGCCAAATAGGTGCAAAAAAACCCCCCACATCATCTAAAAAGGATTTCACTTTTGGGCAAGGCCCTTCAAAAACCAGCAGGAGGGGCCCAACCAGATTTGGTGGGAAACCTTGGGTTATGGCAGTAAGTCAAGGACACCTGTAATCAGATCCTAAGCCATGTAGGGCTTTATTGGTAACCAACATTTAGAATCACTTCTAAACTTTAGCAAACTGACAATCCATAAAGCTCACAAAGCAAGGTGTTACACGGGCATACCAAAGCATGCCCATCCCTGTCCACATCACTACATTCTGGACCAGTTGAAGCTTCTATCTAGGTGATCTTCAGGGGCAGCTCCATTGCAAGGTTGAGCTGTGAAATGGTTAGAGGACGAATGACTTTCTGAAAGCCCTCCCAATCAAGGAAGGGGCACAATTGATGTACCAGATAAGGTTGTGCAAAAGCTTCCTGATCATAGCTTCCATTTACTCATCAAACAAGAGCTGGGAGTGCAAGAAGACCTCTAAATTGCACATCACTCTTAAATGAGGAAATGCTACCCCATCCAAGGTTAGACAAAACATCCCCAGTTCTGGACAGCCCAAACACTCACAACCACTTGGTAGAAGCTTATCAAAGAGAGATCCACCTAGAATTAAACAGAAGTTTCCAGTTGAGAACAATTTGGAATATCTCCAGAAGTTGTGGTACTCTATCACTGGAAGTTTTTAAGAAGACATTGAACAGCTATTTGTCCAGAATGGTATAGAGTCTCCTGCTTCAGCAGAGGGTTGGATTGGAAGACCTCCAAGGTCCCTTCCAACTCTGTTGTTCTGTATTTTTGGGAGGACTGAGTTGAAAACAGTTTCTCTTATCCCAAACCCACACAACCTCCAGGCATTGGCATAAAATCTTGAAAATCTCACTTGACTGGTCCAGGGTTGAAAGACATAATTGAGCATTATTAAGCTACAAATGATTCTGAACCCCCAACTGGCTGATGACCTCACTCAATTCATAAAGACGCTGAAAAGGAGGGGGAAAAGAATACAACCCTACATCTCCTCATAAAACAGGGACCAGGAAACAATCTCCCCCCCCCCAACCAATACCAGCTGAAACCAGCTTTAAAGGAAAAAAAGAACCCCATTGTGTGGTACTTTGTGGTCCCCATTTTGTAGGTTACTCTAATTATTTTAGCGGTATTAAATAATCTTCATACAATTTACACTCTCAGCAATTTAGCAATTAATGCTATGTCACATTTACAATTTACATTGTAATCTTTACCTTACAGAGTTATGGTTCAAATTATAGTCATAACTTCATGGTCATGATTGATTTTTTTTTTCTCTCTCAGAGCATGACTTATGAAAATAATGCCCATTTCTTAACCTTCCAACCTGCTTCTTTGTTTGAAACCTTTTTCTATAGGGAACAAGTTCTCCTTAGTTTTAATATTTCTTCAGCCTCATAGAGGCACAGATAATGACCTATTATAGGCAACTGGCAACATTTAAAGGGCAATGCTAATGTGTATTTATGTACAATGAAATAATTTTGTGCTAAGAACCCCATAATAGATGTCAAGCCAACAGCACTCTTATTCTTGAAAAAAATGCAAACTCTTACCTCTAAGTATTCCTAAGGCCTACCTAAAGCCTCCTACTCCCAACTTATATAACAATATCACACAGTCACCCAACTCAATATTCAGCTTCACAGCCATCCCGTGAATCCTGAGCTGCCCCCTGATCATTTGATATATATATATATTTAAAGGCAGATTTACCTGTTTCGTCCTCTCTTCTGTTTTTGTGGTTTATGAATCTTAGGGAAGTGAGACAAGAGGGAGAGCAGTGCAAATGGAGGTAAAATCAAAGGCAAAGCAGTATTTTCTCTGTTAGAGTCTCATGTGGATCTGGTGAAAGGAGTTATAAATAGATCTGGCTCAATATTATTTAACTTGGCTCTATGTGAGACTTGTAATAGTGTCATGTGTCAGGGGCACACTGGAGCTCAGTGAGACCTTCACTGATGGCTGGCATTTCTGATTTTCCTGCCTGGGTTGACATGTATTTATAAAAATAGCTTTGGGGAAATAATTTAAAGAGATTCAATCAGAACTGCAAGAAGGAACTTGACTGGGATAACTAATGCAAATTAGGGATGGTACTATACAGTTGCCAGAATTAGGATGGCACAGGGCAAAAGATGGCAGCAGCCTCATTTTTTTTTTAACAGAAGAGAAACAGCCAATGATAGAGCCCACTGGACAAACTCGCTCCAGTGGCTAAAATGCCATCTGCTGCATTAACATGAAAGGGCCAAGAGCCCTGCCTTCTTGTGAATCTGATTCCCCTTGTCCCTGCTTCACACCCAAATCCATTTTTTTGCCCTGATTTGATTTTTGAGTTAATACTTTGACTGTGTATTTGTTTTTTTTACTTGATTGCAAATATAAACTAAATCTAGAAAGGGTGAGAGGAGTGGCAACTGAGTCACCGTTTAAAATTCCCATTGTCCCATTGGTGAAGTGGTTCGGGAATGACGAGAGGCACAAGCAAGCAAGTGACAACAGCTCTTTAATATATGGTGAGACTTCAGCAAAAACTCAGAGGCTGCAGTCCTCCTTATATACAATCCTGGAGAGACTGTCAGCCAATCAGAAACGTAGGCAGGTTTGAAACTCCCGCTTAAAAGTATCAATACATAACACCCCTCCCTTCCCAGAAGGCACTAACACTCAAAAATTAACATATGTACAAACAAAGTCTCGCAGGTGCTTAGGCTGAGTTCTCGCCCTAGTTGACCTGCGCAGTTCAGTGTTTGGTGAGGCGTCGAGCTGGTCGGAGGGACTCTTTGTCTCTCCCGGCTCCGCCAATGGAACCTCCTGGATTTTGTCCGGGGCGTGGTTATTCCCGGCTGGGAGTGGCGACTCGCTGGGGCGGCGCTGGAACCAGGGCTTGTCAGCTAAGTATTCTCGCGGCCCCGGGCTTGAGTTAGCTGTTTTGGAGAAGTGGTCATAGTTAGGCTCGGACATGTCTGCGTTGATGTTTGCCTCGCCAACCACCCGTTTCCTCAGTTGGTCTATGTGGCGCTTCCAGAGTCTATCTACCCCCACATCCACCGTGTATGATTTTGGGCCTGTTATCCCCACTATGGTTCCTGCAACCCACAGAGGACCGCTGGCATAATTGCGAGCGAACACCGGGGACCCGACCTGAAACTGCCTTAAGCCACAGGTCTCTCCCTTAAAGTTTTCGTGCGAATAGTTAGGGTGAAGCCTGTCCAACACGCACCGGAGCTTTCTCCCCATGAGGAGCTCTGCTGGGCTTCTCCCAGTTGCTGTGCATGGTGATGCATGCTGAACCGCAAGGAATTGATCTATCCTGGCCTGCCAGTCCCCATTGTCTAATCTGGACAGTGCTTCCTTGGCTGTCCTGACAAATCGTTCAGCCAATCCGTTGGAAGCCGGGTGAAATGGGGCTGATAGGGCATGGCGGATCCCCAGGCCGGCCAAGTAGCCTTCGAAAAGGGTTGCTGTAAATTGGGGACCATTGTCCGATACCAAGGTATCCGGCAGGCCGTGGGTGGCAAACAACTTTCTTAGGGCCTTGATAACCGCTTCGGCCGTTGTGGATGGCATTAATACAATTTCGAGCCATTTTGAAAAGGCATCCACTACTATTAAAAACGTTTGGCCATGGAACGGGCCGGCAAAATCAATGTGGATCCTCCCCCATGGGCCTTTTGGTTTCTCCCACTCTCGGATGGGCGCTACTGGGGGATCGGGGCGAGACTCCTGGCAGGGTCTGCACTTCCCCACCCACTCGGAAATGACCTGGTCCATGTTGGGCCACCAGACATAGCTGCGGGCTAAGCACTTCATCCTAACGATGCCAGGATGCCCTTCGTGCAATAATTCTAAAACTCTATCTCGTAGTTTTGCTGGAATTACCACTCTGTCACCCCACAGTAAGCACCCCCCTTGCGTAAACAGTTCATTTCGTTTGTTGGCAAAACCTTGGTACTCCTCCCCGACCACCTTGTCCGGCCACCCTTTCAAAACCCAACCCATAACAGTCCGGATAACAGGGTCTCTATTTGATGCCTTCGCCACCTCGCCGGAGGAGATGGGCCCCAAGGTTAACGTGTCCAACAACAGGACGGAGGTTTCCGGTGTTGGGTTGTCCAGCAGGTCGGGAAGGGGGCAACGGCTAAGGGCATCCGCATGACCCAGGGTCCGCCCAGGCCGATGGACGAGCTGGTACGAGTAGGCCGATAAGAAAATCGCCCATCTAGTTAAACGGGGGGAGAGGGCAGCGGGGGTTGGCCTGTCGCCTGCTAGCAGTCCTAGCAACGGTCTATGGTCAGTCACAAGTTCGAATTTTCGGCCATAGAGGTATTCGTGGAACTTTTTAACCCCCGCAATCGCAGCCAGAGCCTCTCTGTCCAATTGGCTATAGTTTCGTTCTGTGCTGGACAGAGTTCGGGAGTAGAAGGCAATGGGTGCCTCTAGGCCGTTCGGCAGTCTATGGCCTAGGACGGCACCAACTCCTACGGGGGAGGCGTCGCAAACCAAGACGAGCGGCAGCTCTGCATTGTATTGGATCAGGAAACTGTCCTCAGATAGGAGTTTTTTTACTGCCTCAAACGCGGCCGCTTGCGGTTTCCCCCAGACCCATGGTACATTCTTCCCTAAGAGTTTGTGAAGGGGATCAGCGACCGTGGCCTTATCTCTTAGGAACATTGAGTAGAAATTTAGTAGTCCAAGGAAGGCTTGGAGCTCAGCTTTGGATTTGGGGGCTGGTGCGCTTTTGATGGCCCTCACCTTGCTTTCGGTAGGGTGGATGCCTGTGCCGTCCACCCTGTACCCCAGAAATTCTACCGAGGGGACCGCTATCCTGCACTTGTTCTTTTTAAGTCTTAGTCCCGCTTCTCTGAATCTGGACAGGACGTTCCGTACCCTGTCCCCTAGCTGGTGTTCGTCTTGGGCGCTGACTAAGACGTCATCGAAATAGGGGACTACTCCCGGAAGTCCTTGCAACAGGCGCTCCATGGTGCTTTGAAATAAGCCGGGTGCGACGCTCACCCCAAATTGGAGCCTGGTGCATTTAAATGCACCCCTATGAGTCACGATCGTTTGCGCCTCTGCCGTGGCGTCGTCGACCGGTAACTGTTGATAGGCTTGGGCCAGGTCTAATTTGGCAAAAATTTTTCCGGGGCCCAGGGAGTGTAGTAGATGGTGCACGATCGGCACCGGATAGGCGCTCGGCTGCAAGGCCTTGTTGATCGTGCACTTGTAGTCGGCGCAAATTCTGATTGAGCCGTCGGACTTAACTGGGGTGACTATGGGGGTCTCCCACTTGGCATGGTCAACGGGAACCAACACCCCTTGCTTAATCAGTTTGTCCAGTTCTGCATCGATCTTTGGTTTCAATGCGAACGGCACTCTTCTGGCCTTTAGTCTTACTTGGCCTACGTTGGGGTCTAAGTTTAGTGAAATAGGGGTCCCCACATACTTGCCCAATGTGTCCCCGAAAACGTCCTGGAACTCGGACAGGAGGCTGTCTTTCAGGGTTGACTTGGACATCAGGTGGACGCCGGTGAAGCCCATGCCAAGGGCTCGGAACCACCCCATGCCCAGGAGGCTCGGCAGCTGCTTCGTGACGATGGTCAGCGGCAGGTCTCTTTCGTAGTCTCCGTAGGTGACCCGGAACGTGCCCACGCCTTCGAGGGGGACTCGGTTCCCCTGGTAGTCTAGGATGCGCAGTCTCTGTCTGGAGAGTTGATCCTTCCGGAACGACGGCAGGAGGGTCTTTAGGGTTGTCCACGACATGATGGAGAGAGCTGATCCGGTGTCGATCTCCATCGAACACGGTCTTCCGTTGATCTCGACCACCGTGCTGACTTTGTCCTCGACCGTTGTGCTGGCCTGGTCGATGTGTATGCTGCGGCCATCTCGCGGTTCAAATTCGCGCCGTTTTTTCGCGCCGCCTTCTCTCGTTGGCTGCTTCTGGCGCGCTGATTCCGGTTGGCTGCGGCGCTCACGTGGTTTGAGTCTTCTGGGCAGAGTGGCTCTGCAGACTCGCGCCAAGTGCCCTTTCTTCTCGCAACGCCTGCAAATAGCCTCTCTGTATTTGCAGGACAGTCTATCATGGTGCCCGCCACAGCTGGGACAGCTTCGCCGGGGGCTGCCAGTGTCTTTTCTCCGGTGCTCTGTTCGGAAGACGTCCTCATCCGACTCGGACTCCGAGCTGGATCCGGCGTCTTCTCTGTGCACCGGGGCAGACTTGGGGCTGTCTTTGCTGGTCGGCGGACGCTGTAGCGTTTCAGCGGCCTTTGTGGAGGCTTCGTGAGCCCTGGCCTCATCAAGGGCTCCGGCAAGCGTCAGATCAGGCTTGGCGAGCAGACGCCGTTGCAGCCTAATGTCCCGAACACCACAGATCAGTTGCTCAAGCAACGCATCATCCAAGTCTCTGTAGTCGCAATGAGTTGCGGCTTTTCTCAGGCTGGCCATGTACGCGCTGACCGGCTCTCCCTCTCGTTGGACGCGCTGCCTTAGTTGGTATCGCTGCACGAACTTGGAGGGGACGGGAGCGTAGTGAGCCCGGAGAGTTGCCATCAAGGTGTCCCATGAGACTGTTTGAACCGGCGTTGGCTCACACAGTGACTCGGCCATCTCGAACACGTCCGGTCCGCAGTGGCTTAGGAATAGGGCTCTCTTTCGATTAGCCGAGAGGCCCTGCATGTCGCTGGCTTCTAGCGAGCATTCAAACCTTGTTAGGTACGAGACCCATTTTTCGCGGGTCGGATCAAAAGGCTTGGGCGGAACGTAGGCAGACATGTCCGGTATGTCTCCTGTGGTTCGCCTCGTCGCCTAGCTGAAGCTCGTGGTCTCACTGGTTGGCTTCTTGTAGCCTCAATCCCACCTTCGTCGCCAATGAAGTGGTTCGGGAATGACGAGAGGCACAAGCAAGCAAGTGACAACAGCTCTTTAATATATGGTGAGACTTCAGCAAAAACTCAGAGGCTGCAGTCCTCCTTATATACAATCCTGGAGAGACTGTCAGCCAATCAGAAACGTAGGCAGGTTTGAAACTCCCGCTTAAAAGTATCAATACATAACAATTGGTATTATGTTCAGGTACATTAATTTTGTACACTCTTTGCTTAAATCAACTCGGCTTCCTTCCCTCTTCAATAAGATGGGAAAAATCCTACCACAGGCATGCATTAAAATCTTGCTGGGAAACTGGAAATGGCTTACTGTGTTTAATAAATTTGCTATCTGCCAACAAGAGAGGAAGTGCACAGTATTTTACAAAAGGCATCTTCCACTTGAAGAGCCAGCTGCAGACAGCCCCATGTTTGAAACAGTCTAATTAAAGAAGAAATCTAAGGATGGATTGGAGGCCCTGAGTTTGCTCATGAACAGTAAACATTCAGAGAACAGACAGAAACTTATACAGGTCATCTTATGGTAGTCTTCCCCACGATTAGGAGATTATTGTATTTGTAATTGCAGTAATTATAGTAATTATTTCTAAATTTGTGCAACTCTGTATAAATTAGTGTATGCAAATGTCACATGTAAATTTGCAGCCCTTTATGCCTTCCTCTTCAGTGAAATGTTAGTGCTTGCATTGCTATCAAGGGGGCTTAATCAGGTAATGTTGATTCTTCATGTTTATAAACGGATTTACTTACTGCCATGAGTGACTGCAAATGATGACTGTGGGGAGAATATTCTCCGGAGCTATGAAACTCATTGTGGATTACTGCCTTGGGTCTCTGAAATACAAGTCAAGGGTACATATTAGAGATGTGCAATGCTTTAATAAGTCTGAAATGGTGTTTTGGGAATCAGGTAGCAATTCTCTAAAACAATTACCTTTTCCTAGAGTTGCAAGGGTGCTCTGAAGTAACATTTGGAATCAAATCCAAAGAAGGTGAATTCTTACAATGTCAAATCAACAGATTGATATTAGTTTATATTAACTGTCTCCACCCTGGCACCCATCATTCATAACAGTAGTTTAAAACACATGAAATGAATCCTGTTCCCCTGCCCCACCCATGTATCTTTTTGTCTCATTTCTTATTTTGCAGATTCTTGTGAGCTCTTCAGCTGGTTTTGTTTTTCATCACACTTACAAATTTAGAGCTTTTGCTGAAAGCTGTAAAATCAGTTAACAAAAAAGCCCTACTGGTTTTTGTAAGCCTAGATACCTATTATATCTAGAATACACTGTATGTATTAATAGAAATATATCCATGGTAGACATGATTTATTAATTGAATAGAAAATCAAACAGACCTGTGGGTGGAACTGGTATTCTAAGATATCTATAGCTTTGAGTAGGAGCTGCAAGTCCAGGATGACCCATCCCGAATTATCGCCACAGGACTAGCATAGCTGGAATCAAACTTTGAACAGATCCAACTAAATTTGTACAACACTTTGCATAATCCTCCCAACAGGCCCACAACGTTTTCCAAGAAAGGGGCCACGTCAGCTAGAACATAGTCTCTGGATAGTTATCTGCAGTAAAGACATGTTTATAATAAGCATGTTTTGCTATCCTTATTGCCACAAGATAGCCTTTAATACAGGCTTATTTCTGTGCTCAGTTGAACTCGCTCTTTGTCTTCCTCCAGCAAATGTTCTCAACATCTCTTGCATTGCTTCATTTCCATGAGCTGTTCCAAAAAAACAAGGGGCCTCCAGGATCCAAGAACACAAAGAGGTGGTATAGGGTTAGGGTTAGGGTGGTTATAATGCAGTACTGCATGCTACTTCTGCTGACTGCCATCTGCCAGCAGTTTGGCAATTCGAGTCCCATTGGTCAAGGTTGACTCAGCCTTCCATCCTTCCAACGTTGGTAAAATGAGGACCCAGATTGTTGGGGGCAATATGTTGATTCTGTAAATTGCTTAGAGAGGGTGTAAAGCACTGTGAAGCGGTATATAAGTCTAAGTGCTATTGTTATAGACATGATCTGAACTAAGTCTACCACAGGGCTGAAATCCAGCAGGTTCTAACAGGTTCTGGAGAACCGGTAGCGGAAATTTTGAATAGTTCAGAGAACCGGCAAATACAACTTCTGGCTGGTCCCAGAGTGGGGTGGGAATGGAGATTTTGCAATATCCTTCCCCTGACACGCCCACCAAGTCAAGCCCACAGAACTGGTAGGGAAAAATTTTGGATTTCACCCCTGGTCTACCATCACATGCTCATTGCGCGAGCTGCACTGGCTCCCGGTGGTCTTCCGAGTGTGCTTCAAGGTTCTGGTTATCACCTTTAAAGTGCTCCATGGCTTAGGACCTGGTTATCTACGGGACCGCCTGCTACCATCAATAGCCTCCCACCGGCCAGTACGCTCCCATAGAGAGGGGCTCCTCCAGGTGCCGGCGGCCAAACAATGTTGACTGGTGGCCCCTAGGGGGAGAGCCTTCTCTGTGGGGGCACCTACAATCTGGAACGAGCTCCCCCCAGAGATACGGAGGATCCTGGATCTGCGTACCTTCCGTCGCGCGCTTAAGACCTTTTTATTTCATCAAGCTGGCCTGGCCTAAATCTTCTCCCCTTTTTAAATGTAAATTTTAATTTGCTTTTAAATTATGGGGTATTTTAAATTTGTTCAGCCAAATTATTTAATTTGTTTTTATTCTATTTTAAATTTTTGTATTTATGTGTTTTATCTTGTGGCTGTTCACCGCCCTGAGTCCTTCGGGAGTAGGGCGGTATAGAAATTTAATAAAATAAATAAAATAAAATAAATTGCAAGATTCAAGTAAAGGCACAGTTGAAAGAGGTGGAACCAGAACGCCTGCATGTCTCTCTTTCTAAAATCGGGCAACAGATTAGGTGCTGCTAATCCAATATGTAGAAAGTGTAGGAAACATGAAGTCAGTGTCATGTTGGACTGTTTGATGTGCCTTGAATAAAAGACTGTAACATCTGTAACTTCAGGGATATAATTACACCCGAGCTAAGCAATTAAAAATGTATCAGCTTGCACCTGTTTGTAATTTTTTTTTTAATCTTCTGCATAACAAAAAAGATTATAACTGGAATACTATCTAAAGAGAATGACTTGCCACAATAAACATCATGGCTAAAGATAATGTAATACCTGGACTTCACCTGAGCTCATTTATCATTCTCATTATTACATGTTATTGGCAGAAGGATAACTTGATTGCTTTGTTGTTGTTATCTAGAGTTGGGATGGAGTGTTCATTTGTTTTTTGCCTAAATTAACATGGAGAACCAAGACTTCAGCCTAGTAAGAAATTACAACAGCCCTTCTAGGCCATCTCTGTTGAGAGATTATGCGAGCCATCTACCTAACCCCTGTGGTGAGAACTACTAAGAATAATTGGATTAAGATCTTGCTCTCATAGAGATGCAATTGAAGACAATAAAAAGATGGTAAAAATTCTTGCAAGTGGCTTTAGAAAGAAAAGTATTGTTATTAGGTTCAATTTTTTCATTGCAGTTTAATTAGGCTGATTAATCAGTACCAACACTATTGAGCTGACTTCAGTGATTAAATATTTTTTGTCTTTTAACTATTTTCTGCCAATTATTTATCAATTTATCTTTAGATGCATTTTTCATTAAAGGTAGATCCTCCTTCCACAGATTTTTTTACACTTGGAGGGTAAGAACCACAGGATCCTATATGACCCCAAAATACAGAATAACAGTTGGAATAAACCTTGAAGGTTTTCATCCAACCCCGTTTAAGCAGGAGACCCTATACCAGTGACAGATAAGCTTTTCAGCACTGAGTGCCAAAACTGGAACACACGGCGGAGCGCTGGAACCTGGAAGAGAGCAGCTGTCCGGTGCACATGCTCACGACGGAACTCGGAAGGGCAGCTGGCCGCTGCGTCCATGTCCACGGAGAGGGCTCTGCATGCCACCTCTAGCATGCATGCCATAGGTTTGCCATCGCGGCCCAATACCATTTCAGATAAATGGCTATTCAATTTCTTTTTAAGAATCTCCAGTGTTGGAGCACCCGCAACTTCTGAAGGCAAGCTGTTCCACTGATTAATTGTTCTTGGTGTCAGGAAATTTCTTCTTCATTCTTGGTTGGATATCTTTTTGATAAGTTTCCACCCATTAGTTCTTGTCTTACTCTCAGGTGCTTTGGAGAATATGATGTCCCTTTGTTTGTGATAGCTTCTCAAATATTTGGAGTCTTCTATAATATCGCCCTCAGTCCTTCTCTATGTTAAACTAGATATACCCAGCTTCTCCAACCATATATCATGTTTTAGCCTCCAACATCTAATCATCTTTGTTGCTCTTCTCTGCACTCTTTCTAGAGTCTTTTTTGTATTATGGTGGATGCAGTATTCCGAGTGTGGTCTTACCAGTGCAGTATATAGCAGTACTAATACTTCACATAATCTTGATACAAGGGGTGGGTTCTACTTACCTTTACTATCAGTTCACAATGGGATCGCATGCGCAGATCGCTTCTGATGATGTCAGGGTCAGTGGGCGGAGCCTCCCACCAGTTTTACTACCGGTTCTATAGAACCGGTCCGAACTGGGGGCAACCCACCACTGCTTGATACCGTTCCTCTTTTGATGCAGGCTAAGATTGCCTCAGTAGTCGGTTGCCCCCGGTTTGCACCGGTTCTATAGAACTGATAGTAAAACCAGCGGGAGGCTCCACCCACTGACCCTGATGTCATGAAAATGTCTGCGTTTTCATGACGTCAGGCATCATGGCATTTTCTGCGCTTGCACGCGGCCCCATTGCAAACCAGTAGTAAAGGTAAGTAGAACCCACCCCTGGACTGCATTGGCTTTTTTGGCAGTTGCAGCATACCGTGAGCTCATACTTAAGTGGTTGTCCACTAGAACTCCTAGATCCCTCTCACAGTTACTGCTATTGAGCCAAGTACCACCCATTCTATTTGCTTTTTCCTGCCTAAGTGTACTTTCCTTGATCACAGAGTTGCACTCTAATTCTCTTAGCTACTACAAACCTTGATCTCTAATATAATAGTCTATGGAGTCCTTCTTTGTGCTGCTTTCTCATCCTACTCTTGTGCAGGGCTTCCAACAGGACTTTCAGCAATTCTTGCAGCTTTTCTCAAGAATGCTCATGGGCTTTTGTGGCCTTGGCTGGGATGGGGGCTATGTGTGGGAAGGCCAAACTTTGTTCCTTAGAATTCCCAAGGTCTCCTTCCCACATCTATCCCAGGAGCAGGAAGGGTCAAGGGGTCTGAAGTGGGAACTGAAGCCCCCAGCTTGTTCTGCTGTTCCAGGAAACAGAGAGGAGAAATAAAAGGTTCTTGTTTTAAAAAAGGAGGCATGGCATTGTTTTGCTGCTGACTGGGCTACGTCCCCCCTTCTCCTGCTGCAGCTTTCCGGTGTTTATTGAAGGAAGAGAAGCTGCCAGAAGATGAAAGAAAAATCCCAGCCAGAAGCAAGACTCTCTTTCCAGCTAAAGGCTTTCCTTTCTCTTGATCTGCTTCCTCTCTTCAGAGGGAGGGAAAGGCAAGGGGAAAATTTTCAAGCAGTTCTAGGTTGATAATCTGCCAGAGTAACTATAGCTTCTTAAATCAGGAGTGCCTGCTTTCTCCCTGCGCAACTATTTTATGTAACCATTTTCTTAAAGATTTTCTGACTGTCCTGAATCTACCAGCAATGGGTAAATTAGAACAAGTTAGACTGAGGAAATGCAGACTGTTTTCACAGAACAGTAGTTAGTAACGTGGTGCACATTTGACCCATATTATAATCACAAAAGACACTTCCATAATGGCAAAACCTCAAAATTATCTAATTTTAAAATATATATCGTATATATATAATGTCTAGCAAGATTGACATTATAGAGCCATGGTGGTGCAGTGGTTAGAGTGCAGAAGTGCAGGCTATTTCTGCTGATCACCAGCTGCCAGCAGTTTGGCAGATTGAATCTCACCAGGCTCAAGGTTGACTCAGCTTCCCATCCTATTGAGGTGGGTAAAATGAGGACCCAGATTGTTGGGGGCAATAGGCTGACTCTGTAAGCAACTTAGAGAGGACTGTAAAGCACTGTGAAGCAGTATATAAGTCTAAGTGCTATTGCTATTATTATGGAAGTCTGAGACCTAAAAAAACATGGATCAACAGCATCAGCAAGTACTGCAGGCCCAACTTTTATTATTATTATTATTATTCATATTTCTATGCCACCCACTCTCCGAGGACTCTGGGTGGCTTACATCAAAGACAGTATACTAAATAGCATATTGCCCCCAACAATCTGGGTCCTCATTTTACCCATCTCGGAAGGATGGAAGGCTGAGTCAACCTTGAGCTAGTGAGATTTGATCTGCTGATCTGCTGAACTAGCAGTCAGCTGAAGTAGCTGCAGTACTGCACCCTAACCACTGCACCACCTCGGCAAAGGGTAACTCAGAACCATATGGGTTGAAAACGTATGGAAGAGGCCTTCATGCTGTAGTGGATAGACAATGGCTAAAATAATGATGATAATGATGATGATGTCACCACAAGACACTGAGAGTGAAGATGCTCACCAGACAAATTGAGCCAAAATGTTGCAGTTTTGATACTAAAAAAAATTGCCTAAAAGGATTGCTGACCCCACCTTAATGTACAAGATGTGTCCCCCATAGGCATTTCAATAAAACAGCTGATTTACCCACTGTGATTTTATCAATGTATCGGTCCCAGTGCTGTAGCTGAGCATGTTTAGGAGAATTAGAACAAGATGGCTGTGAAATATAAGCAATTGAGCCCTTGGCCTGACAAATTGGTGATGAGCCTTCAAATAAGAATTATGACTTGGAGCTGAAGTACAATGTTGGGTGATAGATCAACAAAATTACACTGCTGAAAGTGGTCATCAGCTGTTCCTTTAATGAAATTGTAAATGGGTTGCAGAACATTTTGCTGCTAATGAAATGACTGACAGAGACTCAGGATTCACAAGGTCAGTTCACAGTAGCGAGGGAATTGCCATCAAAGAACAGATCTATTGAGTATGTTTTCTGTATTCACAATGAAGAGATTAAGATCTCACTTGCACGCACTTCCGGTTAGTCCTGCCCTCCTCTCCAGGCCTCTCCCTTTCCCTGCAATTGGGACAGGGTGGAGGTGCTTACTGTCTCAACCAGGAAGTTTCTGCAAATCAGTTTAAAAGCCTTTGATGCGAAAGGAAATGCAAGGAAAAGCACAAGGGAGGTGTATAAAAACACACTCTTGAAGATTGTAGATGATTGATACCCTTGACAAGGTGAAATTATTATTCTGCCCTCTAGTGCTCAAACCTTAGTAGTGGCAGAGTTTCCCTCTGAACTACATCAACTATAGTACATTTTGGATGGGGAAGAATGCCATGAACAAACTATAGAAAAATAACACAAGACAGTATTGCTTACCATCAGATTGGGAAAGATTGTATTGAAAAATCCTTGAAATTGCTACATTAGCTTTCTTTGCAGAAGTCTAATTAAAATTGTTTGGAATTGGACAAGATCACATTCCAACTCATTTGAACTAAACAAGCTAAGCTAATATTTGATAGAAATACCTTTACTTAAGTAAATAAAATTATTTCTGTTAATTCCAGTCAAGGATATATAAATAACCCCAATCTAAAAGTAAGTTAAATATTAAATATTGTTTAATATTAACAGGTAGAAAAATGAAACATACATCACAATAGAAATACATTATTTGGGCAAGTGTGTGTGTGTATATGTACTACTATTTCATTCACAAAATTTGTAACAATATATTTACTCAATATATCAAGTGTTTTTGAAAGTGTTCTGAGCTATGTTTCAAGCAGGATGGATGACTGCTGAAGTTGATTCTTTGTCACTCATTCTATTTTTCAGTCCCTGCCAGATTTGTTACCACTACTGGCCAATCTTCTGAAAGTGGAAATGAACAGATCTTTCTAAACAATCTTGGCTGTCTCCTTACCATTTTCCAGTTCAATGCAATTTTGTTGAATATGTACTTATTCGTGTGCATTGATTGATGGGACAATTAAGGTCAAAGGGAAACCTGTTTTTCTACAAGAACAACTCATTGGCCTTAATTCCACACACATGTATAGAATGGATGCTGACATATAAGTATTCATCAACTAAGAGCAAATGTGACAACAGGGCATCTCACTGCTTTTGGACATCACCTTCTATCAGAAGTGCTATCTTAAGTGGCCAATTTTCATTTCCCAAGAAGGGGATGGAAGTGCTGGGAGTTGAGACTAGTGGAACTAATGGAGCCAAGGCAGCTTCCCTCAATCTTTATCTGCCTGTGTGTGTGTGTGTGTGTGTGTGTGTGTGTGTGTGTGTGCGTGTGTGCGCACGTGCGCACGTGCGCTTGCCTTCCGGTAGTTTTCTGATGGGTGGGGGAACGTTTGACTGGCAGTTTTCATTCTGACTTGATATTTTCCATATTTGATAATATTGCTGCTGGTGCTGCTTCTTTTCTCATTGCTGCTGTTATGATCAGTGAAGCAGATCTTCAAGAGCCTATTCCGCAAAATTGCAAATGGCTTGCCACATACATCTGATTAAGCCCACTTCAGAAATCAAATTACCTCTTTGCAATTAAACAGGCTGCTTCAGTGAACTACAGAAGAAGGATCTTGCCTAGTCTATTTATCCATGAATGTCAAAATGAAATAATCTCCCTGCTATTAAAGCAAACTGAGGAGCATTGTCTTTGCCCTTGGAAGATCCTCAGTCCATCCCTTATTCCTACTTCCCCATTGCTTTCCCAATTTCTGCCAAACACCCCTCCCCCACCAAATTAAATAAGTGGCTATTTTCAATTGAATAAAGGAGTTCCTTCCCTTTGACTTCATTATTTCATCACATACAAATTTAATTCACTGCAGTTGTACAAATATAGTGAGATTAAGGTGTGTTGTTTATATGCATGAAAGAATTTGGATCTGCAAGATGAAATGTGTGGTAAATTCATCTCAATTCCACAGAGCATTCAATCTGCTAACACATTCACACAACACCATTATGAGTGGTTCCACTTGCTGAATCTTTTAAATACAGTCTAAAATACTTAGCTGAATTTTTCTTTACACTTATTTTGCTCATAACAAGGCAGGTACTTTTATGTATTAATTGGCAGCAGATGAACCTAGTCATAAAGATTTACATACTTTTTTCCTTTTTTGTTTTGAATATTCCATTTAGGATAAATAGCTTTTCACATTCATAGTCACAATCATTTTTTACTTTTTTATTAGTTTTAACCAAACAAATCAGATAATTACATTTACATGAATCAAAGATACATCAAAGAGAAAACAAACAGAAAAAATATGGAAAATATCAAGAAAATCTATTGTTATGTAATAGAGACAGGTACTATATATATGAAAATTATATAAATTACAGCAGATTATAGTCCATTGAGACAAACTATAAAATCCATCCACAATTTTGATAAAATTGTAGTTCTGCCTCTGATGTCTCATTAATTTAAGTTTGGAATTTTTTAAATGTAGCAATTGATGAGGATTTATTAATCCACAATTCAGTTGGTATGTTAGCTAGTGTTTTCCAATGTTGCAGAATTAGTATTTTGACAGCTAAAATTAAATAAATAAGTTTCTTATTTTTAAGCTTACAATTTGGTCCTATAAATAAATGCAGTAAGCCTAGCTCTGGGGAGTATTTAATTCTTTTTTTAGAGATGGTACTTATCTTCCCAAAACTTTTATGCCAAAAGGGTGTAACTTTATCATATAACCACGACAAATGAAAAAATAAATCTTTTTTTTTTTTTTACAATTTCTCCAACATTTGGAAGAACAATTTTTCCTAACAGGAGTCAAATACCAATAATATGTAAACTTCCACTGCATTTCTTGTAGTTGTACTGAAGTTGAAGTGAATCCACCCATTTTCTGTAACTTCTGCCAATTTATCTCCTGTATGGGATTACCAAAATCAGTTACCCAAGCTTCGCTTAAACCACACAGTGGATCCCTTATTTGTGATTTCAAGAATAACCTAAATATTTTTGAAATTGTTCTTTTTGGTTGTTTTAAATAATGAACTGCTAAGTTATTGAAATTGATATTGGATCATGTTGCTGAATCTCTAATATTTCTATTCCAAAAGATATTTAAAGATATGCCCAAAAAATATTTAAATTGATTCCAGCAGAGGTAACTTATCATCAATTCATTGCTCAATCTAATTTTTATTAAAAGGTTCCCTATTACTAGAAAAATCTTTTAGTCTATAAAAGCTATAATCCTAAAAAGATTTTATTTTAGCCAAACCATTATAATCATCCTAACACATGTTACAGGTAGTCCTTGATTTATGACTACAATTGAGCTCAAAATTTTGGTTGCTAAGTGAGACCTTTATTAAGTGAATTTTGCCCCATTTTATAACCTTTCTTCCCACAATTGTTACTTTAGTAACATGGTTGTTAAGTAAATCACTTCCACATTGACTTACTTTGTCAGAAGATTGCAAAAGGTGGATCACATGATCCCAAGACACTGAAACCATCATAAAGTATGAGTCAGTTGCCAAGCTTCAGAACTCTGATCATGTGACCATGGGGATGCTGCAACGGTCATAAGTGTGAAAAATGGCCATATGTCACTTTTTTCAGTGCTGTTGTAACTTTGAATGGTTATTAAATGAACTGTTGTAAGTCACGGACTACCTGTATTAGAAGAGTTACGTCAGTTTGACTAGCTGCTCTGGTAAAAATATTTTCAATCTGTTTTATTCTAGAAAAAATATTTTGGGTGAAAAAAACCACTGATTTATAAACTTATCTGGCTCTAAAGTTAAAATATGAATCCATTCTTTAGAAGACTCTTCCATAATAAATTGAATCATATACTCTAACTGTGCTGCTTGATGATATATTAAAAAATTGAGCATGCCCAGCTTCCTGTTTCTGAGGTCTATATTAAATCCTTTTATTTACTGCCAGTTTTTGTGCATGGAAACAGAAGCTTTCTATTTTTCTTTGCCAATGTGTTAAAGCATGATCTGAAATTACTACTGGGAGGCATTGAAATTAAAAGTTAAGCCATGCAAAAATGTACATTTTAACCACAGCAAATTGCCCTAAAATATTGAAATGTTTTGAAGTCCTTTTTTTTTCATTACCATATTTAATTTCTTACCAGTTAGTACACAATTATTTGTAAGATTTTATTAATACTTTAATTATGGTAATGCCTTATTCTTATCTAGAATATTCTTAATGTGCAAAAAGTTTAAATGGTATTGGAATCCTAAAACTGGAAATCTCCTTTTGAATGTTTGTATCTAAAATATTAAATAGTCACAATCATTACAATGAGAAAACAATGAGTATTTTATTTGATTTTTGTATTATCCCATCAGTCCTGCAGTGAACACAAGGTGGATTATGTAATTTACTTCATTTGTTTTGGTTTCATAGTACCTTTGTGAGGTACTATCTGACAGATTTATAATCTTTACTTGATTTTGAATATATTTTATATTTTATGAATTCTCAAGTCCAAACTATTTTTTCCTCAGTAAGAATAACATGTAGCACAGCAATGAACTTAGAAAAGGAAAATGCCATCTTCCCTCTATGCTGTTTAAGACTTTTTTTTAAAAAAAAGAAAAAAAGTAAGACATTCGAATATCTGATAAAGAATATTTCATTCAACCAATAGATTAGCATCAGATTGGAGAAGACACATATGTATGTTAGAGGTCTATGTGTAATCTGATTTTTGAGTGAACTTAATTGCTGCTAGTATTACTACAAGCCCAGTGGTGGGATTCAAGTAATTTAACAAACCGGTTCTCTGCCCTAATGATTTCTTCCAACAACCAGTTTGCCAAACTGCACAGAAAGTTAACAACCGGTTCTTCCGAAGTGGTGCGAACTGGCTGAATCCCACCACTGTACAAGCCTATATGCTGTTGGTAAGTTAGAGTTTATACAGGATGATAGAAGACAAGATATTTGCTGTATTGTCTCTAGTTTTGGATGCCAATTCCCATTTTCAAAATAAATGTTAAAGAGTTAGACAATGAAGTACTTTTGAGTACCCTAAATGTAACACTAAACAGTATTTGCATAACTGGAAGTAAAGAATCTGCCTTACATTATAGTAAAAAGTAATATAAAGATTTTCAGAGAGGATTAAATAATAGGCAGCAGTGCATGACTTTTTGGGAAATCCTTGTGAAAATATTGTATCTTTCATGTAACATAGGACCAAATACACAAGAAGTGCGGCTTCTCTTATGCATCATTACAGACCAATGTGGCTATATTTTACTGTTGTACTCATTTGTACAACATAGCGAGGTAAACTAAAGAAAACTGATTTATTTAACTTTTAATATATACATTTCTCATGTAGTTTAACTTTAACAAGAATGGCAAGTCCAATATATTTTAGGAGGCATTTGAATTGTAGTTACACTAGGAAACCAAATTTCTGCCCATAGTAAATTAAGAGGAACATATTACTCAATTAAACATATTATATGCAAACATTCCATTTCTGAACTGAAAATGTTATTTCTTTTTTTTAGCATTGAGATTCCGCAAAGTCCATAATTGGAAGAACATGTAATCTATCTGTTGTTCTTGGCACATAGCTGTTTGGAATTCTGAGTATGCAACTATGGCTGACCTGAATATCTATGTTTTGACTTGACCTTACACCGTTGATATTACTCACTTCTTCCTCAGGTGGTCTTTTTGTTTCAAGATTTAAATCAGAATGAATAGCAGACTGTCAGTCATTTGCTTCTTACTAATTTCATCTACATTTAAGCCAAAGAATAAAAGTTGTATCTGCAAGAGAGTTAATCATAAGTACACAAAATCTAATTTTTACATTCCTTGCATGCCCAGGATTCTTAAGAAGGGTAAGAGGGTTACACAGGGTGAGCAAAGATGCAAAAAAAATAAAATAAAAATTGAATATTGTTATTTGGCTAGCCATAAAATATAACATATTGAGTGAAAAACAGGTAAATGCAGGAGAATATTAATGCAACATATTTTGGTCAGGGTACATTGAGATAATGATTTATATAATAAATCTAACCTAATACTTATATTTTTGCATTATAATTACTACATTTATCCTAAAATGTACAATCTTATATAAAACTTTTGCCTCCATTGTTCAAACTCAAAAGGGAAACTCTTACTCAGTGTGTTTTTCTTTTTTAACATTTGTAGCACAATGTTACTTACATGATATATTCAAAAGGAATCCATATACAGCATTCCATATGGTTACATTATTTTTTAAAATGTTTGCCCAACAAAAATTAAGTATATGCTTGAATATTCCAGATGTTTATGGAAACTCAAAAGGACATATAGTCAATAGTCCAGCTGCTATCCAATGAAACACTACAAAAGATTGGCAACCATTAATGATACTGTAATACATTCCATAATTTAACTATGAGTTCTAGTACTGTAAAATAGGGCAAAGCTTCCTATTTACTTTATCCACACTATGCATAATTTTATATACTTCTGTCTTATCCCATTACGTTATCAGACTGTTTCTCAACTCCCCTTGTGAGTTTTATGGCACCTTTTTCGGTTTTATAATTACCATTTGGAGGTGTAGTGGCCAGAATTACACACAGCGACTCAAGATTAATTTTATTTTTTAACTTATTTTTCAGATTTATATATTACACAATCATAATCCCTAGCATTTTCTGTCTGTCTGAAAAATTAGCATGTGTATGAATATAATGTGCACTCATGCACACAGGCATGTACGTTCCTATACAAAATTACTTCAATGTTCTTCACTGTGGAGATAATTTTCTATTTCCTGTCAATTTATTCATTTGGAATTTTTGGTACTCCCATTTTGTTACTGAATAATCTGGTGGTATAGGAACTGATGACAAATACACACTGTAATTCTAAATTTCATCACACATTTTATGTAAATGCAAAAAGTCTTCTGGTACTCCCTTTAATTGTAATTGCTTAATTTAATAGCATATTACCTAATTATTACTTATTTATAAAGTATTGATATTGTAAGCCACCCAGAGTTATCCTGGTAAGACAGGCAGCCAATAAATTTAATAAATAAATACACATTTTTTAAAAAAAAATATTGTACACTTCCATCTTGCTTATTACAGAAAATCTAAAAATTCCTGAAGCTTTACAATATATGAAATCACATAATTCTGCTTTTAACAATTTATTTGTATATTTAAAAATTCTTATATGTGAACTACTGTAAAAGATGAAAATCTGTTTTGGATTATTTATTAAATTGGGAGTACTTTCTGCATTTATTGTATAGTTGTTAACACCATTTTCATTTCCTCTCTTTGGCTATTGTTCTTTGTTTGCAATCTACCAGGGTACAGTGTTTTGTTTTTCAATTTCTTTATCTATTTTACTTAGTTCTTAAGGTATCAGAAGTTGCTGGATTTTGATAGGCATCTGAAAACAAAACCAAAGATTACATTATGACAAAGTTGGAAAAGTTTGTGTTTACATTTCTTCAGTATGTTGTACAAAAAGCACTCTTTAAAAAACATACTTAAATTTTTAGGATGCAACAGGGGACCAGTCTGAAACACACAAATGTGCCCCCTATATTTAATCCACGCATGTACCTTTATGATTGCTCTCTCATGGATCATTTCAGCTTTCAAATGCAATAAACAGTTTTCACCAAGCAGTTATGTGCTCCAGAAGTTTCTAAATCAAAATATACTTACATAATTCTGGCTGGAAAGACTAAAGTTGTAACTTTGGAAGATTTTCTGAGGAAATGAGTTCACAGTAGGAGTGACAGCATATTATTTCTGCTTTCTGCATTCTCATTAAAAAATGCCATAAAATTGTTTTTGGTAGAATGTTCTGACAGAATCAGATGAAAAAAAGCCACAATTGATTGAGAAGACTGAATAAATTTATACTTGAGCCTTGGCAAAATAGAGCTGCTCTGCTGAAAAATAAATAGATTTTTTTCCCTATGGAAATAGTATCATGTTCAACCTCTTCTGGTAATTTTGCATATTCTCTCTCAGGACAGATTCAGAGCTTGGTGCTTTTTCTAGATTTATCATGATTGTAAGAGGCTCAAGTGGTAGCACGAGGTGCTTTAATCAATTAAATCAGTAAAGAGCAACCTAAAGAGCAAGCTAACATTTTGAAAAGGCTGATATTAGTAGTTATTAGTAGAACTGTAACATATATATAGGCAAAGGAATTTGGGAAATTGGTTTTTAACTCCAATATGCCTATTTAAGAGCTTACTGTAGGGTTTTCCTATATTTCAACCAGAGTGACAGAAATTCAGCTGTCAGGGTTTTTTAGAAATTAAACAGATCTGACTTTTACTTTTAACACAACTGAAACTTGGCTTCAAACATCTAAAGGCATTTTTATTTTCTAGTTATTCCTTAGAAATATTGTCAAGGATTTTCTCCATTTGTTTGACAAATCATCTAAAGGGCTTTCTTGCTTCCCAAAAGAAATAGGCCATGCTCCTGTTGTCTATCATTTCTATGCCAGCAAAAATATTTTCATCCAGACATTTTAATATTTATTATAGTAATTCTGATTTAATTTATTCATTTCTTGTAATAATTTCTATGTTGGTGTTCCTGAAGGATTTACCCTGCTTTGATACCTAGCTTGATATCATGGTTAAGAGTGGAATAAAAAAAGCTTTACATTTCTTAATTTTCTTCT
Source organism: Arizona elegans (assembly GCA_022577455.1). Classification (NCBI taxonomy): domain Eukaryota; kingdom Metazoa; phylum Chordata; class Lepidosauria; order Squamata; family Colubridae; genus Arizona; species Arizona elegans. Next base: position 116,492,825 of record JAKOOJ010000003.1, read on the forward strand.
AAATCATTGTAAAGCGTTTATATTTCAGAGACAACTCATGTACTCCTAATGTAGTTATTACTGAAGCTATGTATTCTATTTATATCTCACCGTTATTTCTTATAGTTCAAGGTGACATACAAAATGTCCTCTGCTCCTATTTTCCACACAGCAAACATCCTGTGAGGTGGGTTGAGATGAGAGTGCGCGACTGGCCCTAAGGCACCCAGCCAGATTTGACATCAGATGCCACTTTCCTAGTTTCCTAGTACCAAGTCCAACACCTTAACCATGAGTCTTTTTAGCAATGGGTATGAGTTGTCAATCTACTCTTCAGATATTCTACCTGAATATCATATTAACCACATAATAATATTAATTTTATTAAGGCAGCATTTTTCTCCTTCTGATGAATGTAAACAATGCAATATAATTTGATAGAAAATCAGAGTACAAATTGCTTTCTATTACTTCTCCTCTTTAAAAAGACATGTAAACCCAAAGATAGCTTTTCACTGTTCTATTTCCTCATTGGTAAAAGAAAATTTGTTCGTCTAAATTACTAGTGGTACTTTATGGGTCCTAATCTAAGAAAGCAGAGAAAACAAGAAAAACCTCTTGCTGGTATTGGTTTATTTAAAGTCATATACCAGCTGTCAATAGAATACACAATTCTATTCCAAACGAAAAGAGAACACAGACAATTTAAAAGAAAAAGGGAAAAAACCTTGGCTCCTTATCACACTAAAAGCTTGTTTCTATGTTTTACAACTTTTGGAATGTCTGGATTTATGCGGATAAAACCTTTATTGGAAAATTTGAATTAATGTTTTAAAGATTTGCATAAATGTTTGATACTTTAAGAACAAAGGCTGGTAACCAAAAAGCATATGAAACCAGAATTATTCACCTTGAGAATTCCAATAAAAATTTGTAACAGATGTGGCAAATGTTCTGAAAATCAATCAAATTCTTCGGGATATGACCTGTTGAATTCTTCTGCTCTCAATAAGTTAATTGTTGCAGGTTCATCTGAATTAAAATAATAGCAGTCTTTTTATGTCTTTTATTTTTTTTAACTATTTAGATTGAGCAGGCTTGGGAGTAGTGTTTCTGTACTATAATTTCAGTACAATCCACCCAAGAATCCCAGTCGGTTTTTCAGTTGTTTGTTTTCTTTTTTTAATGTTTCTTCTTATTTTATATAAATATCTTTCTCCTTCTCTTTGTGGTATTGAAGGTCATTTAAAGATCAAGGAAGAGCAGATAAATATATCACCCCTTTTCTGATCCTGCCAGAGGTTTTCAACTAGTGCAATCAATGTTGTTTCATCAGTCTATAGCCAGACCTGGAACCCAACAAGAAGGCACCCAAATAATCAATTTCCTACATCGCCTCTAAAGCTACAACCCAGCTACCTTTACAATAAACTTCCCTAGAAATGAAAAACTGGAGATAGATTTTCCAACATAGTAGATTCATCAATGGCTACTTTATGAAAGGATAGATCACTGCCTCACACTTCATTCAAGGATGAAATCCACACCATTTGACAAGCCTTGGCTTCAAGGATCTGTTCACTTTCTTAGGAATAACAGGCTCAAGCTGCCCCAAATAATCACACTAGAATGTACCTCAGCCAATTCAATAGGACCTGTGTAATTCAGTCAAAACAAATCCAAGCAAATTTATCACTAGCACTGATGATGTTACCTAGTTTGGGTAATGAAATATATGCAAGAAAACAAACTCAGAGAGCTCCAAGGGCCCTTCATTTCAACCCTGAGCTACAAATATTCTCCTTTATAGGTATCCCATATGGGCATCAAATGCTTCAGAAAGCACGCAAATGAGAAAAAAAATGCCTCCAGGCACACTTCCACCAAGGAACAACTTTTCTCCCTGCATGAATGCCTACAACAGCATGCCCTACCTACCAGTGTCAAATACAAACCTCCCATCAACTGCATAGCTGGATGGAAAGTAGCCCAAGAAAGCGGGTGAAAAATGATTCAGCTCATGATCACAGATGTACACCTCAGATTAAACAGATATCTGCATAGCAAATCTCAAGGAACAGCTGGAACAGACCATCACACCAGAGTATATGGAGAGACTAGCCATTACCATCATGAGCACTTCCCAGAGACATTCCAGAAAAAGAAAAACTAAACTGCAAATCAAACTCCTCAAACTCAGAATCAGAGGCACCCGAGCCTGAATAGATGGTCAACATGTCCAGTGTCCAGTATGCATTGCAGAACACAGGATACCTCAGCAAGGAACCCCCCCTCCCACAAGCAAATATATTTGATAGGAGCCTCAAATAGTCCTTCTAGTCACCCTGTAAATGGTTTTCTGACTCTAAGAGGGACCAGAAGATCAGATAAACTTCTGGGAGTCAGAGGTAGGAACTCTAAACAAGGCTGCTGGATGGCAATCTGTAAATGCAGTAAAAGCAGCACAGTAATTACATTTTGTGGCTTTGATTGTCATAAATTTGCTATCTGTCTTTCTATAAAACCACTCTATGAAACTCTTCTGCTGTTTCATCACTCAAGAGTTTCTCTGAAAACCAAATCCTCTGATCTAAGATCCAAGTGCAGAGAGAGGTCCATGTCCTCATGTGAAACTTATATACAAGTCAGGTAGCTGTATATGGTACAGACAGAACATATCAAAATGGCAAGCTCCAGATTAGCAAAGGAGTTAGGTAAAGCCATATACTCTCATTCAGCCTACATGCTAAATATATATTAAGGAAAGTTGGCTTGGAAAATGAACATGGGACCTGTGCTATGCTGATGACTTTATTCTGATAGTCAAAAACATAAAACATCCGCAAGCTCTTATGATAAAAATCAAGGGATGCTTGATAAAAATGGAACTAAAATGAAATACTGTATAAAGACAAACTAGTGACAACAGGTACAATCAGACTTAGAATTAACGATGAAGATACTGAAGAAGTGAATAGTTTCTGCCTTTTAGGATCAGCCATTAGCAGTAAAGGAACAAGCAATCAAGAAATATGCCGCAGACTGGCACTTCATAAAACAGCCATGAAGGCCTTGGAAAAGATATTTGGATGTCTTGATGTGACTATGACTACAAAGATTAGAACAGTGCCAGGAATGGTATTTCCTGTGACACTCAATAGAAGTGAAGTCCATAAAGTCTACCCAATCGGTCTTTGAAGGAGCAAGACAGAAAGAGTACTGAACTTCAAAGCTTTTGAACTTTGGTGTTGGAAGACTCCTTAATAAAACAAAAAAGTGGATGATTGAACAAATCAACCTAGAGTTCTCATTTAAGGCACAAATGATTAGGCTCAAATTATTCTATTTCACACACATTTTACAAAGACTTAGCTCTCTGGAGAAGGCTACAGCACAGGGAAAGTTGGAAGAAAAGACTATTAAGAGCAAGGTGGATAGACAGTAGCAATCCCAGAACCTACCTTAATAAAAATTTTTTACATGAGATTATTTTGGAGCATGCCTCTGAAAACCACAATGGTCTTCCAGATGGCATTAGCCTCTCCTCATTCCTGCCCAGGAGTTGCAGTTGATGTGACATCTACTATGTATGTCCCCAGCTGTTAGGTCAGGTCCATAATTTTACTGGTGGACCTGAACTCTGGAATTGCCCCCACTCCCCAGCTCAAAATGAGTCAGGGAGAAGATTAAAATTTCCAATAAGCCTTCAGATTCTAGCAAAGTGTTGCTTGATATAACTTGGTGCTGCGCCATGTAGGACTTTAAAGGTTAAAAACAGCACTTTGAACTGGCCACAGAAGCCTAATGATAATCTACACAATGAGTTTAAGATAAGTTTTATTTTTGATTGGCAGTGTTGTCTCAGTAGTGAATCTCCCTAACAGAACTTTGGACTAGCCAAAAGCAGCCACATGTAAATTGTTACAGTACCCCTACCACCTCCTTAACCGCACGATGATCAAGTTTAATTATCACCTCCCGCCTGGACTACTGTAATGCTCTCTACATGGGGCTCCCCCTGGGTTGCACCCGGAGGCTCCAGCTGGTCCAGAACGTGGCCGCGCGGGGGATTATGGGGGCGACGAGGCGCTCCCATGTGACACCCCTCCTGCACGAGCTGCACTGGCTCCCGGTGGTCTTCCGGGTGCGCTTCAAGGTGTTGGTGACCACCTTTAAAGCGCTCCATGGCTTAGGGCCGGGGTATTTACGAGACCGCCTTCTGCCACCAATAGCCTCCCACCGGCCAGTATGCTCGCACAGAGTGGGCCTCCTCAGGGTGCCGTCTGCCAGACAATGTCGGCTGGCGACCCCCAGGGGGAGAGCCTTCTCTGTGGCGGTGCCCACCCTCTGGAACAACCTCCCCCCAGAGTTATGTACAATAACAGACCTCCGGATTTTTCGTCGGGCCCTGAAAACCCATTTATTCCAACTAGCTGGGCTGGCTTGAGTCAAATTTTTAAACTATTTTAAATTGGAATTGTTTTTAATTATGGCCAAATTATCTAATTATTTTAATCAGTTTTTAGATTTTCTATGTCTGGTTTTTACTCTGGCTGTGCACCGCCCTGAGTCCTATATTGGAGAAGGGCGGTATAGAAATTTAAATAAATAATAAATAATAATAATAATTTATTTTTCAGTTATTTCAAACATCTAAAACTCTTATTGGACCACTATTTATTTTTTGCTGGGCATAATCAGCACATTCTGTGATATACAATCCAACTGAATATATCTTGTATTTAATAGTGAGTTGTGCTGAATATTAAGTACAGTATGTATTAGAGACAATATCCTGCATTAACTGGGTGTCAGTGGGAAGTCTGCAAACAGGATGAGGTTAGAAGAACCTACCTTATGTTCTTCAAAACCCACATTGAGAGGCCTGCTGCCTCCGAGAGTGAAGATCGGAGCAACTTACATGGCTGGCATCAATAGACTTAATTCTCTATGAATTTGTTTAATCCTCCCAGAAGGCTAAACAGGTTCATTGCCATTATAACATCTTGTACTGTCATAGAGAATCCAGTTGAGTGAATTGCTATTAATCCCGTCCCACCTCAGTTAATAGCTGAGCCTGGTTACACAATTATGGGAGAAAGAAGATTCCTTAGCTGCTTTTTTAAAACTAATGTTATACTTTTTATTATATTCCAATTTGTTTGCCCCTTTTTATAAGTGAAAGATCCCCAGCCTGTGCTACCTTTCCTTAAAGGGATCTTGCTCAGGTTCTTTTACCATTTTGATTGCCAAGTAATGTCCAGAACTGAATACACGATTTTAATTGTGATAAAACCTCAATTGTGTCATCAATTGTATACATACATTGCCTTTGTGAACACTCTCTTTCTTTCAGGACAAGAACATCTTCTCAATTTTTGTGAAATAAAGATTTCAGGTAATTTTGCGTAATTTTCCAGAAATTCTTATTTCACAAAGATAGAGATGTTCATGTCCTGAAACAAAGAGGCTTTTCACATTCTTAAACTTTTAATCTTAATTAGATGCAAAACTCCATTCATACTTAAATATTATGATCTCTCTTCTGCACTAGCAATTTATAGTGTCACACAGTGAGCACTGGGGCCTTTACACCTATCTTGTTGCGGGAAAATATTTCCACAGGGATGGGGATGGGTCAGATATTATATAAATCGCCAGCAAAATAATATTTATTTTCAGCCCAACTCAACCTCGTAGGGTTCTGGGGAAAATAGGAGGAAAGAGTACAGGTTGTCCTGGACTTACAACCCACAACAGAGCCGAAAAATTATGTTGCTAAGCAAGATAGATGTTAAGTGAGTGTTGCCCCATTTCATGACATTTCTTGGCAGAGTTGTTAAGCGAATCACTGAAGTTGTTAAGTTAGTAACATGATTGTTAAGGGAATCTGGCTTCCCCATTGATTTTGCTGGTCAGAAGGTCACAAAAGGTGATCACGTGACCTCGGGTCACTGCAACGGTCAAAAATATGAACCAGTTGCCAGGCGCCCAAATTTTGATCACTTGACCATGGCCCCGCTGCAACAGTTGTAAGTGGGAGAAACGGTCCAAAGTCACTTTTTTCAGTGCTGTTGTAACTTCAAACAGACACTAAACGAATGGTTTTGAGTCGAGGACTATCTGTATTGGCATATTGACCAATTATATATGAAAAAAGTGGGATAAAAATCTGAAAAGAAAATGTTTAATAATGAACGAGTAAAGCCCCCCCACCCTTTTCCTCAGTGGTTCAGCAATAGTCTTCTCCTCCTGGGCAGAGAAGCTATAAAGCTGTCTGGCTTTATGTAGCTGGGGACGGAGGGCAGCTGTTCGCTTCCCAGGATCCATTTCCAACTGAAGCACCGGGACTGAAGCAGCAGCAGCAGCAGCAGCAATAGCAGCAAAAGCAGAAGCGCGCACCGAGCTCTTTCAACTCCTCCAGAGGCGCGCGTCGACGCTGTTGCACGAACGCCCGTCCCGCTCAGCACCGGGGCCCTCGCTGCCAGGGCCAAAAAAGACCTGCCCCTGTACTTAAGGAAACCGTCTGGCCGCGAGTTTGGCGTGCAAGAAAGGTCAGCGCGGCCACAAGTGAGCGCCGCTGGGGAGCGGCTGCCGCTCCTCCTCCCTTTCGGCGCGCCTGTCCTCCCTGACAGGAAAACATGTATTTTATTATTATTATTATTTTTATTTGCTTGCGCTTTAGAATAAAACCTCCAGGGCTTCGGCCGGTCTGATTAACAGGCGTGTGAACGAAGGAGCACTTCGGCGCCTGGCAGCACCAGCTCTAGCAAGGGCGGCAAGCGCAACTCCTCCCAGCACCTGGTCACCAAGCCCTTCCCTCCTCCCGGCTTGCCTCCATTGCCCCAGCCCAGAGCAGGCAGCGTGCGCTTCCATTGGGCACGGCTCGCGTTTCCCTTTGCTTCCGCGCCTCGCGGGCGGCCAGAGCTTTGGCTGGCTGCTCCTTTTCAAAGCCCGCGAGCACCGTTTTGTGCGCGGGGCGCGCAAGACCTGAACCCCAAGTATAGCCGTGTGTGTGTGTTTGTTTGTTTTTTTAAATAAACCCCTCGGTTCTTCTTGGATTTCAACCCGGGATATTTTCGCGCAACCCCTTCTACAAGATAGTGGAAGGATACCCAGATATTTCCCCGGGGGAGGGGGGGGGAGAGAAATCCCTCCTCCCGTTCCTTACCGTTCAGCTCATCCCTCTGCTACTTGCATTTAGTTTGAAAGCAACCTGCAGCCAGCCTCGCCTGGGAAGTTTCCTTCAGCTGCCTCTCCGCTTAGTGCGTTCAAGGTGCCTTTGATAAGTCTCTCTGGGTGTGTTTTCCTGTAAGCCGCTGCTAGGAATCGGACTGTTGCTTTCCCAGCTCTTCATCACAGGCAACCCCCCCCCCCCCCGCCACCTTCCTCTTCCAGCCCACATACCCGATTTGCTGGAGATGAAGGGGAGGGAGTGATGAAATGAACGAGAAGCGGTTACATTGATTAAGACTAGTTTCCTCTTCAAACGGCGGCTCGGGAGAGAAAGAAAGCGCAGAGCGAAAGGCGATCCGAGGCGGCAGCCCAAAGAGCTTGGGGAAGAAGGGGTGGTGGAGGGGAGGGGTGGGGGAGATCAGAGCCTTGCTGTTGGCAGCGGCGAAGCTTTTGCTGCCTTTTTTTGCAACGGCGAAGGATTGCTTCTAAGCGCTAGGGGTGCTGGCTGTTAGGGCGCTTCTGCAGTTCGCCGTCAACATGCACGCGCGCTCTATCTGACTGCATTTGACTTATAATGCCGGCTTCTCTTTGGAATGCAAAACCGTGCACAGGATGAAATCAGGTTTGTTTCGACTATTCTTTGTGTCTGCGTGTGAGCATATTTGAAAAGAAAAAAAAAACATTCCCCGCGTTTCAAACCCCCCCCCCCAGATGTCAGAAAGGATCATAGCAACAAGACGGTGGCAGCCTCAGTGGCACCCTCATTACAGGGTGTCTCGTGCTCATCTTTTGATATGTTCTTTAAAAAAAAAAAAGATGATGAATCTTTTATGCAGCTGGCTTCTTGGAACCATCCAGGAGCATCCCAATTTGCAGTACATTGCTGTTTAGAAGAAATGCAGTTTAAAAAAAAACTGTAAGATCCCCTTCTTTAACGACGGTAAATAAGCATAGGTGGGAAGGAGGGTAAAAGGCAGTGAGGAGCCTGTGAGGTAAAGTGTTTTTTTTTTCTTGCTTTGCCCCCACCTCTTGAGAATCCCCCCCTCCTGCCCCCCAGTTCTTTGCCTCACACAGTGAGTCTTCCATCTGAAAAGCAGCTGCCTGGGTTTCTGTATCTTTGAAAAGTAAAACAGGTTAAGTTATGGTTAACTCCTCTCCTTCTACTAAGTAGATTCTTTCAATAACAGTCCTTCCACCTGTTCTGTTCAAAAGCATGTCTTGATTTCTTTCCATGTTTTGCAGGTCACTCTGCCAGAATGCCAGAAGAAAATTCCCCACGGTCCACTCCCCAGAAAATCCCATATCAGGAGCTTCCTCACTTGGTCAATGCTGATGGGCAGTATCTTTTCTGCAGGTACTGGAAGCCAGCTGCTGCTCCAAGGTGAGCACTGTTTAACAATGCATTTGTTGTCTGTGATAAATACACCATTCATTCAGTTCCACGGTTGTTTGTTCAATGGTCCATGGAATAATAGAAATGTCCTTGCCCCAAACAATCTCTTAGCAAAGGAAACCTTGATCCTTTATCATTTGCACTAAACTAAAGCAGTAGGTTGAAATCTTGCTTTGAGTAACGGTTCCTAAACCCACCCAAGTGAGTGTATATTTCAGCAATAAGAGAAGAACTGGTTATTAATCATTCAGCCTCCTACTCATGAGAATAGGACTTGTTACATGCATAAGTAAAAGCAACTCAGATGAGTAAGGTTTGATAATTCGGATAATTCTCTCTGTCTTTCTCTTTTAGTTCAATGAAATGAAACAGTGAACCCTGTGTTTTGGCATTGAAATAGGTATTTTAATTGGGCGGTATTGCATTCAAAAGATTTGTGAAGCTTAGTCTAAGTTATTTAGGTATCAGTTACAATTTGTCATTTGCTGTGACATTCTTCTACTGTATTTTGGCTATAGGTTTATGAGGGCCTCTAGTACACAAAATATACTTACAGTAATTTAAGAAGTAAATGATTAGCCATTAGGTAATCCTATTTTCATAATCCCATATGAAATAATGTATTTGTCCTTGTAATTTATAATTCAGAAAGGCTGTGATACTCTGAATGAAGATACTATTTGGATTTTCTCTCTCCCCCCCCTTTCCCGGGTTCTATTTGTGGAGTAAAGTAATGCACATAAAAAGGTGATTTTGTTGTTCAGAATAATCTTTTTTACTGTTATATTGCAAAGAAATCTCCAATTTTAGAAAATAATTACTCCAAAGCAATTCTTCTATTTTAGTAGATGTTAAAGCATTCTGGCTTGAGTTAATAAACTTTGTATGATGCGCTAAATGATTCATCAGAGGATAAAGAGAGAAAGACAAGTCAAATCAGGGCTCCACTTAACTTATTTTTCTAAAAAGAAGAGTGGCAGTGTGACAAACATGGTGCAACATCTTCTGCATGGTCATCTCCAGTTTTCATACTAGGTTTTTTGGGCAGGTGGGTCAGTTCATTCTTGTGAATTTATGGACAGGTTGCAAGACACAGTGAACTATTGAATTTAACTACCAGTATGCGGATGTTTTACGAAAGCTTGTGGTATCAGTTACTCAACGGTATGTGACATTTATAAACCACAGAAGTTAAAGACCAAACAAAGTGCTCCTTTCAACAAAATAGGTTCTTTCCCAATTACTTGAGGGTTTTTTTTTTTTTACCATAATGTACTATTTCCCATATCATTCATGTATGATTCACTTAAAAATCTATTCATCTAATTCAGGGCCCATCTTAAGCCTCTGACCTTTCACCTAGAAACCAAACTTGAAGAATCTTTGTGCTTTGTTCCCTTCAGCACCCAAAGTTACCCTCCAAAATAGAACTTCAGAGTCATTTCAAAAGCATTGCTTCAACAGCTCGTGCCTTTTTTCCTGGCTTTGTGAGCTTTGGATGTATGCATTGAGGGGCTTTTTTCTAAGGCCTGCTAAGGCCAGGGGACAAAGGTAACATGATTTGGGACTGCCTTTGAAGCATCTCTTTGGGTCTGACTTTGAGTACATGTTTCATAAAAGTAAGTGGAAAACTTTTGGGCAATATTTGTAATGAGAGACCTGGCATCTTCCTAAAGATTTCAGCTATTGAACCAATGCATTCTTAAAACAAGCTGCTTCTATAAAATTTATCCTGTTTCTATTATAATGCTAATTAATCATTAACTGCCTACAGTGTTCTTCGATGAGTTGCTGAGTCGCATTCCCTATTTTGTGTTTAATTTCTAAGCGAATTAGTGTAGTCCACATGAGTCTTTGATCAAGAAATGAAAGGATGGTAAAGAAGAGAAAGTTAGAACTTGGCATTTCAGGCCTCTGGTAGCTTGTCTTGTTAGAGCTCTGTTCCCCCCCCCCCCCCCCCAAGTGGTTAATTGATAGCAAGAGTGTCCTGGTTTTCTGACAACAAAGTAAACATGATCAGTTCTGTTCACTTACAAGTGGCTCTTAACTGTGTGGAACCATTTATTTTTAGCCTCTATTGTATTGTGCTGGCAGGGTTTGAGAGGGAGATTATAGGTTGCTGGAGAATAATTTGTCAACTGCAGCCAACTTTCATGGGACAGTCTTGAAATACATGGAGAAAGAGATTCCTCATTGCCTTCTACTATGTGGTTGATTTTCATGACTCATCTGTGGAAGCTCTGAAGATTTGCTAGGTTTTAAATGATGAATGGCATGAGTTGGGGGACAGCTTTGAATCATTTTTACAGTACTATTAATCTGACAGAATTTCAGATACAGAAGACAAATCAGTTGCAGTTTCATTAGCTATAACACAAGAGATTCACATTTATGTTTCTCCTCTTGAGTATAGGTTTGGACTGAACAGGCCACTGGAATTTATAAGAAAAACACTAAGAGCTGCTAGACTTCCTGTAGCGTGAAAACTTTTGAACTTTCCCTATGCAAAAGTTGTTTCATACACATACCTCCTTGCATGAAGAGGAACAAAAAAAAAAAAAAAAGCCAGCACATGTAAGCTTTATCAACATGCTTGTTCTCTCATTCACAATGTTATATTTGCCAAAAGCAGTTCTGATTGTGTACGCATCCTGTCTCCAAATTTCATTTATTTTTCCTAAGAAGGAAAAGCAATATATTTGAAATAACCACATAGAATATTTTTGAATAAATAGTTTAGAACTTTTTCTCTCTCTGGCATATTCTGTTAGGATTTTTAAAATACATGCATACATAAGGCTATCTGTGTGCGTATACACACCTACCAAAATTATTCCTAGATATCCTCTAGTAGGGATGCCAATTTACTGCATATTGTGGGATAATCATTTATCTCAGTTCTAATAGAAAATTAGATTTTATCATCCAAGTCAATTAATCTTAAAAACAGGTACTGAAAAGCAGGTGATATTAGAGTGAAAATCTTAAACATACAGACAAGAATAATGACTATTCCCTAAATTCAGTTTACATTTACATAAGTGCCCCCATCACTTGTATGTATGAATATGTTGCACATATTCACTTTTTTTTTCTATGGCTACAGTGAGTGGGGAAAAAAGATCCTGGTAACTATCCCACAATCATTCTTAATGTATAGAACTATATGGTGATTAATAAACTCATGTCTCCCTGTCGGATTTCCATTGGCTTAGCAAATGGGATTAATTTAATAAAATTGATCCTGCATTTGGTAAGTAAGCAAGGGGTAGATAGGAGAAGGTGCAAAAATATTTGGATTTCATATTAAGGAAGTGGAATGAAGAAAGACTGAATTTTTGAGGTGACAACTTGTTGCTGAACTACTGTCCAGTAGAACCAGGACAAAACTCTAAGCTGAGTTGTGGAAAAGAAAGAAAGGGAAGGGGGGAGGTGGTTGGGTGGGTTTTTTTTTCCAGAATTGTGGTAGGGCCCCTTTTCTAAGGTCAATCTTGAGTGCAGAGTAGGCTTATTATGTCATTTCCTATTTCCTAGGTATAGATAAGCAATCTGAGACCTCCAGTTCTTTTGAATCTCGCTTCCCTATCAGGCACAGTCAACATGGCCACCTTAAAATGATTATAGGAGCTATAATCCAAAATTTGTATCTGAAGTCCTAGGTTGCTTATCATCATCTTAGTAAGTGTAAACTAGAAACATGGAAGCCAGTGACACACTAAGTAAACCAGTTGTGCTCTGGTTAAAGTGACAAGTAGATCATACACCACCTGTTATACTGTGGGGTAGACTAAAATTTTTTCATGATTTATTTTAGGATGTGCATTTTATTCAGTACATGGTGGAATGTGTGGGATTTTTGCCTTCTACAATAATTGGATATTGAGGTAAAGCAGTGCAGCTGTGCCTCTCTACCTGCAGAAGCATTTCAACTTATTGAACGTGATTTGTGTGAACTGTGATTAAGTCCTTTTAAAATGCAAATCATTTTGATATGTAACATGGGTTGGGGTAACTGAGTCATTTCTCATAACAAGAAAAAAATGTTTGTTTTAAGGCTGTGATCAGATCTCTGGTACTAAGCAAGATAGTAATGTATAATTTAAGTTATAGCTGTACCGTAGAAGAATAAGTTCAGAACAGTTCAACATTGTTTGGAAAACTGGATAATCATTAAACAGAAAATCTACCTTTTAAATACAATCAGTATGCAGCTGTACATTTTCACCAACCTAGTCTTTCCTATAAGATCTTTAAAACTACAACCCTAGGCCCATTTACTTGGAAGTAAGCCACACTGAACTCATTGAAATTTACTTCTAAGTTCCTCTGTATGAATAAATCTATTTCAGTTTTGCTGACTTCCCGTCCAGTGGCTGTCTTTCAAAGCTTCTTAAATACATACATTTTTATTTTCCATGTATGGTTGCATAAACCATCTGACTCTGTTGAGGTAAAAGCATGCTTATTTCTTCTGTGTATCTGAGACTGACTCTTGTGTTTAAAAACTAATAAATGGCCTTCCCTATGTTTGAATATACACACGCCATTTAAGGAAGATGCTCACGCATACCATTTAAGGAAGATGCTTATTTTGAGTTCCATAGACAAAAGAGAATTGCATCATCTGTTATTTGGAAGCTAACATGCTATTTTTTTGGAGGAAAAAATGATGCTTGCTTTATCTACACACTGTTTTCTGGAACTCCATCTATATGTGAGTATTACACACATACAGACCATTTTCCAAACTGTAGCCAAACAACTGAAAAATCCTCTCTTTCTCCCTCGCTCTCTCTCTCCCCCCTCCCTCCCCCTCCCCCTCCCTTCTTCCCTCTCCCTCCCTCCTAATTATTTCAGCTAAAATTATTCAATTAACTAGCTGTTATATGATATATTGTTACATTAAAATATATATTTTACATTCATGGAAGTTTATATCTGACCCTTGAAACACATATCAGATTGTATAACAATGGTGACTATTCATGGGCCAGCCTGCTTGTCCTCATGCAACTTTCCTGCTGCAAAACCAAGATAAAAATGATCAGATTAATGAGTCCTGTGTTTCTAAAATGAGACAAGAAGGAGAACCTCTACAGAATCTATCTTATTTAAAATTAGTTTATTATCCCTTGCTTTGCTGTTCTTTGAGGTGATAAAAGAATCATAAAAGATGTGCTGTTAACATTTAGTAATAGGATCACTGTGTTTCAGCAGAATTATCCCAGTCCCTTAGGTGCCATCTATGATGATCTCCTAAAGTTATTACCAAATTGTAATTTTAAAAATTAAAACAAGAAGATGAATTTATTAAATATCCCTGACTGTACTAAATGTACATGAAATCAAATTCAGTTTTTGTCTTCTCCCTGCCTGTTACTGTTTAGAGTGCAGCCCCTGGGGACAGTGCAAAGGCCAAGGGGTACCATTGGCACTGAGAAGGTTGTGCATCCCCGGCACCAAAGTACCAGAGGATGGTTTTCTTGGCATTAAGAGTTTTCTTTATCAGCAGGATGGCCTGTTCCCAGAACCTGCTGTGCTTCAAGAAATAACCCAGTAGAGCAGAGAGTATGGTTTTCTCTACCATATTCCTGTTAGAGTTAATAGTCCTCGCTAGTGATGAGCACCATTAATTCAGGTTCTGCTAGTTTATTTATTACAGATGAATTAGAATTTTTGACTCTGTAGCAGATATGTATGATGACATGCAGATCTTAATGCAGATCTCTATGATGACATGCAGATCTTGGGTTACAGATGTAGTGCCTAGAGAGAGTTTTAACCCTACCAATGTGCATTTGAATCTAATACGTTTAGAGTATATGTAACAGTCAAAACTATTGAGTCAGCTCCATTCTTCATAATAAGTAGTATTATATGAGATAGATAGATAGATACACACATACACACACACACACATCCCATACTGTGTTTTAGTATGATTTAAAATCTTTTGCACCAGAATATACTTATCTTGATGTTATAAAAAAATGCTTCAAATGAAAGTTACTTTGTGGCATGATATTAATTCTTAGAAAATGCTATTATCAAATTTACAAACTGTACCTAGTTGGGAATCTAACAGGCACAGTATATCAGGTTTAACTATTTCAGGCCATAGAAATTTTAAAAATAACCAAAAAAATCCTAAATAGATAATAGAAGTAAACTACTTATAATAGATGCAGAATAATATCTCCAATGTATAAAAATACAACTTCAATTTTATAATTACTTGGATGATTATAAATTTGTGTTCTGTGCCTGATATGTGATTGCTTTTCCTTGGTTAAAAGTTTAGCATTTGAAACAATTGCTGCTAGTTGTAAGCAAAGATGATCTTCTATATTTAACTTATTTCTATACTTGTTTTTGTTGCTGCATATAAAGGGAAGATTGTCTCACAAAAGCATGTTGGTGCAAGTGACATAAGATATTTCAAGCTCCACTGGTAATTACAAGATATTCTTTTAAAAGCTCTATCCAGAACTTTATAAGTTCTACACAAGGAAATGTTGTTTGTAAAATGAAACCAGACAAATTTAATTTCTCAAAACCTATTCCATAAGTAGCAGCAGTAACAACAGTATTGGATTTTGTCTTTCCTTTTCTGTTCTTATCTTTTTTTATACTATGTTGATGGCATGGATTTTTTTTCCATTGTAAATGTCTGGCTGATGTCACCTTGATTATTAAGCAGAGTTGGGGACATGCATGCGCATACGGAAAATATGTCTGCAGTGTGGAAAGTGAAGAAGCAGGAAAGGGCCCACCATGATTGCTCTTGCAGCATTAAAAATCAGGTAGGCAGAGCATCGAGTTTCATGTGAATGCACTCAGCAAGGGAAAGGCAGCCAGTTGCCTTGTTCATGGGGCATGTGCAAACACTGGTAATATACAGCCAGTGAGAGGGGAAGAGTATCGTAGAATCAAGGCAGCAGTAGGTGACTGAATGTGTTTGAAGTTTAGTGATTTTTTTCGACCTTTAGTCCTTTTTGAAGGAAGTTTTCCTCCCCTTAGTCTTGGTTTGAAAAGCCCTATCTTAGAAAACAATATCAACATTTAAGAATCTCTGGAACAATGGGCAGAAAACAGGAAAATGTCAGTTTCCACATTTGGATTGGAAAAATTAAAGGCAGGTATAGGATAATGGGAAAGCAGTACATGTGAAAGAAAAATAGGTATCTTGATCATTGCAAAAACCCGTGCAATCTTAGGTTGCATAAACAAGTATAGCATCAAAATCAAGGGAAATTGTCGTTTCTCTGTTCTGTGCTGGTCTTACCACACCTAAAATAGTTCTGGGCCATGCATTTTAGAAAGGACATTAACAAACTGGAATATGTGTAGAGGATAAAAACCAAGATGATAAGGGATAAGACCTGGGAGGGAAATTTTAAGAGGAACAAGTAGAGGCATAGTACACGAAGAAAATTTAAAAAGGTGCGGGGAGGAGCATGTAAAAGATGGGCAGAATTGTTTGTTGTTTTTCAAGAAGACACAATTAGTACATTTTAAATTAGGAAATAGATTTCAATTGGACAACATAAAAATATCAACGATAAGAGCTCTTCAGCAAAGGAACAACTACTTCAGGAGGTGGTAGGCTCTCCACTGGAGACTGGATGGCTGTTTGTCAGAGGTAACAAGTAAAATGGATTTTTGTACAAGGCAAGGATTGGACTAGGTATCTCCAAAGTCCCTTCCAATCCTTGTATTACATGATAGAAGAAGTAGACATCTGTCCATGGAGAGATGCTAAATTTACAGAAAACAAATACTTATTAAAAGGAACTCAAATAAAAATCACAAAATGATACCAAATGTTCCTTTTATGCTTTAGTTAAAATGAATGCATAATAATGCTGATCATGCAATGGAGTAAAATGTGCAACATTTTAAGAGCAGACTGTTGACTTAAGAATTCAATTTTATTTTGAATTTCTAATGTTTGTAACAAATCCATTTGTATGAAAATACTATCCTCTCTTTAAATAGCGATGCCCAGGTAAGGTGAAAGCAAATCACATTATTTAAGTATGAGGATAAGTAATAATTCCCTTAAGGGAAAAACTCAGACCTAGCAAACAATGACTGTTGTTCAATTTTCCAGAATTCTCAAGCTTACAGAAAATGAAATGCAATCCTATCCAAATATGGAGAGCAAAGATGATTTACTCCTCAATACTTTTAGTCAATTTTAGGACAGTATTACAAGGTGTTAATTATGCATTCCCTGTCACTTCAGTAGCATTTTAGATTTCTCCATAGTATTGACGGGAGAGTCCAGGATGGGTTGCTCTAGCCTCGTAGCTCTATGGACTGAGTTGAATTTCTGAGGACACGAGGCATGTCCTGGTAATGTTCCCCAGTTTTTCAACTCAGTCTCAGTTTATGGACGCTATTTTCTCAGCTCCATAGGGCTTCTGAGCTGAACTTAAATTTGGCTGTTTAAGGAATCCCTGGATTTTTTCCTTTTTTCTAAACAAGCCACAGGCTAGAATCAACCTTGGATTCTTCCATCAGGTACTTGGGGGCTCTCTGCTGCAATGGATTAGAGCCTGGGACGGCTGCCCCCAGTCAAACCAAGATCTGCCAGCCTAGCAGCAGTGGCAGAAATTAAAGCCAAGGCTCAGGCCCACAAAAAGTCCTCCAGAGCGGAGGAAAAGACAGCACAACAGAGGCAGGAGGCCTTGGATAAAGAATTCGAGAAAGCAAAGGAGGATCCATTAGGCAAAGCCACTCCTCTCACAAAATGGTGGATGGTCCTGTGATGTGTCACTCTCCTTACCCAGCTGTGCAACAAGGTCAGCAGGCAGAACACCAGGGAATACTGGCTACTACCTGGTCTCCAGAGACCCTTAGTGACCAGCCAGGGCGACCCTTCTGGAACTGCACAAAATAATAATAATAATAATAATAATAATAATAATAATAATAATAATAATAATAATAATTTTATTTCTATACCGCCCTTCTCCCGAAGGACTCAGGGCCGTGTACAGCCAATTTAAAAACACAAGACACAACAATGATTAAAAATTAAAATAATTAAATAGATTTGGCCGGCTAAAAAGGCTGGACTCTTGACTCATTTGCTGTCACAAGACCCCGGTGTTGCCAGTGACAGGCGATTGGCCATAGGGGGGCACATACATGCCCCAGAGGCAACCTTTCCCCAACTGCGGTGGGGCTCCATCCGGTGGGGGGGGGGTTTGCAGGAGCAGGATATGCCTCCCTTTATGAGGTATTGGATATCACTGGTGATCAGAGAGGAGATTGCTGAGGGACTACAGCAGTGTCAGCAATTACCCGCACCAGTGACAGACCCTGCAATGTATATGGGGGCCAGCAGGGGACGAGGCAAGCTATCAGGGACCTGGTTCTCCAGAACATTCCACCCAGAGTCACTCTTCCCTATCAGAAGACGGGGTACAAGGAGACGGGGACTTCTATGATTACGAGCAAGACACCCCTGGTAGACCATTGGGAGGACATTATTATGGACGCTTGGGTAAGGGAGACAATAAGATCAGGGCTCTCCCTGGAATTCCTCTCCCCTCCCCCAATGTTTTTCCTCCACCGTCCCATTTCCAGAGACCCCATAAAACAGGAACTATCCAGTATTTGCTGGATATACGGGCCATTCAGCCGGTTCCGCCAGACCAGTATGGGCTGGGCTTCTATTCAATTCTGTTTGTCATCCCGAAGGTCTCGGGGAGGGGGATGGAGGGCAATTCTGAATCTCAAGGGACTCAACCGGTATCTGGTGTACAGAAGATTCAAGATGCACTCCCTTCATTCCATTCTAGAAGGGATCTGGGAGGGGGACTTCTTGACTTCTGTGGTAGAAGCATACCTCCATGTCGTTATTTGTCCAAGTCACAGACAATTCCTGAGGTTTTGTTATGCCGGACGCCATTTCCAATATGTGGCCCTGCCATTTGGCCTGGCATCGGCCCCATGGGCATTCACCAAGATCTTGGCAGCCTTGATGGCATACCTCAGGACAATCCCTATACGGATCAAATGTTACTTGGACGATTTGCTTCTCCAGATGTCTTCCCGGCCGATGGCGGAGAGAGATCTGGCCACGATGATCCAGATCCTTCGGGATCACAGGTTCTCCGTCAACCTGTACAAGTGTCACTTGGTCTCCACAACAAGGCTTGTGCACTTAGGGGCACTCATAGACATGATAACCGGGCAGGTCTTTCTTTCTCAGGAGCACCAGGATAGCATCTGGACCTTGATACGCCAAATTCGGAAGGACAGGGCGGTTACATTAGTGTTGTTGTCCCAGCTCCTGGGGAAAATGATATCTTGCCTTGCCATAGTGCCTTGGGCATGGTTCCATGCCAGGCCCCTCCAATAGTTTCTGCTTCCCTACAGAGGGCAGGTCGCAGTACCTCAACAGCAAGGGTTTGAGTACTACTGGGGGTGCTTCGCGCATTCTGTTGATGGTGGTCCAGAGCCATGGCAAGGGGCTGTTTCTACAAGGAACTGGACAGATTAATGATAATGTTCTATGCCAGCCTTTTCGGCTGGTGGGCCCCTTTGACTCTGGGGTTGCCCAGGAGCAGTGCACACAGCATGAGATCTGCCACAACATAAATTGGCTGGAGCTCAGGCGGCCCGTATGGCCCTCAAGGCAGTCCGGCAGGAGTTTCGGAACATCATTTTCTCCTCCTAACAGACAATATTGCAATGAAAGCCCACATCAATTGGCAGGGGGAGACTCGGTCGAAGTCCCTCATGAAGGAAGCAGAGACCTTGTGCTGGTGGACAGAGACTCATCTATTATTGATCAGGGCAGGGCACATTGCAGGAGTATCCAACGTGCGGGCAGACTGGTTGAGCCGAACCACTGTTGATCAGTTGGAGTGGCATTTACATCCCAGTCTGTTCGCAGAACTATCAGAACAGTTTGGCCACCCGATTCTGGATCTCTTCACCTCTCCGACGAACACTCACCTTCTCAGATTCTATGTGAGGTTCCCAGCACCAGGGGCACAAAGGTTAGATGCGCAGCGATGCCCTTGGCCCGGGGATCTATTGTATGCCTCCCCCCCTTCCCCTGCTTCCAGCAGTGATCAGGAAGGTATTGTCTGAGAGGGTGGAGGTCCTGTTGGTAGCTCCCCACTGGCCCAGACCACCATGGTTTGCCGAGCTGGTCGGCCTATCGGTCACCAGACCCTGGAGGATTCCCCAGAGAGGTCTCACTCAGCCAAGGTCCCATCATCCATCCGGAGACTCAGTGGCTCCAGTTGACCATTTGGTGGTTGAGCAGAGACTTCTGAAATGGGAGAAGTTCTCCAATAGGGTCATACAGATGATCCAGGCGGCCTTCTACCACACGCATTTACAATGCGACTTGGAAGACTTTCACTGACTGGTGTGCTAATGGACACATAGACTCTATCTTGTTCTCAGTGGCAGATGTACTGGAATTTTTGCAGGAGGGCCTAGAGAAGGGGTTATCCCCGAATACCTTATGGCGACAGATCACAGCCCTGGCCTCAGTTTTGAGTTTTTGGGACCCACCACCCAAGGGAATGAGCCTTCCTCAGGGGGGGCTCCAATTTAAAGCCCCCGAGACTACACCACTACCCCACCTGGGACTTGACCAGGGTGTTACAGGCCCTTACCAAGAACCATTTGAACCCTTAAGAGAGGCCAGTCTACATCTCCTCTCGTGTAAGGTAGCTTTCCTTGTCCAGACAGTTATCAGAGTCGGTGACATTATCGGTGAGAAAGGACCTCTGTATTTTTCATCCGAACAGGATGGTTCTGCGGTTGGACCCTGCATTTCTTCCAAAGATCCTTGTTTCACCGAGCAGGAGTTGATCTTCCTGATTTCTGTCCAAGGCCTTCGGACGCCTTGGAACTGAAAGGGCATACCCTGGATGTTAGGAGGGCCCTCCGTATTTACATCTCAAGGACCGCTTCCATCAGGAAGATTGAGTTCCTGTATGTTTCCTTTCATCTGTCAACTCTGGGCCACAGGGTGTTGCCTTCCATGGTGGATCGTTGGCTATGGGCATGTATTGCCCGAGTCTATGAGCTTCAGGCTCTCCTGGTGCCTCGAGGGATCACAGTGCATTCAACCAGGAGTGCCGCCACAACGGCAGCCTGGGCTACCCAGGCTTCTGTGGAAGAGATTTGTCGGGCAGTGTTCTGCCCCAGCTACGGATCCCAAAGAATGTAGCACACACAAACTTGGAACAAAACTCAGTTTACTTCAAAACACAGTCTTTTGCAAATGCAGTCTGTTAATAAAACGTTCTTAACAACCTGCCACAAATTCCACAGATAAGATAGAGTCTTACTAGAGTTGGCAAAAAGCCCAGAAGCCAGGTTTGCAGAGAAAATTCAAACTCAATGATCAGCGGACGAACACACGTTGTTTCCTGCAGCTTTTTACAAGCTTTGTGCAAGCTTAAATAGGCTAAGGAAGTGGCCAATTAGCCCCAAGCCTTACTCTCGAGGAGACCTCCTCCTGAGTAACCACTCCTGCCTTTTGGCAGCTCTACGTGCTCATGCTCCTCCACTTCATCCTCTTCACTTAAAGGAGCCTCTGGAGGTTCTGAAGGCCCTGGCTGAATCCCTGCCTCTGGCACCATATTTTCTTCAGCCTCCTTGCTGTCCGACTCGAGCGCTGGCTGCACAGGCTGCTGGCGCGACACCACACCAGCCTCGTCATCGTCCGGATCAGCAACAATCCTCGCAGGCTGCTGGCGGGCCACAACAGGCAGTGACATGGACGTCCCTATTCATCCGCCACTATAGGACACATGCTTCCACTGAGGTGGCCTTCGGCCGTTGTGTCTTGCAGTGTGTGCATGAGGAGGTGGGGACTCCAGACCAGAGCAGTTCCCACCTGTAGGACTGCCAAGCTTTGATATGTCCCATCCTGGACTCTCCGTCGATAACTGGAGAAGGGGCGTTGGTCATACCTGATACGCCCTTTCTCATGGTGATTGACAGGAGAGTCCAGTCCCACCCAGTGGACTGTCTGGTCCCGATTCCGGGAAGAGATCTGTTTGGATTGGAGCCGGTCTACGAGATTCACTTCGTCTTCATTTCAACTGGGGAACGTTACCAGGGAGGCATGTCCTCAGAAATTCAATTCATAGAGTCCATAGAGTCCACAGAGCTATGAGGCTAGAGCAGCCCATCCTGGACTCTCCCGTCGATCACTATGAGAAAGGGCGTATCAGATAAGACCAATGCCCCTTCTCTCTCAAACTATACACAGTTGTAGTACATTCCCTTTGCCAGGCTTAAAGAAATAGAAGTTTGAAGGAAGCAATAAGTAATTGAAGTAATTAAATTTTGTTTCTTGGGATAAATGTGGAAAACCTGAACTGAGAATTGGGGTAGTGGTTAAAGGCATTGGCTAGAAGAGCGTGGGTGGGGGGACGAAACCACAAGTTTTTGTCCTGCCTTAAACCCCAAAGTTAGTTGGGTGACTGGTCCAATTTGTCTATCTCAGCCCTAGGAAAAAAGAATTGGCAAGCTATTTCTAAAAATCAATGACTTGTTCCTGAATCACCAGGAGTTAGATCGACTCATGGACCATAACAGCAACAATAGATTTCAGAGTTAAGAACCGATTTTCAATTTCAAACTAATTTCAAAAAGGAGTAGAGAAAAGTTCAATTAGGAAAACCACCATAACTTTAAAAAAAACAGTTAGCATTTTAAAAGTATCCTGCCATTTTCATGTAATATATCCATGCTGTTCATATTTTTTATTTTCATAAATAATGATAGGTGAAATATTAAAAGATAATTGGCAAATTCTTGATCCGTTTTATGAACTTATCATGAAAATTCCACCCACTTAATTCCACTCTGCAAATTAAAATAATGCATAATGGATACATATTGAAATGGTTCAGTATCGATAAAATTAGTAGAATATGTAGCCCAGTCCTTTCTCTCAATTCAGATATAAGGCCCATTGAATTTGCTGAAACCAATTCATAAGAGAAATTTGTTTTATTTACTTTAATAAAAACTTAGCTACCGGTAATTTGCATTTTTCAGATTGAATAAATCAAAATGCAGTTGAAATTAAAATTAATTAATTTCAATAACAGAATTAGTTCTGTTATTGAAATGATTGACACAAAGGTCTGTATGTTAAAGTTAAGAAAAAGAGAAAAGTTGTTAATTAGGTAAAATAGCCTGTCAAAATCCATTATGCTACAGAAATGTCAGGAAAATGTAGGTATTAGGAGAAACATGCTAAAAATATTTGTGACTTTTGGTGAAAGTTCTACCAAAAATGGCATTCATGCTGTAATGGATTTTATACTTTTAAAAAATTGAAAGACTGATACTTTTACATTTATCGAACTAAGTATAGATTTTAAGTGTACACTTCAATAGAAGAGAATATACAGCTCAGGGTTGAACAATGAAGCCTTTTTGCACTTGGTTGTTTGCTTGCAAACATTTACTACTTGAGTAATGAAATGTCTGCATGCAAACAACGAAGTTCAGAGAGCACAAAAAAACTCCAAAGTGTATATTTTTATATATTCAGTGTGTGGTTAGCACTTTCCATTCCAACTTGCTGGCTTCCTATTCTGAGCCATATAACACCACCAGTTTTATGAAGGGAAGATGCACTAGTGAAAAAATACAGAAAAATTATGAACCATTCACTCCTACCGGTGCATGCCAACCTTCCTCATTTATCACCTGGAAGACTCAAATTCAGCAAGTACCCCACTGGTACTTGCACAACATCTGCCCAACAATTTTGGAAAGCCAAGTGGGTCACTGAACGCCCAGACACAGGAAAACATGTGAATGACACCACAAAAAGGGTCCTAGGCTTTGAACTATCACATCAGCAATGGACAATCTTGAATAGGATTTGCAGCTCACATGGCGTGCTAAGGCTCTCTGTATAAATGGGGCATAGTATCCTCCCCTCATGTGCTGTTCAGTGCTGTTGTAACAGTCACTAAGTGAACTGTTGTAAGTCGACTATTATGACAGAAGCACATCTGGGGTCTCAGAACACTAATCAAGAAGCTTGTTTTTGATTCTGGTATGTGCTGGGATGTATTTATAAAGTACTAGAATTGGAAAAAAATAAAGTTTTTCTAATTGGAATCCAACCTTTTGGTATGTAGCAGGTCCATCTGCTCAGATCAGCCCAAGCAATCCAGTGCATAGTGTGTGCCATGCATTGGGAGAAGCTGGGCTTAGGCAACTAGAAGGAATACTATCTGCTGGAGACCTATTTTGAAACATTTTAAATCCATGGCTAGGAAGGTCCCCTCCATTATTTAGTTTTAGTCATACTCTGGCCTTCTCCCTTCTCTGTTTCTTTTATTTAAAAATAAACAGGCATTAGACAATCCATCTAGTTAAGTGTCCTGTTTTGGAAAGCACATCTGCAGGCTCCCTAGACTGTCTCTGCTGGTGGCCAAATTATTATATTGCGGTACCCTGGTATAGAATCACCCAGTAAGCAGAAGGCTTTGTAGAAAATAGCCTTGAGGAAATCTATAGCTCAGTATAGAGTGCAGATTTAGAACCTTGAAGATAGAACTGGAACAGAATAATTAAAAAATCTAGGCGAACTCCTTCTAGTCATGAACAATACAAAATAATGGTCTGACTCATTATAACCAGCATTTTATGTCTACATGATATGATGACAATGGTTACAATCCATGAACTTTTATTTCTTGTTGAATAGAATAGGAGTGGACAATCCAGAGGGCAGAAGTAACCCTCAAACATCCTTTTTTATGGTCCCTGGAATCCTCTGAAATTACATAGCCAAAATTTGGCAGTAACTTTCCAAACAATAAAAGATTGATATCTCACTAGTTTGTGATAGAAAAAGGAAACAAAAGGAAATTTTAATATCAGGTAGGTTTAAGCAAACCTAAAATTGTAGAAAAACTCACTTCAGTTCCTCATGTTCTTTCAGTTCCACACAATCCAGGAAATTTCAAAAATATCCACACATGTGGTATTTATTTTTCCAATACTTTGTTCACTCATCCATTATACATACAAATAAACATATACACTTGAAAAATTTCCCACTGCTGAATTAGAATGTGGTATACATATGCATTAAGTTCAGTCTGGTAGTAATACTTTTTCCTGAAAAAATACCTGTAAAAATGTGAGCATATTTCATATACAAATTACACGGTCATTTACTGATGGAAAGGCCTTTGCAGTCTTATTTTTTTATTTGCAGTCTGATAATTGACAGAGCCTTCAGAAGAAAGTTCAGGAGATGTTAGAGATGCAGGAAAGAAGGACAGAAGAGAAATTACCGTTGCATAAACAAAAATTCAGTTCTGTGTATACTTGGGTATCCCTTCTACGGTACATAAGTAATGATTTATTTTTATGTGTATAGGTAGGTGTATATAAAAACATAACTATGATTCTTAATATAAAATTGATCTTGATAGAATAATAGCTATAAGATTCAGCATAGGCATGGTTATAATTAGCTCTTAGGCATTTGAGTCTTTGGTAAAGTGCCTTTCAAATGTGTTATAATTTTCTATCTTTAATAAAGAAGAACACACATAAAGAATATTCTCCTCTAAATGAATAACAGCTTGAGGCTTAAACTAGAGTTGTTATTTTGGCATTGCTGTAGACGTACATGTATGTTTTGGTTTGGCAGTTGCCAGCTATGCTACAAATGAGGGTTGGTTTCCTTTTCTATTTTCAATTTGGGTGCAAAAATAAATTTCAGCATTCCATGACTTTTGAAGGGTTTTTTTTTTCTTTCTCACTGTCGTTCTTTGTACAGTAGCTTTGACCCATTTAGTGATACCATCTGAGAGGCAGGTCAGTTTAATTTTTCCTGAAAAATTAATGAACACAAGAACAAGAGTTCACAACCATCGTGCTGTGTTGCATAAAGGCACTGATACCAAAAGAGTTTAAAGTCAGTGAAAACATCCAGCTTCCTTTTTTCTTTGGCCCCTAACTTATTTTCTTTAGTTGACAAGTCATTTGCTTTCTCAACATAAAAGTTAAGAAGTACAAGCTGATATTATTTGAAAAGTCCAGGAAGATAAAATATACTCACTTAGAATTCCATGGAATTCCATAAGATAGATAAAGAATGCATATACTGTAAATGTTTTGGATGTATTAAAATGTACAAATATAGTTTAATTTATATCAGGTTTTGGGACTGTGAATCAGACCAGATAGGTTGAAAAGCTGTGGATAGACAGAGTATCTAGTTAGGAAAAAAAAGTTATACCTTTTAAATCAACACAAAATCATGACTCACATTAGAGCACATGTTATATTAATTATTGACTCAGCAATACAGTGTGCAGCTTCTGTAGTTCAAGAAACACACCCACTTTGGCATGACACATTGACAGTACAATTTCTAGCGGCCCGGTTTTTGGAGTGGTTGAGAGATGTTAAGACTTAAGGCATTTATTTTCTTATTAAAACATTTTGCAGCCTCCCTAAAATTAATTGTTTCTTTGGTTTTTTTTCCCACTCTGGGAGAATTGTATAGGTTGCAAAAGCAATCCAGTGTGCACCTGGTTGGTGGATTGTTTATGGCCCTTTGGGAGGATGGCTGTATGTCCTATTACAGTGTTTACTCTTCACATGTAACAATATTTAACAGAATAACAGAGTTGGAAAG
Organism: Arizona elegans; assembly: GCA_022577455.1. Classification (NCBI taxonomy): domain Eukaryota; kingdom Metazoa; phylum Chordata; class Lepidosauria; order Squamata; family Colubridae; genus Arizona; species Arizona elegans. The sequence continues at coordinate 116,519,047 of JAKOOJ010000003.1, forward strand.
AATCTTGGAGGTCTTATAGTTCACGCAGGAAACCCTAAAGCATTTCAGACAAATGATTGTTCAACCTCTTCTTTAAAAACTTCCAGTGTTAAAGCACCCACAAATGGTGTCTCTGCAGTGAATATGTGAAGGACATCTACAATTACTTGAAGGTTCCTGAGGGTCAGCAATCAGTGAGAACAAACTACCTGGTGTTCTCAGGAAATTACTGGAAATATGCAAACCATCTTAATTGACTGGCTTGTGCAAATTCAGATGAAATTCAAACTCTTGAAAAAAACCGTGCCCATGATTGTTGTCATAATTGATTGGTTTCTGCAGAATAACACAGTAGCTAAGAGGATGTGACAACTGGTTGGTGTAACAGCCATGTTCATTGCTAGCAAATATGAAGCAACATTTCCACCAGAAATTGGGGCCTTTGCCTTTGTGACAAATCATACTTATTCCAAACTACAAATCAGGTAAATGGAAATGGAAATCTTACAATCACTGAATTTTAACCTTGATTGCCCTCTTCCACTGCACTTCCTAAGGAGGGCATCAAAATTAGGAGAGACAAATATAAATCAGCATGCATTGACAAAAATCTGATGGAACTTGTGTTGGTGGATTATAAAATGGTACATTATAAATTTGTATACTCTTCTGTAAAATGTAGAGCACTGGAAAAATGAATCATGATTAAGATTCCAAGTTCATGCTTTTCCTTTGACTCACAAAAAAATCCCCCAAAGTGTATTTCATTCCGTTTTCACAGCAGTCACAAAGTGTAGCATCCAAGAATGCTAGAGTAGACACTCTTCCATATGCTGAATAAGATTGCTGTTCATATACATGATTAATGTATGTAATCTCCATTGGCAATTTAAAAATGCATTAATAGCCTTTCTCTTCAGAAATAAATTAAAACTTGACATTCAATGTATGTCAGAAAAGATTTCAAGATGATGCCTTTGCTCCCTGTGATACTAAAGTAAAAATTCAGTACTCTGACCCCCAGACTGCTAGTTATGTAGACATGAAAGTTGGTTCTCCAGATAGCACTAATTCATACTCACTAAGCTCAGCAACCTGTCTGAAAATAGCTCTAAAAACTTTTTTAGTTGACCATGAACTGAAAATATAAAGATGAAAAAAAAACTAGTTCAGAAACATGAGATATTCTGACAATATCCTGCATTCTAGGGCATTGTCAAGATTTTAAATTAAATGCATTTAGTAAGCCAGGGAGAGCTATTTTTTTCACAGCCATGCCTGCACATCCTTTAAAAAATGGTCTCCAGCCTCCAGAGTATTGCAAAGATCGTTGCACTGACCCACTGAAGTAACTTGAATAGGGAAGGCTGAAATTTTTAACTCTTCTAACAATACATTTTATAATGTTTAGGGATATTTTAAGGCAAAGGTGCTTAAAGAAGAATTAACATGGATTTTATTTTTAAAAACACTCAGTGGTGGTGGTGGTGGAAATCACGCTACCAGATTTTGGCAGCACAATCTTGTAATGGCTTTAGGGCTGTTCGGTTTTAAAAAAATGGAGCTGGAATGCATGTTGCTTGCTTGTGACTTACATATCCTAGGTTCTGAGCTAGGGTGGCTGAAACTACATTGTTCTAATATTGTTGTTTCTGTGTTGTTGCCTGGACACACCATCTTATTTAAAATCATCTCTTTAGGCTGTTTTCCTTTTAAATTGATTTCTTATGCTGTGGGCTGCCCTGAGTCAGAAGTTGGGTAGCACTGGAATTGAATAAATAAACAACCATTGACAATTGGGTTAAGACTTCCCTCCAAAATGTGTTCCATCTTTGTTGGGAAGCAACCTACATATAATACAAAAAATAATTGGAAGCCCTTCCAATTTGCCTTTTGAATTTTTCAGAGCTTTGCATTATAATTCCTTTGCCCCTTCGACACTTTCTTAGTGGGTGGGCAGAGAATATATAATGGAATGTGATGCCTTTATAATGAACAGCATTCAATAGTTGGTCCAGCTGAGCAGTGCTAGCAGTTGTGTGATGTCTTGCCTTTCTCTGTAGCAAGCAAAACTGTACCAGATGAAAATCTGGTAAACCACGTTACATTAATTACATGAGACCTGCCATCATTCCAATGCTCTGTCCTTTGTTTTTGTTTCATTTTGGTTTTTTTTTACATTCACTTTTTTACATTTGCTTGTCTCTGCTCAATTTAGTTGGCTGTAATGTGCAGGAGGATGGCTAGGAAAATGTAGAGTGCGATGTCACATTGCTTATCTTTACTGGGAGATGTGGGTGGCAGCCATGTGTTTTAGATTGCATGGAATTTAGTCACAAGCTTCTAGTAGAATGTTGACGTTGCGGCTTGGTAGCTATTGTAACCCCACCCCATTCTCATGATTCAGAAATGGATGACTCCCAACTTCCAAAAAGAACAATCCATGAAGATATGTCTGGTGTTAAAGCTGGTGTAGAAAGTACCCACATTGATTACACATGTGATGAAAACATTTGGTACTCAATAAGATGGCTTGCAAGCCATTTCCACGATTTGTGCTGATAGTCATATAATATATGAATTTGGTTCTGCATGGCTTTGCAGTGGACCCTCACATGAGTTAGGTTACAATGTAAATTTGCTTCAAGTCATTCTCAGTTTTTATTAAGTGATCCTTGCACACATGGCCATATCTGGAGGCATTTAATATTTAAGTGCTCAAACTAAGGGAATCAGTAATTGTGTTCTTAGGAGCCTTGAATTTTTTACACTGAAACTTCAAATACATATTGTAGCATATTAATAAGCTTAGAGAATAAATACTATGACCTAAAAATGCAGATTAGTTTCTTTGTTCATAAATTTTGCATGGCTTTATTCAGAAAAAAAATTAAAATTGCTAATTTCATGACATTTTTATATAAATCTATTGTATGACTTGAGAACAACCTGCTTTTATGAGCTAGATGACAATGGCCCATTTATCTCTGAACTCAAATGTTTCCAATGGTTCTTTCTCCAACATTCTTCAGAGAATGCTTAAAAAGGACCTTAAAATCTTGCCTATCCTTATCTTTTGTTGTTATTTGATTCTCCTGCTATCTTTGTTTTAGATTGCTGATTGCTTCATTTGTTGATGATTACATATATATCCTTTTGATAGCTGCTGCATGAATCCCTGTAATTAAGAGGCAGGTTATAAATAGTGAATTGGATCCAAACTTATCATTCGTAGAGTAGACTCATTGGAAACTGAGAGAGTTGAATAAGTCATGACTAATTTAAGTCCTTTTTATTTCAATTGGCCCAAGTTAAGCATGACTAGCAATGGCTGGAGGTGGGGGACTTCGGGGGAGGTAGGCAGAATGATTGCAGTGTCACAGAACTAGCTCTATCCCTTTTGTATATGCAATTTGAAGAGGCAAAACTTGAAGCATAATATAATTTTTGTCCATATGACAAAAGCAAAATGCTCCTGCAGATATCACTGGGCTTGTATGCATATCCACCTTGCCATTTAGGAGGATATCTGACTGTTTATTAAGGACATTAATGCACAGTATTGTTGCCACATTTTTCCTGGCCAGTGTTTTATAAGTGTTTTATAAATCACTTACTGGGAGATTAGCAGGTTTTTCCTATGAAAATTGGAATTGGTGATTGATGTTGGATTGGAATGGTGAGACCCTCCCACAATTGAATAGAACTTCTGAAAAAAAAATAGTGAAATTACTGAAAACAAATTACCATTATCTTTAATCTGATGGACAATTTAGGGCTAGTTGGTATTTGGAAATAGAAAAATAGCAATCCAAAAAATATATACTTACTTTTTTGAAAGTCGTAGATCTTCGATTTGAAACAATTTGGCCACTAAGGTTTCAAAGTAAAGATATTACCAAAGACTTTTTCAGGTCATAATCATATTTTGTAATGATGATCTTTTTTGTAATGCGGTGACCAAAACTGGATGTAGTATTCCAGGTGCGGTCTTACTAAGGCTTTATAAAGCGGTACTAATACTTCATGTGAGTACTAATACTATGTGGGATTCCCATATAGAAGCATGTGTGTCAATGTCATTATGACTCCTGTAATGCCATTTTTGCCTATCCCATGCAAAGCTTCCAGATGCTTTGCCACTTTCTACCAGCATTTCTTTGCAACATTTATCAGGGATAGTGTAATGCTGGGGTGGGGGTGAAATTGAAAAAAAGTCATTTCACTTCCTTTGCTAACCAAAAGTACAGGAAAAACTGCAAAACAGTCTATTAGTCTTTTGTAAGACTGGTAATTTCTGTCCAGAAATAGTCCAGGTGACAGGTCGGTGGGCTAGAAGATGGCTGTTCCCATCAGTCTTCTAGCGTACTACTTGTCAGCTAGAATTGACAAGAGAAGATTTTTCAAGTCTTCTGCTAACAGTACACAGTACGATTCACGGTATTCTCTACCTTTCCTTTCTTTCAACCTCATCTGCCCTTGTGTGGATATGATTTGGGACAGAGAGAGAAAAGGAGCTGGAAGAACTACCACAAATTCTTTAAGCTAGCATACTTCAAGGTTGATCCTGTACTGGATAACAATACTTTAGTACTACCGGTACCTTGCAGAAAGGTCTTAGGCTGGATGTAGAGAAGCTATAGGAAGGACTTGAAATGCCTCAATAAAACAAATTACTTGAGGTCAGTAGTGTCAACCTCACATATTGAAACCGATTGTGGCCACCTGTCTGCCCCACTAGAAAGATGAAAATAGGAAATCAACTCCACAGGAAGGCTAATACTACTTTTACTGAGACAGATTATCATAATAGAATCTTGCAAGTCTGTGAGGTACAGTTTCCCCTATTTATACCCATATGAATTAAGGAGGTGAGACACTTACCTGCTTGTTTTAGACTTAAGATACCCTTTGCTTTGATACTGTATCTCACCCATCTCTGTCAATATCATCTTCCTTGTTTTCTATGACAATATGCTCCTCCCACCCCCAAAGTATAATGGCCTTTCCTTTGGCATATGGTCATGATAACGAACCTATGGCACGTGTGCCGGAAGTGGGACGCAGAGCCATCTCTCCAGGCACGCCAGCTGTCACCCGTTGTTCTTCTGGGTTCTGGCGTGCTAGCCAGCTTGTCTTCACATGCGCAGGAGAGCTGGAAACCGGAAGAGCAGCTGCCTGGTGCACATGTACACGCCAGGAAGATGATCTTCCTGTTTCCGGCATGCGCATATGCATCGGCCACCTGGTCTTTCAGTTTCTGGTGCGCATGATGCGTGAAGACCAGCTGGCCAGTGCATATGCACACGCCAGAACTTGAAAGATCATCTTCCCTGCGCACGCATGCGTACCGGGTGGCTGCTCTTCTGGTTTCTGGTGCGTACTCGCGCTCCCATTTAGCACTTGGTGCTGAAAAGGTTCGCCAACACAGGCATATGGCAATCTTGGGACATAGAGGTAGAATACAGAAACATTTTTCTAGAGTTCCCATAACACTGGAAATTGAGAAATGGGTTGGCAGTGGTTTTGGCAATAACTAAAAAGTAACAGGTTATTTTTATATAATAAGTGCAATATGCCATTTACTAATTAACTAGCAGAATACTTGTGCTCCACTACGAAACTATGTGATGGGGCTTGATAAATTGACAGTTAAAGCTTGAAAATTAACATGTAGTTATGATTGGCCCCTGTACTCCCCTTCTCTCCCTCAGCCTTGCCCTACAGAACCTATCCTATCCTATCCCCTCCTCTCCCTCAGCCTTGCCCCACAGAAGCTTATCCTATCCGATCCCCCTTTCTCCCTCAGGCTTGTCCCCTATCCTATCCCCTGCTTGCTGCTGTGAAAGTAAAACTGAAACTGAAACTCCTCTGCTTGTGTTTTGCATTTGGAACATATTTCTTTTCAGGTGGGATGGGGGAGTAGAACTCCTTAGCATCAGAGCATGTTAATAATAATATAGAAAATACTAATGCTCTGATGGTCATTTTGAAAAATCCTTTCTTAGTGAGCACCTAGAAGCCAAGAGGAACATACGTGGCAAATTTCAAGTTTGTAGGCTTTAGGGTTCTGGAGATTTTGTGATGATGCGTGAGTGGTATTTCGCTTTTATATATATAGATTATTTCAACAATTTAGGGTTTGTTTACATGGGAATAAAAGAATAGTGCAATTTATGCCTATAAGAATCACCAGAAATTTGCAGATTTACCAGGATTTTGGTTTTGTATACCTGATACTGGGAGAGCGGTAAAAAAATGAGGGAAGGAAAAATCCTGTTCCTTCAATATTCCATTTGATCAATTATCCCAAACTGGGAACTTCGATAGGCCAAAAGCAATTTTTGAGGAAGGTTAAAGGCTTCTAGCTGTGCATTATTGGACACTGATGGTGGCTATTACAATGTGTGATAACCGTACGATTGCAAATGAGTTTCTATAGCACAGCCTTGGCCTAGAAATTCTTTATGCTAGTACGCGCCTCCCAAGTGCTAAAAAGAGAGTTTTAATCAAAAAGCATTTGCTTTAATAGTTCTTCCAAAGAAAAACAGAATTTCAGATGCATTCTCTTGGGTAGAGTATGATGTTCTTGCTCTTTTTTAGTGATGAAATGCCAAGAAGTGTGTATCCCGGTTTTCAGTGCAGAATAATTTCTCCAGTGGTCTATAGATGCCAGACTCCTTGTGCCATTATTAAGCTCCAAGGAAATATGTCACAAGGAACTTGTCTTACAATTTTTAAAAAAAATAGTGGCAGTGTTGTCACTACTGAGGGAATTCCTTTCTTGATACTGTTTATGAAATTTCTCCATTTCCTTGGGGACATTCTGAGAAATCATCCATCCAATTTCTCTGCTCAAAGATATGGGGAGAATTTTGAAAGGTCATATTTGTCTATTTCTAATTGTTACCTATTAAAGCTGGTAGTCCATGGATGCATTTTTACATGGCTCTCTTAATATTGAATTTGTTCTCAGCCAAAACAATATTAATCTCAATATTAATAATTTTTATTAATAATTTTGACAGGCTAATAGATTTTTCAGACCAGACCTAATACAAAACCTAAAGGTAACAAACAAATAGTGATGCCATTTCAAGGCCTCTTTTGTGAGTTAAGGGCAGGTCATTTGTTTTCTTTCTTACTTAAAATCATTATAATTGCTTAATAAACTTGCTAATGGTGTGTTGTCTGTAGGTTGTTTGTCACATTGCTGTAATCAGGTTATTAGATTATCGTGAAATCCATTTTCCAGATTGGATTCATTAGAACTCATTTTCAAGCCAATGTGTACCAAATTGCAGTCAAAAGGATTTACCAATAGCCTGTCAGCCACTAGTAGGTGTGGTAAACCATTTTGTAGTAGCAACTGCAGGTTATACATGCAGAACCTGTTTTCAAATATGCAGAGATCACCTCAGCTCAGATATTCCCAAGAGGCTTTTGTGCACTTACTTTGATTACAGCATATTCAGAAAAAGCCTTTCGTATTTCCTGCTCAGGTTTCTTTTTGGAATATAGCTGAAGAATCTTGCCAGCAGTATTATAGTATCTGGGGTTGAAAATAAACAATAGAATGAGCTCCTAAAGAACAGAGCTGTGGTCCTAATACAGACTTCCCAATCTGGTACACTTCAGATATGTTGGATTTCTTACATGGAAGTTGATTGTCTGACAAACAGAACTGTTTGGTGGACTTTCTTCCCAACTTTGGATTGTTTAAAATGATAATATAAAAATACATCATATTCTGCGGACCTGATAGTCCCCACTAAAGCAGTGATAGGCCAGCAATGATCTGATGTCACACTTATACATTAATCACATTTTCGCAGTTGTTCTAAATGGTGGATGTGGTACTGAACCATAATACTCTGCCGGATGTATTTCTTCACTGTTAATCTTTGGAAGTTCAATCAAAACGTGGTTATTTAAGTAGGCATTTGGAAGATTTGAATAGAGAATGTAGATAACTAAGAATGTTGTGGGTGCTATTAATGTTATTACATTATGATTCTATAGATGTGGTTTATTAATGAGAAGTACTTTATAATTTATTGTAGATCTTTTTTTAATGAAGCACATAAAAGCTGTTTCAATAATACATAATGTTATTTATAAATGTTTTATAATAAATAAGTCCCAAGCAAAAAGTAATGAAAGGACTATGGATTTTCATTTGGTGTCTTCGTAGGTAAGAAAGATACGTTAGTTAATCATTGCTCTGTATCTCCTACTACAGAGTAAAGTGGATTCAAATTCTACTTAGCTTGATCTATCCCCTAAACCAGTACACATTGTTTGTTTATATCCCATACCTTTTAATCTGAGAGTTATTAGAGCAGTTAACAATATAAAGCATTAAAACTAATACCAGTATAAACGTCAAAAGAAAAATTATAGTTGTTTTTAAATTGGAAGAGAAAGAAAAGTAAGGTTTGACTTGATTCCTTAAATATATCTGTATAGTCTCCAGATTAGCTTCTGCAAAGCAGGCATTCAGAGAGAAAAAAGGGTATCAGTAAAAACTTTTATTTCTGTCAGTTCTGTATGAGGGCATCTAGAGAGATTAACAGTGGTGGAGGGTTTACTTGTCTTCTGAATGGTTGGACTGCAGAGACAAGAAACATCTAGGATGTTCATTCTAAAGATTAAACCAGGACTTGTAAATAACCACAGTTTGTTTGATGTTTCCTGAGTGCTAATTTTGTTTTTTGTGTTAATTCTCTGTTTAGGGGCCTGGTGTTTGTTGTTCATGGTGCTGGAGAACACTGCTGTCGCTATGATGACTTAGCCAAGATGCTGACAGAAATCAACTTTTTTGTGTTTGCCCATGACCATGGTGAGTGCCTTTGGAAAAAATTGTATGGGGATAAGATTAAAGGGGAATAAATATGATATTGTGTAGATGAAGTATAAGGCGAGGTCTGTGAATATTCAGGATCAAGTGCACCCTTACCTATGGAAATTCACTCAATAACTTTCAACTAGTCACTCATTCCTAGTCCACCCTATTTTACATAATGACTGCAGATGAAATGAAGAATTGCACGTAAGCAACTGCGAGCTTCTGAAGGGAAGGTGGAATATAAATTGAATAAATAAAAAGCAAAAAGAGCTTTAGGGATAATCAAGTAATCTAATTCTTGATTGTTGTAACTGGTGGTGTTCTGTCCATATGTGAGACTTTTGTCTAACTGTCAAGGAAAAAGTAATATGAAGGCTAACTGAGATAATCAGATAGGCTTATTGATTGGAATCCTGTTTATATTGTGTCAGATGAACATAGAATTACCTCTGCATATTTTTAAGAAATGCAGAATAAAAAACATGCTGTGGAAGGAGTTTTGAGATGTAAAAAACTTGAGCTCTCCAAATTAAATATTACGAGCAGAACCTATTTTTATCTTGCATTTGGCTGCCAGTACTTTTGGATTGTTATGGGATACAGATAAGGTTGCTCTGGGAAGGAAAATACTTATGTCTTTGTTTTCAAAAGATATAAAGAACCTGCTGGATCAGATTGAGGGTGTCTCTAATTTGATATCCTGTTTCTAAGATTGGCCATCAAATAATTTTGAAGTATCTACTAGCAATCTATGAAGATACTGGTTTTCTTCCACTGTAGTTTTTTAGCATCTGAAGTTTCTGTAGAAGCATTGTAGCTATTTTAACTATAAAATTAACCAGCTTGTTCAGCAGCCATATTTGGAGGCCAGTATTTGAAGAAGACTGAAATAATTCAATAGTTTAATCTGAAAATACCAATTTCTGTTAGTAGTCAGAAACCAGTTCTGAGAAATAATATGCAAGAAGGAATCCTTTGAAGTGTCAGAAAAACATGTCTTTTAAGTCTTTCATGTCTTAGATAATTAAAACAAACAGGAAACATTTTGAAATCTTTTTAATTACTTTTCTTCCAAATGGTAGAAACATTATAGAAGAAAATATTGCTTTCTTTCAAGGACACGACAAGTGTCTTCTTATTTAAAAAAAAGTAATTGAACTAATTAAATAAATGAGAAGTCTTGGATTAGAACATGAATAATATTCTTCCCATGTTCTAATTCATTTCCTTATATTTTTAAATTTTTCCTTCTGTTTTCCATGTGGTCACAGAGAGAGAGAGAGAGAGAGAGAGAGAGAGAGAGAGAGAGAGAGAGAGAGAGAGAGAGAGAAATATATATATATATATATATATATATATATATATATATATATATATATATTTCAGAAAGCTTGAAATAGATCTATATTAGTTTCCCTTTATTTCTTTATCAGCAAAATATAAATTTGGTATAAAATGGTTTGTCGTGAATGCGACTGCTTGAGGGCTTCTCGATTATATACACACTATTTCTTTCTTCTATTATCAACTTTAACATTTCTTTGGGAAAACTTTCCACTGGTTATAAGTTTAAGGAAAACATATGGATTATTATGTTCCTGTGTTTATTTACCAAGAAACTACAATTATTTTGTAGATGATTTCTGCTGGAGTCATACAGTTGAAGCAATTAAGTGCATAATTCCTTTTAAAGACCATCTGGGAGTGTGCACTTCAGTTGCATTTCTTCTAGCTCACCATACTATGGTAATAGCACTTAATGATAGCTAATGTTTCAAATTCTGTTTCTAGGTCCATCAGAAACCTACAGGCACAGATGTAGCTATTAGTTTGTTTCTGTTACTTTTTCTATCATTAAAAGAAATTGTAATGAGAATTACTTCATTGGGTTTTGGCACTATATATATAGTGGAAATTTTCAAAACACAAGTTTGAACCTCAGTGGGGGTGTTGTTTTCAGAAGAAGGTGGCATTTTAAAAACAACATTCAGTATGTCACGCAAAACATCTCTGGGATTTCTGAAGCCCACAGCTCTGTATGAAAACCAGGAGAAATACAATGAATAGTGATGCTAGTCAGGTTTCACTTGGAATCTTCACATTACAGTATCTTAATAAGCAAAGACACAGTTAAATGCCTTCTCTATATCTACATTTCTTTCTTCATCTGTGCCGGCAAACAAATCTCTTGGCATGGTTCTCAACAGAAAGATGATAGATTAACTTTATGGAAAGAGATATGGCCAATTATGTGTACATTAAACTAAACTACTTATTTAGTGTATTTTATTAGTGATCTTATATTATGTTCATGGTTTAGTTAGTATTTTAAAGATTTTTAAGCCATGTTAAAAATCAGACATTGGCAGCATAATATCTATTTTGACTTTGAGCTCCCTTCCTTATTCTTCCTATTATTGTATAATTATTATACAATACTCCTATTATAGGAGTTTATTTGTATAAACTCCTATACAAAAACCTTAGAAATAGAAACTCTGTGGAATATCTATTTTTTTAAAAATATTAATTTCTGTGGTAGCTATCTCATTGTATGCTCATTCTGATGTCATGAATTTTAGTTTTAGATCATGCCTAAGTAATTGTCAAAGTTGAAGAAAGAATGTATTAAAGAGGTATCCAAAACTAATCCCAGTTGCATAAACTTTGGCAGGTTTTCGGATGTATTAATGAAAGAAATGTGTTTGGATATTTACAACCAGAAAACTGATTTTCTAACCTGGTAGCCACAGCAGATCTTCTTTTGTAGGCTTATAGACAGGAAGGTCCCCATTCCCCCCCCCCCCCTTTAGTTCTAGATGAGAAGTAATAGAAGCTCTTAATCCACAAATGGAAAAGATGTACTCCAACATCCAGTGGTTGATTCCACACACTGCACTAAAATCACAATGTGTTTCAGTTTTGCTTCACATCAATTATTTTAAATTATATTTGGGGCTGTTTAATCACCTGAAGCTTTCAGAAGGTTAGATGAAATTACTGAACCTGCAAACTGCTTCATTTTTATTCTAATCCATGGTGATTAGTTCAACTAGGGAGGTATTATAAATTGGTTTAATGTGTTTTTGATACAAATATTAATTTCATATTTTAACTACTCCAAGCAAAACTTAGTTAAAAATTCATAAATCTCTAAATTTTGCAAAGCAAAAACTTAAAATTTTACAATGAAATAATTAAATTTTACAGCAAAAGATTTCCCTAAAAGGCAATATATGTGAAAGAATGCATTATATTTAAGATATTAGCAAAAACTGAATAGAAAGGAAGAATTGCTTGTATGGAAAAATGTACATAAAAGATAAACAGGCTTTAATACAAACTGAGCAAAATTCTGAAGATTTCAAAAGCCTGAACATATTTACAAAACTAGGAAATTAAAGACTGAACTTGACGTATTTACAGAAATGAGGAATGACAAAAACCAACATTGACAGAGCTGTGTATCCCAAATTGAAACATTGTTCACATGAGGATTCATTGTGATTTCCTAACAGACTGCATGTTCAAAAAGGCTAAAAGAAAGATAATTTCTGCCTATATGGTGAAAGAGTAGAGATTTGCTATAATTCCTATTTCGGACAGCGCTGGCTCTTTGGCTTTGAACGGAGATGAGCACTGCTCCCTAGTGTCTGGAACGACTAGCACATACGTGCAAGGGTAACCTTTACCTTTACCTTCTAAGTAGGATATGTGTATAAGAATCATTTTAAAAGATTGTATGGACCTGTAGTGTACATACCAGGGGTGAAATGCTCCAGGTTTGGACCGGATCACCTGATCCGGTAGCGATGGAGGCGGGTGGTTCGGAGAACCAGTAGCAAAAATCCCTTCCCACCCCCCAATTGCCCAGCTGAGCAGCGCAATCATTAGAGGCTTTTATTTTATTTTTAAAAGCATTTTTTCTACAACCTCTTCAGCTGAAGAGGTTATAGAAAAAATGTTTTTAAAAGGAAAAAAGCCTCTGCCGATCAGGCAAGTCAGCTGGGAGCATCAGAGGCTTTAAAAGCATTTTTTACAACCTCTTCAGCCGAAGAGGTTGTAGAAAAAATGGTTTTAGAAGTTATAAAAAAAAAGTTGGCCACGCCCACTCAGTCATATTACCCCCCTCCCCCCCCAAGCCATGCCCACAGAACCGGTAGTAACAAATTTTACATTTCACCACTGGTACATACCTTTGTACACTTCAGATGTTTTGGACTTCAGTTTCAATAAAGCCCAGCTAATAAGTCTTTAATGTAAGAAATTAGAGTGGTTACAGAACAAACAAGAGGATGAAGTGTCCCAAAGGTGCTTTTTCAAAAGGCAACTAAACTTGTTTTCCAGGAAAAACAAGCCTAGTTTCCTTTTGAAGAAGCACCTTTGGGACAACCATGACTTGGATGAATGAGAATCTCCATAGACAAGAGGATCTTGATATTTCTTTGAATGAGGTTCTCATCAAGACAAAGAATAATTCAAATATTAAAGCCAACTGAAGTCCTATGAAATTGCTGTAAAATGATTTAGCGTGTATCAGCATTGCATAGCGGAACAGTAACATTTGTATGATTAATATAAGATGCATGTTTTGGTTTGATACTTCTACTTGAAGAATAGGATTTTGAAATTAACTCCCCAAAAAGCCTTTGGATACATTTTCTCTTTGGTCATTGTTTGAATGCAGGATCTCCTCTGTGCTTTGGGTTCAAGGTTGGGTTGCTCCTTTCAAGACTCCCAAGTATGTTCAGTTTGAAACATACTTCCAAGAATTCGGAGACAAAGTAACAGTCATGTTTTAATTAGAGGCTTAGAAAAATTGTAATATCTGGAAATTGTGGAATGTAATGAATAGAAGCAAGAAACTTATGGTACACTGCACAATGAGATGTGTGTTATTTTTGTACATTTTATACTAAAGAATAATGCATGGGTTTTTGCTTTTTTGTTTTGCCAAGGACAATTTCACAATTTTTAAAGCTTCCTTTTAGTTAACAGTTTCTGTTAATAGACTGCACCTGGCAAAGCTATTCCATTCAGTAGTTTGTGTGAGAAAAATGTACAACATTATCAAGGAATTATATTCTTGGAGTATGTTTGCAGAATGTACTATGCAGAAAGGTTTTCCCAGATTGAACTTCCGGCCTGGAGCCGCGGCACCACAGTCGGGGAAATAGCGGGCTCTAACAAGCCCGCGAAAACCCCGACTGACAAACCACCGTCTGATCGGACTTTGGACCGTCCCTCATCTTGTAGGGATGGGGGGTGAAGAGGAGCGCCTCGGTGTGCCAAGAGGAACAGGCAAGTTCCTCAGAGGCCAGAGAGAATCCTCGAAGTAGGCGGTGGAGGTAGGCAGCCATGGCGACTGCCACAAAGCCACGGCAGACTGGGACACAAGATCGTGCAGGAGAGAAGAAGAAGAAAGAGCAAACATCTCGAAGCCGGGTGAGTGACACCAACCCAGGCAAAACAACAGGACTATTTGGCTTTTTTTTTTTTTTTTTGGAAAAAAATAAGACCCCAACTTTAAATAGCGGCTACAGATCTGTAGGGCTTGAAGATCAAAAGGACAAAAAATGGAAATAAAGACCCAAAACAGACTTTGTTTTAGTAAATTTGGAAGAATTGGCTTTTAATAATTTAGAAAAGTGTCTCCCCCCCCCCCCCCTATTTGGAGTGGATTGGAGAAATGTATCTTTGGCAGTTTACACCTTTGAAAGTTAACAAAGCTAATGAAGAAAGACAGACGGATGGCTACATAATTGCCATGGAATCTGCGGTGACTAAGCAGGAGAGTGGATTGAAAAGATTTCCCTCTCCTTTTCCGTTTGGAAAAGAAACTTTTTAAGTGGCTTTTTATTTTGGATTACTTTGAAATTAACATTAGATCTATGGAATTTGGAGACCTTTATTCTGTCCTGGATGATTTCAAGAAGAAAGAAGGAACATTTTGGACATTTGACAATGGAAATTAACAATTTACAATTTTTTTAAACTTGAACAGATGAACTTTGAAATGGAACATTTATGGACAGACAGAAAAAGGATGAAAAGGAAGAAATAAAGTAGATAAATTTAAATGTAACTAAATTGAAATGTAAAGTTTAAAAGCCTAAAGGTATATATAATTTTTGGATAAAAACAGGAGGGTTTTTGGAGTAATAAAAATAGAAAATAAGGGATGGCAATTAAAATAGAGGATGATATATGGGTGGTTAAAAACAATAAAGAAGAGTATATTTTAATGTGAGACAACTTTAAGAAAATTTACTGTTTGATGTAATATGTTTTAATTTTAATATGCAAACAAATGCTAGTGATTATGTTTGATTAAGGTTTTATTGAACAAACTATAAGATACAGAGATTTTAGCAACAAACTGTGATTTAATTTAACATATGCTGGAAATGATGATTACTATGAAATATATTGAGAATTAATTTGAAAGAGCATGTTGGGAAACTGACACAAAATAGATAACTATATTGTAAGAGAAAATTAAAATAAGAGAGATGGATACCAACTAGATAAGAGTTTGAGACTCGGAGGAAATACGTTGGAAACTAGTTAAAATGCTGGAAACCAGCCAAACACTTACAGGAGAGTTGGAGGATAATATGCTGGAAATCAGCCAAACAAGAATGGGAGCCCTGGAGGGGACTATGCTAGGAATCAGCCAAACAAGAGTGGGAGCCCTGGAGGGGACTATCCTGGAAATCAGCCAAACATAATATGCTGGAGATCAGCCAATAAAATGCTGGAAATCAGCCAAACAAATAGGTGGAGAGTTGGAGGAGATTATGCTGGAAAATATGCTGGAAATTAGCTAATAATGGTGGTAGGCTTGGAGGAGACTATACTGGAAATTAGCCAAAAATAGTTGGTGTTTTGGAGGGAAACTGGGAATCAGCCAAACATAATATGCTGGAAAACAGTCAAACAATAGAGGGAGGTATGGAAGAAAATATGCTAGAAATTAGTTTAAATAAAACATGTTTTTGTGATAAATCTGTATAACATGGAAATTTCACCCCTGCACACACCCAAATATTCATTAGCAAAACTCAGCTGGAAAAATATCAAACATTTTAGATTCGTATGTGTAATATAGCCTCACAATTTATTCATTATTGTCTCTGACACCAAAAGTTTGTTTACCCCACTCTAAAATTGCAGGTGTGGGCATTGCTTGTTATTCTGTTGCCTTCACCGCTTTATACAGGGATGAAACTTTAAAATCTGTGGGCGTCATGAAAAGAAACTCAAAAGAATGCAAGTTGTCAGGCAGCTGAATGATGAGTCCATATGCTCTAAACACCTTTCAGCTACTATGAGATCACTGGAAATGTGAACAAGATACATTTTACCCTGTTTTTCTTTTGTAAAAATCAGAATAGTTTTAATGAAATTGTATGAATGATTTTCACTGTCATGAAACTATCCTTTCCTTCCTTCCGTGGAGCTCCATTACTGAGGCCTAGATTACTTCTTGTATATACCGGTAGCTGTATTCCTTACTAGGTCTTTAAATATAAGCATGTAAATTCCCATGAGAAGCAACCAAAGGAGATAGTCAAACATACACTGAAGTCCTTTTGCCACTTTTTGATAACCATGGCAAATATATAACCTAGTAGCCTCTTTTTTTGTCTTGAGTCCAAACGATGCTTCCTTCATCTTATCCTCTAACAAGCATTTTTCTCATACCTTCTGGCTGCTAGATGATATTGGATGCAGTCTGCCAGTTTTCTACCTGGACTTCTGCATAGTATCTACGTATTGCAGTCCTTATATTGTAAGTTGTAGGGGACTTCTGTTTTTTTTTTTTCCTTGATTAATGGGTCTTTTGTTCTTTTAGAGGAATTTTGTAGGTTTCGTGCTACAGAGATTCCAAGCAGTTGTAGTCTATTGGTTGTCTCAGAGATATTTTGATATACAGGAGTATTATCCTTTTTATAGGTTGTACTGGTTGAGTTGCAGTGGATTGTGTAGTCAAAATTTTTTAGATGAAGTTGTATTGATATCTGCTATGTTGGAAAATATTGTATAAATGGTCCGTTTCCTTTTTTTCAGCATTTTGGGTTACTGCAGAGTTGTTGTACTTGTTTGAGTAATGTTTTTATACAGTTCTCATTTAGGAAGTTGGGTTGCTGCTTGATTAGTGTGCACTTGATTAGTGTGACTTGTTTTTCAATAAACTTGGGTCTCCAATTTGCCTTCGTTTCATCTGCTAATGAGGATACATAGGAAGGCACCCACACTTTGGAATATAATCCCCCCCCCCCCAAGGTAAGATTGGCTTCATCCATATTAGTCTTCTGGAAGATCCTTAAAACTTGGTTCTGTCATCAGGCCTGGCAATCTTAGCAAAAGTTTTGAAATGGTTGCATTGCATTTAGAATGCATTCTCCCTTGTCTTTTTGTTATTGTGTTTTTTTTTAAATGTTTAAACTGCATTCTAAAGTTTTTGTTTTAATTCTATTAATTGTTGGGCTTTGTGTTTTTAATTGTGTGCACAACCTGTCACAAGCAAGAGATGGGCAGCTAAATAAATAAATGGGTAGGGCATTGTTGTTTTTTTCTTCTCTTAGGAATATTCTTCCTTTATAGATGTTGATTGACTAATGTGTCTTCTCCAATTGTACCTTTTATAAATTATGACAAAGGGTGTCATCTACATAAATGGGTTCTGTGCGTGGGAGTGTTATTGTAGGGATTAAGGAAGATGACCTTGATGGAGATATGCAGGAGCTGTTACCTAGGCAAAAGTGTCTGAATCATTTTTTTAACCTCCAGGATTGTTCTGCTTGGGGCAGCATGAGGATTAATCCTTTGAAACTAGGCTCTTTCCTGCCAGATTTCTGCACCAATCCTACACAAAGACGAAGACTGAAGTGAATAAATACTAGGTACACATGGTAGGCTTCAATATGAAACGAGAGAAAGAAGGAGATTACTTTCTCTCTGTTTATTTACAGAGGTAGGGGAATGACAGATTCCCCTACCTCCCCATGCCAATCAGGGATTGTTTGAACTGCTTTTTCAGATGAGTTTAGGATTGTTCTGAACGTAGAGTGAAAAAAACTGATGGGTGTAAGAAATTGAAGAATGGACTTTCCCACTTAGGTCTTCAGCTAGTGGTACTAATATATTTTACTTGGACTTAAGTAAGGCATTTGACAAAGTAGACCATAACCTACTACTTGATAAAATAGAAAAATGTGGGTTAGACAGCATCACCACTAGGAGGATTCATAACTGGCTGACTAACTGCACTCAATGGGTAGTCCTCAATGGAACTGCATCTACATGGAGGGAGGTATGCAGTGGGGTAACCCAGGGCTCTGTTTTAGGCCCAGTACTCTTCAACATATTTATCAATGATTTGGACAAGGGGATAGATGGGGAACTCATCAAATTTGCAGAAGACACCAAGCTAGCAGGAATAGCCAACACTCCGGAAGATAGGCTTAAGATACAGAAGGATCTTGAAAGACTTGAATATTGGGCGCTATCTAATATAGATTTCCATACTAGCTTGAAACTATGAGCCAGCAATGTGCAGCAGCTGCCAAAAAAGGCAACACAGTTCTAGGTTTCATAAACAAATGGATAGAATCAAGATCACGTGAAGTGTTAATACCACTTTATAATGCCTTGGTAACGCCAAGATTGGAATACTGCATTCAGTTTTGGTTGCCACGATGTAAAAAAGATGTTGAGACTCTAGAAAGTGCAGAGAAGAACAACAAAGATGATTAGGGGACTCCAGGCTAAAACATATAAAGAATGGTTGCTGGAACTGGATAAGTCTAGCCTTATGAAAAGAAGCACTAGGGGTGACATGATAGCAGTGTTCCAATATCTCAGGAATTGCCACAAAGAAGAGGGAGTCAAGCTATTTCCAAAGCACCTGAGGGTGGAACAAGAAGTAATGGGTGGAAACTAATCAAGGAGAGAAGCAACTTAGAACTAAGGAAAAATTCCTGACAGTAAGAACAATTAATAAGTGGAACAACTTGCCTCCAGAAGTTGTAAATGCTCCAACGCTGGAAGTTTTTAAGAAGAGATTAGATAACCATTTGTCTGAAGTGGTGTAGGGTTTTCTGCCTAAGCAGGGGGTTAGACTAGAAGATCTCCAGGGTCCCTTCCAACTCTGTTATTCTAAGATATTATCAATTATTTTATGTATTAGGCATTAATACATTAACTTTATTCTTCATGAATTTATCGAAAGTCTTTCTAAAGCAGTCAAACCGGTTACAATCATCACTGAAGGAATTGCATTCTACATGAAATATGTGATATACACGGAATTATCTGAAGTTTTTATTTTACTTAGTTATTTTTTTTTTGGCTCCCTCACATAATTCTTTGTTATCATTTGATTGATTATGTGCCAAAAAGCACTTTGTGATCTGTTCCACAGTCAACACCTGGCCATGCTTTTGACGCTCTAATTGAGCTCTTACACTTAGTTTTAGCAATAATATAATCAATTTCATTTCTGCATACTTCATCTGGTGATGTTCATATATATAGGTGTTGTTTTGGTTGCATGAAGACAAGGTTAGCCCTGAAGAAATAATTGGAGTAAAAGAAATGGAAAAGTTGGTCTCCTTTTTTCCTACTCGCTGTTCAGACACTCCTCAGACTGGGTAACGATCACTCCTACTTGCTTAGCTGAGTGTCAGTCAAATCCCTCTGGAGCTGGATCCACCTCACTTCCTGCTCCTTCCTCAGACTTTTTCACTCAGCCATTGCAAAAGCATTGAGTGTCTTTTTCTCCTGTTTCAATTTGATCTTTAATTCGGTTTATTTGACTATTTAACTTTAAATCGTTTATTTCCTTGTTGGAAGTGCTGCGTGTTGCCTGCCTTCACCTCGGTGAAGATTACAGGCTCGCATCGGCGGTTCGGGGCTCCGGCCGCCGTTAGCAGCTTGACTTGGCTGGCGGTTTAATTTGCTGTAGTTTTTGCCGCCATTTGACACTAGTTTTTGCGCGAGGCAGCTGACTTAATTAACGGCCACAGATTCTTTCGGCTTGAGTCCCTGCTGGCTGGCAAACTCATTAGCCTTTTTGGGGGCTTATTACTGCCTGAGTCAGCGCTGTTTCAGTCCGGCCGTAGGCGCTGTGTTTCGCCTGGCTCAGGACTCGATTGGGACATCCAGAGTTAGCGCTGTTTCAGTCCGGCCGTAGGCGCTGTGTTTCGCCTGGCTCAGGACTCGATTGGGACATCCAGAGTTAGCGCTGTTTCAGTCTGGCCGTAGGCGCTGTGTTTCGCCTGGCTCAGGACTCGATTGGGGCATCGCCTCGCGGGCGCCATTTTGGGTCTGTCAACTCGAACCGCGTTTTTGGCTGCTCCGTGGGCATAGCGACCTGGGCCTTGGTTTCCAGGGTCGCTACATTGCCAGCAGGTGTGGATGCTGTCCAGAACAGACCTGTGACTGCTAACCCTGGGAGAGACGAGTCTGAAGTCTTCAGGGAAGTACACATAGTTTATTTTTCTATATTAAAAAAAAAAGAAAAAAGAGGGGGAGTGGAATATTGCCTGTTACCTTACCATTCTGGGAAGGAATTAATTATCTGTACATAGCCAATCAATTCAAGCTATATATATATAAATAATAATAATAATAATAATAATAATAATAATAATAATAATAATAATAATAATAATAATAATAAATAATATTAATATATATATATATATACAATTGCAATTCATTTAATTTATACTGAGGCTGCTGGCGATTGATCTAATCGAGGACAGGGAGGCAGTTGCACCTTCCTCGGACCTAGATAAGAGCCCCTCTCCCTCTCCAGTGCCTTCCCCCAAACAGGCCAAGGGAAAAAGGGCTAAGAGTTCTAAACATGTAAAGCCCTCTAAGCCTGCCAAGCCACATAAAGATGCCAACGTAGGCACAATGCATTAGAGAAGCACTTTGCTAAGGCAAGACAACAATCTCAAGTCTCTTGAGGAGCCACTTCGTGAGGTTTTATGCCATGAGGCGCCTTGTGACCCTTTGGTCCCACATAATGAAGAAAATCTGGCTAGTGAATTGGGGGAGATTATCCCATCTACTTCTCAAGGGTTTCCACGGTCTGCCTCTAATCAGCCCCTCGTTAGCACTAGATCTAGTTCATCTAGCATGGCTAGCCTCTATTCTCAGTCTTCTAGGCTTGTGCCTGAAGCTACCTTTACACCCACGGCTGCAGGCTTCCGTCCTGAGGAGGGTACTGCCTTTGGACAACCAGTTGATTTTCAGTCCTTTTTAATCAAGCCATGTACCATATGTTTCAAAGTGGTGCTTTGGTTTCCAAGGTTGCTAGATTGGTGGCAGGCGTGGACGCTGTCCTGATCGTACCTGCAATTTGCAACTGCCTGCAGAAAGGTGCTCTGAAAGCCCCAGGGAAGTACATATTGCTTGAATTAAATTACTTTTCTTATTAAAAACAAAACAAAACAAAACAAAACATATAGACATATATATATTAAGATTTATATTGCTAATATTCAATCATTTCTATAGAATTGATTAGTGTCTATCTACAATTGATTAGTAAATAAATTATGATTCATTGGGGTGATTGATCATGGATGACAGGGAGGAAGTTGCTCTTTCTTCTGATATGGACAGTAGTCCTTCTCCCTCCCCAGTACTTTCCCCTAAACAGCTCAGCGGGAAGAAATCTAAGACTTCCAGACAGGGGAAGTCCTCCAAACCTGCTACAGCAGATAAGGATGCCCAAAGGAGGCACAAGGCATTAGAACAGCAGTTTGCTAGGGCTAGACAACAGGCCCAGGACCCTGGTCAAGGTCCAGTTCCTGAAGGCTTGAGCCACGAGGTGACCTGTGAGCCCTCGGCCTCTCATAATGTAGGTTTGTTGGCCAGTGGTCTGAGGAAGGATGGACCACTGACCTCTCAGGAGGTTCCAATTTCTGCGACTAATCGGTCAGGCCTAGTGTCAGGTCTCGCTCATCTAGTTTTGCAAGCCATTTGTCTCAAGCTTCTAGGTCAGGTCCTGAAGCTACTTTTACACCCATTGCAGCCGGCCTCTGTCCTGAGACGGGCCCGGGCTTCCCTCAGCCTGTGGATTTTCAGTCCTTTTTTACTCAGGCAATGTCACATATGTTTCAGATGGGGTTGCAGCAAGCCACTGGTGCCTTCCCTGCTCCTACGTGTCGTACTACTTCTGCCTTTTCTATGCATCCCCCTGGTGCACAACTTCAACAGCAATCTGTTGCTTGTAGTCTTGTGCCTGAATCAGCCGGGAGGTCGATTTCCTAGATGACTTTGAGATATCAGAGGATGAGGAAGAGATTCAGGACAAACCGGCCTTTCCTTCTTTGTTTCCCTCTCTCCTACGCAAGGCAAAAGCTGCCACTAATATGGATTCCACGCCTCTTCAAGGTTTCTCTTCTTCTGCTCCATCAGGCCCCAATAATAACTTGTTCAATCTACCTCAGCCTGATGAGGACTTTGTTCCCTGTCCGGATCTTTTCTGCCAGGATGTACAAAAGCCTTGGGACCGCCCGCCTCGTTGTCGGGTCCGAATTCATTTGATCGAAAACTCTATGATTTGGCTCCTGCGCTGGATGCTCTCCTGCAGTTGTCTACAATTGATGATCCAGTGGCGAGTCTCACATCGTCTTCCATCCTGGTAGGTGAGGCGGGGGATGGTCTCAAGTTTGAGGACAAACGAGCCGAAATGGGCTTTCGTAAAACACCAAGCGGCGGCTTGGGCCATTCGTGCTGCAACCTCCTCATCATTTTTTATTCGGGCATCGCTGGTGTGGTTGCGTCTATTGAAGGAAGTACCAAAGTACCTCAGGTTTGCGTTTGGAGACCGTCACTTTCAATATCGGGTCATGCCATTCGGCCTGTCATCAGCTCCAAGAACATTTACAGAGTTGCTAGCAGCAGTTGCGGCGTCGCTCAGAGAGGTTCCAGTCCGCCTGGCATGCTACCTCGACGACATTTTGATCCTGTCGTCATCGCCCAAGCAGGCGACCCAAGACCGGGAGCTAGTGGTTCACACCATTCAAAATCACGGGTTCTCTTTGAACTTTGCAAATAGCCATCTGTCTCCCACGACTCGCATTCTACATCTCGGAGCAACGATAGATTTGAGTCTTTGTGCGGTCTTCCTATCTCCCGACAGACAAGTCAGCATAAGGAATCTGGTGTCCCAGGTCTTACGCCAGAGGTCGGTCACCTTACTCACTCTCTCCCAACTTCTGGGAAAATCAATATCGTGCATAGACATTGTCCCTTGGGCGCGTTTCCATCTTCGTCGCCTCCAATGGCTTCTGCTCCCTTACCAGAGACAAGGTCGAGCAGAGTCTCTTCTCAAAGTAACAGTTCCGGCTCCAGTTCGCCTTTCCCTGAGGTGGTGGCTGTCTCCGGCCCTCAGCAAGGACTCCCCCTTCCTGGAACCAGATCGGATGGTGTTGGCCACGGACGCAGGCCTCCAAGGCTGGGGGGCTCACCTCAACCTTCAGTTAGCCCAGGGGGTCTGGTCGTCGACAGAACAGTCGCACAATATAAATTAGCCAGAGCTCAGAGCGGTTTGCCTCGCCCTGCCGCACTTCAAACACCTTGTATATCGCCAGGACATTCTGATTCTAACGGACAATGTGGCCACCAAGGCCCATATCAACAAACAAGGGAGGGCCCGCTCCTGGACACTAATGCAGGGGGCGGAACGTTTTTTGTCATGGGCGGAGCTCCACCTTTCATCGATAAAAGCCGAACACATTTCGGGATCTCTAAATCGGGAAGCAGATTGGCCCAGCAGAGACAAATAGATCACGCCGAGTGGAGGTTGGACCCCTGCCTGTTCCAGGACCTCTCCAGGAGGTTCGGTCTGCCCTTCGTGAACCTGTTTGCGACAGCTCACAACACCCAATTGCCGAGGTTCTTTTCCCGCTACCCATCCCCAGCGGCGGAGGGTCTGGATGTTCTTCGGAGTCCATGGCCCCGGGGGCTCCTCTATGCCTTCCCCCCCTTCCAGTCCTCTCCAAAGTCATTCGGAAGGTTATTCAATAGCGGGCGAATCTTCTGCTGGTAGCGCCATATTGGCCTCGTCGGGAGTGGTTCGCCGACCTCAAGAACCTGTCAGTTGAACCGCCTTGGAGAATTCCACTCGACAAGGTTGTGTTAACTCAAGGGGCCGTCCGTCATCCGGAACCAGAATGGCTTCGATTAGCCGTGTGGCATTTGAGCGCATAAAGCTCTTCTGGGACAATTTGTCTGAAGACGTCATCTCCATTATTCAGGCAGCTCGAAGACCATCAACGATTCGTATTTATAATGCCTCATGGGCTACCTTCACGAGATGGTGCGGAGTTCATCACGTGGACCCCACAACTGCGTCTGTTCTGGACATTCTGCGTGTTCTGCATGCGGGGTTCTCCAAGGGCTTGGCTCCTGTGACTCTACACCGACAGGTGGCGGCTCTGTACACTGTCCTGTCCGGGGAGGCTCGAGTTCCTTTGTCTCAGGATCCCAGAATCCATTCCTTTCTCCAAGGGGTCTCGAACTTGCGACCGCCGCCGATTCACCGCTATCCCACTTGGGACCTTACCTTGGTGTTGCAGGCCTTGACGGGTCCACCGTTCGAACACATTGCTTCGTCCAGCCTACGCTACTTGTCTTTTAAGATGGCCTTTTGTTGGCAATTACTTCGACGCGCAGAGTACCCGAAATTGCAGCTTTGTCCATGAGGAGTGATCTCTGCGTCTTCTATCTTGACCGGGTTGTTCTACACCTAGACCCAGCTTTTGTTCCCAAAGTGAACACTCGTTTTCATCGAGCCCAAGAACTCGTCTTGCCTAGCTTCTGCCCGAACCCGCGTCATCCTGCTGAGAGGCGATGGCATACTTTGGATGTGCGACGGGCATTGAGAAGATATCTTAAAAGGACTGCCTCCTTTCGCAGGACTGAGGCTCTGTTGGTGTCCTTCCTTCCCTCCTCCCTGGGTCAGAGGTTTTCTTCGACTACAGTAGGCAGGTGACCCAAAGCCTGTATATCTAAGGCATATGATTTAAGGGAGGCCCCTGTCCCGGGTGGTATACTGACCCATTCTACCCGTAGCACTGCATCATCAGCGGCGTGGGCTACCCAGGCTTCAGTAGATGATATCTGCCGGGCGGCCTCATGGTCTTCCCTCTCTTCCTTTGTAAGTCACTGTAGGCTGGATAAGTTTGCCTCTGCAGATGCTGCCTTTGGCAGAAGGGTATTACAAGCTGTAATCTCTCCACAAGGCCAGTCTACGGCTTCGTTCCCTCCCTTTTCTCCTCTAATTTGGGTATGTCCCAGTCTGAGGAGTGTCTGAACAGCGAGTAGGAAAATGGTCGTTGCTTGCCTGAACGACCCTTTTATACTCGCTGTGAAGACACTCCGTCCCTCCCTTATCTTCGCCGCGTCTGGCCTTGGTGGAGGTCTGCTTTCTTTCCCTCTGTAGCTGTCTGCTTCCTGTGTCACTATCTGGCGGAGCTTCTTCATGGCAGTCCTAATGCTCTTGGACCAAGTTGTCTTCGTGAAAAGTCTGAGGAAGGAGCAGGAAGTGAGGTGGATCCAGCTCCAGAGGGATTTGATTGACACTCAGCTAAGCAAGTAGGAGTGATCGTTACCCAGTCTGAGGAGTGTCTTCACAGCGAGTATAAAAGGGTCGTTCAGGCAAGCAACGACCATTTCATTTCAATTTCCTAAGCCATACAATCCAACTACATTTTCCTTTTTAGTGTTTCCAAAGTGTCTCCAACTTTGGCATTACAGTCTTAACTCATAAGCAGGACATCTTGCTTGCATGGTTTATACATTTCAAAATTGATCTTGGTCATAAAACTCACCAACCTCCTCTTCAGCATGGGTAGTTGCGGCATAAACTTGAATGATTGTCATATTAAAGTGTCACAAAGTCTAATCAATAGTATCTGATTTGATTACATTGATTACATTATGGTCAAAAAATATTCTCGCTATACCTTTCCTAACTAAAGGCAATGAGGTTCCTTCTTTGTTTTTTATAAACAGTGTGAACTTCTGACTGAAGTGTCCAATCCTTCACAATTTGCTGCTGCCTAAAATATCAATTGTTTTCCTTTCATTTTAGAGAAGTCCCTCATTGTCAATAGTTTTGTATACTCAAAGTTGTGGTTCTGCCATACAAGTCAAATAAATAAATAGATCCACAAATCCTTTCTGGGCAGATCATTTTAGGTGTTTCTCTCATTTTGGCAGGATAAAAAGATAGGAATATTTTTCAGAATATTTCATTATGATTAATTTTAGATTGAAATACATAAAATATATATTTAAAAACTTTTTCCTCTTTCTATTGCTGGCAACAGAAATATGTCACCCACACAGTCTTCAGGATTATAACCTTCTGCTTCATTTCCCCCCCACACCATCAAACCTCTGGTAGCCTGTAACCATCATTTCGTTTTAATGGCATTTGTGTAGGAGTCCTTCACAACCAATGAAATAGTGGAATAAGTGCTAAGGGTTACATGGTTTTAAAACAAGACTTGTCAATTTTCTGAGAATTAAATCTATCAACACATATTGGTCCTGAGAGCTAAATGTAATTCCCATGGCTAAGCTACTATATTACCTGATTATTAGATACTTAGGAACAACCAGGAGTGGCCTTATACTTGTGAGCACCTGGAGACACCTGTATAGTTGTTGAAAATTAAATACGGAACTTGATTACTATGAAAACAGCAAGGCCATTTTGAGGAGCAGTCAGTGTATAGTAGCAGGATTTATGTAAACATTCTCCTATTGGCTGTCACGGCAGTCAGGCATGGGTGTGACATTGGTTGCTGATACGTAGGACCGAGTCTACTGGAAGCTTAAGGACCGCCTCTTCCTGCTTGGCTCCAGTTTTTCGACTCGGTCTATCAGGACTAGTCGTGTTTATAGAGTTCTCTGCCTCTTTTACAAAGAATTATCGGTTATCTGACTTCGGAACGGATTGGTTACTCTCTTCTTGCTCCTTTGGCTTAGTTTAATAGTTACTTAGCTGCGCTGAGTTCTGACAGCTAAATTGGGCGCGAGCACGAGTTCGCTCTGCTGTGCTCCCTGGCTTTCCCGCAAGGTTCCTTGATTGCGGAGGTACTTATTACAGCCCCATTCAAGCATCTAATTGGGGTCTGTTCTGGGCTAATCCGCCTTCCATAATCAGCAGCGGCGTGCTAAGATCGAGCCTTCAGCTCTGCAGCTACTTTCGCACGAGCCCTACTCCGCGCCTCGAGTGGCTTCTCAGCGATCGCCCTCCTCGAGCGCAAGTTGCGTTTGTAGCCCTTGAGCTAGTGACTTCTGCAAGGACTCTCCTTCGTGGATCGGTTTCCAACCTCAACAGCAAGTAATCGGGGGTTTCTCCCTCTCTAACTGCCTAAGCAGGCCCTTTGAACCGCGCAGCTAGTATCCAAGATGGCGGACGCATCTAAATCGCATTATTCCCGCCAGACCCGTGACAAGGGAAAAAGGCCCCGGGTGGAGGATCCTGAAGAGGGGACTTCCAAGTGACGCCCCAGCAAGTCCAGGGCCTTAAGGGCAGGGACCTCTTCCCGGCCCAGCTCTTCCAAGCCATCGGCGGGAGGAGGAGGGGCGCCATAAGGCCATCGAAAAGGCCTTCCACAAGGCCCAAACAGCTTCTGGCCTACAGAACACCACTAGCCAGGTTGAGGCCTCTACCAGCGCCCCATCCTCAGCCAAGGCCTCTTCCAACCTACCTCTGCAGAGGCCCACTCCAGCCTTATCCCCAGACAGATCAGTTGTTGGGGACACCGCCTGCCACACAGAGGCTGCTTCAGTCTTCCCTGTGGCCCATGAGGTCTCTCCCTCTCCAGGGCCTGAGATCCAAGCTTCACAGAGTCCTCCTGTTCAGGCTTCTAATCAGGTCCCTCAATCCTTACCTGACATACCTCCTGCATTAGCTGCAATAATCTCAGAGGCCATTCGTCAGGGCATTTCTCAAGGTCTCCAACAAAAATGTGCCTCACTCTCTGAAGCTTCTGTTCATTCCAGTCAACATCACCACTCCGGGGGTCTTTCCGGCCAGGATGAAATTGAGGGTGTCACTGAGACCTGTGATGTTGAGGATTCAGTTAGCCAAGATTCCCTCTTCCGGCCACAAATGTTTCGCTCGTTACTTCACAAGGCCCAAAATGTCATTGGTCTTGGGGTGGCTTCCTCCTCTTCTGTTTCTTCTGCAGATGCTGCTATTTCATCTTCCATGGATGCGGCCAATTCGCTATTCCAGGAACCTTCGGTTCAGAAGGAAGTGGTGCCTGCTCCGAAATTGTTTTCGGATGTTGTTCTCAGACAATGGTCCTTTCCAGTTTCTGGACCGGTCCCCAATAATCTGGACAAACGCCTTTTTAACATGGCTCCCGATTTTTCTCATCTATTGCAGATTCCTTCAGTTGACGCTCCTGTTTTGGCACTGTCTTCTCCTTCTCCTTTCACAGGCACCCTCTGATCTGTCCCCGTCTCCACACACACACAAACACAGCCAGCCGAGGGTTAAGAAAGCATTTGGCACGCACACAGGTCGTTATCTCAAACTTGGCAACAATATAAGCACCGTCTGCCAAGAGCTTTACTTCAACAGATAACATAAAATTACATACGCATTGTAAATAGTCCAACAAAACAATATCCCTTCAGCAGCTTCAGGCGTTGTTCAAGTGACTAGCCAGAGTTAGTTTTTGTTCATCACAGAGTTTTACCAGCCACCACCCTCTCTTATATTGTCTCTGGGGTGTGGTCCAGTGACTCAGTTATAATCCCTAGCACGCCTCCTTAACTGCTGCAACCGTTTATCACGCCTTCGTTGGCGTGCATCCAGGAACGACGGCTCTCCTTCCTCGCTCTCATCAGAGACACCTGGCTCCTGGCTAATCTCCTCTTCCTCGGCCGGCACCTGAGGCAGTGCCAGAGGGGAGGGGCCTGGAGAGGGAGGCCTGGCTGACTCCTCTCCCTCATGTTCGGAGCCTTCTTCCTCCGATGAGATAGGCTCAGAGGGCGGGGCCACAACACCCTCCTGAGGAGTGCCCCAGGCCTATCATCTGACCGCCTGGAGGTTGAGCGGCAACGTTTAATCAATGCCAACGTCTCCCCCGCAGCCATCCCTATCATCCTGGCAGCTCGCAGACCTTCAACCACTCGTATTTATGACTCCACGTGGAAATCCTTCCTTCGTTGGAGTGCTAGACGTCATCTAGATCCGTAATCAGTTTCTGTGGCTCAACTGGTGGATTTCCTACAGGAAGGTTTTGCCTCGGGCCTCTCACCCAACACTCTGCGCCGCCAGGTGGCAGCATTGTCATCGGTTCGGGCCTGAAGTCCCTCTCTCCAAGGAGCCTCTCATCCGGGCATTTTTACGAGGCGCCACTAATCTACGTCCTCCGGTAATTCACAGGTTCTCTACCTGGGACCTGAACAAGGTTCTCACTGCCCTCACAAAACCTCCCTTCGAGCCACTCTGGGAGGTCAACCTGAAATTTCTATCCTTCAAGGTCTCCTTTTTGGTGACTATTACCTCCGCACGCCATATATTGGAATTGGCATCCCTTTCAGTTCGCTCTGACCTCTGCATCTTCCACAAAGACAGGGTCGTGCTCCGCTTGGATCCAGCTTTCATTCCAAAGGTTAATTCCACCTTTCATAGGTCTCAGAAGCTCATCCTGCCAAATTTTTGTCCTCAACCCAGTCACCACTTGGAAAAAGTCTGGCACACCCTGGATGTGCGCAGGGCTCTAAAAATATACTTATCCCGTACTTCTTCCTTCTGGAGGACCGAAGCCCTCTTCATCTCCTTCCAGCCGTCGACCATGGATGCTCATATCTCGGCTTCCACAGTAGGCTGTTGGTTATGGGCTACCATCGCTACAGCATATGAGTCCACGGCGTATCACGGCGCATTCCACCAGAAGTGCCACCATATCCGTGGCGTGGGCTACCCAGGCTCTGCTGGAGGAAGTCTGTCGGGCGGCTACGTGGACTTCGGTGACCCCGTTTATCCGGCATTACCGCCTGGACACATGCATCCTCTGACGCCGCTTTCGGCAGGAGAGTGCTACAACGGGACCAACCGGAACCCACCCTATAGGACAAGAGCTTTGGTATGTCCCATGCCTGACTGCTGTGACAGCCAATAGGAGAATGGGCGTTGTACTTACCTGATACGCCCCTTCTCTGTTCCGCTGTCACGGCAGTCAGCCCCACCCTGGTCAGTACCGGGGGAGTTGTGGGGGCGGGAAGTCTTTTCACTTCTTTCTTTTTATTTCTATAGACACGCCAGTCTACTGAAAACCTTCGCCTCAAAACTGGAGCCAAGCAGGAAGAGGCGGTCCTTAAGCTTCCAGTAGACTTGGTCCTACGTATCAGCAACCGATGTCACACCCATGCCTGACTGCCGTGACAGCAGAACAGAGAAGGGGCGTATCAGGTACTTACGAGACCGCCTTCTGCCACCAATAGCCTCCCACCGGCCAGTACACTCGCACAGAGTGGGCCTCCTCAGGGTGCCGTCCGCCCGACAATGTCGGCTGGCGACCCCCAGGGGGAGAGCCTTCTCTGTGGCGGCGCCCACCCTCTGGAACAACCTCCCCCCAGAGTTACGTACAATAACAGACCTCCGGATTTTTCGTCGGGCCCTGAAAACCCATTTATTCCAACTAGCTGGGCTGGCTTGAGTCAAATTTTTAAACTATTTTAATTTGGAATTGTTTTTAATTATGGCCAAATTATCTAATTATTTTAATCAGTTTTTAGATTGTCTATGTCTTGTTTTTACTTTGGCTGTGCACCGCCCTGAGTCCTATATTGGAGAAGGGCGGTATAGAAATTTAAATAAATGAAATGAAATGAAAGGTAAGTACAACGCCCATTTTCACCATTATTTTGGTGTATTCTTTATGTAATTTATTCACTGTTTATATAAATGAATTTATCCTTATTGTGGTTGGAAGAATTAACTGGAATTAAAAAGAAAACATGATAAATGGGGATATTTAGCTGTCTTTTTATCTGAGGAGGAAATAATATGTTCAGTTTCTTGATCAAAATATTAGCTACAGCATTGTAGTAAAGCTCCTGTTGGGCTATCTCGGCTTCCCTGTTCTTGACATATTTTGCAGATTACTGTTTGCCTGATTTCTATTTCTTGATTTTGTTCATAATACTGTGCTTCCTTGACCTTGTTCAGTTTAGTCTGTAATAACTGCCACTGCTTTTGTATTATATGAACTTTGATTGAACTTCTATTGAATCTGCTAAGAAAAATCAGTCTTTTGTACTTTGGATTACACTTTCCAAACATTTTTAAATGAAGATAATACCTAGTTCAGATTAGCAGGTCATAAACTTTTTCTCTATATATTTCAAATTAACCTCTGAGGTTATTGCAGCAGCATTTGGGCCTTTCTTCATGCTGTGCATCACAGCAAGATGGATGAATGAAATAATAATGTTATCCTTAGTTTTTACGTTGCTATTAGGGATTCACAACAGGGATCTTCTAAACCAAGCAGTGGTAATTAGTATATTTTATCAGCAAAGGAAGCTTCTCAGGCAATTCACAAGCATCCCAGTAGTTTTATGAAAACTGCGGAAGGTATTCTAAGCTTTTGGGAATTCTCACCAGTACCTTGTGTTTATAAAAAGAGGGGAGAAAGCAATTACAATTTACTTTCTTTTGATACAAATGAAAGATTAAAGAATACAGGATAACGTCAACTACCACCCTCTTTAGATTGCCACAGGGAAATGTTTTTTTTTTCATTTGTTAGTTTTTCTTAAATTGCCCTCCCTCCCTTTCTTCCTTTCTGCCTGCCTGCCTGCCAGCCTGCCTGCCAGCCATCCATCCATCCATCCAGTATTTCCTCTTCTAACAAAAGGATTCAAAAGCATACATCTTATATGTTGCATTGCCCTGCCAAGAAAAGTTAGAGACAAACAGAAGGTCCCTTCAAAAATTAGCTAGGAACAAATTCCCATGAAAGGCTACCAGATGACTATACAGATTGTGCAAAACTAGTTCTCACCTTCCAAATAGTTTCACAAGTGCATGCACTCAAATACTGTACTTATTGCTTAATAAAGCACTTTATAACAGTCTAGATAGAAATTCCAGTTGTATCTCCTTTAAGATTTCAAAGCGCAGATAGGTAGGTAATATATCACTTTCCTACAGATATATTGCAAAATCAGGAATAGAAATTTCAGTCTTCTATTTTGTACCAATTCCAATTTTGTCTTGTGGATGAGTTCCTGGTGTGGCTCTATAGGACAAATAAGTTAAGCTCTTTCTCATTGTGGAGTTTCACATCCTGTTTTCAGTGTGTTTAGCATCCCCATAAAATAATTAGGAGAGGTTGGCCAGTGATTTGAAATACAGTGTCAATACTTAATCTGTCCAGTTCCATTTGTCAGAATATAGGATGACAATGAAAGTTCCGGACTGGGTAAGTCGTGATGGACTAGATGTCAGAAACAAGCCGAAACTTAATTCAGGCAAAACAGAATTAAAATCTAAATGCAAGGATAACTCAAACTAAGTAGAAGGCAGTATTCACGATGGACTAAACTTTCTTCCCTAAACTTCCTTGTGGAAGAAAATCAAATTTCCCACATCAGAAACAAAAAGGTAGCAGAAGCCAAAATGGCCACAGAGAATAGTGATTGGACAGGGAAGATATTCCCAAAGCAGACTTAAAAGACCTGTACTGTATGAGCTGGACAGACCCCGCCCTTGACTGTATTATTACCAAGGTTGTTTAAATGATGACAGAAAATACATTTTAATGACAGATCAATTAAAAATGACTTCAGGGTGTTTCCATAGCAGTGTGGGAATAAAACCGAGACATGTCTCTTAAAAATGATAGGGAGGTGTATTCATGCTATGGTTAGAGAAATGTAAACATAACCTTTGAGTAACTTTGTTAATAGGTTCCAGCAATAAGTATGAGGTTCTTCCTCACTGTATAGCAATAGCAGTTAGACTTATTGTATAATACTGCTTCAAAGTGCTTTACAGCCCTCTCTAAGCAGTTTACAGAGTCAGCATATTGCCCCCAACAATCTGGTTCCTCATTTTACTGACCTCAGAAGGATGAAGGGCTGAGTCAACCTTGAGCTGGTCAGGATCAAACTGCTGGCAGTCATCAGAATTAGCCCGCAGTACTGCATTCTAACCTCTGCGCCACCACGGTTCTTATATCAGAATTTTTCTCCCACTTTTTACTGTGTTAACTTTACTGTGTTAAGGAAAAAAATAACTGAATTATGTTAGGTTTGTCAAGTTCAGTAAGCAACTGTCACACTAAAATTGATACCTATCAATTAAGGTTATTTCTTTGCACTTTTGTGTTTTGTTAGAAATAAGTATGAGCTATTGCAAGTTCTCTGCTCCTTGTTTTAAAACAGGAAATACCTTTATTTTCAAATGCAGCCAATCTATGTAGATTTCTAATACTGTATGCCCTCCAACATTTTCTACATGTAAATTCAGGACAGTGGATATGAGGGTGGCTGAAGACATTGGGATAATATCCATCCTTCACTGCCTATTTTTGAAGTGTCTTAAAAGCTTCAAAAATAGATAGTATCTGTGGCTATTACTTGTGAAATATGGATATTAGTTGTGAAATATTGATGAGAAATAGAGAAGCACAGTTCAGGCTTGCCTTTTAACAAATTAATTTTAAACAAACTTTAATTTTAAATTCAGTAACACTCTCAAAAGACAGTCAATAGGAAATGGTAGGGTGAAAATCATGTGGCAGAATTTACTACAGTAGCTGAATGAAGAAGACAACTCAATATTGGAAAGCAACTGGAATTATTTCTGAGTAAATACGCATAGATCTAATCCAAAAACATGCAGTTTGTGAAGAGCCAGAAGCAAGCATATTTACATGAGAAGGGTGGTTGTTTTTTTGTTTTTGTTTTTTGCAGATTGTCAAGTACCCCGGGCTGGCTCTTGTGAACTTCAAAAAGAGCCACTTTGGGGTTTTCCTCTGAATAATGTTAAACAGATGTTAGCCACTGTACCCTGAGATGCAAGGCTGGCATGCACCATCCTGACATTTGGAAGTATTTGATTACCTTTTTCTCCGTATAAGGAAACTTAACATGGGGAGAGCAGGGTTAGAGTTCTCTTTTCCTGTGGAAAAAGGCTGGTAGCAGGAAAACACTGAAGTTAGACTTGAAGACAGAATTGCTGACTTTCTCTCACTCTGAAAAATGCTTCCCAACTATGCCTTTTTCTCACCATATGCAATGTTCCCACGAGGTTTGATGGATCTGCACTATCAAGTTAGGAAGCAGCTGGACCACACAGAACTAAACAAAAAACAAAAAACAAAACAAAACAAAACAATGAAGTGTCACATAGAGCCTGTGCAGTTAAAATCATGATGAATTATCCAAAAACATTCAGGCTTGAATTACTGAATTACTTAGAGGTATTAGTTCACTATTCTAGGTACTAATGAAAAGAATTCAGTTATAAATTCCCTGTTGAAATTACAATATTGGGAGATCATTTTTATTCTCTGATCCAGCTTGGAGCTTCTGGCATATACTCAAGTACCTGTTGAAGTTTCTAGGTAAAAATAAGTCTAATCCATATAGAAGCAGTGAGGACCTTCCTGATTTCCACACTAGTTTGAAACTATGAGCCAGCAGTGTGCAGCAGCTACCAAAAAAGCCAACACAGTTCTAGGCTGCATAAACAGAGGGATAGAATCAAGATCACATGAAGTATTAATATCACTTTATAATGCCTTGGTAAGGCCACACTTGGAATATTGAATTCAGTTTTGGTCGCCATGATGTAAAAAAGATGTTGAGACTCTAGAAAGAGTGCAGAGAAGAGCAACAAAGATGATTAGGGGACTTGAGGATAAAACATATGAAGAACGGTTGCAGGAACTGGGTATGTCTAATTTAATGAAAAGAAAGACTAGGGGAGACATGATAGCAGTGTTCCAATATCTCAGGGGCTGCCACAAAGAAGAGGGAGTCAAGCCAGGGGTGAAATGCTCCCGGTTCGGACCAGATCGCCTGATCTGGTAGCGATGACGGCGGGTGGTTCGGAGAACCGGTAGCAAAAATCCCTGCCCCCCCCCGCCCCCACGATGCCCAGCTGAGCCGCACGATCATCAGAGGCTTTTTTTTTTTTACTTTTAAAAGCATTTTTTCTACAACCTCTTCCGACGAGAAAATGTTTTTAAAGGTTTTTAAAAAAGGCCTCTGATGATCGTGCGGCTCAGCTGGGATCGTCAGAGGCTTTTCAAAGCATTTTTTTCTGCAACCTCTTGGCCGAAGAGGTGGTAAAAAAAATGCTTTGAAAAGTCTCTGACGATCCCAGCTGAGTTGCCTGATCGGCAGAGAGGTATTTTTTAAAAAGCCTCTCTGAGGATCCCAGCTGAGTTGCCTGATCGGCAGAGGCTTTCCAAAGCATTAGAAAAAATGCTTTGAAAAGTTTTTTAAAAAAAAGTTGGCCACACCCACCCAGTCACATTACCAACCCCCCCACCAAGCCACGCCCACAGAACCAGTAGTAACAAATTTTACATTTCACCCCTAAATCAAGCTATTCTCCAAAGCACCTGAGGGTAGAACAAGAAGCAATGGGTGGAAACTAATCAAGGAGAGAAGCAACTTAGAACTAAGGAGAAATTTCCTGACAGTTAGAACAATTAATCAGTGGAACAACTTGCCTCCAGAAGTTGTGAATGCACCAACACTGGAAATTTTTAAGAAGATGTTGGATAACCATTTGTCTGAAGTGGTGTAGGGTTTTCTGCCTAAGCAGGGAGTTGGACTGGAAGACCTCCAAGGTCCCTTCCAAGTCTGTTATTCTATTTTCTAATAAGGCCCAGAGTCAGGAATGATGGGAGTAGTAATTTTAGTGACATTTTGCAGCACATAGTTTCTTCTTTCATAGTGGGATCTGTGGATATTGAGACGGAATGACATAGGAGAACCCAGCCAACATTAATATGTTTTTCAA
Source organism: Arizona elegans (assembly GCA_022577455.1). Taxonomy (NCBI): domain Eukaryota; kingdom Metazoa; phylum Chordata; class Lepidosauria; order Squamata; family Colubridae; genus Arizona; species Arizona elegans. The sequence continues at coordinate 116,554,920 of JAKOOJ010000003.1, forward strand.
TTTGGAATGGTTTTTCCCATTTAGGGTTGTAAAGTTCTGCTTTGGAAGAAGAATATGATCACTATTGCAAAGATAGAAGGAAGAGGAAGAAGAAATTAGAAGTGTTGAGAAGTTTGTAAAGAAAATGTACAGCCCCCCCCCCCCCCCCCCCCCCCGCCCCCAGCAATCCCTGTATGCAGAGATGCTTCAAGCTAGGCCTAATATTGTTAAATTTTAAATTAGAATTTGATGGCTACATTCTGTTTCGCTTATATCCCTCACTGTGCTGAAAAGGTGCAGTGCCATCCCTTTTTTCTTGCTTGTTGGAATATACAAATAGAAATGTTTCTAAGGTAGATTATACAGGCTATTTTAGATTTATCTTTCAATCTCATATCGGCCTTTGAATAAATTCCTAAAATGCATTAAAAAAAAATCCCATCATATTTTATGGGCTCATTTCATTGGCTAAAACAGTAGTTTATTTTAGAATATCATGCTTTGTGTTCTTTGGCTGATACCATGAAATTAGGATCTGAACTCTTTTCTAGCATTTATGATGATCAAGTTAAATCATACTCTGTAGGTCATAAGCAAATACTGACAACTAGTTAAGGAAATAAGCTTTTCTCTGCAGATTATTTTTTCTTAAACTAAATGTTACAAGACATAGGCTTGGGGATATTAAACACTGATTCATAATAAATAAAAACTTTGTGTTCTCCAGAGGCTTGCTAAACTTTTCGTTCTAAGGAACTCCATACAAATATCCTGATTTGAATTTGTCATACAATCACACTGCTCTGCTCCCCGAAAATTTAAAAGGTATAAAGAGTGGAATAGTTAGGCAAGCAATGCCTTCTGTTGCACTGGGAGTTTTCTGTTTGGTGGCACCCTATGTCTCTATTCAAGGCCTAGGCAAAACAGACAAACAAATAAACCAGAAAGACAGTCTATTTATTCTCTAGGAAGGTAGCATTGTCTTTTGTTAACTCTCATTTAGCCCTGAGAGATCCAACAGTTATAACTTTCTAAAAAAGAAAAAGAAAAAAAGAAAGTGGATTCCAAAAAGGCAGAAACAAATAGGAAGGGGAGTTTTGAACCTAGAGTCATAGGGCCAAGTTAAAGTGTCCCTGTGAGGTTTATGTGAATTTATGCAAGTCATTATCTGGCATAAGTGATCTAGCCTACAGAGAACTGGAAACAATAGTACTGTAATTTGGCCATGGCAGTAATAGAAGAGTCATGATGATAATTGCACAAGGTACCAAGGAGAAATAAGATTTACTTGGCTTATTCACTCTTCTTCTTGCCTTCCTTTCATCCTTTTGCAAGGAAATGTCAGGATTGAAAGCTGATCCCTTAGAGAAAGTATTAAAATACAAAAGGAAGAAACAGGGGGAGGGGAGGGGAGGGATTGTTCCTTTTTTGAAGCCCAGTCCTGTCAAAACTAATTCTTAGCCCAGTGTTGGCATATTCTGAAAGAAAGTGTCACCTGAAGGAAGTTCACCTCTATTAAGAGCTGTTTGAAGAGGAGAAACAGCAGTACACCCGGGTCTCTTGGGACAATCTTTGTTGTTCATTTAATTCATCTTTCCAATAGCTTCTGTTTCAAAGCTGGCCTGCTTTAACAGCAACAGTGGGAGAAAGAAATGACAGACTGTTAGGTCTGGCTGGTCTCCTAGTGTTTTTTATAATTATTCTGCTCTCATGCATGTATCTAGAGGCAAGAGTCCAAGGATTTTTTATGAGGTAAACTATCCAACCGCCAGTTGTTAGTTGGCCAGTTTTCCTCTTGTTTCACTGGCTTTTTCAAAGGAGTACCTTGAAGATATAGTACCAGACATCAACAAATGAGAAAGGCAAACATGCAGCTTTTTGATTTTTTTGTTTTGCATTGCTCTGTGAGCGCAGTTCCTAGGTTGCCAGAGCCAACAGTCAGTTGAAACGGACCCTTTGATACAGCAAGGGAAGAACCTACGTTCCACGGTGTATCTGAAAAAAAAATGCCTCACATGCTTCAAAGTAAGATTAGTGGTCCAAAGATTGCTACTTCAGACTGAATCTGTAACCTGCAGAAGACAGTAAGGAGAAATAGAAGGAAGGCCATTAGTTGGCAGAGATCAGGGCTAAAATCCAGCAAGTTCTAACAGGTTCTGTTAGAAGGAAAGAAGTGGTGGGTTGCTCCTGGTTCATACCAGTTTGTAAGAACCGGTAGTAAAAATTTATAGTAGTTTGGAGAACCAGTAATAACATTGGCTGGCTGCGCCCCCGAACCAGTCCCTGGCCAGGTTGCCGCTCGCTTACCCGCCCACCTCATCAGAGGCTTTTTTTTTTTAATCTTTAAAAGCATTTTTTCTACAACCTCTTTGGCCGAAAGAGGTTGTAGAAAAAAAATGCCTTTAAAAGCCTCTGGCGATCTCAGCTGAGTTGCCTGATCATCAGAGGCTTCTAAAAGCATTTTTTTCTGCAACCTCTTAAGGTTGTAGAAAAAATGTTTTTAAAAGTAAAAAAAAAAAAAGTTGGCCAGGCCACTCAATCACATTACCCCCCCAGCCATGCCCACAGAACCAGTAGTAAAAAAATTTAGAACCCACCCCTGTTCTGGAGAATCGGTAGCAGAAATTTTGAGCAGTTTGGAGAACCGACAAATACCACCTCTGGCTGGCCCCAGAGCGGGGTGGGAATGGAGATTTTTTAATACCTTTCCCCCAGGAGTGGGGAGGGAATGGGGATTTTGCGGTATCCTTCCCCTGGAGTGGGATGGGAATGGAGATTTTGCAGTATCCTTCTCCTGCCATGCCCACCAAGCCACACTACGCCCACCAAGTCACGCCCACAGAACCGGTAGTAAAAAAATTTGGATTTCACCATTGGCAGAGATGCTTTTTTTTAAACACAGAAAATTAATAGAGGAAATGTTGTTGACAATCTGATTTTGGAAATGCCACCCCCAAGTTTTGTTAAGCTGTTTAGATAGAAAAATGATCTTGTACCAACCTATTTCCTGAGAGTTTGTCTCCTCTTGCTATCCAATACAAACTGCCCATTCACTTGCTTTCATTTTGTAGGTGCCATTTCATCACTGCCCGGAAAAGGACAAAGTTAGTAGAAACTATTACTTTCTTTTCATATGCTTGAAACTTGGCTGCTTGTTCTGAGGTTCATATTATTCCTGCCTAATTGATAATGGCACTAATGGCTTTAAAAAAAAAGCAAATAGCTAATAGGGACAAAAGTATACTATACAGCAATGCAACATAGAGCTCTGAGCTAAATGGGCCCCAAGAATCAAAATGACTTTCTTCCAAATTGAAAGGTTCATGTAGATAGGAAAGGACTATTGATAATTGAAAGATTTCCATCCCTTTGGCAGCGGAAAATGTAATAGGCCATAATGCTGTAATATGCAATTAAGCATCATTGCCTTTGCATCATTTTCAGTGATAATGTAAGGCAGATGTTTTTATAGTATGGAGATAAATTAGTAAATTAGGTAAGTCAGTGTTCCTAAAAAATTAATTATGATCACATTAGAGACTCGGTATAGCATAATGGTTGCATCAGTGTTGCATTATGATGGGAGAGCCAGATTTAAAAAAATCCATCTTTGCCTTTGAAGATCAGTGTAGAACTGAGCTAGTCGCTCTCAGTCATCCCAATCTATCCCATTGGGTTGTTGTGGAAAAAGTAGGGAGGAATATGCTATCTTGAGTTCTGGAGGAAAGTTAAAATACTGAATATGCAAATTAAGCTATACTGTACTTCACCTTCAGTTACAGACCTGGAAAAATTGTAAATTGTAAAATTGTAAATTGTAAATTGTAAATGCAAAAATTGGTCACTAAGTTTTAATTCATCATCACCATTGTAACCAAACTGCTCTCACCAAATGAGGTAGTTGCTAAATAAGTGATAACAGCTTCATATGGTGCCCCTATTCTGAAAATGTGGGAAAAATAAAACAGAATGTGAAAGTGCCCACATACTTTCTTCAATAGAGATTTGTCAGTCAAATTTGGTTTCTGATTTTGCCTTCATTTCTGTTACAGCTCATTGAAGTTGAAACAAATAAATTTATACAACTAAAAATATTAGGAAGGTTACCTCAAAATTACACTTGTTGAGGCATATAATTTTCAACCAAATAGAGACTTTTTGTTAGATAAAGCTTTTGCAAAATACTTACGGGGGGGAGGGGTCACTTACCTTGTTATACAGTGCATGCATTATGTACTATTTTGGACAGCAAATTGAATTTTTTCATTCAGTTTCATTAGATACCATTTAAATGCATAGGACTTGAAAAGAACTTATCTGTGACTAGTTTGTTGCTGTTATTATTGTCATTATCTCCATCGAAGGATAGAATATACATCAAGCAAATAAATATATATTGTCATTCTTATATGTAGGCACATTGCATTCATTCTTTTCAAAGTAGTCCACAAAATAGAAAAAAATATTAATGTTTTGATGGCTCTATTGAGATCTCTTAAACCAGAATAAAAGCTTTGCAGAAGAAGACTGACTACAATGAAGATTCTGATTTACACTCTTTCTTTAGTCCCAGGCTGTTGTAAGATAAATATCAGTGCAATCAAGCAGAGAACGAGAAAGAAACAACAACTAAAATTGTGTAAAATGGTAGAATAAACTAGATGGTAAATTCACAAATATTTAAAACATAGTAGAGCAGGTGACAAGCAAGGTTGTCTAAGGAATGGGTGTCATCACCATGCAACCATATCAGTCCCTCTCTTTGATCCCCACCATAAGTGGGAAGGTATGCAAGTAAGATATTGGCTGCTAGGAGGATAGAAGTCATGACACTCTCCTTATTTTTCAGTTGCGGTAGGAGGGATAATAGATCCCAATGTTGATATCTCAGACTTCTGCTTTTTAAGTCAATTATGGTTACATCCATGGTCTGTTGCCTTACCTATTTGCATATGGTAAAGATACGTTGATATCAATCAGAAGTAGGTCAAGGAGTACCGTAAGTATCACTGAACCAACAATACTTTCTCCAAATTGTATAACACAGAAATACTTTATTACATTCTAAAACTTTTAGCTTAAAACGTACACTTTTGCTGGAAAGATGTCAAATATTGCTGACATAAATCACACTTGGAGTTTAAATGAGGCAGTCTTCCTTCAGGTATGTGTAGAAAACTCCCTTATTATTCCATTTAGTGTTGTGACTCAAAACTTTCTCTGTTGAATAATGGCAAAACTATTAATATAATATTAATATGTTTAAAGTAGTTACAGTGAACAAACTAGCAAACTTTTAATAGTTGCTAGATTAGTGAATTTTACCATTCTTTCTCCTTCCATTTATTTTTTATTTTTTTATTTGATTTATATGCCGCCCTTCTCCGGAGACTCAGGGCGGCTTACAATGCGTTAAGCAGTAGCCTTCATACTTTTGTATATTTATACAAAGTCAGTTTATTGCCCCCACAAACTGGGTCCTCGTTTTACCTACCTTAGAAAGGATGGAAGGCTGAGCCAACCTTGAGCCTGGTGAGATTCGAACTTACAGTAATTGTAGACAGCTAGTGTTAATCACAATGCTATTAGTCTGCTGAGCCACCAGGCCCTTTAATCCTGCCATTTAATCCTGCTTGACTTGAATACTAATTCATTCTAGCAAGAAGCATAATACCTTTACTTTATATACCATACTGTTTGGTCTGGGTTATTTCATTTGTAATGCTTCATCCTTGTGGTGGTGTGATGCTTAAAATAACAGCATTCATAGAATAAAGCAATTTCTAAAGCAAAATAAAATACTTGTATGCACATGGTGGTCAATTTATTTTATTTTTCTCTTATCATGTTTATAAAATTAATGTTTTTAACAGCTCCTTGCTTTCTAACAAAAGAAGCCTTGTTTGTTTCAGGAATTACATTGCCTGCTTCTTTACAAGAAGTCCTCGACTTATGACCACAATTGAGCCCCAAATTTATGTTGCTAAGCAAAACATTTGTTAAATGAGTTTTGCCCCATTTTACAACTTTTCTTGCCACAGTTGTTAAGTGAATCATTGCAATTGTTAAATTAGCAACATGGTTGTTACATGAATCTGTCTTCTCCATTGTCTGCTTGTCAGAAGGGATCACAGGACTGCAGGACACTGCAATCATAAAGGCATGCCAGCTGCCAAATTTTGATCACGTGACTATGGGGATACTGCAGGGGTCATAAGTGTGGAAAAACTGTCATAAGTCACTTTTTTCAGTGCCATTGTAATTTTGAATGGTCACTAAATGAACTGTTGTAAATCGAGGATTACCTGTATTGTACATCAGCAAAGGAGAACTACTGGGCACCATTCTGATTGTTACTTTCATAGGAGCCGTACTATGTTAGCCATGAGGAAGTATTGTTGCCCTTTCATATGATTAATTTAATTTACATCAGCCAGATCACACTGAAATAATATGATTTATTAAAGTAATTTTGTGCATCAATGTCAGTAATGAAAGGAATCTGTTATTTCCCATCGTTTTCAGATAGAAAGCTCCATGAAAAATAATGCATGTGTGGAGAAATTGCACAAAAATTAGTATGTATTTTGGTTACATTAAAAAACATCCTAAACATTAGTGTCACCTACAGTGCATTTCAGTCTAGTAAAATAATGTCCTTTAGAGGGAAAAGGTCTTACTATCATTCATGAAAAAACAATAAAGTAAACCTCAATTAGGCACAAAATTTTGGTCATAAGTCATTGTGGTTGAATCCATGACTGGATTCAATTTAATGACTATTTTTACGATGGTTGTTATGTGAGTCACCTTGGTCATTAAGTAAATTATCATAAGTCTAAAATCCATCTTATCCAAATTGTGGTCTTTGGAGTTGCCAAGTGCCCAAAGCTGGTTCAGTCGTAACTTTGAGGACAGGTTGTAAGTAACATTTTTGGAGTCCATCATAATTTTGAACAGCTGTTAAGCAACTGGTCATAAGTGGAAGATTACATGTACAGTATATAACCCTAAATGTTTGTTGGCATTATCCTGTTCTCATGAGGTATGAATCTGAAATGTCACTAAACAAAGAACATTAAAGTTGTGTTTTCAAATAGTTCAAATAAGCTTCTTGTTTTATAGCAAAGATAAGCTAGCATGCAGTTGAAATGCAAACAAAATTCCTTTAACTTTAAAGCAGAACGTCGTTGCAGAGAAATGGTGAGTGTTGCAATATTTTCAGGATCATACTCAATAATTAAAGTAAGAATAGTATGTTTAAATAAAGCTCTGTTTAATCACAGATGGCATTCTATATTCACTGAATATTCATAAATAGAAGCACTGAAAAATGGCATACAGCTCCTTCTATATACAAGGGGAGGAGCTAGATATGGGAGTGGTTAGACATACATTAAGCAATGGAAATAAGTTAACTCTTGATATACTGTACAGATACTATTTACATGATGGAGAATAAAGCATTATTTACTTGTGACAAATCCCCCTCTAAATGCTGATTCGACATATGACAATAATTACATTCAGATTCAGAACAATATAAAACTTGTAGCTTGGTAGTTAAGTATTTGTGTTGTTTAGAAGGTAAAGGTTTTGTCAAGATGTCAGCTATTTGCTCTGATGTTTCACAATGAATAGCTTTAATAAATCCGTCTTGTGATAATTGCCTTACATGTTTGAATTTTATATCTATATGTCTAGATCGCTGTCCAATAGCATCAGATCTAGATATTTCGATGGCAGCTTTGTTATCTTCATGTATGATATAAGGCAATGAAGGTTTTTTCCAAATATTAGACAATAAATCATTAAACCATACTAGGTTATTTGATGCTTTAGACAGACAAACATATTCTGCCTCAGTAGTTGATGTAGCTACCAAATCTTGCTTACCAGTGTACCAGTAAACTGGGCAGCCGTTAAGGAAAAATATATAGCCAGATGTACTTTTTCTACAAGTGACATCACCAGCCCAATCTGCATCTGCATAACATGTGAGAATGGGTTCATTTGTATTATTGGGTTCTAATAACAAGCAGAAGTCTAAGCTATTTTTTAAGTATCTTAATATCCTCTTGACAGCTTCCCAATGGTATGATAATGGTTTACTGACATGTCTGGATAATAAGTTAAGGGGTAAAGCAATATCAGGTCTAGTCCAGTTAGAGATATAGAGAAGAGAGCCGATAACAGACCTATACAATGTGTTATCTTTAAATTCTGGAGATGACTCATCAGTGTTTCTTAGAAAATCAGTCTGCATGGGAGTATCACATGGTTTGGCATCATTTAGGTTACATTTGTTTAAGAGTTCTATAATTTTATCCCTTTGGGAAAGTTTGAATCCCTTCTTTGTTTTGCTGATTTGAACACCAAGATATTTGTTTACTTTCCCTAATGATTTTAAGGAAAAGTGTTCATTGAGTTTTGTTACAAAAGTTTCTCTCCTTTTTGTATCTTTGCCTATATATAGAATATCATCAACATAAATCAATACAAATTCTGGAGAATCACCTTCACTCTTAACAAAGAAACAATTGTCAGCAGTAGTGGCAACAAAGTTCATAGTTTTAAGTACTTTGACCAAACATTCATACCATCGCTTGCCAGATTGTTTCAATCGTATAGACTTTTGTTTAATAGCCATATATCATTTTTGTTTGTATATTGACTATGAGGAGCTCTTACATATATATCTTTATCTAATTTGGCATGTAAATATGCAGTTTGTATATCATATTGAAATACCTCGAGATTAAGTGCTGATGCTATAACTAGAGCTGTTTTAACACTCTCAGTTCTTACAGTAGGAGAGTAAGTGTCTGTATAATCCTCAGGATATTTTTGAGCATAACCTTGTGCGACTAGTCTGGCTTTATACAGTGTGTTACCTCCTTCCAAATTCTTAATTTTATATATCCACCTGGTACCAATAATAGTCTTATCCCTTGGGGCTTGTGTGGGTGTAAAAACATTCAATTCTTGTAAGCTATTCATCTCCTTGGTCATTGCTGATTCCCACTTTTCTCTTTCTTTGGGGGGAAGTTTCAGCACTTCTTCATAAGTGTTTGGTGTTACTATTTCTCCATTCATATACATTACATAATCTTTGTATTTATTAGGCACCTGATTTCTGTTACTTCTGGTTGTTCTATCATTGTCATGTAAATACCTTGCTTCCTTTTTTGTTACTGAATCAGTTTTTATTTTGTGATGACTATTTGTCCATGTTCTAACTTTGTTTTTGCGTGTGCTGTTATTGTTTTTCTTTTCAATATTCTTATTTTGATGTTCAGTGTCTGAATTGGTGTTTGGGAATATTTCATTAAGGTGTATTTTGGACCAATTGGCCTGTTCATGAAATACTGCTGTTCTTGAAATTACGAATCTGTTATTGTTATCAATAAATCTGTATCCTTTTGTGCCTGTTTCGTATCCCATGAATTTAAGTCTTCTGGATACGTTTTCACCTTTACGCCTTAATTGTTTAGGTATATGTACGTCTGCAGTGACTCCAAATATATGCATGTGTGTTAACTTAGGTTTCCTACCGTACATCACTTCATATGGTGTTTTATTCACTATGCTGGACCAAGTCCTATTTTGGGTGTAATTGGAAAATTGTAAAGCTTCTGACCAGAATTGTTTACCTAAACCAGCATCTTCTAATGTGGATCTAATCATGGTTTGTAGTGTCGAGTTCTTTCTCTCTGCCACTCCGTTCTGGAATGCAGAGAAAGGACTAGATGTGTAATGCAACATCCCTTTATCTTTTAGCCATCGTGAGAATTCGTTTGACATGAACTCACATCCTCTATCTGTCATAATTTGTTTTATTCTAATGTTGTGTTGTGTCTCTGTGCGTTTGTAAAATTCTTTGAATTTCTGAAATGTTTCATCCTTATGTCTTAATGTGTAGACAAACCCATAACGACTATAGTCATCCACAATGGTTAGGAAATAGCGTTTTTTATATGTGATTGATGGTGTCAATGGGCCAACTAAGTCCATGTGTACTAATTCAAAGATTTGTTTGGTTGACCTGGTTGATTTTTTGGGCCTGGGGCTAGTTTTGAGTTTTGTGGATTTACACACTGAGCATTCTAGGTAGTTTTTACAGTTTTTTATTTTAACACCATCAGCATGTTCAATCATTTTTTGTACTACAGGAAAACTAGCATGTCCTAATTTTCTATGTAAGATATGAGCACATTCATCATGAATGGGTTTGCCTATATTAGGTCTTTTATCATTGGATGGGTTTTTGTTGTTATGAACTACCTCATGTTCCTCATTATCACTATTACTATTTTCTTCGTTATTTATGTCATTGTCATCCTCTATGTTGGAATCAATATTGTGTAAACATCTTTCATTTGTTATTAAGTAAGGTAAGCCTCCTTTTACAATGACAGTACCTACGCTTGTTTCATTTTTCTTTAAAGCTGCATTCCCTTTTGAAAAGACTATGTTTATGCCAGATTCTCTGCTTAGTTTTATTGCACTAAGTATGTTATGAGGTATTTCAGGTATTAACAATACCCCCTCTATTTTTCCTAGGCCAGGTAAGATTATATTTCCTCTACCTATGACTTGGACCTTCCCTTGATTAGCTACTTTGATTACAAATTTATCTTCAACAAACGAAGATAATATATTTTTGTTGTGTGTAGTGTGATTTGTTGCACCAGAGTCAATGAGCCAATCGTTATCTTCTGGTCTATGTATGTTGTTGTTGTGTTTGTTCAGTCCATTCAATGAACCAGATTTTCTATCTCTTGAATCATCTCTACCCCCTCTATGTTCCTTATAGATGGGTGGACTACTATATCTATGTCTGTCAGTGGATGACTGTCTGTTGTGATATCTATCTCTATGATCTGTCCTATGTTTATCTCTGAGAAATTTAGGACAATCTCTTCTATTATGCTCCTTGGACCCACAATTATGGCATTTGATTGGTTCATGGTACCTTTCTTGAAATGCCACTTTCTTATATTGCTTATGCTCTATGTGATTATTATAACGATTTCTTCTCGAATTGTCTTCAGCTATCAACCTATTAGAAAGGTTTTCTATGGATAAATACCCTAAATTGATTGTATCTAAATGGGATATATAATTATTCCAAGATGGGTCTAATGAATTGATAATAACACTTTTCATTGTTTGATCTGAAATTATTTCTCCTCTTAGTTGTAATTCTGCTCTGACTTTGTTTAAGTATATTAAATGTTCACTTATGGTGACCCCAGATTTTAACCTGGCTGAAAAGAAATCCTTAGACATTCTTGTTGTAGTGGCTACACTATCACTGTGAAACAGCTTAAACATGCATTGAACAATTTCTGATACAGTTAGATTTGACTTAATACTATGATACAAAGCAGGAGATATACTGGATATTAGTAAGAAAAATGCTCTATGGTGTAGGCAGTCCAATCTTAAAGTTCAAGGTCTTTTTGGAGGGTTAGTAATGAAAAACAATAAATTTTCTTTCATAAAGACAACTTGGAGCTGTTGGCACCACTCTTGTAAATTAACACCATCTACCCTCAGTTTTGGGAAATCATTGGGTAAATTCCCAATGTTGTTAGCTCCATTACTTACAACTGGAGGAAGTCCATGGTCACTCTACCAAGTGTTGGTAACCGCAGAATGGCATGGGGATGCTAGCGACGACTTTAAATGGCAGTCTCTGTCTTTCTCTTGCTTCGAAGCTGTCTGTGTAGCTTTGCACATGCGCATTGTCCATTTCGCTCCTGAAGTCATGGTGAAAGGTTCTCGTCGCTGCAGCTCCCTCGCATTGTTCTTCTTCGGAAGACTCGGTCTCTGGTTCAGCCTTGGGAGTCCTGGTGGCGATGGGAGTCCTTTTATTGAGAGCGCTGGTCTCTGGAATTGTTTGCGGCGTAGGTTGGTATCTGCAGGGCTCTCTGGGTTCAGGCGTCGATGCTTTCGCTGTCTGCATAGAGGCGTGCGATCTTCGGGAAGTTCGTTTACTCACTGTTCTTCCTTTTGTTTTTTTACTGCAGTTTTTCGCTGATTCTTTAGTTATTTTCAATTTTGACCCAAAAGTTGCAAAAAGCGTTTTCATTGCAGACTCTACTTGATTTTCTATTGATTCTTCTTCAGTCTCTGTGTCAGACTCTTCTGATGTATGGATCTTTTCTCTTTTGTTTTTTGCATCAAGTAAGTCCTTTCGCGCCAGATATTTTGAATCTTGTCTTCTGATTGGCTCTTCATCGCTTAGACTGAAGGTTCGTTGAAACCAAGATGTCTGCCATTCAAAATTTTGCGCGGGACCGTTGTTCTTCTCCTTCGTTGCATTTTTGTCTGTAGACAAATCGCTCACCTTTTTTGAGTCTTTATTTTCATTTGTAACAATGTGCTTTTCTCTCGCTGCTCCGCTTTTTTTCAGTAAGTCTTGGAGGTTCGCGATGAGGTTTTCATCGTTCTTTTGATCTTTTAAAAGTTTTAGTATTTCTGACCTGAGTTTGTTATTTTCTATTTCATTTTCTTTTTGATCATTGTTCTCATCTATTATTTCTTCGTTGTCTGTAGTACAGTCTTCAGATTCTCTCGATATTTCAGTTGCGTATTCATCAGTTATTTCTTGTTCTGCTTCCATTTCTTTAGTATATGCCCTGGTGTTGGGTCTTATTTTTTTGCTTTTTGCTTTTTCTCTCTCAGACATTGTTGAATTTTTTTTATTGAGTCAATTAACCATCTTCTGCTACCAAATTGTTGCAATATTTTCAGGATCAGACTCAATAATTAAAGTAAGAATAGTATGTTTAAATAAAGCTCTGTTTAATCACAGATGGTATTCTATATTCACTGAATATTCATAAATAGAAGCACTGAAAAATGGCATACAGCTCCTTATATATACAAGGGGAGGAGCTAGATATGGGAGTGGTTAGACATACATACATTAAGCAATGGAAATAAGTTAACTCTTGATATACTGTACAGATACTAATTACATGATGGAGAATAAAGCATTTACTTGTGACAGTGAGATTGTGAAATGATAATAGATCGTAAAGCAAGATAAACTGAAAAGAAGTTATAGCTTAGCTTTGTGGTTGCTAAATTATAACTCTGTAACTTAGAATTGCTGGTATCAGGTCATTACATTTTAATAATGGATGATCTGGCAGCTGGTATAAACAGAGCAACCTGGGGTCCATTTATTCCAAGGCCTGACTACTTGACAAAAGACTTCAGTATTAAGTCACTGAAATGATTGTTTACAACTATTAGCATGAAGAAGGTAATCTGTACTAAGGAAAATAGAGAGTCTGATGTAAATGAAGACTAAAGTATTTGGGGCAGGACATTGTGTGTTTTGTTCCTTACAAGGAACATAAGAAATAAATCAGACTACCTGCTTCCTGCATAACACCTAACATAAACAGAGATATCCAGGTTTGTTCAACCATGCGCACTGATGAAAGCAGCCAATCAAAAAGCAGCACGCTATTTATTCATGATGATAATATTTTCCTGTAATTTTACATTTTCAGGAAAAGGGTATCTGAAAGCTAAGGATATACAGCATGTATCTGTGCTTGGAAATTAGCTGCATCATTAAACTTTAAAATAATGGAAACTAAATGAAACATATATTGTATCAAGACTATGATGTATCTTTTTTTGAAAAACATAATGCTGTAGTTTCAGGAAAGTTGCATTTTTGTCTTTACTGTACATTCATTATATTGTCCTTTTCCATAGGAACATAGCAGCTCTTTTATTTACATATCAAGAATTCCTGATTTGAAAAGTTTCTTGTTGATGGCTGCATGACGTGCATTGGAATGCATCCTTTTAGCATAGGAAAAACTCTGGCTTTGTTGGGGGACAAAAAAAGGGAAATTAAGGCTGCTATCTGCATTCCCCGAATGTGAGCCCATTTTCCTCAGTGAGGAAATTACTGCTGAATAGTTATATTTGCTGAAAGAGTACAAGAATCAGATTATTTACAAAGGCACAAGCACAATTATACTGTGTGTTTAATAGGCAGTGGATGTTTCAGATTTAGTTCCAAAGAGATACTTCAGAGCAGCAGGTGCAGAGCACCTGGCTACAGCTCCTTAAAGCAGCAGTGCCATGCAACTTTGGGATCACAGTAGATTAAAAGATACAGCTGCAGTCAGGTATTAAGTTCATGCGCCCAGCACATTTTTGGAATCAAAATCTAAGTGCTGGATAGCCCTAATGTCTGATTGATCAATTCCTCTGTCTGTTACAGTGTGCAAAACAAATGTAACAGAACATAATGGCTTAGCATGATACTTTTACACCCCGAATGTAGTGATTTAATGTGACCCACTAGCTCAGGAGTGTCAAACTTGATATCATTGAGGGCTGCATCAGGGTTGTGTTGACCTTAGAGGGTGTGGGTGGCTGGGATGGGCATGACCAGGGTGGGTGTGGCCAGCTTGATGTCACTCATTGAGGCTCTGTTTTTGGCTGCGAAGGCCTCCTGCAGCCCTCTGCCAGCGAAAACAGAGAGTCTCGTCCCAGCTATGTTTTCGCTGGCAGAGGGCTGCAGGAGGCCATCACAGCCGAAAACAGAGCCTGGGATCCTTTCGATGTACATTTTCACTGGCAGAGGCACTGCAGGCCAGTCCTTTGCTGCGGGCCAGATCTAAGCACCTCGTGGGCCACATCCAGCCTCCCGCCCTTGAGTTTGACACCCCTGCACTAGCTTCTTAAAACAGGCGGCACCAAATCAAATTAATTAGATAAACTCCAGCCCATTCTGAAATACCATAGTTTATTATTTATTTATGGTTATTTTATTATTGCAAAATAAAAATAAAACATGAAAATGAAAACTGGTATATCTGGTTATAATTTTTTTAATCAATATCTTTAAGTAATTCTCATTGTGAATTAAGTTTAAATGAAGAAGTATGTGTTTATTAACAGTTAATGAAAAGCAGACTCTTTGTTGCCATCAAGTGGTCATCTGCATTTTTGTATTCCACATAGACCCCTGATTGTGACATTATGGGATGGAGAACCAACCTAGAACTAAGGAGAAATGTATTTACAATTAGAACAATTAATCAGTGGAATGACTTTCCCTTAGAAACTGTGAGTGCTCCAACACTAGAGGTTTTTAAGAAAAAATTGGACAATCATTTATCTGAAATGATAGTCTGTTTCCCCCAAAATAAGAAATCCCCTGATAATAAGCCCAATTGGGCTTTTGAGCGCATGGCAATAAGGCCAAGCGCTTATTTCAGGGTTCAAAAAAAATTAAGACAGGTTCTTATTTTTGGGGAAACACAGTACACTATAAGACCTCCAAGGTCACTTCCAACTCTGTTATTCTGTTAAAAATCTATTGTGCATGCATGCACGCACACACGGCTGTGATTGAGTTAAATATTAGTACACTTTGTACCTATAAGTAAAGACAAAGAGGCTAAGATTCATGCTTGAATCATTATTTTTAAAATGTCAAGACAAAATAGTTATAGAAAAAACAACTTAAGTTAATGTGATGACGCTGTTCATTCAGTCCTGTTAGATTCTTGGCAATTCTATGGATCTGCTCTCTTAACATTTTCCAATCTTGTACAACTTTTTTAGTTTGTTTTATGTTATGGCTGATGTCAGCTTTGATGGTATTCAGCCACAATGTTTTTTAGCAGCCTTGTTTCCTTTTGCCGCTGACCATTCCTACCATAATTGTTTTTTCCAATAAGCTTGATCATGTGACATAACAAAAAAATAAGACACATGATAAGAATGTTGTGATTTTGCCTTCTAGTTATATATCTGGTTTTATATGTTCCAGTTTCTTGTTTGTCACCTTTGTTGTCCAGGGAATGCTCAGGAGCCTTCTTCAATGCCACAGCTCAAACGAATTGATTTTTCTCCATGGTCCAACTTTTGCAGCCATGCGTAGAAACACGATAGTGCAGACTTATCTGCATTTAGTTGCCAGGCTGATGTCCTTGCTTTTCCATACTCAATTCATAGTTGCTGTGATGTTTTATTTCTGGACTGCATTCACTGTTTTGATCAGTCTGTGATTCTAGGAAAGTAAATTCTTGCTATGTATCTGATTTCTTCACTGTCAATTATTATTTTTATATATTTAAAATATAAAACATTGCAAAATGAAGCTCCAGCTGGAGTTTTTATTAGGAGACAGTTGAAGCTAAAGTAGCAGCTGAGAAAGTAACTGGATAATGCACAGGTACATGACATAATTCACAAAGGAAAATGGCTGCACTATTGTGGTGAAAGGAATCAACAGACAGGTTTTCTCGGTATCTGGATCAACAGACAAGATCGGCCCACACAGACGCAGAAATCTGAAATAATTATAAGGTGCCCCAACAGCACACTTTTATTTTATATAACAATGCTGTACTCCCTCATACTGCTTCTTCGTACTGAATTACATTAGAGTTGCACAACATTTTTCTGCCCAAAGAAGTGACTGTTGCTCTTCATATTATCACACTGCATATCAAAAAATTAAAGGGTAGGGCAAAGTAAAAAACAAAATAAAACTAATTGTTACTTCGTTTGCTTTTAAGATTAAATAAAGCAGAGATTGGTTAACATTCGTTTCTAGCCGTGTGTGTCATAACTTTCCTTTTCAATCCACCTGCAGTCAATCTTTAGAAGTCCTTGAGATCTCAAGCCGTATACCTCTGCCTTATTCCTTTCTTCTCCCTTTGCTTGTTATGATCAGTCTGAGCCTTCAGAGGTCAGAAACTGAAGAGCATCAATAGAATGGGCCTCGGGAATTAGCAGAAGACAATGCCCCTGAGGTGTAGGCTGAGTCAGCTGACTTAGAGACTGAATTAGGGAAAATCCCAAGACTGCAACACGTCACAAATTACAAAGAAAAATCAAAGGAAGTCAAGCTCTCTACTTGAAAGAAAAAAATAGGATTTGGAAGACTTTAGTCATGCTAATAGGACTATATTTAAAAGGTGGCAATTATTCCTGGCTCTTTGTGGCAAAAACTGTACTGATTTCCTATCTGTGATATTCGGTTTATGCTGCTGTTGGATTACTTGAAACCTTGAATTATTCTCAGATCTTGTGTCTTTTTCTATGCAGAAAGCTTTGAGACTGCTGGATGCTTAGGATTACTTTGGTGAAAGATTTACAATTGCAGTAAATATTTTTAAGTTTATTATCAAAAATACTGTGTGTGTGCATGTGTAAGAATATTGCTTTCATCTATTTTCAGACTTCCATTTAAGAATTAAGTCTCCCTAAATTCTGTAGTTCTAAACACTCACTTAATTTCAAGTTGATATTAGTTCCAGGAATAATCAATCTCCTGTTTCTCTATTTCTATTTCCCTGCTTTTTTCTTTCTCCATGCTTTTTCCTGTAGTGAATTTTAAGTTGTAAGCGTTTCTCGCAATTGGTAAAGCATAGTGCACATTTAATAATAATAATTATCAAGTTGGCATTGATTTTCTAGTCTAAAGAAGAAAATGCTTCTCATTAAGCTCCTAATAATGCTATATTATTTAATATATGAATGGTGATGAGGAATGTGATGATAAATATTCTTACCACAACAGCATCATACTTTAGGAGGAAAGTACTATGAGGCCTGACTCCAAAACTAGATAGGCCAAGCTATTAATGAAATTTGATATAATTTTGCTTTAACTTAAAGAAATGTGTTATGCCATTATTCCCCATTCTTAGATGTCTTTGTCACATTAAAAACTGGATTTGTTTGCAACATTGGCAAAGACTTTGGAAACTAGGCTAAAGGCTTGAAAAGGCTCTCGTTTAATTTTAAAGCCTTGAAAGCTTTATAGGTGATTGGGCATTGGTGTCTATCTAAGAATTATAATCAAGAACCAGACTGATACTTTTGACTTCATTTGCGGTCTAACCATTCTTTTACCCTTTGGATACTCAAAAAAATAGCAAGTGCTTTCTGTAGGTAGTCACTCGACTCTTTTCTGCTGCATTGCTTCAATGTGAAGAAGAGTAAACAGCTTATTCTCTTGAAATCCCTTTCTCCAATCCTTCTGCTCCAAGGAAATAAGAGAGGAAAAGAAAAAAACTGACTATATTCAATATAGTGAATTTATTATAATACCAGTAATAATGTAGTTGTGACAAAGGGAATGCTTTGAGGAGAATGTTGGTCTTGTTTGCACTAAAAATAATATAAAATATTAAGGGCAGCACACAAATAATCAAAATCAAGAGTGTTCTAGTTGTTTCTCAAAGACAACTCTCTATAATTACTTTCAAGGTACTAGCAGAAACTAGATTACTTTGAAAAAAAAAGGGGAGAATTCTGTGGCTGGGGGGAGGTAGGGTTTTTAAAAATATTCATGCTTTGTTTCTACATATAAACTAAATGTAAAAGAATTCTTAACTAAGCCTTTGCAGTAAACCTTCTCCCTGCAGCATAACTAATTCTAAAGAAAGGGCAGTCAATTCAATTTGAAAAAAGAACTTTTATGCAGAGGGAACAAAACCCTGATAAAGAACAGGAAATAGGTGAAGATTTTGAAAAGAACTGGAAATGTTCTCCAATCAAACAAGCAGCTGTTTGAGTTTGAATAGTGCCTCTGTGTTCTAAAGCACAGTCATATGGATTGACACTAAAGCAGGTGGTGTGCTCATCAACAGGTAACTTACAACAAAATAATGTGGTTTTGTGCTTCAGCTTGGAAAAACAGACTACAGGGGTTCCTTTTTCAAGTTGTTATTCTGTGCAATCTGAAGCTGCTATAGTCATCAAAAGCTTATGCTGTAATATGTAGCTTATGATGTGCCGTGGTTCTTTGGTGTTCTTAAAAGCACTGAATTATTAAAGATAAATATAATAGTTCTCTTTCCTTTTTTGCCTCAGGTGGGTAAAAGTTTTGATGCTGTAAGAAAACATTTCTTTTTCTAAAAGTGTTTCTTTTTTCTTTCTCTTCCCTCACTGACAGCATGCTAGGTTAAAAATAATGGGGACACGAAGTGTCATCTTGTTAAACATGAGACATATCATAAAAAATACTTGTGTGAAATTTAATTTCTAACAATGGCCATGTTGGCCACCCTAAAGCTATAAAAATTTCTTCAATCAGTTCAACTGTCACACTAACCAGCATATAAAATTAGTAATATAAATCCTAACAGTGCTTTCTCATTTCCTAATTAAATTTAAAATTAGTAGCTAATCTAGCTAAAGGTGGTAAGAATGTTTGTTCTTTAGAGGACTTTGCAGATACTTTCATGAAGCTTATTACCTTATAAAAAGAAATTAGATGAAATGTAGCCCATAACCCCATGTGGCATGTCTGTAATTTGAAAAAAATAAAGACACCCTCACTCTTCCCCCAAGTATTGTGGTATTCACTTTACACTACAGGTTTCTGATATATCTAAGAACCTTCAATTGTGTTAAATTGTGTTAAAATATATGTGGAAATAAAGGACAGCACTCTAAGGATAAGCTGGAATTCAAGAGTTTTCTCGTTCATAGGTGCTTCAATATATTCTTGGAAATAAGATCCCAAGTTTATAAAAAAGAGGATGGTCAGGACACAGTTTTTTTTCTAGTTATGGAATAGCAGCCTATTTCTTTTTCCTGCCTAGAAATGCTTTTGGCTATAAATGCCACAGCTTCTACCTTGGCTATAAAGTATCTTGATAGCTTTTTTGGCCTTCTTTCCCCCCCCCCCCCCCCCCATCCAGTTCTTCATCTATGGTCCTCCTTGTAATCAACACTTTTCTGATCCATCAAAATACCCTGTGCAACTATTCTGTATTTTTCTTATCACTAAATATTTCAAGAAAGAAAACTTTAGTTCAGGAGCTGTAGCCTACAGTAAAGTAAACTTGGAGATGGCTTTTCCCAGAAATAGTGGAGACTTAGTATTGTTCAAAATTAGAGAGCCTCCAGATGTTACTGAAGTACATGTCCTAACATCTTTTGCTCTTAACCATGCTATATG
Organism: Arizona elegans; assembly: GCA_022577455.1. Taxonomy (NCBI): domain Eukaryota; kingdom Metazoa; phylum Chordata; class Lepidosauria; order Squamata; family Colubridae; genus Arizona; species Arizona elegans. The sequence goes on from JAKOOJ010000003.1 coordinate 116,574,868, forward strand.
ACTATTGGGAGTTATAATTCATCAGCATCCAAAGAACAAAGGGCTCTCTCTCTAATGCCACCAGGGGCCTGAATTGATATGAGACAACTTCTAGAATGACTCACTATGTATTTAATTTAAAAAATGTTTTTCAAAATAATATTAATACAAACCCAACATACCACTTTGTTCAGCCATATTACTACCAGGGGTCCAACATAACTATAGATCTTGCTAAAAAAAGAAAAAAAGAACATCTCAAATTTGGGAGCAAATACTCTGTCAAGTCATCATTATAGTACCTTCAAAAAATCAAGGACCTAAGAACAAAACAGGATGAAATTATGGTTTCGCTTGATGTCACAAAACTCTTCACATCCATAGATCCAGAATTATCAGTACAATCCATTACAGCATTACTCCAGAATATACCTATCCTAACAAAATAAACTAAGACTGAAATACCCAGATTCATGGAATTCATTGACATTTGCCCCACCATCTAATTTCAGTTCAAAGGACAAATATACCAGTTAATTGAGGAACACAAAGGATTCATAGCCACAACTCATGCAACATGAAATACATATCAAGTGCTTTACTACCAAACCCACAACCCAACTGCTTACAAGAGAAACTATAAAAACATTCAGATGAGCACTCTGCAATAATCCAAAAGTCTAAAAAGAGGAACCATTTATGCAACATTTTTCAATACAGCAGATACCCATGCAATTTCACCCAAAAAATGCTTGATTATACAATCCATCGCAATACAACCAGTATAACCAGTCTGAATCTAGTTTCTAAGTTTGGGAGAGTTTAGTGTTTGGGACATTAGAGTCTACTACGGGGGTGAGTTTTACCTACTTTTACTACCGGTTCGCAACAGGGCTGCATGCATGCATCCGCTTTGCTCACGCACACGTGTGCTCTTCTGCGCATTGCCAGAAATATTCTGATGATATCGGGGTCAGTGGGCGGAGCCTCCCGCCAGTTTTACTACCGCTTCTATAGAACCGGTCCGAACTGGGGCAACCCACCACTTGTCTACTATCTAGTTAGATTTGGGAGAGTCTGGTAGTTTCTATGTTAAAATTGAACAGCCTTCTCTCAACCAAGGGGAGGGGGGGATACTACACCACCTATCTCCTGTCTACAACACAGTCCTTTCAGCAGCTCCAAAAAGGTTCCATGCTCATTTACACTCTGGTTCAGATGACCTGAAGGTACAGATAAACTCCCAAGTGGCCTCAACTATTCTCAGAGAGCTAACGACCGATCTTCAGAGTGCTAATGACTAAATGACTGCAAAGAGTATAAATCCTTCCATTCTGCACCATTCAGTCAGAACTGAAGAAGTTTCTTGGATGAGAAGCGAAACATCTTCAAGGAAAAAAACAAAAGTAAGTCCAGTTGACTTTTGAAAAGCACCTTTGGGACAACCATGACCTGGATGACTGAGAATCTCCATAGACAAAGCCTAGAAATCAGACCAACAGTCTAGAATTCATCTTCTCTAGCAGCCCACTTCCAGGTAACCAAGAAACCAATACTTGAATGAATTATCAAAGATACCATAACCCCACCAAGACTGGTAGATCAAGGTGCTATATATGTAAAGAGCCAGCACCCCACTTTCCCTCACATTGATATTACTTAGCCTGGTAATAAAAAAAACCTGCAAGAAAACTATCAAGCTCAAAGAGTGTCAAGTACCCAACTCTTACCTTTCACTATCACGACTTACTGAAAGAATTTGGTTTGGTTTTGTATTTTTTAGTTCAGATTTAATGTTTCTTTGCCAAGAAAATTACTGGCATGAAGAGTGAAACTCATCTGGAGGAAGACCTAGTGTTATTTGGGTATTTGATTGGAGAGGCTATTGGTACAAATAGATAGGTTAAGAAAAATATTACTCAGAATAATATGACTGATGCCTCAAATCTGAATTTGGATCTCCAAAAGGATAGAAATATGAAAAGAAAAACTTTTCTTCCTAATTATGTTGATTGGTGGAAATAAATGCATCCTCCACCATCAGAGATCATTTTGCTAAGCACTGGCAGAAAATCATGCAACAGACTTACCATACCCAAGGCTTGCTGCTTCGCAGAAATAAGGCAGAAATAATTTTAGCTTAGAAAATTGTTTTTCTTTTTCTCTCTCCTTTTTCCCCCCTAACAAAACAATAATGTGTTGTGCAAGCTAATCTAAAAATATCTTTGCTCTTCAAAAATATGTACTGGGAGGGAGGAGATTCTTTTCTGAGAATTATACTCTGGATTGAGGAAAGAAACATATTCATGAGAACAGTGACAAGAACTAGATATCAATCATACCAGAAACAAAAATATTGTGTATTCTAATATACATTTGCAGTTTAAAAAAATAACTCTGATCCATATTTTTATTAAAAATAAAAGATAAACTCAATCCATCAAGCTGCAAGTAAAAGCTATCTTGTGCTTGCTTCCAACAATATAACTGTAGTGTGGTAGCTGTCGTCAATGTGTTGATGTGATCCAGTATTAGGACATTAATCCTAAATGTGGGTTAAACACAGCAGGCTGAGAACAGAATCTAACAGATTCTGGTGAATTTTTACAAGAATCTTAGCCTTGGTTGAGATTACTTTCTTTGAGTTGCCACAGGCAGAGGGGTCATAAAAACAAGCTTGGTTCCTTCATGCATGGAGATGGTTAGGAGACATTCAGCTTATATATTCCTCCACTGACAATTCCCTGCTGCTGTGGAATTTAGCAACTGTGGAAAGTAGGCTGTTTTGATCTGGTCTTTGCAGTATTCCCATTGCTCAAAGGTGGAAGTCAGCCATGCAGATTGCACAATTATGAATTTACAGAAATTCCAACAAATCAAATAAGCTGGCAGAGTATAGTGGGCAATAGAGTGCATATTTCAGAGAGATTGTGCTGTAGGGAAACTCTAATAGTAAGAGTTTTGCATGCAACTAATTCCTGAGACAGAAATTTAGCTCCTTTTGCTAGATGTCTCAAACAAAGACTAGGCATGAGGTCCTTTAATCCTGTAGTCCAAAAGGGTGGACTCAGTTGGCCCAATGGTCCTTTCCAATTCTATGATTTTGTGAGGCGCAAGAATTTGAAATGCTACATGCACTAATTAATACATATTTGAATATTAGTTATGTATACATTGCCTTCCACATATAGTAAGCTTTGGAAACCGTCTCTATTGCCTGTGCTGCTCTGTGTCAGTGGAAACCTCGGGAACTAATATGATGGGCTTACCTCTGCAGAGGTCAGGTCAGTCTCCCTTGGGTGTAAAAACTAATTATCCCCATTTTGTGTTAGCTCTCCCCAACAAAAGATGAAATTTAGGTAATGGAATTCTTTAAGGATACAAACTAAATTACTAGAGCAAGGTTGAGTGGATTCTTGGCATCTGGTGTCTCCTTTCACAGAGCTTCGTATGAAGTAGATGTGTGTATTTTTCTTTAATGATAGGCATGTTTCCTTTTTTACATACACTGGTTTAACTGGGAAGCAATAGATAAAACTTCAAAAAAAGAAACGTTTTTAAGGTCTCCAAGTTCAATGTTAAACAGATTTTATGAACCATCTGTCCTTGTGGTTGTTTCTATTTGGCGTGCATCCTGTGCTCTATAAGAGTGATTTAGAATCTACGTACTATACGTACATAGTAGCTACGTACTATAGAAAAAATAGAATACAAAGGTAAAGAGGTATATCAACAAAATATGATTAAAAAAGCTTTTTTAGAATTCTATACAAAGTTATATGCTAGTGATACAATTCAAGATATAGACAGATATTTACAGGAGGAGAATATCCCTGTAATTACACCAGAGCAAAGGGAAGGACTGAACCAACCAATAACTTCGGAAGAAATTATTTTAGCAATTAAACAGTTAAAGGGGGGTAAAGCTTCAGGCACAGATGGACTGACAGCTGTTTATTATAAAAATTTGCAGTTAGAAATGGTAGAACTGCTTAAGGAACTATTTTGTAAGATTCAAGCCAGAGGAGATGTACCCCCTTCTTGGAGAACAGCTTTTATTTCATTGATTCCAAAGGAGGATCAAGACTGTAATCAACCTAAGAATTATAGGCCAATATCGCTTTTAAATACTGATTATAAGATTTTTTGCTAAAATATTAGCAAATAGGTTAATGGTAATCATGCAACAAATGATTCACAAGGACCAGTCTGGATTTATAAGTGGGAAACAAATGAAATGTAATGTAAGACAAATTGTAAACTTATTGGAATATTTGGAAAGGAACAACCAAGTCCCTGCAGCGCTTATCTTTTTGGATGCAGAGAAGGCATTTGATCGATTGAATTGGCAATTTTTATTGAAAATAATAGAAAAGATGCAGTTTGGAGAATACTTTACACAATCTATTAGAGCAATATATCAGAGACAAACAGCACAAATAATAATTAATGGTGGTTTAACAGAAACTTTTAAAATTGAAAAAGGAACAAGATAGGGATGCCCTCTATCACCATTATTGTTTATTTTGGAACCTTTATTGAATAAAATTTGAGGGTCAAATAAAATAAAGGGAATTAAAATTAGACATCATGATTATAGATTAAGAGCATTTGCAGACGACTTGGTTATTACTTTAACTCAACCAGTACAATCAGCTACAGGTTTAATGGATATAATTAGCCAATATGGACAAATGTCTGGATTTAAAATAAATAAACAAAAAACAAAGATAATAACTAAAAACATGACGGTAAAGCAAAAAGAATAACTAGAAAGACTAACAGGATTTGAAATAGTAAAAAAGGTTAAATATCTAGGGGTATATATCACAGCCTCAAATGTAAAATTATATAAAAATAATTATGAATTGTTATGACAAAAAATACAGAAAGAGATGGAGAATTGGGGAAATTATCTCTATTGGGAAGAATAGCAGCAATAAAAATGAATGTTTTGCCTAGGTTTCTATTTTTTGTTCCAAATGATACCAATACTCAAGAAAGATGAAAATTTGAGGGAATGGCAGAAGGGTATTAATAATTCTGTTTGGGCAGGGAAAAGACCGAGAATAAAGTTAAAAATAATGCAAGATATATGTGAAAGAGGAGGTCTTAAAATGCCTAATCTAAGATTATACTATGAAGCAGCTGTCCTAACAATAATTAGTGATTGGATTAACTCAACAGAAGAAAGAATATTGAACATTGAAGGATATGATTTGTTATATGGCTGGCATGCTTACTTATTATATGATAAAAAGGTGGATAAGACCTTTAAAAGCCATATATTAAGGAATGCCTTGTTACGAGTTTGGAAAAAGTATCAATATAAGTTAAATTATAAGATACCCATATGGGCAATACCCAGACATGCAATAGAGAATATAAGTGTAGAACAAAAGCAAGAGGTGATTACTTATAAAGAGCTTCTTAAAATGGAAGGGGGTGTATTGCAGTTAAAATCTTTAAATGCATTAAAAGAAGAAAGAATAATTCAAACTTGGTTTCAGTATGGTCAGTTGCAAGCTAGATGGAAAGAAGATCAGAGAATTGGTATCATGCAGAACGAGGAAAATTTGATAAAACAAATTAGAGACCAAGGTCAAATGCATATAAAAAGTTTATATAATGTATTGATAGAAATAGATTCAGAAACGGAATTAGTTAAGGATTGTATGATAAAATGGGCACAAAACATTCAGGAACCAATAATGATGGAAACTTGGGAATAAATATGGGTTAGAAATGTAAAATTTACGCAAGCACAAAATTTAAGAGAAAAATTTTATAAAATGTTTTATAGATGGCATTTAGATCCTAAAAAGTTGGCTTGTATGTATCCGAATTTACAATCTAAGTGTTGGAGATGTGATTGTGATGATGCCACTTATTATCATATCATATATGGTGGACTTGTAAAAAAGTTAAAGCATTTTGTATTAAAATATGGTGGATTATTCAAAATATTCTTAAAAAGAAGATAAAGTTTACTCCACAATTGTTTTTGCTGGGTATAATTACAGATTGTACGGTTATAGAGACTAAATTGATTTTAAATTTAATAACTGCAGCTAGACTTTTGGTGGCGCAATATTGGAAGAAGGAAGATTTGCCTACTATTGAAGAATGGACATTAAAAGTAGCGAATCTGGCAGAAATGGCGAAGATTTCAGCATATTTGAAAGATCACTCACAAGAAAGATATATATCGGAATGGAGAAGATGGATTGATTATATTCAAAACAAATATCGGACTAAAAAGTATCAGATAGCTTATGAATGAATAGAAAAATTAAGAGTATTTCTATTTAGTTAAGTAAAGGGGGAGTTAAAGTATGAAGGGGGGGATAGGAATCCTTAGTTAATTAGCTTAGTTTAGCATATGATTGTTAATTGTTATACCCTGTATTTTGTTCTGGGAAGTTCGGGGGGGGGGTAAGGAAGGGAGGCGGGAGGGGAAATATTTGTAAAAAAAAATTTTTCTCTTTTTGTAAAACTCTTTAATAAAAAAAAGAGTGATTTAGAATCTTTAGATGTTCAAAGGAACTGAAACCTCGACTTTCCTCAGGTCATGGGAATATGCCCCATCTTTGACACTCAAGCCATCTTGGATGTGACAATTGAACTAGTCATCTTGCTACTAAGTACTTACATACCATGTGTTTCATTTATACAATCTCACGTACAAGCCACGCTCCTCCCATAAAAATTCTTTCTTGAATTTGTATCTATTTGCTTGGCATTTTGCAATCAGTTAGTTAGCGCATTTTCTGAGCCAAAATATTTAAAAACTGTGAATAGGTTTCCTTTTCTCCCCTTTTTGTGAACTTCAGTTTCCCAACTTAATCCACCATCATTGTGTATGTTTTCCTAATAGTCAATTTTAACATGATCCTAAGGAATCACTAAACTCTCTTGTTTATCCAAACTGTTCATTATCCAAATACTTCGAATGGTTCCCAGGCCATCAGAAAGAGAGGTTACATTATCGATATGCATTTTACTCCTCTATTTAAATTTAACATAAACATCTACAGTATATGGACAGAAAATAATAGGGCAGAAGAGCTTATTTTCTGCCTAATAGATTAGGCTGAACTTTTACTTATTTATCGAATTTATTTACCACCCAATTTGTGGTTCAGGCAGCTCTGAGCAGCTTTCTCATTCCTAGTTTTCCCTTAGTTGTAGTGTAGATGTACCCTTCCATTTCAAACAATTCTGACTTTTAGTTTATTCATATCTTTTTTTAGTTTATTCATATCTTGTTATCAGTAAAGTGTGATGAACTGATACTACCAGTTCAGTAACAATTTACTTGCGATGGAAAATAATGCAAATAATATGTTCTATGTATCTGTGGTCTAGATAATGATTAAAATTATACGGAAGTGAATATATGTATGAGAAGAATCCTACTTGATGATACCAAATTGCATGTAGTCCACTATGCTTTCAGATACTCGCAAGACTTCATCTGCATGCAAAGGTATACTGCCTCTGAATCTGGGCATTATACAGATGTATAATCCGTATCAGGTCTTATTACCATTCTCTGTGAATTTGTCCAATTTCTTTGCATCAACTTTTTTAACACTGACATTCTTTGGTAGAATGGTTTATTATTAAACTTTTGCAGCCTCCCCTCAGTTTCTGTAATTCCTTGTATGAAAATTCCATTATATTAAATCAGTAGTGATATTTGTATTCTTTACCGCTTAAAATAAAACTTTCCCTCTGTGAAGTACCAAGGTGGCTGTTATAAAAGATGAGCCTCTTGAAAGCCCTCAAGTTCATACACTATGGTAATTTAGAGAGGGTAACCTCAAGAGTGAGGAAGGGGGCGTTAACTGATGTTTATCTTAAGGGTGTTTTCACTGTAGCTTTAACCTTGAAGTTTCGCAATTATGATCAGAAATATTTCCAAAGACTTCATGAAAGGGAGTTGCGAGTTATATGTAACTCTAATAGTGTCTAATGAAAGCATATCTTCTTATTGGGAAGCCATGAATTTCCTTATCTGTGAATTTTATCTAGTGAGAAATACACTTTGACGATGTTGATTAATTGACTGACTAGCTGTGGTTCAAAAATTCTAGCCTTTTTTTTGGTTGAACTTTCAGCCCTTCCTAACTTCAGCTAGCAAGCTCAGCTCTTAGTGAGTCCCCTCACTTGTTCACCTCTGCCTAAATTAAACTGTTTAAATCATCACCATTTTCTGCATTATAACTCTATAGTATATAATATATTGTACTACAAAAATTGTCTGTCAGTATATCTACTTTAACTTGATTTGTCCAGTCTTGTGGCATCATTCAAAATAAATGAAAAGGTCACGGTTAAAGTTTTCAGCTATTTCACACACACACAAAAATTGCACTAGAACTTCCATTAAAAAGTATTCACATTTTCCTTCAAGAAAATTGACCAGATGAGATTGCTGGACAATTTTTTTTTCTTTATTTTTCTCATATTCTGTATTAAGAGGAAAAATCCAGTATTACTGATAGTTGCCATATTAAGTTGAACCTTAGAGAGTTTGTCTTATTTACAGCTTGCCACTACCATTACATGAGGGAGGTAGGAATGTATTCCTTTTCTTGATCATGTCAGAATGAACATTGCTCCTGTTACTCTTGCAGGAAAAGAATAGAATTGTTTTAAGTGTTATTCATTTAGACCAGGTCTATAAATTCTTCTCACAAAATTCTTCAAAGCTTTAAGAAGTTACTTTTAAAATACAATATACGAAAGTTATCCAGTCACTCTTGGGTTTGTTATTTGTACATCCCTTTTAATTATTAAGACATTAGCTGGTTTCATATGTCGATCCAGTGTAGGACATTTTTCATATCATTCTTAAAGCCTGTCTTCTTTTAAATCCACTTTCACATCAATCTCAGCCTGTCCAGTAAAATTTGTTCCTCTTCCATAACATCTTTTAAACACAATCTATCTATAGTGATAGATATTCTTAAAATTATTTTCTAAGTCCAAAACTTCTTTCAGTATACTCAGTGTTAAAATAGTTTGCTCCATTCTGTATTAGTAAGTCATACTTAAGTGTTTTTCTCTTTTCATTTTAAGTGAAGAGTTTGGATTCTCCATTGTGGGTGGAAACAGCAGCCAGGCATGGGTTTCACTCATCTGTTCAGATTGAAGGACTGAGTCTGTCATAATCTTTAAGTCCCGTCCCTGTTGCTAGGGGCTCCCAGCTTTTGACTCAGTCCTTCAGACTGGACAGGCATGTGGGACTGTTTCTCTGGCTTCAGTCACCTTTCTTCTCACTTCTCCTTACCTTGGACTTTAGATATCTGGACTGTTTTGACACTTCTACTTGTGACAGGGCTCTTTCCACATTTTGTGGATTGGCCTTTCCCTGGCAGTTTGCTTCGGCTTGCCTGCTAAAGGGTTTGTTCTCAGCTCCCTATTTATTCCTTCTGGCTTCTCATTATCTCCGTTGGACTGACAAGCGTTCCAGAGCATCGTGGAGCTTCGCACTCCCAGGGGGAACTGGAGATTTGAATTGTGTGGAGCTTCGCACTCCCGGTGGCTCTTGTTTTAAAGAGAATTCAAAACAAAAGCATTTTCCATGGATTCTTATAAATAATTCCAAAATCTTATTTCAAATTCATCTGGATCCTTAGCCCATTTGTATCATTCCAAAATCAAAGATCTAATCAGTGTTTTGCTATTTTACTGAGCCGCAGTGGTTAGAGTGCAGTACTGCAGGCTACTTCTGGTGATCACTGACTGCCAGAGTTTGGCAGATCGAATCTCACCAAGTTCAAGGTTGACTCAGTCTTCCATCTTTCTGAGGTGGGTAAAATGAGGACCCAGATTGTTGGGGGCTGACTCTGTAAACCGCTTAGAGAGGGCTGTAAAAGCACTATGAAGTGTATATAAGTCTAAGTGCTATTGCTAGTGCTATTTATTCCAAAGTATTTTTTTTTAATTCTTAAACACCTATTCAAAACTTTCTCTAAGAATTGAAGGAGACTCACCTGGTACTGTAACACCTGTTGATTCAAAAGTTCCAATAGTTGAAAAGCCATTAAGAAGCCATTTCCAAATGCAATTAGAAAAGGAAATATGAAAACCCAGTGTCCTTCCTTAAGGCACTGACTATGGTTTGAGCAAAAAAAAAAAAAAAAAAAAAACAACCCACAATATTCCCTCATTTCTTAGATCTCTAAACCTACCAGAGACTGTTGATTTGCAGTGTTATTGTGAGTAGCAACTATATGTAACTATAACTAATTACAAAAAGCCAGTTAATTTGCTGGCCCTTCATTCTGCTGTAACCATTACTCTACTTTTTAACGATGCTGTCTTCAGTTTGCTGTTTCTTGTCTGGAAAGCTGCTGTTAGTTTTCCATTAGTTGATTGGAAATGAACAAATTTACTTAGTTTAGTTTATCCATGAATATATGTCATTTGGTTTACTTGAGACTTGGCAACTTAAAATATGAAGAAATAACAATCCTAAACAAGGATTTTTAGTTTTGTTGAACATAGCTTAATTCACACATAATGGACAGATTCACACACAGCCACACTATCAGCCACATTATAGCTTAACTAGGGCCATATGTAAAGCAATATGAAGCAACAACTCATCCATAGATGTTGTTGGAGATACAAAAACAAACATAATAGCAGCTAAAAGTAATTTCTTCAAAAAGCGTATGGGAAAAACTTCTTTCACAGCACTCAATAATAAAGGAGCGTTAAGTAGAAATTCTAAACATTTTGTCATTTATTTATGCTAGTCTTTCTCAAGCTGGTGCCCTCTTGATGTATTTGGGGCTACAAATTCCAGAACGGCTGGAAGCTGTTTTCTGAACACATCTGCTAGGCATCATGTTAGAGAAGGCTGGTTTATATTATCACTACTAACCTGATCTGTGCACGTTTAGACTTAAGTTTGTACTTACTAAGCTCAATTTTTGTTAATTCCACATAAACATTATTGGAAAGAATAAATCCAAATTAATTTGCTGAATTCTTGATTACCTTCTGATCCACCTAAGGTTCTGAATTTGAGAAAAAGGCATCAACAACTTTAGAGTTTAGATCTCCTTTTATGTTACATATTTAGACCAGTTTTATATATTTGTTTCCTATCCACATACTTTTTTTTTAATTCTTGGGAACTGTAGTTGTGATGTATTACAATTTCTCTATAAATTATACCCATTTCCCCTTAAGAAGTATAAGGACAAAGAATTGTTGAATTGTGTTAGAATCTAACACATTAAAACTTACATATATTAAATTAAGTTTGTTTTATATTAATATTATATATATATATATTATATTATATATAATATTTATATTATATTGCAAAGGGATCCATTTTTAAAAAAAAGCTAGTTGTAATTCAGGAATATATATATATATGCCATATACTCACCAGAAGCATTTACAGGGAATCCTGTAAAGTTATGATCATATTGACTCCCTCAATTATGGTTGTTTGTTGTGACATTCGTAAAGTGGGTCACTATGTGACTGGACCCATTTTACAACTTTTTGCAGTGATCATTAAATACTGCCGTAGTTAGGCGAAGCCAATTGTTCGCTACGGGGCAAGTTTTGCCAGAATCCAGAAGTAAATGCTGGTTTTGGGCAAAAATGCTCTAAGTTAGACACATGATGACGAGGCAATGCAAACAGCCATAAATGTGGAGTGGTTACCCAAAAAGTAGTCATATGGCTGCGGGGGTGGGTGTACAAACAGATGACTGTTTGTAAATCATCTATATCAAAATTGAACAGCCCTCTCTCAACAGAGGGAAAGGGATACAACATCATCTATCTCCAATCTACAATACAATCCAATCCTTTCAACACTTTCAGGAAGGCTCCACACAAATTTGCACCACTCAGGTGACCTTGATGACACAGATGGTCTTAACAACTGGCTAAAAGAATGCAAATGACTAGCTGTCTGCAAGGAGTATAAATCCTTCCATTCTCCACCATTCAGTCAGAGCTGAAGAAGCTTCTTGGTTAAGAAGTGAAACATCTTCAAAGAAAGTCCAGTTGCCTCTTGAAAAAGCACCTTTGGGACATTCTTATTCTTATTTCCCCCCTCTTTTTGTGTATATATGTCTTTCTCAACTTGAGATCTGATAACTTTGATCATTTTCCAGCCATCAAATACTGTAGGGCATCAGGATGAATACCAGTGTTGAAGAAGCATTTACAGGGCAAAAATCTGGATTAAAAGGCAAGAAAACGTGCATCTGAGTAATGTCAGAAATCTCTGCATTTCTTTACCCTCTAATCTTAAACTTGGCTATTCAGCATTTTTTTTTCCTTTTAGGAATCAAAGCTGCAATGATTACTGAGTTATAATTTTGGTTCAATCATATGGCAGTGGGATCTATCTTGTCAGATCAGCTGATCATCAGTTCTATTTTATGAGGGATAATTATGATGAATTTCAATAGCATATGAAATAAACAGCCCTTCCCTGGAAATAGATAAGGAGGGAGGTAATAATTATTTTCTGCTTTTAACTGTGTAAGCCTTAGTCCCATAGCCTGCAATCATTTCTTATTCAGGCTGTGAATATAAGACCCATCTCTTGTTGAATCAGACTGAAGTCCATCTAGTAGTGCATCATCCTATTTCTGAAAAGGTTTAGAATTCTACACTTATTTCCTCATAAGAGCGTTATAAAACCAGGCCACATTGGAAGCCTCTTAAGGACACCCAACTATGTAGGGATTGTAATCATGTATAGCCTCAGGCAATCTCAGTTGTGGAACATGAAAGTTCTACTTCCATGACTTGGTGTTACCTTTGATTCTCAACAGGTTAGCATCAGTGGTGAAATTCAGATTTTTTTACTACCGGTTCTGTGGGCGTGGCTTGATGGGCATGGCAGGGGAAGGATACTGGAAAATCTCCGTTCCCACCCCACTCCAGGGGAAGGATACTGCAAAATCCCCATTCCCTCCCCACTCCTGGGGGAAGGATATTCCAAAATCTCCATTCCCAACCCACTCTGGGGCCAGCCAGAGATGGTATTTGCCAGTTCTCCAAACTATTCAACATTTCCGCCACCAGTTCTCCAGAACCTGCTGGATTTCACCCCTGGTAAACATTCCCCAGACAAAGGTGATATATAGTTTGGGGCTCCCCCTGTTTTCATTGCTTTTGTGGATTTAGAGCCCTTTGCTCACAAATGATGTTATTTGCATTGGATATAAAACCAGACACATCACTGGAAGCTAAAATCATAAGGCAAAAGTCCAATTTGCTTTGGCCATGCTGTGCGTGCGAATTCATTGGGAGAAGGCAATGGTATTAGGAATGGTTAGTCGACAAAGAAGAAGGGCAAGCAAAGAACATGCTAAGGAGTCCTTGGCGCTCTCTGAACTTGCTTGTTTTCTTACAGATGTTTCAAAATAGATAACCTTATCAGTGGCTTGATAACATCAAATCTGATGCAAAGTTGAATAAAAAACAACTGAAAGAAGCTATGCTTGACAGGGTAGCATAGAGAGCAAGTAAAGTCACCAAGAGTCGGACATGACTAAGTGGTTAATACCAACAGCGTATTATATTGTAAATGCAATATAATTTTTCTTAAATTGGTGACTGCCAAATGTGTTGGACCTCAGTTCCAATAGGCCCTGCACACATCTCGATGGTGCCATGTGAGAGAAAACTATAACAGAATATAATTTTTGTGTCTAGGTTGGGTTTCATAGGTAAGTCTGAGAAGAGCCAAAGTATGAACTACTTCTGGTATGGCAGGTCACTTTTCCTTTTCCCTTTTACAGTTGGCCATGGGCAAAGTGAAGGAGACCGTATGGTTATATCGGATTTTCACGTGTTTGTCAGAGACAGCTTGCAGCACATAGATCTCATGAAGAAGGATCATCCAGGCATTCCTGTGTTTCTTCTGGGGCACTCCATGGTAAGAACACTATCCTTCCTCGTGGATCCTTGGCCTCCTATAGAGCAGCAGACGCTGTTTATTTTGGGTTAGGCTTCTGAAGTCTAACAATTAATACTGGTGCCAGAAGGGTTTTTTTTAATCATAGCCTTTTCTGTTTTCTTTCCCTGATTCCTCTCCTCTTTTTGTTTCTGTTTTTCTTTTATTTTCACAAAAAGCAGTGGCTATGTTATTGGAGTTATGGGTAAACAGCTGCCCACCTAAATGTAAACTGCACAGTTGCTAGTTCTAATGTGAAATTACAGATGTACACACCATTCATTCCCAAGGCTTATTTCCAATATTGAAGAGCTATGAAGTAGAATTTCTAGAAACGCAAGTGGAAAAATGACCTTCTTATTTTTGCCAAAAAGGAATGTGATCTGAATGTATGTATTTATGTATATATGAGAAAGATAAAAGACAAAACGTTTTGGAGATTCTCTTATGCCCTAATAAACTTTACATGGATTATTGTTCTCACAATTTTCATAAAAAGACATAAACAAGTGAAGAGTTTTTTTTCAGACAGATAAGCACAGAGATAGATGATAGATAGATAGATAGATAGATAGATAGATAGATAGATAGATAGGCAGGCAGATCCCCTTATTCATGTTGGTTAAAACGTTTCTATACCAGTTAAGGACCTTATTTCTTTTAAGAGTGAGTTTCCCCATTTTCTGAGATTCTCAAGTGTTGTTAAAGGGAAGAATGAATATGCCATTGCTATACATTTTTGCGGTGAGAAGGAAAGGAAAGGAAATGTGCAAAATGAAAGCCAAACTTGAACTTCTGTGTTGGGGGCCACAACTTAGCTTTCCAATTCTACAGGCTACAGAAAATCTTTTGATGGTGAAATAAAACCACAAAAGGGGGCAGGCTCCAAAGTTCCAATTCAGAGAGGCTGGTTGGATGAGAAAAGGGGTATTTTGCATCTTGAGGCTTTATACTCCCATTAGGGGATGCATTGGCAAGTGGCTTAATGATCCTGGAACTGCCAGCTAAAACAGATGAAAGAATACTGTAGGTGGACAATTCAACCAGGGTAATGCCTAGAGGTATTGTCAAGAACTAGGGTGGACATTGAACAAGCTTGTGATACGGGAATGGATACATCATTACTCATCAACTCTGAATCATTTAATCATTGAATACAAGAATAAACCATGTAAAATAAAACATCCCCAAAGTTATGTTATGGTTTACTCATAATACATGTAATATTCTATGATTTAGACTTTGTGCTACCTTACAATAGAATTTTTATTTTTACTACAAAGGATGTACAGCCCCAATCATAGCTTGTTCTGAAAGTTTTAAGCTAACTAACAAAGGTTAAGAAGGTTCAGGAATGAAAATGCAAAAGGTTGCGTGTGTGAGTCAGTTGTCATTCACTTCAAAGGAATGGTTTATCATCTCTGAACTTTAATACAGCTATAGAATGTATCAGTGACAGCTTGTATTCTGGATGCGTATTCATTTCTCATTCTATTCCTTTTAGTTATCAACAGAATTCGGGTTTTTGAAGGCAAAAAAACCCCACTGAAAGCTAGGCAAGAAATTGCTATGATCTACTTTACATACATACACACACACACAATTTTTTTTTTCTTCTTGTATACAACCAAGGCATTAGCTATCATTATATCCCATGGTCACATGCAATAGATGTTACACTGTAGAAAATTACATTGTCTATTCCTTTTTTTAAAGTTATATAAAATGCATTTTCATTAAATTAGAAGAAAGTTGTACAACCATTTGAGATTACAACATGAAATCTGTAATTCTAAATCTTACTCTATTTTGGCTTTGAATTCATATAAAGATCAAAGTGGAAATTCCTGTTAATACTCCCATTATCTTGTTCATGCTCGGTTAATCATTTCCAGTTCCGATAAGCTTCTTTCAGAGACTTCCTTCTTTTCCAAAATTTATTCTAGGTTTATAAAAGAGCATTGAATAATAGCGATGGGGACTTGCATGAAAAAATTAAACTTTTTTTGCTGAGTATCTTCAAAGAAATCTCAAAACAAAAAAAGTGGGCTTTGAAACAAAGTTAAGGCGAGCATAGCCATCTCTTATCAGAAGTTAAGAAGGTGATGTCTGATTTGAAGTTCACGGTAAACCTTTAAAACAAAAAGCATAAGCTGAAATTAAAGTTACCCAAATAGTCCTCATATTCATGTACACACAAATTTATTCCTGCAAGTAAACAGAATGATGTATCTTTAATACAGTTCTCCAAGGATTTCCCATGGCAACTATTTGTGAATCACACTGAACTCTCCTGCTTACTGAGGTTGAGATACATACTTTTGGCTTGAAAAAAGAGCATTTTAGCTTGCAGTCCCAAAGTGGCTTGGCATTCAGTGTTTTTTTTTTAAATGACTATTCCAATTAATAGTCAATAAATCCTTCCAAAACCGGAATAATCAGTCCAGTTTTAAGAGTCCAGTTTTTATGCCTTCAAATTCCTTTGTTTCTTACATCTAGCCAGGTTATCCAAAACTTCAAAAAACATGGCCCTAAAATTTGCTTCCCAAACAGCTATTATTCTTTTCTGTAAGAAAAAATAAAACGTATTTATCGTTCTTTGTTTTAATAGTACTTAGCAATAGCACTTAGACTTATATACCCCTTCATAGTACTTTACAGCTTACGTGTCTAAGACGTAAACAGCTTATGTCTCTAAGCTGTTTACAGAGTCAGCATATTTCCCCCAACAATCTGGGTCCTCATTTTACCAACCTCGGAAAGATGGAAATTTGTGTCAACCTTGAGCCAGTGAGAATCAAACTGCTGAACTTCAGGCAGCTGGCAGGCAGCAGAAATAGCCTGCAGTACTGCATTCTAACCACTGCGCCATCACGGCTCATTAAATCATACATTTTTAATGCAAGCACATATTGATGATTTATTAATCTAATTTGGGGATATAGTTTGACTTTGACTTTCCCTTTGGCTTCTGTTTCATCCCACAGCTTGATCAGACTCTTTACTTGCCATTCCCTTCTTTCTAGTTGCATCATTCCTTAACTCACTATGAATTTCTTGATTTACTCCTGCCTGCTTCTCCTTCTCTTCCATTTTTGGCCCTTTATGGACATGCTGGGAGCCATTTTTTTCCATACCGCTGGAAAAATGCTGTCTTTCCTCTTGCATTTTGTAAAAATCTGATTGTAATTTGAGGGAGCAGGGACAGTAATTTACATTTCTTTTTTTGGCATTTTTGGTTTTTCTTGTAAAGGAATAATATATATGAGTTTAATATGTAAATAAAGAAAAACATTC
Organism: Arizona elegans; assembly: GCA_022577455.1. Taxonomy (NCBI): domain Eukaryota; kingdom Metazoa; phylum Chordata; class Lepidosauria; order Squamata; family Colubridae; genus Arizona; species Arizona elegans. The sequence goes on from JAKOOJ010000003.1 coordinate 116,592,098, forward strand.
TTTAACAAGCACCTAATAGCTGTATTATGATTCCTAGGATAATTTCTTTGTGCAGTTGTATTCCAGTGTCGTACAATGCCTGGAAGTGGTATTGAAATACCTTTTGAATCACTGCCATGATGCTCTGCTGCCAATGCGGGTGAATTGCACACTTGGTGATACATGCTTGCATTCATTACATAAATTCTGAAATTATCACCTCCACAGTTCCTTTGAAGTTTTTTGTCTGTTATTGCTGGTTGGTGGTATCAGTGGTACATAATAATGGAATTGATCTAAATTTGTCTTTTTCTCGGTGCAGAAGGAAATTGAATATAGTTGTGGCCATTGCCACAATAAGTCATTGCCAGTATAAATTGGCAAGGTTCTCAAGATAGTAACCTTGATAATGTACCTGCCCATAAGTGCTTGTCATCTCTTTGTTATATGACCCGGGGGGTGGGGGGGGGGGTTTGGCAACCATGACAGGTATTTCTAAATTCCAATTCAGCTGCAACTCTAGTCAGCATGCCAATGGTAAGACATGCTGGGAGTTGTAGTGTTATACAAACTTCTCACCTCTGCTTTACTGAGATCAATAGTCTTAGCAATCATCAACCCATTGCTTGCTTTTTCATTTCAGGGAGGAGCCATTGCCATCCTCACCGCGTGCGAAAGACCAAATGACTTTTCAGGCATGGTATTAATTTCTCCTTTAGTAGTTGCAAGTCCTGATGTAGCGACACCGATCAAGGTAAAAAAAAAAAAGGTGTTCATTTAATTCCAGGCACACTATCTAAATGTCAGCTAAAAATCTTACTGTCTTGAGATAATAGCCCTTTCTTTCACCAGCCTAACCTCTCTATATGTGGTAGAGCACTATTTTCTTTTTTAAAAAAAAAATACATGAATGTAAGGCTTTTCCTAAAATAGAAAAAGGTTTGTGGCCAGTGCAAAATCTGTAGGATTAAATACATATTATAATAAATGAAGATGCCCTTTTTCTCACAAAAATCAGAATTGTAATTTAGAGCAAGAACCTTGAACTAACCTTTTCCTTTTCCTGTAAATTTAGTTTGACAAATCTCTCTTCCCAAGCTGCTTTTGTTCCCTCAGTTTCCAGATGCATGATCTCTGGCTAAGTTCCCATGCTATGCTACGCCTTAATGCAGTTTGCTTAGCCTGGTGTGTGAACTCTTTGTGGTTTGTAAACCATGATGCTTGAGTGATGAAGGCCTGTGACATGTTCAGAAGGCATGGTTAAAACAATTCATAACTTAGCACAGAATGTCAGCTTTCTCTGGGCAGAAAGCCACTCTTAAACTTTGAATAGTATTCCCAGGGCTGCACTCCAAAATGGAATTGGTGGGGCCAAGACAAAAATTTATTTCCACAATTGAATGCAGTTAATAGGATTGCTCTCCTCTCCTGTATTTAATCAGCTTCCCCTTTCAGTCATATTAAAAATGCAATCTGGTAACAATTTTTGGAGGTGTCTTAGAACCATCGAGACTTCAGCTTCTGTACCAACCTCTATTGGGTTGACTTGAATGATGAATAGGGGGGGAGGGTGTTTCAAATTATTTTAGCTTCACTTCTAACAGACAGTTCGAAAAATAATTATTTTAAATAGGTGAGGCTTAAACTTTATTAAGCTTGGCAAGGAAAAATTAACAACCAGCTCCACAGCTAGTCTATGGACTCATTCATGGAGTTTATTCTCAGCCAACAATAATTTCCTATTGTGGAGAAATTTCCTCCCCTTGATAGTTTATGAACAGTCATGTATGCCTCATACCATATACTATCATCTTATCTGATATTGTACAATGTGATGAATCAGATCAAGTAAACAGACCTGACAAGAGTATTGTATGCCGATAATCCTCAACTTATGACCACAATTGAGCCCAAAATTTATGTTGCTAAGTGAGAAATTTGTTAAGTGAGTTTTGCCCCATTTTATGACTTCTTGCCGTATTTGTTAAGTGAATAATTGCATTTGTTAAATTAGTGACACGTTTGTTAAGTGAATATGGTTTTCCCATTGACTTTGCTTGTCAAAAGGTTGCAAAAGGGGAATCACATGACTCTTGGGCACTGCAACCATCATAAGTGTGAGTCAGTTGTCAAGCATCCAAATATAAATCACATGACTGGGCATGCTGCAGTGGTCATAAGTGTGAAAAATGGTCATAAGTCACTTTTTTCCAATGTTGCTGTAACTTCGAACAGTCACTGAATAAACTTCCATAAGTCAAGGACTACCTGTGTTCTTTCTCCCTAGACCTTTATTTATTAAACCATGTGCTGCAAAAACTTGTAAAACTCTCTTGGGTCAATGATTCTCATTACAGCTCTCTCTTGTTAGCAACTCTTTAAAGTAGCTGAACTTTTCCTCATGAAAAACCTTCTTTAAAGGGTTGCTGAAAGGAGCTACATTTCCGGCCTGTTCCTAATTTGGAATGTTGCCTCATAAATTATGTAGGTAACAGCTGCAGCGATAACAACAGCAACAACCTGGGTGTACAGCCACACAGTCTATTCAGCACTTTACCAAGCTTTAGTGAAAACTGCTTGCTTAGGAGAGGTTTCGATGAATGCAATCCAAAGCAAATTGTTATGTAATAACTGCTACGACTACTTACAATTAGAGCATTAAATTAGCTGCTGATCTTGCTTTTTCAAGAGGTATCTAACAAAGGAAGGCAGATGGGACTGAGGATTAGCAATCTCTTTATCTCACAGATCTCATTGGCTAAGTTTTAAAAAGTTGAATTTTACAGAGTCTGTTTTTCAAACATTCCATTAATAAGCTAGTTTTGGAGAGAAGGGCATCTCTCCAATATAGATAATTGTCATTAATTTGTGAGGTATTTAATAAAGCATCTTTTCTATCAGCCTGACTCCTAATATTTTCGGATAGGGTATATTAGCAATCAGAAGATAAGAATTAAACTACTTATATTCTGAAAAATTCAAAAATTAATAGACAATATTTGTACATTAAAACATCAGTTTAATAGACTATTAGGCAGGAGAGCATGTCCATTAAGCCTGAATGTCCATTAAATCCAAATTTATGTCACTTATGTAATAATGCCAATTATATAATTTGTCATTTGTGTCAGTTCATGTCATTAGGCTTATCATATAATGATGTAAATTCACACAAATTATGGTAATTTAACTAAATCATCTGCACTACTTCAGGTAAAAGTTCTGTTCATTGCCTTCAAAGTTCACTAAACTGGGGTACAATAAAATGAAGTTTCACTGTATTAGGAACAGAACTCTTCATTAGCTTAAATATTCAGCAAAATGGAAGAAAAAAGATTGGAGGTATTAAACCAACAAAATCTAATTTGGTGAAAAGTTGAAGAGTCCTAGGGGGAATATGCTACAGCTGCACTTCACAACATAGCCCTCTGCAGACTGGGGCAATATCATTTTTGTTTCCTGTAAATGCCTCTGAAATTGGAATGGGACAACTTGCTGCAGCCAATTTGCCACGGGAAAATTCCCCTTGGCCAACTTGCCACAAGACAACTCACTGTGGAACAATTCAACAATTCAATTTAACTATTTAAAATAATTTTAAAAATATTTTAATTTTTGACATTCGCATTTCATTTTGTCCTTTCTTTGGCATCTTTTCTTTGGATCATCTAGAATCATCTTCGTGATTCTATTCCACTATTTCTCTATATTAGTCTAACTCTTGTCCCGCAGCGAGTTGTCCCGTGGTGAGTTGACTGTGGTGAGTTAGCCTCAGCAAGTTGGCTACGGCGAGTTGGCCATGGTGAGACCGCTATAGAGAGTTGGCTGTGGTGAGCTGTCATAGACTCCTCTGAAATTGTGTCACTTTGAAACTTTCTATTCTGGGAAAACTTTTACTTTATTTTTTTAACATTAATACAATATATTTTTCCCACAGTCCGTAGCAATCTTTGATGCAGGAGGATCAGAGAATGTTATGGATATTATTACATTTAATAGATTCAGAGAAAATCAAGGTCACAGATTTCATTTTACATTTTCCAGGAAACATTACTGAATGCAGTAATGAATGTGTCCTTAAAATAGACCTGGCAAAGTATTTTCTTGGCTATCGTTGTTTTTAAGTGATGACCACTTAATTAGAATGTAATCTACAGAAGATCAGAGATTATTCAGCATTGGGATCAGTTATAGAATCCTATTAGTGGAATTTTTTTGAAGTAGGCTTACAATGCTTTTCTTCTTTTAGCATCTTCATATTTTTGTATTTAACTCCCAGAAATTAGCTGTGCAATAGATCTCTTTAGTCAATGTGTACACATTTTTCTCTTTATTTGTATCCCTGCTACAGAATGTGTTTACCATGTTTAAAGAACTATACTGTAAATCACATAAGCTACAATTGTCACTGTAGGAAACTAAAATACAAAGTGAATAGCAACAAGAAGGAACCCTGGCAAATAACCCTCGAAGAGGGGAAAAGCTGGCTTTCTCTCAACTTCTTCAGCCAGGATTCCTTCCCTTTTTTGTTGTCAGGAAGAAATTTAAGAGTCCTAAAGTTGGACAAAGAGGTTTTGGGGAATAACACTAGTTGCATCAAGCTTTCCCTTATAAATAGTCCTGAGAATCTTTTCGGCCTTTCTGGTACATTTGGAATAAATCCATTTGTTGGCATTCAGGAGCAGATCTTCAGCTGGAATGCAGTAACAATATAGTGGTTATGCTAAAAAAAAAAAGTTTCTGCCATCTGCAAAACACTTCTATAATTCTCTTCTTGCCTTCCAAGATATTAATTATATTTTTCTCCCTCAGGTATTTGCAGCTAAAATACTTAACTTTGTCCTGCCAAACTTGTCTCTGGGATCTATTGATCCAAATGTCATTTCCCGGAATAAGAAAGAGGTGAGAATTGTATTGCCCTAAAAATCAATGTATTCCCTTGTGATAGTTTGGCTCTTTCCCATTCAGTATAACTAGATCATAAGTGAGCAATTCCATCAAAGAAATATAACTAGAGGGAATAGAACATACCTACAGTATAGGTAGTCCTTGACTTACGACCACAATTGAGCCCAAAATTTAAGTTGCTAAGTGAGACATTTGTTAAGTGAGCTTTGCCCCATTTTATGATCTTTCTTACCACAGTTGTTAAGTGAATCACTACAACTGTTAAATTAGTAACCCGGTTATTAAGTAAATCTGGTGTCCCCATTGACTTTGCTTATCAGAAGGTTTCAAAAAGTGATCACATGACCACAGGACACTGCATATCATCATAAATATGAACCAGTTACCAAGCATTTGAATTTTGATCATGTGACCATGGGTCCTAAATGATTGGGGTGGGGAAACTCTCATAAGTCACTTTTTTCAGTGCTGTTGTAACTTTTAATGGCCACTAAACAAATGTTTGTAAGTGGAGGACTACCTGTATTACTGAGACTGAAATGGTCTCCTTTCCAGATATTTTTATCAGCAGTCTGAAGTAAGGAAGAGAAATCACAGAAAGGATTGTCTGTACTGGTTGATGGATTTGTGTAAAATCTGTGAGGTACACCTGATTCTTTCAGTCTGTGTGACCTTCCATCTTTCATTTATGTTAGAGATAAGTGTTTTGATGAGAGTGAAGAAAAAAACATAAGATGAATCATTGCAACAATAATGTTTTTGCCGTGACTGTTTTGAAGGAAGAAAAGATAGGGTATTTAGCTTGCTGTAGAAGCATTAAATACATTTAAATGATTTAGGTCTCTCTGACACAAGTGAGTATATGATTGGCAGATGTTAATTTATCCTTACATTTTAATTTATTTATCAGTCTTGTATGCTGCTGCAGCTGCAAGTACCAGAGTCTCAGTGGCTAACCAAGTATAAAAATACATGCAGATTTTAAAAATGCCACTTTGTCAGTAGTCATGAAGTATAGTGAGTACTATAAATGGCCCCTTTGGCCATTTTTTCCTATTTTTTAAAATTTTTTATTCTACTGACTAGGTAAGTCCCGTTAAAGATTAATGTATGCTGATGAAATTCTGATGTTGGTGATGTTGAGAGGAAGTATGACATCCGTATAGAAACAGAATACCACAAATGCAGTAATAATAAAATGCTCAAATATGTTCAGTCCATTATATTTAATACATATGTTTAACGTGAAGGACAAAACATTAGTTTCAGGAAGGTAAGTTAAATCACAGATTTAGTTGCATGGATAAATCTGTCTTGGACCGTGTTCTGAAAATAGTCTGTTGATGTGGAATAAAAGAAAGGCAGGAGCATTCTGCCTCCCAACAAATTAGCTGAAGGACAAGAGGCATAGTAATCCATGTACCAGAAATAAGTCATCTTCGAATAGAATAGAATTCTTTATTGGCCAAGTATGATTGGACATGCAAGGAATTTGTCTTTGGTGCATATGCTCTCAGCGTATATAAAAGGACAAGATACGCTCGTCAAGAATCATAAGGTACAACACTTAATGATAGTCATAGAGAACAAATAAGCAATCAGGAAACAATATCAAGGATACAAGCAACAAAGTTACAGTCATGCAGTCATAATGGGAGGAGATGGGTGATAGGAACGGTGAGAAGACTAATTGTAATAGTAATGCAGCCTTATTGAATAGTTTGACTGTGTTAAGGGAATTATTTGTTTAGCAGAGTGATGGTGTTCGGGGAAAAACAGTTCTTGTGTCTAGTTGTCTTGGTGTGCAGTGTCCTATAGCATCTGCTATATAACACTACTGTCATCAGTATCTAGGAACTCAGAAAATGCCATGACTGCTATTTATTCTCAGTAGAGATCGTTTAATAGAAATCAGTCCTCTGTTTTATTACTGTTATTATCTCAGACTTTCACAGTAGTTACTGTGAGGTTGAATGACTGCATAGATATGCAGGCTCTGGTCCATTTTCAACTGGGTCACTTTGTCTAGCCATACTTTCAGTCCAATCTACTTCACAGGGTGGGTTATTAGGAAGAGGGAGTTTGTGTCCTGATGCTCCTGAATGAAAAGCAGGTTAAATAATATGACACACATAATGACAAATTCTGCCTTTACTTTCCACATCTGGTGAAAGAATGTCAGTTGTCAGATTTCTGTTACAATACGTATTCTCACAAAGTCCCCTTCCTCTGTTTTACTCCTGAGGAGACCTTTATATTACCAGACTCAATGCCTTCAGGATATTAGGGAAGTTGTCCAATGAGCCTAATGATGTTGCCTTTATATAAGGCCTAGCTGTATATTTTTCTATGCTAGTATGAAAATTTAGATAAATTGCCATGCCAAAATTCTCAAGAAATTATATATGCAGTCAAAGCCAAATGATGTAATAAAATGGTTCTGGATGCATCTTTTAAGCAGATTAGTAAATGAACTGCTGTATTGTGTTTCTAGTAGCCATTCAACTTGAGATACATTCCTACTATACAGAGCAGCTTTTCAGACATTTAAGAACCTAAATTTTGACCTGGATTGTAACACCATGTTATTTTATCTGCTACTTTTAGTTTTCTTCTAAAAAGCAATATGTAAAAAGATCTGCAGTTTGACAGAAATAAGTCTCCAGCTTCATAATATCACCCACATTCAATTTTGCAGAATACAAGTTCAGATTGTGCTGGGAACAGCCACTATTTACATGTTGAATATATTCATCAGGCAGACCAATTTCTAGTCTCTATAAATATCATTGGGATAGTCTCCAAGAATTTCCTGATTTGTTTGTGTTCATAGCAGTTTGGTTTTTAAAGCACAAACTGAAATGTAGAATGATTTGAGACATTTTAGGTTTTCTTCCCCCTTCTGGTTAGTTAAATCAGATGCATTATTCAAAATCTCAATTCTTTTGTTATGTGCTGGAGAAGTGTTCCCCAACCTGGTGCCCTCCATAATTCTTTGGCTACTAATAAGGTTCAAATAAGATGGAACTCCTTAGAGTTGAAGTGTGAAACATCTGGAAGACAGTAGACCCCAAAATAGGCCATATAAAAGATAAGCCAGCATTGCTGTTCAACACAATTATTTTTGGTCTTGCCTCCCTTAAGGAACGATCTCCTTTATTGTAGTTTCAGTTGTAAACTGAAGATTGTGATCCTATTTCTATTTGAATCAAGATACAAACAGATAACTAGGTGGCTCAGTGGCTAAGACACTGAGCTTTTTGATCAGAAAGGTCGGCAGTTCAGCAGTTCTCCATAGTGTATCGATGGGAGGTGCCAGGATGGGTTATTCTAGACTCTAGCTCTATGGACTGAGTTGAATTTTCTGAGGTTCCGCCTCCCTGGTGATGTTCCTCAGTTTTTTCAACTCAGTCTCAGTTTATGGATGCTTTTTTGTTTCGCTCCAGAGCTTGTGAGCTGAGCCTTAGAAAACCCCCTGGACTTCTGTCAGGTTATTTTGACTTTTTACTTGTAGTTTTTGTGTTGGACTATGTTTCTTTGCAGCTGGGGAGGGCTCTCAGTAGCTATGGATTTGAGCCGGGGGGGTGGCCCATATCGGCGCCTCCCACCCCCCAAGGTCCCTTCCAAGTCTGTTACTGTTTTTTTTTTATTGATACAAAACTAAAGTGGTTTATTCAATAATATACAGTAGATGCCAATCTGGCACAACATTTTGCATTAGTTCTAAATCCTGAACACTTCACAAATGGTTCCTCCCATATCAAGTGATTCCCCCACCCCCCATCATCCCCACCGTCATCATAGCTGAGCTAAGCTGCCAGGGAGCTTCTATCCAGTGGCCCCTTCTTATTCTTACCCAACTAGAGCCTGGCTTGTCATTGCCCCTCCTCTCTTCCCTGGATGAGAGGCAGCTGGGCTGACACTGACAAAGGAGGGTCTATGGAGTCCTAAGCAATGGGCAAGCAAGACAAGCCATGATTTTAGTTTTGGATTTTTATTGTCAGCTTTCTTTGCTCAATTTTAGATCATGTTTCATTAAAACTTAGATTTTCCACAAATTGGCATTTCTGCAAGAGATAGGAAAATAAGCTACTTTGGCAAAGAAGATCTAGTCAGCAAAATTACTGTTGTTGCCCAAACACATGTGCAGGGATGGGAAACAAACTGTAGTGCACATGGCTGGGCCACAAATTTACATCTCTGACTTTTTGCTTATTTTTCTCCCTTAGCTGCTCTTCTTTTTTTTTCTTTTTTTTTTATTGAAAAAGTTTTTCAAATACAAATTCCCCCCCCTTTTTTTCCCCTCCTCCCTAACCCCCCCTCACTCTCCCCTCCCCCTGTGGCTTCTTCAAAATAAAACCCAAATTCATAACAGATTATATAATACTTTACCATCCCCTTACTCCATCCCCCATATGCTGACCCTTTCTTTCTAATAATATTATTATATCCCCCTTATACTATACATTTCAAAATAACATTCTACTATGACATTATATAATAACTCCTAATTTAGCATAATAATATTATATCCCCCAGTTTAGCAATTTCTACTCATTATCTACCCTTTTTCTCCTCCCCATACATATATCTCTTAAATCAAATATTTTTTGTATATTAATATGACATTTCAAAGCAACCTTCCATTATAAAACTATATAATAAATCCTAATTTAACATTTATTCAACTCATAGTCTGCCCATTTCCTCCACCCCCATAGATATATCTCTTAACTCAAATCTTTTACATATATTCATATCTAAACATAATATCCCTTTTCTTCAACTAAACAATCAATAAGCTAACCTATCTCCACCCACTTTCCTACAGGACAGGACTACCATACATAATAATTCTTAATATCTTTATTCTTCTGCCCACACCACTAAGAAGTATTCCCTTATGTAAATAAAATCCTCAAATGACTTTAAGCTTGTAATCCATATGATATCTTCTGTAGTGTCTTTCAGCTGGATTGTTAACTCCATCACCCATATTAGGGTAACATCACATCCTAATTCCAACAGTATGTTCGGTATCTTCAATTACCATCTGCCCCCATCAACAATAGATGTCTTCATATATAAAAAATAACCACCCGAGTGACTTTATATTTGTATTCCATATAGTGTCTATAGTAGTGTCTTTCATCTAGATTATTAATTCCAACCACCGTAATAGGGTAACAACCAGATCTTCTGCATGCTCCGCTCTCATAACTCTCTTGCCTTGTAGCTTAGCATAAACGTAATACATTTATCAAAGAATCCAAAATAGATAATTCCAATCCATTCAGTTTAAGGCCCTTTTCACATCCCAAAAGTACAGCACTGCAGAGGTCTGTCACTCTCCTCAGGATAATATAAATCAATACTTTGCCTCAGCTATCTTTTCATATATTCAATCATCTCTTAGATAACTGGCATTACACTGTTGTTTAGTTTAAAAGTTTTTGTTTTTGTAAGACCTGCTTTTTCTTTTCTTGACTTTTTGTGGGTTAGATCTCCATCCTGATTTCCTTTCTATAAGTTGTGTATCAACTATTTGGTTTTCATGCTGATCTATAACTTGATCTTGTTGGTTTTGCTTTTGTGGCTTAAATCTCCATTCTGGTTTCTTTTCTATGAGTTGTATGTCAACTGATTGATTTCTATGCTGGTCTGTAACTTGATAAATCATCACATTAGAATCCAAAGCCGCCTCTCTTGAATTTATAAATAGTCCAGCTGAGACCTCTGAAGGAGAATCCAGAAACGGCTCATCTACAAAGACCTCTGTAACTTCTTGTTTTTCCATTACTTCCATCTCCTTCTGCTTATCCTGAATTTCTATCTCTTGTTGATTTTGCTTTTCTTTATTCCACTCATGTATTATACATGAAGATGTTGAACCCATTTTAAGAACCTTATAGTAAAATTCTTCCGCTTTTTCAACAGTATTTAGTTGGTATCTTTCTCCTTGATATCTCAATATTATGCCAACTGGGACATCCCACCTGAATGAGATGTTTTGTTTCTTTAGCTCAGTCACCAAAAATCCAAATTTCTTTCTGTCTTTTAATATCTTGGGCGGCAACTCTTTATATATCCAGATCTTTCTTCCATACAATTGTAGAGTAGAATTAAAAGATTTTTGCACAATATCATTTTTTATTTCTTTATCTGTAAAATAAATCACCACATCTCTAGGCAATTGCCTTTGCTTTGCAATCCAAGAATTTACTCTATAGGCCTTGTCAATCTTACAAGATACCTCCTCTGGATGAACCTTTAAAATCCCGGCCAGAACTTCAGCAGATATTTTTCTTAAATCATCTCTATTATTTTCCTGTAACCCTCTCATTCTAACCACAAATTCTGTGAGCCTGTATTGCATCATTGTAACTTCTTTTTCAATCCCTTGCTTTATATTTTCTGCATTGTAAATCTCGTGATCAGCTTCCCTTTTAGACTTTACCTCAGAGCTATTGTCTTGAATATTTATCAAATCATTTTCCATTCTTTGTATTTTATTGTCCAAATTATAAATCTTATCATCAACTTCCTCCATTTTAGACTCTAATAACTTGATATTTGTATCCATCTTTATAACTATTTCTGAAAAAAGCATTAGTCACTGTTACAATATTTCGTTGTAAATTATCATACTTTAGTTGTATCAGTTCTTTAATTTCCTGCCTAAATTTTTCAAAATTCTGGTTCACAATCTCGTCATGTCTTGCCATTTCCTTCAAAACAAATCCTTTTAAATTAAAACCATTCTTCTGAGTCTGTAAACTCGAAACTTGTTCACATAATTGTAAATGGGGGAACCCCCCCCCCCCCCGCTGCTTGTTTGTCTGGCTTTGTTAATTTTAACGCCATCCTGCCACACAGACAAACTCCTTTTAAAGAAAGAGGACTTCTCTCCAAACAAGATCAATATCAAATCTCCAAGAAAAAAGAAACTTAGAATAGAAATTTTTCTTCTCTATTCTAGCCAGCACTGTTTATTCCGCTACTTTGTAGCTTTGTTCCTTATTACGGAAGGACTTTCACTTTCGGCTTTCTTCTCAAGCCTCAGTGGTCGCCATTTTAAACTTTTTTTTTCCTTCACTTGAAAACGCTTATAAAATCGTTAAAAATACTTGCGATTTAGGGTCCCAAGTCCAAATCTCATCCTCTTTAATTAAACAATCTGTTGTTTTTCGTTGAAAGGTTTGGTCTCGTCGCCTGGCTCTGCAAAAGGCCTCCCGAAGCCCGGAGCAGCGGCGAAGGAAATAGGGAGCCTCATCCTGCTTCGTCCCCAAGAGTAAAAGAAAAACTCTGGGGACTTCGCAGAGGGCTCTACCTGCCCTCGCCTGCTCTATCTCACATTTCCTTATGGAAATGGAGTTTTTCGAGCCGCCTTTCAGTTGTAAAGGCGGCTCTTTACGGGCGACGGGGCTGGCGGTCCCAAGGGACCATCTGACAGCGACAGAAGTCCCCTTAGCTCCAAGTCTGTTACTGTTAAATGGTTAAATGAACTTGCATTGTGACTACAGTACATGTGGGCATTCTGAATCAAGCCTTCTTCCCCACAATGAGGGCCTCTTCTTAGCTGGAAAAATATCTGAAAAACGTCATTAGTACACCAAATTTGAACATGGGGAACAGCCAAGATATAGTTCCTACACTGTGAATATAAGGTGGAATAATTTAAGACATTATGCTTGGCTTTTTATATCACAACAACCCATATCCAAGCTTTAATCCAGTCACAAGATGATGTAGAATAAGCACCATAGGTATAGCAACCACATGGGAACAGCTAAGATGATACTCTAAGAAGAGTTTTGTTTGTTTTCTTTTGTTAAGAGTATATAGATCTATCAGACAATTAAATATTATTAATGATACATTTATATTGTATTTCTACAAGCAATACGATAAAAATCCTATAAGATGAAATAATGTCCAGTACAATTGGAAATAAACTCTATGAAAACTTATCATGACACCAAAGATGATCAAAACATGGTAAAGACCTCTTGATCTTTTTTTGGGTCTCACATACAATAAATCAAAGATACTATATTATCTTCTGTTTATTTAATTTATATATTGCATCTCACATGTGTGTCTCTGAGTGGCTTACAAAATAAAAAAATTAAACAGTAAAAAACAATAGTAAGAAAAATAAATAAAAAACAAATTAAGGCAATTAAAAACAAATGTAAAATATGGGAGAGTACCAATCAACAGCTTATATAATCATTTCATCTGTTCCATACCTCCATGGGATTGCCATACAGATACAGAGCCACTATAGAAAGCTAATGCTCTATTAACAGTTTTTAATTCAAGACAACTCTCATAATCTACATCAGTGAAGTCCAAAGGACACAACTGATTTGGATTTGCAGGGCAAATATGGTCTGATGTTACTGAGGAGTATCAGAGTGAAAAAGTTTTATTAGCTCAAAAGTGATAATAGGACCTAAAGAGGTTCTTAGAAATCTCCAAAACAAAATCTGAAAGTATTTTATGAAAAGAAAATAATAAAGCGTACAGAAGTTATTTTAAAGACTGGGGTGGAAGTCAACTATTTCCACATACATGTTTGCACACATACAAATATATATTGCACTCCACACTGGTTCATACTAAGCTTGAGGTAGTAATTGTAAATATATGCTGAAGGCAGAAACTACTGTATACATAAGAAATCTTCAAAGAACTATGACAAATACTGGGATAAATCTATTCCTCATTTAGCAACTATGTCATTGAGCAAACTTTTACAAAGGTTAAAAAAAAAACATTTTCAGACCAATGTGCATTTACAACCAAATTTTGTGCACTTTGCAACACAAGGTTTCAGTGTGAAACTAATTAAGATCCAATCACTTTCAGGCAGCAGCACAGCCTGATGTAAGGTTCTAATGAACTAATTAAGGTTGCAGAGCTGAGCTTGTTAACTTGTGGTTAACATTTTTTAGGGAAAGGCTGCACTGAAGAGAAATGCAGCTCAGCAAGAAATAGTTTGCTTAAGCAATCTCTGTCCTGTGCAGAGGGAGAGGACTGATCAGGTGCAGGACTCTGTCCAAAAGAACTTTATCTAAATGACAGGGCAGCAACCATGATCTTCCCAGCCTGTCCCTTGAAAGCCACATGTTCATTTAGGAACCATTTAGTTCCTTGTTTAAAGGAGAGGGTGTAATGCATATGATCTTAGCTTAGAGCAGGGGTGCCAAACTTGCATCGTCACGTTGTCGTCACGTGATGTGGCTTTTTTTCCCTTCGCTAAAACGGGGGTGGGGGTAACCAGCATGTGACACATTCAACCCGCAGGCCACGAGTTTGACACCCCTGACTTAGGGGGAACATTGAAGTGTTGCATAAATTCTAAAAATCATTAGTATTTCCAGGTCAAGAAGCAGAATTATATTAGCATTACAGTTATTGTATCCAAACTGGGAAAAAAACCAAGTGCCTGCCAGATTGTAACGAGGAGTCATATCTGTTTGCTGTCACCTAGCGGTAGCCCAGATTTTTATAACTTAGATATAGCAATTCTATCATTGGCAAAGTAATCAAAAACAGAAAATGTGATAATAGCAGTGAAACCACAGCAACCATGTATGCTTTCTGGAATTAAACATGGTGTAATTACCCAAAATAGAATCCAGATAACGGAAATTTTAATTGGAGATTTTCATTTGCTGGGCTACAGCAACAACAACAAAATCCAGATTGGATATTAAAACAAATTTATGTAAATAAATTAATGGATGGAGTCACATTTAAAATATAGTACAGTTCTGATTATTTCATTCTTAAGTATAAATGTCAGTGATAATAGCCAATAACTACAGGTAACCTTTTGTTTAGCTACCACAGTTGGGACCAGCACACATGTGAAGATCATAAATGTGAGGCTTAGTTGCAAAGTTACTTTTTCTTCGCAATCTTTGTATAAAGTTGCAGATTGATTGCAGTCACTGTACAGGGCACTCATTAAATAAGAACTGCCTGTACTGTAAATAGATTTTAAATGAAGCTTACACATAGGTGTAGTATTCAACGCTTCTGTAGAAACACTAAGATGTAACTTCTGTACACAAAGCATGGATATCACCATTAAGTTATTCCGTTCTTCTCAATATCCTGCCTTTAAAGGTGGTTGGATGAAGAGAGAATCTGTGGTTCTGAGGTTTTTTTTTAAAGTTATAAAAAACTTCAATGAAAAATCTTGACTGTGTTCGTTAATAGTATGCAAAACTGGGAAAACGATGCTTAGAGAAATTAATCAATGCAGACTGAATACTGGAAAAGAAGAAATGTAATAAAAAAGAAAGCTCTTTGACTTGTTCTTTCTTGCCTTTCTGCATCCCTCATTAAAATCATCATTATCTTCCACAGCCTTTCTCCAAAAGCTCTCCATTTGCAACACCTCACTGACTCTTTCAAATATGTTCATATTTACGCTAAATCAGAGTTTAAAAACCAAGTGTAATCTCTAGCTATTTTTCTTCTGTTCTTTCACTGTGTCCCCAGTCATGTAATGTCATACTTGGATCAGTAATTTTCAAAAGTTGCACGTCTTTTGAGTCTCTTGTATTTCTAGGAGTTTTTAAAATATCAGTATAAAACAGGATTAGGGGTCAAGAACAAACCAAAAAAAAGCCTATCTCCTAGCATTTGTGGCTTTGTACTGGGGTGGCGAAGGGAGTATGTCATACCAGTTTATATCATTTTACTCTGTGGGAAGGGAACGTCTGTCAATTCAACCACCCACTCCTTTTTGATTTTTTTTTCCTTTCAAGAGTGCTTCAAACTGCTGCTTTTTAGTAAGTGAAACAGCTTGGAGCTATGTTGCCTCTGTGTGTGAGATACTGTGGAACAGCACCAAACAACTGGGCAGTTTTTAGGCTAGAGTTAGTTGCTAAGTAGCTGGAACAACCCAGCACTTATGTGTAAATTGGAAAAGAAAAGGCAAATGGATTTGGGTGAAAATGTCAGGGCTGCTATGAAAAATGTCAGGCTGCTGCAAAAAAAAGAGTTTACACTTTTTCTGTTGGCATAATTTTATTTATTTATTTATTTATTTATTTATTTATTTATTTATTTATTTATTGTATTTATATGCCGCCCTTCTCCCATAGGACTCAGGGCGGCTCACAAGATAAAACAACACGACAATAAAATGATAAAACTCCCAGCAGATCAGGGAATTTGCTGAAAAAGCCATGTCTTCAGGTCGCCGCGGAAAGTGCAGAGGTCGGGGGCCGTCCGGAGTCCAATGGGTAACTCATTCCAGAGGGTCGGTGCGACCACAGAGAATGCCCTCATCCTGGGCGCCACCGGCCGACATTGTCTGGCCGATGGCACCCGGAGGAGGGCAATCCTATGTGAGCGCACTGGGCGGTGGGAGGCCGATAGGTGGTGGTCCTGCAAGTATCCCAGGCCCATGCTATGAAAGGCTTTATAGGTAAGCACCAGCACCTTGAAGCGGATCTGAAGGACCACCGGCAACCAGTGAAGCTCGCGCAGGAGTGGTGTTACACGGGAGTAACAGGAAGCTCCCATAACAACCTGCGCGGCCGCATTCTGGACCAGCTGGAGCCTCCAGGTGCACCCCAAGGGCAGCCCTATGTAGAGGGCATTGCAGTAACGAAGGGCATCCCTGTCTAGGAAAGGGTGCAACTGGCACACCAGGCGAACCTGTGCAAAAGCCCCCTTTGTCACGGCCGTCAGATGGTCCACCAAGGACAGCCGTGAGTCAAGAAGGACGCCAAGATTGCAAACCATTTCAGAGGGAGTAAGTAACTCCCCTCCCATCCAAAGTGATGGGGACACTAGATCATGAGAAGCCGGTATCCACAGCCACTCAGTCTTGGAGGGGTTGAGTCTGAGCCTGTTCCTACCCATCCAGACCCGCACCGCCTCCAGGAAAGGGCATCCCTTTCTTTCTTTCTCCCTTGCCCCTTCCCTGACCGCGTGTATGCAAAATAAAATCTGTCTAAACAAGGGGTGTCAAACTTGCAGCCCGTGGGCCAGATGTGTCGCACACTGGCCACACCCACCCCTATTTTAACAAAGGGGGGAAAGCCGCGATATGTCACGTGACAACAACGTGAGTTTGACACCCCTGTTCTAAACTAAATGTCTTCCCTTCCTCATCAGTTCTGGGAGTTAAAGTCAATAAGTCATAAAAGGGCCATAGTTCCCCACCCCTGATCTAGAGAGTTAGATTCCCTTCTGCCATTTACCAGTGGGCACTCGTCTTTTGGCCATTCGTAGTAGTCTGTGTACTGTGAATTGCTTGGACATAGTTCTTTGTCAGACATTGACATACATTTGAAATAAGATTAAAAATTAAGTTTCAAATCTGAACTCAAAGGAGAAGGGCATTTATTTTCAATCTAATCAAATGTGAAAGGGTATGCGACTATTAAAATGTATCCTCTTTAAAAATATTTCTTCCAAAATGGCAGAAAAGGTGTTTATCAGAAGTTGATTATTTGCTGGCTAAAATGTCTGACATGTCATTTTACTCCCAACAGGTTGAAAATTATCGTTCAGACCCCCTGGTCTATCATGGCGGCATGAAAGTCTCCTTTGTCATTCAGCTACTGAATGCTATTGCCAAAATCGAACGCTCTCTCCCTAAACTGTTTCTCCCCGTCTTGGTGTTCCATGGTTCACCGGACAAACTCTGCGACATCAGAGGGTCTTACTTGTTGATGGATACGGCCCCAAGTCAGGATAAAACATTCAAGGTTAATTTATTTAATTTTTGCAGGATCAAACAAGTATTGTTTCTAAAGTTGTGTTCTGTTCAATGATTCAGATGTATTGTCTAAGCAGATATTTTACAAAATATTACCTAGGCATGATTTAGTTTTTCAGGTACTGAGAAGGCTCGGATGAAATAAATTTTGGGATGATATTCAAGTAAAACTTTCAATTTCTTCCATTCACCATAATTCAAAGCCCATTTACTAACTAAGAGATTGATTAATCCCATTGCTTTTAGCAGGATTTAAACATGAAATACATTTACTCAAAAATAGCAAGTACAATGGCTGTTTATAAA
Organism: Arizona elegans; assembly: GCA_022577455.1. NCBI lineage: Eukaryota > Metazoa > Chordata > Lepidosauria > Squamata > Colubridae > Arizona > Arizona elegans. The sequence continues at coordinate 116,610,045 of JAKOOJ010000003.1, forward strand.
AATCTCACTTCTATAAAAATGCCCAGAAGAATACATAAAAAAAGCAAGTTGCATTTCAGGAGATAAAATGAATCAGTTTTCGTTAGCACATAATTTTTAAATCAGAAATAGATATAAGAATCCTCCAAAACTGCACATGGAAATAGCATTGAACAACAGCATCAAAAAAGGATTATTTAAAATGCATGATCCATCCCCTTGGCTATTTCAAATTTGTGTATTGCCAATAGACAAATACCGTATTTTTCAGAGTATAAGACGTACCTTTTTCCCCAAAAAAAGAGGGTGAAAATCTGGGTGCATCTTATACTCCGAATGTAGCCCTGCCCAGCTTCGCAAACAGAGGTTTCCAAGGCTGAAAAAAGCATCAGAAACGAAGCTTCAGAAAAGAAGCCCCCAAACAGAGCTTCAGAGGCTTTTTTTCTGAAGCTCTGTTTCGGAGGCTTTCAGAGGCAGGAAAAAAAGTTCTTTCTGAAACAGAGTTTCAGAAGTTTCAGAGGCAAACAAAAAAGCAAGGCACAGAGCTCACAACCAAGGAACCTGTTGCTAAAATTCACCGCTGGGAACAGCTGGGGTATTCTGGGAAGCCGATCCACCTGCCAATCAGCTTTTTTCTTATTTTCCTCCCCAAAAACTAAGATGCGTCTTATACTCTGGTGCGTCTTATACTCCAAAAAATACGGTAACCGATTGTCTAAAATGGTATAAATTTTCCTACTTGAGCAGGGAGTTGAACTAGAAGAACTCCAAAGTCCCTTCCAACTCCCTTGTTCTCTTCTCTGTTAAAAGACTGTTAAATCCAGTCTCTACTGCAGCAACTGGACACATTGAAAACATCACAGTGAATATATTTAGGAATTTTCCGTAGGATTTCTCTTGTGTATACTGTAAATTCTGAAACGTGATTAGAAGTTCCTCATGCCATCCTTTACTATTTATAAGAAGTATTTATAGATTTGAGTTGGTGGAACAATGTACATTTTAAAGACAGTATTACTTGACAGTAGACGTTTATGGATGAGATGACTGAATTCTAACATAACAGGTGACATGTAAATTAAAAAATGGTGCATTCTTTACTTAATATTAGAGATTAGCAAAAGATAGTTTCTACTTGAAATTTGCGAAGAAAAAGAGATTATATAAGAAGACAGGGTGATGAGTGTAACTAAGTATATAAAAAATATTAAATGTATTGTGTAGATAAGGAACAGATTAGGTTATTTTTCATAGAGTCACTGGGCATAGAGGGTTATTGTGAGTATACTGAGTAAATGGGCATTCAGACAGGAAATTCCAAATCAGAAGAGAAAATAATGGAGGTATTAGGAAAAAAACCATATTGTGGCTGGAAATAAATAAAGGCACAGGACTAAAACAGATGGAAGGAATGAAAAAGTGTTGTAGATGTAACATTTTAAAAGTTGATTATCTTTTTCTTGGTGTCATACATAAGAGGAAGAATATACAGAGCAGGCAAAATAGGGCATGAAATACTTAGTGGTATTTCAATGAATAAAAATATTTCAATAACACTTTATTAATCAGATATTTGAGATGTTTACCAGCAAATGTCTTCTAGCAAATGAGCAGGATTTTCTAAGCTGTTACTAAAGTTTTATAAATATAAACATAAATATGTATGAAAGGAGCAATCTTCAGTGAAATTCTTGCATCTATGCCCCAATGTGTTTAACTCATGGACACTAAAAGTATTGGAATGGAGAAAGTGTCTCTGTTAGTGCTGCTTAGCAGTGTTATACAACACATCTGAGCACTAAGGGAAAGTATGTGATTAAAATATTCTAAGGTACTAACCACCTTCCTAATAAGCAAAAATTTACAAATACAAAACTCAAGATTGCTCCCTAATTAAAGATAATACTTCAAAAATTGGGTTAATTAAATAGCTATAGGACAAGATGTGGCCAGATTTGCGAATTAAAATGGCACAAAAGGCATATATTAGAAGAATGGTCTGTCAGAAGTAATTTGCAATGTGCCCTCAACTTCCTTTCTTGCATTCTGCAGGTATATGACGAAGCCTTCCATGCTCTCCACAAAGAGCTTCCTGATGTGACTACTTCTGTTTTTAAAGAAATAGAAACATGGATTGGCCAGAGAGCAACTGAGGAAGCCCACCAATCTAAGCAAAAGCCACTCTGAAACCCTGTGTCTGGTGGTTGGGGTATACTGGGAAGGGAAGTTCTTTTTCTTTTAACAGCCTCTCTTTGAGGGGAAAGGTCTTATAGGGGCTCCTGAATTAACTTATTTTTTTACAAGAAATTGCTGTGTAACCCGGCGTGGGATGGGAGGAGAATGCCATGCTCCATTTAAAGCCCTTACTCTACAGAGGAAAGAGCTAGCAAAGACATTAGTATGGACTTCCCAGCTGGGAGTGCCATTGTATTAAAGGACTTTGTCCAGTCTTTCACCAAACCTAGTTTTCGGTTTTCCCAAGGAGTTCCTGAGGTGCTGAGGTAATTTTTTTATATTGCAATAATTTTTGGAATGTTTCAAAGTTTGGCATCTTCCACAGCATTCTATTTTTACTCTTGCCAGATTTTAATTCTTCCCTCCTGTTCTTTGAAAATTTTCAAGCCTTCTAATAGGACCAAGTCTATGACAGACAGAGATAGGACTAGGAGGCTGAGGAATTCCGAACATGTCACAACATTCTAATATGTATTCCAGTTAATCTGGCCAAAGAATTTCTCCCCATACAAACCCCAATAGCCCTAGAAAGAAGAGACCATTTGATAATAGAAACAGCACAGTTTTGCACTTTGAAAGGGTGTAGTTTGTACTCAGACCATTAACATTTAGCCCCAGAGTTGATACCATGGAGAAATGAGAGTTTGTAAAATAATGTATCTAGAAGACTTAAAAGCATTGAAAATATGCTGCTGCTTCCAGAAGCCAAATCATTTTTCAGTGCAAGAAATGTAAATACTCGGGCTGCTTTTTTGTTACCTGTGCTACAGATAACTTAAAAGTATAAAACTGAAAGTTATATTTAAGAGAGAAATAATAAAAAAATAATATATAAAGTTTCTGTAGGTTCTCAAGATATCTTGAGGAGTGAAGGAGTACAATATGGAATAGATGCCAAGGCTGCCATTCCTTTGCCTAATAGCTTTTATGCCTGAGAACTGCCTTGTTATATATAGAAGGCCATTCATTGCCACTTGAAGGTTAGGAAATAATTCCTTTCTCAAATTCCTGCTCCTACTCTGACTTAGAAGTTGGCGAGCCATTAGTGACTCTTGGAAGACAAGGAAACCAAAGAGAAGGAAGAAAGAGTGGGCCTAACATAACTGTGCTGCAAGAATCCAAATAGATACAGATAACTCTCTACTGCCATCTAGAAGCTATTTGAACTTTTGCAGCAGGAAAACAGTAGGTAGGCTGAAAAAAGGGCTATTTCAGCAGCCACAGGCAAAATTGCAAATAGCACTTAATCAGCAGAGAAGGTTACTGCTGAAAATTGTTGTGGAAAGCCAATTATTATATAGGATATACAGTGAAAAGAGTAAGGTGTGCATGAAGGAATTTAATTAGGGCTTCTAGATCTTGGCAACCTTTAAAAGGCTGCAGAGAGAGAGAGAGAGTTTTCTGAATCTCTTTGCTTCCATCTACTGGTCATTTAGAGTTTTGCAACCTAGACATAAAGGTTCAGTGCACTTATGAATGGGACAAGGCAGCCGTGCACTCTCAATTTTATCTGATGTTGAGGTTTCAGCCTTAATTGTGACTAACTACTTAATTAGTGCATAACAGCAACACTAGAAAACATGAGGGAGCTGCCCATTGTAATCAAATATTTGCTATGCAGCAAGTAGCATTTTCATGAGTTCTTTTGGTGGAAGAAATTCTATATTATCTCTTGTAAAATAGTCTTTTCTTATCATCCATTTTTTAAAATTGTAATTCCCTACACGTTTATTGCATGAGAGGATTCAGTACAATTTACAGGCTACTTCTAAATCTGAATTTCCTGTGTGGAAAGCCTGATGCTCTACAGAACTAGCCAGCTATTTTTCCCCAAGAAGCAGTAATCCCATTTGCAACCATCAGGTATGTATTCTCATGATTTTGTTGCCTGCATTTGCTTTCTGTGTAGGAAAGATGTAATATTTGAAGTCTCCTTCAAATATTCCAATTGATGTGGCCAGTGTGAATTGGAAAGGAAAATATGGCCTAATGGATGCTAGGATACAACATTAGTAAAAACATGAGATTTCCATAGTTCTTAATTACCAAAATTAAGATGGATGAGATGAGAAGCTGAAGGAGAGAGAATGATTTACTTTCCAATATAACAAAGCTTTAATACCTGGTTATTTGGATGCAATTGTTACTCATCCTAGAAATCAAGTAAGTGGCTGATTCATAAGTGCAGATTCATTAATTAATTTGAACATAAGAGCTCGGTAGGTAGTAGAGGCTAATATCGCTAGTAAGTAACCCAAAGTCAGTGGGGGAAAAAATCTGCTTTCTAACCGGTGCTTCAATTTTTAATAAGATCTTTCTGAGGCAGTGCAAAAAAAATATTACACACAGTCCTGAAAATAAGGTGTCTTTCTGGAAACCAGCTCTCACACTAAAGACTATACCAGTGGTGCAGTTTCGCAATTCTTAGAATGTACTCTCTGGCTAATCTTCCAGTTTGGAAGTGGGAAAATCACACAGTATCATTATTAGAGGTTTTTAACTGAGCCCATGTAAAACAGAGTTGCGCAGATTAAAACAGTTTGAGATTCCACCTTGAAAAATAATTTTGTATTTTCATGGGCAGCTCCAAATCTATTTTTTAAGGATAGTAGTTGGGATGCAAAAATGCAAATGACTATTAGATGGCAGCAAAATAATAACAGCTTTTTGCTGTTGTATAGTGATCATTTTGCATTTCTGCAATCCAGATATATTTTAATAGGTTCTGTTCCTTCCTCTAGTAAAAATGCAAGTACTAGATGCTTAATAGGGCTTGCAGAGATCTGGAGTTGATGGGTAAAATTTGGAGCATGTGATGGTGTCATGCGCTGAATCACATTTTGCCTTTCACATATGGCTCTCTACACAGCCGTAATTCCAGATATAAGAATCTGCAAACAAAGCTTGGTAGGAATAACAGTTGCCTGCTTTGTGCCTCTGTGTGCAAATCATTAAGGTGCCTAAAGTGACAAGCCTAAATTAATTCTTGGTAGCATGGATTTTATGGATCATTCCATAGCACAAAAGAAAGATCCTGCCTACCACATATGTGAAGCTACTGTAACTTGAGAGGGATGTCCTTTTCCCATTCCGTGAGCAGGACTGAGGATGACCAAAAGTGTCTCTTCGGAGGGGGGGGGGGGTAGGCCTTAAAAAAGGGGGAGACTAGCTATACTATGGATGTACCAAGAAGTGTAAGATATGGAAACAAGGATTCAAGGCAATCATCAAATAAATTATTCCAAAGGTGTACAATTTAGTTTAAGTCTTAACATGTCCAAGTATATTGGATTTCAGCTATGGTGAAATATAACTAGACCAGGACTACTTGTTCTGGACCGCAAACATTTAAAAACGGAAACACCTATACATAAGGCAAGATATGACTTTACTGGTTCCTTCTTACAGTCAGAAGTTTGAAGATCAGTGCCTTTGAATAACTTTGTTGAGGGAGTATCTGCTGCAACTCCTGAATTCTGAAGCAATATAGAAAGAAGAATTAGAAATTATATTCAGCTTTCAGCAGACTTGTGTGGACTAGAGGGGTAGGTCTGAAATAAGAGTCTGAATCATAAGGAAAGTGGGAGTTACCTTTCAGTTATTTTAGAAGAGACATATTTGTTGGGGCAGTCGGAATACTGTCCATTGTCCCAGAGTCCCTAATCCTGTAGGCTTCTTCGGCTTTTCTCTCCCAAGAAGCTTGGGAAAGAGCAATTGATTTTTGCCAAGTTAGATCTTACCCCTACTGTATGTGAAATCTTACAGTTTTACTTTTTTTAAAAAAAAAAACTTAAATAATTACAATTTCTTAAGATTGAATGTAAAAGTGGCATTTGTTTGAAAATTAAGTTCAGGTTCTTATGTAAAACTGCAGCTTTTTCAGCTGAAGTTAAATTTACTAATTATAAGCTAGTTTAAATAAGGAATTGGAGAATTTGCTATGGAAAGGTGATAATAGACTTTTAACTTGGGGAGTGGCTGGTAGGTTGCCTCCCTAAATATTCCTTGCCACCCTTCTTGGCATATATTCAATAAGTTTTCTTTCTTTCTTTCTTTCCTCCCCCCTTCCCATCCTTTCAAGGCAGTTCTGAACAGAACCAGAGGTGGCTATGTTAAGACTTACACGGGACCAAAAGAAAAACATACTTTAAATCTGCTTTAAAGCAGCTGAAGCAATCTGATACTGTCCTGATTTAGAGCTGCACAATTTCTGTTCTACCAAATGGTAGTATAACCCATAAGTGCTTGACATATTTTATATTTCTACAGTCCTGTATATCTATAAGTCTCTTTGATGGACCTTTATACATAGAGACAGGTGAATTGAATTTGGATAGGTAGAGTATAAATTCTATAGGCTGAATCTACTGTAAAATCTACTTGCACTGGAAACAAAAGAGGTTAACAGAAGCAGCTAGAGAGCTGACAGAGTCTGAAGACAAGGTTAGAATTGTATCAGCTCCAAGTCACTGCTGATACATCAACAGTTTCCCCTTGAGAGCATAATTCCTCTGACAGCAATAGTTGCGTGTAACTAATGTATATCACTACTATATGCAACAAATGTGGCATGACAATTTACCTATTCATAACATGTCTGGAACCATGTTTTATAATGAGCCTGCTCTTTTTATATTAGTCACACTATCACTTTGATGACATGACCTTATCAAGATACTTATTTTTCCAAGTAATTTCTGATTACTGTTTCTTCTTGTTTTGTTTCTGTGCTCCAGTTTATTCAGTACTATACACTCATATATATACACACATTTGAAATACTTGTACTTAAAGCAAGGGTATGTATAACTTAGATACTTTTGAGGAAAAAATATATGAACATTAATAATAAAAGATAAGTTTTCTGAATATGGCTTATTTGATATTATTTCTATTCATTTAGTTACTGTCATTAGCATCCTTCAGTCTCAAAAGGACTATGGTATCGTGCTCTGGAAAGAGGTCCTAAAACAGCATCTAGTGTGACTAAAAAGGCCAATTTGAGAGTGGCAATCTCTTCCACACCGAGGGCAGATACATTCTGTCCCCTGCCCAGCCCCCAGATTTTACTGGTTCCGGGACTGCCTCTTTGCCTCAGCCTGCCATACAAGTGTCTCTTCGAATTGGAGAAGGCCATGCTGCATCTTTAGCCTCCAAGCTGAATCATTGGAGGTCAAGGTTTCCCAGTTGTTAATGTCCATTCCCAAGGCCTTTAGATCCCTCTTGCAAATATTCTTATATCACAGCTGTGGTCTCCCTATTACAGTATCAATTACAGTAGGAAGTTCAGAAATAAAGCTTTTTTTCACACAGAACAATAGCCATGCGTTGCACCAATCTATTTTTCATACATAAAACCCAAAGTCTGCACCAGGCATGCCTAGAACAGAATCCACAGCGATATATTTTTCCTTAATACCATGTTATGTACTTTGGCTTCCTAGCAAAACTGTTTTGAAAAGCAGGATGGAATAATAAGGAATTAACCTGGTCTGGAGAACTATAACTGTGTGTTTGAAAAGAAAGTCTATAAAAGTTGAACTTAATTTTCCATACAATATGGAACTTGTTATTTCTAAGGTTATCAGAAGTATCCCTAGTTTTTTTAAAACGTTGAATACATCTACAGTTCTTATTGACTCCATACTTTTCCCAGCATTCACACCATAGTGTGCTTGTTTATACAATTTTTATATTGTCCACAGATCGCTATAGATGCCATCTATTCTATTAACATGCATAATATAAAAAACACAGCAGCCAAGATCATAAAATAACCAGCAATAAAGCCAAAAGGCGAACCTTCACACACCTGAGGTCCAGGCACAAAGCCAAATTTTCGTAAGGCCAGTAGGGCTGGGAGTAACCTAATCTCGGAGGGAAGGATGATCCAAAGGATAGAGCCAGAGCAAAAACGAGTCTCCTGGGCCCCACAATGTGACATCCAGCAGGCAGCTCTCCTACTGGACCAGTTCCTGCCCGTGAAACTTTTTTATTCTTAAATACTTTTGGAATTGCTTGGGGAATTATTATTATTATCCACCTACATTCCAAGCAATTTGGAACGATACATGTAATGAATTTAATTACTGAATAATAAAAAGACACCAGCTATTGCAAGTCTGAGTTCCAAAAAGCTTGACAAAATGAGTCTCAATGAACCAAACTATGGCCCAGCTTTGTGCTTACTCTCATACATCATAATTATACAAATAAGAAAGGGAAACATGAAAAGGCAAGCACCTGCTTCAGTCCTTCCTTCCCAAATGCCAGATATGTGGTTTGTAGGTACAGATTTTCTTGGCACTGACCGTGTGACCTGAAAATAATGACAGCATTTCAGATACCCATTTCATCATTTATATGACAAAGTCTGAGAGAACAGGAGGGAAATAACTTGATATGTATACACACTGCCTCAGCAACTCTATAGAATAATTACCATCCTCTTTAAAAAAAAGCCATTTTACTCAACATTCCATGTTTTTTAAAGTTGATTGTGAGATACAAAAAAAAATATATTGAAAATCATCCAAAGTGATTTTGCCTGTTGGTCCAGAGGCAGATTAGTATAGGCGGATGCATCCCCTGATTCAGTGCAGAAAAAAAAATATTTTTCTAACTGAAATATACAGACGTGCAGTCTTACAATCACTGTGGGAAATCTATGCATAAATATTGAAAAATGCCAAATTCAACTCTGATCTGTTCCCACTAGAAACAAATGCAATTGCATAATAATCAAACAAATGCTAGCAGGAAGCATCTTTTGCCCTCTGTTCTTCCAGCTTGCTCATTGTTTTTCTTCCCCAACTGGGATAGTTTTTCTATCCAGAAATATTGTATAAGATGTGTTGAGACTGAAGCATGGAAGCCAGTACTGTATTTTAAGCAGCTTTAATCAAATGCAGTTTAACTATGTTAAAATAGTTTGTTTCATCCTTTGAGGTGACCACATGCTACTTTTATCTGGCATTTCTTGAATAGCAAAAAATATTTTGATGAAGAACTATAAAACCCGGCCTACCAACATTTATTATTTATTTATTTATTTATTTATTTATTTATTTATTTATTTATTCATTCATTCATTCATTCATTCATTCATTCATTCATTCATTCATTCAATTTGTATGCCGCCCCTCTCCAAAGACTCAGGGCGGCTCACAATGCATTTAAAATCATTTTAAAAAACATTTAAAAATTAAAAACATTAAAACTCATTCACACCATTCATGGCCGGATCTCGCCGGATTGCAAGAGCGAGATCAACAGCCCCAGGCCTGCTATAAAAAAAATTAGTTTTACTATGCATAATGCATCCAACTCCTTCAGCCATTCTTGATTTCCCCTTATTTTTTAGCTGATCTTATCAACAGCCTTACATTTTCATATACTATGTAAGAGATCATGATGCAGGCATTTTTCTCTAAGCTATATATCAATTATCCCTGAAGAAAATTTGCTGTACAAAATGACACGAAGTATTTCACATACTAATGCCTGATAGTTCACAGCAGTTTTTGGACACATTTTGAACATTTCTATTTAGAATGAGTCTGCAGCTCTAAGAAATCTGGCTTTAATTTACTTCACATGTTTGTTTCTGAGCATTCAGAGCAGCTTACAGAAAGTCGTCTCTATGCGCTTTCTGTCATTTCTGAGAGTCAAGGTGAGCTGAGAGTGATGCACCCAAAGGAACCTACTGAACTTGGGGCCAGGTATTACCAACTTCAGTTTCCTGGTCCAACACCTATACCCAAATGATGGCGAACCTATGGCATGCCTGCTCAAAGTGGCACACAAAGCCATGTCTGGGTTGTGGTCCGCCAGCAGTCTGCGGAGCTGGCAGCAGAGTCAGACAGTGAGGAGGCTGAGGAAGAACATGGGCCAGTCCTAGAGGCTGGGGAAGGCCGGATGAGGCTCTGCGTCAGAAGCAGAGATGGGGCCAGGGCCATCTGGGAGTGATGTGCAGACTCCGGAGCCTCCAGAGGCTGACAGCAGAGAGGCAGAGGAACAGGAGGAGCCTGTTCCTAGTGCACGCATGAGAAGAGCTGCCAGAAGGCAAGAGCAGCTAAAGCAAAAAGGACAACTCAGGAGTAGGGACAAGAAATGATTGGCCCCTCCCATAAGGCTTAAAAGACCAGCAACGGCTCTTGGGCTCTTTGTCTGCATTTATTTCTTGTTGGCGTCTTCTGCTTCTGAACTTTTGCCAAGAAAAGCCTTTGGCAGGTTGCCTAATTAGACCAAGGTTGGTGATAAGGCTGAAGAATTGTGCTCTGAAGACTTTGTTTTGAATTAGTTTGGACTACGCTGAGAATGAGTTAATTCTCAGCTGTTTTAATAAAGGCTGTTTGTTTTCAAACTGATTGCATCTGATAATACCTACTTGGGCTTCGTCCCAACAATGTCGCCCGGCATCCACGGCCTTGCCTGTTTGTCTTCCAGGTTTCTGGCACGCATGCACATGCAACAATCAGCTGTCCTTCGAGCATGCAGCAGTGCTGAAAATGGGTGCCAGCTGATCGTCGGGCGTGCATGTGTGCTAGAACCCGGAGGTTTGGCCTTTTCCAGAGTGCAGCCTTGAGCATGCACACGCGACATTTCTGTGCCAAAAAGGCTCGCCATCACCCCCCTATACCACTATAGTACATCTTGGTGTATAGTTTGCAGGACCACCAAACTCTATAGTTCCACGCTGTCCTATTATATGCCAATATGAACAATAAAAATGCAGCATTGTGGAATTATTTTAATGAAGGAAAATAGTCCCCATTTTCTTCATACCAATCTTCCTAGAATTTAGGTGTAGGTAAGAGGATGATGAATACATATACATATACATAGCATATATATGCCTGTTGGTGTGCAAGCAACTTTGCAGTGCCCCTCCCCCCCACCATCCTTCAGGGTCCAAAATTCTGCAGTTTTCAATCAACAGACAACAATCTCAGACTCAGTGCCTGATACAGGATGGCTCGTTCTGTCCTGCAGCAGCCATGATGCCTCAAAGTCAGATGAATAGGTGCATACATTGAATGAATGAATGAATGAATGAATGAATGGGTGAGTGGGTGGGTGGGTGGGTGGATGGATGGATGGATGGATGGAGCTGGGAAGCTGTCCTTTTCATCCCCACTTCTCTTGTACAGTATACATAAAAGCTCAAAACCAGCATTGGTGGCACCTTTAATTGTGAAGGGGGGCAATGAAAAGTACACAGGAGAAAAATGACAGGCTCTGTTTTTGCAGCTTCCCAGACTCTGGGAAGTCATTTGCATGGTAGAGAGAATTAAATAAGTAAGGGGAATTAACTTAAACCCAATCAAACTCAGGTCTTCTGAGGACTAAATCCAGCCTCTTCTTGACTAATAAAGAAAAACCACCAGATTCTCCAGCCTCTGGGCCCAATTCAGTAAATGGTACCAATGGGACTTGTATCTTCATTCAGCTGGATCAGGCCTACGCTTGATTTAGTCCAACAGTTTGTCCTCAGTCAGCAGCCAGATGGTCCTGGCAAGTTCCTAACATGCAGAGCAGGCTGGTAATGGGCCTTTCTCCTCTATATTCACTGCCCCCACAACCCGCCCCAGCAGCTGGTACTCAGGTGTCTGCTGCATCTAAAAAGAAAAATCCAGATTTTAGCCATCAAGATTAATGGACATTGATTGACCTTCCCTTATGTTTTTAAAACTACTTCAAGTAGCTAGCGTCATCGTATTTTGTGCTGATGAATTCCATAAATTAATTATGCATTACGGGAATATGTAATCTCCTTAGATTTTTTACAGACTTGCTATGGATCAAATTAATTAGGTGGCCTGAACTAGGAGGACGGCAAAGCCCACATTTTGTTCAAGGCAAAAATGGATAGTTACATTGGTTCCCATTTTTATCCAGACAAACCATATCTACTCTTAATATATTCATATTTCCCTAAACCTTTAATCTTATCTAGAACTTGGCAATCAAACACTTTTGTAGATTTCTGTATTACAGGCAGTGGGAAAAGATTGTTGGCTTCAGAAAATATTCTGAGGGAAGCCCTCTCTATAACTTAGAAAGTTTAGCCATAGGGCCTCTAACCCAACTAACATAAAGGGTCTCTCTTTGAGGAGGAAGGGTGGTTCGGAAATGTGAAAAATAAATAAACAAACATGTGCCTCCTTCTCTAATATTTCAGAGCACTTTTTCCTATGCCAAGCCCTGCTGACAAAGTGGTCACTGAGAACTAACAGCATGCAAGCATGTTTACAAAAATGCAGAGGTATTCCTTCGCAGAACCTAAAAGGAAATAAGTAGATCGCTATAATCCCATTTGAATATGTTAAGTGTCCTAAGGAAGGAAAATAATTGACTACAAAGCTGAGTGCATTGAACTCCTGCCAAGTGTAAAAGGAATTAATAGCCATAACTAAACATTTAGTACTTGCTAAGAGATCATTCCTAGTCAGCAGAAGAAAAATGCTTTTCAGCATTTCGCTTACAAAGCTTTTTAACCCTGAACTAATCCCGAGTCTTGTTCAAGTGCTAGTCCATAACAGTTGATAGCAGAACAAGTCTGACCTTATATTGGCCTTTGTGATACCCAAAGCAGTAGCTGCTAGATTAAGAGCGATTTCCTTAACATGTGAAGCTGTCTATACCCTTAAAAAGTCAAGAAGGTTTTGCTATGGCTGGGCTGCTGCTACTTGATTCTCTTCAAAATCAGTTTTCATCATCACGAAATAAGTGTGTTAATTGGCTCTCCTTGACCCACCACAGGCCAGCTCTCCCGATCAGTTTTAGCAATTTACAATGGAATATTTAATCTGCAAAAATTTGGATACAGAGCACTTCTCACAGGCTGCAGGACAGAATCAGCTACAATTGTTTTGGTACCTTGTTTTGGTACCTGCCTGTGGTTGATGGGCTCTCAGAGACTTTCTAAAACAACAGCAGCAGCCAACAGCATTATTAAGAGTGGTGGATCAGAACCCTGCCTGATTATGACACAGGTGAAAAGAGATATGAATGTCTGTGGTCTGTTTGTGAATACACACACACTTTCTCCAACAGACACTCTACTTCTAGAGTTCCTGACCTGTGTGTGTGCAATGGAACAAGGGATGCTCCATTCTGTTTCCCCATTTTACCACTGTTTTGACAAACAAATGTGGATTTAAAGAAGTCTTTCTGTATTTTCACATGTGTGTCTCTCTCACACACACGCACAACTGTTCACCTGTAATATTGCTGTCCCAGTTGACACCATCTGCCAGTGAGGATTTTTTTTAAAAAAAAAAATCTCACTGGTGCTTATTTGCCCTGAATGGCTCCAACACTGCCAATCACTATGATGCCCAGCATAAATTCCTGAGGAACAGCAGCTTGACTAATTTGAGAAAGAGATAAAGCCCATCTAGCCTAATGTTGGTTTCATAGTATATAGTGTGAGACCCCAGGGGATAGAACATGATCAGTTTTGGAGTGTTTGCCTACAGCTTATGTGAGGGATCTCACGAAGATCGATGGTTCGTTGAGGGCTCTTCCAAGAAAAGGCAGCACGCAAGGATGCAATCAAGTTAAATCTTTATTTAGAAATAAAGTAGGTAAAATGAGTTCCCTGGCATGGAGGCATCCATGTCTGGATTGAGCCCATAGTTCAGCCCTGTAGGAAGTTAGAACAAGAGCAGAAAGAGCAGCCCCTGTGCAGGGGTTCTTATAAGGGCCCCTGGTCCCTCCCTTACCAATGTGTGAGGGGGCTGGAGGGCCATTAATTTTCCCCAATGGGGCTGCAGAGGCCGGAGCCCCTTGACCCACCAGTGGGATCAAAGGTCCCTCTTTGCTCCCATCTGGTGGCCTTTTAAGAAACTGCCATGGCTGGCACAAAACACCTAACAGCTTAGAGAAACTCAGTCTAATGACTCTGGCCTGGAGGTGAGGTAAAAGAAGGCCTGACGTTCTAGTGGCTTTCCTTTCACAGATGCCATCTAATTATAGAAATAACAAAATTTCTGCCATCTCTAATGACAAAAAAACAAAAAAACAAAAAGCAAAGACCCTAGACCATGGCTGGCTGAAGAATTCTGGAAGATGAAGGCCACACGTCTTTAAATTGCCAACTTTGAGAAACACTGCTATAGATCTCTAGACTTAGGCCATAGGGGGGCAACTATGCCAACTTTATAATCGTGGATTTCAACCCACACAATTCCTGAGTCAGTATGGCTGCCATAGATAGCGCCTCTAAAAACAATGGTTGCTCAGTAAATACCATTGCCATTTTTGGAAAGAATGGTGATACTGGATAACAGGAAATCACCTGTTTCTGGTATTGCACCTCCCCCTTGCTGCATTCCTGCCCATTAAAGTTATTTTTCCCAGAACTTCTCCATTACCAGGATAGCCCTCCCATTTGGCAAAGCGGATTCTCACCCTTGTGTAGACCTGCCCTGTGCTTCCATAATCTGGACTGCAAAGATCCAGTCAACCACAATTGTCAACTATCTGCCTTTAGCTGTTGTCTAGAATTTTGCATCCAGTTATGGTAGTCTTGGCCAGAAGTATCTTTGGACAACCTTGTGTTATCAAATAGTACAGAAGAAGACACCATCACAATGATCTACTTCCTGTTATTCTATTCAGAGTGCAGAGTAGTGCTATCATTTTTGATACACGTGCAAACGAGCATTAAATGTATTGGCACCATCCCAACCCCCTATGCATTTCTACTTGCTTTAATTCACTGGGTGAAGGTGCAAACACACACATTTCCCTTCCTTTATGTGATAGCATGTAATAAGGAGAGCCAGGAAAATGTAAGAATAATATTTCATATCCAGACTTCAAGTGCCAGACTCCTTGTGAGCAAATATGGGTGTGTATGTGTGTTTAAATCATTTTTCTTCAGGGTGAAGAAATCTAACTTGATTTTCTAGGATGCAAACTTAATAGGAATCAGTAATAGAAAGAGCTTCTATGCCAGGGGCGTCAAACTCGCTTCGTCACCGTGGCGTCACATGACATATCGGGACTTTTTTCTCCTTTGCTAAACTGGACGTGGTCAGCACATGACACATCTGGCCCACGGGCCACAAGTTTGACAGCCCTGATCTATGTAGTCAAGGGTTGCATTGGTAGCCAGCTTACATATATCAATCGAGTCTGCCAGTGTGGCTTGGGACTGCTCCATGATCTCCCAAACAAGAAGCAAGGACTTGAGGTATCTGGGGTCTGAGACCAGCAGCCTTTCGTACAGCAGCCAGCCACTGCCATCTTCTGGATCCTGCAAGAAGGTAGCAATGAAGAGGGGTGGCTGATGCCACTTGAGCTTGTTTTCTTGCAGATGTTTCATTACCAAATGTTATTCCAGTGCTGATGTTACCTAGTTTGGGTAATAAAACAACTGTAAGTAAACAACCAAGCTCAGAGAGCACCAAAGACCCATCATTTCAACCCTGAGTTATAAATATTCTCCTTTATTGATTTCCCAAGTCTGTGGTATAGCAATCATTCCTGCTTGGCAACGTCTCCTTATGAGTTCGTTCCACATGGCCTCATGAGAACATCCATCTGCCCTATAAATCCCACAAGTAGTTGTGTTTCAAAATAGTTGGAATCGGTGGCCAAGGAAATACTTCCCACAGGTACACTTCCCAATCCCAACCCTGAATATCTGTTTAAGCCAAAACTGTTGAACAAATAGCATTATGCATTAATCTCTGATGGATGGTCTTTTTCCATTCAGCATGCAAGCAAATTATTAACATGTAGCTTCAAGAAGAAAAAAAAGTAAGTAAGGCAAGATGTTTCTAGCAAGCAAGTGAACTTTTGAATTCTCTGGTTATGTTTTAAACAAAATGGAAGAACAGGGAAAGTTATGTTACTTCGTGCTGAAGCCACGAAATTTACCTTTAATCTTGGCTTGAAGATAACATGCAGAAGAAATAGATAGTAATCACAAACATTCAGACTTGTGCCCTAATAAGTGACTTGCACGTTAAGATCTTAGGACTTTTAAAATAATGATTGTCTCTCTCCTTTTGAAAATAAAATCAAAGAGTTGCCATTGTGTGGATTTTAGAATCCTTTTATGTAGTAGTTTCTGCTATATATTTTAGCACAAAGAAGCATCTATTGATACCCCTTTTGATTATAGGTTTTTGTTTCACCAAGTTTAAGTAGCTGAGCTACAGAATAACTATAAAATTTGCACTGAGATCAAGACAAAAGAGATGAAAATCCATATGACTGTGTAAAATCTCTCTTTACTTGCTAAATTGGTCATATATCCAGAGCATAGAAGAATGTGGACGAAATATGCTTTCACCTTCCCAGAATCATTGGAATCTGGTGGCACATAAATTTAATAGCTTATTACTGCTATTGCTAATATTATTCTAATTGCTATTGCTATTATTTCTTGCCTCTTATTCCTTTTTGGGAGGAGGGCTACTACTAGTATTAATGTTGCGTCCAAGCAATATTTAATTGAGGTGGACATAATTAATTAGGTGGCATTCATGCTGTGATTACATGTTGGTAAATGCATCTGTCAACCATCTATTGATAATCCTAACCCTAACCTTCAACCATTGTGTGTGTGTGTAATTGTGAGAGACAGCCAAAATAAGTGGATGTGCAAAACTAATTGACAGGCTAAAAAGAAATAAGACCAGGGGTGGGCTGCTGGGGGTTCGCAGCGGTTTGGGAGAACCTCTAGGTAAGATTCTATACAGTTCGGAGAACCCCCAAATCCCACTCCTGGCTGACCCCGCCCACTCCGCCCCTCCCAGGAGTCCTCACCCTGCCCGTTTTGGATGCAGGTAAGTGCAGGGCACATGCGGAGGCTTGGGGAGGACGAAAAACAGGCCTACTGGAAGTTTGGCAAGGCTGGAAATGGGCCCATTTCCGGCCTCCAGAAGCATGGGGAGGCCGTTTTCGCCCTCCCAGAGGCTTGAAGAAAGCTTCTGGAGTCCAGAGAGGGCAAAAACGCCCCCTCCCCCCTCCCCTGCTGTGGTGCAGGAGGCTGACTAGGCCATGTCCACCATGGCCATACACACCCAGCAACCAGGCAGAGAACCCCTTGCTAAAATTGTTGAAGCCTACCCCTGAATAAGACCCCCTTTCTCTAAAAAAATTTCATGAATACATGGAATCTGAGGCTGTAGCCCTTTGAAATAACCAATATTCTTTTATTCTGACACAGATCTATTTTGATAGTAAACAATTTTTTCCCAAAATTCATCATATGATAATGTTTATTAGAACCAACAAACTGTATGAACCTGAGTTTTGTAACACCGATAAAGAGCTCAAGAGAACTCAAAATCCCGCTTGTTCTTTGGTGTCATTTTGGTTGTTACTAATAAAGTTATTTCCCAGCCACAGCGTTTGGATTTCTTTTTCTCATGGACTAAATTGTTTTTTACACAACTGGACAAATATATTGTGTATCTCTTTAAAACCCCGATCATTTTTGCCCTTCAAAGAATCTGAAGTACTGACATTTCTAAACAATCATCTGGATTTGGAAAGGGCAACTCTTTCTGTATCTGATGAAATAGCCCATATTACATGAAAGCCTATGCCGTTAAAATTTGTCTACTCTGTAGAGTACACAAGAGTACTATACTTCTTTTGTAACTACAGGCAATCCTCGACTCATGACCACAATTGAGCCCAAAATTTATGTTGCTAAGTGAAACATTTGTTAAGTGAGTTTTGCCCCATTTTACAACCTTTCTTGCCAGAGTTGTTAAGTGAATCACTGCAGTTGATAAGTTAGTAACCCGATTCTTAAATGAATCTGGCTTCTCCATTGACTTTGCTTGTCAGAAGATCACAAACAGGGATCACATGAACCTGGGATACAGCAACGGTCATAAATATGAATCAGTTGCCAAGCAGCTGAATTTTCAACACCTGATCATAGAGATGCTGCAAAGTCATAACTGTGAAAAATGATCATAAGTCATATCTTTCAGGGCTGTTGGAACTTTGAACACTCATTAAACAAACTGTTGTAAGTCAAGCTGTAAAACTAGCTGTATTACCAAAGGAAATTAGATAATTTAGACTGAAAATTATTATTCTGAGGTCTACATGGGGCTCCCCTTGAGGAGCACCCGGAGGGTCCAACTGGTCCAGAATGCGGCCGTGCGGGTAATTATGGGAGCTGCATGGCGCTCCCGCATAACACCGCTCCTGCGCGAGCTGCACTGGCTCCCAGTGGTCTTCCGGGTGCACTTCAAGGTGTTGGTTACCACCTTTAAAGCGCTCCATGGCATAGGACCTAGTTATCTTCAAGACCGCCTTCTGCCACCGACGACCTCCCATCGACCCGTGCGCTCCCACAGAGAGGGCCTCCTCGGGGTGCCATCAGCCAAGCAATGCAGGCTGGTGACTCCCAGGGGGAAGGCCTTCTCTGTGGGGGCTCCCACCCTCTGGAATCAGCTTCCCCCAGAGATAAGGAGAATCCAAGACCTCCGTGCCTTCCGCCGTGCCCTTAAAACTTACCTTTTCCAACAAGCCGTGCTGGCCTAACAAATTTTTTAAATGATTTTAAATTTGTTTGTCTTTTTAAATTTTGGGCCAAATTGAGATATTTCCTTTTAATCTGTTCTTAATGTATTTATTATGTGTTTTTATTTGGCTGTACACTGCCCTGAGTCCCTAGGGAGAAGGGCGGTATATAAATTTGAAGTAAAATAAAAAAAATAAATAAAATGCTAATTGCAAAAACAGGAATTCAAAATCCATTTTCCAGACCAATCTACTATATTTTAAAATCCTCAGGATATTTATTTATCAGTTGAAAAAAATAATTCAGTTGTTTTATCCCATTATAATCTTTCTATCGTTTAATTTTCCCTAACCCTTTTTTACTAAATAAAAACCCCTTTCTGCAAATGTTTCATTGCATTAATAAATAGCTAGAAGTTGCTAAGGCTCAAAAACACTTATAGGTGTCAGTCTTGCCACTTTTCTGCGTTAACAATTCTATATTTAGTTCAGCAGTAGAAGAAAATCCTCTGTGCACGTTCTATCCATCCAGTTTCATTGTTAACCAATTGGATTTAAAGTGTCTGGAACCCACATTCAAACTAAGATAAAAGGTATGAAAAAGTCTTTTAAGAATGGAAGAAGAATATCCCCTCCACACACAAACAACTGGATCAACTGGAGCCTATTACATTTTTAGGAACAGCAGGCTAGTTGTGCTCTTGTTAATAACCCCCCAAAAGCACCACAACTCTGGAAGATTTACAAACGTTGCCATTGCTAATACAAAGTCAGTCTGCTCTCTCTGTCAATCACAGACTAGAACATTAGTAACCACTAATGAGTCAATAATATCAGTGGTGTTAAGGTTGCCTTTAAAAGATGTGTTTCAGACAGCATGTGCTTCTTCTTGCCAGCCTTCCAGAGAAAATGCATAAAATGAATTTTGGTAATGAAGGGCAAAGCGTCACTGATTTGGACTCACGTGCTGTTGCTATTATGATGATTGGAGCATTTTGCACGAATGTCATGCTGAACCAGAGACAATGTGAATGCAGAGCCAGCGTTATATAATTAAGGTGCAAACTACTTTCATCACCCATCCATGCACTTGTCAGCAGCAAACCCTTGGCAACTGATTATTTCCATAACCATAAATGTGCTCTATAACAAAGGCTAACAATGCCATTAAACCAAGGAAGATAGTGGCCTCATGTAGAACAATCTGAACCTCAATAAGGGCTAGAAAAGCATCGTTTGTTACAACCCTTGTATTAAAGGTCACGGTGGGGAGGATGCAATGGGGATAAGTCTCAGGCAAGAAGATGATCAGGGAGGGTAAACTTATAATCGGTGGTGAAGGGATTGCAAACAACGAGTTTAAAGGTGCAACGCCACACAATAAACTAAGAAGTATGGGTTGTTCTGCATTGGTTTTTAGTTTTGAAAGTCATTGTATTTTGTAAATGGTGGTTTTTGGTTTGACACACTGTGTGAATTCAGGCAGTTGTAGTACATTCAGCACCCTACTTAAACAAACATGGTTAAGTATGATCTATGACTCAGGACAGAATCTAATTTCCCAGCTCATCTAGACCATTTCCATTTGCAGCTATGGAAACACAGTTTTTCAAATCAGCTTCTCAGGAGATGATAGATTGGAAAATTAGATTCTGTAATTACATTTGCAATGTATCTTGAAATATTTATTTATTTATTTATTTATTTATTATTAATTAAATTTCTATACCGCCCTTCTCCAATAGGACTCAGGGCGGTGCACAGCCAAAGTAAAAACAGAGCATACAAAATTTAAAAAAAAACCAGTATTAAAATAATTAAATATTTTGGCCGTAAATTAAAACAACCCAATTTAAAATCAATTTAAAATTTAGCTCAAGCCAGCCCAGCTAGTTGAAATAAATAGGTTTTCAGGGCCCGATGAAAAATCTGGAGGTCTGTTTTTATACGTAACTCTGGGGGAAGGTTGTTCCAGAGGGTGGGCGCTGTCACAGAGAAGGCTCTCCCCCTGGGGGTCGCCAGCCGACATTGTCTGGCGGACGGCACCCTGAGGAGGCCCACTCTGTGCAAGCGTACTGGCCGGTGGGAGGCTATTGGTGGCAGAAGGCGGTCTCGTAAGTACCCCGGCCCTAAGCCATGGAGCGCTTTAAAGGTGGTCACCAACACCTTGAAGCGCACCCGGAAGACCACCGGGAGCCAGTGCAGCTCGCACAGGAGAGGTGTCACATGGGAGCACCTCGTCGCCCCCATAATCCCCCGCACGGCCGCGTTCTGGACCAGCTGGAGCCTCCGGGTGCACCCCAGGGGGAGCCCCATGTAGAGAGCGTTGCAGTAGTTAATAGCACTCCCAAATGCTAAGTGAGATTAGCCTTGTCCAGGCTAATCTCTTCAGTTGTGTAGAGTCAACAATCGTTCTCAACCAGCATGGCCAAAAAATGCATACTGTGTAAGATATGAAGTGCTAAATATCTGGAGGGTGAAAGGAAAAAGCCTTAAATATCATTGATCTCTAAATAAGAAATTGCACACTCAGTGAGTTTTGTAGCCCAGGAGATTAAGTGAATATGGTCATAGTGTGCTATGTTCTGGTTCACACACTGTGTACAAGACCATACAAAACATTGGAAGGGGTGATTTGCCAAGGGCAAGCACATTCTCCAGAAGCATTGGCACAGCTTTCCCAAATGGATGTGTCAACTGGGACTGCTGGCCATATGCATGCATGTTCATGAAGAGTCATCTAGTTAGTTGCCTCTATGTCTCTTTTCCTTCTTGGTAGTCATCATTCCTTGACTTTGCCTGTTGTCAAATTCTGTTAAAGACTGGGAACCTTTATTTATTGCTTTAGTTATGGCCATCTTATTCTGCTACCTTAGATTCAGATTTATGGACCTAAATATATAGAAATTTTGCCCTTATAGTCACTACTCCACAGACATGACAATTAAGCTATATGAGCCTTGTGGTAAGTGGCCATGCTTTATAATGAAGGCTCCTATCCCAAACATACCCTTTGGCTATCAGTTTGGATCCGCCATTCCTTCCCAACTCCACTTCTCTAGCAAGAACTTTCTCAAACACCCACTAGATCAGGGGTGTCAAACTCGCGGCCTGCAGACGGATGCATCATGTTCTGGCCATGCCCACTCCCGGTTTAGCGAAAGGGGGAAATGTTGTGATACGTCTCGTGATGATGTGACGACACCCCTGCACTAAATAGTGGAGGATGGGTAAGGACCATATGAGAATTAGAGACTCATTTCTTGCTCTATTGCCTTTAACTGCAAATAGCTGTTTTTGAATCAGAAAACATTTTTGTGTGACATTTTTCCTTCACTCTTCAACATTAATAACACAGTTGTGTTATTAATACAGAGAACGTAATACTGACTTGAGGAAGGAATGGATTTAGATTTTTGCAAATCCTATAAATGTCAGTGCTAATAGTTGTCGTCTCACACTGGAAACACTTGGTCACTGCTTATTTCCACATATGTTACGTCTCCATTTAGATTCTGGCTTGCTTTCTCTTCTGCTCTAGAAGTTACAGATTGCATTCTTTGGGGAGACAGAAGTTTCTCTTCATAGGTAAAACTTCTATTATATGTAAGTTATATTAAAATATATTATATTTATAAGTTATACTTTATTAGGAACAGGTTTATACAAATGTACAATACATATCCATAGGGATAGGAAACTGTTACATAACATGTATTGGAAATGGGGTTTTTCTTTCCTCTTGTCACACCCTGTCAGCATTTACTTCACTGAAAGCTCTCTTCCTGTGAGCCTTGCAAGCTCAGGAAAAGCAATAACTCCTTTAAGGAGGTGCTGACAGGTGCATTTGTGAATCCTCCCTCCAAAGCACCTTTTGACTTGCATCCTGGTGCAGAGGACGCTATTCAATCGAGATTTTGCTACTCCAGAACCATCTGTTATCTAGCAACTGTTGGTGCCCTTTCCTTGTGCCTGGCTAAAGATTCTTCCTTTTTCAACCAAATAGCAACAACAGCTACTGACAAAAATGGCAGCATGCTTTTTTAAAAAATTATCATGGCTACCGATTGGCTTTTAAGTAGAATAAAGAAATGATGGCTTTGCAACAACTTATTTATAGCATCTGCTGAGATTTGCGCCCCCCCCCCCATGCAATAAGAGAAATTCACACATTAGAGATGGCAAAAACACCTTAGTTCGCACTGCATGGGGTGTAAGAGGATTTGTGCGATTTTAAGTATCTTGGGATGGGCAGACTACTAATAATCCTAAAGGGCTCCCTGTTGATTCTCTAGATTTTAATGTCCACAAGCTTTAAAATATTTGAGAGATTTTGAGTAAAAATAGTGCCCTGTAGAAGTGCAAAACCCCCATTCAAAATTTGATTTTTTAAAAGTTTCTATGTGATTATGTATACTTTTATATAATAATGCACCAAATAGCATGTATCTGGCAAAACTGTAAAAATGCATTTTTAAAGATAAGTCCATCAAAGCTATAATTGATAAAAATACTAAATACCAAGGAGACATCACTTCTCACATTTTTCTTTTTGAGATTTTCCTCATCCTATCATTTTCCCCAAACTTCCTCTTTTCAACTCATTCACTTTTCTGTGGTGACTTCCCATTTACTTCCCATTATTTTAATACCCCCATTGCATGTGAAAGGAAAAACAAACAATTGGTTAAAAAGCACTGAGCTTTGATCAGCCTCAAGTCCCTCTCTATTCCTGTAGCAGTATCTAACTGGTGGGAGTTTCTACTAGAAAACCAAGCACCTGGGCTATCATGATTGGTACATGTAGAGCTGTGGTGGCACGGTGGTTAGAATGCAGTATTGCAGGCTGACTCTGCCAACTGCCAGCAGTTTGATTCTCACCAAATCAAGGTTGATTCAGCCTTCCATCCTTCTGAGGTCAATAAAATGAGGACCCAAATTGTTGGGAGCAATATGCTGACTCGGTAAACCGCTTACAGAGGGCTGTAGAGTACTGTGAAGCAGAATATAAGTCTAAGTGCTATTGCTATGTACTAATCAAGACAAACCTTATCTAGCAATAATGTGTAACAGGTGAAATATATGCAGGATAGGGACTGGCAATAGGGCCAGCACATTTTATGAGTGTTGCTTTACTCAGAAGTGGAGGAAAAAATGGACACTTTCTTCTCCACTTTCATGAGTAACCAACTCCCATACATGACATAAATTGTTCTCTCAGATTAATTCCAGGTCACAACCACTTCAGGTGATAAGCATTACAATTTGAATTTAAGGTTGTGGGCACCATACACATTGACTCTGGAACCCCATATATCTTGCAAACTTTTGTTAACATCTTGTAAGATGATATTAAAGGGTTAAAATCTAGGAGTATTGTGAACTGTAAGGCAGCCAGAATGTGGTCCTGACAAACCTTGAACTACAAAAACTTGGTTTGCTTTGGTGGTTAGAATTATACCCATTAATTCTGGTAAGGAGACAAAATATTCAATTACCTAAGAAAAATGCTGGTATTACTTCAGTTTCCCTGTGTGTTACTTTTTCCTGCAAAGTCATGAAAAGCTTGTGCTTTTTCATATTTTTTTAAACCACACAGAATTAAGTACTATAGAATACTCATGAGACCAGATTCAGAAATGATGCAAGTTCTATATCAATAGTCTGATAACTGTGTTCAGTGTCGAATTAAATGGTATCAGGTCTACATATATAAAGCATTTTCCCAAGCTGCTATAATCTCTAAATGGTAACTGAAAAGGGTATTTTATGCAACTTCTGGCAATTAAATATGCCACTAGTAAATGTTACTGTTGATTGGAAGATGGCATCAAGGTTGAGTCTTGGAAGCGTAAGTAACATGGAACTTTAACAGCACTCAATTTTAGTATTTAATGAGGCAGAAGAAAAGCAGATTAATGAAATAGACTCTTTATTGCTGCACACATGCTTATATATTAAGCTTTTAAATATATAATTATATTGCCATTCTGAAAAGCTTTACATTCTCTTTATTTTAAATAACAGAGGGCCAGGTTAAAAGTAAGTTCATAATAATAATAAATCTGACATTTAAACTTTTTACAATCAATTTAATAGCCAGGAAGACTATACAATAAATAATTAGAGATACATTGTTTTCCTAACTTCTTTGGATTTAAGGAAGGTGACTTTTCACAATACGTTAAATAGGTATTAGTCTGTTTTTATCCACAACTCTGATTTATACAAGGGCAACCAACAAAATACAAGACATAGCAAGGGGACAGCTCATCAAGGAGCTGTACTGAGAAGCAGCTTCAAAACACAGTAACACTGGTAATTCATTCTGAATTTACTTACCATTCTCAGTACTATAAACAAAGCTTTGTTCAGCCACCTTCACTGCCTATCTAAAAGTTAACTGGATCTTCTTGACAATATTATTAAAAAGTCTTTTTATTTAAACAAAAACACACCACCAATAGCAATTACCAGTAGTAATTTTCTGTGCTTATATCATGTTAACTAGATGCTTGCAAGGAAGAGAACATTAGGATGTTATGTATAAAAAAGCTTACTGTGCTTTGTTTTTGTTCCAATAATTTACTGTTTCAAATAAAAAATGGAAGTAGAAAAAGTTATGATTTATTCCAGTATGATGTCCACTTATTCACTGGAGGAGGCTTATAAATTGGTATAAGAAAGATTCTATAATATTTGCCAAAGATGTTTGCTAAAAAGAAACGTCAAGAAATTCAGCATTTTAGTTCCCTTCATTTTCCTAGTAAAATGCAGGAAAAGAAAGATGCTGGCCAGGCTTTTATTTATGGTTTGTGAATAATAAGACTACGGTAGTTCCACATGCTTTTAAACAAAGCACAATTCCTTTAAGAGGTGTGCTTTCCTTGACATACTATTAAGAATACACAACTTCTTGACCTTACGTGTAAAGAGTTATCAGTGCATGGAAAACTGTGCTAGAGTCCAACATCATTTTTGTCGCATCAATGTCTCACTGAAGTTAATCTACCATCGCAATTGCTGTAACACTAACAGTATTACCATAGTATAGGAACAATATTGCCTCATAAAGTCAGGATAAGCCAAATGGGATTTAGTTTTTTCCTTGTCAAATTTCTCTAATGATGAGCACATAATTCTAAAGTGGTTGGGTGACACAGAACCCTGGCTGATCTATCTAGTATGGTTTCTATATTAAAGTACTTGATTTACTGCTTTTCCCATCTCATCCCTCCCACTCTCTGAATGGCCATTTTCCATTTATCATTTATATTAATGGGGGGAGGAGGGGCAGTAACAAAGAACAGAATGATCTGGACAGTGGTGGACACTTTTTCCTTCAGACTAAAGATCTTAATAACCAGAATCTTAATTATTTTTTCTGTGCAACATGTAAATATGGCATGATGATGCAGATTATGAAAGGTCAGGTAGAAAACTTGACAAATAGTAGTTCAGGACACCTCTATGTCTCTTGTATGCTGTTCTGAATTTAGTAATTAAACTAATCTCATGAGTTATCTATATATATCTTAGATTTAATATATACAGAACAGGGAAACAGCAGTAGTCTCATTTAGGAAACCTGCTAATCAATTACATGGAGCCAGCCAGAACATCTGTTATCAACAGGTGATTGTAGATATTAGAACTGTGTACATATGGACAACCCACACCTCACTGCATCCAACAACAGAATGTTAAATTTTCATACAGACCTTCACATAGGTGACTTTAATGTGAACTGACTTAATTCAAATTATGTATACCTTAAAATATTGCACTGTGTAGACCAGGGGTGTCAAACTAATGGCCTGCAGACCAGATGCGTCACGCGCTGGCCACACCCACCTCTGGTTTAGCAAAGGAGAAAAAAGTTGCAATACATCACGTGATGACAATGTGACGCCGAGAGCTTGACACCCCTCGTGTAGACTATGCCATGTGAATATATTCCCATCTGCCATTCAATATATCAAAGGGTAGAACTAGTTAGCAAGATGATACCTTCTATTGCCTCACAATATTGGGATCTGCACAAAACAAAATTATGCTTCCACTGCAAAGGGAAACAATGTTCCATCGGTCCATTGTGGTATCATGCAAGTACAACACAGTCACTTGTACATACATACTCCATGCTAAAATTTGTGAATCACTTGAGTGAATCCCCAAGCATAATAAAATCAAAGGATCATTACTATCTACAGATATGCTAAACTTCCATGTCTCAATGTCTCCTACAATATAGCAGGAAAAGGGGGGGGGGGGGGGGCGGAGCGTGCATTTATTTATTTATTTATTGTCATTGCACCTACATTTGCACCTAGTGGTGACAAAAATTTCAAGGATCAGAACAGATTTTTTTAAAAAAATAAAATAAATGAACTTGATCACCTGATGAATAAAGCAGCTAGATTGGAAAACTGAGGGTCTGCTCAGATCCAGCTGTACACATTTGGAAGATTAGAGTGTAAGACTAACAGCAGGCAATCTCAGCTTCTAGTCCAACTACTTCATATTCTTATAATTCAGTAAAAGCTTTCATTTCCTTCTTTACCCAGCAGGAATGTCAATATTCTGAAGGATACTTTTTGCGACTGCAGTAACTGGTTGTATGCCAAACAGTACATTCGTTACATAAGGCATGCAAATCTTTCCTCAACAATGTAACATACACCTAACCATGTTTTTCTGGGGGCCTGTTTCCTGGAAGAAGAAAAGAATATTAATCCAGATGCAATAGTCAGTAACATAAAAAATAAGGGAAACTTAAAAACATAAAGAAATTGGAAAATCAAATAGAGAGAAAAAGATGTGAACTTTGCAGAAATGAATTCTGAACTGATACTTCATATAATGACACAAGAAAATCTCCCAGGTTAACATTCAAGTCCTATGCTAGCCAAAAGATTATCCAGGGCATCTAATTTCTGGTTAGCCTCTTCAATGGCACTGTATGTTTGAACGTTGCTGGTTATATGAAAACGGATGTCGTCCACAAGAGGAATAGAGTCCGTCTCCTGCCGCTCCTCCACGGCATCAGCATTCTCCTTCACTGCTGCTGCAAATTCTTCAAACTCCACTAACTGAAGAAACAAAAGACAGAAAATGGATAAATCCAGGAGTATCTTTATCAAAATGCTTTCAATGGCAACCAAAGTAAATTCTCAAGCGCAGAATCCTGCAGCATATAGGAATGCAAGTCGGCTAACCTTAAAAACTACTGTTTTCACCGGCCTGATTCTGCTCTGAGAATAAGATGAAAAATATATCTTAAAAATGCAGCCTTCTAATGCTATAACAACAATATATATATATATATATAGCGATGGCACAATCTTTTAAAAACAATAGCTAAGGATCTTGGGATCAAACCTTGACCCTTGGCTTTTTAGCCAGATTGCTTTTAAACACACAACTCACAGGGGAATGTTTGCAGCCTCACTCACATCATAGCAAGTATTGTCTCCACTTCATGCTTGTTTTTGATAGCTTCTTCCAATAAACTATAACAATGAAAAGGACTTCTTTGAATTCTGAACTCTGGGGAGATTAGTTCAATATCTCGTATTGGTTTGGAGATGAGAAAGACAATTACAAAAAAATAAATTGTTGGGTCTATGACAAGCAAAATTGAGCCATGCTTGTTCCTATTAAAAAAAACATAGGTGAGGAATTTTGTATTAGTGAAACTAATTTGGGGGGGATGCATTTTCACAGACAGGAAAGAATTTCACACCTCTCTCAAAGCCTGTTAAGAATGTTGTAACTTATGTGGGAGTGCTAATTAGAACCATTTATAACATCAGTGAATTGACTAGGGAACAGTGAATTTCACTTAGGAAAAATTTATGCTGGCCAAATAGATTTTCCATATTCCATAATCATGTGTGAAATTGCATGGGAAGAAACAGCACCATTTCCTTCTACTGGGAACAAACACTGGTGCGGATATCAATACCATCTATATTTATATCTATCTATCTATCTATCTATCTATCTATCTATCTATCTATCTATCTATCTATCAATCTATCCATTCACACACACACACACACACACACACACACAGTGTATATACAATGTACTACAGGCTACTTAAAGCATAACTCAAAAATGATTTCCTCATCAATTTAATTAGAATGATAAATGTAGCTTTCTCTATATGTACAACATATACTCAAGATTAAAGCAACAGGACGTTGCTGCATGTGACCTAAGTATGTATATGATAATTCAGACTCTTTTACAAATTCTCTCTTGTAGCCTAAGCTGGTCCATGCATCCAAGATTTAGTATATGAAGAAAAGAGAGCAGATATGAAACCAATGTTATCATTTTATATGCAAATTTGAACCATTATTTTCCATATAGGAAAAAAATACACAACTGAATTTATAAATAATAATACACAGACACACACACCAAATTCTGTCAAGCCATCTCATAAATACGTAGGATGACTATCTCATTCACATGTTACATCTCTATCTAAAAATACCAACCATGTGCTAAGCATATCAGGCAAACAACTGGTTCAGACAAATCACTTCAATTTGCCTACCACATCACCAATAATATAAAATACTTTATATTTATATTTTCAATATAAATATTGAATATTCAATATAAATAAAATATTTTCAAATATTTTAATACAGCAGCCATATAAATCAGGATGATAGTCATTCCAATACTAACAATTTTGGAACAGAAGTTTTAAACTATAAAAAAAGTTAATAACTTTCCAATGCATAATAAGAGACTTTATAGCCAAATAAGAACATTCTCATAAACATACTTAATTATATCAATTCTCACTTATATGGATGTTAACACCATTGCCACTGAAGTTCCAAGCAGCTTAGGAATTAAATTAACTGTTCTTATGAATTCATCTTGTTCATGACAAATTTAAATCACTTCAGAGAAATTCTAAGAAATTCCTTCATTTTATAAAGGTTTGGTCTGACAAAATTAAAACGCATCACACATTGGTTAATAACAGAATATTATCTTGAATAACTGACATAATGTGTTCTTTTAGACCAATTCTCTCTCATTATTGTTAAGTATTAATTATTTTTTCCTACACCATGACTTTTTGGGTAGTACAGAAACAAATAAAAGTGTATCATCACAATATCTTGAAGTGGGGAAAAATCAGGAATTGACATCATCTTTTCTTTTTCAATAAATATTTTTTTATTAAGAGGCATAAGCTTTCATGAGCTGTAACTCGGTTCATCAGATTATTAGTTGAGGAGGGAATATCTATCACTGGTTTCACTGAAGCTGGCAATGTTAAGATTTTTGTCTTCATATTCTTCTATTTATTACACCTTTGATGGGATTGCTTTAAATTTAGAATTGTCTTGCTTTTGGCTAAATATAAATTGCAATTGTACATAGTATTTTATTGATAAAAGTTTTTAGATGAAAAAACAGCTCCTTTTTAATGGCAGAGTTATCACTTTTCTCACTAAAAAATGGAAAATAGCATTTATTTCACTATAGACATCCATTTCTATAGAAACCAACTGTGGTGATGGTAATAAAAAAATAGCAAATTTTACAAATAAAATAATTGCTTACTGGAACTTAAGTTTTAAAGACCTTTCGTATCAAATATTCATTTGCAGCCTGCCGGACAAATAATATCTACAGTAGCTGTCCTTCACCTCCTCTTTATTACCTTCTCAATTATCTTTGCCATATACTCTGTGCATTGATCTTCCAATCGGGTCAGCTGGAATAGTTTTGCAATCTTCCAGATGCTGACAACACTGTCTTCGTCAAGAACCTGTGCCAAAATTCTCCCACACAGGCGCTTGAGCCCAGGTAACAGATACATATCAGCCACACAAAGCACTTCATAGGCGTTTTCAGGAGACAACTGCTGGGACAAAAAGGTATCAATGCAACTAGACTCAGTATGACTCCAAACCCAACTACAAAACAGATTGAAAACCCAACCTGGATTACGACTAAGGAGGCACAGATTGTAGTCCAATCTCAGCCATGGAAAATGCACTTGGGACCATCATACGTTCTCTCCTCAACCTACATCACAGGGCTGTTGTGTGTGTGTGTGGGAAATTAAAGGTGTAGTGCTATGTGTGGTGCCTAAAGTTCCTTGACGAAAGAAGAAGTATAAATCCAACAAATAATAAGTGTCTTCTGGGATCATATTCCGCAACTCCCTGATTTGGACAGGTGTAATTTAAGGTTAATAAACCTACAATATTGTTAATGATTACACACAGCATTCATATTTTCAGTCTTTTCATTTATCTCACAATATAGGTAATCCTCACCTAACAACCATTCAAAGTTACAATGGTGCTAAACAAATGGTATTTATCATGGGTCTGCAATGGGTCTTATTGCATACCTGCAGTCACATGATCAAAATTCAGGTGCTTCGAGCATACCATTCACCTTTTCATCCAAAGGGTGCTTCAATACCCCCAATCAACCTATCTCCTCCCCACCATCTTTGCTCTTTTGATCACCTTGCCTGCACCTCCATCTGTCCTTTGTTACCTTCTTCTTCCTGCTAAGAGGTGAGGCCAGCAGCTGTCTCGTGAAGGTCAGCTGCGGATGGGAGGGGTGGCAAGTGCAGGGGGTCAGAGGCAGCGGAGTGCAGTGTGGCCAAAAGGGCAGAGATGGGAGGAAGATGGGTGGGAGGGGAAGAATTGAAATATACCCTGCATTCATAAATGAAGGCAGGCTGCCAAGCGCTCAAACTCTAATCAAGTGACCATATGGTGGCTGCAACGTCCATAACTTCAAGGACTGGTCTAAATAGTATTTTTTTCAGCACCGTTATCATTTCAAATGGCCAGTAAACAAATGGTCCTTAAATGAGGACTACCTGTATTGTATTTGCCAAGGACACCAAGCTAGTGGGAGTAGTAACATCTTAGGGAATGAAATCCTGATTCAAAATGACCTTGACAGTGCAACTGGGAAAGTGCCCTTTAGCTGGCTAAAGGAAAACAAGGACAGATGGCTTGGTTTGGCAGCTTTACTGTTGCCCTGCAGGGCAGCAAAGGGAAAGTGCACAATCTCAAACAACGTTCCACAGAGCAACAGGAGCTCCTGCAACCATCTACCCTCTACAGAACAATTGTCTCAAGACTGTGGAGCAGCCAACATATCCTCCTGGTGCGATAAATTTAGGGAGAGGACAGACACAATAACTGAGTTTTTATGCTAGAAAGAAGTCACTATCACTATTACTTATATCTTTCACTTACGACTGTTGAAGAGCAAATATGGTTACTCTCTAGGGCAAAAAAGAGGCACTAAGCAGTTCTTGTGGACAGCAATCTAATACCTAAAATCCGTTTTCAGAAGAAAGGCTGCAGCTATTCTCTGCCTTTGTTCTTGCCTTTCAGTACATGAAGTACTGTGCACATGTACAAATGTATACAGTACACATGCAAAGTTCCTCTGCAGTGAAATTAGGCTAGCTCATTGTGAGATATACATTCAATGTACGGGAATGAGGTCTCCACCTTGCATTTTACCTATCATACTACTACCTGATGGAACTTCATGGCTCAGACTATTAATGTTAATTTCTCTTTATACTTAGAAAAATAAGCATATATTTATGACTTTATTTTAAAGTTCATTTTGTCCAAAGACCATTACTTATTTCACTGCATTATAATGAATGACTGAATGTGACATTTATCACTTCCATTTTACACTGAAAATTCACCGTCTTGGGAAAAAAAGATATTTAGTGGGCTAGTCTCTATAATCATTTTTGACCTCACAAACACACTATTGTTTCATATCCTCTATCTTTTTAAAGAATTCTCATTAAACAAATTCATCATTACTTGTGGGAAATACCTGGTTAGCAAGTTCCTCAGAACTCAATTGACAGAATACGGTAGAGAAAATAGAGCATCCATGCTATAGAGTTTAGTTCCATTAAGAATTTTCTAAATTCTAAAGCTGCAACCAAGACTTTGCACTATATGCGACAAGAAAATGCAGCATAAAAACAGCTTAAACTATTTTTAGCTCTGGACAGTTTGCTAACTGTATGCTGCCCTCTACTGGCAAACTGATCACTCTGTGCGCCATTAGGCTTCTGTAAATTCACTTTTCCATTGAGCTCAATTCCTGCTTGCTGTATGGATACATCCCTATAGTATTCTTGGTAATCACTAGTTTTTGCTTCTGGGACTTTTTTTCCCCCATCTTTCCTATTAAGCCAACAATATACCTTACAAAAATATTCCTTGTTACTATCAGGAATACAAAAGTGAAAGAATGAACATGTATCAATATATGCACGTGTGTGTATGTATGCATGTTGTGTATGCATATATATACATACACACACACAAACACACAGAGTGATTCTCATCCATATATATGGAAATAAAAGATATATGTGAAAGTAAAGGCCAGTGGTGTTAAGAGCATTTGGGACTGTGACTCCTAAGCTGGGAAGAGTATGGCTCCCAACAGATCCCAGGATCAACCTCAGTGCTCCCTTGTCCAGAAGACTGCAGTGCTAGGAACAGCTAAGACACTGCGCAGAACCCTCAAACTCCCAGGCTCTGCTAGAGGACCTGCAGCTGAGGAAGACACATGCCACCCATAAGGGTGGGGAGGGATTTTTAAAATTATTTTATATATAGGGCAGGAATCTAGGAAACAGAACAAATTTAATAAACCACTTCCTTTTAACCAGAAAAAATTATATATTCAAATATGCCTTTACTGCTTATTAATAAAGTCTCAAGTAAAATTCAAGCAAAAAACAACAACAAACCAGTTAATGAGCCAAGAATCACAAAAATTGTAGAAAGATAAATATTTTAAGAAAATCAAAAAAAGGATGGAAGAGATTATGTTACCTTAATTTAATGGATAATTTTATTTATCTTCATAAAAGTACAGCAAGCATCATACAATGCCAGTTCTGCCATGTTTATTTTGCTCTATAAACTGTCATCCTTGCTAGAAGGAATAATCTTAATAGGCCTCATGCTGAGAGAGAAGAATCCCAACCTCACCTCTGTGTCATCACTATAGATGTAATATAGAACTCTGATGAAGATCTCCTCTGAAATGTTGTGAAGAGTTACCACAGGGATACTGGGTTGGGTTTGCAGCTCCTCACTCTCCGAGAAGTGGTCCTCTAGAAGGGCTTTGAAATAGTCACTTCGGCCACAGAAAAATGCCTTCAAAAAGAGAAAGAATATGTATGTGTATGCATATGTATCAGAGAATGAGGTGGCTGGATGGAGTCACTGAAGCAGTAGGCGTGAGCTTAAATGGACTCCAGAGGATGGTAGAGGACAGGAGGGCCTGGAGGAAGGTTGTCCATGGGGTCGTGGTGGGTCAGACATGACTTTGCAACTAACAACAACAACAACCATGCATATGTATATGTGTGGGTGTATATGTGTATACACACACACGTACACGCACACACACACACGCACAAATAATGGAATCTTCTTGGTTAAAATAGGCAAGCAGCAGGATCCAGAAAGGGGTGTGTGACAAGGTACCCATTCCAAACTTTTTAAAGATCAAAATTCATCATGCTCGCCATCTTTTATCTTTATTTTTTGTTTTATTGACTTTATTATAACTTGGTTGTTGTGAGCTACCAAGACTTTTTGAGAGTTGGGAGGCATAAAAATTTCATAAATAATAATTTACTGTTATCTGATAGCAGATTCCGATTCTGGAAATTTCCTACAAGATGTCCCATAAATAAATGTGAGTATTATTGGTTCTATACAAGATCTTTTAATATTGAGGAATACAACAAGAACAAGTCAAATCAATGCACCCTATACCTTGTGACACAGGAAACTGTAATTTGACACTCGGAAACACAGATCAGGATAACTACTGAAGCTGTCGGTGCTATCAAAAGGCAACTCTCCAAAACCTACCTATACACAAAACAGAAATAAAACAACTTTAATATTTAACCATATTTGATATTTGACCGTATATTTAATAACATTACACTACATAAATGCAGTTATGTATATTGTATATGTATAAATGCTGCTAATGTAGTCAGCAATCAACCTTTATACTCATATGATAATTTAAAGCTACTTGCTTTATTACCTGCTTTACTTAACTTAATAAAGATATCTATTCTATCCTTACTAATCAAATGACAGGAGAAATAAATGAAAAAGTGTTTTATTAGTGTTTTCCCCAACATAAAACCTATCCAGAAAATAAGCCCTAGCATGCTTTTTCCACACCTAATATAAGCCCTAACAAAGCTCTATTTAAGAGTCCGGGTAGCCGGCGACCCATCCATTCCATCTGGTTGCTCGCGGTGCTGCTGACATCAGGTGAGGTGAGGCACATGGGGGGAGGGTAGACCTACCGCAGCACCCCACACGAGTTTACCTCAGGACCCCCGCAGCCAGGCCATCCATGCCCCGACAACTGTCTTATTGTGGCAGCATTAGCAGCCGTGGCCTCCAGCCCACTTCTTCTGCTTGCTTGCGGCTGCAACAGAACAGGAGGCCGAGCAATATGCTCATGCCACGGCCACAAGGCAAGGCAGGTGTCGAGGCGTGGATGGCCTGGCTGCAGAGGCCCTGAGTTAAGCTGCTGTGAGGCGTGTGGGGTAGTTTCACCCACCCCTCGCCTCCTGGCCACAGCACTGGCGCATCGTTCAGCCTCCTGCTCCATTGTGGCCGCAAACAAGCAGAAGTGGGCTGGCGACCATTTGGGGTACTACTGGATGTATCTGGTTGGAACCCCCGCCATGAGGCTAGGCAGGTGTTGGAAGTGTGGTGGCCTGGCTGTGAGGGACCTGAGGTAAGCCAGTGCGTGGGGCAGCTCTACTAACCTGCCTCACGGCTTGAACAGTTGTGCACCGCGTGGCTTCATTCCCTGCTGTGGTTGTGAGCAAGCAGAAGTAGTGGGCCTCCCATACATGGGAAAAAAATAAGACATTCCCTGAAAATAAGTGCTTATTTTGCAGCCCCAAAAAATATAAAACCGGGTCTTATTTTTGGGGAAATATGGTAGCAGAAATGTTACCATATGTAACAGAGCAGAGAGCACCTGGCCTATGCTAAATGCAATACAATACAATAAATGTTGTCTAACAGGAAACTTGGTATAAAAATGATTTATAGTAATTTTTCTGTTTATAGCAAATCAGAAAATTTTACCCCAATGTTTAGATTTGCAGATCAAAGTTCTTTATGAGTTCCATATTTTATTAGTTTACTTTTGTTAACAGAGCCAAAAATGCAGGGGGGTGCAGAAAAATATGAAAAGGATTTAACATAGGATTAAAAACACATAATGGCCGTGTTCTGAATGCTCATCAATATAATCCACATGCAGTCAAAGGATGTGTGCAACTTCAGAGTGTTCTTTTATTTGGCATGTGCTCAGGCTTCAATTTTCTGCACATTCTCCTAGACATTTTCCTATAGGCAGTGGGAACTTTGGCAACTTCTCTTTGGAATAAGAGTGAAAGTCATATGTATTTGGGACAGTATGAAGCACAAGAGCTCTCACGCAACTATATATTGCAACTATTACAAAATGAAAAGCACAGTTTTTCTATATCTAACATGCCAGTATATTGGAAACAGAGAATACTGAATATCAAAGTTTATTTTCCTAAGGCTAGAATAAGTGGGGTCTGGAGAGCTGGACGAACTGAAACATGCTCTTGGGTTAAGGCTAGAGAGAACCCACAAGTATTTTTTTCAGTGACACAAAAACAACATCTCTATCAAACACGATGGCTAGTTTAATAAAACTATATGAGCTGGCAATATTGACAATAGCAAGCCTTTTGCAAGATATTTCGAAAAAGCAAGACGAAATGAGGCTGTCAATTCAGGTCAAAAATAGTTATGAGTAGAAGGTAAACTACCCATCAAGATTATGTAACTTTGATTACCCTAAGAAATATGGCCCCCCCACCCCCCGGTATATAAAATGAACTCATTTATGTTCCTGTTCCTTTAATGTTTTTGGAACCCAAAGTGCCATAAAGTTTTATATATGAAACATCTTAGCTTTCACCAGTATTTTATCATGATGGAAGTAATTCAGTCTACATTCTTAAAGAAACTGCATGCCTACAATATTACTCCATCTGGAGTACAGATTTATCTACAGTTGTGTGAAAAAGTAAGTACACCCCATTTAATGTCTGTAGAAATTCTCAGTCATCCAGGTCATGGTTGTCCCAAATGTGCTTTTTCAGGAGGCAACTTGTTTTTTCTTATGAAGACAGGAACCAGGAACACTACTTAGGTGACCCTGAGGATATAGATAAACCTCCAAGGGCTTCAAGGACTCTCTAAAAGGATGCAAATTACCAGCTGTCTGCAAGGAATATAAATCCTTCCATTACCCACTATCCTTGTCAGAGCTAAAGAAGCTTCTTGGATGAGAAGCGAAACATCTTTATTTTATTTTTTATTTTATTTTGAATTTGTATACCGCCCTTCTCCCTGAGGACTCAGGGCGGTGAACAGCCAAATAAAAACATCAAGTACAAATATTAAAATACAGTTAAAAATATACATATATAAATTTGGCCCCATTAATTAAAAACAATAAACAAAACACTTAAAAACACTTTAAAAAAATTAGGCCAGCCCGGCTTGCTGGAAAAGGAAGGTTTTAAGGGCACGGCGGAAGGCACTGAGGTCTTGGATTCTCCTTATCTCTGGAGGCAGTTGGTTCCAGAGGGTAGGTGCCCCCACAGAGAAGGCCCTCCCCCTGGGGGTCACCAGCCTACACTGTTTGTCTGATGGCACCCCGAGGAGGCCCTCTCTGTGGGAGCGCACGGGTCGATGGGAGGTCGTCGGTGGCAGCAGGCGGTCTCGAAGATAGCTAGGCCCTATGCCATGGAGCGCTTTAAAGGTGATAACCAACACCTTGAAGCACACCCGGAAGACCACTGGGAGCCAGTGCAGCTCACGCAGGAGCGGTGTTACATGGGAGCGCCAAGCTGCTCCCATCACTACCTGCGCTGCTGCGTTCTGGACCAGTTGGAGCCTCCGGGTGCTCTTCAAGGGGAGCCCCATGTAGAGAGCGTTGCAGTAGTCAAGGCAAGAGGTGACGAGAGCATGAGTGACTGTGCACAGGGAATCCCGATCAAGAAAGGGCCACAACTGGCGAATCAGGCGAACCTGACAAAAGGTCCTCCTGGTTACAGCCGTCAGATGTTCCTCCAAGGACAGCTGCGTATCCAGGAGGACTCCCAGATTGCGAGCCCTCTCAGCGAGCCCTCCTTGTTTTTTCAAAAGAAAGAACAAGAAAGTCCAGTTACCTCCTGAAAAAGCACCTTTGGGACACCCCATTTTATGTTTCAACTTTTTGAATATATTTCGAAATACAGATATTTGGTCTTCATTTCAACAATACCACTAAAGCAAATATAACAAATATCATGCACCATTTACATTTTGTAGTCCATCCTGTAATTCAAATAAACCTAAATGCAAATGTCTATGGAAAAATTAAGGACACCCCTACATTAATCACTACCTCAAATATCTAGAACTAGACTTAGGTGCAAATGATCAGAACTTTGTTAGAGAAAATCTGGGAGGAACCTGTCTTGTTGAAATACCAGATATTTAGTTTGTTTGCTCTTTGCTGTTGAAATGTGTAGTATCACCATGCCTAGATCAAAAGAACACTGAGGCCTTCAGAAAGATTATTGATGTCTATAGGTCTGGGATTGGATTTAAAAGGAATTCCAAGCAATTGGACATTTATCATTCCACTGTCCAGAAGATCATCTACAAGTGGAGATTTCAAACAATTGCCTAATTGTCCCAGTCAGGCCATCCTAGTAAGTTTGGCATGAGAGTAGAACGCAAGATGCTGAAAAAAGTCTCTAAGGAGCATAGAATGCTATATTCACAACCTCTTCCCACTACTGAGGTCAAAATGCATCAGTTTACTTTTAAAAATAGAGCTGCACAACTTAGATCTACATGGAAGGTGTGCCATGGGAACTTTGCTATCCAAAAAGAACACCAGGGAAGGACTAAAGTTTACTCCTGGTATTTGCCAAGACCAGGACTTCTGGAATAATGTGCTCTGGACAGAGGAGACAAAGATAGAGATATTTGGCCAACGTATACATCATATTTGATGTTTGATCAAAACCAAAGACAGAATTTCACCAGAAGAACCTAATACCAACTGTAAAATGTAGTGGCAGAAATGTTATGATTTGAGGCTGCTTTGCTGCATCAGGCCCTAGGCAGCTCACCATCACAGAATCCACTATGAATTCTTCATTGTATCAGAG
This sequence comes from Arizona elegans, assembly GCA_022577455.1. NCBI lineage: Eukaryota > Metazoa > Chordata > Lepidosauria > Squamata > Colubridae > Arizona > Arizona elegans. Next base: position 116,649,088 of record JAKOOJ010000003.1, read on the forward strand.
GATGCTCGAGAATAATCTGAGACTATCAGTCAGAAGACTAGAACTCAGACAAATGAGAACTTTGCTACATGACAATGACCCTAAACATTCCAGTAAACCATCCAAGGAATGGCTGAAAAAAATAAAGAAATGGAGAGTTCTCTAATGGCCAAGTCAAAGTCTGGATCTAAATCCCATCAAGATGTTGCAGAATGATTTGAAATTGGCTATGCATGCGAGAAACCACTCATCTTGCACAGCTGAAAACATTCTGCATAGAGAAGTGAGAAAATTCCTCCCAGTATTAGAGACTGATAGACAGTTAAAAAAAACACCTAATTGAGGTTGTTTTTGCCAAAAGGGTCCATTAGTCAAGGGTATTCTTCTTGTACAGGAGGAAATGAAATGTCTGTAAAAAAAAATTGTTGAATAAAGTATTCCAAAGTCAATTCTTCATAGTACTTTTTATTCAATTACATTACCTTTATCTTTACATACTGCACGAATGAAGATAAATATTTTTATGTGTACATTTATTAAAAATGAAAAAAAAACCTGTACATGGGGTGTACTTAATTTCTCACAGGACTATAATCTCTAATATACGTAGTTGGTGCATGCCTGTAAATAAAAAGTTACATTGATATGGATTTCCCCTACAGTCTTTATGCCTTTGGGTTATGGGACAGAGAGACAGGGGGAAAAAATGAAATCCTTAACACAATTATGTGAGATAATTTTTTTGGCCAAGAATCTTGATTAGTAAAATTTACATGATAGTGTATTTTCATATTTTATTTCCTAAAATTTAGTTAGCAAATATAGGAAAATATGAAAGATATGGTTTAGAAGCAATGAAATACTGGCTCAAACTCCACTGTACTACTATAGAAAAACAAGTGATAAATTTTTAGTCCTGCCTATGAATAATTTATTAGGATACTCTGGCAAAGATTTTCTTTTTTTCTGATTGGGACTATACTATATCATGAAGGGCAGTAAGATTTTTGTATGACTGCCAGCAGAAAGTGAAAACAGATAATGTCTAATTTAGCAATTCTGGCTGCTTTTTTATCTAATACGTTACAAAGCCTTTATTTATTAATTTGATTTAGGTGCCACCAGATTCCAAGACAACTCTGCGTGGTTCACAATACAAAACAAGTAACAATAAAATAGAATAATACAAGTGAACAACATCAGAATCCAGTGAAAAAAAACATAACATAGGCAGAAACCCATCTAGCAAGAGGACCACATCTGTTCTATCCCAAGGCCTAGTAGAATAGTCAGATTTGTAAGACCTTCTGGAAACAATCAGAGTGGAAGCCACACACATTTCTGAAGGAAACTTCATTTTGAGAGGGTAGACACTGTGACAGAGAAGACATAGTTCCGAATCCTGACAGATGGCATTGTTTAATAATAATCATAAAAATCTGGACTGTGTCAACTCTGCCAGCTTTTAGTAGTTGGACAGAAACCATGGAAGAGAGGTGGTTCCTCAAATAACCTGGCCTTATGCCATGCGGGCTTGTAATCAGCACACTGATTTGCACCTAGAAGCACAATGGCAATCATTGTCGCGTGTGAAACAATGATGTCATGTTTGCATATTGCGGCATGTTAAAAACTGCCAGCACCAATGTTTTTTGGATCAGCTGAAGCTTAAAAGTGCTTTTCAAGGGGAGCTCCATGTACAGCATGCTCCAATATTTGAGCCATGGGGTGACTAGGGCATGAGTGACTGTCTGACAGTCTCCCAACAGAGAAGGGGCAAAACTGTGCACAAGAAGCTATGTAAAGACCTACTTGGCCGCAGCAGCCACCTGACCTTTGACAGGAGCTGGTAGCCAAGAGAACCCACATCATATGATATACAACCCCATACAAGAGTAGAGATGAAAAAACCCTGGACCTGGGAGACCTCAATATCCACAATCATTCAATTTAAAAGGATTAAGTTGGAGCTACTTTCTCCTCATCCAGTTCCATATCGAATATCCGTTCATTGGAATAAGACTGTGACATCATCACTTGGCCAGCTCAGGATCCAAATGTATATTGAGTATCATCAGCATATTGATAATATGCTGGCAGATGATCTCAGTTTCATGTAATGTTGAATACAAGGGGAGAAAGTATTGAACTATGGCACTCCAAAGGACTGATTGGAACAAGCCATGAAGGAAGAGAGTAAACACTGTTCCCAATTTCCAACCCCCACAGTCAATCCAAATCAATACTATTACACTGATGGCAGGGTGGATAAAATTCAATGATTTTTTTAAAAAAATCAAAAAAATCAGATTTTTTAAAATTTAAATCGGATTTTTTTGATTTAAATCTGATTTTTTTGATTTTTATCGAATTTATTTTAATAAAAAACTTTTGAGGTAAAAATCTATTGTAAGATAGTTTTCTATTTAAGATACATAAGTAATTTAGTTTATTCAGCATGAAATGGAGCTTAGTTATGTAGCATGTATATTCTGCAACACTGGGACTATCGGTGAGTCAACAGTGGGTCAAAGGAGTAGCAGAGATGACAGATGCTCTTTAAAAATTATGATTTAAATCGAGTTGATTTAAATCAAGCCTTTTTACTAGTGATTTAAATCATGATTTAAATTGTGATTTAAATCAACTTGATTTAAATCAAATCCACCCTGACTGATGGTGTCAAAAGCCACAAAAATTCAAGGAGCACAAGCGAGTTGCTTAAGTCTTAACCCAGCTCTGATAATCAACCATCACAACCAAGGTTGTCTCTTGGCTAAATGCCAGTCCGAGACATTACTGAAACTGAGATAATATGCTTTCTCTAGGGTTCTCTGCAACTGCAGCCAATCACTTACTCAATAACCTTCCTTAAAAAGAGACAATTGGAGACAAGATGCTAAATTGTTCAGAATAGTTGGATCCAAGGGCAGTCTCTTGAGGAGAAGGCACACCACCATTTCTTACAAGGTTGAAGGCACCACTCTCTCCCAGGCCAGGAACTCAGCACAGACCTAAATATAAATCATCTCCCAGATCACCTTACTGACTCGGGGGGGGGGGGGGGGGGGGTCCTGGATCTAATAAACAGGTGGTCAAATAATTATTTGGCAGAATATTAAGATAAATGTAATTATATTAGATTACTCAAATGGAGGAACACATCAAAGAGATGGAAACGAGAAATGAAATACTTCCTACCCTGAATTCAGCTGGCAAGGCACACTCTGCTAGCAGAGCGAGGTCTTCCTGCAACCTTGAATCACCTGATGGTTCAATTGTAAGCACCTTTACACAGGTGCCTGGCTTGGAAGAAACTAAAAGAAACAAAAGCAAAAATATCAAAACTTTAAAATACTGAATATTTTATTGACATTATCTTCTAACATGAGCTAGAAATATACATATAGATAAATTTCAGAGTAATTAAGTCCAGAAGAGAGAGGACATATAGTAAGAAAGCATTTGTTGGATAAAGTTGCTTGCATTCATTTGGAGCCGACTTACAACTATACTGCTACTTACAGCTATACTGCTACCATGAGAGCTGTGGTGGCGCAATGGTTAGAACGAAGTATGATGCAAGCTACTTCTGCTGGCTGCCGGCTACCAGCAGTTCAGCAGATTGAATCTCACTCGCTCAAGGTTGACCCATCCTTCCAAGGTCAGTAAAATGAGGACCCCAGACTGTTGGGGGCAATATACTTACTCTGTAAAGTCCTTAGAGAGGGCTGTAAAGCACCGTGAAGTGGTATATAAGTCTAAGTGCCATTGCTATGAACATGGGTTGAGTTTGAAGCGGTTGGCTAAGCTTGATCTGCTGACTCCCAGTGAAGTGGGAGGTTTCTATCCCACCTTTCTTCTAAGAACTTGAACCAGCATACCTAGGGATCTCCCTTCAATTTATCTCCATACTGGCATCTATGGACAGCATGGTACCCAAATGTCTTAAACCAAACTACTTTAAAGTCCACCCACTTCCATTAGAAGACTTGACTTTAGCTTGACAGTTTCTGCACGATATAATTTCAAGATTCAACAGATATATACAGATGATTTAGTGTCATTTTCTTTTGTTTCACCATACGGTGAGATATTTTATTTTGGACTTTGATCTATTGTTCAGTTTTAGATACTATGATTACCGATTCTAGTTTGGTGAACTAGATATTATAAAATAGATAAATTTGCTTTTGGTAATTAATATAGGAGAAATGGCTACTTTTCCATTTTCCTATAAAGAATGACAGTAAGAATGGGAGGCTTACCAAATTCATACACCTTTTTACATTTGGTTTCCAAGTCTTCAATGAGATCTTGGAGCTGACATTGTTTGGCCAATCTCTTGCAGTCATTTACATATTCTACATCTATGTCCAAACATCCTGGTAAAGAAAAGAAAAGTGCTAATTATTCTTTCACTTCATTCTTTCAATTTATCCCTTATTGTTTACCCATGTCCTCTGAACTCACTCTCTCCCTCCATACAACCATAGCTATAAACTTAAACTCCAGCACCACCCTGTGGTTAAAAATAACACTAATTAATACTTTTGTGAATAAAACAGGTTATATAGTTATCTTAAAACAATCTTCTAAACGATTTTATTAGCATGAAGCCTAAGAGGATTCTACTCTTTTACTGCTTTTAACCCTTTATATTTCTTGTTGTTTTTCCCATTGAAAATCATAGACTTTGGTTGTTGTATAACTACCAAAACGTAAATTTCAATGTCTGAGGCAGGGTGTCACTAGTAAATACTTGAACATTTGTCCAAATCTTCACAGGTGTATGAGGAACATAATTAAAAACAAAAACCTCTCTTTAAAACCCTTTTAAAAACTTTCTGGAAATCCTAACCACATTCACTAGTGGTGAATTCACGAATTATTTATGTATATATGATGGCAAACTGGAAAACCACTTTAGTGATATCAGAGCATTACTGTCCTAGGGCATGTTTTTCAACTTTCAATTTCCAAACATTAGGGATGCTCAAAAGTTGTGACCTGCCTTGGGGATTGTAAAGTTATTTTGGTTACTTTAATATAATTTAGATGTGCTTGGTGAATAACTACATAAATATAACTTTTTAACCTTTTGTTTGTTTCATGATGTCCACTTAATTTTGCTCTGAACATCCACACACTATTTAATTCTAATCCAGAGCAAAACAACTGCCCACTCATGATCTATTGGTTCCCAGAATCTTTCAAGAAATTCCAACAAATCTAAAACTTTGACAGGAAGTATCAACAGGAAATTTATGTAGAACCTATTACAAATAAGAAATAAAATCCATAGTTTTAATATATCACATTAGATTTACCTGTATAGAGGTATTGCAGAAGGGAACTAAAGGCTGCTGGATTGATCTGTATATGGAACAAATGAGTTATATACAAACTTTTGAAAGAAATAATAATATAAATGAGACCTAAACTAGAAAGTAAACAGGGCTTAGAATTCTGTTGGCTGAATTGGGCAGCTACAGCTGGTGCGAAATTCAGACTCATTTGCAATATTGGCAAGTCTCATTACCATGTCCTATAATGGTTATAACACCCCTGCTACAAGGGATACCGTGTTTACTACTTGGCTTCTGGCTGTAATTCAATATGTTGTTGCTTATACAAAGCTCTACATGGCATAGGGCCTAGCAATTTGAGGGACCATATGTGTCCTCTGGGATCCACTCACCCTGAAAACTTTGACAGTTGGCTTGCTTCAGATTCCATTAATTAGGCAAGGTAATCTATGGGGAACCTAAAAAGCAGGATTACTGTGTTGCTGGGTCTGCCTGTTAAAACAGCTCCCTCCCCCATCACTCCAGAAATCCACATGGCTCCCACTTTGTCCATATTCAAGCATTTTTTAAATTTCCCGCAGGCTTGAGTTAAGATGGATGGATAGGCCTCTTTGAGGGGAATGTTTAAGGATAGCTTTGCTCTACCAGGTGGCCACTGTTTTATGAATATTGTTTCTTTTTACAGACATTTTCACTTTCTGAATCTGATCAGTGTCACTGGGAGTTGACTGACCAAAAAAATATGCAAACAAGTTTAAAACTTCCCTTCAGTACTTAAATTTTAATGGCAATAAGTCATCTATTTACAAATTATGTAATCAGTTGGGTCAGATTTAGGAATATACAACAGAGTGGCAGAAGCAGACTCCTTATCCTGATGCTTTTGCCATCTTAAGACACATTAAGTGCCCAGGTAACATTTGCTGGAAGGCTGAATGTTTTGCATGAAAAATGAGTTGGGAAACTGAACTGAATTTCCCATAATTCTAATAAAAAGTGTTTTATGTGAACTCTCTGCTCATGAGAGTTCATCTTTCTGATCTCATTTTCATTTTAAAATACTAAAGAGAAATATAAAACAGAGGCTCAGTTTTCAGTACCTCTTAGTTCTAATTCACCTGCACCGCAGATTAATGTATCTGAAAGTGGAAATATGTGATACTTCTGTTAGCATGCTCTTAATGGTAACTCATAATTCCATCCCTTTGCAATAAAATTTGTTGGGATCTGTTTTTGACAAATGACAAGTAAAGTCTCAAATGTAAAAATATTCAGGAAAAAACAAAGATTGGGTTTCTTACCAATGGATGTTTCAGTGCTATGACATTCTTCCCCTTCCACTTGGTCTCAAACATTTCTGCAAAATATGCACTTCGAGCACCCAGTACACATCGATGAGCACAGAAAGACTTCCCATGAACAATAAAAACAATGTCACTGTGGTAACCCTGTTCTAGAAGCCTGCAAGGAGATTGAGAGGGAAAAGTAGTTTCATGATTAAACAAGAACAGTGTGGAATAATTCAACTTGACATTTCTATGCATTGAGAGGATACATCACCACCTTCCCACTCCCCAAAGAAAAAGATTAGAGCTGTAAAATAGCATTATTAATATTGTATTTGATAAATCCTATTTATTTTTCTTATTGTACTGTTGTTACAGTTTTTATTCTAGATGATAAATTCTAAAGCTATAACACCAGTCACAACTGTGTGAAGAAAGAACAGTTTTAAACACCATTGTAGTTTTTTTACACACTCCATCTCCTTAACCACTTAAATTCCTGGCAATCAAATCCTGCGCTAATCCTCTCTAAAGGCCTTTAAAGAAGCCATGTCTTTCCCTGGGCTTTCACAGTAAGTGCACAAATCATCTCTTCAGCTCAAAGACATATTTTTCTGAGTCTATGCAGATACTGGGCAAGTCCCTACAAAGGTATGGCTTCTTTAAAGAGCAAAATACAGCTAGGGAGAAGAACTAAACCCTGCATACTTCTATATAACAGAGTGCCATAATTTAAAATCGTCACTTTTATTTTTATGGGAAGGCATGATAAGAAATAGGCCCATTTGGAATTTTGAAAATATGTTGACTGTTGTTACAAAAAAAAAGCTGCTTTGGAGTAGGGATACTCAGAAAACATCATCAACCATATATGATGATACAGCCCCTTCTGAAGATAACTCTTTTGCCAACATCAGAATATAGCGCTTTACCGCTGAAGAAATGCATCATAGTAATCCCTCTTCATGCACTTGGCTGTGATCTGCTTATATTCCTTCAACACTCGTCGAATAGCATCATTCAGAGCTCCATATAAGCAACGTTCACCATCGAAGGTGTTTGCTTCACATTTTGCACCTGTAGGGAAGATCAGTTTTCATAATGTAAGCATGTTCCATATGATATAACACACTTTTATCAGTAATATTTTTAGAAGGGTGGCTGACAGAAACCAAATAACTTCTATAGGGACTTTAGATATCACTGCAATTTTTTAGGTCCAAAGAAAAGCTTATGAAATAGAATTAAATCTCATCCAGTGTCATCCACTTAAAGAGCTCATTTAAAACTATGGAGCAATATTTTAGAGAAAGTACATTTTTATTGAGCGTGAATTATAAAATTATAAAATGAAAACAGAAATCCTGTAGCGGACAAATTTAGGTCCTCAAAATATTAGAATATTACATGAAGCTACTCTATTTAGCTGAAATAATAGAGAAAAATCAATTTCCATACAAAATATAAGATATTTAGAAAAACAATAAAAATAATTTGATTTTTTCATTACATTGAGTTGAGTATACTATAATAATACTCTCACCTACGTTCATTTCTAGTTAGCTGGTCTTCATGCAGCTACAGTTAAATTTTTTAATTGTAAAATATCTTATACCTGTATCCCTAATTTTAGAAAAGCAGCAAGTCATCCCAAGAAAATCTTCATGTATTCATGACTGTGCTTTGCGATTTAAAACACAATCTCCTGTTTTGATGTCTGACCTTTATTTTCTCAGGTAAACTTTCTTGTTAGAAGAATTGTATAAAGCTAACTGCATTCCTTTTTAATATATTTTTCTTGCAATCAAATTATTAATAAACAGTGTATTAATTCTCAAGAACATATGGATAAAGACATGGGTGAGCAATGGCTTGGTTTAGATGGATCTCTAAGCTAAACAGCTATTCTTGGTTTTCAGGTTTCTTCTACTATCCACTTCATAGATAACGACAGCTGGCCATTTCAAGCTTGCTTTTGAAGTGAATGTATTTCTGGTGTAAAACTTGGTCCAGTTAGATCTCCCTCTAATCTAATTTACCCTGTTATATGTATCAATATGAAATGGAACAGAAACTATGTTACATAAAATGTCACCAAGTACTCTCCAACCTTCTAAAAAAAAACCCAGACGCATAAACAAAAAGGAGAGAAGACTTTCTTTGGTGTTAGAAACAATTTGAAAGGAACTATAATTTTCATCATAGCAAGATTAGCTGACTTTACAGTTCCAGTTCTAGAGGGCATAAAGTGACAACATATATTTATTTCTAGAAGAATATATCAGTCTTCTTACCACTGGCTAGAAGATATTGCACAAGTTCTTCATGTCCACAGAGACAAGCATAATATCTATAAAAGAGAACAGTGAGATCAGGCACTTGAAGATGTTCTAATATCTCCCTCTCAATCTCTGTTGGAGCTAAACATACTGAGATCCTTTAGCCGTTCTTTGTAGGCTTGCTTTTCTGGCCTTTCACTATCCTGGTATCCTTCCTTTGAACTTGTTCCCCTTTTCCTTCTTAAGGACCAGACACAGTAGTCCACGTGAGGTCTGACTAGGGCAAAGTAAAGTGGAACAATCATTTCCTGTGATTTAGACTTTATGTTCTTATTAATGCACCAAGATAGCAACTGTTTTTTAAGCAGCTGAATCACTGCTGGCTAACCTGTAACCTTCTATCAGTAAGGACACCCAAATTGCTTTTAAATGTACTACAGTCAAGCCAGGTCTCCCCCACCACATTAAGATATTACAGGCATCTTCACTTAACTACTGGGCTAAGTTTATAACCAGTTACAACATCCACAGAATGGGCATTTTACAGTCCATAATGCACTCACAGCAAAAGGATGTGCAATGCCTCCTGCAATCACCTGACTGCATGTTGGGCAGGTCAGCTTTATGTCCAATTGTGAATTCCACAGTGATGTGATTTGTTATGTTTTTTTGCTTGTTTTCTGGCCAAACAAAAACCCACTCAAATGAATGGGTTTTCTTTACAACCAGGGCATTTGCTTAATGACCATGGTGGCATTCACTTGAAGACCATGGTGGAAAATTCCTTCTGGTCACATTATTGGAGACTTATGACTCCAATGACTTATGACCCTAATTCCAAGTTCAATTATGGTTGTAAATTTAGAGCAACCTGTTTAATCCTCGCGATAAAGCACTCAAATAGCCAAAAGTGTTGCTGCATTTGCCAGATTATCCCTATATTACCAAGCTTTCAAAGCTTATTTCCATAAAGCTGTTTAATTTGGTTATATGTATATGCAAAGTATTTTAAAATTAAAAAAAAATATTCAGTTCCACTACAGACACCCCCAAGAAAACTCAAGACTAGAATTATGCAAGTGTAGCAAATAAAAAAATATATATATCTTGGTTCCTAAGCATTCTCACTAATTGTATCACTGAGCTCACACATCATATTAGATCATAATGTGGCCTATTTGGTATTAGCTTTGCATATTTTAGGACCAAAGTCATATAGTTTATTTAGTAACTCATTATGAGAAAAAACATAGCATAACACGATAGTCACACAATGGAAGATAATGTATTATCTGATATTCCCTCAGTTGGAAATAAAGAACTCATCTCCAATAAACAAACCAAGAATGATCTGCTCCTTTTATGCAAGACTTCCAGAACAAATCACATTAAATAACAAACATTTTAAGCAGCAATCGTTTATGAGAAAACGCATTCGGCCTTAGATTTAAACATATAGAACTGTGTATACTTAAATCTTGTCTTGGCTCTAGAAAGATATCCAGGTTACTGCCAGCAAAAGTTTGTGTGAAGAATTCATTCTACAATAAGAGCCCTTTTCCCAATCTCATCTTGAGGAATCAAGATAAAACAAAGTTTAAGTAAGTTGTCCACAAATTGCTTAAGCTTTTAAGGCAAAACCACCACTTTGATTTTTTCCTAGATTCAGACTGATAACCAAAACAGGACTGATATAATCACAATTTTCTGAAAGATACTTGGATAAAGTTATTTTTGTCTACCTCATAGACAGCAGACATTCTCACCAATCCCACAATGTTGTCTTTCTACCACTAGTAATGCAAAATAAATTTACATAAGCTGTTTCCTCACCACCCTCTGAAAAACTGTTCTCATTTCCCCCCCCCAATTTTCAAAACCAATCAAACTCACATTCCAATAAATTAATCCTGTGCTAGTGGGTGTTAGTTTTCTCACTGTAGAGACTGCCTGCCACACTTTATGCCTTGTACCATCTAGTTGGCATTACGTGCTGTCATGGACTGTGCTATATCATAAAAGCTCTCAAACGCAACTTTTCTGATATACTGCCCTCCAAGTGTTGTTAAGATACACCACTTCTCAAGGTGGCAATGCTCAGTTTTTCTGTTTGGAATCAAAAGACAGCTGCTTACAGTGTATGTGCTTTGCTTTCTGTGAAGATCTTTAAGAACCATAGGAAGCAACTGGTCAACTTGACAGAGAAAGGGGCACTAGTTTATCGGCACTCTTATTTGGCACATGGCTAACTAGAACCAGACTGAACAATGACTGAAGAAGTTTTCTGCAAACTCCAAACTTACAAATTTGAGGCAGCATGCTAAGAAAATGAGTTCTGCTTCAAAAATAATACAGCTCCAAACATAAATTGAAAAAAAAATATGGGAATTACTGTTTCCATGCTACCGGCTAATTCAGATTTTTCTAGCAACTTATTCAAATGGCCATTCTCAAGCAATGATAAAAAAACTCTATTGTTACCCATAATATTTTTGCAAAGGAAGAAAATTATCCAGGTTGACAGAGGGGTAAATACTAGAGTACTCTTCATACATATAACCTGGGAGAGATTACTTAAAAAATACTTATAACAAAAAGCATTTTCTTTTCAAAAAATAGAAAAGATAGAGAAATGCTGCAAAAACTGAAAGAAAGACCTTAGTTTTTCTTAAATCCCCGTGTAAGTTACCAAACAGTATGGGTGTCTCAAGGCCAAAGCACTCACAAAGGGGTACTGTCCCATTTGTCTCGGACATTGATTTCAACATCTCTCTGTTCAAGAAGGTATCTGAAAGACAGACAGACAATTTTAATAACTAAGAAGCTATTCCAACACACTTTATTCATGGGTTGAATTTTCTTTTTATTACAAAAGTATCCCTTTGAGGCCTCTCAAAGCCTCAACCCAAATAAGTGAGAGTTGACCAAAAATATTTTTGCACATTACACTAATCTACTGCTTTCCATTTGTCTGCCTACTACAGATCAAATCTAACTTTCTAATATGTGTGTGTGTGTGTGAATTAAATAACAGAAGTTCTTTTATCAAAGATATTATTGATAGGAATACAAATATTGTCCCTTTATATTAGGAGCATGAAGAAATAGAAGCATGCAGCAAAAGCTGCATTTGTTTCCACTTGGTTTTCAGGTGCAATTCCAAGTGCTAGTTATCACTTTTGAAATCCTTCATGGCTTGGAGCCTCATTATCACTAAAAATGCTTACTCCAAATAGAATCTGCGTGCAGAAACTAAAAGCTCAGAGTTCCCGTTCACCAGGAATTAAGGCAGAAGGGACTAGAGACAAACATTTTCTGCAGAAACTCTCCTATTAAGAAATTTTCTATTATCAAATATAGCATTGGTCCTTCATACCTAGAATTTAGGAAATTAGCTCTATCTGAGAGCATTTGGACTGGGAAATGAGGAATGCATATGCCAGAGGTGAATGATAGCACAGCAAGGATATAATGCTATTCATGATTTTTTAAAGATAGCATTCTACTGATATAGACAATATTATTGTACAGACTAATAGGATTGTTATATTGTTTTTCTCCATGCTGCTTGGATTTCCACTGACTGAATAATTTTCCTAGAAACCAGGAGGGTATGAATTCTAATCCTATCTTAGGCATGAAAGCCAGCAAGGTGACTTTGGGCCAGTCATTCTCTCAGCTTACCTCACAGTGTTATTGTTGTGAGGAAAATAGAAGGAAAGACTATTAGGTATGTTCACCACCTTGAGTTACTTATAAAGTAATAAAGGAGGAATTGAAATCAAATACCTGAAATAAACAAAAAAAAGCATCTTTTGTTTCTTGAAAAATCCTTTAAGCACTATACTAATTATCAACTGATTTAATCAGATTTAAATGCTGTGAAGTACATAATATAATCACAAACACAGATCCTCTCTTTATAAATTACTAACAATTATTGTTAGCTTGTATTTTGATTATGTTCTGTTATACAGTAACAGCACTGAATTCTACACTAAATTCATCTAGTGAAAAAGCAGCAGATAGTTTCAAATTATCTTCAAATAAATACCATGTAATTTTAGGATGGGACTGTATATTTATAAATTGCTTCAAAACTCATTTCACATATACTGTATCTCTCTATTTTTTACACTAGCTGTGTTAGGCTATCTGAAGTTGTCAGCTGTTTTAGGGATGAAGTAGAGCTGATAAGCAGGAAAACTTTTTTAGAAAGAATGTAAGAACCAGGGGCTCTGCTAGATAGCAGCATCGAGCATAACTTGACTGATGGAAAAACAGAACAAAATGAAACCATAAGGCAGGTTCATTCTACTTAATACTTGGATGGTAAAGCATCAGATAATTCCAAGGCTAGACCAAGAAACAAATTAAACATTCCAGAGGCAATATTAAACCAGTTTCATGTCGTTGCTAAGAAAATTGCAGTGACATATCCATCAAGTCACCAGGAAGTGAACCTAATCAAGGAGGATGTTGGATTTCCCACCACTGTCATGAAACAACTTGAGTAAGAGACTTAATGATACCAAACAGTAGTTGCTTTGGGAGTTAAGTCAATGTGAGCAGGCCAAAAGCATGTTCATCATGACAAAATTAAAACAGCATTCTTTCTATCATTTTTGGGTCCCAAATATTTAATATACTGTAACATACACTTGTCTTACTATCTAACACAGGATTCTAACACATACTTGAAATGATCAAATGTGTGGAGTATGCACACACACTTTGCTGCTGTTGGAAGAGAAAAAATGGAAATGGGAGTGATGAAAGCTAATGAGAATTACCTACGGTATAGTGACTTCCAAAAAGCAAGTGTGAACCAGGCCTTCTTTCATTGAATATTTTAATATATGTAGTGTGATAAGAAAATTTGGTCATCATGAGAAATGGTGTTGATGCTTCTTTTTAACATCTCACTACTGAATGCTACGAAGCCAGATGTGATGCATACATAGCCCATTTCCTCCCAAATGTAGTTCTCAATCTAGGATAGAGGTAGTCCTCAATTTTACAGCCATAATTGAGCCCAAAATTTATCTTGCTAAATGAAAAATTTATTATGTGAGCTTTGCCCCATTTTACGACTTTTCTTGCCACATTTGTTAAATACAGTTGTTAAATTAGTAACAAGGTTAAATTAATCTGGTTTCCCCATTGAAGGGTCAGAAGGGTTGTAAATGGGGATCACATGACCCAGGGACATTGCAACCGTCATAAATGCGAGTCAGTCGACAAGCGTCTGCATTTTGACCATGTGGGTGCTGCAACGGCCATAAGTGTGAAAAATGAACACAGTGCCGTTGTAACTTTGAACGCTCACTAAATGAACTGTTATAAATCGAGGACTACCTGTACTTAAAACACAGCTTTTATTCTACATTTCCCTCAACCTAGGCAACTTTTCCCTTGCATGCCACATAACAAGGGGCAATAAGCTGACTTTGTATAAAAAAAGAGCACCGCTTGGGGGGGTTGAAAGCCCTACTAAACAGGTATATACAAAAGTATGAAGGCTATTGCTTAACGCATTGTAAGCCGCCTTGAGTCTCTGGAAAAGGGCGACATACAAATCGAACCAATAAATAAATAAATAATAAATAAATTCTCTGCTATCCCTAAAAGGATGGTAAATAAGTAATTAATACTTAGAAGCACTTTCAGTTAAGTGCTTGGAAACACACACACTTGTCCACATTCATAAGGTTGGAAGAGTCTGAAAATGCAAGAGCCACTTTTGAAAAGTTCTTTCTGGCTGGTAAACAAAACGCCCATCGGACTCTCAAGAAACACAAAGCCCGAGAAGCGGGAGTTACACCACCCCATACTACAACCACCCAGCCGACTTCGGGGGGGGGGCTCAAGTTATGCCCCAAACGGGCCACCCGCACCTTCTCCACCCAGCGCCCCTTAAAAGCCTCGGCCCAGGCCTCACCGCACGCGACAAACATCGCCCTTCTTGCAGCTGGTGAACAGGTCGTTGGTGTCCATGGCCCGGCGGAAAACGCCGCATTGACCCGGCCTGGAAGGGAGCGAAGGTGGGTTCGGGCAAGTGGGTGGGGGCGGCGGCGGAGGGCGGGCGAGGCCGCGGAGGGGAACCCGAGCGGGACGGATGTAAACACGACCCACGGGGGCTGAGCCTACCAAGGCCGGCCCTCCCTTTCTCCACCCCGGCTAGCGCGCAGGCCCGCCCCTCTCTCTCGCCGGTTCGCAGGAGGCTGGACCTGACGGCGGGAAGGAGCTCCGTCTCTCGCCTCTGCCCCGCTTGAAAGGTGAGCCGGGCCTGAAAGCCCACCCCCCCACCCCGTGGCTCAGGACGGTCCCAGCTGCGCTGAGGGGGCAGCGACTCGCCCTCTTCGGACGCTACCGGCGACGGCCTGGTTGCCCCCGGAAGCCTCAGTCACGCCCGGGGGATTTGCATGCCGCCCGTTTTGCGACCCTCGCCCAGAAAACGGCGACGCCGCTCGCTTTATTAAGGCTTGAAGAGACCGTGGGCCGCGAAGCCTCTCTCACTCCAAGCTCCGGAAACCGGCCCCCATTTAAAGGGAGCGAGGGCGCTGCAGAAGCGACCGAGAAGCGGAAGCGCCTGTTGGGGTTTTTTGGTGTGGTGTTTTTGAAAAGGACGTGAATTGAAAACGCTTTAAAGAAGGCGCTCAGCCCTGGAAAGGAGGAGGAGAGGGGGAAAAAAAAGCCGCAGGATGGAGAGAGAATTTGTGTATGAATTCAAGGCCGGGAACCAGCATTTTGTGCTTACCGTCCCGCTGAAGTTCCCCGTCCAAGAAAACGTTAGTCATTTGCCTAGGCGTCTGATGCTTCTTCATAATTTGCCTTGCTTCGTAGAAAACGGCTTGAAAGAGTCTCTGACTAAATTCATAGAGGAGGAATCCGTGGAAGATTTTGACAGAGAAGCCGAAGCGGCTCTGGAAGCTGTAAAATCTGGTAAAATGGATTTACACCAGCTGGCGAAGGCTTGGGCCCAAGCTTACACTGAGTCAACTTCTGAGCATGCCAGACCAGAAGACCCCAGCTGGGATGAAGATTTTGCAGATGTTTATCATGACTTGATCCACTCTCCTGCCTCTGAAACTCTGTTAAACTTGGAACATAATTATTTTGTTAGCATCTCCGAATTAATAAGCGAGAGGGATGTGGAGCTAAAAAAACTGCGAGAAAGGCAACGGGCAGAAATGGATAAGGTGATGCAAGAACTGGGGAAATCATTAACAGATCAAGATGTAAACATGTTGGCAGCTCAGCACTTTGAATCCCAACAGCTACTGGAGAACAAGTGGAACAGTGAATTGAAACAAACCACAGCAATCCAAAAACAGGAGTATCAAGAATGGGTGGTAAAAGTTCACCAGGATCTGAAAAATCCCAACAGTACTATTGGTGATGAGATCAAAGTCACTCCTAATCAGTGGAGAGAATCTGAAGAAGGAACTGGAAGACTCTTTGAGGACCAGAGGCAATTGGAAGAAAGTTTCACTATCCATTTGGGAGCACAGCTGAAAACCATGCATAATCTGCGACTACTGAGGGCAGATATGCTAGATTTCTGCAGGCACAAGCGCAGTCACCGTAGCGGAGTCAAACTCCACCGTCTTCAAACTGCACTCTCACTTTATTCAACTTCCCTTTGTGGTCTAGTCTTGCTTGTGGATAATCGCATCAGTTCATACAGTGGGATCAAGAGAGATTTTGCAACTGTTTGCCAGGAGTGTACAGATTTCCATTTTCCTGGAGTTCAGGAACAGCTTGAAGTTGTTCAGCAAGTTGTACTTTATGCCCGAGCACAACGCAGTAGTAAGGCCAAAAGACTAAATGAGGCAGGAAACAGAAATAGTGGCAATGAAGATAAATCTAAGAATGGGGAACAGAATCAATCAAATATTTTTCCAGGAGAATTTTATATCACCCGACATTCAAATCTCTCTGAAATTCATGTGACTTTTCATCTTTGTGTGGATGACAATGTGAGGTCAGGTAATATTACAGCCCGGGATCCTGCAATCATGGGCCTCCGAAATATCCTTAAAGTGTGCTGCACCCATGACATCACCACAATTAGTATTCCTCTTCTGCTGATACATGATATGTCTGAAGAAATGACAATATCTTGGTGTCTGAAAAGAGCAGAACTTGTATTTAAGTGTGTCAAAGGATTTATGATGGAAATGGCTTCCTGGGATGGTGGGATTTCTCGAACTGTTCAATTCTTGGTACCACAGAGTATTTCTGAAGAAATGTTTTACCAACTGAGTAACATGTTGCCACAGATTTTCCGTGTGTCATCTACGCTAACTCTGACATCCAAACACTGAACTCTCTTCAAAATTCTGCAAAGGATTAATAAAATGATTCTGGACTTTAATACCAGAAACACTTTGATAACTTGAACATGATTGTTGAAATTCCTAACAGAAGCACCTGCAATATTTTTTTAAAAAAAGTCGCACTGTACTTTCATGCCTACACAAAGGGAAATGGGTAATGGGTTATTTTTTTTCCTTTTTTTTTTTTTTTTTTTTTTTTGCCATTTTGGGTTCCAGGCCCTCCCTCTGTTAAATGCTGTTCTAAGGTCCTTCCAACTCTTAGATAACAAGAACTGTAGTAGAAAAGTGGGAATCTAAATGTCTGTGTATCACTAGAAAGTAGCTGTATGTTGAAAATATAATTATCAAAGGAAAAAACTGTTGCTTTTTTTAAGATATGGATGTATTCATATAGAAGTTTCCTTACCTGTTTTGTTTTGAGAGTGATACCAGTTTGTTACTTCACAGAATAGAATGTTAATACAGGCAAATACAATGATAACATATGGTAAACAGTTTTTATATTACCAGGTGGGAATTTAGATTATATTTTTTTCTGTAGGGCTATAACTCCTACTTTGAAATATTTGGCTGGATTTTTGCAGCCCAAATACAGTAGTCCTATTTGAGATGGCATTATGTTTTGGTCTTGAGTTCATAAAAGAGATAAACATGAAGAATTCAAAACCACTGCAGTAAATGAAGAGCTTCAGTTTTTTTTTTAATAAGAACAGGGGAGCAATTCATGTCCTTCAAATTTCATTGTGGGATTCATGCACTTTGCCTAGCCATATACTGTGACTGTTTGCTTGGTTTTAGCTTCATTCATTGCGTAAACTTGACCATTGTAGTTTGCAAATCATGGCTTTAAAAACATGATTCACACAATGTGTAGAAAAATATAATTTCCCTTGCAAAGACACAAGATATTCTTTCTATACTATAGGTGGTGAAAATAACATCAGAACAACTACATCTTAAGTTATATCTTTCTGCCAGTAGGCAAAAACATTTTCCTTAAAGTACATTGATGGGTTTTGTCTGTTGATTTGATCAAACATGGTGCTATTCACTAGTTGTAATAGTGGAGAAAGAGAGGATGGAAGTTGAAGAAATAAATTATTTTTAAAAATTATTTTGTAACCCACAATTAATACTAATTTAAGTTTGGTTTTAGCAAAATACACATAACTCATTATAGATTATTTAGGAACCTCGACTGGATCATAGACAATTATTATATAGAAATTTGATTAATAAATTATGACTGTTGTGCATAATAAATATAAATTGAGTGAAGTAAAATCATATGATATCGCCATTTTGGTGGTCAAATTTCCCATTATGGAGATTTTCTAATGTATTTGTCACCCTAGCAACATTTCCAGTTCTTTCCTGTTTTCCAGGATCTTGTTAATACTTTTCTCTTAAACTATTGCTTGGATTATCAAAAAAAAGAGGCCGTTAAAATCTAATGAAATGACCAGAGTTATGGCTTGCCTATTTAATAAGAACTAAAATCCAAAAGGACTGAAATATTTTACAGATAGTCCTTGACTTATGACCAGTTGCTTAGTGATTGTTCAAAGTTATGACTGACCTCAAAAGTACTTATGACACAGATTTGAAGTTCGAAGGCTAGGTCCCCCTGCAGTCACATGATTTCATTTTTGGCAGTTAGCAACCAGCCACATTTATGGGCAATATATAGCGTTCCACAGTCATGTGACTTCCCTTTATTTATTTTGTTTGCTGGAAACCAGTGTTTGCTTCCAGACAGTAGGTTTGCTTAACAACCACTGTTTGCTTAATGACCACTGCATTTGTTTAGTGACTGCCTCAAAAAAAAATGTAAAATTGGATCAGTCATGTAATGACACACTTAACCTTAATTATGGGCTCAAGGTCATAAATTGAGGATTACTTCAATTTACAGATCAGCCATGTTGTATAAAATCTACCTATTTCTTTATATTTCCTCCAATAAATGGAGCTTAGAACTCATCATGTTGAGTTTCTTTAGTTTTTAATAACTATAAATTGCTTTTGTTGAGTGTTTCTTAATTGGGGGCAAAATTAATTTGAGTGGTTTTTTCTACCAGAAAATAATCATAAAAGTCAAGTTATTTTATTTTTATATCTGATTGCAATGTTACTTTTAATCAATTCAAAAATTTTGTCTTGTAACATAATATAAATTTTTGAAATCCTCCTTTTCTCCTCCTGAGTGATGAATTTAACTTAATTTCAAATTTAGTCATGGCTTTAGCTCTATAGGTTCTGATTGCTAGAACTGCAGCAAGATGCAGAATATATATTTCAATCCATGAATGAGTTAAAATTCTTTAAAAATGTTTGCAGTTATTTGCTCATTTTAAGAATGTTCCTCTCATTTCAAAGTCCCTGTGGAAATTCTTTTAAATAATAGTTAATTTCCCAGACTTGATACTATTTAATTTTGTTTTCATCATAACACTTTTATAAATGAGGGTTTGATGGATGTGGATTTGATTAAGGAAGCATATTTTCCAGTTTCTTGAACATATTCAGAAGAAATGGATGTTGAATTTTTCAGCTTTTTTATGCCTAATTATGACAAGAAGTGCCCAAATTTTTAATACTGTTTCTTAAACGTTCCATCTTAAGTATCATTTCTTCTGATTTTATCAAGCTAAAAATAATATTGATACAATTAATATCATAAGATATTATGGAATTCCAAGAGGACCTTTTTTTGATGTTTTTATAAAGAACTATAAAAATTATGTCTGCTTTTTTTCTATTGTATTTACTAATCACTTTTTGTTGAGATTTTTTCATATCTATCTATCTGTCTCCAAATAATTGTTTATTGATTTGAATTGCTGACGATTTGCTCAATATATTTTGTATTGTTGTAGGAATATTTATCTAAATAGTGAGTTAGAAACACTATGTCAGAAACTTGTTAATTTTCCAAAAATTAGAAGAGTATTCATAATTGTAGAAAATCCCTTGTGTTTCATACAGTTAGGGCATGACATTGGCATCCTTCAGTCTCAAAAAACTATGGTATCGTGGTCTGGAAAGAAGTCCTAAAACATCATCTAGTGTGACTAAAAAGGCCAATTCGAGAGTGGCAATCCCTTCCACACTGAGGGCAGATACATTCTGTCCCCTGCCCAGCCTCCAGATTTCGCTGGTTCCGGAACTGCCTCTTAGCCTCAGCCTGCCGAACAAGTGTCTCTTCGAATTGGAGAAGGCCATGCTGCGTCTTTAGCCTCCAAGCTGAACAATCAGAGGTCAAGGTTTCCCAGTTGTTAATGTCCATTCCCAGGGCCTTTAGGTCCCTCTTGCAGATATCCTTATATCATAGCTGTGGTCTCCCTCTGAGGCACTTTCCCTCAGTACAATACAATTAGGGCAATATCATTAACCAAAAGATTTATAGTAGTTTCTAATCCCTGTATTTCCAAACACATTCTATTTCCTTTGTTAAGAGTTCTAATGAATCACAATAAGTGAACATCCTTGTTTAGCATCTCTTTTTGCCAAAAAAATGTTGATAAATTTTTGATAAAGGTTGGTTTTTACCATGAAACCATTTAAGGCTCTCACTCTGCTTCAGGTCAGTATCAGAACTGAGAAGAACTAAAGAAAAGTTGAATTTTGATTTGCTTTGTTTTCCCATAGTTTTTCAAAATGATTTATTCTAATCCCACCCCATTAGAAAGCAAGATTAACCAGCAATTATAATTTATTGAGCAAACTGTAGTTTAAAAAAAAGTAAATAGTGGTTTAGTGTGATATGTGAACCCAATCTACAGTATTTGAATTCCAAAACTAACCCCTATGTTATCTTCTGATTATTTTCTTCTGTGATTCTATAAAGAAAAAAAAGAGTATATTCAGTAAAACCAATCTCTTCTTCCTACTGTTACACTGTTACCAGCACCTATTTTGCTAAAATAAGCAAATTAATTTTGTGTCAAACTAAGACTTTATCTGGCTAGCTAAGAAAATTGTATGAGTTTGATACTGTAGTATGTAAAGCATGTTTATAGCAATATATGAACTGTATTGTGGCTTATACAGCAATTATTATAGCTAATGTACGTTATTGACAACTTAGCCCCTCAAAAATGATAACAAAAATGATAACATAGTATGCTATGCTATCCCAGTTTATGAGTGTTGGAATGTATACCATAGGTGTTATTTGGAGGGCAACTAATAATTATTGGGTTTGTTCCTTCAAACTACATTTCACTTAAAATTTGTATTGTAGTAAATGTTCATATCTTCTAGGCCATTTTGTTATGTATATTGGAAAAAAGTTTGCTTGACTTTTATTCAAGTTTATTATTGATTTATTGTTTGCTAATGCTCTTGTAGCAGTATCCGATGTTTTGTTATGAAAAGTCATGAAGAATAATTTAAACTGTTTATTAGAAATAATTAACCATTTGGAGAAGCAAAAACAATGGATAGATTAAAGGAAGGACTCAAAGATAATTTTGCAAAAAGTCTTCAGAAGTCATCGACATAGGAAAGAACAGAACCCCAAAATTAAAACATTTAAGAAAATGAAGAAATTGAACAGAGCAGAATGTTCAGAATACTTTTGGCATTGTTTCTTGGGAAAAAGCTTTGACTTGGATAAGTTATTCTTTGTAGAGCAAATCCTCTTCCAATGGTAAAGGTGTAGAACTGAACATTTTAACTTCTGGAAATGTTTTTGTAGCACACCATACTAGTATTTATTTTTTTCAAGAAATTTCTAAACAAAACATTTAAATTACATGGAAAAGTAAAAAGATTAAAATATGTAAAACCTGTGCTTAAAACTGGTAAATACTTCAATTCTCTCTGATAACTTGCAATTTGCTCTTCTTGGTCTTTACAGATCATTGCTAAAGCATTGCTAACTGAGATTTAATGTTAAATGTGTATTAAGGGACAACAATCCATTGATAGTAAAATGACTTGCTTAATTCTGTAATGATCCATGTGTTAGTAAAAAATAAATACAATGTTGATCCAAATGTGTTATTTTTATTATTACTTGGATATAATTACTAGGTATAGAAGAGTGCCATAGGCAGTGTCTGAATTCACATATAAGGATACTTCATAATAGTTGTTGAGTGTGTGAACTATTGAGATTTGCAGATCTGTATAAACTAAGATCATAGTGACTTAGTAAATGTATAAATCTGACAATTATGGCTTATTAACAAACTTTTTCCCCATTCAATAGCGTTCTCGGAGACTGGACAAGTCACTGCAGTTTTCTTGGCAATGTTTCTTTTTTTCCAGAATACCATTTTTTCCTTCCTAGGAATGAGAGAAAATGACTAACCCAAGGCCACATAGCTGGCTTTGTGCCTAAAGTGGGATTAGAACTCCCAGTTTCCCAGTTTCTAGCCTGAATGCCTTAACCCAGTCATCCCTAACCTTTCTGGCTCTGTGGACCGGTGGTATTGGTGGCAGTGGAAAGATGGATGGTTCAGCACAAATTGAGTTTTGCCTGCTCATTGTGGCCTGGTAGCGGGCTACAATCGGGGGGTTGCACCCCCCTGCCTTAACCACTGCATCAAAGTGGCTCCCAAACATTATTTTGAGCTAATTTATGACCTAGCTCCATATCTGTAGAAGGGTCATGATTTATTCCCATGGTTCTTACGTTGGCTGAAGTCATGCAATATGTTAAGATCCAATGTGGTTTATCACTAAACCAGAGTAAGCAAAAATGGCTTAATCCAGTTACATTTATTGTTGAACAGCTTGTTTGGTTTACATGCCATGGGACACTAAGACATAATGCGCACAACCACAGTAGCTGGATTCAAACCCAGTCCCAAAAGCAAAATTATGGTTTTGTTTATGGTAGATGAAATCTTTATGTTCAAGCTATCTATTAAGATAAAAGAGGCTGTATTCACAAACCATGTTTACATTGGGATTATGAGTTTAGGCCACTGAAGTTTTTATCATGAAGTGTCAATTTTCTGGTTTTCAGTAAAATGGACTGGTATATAATTGGATCAAATTCTGCTGTAATTTCTGTCATTTAAGTGATGAAGGCCACCCTGGTTATATTATAAGGAACCATCATGGATAACTGCAATTTTTTCATTTCCTACTGTACTAAAAGTACTATACATTCAATATAATTATTAGGGATGCTGCAAGATTAAGCTGAAAACTGAATATATATTTCTCTATTGGGGACCAAAAATGGGAGCTTTGAACTACTTCCCTAGCTGGTTAAAATGTATTTTAGCTTAAAACCTGGCCTTAATACTTATAAACTAATAAACTTATAAACTATATACTAAAATCCAAAAATATTGGAAGTTGACTGGTTGATTCTCCAGTCAAAAGGTAACCATATAGGTGAATCCTTTTTTCCCCCCTGCAAAACATTACAATGGAATTAGTTCAGTTTCCTACTATATCTTTGAACATTCTGTATTTTCTTTTCTAGAAGAGGAAATTCAATTTTATTCTCCAGCAGCAAGAGCCCAAAAGTTAAGTTACCTTAATCAGAAAATTTCAGTTTCAGTTACGTTCAGCTTTAAAGTTGACAACAAAGTGACTCAATTTTAACTTATACAATTGCTATATATCACATTTTCAAAAGGCAGAATATAAACAATGTGTTTTTAATTATAATTGATTTTCACTGTAGATGTATACATTATATAGTTCATATAAAATATTTGTTCAAACAGCCCTAGTTTTTAATTTATCATTAACACAGGGAAAGAACAGACACAGGAATCTTGTTCTGATCAGAAACTTTATTTCAAAAAGTGCCACTGATAACTAGGAAATATGTACAGTACTGGCAAGTGAAATGACAGATAAAACCATTATATTTTGCAAAAGGTAAAATTACGTTGAGAAAATTCTGCCCTTATGTAGGCTATAGAAATTTTTCAGATGAAGACCAATAATGAGAGGCTGCTTAGGAAGAAAAGATTTGGAGACAAGAAGTGATCATGTATATATCCTAAGTGATTTGATATATCGACATAGTCATCCCTAAATTCAGCTTACTGTCAAGTACATTTACGATTGCAACCTCAGTCTTTCAAAGACGGAATAATCTGAATCAATTTATTTTAGTCCATAAATTCCTTGCCCACAGAAGGATTTCACATCCCCACCCCCAGTTCTTGGCAATTGAGCTATTTTACTAATGAAGATTTAGCCCCCTATTTTAAAATCATTGCAGTGATCTAGAGGACTACTAACAATCAAATATAATGTACATATCTATGATAAGCCTAAATTGTCTTATGTTTCATGAGATGGACCAAAGGATTACGATATATTCTTTCTTGAGAGAACAAAATATTAGAGGAGACTTATTTTAATCAGAAATTCATGAAAATCCGTATCCATGACTGACCCAGCTAAGCAACATCTTTATAGCAATCTCTGTGCTTTATTCCCTCAAAGAAATTCAACCCTTTTCAGACTAAAGATGATTATCTTTGAAGTGTGATTACAACAAAAACTAAAGCTGTGCCATAATTTCTTTCATTTATTTGAAAATTTCCTCTTATCATCTTAAAAATTAGAGTGGATTGTGTTCTGTGTGAAGAAATTGTGTGCAAGCCATTACCAACAACAGCAGAAATATGTTTATGGATGAGTTCACATCTCATGCTTAATCACAGCAGGATTGGTTTTGGTTCTGCTGTAATATTATTGTGAACACATTCACCGAGTTTTGTAAACTGCACAAAACTGTACACATTAGTGTTATACTGTACATGGCTCAGGCAAATGAAGCTTGTCCAAACTACAGCTCAGCATGATTGGGAATTTGGGAATTCATGATCCTCTGAAAAGAAGGAAGTAACTATAAAGGAAGAAATAAAAATAACGTTGATGTATATAAAGAATAATGTTGAGGGCTTATCCTAATGAGCTATTTTCCCACTAGGAATCTCATTATTGTGTTATTACCCCTATACCTGCTTTTTGAAGTAGAATTACCAATTTGGAAAAACTAGTCATTGATTTGTACGAACAAATTGGAACGCATAATAATATGTATTCATGAGTACTATCATATGGACCAATTCAGAGTTCTTAAGCAACTCTGTTACCATAATTGAAATTGTTATTAAATTAAATATGTAGTTTGTAGTTTTAATCATGCACTATGCTAATGAACCTATGCTAATAGCTGAAAATGCAAATGATCTGGATGGTTTAATAGTGAAAGTCAAGGAGCACAGTGAAAAACTAGGATAATTGAACAAAACTTAAGACAACAGGTTTAGCAACCATTTTTATAAGGGACAATAGAGATATTGAAGTGATTGATAGCATCTGCCTTTTAGAATCAACTATCAACAGTAAAAGAACAAGCAATCAAGAAATACACTGCAGTCTAGCATTTGGTAGAGTAGCAATAGAAAAGATATTCAGATGCCATGATATATCTGTGCTGACAAAGATCAGAATTGTGTTGACAATGGTTTTCTCTGTGATGCTCTATGGAAGTAAAAGTTGAACTTTGAAAAAGCAGGATTAAAAGAGACCTTGCTTTTGGAGAAGACCAAAATACTGAGAATACTATCCTGAAAATACTATGAATTGCCAAAAACAAACAAATGGATCATAGAACAAAGCAACATGAAAGTGTCAGTCAAGGCACAAATAACAAGGCTCAATTTATTATATGAAGACCCAGCTTCTTTGGGAAATCTATACAAAACAAAATGAGAAAAGGATGACTAGCAGAAAAGATTCACTGAAAGATGTAAAGGGCCAGACCTGGGGTTGATCATATATCAGAGAAGGTCTATGCCAGTGGTGGGTTGCCCCTGGTTCGGACCTGTTCACAAGAACCGGTAGTAAAACCAGCAGGAGGCCCCGCCCACCACCCCGGATATCGTCATCGGCAATCTGCACATGTGCAGAAGCGCACGCTATCCTGTTGCGAACCGATAGTAAAGGTAAGTAGAACCCACCCCTGGTCTATACATTTGGTGACCAAGAATCAGCCCTGATCTAGTGGCATGTAACCAATCAGTTTTGATCAAGCAGGGAATCACAGTCCTAAGAAAGTGACCAGACAAGTTATTTAATACATGTAAATAAATATAGACTATATTTTTGCTCCTTATAAGATTAAATTTGGCTTTATGGATTTATTGCAGTTTTCCTTAGTGCTAAGTTTAATTTATAGTTTAATTTGCAACCATAGCTGCTAAAGCGGTTTGCGGTGAAAAAGGAGGCAGGGACAGTTTTTGGCTGCAAGTTTCCAGTTTAAAATCTAAGACTAATGTAATTTCTAGCAACAGTTGGAGTTATGCCTAAATCCATGACAATTTACAAAGTGTCTCATCATTTGTGAGGGATTTACAATGAATTTACTATATCTTATTAAATGATGTTTGCAAACTAGTTTGTGCTAACTCTATTTTCCCCCCTTATTTTGGTCTTCATTAACAAATCATTTAAATTTTTAACTTTTAAGACAAAAGCACTGTTACTGAGCATAAGATTGATACTTTAAAAGCTGATTTTAGAGTGGAGAGAACTGATTGAGTTTATATTGCACCTTCAGTTATAAATCAAGATCTATAAACCAGAAAGCTTAAATCATATGGTTAGCCAATACTCCCCAAATTTGGAGAGATGGTAGAGACATGAAATTCTGAGAACAGAGTCATAGAACTAGAAGGGATTACAGGTTCTCATTTAGCAATTGCCTCAGATAGTGATTGCTTGCAGTTACAATGGTGATGATAAAAGTCATTTTACAACCAACTCTCACATTTATAACTTTTGCAGGTTTGTAAAGTATAGGAAAGCTGAAGTGAGCACAGTTTCAGTTTCACATAGAGACTGAATCACGTAAACGACTGAGTTGCCAGGCTTAAATGTGGTTGCTAAATGAGGACTACCTCTATTATAGAAAACTCCCTAGTATACATTCTTACCTTCCCCCCCACCTTGAGGTAGGGGTATTTTCAGAGAAAGAATTTTCATTTACTAAGAAAGCTTTTGAGGTTCTGGTGGAACCTAAAAGCATTTGTGGAAATAAGAATGATGCCAGAGGGTGATACTTTCCTTTACAGTTAGCCAGCTTCCCATTACTGTAATTAAAATAATAAATATAACGACTTGGTTGACAGGCAGCATGGGAAATATTTACATGCACTGCATTTGTGATCCCAGCACTAAATCAAACCACAGTGTGGCTTAGTGTGATATATGAACCCATGCATGCATGTATAGAGGCACAATTTCCAAGAAGTCAAGGATCTGGGTTGCCATACCGATCCAAGGAAATAGTCATTTCCCATAATTCTGAAATTTTGCTCTTCTATATCTGTGACAAAAAGTCATATGCAGTACTGGAACATCTTCTGCAAATTATTTATTGGCTATCAACAAATTACCAACACAGTAGATCTCCATAAATTATGGTAATGTATAATATTCCATACAATCCGGAAATCATTTCAATAGATCTTCTAGACATTTGATTAAGAATTTTCATCATTCATGCTTGCATAATTTCATATCAATAAAAAAAAGTCTAGTGAAAAAGTATTTCTGCAATTATTGAGAATTATTCTTTCTTCTTTTTAAAACTAAAACTTGTGACACAGCCCAAAAGTTTCAGATCTATACAGGTGTAAAGGCAATTTTTAAAATCCATTTTGCAAAATGTTTCTTCTGTTCTTCTTTGGGGGAGGGATAAACTTGCCTTGTAATTCTAACAGCACAAAGCTTCCTTCTTTTCTATGTTATTTTCATCAGTTAAAATTCTCTATACGTCAGAACTGTGTGCATTTACTTGGTTGTTGAACATTAATTTCCAGGAGCCTTTTGGTGAGATATTTTAGGATGCTTGTAGACAAGGCATGGCATTTCTTCTATGTTTCCTTTATTTAGTTTTTATCCTAATTGTCCTTCAAGTGATCTCTAAAAGATTGCACCTTTTTTCTAGAGAAGTCTTCTTGCAGCATTAATATACAAACCTTCTTTTGGCTTTTGTTCCATTATTTTCCTCTGTAAGTGATTGTTAACTCGCTAAACACAGCATATTTTAAAGACTCCTCAGTTAATACTGAAACAGTATTGAAATAATTTGTGGGTGAGTATAGAATGGGGGTAGGTAGGGAACAAAGTAGCTTGAATTTTTCTGGGTCTGTTCTTCTTAGCCACCAGAGGTCAATGTGGTTCAACATAAGTTGCCAAGATGGCCACAAATTTAACTTGTGGAAGAGGAGCATCTCCTGTGTTAGTCTTGCCCATTATTTTTTCCATGTTGCTTGATTTCAATAAAGGCATTATCCAGCTGAAGTAGATAGTTATAATTGCTTTTCTATGACTGCCTCCTATGCTTGTACAATAGCTCATAATTTATGGACCTCGAGTGCTCTCAGATAGGATTGTATTGCGCAATTATTCTGCAGTTTACTCCTTAATTAGTTTTTTTCCATAGTACACAAAAAGATTGGAAAAGCAATAGAAAAGCAGGAAATATAATAGATTAAATGTGACATTGTCTGAATACTTTATGAAATTCTTTAAATGAGGGAAGACGATGGCTTAATAAAAGCCTTGTCTAGATTGAAAGCATTCTCTGCCTTACAACCTATGGTTAACTGTCACTTTTTAAAAATTATGCAAATATAATAAATATGCATTTTAAAAAAAAATTAATTGAAGTTATTAAAGCCAAAATAGTAACACAAGAAACAGTGTAGCATTTGATCATATCTATGTTGTTTCAAGGCATCATGTTGTATTGATAAACTGTCATATAGTTTTTGTTTTAAAAAAGTTGGTTGTAAATATTTGCAAATTAATTGCCCTGCCTTCTGACAGAAAGAAAGGATTATCAGTTAATATAATTATTGAGAAATCAAGCAAGGTATTGGTTATGAAGTAGAGGGTTTTTTTTGCAAATATGTTTTCAGTTCACTTCCTTCTCTCCCTCCCTCTCTCCCTCCTTCCCTCCCTCCCTTTCCCATCAATAAATCTCACCAGACCCGGTTTTGTATTGTTAGTTGAAAGTTTTGAACAGGTAAAAGAACAGGTCAGTTCATTACATTGCTACAACAAATTATTAGCTGTTATAACAAAATTCCTTAACTCACCAAGATCTTGGTATAGAACAGCCTGATAGGAAAAAAAACTAAGATTGAGAAAAGAGAGAGTAGAGATTAGGAAAATTTATAGGTGTTCAGAATCAAACGATGGTTAGGATTATATAACATGATAGCCTAAACCCTATTAATTAGGTCATATAACATGCTATGGCCAACAATGGTATGGTTTAATGTGAAGCCCTTGTTCATGTTAAGATTTGGATAAGACTGTAGATAGATTTTGATAACACTGTGAGCCACAAGCTCCCTGATCTAACTTTAAATTAGTCCATTGTGTATGAATCCAGCCACTGAATATGTTGGTTGGGGAAAATTCCCTAGGCAACATAAAAATCCACCCCAGGGAATAATTCGAAGCAAATTGCATGTGACAGACATCTTATGAAATCATGCAGACAACATACGAAACTGCAAAAAGGTACGATGATGCTAGCCTTGCTATATGTCAGAGCTGCTGGCGATGAAAAACAGTTTAACTTGAATAGTAAAAGCAGAATTTCATGAAAACATGAAAGTAGCTGTTGGTTCCAAATTGACATAAACAGAATGGTTTGATTAATTAGTCCTGAAACCAGATAGAACAAGTTAATAATAATAATAAAATAACTAAATAATATCAGCTGTAGACCAGACAAGAAAAAAATCTTGAAAGTGGTGTCTGTGTCATGGCAATCAACAAAGAGTTGGGTATTAGCACTTGGGAATCCTTGGTCTTATTCAAAAATCAGTACACTCAGTATGGCATCTGCACACAAGACTATGCTTAATATCCTTCTAACATGCAGAGGAAGAAAAACCATAAGAGGAATAAAGTGAGAGTGGCATGAAAGAGGAATCTTGGATTGTAAGATGTTTTGTGAGACATATTTGAGGACAAGTTGTATTTATCCTACCCAGCCCTCTTTAATAACCAATAGCATCCTAGTGTCTAGTGGCTGACACAAAGAGGAGGGGGTCAACCTATTTTCCAAAGCACCTGAAGGCCAGACAAGGAATAATGGATGGAAACTGATCAAGGAGAGATTCAACCTAGAAATAAGGAGAATTTTTCTGACAGTGAGAACAATCAACCAATGGAACAGCTTGCCTTCAGAAGTTGTGGGAGCTTCATCACTGGAGGCTTTCAAGAAGAGACTGGACAGCCATCTCTCAGAAATGGTATAGGGTCTCCTGCTTGGGCAGGAAGTTGAACTAGATGACCTACGAGATCCCTTCCAACTCTGTTATTCTGTTCTTTTATTCTGTTCTAAATCCCTTGAGGCACAACTGAACAAGATCTTTTATAATGGATTGCAGTGTGTAGAAGGAAAGATCATAGGCAATATTTCTAACCTTACATTTAAATAAACATTCTTTTATTGTCATGCTTAAATGGTGCCATTTTCTGCCACTCATATTCTGTCCCAAAAAAGGCTGGTTAGCATACCCTACAGTAATTTGACAACAAAGAATAACCAAATTAAAAAGCAAAACAAATTTAGGGAAATATGAGTGAAAGAAAATAAATGTGATGGTGCTTCTTTTAATCAAGATAACAAAAACATCAGCTACAAAGAGAGTTATAACTAATTATTCCTCATAATTCCTGATATAGATAGGACAAAAAAGAGACAAACAATAAATCAAATGAATAAAGAAAGATACAAAAGATCTCAAAAACAGCATCAGTTAGAAATTAAGATGCATGTATCTCCCCCACAAGAAGGAATATGTAATCTTGAAATATACAATTTACACAAGTTTACTACCCCAACTGGAATCTAGCTAGGGATTTATTAATAATTTTACCTCTATTTCAACAACACTGTCTAAGAGAAAGCATTTATATAATATTTATATATATATATTTATCAATGAAATTAAACTGTGCTAAAAATCATTTTATGTCTTCTGGGGACAGATTTCAGTACTCAAAGTGAGCTACAGATGAGATACACACAGATTTCATTTACAAATTATTGTCAATTTTCTTTCAGTACGTATGAATTTTTATGAGCGATTCTTCTCTTAAAGAGTAACTTGCAGTTCAGATGGATATGCAGTCAGAAATCTAGCGTTTTTCAAAATAAGAAACTATGGGATGTGTGCAATGTGGTAATATTCTGAAGAGAACAGAGCAAAAAAAAATACAAGATTATTTATCAACGTTGAATATATGTGACTGAATCAAGTACTGCTTATATGATTCTTAAAAGAGTTTCTGGAAAAAAGCCTTGGGGCATTGTGGTTTAATCAAGTCTTTCCATTCTTATGAGAAATCTTGGCTCTAGTTTTGATCTCAAGGGCTCTTGTAAAGTAACCATATTTATTTAAATAAATCTTTTGCTCACACAGATCAAGTGAGACTAAACCATAATGTATTGCATAGCTATAGAACAGCATTCCCTATGTGTTTCCTCCAAGATCAAACAAGACTAGAGACAGTAATTACCTTCCTTCTCATAGGAACTAAATTAGCTGCAGTGAAACACCTTTGAGGCTGAAACTATTTATTTATTGTTATTCAGGTCTAACTGCCAGTCTTAAGAACTTACCCAATTGAAATATTTAAGAGAGAGCACACAACTCCATATTTTCTTATTATCTATTTCTTTTCTCATTCCATTTCTGTTCTTATTCTCTCTTTCTCTGCAGGAAAGGAATCAAACTCCCTCTCCCTATCATTTCATTGAAATTTGTCATTCATCCTCTCATCGTAATTTACTGCTGCTTTTTAAAATAAAACCTCAATTTTTCAACTTCTAACATTATAGAATCATCATCCTATCATAGGATGTGTGCTGATTTTCAGAACCAAAGAGCCTGAGGAAAAGATTTCTCCTCATGTGGAGTCTCAGTTCGAACTGGACCATACTACTGTCCCTTCATGGTAACAAAAAAGGGAGAAAGAACACTACATAACCAAAGTTACAGGTTAGTTTACCCTAATGCTGTAGATAGTAATCATAACAGTGTGACTTTTCTTGGCAGTTCTTAGCTGCCCAACAATTGTTGATACCAAAAATAGATGATAGATGATAGGTAGGTAGGTAGGTAGGGATAGATAGATAGATAGATAGATAGATAGATAGATAGATAGATAGATAGATACATGATAGAAAATGATAGATAGATGAAGAGATAGATGGATAGACAGACAGATAGATAGATGGATAGATGATAGAAAATGATATAGATGAAGAAATAGATAGATAGATAGATGATAGAAAATGATAGATAGATGAAGAGATAGATAGATGATAGAAAATGATAGATGAAGAGATAGATAGATAGATAGATAGATAGATAGATAGATAGATAGATAGATGATAGAAAATGATAGATAGATGAAGAGATAGATGGATAGATAGACAGATAGATAGATGGATAGATGATAGAAAATGATATAGATGAAGAAATAGATAGATAGATTATAGAAAATGATAGATAGATGAAGAGATAGATAGATGATAGAAAATGATAGATGAAATAGATAGATAGATAGATAGATAGATAGATAGATAGATAGATAGATGATAGAAAATGATAGATGAAGAGATGGATAGATAGATGATAGAAAATGATAGATAGATGAAGCGATAGATAGATAGATAGATGATAGAAAATGATAGATAGATGAAGAGATGGATAGATAGATGATAGAAAATGATAGATAAAGAGATAAATAGAAAATGATAGATAGATGAAGAGATAGATAGATAGATGATAGAAAATGATAGATAGATGAAGAGATAGATAGATAGATAGATAGATAGATAGATAGATAGATAGATAGATAGATAATGTTGTATATTCACAATTTCTGCCCACTGCTGGCTAGAAGAACACATTTAAATGAGCAGATAATATGATATGCACTAAAAGCCAGCCATGGTCATGGAAGATATTTGAGGGAAGATGCATCTGATGTATTCCTGACTAACCATCTGTTTTGCTTATCATGTTGTCTGAACATATTGAGTCTTGTTGAAATGTTAGTAGGAATTTATTCTATATTAGGAAAATAGTTTTCTGTATTCTCACCAACAAAGCTAGAGTAATTTAGGGCCATGTCTAATCCTGCAGTTTCCACTAAGAATTTTGAATCCACATTAAGGAGCTTCTACTGCAAAGATAATTACCAAGGTAAGGAAGTCATGCAATCTATCAAATGAGAACCTAAAATCAGGGCAATACAGAACACCAGGACTTGTGCAGAATATAATTTCTTGCCTAAACACAACCATTCATAGACGTTCAAAAAATTGCTGCCCACAAAAAGATGCCTTAGCCTAACCACTTGCCCTTCTGTGGTACATGGTGGCTTTAGGAGAAAACCTCACAAACTTCCACTAGGACAACTGAGCAACAGGATCAGTGGTGATCCTGTTGATATCCTGACTGAAGATATTAAGATTATATGCCAAAGGAATATGCATTTTTCATCATGACTTCTCCTATTGCACTTTTTGAGACAGGTTATGAATCCAATTATTCCGGCTGCTCTATTACCTCCATCAGCAAATCTTTCAGGTAGCATTGTGTTGGGGCATCACACCATTTATTTTTCAAACTTGGCCATTTTCTTCTTCTACCAAAAGACTAGAGCAAGTGCATCTTAATGTGATTAAAGCATTGGCGCTACTGACAGCAAGAGACAAACATGCCCACCCCCACCCCACCCCCTTGGCTCAGGGTGGCCCTTCTGGCTCCAGGACTGTGCTAATACTTCAGAGCAGATCTATTCCAAATGGACAAAAACCGAGTTCCTGAGGAGCCACCCTCAGCTTTAGGCCTTTAAATCAAGACAAGTGCAATCCCACAGGTGGGGTCCTCGTTTAGAGGTGGGTATCTTCCTCAAATGCCTCTCCCTCTTCATTTGTTTGCTTGTTAATCAGAACATCCCAGCTCTCTGGTCCATTAACAGCTCCCCCACCATTTACACTCGGCTTCTTTTCTTGCATCTCAGAGTGGCTATCGCTGGCTACATCCAAGGTGGGATTGTCATGGCAACCGTTTTCAACAAATCGTAGTTCTTCACCGTGTGACTAGAAGAGAGGAAATGGGTGGGAGAAGAAAATGAAAGCCTTTTTTTAAAAAAAAAATGCATTTGGGAAATAAGGCAAGCAACCAGGAAGCTTTTGTTTGGAAAATAAAATAAAATAAAAACGTTTAACCCATAAAGGGACTCACCATATTCTTCATTTTGGGCATGCGTCTCTGCCAACAGTTGTAAATCAGTCCCATGATAATGATGATGACACAAATTGAGCCGATAATAACCAGCACCACAAAGAGCTTCCCGTAATCGCTGTGTGTCTGGCTGGGACGTGACTGGCAACTTGATGTAGTTGTATAGTTCTGGATTCCAATCTAAAAATGAATTGTTAAATACACTCAGCGCAATAGTAATTTATGTATTAAATTTATATGCTGCCCATCTCACTATCAAGCGACTGGATGGCTTACAATACAATGAATAACAGTATAAAGCAATTAAAAGGTTAAAACTGTTAAAGCATTGGGCACTGAAAGCTAAATGTGAGCTTTTTATAATAAACACACAGAGAGAAATCCCATTCTTGCAATGTCTTGCAATGTCTTGAAGTAGGATCATTCTTGCAGTGATCCTAC
Organism: Arizona elegans; assembly: GCA_022577455.1. NCBI lineage: Eukaryota > Metazoa > Chordata > Lepidosauria > Squamata > Colubridae > Arizona > Arizona elegans. Next base: position 116,684,009 of record JAKOOJ010000003.1, read on the forward strand.
TTCAACTGAAATGAGTAAAATGACTGGTGAAGTCCGTTGACCGGTTGGCAATAGTATCCCATTTATGGAACAACCTTTCTAGATAAATTTGTTTAGTAACAAATTTATAGTCTGCTCAGAACCACATAAAGTCTTTTTTAATTCTCCCTGTCCTTGTAAACAGCTATCGGGTATTACTATATATCAGATGGACTGTCATATAACTCTCTTAAATACTTACGTAAAAACAGCATTTTAATATTGTGAGCCAGAAAACCTGTGCTATGACAAAATTATATGCCTGCTGAAAACAAATCAATGAAATTTATTTGTTTACATTTTAAACATTTACATTTTTAAGATATAACTGTTTGACTCTGGGAAATGACCTCCAAGACTGCAAAACCATCAAGTCATCTCCTCCAAAACTGAAGAAAGGGCTGTGATTGTGGAAGACAAAAATTCAGCAGTAGAGCTCCCTCCTAGTCACCCAATATTAGCAATAGCAGTTAGACTTATATATACTGCTCGGTAGCACTTTACAGCATTGTCTGTGTGGTTTACAAAATCAGCATATTGCCCCAAATAATCTAGATCCTCATTTTACCAACCTTGGAAGGATGGGAGGCTGAGTCAACCTTGAGAGGGTCAGGTTTGGACTCCTGGCAGTGGAATGCAGAGTCATATTGCAACACTGCATTCTAACCATTGTGCAACCACGGCTCATGGTATTACTCTCTTTGAATTATTGTTGAATATTTATTCTGGAAGAGACATTATGAATTTTCATTCTGGGTACCATGGGGATGCTCTCTTCTACATATTCATTTGCACCCCCTTTGTGTGTTTTACACTAAGGCTATAGTTAGGCAAAAAGGTTTAAACCTCAGCTTGTAGATGCTCTTGAGGAGTGGGCGTTTGGCAGTGTCACTGGGCCAGAAGAATTGGCAGTGTGATTTTATTGCAGGTATGTTGCTAGAGAGGCATGTATTTCATGACAAGGCCATTGTTTCCCTCTGGACTTTGTTACAACAATGGCAAGTAAACATTTAGAGCAGGGGTATCAAACTCGATTTCACTGAAGGCCGCATCAGGGTTGTGTTTGACTTTGGGGGGGGAGGCTGGGGGCCATGGCCAACTTGACGACACTCGTGTCTGGGGCGCCTGTGGTGTCCCGAGCGCTCTGCCAGCAAAAATGGGTTCCTGAGTTCCGTTTCTGGCTATGATGACTTCCTGCAACCCTCCGCCAGCAAAAACGGAGCTTGAGAGGGCCACATATAGCCTGCGAGCTCCATTTTCACTGGCAGAGACACTGTGGGGCCGGTCTTTCACTGTTTCCAGGGTGGCCCTGCGGGCCAGATCTAAGCACCCCATGGGCCAAATCTGGCTCACAGGCCTTGAGTTTTATACCCCTAATTTAGAGAATCGGCCCCTTCAAGCAGTGAGGTCACAATCAAATCACCATTTCTTGAATTTTTCAAGGTTCAAGGAAGTTAGTTGCTTAGTGAGACCTCTTTCTCTTTTTTTTTATTTCAACAGAAATTTAGAAATAAATTATATAAAGAAGCTTGGATTATATCTGTTCTGCCATTCATCTACTCAATTAATTCCCCTAAAAGAAAATGGAATGGGACCAGGTTTGTTGTGATGGGAGGAAAAACCCCACTCTTCCTAAGGGAAAAGGAAGCAGTTTAAGATGTTCCATTCCTAAACCCTCCTTCCTTCTGATCACAGGGCTATAATCAAATGCTCGGGAGGGATTCCAGAAACTAGCTCTGTTTTTTCTATTTGTTTCACTGGTATACCCTTATGAGCTCAATTGAAGGCTCATTTCCAGCACATAGATTTTATTCCAAGTGACAATCAGCAGAAATTATATGTCGTATTTAAATTCACAACATAAATTTGTCCTAATAATAGGCATTTTGACAGTTTACATTACTGTAATTGGAGGGAATTGTGCAGCTAATTCAATTTCTCTTTCTTTAGTGGAGTTTTGGTGAACATGCAGGAAAGTTACAGACTGAAAAAAAAATGGATAACCATTATTAAATTTCCATGCCCAAGGCAAAATAATCATGTAATGAAAATGTTACTTGGAAGTATCCAATGAATTCATGACTATTATATATTTATGGATAGAAAATTTTGGATATAATACTACACGTCAATGTATGTTTTGGGATGAAATGTTTAACCAGTGAGACAAATCTACTCTGCTTATTTTAAAATATATTGAGAGGTAAGTTGTGAGGAAGCAGGGTTATCGCCCTTGTACATCAATAGGCCATTGCTTTGCTATTGCTCAAATGTTCAATGAGAACATTATGCAAAGCCCTCTGATCTTCAAAAGTCCCTTTTGAACTTTCTAGATTCTGTGTACAAAAACAAATTTCCATAAGGAAAGTCAGCACACATCACATTTGGGTAGAGAATGAGAAGGCCAAAGCAACATTTTGCAAATGTGGATTTCCTACAGATAGAACAGAAAAGTTCAATTACTGGAAACAACAGAGCCTCAATTCTCTGCATACAATGAGCAAGAATGAGATCTAGGCTTAATTTATATATTTATTTTTATATCAAATTTAGAAACCATTTCCATCACATATCAACTCTGGACTTTTAATGTCACTTTTAAAAGTTATCAGGCTCTACAGTATCTGCTGGTAGGTCCAATCAATTGTAATTGGTCAGATAAACAGAACCAATCTGGTAGTTCTTCAACAAGACCATACCAGATCTCAAGAAATTGTGATATAATGCAAGAATACAAACCCAAAGAATCACTCACAGCTAATGAAAACTGACATCTAATGGCAATGTAACCAACAGACAGGAAAGAAGAGACTATTGTGCATGATTACAGGGAAAAATCAATTCATTTATCCTATACAGACTAGCTTCTCCTATAGAAGTAAATAAGGTCTTACCTCAGCTAAGCTTTTCTGCACATCACCTAATGCCAAGAGGACATCATTTGTTGGAACAACCCCTAGGAGATGAAATGTATCAGATTTTTTAAAAAATGCATTAATTCAGGGTACTCTTCTTCCACTTTCTTTCTTGAGTAGAGAAATATGCCTATATGAAAGCATTATTTCCTGTTTAAAAGTAATAGTATAATTGAGAACACTTATTTTCAGTGTAGAGCCCTAAGTATGCTTTAGAATTCAAAAACAATGTTCACATCAGGGCTGTGGTTCTACATGGATAAAAAAACCGTACGTTACAAGCATCCCAGTCACTATTATGAGAACCAGTGGTGTCTGCAATCACTGTGAAATATTGATGTGCAATGTAGTGACTTTAGCATGTCAATTCTATAGTTGTATATTTGTGTCCCGTCATCTGAAAATTGTTGCATTTGGGGATGGCGTTGTCTGATATGTCTTGTTTTTTGCGCCCTCCCTGTTTATCTTCCATGGATACACAATCATAAGAATGAATTCTTTGTAAACATTGTGTAGGCCCACTTATTGCAAGCCTACCTCTGCATTAAAACTGCTTGAAATAAGCAACCATTTGCCACTTCCACATTAAACGATTGAGAAAAAGATGTTACATCATTCTAGAATTTGTTTTTATCCGTTCACTGTTTCCCTGCAAAATATATTTATCATTTAATTTTGGGTGGCAGAGCAAGAAAGAGCAAGAACCAATAATCTATTTCAACCCTAGAAACAAATTGTTCTGTGCAAGAGCATCAGTACTGTGAACCAAAAATAAATGGACCACAGTGCAAACTGGATAAAAGCAATCACTGCTGGCAGGCGAGTCCTGATGGGCTTGCTTGGACCAGAACCATATGTGCTCATATAAACACAAACATACTTATTGTCTTCACATGCTGCCACTCTATCTCACTGTAACATTGAGTGGTATTTTTGAAGTACAGTAGTATCACTATTGGGAAGGTGAAGCACATGTTTCCCAGTCTAGAGAGAAATATAAGAATGGGATCTGAAGAAAACATTGCAGACTAAGTGGAGATATCATGGATTCTCCATGACTGGGACAAAGTTTGTAAATCCAGCTCAAAATTTTACATACATAGAAAATTACATCCCAAACCAGCTCAGATGATGTAGTCATCCAGGAATGCCAGAAATGCTGCACCAACACAAACATGTAGAAAAATATGATGAGGTGGGGGAAGTAGGATGGCAATGATTTATATAATAACTGAAGAAGTTTGAAGAAAATATAACAATATTCTAATGCAAAACAGCAGGAGGAATCTTGTAAAAGATTAAAAAGGGAGAAATAGTTGACAGCCAGAATAAGAGTTAATATACTGATTCATGAAGCTCACTTGTAGTCCCTGAAAGTCCCACAGAGCCTTTCCAAAAACAGCCACTGCACTGAAATTTTAATTTAATTTAATTGGAAATACATGTGGAATGATTATAAAGTAAGTAAGATTTAGGTGCTTATCCTTCTCAGCTATTTGTCCTACAGCATGACTCCTGATATAACACCCAAAATACAATCATAGTTCACACCTCTGTTATATGGATGATCCAACAAAACTAGGCAGAGTGGGATCTCGCTAGTACTTGGATGACAGGGAAGCAGGGAATTTTATGTACAAGCTAGTCTAGGAAAATATTGAAAATATTCTAGAAGAAGACCACTACCTCCACAAACCTTTTCTGTGTTGTTGCCATGAAAAGTGTTGCCATGACTATAAAGTTAGCAGAAAGTGAGCTCAGACTTTACCTATACCTTATGGCATTTGCTGAACAAATAGTAAAATGCAGGATCTAATCTGGTTTGATCACTGAGACCAGAGGTTTAGTCCAAACTTTCAGACTCATACTGGAGTCCATCTTCAGGGAACTCTCTAGCAGAACTTCTCTAACTTTCTGCTAGAAAGAAGTTCCCTGAAGATGGGCTCCAGCACGAGTCCAAAAGTTCAGACTAAATCTCTGGTCCCAGTGACCAAACCAGATTGGATCCGGAATCATTATCCTAAGGCAGGTATTGCCCTCATTTGTGAAATAGTAAAATTCTGTTAGGTTCAGTTAGATGCTTTAACAGCATGAGAGATACTTGTACAGGGAAGACTGGAATAATCACAGTAAGGGTGATTATAGGGTGAAAAATAAAGATACCTTCCATTTTTCACCAAAATCTTACCATGTTCTCCTGCCAGGGTCATCAACAGATGTTTTTCATTCTCATTAGGTTTGCTTAAGGAGATCAACCATTGCCCCTGCAACCCATTGTCATATCTGGATAAGGCATCCTCCATCAGGGCCAGCAACTGGAGACCTCTTTCCATTCGGAACTCCTCCTATAGCAAAAAACCATATTTTTAGTCCCCTAAAAATAAGTAAAAATAAACAGATTTCCTGAATACACACTTTCTCATCCAAGTACAGTATGTGTATGTGTGTGTGTGTGTGTATGTGTGTGTGTATAGATAGATAGATAGATAGATAGATAGATAGATAGATAGATAGATAGATAGATAGATATGAAAAAGAGATCTACTAAAAGCAAAGACATCCATTTCCATTTTACTCCATCAACTTTATTGTTTCAAAATGTGTGTTCATTTATTCCCTAGTAGTTCCATCCTAACTGCTGCCATACTTGAATTTTGTCATTTTCTGGCTGCAACAAATAGTATAAACCAGTTGTAGTTTATGTAAGCATATGAACACAATTAAATTCATTTTTATCACCTGGTCATATAACCTGGGGATCAAGATGATTGGGAGAGTTTCCCAATTAAAATTCAGGGAGGAACAAAAAAAAAATCCTTTTTGAAGTATCCTGAAACCTCACTTCTTTATAGGTTTCAAATGTGGACAAAAATGCAAATTACTAGGCTGGAGGTGCTGAAGGTAACACATAAGGATCTGACAAGATTTTGCCTTGATTGATGATAGAGGGACATATTTATCTACACCACTATTGCAATGTTTGAAGAAAAGGAAAAACATAAAATATTACTAATTATTTAAAGAGCAAGAGCCTAATCATTTGTACCCAGATTCAAGTCAAAGAGATATGGTCCTGTTCTTCTAAGATCTTGCACATCAATTGGCAATGTCATCCCCACATCTATTCTGGCTCAGTTGCTGTGCCAACTCAAAGGCCACTCTAGTTATTAATATGTGCTAACACTACTGGTTGCTATGGGAACCTCAAATGCTTGGGGCTTGCAAAGGGCGAATGGAGAAAGACAAGGAGGAGCCAGACCTGAGTCACAAGGACCCACCAGAACTTCAGCTCACAAGGCAAAGCTTATGAATAGCAGAAGATAAAAATCTGGGATAGCAGAGCAAGACAGGCCCCTAATGGAAAGGAAATTACGAAAACAGCTTTAGTAGTAAGCAATCCCTGGACCACACCAGTAGAACTATTGCAGAAATGATAAGTCTCCCTCCATCACCACAGACTGAGCAGTCAGAGCCTTATGGGGAGCAGAGAAAAAGGCGTTCCTGAGAGAAAAATAACATTTCTATTGATATGACTGAACAGAAAAATACCAGCCCCTTTTGATAGAAATTGATTAATAAATAGCCAGTGCATCTTTCTTGCAATCTCTTTTCCATTTCTGTAATTCAGAAATGTCAATATAAATAATGTAACACAAGGAGAGCTCAGAGAACTATCTTTCATCATGAAGTAAAAGACTACATGCTTGTTCAACCAGAGCTGATAACCTTTAAAAATTAATGAAAATGCCTACAATTTCTTTTACCATTATGAGTATATGTGATAGAAGAAAAGTTACATTCCATCCAGTTACTCAAAGCAGAAACACTCCACTCCTTTAAATGTTTCTGAATCATACTGCATTGGCAGAAAAGATTGGATGCAAAGCATGATCTCTTAATGCATTGTGCAGTAATCCTGTTTTGGGTTTTAGCTGGCAAGATCAGATTTATTTCATGATATCATTTGCAATTTCTTATTTCCTTGATTGCCTCTGACATACATCTTTTAAAAGCTAATTAACATGTTTATTTTTATTGGTTTTGGAACATTGAAACATCCCAATATCTCATTAAGCCTCCATTTGGATATAAACGGTGCCATTTTGCCTTCCTAAAGATCAGAATTGCACTGGTAGTACCAGTATATCTGATACACCTGTAAAATAAGAACAATTTAGCAGCCCTAATGAAAATCCAATTTAGACAGGACTAACATTTTTAATTTGTTTCTTTGGTTATTTTAAAGGTTGAAGGACTGTGGGAATACCCATTAGTAAGACAATGATCAGACAAGTGTGGCTTAAATCCATTTCAAAAAATGAATTTGAGGAAGCATCTCAGACAAGCCTCCTACCTACCGTGTTTTCCCAAAAATAAGAACCTGTCTTATATTTTTTTGAACCCCGAAATAAGCTCTTGGCCTTATTTTCAGGGAGGCCTTATTATTTTAGGGCATATGGAGCAAGATCGGGCTCCTCTTGCCGTCTTACCTGATTTCCACTCTGCGTTTAAATAATTTGGGGAGGGCTTATTTTTTGGGGGGGAGGCTTATTTTAGCGCATGCACTCAAAAGCCCGATTGGTCTTATTATCAGAGGATGTCTTATTTTTGGGGAAACGGTAATTCACACATCGATAAGGTGAAGGAGAAAAGAAGTATATTTAGACTTGCAAGATTCTGTTACTATTGCTATTTTAATAAAATACGTTTTAAGCCAACTCGGCATTGGTTTCTTAGTCTGGTCTACCTTATAGGGCTGACATGTACCTCTTTCCTTTAGGTGCATGTATACAATTTTTGTTTTTTGATATAATGGTAATGGTTCAGAATATAATGCAGATGTCAGAATTAAATAGACATTTATTGTACTCACTGCATAAACTTCATACTTCTGGGTCCAGTTCAAGATGCTTGTTTTAACGTATAAAGGAAGGCTTGCCTCTCCTCAATTTTATCTACCTATAAATTTGGGTAGCAAAGGCATGCTATGGGTCTTGCCTGCTAGGGAACTATAGATAGCAGATCCCAGGAGGCAGGCCTTCTGTGCTTTGGGAATATTCCACATCCCCTTCCCCAAAGTGAGGTTAGCTCCATCCAATGTTTCAGAAGTCCCTCAAGACCTGGCTATGTCATTAGGCTTAGGGTCCCAAGAGGACCATTGACATGGTTCCATTATTATGTTTGATGTTTATCCTCTCTTGTACCTTGTGGATGTTTTGTATGATAATAATAATTGTTTTATATATTTATTGCTTAATTCATGTTCACTGCCTAGAGTCACTTCATGTGAGATAAATAGCCATATAAATGTTATAAATAAACAAATACTTCATCCTTTGTAGAGAAGGATGATTGTTTGCATCCTCAACCCTATTAGCCTTGAGAGACAGATATTCCATCCCTTGCATCTGTGACTCACTCCTGCTGGGTTACAAACAGAGCAATACAATAAATGTTCAGCATGAGCAGATTTCTCCCTCATCACAGATATAATTATCCCTCCATGACTTATGTATACTGAAGAACTTCTAAATTTGTTCTTGCTCAATCACCATCATTTGATTATTAAATCTTTTGAATCTTTTTATTCAGCCATCCAAGACCATAAAAAAAAGTATCTCCCTCATTTGTCAACAGTTCAAACTCCAAGAAATATTAAATACTGAAATGGCTGGCTTGCCGATCTAAATAATGTCTGGAAATTTGCTCGATAGCTAGCATATCAATTGATGAGAGAAAATAACCTGTTGCATTTTCTAGGTCCTGCTGTGCTGTGCTGCTGTCAGAAAAGAAAAGAAAACTCGATTTCCCTCCTTCCTGTTCTTTATATTAAGAAACAGAAAACATTTAGTCCTCTTATATGCCTTACCTAAGAAACTAGGACAAGAAAACAGCTTCTGCCAATGGAAGCTGCCTATTTAAACTGCCTGTTTCCAAACTGGAGGAAAGATATAACTCTAAAGCCTACAGTGCTGATTACCAAAACTGCAGGTAGTTTACCAGTCTATCAGCAAACTTCTCATCAAGTTCTAATCTATATAGCTATCTGAATTTCATGTCTGGGTGTCACCTCTCTTCTGAAAAATAGCAGAAGGCAATTTATAAAATAAGTTTCAATTAATGGGAGGGGAGCACATTGAATCCACCCCAATAGTCTGAATCTCTCTCCTAAATCAGATCCAGAAATCCTCCCATCCTAAGTCTTTTTGCTGTCCCTGATCCTTTTTGGGTTTTGTCATTGGGATAATCCAGGCTCAGGAAAGCAAGAGGATGAAACTGGACCTCTAATATTCCTTTTTTTTCCTAATCAACTCATACAAAGCATACACACACAAACATATATAGATACATATACACAGCTTCTCCCATTCACTTTCACACCGCATCATATGTTTCTTAACCCTAACATAAAATGTATCCTCCAAAAGTAATATTGTGGGCCTATTCAAAGTAAAGTATATATTGGAAATTGATACTATATGTGCAGGAAAAGGACTGTTTAATAGAAGCATCTTAGTTAAGGGTATTATAGCAACAACCTGTCCAGAAATATTATATAAAACCTTTATCCAAACTTCTTTCTGGGCACATATTTAATTGTTTAGAAATATTACAGCCATATTTTGCTAAAATGCTTCACGATCTACAATAATGAATACTATGTATGAATATATGATATTAATAAATAAATGGCCAATGTAGGATGAAACATATTTTAAATGAACATTCAAAATATTGTTCTGGATGATGAAATAGCGTTTTACTACTTGATGGTTTTACTACTCATTAAGCATTATTGAAAGGGAGGGGAAGTTGTAGATGACAGAGACAGAGATTTAAATATAGAAGCAAGTGACTCACACAATCTATGTTATCTGACATGTTCAGGATGATGTAGTTTTTGCTTGCCAGGTTGCTCCAGTCCTTACAGATAATCTACAAAACAAAACAAATGAAGACATCCCTGAGTTAACATGGAAATATTTTGGGAAGCAGCATGGTCACTTTTTAAATTTATAGAGCCGAGATGGCACAGTGATTAGAGTGCAGTACTGCAGGCTACTTCAGCTGACTGCTAGCTGCAGTTCAAATCTCACCAGTTCAAGGTTGACTCAGCCGTCCATCCTTCCGAGGTGGGTAAAATGAGGACCCAGATTGTTGGAGGCAATATGCAGACTCTGTAAAAACCACTTAGAGTGGGCTGTAAAGCACTGTGAAATGGTATATAAGTCTAAGTGCTATTGCTATTGCCATTAAAAAATGAATATGAAGTTTTAGCCCCAATTCAGGCAACCAATTGTTTCATCCCTTATTTTACACTCTATCTGGTAGCATATTTCTCAGATCTGATGCTGATATTCAAAGACGTAAATACAGTAAATGAATCTGAGAAGAGGGGCCACTGTGGCTCCAAAGTGCTCAAGAAACTTAAGACAAGGATCAATCAGACAGGTGTGTAAAATTCAAACTAAAGTTTGGGCCATTGTAAGGGATTATAAGGGAAATTATCTCCATGGGCCACATTGTATTTGAAGCCCAAGAAAATGACTTATACAAACTGGCATATACAATATAGGTGTTTAAAGTTTTGTTTGAGCACTGACAAACAAGCGCAATGCTTGTGCTAGTAATACGGTAGTCAATCTGTATACAAATGAAAAATGAATTGAGTTAAGCATCTGAAACAAAACATTGGGATGAAAGCTCAGAGAATGAACTATATAATAGCTAGTTGGTGCAATACTTTCTTGAGGTTGAAACACTTCTATTCCAGTATGCTCTGTAGCACTTTTTTGGAACTAAATCCAATATGTTGCCTACTCAGTTGTTCTAGATGTGTACATATATCTCATTCTTTCTCTATAATCAGATTATTTGACTCTTTAAAAATATAAATCTAACCAAAAGAACATCAGAAGAATGAACACAATTAGAGCTGGTCGTCACAGTATCACAATTACAATTTTAAAAAAAGAAAAAAATTAAAATATTTCAAATATCTTGAGAATAAGTTCAGTTAATTTAAAAAATAATAAATTAAATGGATCATTTAAGACAATAAACCTATTTTAAAAAACTGAAAATCTGACAATTTTTTGCTCCTATATAATGAAACAAATCACATTCAACTGTATGAAAATAGTTGACCTATTTCTGCCTACAGAAATAGGCAGACTATTCTGCCTATATTCTGTAGACTTCTGCCTACAGAAGTCTTACTCTTAAAGAATTTTAAGAATTCTAGAATTACTGGTTCATAACTTTAAGCAGAAATGCTAAGCTATCATTACTAGGCTATGTGAGCCATATGTGAGCTTTATCATAGTTTTGAAAAATGTATCTCAACTACCCCAAACTAGAACTTGATAGCTTTTTATTAGCCAATGAATTAATTACTCAGTTAAAATTTCTTTTAAAATTGTTTGTTTTACTGATAGGGAGGGCTATTATAACATATAAAAAGAGCCTAGGTGACGCAGCAGTTAGAGTGCAGGACTGCAGGCTACTTCAGCTGACTACTAGCTGCAGTTCGGCAGTTCAAGTCTCACCAGCTCAAGGTTGACTCAGCCTTCCATCCTTCCGAGGTGGGTAAAATAAGGACCCAGATTGTTGGGGGCAATATGCTGACTCTGTAAACTGCTTAGAGAGGGCTGTAAAAGCACTATGAAGCGGTATATAAGTCTAAATGCTATTGCTATTTGCATATACTGATTTTCACATTTGTTTTATTCATATTATCATATATACCACCTTGAGAGGATTTGGACCTTAAAGATAACCCGGAAATTAAATATCAGTTAGTTAGTTTTAAGCCCCTTTATAGGAGAAATGTTACATCTTTTTAAAATAGAATTTTGATCCTGCACATCTGTGGCAATTTAGTACTATGGTTCTGGTTCAAATTTGTGTTGGTTATGAAAATAACCACCTGTAATGAAATTAACAGGCAAGTTAATGAACATAACATAAATAAAGTAAATAACATAACGTAAATAACATAAAACCATGTTAAATGGTTTGTTTCTCCCAGCCTTTAACAGAGGTTTCTAAGTATAAATACTCATCACCCAATGGTCCACATACAATTTTCTTACCTGTGTCAAACTCCAGGGAACTCCTGAGGCAAGCAGGAGATCTCTGTTTTGTGCTGCAGCAGTTGTGATGATTGGCAGTTTTGTATCCTGGCTATTCTGGTTAGCAGTTGGAGTTGGGGCTCGTCCACTGGTCCAGTCCCAAAAATGGCCCAAAGAGCTGGGATCTGATAGGCTGTTAGGAGTCCTGGAAACAGTCTCAGTTACTTGGAAATTGTCCTCATGAGAGCCTACTAGATCTTCTCCTGTCAGTTCCATCTCAGCTGCAACTGTTCCCGATGCAGGTTTTGGAATCTCCTCCTGTGTTGTGGCTTTTCCTTCTGGTAGATTGCCTTCTACTGCAGCTATGGTTGCTAACTGTTCCCCTGCTATTTCTATCGCAGCCACTGAGCTCTCTTGGGTAATCTTGGGAGGAAGTTCTGAGACCAACTGGGGGTCTGTAGTGGTCTCAGTTGAAAAGATGGGAGACAAGGGCAGGAGACTGGGTCCCATGCTGCTTCCTAAGTCAAAGCCTGAAGAAGAATAATCGAGCGCAGATTCTTTCCCATGCTTGATCGTAGCTGCTTCAGTCGTTGGACCCATTCTACTGGCCATGGTGGAAAATAGGATAGAATATAAGGAATCATCTTTAGGTGCTTCAAAAAAAGTGGTTTTTGACATCTGGCTGCTTTGAGTCATTCCCTTTGATTGGTTGATAGGAAGCAATCCTTCTTCCTCCTCCTCCAGGACTCTGGTGGGAGGGACTTCGGAGTCTGGATCAAGGGAATCAGAGATGGGATGAAAAGTGGGTTCTCCTTGGGGGTCTTTCACTTGTGTTCCATTTTCTTTGGGCAAAGCTTTTTGAGAAGCAAGTGGAAAACTGTAATCTGAAAATAAATAGAGGAGGTTTCCATAGCTAAAATCCCACAAACAGCCCCTCTTAAAAAAAAATTATCTGAAAAAAAATTAAGTAGCTTCTGCTTTTTCATGACACTGCAGGAAGACATTTCATCCAGTCTTAACTCAGGAGTAGTCCTGGAAATTGGAACATCCCCTGCTCCATTTATTTCTAAGGAAAAGATCAAGATACCTAACATGTTATTTTGTCCTGTGTTCTGTTTAACCTCAGTTTCTCTTTCTGCCTCTCAAAATACTTCATCAATTTCCCCCCAGCTCTTTCTGGCAAGCCTTCCCTATGCAATTTCATCTTAGTCTATTTTCTAAAATGCCTCTTTTGATCTACAGCGCTAGACACTATTCACAAATTAAACCTTTCCAAGTGATGTGCGCATGCACATTTTATTTAATCCACACTAGGCACACACCCTTGCTGTAATATTTTATCCTGTCTCATATACTTGCTAGGATAGGGCAAAGCATTCTCTGCTTATAATACAAAGCATACTGATCATATTATTTAAAGGCTGGATTTGCTCATTCTGCTAACCTATGTTTTGTTTAATAACGGTTTATGGATTAAATAAAAACTGCCTGCATTTACACAATTTACTGAAGCATAGGCTCTATTTTACATCTATTTTAATCACAGTGGTTGGATTCACACACACAGGGTGGAAAATAAGCAAACCACATCTCGGTTCAATGTGAGATGTGAACCAGTCTATGAATCACAATAGTTGTATACAGCCTGCAGAAAAAGAGTCATGCCATTAGGGAACAATTTTCCCTAATAGGCCTAATGTCACTTACCCATTCATTTGAGTACTAAAGTATATTTTCTAAGAAAGCATGTAACAATAATACCAGTACTGTGTTTTAAAGATTGCAGGTACAGTGAATACCTGAGTATTTGGTGTAGAAGGGAATTTCTTTATTTTACACTAACTCTGCATGCCTGATTCTTGATGTGCAACTGATAATGATGCAGTGTTCACATACAGATAGGTGTAATCTCAGGTTACCCCATGGGCAGAGGGAACAGCCTGCAGAGCCCATTTTCCACCTCTCAGATTAATGTATTCATGTTCTCAAGAGTGAAGGTATTTCATATGGAGAGATGACTGAAACTAAAACTTAAAAGTACATCCTTTTGATTTTCATATCTGTATATTGTTCTCATACGAAGTAAGTGTCTCTCTTCCAAGAGACACAAAGGAAGAAGAGCAAATCTTTGAATCCATTGGGGGAGGATTCAAAACTGATAGGAATGTATAATGTGGAGGGTGGTAGAATCTCTCCCTAGCCCAGTTAACAAAATAAAACATTAGAATCAATGGACAATGCTACAGAACAGTGGGACACTGGATTTCATTTTTGTTCTCAACAACATTCTCATTATTTATCTCCCTGTTATTATATCACTGAACTGATGCCACAATGTTGAAGTCACATCTTGGAAATCAAAGCTAATAATTCCAGGACATTATTATGCAACTTCACTGAATATAAGGGAGGGGGGGGAAAGTATTTTACGTAATACCAAATGTTCTTTATTTGGTATATGGCAGCCCATCTCAAACAATGATTCCTGATGGCATCACAGCTCCTGATAATCCTTAACTATTTGATCTCCCATAGAAGGTCATGGAAGCACATTAAGCAGGAATGAAGATCTTATAAAGAGGATGCAGATATGATTAAACTAAATTAAAGAGTGTCTATCTGACTTGGCTGCCATGTCTATCAGTCTCTTGGGAGTTGTTATTCTAGTTCAAAGAGAGAAAAACCAGGTGTCCAGTCTTTCTTGCAGCCAAAGCCCAAATGATTATGGAGGCACAGTGCCCAGCAACTAGATAGGTAGAGCATTTCCCCACCAGACTTGCCAAGCTGATAACTGAACAAGTTACTATGCCCAGATCCTTCATCCTCAGACTCATTTCTAGATTGTCTGGAAGGCAAGACTTCTCTTAAGAGAAGAAGGAAAACTGATCTCCCAAACCAAAACCATTAAGGACAACTCTAGATTAGGAATGAGATGCTACTAATACCATGAGGATACTTCTCTCAAAAATAGTTAATAAAGCATATTTATGCTGCAACAAGCAATGTGTCAGCATAACCTCTATGTAAATTAGAGCTAGCTTCTTTGCATACAGATATACATATATCAAGGATAATACAGTATCTGTCAAGGTTCCAACTGATGAACCCAACCAAAGCAAGGACCACCAAGATGGTCCATGCAAAACTTTATTGAGTACATCACTTCAGCACGTTTGAAGGCAAAACCAGATCTAGATCTTCCCCACGCTAAGCCCAGTGGTGGGTTCTAACCGGCTTTACTACCGGTTCTCTTTGTGCATGCGCTTCGCACGCAATCGCCTCTTGTGCTTTGCGCAAGCGCGTTGTGAATCTGCCCAGCTGAGGTGCGGCAATCTGCTCTGCTGCACCTCTCAGCTGGGAAAAAAAAAAAAAAAAAAGAAATATAAGGTAGGAATAACGCAGGGGCGGGCGGGAGAGCCCAGCTCCCGAAGAAAGAGAACCGGTTTGGTGACATAATAGCGTCACTGCTACTGGCTCGGCTGAACCGGGCCGAACCGGGAGAAACCCACCACTGGCTAAGCCCCATAGGTAAAGTTCAGATTCTTCCACACACACACCCCCCAATTAGCTCAGGTCACATTGTCTAATACCGTCTCTGGATATTGTTGTGGGAAAGTGTTTCTGGGTTTTGTAAATACCTGCCGAAATGTCCTTGGTTCTCACACCGACATCTCAATGTCTGGCCCATGTTCTATCTCCCGCTCCCTCCCCACCATAGTTAATTGGCAAGCTGAGAGGCGATAATAGTGGCAACGGCAAGATGTTTTTTGAAGCTTGACAGGATCTGTAAAATATTCTATTTTGGGATAAGCAACAATACGCAGAGCACAAAAATGAGAAATAGTAAGCCACAGAATATAAAGAGAAATACAACTAGTTTATACAAGCACCATTCATTATAGTTATTCATATTTTTCTATCCTTGTAAATCATCTTGCTTCCCCCCTCTTGTATGTACAATACATTGCCTTTTGTTCTGTCTTATGCAAATATTATTCTGTGCTAAATTACCCTCAGAATTCAGGTTTCATTTAAGTTTGTTGCACAGCCTTTTTAGCATAATGTGTGAAACAGTCCCATGATCAATACCCTGATAGAAAAAAAATACTTGTGCTGTATTTTGTGATGTGGCAATGCAGAAAATAGTTATTTCATACTCCTGTAGAGAATTCTCATATAACACAGCCTTGAAAGGAGATGAGAGAATGGAATTAAGGAAAAGGGAATGTAAGTATTAGATAGAGAATCCAACCAGGATGTTAGTGCTCGTATTCTAATTTTAAGTGACAATATCTCTTATAGCAATGAGTAATTAGGAGGTCCTAGTGCAGGTTTTGCTACATGAACAGTGTAATGAAATACAGTAAGTATCCTCTTAGGAATGGTAACATTTACTTAAATCTTTCACCTTGGAGTAGCACTTGGTTCATGATTGTATGAAAAAAAAATGAGAAAGAGTTCTTTTAAAAGTTACTGTGTGTTTAAGTCTAGATAAACAAACAAACTCTGAGCACACTAGTAGCAGCTGGGCAGTGGACCTCTTGATGTTAAGCTTCTTAGGTGTTGTCTTTCCATAGTGCTTAATTTCACTGAGCTGTAGCTGAAGATGAGATTAAAAGATGTGCACTTAATGTCAATCTATGCTTAAAACATAGTTGCAAAGCTAGAGGTAATGTCATAACATTAATTAAATACTTCTTATAAAAAGTAGCCTATTGCTTCTTCACAAAATGATTTTAAGGAGTATAGGTAAGAAAAAAATATCTGCTGTGAACTCCACATGGCATCAGGAAGGCTAGTAAATGCTCAGGTCATCCAGTTGCCCTGATTCTACCCTAAATTAAGGAATTACAGAATAATAAAAAGTGAGGTATGTATTGAATATGCAGAAGGATGGTAACCGAGTATAAATTCTGAGTATAAATTCCTGCAGCTCTTTAGTTCTCTCTCGGTATTTTCCTGAACAGGTTAAGACTCAAAAGGCTCAGAGGAGGAAAAATACACACTGGTGCACACTCTGATCTGCATGGACCTATGCAACTCTTTCCTCTTGGCTCTTTCTGATTTTTTTAAAGTCCAGGATCAGGCACAGATCAAACATTAGCATAACTTCTAACAGCTGAATCTGTCATAGTTGGTCTATGAGGGAGAGCAGTTTTCTGTTATTTTGTCATTCAGATATAAGAATACAGGTAGTCCTCAATTTACAACCATTTGTTTAGTGATCATTCAAAATTACAATGGCACTTTAAAAAGCGATTTATGACCATTGCACTTGCAACCTTTGCAGGATCCCCATGGTCATATGATCAAATTTTGCAACTGGCATGCATTTACGATGGTTGCAACATCCAGGAGTCATGTACTTATCATTTCTGACCTCCTCAGCCAGTTTCTGACAAGCAAACTGATTTATTTAATGATTGCAGTGATTCACTTAGCAGCTGTGGCAAAAGGTCATAAAATCAGGTGTAACTCACTTAACAACTGTTTTGCTTAGCAATGGAAATTGTGACCCCCCCAATTGTGGCCATAAGTCAAGGACTACCTGTACAATTAAATGCTTCCTTTGAAGTGAAATTAATTAGACCAGAAACTACTTAATTTAATTTCACATTCAATTTAATGTAAATTAAATGCTGAATTTAACAGAAGTAGTCCTCGACTTACAACCATTTATTTAGTGACCATTGGAAATTAACAATGGTATTGAAAAAAGTGACATATGAGTTTTTCACACTTAGAACAGTTACAGCATCAAAATTCAGAAACTAGTCAACTGACTTGTATTTATGACTGGGTTGCAGTCTCCTGGGCTCATGGGATCACCTTTTGTGATCTTCTAACAAGCAAAGTTGATGGGGAAGCCAATTCACTTAACAACCATGTTACTGCAGTGTTTCACTTAACAACTGCAGTAAGAAAGGTTGCAAAATGGGCGCAAAATGGGACCACTTAACAGCGGTCTTGCTTAGTAATGGAAATTTTGGGCTTAACTGTGGCTATAAATTGAGGACTACCTGTACTCAATTTCAATACCCCATTGATAAGTTGGGACTAGGCCCAGGAATCATCTGGCCTTGCCTCTAGGAAAGTAAAGAGCCTGCCTCACTAAGATTGCCATTATACTTACGGAATTACTAATTCCTATGGTTTCGATCAGTATTCGTGCAACCATCATAGTTGAATTATTGTAGTGTTCCAGACAAATACACTTTTACATGCAGCCTCTGCTTCTCTTAGCTTTCTTATCTTTAGTCCAGCACAGCCTTGATTCATAGCAGAAAGCAAGATAATTCTCCTACCAAAGACTAAATGTCCCATTATCACTTAGGTCTAACACAATGGAAATATTCACCAGCAGAAGTATCCAGTATTTGGAAGCATTCTACAACCCCAATGGAAACATTTAAATTTTCCTGTCAGTGAATTCAATACACACCTCAGTTACACAAGACAGCCTGCTTTCACATATGAGTTTTGAAATTCAAGGCTTGATGACACATCTGTACTTTCAACGGGTGACTCAGCAAAAGGCAAAATAACCCAGCTGGTTGCAAAAGCTTATACCTGAGAGACGAGAAGACCTTGAGACTGGGAATACGGGGAAGAGTGCAGGGTTTTGCCAGACAAAGCAAAGATATGCTTTCCTGCATCCGATTTGTTTATAACAATCTATCCCAGTACACAAGCCAGAAAACTTAGTTTGTCTCTTCCTCAATGTCCCATTTTTATTTTGCATGAGGATTTCACTTGGATATATACTAGGGAAGTGAAGCTGAGTCTTTTTCATCATTGACTAATAGTATATCTAAGACTTGACTTCCAGGACCTCACTTGAAGCCACCCCCAGCCCCCATTAACCAACAGTATCACAAAACAGGCACATTTGATGACTATATGCATTTTTATAAAGAACCTTTTTATGTTTTTAATTTGTATTTTTTTGTCAGTATTCTTTTATTTCAAATTTGTATAACCCCTTTAGCCCTAGTTCTAGGTTACTGCAAATCACTTCTTAAACTTTATTGACCTAGATAGAATATTAGTTTCAGTCTAGGGTTAACACACAAAAAAACATTTATGTTAAATAATCTAATTATTTTTCATCCAACCCCCTCCCAGGACAATGAAAAGCTACTCATATGTCTGGTGTGCTGGAAGCCATGAATTGATTACTGTAATAATAGCACATAAGTTATGTGCTTACAAAAGCCCAGTTGAAGTTTCTCATTTAAACCACTTTTCATTCACTGTAAGATGATAAGCAGCGGGTTTCTAATAAATTTTTAAAAAGAAATCTATTGAATAATTCAATAAGATGCATTAATTAAGAAAGTGAAATGTCACTGAGAAATAGAGTTAACTCAAATAAAATGTTTCTCCTCTTCCAAATCATGGTTTGAAAGTTTATGAATAAATCTAAAAAGGAACATACTTTCTTTTCCCCACATCTGATCAGTTTCATGTATAATTTTCTGTTTAATTTATGCTGTCACAGTTGAACAAATTGCAGATTGTTGGTTTCTCAGAACACCAATACATATCCTTTCTCCTCCCCATGAATTTCTAAATGAAAACCATTAAGAAAATATTTGCTCCGGTTTAATGATGGCTCCCTTGGCTACCTGAGACCAAAGAACACTCCTTTTCTTCCATCAGAAAGTGTCTAATCAAGTTGGTTGTTTAATGTTTATTTCTGCATCTATCAACTTTCAAGCAATTTTTGCCCAAGGTGCTTTCAATGGAGACAGCTAGGTTCATACTATGCTTTAATTATGGGGTGTTCAGTTTACTCTAATGTCCTGGTTTTAAACAGTGTTTAGGTTCTTAAAGGCATCAGCCCAAACAAATCATTTTATTTTGCTCACTTTATGCATCTAGTTGTTTAGGTTGGACTTCAACTTCCATTGTCTCTGTAGAGTGGTCCATGGAAAAAGACTGCAGGAATGTTAGTCTAAACAATTGGAGGCCACCAGCTTGCTTGCCAATACTTTGATTGGATGTATAAACCTAGACAAGAGTGAGGAGGGTGTGATGCAACTACTAACCCTACAGCTTTGCTACAGTGCTATGATTTTTGTATTGACTATTTCTAAAGCCAACAGAGGTGTGTAGTATATGCAGCAGCTTATATTTCTAATAGGAAGCAGATAGCTGAGTTTATGAAAGGAAAAACAGGCACAGAACATTTAGAGGTGTTCAAACATGCATGACTGCAATACATTAGAAGCTTTTTAGGGAAGACGATGGTTGCATAACCTGCACATTTTTACCCCCCAACTCACCCCATTGTGGTTCCTACATCTCATATGTGTGTGTGTGTGTGTGTGTGTGTGTTTCTTTTAGCCAGGTTTTTCCTACGTAACCAAGATTTTTCTGCAGCCCTAGCTCAGTGGAGTCACATCCACTCGATTCTGGGCTTTTTTCTTATGGCAACCAGCAGGCCCTATGCTGCCTAGTGAGAAACTTATATAGATCTATTTCTGGCTCATTAGCCATCATCAGTAAGCCACACCCACATCTCATGTATCCTCCTTGTAAAGGTACAATATCTATTTTACTCTTTGTAGGTTTTATGTGTGTTTTTCTTTTAGCCAAGTTTTTCCTACGTAACCAAGATTTTTCTGCAGCCCTAGCTCACTGGAGTCACATCCACTCGATTCTGGGCTTTTTTGACTCCACTGAGCTAGGGCTGGAAGGTCATAAAATGGGGAAAAAATTATTTAACAACTGCCTCACTCAGCAACATAAATTTTGGGTTCAATTGTGGTCATAAATCGATGACTACCTGAATACCCGCGGGGATTCAATTCTCCCAGACTGAAATCTTCATAGATGTATTGCTTTCATTTGAACACATATCACTTTCTAGTGCCAGACTAGAACCAGGCTGGACAGGTACCAACTAAGATGAAATGAAAGCAAATAAGGCAACAGGGAGGACAGCAAGACGGAAGGTCACCTTCTCACGTTGTCTGGCCTGAAAATCAGGTCACGATTCGGCAGGATAATCTGATAAATTCTAAGGAAACCTTGAATAGGCTCACCCCTGTCCGACGCACTCAATGGGCATCTCAAATGTGCCTGCTTAACATCATAGGTCACAATTACCATATTTTTTGGATATAAGACGCACCGGAGTATAAAACACAGCTTAGTTTTTGGGGAGGAAAATAGGAATAAAAAATCTGCTTGCCAGGTATTCATCTGGCTAGCATCCTTAGTCTGATCACCTTCAGCACATTAATTTGCTGGTTTTGAGCACGCTTTTTTATCCCCTGCTTGGGAATTTTAAAAAGCTTCTAAAGCACAGCTGAGAGTTGGAGGGAGCAGGCAAAGCACGGAGATTGCTTCACTTGCTAGCAACTTGTTAGGGCTGAAAAAAAAGCTTCTAAAGCACAGCTGAGAGTCGGAGGGAGCAAGCAAAGCGTGGAAGATCACTTCACTTGCTAGCGCCTTGTTAGGGCTGAAAAAAGCTTCGAAAAAGCTACATTCCGAGTATATATTTTCAGCCTCTTTTAGGAGGGTGGAAAAGTGCATCTTACACTCTGAAAAATATGGTACATCATAACATTTAACTAACATTCTGACTTTTGAACAACACTATGAATGAATTGTTATATATATAAAGGCAGCCATTTTATTACCATTTTATTCTTCCTTTTGTGCAAACTGGTAAAATAATCAAACAAAGATAAAATAGCCAGAAAGCATAACAAAATTCAGACATAAAAACAAATTAGGATCATATTGCTGTTTCAGCTCTTGTCTAACGGCCAACAGTGAAGTAGGAATCAGTGACTTCTAGTCTATGAAGGACCAGTACTACTACAGCCAAGTATCCTTTAACATGGAAAAGTAGGAGAAAGAAATTTAAGAGTTTAAACATATGGGCATAGATATATAAAGACTGACTGCTTTGCACTGCAGTAGGCAGTCAACTCTTTTTAGAGCTTCGTTCTTCTTGCAATAAAAATCCTAAACTTGCCAAGTCATATTTGGAAATTCTCTGCCAAGTATAATCAAAACCTGAATTAATATTTATCCAGAGATTTGTAATTTATTCATAGCTCAGTGGAAAGCCTGGAAGCTAATGCTGCATGGTGGCTATGAAACTGGTACATATATATGTATGTACCATGTTTCCCAGAAAATAAGAACCTGTCTTATAATTTTTTTTGCCACCAAAAAAGGCACCAATTATGTTCGGGGGAGGGGGAGGGAATGTCGACCACTGACTCACCTCACTTGTGCGTGTCGCACACTCCTTTTCGCTGTCAGAGGCCTTCAGGAACTTCTTCGGCTTCATATAGTTGCAGCCAGGCCTCGCACACCTTGGCCCATTTCTTCTGCAGCCAGCAAGGCTTTCCTGAAGGCCTCTGTAGCCAACAACAGAGCTCCAGATCAATCCAGAGCTCTGTTATCAGTTAGAGAGGCTTTCAGGTGTGTGAGGCCTGGCTGCAACTATCCGAAGGTAAGTAGTAGGGCAGCTCCACCCCTCCATCTCCATCCTAGCTCAAATTTACTGTGCACCTGGAGTGGGCGGGGTCTTAATTAGGGCTTATTTTGGGCATAGGGTTTATATTGGGTGCATGTGTAAAAATCAAGCTAGGACTTACTTTCTGAATAGATCATATTTTCTGGGAAACACAGTATGTATGTATTTGTTTATATATATTATTTATTCATTCAATTTCTACAGCCTATATCATCTCATATTTGAACATTACTCTAAACTCTTCCACCAAGCCTCTTTTTTCTGTTAGGTAAAGGGAAGGATAAGTGGGAAGAAATGGGGAAAGTACACCTGCACAGTATTGTTCACAATTTCCTTTATTAAGCTAAAATTCATAGCTTATTGTTTCCTCTATTCTTGCAAAAGAGATTACAAATTATATTGAGAAATAGCAGAGGTGCCTGGGGGAGGAGCAGAAAAGTTATACTGGTGGTTGAGCTATAGGACAGAAACACTGTGCCTTTTTTATGTGTGTTGCATGTAAAAAGAAAGGGAGGGTCAATCATGTGGCCATTAAAGCCATTTTGACTTTAGTTTTCTACTCTCCCGATCCCTGGAGAACCAGAAGAAGAGAGAAGTGGTTTCTGTGAATAAAGGGAACATTGGAAAAGGTGAAATATATATTTTTAAAAGTTTCTACTAAATTCTGAAGCAGCAATAGATTCCAAGGAAAAAAGACATATGGCAGTTAAAAAAAATACAGTATATTAGAAAAACTGAAATTGAAAAGCTACTGTCAAGTTTGAAGCACGCATGCAACCATTATCACTTCTCATCTTGCCAAAGAACCAAGTGGGGGGGAGGGGAGGGTGGAATTCAAGCTCCAGACTTCAAGAAGACGAACTGTGAGAGCCAAGGACATTCTGGCAGGTGTTCGCCAAGACCAGAGACTTTTTCTCATAACAATATAATGACACTCCATTAGACAATGTGACCTGCACTAATAGGGGGGAGGGAGAAATCTATAATGTCATTATGTGGGTTTGCACGGGAATTAGGTAGAGCTGGTTTTGCCTTCAGCAGTGCCGAAATGATGTACTCAATAAAATTTTGCATTTTAAAGAAAAAAATCCAATTTTCTCCACAATTGCTTTTATTGGGTATAGTAAAGGGTTTTACAGTGGATGAAACAAAGTTGATTTTGTATATGATTACAGCAGCGAGATTGTTGATAGGTAAATATTGGAAAAATGAAGCTCTGCCCACTGTAGAAGAATGGATTTTGAAGATGACCAGTTTCGCGGAGATGGCGAAGATTTCAGCATACTTAAAAGATCGCTCACAAGAGACTTATGAATGTGGATGGAAAAAGTGGATAGATTATGTGCAGAACAAATATCAAACTAGGAAGTATCAAATAGCTTTTCATTGATAGTATTATATTATATTAAGATAGAAATAGTTGAACTATGTGAAGATGAAAAATGATATGGGGGTTGGGGGGTTTCAAGGTTTTTATATAGGGGATAATGATATTCTATGGAAGTCTGGGGGGGAGGGGAGGGTTAGGGGGGTTTGGGAGGGTGGGTTGGGGAGTTTGGGGTGGGTTAGGGGGGTGAAAATGGGGTGAAAATGTAATTGTAAAACTTTTATAATAAAAAAATAAAATAAAATTTTGCATTCAGAGATTGGAAGGTCTCGCAAATGCTTGTTTTGGTTGTGTCCGTCAATCGGAACTTGACTGCTATGTCACTGGTATCCTGTGTTACTTACCAGCCTTCCAAGATGCAAGACTGGCTGGAGATTTCAGTCAAGGATCTTTTAGAAAGAAGAATATCCTACTCTTAGAAGCCCAAGAATAGTACCATGCATCTCGTGCTACTGATTATTTTTACATAAATGCATTAAAACCAAAAGGGAAAAATCAGGCAAAAACAAAGCAAATATCTTCTTCAAACTGCAGCTATCTTTGGAGCATAATGCTATAAATAAAGAAATATAACTGGACTCCAGTTACCTTGGAGTCTGATTATAAGGAAATATATATTTAATAATATAGTCAGAAGAATATTATTTGTTACAAATGATTCTTTCTGCGAATGAAAAAAGAAAGATTACTTTTCAAGATCTACTTAATATCAATTAATTTATTCTGGTTATTTTATTTTGTTTACTCAATTAATAGATTAAATGAGATTACTAGATTAAATTAATTGAATATGTAATCTTGTAGTCCTTAAAGAAGCATTTAAGGATTCATTGGCTGCATAAGAATTTGTCTTCTAAAGTATGACGTGTAAATATTACTGGGCAAAATTTGAATATATTACTTTATTTTTTGCAAAAGAACTTTTTAAAAGGGCTTGAAGGCTGCTCATTGTTAACTTCATTGAACAAGATACATTTTTTCCAAGTAATTTCACTCAGGACTATGCTCAAGTCAAGGTAAGTGAACCTAGAGACAATTTGCTCAGTCCCTTGATTAATCATCAGAATGTTTAGAAAAGTTATACATGCCCACTTAATTTAATTAATATACAAGCAATAATGCCTCTCCCTTCGAATGTCAGTGATAATGACATTCACAGCTTTACTTTCTTTAAGTAACTCTTTTGTCCTCAGTGAGAGCTTTCACCATTAATGTGTGCAATTTATTGACAAAAAATATGATGATGGCTTTAAAAGAGGATTAAATGAATTGACAAAGGAGACGTTTGTCAAGGGCCATTAATTCTGAAAATGCATTGTTACCTTTGAGTTGGGAATAGCATCCAGGGCCACAGTGGTGGAAAAGAATTACATCTCCATCTCCTGCTTATAAACAGAATCATCTAGTTGGGCATTGTGCATAGTAAATGCTGAAGTAGATGGTCCTTGGACTGATGCAAGAAAAATTATCCCATGTTCTTTCAAAACCTCTAGCACCCAAATTCTTTCCACATTAAGATTATTTATATTGCTTGGCACTTGATATACAAACTGCTATGTTTCATTCATGCATTCATTTCCTACAAAGCGTCATCATGACACTGTGGTTATATCACTATTGTCTTCTTTGTATCAAAGGTTTTTAAAATTTGTTTCCTGGTTGCCAATTTTTTCCAAAGCATTCTTTATTCCAAAGAATGGGCTGCATATTATAAGCTGATTTACCTTTTCCCATGCAGATAACTTTATTATATCTATTAGTATGGACTGAAAATGCGATACACTCAATTTGGCATTGAAACACATCAAGAGGTTGGGGAGAGAGAATTGTTGCAGTGTATAGGAATTCATTTTCTCTCCACTTGTAGCCTATAATAAGCACTCAGGACAACTTGTTTGGGATTCTAAAAGTGTCTTGCTCAATTTGTTGAACTGATGGCAATACTCTACAGCTGAAGATCCCTAAATGCTGGTTCTGGGAGACTTCAACATACAGGCCAAAACTGGCCTGGTTAAAATAGTTTAGGATTTCACAGGACAAACACAGATCTTTCCCAACTTCTTACCCGCCTGACATGAATAGCTGCCTATACTTTTTGGTTTTTGCTCTTTAGTTTTAAACTTGCATAAGTGATTTTTCTCTATAGAGTAAGATGGAACTATTGATAGGGTTTGTCAAATAGGCTTAGGGAGAAGAAATACAGATCATTTTAAATGCAGAAAGGGCCAACGTGATGGCTCCTGTGCCTACTTTGCAAAGAACATCCAACTTTCTGATAATTATTCAAATTGATACCAATGAAGAAAGATGGGTGCTGCCTGAAACACAGGTGGAAGTAATTTAATCCTAGCAAAAGTTCATTATCAAGCCAATTCAGGGCTGACAGTGGAGAAAAAAAAAAACCTGGCACAGTTCATTTTTCTCATTGTGTCATTCCTAAATTAGCATAGTTTTTCCAAGAGGTTTAGATTTCTTGGAGTCAAGTCAAACAGGTGATTTAGCGGAATCCTCAGTAGATCACTATGCTGTGTTTGTACAAAATTTGGAGGGGAAAAAACATTCTAAGCACTTATAATTAGATTCTGCAGCTTTATCAGGTCAGTTGTTCTGTGCAGAGAACACTTTGCTTGGATTCTTTTGAATGAATTTTATTCTATAAGGTTTGATGATATGCATAGGCATCTGTTCAACACTTGCTCCTAAGGATTTATTACAACGAGTAAGAAGGTCAGCTGGGTTTAATTATAAATTCCTCTTTACAAGAAGGAACGCTCTCAAACCCAGTAAAATAATTCATAATGAGACCACTCCTGAGAAAACCATAATTATACCCAGAAGATTTACATAATAACTGCAAAACTGTACCTAAAATGACTTTCCTAGACAGTGTCCCACTTGAAAACTGATCAACCCCAAGCATTCTTAAATGAAATGGAGGTTTAGATTCATTTCCATCAGAATTTAGAGCTGAAAATAGCACTGAAACAGATTTGGTTACCATGTGGAACGATCTTTTCTAAGAGAAAGTTGGGGAATGCAACTCAGGTGATTCTACTTACTCCTCAGAGGCTTCCAATATCATTATTATTACTATCATACCATTATTTCAATACCATAATCTTTTGCACCATGATGATAAGGCTGAAAACTTCCCACCTGAAACTTATAAATTAATTTCCCTCTAAAAATATATGATTTGGAAAAGCTGTTTGAAAAACCGAGCCCCACTTTTTTTTAAACAACAAAAAAGTCTAACAAAACTTAGAAGAAAATAGTGAAAAGATGGTTACCTGCTGCTGGCCCCATATACACACTGGAATCATTGCTGTCTCCACCTTCTTCCCATAAATACTGAGACTGGAGGACCTTGGAGTCTTCCTTTTCCTCACTGAAAAAGCCTGAACCAGGTGAGACTTGCAGGGCACCAGGACCAAAATCGGACTCCGATAATTCTAGGTTGGTCTGTTCACTGGAATCCAGAGACTTAAAGTGGGACAATTTTATGAAGTCTGCCAAAGAAGTTGAACTCAGACCTTCGGTACCAGAATCTTCTGACATAGCTAGGCAAATGCATAGGCAACCTGTTAAAAAAGAACCACACCAGTTTTAGCTTGTGTGAACCTAGAAAGAAAAAGAAAAAAGCATTGTAGGGCCTCAAAAACAGCCTCGTATGTAGAAACTATAAAATATCAGGCTGTGGAAAACTTTTTTAAAATTATTTTTATATTACTTTGTTCCCAAGGTAAATACACAATAATGATGATGGATAGACTATCTGGGAAAAAGTCATTCTCAAGTGGAAAAATTATATTGTATTTACAGCTGAGAAAAAATAATACTTTGCTACCATGGAATCAATTTGAAGAGCTTTAAACAATGCACAAACTCAGGCAACCCTGTATATGTGTACATTGAAATGTCTATTTGCCCTCAAAAGGTTTCAAAGAAATATTAAAATGCTACCCATAGTTGCATGGGTTTCTGGCTGTATGCATGGATGTAACCACATACATTCAGAAGTATTTGTGACAATATTTGTATCTCTCTAATTCCTGTTGAACATGGAAAATTAAACAGCATCAAAGTCATAGTCACATTGCTTCTTAAAAGAACCATATCACTGTTGACTTAATTTCAAAGATTGTCTCTTGTAAATCTATACTTTTTTCTGAGATTACTGTTTTCCTATGTTGCTGGAAAAGTCAGTATGTTTAGTCACTATATCAGTGCAACTTCTAAAACCCAGATTTTATTTCCAAGATCATCCTCAATTATTACACTGTCAGTTAACAGTCCACCATTCATTACTTTTTCTAAATATTCTACAGACAGACCTTTCATTAATTTAGGACTGTAATTCACTGTAAAAGAGCCACCCTTGAAAGCATTTTCCTCTACTTGAAAGGCCAAGTTTCCATAGATAAAGAATGCATGTAACTCCCTTTGCTGGCTGAGTCAGATAGATAATGGATGGTGTATACTATGCAACACTAGGAATTATAGCCTGACTCATTAGACACAGCATTGTTATCAATATCTTAAAACCCTATTTTGTTTTGCTGAATAAATTCTCCTTTAAAAAAATTAAACCAGCAGGGGTATTAGTAACCAGAGCAATCTTTGGACTAGATTTAGCTGTATATGTAGTAAGTGTGGAATCAGAAAAAGAATCAATAAAGGAATCAGGTGTCCAGTAATTCTAGACACCCAAATAATAAGAAGATGTTCATTTATCTAATGTTTATCTGGAAGAGAGTTTACACAACTGAGTCAATATTATTTTTGGAAATCTTTATTGCTCCATGTTCTGCTGCTTCTTCTCCCACTCCAATCATGTATCTCATCTTAGATCAATAAAACAAAATTAGCCAGAAGGAGAATAGGTTAGATAAAGCAAAGGCTTGCAAAAGCAGAAGCATGACAGAGGCAAGCAACCCTGAAAGAAAAATCACTGCAGAATAAAGCAGCAGACCAAGACATCTCTGGGCATCCCATGGGATAGCAAACTTTGTCAAGTATTATTTGCACATGGTTGAGTCAATAAGGCACTCAGATCAAAACATTTCCAAATATGCTTGATTATAGAACATATCTTTGAAGGTCAGATTATATTTTGCTTCAGTACACCTCTTGCTTGGTCTGCAAGGAAGCTACAAAAAGAAAATGGGGGGGGGGGGGCTGGGAGAACTGTGTCTAGGATTGTTTTTATCCTCACATAGCAGCTGTCACTTTGCTATTATTAGCACCTCAGTATAGCAGCATCCAGAAAACCCTGGAAGCAAGGAATAAAAACATTGGGCTAGGATTATAAACACACATACAAGCTCATAAGCATACTGGCTATAACCAAAGACACTAATCCTATCTGCCTGAATAATGGAAGGGCAAGCTAGGATCCTTTGATTTTCAAATTCAGTAACGCCAGTAGCCATTTCCAATGACCTTCAAGTAAAAATGGAGCACAGTAGACCCAAACAGCCATAAGTGGCTACACAATGCCCATATAATTGGACTTGAGCCATGGGAAGGACAATCCCCAGAGCTACTTGTTTATATTATCCTAGTACTGATACTAGTATCTAGTCTGGAAGACATGAGTTAAGCTCAGGTCTTAGGGACACCACAGAGACATCTGCGTAGTTTTCTGGACAGTTGTACAAAAATACCTGGATGTTACCATCTTCCCAAATGTTTGTTCAACTTCCAGGGCCAACCTACAACCCTGGGTTTTCTGGGAGTATCCTATGCAAATATTAACCAGGAATAACCCTGCTTGGCTTTTCATCCTCCAGTAACTGCCATCTGATGAAGACACATATATTGGTTCACTATTACTCAGTTCTATTGCATAGTTTCATGAGATGCAAATATGAGTCATTGTTATGCAGAACAAAAGCACAAAAAATAAATTCTATTACTGTTCATACATAATTAAGAAAAAAAAGTTGCCATGTGCAAATATGGGACACAGACCTAAGACAAATCTCAGACCCTTGATGCATACATTTATATGGTAAATAATAGACTTGAAAGAATTATCAGTCTTTCCGTTCTTTTTAAAGTATTACCATTTTAAATACAAACTGCCAAGAGTTATTGTGGTGGAATATACAGTAAATGTAATAAACCAGCAATTAAATATTAATTTCAACCTAAGTTCCTAAGAAGCTAGCAGCAGAATTCAACTTTTACAATCTGTACTGCATGAAGCAGAATGAATAGTTGTCTTGAACTGAAGGAAGAACAGTGATTCTCTATTTTCTGTTCTAATCAGATTTGATTTGATTTGATTTATTTAATTTATTTTATTTTTAAATTTATATACCGCCCTTCTCCCTGAGGACTCAGGGCGGTGTACAGCCAGAATTAAAAAACATGAAATACAAATATTAAAAATAATTAAAATATATATAAATTTGACACAAAATTAAAAATACAAACCAATTAAAACATTTAAAATTTCTTCCTAAGCCAGCCCGGCTTGCTGGAAAAAGTGGGTTTTAAGGGCACGGTGGAAGGCACTGAGGTCTTGGATTCTCCTTATCTCTGGGGGCAACTGATTCCAGAGGGTAGGTGCCCCCACAGAGAGGCCCTCCCCCTGGGAGTCACCAGCCTACATTGATTGGCTGATGGCACCCTGAGGAGGCCCTCTCTGTGGGAGCGCACGGGACGATGGGAGGTCGTCGGTAGCAGCAGGCAGTCTCGAAGATAGCTAGACCCGATGCCATGGAGCGCTTTAAAGGTGATAACCAACACCTTGAAGCGCACCCGGAAGACCACCAGGAGCCAGTGCAGCTCGCGCAGGAGCAGTGTTACATGAGAGCGCCATGCTCCTCCCATCACTACCCACGCTGCTGCATTCTGGACCAGTTGGAGCCTCTGGGTGCTCTTCAAGGGGAGCCCCATGTAGAGAGCGTTGCAGTAGTCAAGGCGAGAGGTGACGAGGGCATGAGTGACTGTGCACAGGGAATCCTGATCAAGAAAGGGCCGCAACTGGCGAATCAGGCGAACGTGACAAAAGGTCCCCCTAGTTACAGCTGTCAGATGTTCCTCCAAGGACAGCTGCATATCCAGGAGGACTCCCAGATTGCGAGCCCTTTCTGTGGGGGCCAAAGACTCACCCCCAATAGTCAGTGATGGAGTCAACTGACTATATCGGGATGCCGGGAGCCACAGCCACTCAGTCTTGGAAGGGTTGAGCTTGAGCCTGTTCCTCCCCATCCAGATCCGCATCTGATTTATATCAGATTAGATATAGTTCTATTTCCAGTGAAACACTGAATATATTTTACTCCTAACATAGTTCTGTTGAGTCTGATAAAGTTGACTTCTTGACAAGCATATTGAGAATTGCAATTCTAGGTCAAGAAGTAGTAGGAGAGGGCTTCTGAATCTTCTGGCTGTAAGTTTAGAAAAGTTGTATGGTTTTATTCTATTACGGTAATTATTCTATTATGATCATTAGCATCTGAACCTACTTTAGAAACATGATTACATGAAGGAACAAATTGCAGGCTTGACCTCAAGAATCTCTGTTTACATTTAAACAGATCCCCAGGGACCACTTCAGATCTATTTGTCACTCCTTCTTTATTCTCCATCCCTGCCTTATGGAAAGGTCTAAAGTTGAATTAAGCCCCAGACGATTGTGATGAACTTGGCCTGCAGGAAAACTAATCCCATTAGTGCAGGAGATCAGGTCTCAGTAGTTGATTTACCCTCATTTAATACTGAACTGTCTACCTAGTTTAAACTCCTTTAGATGCATGATCCTATTTACCGAGCAGACTACTACTGTATCTTGCTAAGATAAAATTACATTAATGAAAATACAAAAGGGAATCATTGTGGAAGGACTGTATATACATTCAGCACAGGTTTCAAATTCAAATATAGATTTATCTCTAGGTATTACAAGAGGTGGGGAAGAAAAATATGTATAATTGTGAAACTTTGCTTTTATAAAAAGCAAAAGTCCTTGAGTCTTAATTGGAGCATGAGTCACGTATGATTAAATAAAGCAAAATATAAATGCATGTATATTGGACTATCTAATTGGACTATCGTAAAACGGTGCTTTGTATGCCAGGAGTGGAATCTGATAATAACAATTTAGCCACACAGCTCAAACTCCTCGCAAAGGATGCTATGGGAAAGGAGTTACATATGTGATTTAACTGCCTTTCATCTATTTAGAAGTCATAGCAAGATTTTGACAAGGAAACTTTATTACTGCTTTAGCAATTGTGGAAACGGCTCACAGAATTCAGCTGGGAAAGTGGGTGCAGGCGAGGTCAGTTCCCTCTGCAAAATAAGAATTGGGGAATAGAGAGGAAATCAAAATTCCACCAATGGGGGCAAGAAGATGGATATCAAAGAAAGGGAGGCTTGTTCCTCGAGCTAACAGCTGTGAGGGGGGGAGAGCCCATTCTAAGAGGACGGCAGATGCAAGGGTATCTCCCAAGCAAGGAAATAGTAAGAGAGCAAAGAACAAAACTCCCAAGGAAATACTAGCCCGGCTGTGGAGCCAAAAAGGAGGTCTGTCTGAAGGAACCACCTGTCAGATGGATCAACTCAGGAGGCTTAAGACTGGAGTCATGTCAGGAGCCGGACTAGCTGAGGGCAAGGGAAAGCTCAACCCAGGAATCTATCAAATGCCTGAGGGAAGAGAGAATCAGCAGAGGTTGATTAAAATCTGCAGAAGGAATGCTGCAAGATTTATAGTCAGAGTCTAGAAATGCTATGTGAGCACCACAACTCCTTTGAAAAGCCCTCCGCATCATCAAGCATAAACGCTTTGTGCTGAGCAAAAGAGCAGCCTGAAAAATCAGGGTTTAATTTGCTAGTACTTCATAATGATTATTGGCTTCCTAGGTTTACCATCGAAGAAAGCAAAAAAGAAACAACCACCCAGGGAATTAAAAAAACAGTTTTCGGGAAGTCCTTGATTTACAACCATTCATTTTGTGGCCATTCAAAGTTACAACAGCACTGAATAAAGGGATCTACGACCATTTTTCACACTGACAACCGTTGTAGCATCCCTGCAGTCACGTGATCAAAATTCGGATGTTTGGCCACTGGGATGTATTTATGGTAGTTGTAGTGTCCTAGGATCATGTAATCACCTTTTGCAACCTTCTGACAATCAAAGTCCATAGGGAAGCCAGATTCATGAACAACTGCAGGGATTCATTTAACGGTTACAGCAAGAAAGCTTGTAAAATGGGGCAAAACTCACTTAAGAACCATGTCAATTGTCTGCTTTTGGGTTGGATGGTGCATACTTATGAGACTACCAACATCATGGGTATCTTGCATAAAATCCATTAAAATAAGAAAGTCCTATCCCTGTTCTCATGTTTTCAGGACAGGGAAACTGGTAAAAAAGACAGAAGAGCAGAGAAAATATTATCCCACAATCTGAGTGTTAAATGAATATATTTGTATTTTGTACATATTGGTGCATTTGTACAAGACACATGCTCATAAGAACATTTGTGTCTGAGGAAGTGAACAAAGAGCCACTAGTAAATTCTGCTCCACCTGTGTGCTTTATAGGAATAAAGAAATATAGAAAATTCCCATCATCGCCTCTGGAGAACTACATTTCTCTCCTGCATCTTTCTGTTTAACTGAAACTATCTTTGTGGGGGCAAAAATAAATAAATAATCACAAATAGGAAATAAAGCATGATGACAGATGATTAAAAATAGCAACATCATCTGGTTGTCCCATGAATTAGGGAAGGAGTTGAACACACACTTTAAAAGGTATGAAGGGATATTTTTGTCTGAATATTTTTCTGTTCAGTTGGAAGTTAAAAAAAAAAAATCCAGTAAAGGAAAGGAAAGGAAATGTATCAAGAGCCCAGAGTTTTCTGTAAATGAATATAATCAGCTTAATTCGTTGCATTTTTCTAGCCTTTATGGCGTTTCATGATGTTGAAACATCTTATCCAGAAGAGAGGAGTAAGACTGGGGTAAGACAGTTTCTTTCCATGGTAGCCCATATCTCTTCCCTCCAATTTAAAACTAAGAGACTTCCCTTTGCATATCCAAGCATCCACCTAGCCGAAACTGTTCAAAATAAGGAGCTGGATCAAAAATGGCCATTTACTAATAATAATTCTTTGTCTGCCATGGGGAAAATTAAGACAAACTACTGGAAACACCTGCAAGAGTCTCCCTTTCCATACAGGACATATACTGCTGTTAGGAAAAGACAGGCAAAAACCAAGTTTATAAATCACACTAAAGCATAAAGTTTTTAAACAATGGTTCATCAGCTCTAATTCTGGGAAAGGAAGAATGAAAGAGGAAGGATGGCCAACATGGACTTAGTTATAGAGGTGGCTAGTGCACCATAGGAAGTCCTGAAAGATCAGGTTAGGAATACATCATTATGGAGAAAATATATGTAGCAGTCAGAGATGTCTTGATGGCATATAACCAATCAAATCAACTTGCCAGTTAAATAACAATTGAATACAATCACATAATATGCTATGTTAAAACCAAACAAAATTGCTTTGTCATTGCTACCCAGGATCAGAGGTGGGTTTCAGCAGGTTCTGACCAGTTCTGGAGAACTGGTAGCTGAAATTTTGAGTAGTTCGGAGAACCAGTAGTAAAAATTCTGACCGGCCCCACCCCCATCTATTCTCTGCCTCCCCAGTCCCAGCTGATCAGGAGGTTAAATGAAGATTCTTCCCCTGCTACGCCCACCAAGCCACACCCACCAAGCCATACCATGCCCACCAAGCCACACCAACAGAACCGGTAGTAAAAATTTTTGAAACCCACCACTGCCCAGGATAAATTCTTTTTGAAGAACGTATCAGAAGATGAAAGTACTGGAGATTCTCTGTTACCTACAGAGTCACATTATTGGCTATTGTAGTTATTAATCTTAAAACAAGTTCTTAACTTTAAGACCATTGCCTCCATTAAGCATTAAGGCTCAGAGAACAGAAGAATGCAGAAATCCTGGTCAATGAATTCCTGGCAAAATGACCTCCTTAAGAACTGATAATTTTAGAAAAAAACTTGAAAACTGTTACAAGCATAACACACACTTGATTAATCAGACTGCTGAAAATACATCTGTAATTGTTTGACCGGTACCTACCATCTGGAAATAAATCTAGCTTTGTCCTCCTGAACTACCCAGAATCACTAAAATGTAAGAGTTGGAAGGATATCATAGAACTTGGGTTGAATCTTGCCTATGCTCTAGCTACATCTTTTTGTGATCTTCTTGAACTGCCTGTATTTTTTCCTCTCAAATTTCGAGATTGAAGAGACTAGATTAGTCTCTTATTACATAATGAAAGACTGCTTGAGTTCAATGATAACAACCATAACCAGACTCCTCTTTCTCTTATCCAGAATCTGAGAACAGAGCATTTATTATGGTTGACTGCTTTTAGGCAGCAAGCAGTGGTGACACAAAATTGATACAAATCCCAAAGTTACACACTAATGCTCAAATATCACTTGCCCCACTTGTTCTTCCAGTTATGGCCATGTGTGAACTCAGCCATAGTTTGGTTATGGGACAGTTTAGAAAAGAGAAAATGGTAGGTTTACATGTTGCATCAAACTTTAATATGGTTTGTTTCATTTTGGTTTAATATATAATATAGGTTGCAAATTGTAATTTATGGTTTAGTGCAATGTGTGAATCTAATCATCTTGGCTTATTTGAGAAACCATAGACTAAGATGCAGTGCAATGTATCAGTCTAACCAGGGTATATGCGTCAAAACAATGTGAGGAGACTTCAATTGGATTTGAAGAAGCTGCCTGGCACAGTGGCACAAAGCCCATTACATACAAAGGAAAAGTATCTTCACAAAAAGCACAGTCAACATATCGGATCCATTGCCCTACAACACTGGGATTGCTTTTGAAAGTGTTAGGCAACATTGTGGAGGTTGTTTGTCAAGTTTGATTAGAAGTAATACCAGACAATATCTCAGTGGTACAATGCCTCTAGTTAACATTCAAGATATCTATCAGAAAGTACTTGCAATATCCATCAGCATCTTCAGAAAACTGGAATGTCATCTAAATGTTGCATGCACCGTGATGTATTTACACAAATGCTGCAATTTACATACACATATAAGACAACCTAACATATGGCCACAAGAGTAGCGTTCCCGTGATGAGGTCCCTGTGGTCACTCAATCTACTGGACATCCATGGCCCAGCCGCACTACCTCAAACTATTCTCTGCAGACAGATTTTTATCCTGATCAGATAAAACTGATCTTGCTCTTGTTCTTTTACTGCCAGATGGATGAAAAACTGACCCAGAATTAGTGCTAAAAACAAATGATTTTCCAACCCACTGTTGTTGTTCCTCTGCTATTAT
Source organism: Arizona elegans (assembly GCA_022577455.1). Taxonomy (NCBI): domain Eukaryota; kingdom Metazoa; phylum Chordata; class Lepidosauria; order Squamata; family Colubridae; genus Arizona; species Arizona elegans. The sequence goes on from JAKOOJ010000003.1 coordinate 116,720,286, forward strand.
CTCTTTGCTTTTGTATAGAAAGAGAGCAGAGGCGGGAAGAGATTCATTTCAATCCCTGCTTTAGAGCTGACAAGAAGACACACAGAATATCGGAGCAATAAAAGAGAAGGTCTGGTTGGGTGAAAACAGCTTACAACACCCTCTTCCCTAGAGGCTAAGATGACATTCCACGGGAAAACCATTTTTATTACAAGGATATTGAGGACATATTGGAATATGTTGGGTAGTCTTTTCCCATTAATACTTTTCACAGCACATTGCAACTTCACTCTCAAATCTGTGACTCAGCACAAACTTTCCACTCCATAATTTGCTACCTTCCTTTCTGCAGTCAAAGCAGAAGCATCGTAAGTTATTTGTCTTGACAGAGAAATTGTATGGGGTGGATAAATATATGCTTATATCATTCTTGTAACAGTGCCAGTGCTCCTTTGGAGGGAGGGGTGACATGCACACTCGCAAGCAACAGGGTAAAAGAGTAGCAATCCTATTAGTACCCATGGGAGACTCCTCCCAAATTTAAAGCAAGATGGATCGATGTCAGGGACTTTCCTTGTGCATACAAAGAAAGCTCGAGTGCCACCCAGAACAACTCTGTCAGTTACTGCAAGATTATTGCAAAGCATCTCTATCTTGTACTTCTCTTGCACCCCTTTCTCTGCCTCCTTCCTTTTTCTGACTGTCTCTTATTTAATGGTAAAACATTCTGAATGCAGAATAAGGAAGCCCAGCAGAGCAATCAGTTCTAATTAGGACTGCAGAAAATATAGGTGAAAGGCCAGCATTCTTCTGATGTAGTCCAAGCAGGGAAATAGGGACTCCCCACAGAGATATTAGCACACCCTCATTCCCAAGAGCCCTAAATATTTTCTGAGCTTGTAACCAAGAGGGGAAGCAAATGCTAGTTAATGATTCAGGATGTAGCAGAGGGGATAATCACACAGAGGCTTGTAGAAAACTCACAAGACTATAAATATGTTAGAATTATCTGTAGAAAGAAAGGAAGGACATTTAGAGGAATGTCACCCAACTCTGTCCACCTGTATAGATGGAAGTTACTATGATGTGTCCAAATTTTTTTTCAGCTATGAGGTGCACACATATGCAACTCACCTCTTCTACATGTAGGATTTATTTATTTATTTGTTTGTTTGTTTGTTTGTTTATTTGTTTATTTATTTGTTTATTTATTTATTTATTTATTTATTTATTAAATCTTAGGAATCTAATGAGGATGAGAACAAGGAGGAAGAGACAATGCAAACATCAGCCCCTGATCTTTAGAAAAGTAAGAAGAACTTCACAAGAACTCTCGCCAAAATCATCTCAAGATGACTTTGAAAGGCCACTTGCTGTAATGCCACCAGGAAAGTCCTCTGGCAGTGGAGGAGAAGAAATGAAGACCGAATTGGTAGAATAGACAGACCAACCAGACACCTAACGAAAGAAATCTGTGGAGATCAATACATCTCAAATTGCAAATAGAGTCTTTCTGGGTCATCTCACCTGCTGGTTTGCTGCCAGTCAATATTGGAAAGAGCTCTAAAGTAGCAATTTCTAGCATGACAGCTCAGCTGGATGGCAGCATCTGGCTGAGCTAAGCAATTTTGTTTAATCCCAGAAAATCCCAGGGCTGCAGACTAAACCAAGAAGTCCAAAAAAACATTCTGAAAGGCTGACAAACTACAGGATCTTAGTTATAGGACATCATGAAGTCACTATTTTTCCATTCAGGTTCTCTATTGATCCATAAATCCTACAGTAGCTTTCCTTATTCAGGCAAGTGCATTTTGATCTATGTTCTCTCACACATTGCTCTTAGTGACTTCAATATTCACTCAAAGGGCTGAGTTTACAGGACAAGTTATAATCAAAGTGCCTTAGTTTGCTACTGCACCATAAAACTAATAACATTAGCATATGACACAATGTGAGAACCCAGTTTGTGATCTCTGCAATAGAAAGTTCACAACCAGTAGTGATTTTAGCAAACTATAAGGTAAAGGTAAAGGTTCCCCTCGCATATATGTGCTAGTCATTCCCGACTCTATATGATGACCCCTAAAGAATGATGCGTATGCAGTGCTGTCATCAAAGATACATCTTCACGTATGCTTTATATTTTGCTCCTTGTTGCCCCCTCATGGATACCCACAATCCCAGGAGGAAAACTAATTCAAGCCTTTGAACTGTGACAACTTTCACTGGTTATTAATTAGATCAAGAATTTAGGAAGCTTCAGGGTGTGTCTGCTATTTTTCATTGCTATAATATTACAGATTTTGAAGTCATTCTACAAATGAGAACCCATGGGAATTAAAAGAGCCAAAATAAATTTTAGCTCTAGCAGATGAAAAAGTTAACAGCACTACTTTGAAGGAAGCAATTTCTATCTTTGCCAAAATGAAATTTGGGCAAACAATTTTAATAGTTTTATTTGATAGTGTCACAATGAAGTAGTCATGTTTGACAATTACTTTGGACAGGTGTGACTATGGTCACAATTATCAGCTAGAGTTAGCAGATCTATGCTACAAAAATGCAGGTGGCAATGGAGAAGTAGTGTTTTTTCTATATTGTCCTCTAGAAGGTTTTTCTGGTTGTGTGTGTCAGTGTATATAGTTCATGACTGGAAGACATGGTAACAAGGTCAGCCAATGAACAGGCATAGCAACTAAGTCAGCCAGTAAGAGCTATTTGGAAACTGAAACAGTTTTGGAGCCTGGGTGTGGCTTAGCTCTGTGCTCTGCAAAAAATTGAAACTTAAACTAGTCTGCTGTACTCTGCTTGTGTTTTGCTTGTAAGTGCTACGTTGGAAGAATCTGCTATTGGTATTGTACATTTATCTTCATGTGTTATTATGTATATAAAGAAGTTAATGAATCATGCTGAATCAGTTTACCTGTGTGTGCTTTCTGGATTTGATTTTGCAACAAACTCTCACAGTGTGTTGTAGAACATTACTATTCTGCAAGAACTTGATGACGTTTTCTGAAAGACTCTGGAAGTTCACTTGGATAGTTCCATTTTTATTTTTTTTTAATCACCAGAGCTTTGACTCTTGTCTTGATCAGGGATTCCTTTTCTGAAAAAAATCTAAAGCCTTCTGAACTAGCAGTTGTCTGGAGTTTTGTGCCCACATCTGATAGGTCCACTGAAGAAATAAGAACTGAAACGAGCTAGCCATCCTCAGGATCCAGGATAAAGGAACTACTGTATTTTTAACTTTCAGTTCAAAGATTGAGCCTGGGCTTATACATTACTGCATGCTAAAATATAATGTAGTTTGCCCTTCTGTCTTAATGTATTTGTATGAAGCCAGACAACTGTAGTTTATTCCATGGCTAATAAAACCAGTGAACCTGTCCTAGCCTGTTTTGTGAACCTAGTCAAGACATAAACAGAAGGGGATGCGTTTTTACAAAGACTTTATAAATAGAAAGCCATCTGTGGAAGATTTCAGACTTCTACTTGTGCCTTCCTATTAAAAAGAATGATGAAGTCGTCCTTTAAACATAAGAGTCGGCACTTGTATAAGAATGTGATCATAACCTGGACTGTTTGTGAATTCTTCATCTTTCTCTGCCCTCTTAGCATTTCCTGCCATCTAAAGAAAGTATCTATTTCATCTGTTATTGGTCTACCCATCAGCTGCAGTTACTTGCAGGCAATTTGAAAAGGGCGACATTGCATTTATAGAACACATCAACTGCTTTTAGTTGTTCTGGTTTTTTTCTTCCTGTATATGAAAATACTTCATTTTTATAAGGTTCTACTTAATTTTATTAGAGGCCTCACCACAGTAGCCTAAGACCTGACAATCAGAAATAAAGGATGACGGAAATTCTTTTCTATCAAGCCATCTTAGAAACTTCCCAGAGGCCATTTTCAGAGTCTGCCTTTAAACTCCAGTATAAAGAAACTATGCAGCAAAATAGTTTCACCAGAAATAGTTTATCGTTTCATAGTCCCTGTAGTTTGAGCCTGGAAAGTGCATTTCATTTCTTGTCTTCATTTATCTTTATAAAAGTTTCCTGAGAAAAGTCAATGGTTCCTCTAGTATACAAACCCGGAACCACAAAGAGAGTACTGTATATAAAAGGTTATATGATCCATTGAAGGAAGTCTAAACCTTACCTGACCTAAACTGAGTTCTGGAACTTGGGTTTAATCCTTGGACTGACTTAAATGTGTATCCAAAAACCCTTTCTTACAGTTCCAACTTTATAGTCTGGAAAAGCCTTCCTCAAAATGATATGGAACAGATATTAGATATGCTGTTGGTTTGAGCTCCAAGCTTGGCAATTTAGTTACAAACATTTCATCACCATTCGAGGAGACATCGTCAGTGCATTTTGAGTTGTGCTCATCTGTCAGAACACAGGTTTTTAAATATCTTTTTATGAGATGCAAATTAGTCTGACTGTTGTTTGTTCAGATATTTCTTTTTTTTTATTGAAAAAGTTTTAAAACAAACACAATTTCCCCACAACCCTCCCACCCAACCCCCTCCCCCTCCCCGACTTCCCAGAGCAGAACACAAGGTATTTCTATTAACTTTTAACAATAAACTAAATTGCTTAACCAATCATTAAACTAACACCCCCTAAAAAAAATTCTTAACCTCCCATAGTTAAAATCCTACTTCTTAGACATAAAACTTCTAATATCACTTATATAGCGCTTATACAGATAAAAGAAATCATTCATAAGCTATTTGATATTTTTTGGTCTGATACTTATTTTGTATATAATCAATCCATCTTCTCCAGTCCTGTATATACCTTTCTTGTGTGTGATCCTTCAAATATGCTGAAATTTTAGCCATTTCAGCTAAATTAGTTACTTTCAATATCCAGTCATCGATAGTAGGCAAAAAGTCCTTCTTCCAATGTTGTACTATCAACAATCTTGCTGCTCAGATATTTCTGAGTCATGGTCTGATCAGACTAATTTGCATCTCATAAAAAGATATTTAAAAACCTGTGTTCTGACAGACGAGCACAACTCAAAATGCACTGACAATGTCTCCTCAAATGGTGATGAAACATTTGCCACCAAATTGCCAAGCTTGGAGCTCAAACCAACAGAGTAACTACCAACCCGAGCTACTAATATTCAAACACATTTCAGGTATTAGATATATTTGAAATTATCCATGCTGGCTAGGGATGAGAGGACCTGCCATCCAACTCAGTTAAGGGGATTAGATTTGGGACTAATCTGCTCTGACATCCCAGGAAAGTATATACCCTTCTATGATCATGACAAGAATCAGCCTCAAATGGTGGTGAACAGTGGAAGGAGCTATATAGGTCTACCCCAGTTGTCTGCAACCTGTGGCTCCGAAGCCACATGAGGCTCTTTGGGCTCTTTGCTGTGGCTCCCTGTTGGATGATCCCACCACTGGTTGGCCCCATCCCTCGCCCTCCCCTCCCAGTCACTCCTCGCTTGGCCTGAGAAGGTAAGTGCGACGGTGGGGGCTGGAGAAGCAGCCGGGGCAGAGACAGAGAGATATAGAGAGAGGGGGAGAGGGAGAGAGAGACCTAGAGAGATACAGAGAGAGGGGGGAGGGAGAGGGAGGGGGGAGGGAGGGAGGGAGAGAGAGAGAGATGTCAAAACGGTTTTGTGGTTCCTGTTGTTTTTTAACAACTGGTTCTCTGCCCTAATGCCTAAAGGTAGACGTGGCTAGAGGGTCATGTGACTGGTGAAAGTGAGTGACATTGAGTTGGCCACGCCCACTGAGTTTTTGTGGCTCCTGGTGTTTTCTTTTCTGTGGGAAATGGATCCAAATGGCTCTTTGAGTGTTTAAGGTTGCAGACCCCTGGTCTAGCCCATTGAAGAGAAGGATGAGAGGGAGACGTGATAACTCACTTCCAGTACTTGAGGGGCTATCACAAAGAAGAGGGGATTGACTTAGTCTCCAAAGTATCAGAGGGCAGTAATGGGTAAAAGCTTGTTAAAGAGAAATCCTTCTTAGAAGTAAGGAGGAATTTTCTGACTGTGAGAACAATTGATCAATGGAATAACTTGCCTCCAGAAATTGTGGGTGCTCCATCACCCATCAAAAACAGAATGGATAGCCATTTGACCAGGATGGTATAAGGTCTTCTGCCTTTAGCAGGAGACTGGACTAGAAGCCCTCCAAGGTCCTTGGGGTCCTATGATTCTATGTTCAAACAAAAGGAGTCTTATAGAACTGTTGCCTGCAGGGCTGAGTATCAGTCCTTACAATCTATGGGTCTAATTCATACTTTCAATCTCACCATTTTTAAAAAGAGATATTGATAATACAGCAATAATAAATCAGAATCTATATTTTCATTGTCTAAGAACTTCCAAATATCTGGGATTTGGAGAAGTTTCTAAGTTAGACTATGACATCTACAGAGGGCTGAGTCCCTAACATTTAACATTAAAGTGGAGTATTTTAGAGCTAATTTCCAACATATATAATTATTTCTCTACAGATTTGCTCCTTCAGAAACATAGGAAATTTTTTAAAAAATGTTTTTTTTCCTGAAACAATAAACTGTTTCAACTCCTACCCTCAAAACAACACTATAGAGCACTGCACACCAGAACAACTAGATACAAGAACAGTTTTTTCCTGAATGCCATCACTCTGCTAAACAAATAATTCCCTCAACACTGTCAAACTATTTACTCAGTCTGCATTACTATTAATCTTCTCGTTTCCACCACCCATCTCCTTCCACTTATGACTGTATGACTGTAATTTTGTTGCTTGTATCCTTATGATTTATATTGATATTGTTTCCTGATTGCTTATTTGTACCCCATGACAATCATTAAGTGTTGTATTTTATGATTCTTGATGAACGTATCTTTTCTTTTATGTACACTGAGAGCATATGCACCAAGACAAATTCCTGTGTGTCCAATCACACTTGGCCAATAAAAAATTCTATTCTATTCTATTCTATTCACAGGATATTAAGATGGAGCCCATACTGTAGATAAAAATAGTTTAAGTCATATGATCACCAGAATGGCCAATTTGCCTCTTTCCAAGTATATCACCCATAAATTTGTTAAAGGAACTGTTTAAAAATGTTTAAAATTAAAATCATGCATAGCTCATTAAGATTATAAATTGAGGTTGTTTTCTTAGACGTTTTTGTTAAAAGAAAGGTCACTTACACTATTTTTCTTTTCTAGGAAAGGTGTTATAAACAATCAAGATATCTTGAAATAGAAGAGAAACCAGAGGTTAAAACTTTCTCAGTGTGGTACAAAATTAAACAATCTCCTAGAAAGACGTAAAGCAGCAATTCCAGTTCAACCACGGTACAGGAAAGTGAGCTACATCAAAGATTTTCTTTCATTGTTTCTAAGGTAAATTAGTATATTCCACGAAACAAAATGAATATAAATTGAAATACATAAACATTAAACAGTCTCGACAGGCAAGCAACACTGGAGACCAATTTGACTACATTAATACTCAAATTGAGACATAGGTTCATTTATGTACCTATGTTCCAAAATTATATATGATATGGCTACACACCGATTTCCCAATTTGCTGTAATTTACTGCACCTTGCAGTCAGGTAATATATGTAGATAAAACTTGCTTGACAACTGCCCTGTTTAGTATCTGTTTGAAATGATGACAGTGCTGAAAAAGTAACTTTATGACTCAATCCACACAGTCACATGATTGACATTCGGCGGCTTCACAACAGCCTTTTGACAAACCTTCAATAGAGAAGCTGGCAATCAAATTGCAGGTCATGGTCACATGATGTCTCATTTAACCACTGCAAGTGATTCACTTAATGGCTGCAGCAGAAAGGATGTCTTAAGTTTGTCATCTTTTGCTTATCAACTGCATTACTTAGCAAGAGATTTGCCAGTCCCAATTGTGGTTGCTTAAGCGAGAACTACCTATGGGACACTGTTTTCCCAGACAGCATATAATATATATAGTAACCCTTAAATTTCAAATTGCTGAAAGTTGACAAGAGTTTCAACAAGTATTTTTTATAGGCAGAGGTTTCATTCTATGCAAGAAGAATAACACAAAAGACAGACAGGCAGACAGGCAAAATTTTTCAACTTTTCCACTATAAGAAACGAATATTTAAAACAAATACAGTGATTATGATTTCCTTTTCCCACTGTACAATAAAGCTTAAACAGTTGAGCCCTTGGTGCTCTTTAGGTCTGGTTGTTTGCTTGCAGACATTTCATTATCCAACTAGGTAACAACATCAGCACAAGTGTGAGTGTACAGTTTGTTCCCTGTTTATATACAATACAGTAGCTTGCCCTGTCAGTTTTGGTGGGGGTGTGGTTTTCTCCTTGGTAGTTCCTTGATTAAGGCATTATTTTATGCTTTATTATTTTTCTGGTATTAATCCCTGCTTATCTGGGTTTTGATTGGCGGAGAGGATATGTTCAGTTTGGTTTTTATTTTTTTTATTTTTTTTTATTTAAATGATATGTAAATGTAGTTTGTCTTTGTGTGTCTATTTTTGGCTGATTCATCAGCCAAGCTTCTAGGAAGTCCCTGGTGTTTTTGAATTCAGCTTGTTCTAGGATTTGGATTTAGCTTGGTCCAGCAACCAACACCCAGATAAGCAGGGATTAACACCAGACAGTCAAGCAGAAAATAATATCCAAATCAAGGAACTACCAAAGAGAAAACTGTATCCCCAACACTACAGGCAGGACAAGCTATTTATATTAACAGAGAACAATCCCAGACTCATTGGCATTGATGATTTTACCTAGTCAGATAATGAAATGACTGTTAGCAAACAACCAAGCTCAGAGAGCACCAAGCCCTCCTCAGTTCAACCCTGGGCTACAGATATTCTCCTCTATTAAAGCTTAAACTGGATTGTTGAGATGTCTCAAACAAAGGCTTTTACCTTACAGACACAAGTAATAATACGATCACACATCACCGTAAACAGTAGTTTGTTTAAGAATGAATAACCCACTATTGTCAACCCTGAAGCGAACCTGGCTGGGGCCATCTTTGAGGCTTCAGGGCTGCCACTAGATGGGAGGGGGAGGGGGAGGGAAATACTTAACTGGGGTTTTGCAGTCAACATAAAAAGTTTTCCTGTGGGAACCAAGCAGTGGTGAAATCCAATTTTTTTACTACTGGTTCTGTGGGCGTGGCTTAGTGGGCATGGTGTGGCTTGGTGGGCGTGGCAGGGGAAGGATACTGCAAAATCTCCATTCCCACCCCGCTCTAGGGGAAAGATTCTGCAAAATCCCCATTCCAACCCCACTCCTGGGGAAAGGATATTGCAAAACCTCCATTCCCACCCCACTCTGGGGCCAGCCAGAGGTGGTATTTGCCAGTTCTCCAAACTACTCAAAATTTCCACTACCGGTTCTCCAGAACCTGTCAGAACCTGCTGGATTTCACCCCTGGAACCAAGGTCATTCCAACAGGTGGTTGGGAGAGGAGGAGTGAAGTAACCAAGCAACTGGCCAGCACTTCTATTGGACCATGTGACTGATGACTTGGGGGATCTTTTAATTAGGTGAAAACTGTGGGAACTTTCAGAGTCAGTTTTCACCAGTTGTGCCAATATGATGTATCCAATACATTTGTTCTTTGAGGAATCTACCTGCCTTGGAGTTCTGCTTTCTATGGGTGCATTACTTGGAACGCTGACATCACACAAGTAATAATGTGATCACACATCACCATAAACAGTAGTTTGTTTAAGAATGAATAAACCACAATTAGATGAGGTGGCATAGCATGCTAATTTACAAATATTATGTGCTCTCATTTAAGGCAAGATTCATAGAATCATAGATTTGAAAAAGGCCACTGGGCCAATTCGCTGCTCAAAGCAGCAATCAAAATAACAGCCATGCTTGTTTTGAATCCCAAACAAAGCAGGGCAGCAGAGGTGGCGAAAAGGAGATAGGCCAAGGAAGACATTGGAACAGGCTGGTCAATTGGAAATGCATACTTGAATTCAATGGCATACAGAGGAGCTTACAAATCCTTCCCCTGATATTCTCAGTGTCTTCCTTTCTCTGTGTCTGCTTAACCTCCACCATTGCCACTGATCTTGACTTTTTCCTGTTTTCACTATCCTGAAAATGTCGTTCTGGAATACATGTGTTTTGGATCTATGCTCAGACCAAAGGCACTTATTTCAGGTCTGTTCCCAAAGCACGAGGATTCTGATCCAAATATAGAGCACCCCATACCAGTTCTTCCATGCCCAAAACATTTTGCTTATGCATGCAAATTAAGGTATACCAGATAGATTATTGTGCAGGTCTCATCTGGACACATACTATGAAAAAGAGTTTACCATTTATCTGGGAAATTGGTTCCACTAGCAAATTGTTAAAACGTTAAAAAAAAAAAAAAAACCTTTCCTCCCAAACATTCAGCTAGAATTTGGCTTCTAGTACCTGAAATCCATTATTATGAGTCCTTTATTCTAGATGGAAAGTAAATATATTTTGACTTTTTTTCTATGTTATGTCCATTCATATATTTGAAGAATGCTATCATATCCCTTCTGTCAATCTTTTACAATCTTTTTACAAGCCTAAATGCACCCAGCTCCTTCAATATAAGACATGATCTCTCAGTGAGCCACACTGCCTTTCATTGAACCTGTTCCAATTTCTCTGACTCCTTCTTGAAGTATGGTGTCCAAAAGTGGATATAATATTAGATATGAAGTGTCATCAAGCTAGAAACAAAGGGAACACTTACTTCCCATTACTAGAAATTAGTACTTTTGTTGTTGCAGCATAAAATTGCATTTTGCTTTTTTGCAGCCAAATCATATTACTAGCTCCCACAGTATTCACTTTGCAATTAACTTTTTCAGAAATATCACTACTAAACCATATACATGTGTATCCTATATTTGTGTATTTGATCTTTGTTTCCCAGTGAAGAACATCACACTTGTCTCTGTTAAATTCCACTGAGTTTTATTTCAGTCTTCTAGGATAATAGCTAATCCAGCTAGTTTTGTGCCATCTGCCAATCAAACATTCTCGTCACCTTTCATCCAAATCATTAATAAACATGAAGCTGAGGTTCCAGGATAATTCATTGTGACACCTCACTTTAATCAGTTTGATGAGGACTCATTGATATCTGCACTGATATCTGCAAAACCACTTCTGAAAACTGCAGGGTTCAGGCAGTTACCCAGGAGTCAACATTGACTTGATGTATATATGTGTGTGTCCATTTAATATTCATTTAATTGTTATGCCATCCACCCCACATTTAGTTAGCTTATCAATTTATATGTCATGGGATGTTTCAAGCAGTTGAAATACACCAACAAGCATACCCAGAATCTATTAAGTTATTTGACCAAAGAAATGAGACAAAGCTACCTATCAGTATTTGTGTTTGATAAATCTATACTGAGTTTTGGTAACAATCGCAAAATATTCAAAGTGTTAAAGATAGATCTTTTTATGATCTGCTTTAGAATCTTCCCAGACTGATGTTTCACCAATCTGTAGTTTGCTCCATCTTCTTTTCTCTCTTTCTCCTCTTCTACCAACTATCTAGGATACATGAATAAAACCGAAGAAGTCTTTTTTAAAAAAATCATTCTTATTTTCCCTTGCATTGTCAGCTCATTCTGAGCATTTGTTTGCTTGGTGCCAGCTCTACAGTTTCAATCTACTGTCTGTTCTTTTCTGACCTATCCTTTTTTCAATTTTAGATCTTCACAAAGCTTTTTGGTAGCCCCACTGGCTTGTGCTGGCTCCATTTTTCCCTCGCTGAAATTAAGTATTTGTAAGTGTGCCTTTAGTATATCCTTTAAGAACTCCCCCATCTTGAGCTCCTTTCATCATTCACTTCTCCTGCCAACATATCTTATTCTTAACTGTTCAAAGTTTATTCAAATCTGGCTAATTTTATGCCCAAGATGCACACTTGATTATCTAAATGATTCTGTTACTTCTACTTATTCAGTTAAATCTTCCCTATTTATTGGCATCAATCTATGCCATAAAAATCTATGCGGACGGCACTTTTACTGAAACTTGCCCAATGCTCCGTCTGAATCTATATGTAATGTAGAAACCCTGCTTTCCATCTTAGCATGTTGTGCAAACCTAGCCACTGTGGTGAAACAAGCCACAATTTAGCATAATGTATTAAGAGAAGTTTTTAGAGTCTATGTCATCCCGGGTTGTGTTCCCACAACATTGCTTTTCCAATGATTTATTCAGGAAGGTCAGCTTTCTGGATTTGCTTGAGACACTGAACCCTAATTCAGTCATATTGGGCATAAAACATGTTCATAAAACAATGTGGTTGGCTCGTTTTTGCTTTTATGCCTCCTGAATAGAATAAAGAAGAGTTTTCAGGGGGGAAAAAAAACAAACCAACAGCGTCTAACTGACAGACGCAGCCGGGAGGAAAGTAACTTCTTACAATCCTGAGGTGACATCCTAGAGAAACCTTCAGGGAAAAAGAAATGCCCTTTTTTTTTGTTTTGCCCGGCCAAAACGAAGACCTCCTTCCTTCTGGCGGGCTCCTCTTCCTCCCACCTCCCTCCTGACAAGAAAACCTCAGTCAGGATCCCACCGGGCTCCCACCTCAGCCGAACAAATCGGCCCCTCTCACGTTCGCGCCTTAAAGGAGCCCAAGGCGGCGAGCGAGCGAGCAAGGAGAGCGGCTGCGGCGGCAGCAGCAGCAGCTAAAACCGGCCCAACTCCCGCAGGGGACGGCTGGAACCCTCCCACCGCGCCGCTCCTTGACTCCATAGGCGGCGGCAAGCAGGCAGCCCGGAGCCCTATTCCCAGCTCCGCGCCGCCGCCTTGCCTCTTTGTCCAGGACGCGTTGGAGTGGCTGGGTTCCGAGCGACCTTCCTCCCTCCTCCTCCCGGATCGAGCCTGCACGCGGGCTGAAAACACCCCATGCCCCGTTTTTAAGGAAAGAACCCCCCCCCACCAACCCGGGAAACGAGGAAAGGCTCACCCCAGGCCAGAAGCAGCCGCAGCGCCCGACGCCTCACAGGATTCATGATGCTTCCTTTCCTTCCTCCCTCCTCCTCCTCCTCCTTCAGTCGGACGTAGCTTCTGCTGCAGCAGCTGCCCACGGGGCTCGGCCCCTTCTCGTTCCTGAAGAGCCCTCTCTCTCCTGCCGCTGCAGCAGCTCGGGCTCACACGGCATCGCCCCCGCGACCCCCCTCCCTGGTGACTCGCAACTTTGCCTGCAAACCTCTCTAGGTCCTCCCTCCCTCCCTCCTTCCCTCTCTCCCTCTAGGGGAGCTCCAAGCTGGAGGGTGTGGGCGTGGGTGAAGAAGGAAAAAAAAAATAAAAAAAAATCGGAGGGCTTTTACGGTTGCCCGATCAATACACGAACGGCTCTGATCCAAGGCCAGCAAGTAAATGCAGCATCCACATAAGCAAATGTGCATATAATATACAGGCTGCTTGGCCGGTCAGACCCTTGGCGAAGCCATCGCGCGCATCTCTCTCTCTCTCCCCCCTCCCAGATTTAAAAAGAGATGCGAGAAGCGAAGAAATAAAAGAAGGATGAAGGCAGGCAGGCAGGCAGGCAAGGGCTCTGCGCGGCCAGCTGCAGCGGCTTGGCTTGGCTCCTGGAAGCGACTCAACGCTTCGCCTCTCCACGCCCCCTCTTGGATCGGTGTGGCCGCTGCTGTGGGTCTCCCAGGTTTCCAAGATGCTGAAGTATGAAATCGTGTGCATTGCGCAGTGGGCTGCATTCTGCCCCTTCCCGGCTTGCAGTTTTCACCCGGGTCCTAGAAGGAGATGGTGCCGTGGATGCCGTCTGTTATTATCCGTCGGGCAACTTCTTAGGGGGCAACTAAGGAAGGCGTGAAACTCGGGTCTTTGCCTGAGCGGAATCCACGAAGGTTGAGATCAAGTTGACGGCTGGATCACTTTGGGTGGCCGGGTACGGTTCATTTTCTTTGTCTGGCCCGGTAGGACTTAATTTTCCATTCAGGGGATTCTCTGAAGTATGCCGTTCTTTCAATCCACAGCTGGGGAAATTCTTCTGAATATTTGCCTAAATAGAAAACTCTCCCGGTGTCACTGCAGACCCAGCAAGGGGTTTACTCTGAACGCATTTCAAGGAGTTTACCATACATAATCTAATTTTCTTAAGAATGCAATATTGTGGATTGTGGGGGGGTGGAGTTGAAATTGTATTGTATTGATGCATTCAGATCACAATTGGCTTGTTCTTTGCCACCAACCCCTGGAAAAAGGCGATTGAACAAAAAAGCTCCAAAATTAAGATTATTTATCACAAGAAATTTGAAAGACAATTTTTATTGCCTCAATATCATAAAAGATTCAAATTACAAAGAAAGCTTGCAGAATATCCGTCTTAAATATGTACCACAAAACAAATGCTGAATACACAATCCCTGTTAAAACATAGTCTTCTTTAGTACTAAAACTGGTTCTTGGGTATTCACATCTTTTGAAATTTTATTGAAAACCCAATAAAATAATTCTGAACATGTTAAAAGTTGCTGGCTTCTAATCATTTCTACTTTGCTCCAGCAAATTCTCCCCAAGGCATTTGCTTCCATTGTGCTTTTTGCCTCCAGAATAATTCAGTCTCCTAAATCTGCTGAAGAGGGAGGATCTGTAGTGATCCTTTTGTATGTAACCCACAGCCATACCATTTTCAGAGTTTGTGTAGATTAGCCGACAGCGTTTTGCAGCATGCAGTTTGCAAGTGTCTGGCATGGAGGCGAGAAATTGTACAGTAAGTGTCAGAGCTTGAGGCCTATTATTCACAAAGATAATTTTGAAGTAAGAGGAATTAAAGTAACCAGGAGAACAAAATAAAGCAGAGGAGATGTCAGCAGAGAGAAGTAGCTGAAGTCTTTGGAGACATATCAGCTAATTAAAATGAACTTTGACCACCAATGGATAATCCTAGGAGTATTTCACATTAAAATAACTTTAGCTCAGTCTTGGATGTATTAAAATCACATTATCACTTAACATTGGTGTGAATTGTTCTATGAATGAATTCATATTTTCAAAATAATCATTTGATACAACCTATCGTGGCATGCCTTTTCAGATAATTGAATATTTTGCATTAAAAATAGCACATCTGGATTAGACCTAGCAGTAGCTTTTCATTAATGGAAAACAATTTCATTTGTACAAGATCCTAGAATTCCTAGATGAGGTAAAATGTTGATAACCTGTACCGATTGCAATCCTCCATGCATTCCCCCATGTTGTTCCTCACTTGTTAATCTCTACATATGCTAATATTACAACTCCCTCAAATCTCTGAAGAATGGCTTATAACTGAAGTCTCCCCTTTTATTTTACAAAATTATCCATAGGTACTTGGGCTATATCAGGGGCATCCAGGGAGATTAAAAAGTAATAATAAAAATGATGGTAATTCCTGTGCTATGAAAGCTGCCATCTTGTTTCTTTCAAGCACGATCCCACACTAGACACTGATGGGCTGCACAGTGCTTTATGTTTGAAAGAGGATAGATAATCTGGAGCTCAGGTAGCGCTGTTGGCATTTTTTCCTACGCTCATGTGCAACCGCATGAAAAGTCTTATCTGACATCAGGATGCATTAACAGAAACCTTGATGAAGATTCTCAGTTATCCAGGTAAAGTTGTCTGAAGGTCATGGCAACTGGACTTAATTTTCTTCTTAGTTTGAGACATTTCACTGTTCATCCAAGCAGCTTCATTGTCAGTCAGAGCAAATATTGTAATGCATTTTGGGGAGGAAACCTCTGAGGTTGGTGCAGGAGGTGCATTTCAATGATTTTCTGCCTAACTAACGTGCTCTGTGTAATCAACTTCATGCCCTACTTCAGTGGTCCCCAACCTTTCTGGCACCAGGACCCAGTTTTGGAAGAACATAATTTAGCACACAACCTAGATCCTGTGCATGCACAAAGTAAGCTTCACTCACTTGCCTGCTGCTTGTGTGGCTTGATTCCTAACAGGCTGTGGACCGGTACTGGTTTCTGGGGGTTGGGGAGCCTTGTCTACATGTCCTACATGTCTTAACAGTTTCTTCTCTTCAATCCGCTTAATTTGGAGCCCCCAGGTTCTCTAGTTGTCCTTCTTAGCTTCTAAATCATCACTTTTCCTTCCCCATATGTTTCCATCCTAACCTAACCTAAACTGGCATGCTGTCATTTTGATCTTGCAATCTAGTTTTCACCTTTTATAGGTTCTGGTGCCCTCCAGATGTTTTGTGTTACAGCTTCCGTCAGTTCCATCCTAGTATCTCTTAATCCAGAATATCTACAGGACACGAAATTGCCATCCTAAACAGTTTATGAGGTCTTTGCCTTACAGAGATTGTAAAATTGATTGTTCTCAATTGGTAGCCCATCTGGAATTGCTCCTGCTGACTGAGACTTCTGGTATTTGTAGTTCAGCAATACTTGCAGAGCCTCCAGGCTCCCCATCTTTATATTTCTTTATATTTCTACATGAATACTACTGACTGCAAGAGCAGATATCAATTGCATGCAGGGCAATGCTGACCTTGTGTGGTATAGCAGCTCTTTGAGCCTCAGCCAAAATGCTTTCTATCAGCTTCTTTTCATTCAAGGCTCTCCAAATGAGTGAACAAAAGAAGCACGAATCTAACGAACGTATTAATGATAGCTGGGGCCAGCTGCATTGGCAGGGAACAGAATTCTCAATGGGTATCCTCAAATTATTCAAATGAGGAAAAAGCCATAAAGGAGAGGATGTGTATGTTTGGAGATACGTGCTTTCCTAGGAAGTGTATAGTAAACAGGAACAGGAATACAGGAAGCGATCTTAAATTAAGTAGGCACTATTTCAGCATAATTTGTACTGATAGATAATTTCTATAGGATATAGGTGGCGTTAATGGATAGGGTGGGAATGAAGCAAGAGAGTAAAAGTAATTGGGCCATTATGAATTCCAAGAATGAATGAGAATGGTAGCTATCTGGTAGATTTAGCTTTCCCTTTATCAGATAACAAGCCTAACATTATCTATAAGACAATTACATTTTGCTAAAGCATGCAGATGATTTGCCACAGGACTAGGTTAGGGTAACAAAGAACAGCCATTAAACCCAGGGTGAATTACGTTATAAGCCATGTCATTAGAATTTTACATTTGATTTTAAATGCTGTATTATTATTCTGCTATTTTGTTCTCCAATTCTCTCTAGTTATTCATTGTTTGAATAACTAATTTTACCTACTAACTTCAGATAAATGATTTAAGCATACTTCTATTCATACATAGCATGAAAAAGTACATCTAAAAGCAAGGCTGATTTTATTGTTTGTTATGAAAGCTTGAGAGAATTAGTAACAAATACAAAGGGACTGAGATGTTTGGCAAATGGTACAGATGATTTCTTAGTAGTGGTTATGTGTAACTTGGAATAAAATGGATAGGGAAGAAAAAGAAAAATGGAAGCAAAAATGAAAGCATGAACGTTGGAACTGAACATGCCTCAGAGTCTTTGCTGCCCACAAGCCTACAAAAATGGTACAAAGAATCTTGTGTTAACCAAAAGTTTGCATACCCTTCTAAGCAAAAACAAGCAACGTATACAGAAACGAGACTGTAACCTACACAAGGCAGACGAGATACCAGTTATAGCAAACAAACAAGGGGGAAAAAAACGACAATAAAGGACCAAGATCAGAAATACCTAGCAGCCCCTCAAACTGAGCCCCACATTTGACTAGAATAGTATAGAAATAATCAACCAAGCAAACAACAGAACAGCCAGAGAATTCCTGGAAGTGTGGCACTCAAATAGCACTCACTCAAATGAGCCATCAACAGAACAATAGAACTAGATACAATTTACCACCCAATAAGGTGTAAAATCCAAACTATTCACAACAGACTGACAAGGAGGACCAATCAGAACAGAACTAACACCATGCCCTACTTCTAATAATGGGTTCTACATCAAATCACCAACCACCACGCCCACAAAATTCAAACCCACCCAGATTATAAATATAGCAAGGCAATCTTGACTTCTGGATTCTTGCATTAATGAAGTTTTGGTGAATTCCATAACAAAGTGAATTTTGATCTGGATCTGCAAGGGTTGCAGGTGTGAAAAGGTTCGTGTGTCACATTTTTCAGTGTCATTATATTCAAATGGTCACTAAATGAATGGTTGTAAATTGAGGACTATCTGTATTGTCCTGGGCTTTATTGCCTTATATCTATGTTGCTTTATTTTATTGTATTTTTTTTGTCTTGTGAACCACCAAGAGTTTTGTGATATAGTATATAAATGTATAGGATTGTCTTTGTCAGAGGGACCCATTCTGTGAGACTGTGCCTTTACTTTGAGAGTTTAGGAAAACAATGAGGTTACTACTCTTATGAGGAGCTTTGGGTTTGTTTGTTTGTTTTTTTTAAATCACAATTTAAAATGGCACGATTGTCATTTTAAACTGATTATTTTTTCAATTTTTCAATTTTTATGTGATCTGTTGAGAGTTTATGAAATTGAATAGGATATTAGTTAATCTTGGGATTATGCTGAGTGGTTTAACCAAAAAAAATACTAATGTACTGTAAGTTTGAAAAAGGAAAAATCCATTTTAGGGATCATTAGGCAAAAGATCAAAAATAAGCCTGCCTTTTGCAGATTTATGATCCTATTATTATTAGAATCCCATGTACAATTCTGGTTACTGCACACCATAAAAATCCCAGAGACTTGGAGAGTCTGCAAAATATAAAAACAAATGAATAAGAGACAGAATGCTTTTGAGAAAAGGTTAGAATGCTTAGGACTATTTGTTTAAAAAAAGGATAACAAGAAAGAGAAGATGATAGAGACAAGTGAGAAACAGAATTTTTCTCCCTCTGTCTAGTATCTTGTGAAGCTTAATGGAGTGGAAAAAAATTGAAAATAGGTAGAAATGAGGAAGAGGAGGAGGAGGAGAAGAAAGCATTGTTGAACTTCAAAACTGACTACCCCATCTGTAGCAAAGATCATTAATTTAAGGAGCTTCCAAAGGGGTCAGTTATTTATTTACAATGTTTATTTTTTTATTTTCCCTTAAGTACAACCCTGAAATAGATTTAGAGAGCTTCATCAGAAATGCTTCCTGAGTAGGCATCTAGTTTCTGGTATGTTTCAGGCTGAATTGCTCTCATGTGTTACATGTAGGGAACCTGGGAGTTGTTAAGGATTAAGATAGAACCACATTACATAAAGTCTGGAGGGTTTACATTAGTTCCCTATTTATTACTAAGTCCAGTTCAAAATGCTGGAATAGTCTTTAAAGTCCTAATGCTGTAAGCTTTACAAAGCTGGAGGAAGGGATTTCCCCAGCTCATTCTTGGCTGAGCCTTCAGGCCATTCCCCAAATGCCATTACTGGAAGCAGTGCATTGCACATTTCCAAAACGTCAGATATTTTCTGTGATCTAAGTTCTATCATAGAGACTGGCCAGGATTTTTTTTTTTTTTTGGCCTTAGTTGATAGTAGTCAAGAACTGTTTCGGGGTGATCAACATAGAAGATAAGTTGAATTACCATTGATATATATAACTTCATACATCTCCACTGACATAATATGCACAGACATAACTTCATACAGTTGTGTAACATTTTGAAGTGAACTCTCCAGGGTCCTGAAAGTGACTGGCTCATTTTTCCAGTCTCAGTGAGTACCCAATCTAGATTTTCTCATTGTGGGAGTTGTCTAAATGTGTGGACTCGAACTCCCAGATTCTCCAGCCATTAGTGTTATCAATGAGAATTCAGGGGATTAAAATCTATATATCTGGATGTTGTTTTGTAATAATCCAGTAAAGATTGCTAAAGGCTGGCTCACTCTAAAGCTAACTTTCTTGGATCCTGATCCAGAGCAGGAAACTTCAAATCATTTCCAGGTAATGTAATAATCCTTGGTTTATGGATGAATAGGAAAACAATCATATCAATTTTCCCTTTCTATACATTTAGACATGAAGGAGGAAATTATTTCTTTAAAGAAATACATGCTGGCCTGACTTCTGAACATAAGTACAGGAAATCCTTGACTTACAACGATAATTGGGACTGTAATTTTGCTTGTTATGTGATCACATGACCAATCCAATTTACAACCATTTTTACTATGGTTATTAAATTAACCACAGTGATTGTTAAAGTTAATCCAACTTCCCTCATTGATTTTGCTTGTCAAAAGCTGGCTGGGAAAGTTGCAATTCATGATCATACGAATGTAAAACATGGCAACTGTTGTAAATGCGAGCTGGTTGCCAAGCACCAGAATTGCAATCACATTATAGGAATGGTGTGACAATTTTAACTTCAGATGGGTCATAAGTCACTTTTTCTGACGCTGTCATAACTTCGAACTATTAAACGTACAGTTATAAGTTAAGGACTACCTGTATAGTTAAGAAATTTAAGTACATTAAAGAAAAGGGGGAAAAAAGGATTTTGTCAGGGAAAGGAGGCAGCTGTATAATCATTAAAAGCAAATTATACAATATCTCAGAGATCTTGATTTATATAAAACTAAACTAAGACTTATTTCAAGGTCAATCTACAGAAACAAAGAGAATAATGGGAAAAAGGCAGAGAAGACAAGCTAGAGGCCACAATATGCTCAGGTAGCTTTTGAAAGATTGGTGCATGTTCAGTCAAAGAACATTGCCACCCATGCCCCTTGCTTTCTTTTCCAATTTATTCTCGAATGAAAAGCATTTTCATGCAGTTGGAAGAATATCTCCATTTTCTCCCCACAAGGGTATTCTGAATGCCATTAGTCATGGTAGTCATAGTAATACCCTTCATGGGGATTCTATAAATGCATTCATACGGTAGGGCTAAGCTAAATTTGAATAATTCTTTTTAAATAAGGAAGCAAAATTAAGATCAACCATTTTAAAATATATTGTTCTCTATTTCACAGAAATATTTTAAATATTTTCCTACATTACTGGCCAGCAGCAGCAGCTGCACAAATCAGTAAATTTTCCCCCCAGCTAGGGATCTTGTCAATTAAGCAGGTAAACCAATGTGGCAGTGCAGTGGTTCAGATTTGATTCCAAACAGTTATTACAGACTGTAGTAATTCGAATGTATCACCCTTCTACAGCTCTTTAAAGCAGGAGTCAGCCACGTGATTCTGGGAAAAGATGTGGCTACGTTAAAGAGCTGCAAACTGTATTATGTTCCTGCACACCCCAAGGCATCTTTTCCAATTGATTTCTAAAGTACTGCAGTTTTAATGACCAGACATAAAGTTGGTTTTGCTAACTTAGCAACTTTACAACTGTCTTCCTATAATAATGCAGTTTGTTTTTCCCTGTAAAGCTTCAGGCCAAAAATGTGGTTGTGTGAAGGCAACAGCTACAAAAGTCAGCCTTTTGCTTAGTGTGTAGTGAAGAGTTTAAATCATATCTACAAGAAGTAGCAACTGCAGAGCAAGTGCAGAGCTGATGAAAAATACCCTGTGAATCATATTAAAAAAAATGGGTATGGATTGCTTAAAAAGCACCTTGGAGATCAGGGGGAAAAGTACTGAGACATTTTGCACAAGACTTAACCCTGCTGTGAGATGCAGTTGGATATATTCAGCTTCATGGCCAAATAAAATAAACACACAGAAGTAAACACACTCAGCAAGGTCTGTCAGTGACCTTGCCTCATTAACATTTTATTCTGTCCTAATCACAGCTACCCAAGGACTTTAGGTCTGACTCCTAATGCAATTTCTATATATTTTAGGGATGTTTTTGTGAATACAATAGATAGAGAAGTATTACAAAACCATTGGAAAACTGCCAGGTCACCCAAAGTGAATTGGTATAGCATATTGGGTAGCAGCAGATAAATCAGAGAATCCTAGGTTCAAATATTTTTTTCAGTCTTGCTTATCCCAGAACAGACATGGAGACACGTCTATATCAATTCTGCTGCTCAGAGGAAGTAGGATAAAAAAGTAATAAAATTTGACCTTGTTGGATCTTCAGGGCCCAAACAAATATGAAAAAAGTGGGAATGATTTGTTTGAGGCTTCAGTCTGCACTGGAAGACTGTTGACATATGGGGAAAAATGAGCCTAAATGATAATCGTATATGAGGAAATTTAGAACAAATATTTTCCTTTGATAGTTACCTCTGTATATACTAAACTTTAATATATTATTTAGAATCTCACCCAGCGGCTTTACATAAATGTTGAACAGAAGGGGCGAGAGGACCGACCCTTGTGGCACCCCACAAGCAAGGTGCCTCGGGGTCGACCGCTGCCCCCCTGTCAACACAGATTGCGACCGGTCAGAGAGGTAGGAGGAGAACCACCGCAAAACGGTGCCCCCCACCCCCACCCCCGCCAACTGGCGCAACATGATACCATGGTCGATGGTATCAAAAGCCGCTGAGAGGTCTAACAGGACCAGGATAGAGGAGCAACCCCTATCCCAAGCCCTCCAGAGATCATCCACCAACGCGACCAATGCCGTTTCCGTGCTGTGCCCAGGCCGGAAGCCGGACTGGAGCGGGTCTAGATAGACAGCTTCATCCAGGTACCGGGGAAGCTGTTGCGCCACCACACTCTCAACAACCTTTGCAACAAAGCGAAGGTTGGAGACTGGACGATAGTTAGCCAAAACAGCCGGATCCAGAGAGGGCTTCTTGAGGAGGGGCCTCACAACCGCTTCTTTCAAAGCGGCTGGCAGGACCCCCTCACTCAAAGAAGCGTTAACAATCTTCTGGAGCCAGCCTCGTGTCACCTCCCGGGAAGCCAGTACCAACCAGGAGGGACACGGGTCCAATAAACATGTGGTTGCGTTCAGCCGTCCCAGGACCCTGTCCATGTCCTCGGGAGCCACAGGGTCGAACTCCCCCCAGATAACACTCTCAAGACCTGCCTCAGTCATCCTATCCGGACATACCCAGTCAGAGGCCAGCCCTTCCCGAATCTGAGCGATTTTGTCATACAGATACTGCACAAAATCCTCAGCTCGGCCCTGCAAGGGGTCATCCCGCACTTCCAGATGGAGGAGGGAGCGGGTCACCCTAAACAGGGCGGCCGGGGCGATTATCTGATGACGCGATAAGAGCGGCAAAATAGCTAGATTTCGCCGCTTTTATCGCCACTAGGTAGGTCTTAATATGAGACCTCACCAGTGTTCGGTCGGATTTGGAGCGGCTGGTCCTCCAACTACTCTCCAGGCATCTTTTCTGGCGCTTCATCTCCCTAAGCTCCTCGGAGAACGAAGGAGCTAGGTGAGTTCGGTGCCGGGTCAGAGGCCGCAAAGGCACGACACGGTCCAAGGCCCCGGCAGCCGCACTATCCCAGGCGGCCACCAGGTCTTCAGCCGAGTCATGAGCCAGAGTCTCAGGAAATGGCCCAAGCTCCATCTGGAACCTATCAGGGTCCATCAGGCACCTGGGGCGGAACCACCTGGTCGATCCCGCCTCCCTGCAGCGGGGTGCAGCAGTTAGAAAGTCCAGCCGAAGGAGCGAGTGGTCAGACCATGACAAGGGTTCGATGGCTATATCCCCTATATCAAGGCCACTC
This sequence comes from Arizona elegans, assembly GCA_022577455.1. Taxonomy (NCBI): domain Eukaryota; kingdom Metazoa; phylum Chordata; class Lepidosauria; order Squamata; family Colubridae; genus Arizona; species Arizona elegans. The sequence goes on from JAKOOJ010000003.1 coordinate 116,743,831, forward strand.
AACCACTGACCAGAGACAAAAACTAAGTCCAGAGTGTGTCCCCCTGTGTGAGTGGGGTCATGAATTAACTGAGTAAGGTCTATGGCCGTCATGGAAGCCATGAACTCTCGAGCCACCTCAGACGTTTCACCGATAGATTGCAGGTTGAAATCCCCCATAATAACAAGTCTGGGGGTATCCACCGCCATCTCGGCTATAACGTTAAGCAGCTCGGGCAGGGCCGTTGCCACGTGGCAGGGAGCCAGGTACGTGACCAACAAGCCCATCTGTACTCCACGACCCCACTTCACAAAGAGGGACTCACATCCGGCTATCTGTGGAACAGTGGTCTCCCTTGGATCCAGACCTTCCTTTATAATAACCGCCACCCCCCCCGCCCCTGCCCTGAGCCCTCGGCTGATGAAATGCACGGAAGCCTGGTGGGCATATATCCACAAGGGGAACTCCCCCCTCCTGGCCCAACCAGGTCTCCGTAATGCCCGCTAGGTCCGCCTCCCCCTCCTGAATAAGATCGTGAATGAGGGGGGCTTTATTAACAACGGACCTGACATTGCATAACATCAGCCGGAGGCTCTGGCCCTGAGAATCTGGACAGCCTGGGGAACGAGAAAAGCATTGGGGACCGGAGTGCGCAATCGCTCTAAGATAGCGAGTGCGCATTCCCCGAACATGATGTGGTCCCCTGCTTCCGCCATATCTGCCCCTCCCACTCACTATGCTGATGGAACAGCCCTCTTCAAATCGAACTCCAACCCCCTCCCTGACCTCCGGTTCTACGTCCCTAATGTCGCAGCCCTTCGCTAAGGCTGGTCTTGAACCCGGTGGATTTCCCCCAGAACCCACCCTAATCCCCCCCGAACCCCTTAAAATTTTTGTTAAAAACCCACTAAAAAACCCACTTAAAAAACCCCTCAAACTCTTCTTTGCTGCATGCCATCTCTCGGGGCTCCAACGCCCGTCATCAAGATAGGCCCTCGATAACGAAGAGGGCCAAACCTGCGAGAGGGGGGAATCTCGCAGGGCACGAAGGTCATTCACCGAGTACATCTGGACATCAAGGGGAGGCGATAGTCCATGGCCAATAGCCAGGGGACAGTTTGATGTTATCACAGTCAAGAGGAGTGAATGCCAGGCTTCAATAGAATTCCAATGGGACACATAGGACCTCATTGCCCTCTCACGGCAATGGCAGGAGTAAGAATGCTGTTTCGGACCGGTGAAGGATGACCCAGCCCCCCTCTCACGGCGGCTGGTCAACCACAATCGTCCAAAGAACCGGAGTTGAGACAGCAGCTGTAGACCCACTCCACCAAGACTTGAATCCCTAAATGTAAACCTCCATTCAATGGAGGGAAAGAATGGGATCAGGTCAGTCCACATAGTCCAGGGCAGGCTCAACGGTGGAGATCATAACAGTCAAAAAACTCCAGGGAGGTCAAGATGCCACCTAGTCCAGGAGATGATGGGAGGGAAAAGAGGAGAGCCAAGGCAACAAACGCCAGATGGGGGGAAAAACCCTCAGTCATGGTCCAGCTCTCCCCCATCCCTCCAGATCTTTCTTATAATCATGCTGCTCATCTCACCCAGCCTTTATAGATCAACATGAAGGCCTCTGGGACGACCAAGGGCCAAACAACGCCCCACGATCACCCAGGAGATCTAACGCCACGAGTAAGCAGCTGCCACCATCTCCAGCACTCGCACACACCAAACTGCGGCGGCCCCTTCCTTGAACCGGTGGCCGCCATTTCCACACCGCCAGCATTGCTGCTGCCGCTGTTGCCAGCCTCCCCGTCCTCACCTCGCCCCCCTCACCGCCCTAGCACATGTCCAGGGGGCGGATTGGGCTGGCGAGGATCCCGACGAGGGTGCCGCACCGCCGCCATCGCCGTGGTGCTGATGCCGTCTTCCTGGCTCTGCCGCCTTCGCCATGGGAGGTCTGCCGCCGCCCCCTCCTCCTTCGGGCCGCTCCACAAGCCGCGAGCCTCCGCGAGCCTCCGCGAGCCTCCAGGACGTTCTAAGAGGCCGGAGACCCCTCAACAGAGAGCCCCGACACTCCTCCAGCTGGGCCAGAGCTGCAGCGATGGAAATTCAGCCCTTCAAAGGCCCCCTGAAGCCATGATCACCCCCCCGAAACACCGGAGTCACAGAGAAGTTGCCATCTTGCGCATGCGCAGAAGAGAAGAAAGAAAGAAAGAAACATCATCTTATTGCTACCTCTTTCCCTGGCCTGGAGCATTCAGCAACAAATTTTGTTATTCATTAAGTACAAAATCATTGGCCAATCCTGTTCTAGAAGGTTAAAGACTTTAATGTGGGGTGTGTGTGTGTCAGAAACATCCATGTTGAACTGTGCAAAAACTACGAAAGGAGAAAGATTGATGTTGCCTTTTCAGGCCTATACTTACCATTCATTTTCACCTATCATTGTTTTCTGTTCTTGAAAAACCTTATCAATGATTTTATTGTTGCTGGGTTGATTACTGTTGGATAAAGCTATGTGCCTCTTCCCCCACCCCTTGGAGTTTGTTATACAATTATGCTGACCAAAGGTCATGCTTGCTTTCCTATTTGTGTTAAGAAAACAGTATTTTCCCTTCCAACCTGAAGAAGGCTCTGAAAGATGGCAGAAAAGAGATGAGAGGAAGACCAGCAGCAAGAGGGATGGATGGAGGGATTAGGTTTATTAATCCAATTTATATGCCGCCCTTCTCTGTAGACTCAGGGCGGCTTACAATGCATTATAGCAATAGCCTGCATACTTTTTCGTATATACCTGCTTATTAGGGCTTTCGCCCCCCCCAAGCAGTGTTGTTCTATACAAAGTTGGCTTATTGCCCCCACAATCCGGGTCTTCAATTTACTACCTCGAAAGGATGGAAGGCTGAGTCAACTTTGAGCCTGGTGAGATTCGAACTTGCACTAATTGCAGGCAGCTGGCAGCTAAGTGCTAGCACTTAACAGCACTTTAGTCCACTGCACCACCGAGGTTACAATGGTGATGGGTGCACCATTGGGAGACTTGAAGAGATAGATTGGGGACAGATTGTCAAGAAGAACATCTATCTATGCGGGCATCAAGAATTGACAACGCCTTGAGTACACATAATCAATTTTTAAAAATGCAGGATGAGCATGCCAAAGCAGAATTGGCACTAATTTTGCAGTAAAGTACTTGAGTGCACAGAGTTTCCTATATAAATATTGCCACCATCTGTAGGTAGCAAAATAAAATAAATTACCATAAATAAATATATAGTACATTTGATAATCCCACAACCTATTAAAATACTCATCTCTGCATGTGATTACACCATAGGGATGAAACATAAGTATGCACTACCTGCTGTAACAAAAATATTACATTATCTTCATGCAAGAGAGAAGCCAGATAATCATAATGGCATTCTTGCCCTTGGCCCTATTCTTTACTCTTGACTCAATAAAGATGTGATCTTGCCTCAAGCCCAGTAGTAAACCAATAGTGAAGCTACAAAGATAGAAGCTCAAGATTATGGTCAAATTCAGCATCTCAATTTATACAGGAGTTTATGATACTTAACACATGGTACCATATCCACATGGAGAGAAGTAGGCAATGGAGTACCACAAGGCTCTATCTTAGGCCCAGTACTCTTCAATATTTTCATAAATGATTTAGATGAGGGAATAGAAGGGGAACTCATTAAATTTGTAGACGATACTAAGCTGGCAGGAATAGCTAACACCCCAGAAGACAAGCTCAGGATCCAAAAAGATCTTGACAGACTTGAACAATGGGCCCTATCCAATGAATTTTTTTTTTTATTGCAAAAGTTTTACAATTACATTTTCACCCCCTTTTTCCCCCCCCCCACTACCCCCCCAAACTTCCCAACCTCCCCAACCCACCCTAACCCTCCCCTCCCCCCAGACTTCCTAGTATGCTCATGTCAGATAAAAGGAAAAAACCCTCCTTTGTATATAAAACTTGAACCCCTCCCTCCCCCTTACAAATTTTCTTCTTCATTACATTAACCTATTTCTATCTTGGTATATCATTTTCAGATAAATTTTCATCCTGATTACCTTAAAAATATTTCTATCATAATATAACATTTTCTAACAAATTTTCATCCTTAACCTTAAAATATTTCTATCTTGATATAACATTTTCTAACAAATTTTTATCCTCAACCCTAAAATGTTTCTATCTTATATAACATTTTTAAATAAAGGCTATTTGATACTTCCTAGTTTGATATTTATGCTGAACATAATTTATCCACTTCTTCCATTCCCATTCATAAGTCTCTTGAGAACAATCTTTTAAATATGCTGAAATCTTCGCCATCTCCGCAAAACTGGCCATCTTCAAAGTCCATTCCTCAATCGAAGGCAGCGCTTCATTTTTCCAATATTTACCTATCAACAATCTTGCTGCAGTTATCATGTACAATATCATTTTTGTTTCCCCCAATGTAAAACCCTTAACTATACCCAATAAAAACAGTTGTGGGGAAAATTGAATTTTTCTCTTCAAAACATTCTGCATGACCCACCAAATTTTTATCCAAAAAGCCTTAACTTTCTTACAGGTCCACCAGACATGATAATATGTAGCGTCTAAGCAGTCACATCTCCAACATTTAGGCTGGGCACTAGGGTACATACACGACAATTTTTTTGGATCTAAATGCCATCTATAAAACATTTTATAAAAATTTTCCCGCAGATTCTGCGACTGTGTAAATTTAACATTCTGAACCCAAATTTTTTCCCATGTTTCCAACATCACTGGTTCCTCAAAATTTTGTGCCCACTTAACCATGCAGTCTTTAACTAATTCAGTTTCTGAATCCCTTTCTAACAAAACATTATAAAGTCTTTTAATATGCATTGGGCCTTTCTCTTTTATATGTCTAACTAATTCTTCCTCATACATCATAATACCAGTTTTTTGGTCCTCCTTCCATCTCAATTGCAGTTGATTATATTGTAACCAAGTTAAATTAATCCCTTCAGCCAACAATGTCTGTAATGTCTTCAGCTGCCATCTGCCCGCATCTGTAAAAAGAACCTCTTTATATAAAAACCCCCCGAGTGACATTATATTTGTATTCCACAAGGTATGACCAAGATCCAGCCATAGCGGTATTTTATAATTCCAGTTATTTCGGTGCTTCTTCCAAACTCTCAGCAAAGAATCTCTAAGTATATGGCTTTTAAATACTTTATCCACTTTGCTGTCATAGAATAAGTAAGCATGCCATCCAAATTCCAAATCAAAACTTTCTGCGTTCAATATTCCAGTCTTTTTTCCTCCAAACCAATCGCTTACTAAAGTCAAAGCTGTTGCATCATAATATAATTGTAGGTTTGGAAGTTTGAGACCTCCCCTTTCTGGGATGTCTTGCATAATTTTCATTTTTACTCTTGGTTTTTTCTCGTTCCAGACAAATTTGTTGATACCAGTTTGCCATGCTTTTAGTTGTTTATCATTTTTGAGCACCGGAATCATTTGAAACAAAAAAAGAAATCTTGGCAAAATGTTCATCTTAACTGCTGCTATTCTTCCAAGTAAAGACAGCTGCAGTTTTTTCCAAGTCTCCATATCTTTTTGCACCTCTCGCCACAACGCCTCATAATTATTTTGAAACAATTTCATATTTGATTCTGCAACCTGAACTCCTAAATATTTTACCTTTGGTACAATCTCAAAACCTGCCCTCCTTTCTAACTCCAGTTTACGATCTTGTGTCATATTTTTAACTACCATCTTAGTTTTTCTCTGATTCAATCTGAAACCTGAAACTTTACCGAAATCTTGTATAATGTCCTTCATCTGGATTATCGATTCCATTGGCTGTGTTAGGGTAACTACCAGATCGTCTGCAAATGCCTTTATTCTGTAATCCTCTTGCCTTATCATTATACCTTTCAATGTGTTAGAATCCCTTATTGTATTTAACAAGACTTCTAGTGTTAAAATGAACAACAATGGGGACAGTGGACATCCCTGTCTTGTACCTTTTTCGATTTTAAACTCTGTTGTCAAACTTCCATTAATAATAATCTGTGCCTTTTGCTCTTGATAAATTGCTGAAACCGCCTGTATATATTGGTCCCCAAAGTCCATCTTTTTTAATGTCTTTAATAGAAAATTCCAATCCACTCTATCAAAGGCCTTCTCTGCATCCAGAAAGACCAGCACTGCAGGGATCTGTTTATTCTTCTCAAGATATTCCAATAAATCTATTACTTGCCTTACGTTGTCCTTCATGTGCCTACCCTCAATAAATCCCGCTTGGTCATCATGAATCACCTTTTGAATTACTGGCATCAGTCTGTTGGCTAATACTTTTGCGTAAATTTTATAATCCGTATTCAAAAGAGATATTGGTCTGTAATTCTCCGGTTTTTTGGGACCTGCTTGCTCTTTTGGTATCAAAGAAATATAAGCTGTAGTCCACGATGGAGGTACTTTTCCCCCTTGTTGTATGTTGCAAAATAAGTCTCTGAGTTGTTCCACCATTTCTGCCTGTAAAGTTTTATAATACACTGCTGTCAGACCATCCGTTCCAGGAGCTTTAGCTGTTTTTAATTGTTTTATTGCTGCTATTATCTCCTCCTCTGTTATGGGATAATCCATTCTTTCCTTTTGTTGTTCGGTGATTTTTGTAACTCTTTTATTGTCCAAATATTTTTCTATAAGTCCATTCTGCACCTCTTCTCTAGCATATAATTTAGTGTAATATTGAAGAAAGGCTTCTTTTATTAAATTCTGTTGAAAAACTTCTTTCCCCCCAATATCAACACTATCAATAGTCCGTATGCTTTGTTTCTTCCTTAATGTGTAAGCCAACCACCTGCCTGGTTTATTAGCATTGCAGAATGTATTATGCTTCGCATATTGTAAGTTTGTTGCAACTTGTTCCGCTATAAGCATTTGGAATTGGTCTTTCAGAAGTTTTATAACACTAAGTATTCTTTCATCTGTTGGGTTTTTAATAAGTAACTGTTCTTTGTCCTTTATTTCTACTTCCAATTCAAGTCTTTTTTTTTGTCGAATCCGCTTATGTTTAGAGTTCATATATATAAGCACCCCTCTCATATAAGCTTTACTTGCGTCCCACACAATTTCCATTGGGGTGCCTTTATTCAAGTTCATTTCAAAAAACTCTTTCAGATGCTTTTTAAGTTCTATTATATTTTTCTCATATCTAAACAAGTTTTCATTTAATCTCCAAGAACGTCTCTCGTTCTTACATGTCTCAATTTCTATCCAGACTGGACTGTGATCAGTCAAAGTTCTTGGCAGAATCTTTGTTCTTTTTGTCCTAACAAGTAAGTCATCAGACAACAAAATAAAATCAATCCTGGAGAAGGATCTATGTCTGTCAGAAAAGAAAGTATAGTCCAATTCTTTTGGGTTATGTATTCTCCAAATATCTTTTAATTCCAGGTCTTCTTTCATATCAAAAAAAGTCTGTGGTAATCTAATTCTTGATTTTGCCAAAGTCTTTTTATCTAATTTAGAGTCAATTACTCCATTCCAGTCTCCCATAATTAAAATAGATCTATAATCCCATTGAAGTATTTTAGTATGCAGCATTTTATAAAAATAGTCCTGTTGTTGATTAGGAGCATAAATTCCTATCAGAAGAATTTGACTGTTAGCAGAAAGTAATTCAATTGCTACAAACCTACCATCTTGATCAGCTTCTATAAGTTTGGCTGTTAATTTTTTGTTTACATAAATAACCACACCATTCTTTTTTTGGTTAGTTGAGGATATAAAATGTGTTCCCAATTTGGAATTTTTCAAATAGTTTTGATCTTGAACTGTAATATGCGTTTCTTGTAAACAAATTATATCATTATTATGTTGTTTTAAGTATGCAAATATTTTCTTCCTTTTTTGTGTTGCATTCAACCCATTCACATTCCAAGATAAACATTTAATCATCCTTATTCTCCTTCTGGAGCGAAGCGCAGAACCTTAGGATGTCATCTGAGATCTGTCCTGCTTTTCCCACAGCCCCAGCCTTGTCTTGACTCTCCTGCTGTAACTTTTCTTTAAGTTCCTTGGCTTTTGCTCGAGTTATACGCTGATCCTTAACTTCAGCCGCCCAAGCCAGCTCCGAGATTGGAGAAGGCTCCAGCAAAGGCTCATCCAAAAAGCCTCCCTCAGCACCCTTCAGCTCTGCTAGTTCCTGCTTAGAGTGTTGTTCTTTAATCTCCAAAACTGTAGATGTGCGTGGGGATGGAGTTCCTTCTTTAAAGATGTCATTATAAAATTGCTCCGCCTTCTCCACAGTATTCAGACGGTGTTTCTCTCCCTTATATCTCAAAATTATGCCAGTTGGGGCGTCCCAACGAAATGGGATTTGATTATTCTGCAGTTCTTTAACAAGAAAACCATACTCTTTTCTAGATTTCAACATCTTAGGTGGGAGCTCCTTGTAAACTGTAATCTTGGATCCACTCACTTGCACAGAAGTGAGAAAAGATTTTTGCAAAATGTCATTTCTTATTGCTCTATCTGTAAAATATATGACCACATCTCTAGGCAGTTGTCTTTGTCTGGCCACCCACGAGTTAACTCTATAGATTTTATCTATTTTGCAAAAAACCATCTCAGGTTCAACTTTTAAAATCACAGCTAGGGCTTCAGCACAGATCTGTCTCAAATCTTGTCTCTCCTCTTCTCTAATTCCTCGAAGCCTTATAGCAAATTCCATTGCACGAAATTGCATCATAACAATATCATTCTCTTTGGAAGAGGCGTGGGAGGGCCAGAGATTGAGCTGAGTCATGGAGCCACGCCCCACCAGGAATAAAAGTGGGTGGGATTGCTCTTCAGGCTTTGTGACGGACAAAATTAAACCCTGAAAGTCACATCGTGATCTCTGAAATTCGGCTTGGATATATTTTGGACTGAACATTGACTAAACTCTTATCTCATGGATAATTTATTGCTCCTGGAACGGACTGAAGATAAGTCCTCTTCTGCTTTATGGGAGTGAAAACGGTCTTGGCAGACATTTGGCAGTTTGCTGCCAAAACCTTGGTCTGCCAGGAATTCTAATATTGTTTACCTAATAAAATATTGGCAGGCGTGCTTGGTATTACGTTTGCCTGTGTGAGGAAGGGGGACAGAACAGGCGCCCCTCTCCAAAGACTCAGACTTTATAAAACCCTAGTAAGGCCACACTTGGAATACTGCAACCACTTTTGGTCACCATATTACAAAAAAGATGTTGAGACTTTGGAAAATGTTGAGAAGAGCAACTAAGATTATCAAAGGCCTGGAGACTAAACCATATGAAGAACGGTTGCAGGTTTTGAGTTTGGCTAAAGAATAATTAGGGGCGACATGATAGCAGTATTCCAGTATTTGAGGGGCTGCCACAAAGAAGAGGGTGTCAAATTATTCTCCAAAGCACCAGAGGGCAGGACAAGAAACAATGGTCGGAAACTAAACAGAGAGAAGAACCTGAAATTAAGGAGAAATTGTGGAACAGCTTGCTTTCAGAAGTTGTGGGTGCTTCATCACTGACAGTTTTTAAGAGAGTAGTCACTTATCTGAAATGGTGTAGGTTCTCCTGCTTGAGCAGGGGGGCTGGACTAGAAGACCTCCAAGGTCCCTTCCAGCTATTCTATTCGATTTCTCACTTAAAGAGTTTTAAACTCTTTGAAGCATCTCTTGTGAATAGATGGTCAGAATCACTGGAGTTCAGAAGACTTCTACCTTCTTCGTCCTGTATTCAATGTTCTTAATATTTTTCTTTACTTAAAATGGTGCCTTTCAAACAATTTTTTTCAAGGTACTTTACAATACTCCACAGAACCACTGAACTTTTGATTGACAAGCTCAGCATCTTAGCCACTGAGCCACCACATCCCTTTGTTAAAACTAGAAATGATTAAAAATGGGCAACATGTGAGCAAAAATAAAATAATGGGTACAGGCTGTCCTCAACTTATAACTCTGTGTTTAGTGACTGTTAAAGTGACAATGGCATTGTCAAGTGACTTATGACTGGTTTTTACATTTACAACTATTGCAGCATCCTCATGGTCATGTGATGGAAATTTGGGTGCTTGACCAGTCATATATTTATGACAATTGCAGTCCCCAGGTCATGTGATCACTATTTGTAATCTTCCCACCTGTCTTCTGTTAGAAATTCAACGTGGGAAGCAAGATTCACTTCAGTTAAATAATTTAACTGTAATTAAACTGTAATTTAAGCAGTAATTTGCTTAACTGGCAAAAAAAATATCATAAAATGGGCCACAGCTCAATCACTGGTTAGTAATGGAAATTCTGGCCATCACTGTGGTCATAAATAGAGGACTTCCTGTAGTTGAATTGGTGTAAAAGTTCGAATGCAGCCTATCAGCTCGGCTATTAATAATTGAAGGTCTGGAAGCAGAGCTCTGCTCCTGTGGCTGGAAAGAGCAGCTAAAAGTTGGAGAGGCCAGACTTGGAGAGCGACCACTAGGGTAGTTTGCTTGTACGGTCATAAAAGGGCACCTACAGCACAACCTCTGTGGCAAGCCCTTCACAACAGCTCACAATACAGATTATGAATGGACTTTTAAGAGATGGAAGCTATAAAAAAGATTAAACCAGGGAAACATTCTGGACCAGATGGGTTATTGGGTTATTATAAATGTGTTGAGGATGAACTTTTTATAAGCTTTGCAAAATATGATTTTATTTTACAGGAGAAAATATACTAGAGACTTGGAAAACTATTTCAACTATTGTTAAGTATAAAATATAAGGTAGGATTTTTTCTTAGGTTTGCGTTTGTTATATTTCAGAGATTACATACTGCTTTGATTAAATGTGTATGTATGAACAATGAATTAAAAAAAAATAACTTCTCAAATTTTGAAAATATTTCTCAGTCAGCATGGCCTAGACATTAATATTGCATTCAAAATGCATGAATAGGATGTATATACTTGTTGGCATCAACACAGTCTTCTGGTCCTCAGAACTACATGCTATACTGGGAATAAAACCTTGAGCCTCTAATGTTATGGACTTCACTGAGGATATCAGATCAAGAGTTCTAGGTTCGAACACAGTGTCGTATGGAATTGAGCACCAGGTTGGGAAAAATGAACTCCATTCTTGTAACAATCCAAGTAGCTCTTTCAGCAGCAATGGAGCCAACAACATATTGCTAAAAATCTAGGTCTGTACTTCGACTTTTCCATAGAAAGTATTTATCTACCACTGTATCGCAAAAATGGATATTCTATTTTTATGTTTTTTTATTAGTCTACATAAGGCATCTGGCAATGTTGAACATTCTGGAAATTAAAGGTAAACCATTACATTACCGTTGAATATATTTGAAATCAATCAAACACTAGACCCTATTAAGAAAAAGATTAGAACTTCTAGATTGGAGGGATATGTAGGCGATGTTGCATAATAAACAGGATTCTCTCTCAAGTAGCCTTCTTGGAGATCCCCTTAAAATAGACACAACATGAAAAGTTACTAATGGAACTACAAACACAGTAGAAGAGAACAACTATTCCATTCCATTCCATTCCATAGAATAGAATTGATTGGGTTGTGAACATTCAGAAGAGTTCTAAACAGGAAATAATTTAAAGCACAAAAGTGGAAATAAAATCAGAGGTTCTTGGCTTGGTGATTTAGATCATGGGTAGGCAAGCCTAAAGCTTGCTGTATTTACTTCTTTATTTACTTCACCCCTCGTCTCTCAGCAATAATCAACATCTAGTGCAAAAGAAACATTTTGCATTAGGAGGGACATACAGATGTTCTATCTTTAGCATTTAATATCTTGTATCAAAAATTCAGGACAGGTATTAATTACTGGTGAGCAATTCATTCCTGCTATTTTTCCAGAAGAAATCTTGCTTCTGCATAAAAGTTGGGTTTTAGACATTTACTCTTTCTGATTCCGCTTGCTAAAAAGCTGGGGAGAACCCAGGTATTTGATAAAGTACCATCTCCAGCCAAAGCTGATATAATTTGTAAAGTTTAAGTGTTACACTGGCTTTAAGTTATCTTTATTACAACAGGAGTTCGAACAACAGAGGAAAAATGATAAATATTATTCAAAAAGCATATTGTTAAAATGTGAATTTTGGAATATAGAACTTTTTAAACAGCAAGCCAATTTCTGCCTTTATTTTTAAGAAGTTATTTTAATATCTTTGGGAATCTTTTTTAGTAAATGTTTTCCTATTACATCTTTATTGGGCAAATATATGAGAAAAAACATTTTCAGGGATACGTAAAAAATATTACTTTGGGAAGATAACTTCTGCAGAACTGTGCTAAACCTTCTCTGGCCCATGCTGCTGAACTGCTTGACATGATTTTGGGGTGCTCCTGGCATGTCGGTACCACGCCAACTAATTTTGTACATCTCTGTTTTGGCATAAAGCGTAACATAATTCTAAAAGGAAGACAAAATGTGAATTTCTACTAATCTTCAACATAGGCTGTTTTCAATTTTCATACACAAGCACATGAAACAATAAGCAGGGTACAATGAGAGGAAATGGAAAGCCGCAGATGCTTTAAAGTGAACTTGAGAACAGCGGTACTGCTTATTGGAGATGACCCATTCACCACTACCAATGTCAAGTCCAATTTCCAAAATGAGGCCAATAGGAAACAGTTCCTCTGGGGCTCCATCCAGCAAATACAGGTTCACAGCAGTTCTGTTTTTTTTTTAACCACAGGACCATTCCATTCTATTCTTATTCTATTTACAGGCCTTTCAGCAGAGCAGTTTCCTAGTTCTTTTCTGAAATAGATATAAGGAAGAGCCTTGAGGATTGCCACGTGTTGCTGCAACAGAAGAGGAAGCATAGCTCTGAAATGCTTTTGTCTCCAATCGCTTGCGAAGTCATTGCCTCAGAAATTTTGCACAATTAATTTCCGCTTGACATCACGGCTGAACTTGTTCATCTTGAACAAATCACTATCGAAGAAGGCAGAAAGATTGTGGATGTTGATTTGACGGGCCTGGCAAAGAGAAAGGGAGAGGGACATGGATAGTTAAGTGACAATCAAATTTTCAGAGAGGTTGTGGCAGCTTTTCTGCATTAAGATATTGTTCACTGAAACATATAATTTGGTCAGGATAAACATTTACATATGGTTATTGATCTGCAATATCCACTATTCACAATATCTCTGTGTCTGTCTAATTTAAATGACTGCCCACCTCACTTCAGCAATTCTAAACAGCTAACAACGTATATAAACAGAATCCAAAATGTCATTTTGTTTTACTGAATTTGGAATTGAATCTGGAAGAATCTATGTCTTCAATGCTTTCTGGCAGTTTGGCATAATTGGGGTCAACTGAATCTTGAAAGGGGGGGGGGGCATGGTGTTCCAAAAGGCAGATGCTGCAGCAGAAAAGACACACTTCCTGGACCCCATAAAATAATATTCCTTAATTGTCAGAATGTCTAGCTTGCCTTTTCTGTCAGACCTAAACGGGCTATTGTAGAGACTGCAAATAAGCTAGTTCTATGCCATGAAGAGCATTCTAGGTGACAATCACCTAGCCCAGGGGTCAGCAACCTTCAGCTCCAGAGCCGCTTGCGGCTCTTTGGGCCCTCTGCTGAGGCTCCCTGTCAGGAGATCCCACTACTGGCTGGCTCTGCCCCTCGCCCTCCCCTCCCAGTCACTCCTCGCTTGGCCTGAGAAGGTAAGGGCGACGGTGGGGGATGGAGAAGCAGCCAGGGCAGAGACACAGAGATACAGAGAGAGAGAGAGAGAGACAGAGGGTGGGGGGAGGGAGGGGAGAGAGAGATATGTCAAAAGGATTTTGTGGTTCCCGGTGTTTTTTAACAACTGGTTCTCTGCCCTAATGACTGGCTGGTAGGCGTGGCTAGGGGGTGTCATGTGACTAGTGGAAGTGAGTGACATCAAGTTGGCTACGCCCACCCAGGTTTTGTGGCTCCCGGTGTTTTCTTTTCTGTGGGAAACGATTCCAAATGGCTCTTTGAGTATTTAAGGTCGCAGACCCCTGACCTAGCCGCACCTGGAAGCATAATGAAAGCCAATATAGCTTGCAGAGCAGAGGCTAACCAAGGTACATCCATAACTGTGCATGCTGCCACATTCTGAACCACCTGCAGTTTTTAGATGTTCTTCAAGGGCAGCCCCATATGACTACTTATCACAGTAGTCCACTTGGAGGTGAACAAGGCAGGATTGTTATATTGAATCAGGGGTGGGTTCTAAATTTTTTTACTACCAGTTCTGTGGCGTGGCTTATTTTGTGGGTGTGGCTTAGTCATGTGACATTTAGGATTTAGTAGAGGTACTGGTCTACCAGGCTTTTATCTGCTTGCAGTGCTGTACTGGTCTACTCATTTGTTTTTGCAGGCACTGGTCTACTCATTTGTTTTTGCAGGCACTGGTCTACCCACTGGTTATTTTTGCACGCACTGGTCTACTCATTTGTTTTCTTTTAACACTGATCAGCTGTAGGGCAGCCCTTTGAAGTCCCACAGCAAGAGTTTAAATAGTTTTTTTCCCTCTAGCCATCAGCTGGGACTCAGGAGGCCGCAATAGATTGGGGGTGGGGCCAATAAAAGGTAAGAATAACACGGGGGATGAGGGGGAGAACCGGTTCGGTGATGTCATATGGTCACCGCTACCGGCTCGGCGGAACCGGGCTGAACTGGGTGGAACCCACCACTGTATTGAATGTACCATATGGGAAAATAGATAATTACATTAAAAGAGATAATTTCCTCTTTCCAGGTAACACTGATATTTGACAACAAAGCATGCATTACAATCTTTACGTCTTTTTCACAGAAAATAAAATGGGTCTATTCAACATCCCAAAATCCTGTTGGATGCAAAACTGCAGCACAGTACAGCAACAACAAAAACATCTATAAGAAAAAAAAATCCCCAATTTCTCTCCTTCCAGTGAGATCATTCCCTCTTCATGATGTCCTTGTGATCATGACCACTAATTTCTCACATTTTGGGGTTTAGAACAATACAAAAATGTAACCCCAGAAGAGAGCAACTTTGCCTGTTGTTCTAACATCTCATGCTTTTCTTTGCAACAAAAGAAAAGTGCTCACTTATTCATATCTTAGAAAGGGAAACCAAAATTGACTAGATTTAGTCTTGGTACAATGTCCACAAAAGGGAATGATGTTCCATACCTTATCAATTAAGTCTTTCTCCGGCACTTCAGTGGTGTCCTGTTGCGCTCCATAGCGATTCCTCTGATACATCATCTGTTCAGATACAAGTTGTTTCAAAATGAACAGCAAGAGCTCGTTGTTATCCCTCCTGAAGGCAAGGTATCGGGAAAAAGTCTGTTTGCAACAAAGAACAAGAGGGGAGGTCAGGAATGAACCAAAAGCAATTTGAAATTATCTATTTTAATGTATCTCTAGGTTTTAACAAGCAACTCTAGCAAGCTTACAGCAAAATGAATCCATGCAGACAAAACAAAGCATCCCAGCTAGTACAAATATAGCAACATCCCCAAGCAGTCGCTCCACTGATTCCCTACTCATTACCAATCCTCACTGAAAAACACAGGGTTTTTTTTACAGTGCTTTTGAAATGTTAATAAGAAAAGAGCCATGCTCACCTGGAGGGATGTGAACTGTTTTAGGGTGAGGGGACTAAAGTCCCAACAAAAAAGTTTCCTTTAATGGTTGGCAGGGGAAAAAATCTGCAACATCCCCTTTCACGTTGCATGTATCAGGTGAGCAAATTCTATGTCCTTAGAGTGAGCAAGGAGCCAAGCCTATAAAGGATAACCAGCATCTTGAAGCAGACTGACCGAATTTTCCAGTAGACAATGCAGCTGCAGAAAATTGGCATTCTGCTGCTGGACTAGCTTCTACCGACTAGTCAACAGGGAGTAAGTACATTGTATATAATCTCCTAGAGCGATTCCACATAGAATGAATTGTAATAATCAAGGGAGAGATGATAAAGGCACAAATCACTGTTGAAAAACGGAACATTCTAAAGCTGTTTCAGCAAAAAAATGAATGTCTCTGATGTAAATAAAAGGATTTTAATCACCATCTATTTTAAATACAATACTGGCCAACTGAAGGCACACTTGAGGATTCACTCTTATTTTCTTAAGGGAGCAAACAGCTTTCCAAAAAAAGTTTGGTTACTGAATAGTTAAAAAGTGAAAAGATCCTAAAAAACTTTCCCAGGACTTTATTTATTTATTTATTTGATTGTTTGTTTGTTTGCTTATTTGCATTAAACCCCAGGCAAGAATGGAATAATAATACACAGTTAACTGAAAAAAAGGTTTTGAAGCTGGAATTTTGGTAGTTTAATGAGCAAGCATTTAAAATATGAATTACAAATTAATCTCACTGAATTTTACCCCTAGTTTGTTTAATTTATTTGATTTAAGACACAGACCCAACTCCAAATGTCTCTAGGTGGCTCACAACATAATAAAATTAATCGGAATACAATTCAAAAACCAATAAAAACAATTAAGATAAAAAACCAAAATGTTTTATTTGAACTGGATCATCAATGACTTGGGACAGATCCATACAGATCAGGACTACCCCAAGCTCAACATCGCATGGCAACAGATTAAAATCCCCAACAGACTCCAGGATTCTGTCACCAGCCCAGCAATGGAACTTAATTACCAACATTCAGGCAGGGATGATGCTGGATAGCAGAAAGGGTGGTAAAATGAACAACAATCTGAATTGCCTACCGGAGCCCACCTTCAGAAGACTGTCTCACATCTGATTATCCACGGAGCAGAGCTTCTCAGGGTTTCATGGACAGCAATAACAACACCTCCATCTCTTTCCTGGGGTCTCAGTTGATGGAAACCCTGAAACCCAGGTGGACACTCCGCTCTGGGCCCATCAGGTTTTGATGAGACACGCCAGATTGGTGCCCTCGTCCAAGGTGGAACCTGCCCCAGGTTCCTACCATGTATCCTTCTACCCATCCCTGTCCCAATGTTCCTGCCCGCTATCTGTAAACCATCACCCCGCTCTTTTACTCCTTCCTCTCAGGCTAATGCCCAATCATACGCATACCCAACTCAATACCCTAACAATCCACCTTGCTCCTCAAGGAACTAAACCATCCTCCATCCATACTTGCCCACAAACTCATGGCCTCCAGGGGGACAGGCCCCCAGTAAAGAAAGAACAACAGGCCACTCATCTATCCATTAAAATTGGAGAGATAATTACTAAATCAAAGCAAGGATCACAGAAATAACTTTGTCAAATACTAAGATGGGCAATAGAATTTTTTTTTCTTCTACATTTGATTTTTATAGGGGAGGGCAGAAACATAAGAGTAAGAAATAACCTTCAAATTTCTGGACCTTCTGGACTGAAAGCAGGCAAAAACATTGTTAAAGTACTCACATTTTGTAAGCACTCAACTGATTCAAAGTTGTCTATAAGCTGCCTAGACATGCATACAGAACATAATTTTTTATTCACTGTATGTTTTAATCTCACCACTCCATCAAGAAATTCAGGATAATGAATATGGTTGTTTATTCATATTTTAGCCTTCCAAACTAAGGTTGATCTGAGATTGCTCAGTAAATTCCCTAAAGAGTGGATTAGAAATTGATCTCTCTGATCACATCAAAGGCTTTTCAAGTTGGCCCAATTCTAATATTAACTTTAGTGTCTCCAGCGTCCAACCCTCATTTCAAAAGCTATTTCATTCATCAAGAGTGTGGATGACAGGGCCCTTAGCCTATTCCTTTGCCATTTGGCAGCATTTTCTAGGATTCATTACTGGGATTCATTGAGGTCCAAGCAGGGCATTTACTCATCTGTTGAACAATCCAAAAAGAAATGCTTTTAAGCAAGAAATAATATTCTTTGTTTTCAGCCTGAGATTTCACCATCTTCTAAGATCAAACTGCTAGTTTAGCTGACAGTCTTACTTGTCCTAAGAGACTCTGCATGGATACCTAGAGATTCTGGATATTTTGGGAGAATTATTGTAATTTCTCTATCAATCTTCTCCTGCAATTTCCAGTTGACTAGGATAAGTTTCAACATACTATACACACAATAATGGAGACAATAGAAAGAGTCTATAATTTACTGTCCATAACAGTGTGCAGTGCATAAAAGTGTACATGCAAAACATCTGAGTTCTTGTTTAAGTCAGCTCCCTGAATCCTCACTGGAGGTCTATCAAACTTAAATTTTCGTGGTATTTTTCCATAATCTCAAATGAAACCACCACCACAACGAAAGGATCCACATCTCTGCATACCTTCCGCATGCTTCTCATAACACTAAACTTCTGTGTGTCGATGAAACTCTCCAGCATGACCCTGATGGCCATGTTGACATCGTCCTCCACCACGTAATCCCGCAGGTGCATGCGAGCATGAGCCTCCGCCATTCGGATCATGGACTCTATGTGACGCACTGTGATGGGGATACTCCCAGTTGCCTGCAGAAAGAAAAAGAAAAGGCCCCGATGACTGACTCCAGCAATGCAGAAAAGGGCATCCCAAGAATGGCATGTGACTTGCCAGCATCCTTTTTATGCTCCCATATGCCCCACCTAAATGTGCCCTAAAAAGCAGCTGGGGAGCTTTGAAGAGGCTCAATGGATGCCTTAAAGACTGACAGGCTTAAGACATCTACTTTACTTCTTAAAACATCTGACCTTATCCATAGTGGATCCTGTCCTCAGCCAATTTTAGAGTGTGGTCCTTGTTCTGCCACACAAAGTGATTCAGAAACTGGCTGAAATTGCACACCATTAAGTTACAGCCTGCCTTTCAACTCTGGGGAACTGTTAATGCTGCATGGAGCTAATTAAAAACAAATAACGGTGCATAGGAGATAGTAAATAGGAAAAAAAAACCCACTAAAAAAAAGTCTGTTTAAAAGGCATCAATGATTAATGGAGGACTCTGCCATCTGCTGGCAAACTAGTGCATTGCATAGATTATAAGGAATATGCCTCCTTAGGGGTTATTCCCACTACTTCTTTTTTTCAGGAATCCAGACCTTTTTTCTTTGATCCTTGAGCTGACATCTAGCCAAAATGCTATCAGTTCTCTCTATTAGACAAGTTGTCAAAACAAACAAACAAACCCCAAGGATGGGAGAACAAAGTCCAAAGATCAGGCTAGATGTTTCTATAACCCAAAGGACAGGTTTTATATATACACTGATGCAATAGTTATTGGCAGATATTTTGGTGAACAATTGTATCTAGCGTTCAGGGACAACTTAAGCAGTAAAGAATTCAGAAGAATATAAAGACTTGCATATTCTTTGGGTGGGTTCTAATAAGGCCAGTACTCATTTATAGATTTGGGAACTTTTTCATGAACCATTGTAATTAAATGGCTGCTTCTAAAAAGAACCAGATTTCAGATTTATCGGGACCAACATTTCTTCCAGCTCCATTTAACTGGTGAGAGGAGTAGTGATTCTGCAGGTGACAGTCTCGCTCTGAAACATAGGATTTCCCACCTCCCTGGTTGCTTACCATGGATTCTTTCCTGAGTTCACTATACATCCTGGCCACTTTGTCCTGGTCCATCTGGTTGAGTTTGGGATGGACTTTTTCCTTTGCGTAAATAATGTATTTCTTCAGGACCTCCTGTGGAATAGGATCTACGCCATAAGAATTAGGAAGGATAATCTCTTGAGATTCTCCATTTACTGCATGCTTGCTGTTTGGGTGATGTTTGATGTGGCTACTGACAACAAATCGAGCCAGCATCTCATCCTTCCAGAAAGAATTGAAAAAAAGAAAAACAAATACAAAACAGTGATTTTATACCATTTACTATAAGATAGTCTCAAAAGTTAATTTTCCAGATTGCCTGAATGGATCTTTGACAAGAACAGGTAGTCCTCGAGTTACGATGGCAATCGAGATGGGAATTTCCTTCTCTAAGCGATGCATTCATAAAGTTGCTTAGCCACAACAATCTCTGCAGTCCCAGTTGTTGCACAATTGTTAAGGTGTTGTGGCCTTCCCATAACCAAAGTCAATGAGGAAGCCATCAGGAAGTTGAAAGTCTCGGGCCAGTGGACAGGTGAGTGGTAGGAGCAGATGAAGAGGATGTTGCAGCGAGCCTCAGGGAGGGTGCAAGAGAGGCACAGCGTGGGTGTAGTGTGAGTCCAGAAAGGTGTGCAAATAGCTGGCATGGTGTGAGTGCAATGTTGGAAGAGTATGCAGATTGGGGAGAATAGCAACCTGTGATCTTCTCTGCCGTTTTCTCCTATTGACTTTTTGGGGAAACCAGTAGGAAGGTTGCAAATGCTGATCATGTGATTGTGGGGTGCTACAACCCAGTCCTATGTGCTAAGTGGTTGCCAAGCACACAGATTGCAAGCACACGCCATGGGAGTGCTGGGACAGCCAGAATATGAGGACTGGTTGTAAGCACCATTTGTTCAGCAAAGTTGTAATTTCAAACTGTCACTGATTCAAAGGTTGCAGTTTGAGGACTGCCTGCATGCTTATCAAAGTGTTCCTGTGAGTTTTGCTTTCCCAAGATAGACACGAGGTCAATGGTATTAGCTAATTCCATCTTATGTAACTCCCTTCTTCATTCAGTAAGTATTAAAATGACAGGCCCTTCATTAACCTTCCTTAAGTCTAATGATAGGCAGAACCTACCTGAACAGGATCCACAGTGTCCCTGACCACACACAGGATATCAAAGCGAGATATGATGGGCTCGGTCAGGTCAACGTTTTCTGAGAAAGTCAAAGAAGGGTCATAGCGCCCGCCTAGAATAGGAAAAGAAGCATTTAAAAAACAAACAAACAAACAGTGCATGCTCTCGTTCCTTTCAGGATCCAAAAGACAGGAAGTTTTTAAACAGGAAGTTTAACACAATATGTGGAACTTTTTGCCATAGTTTTGAGTTTTTCTTCCATGGGCCCCACATACCTATGGGGTTGGCAGCAGCAATAACAGTGCAGCGAGCTTGTAGAGAGGTGACAATGCCAGCCTTGGAGATGGAAATGCTCTGCTGTTCCATGGCTTCGTGGATGCTGGTCCTATCCTGATCGTTCATCTGAGGAACAAGCAAAAAACGTTAAAATAATAACTAAATAAATAAAGCAGAATTCAGATGTATACATTCAAAGCATGTCTTAAGAAGTTCAGTGCCTCTAGATATAGAAATATTATCAAGGACAGGAAGTATCTTCCAGCTAGAATTGTTAATACTGAGTTTCAAAGCCATTTTCTCCCATCGCATATTAACCAGCACTGTGCTATGTTCTCCCCAAGGTATCTTCATTTATAGATTTCACTACATTAAATAATCTTCGAACCAGCATCCTCCAAACCGATCAAATCCCCCACCAGATTTAATATTCCGAGCAGTTTTTCCTCAGTTCCAGATCTTAGGACTGACTCTTTCCAGATAGGTCCTAAAATCCAACCAGTCTTCTTCTCTCTCAGCTTCATTTTCTGTATTCAAGGTCTTACCTAGAGCAACTTATACTGTTGGAATCTGGCTTGACCAAATTACGTCATGTCTCCAAAGCCAATACTTGCCTTGTCAAATTCATCTATCAAGCACACCCCTCTGTCTGCCAGCACCAGGGCTCCAGCCTCCAAGGTCCATTCCTTGGTTACAGGATGTCTCTGCACATAGGCAGTCAGACCAACTGCAGAAGCTCCCTGGCCTGTGGTGAATATCGCTCTGCTGGCTACTTTCTCCACATATTTGAGGAACTGAGACTTGGCTGTGCCAGGATCGCCACAAAGCAACATATTGATGTCTCCACGGACTTTGTGTTTTCCTCCTGTAGTGTTTTAAGATGGAAAGAACAGTAAGCCAAATTGCAGATGGCACAATGAGACAAAATGTTACATTAGAACTTCAGAGACTTGAGATCAGATGGTCCATCGAAGCTCGCCCGGTGACCCTGAACCAGGATTCATAATGTTGCTCTGAATAAGGACCGCTAGGTAATGAAGGAAGAGAATCAACTATATGGCTTATAAGGGCAGGGTTAAAGCCTTTATGAAATAAAGCTCATTTACATACTTTAAAATATCTGATTGCTTTCTAGGAGAAGTAGTCAGATAAATTGATATAGCAATATAAAGAAATAAGCTAATTGAGAAATGGTCTGCTTTACTAGTATTCCCCATACAATTAATTTTGATTAATAAGACATCAGTACAAAGGATAGTAAAACAAAAAAGAAAAAGAATCTCTCCACCTCATTTCAGAATAAGGTGAATTTCTGATAAAACTGGGCAGACGGAAAAAGAAATGTGGTGTATGCATACTTTATTACATATACTTATTTACAAACTAGATAAAACTGGGGGAATTTCATGTTTGAACTTTTTGGTGGTAAGAAATTACTGTTATTTTCTGGAATAAATTACTAAAATGGAGAATAGGTTATTAATAGGGACATGTGCAACTGTAAAAATAAAAGTTGAACATTTTTTCAAGCCATTTCTCTCTGCTATAATAGAGGTATCCTCTCTAGCAACTTAAAGCTCTTCATGTAAAAGCAGCGTTGATCATGAAGTGTCTTTGGTCAACTTACCTGGGTTTTTGGGTTCTCCTCCAAACAGGGCTAGAGCCAGCCCCCTTTTGATATCTTCATGCCCATAGATGGAAGGAGCAATGCTGGCAAAGATCTGGGAAAAGCAAATACATGGCCAACATATTTATCAACAGACACACTAAAAGTGAAACAGTACTATTACAATGTAAATCTCCTATTAAACCTTGAATGATTGTACACTGTTTGCACAATTATTAGGCAAATTGTATTTTGAAAGATTAATTTTATTATTGAACTACAGTCAATCCAAAATGTTAATAAGCCTCAAACCTGAATATTTAAGAAAATAAAAGTGAGGTTTTGGCTTTCTTAGGGGAATATTTTATTTTATTTTTATTTTATTTTGAATTTGTATACCGCCCTTCTCCCTGAGGACTCAGGGCGGTGAACAGCCAAGTAAAAACATCAAGTACAAATATTAAAATACAGTTAAAAATATACATATATAAATTTGGCCCCGTTAATTAAAAACAATAAACAAAACACTTAAAAACACTTTAAAAAAATTAGGCCAGCCCGGCTTGCTGGAAAAGGAAGGTTTTAAGGGCACGGCGGAAGGCACTGAGGTCTTGGATTCTCCTTATCTCTGGAGGCAGTTGGTTCCAGAGGGTAGGTGCCTCCACAGAGAAGGCCCTCCCTCTGGGGGTCACCAGCCTACATTGTTTGGCTGATGGCACCCCGAGGAGGCCCTCTCTGTGGGAGCGCACGGGTCGATGGGAGGTCATCGGTGGCAGCAGGCGGTCTTGAAGATAGCTAGGCCCTATGCCATGGAGCGCTTTAAAGGTGATAACCAACACTTTGAAGCGCACCCGGAAGACCACTGGGAGCCAGTGCAGCTCGCGTAGGAGCGGTGTTACATGGGAGCGCCAAGCGCTGCTGCATTCTGGACCAGTTGGAGCCTCCAGGTGCTCTTCAAGGGGAGCCCCATGTAGAGAGCGTTGCAGTAGTCAAGGCGAGAGGTGACGAGGGCATGAGTGACTGTGCACAGGGAATCCCAATCAAGAAAGGGCCGCAACTGGCGAATCAGGCGAACCTGACAAAAGGTCCCCCTGGTTACAGCCGTCAGATGTTCCTCCAAGGACAGCTGCGCATCCAGGAGGACTCCCAGATTGCGAGCCCTCTCAGTGGGGGCCAACGACTCGCCCCCAATAGTCAGTGATGGAGTCAACTGACTATATCGGAATGCCGGGAGCCACAGCCACTCAGTCTTGGAAGGGTTGAGTCTGAGCTTGTTCTTCCCCATCCAGATCCGCACAGCCTCCAGGCACTGGGACATCACTTCAAGGGCATCGTTGGGGTGGCCTGGGGTGGAGATGTACAGTTGGGTGTCATCAGCGTACTGATGTATCTCACCCCAAAGCCACGGATGATCTCGCCCAGGGGCTTCACATAAATGTTGAACAGGAGGGGCGAGAGGACTGACCCCTGAGGCACTCCACATATAAGAGGCCTTGAGGTCGACCTCTGCCCCCCTGCCAACACGAACTGCGACCGGTCGGAGAGAAAGGAGGAGAACCACCGTAATACGGTTTCCCCCATCCCCAACTCTTCCAACCGGTGCAGCATGATACCATGGTCGATGGTATCAAAAGCCGCTGAGAGGTCTAATAGGACCAGAACAGAGGAGCAACCTCTGTCCCGAGCCCTCCAGAGATCATCAACCAACGCGACCAATGCCGTTTCCGTGCTGTGCCCAGGCCTGAAACCCGACTGGAACGGATCTAGATAGGATGTTTCCCAGGAATTGCAGAAACTGTCGCGCGACCACACTCTCAACAACCTTCGCCAGGAAGCGAAGGTTGGAGACAGGACGATAGTTGGCCAATATTGCCGGATCCAGGGACGGCTTTTTGAGGAGAGGCCTCACCACCGCCTCTTTCAAGGCGGCGGGGAAGTGACCCTCACTCAACGAAGCGTTGATAACACCCTGGAGCCAGCCTCGTGTAACCTCCCGGGAGGCCAGTACCAACCAGGAGGGACACGGGTCCAGTAAACATATCTATGTGTGCACAATTATTGGGCAACTATTAGCTTGCAGAATTATTCAAACCTGAATTTGCAACAAAATGTTTGGTTCTCTGATCACACCCCAATATCTTAGCAATTTCAAGAGTGTTGCATCCCTCTGAAAGACTTTTTACAATTTTTTACTTTTCATGTCAGTTAAATCTCTTTTTGGCCCATTTTGCCTGAGGAAAAAAAGCTGCCTATTAATTATGCACACCTTGGTATAGGGTGTTGATCCCCTTAGGCCACACCCTTCTTTATGCAAATACACATCACCTGATATACTTATATCCATTAAGCATTCAAGTTTATACAGCTTGGAGATGGAAAATATGCATAAAAATGATGATACGGTCAAAATACTCACTTGCCTAACAATTCTGCACGCAGTTTATAACAAAGTCCTATTAAACCTACAATGACTGTATAGCAAAGTCACCAGGAATCAGTCTGGGAAGACAAAAGCAGTAAGGCCTCGCTCCTTTCAGAATATTTTAATTTCCCTGGCTAGACTATAGTCCTGGGATTTTCTGGAGGTCTCCCTACAGGAGATAATTTTTAAAAGGAGATTATATCGGCAATGATTAAATGCTAGCATTCTACAAAATGGGCAATAATGCAATTAGCTGGAAGAAATATATCATTTTGTATTACCAATAAAAGCTATGGAACTTTGATAAAGAAAAGCTAGTGCTGAGTTGTAACTGACACGAGGCTTTTTGAAAGTTCCATTTCACAGGTTCTGAATAAAGGAAGCCAATGAGCAAGTCTTCTGAAGACTTTTGGGAGGAAACCTTATGATTGACCCAACCTTGTAAAGGATTTTGTGGTTAACATCTAACGAAAATTATACGTAACTATATATATATATATATATATATATATATATATATATATATATATATATATATATATATATATGAAATAAGAAAAGAGAGAAGGTTCATCTAAACATTTAACACCCACTCTTCAGTTGGGTTTTAGTGGTTGAGATTAAATTTTGGGATGGACTTAATTGAGTTGGATTTAATTGTTAAAGCTTACTGCTCTTCTGAATATTATTTTTCTTCTTTCTGGGAGACAATAAGAGTCTATGTAATGGAGGAAAATAACAGCAATAATAGAAATAATAATTTCTTTTAGTAAAAATGTAATATTTTTACTAAAAAAACCTATTGCTCATGAAACAATTTGTTTAGACATATTCCAAGTATGGATAGTCTGAATTCCGAACCTTTAAAGCAGACAAAACACAAACTGAACAGGTCCCATAGTAATACTTTCATAGACGTGCCTACAGCCCCTTGAAATCATCTTGGAACAGAAGGAGAACTGCTACTGCTACGGTACTAATCTAGTAATTAGATTCTAATAATCTAGTAATCTCTGGAGCTTTCATAATGTTGAACTGGAAACAAGAAACCAGAACCTTGTATCTTGACTTTCAAACTCACTTTCTCTCCAATCTGCTCATCTTTAGACAGTCCTACAATAACTTTCATATCCTCATCTGTGAGCTCCCCAACGGCCACCTTATTATCTTTCTTGGTGATGTGATTGGCCAGGATCACAGTCGCAAACACTGGAAACCCATTCGCAGTATTCAAAGAGCCATCATAATTATTATGGTATATTCCAGTTAGCTCCTAAAAGACAAGAGCAAGATATTCTTTAGTCATTGGCACTAAATTAATTTGTATAATTTAGGGACAAGGCAGACAAAAAGAGGGAGAAAAGAAGTGTTTAAGGAGCATGAACAAAAGCAGACACCACCATATTATTTGTGAAGTACTAATAGAACAAATAACTAATGACAGGTAGACCTCAAACTTGTGATCACAATGGAGCCTGGCCATGATGACGTTAAGTTGGGATGGTCATAAAATGGGTCGGTCACGTGACCAACCTGATTTTTTTTTTTGCACCAATTGTTAAATGAAACTAATGGTTCACTATGGCAATGGTTTTATGGAAATTTTGAATGCTGATTTTTGGCAAAACTATAATAAAATGCAGTCATGAAGTGCTGTAAATGGCCATGTTGCCAAATGCCCAAAGTTGATCATGGGGGTCTCCCCAACTGTCAGAATGTTGAATGTGGGTTGTATGTAGCTCCCAGGTAGGCCTGTCATAACGTTGAATAGTTGCTAAGCAACTGGTGGTAAGTCAAGGACAACATGTATATTCAATACCATTTATTGTTATGTGTTGGAAGAATTTCTATGTTATGGTCTTAGGATCTTTTTAATAATGCAGATGAAAAAACATTTTTAGGATACATAGAGTACACTGATACACTTAGCAACAAAAATTTGTATTAAAAACAGATTAATTGAAACAATTCTGCGGAAAATGCTAGTTCTTTGGAACTTCCTTTCACATTTCTAAGTAAACAAATCCACGACTGAGTTGACAGCTGAGAATCTCAAGATAGAGTGAAATGATGATCATGCAGACAAATAAAAAGGGAAGTGCAAGGAACTCAGGCTGAAATGTGCTACATAGAAACTTAAAGATATAGCCATTCTGGTGGACTTCAGAAAACCAAGTTACACACAGATTGTGAGTTCACGTGTTAGCTATGAAAGCCAGTTGGATGACTTTGGGCCAGGCACTCTGTCTTAGCCCACAGAATTGTTATTGTGGGGAAAATAGGAAGAAGGTCTGTTGAATACAGTATGGTTTACAGCCTTAAGTTATTTGTAAAAATAATAAAAGGATACAAATAAATACTTCTTCCAGAGGCAGCTTTATTTTCATTAAGGCTCTTTCCTGAATTCTCTAACCAGGATTAAGTTGTGATCAATATGCCTCAGCAAATTCCCTGCTTTTCTGGGCCTTATACTTACAATCTCATCTCCTGGCTTGCAACTGTCAACCAGGTCAGCCAGTAAAATGGCATCCTTTGAGCGAGGAAGCCTGCCAGCTGCCACCTTCCCTGGGCTCTCCTGGATTTTGATGCGCTGATAGTTCTGGTAGACTGTCTGTCAGGACATCAAGCACCTGAAGTTAGGAATTTCATGGAGCACAAAAAAACCCCTCTGCAACCAAAATTCTCAGCACATTCCTTAAACAAGAAGACACTAGATTCAAGGAGGTTTATACAAGACCGCTTTCCCTCACATCCATTTGAAAAACTTCAGCTCAGGCAAACTTGTATTTAGCTGCAAACGGAAAAACCTCAGCATCTTGAAAACTTGTCAAAATATAAAACAAATCTACACACAGCAGACTATCTTTCAACTCACCTCCATAAAAGTTTTACATTTGTTTTTATTTTGAATTATGATTGTTCAACTATCATTTTGGCCTTGTAAGCTTTATGTGGAGTTTACCTGTGCGTTAAATGAACACATACCTTTTCCACACACTTCTTCCAAGCAAAGCTCCTTACAGAGTGAGCTTGCTCAGGATCATGGCAATTCTAAGGACCTTTCCATGGGTTCTGCTTTGTTGCCTCCAATTTTCATATCCAAGCCTCCCT
Source organism: Arizona elegans (assembly GCA_022577455.1). NCBI lineage: Eukaryota > Metazoa > Chordata > Lepidosauria > Squamata > Colubridae > Arizona > Arizona elegans. Next base: position 116,771,918 of record JAKOOJ010000003.1, read on the forward strand.
GAACTCAATCAGCAAATTTGTCCTATAATTTCATTTAATCTAGCCCTACCGACAGAGACTGCATTGCTTCCTATTGTGGTATGATTGTTGTTTCTTTTTTCCCTTCAACCAGTTAGAACTATTCAGAATGTCTTTGGTCTTACAGGATAGAATCTAGTATTTATGAGCACCTGGAAAAGCGCTACTTCTTTGATGTAAAGAAGGGGATTCAACCTGGGCTCCTCAAACCACCAAAAGACTTCCAAAGCATCAGGCAGCTCCCCTTCCAAAAGATCTAAGAATTATGCAGTTTTAACTGTCTGAACAAAGATACAATGGTCCTCCTAATATCTCATCAAGCACAGCTTACCTCTTCCATGTTGATTTCAAAGGGACCAACAGATTGACACTCTGGGCAAGATCCTGGTTTTACTTCTTGGTTTTGAGACTGTGAGAAAGGCCCCAAGACAAAACCACATTTGGTACAATTATACTTGATCATGCTGAGTTGGGGAAGGACCCCTGTACAGCTTGTCACAACTCCACTTGTCCGGATAAGCTGGTTTAGATGTAATTGCCTATGAGAAGAAGCAGGAACAAGGCTCAAATATAAAGGATCTTGAATAGTTGAATATTACATTTTCTTTACACATTTCTGCAAAACTTTGAGAAGCAAAAAGCTCATGAATGGGGGGAGGGTGTCAGCCTTGGAGGCCATCTTTTCTTTGGAACTTCAGGGCTGCCACATTTAGTGCCTGGGAAAATGGGAGGGGGGATTTGCAAGGAGTTGGTGAAGATATATAGCCATAACAACATTCTTTTCTCTGGGAATCAAGGACTTTCAGCCTGCACCTGGATAGGAGTGACTGGATGATGTCTCCAGTTCGGATGGTGAATTCATTGGATCATGTGACGAACATGTGGGTGCAGGGAATGGGTCTTTGACTTTCTTTTGGGTGGGGAAAACCCGGGAACTTTCAGATTCGGGTTTTCCCAGATGTGCTAATATGACATCTCTAATAAAATGGATCTTTGAGGAATTGCTAGCCTCCAAGTCTTCTTTAGTTGGGGGTGTTACTTGGAACCCTGACAGAGGGAAGGCAATTTAAATCAATGATAGAGGGCACTTTTTCAAGCAGGAGATCCCAGTTTTCATATTTAGATATTTCCTCTTAAAAATGACCTCCAATAAGTATCCACCTAAGACCCTGATGGTCAGCTGCCAGAGTAAATAACACAAATTAGATGGGTTATAGCTTGGTATAATAATGAAATATTGGATTAACTTCAGCTATGGAAAGCCCAACCTCCCTTACAAGTCATTGTGGGGCTAAATTAGTGGAAGGAATGCTATACTGGGGGCTGACAAACTCGCGGCCCATGGGCCAGATGCGTCACATGCTGGCCACACCTGGTTTAGTGAAGGGGAAAAAAGTTGCGATTATGACATGTGATGCCATGATGATGCGAGTTTGACACCACCCCGCTTACGCAAAACAGTACTCAGAACCTTACTAATGGCTGGTAGGATGAGTTCTTCACCAATAGTATGTGGCTTTCCAGACTTAGCAATCAGCAATGAAATGTATGATGCACGCATTGTTTTGTTGGGAAGCATTGTAAAACATTGCGTGACAGTGCTGGGCGCTTTTGAAATTTGTCACGAAGCGATTGAAAAAAAGTTAGGTTCTTGTCTGCTTTGTCAGGATGTGCCTTCTTCAAATGCTCGTTCAGTCTGGAAGGCTTCATTGCCACATTAGAAAATACTTTTTCACATAGCAGGCACTGTGGCAGCTACTGGTTTATAAATCCATACTTCAGATATTCCACACTATATTGTCTACATTTCTTCTTTGATTTTTCTGCTTCTGCCATTTCTGCTCTGAAAATCAGAATACTTACAATATGTGTGTGTTCACATCTGATTTGAAAAGAGTTACAGTTGCGGGAAGGGGGGAGTAGTAGAAACCTGCTTTTTTAATTTAAAAAAAGAGGGAAAGTTTGCCGAGCCAGGCAAAACAAAGCAGCACACATGTGGCTGCCAGAGTACGGTACGTGCAGGTGCAGGAGGTAATGGGGTGAGTCGGGCCAGAACCAGAAGTGCTCAGCTGACTGACGGCTGACAGAGCCCCAGGCAGAATTGCGCCCTGCGAGGGGCCCATCTCCAGCACTACTCTACCACCCCGCTTGCCTCTTATTGCCACCCTAAGTCATCCCACTGCCCCCCAGGGTACCGCCCCCTTTGGGAACCACTGCTGTAGAGGAACACTTTAATAGGCAGTCTCTTCATTTTTGTCCTTGATGCAGTAATGCTACAAGAGACCTACTCAATAGTTTATCATCTGGATCACTTACATCCTAATCAACTATGGGTCATAAATCATTAAACAGCCTTGATAGGTTTTGTTAGTGCTGCCAACCTCAATACTAAACTGCCTTCTTACCTAAGTGATCGTAACTCCTCCACCAGAGGTAGATGTGAGATGCGGACATGGATTTCCTGAGCAATCCGGTCATATTTGGGATACATAGCCATTACTACTTCCTTGGCTGCTTCATCGAAGATCTTCAACATCTCAGCTGGGGCTTCCGGAAGGAAGTAGGCAAGGACATGTTCCCGGGCAGCCAAATCTTCATAATTCACCACCACACTCTCTTTATTCTCTGCCAAGAGAAGACTTTTTTTTTAACCTAGGCCCACCACTGCAGAAATGCAAAAAAAAATGAGTTTATTTGGTTCCTTCTAAAATATATTTGCAATCATTATATGGCAGTCCTTCTTATGTCTTATTTGACCTTCGGTATTCTTTTTTTAAAAAAAACAACTATGCTTTTGTTGTGAAAATAGTTGTCAGCTTCTACTGAAGGAATTCTATTCATCATGGCTAAGAAAAATGAACATTAAGAATAAAGGTATTACTCTAATAGATGTGTTCCTTAGAAACCTGCTAGCCAATATTTTAGTAACTTAAACACCGGCATTATAATTCAAAATAATTAAATAGTTGTTCTTAACTCTTGCAGCACAATTCACCTACAAAAAAAGTATAAAGATATGGAAGGGAAGAAAAAGTGCAGCCCATATAGGTACAGTATAGTTCTAACCATGGGAAAAAGAATTAAACTGAGATATACCCCACAAATATTATGTCTATTCAGTAAAGGAGTCTTAAGTGGTTTGTTAGGATCCATCTGAATAGTATAATCAGGAACCTTAATGAAAAGTCACCTACCAGCTATGTTCATGTGGTATGAGATATAATGTAAGTTAAAAGAAATATATCTCAAGCGATGACTAAGTTCATACAGCACACTAAGCCATTATGTGGTTTGTGGTTTAGCATGTTGTATGAATCCAGCAAATAGGTTTTGTAAACAATGGTTTGGCTTGCAATGTATTATTCTAGTTTGAAAACTGGTTTAGTGCAGTTATGAAACTGGTCAATATGAGTCATCACCAGAAACATTTGAAACTAGCACTCTGGTTTTCTAAACTACTTTTCTTGCATTCCCACAGTTGTACCTTTACACATGTCACTGATCCTCTCTTTGAAGACATTGTGACCATGATCATCCACATGGGTCTTTAGGAAGTTCTTGAAGCGATGGTAGATCTCAAGACGGGGAGCTGCCATGGACACCCATTCTCTCACCGAATGCCCCTTCATGTCTTCTAGGTTCTCTATGCTTTCGATCATGTCTTCCTCCTCTTCCTCCATACCTTCAGCAGCCCGTTCAGCCAGGCGCCTCTTCCGCAAAGGACGACCCTCATCTTCATCATCACTCTCTAGAATTTAAAAGGTGGGCAGAAGCAGAGGAAATAAAAAGGGATTATCAGACAGCTGCATAAACATAGAACTGTTAATGAAGCTAAATCAATTCTCTGATAGGACTCTTAGATGGATGTCCTCTTTTTTAATAGCTTTCCCCAAATGATCACCCCACAAATACATTGGATTTCTACAATTTCTTGTTCAACATGATGCTCATGTCTTATGAGGCTATGTATAACTTCCCATTGGGAGATGATGAGAAATGTATCATCTGAAGAGCACCAGTTTGGAATCTGCGGATCTTCTGATTTAATGCTATTTCAAGTGTCAAGCAATTTTTTCAAATTTTGCTACATTCTAAAAATTCTCTGTTTTTAATTTATTTGCTTTCTTATCGTTTGTTGTAATTTTAACATATTGAAGACTCTTGGTTAAGAAGAGTAATCCCATTCATATGTATATTTAGTTAGTAATCAAATTTATACTCTGCCCATCTCATTATCTAAAGTGACTCTGAGCGGTTTATGAATTAAAAACCATTCCATTTACATATGAAAGTAAATATTAAAATGATCAGCTATATACTCAGCATATCTCATAAGACTGAGTAGTGTGGGACTGACTTTTATTAGTAAGAAATAAATCAGAATCAGTCTTGTAGGTAATCAAATTGCTCATGACTTATTTGGCCAGAACTTTTTTTTAGTTGCTCATGCCTAGGACCTTTGTGGTTGCCATACCCTTTCATGTCTATGTCCACAAGCTCAATGTTATGTGACCACATTCGACAAACCCCTGAAGTCCCAATTTCCATTGTTAAGTGAAGATCATGGATTGTTAAGTGAGCACCTTCTCACAACTTCCTACTGGCTTTCAACAGCCAAAGTCAACGGGGAAGCTGGCAGGAAATTGAAAGCCTCAGATGGAGGCAAATGGCTACTGCCAGATAGAGAAGAGCACATGAGTGAGAGGAAAATACAGTGCAAGAACAGTGGGGGGCTTTTGCCAGTGGAAGAGAGGGTGTGAGTTGTGGGGGAGGTGTGGCATGAGTGTAGTGAGGCTTCGGGAGGGTGTGCAAGTTGTGATGGAGGTGCAGCATAATGTGGCTGCTTGTTGTGGCCCGCTGGCGGCCAGCTGAGCTGGCAGCCGAGTCAGACAGTGAGGAGATTGGGGAGGAACATGGGCCAGTCCTGGGAGCTGGGGAAAGCTCGGACAAGGGCTCTGCGTCGGAGGCAGAGAGGGAGATAGACAACAGTGAGGCAGAGGAACAGCTGGAGCCCGTTCCCAGTGTGCGCATGTGCAAAGCTGCCAGAAGACAAGAACAACTAAGAAAGCAGGATCGACTTGGGAGTAAAGCCACACCTTGGAGATGATTGGCCCCTCCCATAGGAAACAAAAGAGGAGTGAATGGGGAGGGGGCTTTTGCAGGAAACAGTTCGTTCGTTTCGTTGTTTCAAGAGTGGAAAGTTCTGTTCGTGACTCTAAGAGACTCTGTGTCAAGTTTTGCCTTACACTGTGTTTGGAAACAAGTTACGTGGCAGCTTGTCAAGCGAGATAAGGTGTGTTGATAAATATTCCTTTGAAAAACTGTTTGGACAAGCCTTGCTGACTGTGAATGAAAGTAATTCACAGTCCTGTAAATAAAAGCGGTTTTGCTGGGACCAAGACTCTGCTTCCTGCTTTTTGAGGGAGCCTAGGTCAGAACACTGCTGCTGGGTGGGAGAGGGTGCACAGGGGGCGATGAAAATGTGGTGCAAGCACAGGGGGGCTGGGGGAGGTTGCACAGGTGAGGGGAGACTAACATGAACAACTTTTAACTTTCCTTCCAAGCTTCCCCATTGACTTTGCTTATGGAAAGCTGACTGGGAATCGTAATCATGTAACTGTGGGACACTGCAACTGTCTTAAGTGTGACTTAAGGAAATGCATAAAGCAAGCCATCACTACCCATTCATTTAAAAATGTACCATAAAGCAGTCCACTCCGCATGCGGCCCAGGCCTCGACCCATCTCACGGTCCCTCTGTCTCATTGCACGTTCTGCAGCTTCTCTTTGGCTGGCAGTTAGCTCTTCTAGATCTTCATCATTCAAGGCTAAACCTTCAGCTTCATAGACATCAAGCTCAGGAATAGGACGATAGTCCCTGGACAAAAAAATAAATAAAAACTTGTTCATCAACCACATTGCATAAGCATCCTGAGTACCTTACTTATTTTGCAAAGCACCAGATCTGACATTTATATTTGGATATCACAACTTGTACGACCACCCTGCTTTTGGCACGTGATGGTACAGTGGGCCCGGTTTTTTGCCCTCCCCAGGCTCCAGAGCCTTTCTAGGAGCCTGAGGACGGCGAAAACGGCCTCCCCCCAGAGGCCGGAAACGGCCTTTTCCCGACTTCCAGTGGACCCTGAAGGCCCGAAAATCAGCTGGCTGACGCATGCATATGCGCTGGAGCTGAACTAGGGCAATGCTCGCGTGCCCACCAATATGGCTCCACGTGCCACCTGTGGCACACGTGCCTTAGGTTCGTCATTACGGGTATAGGGTCTCCTGCTTGAGCAGGAGGTTGGATTAGAAGGCCTCCAAGGTCCCTTCCAGCTCTATTCTTCTGACTGATTGATTGAACAGCTGGTTTCCTCTCCAATCTCCTCCTAAATGGTTATAATATTCCATTACAAGATTGACAGAATGCAGCTGGCCAGAAATTTTTATTACAAATAGAATCTCTGTCTGTCTGTCTCTCTCTCTCTGTGCACTTAGTGTGGGTGAGCCTCATTTTTAGATATTCCATTCTACAGCTTGTTATCTTGTTTGCTATTACTTCTTATTTCTTAATAGATAGCTTCTTTGCTTCTATCACTTATTAAATCAATGTATTAACTATTTTAGATGGATATCCATTTCATAAATGTAACTTTGGGTGGCTAACAACATATTAAAACAATAACAATTAACAGAATAAAAACAGTATTCACAGAATAAAGTTGAAAAAATATTTTAATCAGTGAGCTATGCTTCTAATTACTTGTGTTAACACTAAATGGGATATATCAAAGGGACAACTACAGTGCAACTTTGAGTCAATAAAGCTTGCAATTGTACTGTTGTTTTCTGTGGCAATTGAATGCACTGGAAAGAAAAAATTTTGGGAGGAAAAATATTAAATTTCCCAACGCATCTATACATGCAGCATTACCATTTTTCAACATTCTCACAATATTTATGACTCCCTTTTCATATTTCTTCTCAATTGCTTGCATTTGCAGCACTGATTTAATGTGGCATCCAGTGTAGTAATAGTATTGTTCTCATACAAATCTCTGAAATACCTCTTCTAGCATTTTCACATTTGTTTTATCCCAAGTAGTATCATTACTTTTATTTTCCATTTTATTCATTCTGTGAGAGGCTTTATTTCTCTTCATTTCATTGCAAAGTTTTGTTATTTCCATCAAATTTGCTATAAATTCTCTCTTCCTCTTTAATCTTATTTCTTCCTCTGACTAAATGCATTAATTCTTTACTCTCTCTATAAGTTATTAGTTTCCTCTTTTCTTGCAGCAATCATTCCTCTATATGTTTTTTCATCTATAGCCTCTTTCATTTCATTCCATTAAGCATACTTTTTACATATCCCATTACAATAACTTCATACACTTCTATGGGAATTATGAATTTAGAGCAATTTAGATGTGCAAATCCAGCCCTTATGAACTTCTACTTCATCTCTTAAGTTTGAAGGTTTGCAACAAATGGCATATTGTCACTTGACTTAAGTTCTGTAATTAGATACTTGAACTGAACATCATGTAATGTATGGCTTTTAAACTATCTAACAATATCCATCAAGGTAGATATTATCTAGAATAGGGATGGCACGTTCAGATACTTGTGGAAGTTTTAGAGGCCCATAAGCAACTGGCTCAATGCTTAGCCTTTGATTTCTTTCTTAATTGAAACAATTCCTTTATATATTCTAGAACAGGGGTGTCAAACTCGCATCATCACAGCGTCGTCACGTGACATTATCGCGACTCCCCCCTACGCTAAACCGGGTGTGGGCGTGGCCAGCACGTGCTGCATCAGGCCCCCGGGCCGCGAGTTTGACAGCCCTGTTCTAGAACAGGAGTCCCCAATCCCCAGGCTTCAGGCATGCATGAAGCTCTGCTCGTGTGAGCGGAGGGCGCTTGTGCCACTCACACCCTCTCCCCTGCGCTGGGCCACCAAATTGGAAAGGTTGGGGACCGCTGTTCTAGAACAGGTGCATTTCTAACAGGATAGAAGTTGGGATAATTTTGGTCACAATCGGTTATCTTCTCCCAAACTAATGAGGAACCCTGCACATTTTCTGTGTTTATGTTTATCAGCAAGAATAAAATGCAAAACAGAAAAACATATCCAGAAAAAAGGAAAAAATTGTATGCAAAAAATGGGAAAAAATGACCCAAATTTCAAGCTAATCTAACATTAAACATAAGAAGATCCACCCTTAAAAAAGAAATTTAAAAAACCTTGATAAATTCTCCTCCCTTTACATAGTGGGTCTACACATAGTTATAAGCTTTCCCATCCTTATCTATCAAGAATACTATATTAAATAAACAAATATTTCAAATGAAATGATCTCCATCTAATCATAATATATTTGTGAAAAACAGAAAAAAAACCAACAGGTTAGCTCAAACATTACATCCATCTTCAAATCCCAGGAACCCTGCACATTTTTTAATCGATTATGGTGAAAAGAAAATCATGGTTACTAGTTACTATTAGCAGGAAGCCAAGCAATGCAGTTATAATCAACTAATTGACTACTGTACGTGATTAACTGATAGAGCACCAATTTGCTGATTTCCTACTGCTGATATCCTGTTTCCCCAAAAATAAGACATCCCCTGATAATAAGCCCAATCGGGCTTTTGAGCGCATGCGCTAAAATAAGCCTCCTGAAAATAAGTCCTTCCCAAAAATATTTAAATGTAGAGCTGGAAATCAGGTAAGATGGCAAGAGGAGCCCCATCTTGCTCCATGCACCCCAAAATAATAAGACCTCCCCAAAAATAAGGCCAAGCGCTTATTTCAGGGTTCAAAAAAATATAAGACAGGGTCTTATTTTCAGGGAAACACAGTAACAGCAAGGAATGAGAAAGACCAAGGCGTATGACAATGTGTGTGGGAGTGTCCTGTATATGAAATAATGCAGTCTGAATTTACTGCCACACTAATATCAATTTATGGTATTAAATACAAACACCTTCACGTTTGCCCCTTTGAAGTCGACCTGATTTACATTGAATTGATGAAACAGGCAAGAAAAGAGAACCTAGCTGGACAGAATGCCAAATGTTTCATTCTCAGGTTTCATGTGAAAACATGAATCTGGGAGGAGGTTTCCATACCTTTCCATCCCTTCACCAATCAACTCCTCTCCATCTTCGTCCTCTTCATCAGGGAGTCCTTCTGTCCCCAGGAGTCCTTCAGACTCATCCTCGAAGGGTGGTAGATCTCTCCCTGGACTGGATGTGAAGGCCTCTCCTCGGCGAGAGTTCTGCACCGGGCTGGTAGCCATGTTCGACTCAGAGGAATCCTAACACAGCAGACAAGAGTGCAAAATATACTGTGAATTTGGTTAGTATACAGGTAGCCCTCGATTTACAACAGTTTGTTTAGTGACCGTTCAGAGTTAACGGCACTGAAAAATGTGACTTATTTATTTATTGGTTCGATTTATATGCCGCCCTTCTCTGGAGATTCAGGGTGGCTTACAATGCGTTAAGCAATAGCCTTCATACTTTTGTATATACCTGCTTAGTAGGGCTTTTGCCCCCCCCCAAGCGGTGTTCTATTTTATACAAAGTCAGCTTATTGCCCCCACAATCTGGGTCCTCATTTTACCTACCTCGGAAGGATGGAAGGCTGAGTCAACCTTGAGCCTGGTGAGATTTGAACTCGCAGTAATTGCAGGCAGCTGGTAGCTAAGTGCTACTTAACAGTCCACTGCACCACCAAGGCTCTTATGACTGTTTTTGACTTTTTTTTTGACTGTTTTTGACTTTTTTATAGTTAAGACCTTTGAGGCACCCTCATGATCATGCGATCAAAATTCAGACGCTTGGCAACCGGTTCATATTTACGACTTTTGCTCTGTCCTGGGGGTCAAATGGGCCAAAAATTACTTAACCAATGTCTCACTTAGCAAATGTCTCACTTAACGACAGAAATGTTGGGCTCAATTGTGGTTGTAAGTCGAAATCTACCTGTATTTTCCTAGGACTTGGTTTGGTTCGAATTTTCCAAACTTCTCAATGTGCAAAAGGAAGGGCAAATGAGACAGACTAAGAGAAGCGCCTGTTGACTACTCCTGGCAAGAACTGCGTAACTCTTTATTTTTGCTGTTTTTTAAATTTCAGAGAGATCGTTTGGGTTCAATTCCAAAACAGCCGTGCCTGAGAATGTTTCTTTGTACTGCCATCTTCTAAACTCCTCCTGGGGTTTGACACGGGCGGCACAGACCTCCTGGTCTACGGCTGGGCAGGAATTTTGCACGAATGAACGGAAAAGTGCCTAAAATTTCACTCTTCCTGCAAATTTCCGCCAGGGAAAAGGTCTGGATGCAGCTTCTAAAACGAACCAGCAAAACTACGAAATGAACGGCTAAGTGGTTAAAAAAAAAACAAGAGGACGCCAAACGATCCCAAAAAAGGCGCCCACCAAAGGGACGCAAATACAAATAACCAATACAAGAAAAGCCCTTGCAGGTCAGTTGCTCTCTTACCGCCATTTCTTCTGCTTTCCGAGCTTCTTCCAACAACAGCACCCCCTGCAAACTACAAGCGCCGCCGGAGCCTGAATTCCGCGCGGATGAAGGGTCACGTGATCAAAAGCCCGCGAAAGCTTAGGCATCCTGACGCAACGTCTTATGAATATGCAAATATTAAGCGTAGAGCTTAGCGGAAAGCTCTCTTATGAATATTAACGAGGAGGCGGGGCGGTCCGTCGCTGGAGAGGAAAGACGGCGGCGGTGAATTTATGAATATTAACGAGGGGGCGGGGCGATCCGTCGCTGGAGAGGAAAGACGGCGGAGGTGAACTTATGAATATTAACGAGGGGGCGGGGCCGGGAACTGTAGGCTGGGGGGAGGAGATAGGTGAAAAAGAAGAAATAAAACGCGGCTCGACGGTGCTGGGAACTTTGCTCCGACGTCCTTGGTGAAGGAGGAGTTGGGGAGTCCAGCACTCTGGAGAGCATCACGTGAGCTCCGTGGTCTCTCGTCAGCCGGGAATGCTTATTATATGGGGCTGCCTTCCAATCGTGCAATGCAGTTCCGTTGCCGTTTCGTTTCGCTGAATTGTTTAGCCCTCCAATTTCTTCCAAAGCGGCGAAATAAGCCACGAGAGGGGGCGCGCCGACGGTGCTTGTTTTGTCTTCGTTAATAAAGAGTTTGCTTAACAGGAGACGCTTCGCAAATGCTTAAAAGGGATGCCAGCCCGAGGAAAGGAGTACTTTTAGGGGGGGGAACCCCCCAAAAAAACTCGAATTCGCCAAAATAACCCAGAATAAAAAAAATGCACATTTTGCAAACTGTCCTTTTTTTTTTTTTTTGCTTCGATTCCTCCCCTAAATCAGAAGTATTGGCCGGCTTTGCCAAAGGAACCGGCAAGAGGACCTAACTAACTAACTTTCCCAAAGACTTTCTTCAAAGCCTTTTTGGAAATGGTTGCGCTCCGCCACTTCGCCTTTAACGCCCTGCCGGTTGTTGTTGTTTTTTTTTTCTCTTCCCCTTTTTCCCCCCGTCAGCCCGAGACTCCGCCCCTCCGCTTCTTTTTCATTGGCTCCTTTCGCCCCTTTCGTTTCGCTTTTTGAGCTGGCCTTCTTCTTTTAGGGGCCTCGTGATTGGCTGGCGCGACCCTAGGATTGACGGCTCAGGTCTTCCTCAGCTGGCGAGGTGTGGGGGGGGGGAGCGAGTTGTGAGCGGAGTGGCGGGGGGAGGGGGGGGCGAGCGAGGCTGCTCTTCCTCCGCGCGCCGCTCGTCATCCTGGCTGGGAGGCTCGATGGCGCTGCGCCTTCTTTCCACTGCGGGCGCCTGTCTTGTGAGCCACGGCAGGAAGTGGATGGGTGGCCCGGCCGCGGCTTCGCTGCTTTAGCTCCGGCCGGCTTGTCAACGACGCTCCTCCTCCGGGACAGCCTTCCACCCATCCCTCCCTCCTTCCCATATTCTGGACCTGGGACCTGGGACGGAGCCTTTGCTGTGGCTGCAGGATGGTCGGTGGAGAGCCCCGGGCATGAGCCAGAGCCAGAGCCAGAGCCAGCGCCAGCGAAAGCGGGACAGGCCGCCTCCTCCTCCTTCTCCTCCTCCTCCTCCCTCGGGCTGCGAGCGAAGATAACAAGGGAGCTGCGGAGGGCGAGCGTGGCTGACGGCCGGAGGAGAAACGAAGAGAGAAAGGCCAGGTAAGGAGCTCCCTGGCTCCTTTTAAAGTGGCCTTAAATCTTAGATGCCCCCATTGCCCTGCCATGGGTGATCCACCCAAGATTTCGCTGGGGGGGGGGAACTTTGGGGCCGGGAAGGAGAGATCTCTCATCCAGCCCTGTCTGTTTAAAAGCAAGCAGCAGATCCACCGGCTTTGAAGAAGGGATTTGTCAAATCCACCCCCGTTTCCCCTCCCGGCACTTCTTGCCTAATCTTGAACCTGGTGACCCTGGTCTGCTTTCCTGGTAATGTTTTTGTACAAGAAGCAACGGGGATCGTTCGCTGAGTCTTCGGAGAGGGGCGGCATACAAATTGAATTAATAAATAATAAATGTTGAAGATTTCTCGTGTGTGAATGCCCCGCTTCCCCCCTCCCTCCCCTTTTGATCTATTCCAGGGTTTTTATAGTAATGCCCCACTTGGACCGTTTTATTTCCTTGAGGGATCTTCGGAGAGGTCCGTGCATCGCACCTCTCTTTGAGTTGAAACTCCTGAAATTCCTGAAATAGCATCCTTAATTGTTGTTGTTCAGTTAAGTCGGGCCTGGCTCTTCACGACCCCATGGACCACACAGCTCCCATGCATGGCCCCCGAAATGTTTTGGTGTCAACACCCAACCAAAGGCCCTTTTTACTATCAGGAATCAATCTCTGGCAGGGAAAAATGCCTCTTCTGCAAGAGCCCAATGCTCTTTTTCTGATGTTTATTTTAGACAGAGATAGGTAACTCCTACAGTCATTTAATCTGGAATATGTGGAGTTTTCCAGTCGGTGATTTAAAAAATTTCCTCCTCTCTCCACTAACCCATGCTGTGGCATTTTGTGTATATTCCCTTCTGTAGTTTGGTAACTTCTAGCAACTTCCCATTTATGTTTACAATTGACTTGCTATTGAATGAGTGTTTTAGAGGTCGTTAGACAAAATATGCTTTTCAACATTAATATAATTAAGGCACAAAATCTTATCCTCTGAAATTGTTAGTCGGTTGGGATAATGCTGAGAGTAGCAGTGACTCAACGGAGGTTCTCATTCTACTGTAGGGTCAGTCATAGATCTTTAATTTTGGTTTTGGGCTATACAGATTCCTTTCAGGGCATACAGTGGACTGATAACATTATAATTGTCCATAGTTGCTTGGGTTTTAGGGTGATATTCAAATGATTAAAAAAGGAATCCTGACTTAATTTTATATGTAAATCACTTCTGCCATATTTTCTGCTTTTTTCCTTCTTTCTTACTACTGTAGTTAGTTATATGAAAGCTTGCCTTCTCTTGTGATTTCCAAACTGGTCACATAACTTTGGTAATATATTATGATGTAATTAATAATGAATTTCTAGTTGTTTTTCTGCTGTGCAATGCAGGAAAAGTGAAACAATTTTGAGGCTGACTGGAGGAACAGTATTTGGCTGCTTGAGTTAAAAGAGAAGGTTGTTTCTCTTTCATTTCCCCTCTTCCTGCCTCTTTTTTCTGTACATAGAGATTGACTCTGTTGACAGTAAATCTTAACTGATAATAGGAATGTAAAAAGTAAATAAATTTGTTCCCATAATGGATTACCTAACTACCTGCAAGGGACATGTGCAAAGCAACCAGCACAGTATTTTTTTTCTAAAGAGTCCCAGAAGGGAGTTGGTCCAGCCCATTATTCATTGTGGTTGGTGATTGATCTGTTGTATGCTTTTCTATGTTTTTCTTTATATAGTTTTAAAAGCATTTCAATTAAAAATACAAGTTACTAATAAAAAGAGGGCATGTTGCTGTACTATAGAAATGTTTTCCTTCAAAGAAAAAGTTCTAATCTATTATGTAATAAACTATATGGTGAAAAAAATCTATACTAAACATGGGTGGGAAAAATCCGTGGAAAAACAAAGAAGTTAAAAGAAACAACAACCAAACAAAATTATCCTCAATCTAAATATATAGAAGAAAATCAAGCCATTAGAATGAAAAAAGTTAGATTGTTGAAATGATATAACTTTTCCAATTTCATTGTTACGATTCAATTTTTAAACAGTGAATTATACAGAAAGTTTTCAACTTACGACCACAATTGAGCCCAACATTTTTCTTGCTAAGTGAGGTATTTGTTAAGTGAATTTTGCCACATTTTATATTCTTTCTTGCCACAGTTGTTGAGTGAATCATTGCACTTGTTAATTTTTTGACAGGGTTAAGTGAATCTAGATTCCCCATTGTCTTTGCTTGTCAAAAGGTCGCAAAAGATGATCTCATGACTCAGGGACACTGCAACCATCATAAACAGTTCATAAATAGTGAATCAGTTGCCAAGTGTCTGAATTTTGATCACATGATGACGGGGGTGCTACAATAGTTGTAAGCATGAAAAATAGTCATAAGTCACTTTTTCAGTAGTGTTGTAACTTCAGTCACTGAACAAACTGCTATAAATTGAGACTTCCTGTACCTAGACTGTACAGAAACATATTGTCCAGTCTTACCTTTAATGCATAATTGACTCAAAGGGTACAGGGTGATGATTTTTTTTACTTCAGATACGTTCTTCAGATATGGAACGCAGTATTATAGTACACTTTAAAATTGTATAAAGGCTTTATATATTTTGTTTCAGTTTTTAAAATCCTTTCCTAGGAATTCCCCACTGGAATTTGTCTCTTACATGCTAGCTGCATGTCTGCCTCCCCCCCCCATCAATCTAGCCACCATTATCTCACTGTCCATTTTCCTAGTCAGTTTTTTCCCAACTGAAAGCAGCATTATTAATCAACCATTTGATGGCCCGAGATTAATTTAAAGAATTTAGGTCGGAGTTGAGCAGTAACTAGCTTTTCCTTTTGTTTGCACTGTCCACTGTCCAGAAAGAATGTTTAGGGGTTCTGTCTCTCTAATGGTATAACTAGTTCTAAACTGATTGGAAAAAATTCAAGTACTAATCGCCTAGCATGACAGGAAGTGTGATCACTGTGACACTTGCTTTAAATATTAGGAGACTTGCTGGCACAATTTACAGTATGATTAAGTTGTTGACAATGCAACAGAGGTGGTATTCAGCAGGTTCTGACCAGTTCTGGAGAACCAGTAGCGGAAATTTTGAGTAGTTTGGAGAATTGGTAAATACCACTTCTGACTGGCCCCACCTCCATCTATTCTCTGCTTCCCATGTCCCAGCTGATTGGGAGGAAATGGGGATTTTGCAGTAACCTTCCCCTGGAGTGGAGTGGGAATGGAGATTTTACAGTATCCTTCTCCTGGAGTGGGGTGGGAATGGAGATTTTACAGTATCCTTCCCTTGCCACGTCCAAACCACGCCCACCAAGCCATGCCACACCCACAGAACTGGTAGTAAAAAAATTTGAATCCCATCACTGGAATGCAAGTATTGCACTGAAATGGAGCTGTATTATTATTAAGGCAGATCCTTTCAAAAGATAATCACTCAAGACCTTGGCATATACATGCAGAAGGAAAACAAACTCTAGGGGTGGGGGGTGAACTGAGATACAGGAATCATAGAGTCAAAAGGACCAGATAGGCCATTGAATTTAATTTCCTGCTTAATGCAGAAATCCAAATTAAAGCACTCAAGACAGATGCTGCCTACCCTCTGAAAGCACACATCCAATGAAGCAAATATCACTATTCTGAATAATTGGTTCCATTGCTGAACTGCTGTTACTTCATGGAAGTGAAATTAACGAGATGCCTAATGCATTGCAAACCTATCAGAAATGCACATTGTGGATGCCAGATTTAATTTATTTTGCATTGTATTACAGTTGCAGTGTGAGTAGCCCTGATATATTTAGGGTATTAAAATAAAGCCAGCAGTATCTCCTAATCTTGGCAATTTTAAGATATGTAGACTTCAGTTCTCAGAATTTCCCAGCAACCATCCTGGAAATTGATGTCTATATAGGTAATTCTCAATTTAAAACTGTTCATTTAGTGACTGTAGTTACAACAGCACTGAAAAAAGTGACTTATGACCATTTTTCACACACAAACATTGCAGCATCCCCATGGTCACGTGATCAAAATCCAGAAGCTTGGCAACTGGTTCATAGTTATGACGGTTGCAGTGTGCCAGGGTCATATGATCACCTTCTGACAAGCAAAGTCAATGGGAGGGCCAGAAATTTTGGTTGTAAGTCGAGGACTACCTGTACATCTTAAAGTTGCCAAAGTTGAGAAGCACTGAATTTATGGACGACCAGTAAAATATGCATACTGATACAGATTGAAATGCATCTAGAAGTACTTCAAAATTCCTACTGTTGCTTAAACCACAGCAGATGTACTTAGATGATAATCTTCAGATAGAGTACAATTATCTCTAAAGCAACAAGTTAAATCTTTCAGAAAATGTTATGGTTGCACTCTAAGCAGTCTTTCTATGGGACACTATGAGATTGTTTCCAGTAAACTTGTATAAGGTTGTGCAGTCAGTATAATGAAGCAAGGATCAAAAATTCCAGGTTAGTTGAGCTTCATTCCTATTACTTATGGTTTGTCACACAATCATTCAGATATTCAGACTGGATTTGGCATTTTTATCCACTTATTAAGTCTTTTCCAAGGGCCAGGGATTGTTAAGGGATGATGATGATTAGTGGTATCATCGCAGGATGTAAACTGTTCCTAGTAAAGCAGCCTTTTGCAATTGACTGACAGTGATGATGATAATGATGATGATGATTGTTGCTCATTGCACAGTCAGACAGATATTTAGATTTGATTTGGCACTTTTATTCACCCATCAAACCCTTTCTGAGGATCTGAAATAGACAGATATTTGACAGTGTTAAAAATCACTGTCACAAGACATAAGCTGCCCTTAGTAAAGCTACCTTTGCCAATTGAATGAAGTTGATTTTATCAGTAGTGATGGTATTCAAGCAATGCTCCAGAAATTTGGGATTGCACCCAAGGCACCTATTACTGTTGGTACTATATTGGCTTTCTTCTGCCACATTCATTCTACTTCTATTTGCAGGCCTTTGTATTTTGTGATTTTTCTCCAGTACTTTTCTGGTGTCTCCAGGTAGTGCAACATCCACTATCCAATCTTTTTTGGCTTTTTATCGATAATTGTTAAATCTGTGGTATTTTGTGGCAATATCTGTCTGCTTGAATTCTAAAATCCCAGAGTAATTCAACTTTTTCATTTTTTGTTACTTTGTTTTGTGGTCCCCACCAGTTCTTACTGAACAGATGCTTGTTGTGAGATTGAAAAAGTTAAGTCACATGGGGTTGTCCTTGGATAAAATGAGGAAGTTCCTTTGGAGATATGAATGTCACGGTCAGATAAAAGACTTCTCGTTCTTTTTCAGTATAATAGCATGACTGTTTATTTCAAGAATTTATCAGTAAGTTTCCTCTGAAATGGAGTCTGGGATTTTCAGAGGAACATGTTTTGACTTACCAAGAAAATGTAAATCTTTTAACTGTAATTCCAGATGGAGAAAAATACAGAGAATGATGAAACATTTGCCTATCGTAAGAGGAATAATGCATTTGAGTATATCTATTTCACTCCTTATGTATCACTTTCATTGCTGGTTTACCTGAAATATTTCTGGACAGTTTTTATTTATTTATGTTTGTTTCTTTATCAGGGAGCCAGTTTGGTTATAGTGGTTAAAGCAACAAGCTAGGAACCTCGAGTTCTAGTCCTACTTTAAGTAGGAAGCCAGCTGGGTGACCTTCAGCCAATCATTCATTCTCAGCCCCAGGAAGCAGGCAAGGACAAACCATTTCCAAAAAACCTTGCCAAGGATGCTCTCAGGGACTTTTCCAGGCAGTCACCAGGAGTCAACCCTGGTCTTAAATTGGGTGCCTCAACCCATTGAGAGGAATTGGATTCTGAAATACCAGCAAATTGGACCTTTTCTGTCATGCACTTCTGTCATCTTTTGTATTACCCTGGGAAAAGTCTTTCACCTTTTCCTCTAGTTGCCACTGTTTTCGGAGTTATGAACAAACCATAAATGAGGAGAAGTAGTTTGTGGTTCAGTGGGCCGTGCAAACACATAAAAGATTTTTAAGGGAGCCCTAATAATTTTGCTGTTCCAAAAACAATTTTATGATCCAGGATTTAAATGACTGTGTTCATTTGCTCTTTTTTATATTGTTCCCCCCCACTTCAATAATTTGTGATTTTATTATAAGTTTGTGATTGCCTTGGGAGACTAGATACCCTAAAATATTGGCTTAATCAATCAAATATGATTCTGATGGCAATTGAAACCTGATTCTTGTATAGTGCTTAGATACTTAACAAGCTGAATATTGTTGAGAAAGCGCAACAACATGGGAAGAGCTGTTCTTAACAAGCAATTACTGAAGATTGTTTTAAGTATATCTGAGAGACAATGGTTTATACATATTCTTGCTGAAGAATGTGCTTTTTTGGAAACTAGACATTACTGTATTTGTCACTTTGATACAAGTGGGTGCATCACTGTCGGATTTGGACTAGTGCTTCACTTAATCAGCAGAAAATACAAAGGAGACATTGAAAATATTACTGAAGGATAAACTGAAGAAAAAGCAGGCAACCATGCTGATTTCTTAGGAAAATGTTTAGATAAAATCAGTAATAAAATAGATTATTAGGCTTAACTAAATATAATTAGCTTATGTAAATTAGCCTTTGAATCTCTTAAAAATATGTAGCCTTGATTAATTAATTTTTATTTATGTTGTAGTAATTCAAGAAAAGGAGAGAGAAGAAATTAGTTTGTAGATGCACAAGAAACAGTAATTCATGAAGCACTTTGTGATCATAAAGGAGTTTTTCTAGAAAAACACTGATCTAATTTTTAAAGGTAGAAACTAAATTAAATTCTGATCTTTATGTATTTCTTTATATTAAAAATTGGCACTCTACTTTCAACAAGTCTTCAAATAACTGAAATGTAAAAATATTAAATTTCTGATGTTAATCACATCTTATAGATTAGTTTGTATATAACTGCATTATTCTACATTATTTATTTAGACGTGGAACAGTTTGCTTAATTAAAAGTAATTGCTGTTACTTTAGCAGTTGTTTTTCATTTCAAAAAGTGGGGGAGGGAACAGGGAAGGACCTTAGACTTGTAGTGTGATCAGAAGTCTAATCATTGTAAAGTTGTTTGACAAGTGTGATTATGACCTTGTTTTGGCTGCGAATTCAGGGCAAAGTTTCTTTGTTTAAAACAGCCAAGGGTAAGAGGAATGCCATCGCTAGCTTTATGTCTTTATTATCTACAACTATGGCAACCTCTGTGAATAAAGTACAATTTTAGCAATACGGGAAGCCAGTTTAAAGCTGATGAGTTCACAAGACATAAAAAACAAGCTATGCACGTCTTTATGTCTCCAGGGCCGCCGCTTACCTTTCCGTTCCAGAATTGTTATAAGATAAATATCTTACATTAATTATAGTCTTCTGGTTCAGATGAAAAAAAAAATCTAATCACAGCTACTAGCTTGAAGTTGTTGGCTTGTTTTCATACTGAGTGATACCTGTGGCTTTCTGATTCAGCCATAATTAGGGTTCATGATTCCCAAGGGATACTAAGGAAAGGGAGAAGGCTCATTCCATTTAACAACCCAACAAGATGTGTAATATATGTCCAAAATGGCTATTGGTTAAAAATTGTCTGCATCAGCCTTCCAGATCAGGGGTCTCCAACCTTGGCAACTTTAAGCCTGGCGGACTTCAACTCCCAGAATTCCCCAGGCAGCTTTGCTGGCTGGGGAATTCTGGGAGTTGAGATCCGCCAGGTTTAAAGTTGCCAAGGTTGGAGACCCCTGTTCCAGATCATAATTCAGCATAGTTACCTTGATGCTGATCTTCTGTATGAAGAATTTTCTGCCTTTGTAATAGAAACATTAGAACATATTTGAGGTAGAAACATTATTTATTATATTATCATTCACATCTGTATTTGTTAAAAACTGCAGCTTATTACCTACAAACTTGGGCCTTTTTAATGGATTACCTTGTTTCACCTTACTTTATTTTAGTAGGAGTGAAGGTTTATTTTCATCTCCCCAAAGATACTTGCTAATCAACTACAAATACTGCTTTTATTATGCACTTTTTTCACATCTAGATTGCGGCATGAAAAGCCAGAAAACTCCAGAAAACTGGAGTTCGTTTGCAGTCTGCAGGTCCCTAAAGACTTAGATTTTCTTTATTGTTGACTGCCCTTCACCTATTTTGTTACAAGGTTAATCCGTGGCAAACGTTTGTTAAGGAAGCTTGCAGATAGAGATTGGATTCACATATGGTGCTAAGTCATATAATGTGATTTCTTTGATTTTCACTTCATGTATCATAAAAGTCACCGTGGTTTGTAAACTAGCATGTCGTGATTCTCACTGTTTGAAGTTTATTCAGTAATTCAGAATATATGAACCAGCCTGAGTCTCTTATTTGAAGAGTTTCTTTTAGTTGACAGAGGTAATGAATGCATGGCTAGGAACAGATTAGGGATATCAGGGCTGTCAAACTGGTAGCCCATGAGCCGGATGCATCATGCACAGGACACGCCCACCCAACTCCACAAAGGCAAAAAATGTTGTGATATGTCACATGACACGATTGAGTTTAACATCTGTGGGATAGAACATCTAGGAGGAAATCAATCTATGTGGACACTAAGAGACGAAAAGGACTTGATGGCACATAATCAACTGTTTATTTGAAGACTCTTCTCCTTTGTGCAGTTTGGGATTTTCTCAGAATTCAATAAGGCATTTTGAATGTACTCCCTTTCCTAGAATTCATAAAGTAGGGCACTTCATAAATGCCAAGCCACTATTTTACAGACGTTATTTATAATCTAAGCTTCTGAAAAAAGCATAAACAGACAACAATTGTTACTTATTAGGATCATTCCAAGAATCATAGTTCTAAAAAGATGGTAAAAACTGAGATACAGAGCAAATGTAGAACATATTTATTTTGCAGCTGTATAATGATAGTGTCATTTAGAAAGAGGTGGGGAATTACAGGTAGTCCTCAACTTACAACCATAATTGAGCCCAACATTTCTGTTGCTATGTGAAACAGTTGTTAATTAAATCAATGCAGTTGTTAAGTTAGTAACACTGCTGTCAGGGCTTCCCCCCCCCCCCCCCGGACTTTGCTTGTCAGAACGTTGCAAAAGCTGATCACATGACTCTGGGACACTGCATACGTCATAAATATGAGCCAGTTGCTAAGTGTTTGAATTTTAATCATGTGACCATGGGGATGCTGCACAAGTTTAAGTGTGAAAAACAGTCATAAATAAATTTTTTTCTGTGCCATTATAACTCCGAACAGTTGCTAAATGAACTGTTGTAAGTCAAGAACCGCCTGTATTTAAGATGGAGCTGGCTCACATTATGGTGCTGAAGAACATCTGCCAGTATTTGTGAACTCTCCTTCACTGGGACAGTTACCTGTCATAGGTGCTTTATTTTATTTTTTTTGCATAGAGTAAAGAGCATCAGGTCAGCCAGGTTATGCCTAAGTGACATTTTCCAAATCTATGGTTCCATGACTTAAAGGCATTCCTGACATAATAGCAGTAATCAATTCCAAAGGCTTCAAAAATATCCATAACGACTACAAGTCTGCTGTCTTATAACTATTGTATTCTACTTCCCTAAGGCTGGAGAAGGTGAGAAAGCAGTTAAAGCTGTAAAAGCAGTTCATTAAAAATAAATTCAAATTGAAATGAGCACTTAGAGGAATAATTGAATTTTAGAAATCCAAGGCAATAGTTACTTTGGTAATACAGAAATTAAATAGGTCTGATTTGTTTATTTCATTTGTGTAACACTGAATTTGTGATGTGCAGTGTACAACAAAAAATTAAAATAAGTAGCACAGTTACAACATAGGAAATTCAAACAAATAGCAGTAATTGTTGCAACGAGTCAGTGACACCATCCAGATAATCAGAAATATCATCTTATGAAGGTCAAAAATCTCTATTTTGATGGTTTTTTGAAAGGAAACCAGAATTGATACCAATTTAACCTCTGGAAGAAGGCTGACCATCAAGTGGTGGCCACTACAGAGAATAAACACCTGGAGAATCCCAACTGATCCTAACTCTTGCCTATCAGGATACCCAGTTGTCTAGAGCTTACTTTCTGGTGCAGTTCTACTTGAGGCCTTGGTTCTACCGTATTTTCCGGCGTATAAGACGACTTTTTAACACATGAAAATCTTCTCAAAAGTCGGGGGTCGTCTTATACGCCGGGTGTCGTTCTCCTGTAACCAGGCAGACCAGCCCAAAAGACTCTAACGAGCCTTAAATGGCTCTGGCGATCGAAGCTCTGACGATCCCAGCTTTGCCTGCTAATCAGGCAACTCAGCTGGGATGCCAGAGCCATGTTAAAGGAAAAAACTTTTTTCCTTTTACGTGACTCTGAAAACTCTGACGATCCCAGCTGAGTTGCCTGCCAATCGGGCATCGCAGCTGGGATCGCCAGAGCCATCGATCCAAGCTCTGACGATCCCAGCTGCATTGCCTGCTAATCAGGCAACTCAGCTGGGATCGCCAGAGCCCAGAGCCCTGTAAAAAGAAAAAAGTTTTCCCCCTCCAGCTTGCTTACCTTAGCTGGTAATTGCCACGCTTGCCTTGCTTCGCTTGCCTGAATCCATTCCATCAGCAAGCCACTCTCTGCCTGCAATCATGCAGGCAGGAGTTGTGGACTTCAACTCCCAGAATTCCTCAGCCAGTAAAAACAAAGCTGGCTGAGGAATTCTGGGAGTTGAAGTCTACAAGTCTTAAAGTTGCCAAGGTTGGAGACCCCTGTTCTATTGGGTAAGTTTTTTAACCCTTTGGGAGCTTTAAAAAAATAGTTAATTGGGGTTTTTTTAGTTGTTCTTTTTTAGACCTAGCCATTTAAAGTTTAGGAAGTTTTAAATTTAGTTTTCATATAAAAATAAAAATAAAATAATATTTGTGCAGCTTTCTGAGATGTGGTGTGTTTCTGTAGTGTTTCACTCTAACTACACAAACACACAAAATCTCACAAAGCTGTATGTGGAATTTTGTGTGTGTAAAGTGTGAAGGTTGATTTTTTGGGGCTTTTTGTGGCTGTGTGAGGTTCCTGCTTGTTGCAGGGGCCATTTTGGGTCTAGCACAGCTGCTTTTACATTGTGGATGAGCCAGTTGTGTTGTGTTGTGTTGTGTGTGTGTAAAGTGTGAAAGTTGTTTTTTGCGCTTTTTGTGGCTGTGTGAGGTTCCTGCTTGTTGCAGGGGCCATTTTGGGTCTAGCACAGCTGCTTTTACATTGTGGGTGAGCCAGTTGTGTTGTGTTGTGTGTGTGTGTAAAGTGTGAAAGTTGTTTTTTTGGGCTTTTTGTGGCTGTGTGAGGTTCCTGCTAGTTGCAGGGGCCATTTTGGGTCTAGCACAGCTGCTTTTACATTGTGTTGAGGCAGTTAATGTTTTTTAATTTTTATTTGGTGTGTGTTGGAAGAGGGGTAGTCTTATATGGCGAGTATAGCCCAAACCCTATATTTTAACAGGAAAAGTTGGGGGTCGTCTTATACGCCCAGTTGTCTTATACGCCGGAAAATACGGTACTTAGAATAATAGTCCAGACTCCAGAGAGTATTTAGGAAGCAAGCTATGCAGAACTTTCAAGATTAAAACCACTATTTTGAATTGTACCCTGATCTTGTTGAAAGCCAATGTGGCATCTGTAACAAAAGGTTCACATGGCTGTAGCAAGTCCAGGTGCCAGCAATCTACCAACTTCATTCTGTACCACTTGCAGTTTCTGAACAGACTTTAAAAATAATATGATGTAGACCAAATTACAATAATCTGTGAAGGGCATAAGCTTCCTGTTCCAGTCTCACCTGGTCTTGTGCCCATAGCTTTCCCTATGGGGAAGATCTACTAGCCAACACAGTCGTGATTGAGAAAAGTTGATAAATGTTTGGATTAATACAGGATAAAGTTCTGTGTATTTTTTAAAACAAATCCCTCATGTAGGATTGTTTTGAGATTTATTTTATCTGATGAAAACATCCTTTTGGCTCCCTCTCTCCAGAAAAGTGGCAGAATGTCAGCATTGGTGACATCAGTACCATTATCTGAGGAGGATAATACCACTTACTCATCTGCTCCCACGGCAGTGACAACAGCTGACATCCTGACAACACCTTTGTTTTTAAATGCTACCAACAGTACTGTGCCACACAAATGCTTGGTGCTGTTATATGAAGACATAGGCACATCCAGGTGAGATGCTATTATTGATTGTTTCTGTTTCATCTTCTGAACAAGGTTCTCTGTATTGCCAGAATTGACATAGCACTATTTGAAAAAGGTATCTTTGTCTTGTTTTTAGAGTTCGTTACTGGGACCTTATGCTATTGGTTCCCAATGTACTTTTCTTTGCATTTCTCCTCTGGAAACTGCCTTCTGCCAGGGCCAAAATCCATGCTACTTCCAGTCCCATTTTTACCACATTCTACATACTGGTAAGTACAAACTATTTTCAAAGAACCTGGGGGATCTGGATATATATTCGCTTGGCTCCTTTCAGATTAGTGAAAGGGCTCAGGAGTTGGAAATGTGTGTGGCAACTGTCAGCATTAATTATCTCTCTAAGTAAGATATATCTTTTATTTGGGAATGAGACATTCTTGTGACTTAATCTGATCATTGACCTGCTTGATATTTCTTATGCCGTTTCTAGGTCTTTTGTGTTTCTGGAAAATCTGACCTTTTAGAAAATAGCAGCTAATCTCCAAAAGGATAAATGGCCTTATTGCTGCTTCTTTAGTTGTTAACTTGATTTGACATGGGCAGTCACATTTTACAATTGAACTTAGTAATACATTATTTGACTTATGCTCTGTCTAGTGCCTGGCATTTGTTAGCTAATGTAATGCTCATTGTTCAAGAAGACAAAAGAGAACACCCTCTTTTTCTCTTTGACTTACTTTCTCCTTGCAAAATTGTTCTCCCTTTAAATAATTTTAGATATTAACATATTTTTTTAAAATACAAGTAAGTTTGTAAGTAAATTTATAAGTAAATATAAGTAATCTCTATTTTTCTTTTTTGTTTCCTAATTTCCCTCCCTCCGCCCTTCTGCTAGCCGTTTTGTGGCAATGCCATCCAGTGTGGCTGGTAGAGAAGGAAGTGGGGAATTATAGGTCAGGAACATGTGGAACGGTGCCTTTCTCTAGACCAAGAGACACATCAAAACCACGTCAAAACTTGCTTCACTCGTGGTGCTTCTGCACATGCGCAGAATCTCTGCCCATGCGCAGAGCGTCTGTGATGACGTCCGCGTAGGTGGGGGGAGCCTCCCCGCTCTGCCACTACTGGTTTGCCCGAACCAGGGCAAACCGGTAGAAACCCACCACTGGTCAAAAACCTTGACTATCAGTGTCATGGTTGCTTACCACTATCTGAATGAGTTGAAGGCTCTGAGAGGAATTGATAAGTCCATGTTTTCTGATGTTCCTTTAGTTGCACAATTTCTACATTGCCACATTTTTAAGGCTATTTCTTGTTAACAGTTGCAAGGAGATTAGAGAGGAATTTAAATGAGAAGAAAAACATCTCCTTATCCTTCCCTTACAGCTTCTAATTATTATTCTAAGTGAAAACTCAGTTAACTTTGAAAGATTCTACTTTTTGTGTGATATATAAGTTTGTGAATCTCTCTCTGCCTCTCTCTCTCTCTCTCTCTCTCTCTCTCTCTCTCTTTCTCTTTCTCTCACTCTCTCTCTCTCTCTCTCTCTCTCTCTCTCGGTGTGTTGGGATAACGCTTCTATTATTTTGGCATTTATGATATTCCCATTTCCCAAGCAATTTTATGTTTCTGTTTTGCAGTTTCTTTTCCACTTTTGCATAAAAATTTCTTCTTCAGAAAATAAGGAAGGAAGGGATTTACTTGCCTCTTGCAGAAAGAGGATGATATTGTATTAGCCTTAGGCACAATGGGGAATGAGGCATGGTTTTGCCAGTGGATAGGTGAAACTATCTATAGGGGCAACAGCCATCAAAGGGTGATATTAACAGGAGGCTGGTATTTCAGATGAGTCATGCTTTTCTTACCTGCAAGGCTGTTGTCATGCCTGCTAGGTATGACACAGGTATGGCACATGTTCCAACACAGAATATGTAAAACCTTGATGGTATAAAATTCCACTTAAAATAGAAGAGCAAGGAATAAATTAGGAGTTGTCTTCCTGGAAACACTACAGGATTTTCTTAGTGTTCTTTCTTCTCCATGGAAAAGTTAACCGGTTAGAAGGAACTCAGAAATCACAATTTCTGAATACAGTGTGAAATTCTGTTCACCCAGGAAAACTGGACAAAATTACATATATGTAGGTTGTCTGGGAGAGGCAATATCTTAAGAGGCTTGTCCTAATCCCAGAGAAATGGCTTCTCATCCTGTAGGGTAAATTTAGGAAAAGTAGTGGAACTCATTAAGGGAGATCTCAGATAATACCTAACCAAGCAACAGCCATTCCTTTTCCCTCTGCAGTTCTTTCACCTACAGTTCTGTCCCTCTTTCAGGTTTTCTTATGCTTACCAACCTTGTACTTACTTCTCTGCCGGATCTTTGGGAATTTCTGCTGGGAATTTTTTTTCTGGGAGTGGCTTTCTGATTAACTTCCTCTTTTTAAAATAGATTTATGAAACAGATTCAGTCTGTCTCCTTGCTTTCCAAATGCCCTCTTCTTGGCTTCTTGTAAAGCATTTTCGCCATTTACTCGTTTACTCAGCAAAATATGTGCGCTGCCTTTTTTTTTTGGGCTTGCAGTATTTGTTAACTGAGTGTAATGGAAAATTTGGAAGTGCAGCTCTAGTAAAAAGCCACAGATCAGAATAAGGAAAGGTGTTTGGAATCATATCTTATTTAGACCTTAAAAAGGTCTGAAGCTTAGCTGCAGAACTGAAATGACTTTACGGGACAGAACAAAGACTAAAGAGGCTCAGAAGGAAGCAAAATAGGTAACCTACAGCAGAGTGATAAGAGATTGAAAAACAGGAAATTGAGGCAAACAAAAAGAGAAGTTCTGCGGCAAACTTGTATTGCTTTGGAATTGCAGGGATGCAGTCATTAAACACAATTTATAAACATTGTGTGCAGGATAAATGTATAGTACTGCAGGCTGTAAAAATTATAGTGAGACATTTATGCAAGTTTCTACATTTGAGGTTAGTCAAATGTAACTTATTAGCCTTAACAGCATTTCTGGTCCTATCACATTGGAGGCGTTTATCCTGTAGGGATGGCATTCTGCAAAGGCTGTGAGATTGCCTAGCAATGTAACATTTCAGTAGTGACTGGAATGGAATATCTTAGAGAGAAAGTAGATATATTTTACTGGTGCAGCGTTAGAAAGAATCCTGTAGAGTCAACTTAGGAGAAGTAGTGGGACTCATTATATACTATAAGTATACATTTTGTATATATATAAGTATACATATAAGTATATATATATATATATATATATATATATACATATATATTGTGTGTGTGTATATATATATATATATACACACACATATATATACACATATATACATATAAGTATACATCTGAAGAATGTCAAAGCTGGAAAATCTCCTGGTTTTGATGGAGTAATGCCAGAATTTATCATCCATTCTGGACCTCGCACAAGAGAATGGCTGGCAAAATTCTATACAGATATCCTAACTTCCAGTGGGCTCCCTCCAGAATTTAAAAGAACCAAGGTAATCGGCATATTAAAACCCGGAAAAGAAAGCAATAAGCCAGAAAACTATCGCCCCATTGCTCTGTTAAGTGTCTGTTATAAACTACTTGAAAGATTGATACTTAACAGAATCGGACAGAAAATTACCGAACAAATACCGATTGAACAGGCTGGGTTTAGATCTTATTGGAGCTGTGTTGATCAGGTACTTAGTCTTACAAGCCATATTGAAAGCAGCTATCAGAATAAATTGAAAACATCTGTTGTATTTGTGGATCTCACAGCAGCATAACGACACAGTATGGAGGGAGGGCTATTAAAGAAATTCCTCCACGCTGTCCCCTGTAGGACTATGGGCCGCCTAATAAATAACATGCTTTCAGCAAGGACCTTTCAAGTCATCATGGGTGATAAAATCAGTAAGCAAAGACACCTGAATAACGGACTCCCTCAGGGCTTCGTGCTGGCTCCATCTCTATTTAATCTATATATTTCTGATATACCACCCACGATATCAAAAAAGTTCTCTTATGCTGATGACCTGGCATTAGCATATAGCCACAAGGACATCGAAGCTACTGAAGGCGTACTTACAGCCGACCTTACAACTTTGAGCACATACTTCCACCAATGGAGGTTAATCCCAAGTGTAAGTAAAACAGCTACATCATGTTTTCACCTCAACAACAAATTGGCAAAAAGAGAACTCAATGTATACCTAAATAACAAACTGCTCCCATACGAGGCAACACCAAAATACCTGGGGGTCACCTTAGACAGGACCCTGTCCTTTAAGAAACATATCCAGAATATGGCTGCCAAGGTTAACAGCAGAAATAACATCCTACAAAAACTATGCGGAACAACTTGGGGAGCTTCAGCCCCAACTCTCCGATGTGCAGCCCTCGGGCTTTGCTACTCTGCAGCGGAATACTGTGCACCTGTATGGATAAACAGCTCACATACAGGACTTATTGATGTTCAACTTAATCATATGATGAGGCTAATTACTGGGTGCATAAAATCTACACCTAGTTACTGGTTACCAGTTCTTAGTCACATACTCCCCCCGCACTTACGACGACAAGAAGCTCTCATTCGGGAGTACAGTAAGATCCTGTTAAATTCCTCTCTACCCATACATGGATACATTCCTGATCTCTTAAGATGCCGATTAAAGTCAAGAAATCCACCAAACTTGACAGCGCGTAAGTTGATAGCTGATCATCAGAACACCACACAAAAGTGGATGGAGGCGTGGAATAACTGTTCCCCCCAAGATGTCTCTGAGCATATCAGTCCTAGTAGTATACCTCCAGGATTTAGCCTACCCCGACACATATGGGTGACATATAATAGAATTAGAACAACTCATGTGGTGTGTGCTGACTCCCTGTATAAATGGGGAAAGACACCTTCAGCACAATGTGATTGCGGGGCCCCTCGACAGACTATCCAGCATATAGTGAGGGAATGCCCTAACAGAAGGTATCCAGGAAATTCTAGGGACTTCCTCTGCATAACAACGGCAGCTACTGATTGGATCTCCAAACTTGATATAAAACTTTGAAATGTTATTTCTGTTTTCCTTTTAGGTTTTCTTACTGTCTTTTTTATTGTTTTAATTGTTTTTAACCTGTAAAAATGAAGTGTTTTAATACTGTGTGTGACAAGCCATATGCTAAATAAATAAATAAGTATACATTATATACCGGTACTTCCTCATATACTGAGGAAGCTTCATGTCTGTGAATATTGTACAGATGTAACCAACAAATGTCAACATATTCTCTCCATCTCTATCTCTCTCGTGTGTGTATGTATACATGTATATATGTCTGTCTGTCTGCCTGTCTTACTAGGAAAGCATATATAGTGGTGTGCTTTGGTGAGTAAGGTTGAGCAAGGAATTTCCCTTAATTGACAGTGCTTTCTGTGATGGGACATTCCTTGTGTGTATTCAGGTGTATCTTCATAGCCTGAAGGTCCTAAAGCGGGGTGGGCAATTAATTTTCCCAAGGGGCCACATGAGAAATTGGGCTGTTGTGGAGGGCCACTGCCCCCCCCCACTGCAGGTCAGGGGCAGCAAAGTGGCCCATAGGCTGTAAAATACCTATGTCTTGCCTAAAGAGACTTTCCCAAGTCTCATAACTGTAGATACAAGGCATTTGTTGGTTGAGCCACAAGACCTCTGAGATTCTGGTAATAAATGCCCTATAGACACCCTGCTATAAGGGGGGCAAAGTGCCATCACCAAATTGTAACTGGGGGGCTGAAAAACTATCCAACATATAGTGACAGAGTGCCAAAACTGAGCTTATAATGGAGACTTTGTTGATTTCCTGGCTGTGACAAATGAAGCAAAAACATTTATCTGTAATCTATATATTTATAATATATTAGAATTCATATTTCATATTTTATCTCTTGTGTTTTTACCGAAATGTCATGTGAATGTGCCATATGATAAATAATAATAAAATAATGAGACACTGGTGGGATGTAGCAAAGGTCAGGTTAGGTTTGAAAGCAGCCCAATTGCTTGGGAATCATTTACTGTTTATTTTTCCTATTTCTAAATCCTTTTGCATTTTTTTCTTTTAGTAGATGACTTGTGGAGTATATCCAAGCTCAGAAGTTTCTTGATACCTTGTGGGAGTGACTGTTGATATCTACAGTATTTATAGTATTAGAATATAAAGAAGCATCACTGTGCTTTGAAATGTTATTAAGTTTAAAATCAAAGAAGAGAATAAGATAATGAAATGTCTTAAAAAACTCAGCCATGAGGCATTTCTGTTGTCCTTAATGGAAAAAAAAATCTAGTGTAGGTAACTTGATGCTTATTTCATAGCTTTCCCACTTATAGCAGGACATCCCATTTGTTATTTTCTCTGCTGTCTTAAGATCTTATTTTTAGAAAGGTAATCTCTATGTGTTAGCTCTCTACAACACACTTCCTTAATTCCTAGCTATTTTCTTCCAGGTGTTTGTGGTTGCTGTGGTTGGGATTGCTCGGGCTGTTGTCTCCATGACAGTCAGTGCTTCTACTGCTGCTACAGTCACTGACAAGGTGAGATCAGCTTTAATTTTAAGAGATTTGATCCCTTCCCCACTTTCAGTATTGAATTTAATATTAATTTATAATCAGATACGATAATACAGATGTGCTCAAGTATCTGGAATATACCTCTCAAAGAAAAAGTTGGAAACTTCAGTAAGATTACTATCCTGATATTATTGGAGAGATTCAGAGATAGTCAAAATATAATCAAGATACATTGTGGGTAGGAGGGATCCACCCAAAGAGGGCAAATAATAACTAATGTAGAATGAGTTGTTAATGCAACTTATGGCTAAGAGAAACACTTGAAAGGAAGTGTCAAAACATGAAGTGCAAAGCTGAAGTTCATCCTCTTGAGTAATTGAAGCTAGAGAAAAAAGGAAATAAGAATTACTTTTATGTTCTCAAATTGTTGTGGCCAATTAGACACAGAAATGTGTCTAATGTATTTATTTAAAAATGGAGAATTAGTGATTTTTAATGCTCAAATTACTAATGCTGCACATTTACTCTCCCTTTGGCTTGCTGAACTTGCTCTCTGATCTGTGTTGTTATCTCTAGATCCTGTGGGAAATCACAAGATTCTTCCTTCTGGCCATTGAGCTGAGCATGGTGATTTTGGGCCTTGCATTTGGTAAAAGGTCTTTCTTAGTATTTTTTCCTTTTCTATAAATTAAAATATTAGGTAGTAGTAAAATGCAAAATTAAGCAGTAATTAATTTATACAAGAAGTAGTATTTCAATATAAATATTCCCTGCATTCAAAGAAGAAGTAGATAAGTAGTAGATGACACTCATATAATGAGCCGTGGCGGCACAGTGTTTAGAATGCAGTATTGCAGGCTAACTCTGCCCACTGCCAGGGGTTCGATCTTGACTGGCTCAAGGTTGACTCAGACTTCCATCCTTCTGAGGTCAGTAAAATGAGGACCGAAATTGTTGGGGGCAATATGCTGATGTTGTAAATCACTTAGATAGTTCTGTAAAGCACTACGGGACAGTATATATGTCTAAAGGCTATTGCTATTCTTTTATTGAATAAAACAGTTT
Organism: Arizona elegans; assembly: GCA_022577455.1. Lineage (NCBI taxonomy): Eukaryota > Metazoa > Chordata > Lepidosauria > Squamata > Colubridae > Arizona > Arizona elegans. The sequence goes on from JAKOOJ010000003.1 coordinate 116,803,949, forward strand.
GTTATGTTATTGATTCTGTTCTAGTGTGTTTCTGCTTAGTACATACTTTTATAAAATCACAAATTTTATTTATTTTTCATTTCTGTACCATTGCCCCTCCTATTCACAACAACACTCTGGGTGTATGTTAGACTAAGAAAGAGCAAAAGGGCCTACATTTAGTGAATTAATGGTTTGAACCAGGCCTCCAAGTACCTGCTCTGAAATTTGAAACAGTGCCCTACTCTGACTGAGAATAAGGCATATGTAGTCTTAAATTTCCTTAAAAGGAAAAACATCTTGCACCCCCCACCCCACTTGCAGCAGTGTCTCCATATATATTGCAAACCTTTTTAAAATTAGCTTTAAGAGTCTTCTTTTCACCAAAATTTGAGCCTGCATCCAGTCTCAAAACAATAACAACAAGCATAGGAATCCACTCCAGAATGACAATATCCAATTGGTAAGGACGGTTACTATGCAGCTCATATGTTGGGTCACAGCTGGAATAACAATGAATGAAATAATTTTTAAATAAGGCTGAAGAAGCTCCAAATCCTGGCACTGGGCTTTCAAATTATCTAAGACTTGTGATTAAAATACTGGTTCTACAATGTATTATTTCTAAAGATGTGCAAAATGTTTCAAATTCAAATCATTTCAGGTTCAAAATGCATTTTACACTTGAAACAGAGTGAGAACTTGTTTTGAGCTTGAAACACTTGCCAAAGGGGGAAACAGTCCATTTTATTCTGAAAACAACAGAATTTTCTCTGAAATGAGGCATTTTGAAACAGAAGAAGCAGAACGTTTTAAATCCTAAACAGTTCACACTTGAAAAGTCTTATGCACACCTAAGTATTTCAGATGCTAATTTCATGCCCTCCAATGAGCTGGGCCAAAAAGTTTATCATTTCTAGCTTGAAAATGTATATATTGGGAATGATGGGCATTGTAGTTCAGCACATCATAAATTACCAGATTGGGGAAGACTATTTCAGAGTAAGGCGTGATAGTTAGATTTATGATGCATATAGGGTTTGACAAAATCTGTATGCAAGTCTAATTTGTACTAGAAGCTACCATCATCATGTAATGTTACCTGTAGATAGAGGGAGCTAATCCTGTCCCTCCCTTGCGGCTCCCTGTGATTCTGCAGGCAGGTGGAATACAAATAGACTGCTTGTCCCATGGGCTGCTCTCCCAAGACATTTGAATTACTCTGCTTTGATCCTTACCTTTTCATCCTGAGAATAACTTGAGGAAATACTTATTTGGTGTTAGAGAGAGACAGGGTACATTGCACATTCTTTGCACGCACAAATCAATGTTTTCTAGCTTAGTGCAGCTGGATGAAGGATGAGTTGAAGGAGAAAACCGTGACACACTTTCAAAGTGTGTTGATATAACAATTTTAAGTTTTCAAGGGTGTTGATGTGTAATGCTCATACCTTAACTTTATGCTGCTTATCTCTGCATTAGGCAATGTAAGGAAGAAGCTTGATATATGCAAGACCAATATTGTTGGATTGGTCTGACAATCCTCTGATCTTCAGTAATGGGCAATCTTGCACTATTTATTTGTAAAATATATTGGCCATAGGCTTTTAAAAGGGCCAGTATCCCATTTCCTTCTTATGTGACCCTTTCCCTTACCATGGCAGTGCATAAAATAGTCCATATAACAAAAATTTATGAGGATTATTGGGATTGATTCATTATGGGTTTTTCAACCATGGAGTGTTATAATAAGCTATAATGGCCTGGTTTCCATATAGCACCAAGCCAGAATGGATGGCTATTCTCATTTTGTGACCCAACAGGATTACACTGAGTAAACCTACAGGTTTGCAGTTCTGTGACCTGTAAATAGTTAAAATGAATTCTGGATTCTTGGATTTAGAAGTTTAAAAAGCTCTGAGTAGATTGATGTGAAAGGCAGGCACTCTAAGCTGTTCAGGGATTGATTCCAAGTATGATCTTTGTTTAATTAGGTCACCTGGAAAGCAAATCCAGTGTCAAGCGTGTCCTGGCTATCACCACTGTTTTGTCGTTGGCCTACTCAGTGACACAGGTAAGCATCATTAAGGGAGAAACACCTGCCTGTCTAGGTTATGCTCTCAAGGAAAGGCAATTCTTTGCTGCAAAATTCTAGGAGATGGTATAAAGTAAAATAAAGCTGGAAACCACTTAAGATATATTTTGTGACAAGCTGGGAAGAAAATAATCTTCTTGAATGTTATTTTGAGTTCAAGAATCCCAAATTGATAAATTGCACTAAGCCATGGTTTGCTTAATAGTTTACTGACTAAACCACTGGCATATATCATGGTGTACAAATCACACTGGCTGGCTTTGCATGAAGCACTAACTAAGCTTTCATTACTATATTGCCTTGTCTAATGCTGGTAAGAATAAGGCATCTAACATGCAAACTTTAAGATGTTGAGAGGATTAGAAGCCAGTGATTCTCAAGCCAGAGGTAGCAATTATATAAACATACAATAAGCATTTGATATCTAAGCCATTATGCGTGCTGCCAAGACTTTATTAATTTGTGCAAAGGGCAGGAGAAAGAAGCCAGAAAAAAAAGAGCGAGTTAGGACCATCATGGCTCTAAGTGTCATCCTACCCTTCTCATTGATAGTGGACAACCAGTTCTTTCTGCTGGTTTTAACTTGCATAGTTTTTGGTGCTAAATTTTCTGCAAGACTGCATCTGTCCCCTGAGTTAGTCTAACACTTTTGATTGTGCCAAGAGAAGCAGCTGGTTCTTCCTCATTTTCAGGTGCTGGGGGCAGGGGTTGGGCAAACTATTGAAGTGTTTTTCCATGATGTGGTTGACTTTCTGAAATTATCTCCCAATAGAGGTCTGGCTATCAGCTTCTGGAAAAATTTAAAAATAGAGCTTTTGTGGGGGACTTTGGGGTTTGGATTCCATATATTATGTTGGGATGTTTTAATGTATTTATAAACTATGTTTGATTATTAAGCTTTGTTTATTATTGTGAATTATAGAGTGTGTAGTACAATTGTGGTAGGATATAAATCTGGAAACAAAGATACAAGTGAATAAATAGACTGTTTTGTAGGATGTCATTTTCTCTGCCATAAAGATTCTTTTGCAGCCAAATGATGAGATTTCTGTTTGGTATAGAAGAAGCAAATACAGGAGTTGTAAAATCAGGAAATCAGTGACTTCCTGTCAAATCCTGGTCAAGGTTAGGGTTATTTTAAATATATAATGTTACTTAAATTATTGTAGGTGCCATTTTCTTCTACCATAACTATTACGGCTCTTTTTTTAATTTCACCAAGTAACATGGGACCAATCTAAAGTACATTAATGGAATCTCATTTGTCTCTATCTCCTGGGAATTAAATCCAAAGGCTAACATTGTTCCAGGTACAGCAAATATTGTGAAGCTTCCATATTGCAAAATAGGCTGAGAGACGGTGTGATGGAAAGCGCTAGCTTTTCAGTGATCAAATTTCATTTCACCAGAATGAAAATAGGAGCATTTTTGTAAACATTTACAGAATGTCCTTTCTCATTGCTCTCTATCAATCTTCAGGGAACTCTGGAAATCCGTTATCCCGATGCCCAGCTCTCAGCAGAAGATTTTAATATTTATAGCCATGGAGGAAGGCATTTCTGGCTTGCCAGCTCTAGTTTCTTCTTTCTGGTAAGTAGGGAAGTAGACTTTTTGAGCACCAAAACATTGGCATTTTTCCTAGATAATTAGAGTTGCCTTTTAAAAATCTTATCAATAGCTTGTAAATACAACAATATAGTCCCAAATAAAATAAGGCAGGATGTTGGATACTCTCTGTCTGCCATTAACAGCCTCTATACCAATCCATCTGCTGTTTCTCTTCATGATAGGTTTATTCCTTTGTGGTGATGCTTCCCAAAACTCCCTTGAAGGATCGTATTTCTCTGCCATGTAAGTTAACTTTTCTCTCTTCAAGCTAGTCTATTTTGTCCAGTTCCGCAGTGTTAGGATTTCCATAGTTCCCAAAGGCAGGTGGTGGCTGCTGCTTCTGTCTTGCATGTCAAACCCAGGCATTTTCTTCTTTAAAGGCCCAGGGAAGTTTACAGGTATAGCTATAGTAGCACTGAATCTATTCTTCCTTGAGGTAACTGATAACAAAAGCATTCTCCAAATTGGGGAGAGTTATAGAAGTTGGCACTAAGTGCAGTCATCAGCTTACTGGCCTCAGGGCCTTCTGCACTTGAGATAAGATTTTTGCACCTGTTATTTCACCTGGGGAGGGGGGGGGAGAACAGGATGGACGGGGGACGGGACCCGAGACCCTTCTTGGGAAAAGCAAATCTTGTAGCACATGAAATCTGCAAAAGAGCACCTAATTTGGATGTTCTTTATTTCATACCAGGTAAAATATGTTCTTGGTGAGAGGAGCAGCCGTGCCACGGGGGCTTTCAAATGACTCCCCCTTTCCTGCCTTCAATTTTACAGTTTTAAACTGTGGTTACACGTAGCATGAAATATATCATTGTGGTCTTTCTTAACTTTATAATGAGGTTAACCTTCAAGTGCAGTGGAAGAAATGAAATGGATGAGAGCCGTTCAGGATGGCCTTTGAGACCATAATAGGAAGAAGCAGTAGGAAAATGAGCAAATTCAAATTATGTTAAAATTGCACATAATTAGATGGTCCAATCATAAATGGTAGGTGCTGTGAAATTGGCATTTTGTGCTCAAGTGCTTTCAGTGCTGGGTTTCCTGTATTCCTTTTTTTTTTTAAAAAAATTCATTCAGTAAATTGTTGTTTCTGTCTCTTGTGTTTTTCCAGCAAGGAAGAGTTTCTATATCTATGCAGGAATTCTTGCTGTGCTCAATTTAGTGCAAGGTATCGGCAGTGCTCTGCTCTGTGCGGGTATCATTGAAGGCTTATGGTAGGTATTCTGAAGTCTGATAGAGCCATAGAACCATCAAATGACTTTTTGGTGGGAACAAACCACCAAAATTGGTTTCCAGCCAATTTTTTCATCAAAGATTAGCTTTTTCAGTACAGACTCTGAAGTTACTGAGGGACAGCTCTTTTCCCATCCCGGTCATACCCTCAGGGGTGGCCCCTTGGAGTATTTTTTCTGCTATTACATATGGAAGCCATCATTTCTGCCCGGGGCCCTTTCCTCCTTTTGATGGGAAGTGAATTCTATTCCATATTAGAGAGTAATCACTGTAGGCTGATTCTTAAATTTCTTTTGTCTCTGTCCTTCTCTTATCTTTGTAAAGGTCAGTGGGAGGAAATCAAGACATTTGGGCCCTGTTGCTTTGAGCACTGCTTTGTTTAAGTAGGCTGAACCAAACAGTGAGTCAAAGATCTCCCCCTTTATTTCACATGCAGGGAGAATGTTCTTTGGAGCCTGGAGTAATTCATCTGGTGGCATGCTACTTTCTTGTACTTATAGTTGCCATGGCAAATTCATTAATTTTTCATCTTCGTCCTGGGGCATGTGCGAATCTTCTTGCGGGTTTCTTAGACCAGGAGCTCCTCCTTCCCTAGTTGAAACTGAGTGACATTGGAGCTGGGTGGCACAGGCAGTCAATTTGATCTCAACATTGTGTGTGTTTGGCCTTAGGCCAACCTCCCAAACATTTGGCCAGTGCAAATAACAAGGGGGAGACCAGGTTAGGTCACAGAGGAAGGTCTGGTCCACTGAAGAGGAAAAAGAAGAGCAAAAACAGAGACTCCCACAGAAGACCCTTTTTTTGCCTTGTAAAAGAGCTATTTTTCTTATAAAAGAATGATTTACTATTCTTCCTCGTGGATTTGGGAACTGCATTATCAAGTACCCTAAGGAGCATTGGCTTACTTCTTATAAGAAGCCTACTTAGCAGACCTCTGTGTAGGTTACACCACTTAACTTCATTCTCCTTCTGAAAATTATATACCACTTAATAAAACTTACTCCAAGTAGTAGTGAAATTAGCAACTGCTAACTTCTGTTAAAGTAACAGAAACAAGTTAGCAGAACATGTGCAAAGCGCTGAGAGGCACCATTAAGAGCCACTGTCTGCTTGGCTCAGTCGTATGGAAAATCCGGATTACCACATTCAGTTTATGCCTACTGTAAACACCTTGCTGTCAATATCCTGTACTGGTGATGGATTTAACGAAAGTGACAAATTTAAAGTAGGTGCTAAATGGAGTGGGAAGGGACAGGATCTCCTACACAAGTAAGGTTGTGAGCATGAATTCACAAACTAAACTTCTCATGGAAAATAAACCAGTAAAGGAAAGAGCAAAAGGAACCCCAGACTTTCTTGCCATGACTGTGTTTGATTGTTTAAAACATTTATATAGTCACCCATCTTACAACAAACACTGTTAAAAGCAATGAAAAAAGTGAACTGTGGAAAAATAAGTAGTTTTTAAGGAATGGCATTTACTGGTACCCAGGAAGCTGCTCCCCACAGTTACAGCACCTGCACCTTGGGACAGAATCTCTCCAGAGCTTTGCTCTGCTCAACCCACCTGTTTCCGAAAAAGCCCTAAAAATACGGCTTTTTCCTCAGCCTTGCATTGGGGTGGCAGTAGATTGGGTGCCATAGAGAAGATAGGGTTTTTTTTTTGTTCATTTCAGGTAATTGTGAGTTTGTTTATTTATTTATTTATTTATTAGTTCGATTTATATGCCAACCTTCTCCGGAGACTCAGGGCGTCTTATAATGCTTTTAAGCAATAGCCTTCATACTTTTGTATATACCTGCTTAATAGGGCTTTTTTGGCCTCCCCTAAGTGGTGTTCTATTTTATACAAAGTCAGCTTATTGCCCTCACAAACCGGGTCCTCATTTTACCTACCTCGAAAGTATGGAAGGCTGAGTCAACCTTGAGCCTGGTGAGAATTGAACTCGCAGTAATTGCAGGCAGCTAAGTGCTACTTTAACAGCAGTTTTAGTCTGCTGCGCCACCAAGGTGTGTATAGTTTATATATATTTATATATATATATATATATTTATATTTATATATATATATATTTATATTTATATATATATTTATATATATAAGAACAACCTAGCTTACGTAGGTAAAACCTGGCTAGAAAGAATATGCACATAAAAGCCTACGAAAAACAGAAAAAGACACATTGTACCTTTACAGGGGGAATATCTGAGAAGTGGGTGTGGCTCACTGACGAAGCCTTATAAGGCAGAAATAGCTATCTGAGTCTCCCAGAGAGCAACGTAGAGTTGCAGTTTGTCAGCAGAGGAGGAGCTCTGAGGATGGTGAATGAGATTTCACACAGTCAGAGCTGCAGAACAACCTAGCTTACGTAGGTAAAACCTGGCTAGAAAGAATATGCACATAAAAGCCTACGAAAAACAGAAAAAGACATATATATATATATATATATATATATATATATATATATATATATATATATATATATATATATGTTTTCTCAGGTTTTCGCGGGTGTTTGTATGTAGGTCTTTGGTTATTCGGGTCTTCTCCCACGTAAAATTGGAAGTGTCTTGGCGACGTTTCGACGAAGTCTCATTCGTCATCTTCAGGCTGGTGTTCTCGGCTTCGTGCTTCCAGGAGCAATGTGAGATCGCAGCTGTCTCTTCCTTTTAACTGCTAGTGGGGGTGTGAGCTGATTGGGTGGGAACTTGGCTGTGTTCTGATTGGGTGGAGGTGTGTTCTGATTGGTTAGGGGCTCGGCTGTGCTCTGATTGGATGGGGGGTTGGTTGTGCTCTGATTGGCTGGGGGTGTGTTCTGTTTGGGTGGGGGCTTGGTTGTGCTCAGCTTAGTCTGAGTTGCAGGGGGATTTGAGCTGGTGAGCTGTGTTGTTGTTGTTTGGCTTCGTGTTTGTGGCCGTGCGAGCTCTTCATGGTGGGTGTCAGTCTGCTTCATGTATGGATTGGAGAGGTTTAAAGTGGCTAATGATGCAGCTGCAGTCTGGCTTCTGGTCCTTGGTCGTGGCTCATTATCAGTGTGGGTTTGAGTCTGTTTTCTGCGTGGATGTGTGGTGGTGACATCCTGTGTGGCTCTCGTGAGTGTGGGTCTGGTGTCATTCGTCGTGTTAGGGACCCGTTTGTCAATAAGGGCGGGTTTCCAAATGGCTGGTAGGCGGGAAGTATCGTCTCGTTTGTTCATGCTGTGTGGGCGTTTTTCTATCTCGATGGCTTCTCTGATTATTCTGTTGTTAAAGTGTTCAGTTTTGGCGATAGTTCTGGTCTTTTTAAAGTCAATATCATGTCCTGTGGCTTTAAGGTGTTGGACCAGGGAAGAAGTTGGTTCTTCTTTTCTGACTGAGTTCTTGTGTTCTTCTATGCGTGCACTTATTCGTCTGTTGGTTTGTCCGATGTATGTGGTGGGGCAGGCGGTGCATGGGATTTCATATACTCCTTGATTTTCTAACTCAATTTTGTCTTTGGGGTTCCTTAGGATGGTGGATATTTTTCGGTTTGTGCAGAATGCTGTCTTGATGTTATGTTTGTGGAGGATTTTGCTTATTCTGTCTGTGGTGCCTTTTATGTATGGGAGGAGGGCTTTGCCGTTTTCTTGTTCTGTGTCTTGGATTTTAGTGGGGGTTTCTTTTTGGATTAGGTTGGTGATCTTATTTCTTTGGAATCCATTGGATGTTAGTACGTTAGTGAGGGTGTGTAGTTCGGTTTTTAGGTGTTGTTCGTCAGCTAAGCGTTTTGTTCTGGAAATGAGTGTCTTGGCTACAGAGTTGATTTGGGCAGGGTGGTGGTGTGAGAGTGCGTGCAGATAGCGGTTTGTGTGTGTTTTCTTCTGGTAGATAGTGTGTCCTAGGGAGCCATTGGATTTTCTGTAGACTAAGACATCCAGGAAGGGAAGTTGGTTGTTCGCTTCTGTTTCCATGGTGAACTGTATTTTGGGGTGTAGGCTGTTGAGGTGTGTGAGGAAGTTGTCCAGTTTTTCTTTCCCATGTGGCCAGATTATGAAGGTGTCGTCCACATATCTGAGCCAGAGTTTGGGTTTATGATCAGATTTTTCTAGAGCTTGGGTTTCAAAGTATTCCATATAGAGGTTGGCAATGACCGGTGAGAGGGGTGATCCCATGGGTGCTCCTTCTGTTTGTTTGTATTTCTGTCCATTATAGATGAAGTATGTGTTGGATAGGCAGTGGTTGGTCAGATCTAAGATGTGCTTGGGGGGGTTATATTTGTTTTGGATAACTGTCAAGGCTTCTTTGATTGGTACTTGGGTGAAGAGGGATATATATGCATATTCTTTCTAGCCAGGTTTTACCTATGTAAGCTAAGTTGTTCTACAGCCCTGTTCTACAGCTTACGTAGGTAAAACCTGGCTAGAAAGAATATGCACGTAAAAGACTACGAAAAAGGAAAAAAAGACATATATATACATACATACATACATACATACATACATACATACGTACATACATACAGTTGTTTTTTTCTATTGGAAATTTTGTAAAGCCCCCCTGAAGTTATTTTTGGAATGGGCAGCCTAGAAATTGGATAAATTAAAAAAAGCTTAGATGACAAAGCTACTTTCAGTAGCCCTAGGGTTAGGGTTTGCTTTAAGAGAAACTGGATGAGCTTGTACTCATTTTGTGGTACAAGAGCAGCATTCATTTATTCCCTAGCAGTTGGGTGTAGATAACCTTACAGCTGGAGAATAATATTGTGATTTGTTTCGAGGATATTTTGATTTGGCAATCGCTGTGCTATGATGTAACAAAAAACAAAAAAATGAGAGAGAGAGAGACCTGATGGCCCTAAGCATTATTGAGGATAGGTTTAGTGCAGTCATTGAACAATGTTTGTGGCCCCTTTGTCCCCTAGGCTGTGCAAACATTGTGTGATAAAAGACCTTTTTGTGGTGAAACTCTGAAAGTATCCTAGACACTCTGACCTTGACTGCCTGGGGGCCTTTGAAGGAAGAAGCCGGGCCTGGGAACCGTCCCCTCTGAAAGCATATATTTACTAAGCCTTCTTTCTTGGCTTCTGTTTTGTCAAGGAATACAAGTCTTTCCTGAAAACTGAGCCCATGCCATGCATGTTAGCAGTGCAGAAGCAGATGCTAAATGTTTTTGTATTTTATCTGTTCACAGCTGTGTGGATGCCACCACCTTCCTCTACTTCAGCTTTTTTGCTCCACTCATCTATGTGGCATTTCTGAAAAGTTTCTTTGGGTAAGCTTTTTCCATTTATTTTATTATTAGTCCCTTAATCTTGTTTTTTTATGTGGCCAGGGAAGTTTAGACTACAGCAGACAAATAACTTCCTCATTATACAGTAATTGAACTGAAACTTCCAATAACAGTAATGAGAACAGCATTTTAAAAAAGCATATAGGAAATCCTCTATTTTCCACCATAGTTGGGACTAGAATTTCCACTGCTTAATGGAAACATATGTTGTGGCCCCGCCCTCTGAGCCTATCTCATCGGAGGAAGAAAGCTCCGTACATGAGGAAGAGGAGTCGGCCAGGCCTCCCTCTCCAGGCCCCTCCCCTCTGGCACTGTCTCAGGTGCCGGCCGAGGGAGAGGAGATTAGCCAGGAGCTAGGTGGCTCGGATGAGAGCGAAGGAGAGCAGTCATTCCTGGACGCACGCCAACGAACGCATGATAAACGGTTGCAGCAGTTAAGGAGGCGTACTAGGGATTAGAACTGAGTCACTGGACCACACCCCAGAGACTATATAAGAGAGGGTGGTGGCTGGTAAAACTCTGTGACGAACAAAAACGAACTTTGGCTAGTCACTTGAACAACTTCTGAAGCTGCCGAAAGGGATATTGTTTTTGCTGGACTATTTGCAATACGTATGTAATTTATGTTATCTGTTGCAGTAAAAGCTCTTGGCAGACGGTGATTATATTGCTGCCAAGTCTGAGATAACGACCTGTGTGCGTGCCAAGTACTTTCTTAACCCTCGGCTGGCTGTGTTTGTGTGTGTGCGTGGATGGGGACAGATCAACATAGTTGTATGAGTCACATCTGATTTTACAACCTTTTCTGACAGGGTTGTTAAGCAAATCACTGCAGTTGTTAAGTGAATCATACAGTCACCTGGTGCAGTTGTTAAGCGAAACATGCAGTCACCTGGCTTCTCCATTGACTTTGCTTGCTGGAAGCCAGGTGGGGAGGTCACAAAATGACGATCACATACCAAGATGATGCAACCGTAAACGCATGCCAGGTGGCCAATCACTTAAATTTTAATCATATGACCAAGGGGATGCTGCAGTGGCCATAGGTGTGAGGCCCTGTTGTAAGTCACTTTTTTCAGTGCTGTTGTAATTTCAAGCTGTTGCTAAATGAATGGTTATAAATTGAGGATCACCTGTATAAATCAATAAGATAATCTCAACATTTAAAATTGTGTAGCCATCATTTTTAAGTAACTTTAACAAAAAAAATTTTTTTTAAAAGCAGAGTAACCTGAAGTGAATCATTTGAATCTATTCTTTATCTAAAAAGTTAGAATATTTTAGTTGGGTTACACTGCAGGGGTGAAATCCAGCAGGTTCTAACAGGTTCTGGAGAAATTTTAAGCGATTTGGAAAACCGGCAAATACCACTTCTGGCTGGCCCCAGAAAATGGAGATTTTGCAATATCCTTCCCCCAGGAGTGGGAGGGAATGGGGATTTTGCAGTATCCTTCCCCTGCCACACCCACCAAGCCACACCAAGCCCACCAAGCCATGCCCACAGAACCAGTAGTAACAAAATTTGGATTTCACCACTGTTACACTGGAAGTTTTTAAGTAGAGATTGGACAACCATTTGTCTGAAATTGAACAGGGTTTCCTGACTGAGCAGGGGGTTGGACTAGAAGACCCTCCAAGATCCCTTCCCAACTCTGTTATTGTGTTATATAATTTAATATGTAATTAATATATTAATTAAAATTTAAAAAGAAGATATAAGATGAAATGGTGAGAAATGCAACTAGTTTCTAAGTGCTCTAAATTCAAGTTTTCCTTTATGTCAATGTTTCTAAGACTTGGATTTCAATTCCCAAAATTTCCCATCCAGCAACACATATACATTATGTTGCTCTGTGAAATGGAGACAATAAGGCCATTAAAAAAAAATTAAAGTGCAGTTTAGCTAAACTGGTGAACAGAATAAAGCAATTCTAACTCCCAAGGTTAGTAAATACCAGGAATTCTTTTTGTCAGTGTTCTAAAAGAATATCTATTGAATTTAGACTGCCATCTGGTGGCCATATGGAGGAATTGAGAAATACTTGAAATAATTTAAATTGCTCTTAAATTGCTGATCAATTATTCTGTCTGTTTTATGTCGAGGCAGATTTGTCCAGGACTTGCATATTTTTTATAGTTAACTTTTGATTTACTGGAAGTGTATTTGTAGGATTGCTTAGTGAAAAGGAAGAGGGTTCCTGAATTTAATGGACAAACCACATCAGCTGGTAATCTCTTTATTCAATGGGCAGAAGCACAACCTTTTTTCTGCTTCACACAGCTGTTCCTTGTAGCAGATAGCACAGGGAAATAATGCCATAGGCATATATCATTTTTTTTTAAAGCTGAGCATTGTGGTAATTAAGAGTATAAAAAAGGAGCATTCTGAAACAACATTTTCACCATGTTGTTGCTTGAGGGGGGTATTTTAATTAATTAATTAATTCCAATTTATATAGCTGCCCATCTCATATTTAACTCTGGACAGTTTACTCTGGGTGGTTTTAATTTTAATTACAATATACGTAACGTGATTTTTAGAGAAAGCAAAGCATTAGTCTGTTTTTATTACTTGATGAGTTAGATATAAATATTTTATGCCTGTTGAAGTTAGATAATACCAGAGCTTCTTTTCCCAGCGCTAAGGGTATAGCACATCAAAACTTAACCTAATTCAAATAAAGAACTAGAGGAGCTACTCCTTGTCTTTTTCATTATTTTAGGTCTGAACCAAAGATCCTCTTCTCCTATAAATGCCAGGTGGATGAACCTGAGGATGTCGATGTGCATCTTCCCCATGCTTATGGGGTAACCAAAAAAGAAGGGCTAGATTCTGGCTTCTACTCCAGCACTCAGATTGACACCACGGCATACCTGGACGATGTTGCTTCCATGCCGTACCATGTGGGCAGCATCAATAGCATTGACAGTGATCGATGGAAAGCCATTAACTCCTAAAGGCAGATGTGGTTGAAAGAATAACTTTCTCTTGCATCCATTGCTCCATTCAGATAATCTTTTGGAACTCTAATGTATTTGTCTTCTCTTTCATTGGACGTGTTTTTTTTTTTTTAAAGACATTTGAACTCTGTATCGAACATAAAATTGGCAACTGTAGTCTTCCTGGAAGGACAATACTCATCTTTGTGAGACAACATACAGATCAGCTTCATTTCAGACATGCATAAATGCTGACTTTTCATATTCTTGGCATTCCAAATCTACATGGTTAGACCGTTTGTCACCTTTTGTTCGTGATAAAATGCACATTCTACCAGGAATATTGACTGTTCCTTCGGATATACACCCACCCACAAACAGTTTGAAATTAAGGTTGGAATGCCTTGTTCGCATTTTATTTTATTTTTAGGTTTGATTTAGTTATTATTTATATTCCCAACAAGTTCAAATTCCCAGCAGTAACCTTCACTGTGGAATTGGAGGATAATAGCATAGTTCCTACATTTTGGGCAACTGGCCTATGCTTGAAATGGAGGTGAGAGAACTCTAGAAGCTTTTGAGCATCTCATAATTCTTCCCAGGGAAGTTGGGAGTATGTTGTATTTTAAAAAGAACTTACATCTAGAAGGACAGGGAAGGAAAGTAGTCAGCAAGGAAACGTCTCTGGAACACATTGCTGTGCTACTGAACTACTGTGATTTATTGACATGCAGGCATGTTTCATACACTGTATAATTTTCAGAATGAGAATGTAGCCAAGTGAGTGTTATGGAATGATGTACTGTAAGACCAACAGCACTTCTGTGCAAATGGGATTGAGTAGGGAGAAGATGGCTTGGATGGAAATTCTAAAATGAAAAGGGCAGAAGAGCAAATAAAAATATTTTACGAGCCTGTTTTAGACAGCTTGCTATTGATGCTTGGGATAGCATCTAAATAGAATGCAAACCTGAAGTGACTATGAGGTCTAGATTAAAAGCAAACTATTTATAATATTAGTTGTGGTCTGGGCCTCCTGGTTAAGACTATATTATAAGGGTAGTGTTGGACCTGGTTTTTCTGAAACCTTTGGTAACACTTGGCTGATGATTGCATTAGTGATGTTGATAATGCCTGAATTTGGAAGACTTCTGAGGGCTTTTCTATAAGATTAGTAAAGTAAAAGAATATTAATTTCTTTTATTATAATCAAGATGTTTCTGGAAAGAGAATAATCTAATATAGGATTGGCTATACTTTGAAGGCAAGAAGAAAAATAGCATATCTAAAACGTTTTAAAAAGCTTGCATTTTGTGCCCATGCATTATGCCTAGCTTTTGTTGTTGTTAATGTTCTTGCTGTAAGGTTAAGTGGAAAATGCATAATAATGGGCACCCTTAAATTAAGTGTGCGAACTGTGAGTAAAATTATTTGAATAGAGACTGGCTAGGAGGCAAATGTAGGCACAGCTAATTGGATTAAAATTCCATAAAATAAGTGACAAACCAGAATGTCTTTTTCCTGTTGTTACGATGGCATTAATTCAGGATCATTTATGTTACAAATGGATGAATAAGGTTAGGATTCCAGAAACTCACAGCAATTTTCTTTGAAATTACAGGATTTGCTTTAAGGAAACCTCTTTAGAACTGAGGCACAGAAAGAAAAATTAACATTTTGTCTCCTGAATGCAGAAATGTTCTTCCCCTTTTCCATTTGTGATTTCTGCTTGCCAAGCCAACACCAATGTACATAAGACCTTGATTTTAAGAGTGTCAAAATGATCTAAATTCAGAAAAAGAAGACTTGTGCTTAAAACTGCTATTTGGATGTGTTGTTAATGAAGATTGGCATTCTGATATGATAGAGAACAAAAATTTGTCTTTAATTTTGCTGTGGGCCAGACAGCTGTTTCTAAGCATCACAATTTGGTACTGTAATTTGACTTGCTGGTGTTAGCAGCATTATTGTCTTGTGGCAAGAAATCTTACATAATTCGTAATTGACACCTCATTAATCTTTATGGTGTTAATTGGAGTTAGGCTGGTGGAAACCTCTGTTTGGAAATGAGAATTTATTGCAGCATTATGTGAGCCGGATCATACAAAACCTGTATTCCCAGATAACTGGTCAGTTTTTATTAATTTATCAATTCCCTAGTTCTATAGGATATCCCAATCTCTTTCTCCTCCCCAGCCAGAATGCCCCAATACCCTTACATAGGCTATTCTCATTAGAGTAGATTGGTGTTATAAACCCACAGACCTAGAAGGAATAAAGTTGGAGAAAGCTTCTGGCACGTTAAGGTGCATTTGCAAAATGAAAGGATTCTTAATATGAAGAAGGATATCTTGGATAATGTGAATCGGGGTGAGATGACATTTCAGATACTTTTACTAACCATGTTCTGCATCAAATATCAGCCACTCACTCAACTATGATCACTTTTCCACTGTAGAATCCTGTTGTTCATCACCATGATGACTTGATTGTTAAACACCTCTTTATATATCTACCTT
Organism: Arizona elegans; assembly: GCA_022577455.1. Lineage (NCBI taxonomy): Eukaryota > Metazoa > Chordata > Lepidosauria > Squamata > Colubridae > Arizona > Arizona elegans. Next base: position 116,819,573 of record JAKOOJ010000003.1, read on the forward strand.
TGTCTTCTGCTGCTGAGGAGAAACTGCACTAAGGGAAAGAAATGTCTTCTTCCAAGTATACTGATTTTAAAGTGTGTGTAGATAATGCCTTCCATGTTCAGAGCGAAATACCATCCATAAACGGACAATGTTTGTGGAGGTGAATGTATTGCATGTCTCATGAAATGTTGGAACAAACTTTAAAAATAAAGCTATGTATATTTTTGTCTGTAAAATAAATGATCTTTGACTTAAATGAAGACATCTCCCCCACCATAGATGATCTGCCTGCATGTCCCCATATTTTTCTGCTAATCCCCCCTCCCCCAAAAAAACCTAAGGTAGCCTGCTATCCTGTAATGAAATGCTTTTATTTTAAGGGGAAAAGTCATTGTTTAGTTTATTTTTCCTCAAATTTGGCTTACGTTTTAGAGTGGTATTTTCAGATTGTGATCACACCTTTAGATAGCGCTCAGTGTCACATCAGCCTGGGTTTGATATCATTTTAAATTTTATTAAATGTCCTTGAAGAAGAACAATCTTAAACCTTGTTATTTATTTAAATATAAATTGATAAACTGAAGAAGGAAACAATCACTATAATATACTCCTCGACTTATGACCCCAGTTGAGCCCAAAATTTTCGTTGCTAAACAAGACAGTTTCTAAGTGAGTTTTGCTGCATTTTACAACTTTTCTTGCCACAGTTGTTAAGTGAATCACTGCAAGTGTTAAGTTAGTAATATGGTTGTTAAGCGAATTTGGCTTTCCCATTGACTTTGCTTGTCAGAAGATGGCAAAAGGGGATCACATGACCGCAGGACACTGCAACTGTCATAAATACATGCCAGTTGCCAGGCATTTGAATTTTGGTCATGTGACTGTGGGGATTCTACAATAATCATGTGTCAAAAATGGTCATAAGTCACTTTTTTCAGTGCCATTGTAACTTCGAACGTTAGTGGAGGACTAGCCATATTACTTTTGGGATTCACAGGTGAAACTGAGATCCAGTTTAGGTTGCTTAGCTAGATACAAAGAAGTTATGGTAAAACTATTCTTTTTTCCTCAGTGCTTGCTTTGAGTAAGTCCTTCTAGCTCAATAAAGTGAACTATTTTTGAAATTCCTGTCTGTTTATTAAACTTGTCCTTCATCTTCATGAATACCAGGTCTGTAGAAGTATAAAATACTATGATCAATGAAAAATGGTAGCAACTCCACTGGTTCATAATTAAACATCTGGGTAAATGAAAAAGTATGAAATCAATAGTTGCAAAATTGGTGCTGGCTGACAACTGAGAAAACAAAACTTCCTTTAACCACAATAAACCACATTTCTCTGGTTATCTTTGGCTGTGGGATACAATTATTGGGTCCTGCAAGCTGTTTTAGACTTTAAACAGCAATACATTTTGAATGGGGCTTGAAAAAAAAACCCAGACAGCTAGTATTTTATACTAGTACTTTGTTCCATTATTAGTCTGAATGGCACAGAATATAAATTCAAAACAAACTTACTATAAAACGTATTGTTCCCTTTAAAACTCGGGCACCTGAATTTGCCCTGGAGCTGATAAAAACTTGATCTCGAATTTGGAAGAGTCTTAACTTTGCAAAATGGTTTATTTTGCTCCTTTCAACACTACAAATCCTGAATACTTAAGGCAAAGTGAAAATGTTTATTAAGAGGGAGGGTCAAGTCTTCATATAGGATACAGAATAAGATACATGGGAGTTAAACAAAAGAAAACATTGATCATAGGTAACGTTTCACAAGTGGCAAATTAATGGGTTTCATCACCCTCATTCTTAATTGTGTTTGTATGTTTCTTTACATTTGCAATCATATTCAAGGACTTTCAGAATAGATTCACTATTGTTTAATTGTTAAACATGATTGCCAACGTCCAGTGACGGATATGGCACAAGAAGAAGATGTTTGTTTGCTGAAAAAGCTAATATGGTAGGGGTAGAGGCACCATCATGGAAAAGGTATGCCTCCTTCGTCCCCGTAAAATGACATGGTTCCTGCCTTATTTATTATTTATTTATTTAATTTATATTGCCGCCTATTCGCCCATGGCGACTCAAGGCGGCTTATTGGAGTTGTAGGACAGACAGATACCCTTGGAAGAAGGTGGTCCAATAATAATCCAGTCCTATGCTGTGTGGGGCTTTATAGATGGTAACCAGCATTTAGTGTAGAGCCTTGGTGGCGCAGCAGACTAAAGTGCTGTTAAGTAGCACTAGCTGCCTGCAATTACTGCAAGTTCAAATCTCACCAGGCTCAAGGTTGACTCAGACTTCCATCCTTTCAAGGTAGGTAAAATGAGGACCTGGATTGTGGGGGCAATAAACTGACTTTGTATAAAAAGAACACCGCTTGGGGGCGGGGGCTAAAGCCCTACTAAGCAGGTATATACAAAAGTATGCAGGCTATTGCTTAACGCATTGTAAGCTGCCCTGAGTCTCCGGAGAAGGGTGGCATATAAATAAAATTTTAAATAAATAAATAAATTGCTGAATTACAATATTGAGGAACTAGTCTTGCCACTGCAGTTTGGATCAGAGTTGTCTGGAATTAGGTGTTTTTAAACATATGTAAAAAAATAAACTGGTTGTGGAGGACGGAGAACCACTGTAATTATGAAATAAATTATTTTACACACAAACGCATACACACACACCACTGCTGTAGGCAATAGCTAGCCCTTTGATTTTGAATTTAAATAATTGAATTTTATCATTCTTTTCATGTTTAGTAAATATTGGAAGTTTTCTTTATACTGGTTGCTATGGTGATACAAGACCAAGTCCCTTTGCAGATTAAGAAATAAACTCCTTCTCCTAAGCCTACAATTAGCTGCTTCATGTACTTAAACAGATAACAAATATTCTATTATTTTGCAGTGGAGGCAGTCAGCTTTCATTATAATACAACAGCTAAATGTTTGTGCTTTGAATGTGCCTTGAATTTTGAAACTTCAATTTTTATTCCTTTTTAAGGTGCTATCAGAAATAACAGAATCAAATAAAAGGCATTTACCGGTATATTCATTATGACTTCCTAAGTATTCTGGTTGCCACACATTGTGCCACTATCTCAAATATAATTGTTATTTTGTGTTGGAATAGGCACAAATGTTCCTCTTTCAACATTTTAAGTGTTTTTATCTATTTTTAATTGCCAAATTTGATGGATCCATTTTAATTAAAAAAACCGAAGCTTTATTGTGTAGTGCACAAATGTTTGGAAGCTCAGAAGCAAGAAAGGATGACATTTCATCATACCATCAGAGATGGAAAGTATTTAAATGGAAACATCTCCAGTAACAACTGGATTTTATCAGTTACAAAACATTATGTTTTGTCTCAGTATGTTCAGTATCAGTAACCATTATGTTTGTCTCAGTAGTTGACAGCCCATTTTAGAATTAAGTGAATAATTAGTTACAAGTTTATCAAATGACCTTACCTTACAGAGTTAACATTATGAGAAAGAAAATGGGAGAATTAGGCCACCTTTTGCTCTAGAGGAAAGGTAGGCTATAAATTAACAAATGGATACTGTATAGTAATGAGACTCAATACACAGCTTCTAACAATCTGTCAACATTTGGAAAGCCACAAGGTTTTGATACCCAAATTTTATTTAAAATTGTCACTTCAACCATTCAAAATGGAGACCAACCTTAAGAGAGAGCAATTTGGAATATTAACTACGAGTTAGTTACTAACTCATAGTTAGTTAACACAATTAACTCATGTATAATTGTTTATCATTTTCTCACTTTTATTTTTTTCTTTGCACCCAAGTCTCATTTTTAGTTAATGAATTGCAGCCTTCCAGTATATATTCTGTAGAATTGCTTTTAATGTCAGTATATAAAGCATTCAGTGCAATGCATTTGATCATTTGATGCAATTGCAATGATCTCCTGTATGAAGAATTAGTGCAGGGAAAGCGCCTCAGAGGGAGACCACAGCTACGATATAAGGATATCTGCAAGAGGGACTTAAAGGCCCTGGGAAGGGACATTAACAACTGGGAAACCTTGACCTCTTGATTGATCAGCTTGGAGGCTAAAGACGCAGCATGGCCTTCTCCAATTTGAAGAGATACTTGTTCGGCAGGCTGAGGCAAAGAGGCAGTCCAGGAACCAGCAAAATGTATCTGCCCTCAGTGTGGAAGGGATTGCCACTCTCGAATTGGCTTTTTTAATCACACTAGATGCTGTTTTAGGACCTCTTTCCAGAGAACGATACCATAGTCTTTCGAGACTGAAGGATGCCAATGCCAATACTGCAATGCATGCTTATTTGAATATTTATTAATTAAATTTCTATATTCTCCATCTTTTTATTTTTGCAGCAACTTTTTTGGGGGGGCTTATAAAATGGTGCAATATTTAATAAGCATTATTTAAATACTAAATAATTTTAATGAAATCATTGGACAAGTCATGTTTTTTATGCTTATTTTTTTAGCTCCAATTATTTGCTTTTTTGTAGGAGTTCTGTGTGGTGGAGGAATTTGATCCAGGTATTAAAGCTGAAATTTCATTCTGGTAATATTAGAACATATGTTAAAATGAAAAACATTATTTATATTTGAAAAATAAAAAGCAGGCTGGCTTGTTTTTTGTCCCTCTACTGGTGACGTGTAAATTTACACAGGATTTGCAAACTATACAGCGCCAATGGATAGCAATGAATTGGTTCTGATAGGTTTAGGTGAAACAGAACGCAGAAATAGCATCACAAGCAAGTTTAGTCTTGCTGAAAAGCAATTAAAATCTGCAGCCGGCATATATCTCCACCTTGAGATAGAAGTGTCCTCCGTCATCTGAAAAAAAAAAAGCCTAAATTCAGGATGCGTCTCATCTCCGGTCCAATCGTTGAGACAAGCGTAACCTTAAACCGGTTCATTTTGTGGGTCATTTTATCCAATTTAGCTTAATAGCTGCAGCAACATCATCCTTGGATGAGAATGTGGAGAAGGAAGACTACGACTTCCAGCATGCTTCACGGCCGCCTCCAAGACCGCGTAGCGCTATTGGAGACTTTCTCCACGCTCGCCAACCAGGAGCGAGTTTATAAAGCGGGTGGAGCGAAGCGTGCTGTCTAGGTAGCTGTCTTGATTTTGAAGTCGCCTCCGAGTTTTCTTTTTCTTTTTTTTCGGGCGCTGCTATGGGTGGAAGCGGGAGCACCCATGGCAGCAGGAAGGTCTCCTTCGAGCTGGACGAGCAGGAGCAAGTTCGGGTGTTGCAGGGCATCAGAGTGAGTGGAGGTTCACCCTTAGGGAGGAATCCAGAGGGCGGAGTGGGTGGACGGCGTCAGAGGGAAGGCGTGTGGGTGCTGAGCGGCAGGGTTTGAATGGTAAGGGCCAGTTCAACCTTGCATTATTTCTCATCCTTGGCTGCTTTAAGAGGTGTGGACTTCAACTCCCAAGCCAGCATGATGTATATTGCTATCCATTGGCATGGTTGGGAATTCTGGGAGTTGAAGTCCATACCTCTTAAAGCCGCCAAAGTTGAGAAATTCTGTTCTGAATTGCCTTCCCCTTTCTTTTTTCTAACCTAGTAAAAAGAATTTATTACATAATTCTTGTTGGTTTTAACAGAAGCGCGTCTTGCCGACTTTGGCTTTGTTATTACAAATGGTAATAACAAGGTTTGTGCCCCTGTTGAAATGTGGGAAAGAGCTTGGTAATCCTCCTGACCTTTATACCACTTTTCAAAGGAAAGTACTTTTTAAATGACTTGATGGAAGGTTTTGTTTTTTTAACCAAAGGCTACACTGAAGGATTTGAACCCAGCTTTAGCATCATTTGTTAGATTGAGGAAAGCACTGGAGGAAAAGACCAAATTCCTTCCACACTCTGGTTTATTATTTTTCAAAGAAAAATGATAGGCAAAAGTGGTAACCTTTAGCACACTTCAGCAGGGTCAAGCCAAAGTCCTGAAAAATATGTGGTTGTGTCTTGAGAAAAAAAAGACTTGAATCATTTAATGTGCAAATAGAACACAAATGTATGTTCAATAAGGCCTCTGAACATTTTTAATGTATATTCTACACAAGAAAGATAATTATGTATTTTCTGGGACAATGCATGCATATTAGGAGTATGGAAAATCAGTGTCTCCAACAGTTTATAACCAAACAACTCAAACTAAATTTAAATTTAAATCATATTTTAAAAATACGATTTGCTTAGGTAATAACTGTAGATTTTACTTTAGAGGACAAAGAATGTAATGGAGCATATACAGTATAGACTGACTGTATAAATAGTAAGTCACTGATCACTCCAAAATTAAGAAACAAGTTTAAGTAAACCACGGATATATTTAATAACATGTTTTTAATATAAAAGCATGAGTGTAAAAGTTAAAACTCCAATGCCAGATACCGCAAGAAAAAGTTTTGGAAGGAGTCAGTTTGAAATGAACTAACTATGGTGTATTTTTTCACTGCTGTGCAAAAGTTGAGGGTGGAGGGTAAACCCCAGGATTAAAGCTAAGGGAAAAGTTGAATGCTCTTTCCTTAAACTTTTTTTATGGAAGTAATTGAGGCTGGGATTTAATGTACATTTTTGCATGTACATTTATTTCAGAATTTGAAATTCCTTAGTTGTAAAAAGCCAACATCTGTCCATCTACCCAACCATCTCTATCCAATTTCACAGAATTAAAACTCAGAAAAAAACTATATAAAAAATATAAATGCCATGTGGTGAAAAAAAGAAGCAATCCCTCACATCATCCCCATCCTGGAGCGGCTGACTCTAATTCAAGAGCTAGAAGAAAAGCATTTTTAGGGCTCTCTTTGAAAATGCATAAGTGGGAGCAAAATAAGAACAGCTGAGAAGCTACAAAGAATGCAGGCATTACAACAGAGAAGCCTGTTTCCTGGATCCCTCCAGGTGTCATTGCTTAACCAACAGGGAGAGAAGTTGTAAAAAAAATGGTCCTGGTTTCAACCCTTGAATTAGGATTTTACCCCTAGGTACTAGTATAATCATTAAACTAGGGAGTTCTGGGAGTTGAAGTCCACAGAATTTAAAGCTGCTAAGGCTGGATATCTCTGATTTAGCAACTATTATATGCCAGTAAGCCTAAGAAAATATCTCAATTTATATCTGCTTATATAACTTTCATGACAAATTAATAACAGCTTTAATAAGACAAGACAAGCATATGAATCATTTTAACCAGTCAATAATTATTTTATGTGTTTGTAAGTATTTTTGCATTATGACTAGCACTGAATTTCTTGTAAGTACCATATGATACTGCGAGTCTTACTTTCTTCCCTGGTATATGACTCATGCTAAAACAGTATTTATTGTTTCAGGTTTTGGATTAATAACTTTTATGAATATATCTGTTGTAATTTATAAACTATGACAATTGTGTTTATCACTAATCAAAACATAACTTTTAAGAAAATGTGCGACGTAAACTTTCTTACATTCCCACTATTATTTTTATTTGGGCTAGCTTTCTGAAGATGTAGTAAATAGAATGAAGGAAAAAAGCCAACCTAAACAAGACCAGCGATCTCAAGAGAAATCTAAGGCGTCCACAGGTATTGCGTGCCTTTTATTTAAGGGATGACTTATAAATTAATGAATCCATACTACTAGATGCATGTTCTGTGATGAAATATTATTTACATGAGTATATGGTATCCTCTCAGCCATAATAATATGCTTTGTTAGATTTTTCAAACTTTGTAATAGCTTTTTTGTTGTGAGAATTCTGCATTATTCCTGTTGGCACTCTGGAATATTTCAGCATGTTCATAATTCATAACCAATTTATTTACCCAATATTTTAGATTTCATAGATTTGTTTTTTTGTTTCATCCTTCTTCTGAAATACAGTAGATTCCTTTGTAATTTAGCTGAGTGGCTTTGTTTCTTTTGTCTTTATACCTCCTATAAAAATGAAATGAAAAATTTATTCTTCTATAATTATTTATTTTCATTTGTCCAGGGATCTGTCCACCTACCACAGAAAGTTTGGGTCAAAAGCCTTCTGAAGCAAAGGAGGAACTGTATAAGAGGTATGATGTTTCAGTCACCACTTTGATGGTTTTGTCCTCTTAAAATCCTCGTTGAAATGTATTTTAAATTTTAATCTGTCAAGACTAATGAAAATATGCACACATTCAACAATATTAACAGTGTAATACCTTGTTTCCACGAAAATAAGCCCTCCCCAAAAATATTTAAACGCATGCGCAGCTGGTCCCCGCCATTTCCTCTGGTTAGGGTTAGGGAGACAGAGCTGGAAATCAGGAAAAATGGCAAGAGGAGCCCCATCTTGCTCCATGCACCCCAAAATAATAAGACCTCCTTGAAAATAAGGCTAAGCACTTATTTCGGGGTTCAAAAAAATATAAGACAGGGTCTTATTTTCAGGGAAGCACAGGTAACAGTGTAGAGTAATTAAAAAAAAATAAAAAGTTCCTGAAAATTATCACAAACAGAATTCTCCTTCCCCAAGATGACCAATTGCTAGAAAGTCTTTTTTTGTCCTTTGTTGAAAAAATACTAAATGTTAAAAAGGAGAGGAAAGAGACTCAAGCACTGAGGAGTCCAACATTACAGGGACCTAGGATTCGACCTCTCTCCCCACAAACACCAACCAAAATTGGATAAAAGGAGGAGAACCACTCCAAAACAGTGCCTCCCATTTCCAATCCTTGAACCTGCTTCAAAAGAATACCATGATCAATGGTATCAAAAGTTGCTGAGAGATCTAGAAGGCCCAGGATGGTTGCTACACCCTTATCCTGAATCCTCTAGAGATCATCCACAAGTGGTACCAATGCCATCTTGGTGCTCTACTCCCAGACTGAAAAAGATCCAGATAATCTGCTTCATCCATGGTCCTCTGAAGCTGAGAGCCCACTACCCTCTCAACAATTTTCTTCCAAAAGGAAAGGTTGGGGACAAGATAAAAGTTGTCAAGTATGGTTGGGTCCAGGGGTCATCTCTTGAGAAGGTGGTGTGTCCACTGCTGCCTTTAACGTGGGAGGTAGTTTTAGTCCCCCAAAGAAGCCTTAATGATTACTTGGACCCAACCATGTACCATCTCTGACCAACCAGGAGGGACATTGGGTCAGCACATAGGTGGCTGAGCCCACAGACACAAAGACTCTGTCATTAGGGTTGACTGTTTCAAACTTTCTAGGTATTTTATGAGACATGGAGTTGTAATAATAATGACAGGGTTTATATCATCTCAATCTCAATGATAAATAGTGTAAGTCCCTCATGTTAGTCATCCATATTGGGTAATTAGCCTTTCCCTAAACACACCTTTTGCAGTTAGCAGCTTTTTCTCTTTCAAGATACAACACTTTTCTTCTTTGTCTTGTTGAACTCCCTCAGCAAGCACCTGCTAGCTCTCCTTCCTCCGTCAATTAACAATAGTACAGCTGAAATAATAGTAATATTATTTAAAATAGTATTTTATTTCATAAAATACCTGGAAATTGAAATATTTCAGATTTTAACAAAATATTCTTTTATCTGGGAGAAGGGATTGTGTTATCATTCATCGTGTGTGTGTGTATTTGTCAAACATGAGATATAAACAAAGAAATTAGGAAGAGTAAAGAACAGGAACTATTGAAGTCACTAAAGATCCAAAATGAGTAGTTTAGTCAGGTTTTACTTCTGTATAATTAAACTTAATAAGCAAATACTCAATAAACCTTGGCATAGTAATGTATGTCTTATTTGATTGTGTGAATACTGTGCTATGAAAAACCATTTGTAATATTTTCATATGATTTCACCTGTTTTGACCTTATGTTTCAGTGAAGGAAAATTCTTTTTACTTCAGAGAATAATTTAAAAATGAAATACCATGCTTTATGAAATGCCCTAAGAGATTAGTCTCAAGGGAAGTTGGGTGACATGTACCTCAGCAAGTGTGTCCATAAATCATTAAGTTACTAGTTTAAAATAGAAATATGCCAGGAAATTATAGAACAGTTGCTCACAAGTATATTGATACCTATATTATGGAACAGCCTCTTTCTAGAAATTAAGTTTAGCCGTCTGGATACTTTTAAAGACCAATGAATATGATTGTCACAATTTGAATTTTTTAAAAATGATTAGGTGCTATAATTATTGTATTCAATTAAGCATTATGTTTTAATGTTTGATTCTCTGGCTATTTCTACTGTATTTTAATAACTTGTAAACTGCTGTGAATTGCCAAGATTTAGTGGGATACAAAATTGGTAAATAAATCCATCTTTAAAGATAGTAAAGTGTATTTATTTATTAGCATAAATCTTATACTACTCCAGTCTCACAGCTCCATTCAGTATATAAGTATCTTAATAGCAAGTTTAATATATAAGTACCCGCATCAATGAAAACATTCAGAAACAAACAAAAGATGGCCGTTTTCATACCATGCTGGTTATCAAGTGCTAACTTTAACGGGAAGAGTTTCAGAAGCTTCTTAAAAGCCAGAAGAGAATTCTCAAACTTAACTTTGGAGGTAGTGTGTTCCATAGAATTGTGACCACAACTATGAAGACTTGAAGAAATGTCTCTCATTTCATATGGGGATGGTTTTCTTAGTAGGTTGTCTCTTAATATTCTAAGAGAACAGTGTGACTTGTTTAGAATAACAGAGTAACAGAAAAACAAAGTTGGAAGGGACCTTGGAGGTCTTCTAGTCCTACCACCTGCTCAGGCAGGAAACCCTATATCATTTCAGACAAATGGTGGGAGTTCTGCTTGGATTTTTGCTGGGAGCTCAATAGAAACGAGAACAACCACACTGAAGCAACACCTCATCCCAAATAGAGTAGCACTAGCACTAGCACTTAAACTTATATACCACTTTACAGTGCTTTACAGCCCTCTCTAAGCAGTTTACAGAGTCATCATATTGCCCCCAACAATCTGGATCCTCATTTTACCCACCTCGGAAGAATGGACAGCTGAGCGAACTTTGAGCCGGTGAGATTTGAGCTGCCAAATTGCAGGCAGCTGGCAATCAGCAGAAGTAGCCTGCAGTACTGCACTCTAACCACTGTGCCCCTATGGCTCGTACAGTGGGGCAAAAAAGTATTTAGTCAGCCACCAATTGTGCAAGTTCTCCCACTTAAAAAGATGAGAGAGGCCTGTAATTGTCATCATAGGTAGACCTCAACTATGAGAGACAAAATGAGAAAACAAATCCAGACAATCACATTGTCTAATTTGGAAAGAATTTATTTGCAAATTATGGTGGAAAATAAGTATTTGGTCAATATCAAAAGTTCATCTCAATACTTTGTTATATATCCTTTGTTGGCAATGACAGAGGTCAAACGTTTTCTGTAAGTCTTCACAAGGTTGGCACACGCTGTTGCTGGTATATTGGCCCATTCCTCCATGCAGATCTCCTCTAGAGCAGTGATGTTTTGGGGCTGTCGCTGGGCAACACGGACTTTCAACTCCCTCCAAAGGTTTTCTATGGGGTTGAGATCTGGAGACTGGCTAGTCCACTCCAGGACCTTGAAATGCTTCTTACGAAGCCACTCCTTCGTTGCCCGGGCGGTGTGTTTGGGATCATTGTCATGCTGAAAGACCCAGCCACATTTCATCTTCAATGCCCTTGCTGATGGAAGGAGGTTTGCACTCAAAATCTCACGATACATGGCCCCATTCATTCTGTCCTGTACACGGATCAGTCGTCCTGATCCCTTTGCAGAGAAACGCCCCCAAAGCATGATGTTGCCACCCCCATGCTTCACAGTAGGTATGGTGTTCTTTGGATGCAACTCAGCATTCTCTCTCCTCCAAACACGACGAGTTGTGTTTCTACCAAACAGTTCTACTTTGGTTTCATCTGACCATATGACATTCTCCCAATCCTCTTCTGGATCATCCAAATGCTCTCTAGCAAACTTCAGATGGGCCCGGACATGTACTGTCTTAAGCAGGGGGACACGTCTGGCACTGCAGGATCTGAGTCCCTGGCGGTGTAGTGTGTTACTGATGGTAGCCTTTGTTACGTTGGTCCCAGCTCTCTGCAGGTCATTCACTAGGTCCCCCCGTGTGGTTCTGGGATTTTTGCTCACCAGCTCTGGTGTCCTTTGACAGCTCTTTGGTCTTCACCATAGTGGAGTTTGGAGTGTGACTGTTTGAGGTTGTGGACAGGTATCTTTTATACTGATAACAAGTTCAAACAGGTGCCATTAATACAGGTAATGAGTGGAGGACAGAAGAGCCTCTTAAAGAAGAAGTTACAGGTCTGTGAGAGCCAGAAATCTTGCTTGTTTGTAGGTGACCAAATACTTATTTTCCACCATAATTTGCAAATAAATTCTTTCCCAATCAGACAATGTGATTGTCTGGATTTGTTTTCTCATTTTGTTTCTCATAGTTGAGGTCTACCTATGATGACAATTACAGGCCTCTCTCATCTTTTTAAGTGGGAGAACTTGCACAATTGGTAGCTGACTAAATACTTTTTTGCCCCACTGTAAGAGTAAGAACTCTAGAAGGCTGCATATTACTTTACAGACTAATAGGCTTTTGCCTGGACTAAGTAATAAAAGACTAAGTATTAAAAGTATATTTAGAAGGGTGGAGAGCCATAGCTTATTGGGAGAACAATGGCCTTTTGTTGGGGAAGGTGTATGACTGCAATTAAGTATAAGGCAATCTATAAGGTAATTCAAAATCCTGATACATAGGATTTTTTAGTTAATGGCCAGCATTTTAAATTGGGTCCAGTACTTTGATTGCTGTATTCTGTATGTTGTAACTTGAGCAGAGGCACTAGCTTCTACTTGCTACTTCAATAGGAACCACAAATCTAAGACTCACAATTCTTCTACTACAGGCAGTACGCCCTATCTAAAACTACAACTGAAACTCAGCTCTATTTTTTTCTTTGCAAGCTGCTTAAAACATAATGCAAGTGTATTTATTCCTCATTCCATTACATGAATAGATTGGGAATTTTGTAAAATACCATTCCTTGCAGAAAATCTGATAAATTTCACTATACTGTATATGACCAAAAAATATAAACTATCAATTATAAAAAAGTGACAATGGAACACAGCGGGAACTTATAATATTTATAATATCTACATTTAGATGATAAACCAATATTTCATACTTTAGAATTTACATAAAAACTGGCTGAGCATATTCATTTTGACTGTGATGTTATGTTTTTAGGATTATGATGCTGTAAAATAATTTGTCAGTTTTAAAAATTATTTATTTGTTAATTTTAAAGTCTCATTTTAAGCCAAAGAAACAGTATAAATATTTTACAGTCCAAGCTTCTATAAATCATTATATATCTTTTATCCTTCTCATTGGAAAATCATTGAACATTAGAACTGGCCACGATCATCCCGTACGTTGACTGGGTTTTTCATTGCAGTGAAATTTAATTTTTGTTGCTTTCTACAATGTATAGTGATGACCTACTGACACCAGTTCTTGGATCTAGCAAGACTGCTGTCTCACAATTTGAGAACTTTTAGCCAATTTTCTTCTTTACAGGTATGAACAAGAACAAGCAATGGTCCAAGAGGAACTACTTCGATTGGCAAAAAGAGAGAAGGAGGCAGTCAGCGAGAGTCTGGGTGCTGCCCTCCAACAGGAGAGAATTTGTGCCCGAGAGGATAAGCAGAAAGCATCCCACCTGGTGAGTACATACAGTAACAATTCCTCAACTTCCTGGAATAAAATTTGTCAAAGGTTCCCCCCACCCCTACTCATGATTTTAGCATTGAAAAAAGTATTAGAGTATAAAGTCTGCTGTTGCGCCTGTATCCAGCTCAAAATTTTAATTCCTTCCTCTCCCCATTCTTTCTATAGCCCACTTATTGTTCACTTCTTCATACCCTGAACCTATTTCAATATCTGCACCTGATCCCAGGAATAGACATGCATTGATTGAGTAATTCATTTAATTTATGCTTGATATGCTACCTGTTATCCAGGGGTTCAAGGTGGTGAAAATAGTGCTTCCTCCTCCTGTTTTTTTTTCCATTTTTAAAATTTTTTTTAAACATAACAAAACATAAAACAACCATCATCCATTACAATCACAGAAAGTGTGTCAATCGGTTAAAAATCTTTTGTGCTTAATCCCATATCCACAATTTACAAATTATTTAATTTCTCTTATTTGATAATTTTATATATCCCTTTATGTTATTATTCTCATTTAACAATTATTTAACAAAAGTTTGACTCCCGTAAAAAAAAACTTCATATATTTTATCATTACATTAATTTCATATTTCATACTTCATTTCCATGCCTTATTATCTAGCCATTGATAAAACAAATCCCATATTAAATAATATTGTTTGTCTTCCTGTTCTCTAATTTCAAATGTCAATTTACTCATTTCAGCACATTCCATAATTTTCTTAATGACTTCATCTTCAGTAGGTATTTTCTCTTTTTTCCAATTTTTAGCAAATACAATTCTAGCCGCTGTTAAAACATTCACAATTAAATATCTCAGTTCTCTATTATACATTTCTGGTAAGATCCCTAATAAAAATATCTCAGGTTTGAAGTCAATGTGTTTCTTTGTCATTTTTTCTAACCTTGTGTGGATTTTAGTCCAATATCTTTTAGCTTCTGCACATGTCCACCACATATGGTAATATGATCCTGGAGTCCTCCTGTTTTTTTCACAACAGCCCCCCAGAGAGCTTCTGCAGTGGGCAGGGGACTAAAATCCGAGTCTTCCTACTGTTGGTCCAACACTTAGCCATTAATTCACAATTTCAGAGAGCAACTATATTCACTCTCTGAAGCACTTTTTTGTCATTGAATATAAAGAGACACACAGTCCTGGTACTTTTGTAGGCATCTCTGCATAAATAAAGCTCAACTTATTTAGTTGCAGGCATATTTTAAAATACAGTAATATTTACAGTAGTAAACAGAGCACCTTGTACTATAACTTATCTTGATGGCTATTCTGCGATAAAGCAATTTAGAGTATAAAGAAAGTCGTATTTCTACTAGAGCTGTCTGATGAGAAATACTAGTTGTAACAATGCAGAAGGTGTCAAACCAGTGTGATTAGACATGAAGAATTAAACACATGAAAAAGCGGTAATATCTCAGGCAGGTAAAAGGTGGGTGAGACATTATATGTGGCAGCTGCACTGTTAACTCTATTATCACTATGTAAGTGCTAATTTTTTTTCTTGTGTGAAAAGTAATTATCAGGCTCTTATACAAAAAAAATTCTATGAATTGTTGCCAAATTCACAGTTTATGATTAAGCTACCAAGGAATGCCTTGCTTGATCCTGCTTATGGAACATTCTCTTAAAGTCATGAGAAGAAAGTTGAAAAAACACGCATACCACTGAGAATGTCATGAGTGCTGCTAATTCATCTCAGGAACCTCAGTATAACACCTATATTTTCTTGCAGACAGATTTCTAAATCCAGAGTTGCTTTAGAATAATACAGGCAACCGAGTGAATTAATAAATAAAATAAAACATCTTTTTTTTTTAAAAAAAAAATCTTTATTTACATTTTACCATTAAAAACAAAAAGAGAACGACATAATATATAAATAACAAACAAAACATACAAAACAACACAACAAAAAACTACAAAGGTAGCATATTTATAAACAGTACCTTGATAACCTAGTACTTGGTACTGTATATCTATATTATAATCCGGAGAAGACAGAGTGTCTTACATATCTTTATAAAACAATTAGGTCTATCCGACCTCACTTTACTCGTATAATATAAGTTTCTCAATACATATAGTTCCTCTTCTGATTTGGGTTATACTTTCCTTTTCTCTAGCCATTTGTAAAAATTTTCCCAGGATAAACATACTTGTGTTTGATCTCTATCTTGTAATTTTTTGGTCAATTTATCTGCTTCCACACAATCTAAAATCTTTTTTATAATAGCTTCCTCTGATGGGATATTTTGACTTTTCCAAAGTTGAGCATACGCCAATCTCACCGCTGTGACAATATGTAATGCAAGATACCATACATCTCTTTTAATACCTTCTGGTTTGGAGCCGAGCAGGCATGTCTCTGGTCGCCATTCAATCGTTTGATTTAGAATCTCATTCAGCCATTTTTTAATTTCCCCCCAGAATTCTACTGCTTTCGGGCACGTCCACCACTGATGGTAGTAAGTGCCACGCTCACACCCACATTTCCAGCATTCTGCTGATTGTCCAGTAAACATTTTCGCTAGTCTATCGGGGGGAAGATTCCATCTGTATATCATCTTGTAAATATTTTCTTTGTATGCCGTGGAAACTACTAATTTAATATTCTCCCACCAAATCTCTTGCTATTTCTCTAAATGGATTGAATAACCAAAGTTTTTTCCCCAGGCGATCATTGTATCCTTAATTATCTCATTACCTATCTCTATTCTCATCAACAATTTATAAGTTTTCGAAATCATGCCTTTTTCTTGGCCCATCAAAGTTTTAGCTAATTCTTGTAACTCACCATTAATACCCTTAATAAAATAAAACATCTTGATAAAAATCAGATAGTATAATAGAAAACATGTAAACTAATGAAGCTTTATTGAAACTCACTGATAGACTGTCTCAAATAAATGTGAGTAAATTATGGTTTTGTGGCAGGAATCATTGGGCAAGATATCTGGGCTAGTAGCATTTTGTCTGTCCCTCCCAATTAATTCTGCCACAAAATAGTCAAATTCTAACACAGGAATTTTTTTTCACATTTAGCCATATGTTTTATCAATCACCTTTTATGAACATGTACCGTAGCAAAGATGGTAGAGGAAACTCAACTGAGATTAGTCTTTCTTGCAGGAACTTGAAATTCATGACATATAGGAACCATGGCAAATAGATTGCTATTTTTGTGCTGCTTAATAAAAAAAAGTGTAGTTGAAAAAAAATGGCAGATCTCCAACATAGTACAGCATAGTACATAATATAGTAGCGTATTATATTGTAAGGCTGTAGGAACATATACTGTATGCAAATGATTTTATATAAATAAAAAGAATTGAAAATGCTTGTACACAGGTTGTCTTTGTTTAGCCAGTGGCAAAATGGTTGCTAGGTGACAGTCACTAAATTAACCACTTGATTGGGAGAGAAAGATGCAGAGATCACTGGTTGCTGCCAACTCATTCAGATAAAATTATTTTGTGCAGCAACACCAGTGTTACTCTCATTTTGGTGTGCTCTGATGTCAGGTGTAGAAATGTTGGCTGAAAAATGATTTTTTATTACTGTTTACTATCATTTATTACTGTTGTATTTGTAGTCACTATCCAAGGCAGTTGCTAAACAAGAACTACTTGCATGCCTTATCCAGATGTTGTAATATTAGGGTACAAATTCTGAATTTCACAGTTGTTTAATTGGTTTATAACCTTGGGTAAACCCATAAAATTTGAATGGTACATGTTTAAGTATAGCAGTCACAAAATGAAAAGCTATTTGCTTCCCATTGTTGGAAAGCATGTTAAAATAATCTGTATTAATCAGAGTATTAACTGTAATCCTGACTGATTAATATGGATTTAGTAATTCTCCTATGTGAGAATCCCTAATACAAATCAATGAGGTTTTAATGAAAAAAGCATTTTTAAGCTGTTAAAATTAAACACTGCTCATGAATGCATTTTTGTATTGGGGCATGGTTACTAAATTGACACTAAAATTAATGAAACTTGGATGCATAGATTATTCAGATAAGCCAATGCTAATGCTGTTCAAGCTTCATTCAAACATTCTGCAGTTATTCATTAGGGTAATGGCTTGGCTAGGCAGTGGCAATAGCTTTTCATAGATTTGGAAAGTGCTTTTATAGAGTTTTTGGTGTCTGTGCTGTCTCTTTATTACTGTGGTGTGTAAACAAGTTAAACAGGTTTACAGAAGCTCAGGATATACATTATGAAACAGTTTATACACACACACACACACACACTCACACACTCATTCATTCATTCCAGATGGGTTGGCTACAACTCCCATCCTTTCCAAACAGCATGGCTAGCTTCTGTGCAGCCTGAAATTTATGGACCTGGGGCACTAAACTGGAGTAGATGATAACAGCTGAAGGATACCATGGCTGTGATGGAAATGTCTATCTGCAGCAGCAGAGGGGGAGTATTTTGCCAACTCAGAGCCCTCCCAGAAAGAGACTGTTGGGGAAGAGATTCATGGTAGTCAACCCTAGAATCTCTCAGAATAGATATAGTAGATTTGACAGTTATAGCTTCATGTTAGCAAGATTCTGTCCATTAAGTGCAAGTAAATAACAGATTGAACTTGATTGGATCTTACTCAAGAGCCGCAGTTGCGCAGCGGTTAGAGTGCAGTATTGCAGGCTACTTTTGCTGATCACCAGCTGCCAGCAGTTTGGCAGATCGAATCTCACCAGGCTCAAGGTTGACTCAGCCTTCCATCCTTCCGAGGTGGGTAAAATGAGGATCCAGATTGTTGGGGGCGATATGCTGACCCTGTAAACTGCTTAGAGAGGGCTGTAAAGCACTGTGAAGCGGTATATAAGTCTAAGTGCTATTGCTGTTACTGCCTTGTCCCTTCTTGCCTATCAAAGCCATATAATTTTCAAAAACTGATGCTGGGCCAGGATCATCATCTTTGAAGAGGTACTGCCATATTAATGATATTATTTTTTATGTATTCCTTTATCAACAATCTTATTTAAAAACAGTTGATCAACATGCCATTTGCATTTTGTTAATATTTTGCTTGTTCACTTCATTGAGGCTTACAAAGATTCACTATTGACTTGTATGCTCTTACATAGATTGAATTACAGTATCATATTTTAGATGGTTAGGCTTCTTGAGTGTTGCATGAGTAGAAAATAATATAAATAACAAAATAAACATTTTCCTCTTTCTCTAGGAAAAAAATCATTTTTTCTTTCACAAGCTAGTCATTAGTGTGGAGACATAAAATACCAGCAGTTTTCTCATAAATTTTTGCCCAATTTGGAATCTTTCTCATCATTCCTGAAACACGTTGTTGCGTGCTTCTAGCTTCCCTTTGTTTCTTACATGGCTCATTTGACTCCACTAGGGAAACCTTTAGGTTTACCCTTACTCTAAATCTTAGTTTCATTTCTGTCAGTTTAATTTCTCTGGCTCCTTAATAACATTTCCTTACAGGGAGAAGGAACCCATTGAACAGGCCTTATCTATCATTGTTTCTTTTGCTCCTCAGTGACCCATTGGTCACCGAGGAAAGTATTGCTCAGTGACTGGGCTGCTAAAAGATTTGGAAGGATTTCTACTCTGATGGGGAGATTATAAATGATCTAATAAAATAAACAGAATGTGAAGGACAAATTAGCAGGCCTTCAAATGTCTTGCTTATAATGGTATGCTGGGAAAGAATATGTCAGTGGCAGCCTGTGGCTTTTTCCTGAGCTTTGGGAGGTGAAGGTCATGTCATGTATCATTGGAAAGATCACCTGGAGACACTCTTTGTCCTTGCTCTAACAGTAATTTAGTCATTAATACTCTTTCCCCAAAGAGTCACTTCAGCTGGAATAGCAATATTCTTTTTAAAATGATTTTGCATTGATTGCATTGAAAGCTATTTGGCATTTAATCTGTGTTCTTTATGGCTTTCTTCCACTGACTTTTATTATTATTAGTATCTGTGTGAAGTGATGGTTCATTCTTATTACCCTGTAAGCTTTCTGAGACCAGAGAGCAGATCACAGACTGAAAATTAACTGGCTGCTGGGCATAATTATTTACTTATTTTGTAAGAGACCCTTTGCTTGGAAAACAGGCTGAGCAATAAGCTCGTTTGGGAGTCAGAGAAGCACTTAGATTATATTAAGACTCCTTAAAATTTCAACTTTTGCTGCTGCCTCGGATGAACTAGAAACGTGTATTTTAGGGATCTTCTCTTCTGCAGCATTTTCACAAAGAACAAACAATGGTTTGATTGTATAAGCAATAACTTTGTTTAGACTTCTCAATAAGAGGAAATGTGACCTCATTGATTCTCCTTGAGCTTAGTAGTTTTTGATACTTGTTGCAGTATTTCTTCTTGACTGGCCCTATGAGTTGATAACATAGTGCTGCATTGGTTTTATTTCTGTCTGTAGGTCTGGATTCCTAGAATCCATTCACTGATAGGTAACCATGGGTTACGATATCAGCCCTACAATTGTTAAATATTTGAATAAAGTTACTGGTTATTAGGAGATTTAGAATAACATTTAATTGGTATACTGATTACCCAAACTCTGTTTCACAATGTCATCTGCCCATGAGGTGTTGCACAGGCCTGAACACAATAATGGGCTGGATCCTGGCAGGTTGTAGACATTATATAGTTTTCTTGAAGTATCTGTTCTAAAATGGATTCTGTTTCCCTTGAAGGAGAAATGGCTAATTTGGTATCTTCTAAAACTGCTCGATAAACAGATCTATATATTGATAAATTGGAGACTAAATTATTTTAATACATTGGGAGAGACTGGCCTGGAAGCTTCAGCTGAAGGCGATGACTGTTGGGACCAAGCCAGCTATATGGTGTACATGCTGATATTTATTTATTACATTTCTTTGATATATAGAATCACACATGGCTGAGAAGTGGGTTAATGATAAGACACCTTCCCTCAGACATTTTCCCTTTTGAGTGGGAGGTATTAACTTCTGCAGGTAAGTTATTAGGTAAAATTATGTATCCTGACTTTTAAATGGTTGATAGAATGTGAAAGAAGAAAATGCAAACAAGTGATTGTTGTACTTGTATTGCTTAATACTTGTATTGCTTAGTCTTTCCGTGTTTACTTCATTTATCTTTCTCTTTTGCAATTATTGCACTAATCCTTTAGTATAAGTTCAATATCTTCTAATACTGATAGTAAAGCCCAGGAGAAGGGCCTATCTAAATCGAGGAAAGGAAATGGTCGCTCTTGACTGAGTTTGCGGCTGAAGTAAATTGTGCTCTAGCATATTGATGAAAATGTTTCTAAAATTTGGTTTCCCTTATAACACTATGAATAACTGAGAGGTAGAAGAAAGTTCCTGTCCTTTCCCATGCAAATCTAGATAACTTAAAATCAGAGACATTTGTCTGGGATCTTATGTGCAGCTCAGGTTTTATTCTACATTATGAGACTTACTGCAATAATTTGGATATTTACTTAAAAGTATCTTCTTTAGAGAAATCTAGTTTGTTTGGTTCCAAAAATAGCAGCTAAATAATATTGATTCTATATATTTGTTACATTGTTGTTCTTTCGATATATTTTGATTTTTCTGTAACTATCTTCTTAAATTTTTAATATTTTTCCAGGATTTTATACAGAAAACAAGATAGAACTAATATGAAAAAGTGGGCCTCTCCTGATACTTTTCATATCAATGAAAAGTAATTAGGACCTTGTATACAGTTATTCATGTTGTACACCTTATGAAGTCATTGTTAACTTATCGTTAAATCAACAATTCAGCTTCCAATCCAAGCTTTCCTGCTTATACCTAATTTTACATATCTGCTTTCCTTCACTGCAGTTTCTCTGAGCATCCCTCTCGTCACTATAATGCTGAGGTTGTGGAGCATAATATGAGTTCATGTATGAACATCTGCAGCGTTGTGGCCTTGAAACAAATTAGTGAGAGAAGTGGGAAGGAGGAGAAATAAATGTGATTAAGCAAAGACATCTCATTACAGCTTCAGAAAGGAAGGATTATATCATATAAAGTAGGAGGATCTCCGTTAGGGAGGAGTGAGTGTAGACAGTGTTATCTGGATAGAAGGGAGAGCAAGTAGAATAAATGAAATTAATACCCTGAAAAGTAGTATTACTTGGATTTAGGCTAATGTGATTTTGTGCATATCTCTTAACTTCGTATCTCATTTAATCCCCCAGGATAATGGTTTTGTCAGATATATTGACCAAAGACACTTCAATTTTCTTCCCTGCCAAACCCCTGCCACACTTTTGTTTTATTTCTCCCCCCAAAAATTATGTGGGTGCTAATTTTATAAATGTCATGATGGGAAAAAAGCATAGGATTATGTGTGGAAAGTAATTTCACTAAGCATGTCTATGATATAGAGAGGAACAGTTCTTTAAGCTCTAATGGAAGCCACATCTTCTGTGTGACTTCCATTGCAGCTCGCTGATTGCCTTCTTGGGCAAAAATCTCTCTTGTTGTTGTTGAAGGGTTGTTCCTTAGTTAGATCAGGAATTGAGCTTTCATTATGTTTGGGTAATTAAGTCCCTTTGATTACAATTGAAACATTGCTGAATAGATGTTTTGTTTTTAATTTAGATCTCTTATGAATGAAAATGTGACACCTCTTATTTGTTAAATAATATCATACGTTTTGAGTCTGTAATATTTCTTAAATGAGAAACAGGACAACTAAAACCAATTAAGATAACAAGAAATTTTAGGGCAATTTCAGTAGCTACCATTCTGACAAATGCCCAGGTTATTATAATATCCTTACAGGACGTTTTTAAAAGAACTCTGATGTGAAATTCTGACCTTATGGCAAAATTATGTGGCACTTAAATTAGACTTATTGGAAAATAGCCAATATGACACCGATTTTAACAAGGAAACCAAAGGAAATCCAGGAAATTATAAACCAGTGAATCCATCCGCCCTAGACAATTGGTAGAAATGGTAATTAGAAAAGTATCTATACTAATACAGGTAGACCTCAACTTATGATCACAATTGAGCACAAAATTTCTGCTGTTCAGTGAGACATTTGTTAAGTGAATTTTGCCCCGTTTTATGAACGTCCTTGCCTCAGTTGTTAACTAATTACTACAGTTGATAAGTTAGTCATACGGTGGGTAAGTGAATCTGCCTTCCCCATTGACTTTGCTTGTCAAAAGGTCGCAAAAGGGGATCACATGACCTTGGGACACAGCAACGATCATAAGTATGAAGCAATTACCAAGTCTCTGAATTTTGATCATATGATCATGGGGATGCTGGAAAGGTCATAACTGAAAAACTGTCATAAGTTCCTTTTTTTTCAGTGTCGTTGTAACGTTGAATGGTCATTAAATGAACTGTTGTAAGTCAAGGACCAAACCTAGCTGTAGATCATTTTCCTCAATAAATAAATAAACAAGATTTTTTTTGACATATTTAATTGAGTTCTCTTTATCTACTTAAGATTTGTAAGGCGAACAGATCACCTTTTAGGTAATATTTATACAGAAATACTGAAAATTCAAAAGGGTTTACAGATTTTTAAATACTCCTGTACTTTACACAGTCCTTCCTTCCTTTGGCTTCTTACAAAAATAATAAAAGCGACTTGAGCTTAAAATATCTTTAATAGAATTAAAGAACTTTCGTCCAGTCTCCAACCTACCCTTTGTGGGAAAGGTTGTAGAGAAAGTAGTGGCACTTCAGCTCCTGCGGTCATTGGAGGAAACGGATTATCTAGACCCTTTTCAGTCTGGCTTCAGGCCTGGCTACAGCACGGAAACTGCCTTGGTCACGCTGATGGATGATCTCTGGTGAGCCCAAGATGGGGGTCATTCCTTCATCTTGGTGCTACTTGACCTCTCTGCAGCTTTCAATACCATTGACCATGGTATCCTTCTGAGATGACTAAGGGAGTTGGGAGTGGGAGGCACCGTGTTACGGTAGTTCTCCTATCTCTCTGGTCGGTCACAGTCGGTGTTGGTAGGAGGACAGAGATCGACCCCTAGGCCCCTTGTTTGCAGGTACCTCAGGGCTCGATCCTCTCTCCCCTCCTATTTAACATCTACATGAAGCCGCTGGGTGAGATCATCTGATGATACAGGGTGAGGTATCAGCAATACACTGATGATACCCGCTGTATAGCTCTACCGCGCATCAATTCAGTGAGGCGGTGGATGTGATGTGCCGGTGCCTGGAGGCTGTGAGGGTCTGGATGGGAGTCAACAGGCTCAGACTTAACCCAGACAAGACCGAGTGGCTGTGGGTATTGCCTCCTAAAGACTATGTTGATTGTCCATCCTTGGTTCTGGGGGGGGGGAGAAATTGTCCCCCTCAGAACCGGCTCGCAATTTGGGTGTCCTCCTAGACTCACAGCTAAGATTAGAGCAACATCTATCAGCTGTGGCTAGTGGGACCTTTGCACAGGTTCGCCTGGTGCACCAATTGCGACCCTACTTGGATCAGGAGGCTCTCCTCACAGTCACTCATGTCCTTGTCACGTCACGGTTAGATTATTGCAACACGCTCTACATGGGGCTACCCTTGAAAAGTGTTAGGAGACTACAGTTGGTCCAGAACAGCCGCGCGAGCTGTTGTGGGTGCACCTAGGTACACCCACATTATACCAATTCTCCGCGAGCTGCACTGGCTCCCTATTGGTCTCCGGTCACAATTCAAGGTGTTGGTTATTACCTGTAAAGCCCTACATGGCTCAGGGCCAGGTTATCTTCGAGACCGCCTTCTACCGCATAGCTCCCAGCGACCGGTAAGATCCCACAGAGTTGGTCTTCTCTGGGTCCCGTCAGCTAAACAGTGCCGGCTGGCGGGCCCTCAGGGGAGGGCCTTCTCTGTGGCTGCCCCAGCTCTCTGGAACCAGTTACCTCCTGAGATCCGGACCATCCCCACCCTATTGGCCTTCCGAAAAGCGGTGAAGACCTGGCTTTTCTGGCAGGCCTGGGGCCGTTGATCTCGCTGTTGCGATCTGGCGAGATCTGGCCATGAATGGTGTGAATGGGTTTTAATAGTTTTTAATGTTTTAATTTTTAATGTTTTTATATATGGTTTTTAAATGCATTGTAAGCCACCTTGAGTCTTCTGAGAAAGGTGGCATACAAGTTGAATAAATAAATAAATAAATATTAGAATAGAACACATTTTTATGCACAGAATATTATTTCTGCCTAAGTTTTCTCTGTGTGTGCTTGCAAGGGACAATGTTTCACATGGGCATTTTTAACTATCCTACTTACAGGTTAGTAAAGAGTTGAAGAAATTGGCCAGCATTCCTTCCCACTTAGGCTGGTCCTGGTTTCCAGTTTTCTGTGACTGGTGGAAACTTCTATTTTCTACAAGTTTAATTTCTGAGAACTTATTTCTGGTTAAAACAATGGTCCCATCTTTAAATTCTTGGACTACACTTGAACCTGTAACTCTTTTCAGCAATCTTCTTAGGACTTGCTATGGAGGACTCTGGAGGTCTTGAGCTTTGAGATACTATGGATCAGAACTTTTTAGTCCACCAGGATTTTCAGCCAACACTGCTCTTTACAATGCATATTCAGTAGTCAATACTCTTTTCATCTACTTAGGTTATCAACTATTACACCCATTTCTTTCCAGAGTTCCCTCTGGGAATTTTTCGTTTCTGCTTTCATTTGACAACTCAGCATCCCCCCACTACACTTTGTCTTACCTATAGGAAAATCTTCCTGAGGGAAACTAAGCTGCCTACTCATATCTGCTACTTATCAGCTTTGTGACAGAATCACAAGCATATGGCCTTGTGGTGGGTATCCCTTCCATGATCCTATTGTGGCAACAATATGGAAGTTGTTTGCTTTTTCTTTCTTCTGGGATGTTTTTCTGATGTCTAACCTACAATACTTTGATTCCCTCATGGTTTTCCATCTAGCTACTAATAAGACCCAATTTTACTTAGCTTTCAAACCCAGATAAGGCTGGCCAGCTGCCACCTGTCAGTTTCATGTATCTCCTATTTAAAGAAAACAACAACAACAACATGAGTTGAAGTATGTTCTCTGCTACTTCCAATTGCATTTCTCCCTATGGCTTGGACCATGTACTTAAAGTATAAATACAAATGCCACAATGTAAATTTTGAATTGCAAGCAGGTTGTCACTATTTATAATATTCAGTTATTTTAAAAAAAGAAAAAGACAGGATGCATCTAGTCAATTATGCTATATATAGTTGGCTTCCAGGGAGAATGTTTATTGTGCAACTGTCATGGCTTATTCATTTAAATGTTATAGGATGATAATGCCTTTGCCAAACTTATCTGGGTCCTCTTACCATTAAAAAAAATCTTTTTCAGAAAAGGCCAAGAATAATTCAATTTATATAGGCATTAATGGCCTTTACAAGCAACTTTTTCATCTTTTAAAAAATGGGTTAATATGGATAAGAGCCTACCTTCTGAATCATGATCTGGTTTTGCTCTATGATAATAAATGTTTATTCATCTGGAATAACTTTCAGGTAGGGGCTGTCCTTGAAGACCAAGCACATGCTGTAGCTAGCAGCATGTGGATGTTAATTCTGTCTCAATGCATGGAGGCTGTATTGGTTTGGATGGCGAAGACCATCTCAAGAACCTGTGTCTATTGGTGTTTGGACCACCTGGATCTTGGGATAGTCTCTTTGACCATGGCTGGGGTGGCATTTCCATTTGTGATGCAAACAGCTTCTGCTTGATGTTGCATGTTGCAGCTGTGGACAGGACGGTCTTTGCACTGCTTCATCTGATGTACCAGTTGTGCCCTTTCCTAGATCGGGGCGCTCTTCAAATGGTCATTCATGATGACTTCATGGCTTGACTGTGCAATGTGCTCTACATGGAGCTGCCTTTGAAGGCCACCCAGAAGCTTCAACTGGTCAGAATGCAGTGGCACGGCATATAACACTTCTGCTTTGTGAGCTGCTTTACTTGTCAGTTTGCTTCCAGGTGCAGACCGCCTTCTGCCCCCAATAGCCTCCCACCGGCCAGTACGCTTGCACAGAGTGGGCCTCCTCAGGGTGCCGTCCGCCAGACAATGTCGGCTGGCGACCCCCAGGGGGAGAGCCTTCTCTGTGGCGGCGCCCACCCTCTGGAACAACCTCCCCCCAGAGATACGTACAATAACAGACCTCCGGATTTTTCGTCGGGCCCTGAAAACCTATTTATTTCAACTAGCTGGGCTGGCTTGAGTTAAATTTTAAACTGATTTTAAATTGGGTTGTTTTAATTTACGGCCAAAATATTTAATTATTTTAAACTGTTTTTAAATTTTGTATGTTCTGTTTTTTTTTACTTTGGCTGTTCACCGCCCTGAGTCCTATTTGGAGAAGGGCGGTATAGAAATAGAAACAAACAAATAAATAAATAAAATAAATAAATCAAGTTTCTGGTTAATACCTATAAAACCTTATATTGCATAAGATTACTTGAGGAACTGCCTGTCTCTCATAGTATTTGCCTGATGAATCAAATTGGTAGGGTTGTCCCATTTCAGGTTTCTTTAATTGAACAATATCAATACTCAGGAAATGGACTTCTCTGTAGCAGTGCCTGTGCTCTGGAGCGAGGTTTCCCCCTGAGATCTGAAAGGGTGCTAATCTACTAGTATTTCAAAGGGCCACAAATACATGGCTTTTGCCCAGGACTTTGGTGAGAACAATTGAAACTCCTTTTCTTCTTTTTCTTTTTGTTCCCATCAGGATTTGTTATCTTTGCCATGTTGTATTGTTTCTTTGCAGTTTTTAAACTGCCAGAGTTGCTGGGAGTTGGGTGGCATATAAATGTAATCCATTCTTCTTTAGATTGCCTTCAGTGTGTTTTCAAAGCACATTTCCATTCTTGCCTCTACTTTTTCTGCCTCCATTTTTTTTCAGCTGTTGTACCCATTCTTTAGCTATGTCCAATGCTTTGGTGCCTTCAAGTCAGTGTAGTTGCCTGGTGATTACCTAGTCCTTGCAGTTTTCTTGGCAAGGTTTTTTCCCCTCAGAAGTGCTTTGCTGTTTCTCCTTTCCAGGGCTGAGGATGACTTGTCCAAAGTCACCCAGCTAGATTTGTGACTAAGATGGGACTAAAACCCACCTTCTCCTAATTTCTAGCTTGACGCCTTAACTACTACGCCAAACTGGCTCACTCCTAAACAGTTATAGAATTTTTAAAAGTAACAATGGTACTTTAAATTGAGGCTGTAAACAGTAGATAATTATGCAAATTATTTGAAAGAATGTATGTTAATTTTGATGGCTGAAATAAAAAGTTGGCCATTTTATTTAGAGGCAGTCCTTACGTGTTATATTAATTAAGTGAAAGAATAATTGGAGTAAGGCTAAATTTGACCAAACTGATCAAGTTTTAACTGGGATACTATTCGGAACTAACCAGTTTTACAAAAACTGTAAAAAGACACACTATGGGCATCACAAAAGGTTATTCAGTGAAGCCTCTGAATACTGTCTGTTTATCTGCTTTTTCATGTCTCCATGCTATCTGATTGGCTGGCGCTATTGTTTCGTTAAGGGAAGAACTCTTCATTTTGCCCTGAATAAGTAATCCTCTATATTGATGTTAATATTAATATTGGTATTAAGAATTTTCATCCATCTATATGAAGAAAATCATTGCAACACACTGTTGGTACTTTGCATACAATTAATGGATGGCATTAATTTTGCCTCTTTATATAAGAAAGCATATTTAGCATCCGCATGCCATTGAGTATGTACAATAACTTCTGATGCTTTTTTCTCTTATTATAAGCAAGAGACAAAGAGGAGCAGGTGGGTAAGCTTTTTCATGATAAATGTTTAAAATGCAAGCTGGAGGACCAAAGGAAGCTATCAGTCTTAAACAACGTGAGGATGAAAGCAGATAAAATAAATTCATGCCCTTAATGGTAGTAATTGTATAAAGGCTGATGGTACTCTTTGCTGGCCGACGGTATTTTGCCCTTCTGTTATGCCTAATATCAAGAAACTTCCTTTGGGCAATTTATTGCAAAGTAGCAACTACTTGATTAACAGTAATTTCTTCAGAAGACACTCTGAAACAGGAGTCACCAACCCTTGGGCCGTGGCCTGGTACCAGTCCATGGCCTGTTAGGCTACCCAGCTGAAGATGAGTGACAGATGAGTGAGCAAAACCGAAACCATTCTCTCCCTCCCCTCCCAGCCTGTAGAAAAAGTGCCAAAAAGTTTGGGGGTCACTGCTCTAAAAGATACCGGTAAATGTTTAACTTTTTCTCTGTACTCACTTTGAACAAGTTTTAATGTCTGTTAATTTAAGCAATCAGTCACACCCAAGAATGATTTTTATGTATTTAGGAGAAAGTAGTATATGATACATATAGTGCTAGTATACATTTGACTGTTTTACCCAGTACCTCCAGATCTCTCTCCCTCCCCACTCTCTATATAAATATATATAAATATAAATATAAAATAGTTTTTACTGGTTGTTCTATTACTATTATCACCAATTAATGCTATATTGTAATAATACAATACATTATATAAATAAATCACATGCACAATCAAGGCTACAAATTTGTCCTTTGGTAACATCTTTCCACTCTTTTATACATAATGGGAATAGTCTTTTCATCATTATGAATCAAGCCATACAAAGGAAAGGTGTATATTGGATAGGGAACTAGGTTATGAACTCTCAGCATAAGTTCAGAATTCTAGGTTTGTTCATACGTATTAATTGCAGAACATGGAAAATAATTGGGTTTTGAATGCAATAAAGAACCTTTGCAAGTAATTCTACACTAAAACCGAACATACAGTAGTTAGCACCAATATAAGTAATAAAACCAAATTTATTCTAGTTGATAAAAAGTATATTTCAATTAGGCTGTGAAGAACTCATTCTTCCTTGCCAAAAGCCACTAGGCAGTGGCCTAACTCTAATACTGAATAATACATAGTATGCACATAGCAGAATAGGAAGAAGATTAATTTTGCTGAGTGGAGAAGGACTAGGAATAGGATTAGGATTAATTACATGGAAGTTCTGAGGAAGAAATTTCCTTCATTCTCTATTCCAGAATCAACTATTCTGGAAAGTTGTTCCTTTCCAAAAGAATTGGACACATTTCAGTGCTCTTTGTATGAAGCTTCTTAAATATTTAAGGGGATCTATTAAAACAGAGTTTGCTCTAGAGCAGCGGTTCTCAACCTGGGGGTCGCGACCCCTTTGGGGCTCGAATGGCCATTTCACAGGGGTCGCCAAAGCCCTCTCGCCCCCCCACACCTTCACTCACCCTCACTCTCTGCTCTGTTGGATCGCTGGCCGTTCGCTTACCCCGCCCACTCCCAATCTGTTGCTGCCTCTTGAGTCCCAGCTGATGGCTAGAGGAAAAAAAACTGTTTAACTTCTTGCCGCGGGGCTTCAAAGGGCTGCCCTATAGCCAGTGGTGCAGCCGAACCGTTTGTTAAATTGCTGGCTTGCCCCGCCCCTCCGCACCACTATTTATTGCCAATCAATTTAACAAATGGTTTGGTGTTTTTTTGTAATTTTATTGGCCCGCGGAGCTTCAGCATAGGCTATTTAGCCCTTGATTAGATCGGCTCCCGACTCTCAGCTGATTTGCTCTCAGCTGTTCTGCTCAGGGCTCTGCTGCTTGCTTGCAAAGAGTGCAGATTTTTTCCCCCTAGCTATGCTGAAAAAGGAAACTGAAAGTAAAGCAGGCTGTTGGCTTTGCTGTTGCTGCAACATTGGAAAATTAGGCAGGCAGATTTCTTTTCTTTTTCCTCACCAAAAAAGGTAGGTGCAAACAATGGGAAATTTAAGGAAAAAGAGGAGAGTTCAAGATTTTAAAACACAAAAGAAAAAAAGCTCTATTTAACTACGGAATTGTAATAATTGAGATACTATTAATTGTATATTGTGTTGAAAGCAGAAATGGTTAAGTTGTGGTTTGGAGGAATATATGGGGGAAATTATTTGGTTTATTATTATTGGTAAATATAATTAATTGATTTGTAAGAAATTGGATTGCATGGAAATAATTGGAATATTCATGTTCATATTGATTCATATACAAAAAAGGTAGTTATATAACTAATTGATTTATATTAAAATGTTGAATTTATATTAAACAACTGTAATACTACATAATTAACCAATGTGAGGATGGATATAAAAATAGATGACAATGGGAAGGGGTATAATATAGAATAGAAGGAAAAAATTGAATTTGATTAAGATTAGAGATGAGGATGAAGGGTAATATTGGTTTTTTACAAAAATAGATGAGGAATAAATATGGCAAAAAGGAAATATAGAAATTGTAAATTTAATTGAAATGACTAAACACTGTTTAAATTTGTGAACCGGCCAAATACTCTGTTCAAAGTGTTGGAAGAAATCTCCTTCTAGGTTCTGCTCCAAGTGGGGAAAAAGACACTGGAAACATGGAGACTGCTTGGAAAGATGGTTTAATGGTGGACAGGATCACATGGCTTGAGTTCCTGAACAGAAAAGGGCAGATACAGTAAATCCTTGGGTTTTTATGCTCTCTGGCTCTGCATTTCTTGGGGCCCTGAAAGAGTATCCTGATTGGTTGTCAGACTCCCAGGGGGTGGGGGTCTTAGCTAGCCTTGCTGGCTGATGGTCACATGTGGTGAGTTTCTGCTGCTATTGTGTAGAGGGCTAATCCTATCTTTATTGGATCTTGGGCAATTCCTACTATGGCTCTGCCTGAAGGAGGTAGATATTTGTTATGTAGAATAGACTGGTCCAGGCCTTAATGGCCCATTGACAAAGGGTGGGGGCAGGAAGATGGGAGCTGCTTCAAAACATGCTTATCCCAGGGAAATATAATATTCTGCCTTTTTCATATTTCCTAAAATATTTCACTCTTCCAGGAAAGGGGTGGGTGCTAACTTCCTACAAAAGAAAATACATTGTATGTTTGTATGTGTATTTCTAATTATTGTTATTTATTCATATTTATTCTCTTTTATTCTTTAAAGTTTAACAATTCATTCTTTATCTTAATATCTTTATATTTGTTTGTGGTTGGCTTTCTTCCCTTTCATCTTTTTTATTGTACAGCAATCTTTCTCCTCAAACCTACCACCTCTCTCTTTTCTTTCCTTCTTACTTTTTCTTCCTCCACCTCTTCTTCTCCTCCCTACTTCCTCTTCCTTTCTCCTCCTCCTCTCCTCCTCCCCCTCTTACCCTCACTCCTAGTCTAATTTCCCTTCCCTTCCTTCATCCCTCTCTATTGCTGTATCCTTTTATGCATATGGACTACTCAGAGGGCTGAAAAAGTTATTTCTGACTGGTTCTCGCACTTTTGACCAGTCCTCGAACTTACGACTGTCCTCACATTTTACGTTTTTGCCCTATCTTGTCACCTGGTCACCTTCACATGGTGAAGAGAAGCAGTTGTGAAATGAGTGACACGGTTGTTAAGAATGTTACAATGGGCATAAATGATGACCAGTCATAAGTGCAAAGACCGGTCAAAAGTGCGAGGACCTGTCAGAAATAACTTTTTCAGCCCTCTGGGTAGTCCTTTTGTGCACATGGACTACTCAGAGGGCTGAAAAAGTTATTTTTGACTGGTCCTCGCGCTTTTGACCAGATCTTGAATTTACGACTATCCTCACATTTTACGTTTTTTGCCCTATCTTATCACCATGGTGAAAAGAAGCAGTTGCGAAATGAGTGACATGGTTGTTAAGAAAGCTGCACGGGCATAAATGTGAGGATGGTCATAAGTGTGAGGACCAGTCAAAAGTGCGAGGACCTGTCAGAAATGACTTTTTTCAGCCCTCTGAGTAGTCCCTATACACATAGCCCCGCCCACCCAGTCACATGACTAGCTAGCCACGCCCACCCAGTCATATGACCTCCAAGCTACGCCCACAAAATAAGTCACACCCACAGAACCGGTAGTAAAAATAATTAGAACCCGCCCCTGGTTGGGGGTCACCACAACATG
This sequence comes from Arizona elegans, assembly GCA_022577455.1. Lineage (NCBI taxonomy): Eukaryota > Metazoa > Chordata > Lepidosauria > Squamata > Colubridae > Arizona > Arizona elegans. Next base: position 116,852,251 of record JAKOOJ010000003.1, read on the forward strand.
AGGAACTGTATGAAAGGGTCGCAGCATTAGGAAGGTTGAGAACCACTGCTCTAGAGCAAGCATGGTTCTGCCAGCTTTTTTGACTGGAAGATTTCCCCAAAGAATTGTAGTGAGCAACCCTGGATATTTGTAAAAGAAAAGAAAAAAAGGTTACTTGTTTAAGGAAGAATTGCTGGGGTAGAGAAATGTATGTGAGGGCGGGTAAGTGGAATAGAATGGGGGTTAAATTTAAACATAGTCATAATGTGCCACAATGAACCTGAAAAATTAAAATTCAGCATCCCCCCCCCCTTCTCCCTAGAGGGAAAGGAAAGATATTATCTGGCTGAGGATAAGAGGCTGCCACTCCAAGTGCCTCTGTGCTTTTAATTTTCCCAGCTAAGAAGAGTGTGATTTGTCAGACATGTGTACGGTCTTTCTTCTTTGCCTTAGGAAAAAAACCCTTTGGAGTTCTGCTGCTCTCATCTCCTTTTATCTCCTGACTCCGAAGGTTAATTTATATTTGGAGGGTTTGTGCAGATTTCAGCAGCTGACGGTCTCATGAGCTTCCAATTTTTATAGCTGCCAGGGTTGGAGGATGTTATCCCTGGGCTTTCCTTCCTTTTGAATAATCATAGAGCTAGAATGAAATATCAGTGGTTGTTTCATTCCCCAGCCTTTGCTTCAAGACTGCCTTTTGTATGAATGTCATTGTCTGCGGTGTTCTTCATATATAGAATCCGTGCACATTTTAGAGTATTTTAAGGAATTACTGGATTTTGCATTTGTTCAGACCTGCTATTTATTTTCAGTTGTAGTAGTAGAGACTAACAGAACACCCTGGATTAAAATGACATTTTTTAATCAGAGAAGAATAAGGAAAGATTTAGCAAACTATCTAGTTTATGGTAAGCCAACTGTATCCTGATACATAGCTCATTTACTTAAAAGTGTCATTTAAGCTAAGATCTTGAACAGTATTTCTTTACAGTTTTGATTTGTATAGGGCAGTGTTTCTCAACCTTAACAACTTTAAGATATGTGGACTTCAAGTCCCAGAATCCTGTAGTCCAGTCATTACATGTTGCCAAGCTTGAGAAATGCTGGTTTAGGGAGATAGAAGATGATTTTGTTGTGTGTAATTTGTGCTGAAGGGAAGAGCCAGACCAAATCAGATAAACCAAGTGCATGAGCAATACAGTTCATTCAAAATTAGATGGCAGCCTACAGTTTGCAATTAGCTCAGAGGCTTCTTTTAGAAATAGAATTAGAAACCAGCCCAATTACAGCATAATGCAGTGCTGAATTCAACATAGTCCTCCTCTGGATTATTCAGGCATGCATGCGACTCATTTCATATTATGCAAAAGGAGTTTTCACAAGCAGATCCACACAAAGGATTCCTATATTTGGTCTGCTGTGTGGAGAATCTCCCTTATGTGTTAGAACTATAATATATGGCAGTCCCAAAGGTGCTTTTTCAAGAGGCAACTGGACTTTTTGGGTTTTCTTTGAAGATGTTTCGCTTCTCATCCAAGAAGCTTCTTCTGAAGCTGAAGAAGCTTCTTAGATGAGAAGTGAAACATCTTCAAAGAAAACCCAAAAGGTCCAGTTGCCTCTTGAAAAAGCACCTTTGGGACAACCATGACCTGGATGACTGAGAATCTCCATAGATATAATACGATAGAAAACTATAATTATGTGCAGCTTCTCACAGTAATGTAAAACAAGACTTTTTTTTGATCCAAAACAGATGTGACATTAAATGCTTGAATGCATATGATATGACTTATTTTAACTATTAAAGTTTAATGTAACTTTTAAAATATTTAAAATAATAGCTATGGATGAACCAGAAGGATTGGCAATGGCATCATGGATGGGTGGAGATGTAGCTATTTTTTCCTCTCATGCCAGATATCTGACTAATATCCTCCTGAGCTTCTTCTCCAATGCTCCTGTAACCTTGGAGCAAAACTTCCATTGGCACCAATAGAAGCTTTTCTTCTGGATCTAATGCAATCATGAAAGGCAGAATTCATGATACCATAACAAAGAAGAAAAAAAAACCCTTCATCTGTGGTACAGATCTAATCCTGATTGTTTCTTCTTTTCTTCCACTCATGATTATTACTTTGATTCCCCCCCCTCCATTTAGTCATATCCAATTCTCGGAGGCTGCCTGAATAAATCTCTGTTTTGTTCTCTGTTTTTTTCTTGGCAAGGTTTTTCAGAAGTGGTTTGCTATTACCTAGTTATTAGTTCTGAGAGAAAGTGTCTAGCCCAGGGGTCTGCAACCTTAAACACTCAAAGAGCCATTTGGACCCGTTTCCCACAGAAAAGAAAACACTGGGAGCCACAAAACCTGGGTGGGTGTGGCCAACTCAATGTTACTCACTCTCACCCAGGGGTGACATGCTCCCGGTTTGGACCGGCTCGGACGAGTAAGTAGCGATGGCGGTGGGCAGTTTGGAGAACTGGTAGCAAAAATTCCTGCCACCGCCCCACATGCCCAGCTGAGCTGCGCAATCATCAGAGCCTTTTTTTCTTTTACATGGCTCTGACCAGCCAAGCTCTGACGATCCCTGCTGGATCGCTTGGATCGCCAGAGCCATGTAAAAGAAAAAAACTTTTTTCCTTTTAAATGGCTTGTAGCAAAAATCCCTCCCCCTACCCCCCTCAGCTTGCTTACCTTAGCCGCTGGTCGCAATGCCTTGCTGTAATCCCATTGCAAATCCATTGCATCAGCAAGCAACTGAATCTCCCTGCCTGCAATCAAGCAGTTGTGGACTTCAAGTCACAGAATTCCTCAGCCAGCAAAGCAAAGCTGGCTAAGGAATTCTGGAGTTGAAGTCCACAAGTCTTAAAGTTGCCAAAGTTGGAGACCCCTGTTCTATTGGGTAAGTTTTTTTCCTCTTTGGGAGCTTTAAAAAAGTAGTTAATTGGGGTTTTTTTTAGTTGTTCTTTTTTTAGACCTAGCCATTTGAAGTTTAGGAAGTTTTAATTCTCCATTGTTGGTGGAGACAGCAGCCAGTGTGGGTAGCACTCGCCCAATCAGCTGAAGGACTGAGTCAGCCAATAACGTTAAAGCCCGCCCTTGTTGCCAGGCAGGTCCTGCTTTTGACTCAGTCCTTTCAGTTGATCGGCCGTGTGGGTTACAGGCTCTGTCTTTCTATTTCATTTTCTATTGCTAAATATTGGATTTCTTTACTGGTTTTGACTTCGGATTGTTAGACAACGTTTTCGCTTGTGTGTATTGGTATTTGGACTCTTGGATTGATCGACTACGACCTTCCTTCTTCCTGGACTGTTTAAGGTGACTTTGGCCATTGTGAGTTATCCCTGCCCTGTTATTTGGCCGTTGCTAAAGGGAAACCCCGTTTTTCCTGGCTCTCCCCTCTGGGGGTTGGGGGGGGATTTTTTCCCCTTTGTTGCTCGTTGGAAGGCGTTTTAAAACCCAGTGCCTTCTTTCACCTTTGCATCCAGCTTCAGAATGGCGACTTTCGCCTCAGCGCGGCTGCGGCAGCCATTTTAAGTCACATTTTGCGCCGTTGCTGCCTCTGCGTTGGTTGAGCTATTTGAGCTCCTCCGTTCGTCGTTTTCCTCGTTTGCTGCTGAAAATTTCATCATCAGCTGAGGCGTTCGGAGCTGAGAGGCTTGTTTCTCCTTCCACCCTTGTTTGTCGGCACTGCTTCTTCTAAAGGACTTTCTCGCTGCTTTGCCTGCTTGTCTGCGCCTGTCAATCAACATCATAGCATGGGGAGCCCCTTTCGGCAAGAATTGTGGATCGCATGCTCCTGTCAGCTGGGCTTCGTTATACTTATTCCCAGCCTTCTCTGTGCTTGCAGGGACCTCCAGTGGATCGCTTTTGGCCATCCGCCATTTTACCTCCTGTTAATTGAACCAGCGGCCATTTTAGACTGACAGTGACATTCTTTGTTTAAAGTAATAATTCGGGCACATAATGTGGAGCGTTAGCGCCCCCTCTCCTCAGCCTCTACTGCCCCCTGGTGGACATTTAGGCTGCCTGATATTTCTAATCTATATTTGAGGAGCTGTTACGCCCCCACTGCTTATTACAGCGTGACTCTTGTGGAGTATAACGCTCCCGTTTTTGGATTGCTGTGTTGACAGGGGCTAATTGGTGGAGCTTTCGCGCCCCCCATACCTAATTGAGGCCTTCTGTGCTCATTGCAGCTATGCCAAAAGCACTGGCAAAATCTAAACATGGCCGTTCGGCCAGTACTGCTGCTCAAGCCCAGTCTCATTCTGGCTCCCATGATAGACCTGCGGAAACGGTGGCCTCCAGAGACTCGTTACCATCTGCTGATCCTTCGCGGTCTCATCAGAAAGGCCACAAACACAGCGGTGTTTCGAAATCTGAGCAGCGCAGAGACAAAATTCTACAAAAGCTCTGCAAAAAAGCGAGTGCTAATATTGCTACTAAGAGTGTGGTTTCCGTTCCAGTAGCTGACAACCCACCTCATGAGTCTCTGCCTAGACCGGATACACCGGATCAGTTGTCATTGAGGGATTGCCCGGTGACCATCTCGACTTTGGATTTGTGGGGTGCTTCTGCTTCTCCTCCTCCGGCTGTCTCTGTTCCGGAGGTTGTGCAACCTGTCGCTTCTGCTCCTGTGACCTCTTCTCCGGTAGCGACGGTTTCCGGTCAATTGCTTCCAGAGCATCTTCAACTTGAGCAACTTCAATCGCTTATTGAAGCCGCAATGCAGAGATCTTTAGCCGCGTGTGACCAATCACGTAGCCGTCTGGAATCTGTGCGTTTGATTTCTTCCGTTTCTCCGGAGCGACCGATCACCGAGGAATCCTGGGCTTGGGCTCCTGATTCTCCTACTGGTTCCCATTCGAGCCAACCCTCAGTTTTGACTGATGTGGACTATTGTGATTCTGCTCTGTCTGATGACGAAAACTTGCCTCAAGACCAACCGGCCTTCACTGGACTTTTTCCACAATCCTTATTTAAATCCTTATTGTTTAAGGCCATTAAGACTGCTCGCTTGTCTTCACCTGCTGTAGACCCACTTCCAGCTTCTGAGGCGTTGGATCCCATGTTTGCTGAGCCGGCCAGACCTGTTACCTCTATTCCGACTCCTCCCCTTTTTGTCGATGTGGTGAAGCGCCAGTGGTCTTCTCCGGGTTTGGCCCCTTCGCTTTCTTCAAATGATCGCAAGAACTTTCAAGTCATCACCGAATTAGACTCTCTTCTTCAAGTACCATCGATTGACGCCCCTATTGCCGCCCTATTGCCCAACGCCAACGTTCCGGGTGATCCGGATGAGGGTCTTTGCCCGGATGAACGTCGTTCGGACCTGGTTCTCCAACGGGTTCATCAGAGTTCCGCCTGGGCTATTAGGGCGGCTACCACCGCTTCATTCTTTAACCGTACTACCTTGCTTTGGCTGCGCCAGCTTCAAGAGAAGTTACCCCCGGAGGACACTCATGTCCGGCAGGACTTGAATAAAATTGTCGCAGCCTTGGAGTTCTCGGCCGACTCCACTTTGAACGCTGCTCGCTTCACTTCCAAAGCGATGGCTTCCACGGTCGCTGCCCATCGTCTGGTCTGGCTCCGTCACTGGCAGGCTGACCCCCGCCATAAGTGGTGTTTGGCCTCTGTTCCGTTTGGGGGGTCCTGCCTTTTTGGTGATGCCTTGGAACCATTTCTCACCGAAACCAGTGACAAGAAGATGATCTTGGCAGCGGTCTTTAGACGGGGAGACTCTCGTTTTACTCCTTATACCCCTCGCTCTCACTTCCGAGCTGCTGATGGTACGGGTTCGACTCCCTTCTCTTCCTCTAGGCCTTACAGTAGTTTTGGCAGGCAGCGGGGGTTTCTAGATAGGTCCTCGCATGGGAAGCCCTTTGTGTCCAGGCGGCCCTTTCGAGGGCGAGGAGGTCGTTCCTACCATCGCCGTTGCTGATTGCATCACGACTCCCCCCATTGGCGGCAGACTAGCCCTCTTTGTCGCCACGTGGGAGAAGTCTACTTCCGATAAGTGGGCCTGGCCACCTTAAGATCTGGGTTGGCCATCGAATTTCTTTCCCCCCTCCTGAGTTCCTTTGTTTGCTGTCCAATTTCTCATAATCCTGACAAGAGAGTGCGCATGGACGCTGCGGTACAGCATCTCCTTTCCATCAGGGCTGTTCAGTCTGTCCCACCCGATCAAGTCGGGTCGGGATTCTATTCCCGGGTTTTTCTAGTCCCTAAGTCCTGGGTGGGGGGAGACCCATTCTGGATCTTAAACGGTTAAATTGGTATGTTGTATACCGTAAATTTAAGATGCAATCATTGAAATCCATCCTTGACTGTGTTAGGAGGGGCAATCTCCTTTCTTCAATTGACCTGACTGAAGCCTATTTGCATATCCCTATTCTCCCTTCTCATAGAACGTTTTTGAGGTTTTGTTACGGGGGGGTTCATTATCAGTATAGGGCGTTACCCTTTGGGCTCTCATCTGCCCCCCGTACCTTTACGAAGGTATTGGCGGCTTTGGCTGCTTCCCTCTGGGTTCAGTCTGTTAGACTTTTATGTTATTTAGACGACATCTTGGTGTTGTCCTCTTCTGCTCACCAAGCTGGTTTGGATATTAAGTTAACTCTGGAGATGTTAGCTGCCCACGGTTTTTCTGTTAATCTAGAAAAGAGCAACCTTGTTCCCTCCACTTCTCTAGTTCATTTAGGAGCCCTAATTGATTCTGTACAGGGCAGGGTGTTTCTCTCCCCTGACCGCCAGAATAGTTTACGAGATTTGTTATCTAGGATTGAGGTTTGTAGGTCTACTTCCCCTTATATTCTTTCTCAGTTATTGGGAAAGATGATTTCGGCCATTGCTATTGTTCCCTGGGCGCAGCTCCACGCCCGGGAACTTCAGTGGTTTCTCTTGCCTCTACAGAAATCGGGCAAAGGCATGTCAACCAGGCCGGTTCCCGTTCCCTCCTCGGTGCTCCGATCTCTCCGGTGGCGGCGGTCCCCAGCGATATCAGCAGGCTGTCTCTTTCTAGAACCCCAGCGGATGGTGTTAACCTCTGACGCCAGTCTACAGGGCTGGGGTGCCCATTGCCAAGGCCAACTGGCCCAGGGGACGTGGAGCGTAGCGGACTCTCTTAGTCCGATCAATTGGTTGGAGCTACAAGCTGTCTTCCTGGCTCTCCATGCGTTTCGCCATCTGGTCTCCGGGTTTCATGTGCTTGTGCTAACGGACAATGTGACGGCCAAGGCACATCTCAACAAGTTGGGCGGCACCAGGTCCAAGGCCCTGTTGTCTCTGGCCATGAAACTCGGCCTCTGGGCGGAACGCCATCTTGATTCTCTTCGGGCAGAACACATTTCCGGAGTCGCTAATGCCTAAGCAGATTGGCTGAGCCGTCAGGATCTTTCGAAACCTGGTTCATCGGTTCGGGACTCCAGTTGTGGACCTGTTTGCTACGCATGTCAATGCTCAGTTGCCCCGTTTCTTTGCCCAGTTTCCGGAACCTCAGGTGGAAGCCATCGATGCACTTCGGGCTCCATGGCCGGACGGTCTTTTGTACGCCTTCCCTCCAACCTCCTTACTTCCCAGAGTCATCCGCAGGATTCTGGAGGAAAGGGCGGAGGTGATTCTCTTGGCTCCTCATTGGCCACGCAGAGCATGGTTTGCGGTCTTAGTCTCCCTCTCTGTCACTCCCTCCTGGCGCATTCCTTTCGAGGCGGACGCTCTGACGCAAGGGGCACTGAGCCACCCGGACTTCCTTGGCTCAGCCTGACCGCCTGGAGATTGAGCGGCTCACCCTGACGAGTGCTCTGGCTCCGGAGGACGTGATTCGGACGATCCAGGCGTCGAGACGCTCCTCCACTGACAGAATATATTCTGCGACTTGGCGGGCTTTCTGCTCATGGTGTGACCGGACTGGTGTGAATTTTTCCAACCCTCTATTGTGGACATTCTTGTCTTTCTACAACGGGGTCTCTCCGACGGCCTTGCCCCTAACACGTTACGTCGCCAGGTGGCTGCCATTTCCTCTGTACTTACCTGCGGTTCACTGTCATCTCTGGCTCAACATCCTCTGATTAGACGTTTTCTTCGGGGCGCCACGAACCTGTCTCCTCCGGTCCTGCATCGTTACCCTACCTGGGACCTTCTGTTGGTTCTTGAATCCCTCGTGAGTCCTCTGTATGAACCGCTGAGGACGACCTCTCTGCGGTTGCTGTCTTGCAGAGTTGCCTTTTTGGTGGCTGTGACCTCGGCTCGCCGCATTTTGGAGGTGGTGGCCTTGTCCATCCGAGCTGACCTCTGCATGTTTCACGCAGACCGTGTTGTTCTCCGATTGGATCCTACCTTCGTGCCGAAGGTTAACTCCGTCTTCCATCGCTCACAGGAACTTATTCTACCAAATTTCTGCCCGTGTCCTTCTCATCCTCGTGAGCGCCGTTGGCACACTCTGGACATCCGGCGGGCGTTGCGAATTTACATCAAGCGGACTGCTGCTATTCGCCGGTCTGAAGCGTTATTTGTCTCCTTCCTTCCAGTCTTGTTGGGTCTCAAGGTATCTTCTTCTACTATAGGCCGCTGGATTCGACAGACCATTGCTTCATCTTATGACCTTCGTTCTTTGCCGCGGCCTTCCCGGGTAACGGCCCATTCCACACGTAGCGCGGCCACATCAGCGGCCTGGGCTACTCAAGCTCCGTTGTTGGAGATTTGCCATGCGGCTACCTAGACCTCACCTGCACCATTCATACGGCACTATAAACTGGACAAGTTTGCTTCGGCTGAGGCCACGTTCAGTCGTCAGGTGTTACAACAGGTTGTGGCCAGTGAGGTTGTTTCGGACCAGCCTGGCCCCTCCCAGACTTTGGGACAGTGAACTGGGGTATGTCCCACACTGGCTGCTGTCTCCACCAACAATGGAGAAGGGGCATTGGTCCTACCTGACACGCTCCTTCTCGTTGTGTGGAGACAGCAGCCAGACCCTCCCTTTGCCTGCCTGGTCCTCTTGTTGCCTTCCTTCGTGGGTCTTTCCTTTCTGCCTACCCACACGCCGAGTCTGCCATTATAGTCCTTCACCAAAAGCTGGACCTGCCCGGCAACAAGGGCGGGCTTTAACGTTATTGGCTGACTCAGTCCTTCAGCTGATTGGGCGAGTGCTACCCACACTGGCTGCTGTCTCCACACGACGAGAAGGAGCGTGTCAGGTAGGACCAACGCCCCATTTAGCTGCTTTTATATAAAAATAAAAATAAATTAAAATAAAATTTATGCAGCTTTCTGAGATTTAGTATGTTTCTGTAGTGTTTCACTCTAACTACACAAACACACAAAATCTCACAAAGCTGTATGTGGAATTTTGTGTGTGTAAAGTGTGAAAGTTGTTTTTTTGGGCTTTTTGTGGCTGTGTGAGGTTCCTGCTTGTTGCAGGGGCCATTTTGGGTCTAGCACAGCTGCTTTTACATTGTGGGTGAGCCAGTTGTGTTGTGTTCTGTTGTGTTGTGTGTGTGTAAAGTGTGAAAGTTGGTTTTTTGGGCTTTTTGTGGCTGTGTGAGGTTCCTGCTTGTTGCAGGGGCCATTTTGGGTCTAGCACAGCTGCTTTTATATTGTGGATGAGCCAGTTGTGTTGTGTTGTGTTTTGTAGGTTAAAAAAGGGCAAAGAAGTGACATTCACTTGGCCATGCCCACCTGACCAACAAGCCACACCCTCCCAGTCACCTCACCACCAAGCCACACCCACTAATTAAGCTACGCCCACAGAACTGGTAGCAAAAATTTTTAGATTTCACCCCTGTTTCCACCCAGTCATATGACACCCCCCCCCCAGCCACGCCTACCCAGGTTTTGTGGCTCCCAGTGTTTTTGTGAGAAACAGGTATCTCTGTGTGTCTTTCTCTTTCTCTTTCTCTCTCCCTCCGTCTCTCTCTCTCTCTCTCTCTCTCTCTCTCTCTCTCTCTCTCTCTCTCTCTCTCTCTCTCCCCCCCCCCCCCAGGTGAGGAGTGACTGGGAGGGGAGGGTGAGGGGCGGGGGCAGCCAGTGGTGGGTTCGGCTGACAGGGAGCCACAGCAGGGGCACGAAAGAGCCGCATGCGGCTCCAGAGCCATGGGTTGCTGACACCCAGTATAACCCAAGGTCACACAGCTGGCTTTGTGCCAGAAGCAGAACTAGAACTCACAATCTCCCAATCTCTAGTTTGATGCCTTAACCCCTACACCATATCTGTATATATTCAGTATTACAACTCTTGTGGCTCCCAGCTTCTTTGTGGGATAAACCTGACATTCTTTCCCCAAGAAAAGAACAGTGGTGCATATTAGCAGACCCAAAACTGGCTTAGTTGCAAATATGACCCATCCCTCCTGGCTTCAGGCAAGTTGCCTGCCTGCCTGCCTGCCTGCCTGCCTACGAAGTGTAGCATGAATAATTGTGCATTTTTTCCACTGTTTATCCATTTCCTTACGTGGAAAAAATGAAGATCGTGAAACTGTAGATCTTAAAAAAAGAAAGTTATTAGTGTCACTAGGTTGGCCAGTGAACATTAGGTGCGCAGCTTACACCTTCTTAACTAAACGTGTTTGGGTTGATCACAACGGGTGGGCGGAGGGGGGGCTTACAGATCAGTTTATATTTAAAATGCCATTCTTTTCTTTACTTGCTGATTCTTGGTGTTTCTGAAAAGTCTCATTTAAATCTGTAGATGAATCTGGTGTCTGAAGAAGCTGTTTTTGTGGAACTAATTCAAGAGGGATATAGGGTTTAAATGAAATGTTAATCTTTTGGCTGTTCTCAGTGTTGTTTTGACTATAGGATTTATAGTTTTGATTAATATGTGAAAGTCACAAAGCTTTTTATGCCTGATTTCTTATGTTTTATCAAATTGTTTATTTGGTGTTATGGTTCATTCTTTAATTATTAAATTTAACTGAGCATGCTTCATACTACAGTTTCTAACTCAGGTAAAATCCCTGATAAACTTGTCTGCTCTATGTTGATGTCCATGAACACACTTTTTTCCCCATCAGAAACTTGCATGCTTACATCTAAAAATAATAAACAATATTTACTATTTGAATGTTTTTTAAATTGTTAGTTCTTACTTGGTTTTGCTTTTCTTCTGAATACCACTGAAATCTTTGGTATTAAAAAAACACTTTATAAGGGAATATTGAGAATATACTGGTATTTTCAAGAAGGGAAAAGAGGAAGAGTGTTTGGGTTTTTTCCCTGGCTATATCTTTGCACATGCTTATCATGATCTCTTCTGAAGCCTTGTGCGTCATATGCCTAATGCTTTGGAGAAGTCAACTTGCTGCTTTATTTTATGATATTCGTTCCTTCACAGGATTTAAATTTAATTGCATTTACAGCAAAGTTCACTCTCCTCAGAAAAGAATAAAGCCCAATCCTTCTAGCAATCTCTGTCTATAACTTGCAAAAAATCTGTAACAGATTATAGCAATTACTCCATGTCAGAGATGGGAAAAACTACCCTCTGTCAAACCAAATATATGAAGAATTTGTGGCTTGTGAGTAGGAGAGGTCAACCACATGTGAAATGAAAGCATCTTTTCAGTTTGTGGTGGAGGTGGGAGGCAAGGATTAAAGTAGGTTCGTTTGGGAAGAAAATTGTACTTTTTTCATAGTTAAACACTATCATTCTGGCACAGCTGTCAAAGCTAACATTAGATACTTATTCTTGTTCACTGATCAATTTTTTTCTTATTAGCTTCTTGCCCCCTCCTTCTCAATTGCCATTGCCCCCTACTGTTGGATGGTTTCGTTTTGTGGTTCCATCTTCCCCCTACGGTGGTGTTATCAAGCAAGCAGGTGTATGTGTGTGTGTTTATCTGTGTGTGTATGTACACATGGAGGGTGAGATTATAGGCAGCCTTGTTTGGTGAGATTCGTAGTATCAGACAATGTTTTACACAGCATTCCATTCTCTACCAGGCTGCTTGGACATGCTGTTGGTGCCTTATCTTCCTGCTGACACACACTGGACATTAATAGAAATACGTTGCTGAGGCACATGTGTGGAATTTCAAGCAGTCTCTAGCTGTTGCTTTAGAAAGTCTTTTGTGTGCATAACCTTCTTGGAAGAAGCTTTGATTAGAAAAATAAATGATTTAACTCTTGAATGGTAGATTTGAGTTTTTGGAAATATTATTTTCTGACTAATTCATATATAAATTTAAGTATGTTTATATATCCAGGAGTTTAAATATTCACTTACATATTACTGAATCCTTTGTGTGAATTGCTGGAAAGAGCTAATAATGAACAGAAAGTAAGTCATGGGCAATACATAATCAAATCTTATATTCAACATATAAGACTGAGTTCAATGGTTTAGTATATATGCATATATACTAAACCTGCATTCTGCATTCTTAACATTCTCCGTCCGATCCCAAAGAGGATTCAGAATAAAGAAAAAAAAATGACAACTTTGTGTGCACCATTTAAAATTTATTAGAATTTACTTCCTTGGCTACTTGCTGCTAAGCCAGCGCTGTCTGGTTTAGTTTGCTACTAGCCTAAAAAACTAAACTCTGATGCAGCTGTTCATGCAGAACGTCTGCACCGTATCGGGAAACTGAGTAACTGCTTTCCATTACTAATGCATTGCTTTATTTATTTTATTTATTTATTTCTCCAATCTTAAGTCTTTGCATATATGGTCTTTGCATATCTTTCTTCATGCTGACTATGTGAATTAGGAATATATAGGGCTTTTTGTGATAAAAGGCTCACATGTTCTGACACATATTCTACATGGTTTTTAAAATCTATTAAATATAGATTCCAATGTTATCAATATGGCTTACTTAAGCAAGTGTTTTTACACATAGTTTTATTGTGGGGTATATTATACAAGTAGGTTTATATCTCCTACTCCTCACTTGGTATCATGCAAACAAGTTCAGTTGCCACTGCTATAGACTATAATTACCTTGAAGTCTCTGGATTTTATTTATTAAATATATACCCAGATTTTCTACTCTGTTGAGTATTCAAAATAAATAGCAAGGTTAAAAGATTAAAATTACCAGTAAAATACAGATTAAAAATTACCAGTAAAAAATAAAACAGTGAAAATGACATATAGACAAAAAAATTGAATCTTTTGTCTATATGTCAATATACCAGGGGTGAAATGCTCCCAGTTTGGACCGGATTGCCCGATCCGGTAGCGATGGAGGCGGGTGGTTCGGAGAACCGGTAGCAAAAATCCCTGCCCCCCCCCCCTTATGTCCAGCTGAGCCGCACAATCATCAGAGGCTTTTTTTAAACTTTTAAAAGCATTTTTTCTACAACCTCTTCGGCCGAAAAAATGCTTTTAAAAGTAAAAAAAAAAAGCCTCTGAAGCCGCGGCTCAGCTGGGATCATCAGAGGCTTTTAAAAGAAAAAAAAAAACTTTTTTTTCTTTTAAATACCTCTAACAATCAGGCAACTCAGCTGGGATTGTCAGAGCCTTTTGAAAGCATTTCCCTGAAGAGGTTGTAGAAAAAATGCTTTTAAAAGTAAAAATAATAAAAAAAAAGGTCACGCCCACCCAGTCACATTACCCCCCCAACCAAGCCACGCCCACAGAACCAGTAGTAACAAATTTTAGATTTTACCACTGCAATATACTGTATATACCTTCTATTTGGTAGGATGTGGGCGACAGTAAACATACTTGCAAGATGGTTTCTAGATTAGAGATCCAAGCTTGCATAACACAGCATGAACATGCTTGGATAAACACAGGATGCTGGTGGCAGGCTGGATAAAATATGCCAGAACCAATCTTACTGTTAGTCCTTTTCTTGTCTATATCTTTTCTTTATAAGAGCAAGAAATGTATTGATTAACCAAAAGGGGACAATATATAAGGACCCATCCAATACTGACTACTATATATAAAAGTTTGTATTTAGAATATTTGAAGACTAAATGAATTAAGGAACGAAATGAAAATAGATACATTGTATTTTCATGAAACTACAAGAAAGAGAAGGGATGTAATAGATTTGAATGAAGGTAGCCAGATCTGTACTGGATTTGATAAATATATGCAGAGGTGAAGATGCCAGTTTTATGTATGAAAGTATGAAATATTACAAAATATGAATATATTGTTGTAGGGATATATGAAAGTAGAAATTCATAGGCTGATGACAGTTGCGTGTTACGCTCCAGTTAACGGTGATAATGAAAGAATCAGGAATGAGTTTTGAGGGAAATTGTGCAATATTCTAAATGAATGGAATTAATTTTCCTAGATATAATTAATGATAGGTGAGAAGAAGAGAGAATATAAAAAAGCAATTGGCCCACTGAGATTCAAGTGTGAATAAAAATGGCAACTGGCGAATATTTGCTTAGTTTGCTTAAAATATATGGTTTAAGCATTATTAGTCTAATCATACACAGACATTACAAAGGAATGAATACAATTCAAAAAGCATTGTTCGATTGTTTATAATGAAAGATTGGTAGCATTAATGAAGGATACGAATGTTGAATGTAGAACGGACCATTTTTTAAAGTGAAGAATGGATCTTTGGATAAACTGGACATGGATGAAAAGGAAGGTAGTAAAAGAAATAGAATGCCAATATAAAAAATATTAGACAAAAGATTAATCTCTCAACAAAATGAATGGGAAGTAGAGGTAAAGAGAAGAAGATGTGGAAAGAATTAAGTTGCAGAGTGCCGTTGAAGTGTGTGGAGTTATGCTAATGAGAAGTACGAAAAAGGATGCCTGGTGGATTAATGAAATGAAAGGTGCTGTGCATGAGGAAAAAAAATGCATCTAAAACATTCCTGTAAAAATGAAGTTGAGAAAAAGAAAAAAGATAAATTTATTTATTTTATTTATTTATTTTATTAAATTTGTATACCGCCCTACTCCCGAAGGACTCAGGGCGGTGAACAGCCATAAAATAAAATATATAGATACAAAATTTAAAATGGAGATAAAACTAATTAAATAAATTTGGCTGAAACATTTTAAAACCCCAATAAATTAAAACCAAATTTAAAATTTAAAATTCCATTTAAAAAGAGGAAAAGTTTAGGTCAGGCCAGCTTGATGGAATAAGAACGTCTTAAGCGCGCGACGGAAGGTACGCAGATCCGGAATCCTCCGTATCTCCGGGGGGAGCTCGTTCCAGATCGTAGGTGCCCCCACAGAGAAGGCTCTCCCCCTGGGGGCCGCCAGTCGACATTGTTTGGCCGACGGCACCCGGAGGAGCCCCTCTCTATGGGAGCGTACTGGTCGGTGGGAGGCTATTGGTGGCAGCAGGCGGTCCCGTAAATAGCCAGGTCCTAAGCCATGGAGCGCTCTGAAGGTGATAACCAAAACCTTGAAGCGCACTCGGAAGACCACCGGGAGCCAGTGCAGCTCGCGCAGGAGAGGCGTTACATGGGAGCGCCACGTCGCTCACATCACCACCCGCGCGGCCGCACTCTGCACCAGTTGGAGCCTCCGAGTGCTCCTAAAAGATAGTGAAATGTTGCAAAGAAGGTAGGCAAAGGTTGTTACAAGGAAGGTAGAGAAAGAAAGACAACAAGGAATACCGTATTTAATATTAAAATAGAGAAATGCGTTCTCATTTTGTAAATGGATGAAGAGGGCTAAAAGAAGGAGCCTCGAGAATGAATGAATTAAAATTGATATAATAATCAGAGCTGACTCTGAAGTGAAGAAATGCTAGGACTACTTTAGAGATCTGTATGGTAACAATATGATTGAAATAGATGCTTACAAGCAGCAAAGAAAAAACTTGAAAAGCAAGTCATAAATGTTATAAGAATGTTAAAACTAAGATTGCAGATGTTGATAGCATAACTGGAGAAATGTGAAAATACACTTGTGTTTTCTTTTTGAAGTAACCATGTAACCTGTTTAATTTGTGTTTGTGAACTCCATCTGTGGATAAATGTGTAAGGGATGCTTGGGATGCATGAATGTAGATGTACTTTTGCATGGAGATGTTATGTTATGTTGTTGGGAACCTAAATGATTTATAACAAAGATTGTTATAATGTGGGAGTATGGATCTGCTGCAAATTAATGTTTCAAAGTAGTTATGTTTTGACAAGTAAAATGGGTTAAAATATTCAAATTATACATATGTTAAAAATGCAGGTGATTAATTTGTGTATTTTATATAAACAAAAATATAGCAATAGAATATGATATAAACTGCAGTGCTTTCTACCTTTTGTAACACACTTTACAAAATCACCAGTGACTCAACATTCACCACAGAGCACTTCTTTGTTGGTCTCTAATTGAAAGCTAATAATTTAGCTTTAGTCTACATTTCTATCTGTAGTGACTATTTTTGTATATTTAATCAGTAAATGTTAGATTGTGAAATGGGTTTCAAAGAAACTTCTTGTTTCTATATGTGCTACACAGATTTTTACTTAATTATAGGAATAATTTTTATTTAAAGAGTTATAAGGCAGGGCAACCTTTAAAAGTATGTAACCTTTGTAACTCTTTCTCTTTGAAGAGTGAGTTGTGAAGGAAAATAGATGGAAATGCTTGTTAAATACTTAGAATTAAGGCAAGGAATATATATCTTTGAATAATGCATTTATTTATTCATTCATTCATTCATTCATTCATTCATTCATTCATTCATTCATTTATTTATACCTACCTACCAGTGGTGGATTTCAAAAATTTTTACTACCGGTTCTGTGGACGTGGCATCACTTCGTGGGCGTCGCTTGGTGTGCATGACAGTGGAAGGATACTGTAAAATGTCCATTCCCTCCCCACTCCAGGGGAAGGATACTGCAAAATCCCCATTTCTTCCTGATCAGCTGGGACTCAGGAGGCAGAGAATAGATGGGGGCGGGGCCAGTCAGAATTTTTACTACCGGTTCTCCGAACTACTCAAAATTTCCGCTACCGGTTCTCCAAAACTGGTCAGAACCTGTTGAAATCCACCTCTGATACATATATTTATAGGCTGTCCACTGTAGAGGTTCTGACTGTCTTACTCTTACACAAATACATAAACAATATATCTACAATTCTAAAACTATTATAAACATTAACTTAGCTTGGCAGATACTGTACTGAGGTGTTATGTGGTTGTAGTGGGGCTGCCCCATAAACGTATGGGCTACTGTGTTTTTTTACCAGTTGAAATTTCCAGGTGATTTTGTTGGACAGCTCCATTTTATGCGAATTACAATAAAACCTCTTACAAAATGACAAAAGCAAGAGTGACCTTCTTGTCTCTTCCATTCTAAGTGAGACCAGAAGAGGCACATCAACCAGAATTGAACAAATGCCTTCTTGGTCACAGTTTCCATATGATCTTTTTAAAATCAATGTTTAAAACTCAATACCTAAACATCACAAAACCATTAAAATTCTAAAAGACATGGGTGAAAAGATAAGTTTAAAACACCCTCCTAAAATATAATAATGAATGACATTGCTTTAACTCCAGTGGCAGTTTTTCTCACTGTATGCTCCATGCCATAGAAAAAGCAAAATATATTGCTGATTTTAGATATGTCCGTGACGAGACATATCGAGTGTGTGGGGAAAATGTAGGAGATACTGTACATTATTCTGAGGGATCCAGAAGGATCCAATGGTCAGTGGTACCAAAAACCACAGTGATATCAAAAACCACAAATAGAATAAGAAGGTATGCCCTCATCCAGAAGCATAGCCAATGCTATTTCCATCCCATACCAAGGCTTGAATCTTGACTGAAGGGAATCCAGATAATACTGTTCATTCAATGTCCTCTGAAGTTGTTATGCAAACCACCTTCTCAATCACCTCAATCACCTCCCAAAAAGGAGAAGTTAGATAATAGATAAAATTGTCTAGTATAATAGAGTCTACCAATAGCTTCTTCAGGGGGTGAACCAAAGTTTCCTTAAGATGTGAAAGACCAACAACACTCAACCTCACTCAACAACAAATTAATCATTGCCAGAACCTCCTCACATGACACCTCCTCACATGACACCTCTCAGGCCATTTTAAGCAATCAGGAGATACATGGTTGTAAAGAGCTGGTCGCTGAGCTCACAGCTCCAGGGACCCTGTCTAGTTCCCACAGGTTCAAACTGTTTCTACATAACAGGCGAGACTCCCAGCTAGGCACCTCCTCCGCACCTGCAACAAGGCTAGCATCCAAACGATAATCTGAGGAGGTTTTTCTGAGAAATGCTGATCAAATTCCTCCACACACCCCTGTAAGAGATTCTCCAAGTCCCGCCTTACTTAAGAGGGCTCGTGCCCCTCTGAAACAGCACACTGGGAGGTTATCTGCAGATGCAATCTGAGCAGAAATGTAATGCCACTTTGCAGCCTTTACCCCACTAGATAGGCGTTGTTGTTGTTAGTTGCGAAGTCGTGTCCGACCCATCGTGACTCCATGGACAACTTTCCTCCAGGCTTTCCTGTCTTCTACCATCCCCTGGATACCATTTAAACTCATGCCGGCTGCTTCGGTGACTCCATCCAGCCACCTCATTCTCTGCCATCCCCTTCTTCTTTTGCCCTCAATTGTTCTCAGAATTATTAATGACAACTATATCCCATACTTGATTGACTTTGTCCCACGTTGAGTGCCTTTGAGTGATGCTTGAGATCAGGAGTCCCCAACCTCCAGTTCATGACCGGGTTCACCCCATTTGGGACTGGGCCATGCAAGTGGCGGGCGATTGTGCAAAATCATCCCCCTTCTGCTCCACTTGCTGCCACCACTGCCAGTCTGCAGATTTGGAAAGGTTGGGGATCGCTGTTCTAGATGTCTCTTCTCTTATTTCATCCCTTTCAACTTTTGTGTAAACCATGGGGAGTACTGAGATCTCCAAGAAGGGAGAGGTTTCATGGGCTCAATCTAAAGCCTCAGCTACCTTCTTGTTCCAAACTGTAAACTAGAGCTTTAAATGGACCGTGCAACAGACCAATAGGAACAACCCCCCCAGCTCCCTCTGGGGTCCATTGATCACCAGGAGTGGACCAGTCTAATGGGTTGAGCCTCTTTTCAGTGTCTATAGTGTTTTGCAGAATCCTATGCAAATCAGGGAATGATCTGACCATGACGGGAGACAACAAAAGCTTTCCCAATTTTTACTGACCTCGGAAGGATGGAAGGCTGAGTCAACCTTGAGACTGGTGAGATTTGAACTGCCAAATTGCAGGCAGCCAGCAGTCAGCGGAAGTAGCCTGCAGTAGTGCATTCTAGCCACTGCGCCACCACGGCCACCATCCCTGCCTTGGAATCTTGGTTGATGTTATATCCTCAACACAGCAGGGCATATCTTTGAAAAGAGACCTCCCCCTGCTTTTGGACCCAGCCAGGTCTTGGTGATACATGCTAGGTCATCCCTGTCATCAGTACTTAAATCATTGATAAGGGAGGCTTTATTACAGACGGACCCTGCTGCAAAATCAAGATTATTCTTCATTGGATTTATAATGACATGGGAAGCAGTGGTTAAGGCACCAGGCTAGAAACCAAGTGACTATGAATTCTAATCCTACCTGAGGCATGAAAGCCAACTGGGTGACTTTGAGTCAGAAATGTTCTCAGCCCATGATTTCAAGCTCAGGCGACAAGCAATTGATCAATTCCTTTTGCAACATTTGGCTGGTCCAGAAAAAAACAAAAACCCTGCAATTTGTAGGAAGAAAAAAAACAACCAGTGATACATAACTTCATTTTGACTGTAAGGTTCCTACGAAAAGACAAATATTTAATAAATCATAGTTAACTGGCACTTTGTACCCAACCAGCAGAGCTGATGATCTAAAAGGGCAGAGCTTACTATCTACTTGCAACCACCTGAGTTATCTTGCCCCATTATTTTCTTGAAAGGGATTTGTAAGTAATTTGTGTGGGCAGTCATGCTTTACATATTTAAAGCAAAGTCCAGAAAATTTGAAGTTGAATGCTTAATTTTTGTGGTAATGATTCCAGCAAAAAGAGGAACTTATTCCATGCACCAATTAAAGCAACACCATTAGCCATATCCCTGCTGCAATAATATAACTTTGTCATTACAGTTTCTTTTTTTAGTGTTAATGAGGAATCTATTAAATGCCTCAAGGGAAAGATATGTGAATAGTGTTAATTTCCTTTGTTTGGAACCTGAACAAGGTTAGTTGGTTGTTCTTTAATGCTAAATGGAGATTTCAAGACAGTCTTCAAAGCAGTTATAACGGGGACCATCTGTGAAGAATTCAGGAAAGGCTTTATTGATTGGAGAACAAAAAGAACACATTAAATGGTTCACATGGAATCCATCTTGCCATTGGCAGTGCCTGTAAACTGCCTGTAAGTAAGTAAATAAGTTTATTGTTGTAGCCACATAACATAGTAGACTGCTTGAAGAATGATTTTTTTTCCAATTGTGGTATCTGAAATTATTTCACTGAAGAAAAATAAATCTTTATTGCAGTCAAAGACCGGTACATCTTTTACTGAAGGTGCTGTGACTTGAATCTTGGGTTGTCTGCTTACAAGATATATGCTGTACCACTGATATAGGGCCCTTCCTTCCATAAACTTTGTTTCAGGTAATTCATAATGGCTTGATCCAGAATTACTCTAGTAAATATTTTCAGCTTTCTGATCAAATTCCAGACAATAGATGAAAACACACACATAGAAAGCTGCACAGGTAATCCTCAATTTACAACTGGTTGCTTAGTGACAATTCAAAGTTACAACGGAGCCCCCCCCCAAAGTACTTACGACCCAGATTTTAAGTTCTGATGGTGCCCCCCCCCCTTTTGTGGTCACCATGGTCTGCATTTCAAGTGTTTTGCAACTAGCCCCTATTTGTGGCCAATTGCAGCATCCTGCAATTTACAACATTTTTTGCCAAAAGCTAGCATTTACTTATGGCAAAAGTAAATACTTTTACTTTGGCAAAAAGGCCCCATAGCGAACAATGGGCTTGTTTAAAAACTGTGGTGTTCGCTTAACAACTGCAGATTACTTAATGACTATAGTGATTTTCTTAATGGTCACTGCAAAAAAAAAAGAAGGTAAAATTAGGTCAGTCATGTGATGACCTACTTTATGATAGTCACAACTTCCAACAGTCGTTAAGTCAAGGACTACCTGTACCTGTGAAGATGGGAACTAAAATGTTTTCAAGTACTCTGTTAGATACAGTACCGTTCTATACCACAATGTGTATTGTTTTGTTTAGATTCAAGGTTATTGTATGAATCTATCCATTGCAGGTTTATAAAACTATGGTTAGAATAGAATAGAATTAGAGTTGGAAGGGATCTTAGAGGTCTTCTAGTCCAACCCCCTGCTTAGGTAGGAAACCTTACACCACTTCAGACAAATGGTTATCTAATCTCTTCTTAAAAACTTCCAGTGTTGGAGCATTTACAATTTATGGAGGCAAATTGTTCCATTGATTAATTGTTCTAACTGTCAGGAAATTTCTCCTTAGTTCTAAGTTGCTTTTCTCCTTGATTAGTTTCCACCCATTGCTTCTTGTTCTATCCTTAGGTGCTTTGAAGAATAGCTTGACTCCCTCTTCTTTGTGGCAACCCCTGAGATATTGGAACACTGCTATCATGTCTCCCCTAGTGCTTCTTTTCATAAGGCTAGACATATCCAGTTCCAGCAACCGTGTTTTATATGTTTTAGCCTTGAGCCTTGAGTCCCCTAATCATCTTTGTTGTTCTTCTCTGCACTCTTTCTAGAGTCTCAACATCCTGTTTACATTGTGGCAACCAAAATTGGATACAGTATCCAGGCATGGCCTTACCAAGGCATTATAAAGTGGTATTAATCCTTCATGTGATCTTGATTCTATCCTTCTGTTTATGCAGCCTAGAACTATGTTGGCTTTTTTGGCAGCTGCAGCACACTGCTGGCTCATATTTAAGTGACTGTCTACTAGGACTTTAAGATCCCTCTCACAGTCACCACTATTGAGCAAGGTGCCACATATACTGTACCTGTGCATTTTGTTTTTCTTGCCTAAATGAAGAACCTTACTTTTCTCACCATTGAATTTCATTTTGTTAGATAGCGTCCAATGTTCAAGTCTGTCAAGATCCTTCTGTATCCTAAGCCTATCTTCCAGAGTGTTGGTTATTCCTGCTAGCTTGGTGGCATCTGCAAATTTGATGAGTTTCCCATCTATCCCCTCGTCCAAATTATTGATGAATATGTTGAAGAGTATTGGCCTAAAACAAAGCCCTGGGGTACCCCACTGCTTATCTCCCTCCGTGTAGATTCAGTTCCATTGAGTGCGGTTGGTCAGCCAGTTACGAATTCATCTGGTGGTGATGCTGCCTAACCCACATTTCTCTATTTTATCAAGTAGTAGGTTATGGTCTACTTTGTCAAATGCCTTACTGAAGTCCAAGTAAATTATATCGACAGCATTCCTCTGGTCCAGCAATAAGATTAGTCTGGCATGATCTGTTTTTGACAAACCCATGTTGGCTTTTGGTTATTACTTTGTTTGCTTCTAGGTGTTTGCTTCTAGGTGTTTGCTGATTCGTTGCTTGATTATATTTTCCAGAATTTTCCCTGGTATTTCCCTAGACTTATCAGCCTGACCTGGATCTATTTTTTCCCTTTTTTGAAGATGGGAAATACATCAGCTTTTTTCCAGTCCTCTGGCAGTTCCCCGGTGCTCCAGGATCTTTGAAGGATATAGTTTAGTGAATTTGAGATTACATCTGTGAGTTCCTTCAGAACCCTGGGATGTAATCCATCTGATCCTGGTGATTTGAACTCGTCTGGGGTCAACAGGTGCTCACTTACCATTTTCTTTCCTATTTTAACTTGTGTTCCTAATCTGTTTTTTGTGGTGCTGATTTTGATACATCAATAGCTTAGTACTTTGTTCCAACTTCATTTATTTAATAAGTCATGCTTGAACAATCCATGCCTTACTAATTACTGTGTGTTTTTGCTCTTACCAATATGACAAATACAAGTAAAATACAGCTTATTTTAGCAAGTATGACTTTTCTTACCACTGTGCAAGAAATGCACTTCTAAATTTCTTTGTGTTTTTGAAACTAAAGATAGCCTGCCTTTCTTCATCTGGGCATCTTAAATGTCATAATGTAAGCTTTCTGATCTTGGATTTTTGTATAGTATAGTAATAAAATAAAGCCAAAGCAAAATTTGCCTTCCGTGAAATTTGAAATTCCAAAAATGTACCTTTTCTGGATTATCCTGCAGGTGTTGCCCTTGAGCTGTGATATTCTCACTAAAGGAGTTCAGCCACAGACTTCAAAGTTAAGCTAGAATGTGAGACTGGCTATCATCCCTTACTAGCAGGCTGCAGCTTTTCAAGTGGTAGATCTTGTTTAGGCATTTTTTAAAAAATTAAAGGCACACACAACTATGCTACAAATGTTTTTATTTTCTTGCCAAGAGATGAGTCAGCTACTGCTTATCCCATAGGCACATGCTAATACTTGTGCTTCATGTACCTGTGTGTATACATCAATCTCCATATAGCAAAAAGAATGTTGTAGCTGAAATTATTTTTAGATTTTTTTTGTGTGTGGTTAAAAATTAATGTATCTGACAGTCATGCTTGCATTGTCTTTCTTTAAGGTAGCCTGAAGCTTGTTTTGAATGCTTAGTTAAAAGCTTTTCATGCTTGATACCATGAGATTTGGAATTTTGGTTTCCCTTCTTTTTAACAAAAGGTCAAATAAGAGCCATAAACAAGCAAGCCAAATAAATAAACCCAAATTGAATCTCAGATGACTGATTTCCTTCCCTGATTTGCAGAATTTGGAAACAGAACAGCTATCTATATTCAAAACAAAGCACAATGTTAATTTTTCTGTAGTTCCCATGTTTAACTGAAATATAGTGCTTTACTTTGTGATTCATAGTTTTTGTGGATGTGTGTGTGTGCGCCTTCCTTGGCTGATCACTTTTCTGATGTCTTTAGAATGTCATCCTCCACAGAGGGTGGCAGTAGAAAGACAGTTTGGAATTTTACTTTTCAGCTGAAACATCTGAACTGCATTTCTTCTTACATATCAACATATCACTTTAACCGTTTATCTGGTGCTGAGTTTTCTAGAAATTGAAGGACCGTAGAATATTTTGCATTTTAATCCAATTACAA
This sequence comes from Arizona elegans, assembly GCA_022577455.1. Classification (NCBI taxonomy): domain Eukaryota; kingdom Metazoa; phylum Chordata; class Lepidosauria; order Squamata; family Colubridae; genus Arizona; species Arizona elegans. The sequence continues at coordinate 116,876,333 of JAKOOJ010000003.1, forward strand.
GCATCTTCCGCAATGCTGACAGTATTATATTTTCTCTGGTTTTCATTTAAGTGCATAAGATTTTCATTTCATTTATTTTCACAAATTCTTATTACATATACCTCTTGGATCAACTTACTTTTTAAAAGTATAATATTTGCATTAGGAAAAACATGTAGTCTGATGTCCCTAAAATGTTTTTTGAAGAGGCAACTGGACTTCCTTGTTTTTCTTCGAAGACGTTTCATTTCTCATCCAAGAAGCTTCTTCCACTCTGACTGGATGATGGGAAATAGAAGTATTTATACTCCTTGCAGACAGCTGGTCATTTGCATTCTTTTAGAGAGACATTGAGGCCACTTGGAGGTTTGTCTGTCCTCAGGGACACCTGAGTAGTGCAAAGGACACAGATGAACCTCCAAAGGGTGTCAATTTTTCTCTAAAAGAATGCAAATGACCAGCTGTCTGCAAGGAAGATAAATCCTTCCATTCCTCACCATCCAGTAAGAGTGGAAGAAGCTTTTTGGATGAGAAATGAAACATTTTCAAAGAAAAACAAGAAAGTCCAGTTGCCCCTTGAAAAAGCACCTTTGGGACCACCAAGACATGGATGACTGAGAATCGCCATAGACATGTATGTAGTCTGATGATGACTATGTGCTATCAGGTTGATGTCAACTCTTAGTGATCATAGATAGACAGGTTTTTCCCAGAATGATCTGTCCTGTACTTATTTCAGGTCTTCCAATGGTGTACCTATCATTGCTATAATTGAGATTATTGTTGCCGGTCATCCTCTTTTTCTCTTTCCTTCTTTCCATCTTTCCCCACATTCTAGACTTCTACAGAGAACTAGTCTTCACATAATACGCTCAAAACATAATTTGAGTCTGGTCATTTGTGCCTTAAGTGAGAATTCTGGATTGATTTGTTTGATGACCCATTTGTTTTCTTGACTATCAGTGGCATACTCAGGAGTTTTCTCTAGCATCAGGGTTCAAAAGTATCAATGCACTTTCCAGCTTGCTTCTCAAAGTACAGCTGTCATAAGATGTACATAGTAAAAACAGTTGCCTTCACAATTCTGATCATTGGTAAAGACACATCATGGCATATGAGCATCTTTTCCAAGGCCTTAAAAAAATGAGTGGTTGAAAAATGATTGGTTGAAAAAGTGGTGTGAGCAAGAGCAATTTAAAGCCTTTTGCCAGCTCCCTTTTGATTTTGCTTGTAGGGATCATGGGAAATTGTTGTCAAATGTCTGTAGCTTACTGCAACATCATAATTGTGGCTCAGGTACCAAGCGTACAAATTGCAATTGTGTGACCATGGGGATGCTGCAATCATCACAACTGCAAGGACTAGTCATAAATCCCCCTCATTCCATGCCATCATAACTTTGAACACAACCTGAGCACTAACTGTACCTCCTTGTCTCCCTTTGCCAACCTGGAATCAGCTTGTTTTGGCAAGTTCCATGCCAGAGATTCTTTTGGCAATGCCTGAACATATCACAACTTAGACAAAAACTTTACACAGAATCTGTGTACTAAAACTTTCTTTATTTTAGTACACGGATTCCCCAATAAAAGGCTACTGTCCTAGCTGGGCAGGGTTAACTCCACTTTTGCTGAGTGGATTTGCTGACATAGTTTGATGAGAACTTTTAATATCTATGTATAGTGGTGTTTTGATGGAAGACCATGTTAGCAATGAAGACATCATTGGATTGTTAGAAATTGAAGTTCTTCTTCATTTTGGTTTCCTTGGGTATACATTTCCTTCCTTAATATTCCCAATATCTACTCTGTCTAGTAAGTTGGAAAGAAAATACCATGTTTCCCCGAAAATAAGACCCTGTCTTATATTTTTTTGAACCCCGAAATAATTGCTTGGCCGTATTTTCAGGGAAGTCTTATTATTTTGGGTATGTGGACCAAGACAGGATTCCTCTTGCCATGTTACCTGATTTCCAGCTCTGTCTCTCTAACCCTAACCAAAGGAAATGGGGACTGACTGCACATGCGTTTAAATATTTTCAGGGAGGGCTTATTTTCAGGGGGGGCTTATTTTCGCACATGCGCTCAAAAGCCCAATTGGGCATATCAGGAGATGTCTTATTTTCGGGGAAACGGTATATTTGTGTAACAATTGGGTAATGTTGTTCCTGATGCATAGTTATATTTCCTATGATTTCTAGTATTAATGCCGTAGTGTTTTTGAGGATTACAGGGTACTAAATTTAGAGGATTCATTTAAGAGTATTACAGTAGTTCTTGAGGGAAATTAGTATGGGTTTAGTATAATTAGTATATTGCTGGCCATTCAAAAACCCAGGGACCTGGCCCAGATGACACAAACTTATTTATAGCTCTGCTATTGATACTTTTATATTCTTCATTCTCCATTTTCCATGCTTTAATTTGTGCCTTGCCACAGAATATTAAATACATTTCATAACCTTAATCATTTTGAACTCCAATAAAGATTTCTTTTTCTGTTTTTTGTATCTCTCAGACTGCTGCTGATTTCAACAAGAATATCTGCATATGGGCAGTTCAATAACATATTCCAAAGAATATGTTTATTAAATATAAATACAAAGTTCTCCAATCATAGCTAGTGGCTTAACCTCAGTAATTACCTCCAGGATCTAAAACTGATATTTCTGTGAGGGTTTTATTTTTTTGGGAGGGGGCAGGGAGAATGGTACAGAATAGCAAAACACAGGCTGTTGTTATCTTCCCTGTGTTTCCAGGCAGGCTTTTATTATAAAAAGAATTGGAAAAAAATACTTACTTTCTATCTTGCCACTTATTACTAAGCTTCTGTTTTTTTATTCTGTACTTAAACATTTACAGTTGCCCTTCTTTAACAACCAGTCCCTTAAGCCTCGGAAAGGGTGCTTTGTGGCTTTATAAACACTTCCAACCATTGCAAAATGTTGTACACACCCATGGTCCTATGATTGTGATCTGGGTTCTGGGCAACCAATTCACACTTATGACCAGTTTGCCAAATGCTCTGCGGTTACATGATTGCCATTTGCAATCTTCCCCATAAAGTCATTGGAGAAACCAACAGGGAAGTTGCAAACTGTTGCCTAGCTGCCAAGAGAATTCTGGGAACTGACTTGTCTCTTGTCTCTGGGAGCTGGCTGAAAGACCTCCCTGCCGGTCTGATCCCTGCTTGGTTCTTGACAGCTCAAATCCAAGCAGCTCCACAGAGGCGAGAAAAGAAGAATTCCAAGCTCCATGCATGCTTGGATCTTGGTAGCCCAAATCCAATTATGCATGGAGTCCCAAATTCCTCTCTTTCTGCCTCTGTGATGTTCTGTTCAGAGGCGGGGAAGAGAAGGACCCCAGGTTCCACACCTGCCTGGTTTTCCAAACATGCACGGAGGCCCAAACCTTTCTCACTCCTGAGGAACTCTTCACAGAGACAGAGAAAAAAGGACCTCAAATCCAAGAATGCAGAGCCCAAATCCTTCTCTCTATCTGACTCCTTGCCCTTCTTTTGTCCTTTTACTTTGAAAGGGCTGCCTGCTGAGTGAATCTCAGTTCTTGGTTGAGAGCTCTGAGCTCTCGGACAGCCTACCAGGGAAGAGTAGAATCTCAACTCCACATGTAGTTCCTTTTACCATTAGATGCCTGTTGAGCTGATAGCTATGAACTTCCTCAGCTGCATATTATTCCTTTCTGTTCTCCCACCCAACACAAATCTTCCTCCAGACACCCACACTCTGATGCTCTCAGTATTTTCCTTTCATAATTGGAATCCAGGTGTGATGTAGTAGGCTGTCTTAATGTTCCAGGGGAGAAAACAAAGAAGAGCTCATGCTAGCCACTGCTAAAGTTTTCCGTTCACATGTCTCAAAGTATGGGAAAAAGTAGGAGGGAGGATTTTTCCTCAGATTTCGGAGAGAACCTACAACAGTGCTAGGTACTCACCACTTCTCCTCCCATGTATGATGAAGGACAGAGTGTCAAATGTGTGGTGTTTAATAGAATCTTTGAGTAGTTGTATTGAATAAGCTTTGTTTTCTCTTCTTCCAGTAAAACAGAATGGCACATCAAACCCACAAAGGAAGAATAATCTAATAGAATGTCACAGCCCTAGAGTTGTGGTAGTTGCCCTACCTAATGCTGAGGTAAGTTAGATATGAGGCAGATTGAGGAGAGATGTCCATGTTTTGGCAGATATTTTGTCTGTCATTTCACTTTCTCTCTTCCCATGATGCATCTGTAGTGAGCAGACAGGCCAATGATAAGAAAACTGTAACTGAATGGAAATTGACTGGAATTATTAGAAACTATCTATTTCTTTCTGGATGAACACACTGGCCAACTAGGAGCACTATTCAATTGCAAAGAAGGACAATCCAGATACTGCTACTTCTTACTTTCAGATTGCTTTTTTTTTTCCTGAGTTAGACATGAAATGGACTAAAGGTGGTAGCAATGCCTAGAGGATGGAAATATAGATACTGTACAAGGAACATACACGATACAGGTACAAACTATAGCAAAATAGGCTCTTAACTTAGTCCATTTTTCTCAGTGCCACATATGTATAGAAATAGTAGGTCAAGTAGGTCAAGAAGACCTATCAATAGTTTCATGTATAGGCAGTCCTCACTTACTGGCCACAGTAGGGACTGGCAACTGTGTTGCTAGGTGTTACAGTTAATGACACATGGCCAAACCAACTTATGATGTCTGCGGTTAAGTGAATAACTCTGGGTTGTTAAGATTAATGTCACATAACTGCCGCTTGCAACTTTCTGCCAACTTCCCAATTGATTTTGCTTGTTGGAAGCTGACTGTCAAGGTCACAAATGGTGATTGTGTGTTTATAGGACACTGTGGCCGTTGTAAATACATGCCAGTTGCCAAGCACCCACATTTTTATCACATGACTATGGAGATACTGCAATGGCCACAACTTCAAGAACTAATTACAAGACTCATTTTTCAGCATGTTGTAATTTTGAGTGGTTACTGAACAAGTGATTATATAATAATTGAAATGGAAGTGGGTTGGTCACATAGCAAGAAGAACTGATGGCAGGTGGACCAAGGCAATCATAGAATGGATCCCATTTGATTAAAAAGTATCCATGAAAGAGACTTAAAACAAGATGGATTGACAACATCAGCAAGTATTGGGGGCCCAATTGGCAAAAGAAATCTCAGGACCGTATTGGTTGGAAACATGCGAAAGAGGCCTTCATCCTGCAGTGGATAAACAATAGCTAAGATGATAATGATGATGAGACTATTAGTATAGTACTTTATGATTGGGTTTACCATTGCCTTAATTTGGGCTGCCTCATTAAAGAATATAATGTTACACACTATGTAAATATAAGTAAGCTAAAACAGGCTGGAGTTCTTTATTTTTGTTCTGAGTCCTATACAAATAAATTTAAAATTTAGTTTCCTCCCCAATAAATTTAAAAGTAAGAAATCATCCTAAAATCAGGTTGAAAAGACAGTAGGCGAAAGGAAAAGAATTGGTTGATTTTGAGACTCCTGTTATTTGTATAAAGAGGGATGCACAGAACCTCCTACACTATGAAGGAATTAATGGAGAAAATTGGATTAGCAACTTGCAACTCATAATTTACCAGCGTGTTCAGTGAAGTATGATGGAAGGCTCAGGGAGCCTTGGGACCTTTCTGGCAACAGTCTCTGCTTCTTGAATAGATACATGCTTTGTAGATCTACTATCAAGTATTTGGTTCTTAAATACCTGATTTTTTTAATCTGTCATTCTGTGGCACTCAAAGCAGCCCAACTCTTTTTTTATTGCTTTGTTTCTGGTACTCAATCTACTCAATCAAGTTGTTTCATAAATTAACAACATGATTTGTCCCCTCATGTAAGAGTTCCAGTTTTGCCAAAGACTGTGGTTATTGTACACATTGAGGAAATTGAGGCATTATATCCTTCCTGCAGACTTGAAAATAAAAATAGGCTAATTGTCCAGCTAAGAGAGGGCAAAGATAAAAGGAGTGGCGGGTTGATTGGAAGAAAGGGTAATGAGCAACAGTTCATAAGGCAAACTTATATCAAAAAGCCTGTTACTGAACAGGTTTTTTGGAAAAGATGGGATTTAAAGAATCTGACTAGGAGCACCTGGAAAAATATGTGAATGAAAAGAACAGAGGGAATAAATGTCATTCAAATGACAACAAGGCACAGAGAAAACAAATATACAGAGGCAGTCTGTTACTTTATTAAGATGGAAGTCGCTTGCAAGAAATGTTTCATTTTTATGTTCCTGGAGACCTGTTATTGATGCAGAGACATCCTACGCACCAGGGAAGATCCATGTGAAGCTGTAGCCAGATTCAGGGGAGAATCACTATTTGTGGAAAGCTCATAAAGCAATAAAATTACAGTAACCACCTACAGTTCCTGAACTAGATGACTGTTCAGTCTACTCTAGTTTTGTCTCTTTTAAGTGACAACAGCTCTTTAAAATGTATGGCAGATGTTTCGCAGTTTTCTTAACCAGTGGTGAAAGTTATTATTTAATGGAACTAGAATTTAGAAGAATGCTGTATAATTTCCCTTGTCTTCAAAGAGAATGAAATGATGGAATAATAGAAATAAAATTTGAAGAATCATTGTGAAAAATCAGTATTTAGCCAGTCAGTTTTTCTCAGCCCAACACACCTCACAAGGTTGTTATTGTGGGGAAAAGAAGAGGAGGAAAGTGTGTTGGATATATTCGTTGCCTTATTTGTAAAAAAAATGCTAAAGCTGGGATACAAATAAAGAAATATAAAAATAAATATCTGCTCCTTTTTGATCCTATATCTGCTGTAGAATACTTGTAATGTCTTGAATTGGAATTTTTTCCCCCTGCCATAGAGATAAGATATTGGGTCAGTATTAAATTCTTGAATGACCAAAGATTAATGCAAGGTGACTATTGGGATGTCCTAGGCAGTTATGGAATGACTAATATATTTTTAAAAGTACAAGTGGGGCATCAAATGATAATTGTGCATACACACTGAAGAGTCTTTTGTGATTTGGCTGCTGTAAACTTTATGACTCGTAGGGGAGATTTTGCTGCTTCATTTGACTGGCTGCAAATTCCTTGGGGAAAAAGTTCTGTCATGATACTGTCTCTTCAGCTAGAAAAAGAAACTAGAGTTAGAAAAACCACTTTAAAGATTTAGCCAATATTAATTCTGGCTGCATAACTGTCACCTATAATAACCCTAATGTGCAGCATCCTAAAAACTCTTAATTGGCCTTAGTGTTGGCAGGCCTTTCGAGCCCAGCAGAATCTCTAGCGTTCAGCAGTTTTTATGGAGAAAACTAGCCAGAGAATCAAGAGAGATGAAACGGCTGCCTTATAAATTCTGACTGACCTTGAGAATCCTCATTTTAACAAGGAAACTGTGGAAAGCTGATCTAGGTAAGAACATGAAGCAAAAGGAGCAAGTTCGGTTTTTATTATTTTAAGAAAGTATAGAATAAAACTTTCAGAACTTCAGTGAAAGAGAAGCCTTAAGGTACCTCTGCATTATTTGCCACTTAGGTGTTTAGCTTGCCTTTCATCTCAAAATGAGTATTGTTATAGACAAATAGCAAAATATGCCATATTTTAGTCAGCTCATGAGGTATTCATAATAAAATGAACTTTATGTTAAAATGGACATCCATTTGTTTCTGATGACTACAGCAGATGAAAAACGTGATTTGTTTTACTTCAGTGAATTACAGAGATATGGAATGCATGAGGAAAAAAAAAACATCCCAGTTTCAAGGTTGCTATATGAACCTATTGGTTAGGTGCAAGAAATCGGGAGCCAAAGTGGGTTAGGTCCAAAATGAGTACAAGTTTATTCCATGCTAGTCTAAAGAAGAATATGAACTACTAATGACCAAGGCAAATTGGCAGTAGATAAGAATCAACAGAACTCAAGGAGGGCTGGACTTATATCTCTTGTGGGCGAGAAGGACTCCAAGCTGATGACATACTTGACCTCTCCCTTGGGCTCAGCTTGGTTATCTCCTACAGTGTCAGGGAATGTGAGTAGAAGACTATCTGTTCGGTCAGTTGATAAAATAAACTAAAGTTATAAATTTATATCATAGATGAAGAATACAAGAACCTATGGTGAAGTTTAGTATGGTTGCTATGGTCATTGGCTTGAATTGCTCGCTCTTGTTGATTTGTTGATATGAAGTGTAAATCACTAGTTTTTCAAGCTATAATTTGTTGAATAATTCACAATTGATTGGGCTCACATATTATGCTAAGTTGAAACCAGAGAAACTGCATTATGGTTTAGCGCTGCATGTAAACACAGTCATTACTTTATGACATCTGAGGTGGGGGAGGGAATCTATACAAATTAAGATAGACATACATGGAAGAAAGGTTATTTTATTGGGAAATGGTTTGAATAATATAAAACTATGCTGTCATCATTTGAACTATTTGGAGTAACCATAGTCTGTAGCAAATTGTAGATAGCAATGACCTCTTCTAAACCAAATGAATGTAAGATATTGTTTTGGTTTTTTAAAATAGTTTGATTAGGGATTATATTATGGAAGAAAAATTTATACAACTATAAAATAAAGAGATAGGTTAAAAAAGCTGCAGAAAAAATAAAAAAGTAAAAAAATAAGAATAGAAAGATAAAGAAACCTGCCCCTACATCCCAAGTATAATAAATATTAAGAATTTACCACTATCTCTTAAAATAAACCAAATATCTCTTCATTCCATATCTTCCCCTAGTTTCTATAAACCCACCTCTAATTCCTCAGCTCTCCCTATTAAACAGCAAAAGATCGGTTGGGGTTATCAGAAATGAGAACATAAATATTACAAATTATTTCCATTACCTTATTTGAATCCATCCTTTTCCTTTAAATACCCCCTCCAGTTTCCTCAAATAATCCAAATTCAGTCCTGCTTAAAAAACAAACATTAGCAGAAATATCCATTTTCATCCAATTCTAATCAAGAAGCCATTAAACATCCCCCAAATAAAAGCCCATTATTTTAATCTTGGTCAGATAAATTAATTTTGTATTATTTTTTCTTTCTGCAAAAATCTTTAAAATCCTAAAAGAAAGCTCTAGTATCTGTCTTTTCATATTTTCCTCCCCTCTCCAAGTTCTTTATCAAGCCCTCTTTGTACATACATCATAACTATTTCAGCAAACCCCTCTTGTAAATTCAGTATAAGGAAATAGTCCAAATCACTCATCTGGTTTATTATTTGTATTCCTTTTCCAATTTTTGAGTCATCTTTCATCTGTAAATCCATTTTTTCTGTCTCCTTAAAAACTGTGATTTTTAATTCCACCTGTAAATCCGTTTCAGTTTTACTCAATGGGGCTTGATCCCCTGTAGTTATATCAGCCAATGCTGAAAAAGAGTTAAATAATAAAAAAATCTCCAGTGCCATCAGTCAAATGTTTCTTTTAAAGTAGCCATCTGGTGCCCTCTAATGTCTATTTTCAAAGACTTTTTATCAGTATAACCAGGTTTTTCTCACTAGAGGGGATCCTTTCAATCAACATCAGAATCTTAAATCAAGCCCCTAATCCATGTGGAACTTTTCAAAATGACTATAATCGTTTTTCTATATATTCCCCCAAATACAGATCTTTAAACTTAAAGTTTAACTGTTTTGTTTTGTTTATAAAAGGTTTGACGCATGTTCACCCAATGATTCAATAAAACTTGCAAGTCTGAAGGTTCTTAATCTTTAATGAAAGCCAAGGAATAAAAAAAAATAATGTCCAAAGTGCTTAAGAGATGAGCCAGTTGAATTTAGAGTCTATATAGACAGCATTAGCGGCTATATAAGCTTGATAGAATTCCATGATTATCAACTGATCGCAAGGTGGCCGCAAAAGCACAATTCTTGCTGGCCACTTGCAAAAAAGCAGTTGTACGGATCATATGTGGGTAATTTGATTTCTCTTTAACTCCAGAGAAATTTCAGCTACTCATTCCTGAGATTGATCACTGTTTGAGCCACAATGTTTGAGCCACAATTGATGTTCCCTTTTAGGGGAATATCAATTTACTATGGCTCACTGGAAGTGTCCCTTTGCGACTTACTGTAATGGTGAGATAACAGAAAAGAAGAAGCTTATCCCCAGCAAGTATAATCAATATTAACAGTTTATCACCATCTCTTAACAATCCCAAATCATCCCACTCCATTCTCTATCAAATCTTAAAACTTCATCATTCCATCTTAAATAAACAAAGTTCATTGAGGTTAGTAGAAATAACAATATACAACTATACAAATGTAATGTACAATTACATTGATAAACCCTCTGAATCCTTCCTTTACACTTCTATCTCATTTTCCATTTAAAGAACCCCCCCATCTCATTTTGAAATAAACAAAAATTTTAAATCGTTGTTATCCAATCCTACTAAAAATTCATTAATCTCAGGAGAGATAACATCCCATCTGCATAAAGAAAATCCTTAAAATGTTGCCATACAGTCCTTAATTGAAAAATCCATTAGCTGTTACCTGAAATAGCAACCCATTTGTATTTAGCTTGATCAAATAAACCAATTTTTTATTCTTTTTTCTTCCAGCAATCTTTAGTTCCCTCTACATTCAAGCATCTGTTTTTTCTCACTCTCTTTATCTCTTCTCTCAATATTGTTTACATCTTTAACAAGCCACTTTTGTAATTCCAGTAAAGAAAAAAATATTATTTATATTCTCACAGTTGCTTCTCACAAAATCTTTGGCAATTACAACAAGTCCTTTTTGTAAATCCATTGTAGAGAAGCTATCTACATCACTCTTCTGGTTTGATTTGTACGTTCCTTGTAACTATCAAATCATTACCAGTTTCATTTATACATTCATTATTTCCATCTTCTATCATTTTTAAATCCACATGTAAATCAGTTTCAATTTCATTCAGTGGAACTTGTTCCTTATCAATTTCTTCTTCCAATTCTATAATAACAGATAACTTTATAATCATGTCTTTAGCCCATTCACTAAAAATTTCCTTTAAAGTAGTCATTGATGTTTATTTTCTTTTAGTGACCTCTAGTGGCAACCTTCAAAGTCATTTTATCAGTTGTTTAAGGTAAAATAAAGGTTTTTCCTTTGAGTCATATCCAATTCTAGAGGGCCTTGCTTATCTCTGATTCACAACCTAAGAGCTAGTGTTGTTCGAAGATGACTATATGCCAAAGTCGCAGGGAATGCTGTTACCTTCCGATCAAAGTGGTACCTATTTATCTACTTGCACTTACATGCTTTTGAACTGCTAAGTTGGCAGGAGGTAGAGAAAGTAACAGAAACTCACTCTGTCATGCTCTACTTGGTCTTGAATTGCCAACCTTCTGGTTGACAAGCCCAGTATCTTAACTGCTGTGCCCCTATCAGCTGTTTAGATATAAATAAAGACATTTCCTACAAGATTGGATTCTTTTAATTAACTTTTAAAACTTTTTTCATTTAAATCCTTCTGAACTCTCAAAAAAAAACTTGCAGAACTTTAAACTTATAAATTTCTTTTTAAAAGAATTTGCCCCATGAATACAACCACCACACTTGTGGTTCTGAAGGTTTTTCTGGTTAATCTGAAAGTACAGAATTAAATGAATTGTTATGAATTATTTCTTCTGGGAAAGAAGAATAAAATCCAATAGTTCCCATATTGTATTTTGCACTTTGCATTTGAGCATTGTTATAGTTTGAGCAGGAGAGAAGGATTCATCAGAAGCTTTGGCTTTATCTTTCTTCTAAAAAAAAATTGGCTTGTCAGATTGAATATAGTTGAAACATTTCTTCAAATCTAATCACTCTTTACATCCGACTCTCCCCGGCTTTTCTTTTTGCCACCATAGACTAATATGGCTTTCCTACAATATCAACAAGAGTCTCCATAATAATCACAGTTGAAAGAACAGGATGGATATGAATACTGCCTTTCAAGAACAAGCTGCATATTTTTCTTCTGAAAAACATCCAAGCTGATTTTTTAGCAGCTAACCTTGACATTTAGCACAGCTGTCAGGTTGAGTCACTCCATCTGGGGGCAGCCATCTCTGTGACTGCTTAGGAAACCCTGGAGACCAACAAATCCAGTTAGCATCCAAACTTTTATCGGGCAGAATTTAATACGGTACTATATACTATATATTTTTATATTTTGTTCATCATGCTTAGGACATGAAAGGAACCTCCTTGAAGATTGCTTTATGTTTGGCAATCAGGTGTCCTCTGGGCAGCGGAGTGATCATTAGCAATTCCTTTCAATCCAGAAGCACCTCTGTTAGCTTTGTAGGTGCTTCTCACATGAATACAGATGGAAGTGTTGGGATAGTTTATAAATTTTAATATTAATTTACATACAGTAATACATCAAGCTCTAACCCATGGAAAGATTTGTTTAGTTTTGGCTTAGTGTATTGTGTGAATCCAGGGTTGTCCTCCATTTTTTAATCACATGAAGGGAATATTTCAAATGATGCCTCTTTTCTTGGGCCAATAGGTCTCAGTTCTGTTTTCTCTTACTCTTCTCATCATACACCTTTTTTGATAAATAGCTAACTACTGTAAAACCTTGTTTAAAAAATTCAATTGACTTGGATACCTGACTGAGCAATTTTACTTATTTGAATTATAAAAGTGCTTTTTTTGGTGCTTTCTTCATTGCAAAGATTGGAACTTTTTCCTGAAGGTCCACAGTCTGGGCCAGGTAATGCTTGAATGAGATAGTTCAGGCTAACCAGCCACTTCAGTGTCACAGTGAAGTATCTTTATTAACTTCAGCCTGGAGAATCTGCATTCTCCAATGGGAACCAGTCTAGAAAACGTTAGTACTATATGCAGAACAGCAAAAACCTTTGGAAAAATGGTAAACTTATTTATGAGTGTGTGTTTCTGTGTGTGACATACTAGAAGATATATATAGTTTTGATCCTACTAAAATGTATAGTATTTTGCAATAATAAGTTTTGGTTCATCACTCAATGCCTTAATTAAAATTGTGCATTTCCTAATACTGTCAGTGCTGCTTATAATGCTGTGCATTATTGGTGCAGGTATATCAAGTTTGATATCCCCAAAGTTTGGGGGTATCATACACATTTCCTTAAGCTGTGCAAAGTATCCTTCACCCGGCTATTGCACAATCTTTTGTTTCTAATAACTACCAGTATATAATTTCATGTTATTCAAGGTAGTGGTATGTGTGGATTTCATGGCTGGAGATTTCTTAGCTTCTTCTGAAGTATAACATCAAAATCAGCCATCCGCTTCACAGTTTTAGAGGTATTTCCATTGTTCAACTGACCTGAAGTGCCACAAAGTTCTAACCTTTGAATAGTAGGCATACTCAAAATAGTAACAAGTCTTTTCAGAACATTTATCAGTAAAAAGAATAAATCACAATTGACAGGGTTCACAACTCACGTTAAACATAAACCATGGTTTACAACGTGCAAATCCAAAGTTAAACAAGCTTGGTATAATATAGAGATCCAGTATCTCTCTCTCTCTATGTATGCAGATTCTAGAAGGACTCCTTGAATTGTACTTAAACATAGAATTGAGAAGAAAGGATTGTTTCTTCTCCCCAGACATCATACATCATAAAAGTGTAAATGAAGGTTGCTTTGAAGTCATGCCCCTGGTGACTTTTTCTTCTCAAGACATAGATACATATTTCAATCTCAGTTATCATTAGCTAAATACATTTCTGAAACAAATATTTAGTAATGAGCAAGTTTATTTATCTTTGTTTTATGTCTGTTATGGAAGAATATTCTTCAAGAAATATGAATGAAAAGTATGCTGTTGGAGAAAACAAACAGGCTTCTGGAATTCTTTACAGGCCCATATAGTCAGCAAGGACTATATATTTGTGTGTAGATGTCTTCTGGAAGCATCAGGTAGGCTTCATGACAAGTGTGTGTGTGTGTGTGTGTGTGTATGTGGGTGTTAGAAAGAAGCTGCTGCCAATACTCCTAGCTACTGCACACCTGCCTTTCCCATAAGGGTGCATTACAAGAATTTTTCAGGTATTTTTTTTTCTCTGCAGCTTCTAGCTCAGGGGTGTCCATCCTTGGCAGCTTTAAGACTTGTGGACTTCAATTCTCAGAATTCAGCAATGCTGGCTGGGGAATTCTGGGAATTGAAATGCACAGGTCTTAAATTTGTCAAGGTTGAATTCTGACCTGTTTTTGAACTCTTTTTCACTGGCTTCTCCTTTCTCACTAAACGGATAGATCCCCTTTACACAATTTCTTTCTGACTCTCCATTGTGTGGAAAAAATGTTTCTCTTTCAAGAAAGATCAGTGAACAGTAGACTACATTCTGATCTAAGTCTAGTTTCAACCATGCTGGCTATATATTGTCCATAGCATTTACCTTGAGTTAACATGTTTTCACTAGAGTACATCCATGCAACAGTTTCTGCAGTAGTGTCAAACATGAAAGATCAGGTCCACACATGAAGGTCCAATCAAACTAATATATTGCTAATCATATCTATGCACAAAAATCTTCTCAACTAATGATTAACACTGCTTGGGATTAGATAAAGATCAACAGAATTCAAGAGGAAGTTGGACTTAGTTTGCTTGTGACTGTGTAGGGATTCTAAGCTGATCCCTCTTTTAACTCCGCCCCCAGGTTCTGCCCCTGGAGACAAAATAACAGAAGCAACTCCGTGCATAAACCCTGCCCGTTTTATACGTGAATTGTGACATAGCATATGAAAGGAGTGGTGCTTGCAGCAATAGTAACATTTATTCTGACAATAGCTGCAAGCTCCTCAGGATGCCACTTCCTCCATGGAAGAAAATACATTAACTTTGCTTTCATGCATTATAACTATTTGGGCCATACTGAGAAAAATAAGATTTTTTTTTTCTGGAGGAGATCTAGGAGGATTTAGGACAGTGATGTCGAACCTTTTCGGCACTGAGTGCAGAAAAGGGAGTGTGCATGCGCGTGCACCTGGACTGCAACCCGGAAGCTGACTAGGACGCATGCTCACGCTCAAAAATGAACTTCCAGTTTCAGCTACTGAACTTCTGGTTTCAGCCAGCTACTCTTCCGGGTTTCTGGCATGCATGTGTACGTGACAACCAGCTGGCTGGCGCGCATGCTCACGCAGGCAAATGGAAGACCAGCTCTTCTAGTTTCTGGCACTGCCACATGCAAAAAGGCCAGCTGATTGCTGTGCGAGCATGCATGCCAGAAACCCGGAAAAGGAATGGATGATGCCGCGCGTGCCAGGTGACATGGCTCCGCGTGCCACTTTGGGCACGTGTGCTATAGGTTCGCCATCACGGATTTAGGAGATTAAAAAATAGGCATAGGAGCTTCCAGTAGAAGGGGTTGGTTGAACTGAATAACACAGCTTCCATAGTCAAGGGCCTTCACAAGGTACTACTGAATGATAACCCACACTGGAAATAGCTGCAAGGTTGGTTGCTTTCGGGAATAAAATATATATATATATCAGTGCATCTGAAGTGTATTGGTTTACAAATAAAATGTTTCAACTCAGTAACATTTGTCCATGATTATGTGCAAGCCTGTGTTACTGGCTTTCCATTTTAGAGAACTAAGGTGAAGGAAGTGGAGGAAATGAGCATTTTGCATTTGTATAAGGAGTTCCAAGTTGTACAAATGGGGTTTCTATCATGGAAAAGAAAGACAGACCTTTTGTTTGTTCTGAGTTTGATAGTGTGTTTGAACACGTCTGCCGACATTCACAGAACGAGAGAATACTCCAGCCTGACAAGGCAGCCAACGGCATAGCTGATGATTAATTGCCCTTTTTAAATTGCAATTATGTCACTCATCAAAACCTATGAACATTAATTCCCGATTTGCTGCACCAAGAGCTAAACAGAATGTAGGCTGTTAGACTTGTCTGACTTCAGGGACACTAGCAAAATGTAAGTGCCAAAAAAAGAAACCTTAGCCTGATGAATTCTTTCTGTGCTGCATTTTTAAAGAAAAAAAAATCTTATCTGTGTCCTTCTTGAGACCCTCTCTTCCCCAGTTTTAGCTTCCTTCATTAACCTTGCTGCCAAAAGTAGACAGGCTACTTAGAGAGAACGGATAACTTTCCTTAATTCATTGCTTCAGCAGTCTAAAAAGAATCACATGCTCTTGTTACAATTTCTCTGTTGTCACCCGGATTGTCACCTTCAGGTTAGAGATGTGTAGGAACACATCTTGCTGATATGCATGGACTGCCTGAAATGATGTGGAGTCATCTCCCCTTTCTGCAGCCTGGTTAGTGCTTAGGAGACAGGATGATGCAACCCATCATTTTAGAATAAGTAACTAATGTTAGTCATTAGTATTGCATCCTTAAGTACAATGGTGGCTGGCTGGGGAATTCTCCGAGTTGAAATCAACACATCTTAAAGTTGCCAAGTTTGAAAAATATGGCGGTAGACCATATTTAACGTCGGCATTCTTACATCAGTGGTATTTTGGTTGGGTAATCAAACAATGAAGTTACGAATCTAAAACACAGAATTTTTGCTATTGTAACCTGGGCTACCAGTTATATTTTTATTGCGAAGGAAGATATGATCTTTTTGAGTTCTGCTCTTGAATATAATCTCTAAACCTATCACAAAAGTAGCATCGGAATTGTTTCATATTGTTTTAAGGAACGAGAATAAATACTCTGTTTTAAAAAAGCACCATTCTTTAAAAAAGTTTTCTATTTTCCCTCCTCCAAGTTTGTCAGATTGTTTTTTTTTAAAAATGCTTTTAAGTAATTAAAGTATAAAGCTTTTAGGAATCAATGATATGTGCTTCTAAAGCTTTGTTGTGCCATGTTCCCTTTGGTGGCTGCATAATCCCCTGTTCCCTCAGGCAGATGTATATGAGAACAAACTCAAGACACATTATGGGAAGACTACTTTTTGAAAGAAACTGACAGATGGTATGCAAGATGCAGGGCTGAGTGTTATTTGAAAAGATCTACTATTCCCAGTTTTGTGTGTATGGGGATTGTGATATGACTTTTTCTAAAGACCAGTCAGACCACAGATTACTGTGCCTTACAGAATAATTTGGGAACCAATCAATAACCTTAAACTATTGTATAGTTCACTCAAATAAACTCATATATAAGTGGTTCTCATTGAAGAGCCACTTGCTCAATGATTGTTCAAATTTACAATGACACTGAATGAGTGGTAGTTATGAGTGAGCCATAATTTTGGGAATGGGTCCTTTTTTTCAGCACCATCATAATTTTGAAAGGTTGCTGAACGAATAATGACTTCAAAAGTTGAAGACTATTTTTACTTTAGAAATTTAATACTTTAAGTATTCTTGCAATCTTACTATCATCATACTATAGTAATAATATCCATATATGCTTATTTATTTGCATGTAATTAATATGTTCAGGATAGTAAGTTATGGATCTATAGATAGTATATGTTGCGTTTGTGCAGTTATGTAATTATTATGCAGCTGGTCCAAGTTTCACACTTATTTTAAAAAGTAGAATAATAAGTGGGCTAATTCATACAATTATGTATGTGTTTGCATAGAAGAAAAAAAAATTCTCTCTTTTATTCTAGTTGAATTGACACGTGACAGACCATGTAAATAGATGCCTAATTTTTTCAGATTGCATTTGGGTATATAAAGGCATTGCCAGCGATTGGTGGTTTGGCTACTTAGTATTCAGAGTATTATGGCTCAATTTAAATGGAATCAATCCAAAAATTAACCCCAGAGTCTACCAAAATGCTAAAACATAAGGTTTCTTATTTAGCAGGGAGATTTATTATCATTCTGGAACGTATTGTAGTACATTCAATGCCCTTATTTGTTCTTAAGGAAAAATAATTATTATCTATATACATACTTACCACTTGCTTATCCAAACAGATTCTGATGGACGTAGATTTCACTATTTTTAGTAAGAAAAGCTCTATATGGGGCTGCCCTTGAAGGCTTCCTAGAAGCTTCAGCTGGCACAGAATGCATCAGTGCTGGCAGTCATGGGCATGCCTTGATATGCCCATGTAACACCTCTGGTTTGTGAGTGCATTGGTTGCTAATTTGCTTCCAAGTGTGAATGAAGGTTGCAAATCATTACCTATAAAGTCTTACATGATATAGACTCTGTTTACTTGAGGGGACCACCTGTCTCCCATAGTAATATCCAGTCTAGTTGGGTTAGTGTGCTCGGGTTCCATTGATTAAGTAATGCCATCTATTGGGACCTTGGAAATCCACCTTCTCTGTATAATACTTACACTCTGGAATGAAGTTCTCCCAAGATCTGGATGGCCTCCACCCTGCTGTTGTTTAGAAGAGCCTCTTTGTCTACATCTTTGATGAAAAGAGTGAAGATTCTTTACTTCATTCCTATCTGGTCTGTTCTCACCATTTTTTTTTTTACTGGCTCTTCTTGTATTTTTCTTGTTGCAGATTTAGTGAGCCACCCAAAGTCACTGGGAGTTTATCTGCATATAAAGTCTATATGCATAATGATACAAATAAGAAAGAAGGTTAACAAGTAACAACAACAAGAAAAAGAATATGAGAACATAACTGCTAACAATTACCTAATATTTTGCTCTCCAAGAAATACATATCAGAAAAACATAACTGCTAACAATTACCTAATATTTTGCTCTCCAAGAAATACATATCAGAAGACAACCCATCAGTGGGGGTGTTAAATTTATATTTACTGACAAAGAAATAAAGGGAGTATAGTATAGATCTATTTCAAGCTGTTTAGCTCTCATCAGCTACTGGTAGCCATACCCTTCTGGGATTCAAACCTGGACTGCTTACATATTAGGTAGATGTATTAACCTCTAAGCCATGGGCTCTCCTAGCTTTGTCGGCTACCAGGGGAGAGATTAAGTGTTTTTTATCAGGGCAACCTGGTCTACCCAAATATGGGACGGAGCATACTTCTTCCGCTTTCGCCTTTCAGCCCCAATCCAGGAGCCTTCTCAGGTAGTTGCTTTTGCGTCTTTGTTTGTCATGAAAGCGACTGCCTACGAAAGGGCAAAAGTGGAAGCAGTATGCTCCATCCCATATTTGGGTAGACCAGGTTGCTCTGATAAAAAAACACTTCATCAATGGGGGCTCACTGTATCAGTTCTACTCGCTGGGCCTTCATGAAAAATTAGGTTTTAACAGCTTCATGAAGTTCAGTAGGTTGAGAGCTAATCTGATCTCAGGAGGATAAAGAAGGGACTGAAGCCCGAGTGATCTTCTTTCTATGGCCCCTGAAGATAATAATCTATAATTCTTGATATTATTGACTGAACAGTAGCCATTGGGAGTAGATAGTCCACTAGATGACTGGGACCCAAGTCATGTAGGGCTTTAAAAGTGGCAACCAGCATCTTGAATTGCAACTGGAAGCAAACTTCCCAAACCAAGAGGACATTCTTTCCTCCTCTTCCCTCCTTGCAATTTGTAGATACAGATTGAGAAAAGTCTAGAGAAAAGACTAAATAAAGTTCAAGGATTCTCAGAGCAATCTTTGCTGATTGAGAGACAAAAGCAATTGCTCATTTTTGGTTTAGATTGATTTTCTCAAAACATACTGATAAGTTTATTTTATGACTTATAAATTAATTACAGTTTCAAAACCTCTGTCCATAGTTCACAAAGGTCTAAGGACTGCATTAAGGCTGAAAATGTAGTGTTTTATTAGGTTCTTTTATCTGCCTGATATTTCATTTTTACTGGCTGAATGACAAATGGTTTTTTCGCCAAATCCTTTTGTTTGGAGGCATGCTGATCATTTCAAGGTAAGATGTGGCCTATTTATCATGAGTATTAAAGTTGTGTGAATGGAAGCACTTGACAAATAAATTCAATGCAAATTGGAATCTCTGAAATTGTACATTTTTAAAAAATTCACACTCAGAATATATATACTTCATTCAGTCTGTTTTGCTATAATATAGTCCTTCACTATTCAGGCAATGTATATTTTGTGCATATGCACAGTGATTCACTTATTTGCAAAAACTGTATTCAGAGTTGAGCCAGTTTGAGATAAGTGGCTGAACTTATCTCAACACTCAATAAGTTGTTGACAAATTGGTGATCAGTAAAAATGCTTTGGCTACCTACTGTGCAGTAGGTAAAATGAGATAATGGCAAGCATTTTAATCTGATCCAGGATGGCGTCAGGATAGAGATGTATTTTTTATCTGGCAGAAGATGTGGTTATATGATTGATAGATTTTGACCAAAGGTATATCTCTAGGGACGTGGTGGCTCAGTGGCTAAGATGCTGAGCTTGTCAATCGAAAGGCTGGCAGTTCAGCGGTTCGAATCCCTAGCGCCATATAACGGAGTGAGCTCCTGTTACTTATCCCAGCTTCTGCCAACCTAGCAGTTCGAAAGCACGTAAAAAATGCAAGTAGAAAAATAGGGACCACTTTGGTGGGAAGATAACAGCGCTCCGTGCGCCTTCGGCACTTAGTCATGACCATGGAGATGTATTCAGACAATGCTGGCTCTTTGGCTTATAAGCAGAGATGAGCACCGCCTCCAGAGCTAGAAACGACTAGCACGCATGTGCGGGGGAACCTTTACCTTTAGATCTCTTTAATGCAGTCAAGATCTTAGCAGACTTTTGTATTTGGAATCTAGCAGGTGGAGACTGTAACAGTCTCCAGCAGTTGCATTTATTTTTTGAAGATATTTCTTCTAAGGATTGATCCTTCCCTTATGCAAATGTGTTATGCCTTCCATATGCTGCCAAGAAGGTATCCACTTGGTTGGCATAATAGTTCTTTGTTCAAAATCTGTGCTCTGCTCTCCCTGAACAACTAAGTTCAAATAAACCTATTTGTGCTGCTCATTACTGCTTGTCTCTTGCCTCTCTAAAATTCGTTGTAAATCCAAGGAGCTCTTTCTTAGAACCAGAAGTGGAAGGGCAATTGGGTACTATAATAATTAATCTAAATTCCTGCTTGTGGCATTCATTGTCGTTTTGGCATTACTGTACTCACATTATTGTACTCACAATATTATTGGAAGAATGACAAGTGAGAGATGACTGCATTGTTGCTAGACAACATAGTATATATGGATGGCCCAATCCATTAGATATTAGTCGGTGGTTCTCCTGTCTCAGAAGCTTTTTGGGTTTCTTGATAGTTTCTGTTGCCACCAATCTTCCAGAAGGCACCTCACCTGGCCTCAGGCCTGTGTACTAAGATCAGTTTGTCTTGAGTTTTTACAACCTATGCTGTCTTTCTATCAATTCTTTGCCGCAAAGTCTTATAAAAAGAGATTGGCTTATAAAAAGAGATTGGCAGGATGATTCAAATTAATATTACAGATTATAATAACATTCTAGAGAAAATATGATACTTTCATACACAGTTTAAAACATAGATAAAAGCCTGAAGTTTCACCCTAATTTTATAATTTCTTCAGACAAATTTATTTTATTTATTTATTTATTTGTTTCCATTTCTATACTGCCCTTCTCCAAATAGGACTCAGGGCAGTGAACAGCCAAAGTGAAAAACAGAGCATACAAAATTTAAAAAACAGTATTAAAATAATTAAATATTTTGGCCGTAAATTAAAACAACCCAATTTAAAATCAATTTAAAATTTAACTCAAGCCAGCCCAGCTAGTTGAAATAAATAGTGGTACAGCATAAAAAAACCAAAAACCTTAATATAAATTCCTCATTAGATTTTTAAACCTATTTTTGCAAAACTAGAATCCCCTTGAAGCAGATGTCCCTTCTGCTTTATTTTACCTGGCCTTGCTTTATTATAGAAATTCCAAGCTTTAATCTGATATCATAGAGATGTCAGATTAATATAGGGAATAATATCAACATCAGTTTTATATCATGATAGAGAATCTCCATAGACAAGCATAGGGAATAATATAAGTTCCATACTTCTCTCAGCTTTTTCTGAGTTGTCTATTAGTTTTGAAATGACCAACATTTTTCTGTATTACAAAGAAAGGGAAGGGCTGGGGTAATTTGACACCCTGTACATGTTTAAGAGGCCTATTCCACATAATAACAGTGCCTTCTCCATCATTAGTTCTGTAGGAATATGCTTTTCATAGCATGTCCGTATGTTTACTTCCATAGGAACTAAAGATTTTGCTTAAATTATTGCTCAGGCATCATAATATCTCTGCAACAGGTCAAGCCAGCATATTGTTGTGCATTTGCCTACAAAGTCAAAAGGTCACAACAGCTCATAATGCCACAACAGGATATGAGAATGTTTAATTCTTAAAACACAAGAACACTTCCAAAGTTACATTTTTCATAATGTTCAGTCAAGTTATGGAATTCTCTACTGACAGATGTGTGGGAGCAATTAATTTGATTCTATAAATTCAAGGAGCAGAGGTCTACCAGTAGTTATTAGCAATAAGGAACTACAATATTCAAAGGCAGAATAGTTCTGAATACTACTGGCTGGGGACAAAGCACTTTCTTATGAACTACTTAGTGGCATCTGTGTGGTTATCATTGGAAAGGAATATTTGCTTAGATTGGCTTTCCCTGAGTACACATTTTGTAAGGCCTAGCCAATACCTAGAGCTGTGAAGGAAGAGAATAGGGATAAAAGACTGAACAGTTACACATTCCTTTGGTTTATGTGGATTGGTTAATATTGTAAGTTGATTGTTGACTGGTTGCTATTGATAGATGTTGATTGGTTAATACTGTAAGTTGTCTGGTCACTATGCCCCAGTTGAGCAACTCTGCCATAAATTTGTTTAACAAATAAATAATTCTCACAAAGGCCATGTTAGAAAGATTCATTTTTGTTTGAAGAGCTTCAACTTCTCATGATGATAACCCCTGTCAAAATAAACATCCATTCCATAAATGTTAACATTTCCCCAAAATTCGGAGCAAGAAATTTACGAAATTTTTTGCTTTTTGTTGTATTCAAGGTGTAGTTAATTTCTCAGTTCATAAATAAAAAGTGATACAAAGCCACTGGAGAAAGTTTCTTAGAGGAAAATACCTTGCTTTCATTATTTGATTATAGTAACGAAACAAAAGAAGCAGGCTTAACTTCCACTTTTTGTCATCCTTTCATGCCAGCATAAAACGGGTATTAAACAAGTAATATTTCCAATCAAGTTTTGAATATTTTGAAGGTATTCGGTTAATGCTAATGTTGATTTAATAAGGTTTCCTCATTTTCTTTCTTCCCTTCTACCCTACTGCCATCCCTCATCTCCTAATTTGAAATGTCTAATTTTGTGCTTCACAGTTCTGAACACACAAAATTAGTGAGAGAAGAGGAGGGAGGGGAGAAGTCTTGCCAGATACTGTCAGGGACTGAGTCAACAGGGGCAGAAGGCTTATACGGCAACCTAAAAAGGTTCCCGATTGGATATGGCTTAATATATCAACCCTCAGAGTTGTTTGTGATGCTACTAGACAGAAAATAGTTTTCTTTTTATCGTTTATATGTAGAGAGTGAAAGAGATGAATAAGCTTACTAAGACTTTAATTTAAAATTAGATGAGATATGTTACATGTCCTCTTCTTGAGTGTAATGGGGCAACACACACACACACACACACAACCTTTTTAATTAGGAAATTGTGATTATTGGTTTTTGTAAGTGATTGTTTTAATGTTCCAAATTTATTGTCTGTATGTATTTATGAATCTTGTATTTTTGACTTTGCATCCCCATAAATGAAAAAAAAAACATGCCTTATTTGATTTTAAGATGAAAAGTCTGAAGTCACATTTATTTGGACTAAGCTCCCCTGAGTTCAGTGAGAATATAGTGTATATTGGGTTCTCACTGTAACTGACCATGGAGTTATGTTCCACTAAACAAACATATATATATATACACACACACTCTTTTGGAGCAAATAATGTTATAAAAAACATAGAAAAGAAGTAATAAATACAAAGCTAAAGAAAATATAAAGACAGGAAACAATAAAAGAAAAACTAAGTCTACCAAATAAACATCCTATATAAATACATCTACTTCCCATAATTTTTCACCTTTTAGTATAACTTGCAATTTTTTGTAATATTTTCATTCTTAAATTCAATTACCTTGTTATTTGATACATTTAATTTTCAGATCCATGTTCAGTATTACATTGTTCAGTCTAATACTCACTTCAAATTATTTGGCTTGTTGGCTATCGTCATAGGATTATCTGATACAAATGATCCTACGCATCCAACACACCTCTAACATTACCACAATCATTCCTTGTACATTTATGTGGTGGAATCTCCAGGTAGACTGATGGGAGGTGTGAAGAGGGGACCAAGCTGAGAGTCCTTGCACAGCAGGAAGCAGTACATTTCTTTCCTCTCCCAGAATCTCTGAAGCCTTATCTGACTGTTTTCAAGAGAATGCAGTCAGTCTGGTGAGATTCTTGTAAATAAGCTTGCTACAATAAAGAAATCATGTTGATCAGCTTCCAGTATCATTTTGATTCCTCATGCTTGATAATATCTCTATAAATATATTAACTAGCCAACAACACTCTTTCTAGGGTGAATGCATAAAATCCAGAAAATGATATACGCATTCCTTTTTCACATTCATACATTCCTTAGGCCAAAGAACAAATATCTGGTCAGCATACTTCAAGCCAAGCCTAAATATGCCTTGCACTTCTCAAATTTGCTCATCACACCTTTAAGGCCTTTTTGCTGAAAATTGTGACACTTTTCTAGGTACTTAACAAACGAACATCCTGTAATTTTGGCGTTCCTTTTTGGTATCATTCCATTTGTAAGGGTATAATAGTGCCATTCTAACAGTTTTCACCCACAGATGCAGAATTCACACACAGTAAATAAATTGCCAACTTACTTCATGAGGTAACCATACCCACATTTAAAATGTCTCTAGTTAGACTATGTCTACCTTCAGGACTGTGATTTTTAATATTTTTATAGTATTTGTTATTTCCTTTTTCATCAGTTTTTTTCTTGGACATTAACAGAAAAAGTTTATAGCATTCATTTCCATTTCATTCTTTCATATATTACTATCATTCCCACACAAATCTCTGAAATAGTCCTTCCAGCAGAAAATAACTTGTTTCATTTCAAACTATATAATCACTTTTATTTTAGACTTCAGTCACTCTGCTGGAGGCTCCTTGTTTAGTCTCCCCTAACTTTCAACGTAAATTGCTTTGTGTTTTCTGTGCAGCATCTAATCTTAACCAATATTTGTTCTATTTAACTACATTCTCGGTAGCTATCCTTTTCTTTGTATGCTCATTATACAGTATCTACATTATGATACAGTCATGTTACAAGCATTTTTTCTTATCCACAGCATGTTTTATTTCATTATTATTCCACCAACCATCTTTTTTCCATTGTGTAACCTTGCAAGTAGTCCTCAACTTACAACATCTTGCTTAATCATTGTTTAAAATGATGTTGGGCCCTGTGCAGACGCTTTACAGCTCATAAAACACTTCTGGCTTTTATAAAATGTCATGCAACACCTCGTCCCCCCCTCTGGTTATGTGACCACATTTTGGGTGCCTGGCAACCGGATCACCTTTACAAACAGTTGCAGCCTCCCAGAGTCACATGACTGCAATTAGTGGAATTTTTTTTTGCCAGTTTCTAGCAAAAAACCCCATCCATTCAGAATAATGGGTTCACTTATGACTGTAGCATTTGCGTCACGATCTCAGTGATTTACTTAATGACTGCTGCAAAAAAATGTCATAAAATCAGGTCCTGTCATGCGGGTGCCTCAGCTTACAAGTGTAATGAATTACAACCAAAATTCTGGCCCCAACTGAGGCCATGAATTTAGGACTACCTTTATGGTCTTCTGGAGCATCATGTAACGTTTCCTTCATCTTACTTTACATCCATCTTGTCTAGTGATTATTCCATCCTCTAATGCTATAGGACCTACAGTATATTTTCTATTTCTGCATTATTTATTTATTATTTATTATTTTTGTTCTCATTTTTAAAATACTTCCATTTTCTTCCATGTTCCTATTTCCCCAAGATCCATTCTTTATATTAGTGAATAATAACCTTTCCATGTCGTTCTTATACCCTTCACTAACTTTCTCATGCTTTCATCATAAACAATCTTAATTATTTTATGCTTTTCAGTTCATTCCTTTTTCATGTTAAGCAGATCAATAAGTTTATGTTTAGAGGATGTATTTAAAATAATTCTGTGTATGTGATGGATTGTCTTGTCTTTCTGCTGTCACCCCCCCCCCCCCCCGCAATCCCTTTCCATTCTGATATTTAGCTTTGTTTTATTTATTTCTTCAATTTGTATTGCCACCCATTTCAAACCAATGAGAGCTTGGCTTGAGGCTTACGATTTAATTAGGGCATCCGTTGGAACCCTGACAAATTCTGAGTGGCAAACAATCATAAAAACAATTAAAATACAAAAAAGAAATTAAATACAGGTAGTCCTTGACTTACAATTCATTTAATGATAGTTTGAAGTTACAACAGTACTGAAAAAAGTGATTTACGACCGTTTTTCACACTTGTGACCCTTGCAGTATCCCCAAGGTCATGTGATCAAAATTCAGACGCTTGGCAACTGACTCCTATTTATGACGGTTGCAGTGTCCCAGATTCATGTGATCCCCTTTTGCGACCTTCAGACAAGGGAAGTCAACGGGGAAGCCAGGTTCACTTAACAACCATGTTACTGACTTGATAAGTGTAGTGATTCACTTAACAACTGTGGTAAGAAAGGTTGTAAAATGGGATAAAAATTTATCTAAGTGAGACATTACCAATGTCTCACTTAGCAATATAAATTTTGGGCTCAATTGTAGTTGTAGGTCGAAGACTGCCTGTACATATAACAGCCAAGAGATATTATAGTTAACATAATCAGGAAACAGGGCTCTCTACCCACTTGGGAGTTCATACACAGCCTGGGCATATAGCCAAGTCTTCAAGGCCTTCCTCAAGCCAAACAGGTTTAAGGCCATATTAATCTCGGTAGGGAGGATGTTCCAGAAGGCAGGCCCTACAGCAGAAAAGGCACACCTCCTGCTCCCTGCCAACTGACATTCTTTGGCTGACGAGATTTGGAGCATGACCCTCCTGCCGGGCCTGATTGGACTTGTAGAAACAACAGGAACATGATCCCTTAGGTAACCCAGTCTTTGAGGGTGACAAGCAGCATCTTGAATTCCACCCAGAAACGCACTGGCAACCAATGCAGCTCCAAGAACAACGGTGTTCCATGTGCCGAATAACCAACACCTTTTACATCTTGTGCAGCTGCATTCTGCACCAGCCGAAGCTTTTGAGTGCTCCTCAAGGGCAGCCCCAATGTACAGCACATTGCAGTAATCCGAAGAGGAGATCATAAGGGCACGAGTGACAATGAGATGATCCTCACTGTTTTAAAAGAATACTTCTGAATAAAGTCTCTGCATGCGCAGGATACAGGGTTGCCAAGCTAACATTATGTACTGTTGAATAATCTATATGGGATTTTTTAAAAAGAGTTTTGTATTTCTGGGCTGCCAAATAAAGAGAGTTTTATTTGGCAGAAGACCTTAGAACCAGTGGTGGGTTCCTCCCGGTTCGGTCCGGTCCGGCCGAGCCAGTAGTGGTGACGATAAGACATCACCGAACCGGTTCTCCCCCCTGCCCTCCCACCCCCTATCCCCCCACGTTATTCTTACCTTTTATTTGGTCCCACCCCCAATCTATTGCTGCCTCCTGAGTCCCAGCTGATGACTAGAGGGAAAAAAACTGTTTAAACTCTTGCTGTGGGGCTTCAAAGGGCCGTCCTACAGCTGATCAGTGTTAAAAGCAAACAAATGAGTCTGGTCGTAAGTGCGAGGACTGGTCGTAAGTGCGAGGACATTCCAGAAATGACTCTGACCAGCTAGCCATGCCCACCTAGTCACATGACCTCCAAGCCACACCCACAAAATAAGCCACACCCACAGAACCGGTAGTAAAAAAATTTAGAACCCATCCCTGCTTAGAACTCACCAGCTGAACGGGACTAAAAGCTTCAAAAAGTTAGCCTGCGGTAGAAACCTATCACTAATTCATGTTAAGGGTGTGGGAGGAGGAGGCCAGCAGTACTGTAGTGCAAGACCTTGGATTCATCTGGATTAACTACCTATGTTTTGGGGCATTAGAAGTAATAAGATACAGTGCACACAGTATTGATCACATATGTTAATTATAAAGCATATATATTCAGAGAAATGTGGAAAATGGCGGTTCTTTTGAACCATAGCTTATACAGAAAAAAATGGTGTAGCACGTTAGTTAATATTTACAGGAAATACAAAATAAGTTTGAAATATTTTTTCAGAGAAAATGGACCTGCTTAATTTTGTTATGGAATCATCAACATTTAAGTGACTTACAACCAATGGACACTTTGACAATTTAAAATGGTACATTAATTATAGGATACAATTATTCTTTCCTTGTTTTCAATTTAAATTAATGGCATGAAACATTTCTGATTAAATATCTAGGAAAACAAAGAGAAATTGGAATGGAATTGTAACTCCAGTTACAATACTATTATGCAGTTCACACTTGAGATCTTCGAATTACTCCTCTGTAATCGGAAAAGACAGAATTCTAATAATATTCAAATTAGTTAAGCGTTCAGTATCAGGTTAAAATTCAACTCTTTAGAGGGCCTTTAACTTTTTTTTCTCATTCACTAGATGTTTAATGCAGAATTGATATGCTTCTTTCATACTAGTGGTAGTGCTTACTTTACGACTGGTTTTTTAACGACCATTCACAATCATGATGGCCTTTACAGGTCTGTAAAGCATTTCTGGTCATTGTAAAATTTACACCGCCCCTGCCTCAGTCATGTGAATGTATTTTAGCTACTTGGCAATTGACACACATTTATGACTGGTTGCAAGGGCCTGCGATCATGTGATTGCCATTTACAATCTCTGCTGGCTTCCCCAGAAAGTCAGTGGGGAATCCAGCAAGGAAAGTTGCAAGCGGAGGGGATGGAGAATTCAAGCTTCATTCTCCCAGCTTGATGATGGATTCAGAATGGATCTAAAATCTGATTATAAAGCTAATGAACACCATCGTTCTGAAGGCATGGATAGTATTCAGAATGAGGGTGTTCACTAGCTTTATATACCCAGCTTTGAAATCTGTTCCTGCAGCCCGTGGAAGGATTTTCCCCCGCCCCCATACCCTCCCTGAAGGCTATTGAAGCCTTCAAAATGATGGTACTGCTAGCTTGGCAGCAAGCTTTGATTCTGCTCCTGAAGCTTGTGGAAGGATTTCCTTCCTTGCAAGAGGGTGAAGGGGAATCCTCCTGCAGGCAACAAGAGCAACTTGAAAGCTGGCTACAAAATTAGCAAAGCCAGGCTTGCTTGATGAAAGGAAGGCCTGCTGACAAAGCCTGCCATAGGATGACATTTGCTTGCTTTCTGGCTAGAAAAGGAACTAGACCCTGATGGGAGGGTCTAGTTCTAGTTGGTGGGAGCATTCTTGTAGTAAGTAATAGACAAGATGCTAGCAGAGCAAGCAATTCGTAAACTTTTTTGAGTTTAGATCAAACGTTAAATATTTCTTTATTGAATATGCATTATGTATCTTAAGACAATTCATTCCCAAATGCCTTTAAATGTTCTAGCTTTCTTGTCTATAAATTACGGGCCTGGATATGACACAGATTTAAAGGTAGATTTTGTTATTGAAAGGACATAATTATAACTGGAGAATTGAGATGTGAAACTGCAGGCATTACCCTGATCAGATACACATCCAAACTCTTGTTTATCTCTTCTTTTTCAGCATATACTGTAGTTCAGAGATGCAGAAAATATAAACATAGGTTATGCTCTCTTGATTTCTTTCTTTTTCAAGATAGAAAAGGGCCATGCAGACTTACTGCTTGCTTCTTTCACACATGCATATTTTGGTTTTCCACTTGTTAGTTTTCTTTAGGCAGCAAAATATTTTGACTGCCTTGCCGTCGGTGTTTCATATACATGGCTGCTCCAAATATTTTTCTCTGAAGAAAAGCTAATTATGACTTCAGATAAGTTTGGGTGGGATAGCATTGCGGCTCCTGGTTTTGTTTGATAGAAGGTGAGAGGTCTCTGAGTACCTATCAGAAAGGTAAAATGTTTTTTTCTTCCTGTCTCAACATCACTTGTAATCCAGATGAATTCATTCCTGTGTTTAGAAAGTCAGTTAGTAGGACTGTGGCAGTGATAAACGTTTGCAAAGTACTTTTATGGGTTAAAAATCCAATAGAGACAAACAAGGGTAAAGAAAACTATGCTGAAAAACTTTACAAATGGGATTATAGAATGACAAAAAGCACCAGCAGAGAGAGAATATATTCAGAAACCAATTCAAATAGAGAAGATGAGGTAAAGAGGCAACAGACCAACTGTCAAATAGGAAGCAGCAAGTGTAAGTACAATGCTCCCTGAATTGTTTAAAATTACAGGAAAGCAGACAGTTACAATGCTTTACCGCTCTAGGTCAGAAGTCTATATATAAACACACACACACAACTTTCCAAATTCTAGACCACATAGTCTTGTGGCCTATATATGTATTTATATCAAAGAAGAGGGGTGAGAGAGAAAGGACAAATTGCCAGCACTGATTCATTACATAAGCAAAGTTTTGTTTAAGATCTTACAAGATCTTACAAAATTCCAGATGAACTTCGTAGAAGAAAAATAACTTGATCTAGAAAAAATTGCTAATAGTTCTATGGAGTGCTAAAGAACCAAGTCTTCAATTAAGTACTGTAAAGATTCAATGACTTTTTGAAGTGGTGATCATTAAGTGGAAATACACATATTTGGGATTGATAGAAATGGAAGAAGAGGAAGACAACATATATTATGGGTGGAAGGAATAAACAAGTTTACAGATCCAAGCTTGGAAGAGCTATTAGATGCTGCTGGAGACTGGTTGAAATGATGACTTGGGTGACTGCATTTGTCCATGCAGTCACCCAAGGTTTAATCAGATTTGATGGTACTTAACTAGATAATAATACTTAAACTGAATTTTCAGGTCATGTTTTGATTTGGATTAATTGTAATAGTTCTAATCAAGAGTCCTTTCATTTCCAGATGTTTTACTGTTTTTTTGCATTTATATTTTCAGAATCTCTTTTATACAGTTTTTTTTACAGAAGTCTGTTCTCTAAACTGTGCTTTCCAGATGTGTTGAGACAATAGTAACAGAATGCCATTATCTATTCTGCTTGAATATAGTGGAAACTATAAGTCCGATATAATAGGAAGTCAGATCAGATTCAGATTCAGTTTGCCTGCCATAGTATATGCATACATTTTTAGACTTCGTCAGTATTACTTGGATTGGGGTATAATTTAAAATTAATTAGTCAGTTGCTTACTATTCATCAAGCTAATCATTGGTTAATTTGGTATTTTGTTGTTGCCGATGGTAGTTTTTTTGTGTAGAGCAGTCCCACTTCGTAGTCCTCCCAAGCCACGTTCTTCAGACCATAATCAGTGCTGTGCACAGAAGAAATTGTACATCTTCCTGCAAACATAAATTGGCATCGAATTCTTGTAGCTGTTAAAATTGTTAAGCAATCACATAACATGGAAACCTGCTGTTTGCAAATTGTGCTATCAAATGGAAATCAAAATTCTGCTGCCAGTGACATAGATCTGCACGTTTCCTCTTAATTCAAACATGCTCAGAAGAATACATTGCAAGAACAAGACTACTTCTACAATTGCCAGAAATCTTCTTGCTAAATCCACACTCATTAAGTTTCATTTAGCTTTATTAAAAGATGTTTCCTTATAGCACCTCCTGATGATTGGAGAGTTGCAGAAGTTAACAATGCAGCCAGCCCCAAACCAAAGCACTCACTGTCTTAAAAATTTACAGATCTGAGATGCAAGAATCCAAGCCCCTTGTGAATAATTATTTGGCTACAAGAGAAAACTACAAAATCGTATTAGTAGGAAATCTAATGGCTATTTATCGTACGAAAGGTCAAGACTGACGAACAATTACAGAAATAAACAATAGAAAATTGAATGGTTTGAGACTGTGCTGGATTTTATAGAATGTAAGTACATTAGAAGTGAAATCACAGCCATTGCTTAAAGTATTTATAGTATGACTGTTTGAGGCTCTGCTTCAAAGAGAAAAATCTTAAAGCTATTTATAATTGAAAAAGGAGTGATTTTTTTTTTGTACATAGAAACAAATGTAGATGTATAGAATTTATTGTATACTTGTGCACTTCATTGACCATTTGTTTTTGCTTTCTTCTCCCTTTGATTTTTAGAGCATTTTTTTATGGCATGTCGGCCCCTTGGGGAAAAAAAACTTTAGGGTCATCCAGAGAGACATATCTAGTATTCCTAATCAAATAATGGTATATGTACAGCTATTCCATCTTTCCAGAAATGTTCAGAATTCACCTATTCAGTAAAAGAAACATTCCAGAGTTCTGTCTGTTACCAAATTAGTGAGTTTGTACATCTCTAAATCTTTATCTCCTTTCAAAGATTTTTTATGGTAAGAAAAGTGATAGAAGATGGAAATGATAAGTGGGATTGTTAAAAATGTAAGATGTCTGGGCTTCCAATAAAATTGGAAGAGGAAAAGCCTCTTCTGTGGCTATCCTTGGTTTGAACTAAACAACAGGCATATAATTCCTGACACATTTAAATAAAATACCGAAGAACTCAAAGTTGCATGAACATTAGAATAAGAAATGTCCATTAAGTATAGGAAATCAGGGTTGTACTTTTGATTTTGTGAAGCAGAATAAACGTTGGCATAACTGTCACTACCGTGCTTATAATAATAACTGCAGCATTATGACTAAGAATGATAGCAGTGATAGAGTGACCGCAGCTATCATGAGGAACAATAACAAATGGTGGAAAGGTAATAGAAGAGGAAGGAAGCAGAGGCTGTGGAGGGCAACTGGATGGGAATGACATACTGTATGTAACTACTACAGTGTTATCACTAAAGCTAACATTCTAGATTTTAGACCATAGAAGTTTAAAGGCAAACAAAACCTCCTGTTTTCTTTAGTATTGTATGTTTCAGCTTTGAACATACAGTTGTTTTAAGGGGAGTTGAGTTATAATCTGGTGATATGCCTAAGCGGGCATATTCACCATCAGAAGCTGAATGGTATTACACCATGTATTATTCAAGTGACAGAAATGCAGCAATTATTGCTGGAAAAAAGGGGAAAGAGGAAAAAAGGGGAAGCAAATATCAGTTGAAAGAAGTCATTGTTGTACAATGCTAAAATGTCCTGGTTGGTAGAGGCTTGCCTGATGGTGAGTTACATGTAATTGTTCCTTGTTTTTTATTCTCCTTCATACAGTGACATTTTTCCTCTTATTATTAATGACTCTAGTCTGTATGTATATTGTTAGAGCAACAGTCAGATGCATCTAGGGCAGGGGTGTCAAACTCACATTGTCACAGCGGCGTCACGTGATATATTGGTACTTTTCCCCCCCACATCACTAAACCGGGCATGGGCATGGCCAGCCCATGACGCATCCAGGAGTTTGACAGCCCTGATCTACGGGCGTTCCATGTTAACCTGATTTCACTTTTTTTTCATAACAACTCTCTGCCTTTCCATGAATATGTCATTGTGTAGATAACAGGAGTTATGAAAACTCCAACCAGTTGTTTAACAACTGTTTGGTGTTACAAGGGCTTTGGAAATAGTTATTTATAGCCCTTTCAGCCTTCATAAAATGTTATCCTTCCCCTGTGGTCATGTGACCCCATTTTAGACACTTGGCTAAAAGTGGCATTCACAGCTTCTGGAGGCAAATGGTTCTAGTGATTAACAGTTAGAACAATTAATCAGTGGAAAAATTTGCCTCCAGAAGTTGTGAATGCTCCAACATGGAAGTTTTTAAGTAGAGAAGAGACAACTATTTGTCTGAAATGGTGTAGGGTTTCCTGCCTGAGTGTGGGGTTGAACCAGAAGACCTTCAAGGCCCCTTCCAACTCTCTTATTCTGTTCTGTTCCAATTAATAAATACATAATGAAGATTTTCCATATGAACTACATAGAGGACCATCTTAATTAAAGGATTATTCAGTAATAATCCAGCCCAGCCCTCCATGTAATGCAGAAATGCTCATTTTCTTGTGTTTTCTGCTTTCCAGGCCAATTGTATGGTTGAACACACTTAAAATATTGGGCAAATATTTCAGTTATAAAATTTTCATCATGAGTTCTGTACCTGTGCTCCTAAATAGAAGTTTAATTCACTTATGGTTCAGACTCACATTTACAACATGACCGCATGTTTTTTTTTTGTTTTTTGTTTTGTATTTTTGGCATTCTGGCAAAAAAAAAAAAAAATCTGACTGGGAGAATGGATTCAGACTTACAATTATGTGATTTACTTAATGGCCACCATAAAAATGGACATAAAATCCAGTCTGGTCATGTAGATGCCCTGACCTATGAACAAAATTCTGGTCCCAACTGTGGTTATAAGTTGAGTACTATGTATATGCTACCTGAGATGAAATATAAAATGAAGTACTTCCCATCCCACATATAAAAGTGAAATCAGACATCATATTCCAGTGCCCTTAAAGACTGAAAGTTAGCCTCTTGGAGGGGTTTATTCCCCTCTAAATCAGTTGTTGCTATTTCCTAGGATCTGTTCCCTGAGCCAAATATCAATGCGTCTAAGAGTATGGGAAGGGACACCCCTGGGAAGGTGTCACTGATTGAAGAGTTTTTCTGATTTGCAAACAGGCTAGTGTATGGCACATAGCATAGTGCCTATGCTATGCTATGAATGTATTACATTCTACTTTTGATAAAAGCATTCCATAAAAGTTGGTGGAAAAGGCAGACTGCTTGTCAGATAAAAAAACAGAACATGTTCTACATATTTTCTAGTCTTCATCAATTTAAAATTGGAATTAATTGTTTTATCTCTTCAACATTAGAAATAACTTGAGGAGGAGAAAAGATGCAGTACAGGCAATCTGCTCGTTCATTAGTAGGTAGTCCATTAAGTTGTTTACAAATGACTAAAAAGCTAATTTGGACACTGAAAGCTGCTGACAAGTGTACCCACTGGCATCTAATGTGGGTCCTATTCAAATTATCTTTTTAACCAGGAATAAACATTAAGGAATGAGCTTCAGTGCTCATCCATTCAGTCCCCCTGCTACTTATCGAAGAGAGAAGTAAATAAATAACTGATCACCCTCAGATTATTTGAAATTTCCCTTTGATCGCCCAAAGATCAGATAATCTAGCAATATCTAGATGACCCTTTCAGTTTGGAAGGGTAGGAGAAGGGTAGGTAAATACTTAGGTTTGCATATTCTTTATCATTCCCTTGTTGAAGTTTGAGTTGAGTTAGATGGGTCGGGTAAGGATAGTTAAGTAAAGCACGTGCCTGATTTCGTTTTGTTGTTAAAGGAAATCCTCTAGTGCAGGGGTGTCAAACTTGTGGCCCGTGGGCCGGATGCACCAAGTGCTGGCCATCCTCACCCCCATTTTAGCGAAGGGGAAAAAAAGTCACAACGTCATGTGATGACTATATGACGCCCCGAATTTGACACTCCTGCTCTAGTGCCTCAGAACTGATATTAACAGTATGCATAAGAAAAACATAGAATTTTGGAAATAATTTTAGTATGCTTTACTATATTTATATCTGGCAGTTGATACCCATATTCTGTATTGCCTGAATTGTTGCCTTCAAAAATGCCCAGGTCTTTCATATTTTCCCAAAATGGCTTCACTGTCTGCTCAGAGTTTGTAAGAATAAACATAGGGGACAAATGAAAACCTATTTGGAAAAGATGTTAAGTCTTTAAAAGAAAAGTATGAAGGTTTTGTTTATTATGGGATTTTAAGGCATCTCAATGGTATGGTTCATTCAGTAGGAAAGTATTACCTTTGGGCAAAACAAGTCTATTTGCAGCCACTTGAGAAGCATTAGAGAGTGATGTTGTCCTTGAATCACAATACAGAGCAAGCATGCACCAAAGCTTTCTATCTTTACAAAACACTACATTTGGGATATATTAGAACTGGCTATTGCGCCAGGGTTTTTCTCTAAAATTGATTATATGGTAGCTAATTTCTCTCCTTATTTGTTTTTGTGAGGAACACATCTTTACTTATTTCATTTAATACCAACACTAGTCTCAGACTTTCAATACAGTGAAAATATTTGAGGCAGAAAGGAGAAAAAGAGACATTTGATATTTATCACCATATAACCCCTTGGCCCATGTAGGTTCTTTATTTTTTTTTAAAAAAATCAATTTTTCATTTAAAAAATATTCCTGATCCATGGGTAATCTGGTCAGATAGAGATCCTGTTATTTTTCCTTGTCAAACAGCTATGCTGAGCTGTTTATGAATATTGTAATCTCTCTGTTTTCCTTTTGGCCTAATGCAGGCTTTTCGGTGTATTTTTTTCCTCAACTATACTGTACTAGAGTAATCCCTATATAATTGCTTCCCTATCTCACACCCTTAAATAGTTTATGGCTGTGTTCACATACAGTGCCAAAACATAATTTTTTAGCCATAGTGGCCAGGTTGACACATAATTGTAAGCTATTATTATCAACATGGTTATCAGTGTGGTTGGCAACGCTTCCCTTGGGAACTGCCAGGTTCCCTGAGTGACTTGATTTTTTAAAAAATATATTGTTTTAATTTAATCAAAATTAAGTGAAAACTTGCATGTGCAAAGCAAGTTGCTAACTATCTACTTTCTAATATCTTTAATTACAGACTCCATATGACTGCTTAGAAATTGAAACTTTCTTATAGTTGTAACCTACTGCCTTGTTTGGAAGAGTGCCCAGATGCTCAAAATGAGTCCCCAAGTAAGCTGATTTTAGTAGGGAAGGTGTTAGCGACTGAAGGGAAGGCCAGAATATCTTGAAAATATCACATTTGGCATGGAAGTTGTGTTTTGAACAAGTGTGGCTATCAGTTCAATTATTTTCCCAATTTGCGTTAAGCTAGAATTTAGCATTCCCCAAAGGAACAAACATGTAATCAATGTTAGCATTATATGCAAACTGTACCCATGTATTCCTTTCACTTTGGTGCTCCATTAAGTTGATTGATGGGCAAGGAGATCCACTAAATCAGTGGTTCTCAACCTTCCTAATGCCGCGACCCTTTAATACAGTTCCTCATGTTGTGGTGACCCCCAACCAAGGGTGGGTTCTAAATTTTTTTACTACCGGTTCTGTGGGCATGGCTTATTTTGTGGGCATGGCTTGGAGGTCATGTGACTGGGTGGGCGTGGCTAGCTGGTCATGTGACCGGGTGGCCATGGCTATATGTATAGGGACTACTCAGAGGGCTGAAAAAAGTCATTTCTGACAGGTCCTCGCACTTTTGACCAGTCTTCGCAGTTATGACTGGTCATCATTTATGCCCATTGTACCATTCTTAACAACCGTGTAACTCATTTCACAACTGCTCCTCTTCACCATGGTGACAAGATAGCGCAAATACCTTAAATTGTGAGGACAGTCGTAAATTTGAAGACTGGTCAAAAGTGCGAGGACCAGTCAAAAATCACTTTTTCTGCCCTCTGAGTAGTCCATATGCATAAAAGGATACAGCAGTAGAGAGGGATGAAGGAAGGGAAGGGAAATTAGAGTAGGAGTGAAGGTAAGAGAGGGAGGAAGAGAGGAGGAGAAAGAGAAAGAAAGAGGAAGTAGGGAGAAGAAGAAGAGGGGGGGGAAGAGAAAGTAAGAAAGAAAGAAAAGACAGAGGTGGTAGGTTTGAGGAGAAAGATTGCTGTACAATAAAAAAGATGAAAGGGAAGAAAGCCAACCCCAAACAAATATTAAGATATTAAGATAAAGAATGAATTGTTAAACTTTAAAGAATAAAAGAGAACAAATAGCAATAAATAGCAATAATTAGAAACACGCATACAAACATACAACGTATTTTCTTTGAACAGAGTATTTGGCCTGTTCACAAATTTAAACAGTTATAGGAGGTTAGCACCCACCCCTTTCCTAGAAGAATGAAATATTTTGGGAAATATTAAAAAGGCAGACTATTATACTTCCCTACCTGGATGAGAAATGGAGAAGCATATTTTACAGACAAAGCAGCTCCCACCTTCCTGCCTATTGTAACACAATAGCAACATAAACTAACACAATGGGCCCCATCAAGCCATGTGATCCTGTCCACCATTAAACCATCTTTCCAAGCAGTCTCCATGTTTCCAGTGTCTTTTTCCCCACTTGAAGCAGAACCCAGAAGGATATTTCTTCCAACACAGTATTTAGTCATTTCAATTAAATTTACAATTTCTATATTTCCTTTTTACCATATTTATTCCTCATCTATTTTTTTAAAAAAAACAATATTACCCTTCATCCTCATCTCTAATCTTAATCAAATTCAATTTTTCCCTTCTATTCTATATTATACCCCTTCGCATTGTCATCTATTTTTATATCCATCCTCACATTAATTATGTAATACAGTTGTTTAATACAAATTCAACATTTTAATATAAATCAATTACTTATATAACTATCTTTTTTGTATATTAATCAATATGAACATGAATATTCTAATTATTTCCATGCAATCCAATTTCTTACAAATCAATTAATTATATTTACCAATAATAATAAACCAAATAATTTCCCCCATATATTCCTCCAAACCACAACTTAACCAATTAATAGTATCTCAATTATTACAATTCCCTAGTTAAATAGAGCTTTTTTTCTTTTGTGTTTTAAAATCGGAATTCTCTTTTGCCCTAAATTTCCCATTGTTTGCAGTTTTGCACCTACCTTTTTTGGTGAGGAAAAAGAAAAAGAAATCTCTCTGCCTCATTTTGTCACATTGCAGCCTGCTTACTTTCAATTTCACTTTTTCAGCATAGCTAGAGGGAAAAAAATCTGCTCCAGGAATTTACCTCTTTGCAGCTAGCTCTTTGAAGCCCCACGGCAAGAATTTAAAGTTTTTTTTCCTTCTAGCCATCAGCTGGAACTCCGGAGGCAGCAATAGATTGGGAGTGGGCGGGGTAAGCGAACGGCGACCGGGCGATCCAACAGAGGCAGAGGGTGAGGGTGAGTGAAGGCGTGGGTGAGGGGGTGAGAGAGGGCTTTGGCGACCCCTGTGAAATGGCCGTTTGACCCCCAAAGGGGTCGCGACCCCCAGGTTGAGAACCGCTGCACTAAATCATGAACCTAACTTATATTTTGTTTCTCAATAGTGGACAAAAAACTTATCATGGGACCTTTGTTTCTACCAAAGAGATTAATTATTTAAACATTTAAATAATTATATAAACAATTGATCTCCAGAAAATTGGAAGGGCAAACAGCAGGGGAATTGTCTGGTGGGTGCTTGCAGTAGCCAGCCATCTGGACTGAGCATTGGCAAGCCACTGGAAGTATCCTAATCTGTACAGATGTTTTCTCAAACTGGATTAGAATCCAGATAGCATTAGCACATTCAAGTAAGAAATAGTTTAAGTCTGTCATGTGGCAATGACCTTAGAATGCCTAGCACCCCTAAAAAAATATTCCCACCTCAAAATCTGAAAAAAAAAATTCAGACTCTCGCCTTGCCTGTTAGTAATGTGATTGTTCTCTCTAGAAAGAGTAAAGAGAAGAGCAGCGAAGATGATTAGGGGACTGGAGGCTAAAACATATAAAGAACGGTTGCTGGAACTAGGTATGTCTAGTCTGATGAAAAGAAGGACTAGGGAGACATGATAGCAGTGTTCCAATATCTCAGGGGCTGCCACAAAGAAGAGGGAGTCAAGCTATTCTCCAAAGCACCTGAGGGCAGGACAAGAAGAAATGGGTGGAAACTCATCAAGGAGATAAGCAACCTAGAACTAAGGAGAAATTTCCTGACTGTTAGAACAATTAATCAGTGGAATAACTTGCCTCTAGAAGGTGTAAATGCTCTTAACGCTGGAAGTGTTTAAGAAGAGATTGGATAACCATTTGTCTGAAGTAGTGTAGGGTATCTTGCCTAAGCAGGGGATTGGACTAGAAGACCAAAGTCTCTTCCAACTCTGTTATTCTAAACTTCTAAGATAGGTTTTAGTGTTGGAAAGTGAAGTCTCTTCCTGCTGAAATATTGTCTATCCTGTATTCATTACATTAACATGTCATCATGCCAAAGAGCTTCACTAACCTTTTTGTGTTTTTTGTTTGTAGTTTTCTTTATTGCATCCCTGTCTCCAAAACTAAACAATCTGTTCTGAAGGAAAGAAAGAAAGAAGACCACAGTCACTCTAGTGTAGATAGGAAAGTGCACAATGTATTTGACTTAATTTATATTTGGGTTTTCTGACTACAGAATGAAAAGGATAACCAGAGAAATTATTGGAAACAACTCACAGTATAGTATTTACTATAGCTTGGGTTCAACTCAAGAGAATATGTTGTCTCACAAAGCAGAAAGATAGGTCTCTGACAGCAGGGGCATCTTCAAAATGCCCTCTCCTTCATTGATTACTGAGCCACCAAGAAACTGGTCAGTGTGCTCCCTCACACAGCTCAACTTGAGCAAGTGGGGGGCATAAATGTTGGGGACTAGTGCTTTAGAGCACTCTCTGGGTGGTTTACAATGTCAGTATATTACCCCCAACTCTCTGGGTCCTCTCAGAAGGATTGAAGGCTGAGTCAACCTCGAGCCCTGTCAGTATCGAACTCCAGATTGTGGGCAGAGTTTGTCTGCAATACTGCATTCTAACAACTGCGCCACCAGGGCTCTCCAGATTGATTGTTTTATAACTTTTATGCCACCCAGAGTCACTTTGTGGAGGGAAATGGGCGGCATAAAAGTTTAATAAAAAAATAAATCTCAGTGTGCTACCATCTGGTTCCTTCCATCATCCTGATGGAGGAAGTATCACACTATATGGAAAAACTGTGCCAACCTGTTTTGTGTGGAGGCAGAGAAATAAATAAAAGCCTACACAGATCTACTCTTATTCAGTCTGAATTCTTCCCTTTGCACTCCAGCTAATGTTCCATTTGATTCATCACTTTCTCTTTTCTAATAAAGCAAGGGACTCTCGGAAGGAAGAACACTCTTCAGAGGAATAGTGTAGCTGCCTAAGCTGTCTTGCTATTTTAGAGATAAGCTGGTATCGGCAAAAGACAATGTGAAAAATACTAAATCAGACCATTTTAATATGTTCTTGGTCCCTTTAGAGGTTCATGCTAGTTATCGTCCTAAAACCGATCAAGTATTAATTGCCTGTGGGGTTCTGCCACCCTCTGATCGCCTGAATGGAATGACAAATCTATTACGTACCCTGTTGCATCAGTGGGGTCAGTCACTAGCTGGACAATTGTATTATCATTGTAGAGGACATGGAATCCTGAACCTCTTAAAATGGTAATGTCTATTGATAGCAATTTGCAAATTAGGGGAGCATATAAATACACACCCAAACTTATGATAGGTTACAGCTCCCTATTATAAAGCCAATACTACAGTATATTCACAGGCAAAACAGTTAATAGTAGAATAAAATAGAATAACAGAATTGGAAGGTACCTTGAAGGTCTTCTAGTCCAACCCCTTGCTTAGGCAGGAAACCCTATACCATTTCAGACAAATGGTTCTTCTTTTTATTAAACTAGACAAATTCCAGCAACTGTTCTTTATATGTTTTAGCCTCCAGTCCCCTAATAATTTTTGTTGCTCTTCTCTGCACTCTTTCTAGAGTCTCAATATCTTTTTTACATTGTGGCGACCAAAACTGGAAGCAGTATTCCAAGTGTGGCCTTACCAAGGGATTATAAAGTGGTATTAACTCTTCACTCAACTATTGATTCTATCCCTCTGTTTATACAGCCTAGAACTGTGTTGGCTTTTTTGGCAACTGCTGCATATTTAAATGGTTGTCCACTAGGACTCCAAGATCCCTCTCACAGTTACTACTATTGAGCAAGGTACCACATATACGGTATCTGTGGATTTTGTTTTTCTTCCCTAAATGTAGAACCTTGCTTTTGTATTTGAAACTATAACAGAATCCTATGAATGTTTGTTAAGAAATAAAGTTTTCCTGTTTTCATAAATATACATAGATTGCACTCTTTGGCTCACAACTAGGATACCTGTATGTAGTTCCTGTTTGTGCCATATTTATGTCTATACCAAGAGTTAGTTTTCAGGTGGGCATTTAGGTCCACAATATACACACTTTTATGCCAGGATTTGGAAAATATTCTGGTTAATAAGGGGAATTTAAAAATATTTGTTTTATTTGTCATTTATTTTATTTATCTATCAATTTTTACAATGTCCATCTCACTTAAGTGATTCATTTACACATTAATGCATTATTCTCCAGTGACTTGTTGCAACTAGAGTGAAGTTTTTCTTGGGTTATTTTTCCTCCCTTAATCATAAAAGAATAAGTCTTTCCTGGTATGATTTACTGTGATGTCTCCCCAAGGTTTTTGTTGCAAGGTTTATTTTGTATCAGTTGGTTTAGCACAGAAATTCAATAATATTTGGCCAAGGCTGCTTATGTGGCTAAAATACTGGCAGATTGGAAAGCTATCCTGTATGACTGGGAATGAGAGACAAAATGGTGTTTGACTCTTAGTTCAGCCTCTTAACCTTGTATACTAATTCTTTGATACTCTGAAAATGCTATGTGTCAAGATTAGCTAATATAGGGTGGAATTTATCTCTCTATCAAAATATAAATAGAATGACCCATGTTATATTGCTGCTCTGTGAGCTGCATTGGCTGCTGGTTTATTTCTGGATGCAATTCAAGATGTTAGCTATGACTTGTAAAGCCCTCCTTGGCATGGGTCCAAGTTACTTGATGAACCTTCTAGTCCCGCTAGGACAGGCCCGTTCCACTTGTGCTGGCAGAGGAGGCCTGCTGTGGATCCTGTCAGTTAAGGAACTCTGGCTGGCAGGATCCCCAAGAAGAGGCTTCTCTGCCATAGCGCCAGATGTCTGGAATATCTATCCCTCCCCCATATAACTGTACTTTCTGTATTTGTTTTTTTAACAAAATATTTTATTATTATATTTACATTTTTAAAATAATTTTACGTTCTGTTTGAAACTGCCCAGAGTAGCCCCACAGCTAGATGGTAGACAAATAAATTTAATAAGAAGAAAAATAAATAGTAAAACTTCTCAGAAATGTCCACTTCTGTGCATAGTCTTTTAATCTATAGAGTTGCTCCTAGTTCTGTGGATCCATCACAAGATTAATCTCAAGGTTTTCCCAGTTTTATTTTCTAATTTTGTTTCTTCTAAAATGTGTGAATCTGTAATGTCAGAAAAATGAAGTTTTAGTGTCTTTGTAATAAGTTTAACATAGAGGGACACAGTGGCTCAGTGGCTAAGATGCTGAGCTTGTTGATCGAAAGGTCGGAAGTTCAGCGGTTTGAATCCCTAGTGCCACATAACAGGGTGAGCTCCCGTTATTTGTCCCAGCTTCTGCCAACCTAGCAGTTCGAAAGCACGTAAAAAATGCAAGTAGAAAAATAAGAACCACCTTTGGTGGGAAGGTAACAGCGTTCTGTGCACCTTTGGCGTTTAGTCATGCCGGCCACATGGCCATGGAGACGTCTTCGGACAGCGCTGGCTCTTTGGCTTTGAAACGGTGATGAGTACCACCCCCTAGAATCGCAAATGACTAGCACATACAGTATGTGCGAGGGGAACCTTTACCTTTACCTTTAATAAATTTAACAAGAGAAGAATGATGCACTATTCCGGCTATTAATCAAGGAGGATTTGTTTCTTAGGCTGTTCTTTGTTTTCTTATAAGAGGATAGTATAGGGTCCCTATAGGTCAATGAGATTCTGATTTGATGGGGCCTCCAAAGTGGGCATTTTCAGTATCCACCGCCATTCTTTGGAATTTTTTCCCAGCAGAGACTTAATCTCTTTCCTCTTGGCCTTTTTGAAAAGTTTAAAGTTTGTTTTCTGTAGGAGGAGGGAATGTCATGATTTGAAAATGGATTGTTCAGTTTTTATGTCTTGATGTTTTTGTTTTGATATGTACTTGGGCTTTTCTAGAACCATTATTTTGTATGTTGATGTTGTTGGCCTCTAAGAGCCTTCAGGATTGGGCAAGTGTGATCTATCTATCTTGCTAGACTTTCAAATTGTCTACTTTATTACCACAAAATAAATATATGATTATTGATACAGTTCAAGGAGAAAAATTAGTATATGTAGCAGCCTGTATTCTGATTTTATTATAATCTCTTATTAACCACTTTATTGCTTGCTAGAAAGGGAAACTATTATTGCTACTTAAGATTGCTGTTTTGATGAAAATTGCATTTGATAT
This sequence comes from Arizona elegans, assembly GCA_022577455.1. NCBI lineage: Eukaryota > Metazoa > Chordata > Lepidosauria > Squamata > Colubridae > Arizona > Arizona elegans. The sequence goes on from JAKOOJ010000003.1 coordinate 116,920,694, forward strand.
GTGATTATTTTGTTAACCATAAGAATATAAAATAGCCTTGCAGATTAAACTAAGGGCCAACTTAATTCAGCACTGTGCTTCTTACACCGAACAAAGAAACATAGGAAATAGACATAGGCATCCTCCAGTTTTGTTCCCTTAAAATTGGTATTTAGATGTGTTATGCCTTCAACCTGGAGTAGGGGTTTCAAACTCAAGGCTGGTGGGCTGGATCTGGCCCGCGGGGTGTTTAGACCTGGCCTGCGGGGCTTCCCTGGAAACAGCGGCCTGTGGTGCCTCTGCTAGTGAAAACAGAGCTCGGGAGGGTTGCACACGGTCCTTCTGAGCTCAATTTTCGACTGTAGCGGCCTCCTGCAACCCTTTACCAGCGAAAACAAAGCGCTGGAGGGCCACATGCAGCCCTTCCAAGCTCCATTTTTGCTGGCAGAGTGCTCGGGCCACCACAAGTGCTCTTGACACGAGTGACATCGATCTGGCCACGCCCACCTGGCCACGTCCCACCCGGCCCCCCCAATATCAAACATAACCCTGATGTGGCCCTTGGTGAAATCGAGTTTAACACCTCTGACCTAGAGGAATTGAGGTGTAAAACTAATATCCCTTGATAGACCTATTCTCAATGAATTTACTGAACTTCCTTTAAAATTCATCCAAATTATGACTATAAATCAGTCTTGTGGTAGTGAATTCTGATAGGTTGACTATGCATTATTTGAAGAAGTACTTCCTTTTATCTATTTTAACTTTGTTTGCAATCTGTTTCATAAAATGGTTGGTGGTCCTAATGTTTTGAGAATGGGAGAGTAACTACAAATCTTGCATGCCATGTCCCATTTCAAATGCTTTTCTTCTAAGCTGAAGTATCCCTGGTCCCAGTTCCAGTCCCTATTTTTCTTCATATATTTGTTTTGCAGTTTAATAGTCCTTCTCTTTAAATGACTCAACATATGTTTTCCATGTATATAATCATTGAACGTATGCTTACATTTTATTCAGAATATTGCAGTTTTTCCTAGAGAGTCTTCCATGATCACCATAGCATGCAATTATTGTAATAACATGCAACTGTTACCTACCTATGAAGTGCTATTTCTGTATGTGCTTTAGATCAGTTTGTGCTTTTTGATATATATTTTAGATCTTTCACTCCTAATTAAACTACATTTTCATTGTGAGACATGTATTTATTAATCATATCAGACTACCTTCACTCAGATCTGTTAGGCCTCGACTTACAACTGTTCATTTAGCGACTGTTCAAAAATACGACAGCATTGAAAAAAGTGACTTGCAACCAGCTGTCTTACTATATTTGTCACAGCATGCCAAGGTCACGTGATCAAAATTTGGATGCTTTGGCAACTGGCATCTATATACAATGGTTGCAGCATTCTGGAGTCATGTGATAACCATTTGCAAGTCTTCCTTGGACTTCATGCTAGTCTTTTTATTCTACTTCAAAGTCATAATTTTCATATGTCATAAGTGTATAGATATAGACCTAAGTCATTGATCATGGTTCTGCTCAATGGAGGAGTTTTTAGAATAATTTTTAATAAGGTAGAGAAAAAGTAGACTAGTTTATTACCTTTAGGTTTTGTTGTGGCCCGCCAGCGGCCTGCATGCATTGTTGCTGATCCCGACGACGAGGAGGCTGGTGTGGTGTCGCGCCAGCAGCCTGTGCAGCCGGCGCTCAAGTCGGATGGCGAGGAGGCTGAAGAAGATGTGGTGCCAGAGGCAGGGATTCAGCCAGGGCCTTCAGAACCTCCAGAGGCTCCTTTAAGTGCAGAGGATGAAGTGGAGGAGCCTCTTCTCAATGCACGAGCACACAGTGCTGCCAAAAGGCAGGAGTGGTTACTCAGGAGGAGGTCTCCTCAAGAGTAAGGCTTGGGGCTAATTGGCCACTCCCTTACCCTATTTAAGTTTGCACATAGCTTGTAAAAAGCTGCAGGAAACAACGTGTGTTCGTCCGTTCGTTCGCCGATCATTGAGTTTGAATTTTCTCTGCAAATCTGACTTCTGGGCTTTCTGCCAACTCTAGTAAGACTCTAATCTGTGGAATTTCTGGCAGGTTGTTAAGAACGTTTTATTAACCGCTTGCATTTGCAAAAGACTGTGTTTTAAAGTAAACTGAGTTTTGTTCGGAATTTGTGTGTGCTACATTCTTTGGGATCCGTAGCTGGGGCATAACAGGTTTATCTATGTTCCTTATGGTACTCAATATTAAAAGTCAGGAAAGTATTAATCAATTTTAACACATTTTGTCATTAGTGCAATCAAAAGCCATTTTTACCCCAGACCGTGCTCATGCTATTCTCTGCAAGGTAGGATCAGTAATCTAGAGATTGCAAACTGACATACTGTTGTATATACATCTCCCAAATTAGAATGTGTATGTAGTGTACTGACACTCTCAGAGCTTGCACATTTTTCATTTTCAGTTACTTTCTTAATAAATCCTAGCATGCCTTTTTATAACGACATTGAGTTGTTTACTATGATCCCAACATCATTTCCCTAGTTACTTATAGTTTTGACCTCAGCAGTCTGTTTGTGAAATGTTTGCACCAATGTGCATCACTGTGTACTTAATTGCAATATCTTATTAATTGATGTATGGTTTGCCAATATTTAGACTGTATTGAGATTAATGTCCTGCACTAAGGCATATTCTAGGCTTTCTCTTTTTTTCTTATCCCTTTCAAAGATGTGCCTATCGTACTGATTTCCCCAGTGAAATGCACATACGGCTCCATACCTATATATATGTAGACTCTGACTTTGAAATGCAAGTAAATTTATTCCCAGATAATGTCTGTGTGATATATAAGGCAAAAACATCCTTGTTTGACTCTTGCCTGGAATACAGTGTAGTGACTGGTGGATTCTAGCCTTATTTGGTGGATTTACCTGGATGAGGAACCTGGAATACACAGAATGGAAACAGACTTCCATCACCACTGACAATTATGTCGACTAGAAGTAAGATAAACTTGAAGTCCCTTTTTCTGAGATTGTTGCACTGCAGTAGCATGAAGGGTGTGAGATCTGTTTTCATATAAATTTTGAATGTCCATTTCCACTTGCTCAGCGAGTCACCATGGTATATATTTACCATTCCCTTTATTAAAGGGATTTACTAATTTCTTTTCATGTTCAATCTCTATGGGAGCCCAGTAACTCTTGAAATCCCATAGACATATATGTGTAGTCTTGACTACATTACCAAAATGATTTTGTCATTGCCCCTTCTTTGGAGACTTTTTAAAACTAAACACTCTAATTTACAGCCATGGAATTTCCTGATGGCCTTCCATCCAGTACTAATGAGATCCAATTCTGTTTAAATGCAAATCCAGGCAGGTTTGGTTCCTGAGACAATGTCACAGGGAAAACAAAATTAAAGCAGATAACTATCATGACGAAGTTATTGATAGCCAAACAAATGCTAAAAATGTGGTATAACGATGAGAACTAATTGTTTTTCTTGTGGTGAAAATTGTTGGACCTGTATATATTTGACTCTGCAAATATGGTCGCAGCACAGGAGCCAAAGATTTGCTAGCAATATGCAGCCAAATTTTTATAATCTTTCCAAGAGTTGGAGTATGACCTCTGTGCTGTTTCCAATGGTAGCAGCTTCTAGAAATAGAGTTGTTTTGCACTTTTCTGTCTGCTCCGGGCTGCAAGAGTGTTTGTCTCTTATTATTGGTCCCCCTCAGATAAATAATTGTGATAATAAAGGTCAGCTCACAGAAGAAGTTACCACTTAAAGAATAGGCTGCCAAGTGAGTGTTGCCCCAAGAAATAAGGGAGAGTTGGAAGCCCTTGACAACAAACGAGTGCTCTGGGTTTCTCATAAACACCTCAGTCTGAAGCCAGGATGTTTATGGGCAGGAAAGATGTTTATAGTCTTGTTCTTATTCTGCTGCAGCTGTATTATTGCTTAAGTCAAAAATAATAATACAAGCTTGTGTGTATATGGCTTGCCATTTATTTTTTGTGAGCATGCTGAGCTCCTGCAGTTCCATGTGGCTTTACTATTTAGTCCTTAAATAATCTTTTTGTTTAAAAAAAAAAGAGAGAGAGCGAAAGCTTGTCATTGGTTGGGCTGTATATCAGATGTCTTGCTGAAAGAAGAATCGTCTTGTTAACTCAAAAGCTTCCAACATATTTCAAAATGGTGAAATAACTAGGCACTTTGGGATGACTTCGCACTCCCAAATCCCTTCCCGTGTTAAGTACACACAAAATTTGGCACTTGAGAGAAATGTTGCTGTTAACTGTGGGAAACTTACCACGATATGCATGATGCCAGTTGGGGAGGGGGAAAGTACAGCTGGTTTCCTGCCGGCATAACCCAGTTCCCATTAGCTTTATGTTCCAAATTCTCCTGAGAGAGTTTGGCACTATGAACTGGTGTGTTTTCTTCCATCACCATTGTATCCCCTCAGTGTTACCCAGAGGAGCTTTTTCAAGATGTTCAGAGCTTTGGGGGTTGCAGATTGTGTAGAACCCTTTCAGCTATTCAGTTGGAAGCAAAATTGATCAAATTTGTCATAACTCAGACTGTGCAGTTTCAGTAGTTCAGTCTGTAGAAATATACAAGGCTCTGCAGGGTCAGATTTCTTTGAATGAGCTTCAGGTTTTAAGGCTCAATGATGCAGATGAGATACTTGGGTGACTTAGGCCAATGTTATGTTTGCTTGTCCTTCATAATAGATTTCATTTCATGAGATTGGATCCAGGAGTATAAATTGTTCATATTCCTATAGTGGAAACGACTATTAGACTTAGCAGAACTAAATCATTATGGGCCAGAGACTAGCATCTCCTTGGGTAGATGATTGAAGCAGGTATTTTTGAATGAAAGAGATTTTCTAAGTTCATTTCAGTTGCAGTTTAGAGTTGGCTTTGGAACTGAAATTGCCTTAGTTATCTTGTTGGATTATGCAACTCCATAAATTTTATGTTTTATGTGCCATATTGTTCAAAACCTACATGAAACTGCTGAATAAGATCATTTGGAAATTTAGAGTGAAATGTCATCACTCTGCTGATACCACGTGGTACCAATCAGTTTCGGGTAGGGTAGTGAAATTGCTGCTTCAGAGCTTGCTGACAGTAACTAGATCAGGGATAACAATTCAGTCCAGAGACAGAAAGACTGTTGAGTTTTCTGCTCAGCAGTGTTTGGTTGTACTTCCACAGAAGATCAAGTTCATAACTTGAGGTTGCTTCTGGAATTATCTCTGTTATTAGAAGAAATGAAGCATGGCTTCTGAGACCTGAAAGATCTGTGTGGTCCATGCCATGGGAGAGATTGCACAGGACAGCACAAATACTGTATTTTTCGGAGTATAAGACGCACTGGAGTATAAAACGCAGTTAAGTTTTTGGGATGGAAAATAGGAAAAAAAAAAATCTGCCTACCATGTATTCATCTGGCTAGCATCCTTAGTCTGGTCAGCTTCAGCACATTAGTTTGCTGTTTTTTTATCCCCTGCTTGGGGATAAAAAACAGCTTCTAAAGCACAGCTGAGAGGAAGCAGCAATGAGAAAAGCAGGCAAAGCACAGGGAGATCGCTTCACTCGGCTAGCACCTAGTTAAGGCTGAAAAAAAGCTTCTAAAGAACAGCTGAGAGTTGGAGCAAAGCAGGGAGATTGCTTCACTCGCTAGCGCCTCGCTAGAACTTAGTTAGGGCTGAAAAAAGCTTTGAAACAGCTACATTCGGAGTATAAGACGCGCCCAAATTTTCAGCCTCTTTTAGGGGGGAAAAAGGTGCGTCTTATATTCCGAAAAATACGGTATATATTTGTGTGAGGGAGAATCTTTCACACTACTTAAATTGGAATGGAATACTTTCCCAGTTCCTTATGCACTAACCCAATGTATCTCAAGTGATCTTTCCTTCCAATATCATACTAAAATGAGAGAAGAGAAAGCAGGCCTTGTCTTTACTCACAGAATATCAGCAGTGTTATTTGCCTGCTTTCCAGAAACGAATGAATAACCCCAAAGCCATTTCTTTGTCAAAGGATGTTTCATTATCCACTTCTCATCTCCTTTTGTGATTTGTGTGATATTTACATTTGTGGCAGTAGAAAAAGATTTCCTGTCACTTAAAATGCATGAAGGTGGGGGCTGGGGGCAAAGGTCCACAAGCATTAAACCTCCCTTTAATTTATCGTTTAAAACTAAGAATATTACTGTAGTTGAAATTTATTTGAATGCATTTGAATGCTTGAATGTATTTGAATACGTCTATAAACAGACGTATTGACATCAACCCAATCTGCCAATCACTGAGAATGAAAGAACTGCATCAACCGCGATCCCGAAGATAGCATTTTAAAACGAACAAACAGGTACCCCGCTACGCAACAACAAAAATCATAACCCATCATCTCACAAGAAATTGGACCACATCTCATTAACAACAACCCAGCCAGTCAAACAGCCCAAAATCAGATCATCTGAACAGACAACACTAATTTACATCACACAGACAATATTTAAAACCAAAGACCATGTCTCGGTAGCAACAGCAATCCAATCAAACAGTCCGAAATCAGACCATGACTTAGAAGTAGTTGAACAAACAACACCCACATTAATTTGCATCACATAAAAAGATATTTAAAAGCCTGTGTTCGGACAGACACACACAATTCAAAGCGCACTGACAATATCTCCTCGAATGGTGACGAAACGTTTGCAACCAAATTGTCAAATTCTGAGCTGAGACGAACAGCCCAGACTATTATTGTCTGTGGTTAGAATGCAGTATTGCAGGTAATTCGGCTGACTGTTGTCTGCCAGCAGTTCGGCTCTTCGATTCTCACTGGCTCAAGATTGATTCAGCCTTCCATCCTTCTGAGGTTGGTAAAATGAGAGCCCAGATAGTTGGAGCCAATCTGCTTAGAGAGGGCTGTAAAGCATTGTGAAGTGTATATAAGTGCTATTGCTGTACATCCATCCTTCCATCCCAGACTAATCTTCCCAAACCATTATAGAACTAACAACCTGATGTTAAGTGCAAGAAGTCAGGGCAGGAACCAGGATGTAGTTCAAAAGTACTACAAGTTTATTTCATGCGACCTATGCACAAGAATCTGAACCACTAACGGTCAAGGCAAATTGGGACCAGATAAGAATCAATGGACTTCATTGGGGAGGGGGGGGGGGGGCTGAACTTAGGTCTCTTATGGGAGTGTATAGACTGCAACTGATGATGCTTATAACTCTGCCCTTAGGCTCAGCCTGGTCATCTCCTATGTCTGCAGCCCTTTCATCACCTCCTAAAACCTTTTGCCCGAGGTGGTCAGCACAGTTTGCCTGCATGAGTCTTACGTTCCAGTTCAGCTTCATAAACTCCAACTTGAAATGAAAACAAAACTCATAAACATTTTAGTTAGAATTCAGCCATATTTCTTTATAACAACATTCTTTTTCTTCCTTTCTGGGTATAGGTATTTTACATGGAAAATGTATCTGAAACTTTATGGCTACCTGTAATGTTCATACTCTCTGAAACTATAATTTCCACAAGGAGCCAGTCTGTTCTGACATGGTAACGTTTTATGACTTCAGGTGGGAAATAACTGGCATGGAGTACTGTTAATATGTATTGTCACTTCATTCAAAACATCCTTGATTGGCTAACCCAATTTCATAATGTTTGTTATGATGAATTTTTCAGGTTATGCCCTCTCTGGATGTACCATACATATTTCTAGCATCACAGAAACGGGTACTTTAGTTTCAGCTTTAGCTGAATGTTAAAAACCAAACATATTATTGAAGCTATGCTGAATGTTTTACAATTCATTTTCCTTTTTGCCTTCTCTCTTGCTTAAGGATCATTTTGAAACAAATAGATTATTGGAAAAAAGTCATAAATTGCAAATAAAACTCCTCCCCATGCAGATTTCCCATCTATAATGTAAGTCATGATGTAAGATTATAGAGAAGCTGATCAACAACTATTTCAGTCTCACTCTGTTAATATCCAATCATTTCAGGTCTTGATTTAGTTCATTGTTATTATGAAGAGGAAATTTTAAATACGATAATCTCTTCTTTTTATTTATTTATTTAATTAATTATATTTTGCCTTTATTATTTTTATAAATAACTAAAGAGAGCAAACATACCTAATGCTCCTTCCTCTTCCTATTTCCTCACAACACACCTTTGAGATGGATTGAAAAAGAATGATTGGCTCAAAGTCACCCAATAGAAATCGGGAATAGAAATCATGCTCTCCCAGTTTCCAGCCTGGTGCCTTAACCACTAGATCAAACTGCCTACTGTCTCCTTCCCTCTCATTTTTATTAAAAGTTTTAAGTGCAATAGTAAAAATTAATATAAATCAAAAAGTAAAAAGAAAAATATAAAGAAAAAATAAAAGGTGCAAGAAAGCAAAAAAAAGAAAAAAGAAAAAAGAAAAGAAAGAAGGAAAAAGAAGAATAAAAGAAGAAGGAAAAAGAAGAAAGAAATACACACACACAGCCTGCTTAAAAATAGTTCTTTGAGGATGGGCTCCAGCCTGAGTCCAAAAGCTCAGAAAACAAAACCTCTGGTCCTGGTAACCAACTCAGATTTCATCCTGCAACACGTATATTCGCCTTCATTCATGAGAGAAAATAAAAAACTAAAAAAGCGATTTCACATCCTTATCACAACAATTTAATTGTATAAACAATTGTATAAACGATTTCATTATTTCTTCACCTCTTCTTAGCTAACTAATATAGAGCTCTTCATCTCATAACTTAACTTTTAACTATAGCAAATCCCTTAAAGAACATCATTTCCAATCCACATGTCAGGAAAAGTCCAGAACTCAAACAGTCACATTCAGCAACAGATATGAAGCTCATCATTCTGTATCTCAACCCTTAGCTTTAAGTAAATCCAATACATAACATCTTTTCTAGTCCAGATGTCAGCATAGAGCCCCCTGCCTCTGTTGTGGCTCTGTTACCGGAGCCTGTGTCATCGTCAGGAGAGGACTCCGAGAATGAAGGGGAGGAGTTGGCAAGGCCTCCCTCTCCAGGACCCTCCTCTCTGGCAATGCCTTCGGTGTCCGCCGAAGGGCAAGAGATAGGGCCGGGGCCAAGCACGTCCATGCAGCCACAGATGGACAGTGATGAAGGTAATGAGTCTTGGCTGGACCCACGCCAGCGTCGCAGAGATAAGCGCGTGCAACAGAAGAAAAGGCGTGCCCGAGATTAGGCTGAGTCACTGGACCACACCCCCACAGGATATAAAAGGGAGGGTGGTGGCCAGTCAAACCTTGTGACGAACAAAGCTGAAAGCTTCCACGCCATTCTGCATTGCCGGACATTTGCTTTAAGACTGGATTATCTCTGGACTTGATTGTAATTATTGAGCTGCTTTCCTTTGATGTATCAGAAGTGGGGAGAAGTTATCTCTCCTCTTTGTAAATAATAAACTCTTGGCAGGCAGCCACTAGGTTGTTGCCAAGTTTCGTTATCATAAGGAAAAGGATTTTGCCGGCTGGTTTGATCTTTAACTCCTGAACGTCTGTTAGTGTGTGTGCATGGGGTTGGGGACAGAACAGCCCCCAAATTCTGAACTATAAGCGAGTCCAATAAAGTTTTGCCACCACATCATACTTCCTGAAGATTTTTCATTTAATTATACGAAGCCTTAAATAGTCCACTTGATTTAAATTAAACACTGGTGGGATTGAAAAGTTCATTTGCATAAGAAGAATTTGCCAATGTAAGTCTAAATGGTTTTAGAAAGCCCCATTGCATCTTATATTCAACAAAGAAGTAATCAAATTGCTTGCTGTAAAGCAGGAATGGGATGCCAGATGTTGGTGAATTAGAACTTCTAGCATCTCTTGTTATTGGCTCTGCTGGCTGGAGGTTCTGATGCTTTATTGGAATTAATTGCTAGCAGTAGTCTTGATGAAATGTGACATGCATGGCAAAAAGAAAAATATAGTTGCATGGGTTTATAACACAATCATTTTGTTTTTCATCTTGCATTTGTTCAGGGTCCTTTGTTTTTCTCCCAATAGAAAAGAAAACTTAGACTAAGACTTAGAATAACTTTATTGTCACTTTGAATGTACACTACATACATTAAAATAAAATTTTGTTGCATACAGCTCTCAAAGGGTCTCCACCTCTAATATAAACTGCATAAACATGACAAAATAAATAAATAAATAGAAAATTATGCATATATCCACATATATTATAGGACATGGAGAAACAACATAGTCTAGTTTGGATGTATGCATGTAGATGATGAGAGAAATGAATCTTGCGAGGTTACCGGATGGATGGCATAGGGAACAAAACTGTTACAGAATCTGGCAGTCCTGCTAGAAATACTTTGAAACCTCCTTGCAGAGGCAAGCAACAGAAACAGACTGTAAAGTGAGTGTGTGGGGTTTCTGACAATGCTTTGAGCTCTAAGCACATAGCGCTTATAAGCAGTATCCTGAATGACATGAAATGAGCTTCCTATAATCTCGGCTGTCCTTACCACAATTGACTACTTGAATTTTTTAGATGGTTTGCTTCTTTACTGTGGCAGCTGACCACAAAACGACACGTCTGAACGAGCAAGGAATATTTCTGTCCAGATTACCTAATCAAAGACTGACTGTTCTGGGAAAGAATGGTGGCTACACTATCATAGTGTCATATTCCTTTTGCAATGCTTCATGTTGTGGACTTGTGTGTCTAACTATAACAGGAAACTTCTGTTTGCACCACTTTCCTGTTAACATTGATTTTTAAAAAAAGATATTTTAATTGTTGGAGGCTGGTACGTTGCAAATCTAGTGCCGATTTCCAGCATCATGTTTATTACCAAGAATGCTAGATACTCCTAATGAGTTCCTTAAGCCCCCACCCAAATAAAAATGGTGGTAGGTATGTTCATCTCTACATTTCTCCCAGGATAACCCCTATTCCTCCTGCTCACGTGTGAGTTTTGATGGTAAGAACTGCATTTTGTGAATGCAGAAGCTCTCCCATGTATGAGTATAGCAGAGGTGGGTTTCAGCAGGCTCTGACCAGTTCTGGAGAACCGGTAGCGGAAATTTTGAGTAGTTCAGAGAACCGGTAAATGCCACCTCTGACTGGCCCTGCCCCTATCTATTCTCTGCCTCCTGAGTCCCAGTTGATCGGGAGGAAATGGGGATTTTGCAGTAACCTCCTGGAGTGGGGAGGGAATGGAGATTTTACCGTATCCTTCCCTGCCATGCCCACCAAGCCATGTCCACCAAGCCACACCCACAGAACTGGTAGTAAAAAAATTTGAAAACCACCACTGGAGTATAGATATAACACGTCTTCAAAATCCTTAACACATCCATCATCCCAAAATAATTGGAAATGCCTTGTTATAGTCTAGGAGTCTATATTTGATGTTTCTGGTGTTATACTGCCAAAAGAAAGGTAGGGGAACAGAAGGAGAGTCTCCAATAGGATAGACATATAGAGCCTGGTTATCTGAGGGACTGCCTGTCTCAATTGTTTTTGCCAGCCTGGTCTGTCCAAGTAAAGTAGGTGCATTCCAGATCCCTTCAGATCCCTTCAGTTAAATACTGCCATCTTGTGGGACTGAGGAAGCATGCCTTCTTTCAGAGGCCCCACTCTCTGAAATAGCTTTCCTCCCAGAAATGTGGGTACCCGCTCCCCGTTCTTCTGGATATTCCTGAAAGCCCCCAAGACCTGGTTGTGTTCCCAGATCTGAGGTTATTGTTATATATTTATTAATAGAATCCCTGTTATATTTATGTACTGTTTATTGTTCTGGTTATTTTAGCCCAAGCTGTCTGTTTATTTGAGTTGTAAATGTCTTCATTATTTTCATGTTTTTTTCGATTTTATAAAATTATCCAGAGTCTTCTGGAGTGGGTATCCATAACATATCTAATAAATAAATAAGCTAACATTAATTGGGAAAAAAAAACCACTACTATATCATTGATCCCTGCAAATAATTTGGGGAACATTCAGAGACTTTATATGCCAAATGAGTAATATGGAATTTAAACAAGAAAATAGAAAAAACATTCAAATGTAAAGTTTCCATTCTGTAGATGGAGGTAGTGTGCAATTCCTACCATCAGAGGATTCTCATTCTGCTGCGTGTTTTGGTCCAGCAATTCAACTTGATAAGTGTCACAGAGATGCATTGAAGCATTTCAGACTATTTATCTTCCTTACTCTTTTTTGTGATAAGGATTGCATTGACTAGAAATAATTCCTTGTGGACACAGCCTCTGTTTTCTTGCCAGCAACCCGGTACAATGCAGTATGTCAGGACTGACACACCTTTCTCATGCTTTCTTCCTTTCCTTCCTCTTCATTCCTTCTTGCTTGCCTGGTCACATTTGCCTGCTGCTCACTTTCTGGGTTTTTTTTTTTTCTGCCTTTTTCACCTTAGGCAAAGGAACTGCAATGGAAAGACGAAGAGCTGAAGCGGAGAGACACCTTCTATAAGGAACAATTGGCCAAGATTGAGAAGAAGGTGAGGCAACATGATCTTTCATCCGCAGTGGCTTTATGTTAGTGGGATCAGAGTAGATCATGAGAAAAGAGAAATGAGAACCATTGTTCTGAAATTTGGCATTCTTAGCCCCTCAAGCATACCTTTTGTGACTCTCCTCCTTCTCACACATTATTAATCTGCTTCAAAAGCAGAACTTTTAAAACAGTGCACGTTTGAAAGGGAACTGGTCCTTAACTGGATTATGTTTTTTTTTAAAAAAACAACACTTTTTAAAATCTTTGATAGTGTTCCCCCTTCATCCCAATTTATGGAGCTTGGTTTAAAGCAAAGTTACAGTTTCTAAAATATCCTTTGTTAAAATCCATGGCTCAGACAAACAAACAGAAACCTTGTGAATGTAATTTCATCTTATTCTATACATATGCTGTACACTATAGTCAATAGATCAAAATGTGTTGCATCCAAGTGCTGTCTGTCTTGCACTACGTAAAATTGAGCACAATTTTAAAAGGTGCCGTCCAGCATCTTTTCAATGTAAAAATGACCTTTGGAAATTTAGTTTATATATTTCTTTCTATTGTATTTTTTAGTATGATGAGTTTTTAAAATAGGGATAAACAAGAATTCACCAGATCATAATGGACTCTTCCTCAGAGTTCTTAAAGAATTCATATGTGAAATTGCTAACTTTCTAATAAAGCTATGTAACTTTCAAAATTCAAAATAGGTTTGAAGTAGCCTATTAGGAAGTAGCCAATGTAACATCACTTTTTAAAAGAGAGAGATCTGGGAGAATATAGGTCATTTGGTTTAACATCTGTTCCGGATAACATGTAGAAACAGCAGTTGGAATAAAATAAAAACACATAGGCACACTGAGTGTACAAGTCTTGCTGTAGGAAAGTGAGCGTGGATTCCATAAAGATAAATTGTATTTCACCCATCTTTTAGAGTTTTTTGCAGGTATCAGAAGGCACACTGATAGAAGTAATTTTGTTAACCTTGCATATTTTTTCAAAAAGGTTTTTCCATCAAAAGTTCCTGAGTAAATTTAGTAGCAATGGGATAAGAAGAAGTGTCACCTAATAAATTGCTAACCTGTTCAAAGGCAGAAAGAAAAAAATAGGAGTGAATGAGAAATTTTCTTAATGAATGGAAGTAAGAAGTGGTTCATTGAGAATCTGTTTTGGGACTGATGCTTTTTCTTAAATGAACTTGATTTTGGCCCAAATAGGGAGCTGGCTACGTTTGTAGATGATACTACAATGTTCAGAGTGGAAAAAAATAATAATGATCAAAGAAATGTCAAATAAATTTAAGCAATTATAAAAAGATGTGCGTTGGGATTTTAAAAAACCCTAACTTCACATTAATGGAATCTACTCTGTCCACAAAAAAGAACTTGAATCATAGTTCATATTCTAATGAAAATGTCAACTCTATGTATGGCAGCTATAAAATGGGAAATTTCATGTTAGGCTTGAAAGCTAAAAATGTGATCGTAACAATGTCTATATATAGTCGGTGGTACCATTGGTATTGGAAATATTCTGTAGAGTTCGGGTTGACACAGTTGACAAAGGATGCAGTGGAACTGGGCAGGATTCAGAAGTGAAATAATTGAAATAATAAAGTGATCAAATTCTTTCCCTTTGAGAAAAAGCTACAACGAGACTTAGAGAAAAAGGCAGCTGTAGGGTGATCTGATTAAGATGTACAAAATCATGTATGATATGGAGAAAGTTGTAAGAGAGATTATTTTATCTACTCAGAATGCTAGAACCAGAGCGTGATGGAATATGCAGCTGGAGAAGAAGCGGGTGGAGGGAATGATGGCAGTAGCACTGCGGTTTTCCAGGCATCATGTTCCAGAGAAAGGCTCAAAACAAAAACCAGTACAGTCTTCAATTGGGGGGAGGGAGGAAAAGGTTCAAGGTGGTTACACCAGATTATATCTATTGTTAGAAGGTTTAAAGGGTTTAAGATCTTTAGTCTGGAGCGATTCTGTATATTGGGTATAAGCAAATAAAAAAAACTGGATTCTATTGGATCTCATTGTGTTGTCTTCGGGCCTAGGCTTGACACAAAGTTGTCTAATGGGGCTGATTTACAAGATATTTAAAACAGACAATAGAAGCACATCTTTGCACAATACATAATTAACTTCTGGAATTCATTACTGCAAAACTTGATGGCTACTATTTGGAAAGTTTTAAAAGAAGATTAAATGAAGGATATATCTTTCATGGTCTACTGGTTGTGAAGACACCATGTTACTTCTCTGTTGGGAGTAGCATATGTTCAAATACAGGTTGCAAGAAAACAGTGACAGGAGAGTGGTATGTCTCTTGGTCTTCCTTGGCTTGGAGACACTTCAGAATGTTTGGGTTGGCCATTATGAAAAACAAAATCATGATCCATTAGGGTTTTTCTTATGTTCCTTAGAAAATAATTCCTTCAATTTCATGCCTAAATGACCCAATGTTTTTAGGAGTATTAATATTTTGCCTTTTTATATATATACCACTAAAACTTTTCTGTTGGTCTGTTTGTAACCTTCAGTTGGGTGAAATGGTGTATCAGAGGACAACAATTTTTGAATCAAGGTACTTCAGACGAGCTAAGTTTTAATAACGGAAAAAATCTTGCAAGAACTTGAAAGCAAGAGATTTGTTGACAGGGTTTGTGCATCAGACTCCTTTTAATGTTTATGTTAATCAGTTAATTAATGCATTTATATTTTCTGTACTTCTTTTGGGGCAGAAGGAATAAGTAAACCATTGATTTATTTTTTTTTACAAAAATTAAGTCTCAAGTATATGAGAGCACTGCTGCATTATGTATCATGGGACATCCTTGACACCACTCCCATTTCGCAGTTGTGCATCCAATTTAGAAAGAGGAAACAGCAGCATAGTGTAGGAGAGGGCCATGGGGGCATTGCAGACTTCCATTATTCACAATGCTTGTTCTGAAGATTGGGCACTCATGCTTTAAACTAGCAGTGCGTGACTTGTGGCTCAAAGCAACATACAGCATTCCTTCCAACATCTTTAGAATGTCACCAGAGATCCCGCAAATTGCTGCAAAACTATAATTTCTAACGTGACAGAAGGGAACAATTAATTAAATACTTAGAAAGTAATAATATTAACAGTATTTAGGTGAATTTTAATTGAATGTTGCCCTCAGTCCCCCATTTTTTGTCATTCCAGCCTAGGCTACATTTTGGAACGTAGACACTGGCACCTAAGAGTTGAGCAAGACTTAAATGACAATTATCCCCAATAGTAATGTAATTTGCATATTAGTTTTGGCTACCATCATATTAGGGGAGAGACCACAATTCAGTACTAGCGTACATGTTTTGCATTACAAGATGTTCCAGGCTCAGTCTCTGGCAATTGCATTTAGAAGGAGCTCAGACCATTGGGAAAGAGAAGTATGTAATTTTAAAAAAATAAACCAAGTTATTATCTGATACTCCTGAGCTTTATGTATTAAGCAGAGATTTTGCAATGAAATTTACAGTCAATCCACCACACAGTGTAATGATCACAGTTGTCCTAATGTTCATAAGTGAATTCAGGGTTTTATTTTATTCTATTTTTGTGAATGAAATTTGGCACCATACTATGCTTTTTTACATGCTTCTCTCCAGATTTGTATTTCATAGGATAGCTATGAGAGGGAATATGTATATAAGCATCAGTTATTTACTGGCTATTGAAGAAATGTGTCAAAGTTGTCATATTCTCATATCAATCCTTTTGATTTATTTTAAAAAAGCTTGATTTCCAGTTCTCACTTCATTTCTTTTACTTATAAGCAGACTGAAAGCTATAAATCTATATGTGCTGTTTTAGGGGGAAATCCCATTGAACATAGCCTATTTCTGAGGAATTTTGCATGGAATTAAGGCTGTAAGATTTTAAAGCAGGACAAATTAAGAAGCTTGACCATGGTGTTAAAATTAAAAGCAATCAGCCCAATTGCATGTCATTGGTAATTATTTTCTTTATTTCCTTCTTCCAAGTTCTGTGCACAATAACAAGTTTGTATTTGGGGTGGGGGGTATTTTCGCACTATATGATAGTAGATAGTAGTTTCTTGACCCTTCAAACATCAGCATTTCACTGGCAATAAAATAGAAGAATGTCTCCAACTGCTGTAGAATGAGCCTGAATTAGAGTTGGAGATGGAGGGGGCTGGCAGAGGAGAGAAATGTACTTGAAGCAGTGTAATAAAGCTTAATTGTATTAGTTCTGAAAAAAAGAATTTTGATCTTCAAGGATAATTTTATTCCTGTAATAGCTGGAAAGAGAAAATGCAGCACCGAACAATCTTTTATATTAGCTGCAACTTTTATATTATTTTACTTTCATTTGTTGAATACACACAGACCTTGACAATTTTTTTTCCTGCTTCCATAGATACTGCTTTAGAATTCTTTAATCCTAAAAAAAAAAAAGAAAAAAAAAAGAGAGACTCACAATGTGAAGTACGTTGAGAAGGAAACATCGGAAGAGTTGTTTGGTTAAATTGTTATGGTTGGATTTTCCAGAATTCAAAGCTAGACTCTTCTGGATTGGGGATGAATTTGGGATTGGTGGGATAAAAGACACAGGAATGATTCAGTATATAAATAAGAGACCGAAATCATCCTCTATATGTGTTTTTAAAGGCATATTTTTCATTTGGAGTTTAACACATGGACTGTCAAAAGACTGTCTACTTCTAAATTTCCTGTAACTGATGTTACAGGATGTTCTTTCCACATAATGAACAACTAACGAGAGTATTACGATCACACCTTTTTCAGGTACTAAATTTCATAAATTTCTTACAAAACAAGTTGTAGGTTCATTTTGAACGCTGTGTTAATAAAACTGACTACATGATTATTCAGTGAAATTCAGCATATGCCATTATTCTTTTGGTGTGCACACGAAACGTGTCCTGTTTTCCAATGGTGGCTGCTGCTGGAACAAGAGATCACTGAGGCTCTTGGCCAAAGGAGAACAGTTATATTGGATCGCTAGAAAAAGCTATGTAGAGAACAGCCCAGTGAAATTATTGGCAATTTTGAAATGAAGATAAGGGACTAGAGAGTTATTGATTAAGATAAAAGATGAGGGTTTTCTCAGTAGTTTTTCTAGTACTCAGGGTTGTCCTCAGTCTCATTTGATCCATGTTAAGATTCTTCTGCTATCTATTTGGTAGTTTCACCCTTCTGTTCCATAATGATTTATATTGATTACTTGGAATCTTTCCAGTTTGACTCCAGTTTAGTTTGTGTTCTGAAATGTCTTTAGTTGTCATAATGCAAAGCAGGAAACGGTAGCAGTCTGTGACCTTCCAGAAGTTTCTGTGCAATCTTTAGAATCCTCTCCAGGACAATTTAAACTCTTCCTAGGTTCCTGGTCTGCTTTGTTTGAAATTCACTTACACATTACCTGTCAATTTTTTGTAGCAAATTGCAACTACTGGGATTGGGAGAAACATTAAATGAGTTCTCAATGTTGTTTCTCACTCAAATTGGCCTATTTGTCAGTTATTTCTGCAT
The DNA here is from genome assembly GCA_022577455.1 of Arizona elegans. Lineage (NCBI taxonomy): Eukaryota > Metazoa > Chordata > Lepidosauria > Squamata > Colubridae > Arizona > Arizona elegans. The sequence continues at coordinate 116,938,771 of JAKOOJ010000003.1, forward strand.
GTTCCATCAGTTTAAAAAAGGTTTATATCTGCTTTAGTGGATTACTTTCATCAGGAAATGGCAGCAGGCATATATTTGTATTCTTCTGAATTTTGAGTTTTGAGAACTTTCAATTGTACTGAGTAACATTATTTATGATACGGTAAACTGTTTACAAAATAAGAAATTATAATTTTACATATGGATGATTGTAATGTAGTTCATTGTCCAAAGTTTTATTATTCTTATTTATTTATTATTTATCATTGATTGGATAAATCTTTGTCTAAAGTAAGAAAATAAAATAGAAAATGTCCATGTCCAATATCCTGATCTTGATTATCAGAGGCTTAGAGTAGGGGTGAAATCTAATTTTTTTTGCCACTGGTTCTGTGGGCGTGGCTTGGTGGGCGTGGCTTGGTGGTGGTCATTGACTGGGTGGGCGTGGCCATTAAAAAAAACTGTTTAAAGCATTTTTAACTAGTAAAAAATGCTTTAAAAAGTAAAAAAAAAAAGTTTCCGATGATCAGCACTTGACCAGCCTGGCCTCTCTCGCCAAGCCAGATCCAATGCCTCCTAGCCCCAAAGATTTCAAGCCTTTCTACCTCAGCCACCCAGTCTGGGAGGTGATGGGCGGGGGGAGAAGAGAGAAACAAAGTGCTCAGCTGCTCCCCCTTTTCACTCACCCCGAGCTTCCTGTTGCGGATTTTCACGCCTTGCTTCACGTGCCCGGGATTGTCACCATCGTCGTCTTCTTCCTCCTCCTCTCCAAGTGGAAAAATGCCAGGAGCAAGTGCAAAAAAAGTGCTTGCTTGCTCCTGGTCTTTTTCCATTTGTAAGGAAGCTTTCGTACCTGTGAAGGCAAGTCTGGCTTCCTGCACTAAAAATCTCACCAGTACCACTGTGCGCACGGCTTGTGTGTGTTGATGTCGGGCATGGGCTGCTGCGAAGACCAGGAGCAAAGACACACAAACACACCCAGAGGCTTTAAAAGACCTTTGAATGAAGGCGGAGGTGGATTGGAGGGATCATTTCCCTCCCCCTTCCTGCCTCTGCACCGACATTCAGTGCAGCACACACACACACACACACACACAGAGAAGGGGGGGGGCTTTAAAAGACCTTTAGAATGACTTGGGGCTCCTTCAGGTTGGCCTCCAAAGAAGAAGAATGAAGGTGGGGGTAGATTGAAGGGGTGAATTCCCCAATTCTGGTTCAGCCAGCCAGGGATGGGACGGCAGGCACAGGCTGCTGCGAAAGACCTGGAGCAAAAAGACACACACACACACACACAAGCTGCATGCACAGCAATACTGATGAAGTTTTTAGCGAGCAGCACAGGAAGCCAGACGAGGTGGAGGAGGAAGAAGAAGACGAGGGCGACAATCCTGGGCGTGTGAAGCAAGGCATGAAAATCCACAGCAGGAAGCTCGGGGTGAGTGAAAAGGGAGAGCAGCTGAGCGCTTTGTTTCTCCGGAACCGGTAGAAAAAAATGCTTAAAAAGTAAAAAAAAAAAAAAAAAAAGTTCCGATGATCGGGCATTGCTCAGCTGATCATCTGAACTTTTTTTTAAAAATGTTTTAAGCATTTTTTTACTACCAGTTCTCTGGAAGTAAAAGCAGGAAGTAACCACGACTGGGCAGGTGGGCGGAGCCTCACGCCGCCATCGCTACCGGTTCTCCGAACCACCGGCCATCATCGCTACTGAATCGGCTGATCCGGTCCGAACTGGGAGCATTTCATCCCTGGCTTAGAGCCATTTTCTTTGTGACTGATCACTACATTTCTTGCACTACATAGGGAGCTGGGTAAGATGGTCCAAAAAAGTTGAGAATTATCTGTAATTCAGTTTTGTTTTGTCCAATATGAGCTTCAGTTTGTTATTCCTCATCCAGTCCATCAAAGAGGCCATCTGCATTAAGATTGAACATCCCTCTCTCAACACCACCTATCTCTTGTTTACAACACAGTCCTTTCAGCAGTTCCCTGAGGGAACAAATAAACCTCCAAATGGCCTCAATGACTCTCAGAGAGAGTGCTAACAACCAGATGACTGCAAGGCATATAAATCCTTCCATTCTTTACCATTCAGTCAGACCTGAAGAAGCTTCTTGGATGAGCAGCAAAATATCTTCAAGGAAAAACAAAGCAAGCCCAGTTGCCTTTTGAAAAAGCACATTTGGGACATCCGGTCCATCACTTTAGCCAGGCAATAATTAAGAACAAGCTCTTTTATAGGCTCATCAAGCTCAGATGAAGACAATATTGTATTGCCATTTTAAATCTCTGAATGATATTACTCAGCAACCTCATGTAATTATTAAAAATACAAGGAATAAAATACAGCCAGGTGGAATTCTGTACTGTAAATCTCTTGTGGTTGAATCAGAATCCCAATCCCATTCTAGAAATAACTATCTAGAGATGAGCAGAACTATTGCAAAATTGCTCTATCCACACCTGACTCAGAAAATCTGTTCAGAAAGATTTACAGCATTGAGAGCCAATATACCTCCATCTCTTTCCTGAGGAAAAAAATGGCCCCGTAGAAAGACCAAGGCTATTTGGTGCTGCTCTCAAATGGAAGGGGAGCAGAGCTTAAACATCAAAATCAGCTACCATTCATAGAGTCAAGGGGAGCAAAACCTGTATTTTTGATGCTTGTATAAGGGGCAGTGATCTGAAGTCAATTGGGGGCATATAACTTATCAAAGGCTTGGTTTCCTTTCATTCGAAAAGGAATCTTTGTGGATTTCTCTATTCTCCTAGGGAAAAGGATAAACTTGCATTATCTATTTGCTTCGAAATATGTTTACTGATTACTCTTCTTGAAGCTACTCTGAGGAGAGTATAAAAATAAGACAAACAATATTCCGTATCAATATTATAAAAGCAATCAAAAAGCTCCCATTAAATATAAACAATATAAATAGAAGTACAGTCGGTCAAAATATAATGTAATTAAAAGAAGTCTATAAGGCTGTTTACATTGTGTAATGTTCCTTCTTTGACTTTGGGGCAATTTCTGCTTCTTTTTGAGGTACAATTAAAGATCAGTTATGCAAATGTCATATCCATGTTTCGACCGAAAGATACACTTCAATAAAAATCCTGCCACCAGTATTTAAACAGAAGTAACTCAAGAGTTTTCCCCACCCTATCCCATTTTTGGAGGCATTTGCATTATTTTCATGGTTTTAACTAAGCATTGACACACTTTAAATGAAATAACATTTTCCTTGTGTCTCTACAATAACATATTTTTTAATATTTCTTTGAACACCCACTTTTGTAAGTATGTTTATTTAATTATGTATTCTGCCTTTATTGTTTTTACAAATAACTCAGACTTTTTTTTGCCCACAACAACCCTGTGAGTTTGTTTGGGCTGAGAGAGAGGGTCTGGCCCAAAATCAACCAGCTGGCTTTTATGACTAAGGCAGGACTTGAACTCATGGTCTCTTGCTTTCTAGCCCAGTACCTCAACCACTAGACCATACTGGCTTTTGAACAGTCAAATTGGCTCTTGAACTGCTTCAAACTATTGATATGATATGCCCAATCGTAAAATTGGCAACAGTGAGGAAAAAACAATCCTGTTAATTGAAGCAAAGTGGAATCTTCTTTACTTACTTATCATTATAATAGAGGGATATGATACAACATAGGACTCTGTAAATATTATGTCACTGTTGTTGAACTCTGTATTTCATTCCTTCCTTCCTTCCTTCCTTCCTTCCTTCCTTCCTTCCTTCCTTCCTTCCTTCCTTCCTTCCCTTCCCTTCCCTTCCCTTCCCTTCCCTTCCCTTCCCTTCCCTTCCCTTCCCTTCCCTTCCCTTCCCTTCCCTTCCTCCCTCCCTCAGAAATTGCTATGTCTATGTCTATATCATAGGGGGTTTTTTACAGTATTTTTGTTATAAACAAGGATCCTGTACAGCAGCTGAGAGTGCCTAGGAACAGTTTTATTAGGCATTTTAACATGCCACCCCACCCTTCCCATTTAATCCCTCTGTTTACTTAGAAACACTGCTGTGTTCTTCTTTTACTGTGGCTTTTAGAGCTCTCTGCTTGATTTTCTCATTAATGCCTGCTTCACTAAAAGCTTGTAAAATTTAGTTGTTAATATACATCAGTGCACCTGTTTTCAAAGATGAGTGAATTGATTGGTAATTTGATGAATTCAAAGAACATTTATATTAGGGTAAATAAAGTGCGCTAGATGTCATTGCTGCCTGCCTGTCATTGCGTACTCAGGCTTGTGTGTGTCCTCAATATTAAGTACTGTGTTGACTGATGTACAGTGCATTACATCAAATTACGAACAGCTTCTATGCAAACAGCAGCTTAAAGTGTTTGCTTCCATTTTGGTTTGTGTGATGATTGCAGAGGCATCTGGAATTGACATGCTGAAGGAAAACTGTCTGAATCTTATGATATATTTATTATCCAGGAATGGTGCTTGTATATCAGTGTGTTATTTTCTATGAATCAAGTCAGTGTAAGGTTGGTTAACTAAAATATTTACAGTTGCCATGATACCAAAGCTGAGTGGTAGCTAGCTCAATTCTTAAGTGGCGTCTTCACTCTTGGTAGTAATGAAGAAGCTCCACTGCCTTCCCTATTGACAAGTTTTTGTCAATAAATGTTGGAATACAGCGTTTATTTTTTCACCCTTTTCTGACTTATAATATTTATGTAAACAAACATATGTTGCTATAAAATGTATATTATCTAATTGTCAGCTCAAATTGTATTATGGTTTTACTCGTATTCGCTCTGTAGCAGCAGTCACAGTAGTAAGTTACTCAGATCTGTTCATTCAAACAAATCTATCAATATGGGATATAATTTCCAGCTAAAAGTTTTTTATCTCTCAAGAGGCCAATGAGAGTGAATGCATATTTGACATACATCCTTGGCTGATTCGTAATAGCAGTTGTAGAGTTTCATCAACTAATAGTCACCATGTTTCTTAATCACCAATTGCACAGTGTAGCATCTGCACTATTCTTACAAAATAGAGAACATCTGAACATTTTTAAATAAATATAATTGTAGACGATTATGTTGAAAAAGTGAACATATCAAGCACAATTATAAGCATTTGTAAAATTAATTATTAGATGTCATAGACTTTGCTCACAAATATTAAAAAATACTCCATCAGATTAAAGCAATCAAAGGACGCCAAATTCAGCACTTACTACATTTATTATAGAAACTGCTATACCAGCTCAGTGAATTAGGGCACCGTCAATCATGCCCCAGAAGTAAGCCAAACCAAAGCAATCTTGTTTTGTCTTTATCTGGGAAAGAGAGCTAGGCTTAATCAGAGTTTTAGATTCTTTAAAACTACAAAGGATTTCAGATTATTTCAGCATGAAAATGATACTTCTCAAGGACCACCTCACTTATTTCACTTCTGGATCCTCAGCTCAAGAAGTAACCTGTGGCTAACTATTTACATATTGCTGCCAAGAGAACTACATTGATTTATGCATCAAGACCTGGAATCAATCAAGTTTGACTCAAAAGATTCTTTTAAAAAAAACTATAATGGATACAAGAAACTCACCAGATTTCATAGAAATTGTTGCAGGAAAATTCACGTTTTCTTCCCCTGGCATATGAATATTCACCGAAGGGAAAAGGAAAAAAGATAAAGCATTACAGTACAAAACTGATAGGAAGATACAATTGCATCTCAATCTTCCTCATTCCATTTTTGGATATTTCTATCTAGCTTTTTAGCTGCTTAAACTTACATGAATGTCTCCATTGTTTGTTGAAAACTAAAAGATGGGGAGCCAGAGCAATGCTGCTGAATGGTGAAGTCTTGGGAAGGATGCTTTATTTGAGAATAGCCTCTCACTCTCTGCTCTCTTGCAGTAGGAACTAACACACTATAGTGCTCAAGTCTCTAGCATTAATTTATTTAAAACATTTATATACCTGCCCATCTTCCAATCAAGTCTAGGCTGCTCCCAATCAAAAGTTAAAACAACATCTAAAACCATATTAAAACTATAAAACTAAACACATTAAACAAAGCCGACTTGATTAGGGATAGTAAGTCATTAGAACAAGTTTAGTGACAGCCCATGTTGGTATACTCTATGCCTTGCTTGTAAGCCCTGGAAACCTAGCCTTTTGGATGGACTTGGCAGTAATTTCTTGCTTGCTGATTGAATTTGGCCACGAATAAGAAATATTACTTACTTTGGATTGAACTAGGATTAAATCTTTACCAGTCCATTTAGACTGCCAAATTTGACCGTAGATTATGTCCCTAGTTCAGTTTCTACACCTTCATCCTTTGTTTGTGGCATATTGTTGTTAGTTGTAAAGTTATGTCTGACCCATCGTGACCCCATGGACGTTTCTCCAGGCCTTGCTGTCCTCTACCATCTCCCGGAGTCCATTTAAGCTCATGTCGACTGCTTCAGTGATTCCATCCAGCCACCTCATTCTCTGTTGTCCCTTCTTCTTTTGTCCTCAATCATTCCCAGCATTAGGCTCTTTTCCAGTGAGTCCTTCCTTCTCATTAGGTGGCCAAAGTATTTGAGTTTCCTCTTCAGGATCTGGCCTTCTAAAGAGCAGCCAGGGTTGATCTCCTCTAGGACTGACCAGTTTGATCGCTTTGCAGTCCAAGGGACTTGCAGGAGTCTTCTCCAGCACCATAGTTCAAAGGCCTCAATTCTTTGGCGCTCAGCCTTCCTTATGGTTGTCCGTAGCATAGTCATCCTCATATTTGCTCTTTTCATTGACATGCATTATGATTTTTGGATAAGGATTTTTGTGCACTACTACATGACTTTCTCTACGTCCAATAAATTCCTCATTAATCAACCTACATCCTTTCAGTTTTACCTTTGGAATAATTATCCCTGCTCTGGATTTTTGATAGAAAACTTCTTTGAGGAGGACAATTTCAAAGTAGCCTTTTTGGCTGAGATTTAGCTTGAGGATTAACTTGCTTTGGAATATTTTGCTTTATTCTCTCTCTCTCTCTCTCTCTCTCTCTCTCTCTCTCTCTCTCTCTCTCTGTGTGTGTGTGTGTGTGTGTGTGTGTGTGTGTGTGTGAAGTGAGGTATACCTCTCTTGAACTGGTTTCTTTTCATATCCTACTTGCTATTCCTTCCTACTTAGCTAAACAGTATGCTTCCTGAATGTACTTGAGAGTTTCCAAATCATTTTTGTGTGTTTGTGTGTGTGTGTGTCTGTAGTACTGGAATAAAGGCCTTGGAAAAGATATTCAGACTTCATGATATATTTATTCTTACAGAATGGATCATAGAACAAATCAATTCAGAGTTCTACTCAAGGCAAAATTGCTAGGCTCAAATTATAATATTTTGACAGCATAACACAAAGACTTTACTCTTTGGAGAAGTCTATAAAAGGTGGAAAGAAAGAGAAAAAGAGGACCACCAGCAGTAAGGCAGAGGGATTTAAGTACATGATTCACCATCATGAGTCATGATTGGTACATTGGGGATAGATCATCCTGGAGGATATCAATGTTTTGATAGTTTATCTTTATCTCAATCATTTATGGTTTAGGTTTTAGTTTGTTTATTTACACAGTTTTTCTCTACATTGTTTATCCCTTCTGAAAGTGATGAACCTACCGTATTTTCCGGCGTATAAGACGACTTTTTAACACATGAAAATCATCTCAAAAGTCGGGGGTCGTCTTATACGCCGGGTGTCGTTCTCCTGTAACCAGGCAGACCAGCCCAAAAGACTCTTAACGAGCCTTAAATGGCTCTGGCGATCGAAGCTCTGACGATCCCAGCTGAGTTGCCTGCCAATCGGGCATTGCAGCTGGGATCGCCAGAGCCATGATCCAAGCTCTGACGATCCCAGCTGCGTTGCCTGCTAATCAGGCAACTCAGCTGGGATCGCCAGAGCCCTGTAAAAAGAAAAAAGTTTTCCCCCTCCAGCTTGCTTACCTTAGCTGGTAATCGCAACGCTTGCCTTGCTTCGCTTGCCTGAATCCATTCCATCAGCAAGCCACTCTCTGCCTGCAATCATGCAGGCAGGAGTTGTGGACTTCAACTCCCAGAATTCCTCAGCCAGTAAAAACAAAGCTGGCTGAGGAATTCTGGGAGTTGAAGTCTACAAGTCTTAAAGTTGCCAAGGTTGGAGACCCCTGTTCTATTGGGTAAGTTTTTTTCCCCTTTGGGAGCTTTAAAAAAATAGTTAATTGGGGTTTTTTTAGTTGTTCTTTTTTAGACCTAGCCATTTAAAGTTTAGGAAGTTTTAAATTTAGTTTTCATATAAAAATAAAAATAAAATAATATTTGTGCAGCTTTCTGAGATGTGGTGTGTTTCTGTAGTGTTTCACTCTAACTACACAAACACAAAATCTCACAAAGCTGTATGTGGAATTTTGTGTGTGTAAAGTGTGAAGGTTGATTTTTTGGGGCTTTTTGTGGCGCTGTGAGGTTCCTGCTTGTTGCAGGGGCCATTTTGGGTCTAGCACAGCTGCTTTTACATTGTGGATGAGCCAGTTGTGTTGTGTTGTGTTGTGTGTGTGTAAAGTGTGAAAGTTGTTTTTTGCGCTTTTTGTGGCTGTGTGAGGTTCCTGCTTGTTGCAGGGGCCATTTTGGGTCTAGTACAGCTGCTTTTACATTGTGGGTGAGCCAGTTGTGTTGTGTTGTGTGTGTGTGTAAAGTGTGAAAGTTGTTTTTTTGGGCTTTTTGTGGCTGTGTGAGGTTCCTGCTAGTTGCAGGGGCCATTTTGGGTCTAGCACAGCTGCTTTTACATTGTGTTGAGGCAGTTGATGTTTTTTTAATTTTTATTTGGTGTGTGTTGGAAGAGGGGTAGTCTTATATGGCGAGTATAGCCCAAACCCTATATTTTAACAGGAAAAGTTGGGGGTCGTCTTATACGCCCAGTCGTCTTATACGCCGGAAAATACGGTATATCTTGATCATTGCTGCTATGTAATTCCAAGGAAAATGCATGAATGGCAGGCAAATAAACTGAAATTAAATTAAAGCATAGAGCTGTTCTTTGCCAGTAGCAAAACTGAGATTCCATCTGTTTCAGAGGTAGTTGTGCTCTGCTTGAAAAAAATCAAAACTGAGCTAGGGATTATTCCTTAATCCTGAACTGCCCCTGGATTTTCAGGTGGCCATGGCAGTAAGGAAAGCATTGGCTACATCATGATTAGTTTAATGCAAATTCTCTGGGTGGATCTAGCGTTGAATAGTGTCTGGAAGCTTGGTGTAGAAACACGATCATACTATATGCCCATGTGGAAAAATATATACTAGCTTTTTTCTAGATCCTTTGAAGTTGCTGATTTTAACCAATAAACTCTAAGAATTTGGGATTAACTATCTGAAAGTCCCCGTCTCCTTTTAAAAAATACCTCCCTTATAGGGCAGAGGGAAGGGAAGCTCGGTGTTGTTTCCAAATTGTAAAACATGGTTCATTTTCAATTTTCAATTTATTTTAAGTTTATCTTTTCCTTACGGAAAGATATTAAGAAACATTTAAAAAAAAAAATCTAGCCTTTTGAATAATTTATTATATTATGTAATCTTGCATTTTAAGTTGGTTTTTATTAATTTTTCAGATTTATTCTTTGGTGTTACATAAATAAATAAGTCAGTTGATTAAAAGCTATATCAAGTAGTACTCATAAATATTTATATTAACTATATGTGTGAAGTACAAAGACACACATACATGTTTATATATGTTTATGTGTGCAAATCAGTGATAGGTTTCTACCGATTCACCCCGGTTTGGGCTAACTGGTAGTGGTGGTGGCAGGAAGCTCCACCCACCCGCCAGGACATCATCATGGACGCTCTGTGCATGCGCAGAAGCAAAGCAAGGGTGCATGTGCACATGTTCCCGATTCCGAACCGGTAGCAAAGGTAAGTGAAACCCACTACTGGTGCAAATGTACATATGTTTTCTCTGTGAAGATTCCATTTCTTCTTTGATCGAGACATAGAAGAAAAAAATTCTTTAATTTTTTTATTTTTTTTATTTGAAAATACAAAGTAAACTAAACAAATCACAACAAAACATACAAAACATGTAAACATATAAACAAAAATTCAAATATATATCAAGTTTATCACAACTGTATGGTATGATCTTATTTGTGCTTTTGATTCCTCATTATTTGGTCTTTCTCTTATGTCTATCTTTGTGGTTCATTGTTAACCTGTATTCGTAGTTTAAGTTCCTATTTCTGTATTAGGTCACTCCATTTACTTCCTAATCTTTTTTCCCTTTTCTATCTTCCAACCAGGTGTACCACTTTTCCCATACTAGATAGTAATCGTGCTCCTCTCTATTTTGTAATTCCTTTGTGAGTCTGTCCATTTCTGCACATTCCATGATTTTGCTAATTACTCTATCTTCCATTGGTATGTCACTACTCTTCCAATTTTGTGCAAAAATTAATGGTGCTGCTGTTGTTATATGAATGATTAAGTATTTTATTTCCTTTTCATATTGTCCATTTATTATGCCTAGTAGAAAGGTTTCTGGCCTCATTTCTATTCTTTGTTGGGTTATTTCTTCTATTTGTTTTCTGATCGTTAGCCAATATTGTTTTGCCATTGGGCAGGTCCACCACATGTGATAATAAGTTCCTTTATGGAGTTTACATTTCCAGCATGTTGGGGGAGTGTTGGGGAATATTCTTGCCAGTCTGGCCAGTGGGAGGTGCCACCTATAAAAAAATTTGTACAGATTTTCTTTATAGGGTACAGACATTGTTAATTTATAATTTATTGTCCATAATTTTTCCCAATTGACTAATTCAATATTGTAGCCGAAATTCTTTGCCCAAATTATCATGTTTTCTTTAATGTTTTCTCTGTGAAGATTCCATTTCTTCTTTGATCGAGACACAGAAGAAAAAAATGCTTTGATTCTTTTACATATAGTATTGTATGTGAAAATATGACAACTAAAGCTATACATATCATTTGGGTACATTTACGCTATATTTATGCTATATATAATTATATAAAATATGTCAGTGATTCATTGTAAATCTGTTCATTTATTTATTAGATTTATGTCTCAGTTATCATTTTAGAGTTCAAGAAAGTAAACATACTGTTCCCTTACCTTTCATCAGAACCATTACCACCATGTGAGGGTCTGAGAGATTGACTGGCTCAAAATCACCCAGTGAATTTCCATGGTAGATTCTTAGCCAAACACTTTAATCATTACACCATATTGGTTCTCCTGTTTATTAATTAATTGCTTTTGATATATATATATTTAATTTGATTTATATGCCGCCCTTCTCCGAAGACTCAGGGCGGCTTACAATGTGCTCAGCAATAGCCTTCATCCTTTTGTATATTTATACAAAGTCAGCTTATTGCCCCCACAACTGGGTCCTCATTTCACCTACCTTAGAAAGGATGGAAGGCTGAGTCAACCTTGAGCCTTGGCGAGATTCGAACTCTGCAGTAATTGCAGGCAGCTGATCTTAATAACCAGCTTAATAACAGGGTGCCTTAAACCCCTGTACTACCAAGGCTCTTCATTATTCTAGAAGTTCATTCATATTCTAATTTACCCAGTCTTCTGGATCTCTAACATAGATTATCTCAGCAAAATCAAATAAACTAATAGCTTAAACTCTGATACTGGTACCATTCTAAAACATTTCTCCTTCTTCTGTTCCTGGCCCAAACATGTCCTTGGAAATGAAACACAGTGTGATTTTCTTGTTTATACAGATTAGAATATAAAGTTCAGTAAAGCTATGTGCACTTAAAGTTTCTGTAGTAGGTTGTCTTCTGCATTTTTCTTCCTTTGCAGAGCATACTATTGGCATCAAAAGCATCCATGACTTGGGAAGATAGTCCTGAACCATAATACAGTAGCGGCGCTGAGTGATTGAATTGCTTCAGCTTGAGTGCATAATTGTGGATTTCCTCAGTTATGCAATTCCCTGCGCTTTAGCTGTGGGATGTCTGATTTGCATAATCACTGTGTGGTTACATCTTAATAGCTCTGTTGTGTGTGCATATGGTGTATGCATGTACAGATGTAGATATTTTTCTTTGATCTTACTGGCGGCTGTAATTTCTGTGTTCTTATTGGCTAACCAAACCAGAATTTTATGCCTTGTGCCAGCAACAAGAAAAATAGCTTCTTTGTCTCATTGCTCTTAAAATAAGTTATTCTTCTACATAGAAGAAAATATGGGAATATTTTGAAATATAGGCAGAATTGGTTACCAATTATTTGTTAAAAGTATATTTTAAAAACAACTTTGATTCTGCTTTTTAAAATAATAACCTGAATTGTTTTTATGCTTTGTTACTATGTATAATACAAATATTATAGATGTAGCTGCCCTAACCATAATATTCTGAACATTATACATACAAAGTCTTGTCTTTATTTTAAACATGCAAATTATTTGCAGCACTTTCCCAAAGAACAATCAATGATTATGATAAATTCCATTAATGACTATTCCAAGTTAAGATCAAATTTCCAATTAAAGCTATGTCTTTTGTTTTTTCAGTTACATATAAATGTTATGATTTCATGTTGATGAAACTTGTATTTCCTTATGCATTCTTCATCACTTGTTTGCAATAACCTGTAGTCACCGATCCTCATAGCAACAAAAACTTATTTACTATTTTAATTATCCAACAGCATAGCATGTGTGATATGGAGATTCTCAGTCATCCGGGTCATGGTTGTCCCAAAGGTGCTTTTTCAAGAGACAACTGGACTTTCTATTTTCTTTGAAGACATTTTGCTTCTCACTCAAGAAGCTTCTTTTTCAAGAGGTAACTGGACTTTCTATTTTCTTTGAAGACATTTTGCTTCTCACTCAAGAATCTTCTTTTTCAAGAGGCAACTGGACTTTCTATTTTCTTTGAAGATGTTTTGCTTCTCATCCAAGAAGCTTCTTCAATAAGAAGCAAAATGTCTTCAAAGAAAAACTAGAAAGTTCAGTTGCCTCTTGAAAAAGCACCTTTGGGACAACATGTGTGTTACTTCCTACTGCATTGCTTACCTACAGGCATTTTCTTCTGCAGTTGAGAGGCCTACGCAGCCTATCCAAGGTAGCTTCTGGTTACACCAGGCATTCTTTCCTGAAGATTGTTCATGATTGACTTTGAAAGCCTCTGGAAGTACCATGCAACTTCAGAAACCTTCTAAAGACCTGCACGAACAAGCTCTGTTCTTTGGAAGCCTCCAGAAGTCCTGCACGACTTTGGAAGCATCTGAATGTTCTGTGGATCCTCAGAAGCCCTGTGAGAATGGAACCTGTTCTTGTATGGGGCTTCCAGAGGCTTCCAAAGAATGGAGCCTGTTTGCATGGTATTCAAAAAGCTTCGAAAATTGTGCAGAGCTGCTGAATGTTCTGGGCATCTACTTCATGGGTAGCCAAGATTGAGGGACATGTGCAGGTGGTAGAGTTGTGCCCCTAAAGTTAGGTACATTGCCAGGCACCTGAATTTTTATCACACAACTACAAGGGCATTGCAATGACCATAAACTTCAGGCACCAGTCATAACTTCCTTCTTTTCACACTATCATAAATTTGAATGGTTACTGAATGAACAATCATTAAATGAATATTGAAAGCCACCAAGGATGGATGCACTCCCTCATGTTATCCAATTCAGCTTCTAGCTGCTGCACCCAACCATGTGCAAATCAGCATCTAGACCCAAAGTTTTAGAAGTGCTTTATTAAAAAAAAACTTTCATAAGTATTTTAATTACTAAATTTAGAAACTCTGGAAGATGGGGGTAAACCTTTTTTTTAAAATAATAATAATAGCATGTATACCGTTTCATTTAAACTAGTTTCTTGTCCATTTATTTTTCTCAGACTTCATTTAAAAATAAAAATGCGCACTAAAATCAATACATGGAATGATGCCTCTATTCATGAACCATTGGTTTGTTTGCTTAATAGTTGATATTTGATTTGAAGGCTTTGTTTACTTTTCTTCATAAAAAAGTTTTTACAATGAGTTTATAACTCTTAAGAATTTTGATTTTTTAAAAATGTTTCTCTTGAGAAAGTTTTCTGTATTTTGACAGAAGTGGGTATTCAAAGCTTGATAGCAATACTTCATGACAGTTTTTAATGTAGCAACTAATTGGTTTTTAAAAAAATAAATGCGGTCCTAATTTTATATTAAATGGGAAACAATATTCAATATATTAACATTAGATAAAGACTCTTGTCCTATTTCCTAAATTTCTAATTGCAGTCTGACTTCCTTACTTTTATGTTTGATATACAGCAAAGGATGCCAGCCCTATAACCATGTCATTTCTACACAGTATTGGTGGATCCTACTTTATAAATTATATGTTTGATTTCAACAAACTTATAAAGAGTTTGAGAAGGATTCCGTAGATGGAAATCTTCAAGGGGAAAACAACTCAAGTTGCTTGGGAAACTCTGAAAAATGAGATTATAAAGGCCCAGTCTAGTACAATACCATTAAAAAAGAAAAATAAGAGATTCCAGAAGAAACCAGCATGGCAGCATAAAGAACTCTCATAACCTAAGACAAATATAAAAAGTGGAAAGAGGAGCACATAACTAAGACAGAAAGCAAATAGCCAGAATATGCAAAGATGAAGTCAGGAAATTTAAGGTTCAGAATGAACTAAGACTTGCATCAAATGTCAAAACTAATAAAAGTTTCTTTCAATATGTAAAAAACAAGAAAAAAAATGAAACGTTTGCTCCACTAATGAGAGATGATGGCATGAAGGCGATCACCAACAGGAAGAAAGTGGAACTACTTAACTCATTCTTTGCATGTCATTACACAAAAGGAAAAAGCAGTTCAGCTTTTCAAAAACAGTACCATTAAAGATTAGGAATATAAATCAAAATAGGCAAGAAAATGGTAAGAAAACAGCTATCTTGTCTAGATAAATTCAGATCACCAGGTCCAGGTGGATTCCATTCCAGGGTTCTGAAGGAGCTGGTGGATGTGATTTCACAACCACTGAACCGTATCTTTCAAAGGTCCTGGAACACAGAGGAACTACCAGAGGATTGGAAAAGACTGATGTGATTCCCATCTTCAAAAAAGGGAAAAAATGGATCCAGGAAACTACAGGCCAATCAACCTAACATCAATACCTGGGAAGATCCTGGAAAAGATAAGCAACAAATCTGCAGACACTAGTGGCAAGCAAAATTATAACCACAAGCCAACATGTGTTTGTCAAAAACAGATCATACCAGACAAATCTTATTGCATTTTTTATTATTAATTACCGAACCAGCAAAGGGCTGGGGACGTAAATTGTTTGGATTTCACTAAGGCATTCAATAAAGTAGACCACAACCTATTACTCGGTAAAATAGAAAAATCTGGATTAGACAACATTACTACCTGATGGATTCGTAACGGCTGACCAATTGCACTCAACATGTATTCCTTAATGGAATTACATCTACATGGGGGGAAGTATGCAGTGTTCTACCTCAAGGTTCTGTCTTAGGCCCAGTACTCTTCAATATATTCACAAATGATTTAGATGAGGGAGTGGGATCTGTCTGTCTGTCTGTCTGACTGACTGACTGACTTTTGTGAGATTATTAAATCTTTGAGATTTTAGTGTACTGGCCTGAGTTTTTGAAAATCTTTCTTAAAAATGACAAAATATCCTAACTGGATAAGTTTGCTAGCTTTAGATTGATTTTAAATCTTTAAATTGTTTTGGAGATAGTATCTATTGCCCCTATAGTAAGAGAAAAGGCAGTTATTTCCATTATGGGAACATAGATTTATGCATTTTTTGTTAGAGATGTAGAATAATATAGGATGAAAGAAAGGTCATTTAGAGAAACCAAATGGCAGTTCTAAAGTAAAATGAAATCTGATAAAATAATGTTTGAAAGATCCAAAAAATATTAGGGCTTTCTTAGTGTTAACATTAGGATCATACAAGTGTCTTCCTTTAATCAGAAGCTTATTGAATTTAAATGAAAGATCTGCTTTTGTATTCATAGTGGCTCTAGAAACTCAGCTAACCTATCATTAAATGCTGATCAGATTATCAGAATAATTTGGAGTAAAGTTGTTACTGCTTCCCAAATGTTTTTAGAGACATTCAAATTGAGAACCATTACTTGTTCAGACCTCCTGCTGCACCTAATGCATTCATTCATAAACTTGATATTTTAAATTTATTTTATGCTATATCTCAATCTATTTATGATTGTCTTTAAGCCCATTCTCTAGGTTCTGATAATACCTTACACCTGCAGCACCTGCAGTATGATTAGGGTTTGTTTTTTTAATGATGCTGCATCTGTGCCAAAGTTTGTAGCTGTGTAATACCTTCCAGCTCTCCAATTTCCTTAAAGACTTTTTAAAAAAAATATTATCGAATCACATGACAAGGTGCTGTACAGAACAGAGCAATTTTCAGGGCAAGCTGTTTTTAAATGGTTTCCCGATAGTAACTAATCACTTGAATTCACTTGAGTTTTTGAGCACACCAGGAATTTTGTCTACCAGTTCGCTTGAATAATCAGTTGCTATCTCATTCCCAAATATTTTAGTAAAGTGACCAGCCTACCAAAAATGTTGCCCCTGATCAGGTTATCCACTCTTAATGTCCCTTTTAGAAACCTTGCATTCTATTGTCTTGGTCTACGGTATAGAAATAAAATAATAATAATAATTATTATTATAAGCAATAAGGGTGGCTCACCAAATTCAAATCTTTACTGTCAGTGCGCAACATACGTATAATGAGATTGGTTTGAGCTCCCTCAGTGCACCCCCTCCAACACAATACAACTCACAGTGAAGATAAAAAATCCCTAACCCAATAAATCCTATTAACAAAACACCCAGTCCTATTGCACCATGTGTGAACATGTTACACATTGCGCACGCCCTGCAGTCCATCATACTACGTAGTTATGATGTTATTTCTCATTCAGGAGTCTGACAGCCCACGGATAAAAACTGTTCTTCAGCCTGTTTGTGATGTTGGGTATACTTCTATATCTCCTTCCCAATGGTAGGAAGGTAAAGAAGTGATGACCAGGGTGAGAATCGTCCCTGAGAATTTTCCTTACTCTTCTAAGGCAGTGAGCCCTAGCGATCTCATCTAGTGGTATCAGGACAGCCCACAATGTTTTGTGCTGTGCTCACCACCCTCTGTAATGTTTTTCTATCCACGACTGTCAGACTGATGCTATACCGTGATGCAATAAGTGAGGATGCTTTCTATTGTGGATCAGTAAAAGGAGGTCATCAGTTTTTGTTTCACCCTGTTTGTACGCAAGACCCTAAGGAAATGGAAATAAGGAAATGGCTTTCTGATAAAATCATTGTATTGGGTTATGGTCTCTCACAACAAATTGGATGGGGGTAAGGAGGAAGTGCAAATTGTGTGAGGGAAGGAATACTTATTCCTTCCAAATAGTTGAGAAAAATAAAATAGCAGGAACATAAATATTTCATTTATAATTTTCTTTTCTTCCAGGTTTATTGGATTTGAAAATAATACCTTATCTGTAGTTAAAGTTATATAGATATATGTATACAAATGGGTTAGGTTCTTTCCAGTATTTCTTGTTCTACAGAGTATCTAGAAAACATTTCTTTTTCATCCTTTTTCTTTTTCCCCCTTACTCGGAATACATACACCCATTTCTCTCTCAGACCCATGCAGTCCATGTCTGGTTTACCTTTCATGTCTTTGATGTGATAAAGGCAAAGGAAGGTCTGATCATTTCTCCAAAAATCTAGCAGTTTGTGTGACAATCTGTCCAAAGATCTGTAGGTTTTCTGTCAACTAAATGAACCTCTGCATATTGAAAGTTTTAAGAGATATGCTTGCTTTGCTGGTGTGCTGAAGAAATCTCTAATAGCCTTATGACTTGGGAAATGCACACAGCTCTATACTACTAAAATTCTTGCGATGATGACCTCTAACTGGGTGAAACAGTGCATAATAGGGCAACACGTTTTGAACCAAGCTGCCTTAAATGGGCTAACTTACAGAATATATCCGAAATATAGGACCCATGACTCTTGAGGGAATGAAATTTGGAAAAATTGAGGATGCTTCAGTGCTATTGAGTGTTGCTGCACTGCTCGGTTGCTGCTGTGGTCATGTGATCTTCATTTTCAATGTTCTGTGACAGTTTCCTAGCCAGTCTCATAATCCCTCACTCCTTCCCCCCACCCTCAGCAGCAGGTAGAAAGGAAAGGGAAAGGAAAGGGAAAGGAAAGGGGAAAGGAGGGAAGAAAAGGAAGGGAAGAAAGAAAAGACAGGGAGGAAAGGAGGAAGATTTCTGATGCTCACTGCCAGGTTCCCATAAAGATAATCATTGGGGAAGCTGGCAGAAAGTTGGAAATCACATCTGCTTCTACTGCTTTTTCCTCTTCCTCTTCCATTCTTTTTTTCTGCTTAGGTAATGAAATATCTCTGACACGATGACCCCGTGGGGCACAGGTTGTCTAGTTTTCTTTAATAATTTCTGGGGCAATGGGGCATCTCATGTCTCAGTTACTTCACAGCCTTGAATATGCTAGGATTGCTTTGCAAATCTCGACTGACTAAATATTGCATAAGCAGTAATTTGCAATCTGGTAGAAGATAGTGAAAATTAAAGGGGAATGAATATTATTATTTAGGGTATAATGTTAATATATTTTCTCTATATTCATAATTCATTAACATTCACAATTTGCTAGATGTTGCTTTTAGACTATACTTAATATCTACTTCTGGGAGCACATGCAGGGCAATTTGAAAGATGAGCAGTTTTGAAACTTATGTAGAACAATGGACCAAGTTGTCTATGTTTAGAGCATACTAAAAAAACAAATATTAAGAGAAACATGATGGCAGTGTTTACTTTAGAATGCTTTTATTTAGTACTTTGTAGCATTTATCTCACTTGTTTGTATTTCTCCTGATGTATTAGTTTTTGCCCTTTCCACATTTTTAATAAGTAGGTTGACCTATTAACTTGCTAGAAACAAAATATAAATCTGGTACAAAGGGAGGGGTGCTAATCAATTGCTTCATTAACTGCTTTGTCTTCATAGCTCAATTCACTGACATACAGTCATGGCCGTAAATGTTGGCACCCCTGAAATTTTTCCAGAAAATGAAGTATTTCTCACAGAAAAGTATTGCAGTAACACATGTTTTGCTATACACATATTTATTCCCTTTGTGTGTATTGGAACAAAACCAAAAAAGGGAGGAAAAAAAGCAAATTGGACACAATGTCACACAAAACTCCAAAAATGGGCTGGACGAAATCATTGGCACCCTTTCAAAATTGTGGATAAATAAGATTGTTTCAAACATGTGATGCTCCTTTAAACTCACCTGGGGCAAGTAACAGGTGTGGGCAACATAAAACTCACACCTGAAAGCAGATAAAAAGGAGAGAAGTTCACTTAGTATTTGCATTGTGTGTCTGTGTGTGCTACACTAAGCATGGACAACAGAAAGAGGAGAAGAGAACTGTCTGAGGATTTGAGAACCAAAATTGTGGAAAAATATCACCAATCCCAAGGTTACAAATCCATCTCCAGAGATCTAGATTTGCCTTTGTCCACAGTGCACAACATTATCAAGAAGTTTGCAATCCATGGCACTGTAGCTAATCTTTCTGGGTGTGGACAGAAGAGAAAAATTGATGAAAGGTGCCAACGCAGGATAGTATGGATGGTGGATAAGCAGCCCCAAACAAGTTACAAAGCAATTCAAGCTGTCCTGCAGGCTCAGGGAGCATCAGTGTCAGCGCGAACTATCCGTCGACATTTAAATGAAATGAAACGCTATGGCAGGAGACCCAGGAGGACCCCACTGCTGACACAGAGACATAAAAAAGGAAGACTACAGTTTGCCAACATGTACTTGAGTAAGCCAAAATCCTTCTGGGCAAACGTCTTGTGGACAGATGAGACCAAGATAGAGCTTTTTAGTAAAGCACATCATTCTACTGTTTACCGCAAATGGAATGAGGCTTACAAAGAAAAGAACACAGTACCTACAGTGAAATATGGTGGAGGTTCACTGATGTTTTGGGGTTGTTTTGCTGCCTCTGGCACTGGGTGCCTTGAATGTGTGCAAGGCATCATGAAATCTGAGGATTACCAACGGATTTTGGGTCGCACTGTAGAGCCCAGTGTCAGAAAGCTGGGTTTGTGTTGGAGATCTTGGGTCTTCCAGCAGGACAATGACCCCAAATCTACGTCAAAAAGCACCCAGAAATGGATGGCAACAAAGCGCTGGAGAGTTCTGAAGTGGCCAGCAATGAGTCCATCTCTCCACAGGTGTTCAATCCCATTGAACACCTGTGGAGAGATCTTAAAATTGCTGTTGGGAAGAGGCGCCCTTTCTATAACAGAGACCTGGAGTAGTTTGCAAAGGAAGAGTGGTCCAAAATTCTGGGTGAGAGGTGTAAGAAGCTTATTGATGGTTATCGGAAGCGACTGATTTCAGTTATTTATTCCAAAGGGTGTGCAACCAAATATTAAGTAAAGGGTGCCAATGATTTTGTCCAGCCCATTTTTGGAGTTTTGTGTGACATTATGTCCAATTTGCTTTTTTTCCTCCCTTTTTTGGTTTTGTTCCAATACACACAAAGGAAATAAACATGTGTATAGCAAAACATGTGTTACTGCAATACTTTTCTGCGAGAAATACTTCATTTTTTGGAAAAATTTCAGGGGTGCCAACATTTATGGCCATGACTGTAATTGCCCATGATCAAGTATTTCATGAAGTAAAGAATAGAAGAACTTTTACCACTGTCCACCTGGATATTAGACAATTTAGGCTTCAAAGGACAAAAGATTACTAAGCATTATTCAAATAAAAATATTTATTACTTAATTAGCAATTGAATCTATAAAAATCAACAGAATGGATCAAACCACAATCACAATAAAAGTATGTTGGACACCAGAATGAAATAATTTATAACACATTTCTTCTGTTTTTATGGTCTGTTGCAAATGTTAGATATAAAAAAAACATGTTTTATATATCAGACATGTGCTTTGTGTAGTCATTCTTCCAGCCCTTGACTTAATTTCTTCCTTTTAATTCCTAATATTATGTCATATGTAGATCATAAACAATGATTAATACAAGCAAACTCAATTTAAACCACAGTAATACAAAACATTCAATGATATTCCTGCAGCTACAATGAATTTAGTTCTCAATATACAGATCACAGTTTGCGGCAACTTACCTGTTACATCTAAATCTGGTTTGTATGACTGACTATTTTATTCAAGAATAATTATTCTGAGGCACATGGCTACTACCGTTGCGAACTGGTAGTAAAGTTAAGTAGAACCCACCCCTGCCCATAACCATACTTTTGCTGCTCCCAATCCTTAATGTTATCAAAAGCTTTTTTAAAAAAAGTTGTTTGAGAGTATTCTTCTTCTTTTCCACTGTATTTAGCTTGTATCAAACACTTCTTGGTTATTATTTCCTGTCCTGCATTACAGGTTGACTTGCTAGTAATATTCTTAAAAGAATGCACATGTATTTTTCTTGCCAAATGTTGTAGATGCTTTTTGCTCTATGATTTGTTCCTTTTCAGAGAATTATATTCAAAGAATGACACCCTGTGGGAAAAATCTGAAAACAGACTATTGAAAATCATGTTTTGTGGAGATGTTTAACGTTTGATATTTCCCACAATTGATACCTCTATATTTGTTTTTGCCACCAAGAAAAATAGAAGGTTTTTTTCCCCTATGCACTGTTCTTTTGTGGGTATATGCTGTATGTGCCTTTGAGTTAATCTTCATATCTGGTGACAACAAATCCATGCAGTTTTCTTGGCAACATTTTTGGAGGTGGTTTGCCATTGCCTTATTCCTAAGGCTGAGGAGAGCAAACTGGTCCAAAATCACTCAGCAGTCTGTGGCTAGTACTAGAACTCATGGTCTTGTGATTTCTAGCCCAGTGTCTTCAACCACTACACCAAAATTGAATCTCATACCATATATAAATGTTTCTAAATAGGAACAAACAGTGTCTTTCTCTTCACTTTGCTTTTAATAGGGACAAACACCTCAAACAGACTGTAAGTGATCTTGGCTGTACGTTCAGCAAACATTTCCCATCCTGGCACCACTTCAGAAGCCAGACACAGTACCTAGGCACACACAGTGTTAAAGGAAAGATTTGTTGCTTTAAGTCCCAACAGCAAGGCAGCATGAGATAGCTGAGAAAAAAGCACAGGCAGGAAAACAGGAATCACTTGCAGATAAGAACTTAGCTGGACAAAGACAAATTTCAAGTCAAGAAGTCCAAGGTCAAGCCAAAGATTTATAATGCCAAGTCAAGGAGAGATGAAGTCTTAGTCAATTAACAAACCAGGATCATAAATAACTAGATTCCAGGCAAGAGTCACAAAATGTGAAGCCAGATGCTCAAGTTGCTTCTAGCAAGGGAAAAAATCTATTACCCTGAGGTTTAATTTCCCTCCCTGCTAAACATGCACAATCTTTCCTTAAACTTTGTTGGTTAGTTCAATGTCTTGCTGCTGGCTTGCATATAGCACACTTTGGCAGGTTGCAAAGATACCAGGAAGAATTGGGGGGAGGGGGAGGGGGGAGTGAATGCTTGAAGCAGCTTGCATTGCAGCTGACTGTGATGGCAAGAGAGAATCATTATGTTAGCCTTTGGGGAAAATAAGTGATATCAGTGAAGGTAAATCTAATTTTTTGGTGGTTTTGTTGGAAGGAGATATTCAGATGTAATAAACATATTACTTTGTATTAGTTTAAAAAATCTGACTGGTAAACATCAAAACACTTTGGAACTAAATTAGCAAAGATGAGTTCATTCTAGGTTTTCCATATACACTGCCCATTGAAATAAGGGATGTGGGGGCAGGAAAAAGCCTCTGTATCTCTGCTGAAGTATGGTGAGAGACATATTAGCAGCAAAGATTTGAAAAACCTGGTATCTTAGTCTGATATACATGTAGAATTGGTTCTTTGAAGTGTGAGACTGTTCAAAGTGGGCAGCAGATATGTGTTGATGTGTGTGGGTGACTGTGAAGATGTATTCTAGCCTGTCTGCAGAGGCACCCTGCATGTGGCAATTCGTCTCAGCTGAATGGATGAATAGTGAGGGCTAAAGCAGAGCATTGGAAGAAAAGGGCCTTAAGATTAGACTCTAAGTATGAGTTGGGAGTGACTCCTATTGGGAACGTTATAGAAAAATATGGTGGGTATCTATAGCTAGATTGTTCTAGCAGAAGGGATTAGTGCATGTTCTCACTTCTAAGCCAGTTATCCCCATCCTGGGCCCAAGTGGTCAAGTGCCATGGATTCAAGAGATTGCTAATAAATACCAGGTTTGTTTGCAATTAGATTCCATCTAACCAAGATGTGATGCATGGACACCAGATCGAATGTATGATCTGGCTTGGGTATAGAGGATCCACTTGATGTATCCACTCAGTACTGGATGAAGTTGCTACAGAAAAGTCTCTGCATATAGGTTATCAATCCTGGATAGTTTGAAAAGTTCTAGGAAATGAAGCAACTGAACTACCATCTAGAATTATGGTAAAGGGGAACTCAAAATCTTTCTTTGTAACTGCTTTCAAAGTTATAGAGAACTATTCTTAGCATTAAGGGTTTTTTTTTTTTTTTTACAAACAGAAAGTAACCTAAGGCTATTATTGTTTGTTTTGCACATACAGCAGCAATCTACATTCTGTATGAATTTCTTCATATATTATTTTCTATTATATTCTTCTTGTTGTCTTTTATTTTAAAATCTAAACATACTCCAATCCTACTTAGCATCCATGAAAGTTGTCAAATCACTCTCCTCTACTTTATACTTAGAAAAAAATAGACAACTGGCTTACAAGAACTGAAGTTAAGGGTAAAAGGATTAAATGGAATCCTGATAATAGAGTGCTTTAATGAATGGCCAAGGGCTTCTATACTCATAGCTGCACAAGATCTGAGGCACTTTTTCAAAGCATGCTGGAGTTTGATACTAATATTAATAGCTATTAATAGGTATCAACTTCATACAATCTTCTCAGGTTTTAACTTGAGTTTTGGTTCATTAGGTGTAAGATGGCAGTAATAATAATTATCAGAGTTCTCCCAAACAGTTTCTTGAGTACCCAAGAATCCAGAAGCTTCTGAGAATGCCTAAGCCATTATGAAAGAGTTGATGTATCAAATGTGAACTGTATGTACAGTAAAATAAGTGATTCTTGAATCTCTTTTCCCTATTTAAGATATGCAATAGCCTGGATGGCCTTTGGGTTTGGGTGGGAGATCAGTCCTATCTTGTTACCAAAACAACAGGCAGATGGGAACAGGATCTCCCACCCAAACCCAAAGGCCATTCAGGCCACTGCATAACTTAAATGGGGAAAAGAGGTGCAATGGCTGTTTTCGTTTAACTCTAAGTGACTATTACAATCACATCACTTCACAGAATTGTTAGGAGGAAAAGTAAATAGGGATTGTATGCATACACGGTATATGCTAATACTACTAGATGAATTACTCATGATGCTAACAATAGCTCCTTTGACAAGCTACTGTACACAAATACACCCCCCCATCTCTTATAGACACATATGCGCACATACATATACTGTCAGATTCTGTAAAGTATGGAAAAAAAACCCTCATCATGCAAAAGCAGTAACCAAGTTTGTTTATCCTGATATCGGTAGTAACTGACCACCTTAAAGTGTTACAGAAAGGAATCTTTGTTGGAGGTGACGCTCCGTGCTCCCCATCACTCTTTAAGAGCATACAGCTCCACCCCAGTGCAATCACTCAATTATCCTATTAGCCCGTATCCTCCCTCTCCCCCCTCAATCTATCGGAAGCCACTCCAGTTCCGCACTGCTCCGTCTTTCCTTAAAGTGATGGATGGTGAAAAACTGCTTCAGTGCATGCCCCTGAAGTCATCTAGCGCAGGGGTCTCCAACCTTGGCAACTTTAAGACTTGTGGACTTCAACTCCCAGAATTCCTCAGCCAGCAAAGCAAAGCTGGCTGAGGAATTCTGGGAGTTGAAGTCCACAAGTCTTAAAGTTACCAAGGTTGGAGACCCCTGATCTAGCATGTGGCTGGGGAGTCGAAGTGAGAGGCATGCCTTAGAGCTGATGACCCAGCAGAGCAGGCACACAGGAAGGGTCATTAGCAAAAGCGTGCAGCAATGGAATGGCAATCCCCACATGAATGGCGGCCCCAAGTACCGTCGCAGGGCTGAGGCTGACATATACGTACATATACAACATAGTGCACTGGATGCTGATAGTGCCTTGAGATAATTCAAGACAGATCCTTGCTACCGTAAATTATTAGTGAATGAACCAAAGTGTCTTTATTCTGAAAACATTTTATTTTTGAATTATAGTTATTTGTATGCCACCTACCTGAATGGCTCTAAGTTGTAAAACATAGCCATCTCACACAACTTTACTGACTAATTTAAAATAATTGGAGATTGCAGATATCAATTTATTAAAAAAAAAACTACATACTTTTGTTTAAGATTATAAGAGGAAGGTATATCTCAGATTAAATAGATAAACCTGGTCTTCTGGAATTTAGACAAAAATGTTCCCTAGAGAAGGCATTTCTGAGGAGAAAAATGGCAGCTGAACCCTGTCTTGGCTGCTGCAGGAGCTTTGTCCCAGCAATGCTTTTCTGTGACTGATATTTGTGCTTTCCGAATAACTGCTACAATTATGCCACTAGTTTCAGCATAAAAATGAAAGAAAGCGACAGCTGCACAAGGGTGTAAAGGGTCTTAATTTCCAATTTAAATAGCCCTGTTTAGCTCCAGACAGTCTGAAAAGCTTCACAATGGAAATTAGCAGCAGAGCTGGTCAGTGCTTAATTACTCTTGCTTTTGCTGCATTTTCCTTTGTTTTGTTTCCTCATACAAAATAGTCTGGTATCCTTGCACCAAGAGGTGCACATTCCTTTCAGATGGATGTGGGGCCCAATTCTGAAGGAAAAAAAGAGTCTTATCTAACAAGGGAGGAGAGGAGAGATTCTGTCAGGAGTCAACTAGGCAGATTGTACATATAATCCTGCAGCTGTTGTCCCCTGCTTTCCAGTTCTGCTCCGCACAGGGATCACTACAGGTTATCCTCTTGATATCTTTGTCATGACCACAGACAGGATACTGTCCATCAGCATTTCAAAATTATTGATAGAACATTGGTGGTTCGTTCTTCTTTGAATCTAAGGAGATTCTGAACCAGTTAATCTGTCCCCAACTGAAGAGATACATTTCTATTATGATATCAATATTTGATTAGATTTCTCCCTCCCATTCCACCCTTGCTAAATTTCCTTTTCCATTATTGCCCCAGAAGGCCAACATTCCAAACAACAACAACAACAGCAACAACAATTGATTACTGAATTTGATTTTTCTTCAGCTACTGGAAGAATTCTATGTTTTATAAGCACAAAATGAAAGAGCCTTTATGATAAGATGGAACATTCCGGACATCATCTCTTTTACTGTGAATGAGTGATTAACCTTGAAGTTCAACGTGCTTTGATCTGCTTAACACTGGTGAGAGTCAATGAAAAGCCATGGATTCAGACAAAAATTCTTCAGTAATTTGAGTGTTGTAATTAAAATTTCTTCTCATGTTACTAAAAAAAAAAAAACCCTTCCCACATAATTTGTGCATTTAGTCTGTTCTCTTTCTCTCTGCATCTGTAATGTGAAAAAAAAACATACTGCCTTATCTGTGTTTAACTGGGAGGGTTGCAGGACAAGCTAATTCTATTTTAAGGGAATTGGATTGATGGCAGGGAAGTCTAGTCAAGGGACGCATAATCAAGTTGCAACCCCAGGGCTTTTTTTTATGTACAAGGCATCTCTTGGGTAGGCATTAAGATCACTATTGTTACCCTCCTGCTCTCCCTTTCCCAAGAGTTTTTGACTAGATTCTAAAAAGGGACACACCTGATTTTGAGGTCTCACATTTCTGAGAAGCTTGAAGGTTTGTGATTTTGCCACCACCTAATCCTACAAGTAATCCTCAATGTTTTAGGAAGGCCTGATTAAGATACAAGTCGTGAATTCCTGGAGGAGGAAGCATAGCCTTCATTAGAATTCTCTGCAGCATTTCAAGAATGCTCAGTATGAGGCAGGCCTACTTTTCTACCTTATTAGGAAAGATGTAGCTACTTATTATTTGGGGTACTTAAAAATAAGTCTGATTTTAAAAGTGTTCTTTTTCTTTCCCAGATAGAAATTTTATTCCTAAGATCAGTTACATCATATTTGGTTTCTAATATCACTTTCTAGAAGACTTGTGATGATACCTATTTAAGGGAATATTTGTAGCTCAGGGTTGAACTGTGTATGGTTCTCTCTCAACTTGGTTGTTGCAGACATTTCATTACCCAACTAGGTAACTTCATCAGTGCCAGATATTGTTTATCTCTAGATGCGCGGCACTTAGATAAATCTGACATCAACAGGCACATTGAGATAAATAATATCTGCACACCCTTCAAAAGAGTTAATTAAAAAGCTAAAAATGAAACAAAAAGACCAAAACACTTCCTCACAGTCAATCAACACTGCCAACAAAAAAAACAACACTTCCATCAACACTGACAGGATAAAGCCACCTGTATGTAGGGAGCAAACCTGAATCTCTTCTTAGCACTGATGATGTTATCTAGTTGAATAACGAAAGAAAACAACCAGAGAGAGAGCACTAAAGACCCCACAATTTAATATTTGACCAGATGTCCAGAATTGAGTACATATTTATAAATGTTATTAATTATATATTAAACATAAATGTCCATTTAATCTACTCGAAGAGGTAATCCTCAGTTAATTATGGCAGTTGGTACCAGAAACTCCCTCACTAAGTGCCATGGTCATAAACTGCTAAATCATGTGATTTTGCTAACTTCTAATGGCAGTGATGGCAATTCTGTTTCCAATCATTAGGCAAATTCTGCACAGTTGTTACATCATTTCTTTGCTATTTGCGATATCCTGCCAGATTCACCCATGACTGCTTGTCAGAAGCAGACAATGAAGGTTGCAAATGGTGATTGCGTTATCTCAGGATGCTGCAATACTGTAGAGTCGGTTGCCAGGTGCCCAAATTGCAATCATGTGACCATGATCACATGACTCCTACTTCAGGACTGTCATAACTTCAAATAGTCACTGAATTAATGGATGTTAACCTATATTTAAAAAGGCCCTCACTTAATAGAAAATTAATTTAAAATAAGTTTGGGAAACCATGCAGAGTACAGTTCTGAAATGTATTTGACCTCTTCATCAAGAATGACTGTAGAATAGATTTGTATTTTCTTTTGTGAAATGACATATTTTCTGTGTATGTGTGCGTATTCAAGAATTGGGGTTTATACATAAATAATGCATAAATAATGCATGCTACCTATGTGTATTCTTTGATGGTCTAATCAGGGTGGATGCATATGTGTTATCTTTATGTGTGTGTTTCTACACTCCCTCTTGTATCTGTGTGTGAAACAGGAAGTGTATGGCAAATTATATGTGCTCTGTTCTGGTCATGTAGCTGCCTTTGGGGGCGGGGAAAGAGCTAAGAATGGAGCATTCTGAGCTACAGTTTCTCCTGTAGGGATACATTGGGCATTTTGGGATAGGTTCTGGCTGGATCCAGCCCATTTTTAAATTCTTACTTTTTCCAGTCTTTCCTGCCATGTGACAACCGATTCTATTCTGTTTTGAGAAGATTTGCCTGCTTATGAAAAAAGAGTCTTGAACCCCTTTATGCAATTTGTTTTCCAACATTCTGCTGGGTTAGATGGAAGACAAAGAACTCAAAATCTATAATGTGACCAGATCTGCTGGTCTAATTTTCAAAGCTGATACTTAGAGTTATTAGTATATTATGGAGAACAGATACGTAGAACTCTTCCACTTTGAAGGCTACAGATTTGCTGAACTGAAAGCATTGAAAGCCAAGACAATGACCAATAATCCAAATTAAAAGCACTTAACCAAAAGAACAGTGCAAAGGCAGCAATGGATCAAATTATTTAGAAGTCAACCTGATTAGGTATTTAGGCATGCAAATTGATGCAGACATTGGTTCAACATTTCTATGTTTCCAAGATACAACTTTAAGTAGGAAGTGCTGATTAGTCTTAATCAGATGAGGGTGTCTTTACCACTAAGCTTTTATCCCTTGCTTTTTTGTCTACTAATTTTAATTAAGTGGTGCCTTTTTTCCAATGGTTTGGTGGTGGAAATTCATGTGTGAATTGGAATGAGGGAGGGGGCTGTGGTCCTGAAATCATGATTGTAACTTCCCATTCTGACCTAGTTTGAGAAGCTTTGTGGATTATAATTATCCTCTGACAATAAATCATCTGAAGGACTGTAACAGAGTAACTGTTACAGTCCTTCAGATACTGTAACTGTAAGGAGGCAAATTATTCACGATCTAAAATGCACTATGAAGAAATTGAAAAAATTACTCAGATATTCCATCCTATGCTCCCATTGGAATATTCCTGTCTGTTCCATATGTTATCTAGAGAGAAGTAGGTCCTCAAAGCAGAATATCTTTAGCTGTTGTCAGATGTTCAAAGTAGGGAAGGTTAGGAAACAGGAATTGCTAGCAATCTTAAAATGTATTTTAATTAGAATATTGTAATAGAATCTTGAAAGCCTGTCAGCTCACCTCTACTTCAACTTATATCTAACACAATTAAAATGGAGTTGCTTTGAGTTACCTTTTCACCTTTTCTTCTTTTTCCAAACTCAGATGTCTTTTCTTTAACAGTTTGGATTATCCCTCTTCTTTCTCTGAGTCAAAACAATATTCTTTTATTGCAGTGGAACAGTTTTCTGAAAGAAGCTGCAGAGGCATCTAGATGCTAGGAAAACAGATAATCTCTTTGTACTGTGTATTCCAAGTCTTACCTAAGAGTTGGAGAACATTTTCTGATTTTTGGTGGTTGGAGGAGTGGAGAGAAAATGAAAGTACTTGACATGGCATTGGATGAAACACATAAATGTTTTTATTCAATTGGAGAAGGAAAATAATTGCAGCCAACAGAAAGAATGATAGAACAGGAGTAGGGGAGCCAGTAATGAAACAACAGCAAATGAAGGGGGAGTTTGACTATTATTAAGTGGCAATTACTGTTATAATTTTGTGTTAATATGTAATCTCATTTGAGAAGAATAGAATAGAATAATAGAATAGAATAGAATAGAATAGAATAGAATAGAATAGAATAGAATAGAATAGAATAGAATAGAATAGAATTCTTTATTGGCCAAATGTGATTGGACAGACAAGGAATTTGTCTTTGGTGCATATGCTCTTAGTGTACATAAACAAAAAAAAAATAAAGTATATTAGTCAAGAATCATAAAATACAACGCTTAGTGATAATCATAGCATAGTAATAAGCAATCAAATCACATTAGGAAACAATAAAAACAATACAAGTTGTAAAGATACAAGCAACATGGATATAGCCATAAGTGGGAAGAGTTAGGTACTAGTAATGATGAGAAGAAGAATAGTAATACAGTCTTAGTAGTTAATTTGCCAGTGTTGTAGGATTTAGTTGTTTAGCAGAGTGATGGCATTTGGGAAAAAAACTGTTCTTTGTCTTGCTGTTCAGGTGTGCAGAGCCCTATAGCATTGTTTTGAGGGTAGAAGTTGAAACAATTTATGTCCAGGATGTGAGGGGTCTGTAGCAGTGGTAGGTTGCTCCCGGTTCGCACTGGTTCGCAAGAAGCCGTAGTAAAAAATTTTAGTAGTTCGGAGAACCGGTAATAAGACTGGCTGGCCATGCCCCCGAACTGGTTCCCGGCCCGGTCGCCGCTCGCTTACGCCTCCCACTGTCATTGCCCGCATGCAGCCCTGGGACTCCGCCCTTTGCCAGCCAGGAGTGCTGCCTCCAGTCGCTCCTGTGCACCCGGCTGCCTGCCTGCCTCATCACCACCACCATGAGGTAAGACCCCAAAGTTGTGCTGCCTGGGATCCACGTGGGCTGCCGCAGGGAGAAGCCAGGTATGGCTGGGGGGACGCTGCCCGGAGCTGAGCTCGAGACTGGCAGGAGGAGGAACGTTGCCTCTTAGCCGGCTCGAACTGTCTGCTGCCGCAGCCTGCCACCATCCCCTCTCCCCTGCCAGCTGCTCCTGTATGACAACCACTGCCACCAAGGGCAAGGGGGTGGTGGTGGCAAGGATGGGCCGTTTGAGGCTTCCTTGTCTCCCCGCCCGAGCAGACTTCTAGCATAGCCCCAGGCCTCTGGAGGGAGGGAGGGAGGGATGGAAGCCCTGGCATGCTGCTCCTGCCGCCGCCACCCGCTTGCCCCCAGCAAGAGCGGTTCTAGTGCTGCCGCTTCTCCAGTAGCACCAGGAGCAACTGCCGGGGCAGAGAGTGCGGGGCAGGCTGTGGTGGCAGGCCGTTCTCACCGGGTAACAGACAGGCTGCTCCTGGAGCAGCCAGGAGAAGGAGAAGCTGCCAGCGGGGAGGCGAGCTGCCCCAAGAGGATCGGAGGAGAGTGCAGCTTCTCACTCATGGAGATCTACTGGTGGGGAAGTGGGTGTGGTAAGAAATGCATGAGCCAGGAAGCGTTATGCTCCCTGGCCGGAGAGGGTTTCACATTCTGGTGGCTCAGCAGACTAAAGCACTGTTATTAACATCCACTTACATCTGCTGCCTGCAATTACTGCAAGTTCAAATCTCACCAGGCTCAAGGTTGACTCAGCCTTCCATCCTTTCTAAGGTAGGTAAAATGAGGACCCAGATTATGGGGGCAATAAACTGACTTTATATAAATATACAAAAAGTATGAAGGCTATTGCTTAACATATTGTAAGCCACCCTGAGTCTCCAGAGAAGAGCGGCATATAAATCAAATTAAAAACAAAAAAAAATTCACTCCAGCAAAGGTTTGGAGGAAAGAGGAGTAGGAGGAAGTGGCGGGAGAGGCTTTGCTGGCTGCCCAGCCGGGAACCAGAGGCGGCGGCTGTAATAGGGTGCTGGGTACGCAGAGGGGGGAGAAAGAAGGGCGGGCAATTAAATGCCTTCTGAGTGTATCTATGGATGTTTTTTTGCATTTTTTTCTGCAACCTCTTAAGGTTGTAGAAAAAAATGCTTTTAAAAGTTAAAAAAAAAAGTTGGCCACGCCCACCCAGTCACATTACTCCCACAAGCCACGCCCACAAAATAAGCCATGCCCACAGAACCGGTAGTAAAAAATTTTAGAACCCACCCCTGGTCTGTAGATATTTTCACAGCTCTCTTTTTGACTAGTGCAGTATACAGGTACAATGGAAGACAGGTTGGTAGCAATTGTTTTTTCTGCAGTTCTAATTATCCGTTGAAGTCTGTGTCTGTCTTGTTGGGTTGCAGAACCAAACCAGACAGTTATAGAGGTGCAGATGACAGACTCAATAATTCCTCCGTAGAACTGAATCAGCAGCTCTGTGAGCAGTTTGAATTTTCTGAGTTTGCACAGAAAGAACATTCTTTGTTGTGCTTTTTTGATGACGTTTTTTATTTTAGGTGTCCATTTTAAGTCTTGAGATACGATAGAACCTAGAAACTTGAAGGACTCTACTCTTGATACTGTGTTGTCTAGTATTGTAAGAGGTGGTAGTGTAGGAGGGTTTCTCCTAAAATTTACCACCATTTCTACAGTTTTGAGTGTATTTAATTCAAGATTGTTCTGGTTGCACCACAAGGCTAGTTGTTCAAATGCAACTTCATCATTGTCTCAAATGAGACCAATCATGCAAATTCATCATTGTCTCAAATGAGACCAATCACTGTTGTATCATCTGCAAACTTCAGTACATTAAATAGAGGGGTCTTATACTATATTCTTTGTTATAGTAATTTCCTTGTAGTAGGAGTACGGTTCACCTTTCCTGAAGTTGAGTACAAGTATTGCCCCTGGAAGTATCATGTGGATTCTTCCATTTCAATCTGAATTTAGTGATCCAAGGATTCAACCTTTATTTGGAGGGGGTGTATTTTCTTATCTACTTACCATATGACATCTAAATATTCTTACACATCATTTTTTTTAAAAAAAATATCCACCTCCTTTCATTCTTAGCTTGTATTTTATTCCCTTCAACTGATGGGAATTTGGAGTCCATGAAGTCACCTAGGGATGAGTTGGGCAGCTATATAAATTTGTTAAATAAATAAATAAACTGTCAGTTTTTACTCTCTGTCCTTCATGCTGCCTCTGTAAGGACTTTCTTCTCTATTTTCAGAGTCTTGGTATGGTTTATTATCTTTATAATTTGAAACAATAATATTTCCCTTCCGTGTCCTCTGGACCTTTTTCTCCCATCTCCTACTCATTTCTTTCCCCTCTCAGTGACTCATGCCATTTTCCTACTCAGGTTGTTCTGGGATATATATGTATGAGATAATCAGTACCTGGTTGTTGGGTTTTGTTTTTTCCCCCCTCTTAGTGCAAGTATAGCACTGCTGTTGCTAGCATCAGTTCAGCCAAAAGGTTATGACACAACTAGGGGGAGGTGAAAGGCAATCAGTCAGGAAAGGAATGTGGGCACTGAAACTCACATTCTCCTATTGGCTGTCACGGCAGTCATGCATGGGTGTTGCTACGGTGCTGATTGGTAGGACCGAGCCCACTGAATTTTCTTAGTCCCGCCTCTCCCTGCCTCTCTCCAGTTTTTCGGCTCGGTCTGATCAGAACCAGTCGTGTCTATAGTATCCTCTCAAAGTTTTATCTTATTGGCTTTTGACTCGGAACGGACTGTGATATTGTTTTCTGGTTTACTCCTTGGCTTTGTTCACTCCGATTTCACCTTTGGCGGCTAAAAGGGCGCGCGCGCGAGTTCGCTCAGCCGCGCCTCCCGGCTTTCCCGCAGGCTAGCATTGCTGCGGAGGACTGATTGCCAGACCCCTCAAATTCCATCGGGGTCTGCTCCGGGCGAAATTTGTTGGTGACGCAGGGAGTAGCGCGCGGCTTCGGAGCTCAGCCCAATAGCCTCTCGGCGCGTTTTTCTCCCTTGCAGCAGGCTCCAGGCCCTCGCCTTCTTCAGCCGCAAGTCGCGTTTTAGCCTTCAGGCTAGCGACTTCTCCAGCGACCGATACCCATCTGGCTCATTAACCGCAAGTACTGGGGTTCTTTCTGTTCGCTGGTTAGGCCTCCCTACCGCGTGGCTAATTCCCAATATGGCGGACGCAGCAAAACCGCGCCATTCTAGACAGGCCCGCGATAAAGGAAAGAGGCCACGAGTGGAGGACCCGGAGGAAGGGACTTCAAGGGGTCGCCCCAGTAAATCCAGGGCTATTAGCGCCAAGTCTTCCTCCCAACTCCCCTCATCTAAATCTTCACGCGAGGAGGAGAGGCGCCATAAGGCCTTTGAACGGGCTTTTCATAAGGCCCAAACAACCGCTGGCATACAAGAAATTCCTGAACAGGACCAGGCCCAGTCTAATGATCCTTCCTTGGAGAAGGCCTCTTCAGATCCATCTACTCAGAGGCCTGTGCCAGCTTTATCGCCAGATAGATCTGTTGTGGGGGACATCATTTGTGATGAGGAGGCAGCTTCTGTCTTCCCTGATTCTCATGGGGCATCTACTTCCTCTGGAGCTGCCATCCAGGCTTGCCCAACCTCTCCTGCCCAGTCTCCTATTCAGGCCTCTCAGTCCGTGCCTGAAATTACCCCTGCATTGGCTGCTATAATTTCTGAGGCCATTCGTCAAGGTATTTCCCAAGGCCTTCAGCAAAAATCTGGCCCACCATCTGTAGCCTCTGTTCGATCCAGTCTGCAAAAACACTCTGCTGTTCTTCCTTCTCAGGATGATGTTGAGCGTATTTCTGAACCGGATGATCCGGATGAATCAGTTAACCAAGATTCACTATCAGAGGGCGAAATCATGCCTGATCAGGACCTTTCAGATGATGATGGCCTAGAACCTGATCAACCGGCATTTATTGGCCTCTTCCAGCCACAGATGTTTCGTTCTCTCCTTCACAAGGCCAAATTGGTGACTGGTCTTGGATTATCAACCTCTTCTTCTGCAGGCGCTGCTGCTGCTTCTTCTGGGGACCCTGCCAATGCCCTGTTTCAGGAACCTTCAGTTCAAAAGGAAATAGTCCCTGCTCCAAAATTATTTTCTGATGTAGTAGTCAGACAATGGTCTCTTCCAGGTTCTGGGCCTGCTCCCAATAGTCTGGACAAACGCTTTTTCAATATGGCTCCTGACCTTTCTCACCTATTGCAGGTTCCCTCAATTGACCCCCCTGTCTTGGCATTGTCTTCTTCATCTCCTCTCACAGGTCCTCCTGAGGAATGCTTGAGACCAGAAGAAAGGAAGGCTGAGCGAACCTTGGTTAAAGGGCACCAGGCCTCGGCGTGGGCGGTGCAGGCTTCGTCCGCAGCTTCCTTTTTCAATAGAGCAACTATTCTCTGGCTCAGACAGATGCAAGCCCGCTTGCCTGCTTCAGATCATCGCTCTCATCAGGACCTGAATAAGGTCGTAGCTGCTTTAGAATTTTCTGCAGACGCCACTCTAAGCGCAGCTCGTTTTTCTGCCAAGGCCATAGGATCCACAGTCACCTCACGTCGCCTCTTATGGCTTCGCAACTGGCAAGCTGACATCAGAAGCAAGTGGCGGTTGGCCTCTTCACCGTTCTCCGGCGAGAAACTCTTTGGCTCTCAACTGGATCCACTCCTCGTGGAAACCAAGGATCACCGCAAGGTACTTCCTTCCCTGAACCGACGCCCGGATAACAGGGCTCCATCCTTTTTTCGTTCCTCTTCTTCC
The DNA here is from genome assembly GCA_022577455.1 of Arizona elegans. Lineage (NCBI taxonomy): Eukaryota > Metazoa > Chordata > Lepidosauria > Squamata > Colubridae > Arizona > Arizona elegans. The sequence continues at coordinate 116,974,587 of JAKOOJ010000003.1, forward strand.
TTTCGCAACTCAGATTCCCCTTTCTCATCCCAACGTTCTCAACGTACCTATTCATCCGGGGGCCCTTCCCACCAGGACAACCAGGTTAGACAGGGGTCTAGGTTTGGCCTTAAACGATCCTTCCGCGGAGGTAGGGGCCGGCCCTTCCGTAGAACCCGGTAGGTCTTCTCAGATTCCTCTAATAGGGGGCCGACTCTCCCAATTTGCTAACATTTGGGACGGCACAGTCTCTGACGCTTGGGTCAGGTCCACTATTCGCTCCGGACTCTCTTTAGAGTTCCGCTCCACTCCTCCAAAATTTTTCTTGCAATGTCCTCCCTCTCGGGACCCCATCAAGACCGCCCGCATTAATTTGGCTATTCAGCACCTACTAGACATTAATGCTATAGAGTATGTTCCCCCCGCGGAGCGGTCACAGGGTTTCTATTCCCGACTTTTCCTAGTTCCCAAATCATCAGGAGGTTGGCGCGCCATATTGGACTTAAAGTCCTTAAACCGGCACATCGTTTATCGCCGGTTTAAGATGCAGTCGCTACAAACGATATTGCTGGGTATTAGACTGGGCGACTACATGTCATCAATTGACCTAACAGAGGCCTACCTCCACATTCCAATTAGACCAGTCCACCGTAAATTCCTCCGTTTTTGCCACAATGGCCGCCATTTCCAATACACTGCTTTACCCTTTGGGTTATCCTCCGCCCCTAGGGTATTCACGAAGGTGATGGCAGCCCTTATGGCCCATGTCTCCTCCATCCCCATCAGAGCCATGTTCTACTTGGATGATATTATTATCCTTTCCCGTTCATCCGACCAGGCTAGGGTAGATCTAGCTAGCACTGTCCACATTCTGCAATCACATGGTTTTTCTATTAATTGGGCTAAAAGCCACTTAACGCCCTCTACCCGCATTCAACATTTAGGAGCGGTCATTGATTCCATCGCTGGGGAGGTTTTCTTGTCCCAGGACAGGCAAGCCAGCCTGTCTTCCTTGGCAAGTAGAACCCGCCGACGTGGGTCAGCTTCCTTAGCCGATCTTTCCACCCTCCTGGGTAAAATGGTGTCGGCTTACGGAATCGTCCCTTGGTCTCGTCTCCACAGCAGAGAGCTCCAATGGTTGTTACTCCCCTTTCAACGCAGCTCCTTCGCACTGCCCTCAAGGACCATCCAGCTCCCTGCTCCGGTGATCACTTCCCTCCTTTGGTGGACTTCCCCAGCAATAACCAAGGGCTCCAGGTTCCACGAGCCCCAGAGAGTGGTCTTAACAACCGACGCAAGTCTAATCGGCTGGGGGGCGCACCTCGAGTCTCTTTCAACACGGGGTCTGTGGTCAACGAGCGAGCAAGCGCTTTCCATCAATGTTCTCGAACTACGGGCAGTTTTCCTAGCTCTACGACGGTTCCTGCCCCAAGTACGAGGCCGGGATGTTTTGGTCCTCACGGACAACATCTCGGCCAAGGCTCATGTCAACAAGCTGGGCGGGACCCGCTCGAGGACGCTGATAAAAGAGGCTCTCCGTTTGGGTCTGTGGGCCGAAACTCACCTATCCTCTCTTCGGGCGGACTACATCGCCGGGAAGGACAACACCCAGGCCGACTCTCTCAGTCGCTTCAAGGTGGACCACACAGAATGGAGCATTTCCCCTCACTTGTTCGAACGACTCGTTCATCGGTTCGGCAGTCCTCAGGTAGACCTTTTTGCCTCCAACAGCAACAACCGTCTGCCTCGCTTCTACTCCCGGTTCCCCTCGGAGGGAGCAGAGGCGGTGAATGCCCTTCGAAGCTCTTGGCCTCCAGGTCTTCTCCTTTATGCATTCCCCCCCTTCCCTCTGGTGGCCAGGGTGATACGCAAACTGCTGCACGAACGAGCGGAACTCATACTTCTAGCCCCTCATTGGCCTCGCAGGCCATGGTTTGCGGACCTCGTATCCCTTTCAGTAGCCCCCCCGTGGCAAATTCCGGACGATCTGATCGTGTTGCAGCAGGGCGATCTTCTACACCCGGATCCGCAGGCCTTTCATCTAACCGCCTGGAGGTTGAGCGGCAACGTTTGATCGATGCCAACGTTTCCCCAGCGGCCATTCCCATCATCCTAGCAGCTCGCAGGCCTTCAACTGCTCGTATTTATGATTCCACTTGGAAATCATTCATTCGTTGGTGTGCCAAACATCGTCTGGAACCTTCATCTATCTCTGTGGCTCAAATAATTGATTTTCTGCGAGAAGGCTTCGCAGCGGGTCTTTCACCCAACACTCTCCGCCGTCAAGTGGCAGCGTTGTCATCAGTGCTCTCTCTTGTGCCGGGCGCCCCCCTTTCAAAGGATCCCCTCATTCGGGCATTTTTACGGGGTGCCACTAACCTTCGACCTCCGGTGATACACAGATTTCCGACCTGGGACTTGAACAAGGTCCTCAATGCCCTCACGAAACCACCCTTCGAACCCCTTCGAGAGGTCAACCTAAAATTTCTATCCCTTAAGGTATCCTTCCTGGTAGCTATCACTTCGGCCCGAAGGATATCTGAACTAGCTTCGCTGTCGGTTCGCTCTGACCTCTGCATTTTTCACAAGGGTAGGGTGGTGCTTCGCTTGGACCCAGCATTCATCCCGAAGGTTAATTCCACCTTTCATCGGTCCCAGGAACTCATCCTACCAAACTTTTGCCCTCGACCTCAACACCATTTGGAGAAAGTCTGGCACACCCTGGATGTGCGCAGAGCTCTGAAGATATACTTATCCCGTACTGCGTCCTTCCGACGGACTGAAGCTCTATTCATCTCGTTCCAGCCATCCAACATGGGTGCTCGGGTTTCAGCCTCCATTGTCGGCCGTTGGTTGAGGGCTTCCATTGCCACAGCGTACGAGTCTCAGTCTCTACCTGTTCCACGACATGTCACTGCGCACTCTACCAGAAGTGCCGCCACTTCAGCAGCTTGGGCCACCCAAGCTCCACTGGAAGAGGTCTGCCGGGCGGCTACGTGGACTTCGGTGACCCCGTTTATCCAGCACTACCGCCTTGATTCCTATGCCTCCGCTGATGCTGCCTTCGGCAGGAGAGTGCTACAACGAGTCCGAATGGATCCCACCCTATAGGACAAGTGCTTTGGTATGTCCCATGCATGACTGCCGTGACAGCCAATAGGAGAATGGGCGTTGTACTTACCTGATACGCCCCTTCTCTGTGCTGCTGTCACGGCAGTCAGCCCCACCCTGGTCGGTACAAAGGGTTTCAGGGGGCGGGTGGCATTTCACCTTTCTCATTTTATCTCTATAGACACGTCAGCCTACTGAATACCTTCGCCTCAAAACTGGAGAGAGGCAGGGAGAGGCGGGACTAAGAAAATTCAGTGGGCTCGGTCCTACCAATCAGTACCGTAGCAACACCCATGCATGACTGCCGTGACAGCAGCACAGAGAAGGGGCGTATCAGGTAAGTACAACGCCCAATTTATGAAATTACAGTATATGGTGCTTAAGAGTCTTTTTTAAACCAGTTACAAACCTATTAAAACCTTTCTAATTTTTGAATTATCACTTTTATTGATTTTTCATTATTTGTGTTGCATTTGGTTTTTCAGGGCTTTTGTTAATGCCAATGAAAGGCACCTAGTGGAAAGAGGACAGAGAAACATGATGGTTAAATATGGAGCAATAGACTTCCCTGCACTTTTGACATTCTTATCTCTTGAGTGTTATGCTGATTTATTCCCTTTTTTATAGTCAAAGTTTCTTCTGCAACTATTTAAAATTATATCCTTGCTTGAGAATATTTAGTCTGCTAGCTGCATTTCTTATCTTTGTTATGAGGTATGTGTGTGTGTGTGTGCGTGTGTTAGTCTTTTTTTAGGTGGGTTACATCTTTAGCATGAAGTTCATGCTAAAGCTTAACTATAACATATTTGTTTTTGCTTTCCTGTTGCTGTTTTATTGCTTGCTTATTGCTAGCTAATGGTATCTGATGAGATAGATTCCTTCTGTTTCCCAAGAAAATGTTTCATTTTGCTACTTTCAGCTCTTGCCTCTCTTCGTTCTTTTTGTCGTATTTCTGATCATGCAAATCTAGGTCCTGTGAGAAATCAGACGCTATGAAATATGAAAATTGCTTGGGAAGTAATTGGAGAAACAGTGTGACATATGAAACCCATGGAGATAATGCTCACACCTACTTATTCACAATATTTAATTTTTAATGACAGTTTTAATTAATAGAGTATAGGTCTTTGGGCTTTTCCAAGGCAAGGAAGAGATGGCAGGGAGTTGCAGGACAGTGAATAAAGGGTGCCATTAAAATATGTGAACTACACCCGCTTGACATGAGTGTATGGCTATGTGTGTGTATGAAGTCTCCAAAGCAATGTAAAAGTTACCATTATGCCACAAAAAACAGATTAATCCCTCAGCAGCTTTCTATCAAAATCCATTTTGAGGCAAGGCTTCATCTGCTGCTTGCTAATTACTGAGAGACTTTTTTTAAAAAAAGTCAAATCTATGAAAACAATTACCTGTTGTGATTTCTTTCTAGAGTATATAAAATATATATCTAACAATAACATTTCCATATAGCTAGTATGGAAGGAATATCACAAGCCTGTTTGTTGATAAATTCTGTAAAAACAAATAATAGAAAAAGGATATAAATGTAAAAGTTTCTGCTAAGGGGCTGTAGGTAGGCAGAAAAAGTAAACATTTTGCATTCAACTTTTCTTTTTCCAAGTACTACAAAAAAAGAGAAGAAGTAAACCAAAGAAGGAAATTTTGCTTACTGACTGCAAATTAATTGGAATAAAATGCAATATAACATGAAAGAATCATTTGCAAGAATTAGTGCTTTTGTTTCTACTTTTGATTTACTTACTGTGCTCTTTGACAATAACTATAAATGACTAGTTATATTGCACCTACCATATTGCTAATCTCCCAAATATGAAGCACATGTCCTAGGAAGGTAGGACAGTTCAATCCTTCAAAATATGTTTTTTCACAACAGACTCATGCAAATCACATCTTTTAAAAACATTAAAGTAAGCAGGTCTTTTGTCAGGGTGTTGCAATTGCTTCAAAATCTGTTCCGTTCCTGTCTGTTTAACTGTGTGCAAATACATGCTGAACCACTTAGTTTTACATTTTTCCTAGGAATGAAGGATTTGCATAACCCTAATTAATTGTTTTTATTGCCTAGGTATTGCATGGGTTTATTTTAGTTAAAGGATAGATTGCTAATTTGCTTCTTGTCCTCGGTATAAAATGTATGGCTCTGTTGACTGTAATGAAAATTAGGGAACCTTTAATTTCCCTAAGATTGTATATTTCTGGTGTTTTCCTTCATATTTCTTCAATCTGGTGCCTTCCAGATGAACTTGGGCTGCCACTTCAAACAGCCCCAGCTATCACAAGCAATCATTGGAAATGCTAGTGGTTGCTTTAATGTATACTGATTGCCCAAAAGACCAATTCTCTCTAGCATTTTAAGGCTTGTTCTGTATGATTGGATCGCTTAAGATATTGCTTTTCCTTTATGCTGAATGCTACCTCTGATCATTTTCAGAATTCTGAAATCTACAAGTTGACTTTGGATCAATACAATGAGGCAGTCACCAATGCAGAAGATCAAATCAGGTAAAAAATAAAACCCCTTATTTTTGCGGTATCTTTTATACATATAAATATAATGATTTCCACAGTGTCTGTGAAATGTAGGTCACCTAAAATATTTTCTCCAAAGTTTGATATAAGTCTAGATTGGAAGTCGGATGCAGTCATCATGAGGGCCACAACACCAAACCTTAATACATTCATGTAAAAGTCTCTTAAGAGTAGTGAAACCAATGTCTCTATAGAAAAAAATCCAAGAAACTCAATAAGAAAACAGCATTGAAATTCAAGGCAAATGTGTCTGTTAACTCATTCCTACCAGACCGATCCCAGGTTATTACCCTGCCCTAGCCTTGTGGATACTTATGGATCTCTTATGTGAGGCTTCCCTTCTGCTTGAGACACCCTGAGAGGGCAAGGGCAAAGGGTCATCACTGCCCCAGCCACTGGCTATTCCTTCCCACTTGCCTGTTTCTCTCATCACCTCTACCATCTCACCCTCTCCTTGTAATGACTTCAGAACGAGAAAAAACTACATCTCCAGAGTGCAGATTAAGAGCAGAGCAAGCAGGCAGGTATGGAATAGCAAGCCCTAGCCCTAACTGTGGTAATACTTAAATGAGGAGCTATGCTAAGTGTGTGGTTACTCTACTGCTGTGTATGTATGTTTTTTGTTCTGGTTTTCCAGAAAACTGGTATCTTTACTTTTACTCTCTTCTTGTCTCCATCAATCTACTTTGCTCTATTCCAAGTTATTCACCCATTGAAAAGGGCAGGAAACAGTGTTGCTTTCTTATGGATTATCCTACAAGTTGAGAGATCCATGCCCCACATAACTTATTTTTTCCTATGTATTATTATATTATTGCAAAAAATGACTTAAAGCTGCAGGCAGTAATTCTGAGACCTCAGACAATGACCCATAGACTGCACATTTGAAATTTGTAATGTAGATGGATTTATATGGCCAAGGATTAAATCTGTTTATCTGTGATTCTTGGTGATTCTGCATTTAGAATCAGCCAAAACATTTCTGTGGTTTAGTAGCATCTAAATGACATCCCCAGGGGCAATCTGTTCCTTACAATGCAAAGCTACTATTGAAAAGACATTTTTCTGATCCTGGTTCCTTCGAATTCAACTTGGTATGGGATCTCTAGCAAGCCCTCTCTAGATGATTGGTCAACATAAAGAGAATCATACTTGGGAATACTATCCTTGATGTATCCCAGTGCCATGCCATACAAGGCTTCATATATAAGCAGCTTTTTGAATGGACTCCAGGAGCCTACCTGTAGTCAGTGCAGTCTGAGCATCACAATTTGCACTAGTTGCAGCTTCTGAGTCATCTTCAAAGGCAGTTTCATTGGAGGGGAGGTCCAGTTGTAAAGGCATCTCAGTTTAGGTATGGCTATAACAATGTACTAGTTCTAGCAGGAGGTATGACTCCAAAAGGATCCCCAAGTCACAGGGCAGCTCTTTTGGGAAATTACAGCTCCATTGAGAGCAGCTATTGAAGCTGATGTTAGATAACACTGATTTTTACAAACATTCAAGACATCCACAGCTGTCAGACCCATTCGTGAAGAGTTTAATTAGCTTTTTTTTCCAAAGAATTTTTTATTTTTAAACATAACAAAGCATAAAACAACCATCATCCATTACAATCACAGAAAGTGTGTCGATCGGTTAAAAATCTTTTGTGCTTAATCCCATATCCACAATTTACAAATTATTTAATTTCTCTTATTTGACAATGTTACATATCCCTTTATGTTATTATTCTCATTTAACAATTATTTAACAAAGGTTTGTCTCCCATGAAAAAAAAGAAAAAAACTTCATATATTTTATCATTACATTAATTTCATATTTCATACTGCATTTCCATGCCTTATTATCTAGCCACTGGTAAAACAAATCCCATATCAAATAATATTGTTTGTTTTCCTGTTCTCTAATTTCAAATGTCAATTTACTCATTTCAGCACATTCCATAATTTTCTTAATGACTTCATCTTCAGTAGATATTTTCTCTTTTTTGCAATTTTTAGCAAATACAATTCTAGCCGCTGTTAAAACATTCACAATTAAATATCTCAGTTCTCTATTATACATTTCTGGTAGAATCCCTAATAAAAACATTTCAGGTTTAAAGTCAATGTGTTTCTTTGTCATTTTTTCCAACCATATGTGGATTTTAGTCCAATATCTTTTAGCTTCTGCACATGTCCACCACATATGGTAATATGATCCTGGACTCTGATGACATTTCCAACATTTCTCTGATTTGTTCTTGATCATTCTGGCTATTCTCATTGGGGGTAGATGCCACCTGTAAAACATCTTATACAAATTCTCCTTATATGATGTAGACATTGTCATTTTATAGTTTTGCAACCACAATTTTTGCCATTTCTCTAAATCAATCCCATGGCCAAAATTTTCCCCCCATGCTTTCATTATTTCTTTAACATGTCCTTCTTCCAATTTTACTCTAATAAATAACCATACAATTTTTTAATTACATAGTCATCAGAACCCATTAAAATTTTATCTAAATTGGTCAAAACATTATAGAAAGCTTCTTGTTTAAAATCTTCTTCATATCTAAAACGTATTTGCAAATAAGAAAACCAATCCATCTTAAAACCTTGTTCTTCCAGTTCTTGCTTCGATTTAAATTCACCCTTTTCATCCATTAATTCACTATATCTAACAATTTGTTCCCTTCTAAATATTACTGAATATGAAAATGCTTCAATCGTTGATACTCAGACTGGAATTTTCAAATATTATTGTTTTTTAATCTTCTCCCAATTTAATAACACAGCCTCATGTATATGATGCCTTCTAAAATACCCCTGTATTTTTGTTCCTTTATACCATAAAAAAGCATGCCACCCCATCAACAAATCATAACCTTCTAAATTCAGTAATCTAGTGTTTTTTAACATTATCCATTCTTTAATACACATCAAACTTGTCGCTTGATAATAAAGTTCCCAATTGGGTAACCCAAAACCCCCTCTCATTCTAGCATCTTGCAACAACTTTAATTTTATCCTCGCCTTCTTTCCTTGCCAAATGTATTTTAACACTATTTTATTCAATTCTTCAAAAAAGTCTTTCCCCAATCTAATTGGAATTGTCTGGAACAAGTATAAAATTCTAGGCAAAATATTCATCTTAATAGTTGATATTCTTCCAATCAAAGAAAGCTGTAAATTTTCCCATTTCACCAAATCTGTCCCTATCTGTTGTTTAAGTTTATTATAATTTATTTTCTTTAAGCGTACTACATCTTGCTGTCAAGTATATCCCCAAATATTTGACTTTATTTGTAACCTGCATCTTTGATATATCTGCCAATTCTTCTTTTTGCTTTACCAACATATTTTTAGTCAGAATCTTCATTTTGTCTTTGTTGATTTTCAAACCAGCTACTTTCCCAAACTCTCCTATTTTATCTATCAGTGTAGTTGTTGATGTTAGTGGTTCTTCAAGAATAAAGACCAGGTCACCTGCAAATGCTTGCAATTTGTATTCTTCTTTTTGAATTTTCATTCCTTTTATATCCTTTTCTTCTTTAATACTTCTATTTAGCACTTCTAATGTTAATATGAACAACAGAGGGGACAGTGGACAGCCTTGTCTGGTACCTTTTTTTATCTCAATAGAATCTGTCAATTCTTCATTTATCATTACTTTTGCCATTTGTTTATGATATATAGCTTCTATTGCTTGAATGAATTTTCTGCCAAATCCCATCTGTTCCATTTGAAGCAGCATAAGTCGCCAATTTATGTTGTCAAAAGCTTTCTGTGCATCTAAAAATATCAAAGCCATTTGCTTTTCAGGATGGGCTTCGTAATATTCCAAAGTGTCCAGAATTATTCTCATATTATCTCTAATTTGTCTTTTTGGCAGAAATCCATTTTGATCTGAATGTATAAAATTATTTAAGTATCTTTTGAGTCTTTCTGCCAATATTGTAGCAAAGATTTTATAATCTGCCTTGAGTCTTCAGAGAAAGGCGGCATACAAGTTGAACAAATAAAATCTGAATTTAATAGGGATATAGATCTATAGTTTTTGATTTGTTGTGGGTCTGTATCCTCCTTAGGGATCAATATAATATATGCCTCAGACCATGACTTGGGTATTTCCTTCTTTGTCATCACTTCATTCATGACTTCTAAAAGTGGGAGACTCAAAGATTCCTGCAATGTCCTATAATATTCTGCTGGCAAACCATCTAGCCCTGGTGCCTCCCCATTCTTTTGTTTCTTAATTGCTTCAGTTAATTCCATCATTGTTATATTTGCCTCTAGCATCTCCTCAATATCTTTGGGAATCCGAGGTAAATTTGCATTTTGAAGATATCACATTTTCCTCATCTATTTTTTCTTTCTCATACAGTTATCTATAGAAATCCTGTATAATTTTTTTCTTCTCCTTATTTCCAAATTTACTTTGTCCTTGATCATCGATTAATTGTATTATTTTCCTTGATTCTCTCTCTTTTTTCAATTTATATGCTAATCATCTTCCTAGTTTATTAGCATTCTCAAAATAGTTCTGTTTAGTGCTTCTAATTTTTTGGGTTAATGCTTCTTTCTCCAGTAAATCCATTTTATGTTTTATTGTATTCATTTTCACTTTGATATCTTTTTTGTGTGGACATTTCTGAAGTTTTTTTCAAATCTCTTACAATCATCTTCCAATATTTTATATGTTTGTCTTTTCTTAACATTTCTCTTCCTTGTATAGTCCATTATCAAGCCTCTGGCATAGGCCTTCATTGTGTCCCAAAGATTTTGCATCGATATATCTTCTTTCCTGTTCTCCTAAAAAAGAAAGCCAATTCTCTCTCCATTTTCTGTACGATGTCCTTTTCTTTTAATATTGTATTATTTAAAGTCCATCTAAGTCTTCTCCTTTGTCCTTTCCATTTCATTGTCACTGGATTATGATCTGCCCAAGTACTTGCTTCTATCTCAATTTGTTCTATGTTCAAAGTCAATTCCATTGTTGTCCATATCATATCTAATCTAGACCAAGATGAATGTCAGAATAAAAAGTATATTGTCTGTTTTTTCCATTTCTCTCTCTCCATGCATCTTTTAAATTTATTTCCTTAGTCATCTTAAAAAAAGATTTCAGTAGTATCTTTCTACTATGTCTTGTTGTTTTATGTGTTTTATAGTCCAAATTTCCATCCACTATTCCATTAAAATCTCCCATCATACATATATTATCATATTCCAATTCAATTATTTTCATGAGCAATTTTCTATAGAAGTCACTTTGATTATTATTTGGGGCATATATTGCTACTAGAAGAACTTTCATATTGTTATCTATTATCTCCACCATCAGGATTCTTCCTTCATCGTCTGCATATATATATGCTCCGCTGGTATTACATTTCTAATATATAAGACAATTCCTCTTTTTTTACATTGTGGCAATGATGTAAAAATTTTCCCTAATTTTGAATGTACCAATAACTGTTTGTGTTGCTTTTTAATCTGTACTTCTTGAAGGCAAATTATATCAAGTTTTAAATTCTCTAATTTGTGAAATACCTTTCTTCTTTTAACAGCTGAATTAAGTCCATTTATGTTTATTGAAATCAATTTTCTCTCTTCCATATTCATACTTTATATGCAGGCTTTACTGCTGTAGTTGGTCTTTATTCACGCTGTTCTTTGTGCTCCACAATCCCCCCTACTGCACCTTCAGCTTTTTCAATCATTGCTAGTTCCTCTTCTTGAAAATCTAGTGGTAATACTGTCGTTTGGAATTCCATTTCCATTCCATTCTCTTTAAAGAATTCTGCATAAAATGCTTTCGCTTTGTCTATTGTATCAATTCTGTATCTTTGGAGTTGCCACATTAACACCAATCCTTCTGGTATCAGCCATCTGTAGTTCACACCTTTTTGAAGTAATATTTTAGTCAAAAATTGGTATTCTCTCCTCATCTCCCTCACTTTTCTTGGTATTTGCTTCAGGACCACAATTTCTTTCTCCTTATACTTCAGTGCTTTTTCTCTGGCAATCTGCAGTATTTGTGCTTTAATTGATTTCTTAGTAAACTTTATATGTACTTCTCGTGGTAATTTATTGCACATTGCATACCTAGTATAAACTCGATATATCTCATCCACGCCATCCATCATCTTCTCCTTGGTAATTTCTAGAGCTTCTGCCAAAATTCCTATCATTATTTCTGCCAGATTCTCTCCTTTCTCTTCTTCTACATTTTGAAATCTGAGATAAAATTCTGATCTGTCCATCTCCCATCCAATTAGTCCACTCCTGTCACGTTCAACTTCTCCCAATCTATTGTCTATATCTTTAATTTTTTCCTCCTTCTGCTCCTCATTTTTCTCAATTTTTTGCAGTCTCTCTTCATATTTCAACATCATTTGTTGTATACTCGCCACTTTTTCATCTGTCTTTAATTGTTATTGTTCAATCTTCTGGACTATTTGAAGAATCATCTGTAATGTTGTATCTTTCTCTCTTTCTTTTTCTTTCTCCTTCTCCTGCTGAAGCATCGTCTGAATAGATCGCTGTCCTCCAGATGGCGACGAGGAGGGCGTAGTTGAGGAGGATCCAACTGCCGTTACCTTTCTACTCATTCTGTCAAGTAGTCACCAATAGCCAAAAAAAAAAAAAAAAAAGAAAGAAAGAAAGAAAGAAAGAAAAAGCCAAGAAAAAGGAGAATATAAAAAAAGAGGGAAAAAGGAAAAATAAACAATTCTTTAGGTTCTTCGATACCCTAATCCACTTCAAAAAAAACTTAAATTAATCCCAATATCAGTAAAAATAAGCTAGAGGAAAGCCAAACTAAAAGAAAAAAAAAAGAAAAGAAAAGCCAAATAGTCAACCAAAGAGAAAAATCAAAATCAAAAATCAATCTTCAGGCACTTGTACACCTTAATCCAACTTGGTTATATATGAACAAATTAAAAAAAAAACCCATTAAAGATATTTAAGCAGGGGAAGAGTACAGAGAGTTATCACTTAGCAGGAACAAAAAAAAATAATAGAGAAAGATTTCAATTTCTTCTGCAATACTTCTGCCCAAACATTAACAGGTCTCTCTCATTCTGCCTCAGACTCCTACTTCTGATAGTTCCCCGAAGAACACCTGAATAAACAATACAGCTAGTTCCAACTTCCTCAGATGTGCTTCTAACTATCTTACCTGCAAGAAAGTTCAGAGTCCTTGAGTTGTAGCAAAAATATAATATAATTATAAATGCTTCCTTGAGTGAGGGGTTCTTGCCTCCTGCCTTGAAAGAGGTGGTGGTGAGGCCCCTCCTCAAGAAGCCCTCTCTGGACCCAGCTGTTTTAGCAAACTATCGTCCAGTTTCCAACCTTCGCTTCTTGGCGAAGGTTGTTGAGAGTGTGGTTGCGCCACAGCTCCCGCAGTACCTGGATGAAACCGTCTATCTAGATCCGTTCCAGTCCGGCTTCAGGCCTGGGTACAGCACGGAAACGGCATTGGTTGCGTTGGTTGATGATCTCTGGAGGGCTCGGGACAGAGGTTGCTCCTCTGTTCTGGTCCTATTAGACCTCTCAGCGGCTTTTGATACCATCGACCATAGTATCATGCTGCGCCGGTTGGAAGGGTTGGGAGTGGGAGGCACTGTCTTACGGTGGTTCTCCTCTTATCTCTCCGACCGGTCGCAGTCTGTGTTGGCTGGAGGGCAGAGGTCGACCTCAAGGCACTTGGTTTATGGGGTGCCACAAGGGTCGGTCCTCTCGCCTCTCCTGTTCAACATTTATGTGAAGCCACTGGGCAAGATCAACCGTGGTTTTGGGGTGCAGTGCCATCTGTACGCTGATGACACCCAGCTGTATATCTCCACTCCAGACCACCCCAACGATGCCCTTGAAGTGATGTCCAGGTGCCTGGAGGCCGTGCGGGTCTGGATGGGGAGGAACAGGCTCTGACTCAATCCCTCCAAGACTGAGTGGCTGTGGCTGCCGGCGTCCCGATATAGTCAGCTGGTGCCATCGCTGACTATTGGGGGCGAGACATTGGCCCCCACGGAGAGGGCACGTAACTTGGATGTCCTCCTGGACGCACAGCTGTCTTTAGAAGAGCATATGACGGCCGTAGCCAGGGGGGCTTTCTATCAGGTTCACCTGATACGCCAGTTGCGCCCCTTTCTGGATCGGGACTCCCTATGCACTGTCACTCATGCCCTCGTCACTTCCCGCCTCGACTACTGCAACGGTCTCTACATGGGGCTCCCCTTGAGGAGCACTCGGAGGCTCCAACTGGTGCAGAATGCGGACGCGTGGGTACTTATGGGGGCGACATGGCACTCCCACGTGACACCTCTCCTGTGCGAGCTGCATTGGCTTCCAGTGGTCTTCCGAGTGTGCTTCAAGGTGTTGGTTCTCATCTTCAAAGCGCTCCATGGCTTAGGACCCGGTTACTTACGAGACCACCTTCTGCCTCCGATAACCTCCCACCAGCCAACACGCTCCCACAGAGAGGGCCTCCTCTGGGTGCCGTCTGTCAGGCAATGTCGGCTGGCGACCCCCCGGGGAAGAGCCTTCTCTGTGGAGGCACCCGCTCTCTGGAATGAGCTACCCCAGGGATACGACTAATCCCGGACTTCCGTACCTTCCGCCGGGCCCTGAAGACTTTTTTATTTTAGCAAGCCGGGTTGGGTTAAAATTTTTTTAATTGGGGAATTTTATGGGCAAGGGGTTTTAAATTGGAGAAGCCAAAGATAATTTAATTTCGTTTTAATGTATTTTAATATTTGTATTGTATGTTTTTAATTCTGGCTGTTCACCGCCCCGAGTCCTTTGGGAGAGGGGGCGGTATAAAAATTAATTAATTAATTAATTAATTAATTAATTAAATAAATAAATAAATAAATAAATAAATAAATAAATTGTTTCAACTTGCTACTTGAGTAAAAAAGAATAACAAAGTTTCCAGTCCAGTAGATAGCAGTATTACATACTCTCCTTTCTTCCCTGCTAATATAATCCAAGGGTTCTTTGTCAGTAAAATGGAAAATTAAAACAAGCTTCAGAAAAAGAAGGGAAAAAAAAAATCCCAAGAGAAAAATATTTTAAAGTAAAAGGCACAAAGGCTTAAAGATGTAAAATAGCCTCAATTCTGTCAATCCTTTTCAATCCAGTCCCTGTCAAAAATAAAACAAAGATTTATAGCTCCACCAATATAAATGATTTAAAAATAAGAAATAACTCCAGCGTAATTTTGCCGCTTAATTTCCTTTTATCATCAATTTAATTTCCACTTCAATCTCAGGGTGTTCTTTTATATTGATTTAAATTGAAAGTCTCTCACCGCATCAACTCCTTCTATTCTTCTTTCGGAGCTGTCCCAACTTCAGCAGCTACAATGGCTGCCAACCCGTCACTAGAAAAAGGGCTTCTCCCGGATCAACCAGGGACTTTGCGGTGTCCCTGGGATCGTCAGGATGTGTCCTCCACTATCACAATCAAAACAAGACTGTGAGGTCCAAAAAGGACGTCCGGCAGCAGGGTTTTCGGTGGCAATTCTGGAGCTCAGGAATCCTCCGACCATCCTGTTGCGACATCAGCTCCTCCCCCCGAGTTCAATTAGCTTTTGAACTCAAACAACAAAGAGCCATGATAATACAGTGATTGGAATGCAGTATTGCAAGCTAATTCTGCTGATTGCCAGCAGTTCAATCCTGACTGACTGAAGGTTGACTCAGTTTTCCATCCTTCCTAGGTCAGTAAAATGAGGACCCTGATTGTTGGGGGCAATATGCCATTTCTGTAAACTGCTTAGGGACAGCAGTAAAACACTATATAAGTCTAAGAGCTATTGCTTTTATTGTTCAAGCCTATACTCAGGAATTTGCCACCTGAGTGACTAGATAAGGTTCAACGGCATTCAAAGGGATCAGACATTTCCCTCTTGTGCCCACATAGGGACTCCAGACTAATTCCCTGTTTGATTCCTCCCTCCAGCTCACCCTCACATGCTACTATGATAGCATTTGCAGCTTGGCCCTAAGTAGTGATATACAACTGGTACATTATCATTTATCTATGTGACGTAAGCACATAGAAGCACGTAGAAAGTATGGAAGATGATGTTGATAGAGATATACAAGATCCATTACTAAAGTGATGAGAGGTATCTTAAGTCTACAACAGATTGAAAATATATGGAAGAGGTTTAGAATAATTCATAGGAGAATAAACCCAATTAATAGGAGAATAAACTCAATCAAATTTATAGGATTCTGTTATAGCCAGAATAACTACTTTAATAAAAGTAGTTCTGGCCTTCCTATGCAGCTGGTGATCCAGTCTGATCTACTTGACACACATCACCCCTAACTGACACATGATTTCCCCCAGTGCTTCATGGAAAAGGACCTGTGACACTCAGCATTGGAGCATCCAAGGGCTGAAATTCTCTTCCGCTTCTAATAAAAAGAAAAGTCAATCAAAAGAGCAACATGCAAGCAAAAGCAAATAAAAGACCCCCAGGAGCAAAACAAATTAAAGTTTAATTTGTGTGTATTGTTTAATGGACTGATAAATTGGCCATGCCCACCCAGTCACATGACTACCTAACTACAACCACCCAGCCGGTCCACCCCCCTTCCCAACAGTCTGAGGGACCGTGAATTGGCCTCCTGTTTAAAAAGTTTGAGGACCCTTGCTCTTCAATAGCCAAAGGGAATCACTCGCTCAAATACGAGACAGGTTTGACAAATGAGAAAAAAACCAAGGGTTTGGAGCTGCACTCTGGGAGAAAAATGGAACTGAATTTAGGCCAATTTTGTTTTATTTTAACTGTAGTTAAAATGTTGAAGATCCTGTGATATATAGTGCCTTTCTTCTTGGGAAGAAGGTATAGTGATCTTGATAGCGCTTCAAAAAATCTAAATCATTGTCATCTATATCTTTATTATAAATTAAACAATAGAGTCCCAAGTATGTAAAACATAACCATTATATGGTTGCTTAAGTAGCATGCATACATCCCATTTTTGGTATTACAAAGTGCTTTATGTAGGCCTAGCCTTGAAGGGTGGCAACTGGAACAAAATTCTCTAGCCACTAACGAGTGCAAAAATATGGAGATCTGCTCTTGTTGCCAGTTCCTTTCTAGGCATTACTTAAAATTCTAAATAACTTTGGATCTGATTATCAGATGGATTGTCTTCTGATCGGAAGCTGTAAGGCTAGTAAGTTCTGTAGTTCTTGTGAGCTGTCAGAGACTCATTCATCTGGAAAAACAAGACATGGCTTTCTGCATCATTCTCAGGCTTTGGAATGCACTCCCTGAGTCAGTCAGTTCTTCTGCCCCTATATTTAGAAAACCCATAAAGGTACCTGTCTTTTGTCAGGATTCAATTGTTGACTGCTTTTATTACTAAATGTAATTTTCAAATATAAACTTCAGTATTTTAATAATTGTTAAGCTGCCTTGAATACTTCAGTAGAAATATAATAATAAATAATACACTTCTAACTTCTTGATGATGCATTGAGTCGAATCATAGAACTGGGAGAGGCCACTTAGGCCATCAAGTCCAATACCTGGCACAGCACATGAATCCAAATTAAAACATTCCAGACAGATGTAATTGCTATCATTGTCAAACTACTCTTATTCTTAGGAAGTTCTTTCCAACATTCAATTGAAATCTGTCTTCCTATAACCTTAAATCCTTTATTTATTTATTTATTTATTTATTTAATTTTTATACCGCCCCCTCTCCCAAAGGACTCGGGGCGGTGAACAGCCAAGATTAAAAAAACATATAATATAAACATTAAAATACATTTAAAAAAAATTAAATCCAAAATGGCTCCCCAAATTTAAAACGTCTTACCCATAACCTATAATTAAAACAAATTTAAAATTTCCACATTTAAAAGGGGGAAGATTTAGGCCAGGCCCGGCTTGATGAAATAGAAGAGTCTTAAGCGCGCGGCGGAAGGTGCGCAGATCCGGGATCCTCTGTATCTCCGGGGGAGCTCGTTCCAGATCGTAGGTGCTCCCACAGAGAAGGCTCTCCCCCTAGGGGCCGACAGCTGACATTGTTTGGCCGACGGCACCTGGAGGAGCCCCTCTCTATGGGAGCGTACTGGCCGGTGGGAGTCTATTGGTGGTAGCAGGCAGTCCCGTAAATAACCAGGTCCTAAGCCATGGAGCACTTTAAAGGTGATAACCAGAACCTTGAAGCGCACCCGGAAGACCACCGGGAGCCAGTGCAGCTCGCGCAGGAGAGGTGTTACATGGGAACTCCACATCGCTCCCATAACCACCCGCGCGGCCGCACTCTGCGCCAGTTGGAGCCTCCGAGTGCACCTCAAGGGAGCCCCATGTAGAGAGCGTTGTAATAGTCCAGCCGAGAGGTAACGAGGGCATGAGTGACTGTGCGTAGGGAGTCCCGATCTAGAAAGGGACGCAACTGGTGGATCAGGCGAACCTGATGAAAAATCCTCCCAGTTACGGCCGTAAAATGCTCTTCTAAAGACAGCTGTGAATCCAGGAGGACGCCCAAGTTGTGAGCCCTATCCGTGGGGGCCAATGATTCGCCCCCAATAGTCAGCGATGGCACCAGCTGACTATATCGGGACGTCGGAAACCACAGCCACTCAGTCTTGGATGGGTTGAGCCTGAGCCTGTTCCTCCCCATCCAGATCCATACGGCCTCCAGGCACTGGGACATCACTTCAAGGGCATTGTTGGGGTGGTCCGGGGTGGAGATGTACAGCTGGGTGTCGTCAGCGTACTGATGGTACTTCACCCTGAAACCACGGATGATCTCACCCAGCAGCTTTACATAAATGTTGAACAAAAGGGGCGAGAGGACCGATCCCTGTGGCACGCCACATATAAAGGGCCTCGGGGTCGACCTCTGCCCCCCTGTCAACGCAGACTGCGACTGGTCGGAGGGAAAGGAGGAGAACCACCTTAGTATGGTGCCTCCCACCCCCAACTCTTCCAACCGGTGCAGCATGATACCATGGTCGATGGTATCAAAAGCCGCTGAGAGATCTAACAGGACCAGGACAGAGGAGCAACCCCTGTCCCGAGCTCTCCAGAGATCATCAACCAACGCGACCAATGCCGTTTCCGTGCTGTACCCAAGCCTGAAACCCGACTGGAACGGATCCAGATACGACACTTCATCCAGGTACCGGGGAAGCTGTCCCGCAATCACACTCTCAACAACCTTCGCTACAAAATGAAGGTTGGAGACTGTACGATAATTAGCCAATATTGCCAGGTCCAGGGAAGGTTTCTTGAGGAGGGGCCTCAACACCGCCTCCTTAAGGGCAGCAGGGAAGACACCCTCACCCAGTGAAGCATTTATAATCCCCTGGAGCCAGCCTCGCGTCACCTCCCGGGAAGCCAGCACTAACCAGGAGGGACACGGGTCCAAAAAACATGTGGTCGCGTTCAATCTACCCAGAATCCTGTCCACGTCATCTGGGGTCACAGGATCAAACTCATCCCAGATAACAGTCTCAAGACCTACCTCCGTCACCCTCGCTGGATTTACCCAGTCAGAGTCCAGACCTTCCCGAATCTGAGTGATTTTGTCATGCAGATACTGAACAAAATTCTCGTCTCTTCCCTCCAAGGGGTCCTCCCGCGCTTCCTGGTGGAGCAGGGAGCGGGTCACCCTAAACAGGGCGGCCGGGCGATTATCTGATGATGCAATAAGAGCAGCAAAATGAGCACATTTTGCTGCTTTTATCGCCACTAGGTAATTCCTAATATGAGATCTTACCAGTGTCCGGTCTGATTCAGAAAGACTAGCCTTCCAACTACTCTCTAGGCGTCTTTTCCGGCGCTTCATCCATTATTCCACATCTTGTATTCTGGAAGAAGAGAGAGCAGGTCTGACCTTTCATTTGGCATCGTTCCCCTTTATTGCTGATAATCCAAGAATAGTTGTGAAGTCTAGATCATCATAATTCACTTTAGAGTAAGTTTGGGATATCAGCTGCCCAGTGGTGAAATCCAAATTTTTTTACTACCGGTTCTGTGGGCGTGGCTTGGTGGGCATGGTGTAGCTTGGTAGGCGTGGCTTGGGTGTGGCAGGGGAAGGAAACTGCAAAATCTCCATTCCCACCCCACTCCAGGGGAAGGATACTGAAAAATCCCCCTTCCCTCTCCAGTCCTGGGGGAAGGATATTTTAAAATCTCCATTCCCACCCCACTCTGGGGCCAGCCAGAGGTGGTATTTGCTGGTTCGGAGAACCAGCAAATACCACCTCAAAATTTCTGCTACCGGTTCTCCAGAACCTGTCAGAACCTGCTGGATTTCACCCCTGCAGCTGCCCTTTCTAAAACATCTGCCCCAAATATGAGAAGTAATATTTCATCACCAAGAGATAATGATCACCAATAACCATCAGTCATGAAGATAAGAGTACAAAGTCTGAATTTTTCCACATCTCCAAAACTACATTTGCCAATGGAAGTTTATGGCATTTGGATTTATTCATAGTTACAGCAAGCATGCATTAAATGTGTGTAGGCTCTTTGCATGATGTATACAGATGCAGAAATTTATAAGTTGCAATGTTTTGCTTCAGCAGTTATAATTTGTGGCTTAGCAAGTAACTAGGTCCTTTGGTGTTTTTCTAGCCTAATTTCTTATCATTTAAAGCGGAGCACAATCCTTGCCTCCTCTGGAATTACCTGCCCATAGTTGGGGTTTGGTGTTGTCTTAGTTTAGATTATCACAAGGAACTTTGTTTCCCATCTGGCTCCCTTCAGTCTGTGAGGCCGAGTTGCTGCATAGCTCCCATTTGAGCTCTGAGCAGGGTTGCTGCTGGATGTCAAGAGCAAGAAAGGGTTTTATCTCCAGATAGGGTTTTAAGCAAAGATCTGGCTGGGTACTGTGATTTTTGGTGCCAGCAGCTGGATGTCAGAGACTTCTGTAATGCCTGTTACTGGTTAAACTTGTTCAACATCACTTCCCTCAGATTTCAGTCTTCGCTCCTCTTCCCAATCATGCATACGCTTTCTCCATCTGCCAGACCTTTGTGGTAGCCAGATCAGGAAGCAGAATCCAGAAAAAATACTGGAAATCTTCTTTATTAATACAGCATATAACAAAATCTTGGAAGATTAGCAGTGTCTCCTCTTTCCTTGCTCTTATACCAAAGAGAATCAAGGCAAGGCAACTTCAATTTTCTTTCTCATTCAAGTTTTGCTAATGGCCTTTGTCAGAGTTTATTGCAGCACACACAATCAGACACACAATTAAATAATTCTGCAGGATTCATCTACGCAAGAAAATTTCTTTATATACAATATCATACAGCAGAATTCAGCATACAAAATCAGGAACACAGAAGCAATATTCATAAAAGCAAGTCATTACAGAATAGAGAGATAGAGAGGCTAATATATTGTACAGAGGCCAAACCAACTCTTATATACAGTTCAGCAAGTCTAAGCCACGTCCAGACTCCAAACTGTCTCTTATGGCCCCATACAAACAAATACAGTACTATGTTTCAGTTTCCAAACCGTCCTCATTGGCTAACCTGTTGCCATGTCTATTCCAGCTTATAATTACTTATATTGACAGCCTTTGCATTCCTTCTCCAATGTCATCTCTAGTTCTCTGTGCCATCAGTTTTCCCTTTATACTGTATGTCAATAGCTTGAGTGGGATGGGGTAAGGAAAGCTAACATGGCCAGCTACGAACATAGCCATATCCTTGAAAAAGGCCAGAGGGTGGCTAAACTAGACATCTGGGAACACTTTTACATCCTTCATAAAGGTTTATGTGACCTACTTGTTGGCTTGTAATGTTGAAGTAGTGGTGTGTGAAGTGGGATTGTTCTAGTCAGTTTTTCTCAGCAGTCTGGAAGGCTTGAGCTGTCACTTCATTGGGTTTCCTGGCAAATACTGCAGTGTAGTTCCCTTGGGGAGGGGGTCAAGATAATAATCTAGGCTGATTGCTTTTTCCAACTTGACTTTGGAAGGGTGCTGTTTGTGCCTGGCAATGCTGCCTCTTTTAAATGCAGAGGGGCACTTTCAGCCAAGCATGTCCCTCTTTTCCTTTATAGGAAGGAGAAAGGTTTGGGTAGCTTTCTTTTGTTTTCTGTGGCCACAGTTACAGTGTCTTCTAGAGTTGTTCAACCCATATTGTGCCAATGAACACAGATTTTGTATCGTTTTCCTGATGGTTATGAAGATGATGTAAGTCATTACTAGGGAAATGGCCTATCTTTCTAGCTAAACAGGAATTATGCAACTAGGCCCAAGCATCTGTTATATTTCAAAACCTTCTATGCTTATAGCGTGTTTATCACCAGCACAGATGAATATGCTTATGCTGTGATTTCTACCAATAATAGTTACAAAAGGATCTCCATAGAAAAAAATAGCTGATGATCTCTTTCCAAATTGTGCATGAATATACATCAGTTCTAATAGACTTCAGCAACAAACAAGACTTTGGAATTTTCACTTCATTCAGGGGGTGAGAGATTGGTAATCTAAAATCCTTTAAACTGGATTCCATCCTTTCTACTTGAAGAGGACATCCCCGACTCAGAGCCTTATTTTGTACATATTAATGTGACATGATTCCAGCAAGTTATAGTAAAGTGTGTATTGTAGAACACAATAATATGTTCACATAGGCTTCTTCATAGGGATGCATTTTGAATTTTCTTACAGTAAATTTCCTATTAGGGCTCTGCAAAAAAAGTATTAGAAATGGTGTTTACAAAATCCACTTATTTGAGCAAAGAACCTGTCTGTGAATCATTAAAACAGCCCTCTCCTTTAAAATGGACAACTGGGGATAATCTTCATAGCATGTGTTCAAGCCTTGCAAACAACATAGCAGCTTTGAGTTTCAAAGAAATGTTCTATTCTAATGCCGTTTGCAAAGCACTTCATTCAATTGCTTTGCACGGCCCTGGTGATTACTTGCAACATTTGGTCCCTCTATAACTTCATAGCCATTGCAAACTATTAGGAAACACTTTATAGGGAAAAAAAAAAGAATGAATTGGGAATCAGAATGCCCATCAGAAAGGCTCAAATTGTGCAGAGGTTTGGTTTAGAATTACTTTAGTATTTGCTTTCAGCGCAAAACTTGTTTTATCAGCAGGAGAATAACAGAATGTTCAGCTCCACTAGGGTAAAAAACAAAACAAAACCCAGATAAAAATATTGAAGTTTTGGAAACTAAGGAACTATTTAAATATTATTTTCCACAATGTCAGCATGATATAACTACTTTACAACTGAGCACGGAAAACAAAGCTGCATCTATATCTATATGCTTGATCTTGTTAACGGTTGGAATCTGTTTAAGGAAGTTTGAATCTTGAAAGGTATCCTGCTTAGGTAGATTGTGTCTGTAGCCAAAGTATGAGTTGAAAGACTTTTCATGGTTTCCTCCCAGGAAAGTATTCAAGAACTGACATTAAAAGGTAGCCTTTCTTTACTGAACATAGATGGAGTTGCAGCAGCGTGTCACCTCTTCCACCTACCAGCTGCTGCTTCTGATGTGAAGGAGAGGAAGCAGCAGCCCTTCCATAGGGGTTAGATCCAATTCCCTGACTTCTAAGATTTGTTTATTTTTAAAATCTATTCCAAATAGGTACTCAAAATGGAATGCCTTTTTTTTAAAAAAAATAAGAGGCTATCAATTATGATCTTTGGCAACTTTATATCTTAATTTGCCTGTCTTACTGAAGCTTTGGGGTTTCTGGATTTCCCAGAGTATTAGGGCTGAAAATCTTGCTGAAAAATAAACAATCCTCATATGTGTGTGCGTGTGTGTGTATTTACTGACAGAGAAATAAATATAAATTTAACACAAAATAGTTTGTCGTGAAAGCAACTGCCTGAGGGCTCCTGGACTGGGGCTGAAAGGTGAAAAGAAAGCAGTATGCTCCTTCCCATATTTGGGTAGACCAGGTTGCTTCGATAGAAAACCCATACACACACACACACACACACACACACACACACATGCACATATACATATAATCAGTGGTGGGATTCAAGTAATTTAACAACCGGTTCTCTGCCCTAATGATTTCTTCCAACAACCAGTTTGCCAAACTGCTCAGAAAGTTAACACCTGTTTCTCCCGAAGTGGTGCGAACTGGCTGAATCCCACCACTGCATATAATACATATACATACATACATACATACATACATACATACATACATCCAAAGTTGCTGACACATTGCATACATTTTTAGAATATGTGCTCTTAAAAATTAGTTCCTATTAGAATAAATATTTCAGAAGTTGGAAAGCAGTAATTAAGTTGTGACAACCTTTTTCTCTAGTTGTCTTTAATCTTGGAACACAGGAAGATGATATCAAAGCCAAGTAGGTTTCTAGAAATTATGTTCCTAGTTGCCAAAAAACCAATAATTAGAAATATAGAGTTTTTTAAGGATTTCCTTCAGGAAGAGATTGAGATCTGAAACTGTGCCTTTTATTTGCTCTCTCTGTTTTGCCAAGACTTTTTTTTTAATTGAAAGCCTTTGATGCATTACTTTGCGGGTAATCTGATCTCTGTACATCTTATTGTTACATTGGGACAAGCACAACACTTAAATTATTTCTCAATAGTTAAAATGGTTGCTAATGACTTCCTGATTGGTGACCTTTGAATGTGATACTAGAAACATATTCCAAAGAATGGGAGGATTGTGGCAGAGAAGTGAACATGCCAATGAAAAACCCAAGTTTTATGGAATCCATATTTGAAAGCCTGGGAGCTTCTATATGCATATTTTCTTTGATTTTCATTAGTTAAAGTCTCTGAGTCAGTCAAGTTTGATTTCTGGTAATTTTATTGATCTGTCATGATAACTTAGTTGGCAACAGTTTGGGAATGGTTTGCCATTATATTTGTCTGTGATGATTTTTCAGTTTCCTAGTCTATTTTACAATCCTGTTTCAGATGGTTTTCCATCTAAGTTCTTAAATACTTAAAAATGTGTGTGGCAAAACAAGAAGAGATCAACTAAAGTGATAAGGTCACAACTGAACTGATTGAATGAATGTGGATTGAATACAGTATCAAAAGTATCTAGTATCAAAAGAAGTTGAGGTAATTTGACATATAGAGAGAATGAATGAAGTACAATTTGCAAAGCAAATATATGAAAGAAAAGCAAATGAGCCAAGAAGAAGGAAGAGAAACATTAAAATCATGGTTGGATGGTATTGATAAGGTCTCAAAAAAGAGAACCCAAAGAATCAGAGACAACGGAACAAGCAGTGTGAATGGACATGGTGGATGGTTTGCAAGAATAGAAAAGGATGGAGAGATGTAGTGAGTAATGTTAGTGTAAATTAGACTGAACTGTTTTTCTTTGTTAAATTATGCCTCCAATTCCTTTGACTTATTATTTCTCTCTTCTTTCCCGTGCTTTGCATGTTTTTGCACCAAGAAGAAATGATATGATGGGTATGTATATGTATCATTTGGAGAGGTCTTGACCGAAAAGGGTTAGTATGAGTATAGTCTCACTGTTGATTTTCTGGGGTTAGGAATAGCTGTCGGAAGTTCTCTTTATATTATTAATTTGCACTTAAAGGCTGCCTGATTCTATGGGGCGAACAAATAAAAGAAAAATAGAAAGAAAACAATATATATATAATAGAATATGACCAAACACTATTATGAATTACATGTTATTGCAAATCCTAGTAGGCAGATAAGGAATTCCTGATGTGCTAAACTGACTATGAATATCTACAGACCCCTCACATCCTTCTACCTTCAAAACGACGCTATAGGGCACTGCACACCAGAACATCTAGACACAAGGACAGTTTTTTCCGAATGCCATCACTCTGCTTAACAACTAATTCCCACAACACTGTCAAATAATTTACTAAAGACTGTATTACTATTATTCTTCCCTTCCTTACTAGTATCTATCTCTTCCCACTTATTACTATAACCTTGTTGCTTGTATCTTTCAATTTATATTGTTTTTATTTGTTTCCTAGTACGATTTGATAGCTTATTCGTAACCTTGACTATCACTAAGTGTTGTATCTTTTTATTCTTGATGAATGTATTTTATTCTCCTTATGTACACTGACAGCATATACACCAAAGACAAATTCCATGTGTGTCCAATCACACTTGGCCAATAAAGAATTCTATGTGCTGTATCCACCAGACATAATAACCTGCTCATGTTTCTATGCTCATTCATCATTACATTGTGATTCATTTAGCTGCACTCAAAATCTCCAAATTTGTTGACCCTCACCTTAAGTTCATTTCAATTGTAACTCATCCCTTTAAAGTGTACACAACATGAGTTCAGAAGATGTTAGCTTAGGATGATTCACCTATAACTAAGCCTTAGGGATGAACTATATTTGACCTCTTAAACTGAGCTTTTACTGATGCTGCAGTAATGTGATGAGAGGTCATTGGATTTATTTCTATTTTCCTTCTTTGTCTCTTACTCAGCAAAAGATTTGGAGCTAGCTTTGAGACTTATGTTCACTTTTCATAAACATAGCTTAAAAAAAAATCTAATAGGAAAAGGGTTTCCTGTCTCCCAGTTCTAATGTTAAGTTCTAATGATCTAAGTGCCAGAGCTCACTGTAACAGCATTGCCAAAAGGCATTAAGAGTTGTTAACCTAATCTTGCGAAGCTTCTTCTCCGGTAATATTGTATTGCAAACTAGGGCATATAAAACCTTTGCTAGACCATTTCTCGAATACAGCTCATCTGTCTGGAGCCCGCACTGCATATCGGACATTAATACAATTGAGCGAGTCCAGAGATATTTCACAAGAAGAGTCCTCCACTCATCTGCTCACAACAGAATACCTTATGCTACCAGGCTTGAAATTTTAGGCTTAGACAACTTAGAACTACGCCGCCTTCAGTCTGACCTAAGCATAGTACACAAAATTATCTGCTACAACGTCCTACCCATCAATGACTACTTCAGCTTCAACCGCAATAATACACGAGCACACAATAGATACAAACTTAAGGTAAACCGCTCCAAACTCCATTGCAGAAAATAGGACTTTAGCAACAGAGTGGTCAATGCCTGGAATGCACTACCTGACTCTGTCCCCAAACCCCCATAACTTTAACCTTAGACTGTCTACTGTTGACCTCACCCCATTCCTAAGAGGTCTGTAAGGGGCGTGCATAAGTGCACCAACGTGCTTACCTACTGTCCCCTTTTATTCATAATCATGTTTATACTTAGATCTATTATCTTATATATACTTGATAAATAAATAAAATAAAAAATATTACCACTCACTTGTGGTAACAAGTGGAATTTTTCTGGTTTTTATCACCTTTTTACCAGACTAAATCTTTTTATGCGTCATTTACTGTATTTGGATGAACTAAAAACAGATTTTTTTTTACTACAGGCAACAGCTCTTGCTTTTTAGAAATCAAACAGCAGCAAGAACAGAAGAGTACAAATTACAGAAGCTTAGCCTAGCTAAAGATTCTGTAGGATCTCTTTCTCATTCATTTTCTTGTCCTCTTGACCATCAGCATCTCTGGCAGAAGTAATCTAGTGTGTTAAAAGGCTTTTTATTTCCTCTGAATGAATAATGCTGATGTTTATGATAGCACTTCACTATTTCAGAACATTCTTCTAGAATTCCTCTGACAAGGTCACATAATAGAAATGTTCCTCTAAGGTTGGTGGACAAGCCTAGCTCTTTGTTTGAAGCAGAGGAGACGTATTCAGAAAAGAAAAGCAGTGGTTTATGTCAAGGCAAATGGGAAAAAAGTGTCTGGTAGAGAGGTCGTGTAGCTATTGCTTGGAGGATTATATCAGTTTTGATTCAGGGTGGCCTGATCTGGTACGATCAATACTTTCTAATTTCTGTTGAGAACTCTTAACCCTCCCTGTTCCCTGGCAACACCTTAATAAATCTCCTCTCTTTCATTGTGTTGGAAGTTAACCAGCCTCTTTTTATTTCAAAAGACCAAAAAAAAAAAAAAAAAAAGAACCACATAGCAACCACAGCTTACCAATCGTAGCTTGGAAAAACCACAGGTTTTGCACAGCTTTCTCTGCTGCAGCCTTGTTGCACGCTATGTTGGTTTGGTGAACTGCCACATAGTGCTCTGCCTGCTTTCTTTTGCAAAAAATGGCCGCGTTATTTTGCGCTTATACGGTTAGCTGTGGAATTACAGACAGGAGGCTTAAATCTAAGCACTAATGTGCACACATTTTGCTGCTTAACAAATTCTTCACATCACTGACCATCCACAAAAGAAACAGCAGCATGGAAATAAAAGGCTAGTCCTCCCCACCTCTTACTTTACTTGCTGTCCTTTCCTCGGTGTTCAGAGAGCTGTGAAGCAGGCTGGGTTTAGGCAAGGCAACTTGTTAATCTCCTCACTGCTACAGAGAATAAAATGGCATTTCATTCCAAGCTCTGCTAATGCACTCGCTCCTGGGATAATACGAGACTCCCTGAAAATAGTGGCCAATCCCCCCCCCCACACCCCTCTTTCTGCATCCTCTTTGTCTCCTTTTGAGTGCTACATTTAGATTAGCTTCTGAGGATTAAATGTTTTTCCAGACTGAATCTGTTTAAAGGGTGGTGGGGATGGAAGAAGGAAAACAGCAAGATGCTCCTGCTTAATGTAGGTGTTTCCAGTAATCCTCTGAAGGCTGATTTAAAATTTTATTTCCTTTCTAAAATTTGATTGTTTCTTATTAAATTTAGATACAGCAGGAATTGTGTGTGGATAGATGTCACTTGTTCTCTAAAAGGCAGTGCTGCATAAACATGGTGGTGTTAGGAGGATTACAAACTTGTTAAAAGATAAAACTTTCCTCCGAGACCTACCTTCTTTCTATGAGCTTCTCAAGCTGCTTATCAAAAACTCTGTGTTTGCATGCCTTTCTGGCAGTACCATAACTCTTGTCCTCTCTGAGCAGTTTTTTTTTTAATGCTGTTTCTTTAAAGAATATGCTTTGTTGTGTTGTCCCACTAGAAATCATCTTGAATCCAAGGCAGCATTCCAGTGGATTGATTGCTGGAAAAATTTACTCCACATGGGACCGCATATCTGGGAGTTCCATTTAATTATCATAGGATCTTTAAATTAAATGGGCATGACTATTTAAAGTTATGTTGGGGAAGCTGACATGTGGTATGTATCCTGTGGGCTCTGTAGGGAAAGAAAAATGTACAAACTTTACACACAGGCATAAGGCTCTGAAGTTGAAATAGTGAAATATGACTGATTTCTAAAACTTTAAAATGTACTTGGGCATATGTCTAATGATTCAGTATTTTTTTTTAAAAAAACAGGATACTTATTCCTCTTACTGGGGTATAAGTATCTCTAAATATGAGAAAAAATAGTTTTGATGTATGTCGGGAAAGGAATGCTTTTTGCATTTATGAATAGAACTCTAAACGGGTTGCAGAACCTCTTTTTATTATTTGGGCCAAACAAATGTTAAGTGTTATGCTTAACAAAACCATATCAGGCTAGTTAGGAGAACCAAGTGGTGAAGTTAGATACATATTCCGAAGGATTTATTGGCCATTTAAGTATTGCAGCTTGATAATAAAGTGGTTAAAGAAAACTTTTCAGGCCTTTAAAACTATCTACAATCCTGTAGAACTATGACCAGAAAGGGGATTGAAACTTCATTTAAGTCCTATTAGCAGAAAGACATTCTAGTTAAACAAACAACATACAAAACACTGTACTGTGTCATGTCTTTATTGAGCATATTGAACCAACATTTACTTGATTGGAAAAGTATATGAAACCCAGGATAATCACATCTCTTTGGGTGGTATTTGTGTCAGATGTTCAATCAATGAGTTAACAATCAAGGGTGAATTTGAAAGATCCTCCCTTTGTAAAACAAACACTAGTTGCCACCATCAGTCTGTTCTTCATGATATGGGCTTGTAGAATGAATCATGTACCAAGCAAAAGAGACCTCCGCAGACCTTAGAAAAAGGGATATTAAATTCAGGATGCTGAGGATGGCTGGTGCCAAATTTTTTAGGCTTCAACAATTGATTGACAGACACAAAGTCACAGATGGGGAAAATACAGGATCCAAAATGGGTCGGTTACCGGGACCAGAGGGTTAATCTTCTGAGCTTTTGGAGCCCATCTTCAGGGAACGTCTCTCTAGCACAGCGGTCCCCAATCTTTGTGGCTTGGGGGCGGAGAGGGGAACCAGGCTGCATAAGTGGAGCTGCATGTGCGTACCAGCCCATTGCTTGTGTGAATGGATCTGTGCTTTTGTGTGTGCGCTGGCCTGTCAGTCATGCAGCCCGGTTCTGAATAGGCCATGACCCAACCCTGACCTGGGGGTTGGGGACCCCTACTCTAGCAGAGAGAACTATATTTGTCTTCATTCATGGAGAAAATACAACACCATTATAATGGTCAGCCAACAAAAATCAGTCTTAGAGCAAGATTTATATCAGGTACAAGCAACCAAAGCCACTTATGAAGGGTCCAAGTCAGCAACTTTATTGTGTTCTAGGTATAACACAATCTCCCCAGACTGCTTGCCTTCTCTTGGGAACAACCAGATAAGATTTATGGAACTCGGAGTCTTTGTGTGTCAGGCTTATGCCTCTTGCACCTGTGCAGGGACTCAAGGCTAGTTCCCTGCTTGACTTCTCCCTGCCTGGCTGGCTGGAAGTTTCCCAACAGTGTATAATACTTGTAGAAGTTATATACTGTTAAAGAACCTCAGTGTAATGGCAAAAGACCTATGGGCCATTCTTCTATTGTATGATGTCACTGTTGATGAGTTCACCATAAGGAGAATAGAAAACTTTTGTTTGGGAGCTGCCCAAAGTTGATTAGAAGATGGGAGGATATATAAATGTTTTAAATAAATAAACTAGGGTGCAGTGCATGGGAGGATACTAATGAAATCAGACAACACACTGTTAACTTTGAGGTTGCCTAAGGCAATCTGAGTGTTCAATAAGCTATTAGAATAATGTCCTATGAAAAGATAAAAGTAGAACTTAGGAGCATTAATGAGAAATGTTGTTTTTCCTCCCAAAAATGAAACACTATATTCCTGAATAAACAGATAAATATCATCCCAATTGTGAAGCAAAGCAGTGGGCATACCATGATTTGGGACCCCAATAATTGTGGGGCCCATGAATCTTATTGTAGTTGCATTGGGATAACAGTGTTTACATATTTAAATGCATTTATATTTATATCCCTCTAATGAAGAAATATACTAAAAATGATAATAAAAAATAAGAAAATAAAAATTTTGATGTTTTTATAAAAAGTAAAATCAGTTTTAAATGGAAAAAAAAAAGAAAACTGCATCTATATTTGGAGTTGTTCCACGTGCCACAGTAACACATGTGTTATTCCAAAAACTAAGTGGGAAAATATTTCAACTTCAGTGTGAACAAGAATATTTTAAGGGGAAAACAAGAGTTTGAGCCTTTGATACTCATGTCATCCAGACTTAATTTTATACAATTCCTTGCAGGTGACCTGTTGGGCCTTTTAATAAGAGTTGTCTGTTGTTTCTAATGTCCTGTTGCTTGGGAAAGATAAATGGGGGACAGAGAGAGGGAGTGAAAAGAGAAGGGAAAGCAAAACTCAGATTAGGCTATTTATTCCTGAATAAATAGATGAATATCATCCCAATTGTGGGATAAGCACAGCAGTGGGAATACCCACTGGGGCCCTAAACAAATTAGCTTTGGGGCACTGTGATATTCAAGAAAAAAGAAACCCCAAAATATTAGGAGCCGAATAAGAGATTTCTGGGTATATCATCTTGGGTTCCATCGCAGAGGAAAAGAAGTGTGTACACACACACACATACACACATACACACACACACACGTACACACACACACATTCTGTAGCACTTATATAAAGAGTCCAAGTGTTGATGTTGGATCTTGGTTCAGCTAGCTTAATTTCAGGTGGGAAAAACACACCTTTTGAAAAATCTTATCCTGTAGTGAAATGCATACTAATTTTTATAGTAGAATAACTGTTACTGTAGAATGGACAATTTTGGAAGTCATGCAACAAACAAATGGCTTATATAGATTGACTGATTACCTGCAATCAAATTGTCTTTTACTCCTCACAACCACATCGATAGATTTTCTCCATGCCCCTGGCATGATCTTTCAGGTCTTCTAATGATGTGTTCATCCTCACTATAACTGAGTCCATCCACATTGTGGTTTATATTGGCCATTTTCATATATCGTGCTATTGTTTGAAATCTGTCTTCATACACAGTAAATAAGACGCACCAAAGTATAAGACGCAGCTTAATTTTGGGGGAGGAAAATAGGAAAAAAAAATCTGCCTACCATGTATTCATCTGGCTAGCGTCCTTAGTCTGGTCAGCTTCAGCACATTAGTTTGCTGTTTTTTTATCCCTTGCTTGGGGATAAAAAACAGGTTCTAAGGCACAACTGAGAGGAAGCAGCAATGAGAAAAGCAGGCAAAGCACAGGGAGATCGCTTCACTCGACTAGTGCCTAGTTAGGGCTGAAAAAAAGTTTCTAAAGAGGAGCAGCTGAGAGTCGGAGCACAGCATGGAGATCGCTTCACTCGCTAGCGCCTTGTTAAAGCACAGCGGAGAGTCGAGGGAGCAGGCAAAGCTGGAAAGATCGCTTCACTCGCTAGCACCTCACTAGCGCCTCGTTAGGGCTGAAAAAAAGCTTCAAAAACCTACATTCGGAGTATAAGACGTACTCAAATTTTCAGCCTCTTTTAGGGGGGAATAAGGTGCGTCTTATACTCCGAAAAATATGGTACTTTTAAATCCTTTTGCTTTTGTGCATAAAATTTATTCTGTAGTAACAATGGCAGATGTATTTTAAACATGAAGTATAGTAATGGTGATGCTGAAGGCTGATTTTGAGACTGGAATCTTTTGGGAATGCATTCCAAAAAAGAATAACAGAGTTAACTATGTCAAAAGTGGTGAAACTCCAAAAAATGCTTGTTAAATCCTGGGAATTAATTGCCTATTAGTTAATTATCATCACCCCTTCTCACAAAAACTGTGGTAACAGTCTTAACAACCTGGTCATTCAGAAACAATTTATTTCAAGGACATTGTTTGCTTCTCTGAATACTAATACTATTCATAATTTTCAATTATACATTCAATGTGAATATCTGAAGCTTTTACTATACAGAATTATTTTTCTCCCCAGAGGAAATAAGGTTGAACAGGACAAGAGATTAAGGCTAATATATAAAATACTTTATAAGAGAGAAATTAAGACTTGCTGGATGTTATTACAGAAACATAAGGATACAATTTTCCCAAAAGAAGCTTCATCTGAACTATGCCCATGCTAGTTAATTAACTAAAATTGAATCTAGTGATATTAGTAGAATGAGTAGTCTACTTATTCATCAACAAACAGCCAAAGTTGTATTTTGTTTAGAAATATATTTTTTTGAATATTTCTGGAAAATATTCAAAATGTTCATCTTCTCTTCCCAAGCAGATGTAGAATCCTTCATTGATGCATTGCTACTGTTTGAAAGATAGGTTTTTATCTTATTAGAAGCAAGCACTCCCCAAGTCTCAAGAAATAGCAAGTATACTCATGTTCTGAAAATTAGTTTTGCTAGTATTATCTAAGGCTTTGTTGATTGATCAGAAATTAATATCTTGATAAAGGAGACTTAAAAGTGGATAAAATGTAAAAATATCTGCAAAATGTACATTTTTGCATCGTTTCTTTCAGCAGTTAGGCCATGCCATTAAGTTTTTATTGGCAATGGGATCCCAGCTAGTCTGTTTCTGAAGTAAGAACATTATTTAAACTTTGTGTAGCTGATTACCCTGTTTTCCCCCAAATAAAACATCCCCTGATAATGAGCCCAATCGGCTTTTGAGTGCATGGCAATAAGGCCAAGTGCTTATTTCAGGGTTCAAAAAAATATAAGATAGGGTCTTATTTTCAGGGACATCACTGAGAACAAGTGAAGCACTCACATTGTTCTTTTATCTACATGGAAGATGACAAAAGAGAATATATGACCCCACGGAAATTTTCTTCTCTTCCTGTGTCATTCCAACCAAAAGCGTAGAAACTACCATGCAATGCAGCCAGATAACATGCTGTGTCATTTTACAAGATTAGTAAATAGAAGCAGATTTGAAGTATCATTTAATGAATCAAAAGCATAGTTTAAATAGGATGAACATTAAAATACAGGGCCAACAGTATATGCTGACTATCAAGCGTAAGAGTGTCCTCTGTGTTCATCCTATGGAAGATAATGCCAGGAGGATAACAGTTTTTGACAACAATTACTGCTTTCTCTGTTCCTTTTAATACATGCTTTGATTTATGCATATACATTCTATTTAAATAAAATAGTATATCATCATTCTCTTATTCCTTTATCTCAGCCCATTATTTTCAGATGCTCTCACATAGTTGCTTATATGTGCTGTTGACAAAGAACGTTTTTACCATATAAAACTGTAGTAGAGTTCAAGGTGCTGCAATAATTTGTCTCTTTCCTTGCTATAATGTTTATTATTCTCTTTATAATATGGAATTTTAACCATTTTCTTTTTTGATTCAAACTGTTTTTGCAACAACAAAATTCTGACACATTTCTGTTTGACTTAACAACTAAATTAGAGCCCATGTGAGTACCAACTTTGATTGCTTTGCTTGTCAATTTTAAGAGCTAAAAAAAATTGGGGTTGCTAAACAAGGGAACTTGTCCTATTAACTTTAGCATAGCATAAGAACTAATATCAATTTTCTTTTCTTCTTAGGATAAAATTTTAAGTGCAAAATTGGGGAACATTGCCAAATTTGAATTGCTCTACAGAAACCTGTAGAGCCAGCATTTCATTTTTTGAAATAACTTCTTTGTAGCATTGTAATGCTACAAAGCTTTATAGCAGCCATTATGGTATCTTTTTATCCAGCTAGTAGACTCCTGAAGAAAGTAGTGTTTTTGAACTTGGTATGATGAGAAACTGAAAGATTTGATTTCTCCATAGCCTTCTCAAGTATTAAGACAGGATATATTGCAAAATATGGTATACCTGTACCAAGTACTATACACCAGTGGTTTCTCACTGATAATTCCTCCATTAATAGCTTCTAAAATTTTACCTTTCTATTTGCATTTAAATCCAGGTGGTGTTGTATTTGGAGAGGATAAAAAGGGGAAGATTTTTAAATGTACTTTGCTGAGTTATCTCCAGCAAGGAGTGTCATAGTATCTGTGATGCCATAAGATAGACATTGTTTTGAAATTTGTTGTAATTTGCAGTTCATGCATAGAATTGGGATTGTCTCATTGCATCAAGCTACAGTTTTAGAAAAGCTTATTTTTATGGGTTAATTCAAGCTAAAATTTCCACAGAGATGCTCTCAAATCCTGTTCTACTCTTCAAGTTCAGCCCTGGAACACTTTCATAGCATAATAAAGAGTAGTCCCTCTTCATTAACCATAAAGGGTCACTTATCACACAGATATCACTTTTGACATGTTTCTGAAAACAATCTGCTTGCCATCTGTGCAGTTTAATATGTAATGAATGTATATGACTAGTTTCCAACATGTGCACATGGCAAGGTTCCATCAGTAAACACAGCTTTCATGACATGGTTAACTTCAATTGTATACATTTAC
This sequence comes from Arizona elegans, assembly GCA_022577455.1. NCBI lineage: Eukaryota > Metazoa > Chordata > Lepidosauria > Squamata > Colubridae > Arizona > Arizona elegans. The sequence goes on from JAKOOJ010000003.1 coordinate 117,009,884, forward strand.
AGTGTATCACTAATCCATATTCACCTTTTCTACATCAAACTGCTATTATGTGAGAAATATTCTTCTGTGGAGCAATCCAGTTAACTCACATATTTATGCCTAGCTTTTAGCATATCCCTTGCCTAGGTTTTCAGAAGCATTTAAGGGCCAGAGCGCTTGAGAATATTATACATAAAATATTATACATAAAAGTCTCCCAATAGTGAATTTGCACTTGCACAGTACTATAACAGTATACAGGATTACCGTCTATCACCTAGTCTGTGAAGGGTAGACCATACTGAGATTTCCAGTGGTGAATAATCCTACCAATAATAATTGCAAGTCATGGTTTTATCCTCATTTACCAAATTCCCTTTCATTATCTGTGTTCTTCAAGCCCAATTAATAAGGATTTTGCTTACCTGTCATGACAGTCTAAAATCTTTCTTGACAAGGATTCTTTTAATCTAGCCTTCCTTCTGTGCTGAACTCCTTGGGCTATTGTTGCCAATGGAGTGGGCACTTATTTTTTCCCTTATCTCCTACTTCTTAAGCCATTGTTTTTTTCCTCACAGCAGCAACATGCTAGGCACAAAATTGGCCAAACTGTTGACTTTGTCTTATGTGCTCTTTGCGCTTCTAAACCATGGATGTGATAAATTAGCTTCAGCCAGAAAGTGAACATTCAAATTGACATTTTGTATATTGGACTAAAACAGTTTTTTTGATTGATGGAATCCTTTGAGTAGCATTAAGAAATACAATAATTGGGGATTAATTGTGAAGATTCTTACTATAACTTTGAAGACATTTAATGTTTCTATTGTAACACAAATCTGCTGAGACAAATGAATGCAGCCCTTAGCTGCCATTATCTACCACTATCAAGCAGTCAGGAGAGAGTTAAAGAGAATAGCTCTCCTGACCTCCTACACTGGCCCTATGATGAATGTCTAATTTACTCCCACCATCCTTGTTCTGCCAGTAATAAAAAGGCTGGCTTCAAATATTCACCCCACTGCAAACATTTCTCTTAAACACCAAGAGGACATATAATAGCATGGTGCCAAGCCAAGCCAATATTATCAGATTGATGTGAGCAATGATAATAGAAGAAGGATAAGTTGATGAGATTCCCTTTATTACATAAAATGACTGCATGAAAAGAAAGAGGGGATTTCAAATTCAGTAATTCTTGGTGTATCATTTGCTCAGTGCTGATCTCAAGGGACAGCTAAGGAAGAAGAATTTTAAGACTGTGATGTTAAAACACAAACTGATTAGCTGCAGGACTGCCTCTCATCAATTACATCATCCTGTCCCATTAGATTTAGCAGGGGAGCCATGGTACAGGTTCCATCAGCCAGGGATTTGCATTTGGTGGGTCCCAGCAGGTGGGCCTTTACTGCTGCACTGCCCTCTTCGTGGCAGATTCTGCCCCCCTGCAGTTAAGTTTGCTTCTTGTCTGCTAGGTGCTTTTTCAAGAGGCAACTGGACTTTCTGGTTTTTCCTTGAAGATGTTTTGCTTCTCATCCAAGAAGCTTCTTCAGCCCTGTTGGAGCTGTGCTTTCTTCAGGATGTTTTCTGCCCTGTGTCCCTTCACTGTTGAACACAGGTGCAGGCTGTTGGGGATGAGTCTGTGCTGTCTGCATCTCAAACTGAAGTGCAAATGGTTCCTGTAGTCTGCGTTTTTTCTGGAAATCTGTTCATACTCCTGCATCATTCAAAGGATCTTTATCCCAAAGTGCATCACTAAATGTCTATGGAGATTCTCAGTCATCTAGGTCATGGTTGTCCCAAAGGTGCTTTTTCAAGAGGCAACAGGACTTTTTGCTTTTTCTTTGAAGACATTTTGCTTCTCATCCAAGAAATCTCTTCAGCTTTATGAGAAGAGAAACATCTTCAGAGAAAAACCAGAAAGTCCAGTTGCCTCTTGAAAAAGCACCTTTGGGACAACCATGACCTGGATGACTGAGAATCTCCATAGAATTCTCTGGTATTGTTTAGGAAGATCTGGCTAGGTCTTCTGGTTTGGGGATCTTTGGGCTCCGTTGTGCTTGATCTTCATGCTCTCTGTGTGAGCATGGGCAGCCTTATAAATAAAGAAATTAATAAAATAAATAAGCAAACTTTTTCCTAGGGTGCTTTCAACTGGAAAGCTCTTGTACAACGGTTCCAACTTTTTCTCTTAATGGATTTTCTGTTGAAAGAAAAGGACGTAGCCATGAGAAAACAAAGAAGGGTTGCAAATAGGAGAAGTCATCATCAGAATTACGTACCCATTTCCCACAAATGAGACAGAGTGATTGCAAAACAAATGCCTCAACTGGAAGCACGCTTTATACTTTCCACTGTTTGCCTCCAATGTCTTTGCCAAAGAAATTCATGTGTCATATATGGGTTATCTTACAAAAACTCTGAGAGAAAGGGATGTGAACTGATTCATTGCCATATATTGCTGAGAAAGTCTTTCAGCCCAGGTTCAAGACTGTCCTGTTCAATATACCACCCTGGTTCATTCTTCTTTTTCTATGCCAAGATATAGTGATAATGATTTAGCAGATGAGGGAAAAGTTGAAGACGAGGACAGCAGTTATGAAGCTAAGGACTCAAGTCCTGGAATAACAAGCAATTTGAAAAGTGGTGAAAACTGAAACATAGGTGACCCCTAGTCCTACTTTTTGTGCATGGTGTTATGATATAAATTTTGATGAAAAAAAATCAAAACTGGACTGACTGAAAGGAGGGAACAATTAAAAGGAGGGAGGGAGAGGAAGGAAGGAAGGAAGGAAGGAAGGAAGGAAGGAAGGAAGGAAGGAAGGAAGGAAGGGTCTTTGCTTATGTAGCTATTTTTTTGAAATACAGTTGTGCTCATAAGTTTACATACCCTGGCAGAATTTATGATTTCCTGGCCATTTTTCAGAGAATATGAATGATAACATGAAAACCTTTCTTTTACTCATGGTTAGTGTTTGGCTGAAGCCATTTATTATCAATCAACTGTGTTTACTCTTTTTCAATCATAATGACAACAGAAACTACCCAAATGACCTTGATCAAAAGTTTAGATACCCTGGTGATTGTGGCCTGATAACATGCACACAGATTGACACATAGGGGTGTGAATGGCTATTACAGGTAACCATCCTCAACTGTGATCTGTCTGCATGTAATTTGTGTGTATAAAAGGTCAATGAGTTTCTGGCCTGACAGACCCTTGCATCCTTCATTTAGTGCTGCACTGACGTTTCTGGATTCTGAGTCATGGGGAAAGCAAAAGAATTGTCAAAGGATCTACGGGAAAAGGTAGTTGAACTGTATAAAATAGGAAAGGGATATAAAAAGGTTTCCAAGGAATTGAGAATGTCAATCAGCAGTGTTCAAACTCTAATCAAGAAGTGGAAAATGAGGGGTTCTGTTGAAACCAAACAATGGTCAGGTAGACCAAGTAAACTTTCTGCCACAACTGCCAGGAAAATCGTTTGGGATGCAAAGAAAAACCCAGAAATAACTTCAAGTGAAATACAGGACTCTCTGAAAACATGTGGTGTGGCTGTTGCAAGATGAACAATAAGGAGGCACTTGAAGGAAGATGGGCTGCATGGTTGAGTCGCCAGAAGAAAGCCATTACTACGCAAATGCCACAAAGTATTCCGCTTACAATACACCAAACAGCACAGAGACAAGCTCAAACTTTCTGGCACAAAGTCATTTGGAGTGATGAAACCAAAATTGAGCTTTTCGGCCACAACCATAAACACTACATTTGAAGAGGAGTCAACAAGGCCTATGGTGAAAAGTACACCATTCCTACTGTGAAACACGGAGGTGGATTGCTGATGTTTTGGGGATGTGTGAGCTACAAAGGAACAGGAAATTTGGTCAGAATTGATGGCAGGATGAATGCAGTATGTTATCAAAAGATACTGGAGGATAATATGCATTCATCAGCCCAGAAGCTGTGCATGGGATGTACTTGGACATTTCATCATGACAATGATCCTAAACACAAGGCCAAGTCGACCTGTCATTGGCTACAGCAGTATAAAGTGAAGGTTCTGGAGTGGCCATCTCAGTCTCCTGACCTCAATATCATTGAGCCACTCTGGGGAGATCTCAAACGTGCAGTTCATGCAAGACAACCCAAGAATTTACAGGACCTGAAAACTTTTTGCCAGGAAGAATGGGCAGCTTTACCATCTGAGAAGATAAAGAGCCTCATCCACACATACCACAAAAGACTTCAAGCTGTCATTGATGTTAAAGAGGGCAATACACCGTATTAAAAATGGGGGTATGTAAACTTGTGATCAGGGTCATTTGGGTAGTTTCTGTTGTCATTATGATTGAAAAAGAGTAAACACAGTTGATTGATAATAAATGGCTTCAGCCAAACACTAACCATGAGTGAAAGAAAAGTTTTCGTGTGATCATTCATATTCTCTGAAAAATGGCCAAGAAATCATAAATTCCGCCACGGTATGTAAACTTATGAGTACAACTATAGTTCAAGATAATTCTGCACACTTACACAGGCACACAGAAACCCACACACACACTCAAACTCTCACTATTCTTATCACAATACTGTAAGATATTGTAGGCCATGATAAATTTATAACTTTCCAATAGTATATGCTCCTACAGCATATTGTAAGACTTAAAGACATTGATATAAAAAGCAGAATCTTTATTTTCCACAAAATGTCAAAATTACCTAATTGGATAAAGTTGATTAAATAGCCATTCTGATTACTATAGCCATCTGACCTTCTAAATACTAGATTAGAATCCAGCAGAATACAAGTTATTTTTACTGATACTTTGAGTAAAGAAGCTCTACGAGGAAAGATGGAAAACATTTTTCCTCCAGTTGGCTAAAGTGTATATGAAACTCAAGCAAGCAATGAAAACTTGCATCTTGCATTTAAAAAAAAAAAGATTATCATGCAGTCAAGATAGTTATAGAATAGGAGAAATACCAATGACCTCATTAGAAAATATCACATATTTTGCCTCTCTTGAAATTGTAATATATTCTCACAGGTTTTTAAAATCAACTTTCAGAGTTAAAACCTAATTTTAAGAGTCTTAGCTTGCCAATGAATTGAAGGATATTATGGTATTTCCTGACTTAGTTCTTGTATCCAAGGTGCTCATTCTGATGATTACAAAGACATTAAAATTGCAGTGACAGAACAAAATGCCAAACTTATGAGTTTTTGAAGCCTCCTATTAGGTTTTTTCCTGTTCTAAAATTTTGGGAAGTATTTCATGGAATGTTATGTCTCTGAAATACTGAGCTCCATTAGGTTTTTGTAATTTATATCTAGGATTTTCCAATGAATGTGAATATGTGAGAAATATGGAGGTCTGTTATAATTGTATTATTATTAATATTGATTTCTGGATTGTATACTGTAGTAAGGCTGTCACTGATTAATGCCAGTGGTTTTTTGTTCTTCATTCTCTGGTGTGGATTAGAACTGAAAATAAAAGAATATCTTAGAAGTTATTTTGCTCGAAGAGTCAGTAATGGTATTCTTCAACTTATTATGTTTATTGTAGTAACTGTGAGAGGGATCTAGGTGTCCTACTGGACTACCATTAAGTATGAACCTGTAGCTTGCTGCAGCTGCCCAAAAAGTGATGCAGTCCTAGGCTGCATCAACAGAGGTATAGTATCAAGATCACGAGAAGTGATAGTGTCACTTTATACTGTACAAGTGAGACCATACTTGGAATACTGTGCTTAGTTCTGATCATCACGATACAAAAAAGATGCTGAGATCCTAGAAAAGTACAGAGAATAGCAATAAAGGGTTTGGAGACTAAACCATATAATGAATGGTTATGGGAACTAGGTATGTCTACTAGTCTAACAAAGATGAGGACTAATGATAACATGATAGCAGTCTTTCAGTATTTGAGGGGCTGTCAGAAAAGAGGGGGCACAGTGGCTCAGTGGATAAGATGCTGAGCTTGTCGATCAGAAAGTTTGGCAGTTCAGCAGTTCGAATCCCTAGTGCCGCATAATGGAGTGAGCTCCCGTTACTTGTTCCAGTTTCTGCCAATCTAGCAGTTCGAAAGCATGTAAAAATGCAAGTTGAAAAATAGGGACTACTTTGGTGGGAAAGTAACAATGCTCCATGCGCCTTCAGCGTTTACCACATGACCACATTCGGCCACATGACCACGGAGACATGTTCGGACAGCGCTGGCTCTTCGGTTTAGAAACGGAGATGAGCACTGCCGCCTAGAGCCAGAAATGACCAGCACGCATGTGCAGGGGAACCTTTACCTTTACCAGAGAAGAACAGTTTAACCTATTCTCCAAAGAACCTGATGGCAGGACAAGAAGTAATGGGTGGAATATCACTAAACAGAGATCCAACTAAAACTAAGGAGAAATTTTCTGGCAGTGAGAACAATTAATCACTGGAATTGCTTGCTGCCAGAAATTGTAGTTGCTCCATCACTGGAGGTTTTCAAGAAGAAATAGTAGAGGTTTGGACTAGAAGACCTCCAAAGTCCCTTCCAACCATGTTATTTTGTGTTCTATATATAATGACTGTTTGAAATTACAACAGACTTTTAAAAAGCTACTTATGGCTCATTCTCAAAGTTACGATTGCCACTCCCCACTATGGTCACCTGATTGCATTTTAATGCACTCCACAGACATGTGATCACAATTTGTGATTTTAAAAAATGTTTTCTACCAGAAACTGGCAAAAAAACCCTCCCACTGGATATCCTGGATTTGCTTAATGACCATGTGGTTTGCTTAACAATCACATGATTCACTTTACAACAACAGTGTCTCACTCTATGGCCATCATAAAAACAGTCATAAAATTGAGTCCAGGCATGTGATGCCTCGACTTACGATCACAATGATTTACAACTAAAATTCCGGACTCCATTGTACTTGTAAAATGAGGACTATCTTTACTATCGCTGAAAAAGCATTGTATTGCTATTCCGTTGCTTTCTCTTTATTAGGTGTTTGTGTGTGTAAAGAAGGCAATGAAAAGATTCATATGAAAAAGTTGCAAATAGAATAAATAATAAAATAAATAAAATTCCAATAAAATTCCATTAATGAGCTGTGATGACTGGATGATAAAAGCTTCCTTTTAACATGTCTTCCAATAAAGCTTTTTTGGGAAGAGGTTAGAAAACTGTTCAATTTTTATTTGGCTCTCAAATAAAGAAGGCTTTTGGTTTGTATCCTTGTGCTTGTCTCACAATCCCCTCAAATCTGAAACCAAGAACAACTACCAGCCGTGGCTTAGCTGAATGATTTCTTATGGATTCAAAAGAAGGAGGATGGAATTAGTGGACTTGAACCAATACATCTGTCATTATCAGCACCAGATTCTATGTAACAAGGCTGTGCATTACTGTGGGTCAAAGAAAAAAAAGTGTTTTGGAGCATACATATACTGTATGAGCTGATGGAAAGTTTTACAATTAAATAATTGTAGTTTCTGTAATACTTGGTATCACTGTGAAGGACATCCACTCAGCCCTGGGGAAATATGCAGTTGCTTTAAAGAGCTGTTCATAAATACTAAATAAGTGTGCTCAGAAACACTTTATCCATTCAGATTCAAAGCATTGTAAGGCCTTACTGGGTAGCAGTGATGAAACAAATGAGAAGCCTGTCAATAAGAAAATGCAGTTTTAATTTCCCTTTGTCTTTCCAGGAAGAGGAATACGCAACCTATATGTGCAAACCTGCAGGAAGCCATTATGGAGTGCTACAATGAAAATAAGCAGCAAGTGCTAAACTGCTCAGAGCTAGTCAAGGAATATCAGCGTTGTGTTAGGCTAGCGCAAAAGGTATCTATAATTTTATTTCTATTTTACATCAAGGACATTTCCTGTCTACTGCTGTGTCTTGTAAAGGAACATGCCAGTCAGAAGACTTTGCCTCCCTCCAGATTCTTTTGCTCCTCCTGGCCCTGATGGAATCAGTTCACATACTGTGAAAACCAGCATTTATGAAGGGAACAAAAACTAATAATAACAAGCTTATTTTATTAATCATTCAGACAGCACAAGCAATCTTTAGAATTCTTACCTTGTCAACCTATTCTAGCAGAATATTGAAGTTCAGCACATTTAGAGGGAAAAAGGTTGGGGAAGCTAAGGCATTTGCCTTACCAAACTCATTACTAAGGCTTACATTTAGTCTTGAATTTAGACCAGAATTTGAAATCAGTTCTAAATTTTCATTTTATAACTTCTGCTTTGATGAATTTACATATTTCCCATATTAATGAATCCTCTTGTTGATCTTGATTTCTGTATAAATATCTAAATTCTTTTCTTGTCCTTTGTTCTCAAGATGTATAGTTTTCCATATTTGTTTTCCAGTTGGATCTAGCATTGTTTTTTATTTTGGTTTTTGTTTTGCATTAGCTTTAAATAGATCAATTATTAAGGGATAATGTTGAATCAGTTTCTCAATACTGTATGATTTAATATTTTAGTGATAAAAGCATTTGCTTATAGAGAATTTGACCACTAATATAATAGAGTCAGAGGTAGGTTACAGAGTATATTATAAATTGTTCCAAGCATTTCAATCAAACCAGAGTAGATAGTTCAGATGACCTTCTATATTTAACTATGTTTTCATCTTGTCACAACTTTACCACAACTTTAATTTAGATGAGTGATAGATTTATCTGCAAATTATTTTAATAAATCTAAAATATCAGCAGTAGATTAGGTAAACTTAGATTATTTTCATTTTCCTAAGATCACCTAGTCTTTATTTGTTTTTCCTAAGTTTTTGTTTCCTAAATATTTTGTTTTCTCTTTGATTTATACATTTAAATCCTATTTCCCTAGTATTATGATGATATAAAATGATACTATTTTATCCATTTTGTTTTATTAATTTTTATCAGTTCTATTTAATTTTATCAATATTATTTATCAATTTAAATGAAACTTTGTCTAATAGATTAATTCTCAGAGATTTGAAATATGCCAATACATATTATAAAACCTGTTCTTAATAATGCATAAATTCAAACATTATCTAGCAAAAGATCTATATGCTACTAAAACTGTCAGGTTGGTAACCTTTAACTAGACGAAACGATACATCATCGCCAAAACATTTTCAACCAAGGAACCTCAAACAGTTTAACTTAAAGAATGAAGGGCTCCATTACTTCCATGAGAATGAAATTTCAGAAAGTTCTTGCCATTCAAGAACTTTACAAGTAAAGTCTTTGCAAACCATATTCTTTAAAGATCATGTCAGATTCCCCCCCCCCCCCCTTAAAACTGAAAAGGCACACATTTCACACTATTTGGACAACAATACGAATGTCTTTACACTGCTTATATCAATGAATCACAAAGTAACCCTTCTGATTTGCATTTACACAATAAGGATATGCAGATCAAAATGTATGTGCTGTAAAATATATGGCTCTTATATCAGGAGAGCCCATGACCCCATAGAATCTAGTATTTTGGGTCATGTTGTAGTTAAGACAATCTCTCATTTTCTCTAAAATCAATTTGGTAACCTGTAATGGATTAGCCTGAAATTGACCCTATTCTGAATACTTTTTAATGCACAGGCTGGGATCATAGAATATATCTCCTTATAAACACTACAGTAATCCAGGATTTATGAAGGATTTCAAACATTCTGTGAAATTTCCTGTGTGCAAAAGAAGCATCACTGCATTTAGCATGGGATACTTGGCTGACCAAGCATTTCCTCTGCGTCTGTCATGGATCAGGGGGCTTCCGATTTACAAATGAGGGACATGTGCTTGCAGGCAAGGCTTTGCGGCTGAGGTGATCTCATTGGGGATGTGTTTTTATGTGAAAGGGGGAGGGTACGAGAAGAGAGCCCTTTTCATTTCTATTAATATGGTGAAGAAGAAGCCCTGTGTCTGATTTAAGTATAACATGAAACAAACTGCCAGCTAGGTCCCAGAAGAAGCTTTGTCAGAAGGAGATGGGAAAATTGTCAAAGTATATTAGCTCAAATGTTGTTGTAAATCCTGGTGGGTTTTTCTTTTTCCTGTTTACCAGGAAGATCTTTATATATCTGCAAATCAGCAAGGTTAAAGCTACTAGGGGAAAGGCTTTTCTCTGGTACCTTTTGAGATCTCCAGCTTGCAAAATGTGTAATTTCACCCCCCCTCCCATTTCCCCCAATCTTGCATTAAAATATGGCAAGTCCTGAATCGCCACGGCACAGTTGTTTTCTCTAAGCAGCTCTCCACGGAACTTGCCTTGTCCCTTGCCAGACTTCTGTAGATGTAGTCTTTCCTCCTGCCTCCTGTAAATCAGACTTGTATGGGGTGGGCAGAAGCAGGGGGAAAGTATATTTTTAGCAGATACATTTACCAATACATCTTTATAGCACATAGCGCAGAAGGAATGTGATTACCAAAGAAGACAGATTGCATTAAACTTCCACATATTTGCAGACTGCTGCTCCAATCCACATGAGAAAGAGGCTGGGAAGCTGCCAGCCAAAGCTTCAACCTGACAGTATTATAGAGTAAATTGAAAGCTGAGCGACTGGTAACAGCAGAGGGCACTAAAAAATCCTATTAACCTGAAGGGTTTTTTTTTAAAAAAATCTTAACTCCTTAAGTTGGCTAGTTCACAAGGACTTCTATGTACATAAAAGCTGATGGAAGTCTTTTCACATAATTAGTGAAAAAGGATGTTATATTAATGGCTACTTTACATTGATTTGCTACAGGGGACACCAAAATGGCAATAAAATCTGTTTCTGCTTCTCTTTCACTAAAACTTCTGCTGCGCAGGTAATTATGGAATAAGATATAGGCTCAGCAGAAAAGACTCAAAAGACCATGAGATTCAGAATTGGACAGGAAGCAAAAAAATATACAATATAAACTTTTTGTAGCAAGTTTTCTGAACCATTGTTTATTGAAAAATAAGCTTGAGTAAGAGCAGCAAATTCTGCCAAGAAGATGGAGAAAAGAGGGATAGAGGAAAAGTAGAGGCAAGGCTTCTGTTCGGGACCAAGCTCCAAATGCAATTTTATCAGTTGTTTCTGTTAAGTTTGTGGCTTTCTGTACGAAAGCAATTTAATTGCTCTCATCAGGAAGACAAGACTGCCTTTATTTTTATTCAGTTGAGGTGGAGCTCAGAAATCCTCAGAGCATCTATTTAATGGTGTTGGATACTGTTGTTTGAATATTTTATCAGTGATGAAAAATAGAACTAACTACATGTTTGTGAGAAAGACAACATGGAAGCAAGCAAACTTAGATAATGATTCCTGGTTTAAATGGCTTTGCCAAAAGAAGCTAAGCACTATCTGGGAGACTCAGATAGAAAGTTGACACTCCAGTCTTCTGGTCAAAGAAAGGAGTGGCGGTATTTTTTATTTTTTTTGGTTCTAGTGCTTATGTTTAGGCTTCTGTTATCTTCTATAAAATGCATTATTTGCAAGCCAAGGGCAAAGGTTATATCTTCATTCACACAGAAAGTTCTTTTGGTAACAATATAACAAGTGATTTCTTAGTGCCTTGTTCTATAATTTAATTTAATTTTTATTTCCCATTCAGTTAACAATTCTGGGATTTGGTGTTTTCCCATATAAGCAGGGAACAGTCTGATTCTGTTTAACGTTTCAATATCAGCTAACTATAGTTATATGTTTCCATCTAGTTTAGTCAACTGGATAAAGAATTAAGCTAAACTGATGTAATGAATGTTTGGAGATGAGATCTACAGATAGTCCTTGACTTACGACCACAATTGGCCCCCAATATTTCTGTTGTTAAGTGAGACATTTGTTAAGTGAGTTTTGCCTCATTTTATATTTCTTGTTATTAAGTGAATTATTGCAGTTTATCACAGTTGTTAAGTGAATTATTGCAGTTGATAAATTAGTAACCCAGTTGTTAAGTGAATATGGTTTCCCCATTGACTTTGCTTGTCAGAAGGTCGCAAAAGATGATCACATGACCCCAGGACACAGCAACCGTCATAAATATGAACCAGTTGCCAAGCATGTGAATTTTGATCACATCATGGCATCATGGGGATGCTATAAAGGTCGTAACTGTGAAAAACAGTCATAAGTCACATTTTTCAGTGCCATTGTGACTTTGAACGGTCACTAAATTAACTGTTGTAAGTTGAGGACTACCTGTGTATCGAGTGAAATCCAGCAGGTTCTGACAGGTTCTGGAGAACCGGTAGTGGAAATTGTGAGCAGTTCAGAGAACCGGTAGCGGAAATTTCCTGCCCCAGAGTGCGATGGGAATGGAGATTTTGCAATATTCTTCCCCCAGGAGTGGGGAGGGAATGGGGATTTTGCAGTATCCTTCCCCTGGAGTGGAGAGGGAATGGGGATTTTGCAGTATCCTTCCCCTGCCACGCCCACCAAGCCACACCATGCCCACCAAGCCACGCCCTCAGAACCGGTAATAAAAAAATTGGGATTTCACCACTGCTGTATATGATTCTGTTTAATTATTCTAAACTCATGGAGGTGTGTGAATTGGATACATATTGGACTCATCTTGTGTATTTGTTTTGAGAAAAATAATGTAATTTTGCTGTTTTCTATGGGGATTTTTATGTTTTGGGGAAGTAGCTTTACATCTCTGCAGAATTTCAGACAAGAGCTCAGAAATTGATGCTTTTAGGTCTAAATAAAAGCTGGGATAATAGTGCAGCTGTAGGAGGGGTTGAGTCTATTGTGGCTTTTTGAATTATCTGTAGTTTATTGACTGCAAGATTTATCAGGAGTGTACCACAGTTTGTAGGCAATTAGGGTAGAAACTTGATGCTGCAATCTTTCCCCAGTATTTTCTCTCCTGCTGATTGAAAAGCGGTAGGAATCAGAATTTTATTTAATTTGTTTCTTGGATACCAAAAAAGGAAATACTTGTACCTAAGGTAAATAACAAAACCTCTCTAATTTTGCCATACCTAGTGAAGAATCATTGTATTGTGATTGGAAGGCACTACAAAAATCATTAAATCCAATCGGCAATGTGGAGTAAAGCCAAATAAACTGTCCTCAAGAGGTGCCTGTCTGCCCCTGCTTAAAAACCTCACGATATGGAAAACTTTCATGGTGGACTGTTTTTTTTGATATTAACTGTAATGATGGGGGGTTTTCCCCTAATATTTAGGTAGCTGAAGTTGTTTCTGCTCCTAGTTTTTGTTGCAGTGGAAAATAATTCCTAAATTTCATGTCTCCTCATTAAGATTTTAATGCAACATCTTAACCTTTTTTCAGTTTGTCCTTGTAGGGGCATGTCCTCGTCCCTGTATCATCTTTGTCTTCATTCTCCATTCTACCAGAAGCTGTGAATATCATTCTGGAAATGTATGTAGGATTGTACATAGTATTCCTGTCTCATCACTGCAGAATAGAAGGGAACAATGACCTCACTGTCAGGTTCTGATGTTATCTCAAATAAATTTCATTCTCAAACACAAAGTCTTTGATGAAATCTCTTATTTATTGAAGAATAACGATCCAGTCCTGAACTCATTTGCAGCTGAAACTGATCCTCCAATACCAAACCCCTCCCTTTCCATTCCTCAAATCTCAGTGTCTCATTGGCCACCTTCCAAGTCCATCTTTCATTTCAGTTACTACAAGTCACAGGAATTCCCCCCTCCTCTCATCACCTAGGTGACGTTATCTGCCGGCGGGGGGGGGGGGGGGGAAGAAAACTCTTTCCTACTCATTCATGTCAGCACTAGGGAAATCATAGTTTGGAACGCTGACACTCACATGTCTTTGATGCAGTGCTGTTCCTAATGCAGTCCAGAACTGGCCCAATCCTTAAAGTGCTTGGCTCACACAGAAGGTTCACATTCAGCTTGTTGCCAATGACCACATGCAAATCCTTCTCCAATGAGGTATCCCAAAGGTGCTTTTTCAAGTGGCAATTGGACTTTCTGGTTTTTCTTTGAAGACATTTCGCTTCTCATTCATGAAACCTCTTCAGCTCTTTGGGTCAATCATGACCTGGATGACTGAGAATCTCCATAGACCCCAATGAGGTGAAGTTCACATTCTTGCATGTGCCATATAGCTTTCCTCCCTAAATGTAATACCTTACATTTCCTCCTCCCCACACTTTGAAAGACATCTTGTTCCTCTCAGCCGAATCTTCCAACCAGTCCAAATTAGATTGAAATCCCATTCTATTTTCCTAGTAGTGGCCAAATATTTCAGTTTTTTGTCATCTGCAATTTTGTTCAGTCCCATTATCCAAACCATTAATAACAATATTGAATTATATCACCCCAGGGCAGATCCTCGTGGGACTGCACTGTTTAGTGTTCGGCAGATCAGTTTAAAGCCATTAATATTGACTCTTTGAATGTAGTTAGCCAGTCCTTTGTGAAATGACCTTAGTGTAGTGCCATCCAGACTTTAACAGCTTGTAATGAGAATGTCATACAGAACCTTCTGTTCAACCGCATTGGCTCCTTCAGATATCTCCTATTTTTCTTCCTTGTTAATGTTATTTGAGACTGCCCTGTCCTTAACTCCCTTTTGAAGAAGTCTCGGCTGGCTTCACCTTTTCATCCTAAAGCTTTCTTTTCTTGGCATCTTCCATGCCATCTGTCTTAATAAAACGAGTCCTTTCAAAATATATAGAACATAGTGTATAGAATCTTGAGCTTCAGAAGAATGCTCTTCTAGTTGAATGTCCTGCATACAACTGGAATTCTCCTATCATTGCAGATAAGTGGCTATTCAACCTTTGCTTGAAAGCCTTGAGTTATGAATCCTTGATGACTTCAGAAGGCAGGTTGTCACATTGCTAAATATCTTTCTGGGTCAAAAAAAAAAAATCCTTATTTTGAGTTTGGATTTCCCTCTGTAAAGCTTCTACCGACTACTTATTGTCTTAACCTCAGATATTATAGAAAATAAATCCACATTCTCTTTCCTGTAACAGTCCTTCAAGTATTTTAAGACTGCTATCATCTCTTCTTTGCCTTATCTTCTTTAAGCAATTTCAAAACATAATCCTCCTTTTTTCACTTTAAATTTCTTCCATGTTTTTAATGGAACTTTTTAATATATTACTAAATAACTTAAAGTTTACTAAAAAGTTGCTTATTAAATTGTTCTGTTTAAAAATAAATACCCTAACAACAAACATATGAAGAATACCAATGTCTTTGTAAATAACCATAGGGGTATCAGTTTGCTGCACTTGGAGTGGCCAGTTGACTACAGTCAAAAATATTCTTGGGTGATTTCCTGACAACATAGAAATACTAAAAACTGTTGAATGCTAAAGAGGAAAAGAATATTTTGGCCTATCCAAAATAGATAATAGATAGATAGATAGGGACCAAAATAGATAGGGACTATTACTCAGCTTTTAGGTATGGGGGGAGATCAGGCAAACATCAAGATGGGAATCCATTTCAACAAGTAGTAGGACCCTGATCAGTTCTATTTTCTTTTTTTAAATTCTCTTTCACATACTCATACCTAGAAGAATGCAAATGTATAACTTCTTTTACAGTTTTTTCAGAATTTTTTTTCATACTTTTCAGTTTTCCCTTGTTGTCACCTAGGGATCCTGGAAATAGCCACTGCCAGCTTTGCTTTCCTTTGCTTTGGGCAAGGAGGCAAGAAGTCCATCAAAGTGCAAGTACTGCAGAGATAATGTTCTGTCTGATTTTCTTTTTGTCCTTCGCTCTGTCTTTTCTCTTAAAAATGGAATTCATACCAAACTGGGGGGGGGGGGGTTGTCTTTAAAGGAATAAATATCACTTTCCTTCTCTAGAATATTAGACATTGCTGAGTTGGAGTTATGATTTGTAATGCTACCTTGCAAATGCTAAACTGTACTTTGTTCAATGGCATATAGCTCCAAATAGAGTCCCTCTTCTGAGAAATGCTCCCTACCTCCAAACCTTGCAAATACAGGAAGAGTGAAAAGGCATATAACTTCACTTCACTTGCAGCCACTTTTTTCTTCCTTGCATTTCATCTTGGCTTGACCACAATATCTATAGCTAATTTATTGCATGCAAATGTATATGCAATTTTTGCACTAAAAAAAATAGATAATTTCTCACTAATAATACAATTCAATAAAAGCTTTTGAAGTTCAAATTATATAGCTGGAGCCTAAGTCTGCTGTTCTATTGAACTATGCAAATTGTTCAGACTTTTGCATGCTTGTATAATTTCCACAACTGCATTTTTGCAAATTTGTGACATTCAAACAAGAAAGAAAAGTGCACATATTGAACTTGTGTGCTATTCTGTTTAGGGTTACCAATGTTATACAGAGTGCAAAAACAAAATAAAAATAAACTAAAAGGTAAATGAAAATAGGAAATATAGCTAAAAGTAATTAATACCAACACAATTTACCGTAATTGTCTGTACTTATTGCCTGGCTTCCACCTTGTCTATTACCTGCACCATACATAGCTTTTCACATCTTTTGTTTTGTCAACTCTGAAGTGAACCTGACTGGAGCCATCTTGGAGGCTTCAGGGTTGCCACACAGCAGTGGGAGGGGGGAAATGGTTAGATGGGGTTTTGTAGCCCAAACAATAACGTTTTCCTGTGGGAACCAAGGACATTCTCACAGGTGGCTGGCCAGAGGAGGAGCAAGTAACCCAGCAACCGGCCAGCACCTGGATTGGACAGTGTGACCAATGATTTGGGGGGAAGGGAAAACTTTTAATTAGGTGAAAGCCATGGGAAATCTCAGAGTTGGCTTTCACCAGTTTGTGCTAATATGATGTATCCAATAAACTGTTTTTGAGGAGCCCGACCGCCTCCAAGTTTGTTTTCTGTGGGTGCATTACTTGGAACACTGACAATCTCCTTAGCTAAATCCAGCAAGAACCTTTCCCTACCTCTCCATTCTTTCACTCTTCTTTCCTATTAATTTTGTAGTTTAATTTTCATTCATTCTCTCTACATTATGAAACCTTTCAGACTTTGTCCTACTGATCATTCACTTTCATATTCAGTCCACATTAATTGTGCACCACTCTTCATTTTTTTCTTCCTCTTTTAATCTTAACAATTCTTTGCTGTTTGATTACCTTTTTTGCAATCACTTTATACTCTGTATAGCTTTTTTTTTTTTTTTTTTTAGATTTTTATCCTGCCTTTTTTCATGTACAACTGAGGGGCAGTGGCTCAGTGGCTTAACCATGCTGGGGATGGTCTTTGCTTCAGCAGGTTTGAGCCCTGGCACTGAGTGGCAGGCTGAGCTCCCATCACTTGCCTGAACTTCTGCCCATCTAGCAATTCGAAAGCATGTTCTATACGAAATAGATACCACTTCAGTGGGGAGGCAAGCTGGTGCTTTATGCAGGTGGTCAGATTCCTTCTGGCTCTGAACCTTCCCAGTTGTGATGCCTGTTTTCAAGGCGGCTCTGGTGGAGGGAAGAGGCCTTTGATGCTGCTGCAGGAAGAGCCATGCGTCTTTCTTTCTGGTGTGAAGCTAGCCCTCCTGTGGCGCATCTTGGGAAGCATGTGAGCATGTATCACAACAGAGCTAGTAAATTGGCAGCCAAATAACTACACTACATTAGCATTGTAGTTTCCTGGCTAATGTAACAACCACCATTTCATCATTTCGCATGTTTCGCCGTGCTCTCAAAACTTTTCTATTTCAGCAAGCTGGCCTGGCCTAACTCCCCTCTTTTAAATTTTTTTAAATTTTAAATTTTTTAATTCGTGATTTTATAAATTGGGTGTTTTAATCTGTGTTTCGGCCAAAATATTTAATAATTTTAAGGGATTTTTAATATTTGTATTATCTATATTTTATCTTGGCTGTTCACCGCCCTGAGTCCTTCGGGAGTAGGGCGGTATAGAAATTTGATTAAATAAATAAAAATAAAACCATCATCATCATCATCATCATCATCATCATCATCATCTCATGCACAACCCAAGATAGAAAATATACATAATGTTCCTTCTTCCTCCTATTTTCCCCACAACAATCCTGTGAGATGAGTTGGACTGAGAGAAAGAAATCACTCAGCCAATATTTCATGCTTAAGGGGACTAGAACTCACAGTCTTCTGGTTTAACTACTACACCAAATTGGCTCTCTTCTTCTAGGCTTGTCACCATATGGACTCTTATGGTGATCTCCATCACCTACCATGTCAAGCTCTTGCTGGAAAAGCCAGGAAACAAGTGAAACATGAATTTTAGAAAGGTTTTTTTTAATGGTAGTTTAGGTTAAAAACAGAGTCTTCAGAACTGTAACAATAAGTTGCCAGCCAAAATTACAGTGAGTTATTAAGGTGGAGTCAGTTTTAAGAAATTTCTCACAATTTCTCATGGATCAGGACTTTAGTCAGTCAAAGCTTTTGCATAACTTTTAGTAAAACAGAGAATATATAAATAAATGTATAAGCTTTAACAATCTCATGCCACCTACAATTTTTCCTGCTAGTGTTTGACTATTACAATATTACAAGTGCAGAATATCTGCACATTCTTCCTTTTTTAGAAATACAGATAGCCAACTCTTCAATGTATCAATGAATGGTTAGCAAGAGAAACAAGAAATCTCGTCCCTAACAAATTTAGAGATAAATTGAAAACTAAAATAAACATATCCAATTGCCAGCATTTTTGTAACATAATTTTATTTTCCTTTACAATAAATCTGGTTAAAGATAATTCTGGGAATCCTGTTAAGATCTGCTAACAGCTAAAGGCTTGACATGGAAATCAAGAAATTCTTGCCACAACTTAGTCACAGAGATTGTGTCAGTCAACATTATACTCAAGATTAGTCAGAAGACTAGCCCTGGAGATTAAGAATTTATTCCAAAAGTTTTTATAATTTCTTTTATTCTGCAATTATTTTTTTTTAAAAAAATAGTACTATGGCTAAAGAAACCGGAGCTTTGGAAACGCTGATGTATCTATCTGAAAAATTCTCAGTTACACTTATGTGATAACCTCATTGTCACAACTTACCTGTAAGTATTTGGATAAAAAGAAGCATTATAAACACAGCCTGTTTGTGTGTGTGTGTTTTATATATTACTGTGTAGATGTAAATGTAAATGTAGTTCACCAGACCTTCTCAGGGCCAGTTGATGAAACAAATTGTATGTGATATATATTCCCTAATGCTTATGGTTTTCTTTGCATCAAAACAGTTTTCACAGTGAAAATATATTGAACCTGAGCCATTCAAAAATGCCATTTCCTTTAATGTTTACAGGAAATTGTTTACAGCACTGTTTACCCAAAATTTGGTTTTATTGAGGGAAATCATTGGAAAGCGATGGCATTTCTGTGATCAGTTTTATTTACACTTGTATATAGAGTGACCATAAATGGAGATAGGTTTTTCACATATTGCTATTCCTTGCATAATATTTTCACAGATTCTTTAAAAAGGACATGCTGACTTCCTTCCTGGACTGGGAACTAACCTTCCTCTGGACTGGGAACTAAGTTGAACAGGGGTGAAACTTGCTGCATATACTTTGTAAAGAAGCTGAGCTCTCTTATGGACAGCCATTCTGTCATTTGAGTTATACTTCTGTCTCTCCATAGTACTATTGTGGACTCTGTTTGAATTTCTGTATTCAGCTTTCAAACACCTTGTATGCTGATATTGAAGTTTAACACTCCTCAAGATCTTCAGACTGATTAATGATTTGTGACAGATCTCCTCCTTCTCCTTGTTTCACCCAGCATAGCTGTCTGATTTTTTTAATTAACTCCTGAGCATCTTCTAGTGAAACAGCTCCGTGGTCTAGTATAAAACACTATCTCCTTTCATTTAATTCCTGTTTCGCGTACCTATACTGTGCATATGTATATTTGTATAAAATAAGTCCCAGGGGGAGGAAAACAGGTAATCATGCTCCATTACCAGCATTTCAGTTTCCTTTTGGGGCCATTTAAATAGAACTGCAGACAGCAACTGTCATTTTGACCAAATTCATGACTCATGTTAAGCTATAGAAATACTTAGGAATAGAATAGAATAGAATAGAATAGAATAGAATAGAATAGAATAGAATAGAATAGAATAGAATAGAATAGAATAGAATAGAATAGAATAGAATAGAATTCTTTATTGGCCAAGTGTGACTGGACACACAAGGAATTCGTCTTTGGTGCATATGCTCTCAGTGTACATAAAGAAAAATAAAATACATTCATCAAGAATCATAAAATACAACACTTAGTGAAAGTCATAAGTTACTAATAAGCAATCAAATCATACTAGGAAACAAAACAATATAAATTGTAAAGATACAAGCAACATGGTTATAGTCATAAGTGGGAAGAGATAGGTACTAGAAAGGATGAGAAGAATAATAGTAATACAGTCTTAGTAAATAATTTGACAGTGTTGTGGGAATTAGTTGTTTAGCAGGGTAAGGATAAAACAGCAATATGCTTGCTGTTTTCCTTGAATGGGAATAGATAGCAAACTATGGGCAGCTCTATCCATGGTTTGTTTAGTACATTTTGCAAACCAGGGATCCTTTCAAGTATTGCATAATGCCCTGAACAAACCATAGATTTATTGGCTGCACTCTCTTGTGTGAGGAATTAACACAGCTGAACTGAAACTGTACAGTAGCACAGTTTTAATTGATCACTAAGCTGCTTAAGTGTATTTTGCAAGCTGGCAATTGCCTCAGAATATCTACTTTGACACTTGGCTTACAAAAGAGTCAACAATTCACAGAAAGGCATCCGATAGGGTCATCTTAACCATCTCTATTCTCCACCTCCAACAATGAAAATTTTTTTTTCTTAGTCCTGAATGCTGTAAATCCCTTAAAATATCTGAAAATCTTGACCAGATTGGAAGTTTAGGTAGACAGTTTATTTACAGAATAGGTTCATTTGGAGAGCATTAAAAATTAAGCAAAATAATTTACATTGAAATTGATTTGAGTCACTACGATATTTTTGTTTAAAGCATCAGATAAAGCATACCTACATTTGATTTGAATAGGCCGTATCATTGCCATGTATATAATGTAGCATTATTATTCTAGTACACTGTTAACTTTCCCTAGATTCCCAGTTGGGTTTTTTGTAGTGATTCTTTCTTCCACCCTACATGTGGACAATTGCTCTGGCAATAATATTATTAAAAGAGTTTATGACTCCAAATACCCCTCTCACAAGGGAACAAGTAAAGAAGCCACAAGCAGCTGTATTTATTTAGTTATAAATACTAAGGAGACCATTACTGGATTAATTGTAACAGGCATTCTCCTGCTTTTTTATTTGCAGAGTTCAATCTAATCCTCATTGTGCTTCTAATTGTAAAGTTTAATTCCCTAAAGTCCCTGTTTAATTCCCTAAAGCAGAGATTCATATTTCCCAAGCATTTCTGAGGTTTTTTTGTATGCACTGACATTCATTGACAGATAAACTGAAAATATGGTGCTGCCTGAAAGGACATAAACTGCCTTTTTAATATATGAGGCATGTCCAATAGTAAAATACTAGCCTGCTTAAAATGGAAATGGTTGCTGCATTCATCCAGCAGTTATGAAACTGCAGGCATAAGTTCTTCATTGGCTTTTCTGAACACCAGAGACCTGGTGTTTCTGTAGCTATATTATAAACCATCTAATGGACCACAAATGTAGAGCACAGTTGTTTCACTTTTTCATGCAGAACTTTGCAAAGATTTCAGTAACAACTTCTGGGATGTTGCTGTTTCCAGGCTCCATTGTTGTCTTCACTTTGTGCAGTATCATTCTGCTGGATCATGTAGCCAAGTGCCATGCTTGACAGCAGAAATCTTGGTAGTCTGTGCTCTGTGACTTGGTCACAGAGGCAAAAGGCCTCAGATGAGTTTTAAAATTCACTTCATCATACTGACCCCGAGGTTCCACACACAGAAACACGTGCTCACATGCCCTCAATTATTTCCTATACCATGAAGAGAATTGAATTCTGGCAGGCCAGAGGGGATGGTCATAGGTATAAACAAAATCTTATGAAAAATGTATTCTTAACCCGGAGGAAACAGGGAGAAAAACGTTACTCTTCAAATATATATTATGCTGTACCTTTCCCCCCTAGAAATCCGGATCAACAAGTTTAAATTACAGAATGATTGGTGTTTGAACTTTACAAGTAACGTTTCTTTATCAGTTTAATATAATCAAATTCTGCTTTCCTGCACTAAGATGGGGTTGAACTAGGTTGCCTATACCTTTCAGTGTTCACTGGAGGTTATTTAGCCTTTTGATAGACTAAGAAAGCAAGAGAAGTTCCACTCAGATCACTAAAGGATGTGCGTGATATCTGTGTATGTGTGTAGATATTTGAGCCCATGCCACTTGGAGGTCAATAGCAAAATTTTAAATTGGCCCTCAAACAGATGTGAAGTACAGCAGTTCCTGAAACATATTAGGCATATTAGGCAATCTCTCCGAGTAACCCAGCAGCTCTGAAGTTTATGAATAATTTTCAAATGCAGTGTTCTACATACAGTGTTCTGTAATAATAGAACTCACTGGTTTTCAGAGAGCAAATAACTGACATTTGACTGAATAACTGGCATTTGACTAACCCTGTTCTGATAAGCTGACAGCTGATATATCAGCCTAAAGTAACTGATAAAAGGTGTCCTTTGCTTTTAACCACTAAGGCCACCTGAGCCTTTTGTGACAATGATGGATTCAAAGCATCTCCAAGCCATGCACCGGATTCTTCAAGATAGATTGAACAAATGAGCCAATCTCTCCACAAACAGCAGACCCAACTTGTATGAATTGAACTTCACTTATTCACCTTCATTCAGTCCATTACTTTGCTTAAGCAACAATTTAGAACATCCTCTGCTCCAGGATGTTAACTGAACATCCTGAACATCCTGTTAACTGAAAAAGATGTAAAACTGTCACCTGCACATTTTTCATACGTTAAGAATCCTCTGCAAAATTATTTATTGAAATAATTTATTTCTTTTTTATTTTCATGTAGATGGTTCTGCTTTCCAAGTTGATAGGTTAGTTTTTGCTAAAGGATGTGTAGGAGGAATTTCCCCCTATGGTTCTTAATGAGGATCAGACAGATTTCATTGAACCACAAAATGTTATTTATGATAGGGAGTTCAAAAGCAAAAGCTTAAAAGCAGGGTAGGGATGAAACTTCTCTGTACAAGTTATGCAAATTAGAATATACAGAATTGATAAGTTCTATACTTTAATGATATAAAGTTACGGGGAGACTTGGGCGGTATGACTGTTACATGCACATGCTCCCAGATTTGGCTTCTGGTCATTCACTCGCACACTCATAGCTCTAGAAATAGCCACACATTCAAATCACTTTCAACTGAACATTGAATACACAGAGATCCAGTGGATTTAAAATAACAGCAAAACTTTACTGGTTACACCCACCCACTGACATACATGCATGCTCATTCACACTTACTTGAGTTCTCAACTGGGCTGACAGGTACTAGACAGAGGGATGGAAGCCAATCCAAAGATGACATAACAAGTGGGTGGTCTTCAGGACCATTTTGTCCCCCAAAGTCCTTGCTTTGTTGAAAACTACACTTGCCTTGCTGATTTACAAGTTTGGTAGCTGTTGATGGGATTTGGGGAAGGATTTCTCATGTGTTCAAGCTTCTTTTGTCTGATTTAGGTGACATTTTTCCTTTGTTTCCTTATGCACGTATTTCCTTCTTATCTTTCTCCTTTTAGACAAGATTCCTGACTATCCAGCCTGCTTATGAGCTTGCATCATTTTTAGGTATTTCAGCTATAGTCTACACTACATCAATGGACCCTTGAGTTAGGCAGTGCTTTATGGATAAAAGGACTTTCAATATTTTAACTTTCTCTAGGACAGGTGATATCTCCCAGTAAACTGGTTTCCAGGCTATTCTTCTATTCAAGTTCCCTAATCAGCATTCTTGTCTTAAATGTTTCTTAGCTTTCACTTAGAAAATATTTTTTTATCAAACTCTACCATCATTAATTTATGCTCTTTTTATATAAAAAAATATCAATGCCCGATAGTGTGTTAGTTGTGATTACTTTTGACAATACTAATTTTTTACCTATGTCACCTGGGAGGCATTTACCAAGCCACCATTCTTTATGTTCCATACTTCATATGTACTTTATTGCAAAGATGACACTTTAAAATATTTGTTCTTAGTCTATGGTGCCATTATCTTGGCAGAATGCCAAGATATGTTTAAGATGTCTTCTCAAAGATGTCTTCTTAGAGAAGAAAGATCAGAATTTGCATGGATAGATTTCTCATCTCTGTTATGGCAGCCACCATTTTATGGGCTTGACCACTTTAGAGAATTTGCATGGATAGATTTCTCATCTCTGTTATGGTAGCCACCATTTTATGGGCTTGACCACTTTAGAGAATTACTATGTAGGAAGCATTTCCTAACAATTTTGTCTTGTTAGCTTTAACAGTCTGGACTGCGTTAAATATCATTTTATTAATTAATGTTAAAATTCTTCCCATATTGCTACTAAAAATTGAAGTATGTAATGGACTTCTAAATGCTGATGCATACAAATTTTGACCTGGCTCTATTGTTTTTATCTGACCTTTCCTAGGGTACTGATATTGAAGTCTGTGTATCTTTAAAGAGTTTTTAGGATAACTCAAAGGGCTTTAATGGATGTAAAGTGTTCTTGGAATTTATCTGTAACTTTGCCCACATGGTAAGATTTGAATTTATTATCATTCATCATAAAAAAAAAACTTGTAATGCAAAGCTCTTAGTAATCATAATATGAATTGATTCCTTTGTAGTGGTATTGTTCTCCCATTATGACGGTGTATTTTAGAATGCGAAAGAATTAAAACAAAATCTTAAAACTCTGTGTAAAGATATATATATATTTATCTATAGACTAAGAATAGAATAGAATAGAATAGAATAGAATAGAATAGAATAGAATAGAATAGAATAGATTAGATTAGATTTTTTTATTGGCCAAGTGTGATTGGACACACAAGGAATTTGTCTTGGTGCATATGCTCTCAGTGTATATAAAAGAAAAAGTAGAAGAAGATAGTGTCCAGAGTTTAATGGATCACTAAATAAAGTGGAAAAATGGCTAAAAACGTATGTTTTATTTTTTTGTAGTGAAATGTTATGTTCATTTTTATTACACTTTCCCAGCTAATCTTTATAATATTAAAATTCTATTCTATTCATGTGGCTACGTCTATCCATTTCCTTATGTCCAAGGAGGTAGATGATTTATTTCACCACACAATCCCTGGTTGGGTCATATACTGAGAAGATGGGGATATCCTGATCAAACAAAAAAAAATTGACATTGTTTTTATATATTGAGTATTTTTAAGACATGGTTTGCCTTGTCAAGTGATTTGTAAAACCCTGGTTGTTGATTTTTTTCTGATTGGAAAAACATCCTGTGCTACCAGATGTCTCGGTACTTTCCAAAACAGCAATCTGCTTTGGATATTCCTGCCACTGTTTTAATTAAAGGAATCTGACTGCACCATTTCTTAAAGCCTGAACTCAGCATTGATAAAAGATGGTTCCTAACTAGAACTTAAAACAGCAGTTACTGGCATTTTATTTTTTGTTCACTTCAAAAGGCAAAACCTTAGCTTAAACCCTGACTAGTTGAAGGACTGACTCTGGAAAAAAGTTGGTTTCCCCCTCTCTATTGCCACTCAGAAATTATCTGTTGTGACATTTCTAGCCAGATTTTCAAGCTGAGCCCACCATTCCGTTCCCCAAGGGCATTCCAGCGATGTTAAAAATAAGTGATTTCTAGCCAGATTTTTTTTCCAGTGAATTAATGGGATTCCAATGCAAGTGTCCTTACCAGCCTGCTGAGCCTTCATTTTGCCTTTCCAGAGATTTAAATGTTCTCCACAGAATAAGCAAACTGAACAAAATTTAAAAATGGCAAGATGCTAACTGCCTCTGACATGCTGTGCGTCTTTAATTCAAAATAGCCTAGTTGGTATGTATTTTAATTCAATTCCCTTCACGTTGTTCTCTATCCATAAAAGAACCCTGTGCATTTTATTTTCTCTTGTTTTAAAGCTTCAAATGATAATAAAGAACCATGAAGTTGTCCAAAAGAAATGCTTGTCTTCCAAATGTGTTGTAAGATGCACGGCTTTAATACTTTATATTCCATAACTATCAAAAACATGCACTATGTTTTGATCCAGTACAGGAAATACACTAAGTTGCTTGACAGTCCAAATAATTCCAAATAGTGCTGCAAAAATATGATTTGGATAATTAGAAATTTTAATAAATGTCCTAATTTTTAAAGGTATTGACAGGAGGATTTGTACTACAAAAGGACTGGTTTTCATGTGATAATCTTTCCATTCATTAAATACCACATTACAAAGAATTCAATAACTATAATAGCAATAGCTAATACAACTTTAGTATACTGTATGTAGAACAGAATCCGAGCCTGAATTAATGGAGACTTTGCATAACATTTTTGTATGCCATTATTTATGTACTTTAAACTCATCTTTACTAATATAAACCCATGCTTTACTTAAATCATGTTTATTGATGATGTTGTACTTACAAGTACTCAGCCTAGGGACTCTTTAACATTGTTGATGGAATACACAAACAGACAGACACCCACCCACCCACACACACACACACACAGAGTTTTCTGTCTGGTTACCACATTAATAAAGACAAAACTCAGGTGTTGATTTGGAATTTGACAGGATAAAAACTATAAGTATCAAACAAAGACTTTAATATTTCCATTTAGAAGGTCAAATATTTAGGGAATTCTAGCTAAAAATAAAGATTTATTTAAGAATAATTAACATCCTGAAAAAGCATATTAACAGACATTTCTGGATAGAAAAAATTAAATTTGTCTGGGTCAGGGAAAATTGGTGCTGTCAAAATGATTAACCTACTAAGATTAAACTTTCAAATAATTCAAATATTTTTTGTGAAAAAGATGTTAAATATTTTGCACAGGCAAGTAATGAAATATATGTGGTTCAATAAAAAGCTGAATAGAATAGAATAGAATAGAATAGAATAGAATAGAATAGAATAGAATAGAATAGAATAGAATTCTTTATTGGCCATAGCAGAGTTGGAAGGGGCCTTGGAGGTCTTCTAGTCCAACCCCCTGCTCAGGCAGGAAACCCTATACCATTTCAGACAAATGGTTATTTAATTTCTTCTCTAAAACTTCCAGTGTTGGACCATTCACAGCTTCTGGAGGCAAGTTGTTCCACTGATTGGTTGTTCTAACTGACAGGAAATTTCTTCTTAGTTCTAGGTTGCTTCGCTTCTTGATTAGTTTCTATCCATTACTTCTTGTCCTACCCTCAGGTGCTTTGGAGAATAGCTTGACTCCCTCTTCTTTGTGGCAGCCCCTGAGATATCGGAACACTGCTATCATGTCACCCAATTCCAGCAAACGTTTTTTTTTTTTTTTTTAATTGCAAAAGTTTTACAATTACATTTTCACCCCTTTTTCCCCCCCCTCGACCCGCCCCAAACTTCCCAACCTCCCTAACCCACCCTAACCCACCCCTCCCCCCAGACTTCCTCACAATATAATCATGTCAAATAAAAGGAAAAACCCTCCTTTGTATATAAAACTTGAACCCCGCCCTCCCCTTACAAATTTTCATCTTCATTACATTAACCTATTTCTATCTTAATATAGCAGTTTCAAATAAATTTTCATCCTGATTACCTTGAAGATATTTCTATCTTAATATAGCAGTTTCAAATAAATTTTCATCCTGATTACCTTAAAAATATTTCTATCTTAATATAACATTTTCAAATAAATTTTCATCCTCGACCTTAAAATATTTCTATCTTAATATAACATTTTCAAATAAAAGCTATTTGGTACTTCCTAGTTTGATATTTGTTCTGAACATAATCTATCCACTTCTTCCATTCCCATTCATAAGTCTCTTGAGAAC
Organism: Arizona elegans; assembly: GCA_022577455.1. Classification (NCBI taxonomy): domain Eukaryota; kingdom Metazoa; phylum Chordata; class Lepidosauria; order Squamata; family Colubridae; genus Arizona; species Arizona elegans. The sequence goes on from JAKOOJ010000003.1 coordinate 117,037,848, forward strand.
AATCTTTTAAATATGCTGAAATCTTCGCCATCTCCGCAAAACTGGCCATCTTCAAAATCCATTCCTCAATCGAAGGCAGCGCTTCATTTTTCCAGTATTTACCTATCAACAATCTTGCTGCAGTTATCATGTACAATATCATTTTTGTTTCCCCCAATGTAAAACCCTTAACTATACCCAATAAAAACAGTTGTGGAGAAAATTGAATCTTTCTCTTCAAAACATTCTGCATGACCCACCAAATTTTTATCCAAAAAGCCTTAACTTTCTTACAGGTCCACCAAACATGATAATATGTAGCATCTAAGCAATCGCATCTCCAACATTTAGGCTGGGCACTAGGGTACATACACGACAATTTTTTTGGATCTAAATGCCATCTATAAAACATTTTATAGAAATTTTCCCGCAGATTCTGCGACTGTGTAAATTTAACATTCTGAACCCAAATTTTTTCCCATGTTTCCAACATCACTGGTTCCTCAAAATTTTGTGCCCACTTAACCATACAGTCTTTAACTAGTTCAGTTTCTGAATCCCTTTCTAACAAAACATTATAAAGTCTTTTAATATGCATTGGGCCTTTCTCTTTTATATGTCTAACTAATTCTTCCTCATACATCATAATACCAGTTTTTTGGTCCTCTTTCCATCTCAATTGCAATTGATTATATTGTAACCAAGTTAAATTAATCCCTTCAGCCAACAATGTCTGTAATGTCTTCAGCTGCCATCTGCCCGCATCTGCAAAAAGAACCTCTTTATATAAAAACCCCCCGAGTGACATTATATTTGTATTCCACAAGGTATGACCAAGATCCAGCCATAGCGGTATTTTGTAATTCCAGTTGTTTCGGTGCTTCTTCCAAACTCTCAGCAAAGAATCTCTAAGTATATGGCTTTTAAATACTTTATCCACTTTGCTATCATAAAATAAGTAAGCGTGCCATCCAAATTCCAAATCAAAACTTTCTGCATTCAATATTCCAGTCTTTTTTCCTCCAAACCAATCACTTACTAAAGTCAAAGCTGTTGCATCATAATATAATTGTAGGTTTGGAAGTTTGAGACCTCCCCTTTCTGGGATGTCTTGCATAATTTTCATTTTTACTCTTGGTTTTTTCTCATTCCAAACAAATTTGTTGATACCAGTTTGCCATGCTTTTAGTTGTTTATCATTTTTGAGCACCGGAATCATTTGAAACAAAAAAAGAAATCTTGGCAAAATGTTCATCTTAACTGCTGCTATTCTTCCAAGTAAAGACAGCTGCAGTTTTTTCCAAATCTCCATATCTTTTTGCACCTCTCGCCACAACGCCTCATAGTTATTTTGAAACAATTTCATATTTGATTCTGCAACCTGAACTCCTAGATATTTTACCTTTGGTACAATCTCAAAACCTGCCCTTCTTTCTAACTCCAGTTTACGATCTTGTGTCATATTTTTAACTACCATCTTAGTTTTTCTCTGATTCAATCTGAAACCTGAAACTTTACCAAAGTCTTGTATAATGTCCTTCATCTGGATTATCGATTCCATTGGCTGTGTTAGGGTAACAACCAGATCATCTGCAAATGCCTTTATTCTGTAATCCTCTTGCCTTATCATTATACCTTTCAATGTGTTAGAATCCCTTATTGTATTTAACAAGACTTCTAGTGTTAAAATGAACAACAATGGGGACAATGGACATCCCTGTCTTGTACCTTTTTCAATTTTAAACTCTGTTGTCAGACTTCCATTGATAATAATCTGTGCCTTTTGCTCTTGATAAATTGCTGAGACCGCCTGTATATATTGGTCCCCAAAGTCCATCTTTTTTAATGTCTTTAGTAGAAAATTCCAATCCACTCTATCAAAGGCCTTCTCTGCATCCAGAAAGACCAGCACTGCAGGGATCTGTTTATTCTTCTCAAGATATTCCAATAAATCTATTACTTGCCTTACATTGTCCTTCATGTGCCTACCCTCAATAAATCCCGCTTGGTCATCATGAATCACCTTTTGAATTACTGGCATCAGTCTGTTGGCTAATACTTTTGCATAAATTTTATAATCCGTATTCAAAAGAGATATTGGTCTGTAATTCTCCGGTTTTTTGGGACCTACTTGCTCTTTTGGTATCAAAGAAATATAAGCTGTAGTCCACGATGGAGGTACTTTTCCCCCTTGTTGTATGTTGCAAAATAAGTCTCTGAGTTGTTCCACCATTTCTGCCTGTAAAGTTTTATAATACACTGCTGTCAGACCATCCGTTCCAGGAGCTTTGGCTGTTTTTAATTGTTTTATTGCTGCTATTATCTCCTCCTCTGTTATGGGATAATCCATTCTTTCCTTTTGTTGTTCAGTGATTTTTGTAACTCTTTTATTATCCAAATATTTTTCTATAAGTCCATTCTGCACCTCCTCTCTGGCATATAGTTTAGTGTAATATTGAAGAAAAGCTTCTTTTATTAAATTCTGTTGAAAAACTTCTTTCCCACCAATATCAACACTATCAATAGTCCGTATGCTTTGTTTCTTCCTTAATGTGTAAGCCAACCACCTGCCTGGTTTGTTAGCATTGCAGAATGTATTATGCTTCGCATATTGTAAGTTTGTTGCAACTTGTTCCGCTATAAGCATTTGGAATTGGTCTTTCAGAAGTTTTATAACACTAAGTATTCTTTCATCTGTTGGGTTTTTAATAAGTAACTGTTCTTTATCCTTTATTTCTGCTTCCAATTCAAGTCTTTTCTTTTGTCGAATCCGCTTATGTTTAGAGTTCATATATATAAGCACCCCTCTCATATAAGCTTTGCTTGCGTCCCACACAATTTCCATTGGGGTGCCTTTATTCAAGTTCATTTCAAAAAACTCTTTCAGATGCTTTTTAAGTTCTATTATATTTTTCTCATATCTAAACAGGTTTTCATTTAATCTCCAAGAGCGTCTCTCATTCTTACATGTCTCAATTTCTATCCAGACTGGACTGTGATCAGTCAAAGTTCTTGGCAGAATCTTTGTTCTTTTTGTCCTAACAAGTAAGTCATCAGACAACAAAATAAAATCAATCCTGGAGAAGGATCTATGTCTGTCAGAAAAGAAAGTATAGTCCAGTTCTTTTGGGTTATGTACTCTCCAAATATCTTTTAATTCCAGGTCTTCTTTCATATCAAAAAAAGTCTGTGGTAATCTAATTCTTGATTTTGCCAAAGTCTTTTTATCTAATTTAGAGTCAATTACTCCATTCCAATCTCCCATAATTAAAATAGATCTATAATCCCATTGAAGTATTTTAGTATGCAGCATTTTATAAAAATAGTCCTGTTGTTGATTAGGAGCATAAATTCCTATCAGAAGAATTTGACTATTGGCAGAAAGTAATTCAATTACTACAAACCTACCATCTTGATCAGCTTCTATAAGTTTGGCTGTTAATTTTTTGTTTACATAAATAACCACACCATTCTTTTTTTGATTAGTTGAGGATATAAAATGTGTTCCTAATTTGGAATTTTTCAAATAGTTTTGATCTTGAACTGTAATATGCGTTTCTTGTAAACAAATTATATCATTATTATGTTGTTTTAAATATGCAAATATTTTCTTCCTTTTTTGTGTTGCATTCAACCCATTCACATTCCAAGATAAACATTTAATCATCCTTATTTTCCTTCTGGAGCGAAGCGCAGAACCTTAGGATGTCATCTGAGATCCTCTGTCCTGCTTTTCCCACAGCTCCAGCCTTGTCTTGACTCTCCTGCTGTAACTTTTCTTTAAGTTCCTTAGCTTTTGCTCGAGTTATACGCTGATCCTTAACTTCAGCCGCCCAAGCCAGCTCCGAGATTGGAGAAGGTTCCAGCAAAGGCTCATCCAAAAAGCCTCCTTCAGCACCCTTCAGCTCTGCTAATTCCTGCTTAGATTGTTGTTCTTTAATCTCCAAAACTGTAGATGTGCGTGGGGATGGAGTTCTTTCTTTAAAGATGTCATTATAAAATTGCTCCGCCTTCTCCACAGTATTCAGACGGTGTTTCTCTCCCTTATATCTCAAAATTATGCCAGTTGGGGCGTCCCAACGAAATGGGATTTGATTATTCTGCAGTTCTTTAACAAGAAAACCATACTCTTTTCTAGATTTCAACATCTTAGGTGGGAGCTCCTTGTAAACTGTAATCTTGGATCCACTCACTTGCACAGAAGTGAGAAAAGATTTTTGCAAAATGTCATTTCTTATTGCTCTATCTGTAAAATATATGACCACATCTCTAGGCAGTTGTCTTTGTCTGGCCACCCACGAGTTGACTCTATAGATTTTATCTATTTTGCAAAAAACCATCTCAGGTTCAACTTTTAAAATCACAGCTAGGGCTTCAGCACAGATCTGTCTCAAATCTTGTCTCTCCTCCTCTCTAATTCCTCGAAGCCTTATAGCAAATTCCATTGCACGAAATTGCATCATAACAATATCATTCTCAACTCTCTGCATCTTGTCATCAACATCAAAAAATTTATGATCATTATTTTTCATCTTAGCATTAACTTCTAATTTAAATTCATCCACTTTTGTCTCAACTTTCATAATAAATCCTGCCAGACCAGACGCCACATCCGTTATTTTTTTGGTCACCATCTTTTGGCTCTGCTGCATTTCCTGCATGATTTCCTGTTGTGACTTTTGAATTTTTTCATCTATTTTATTTATTTTGTCATCCATGTCTTGAAATTTCTCATCCAAAATATTTGAAATGAATGCTTTTAATTCTCCCATATCCAAATCTTTTTTTTGGGCTTGTGACTGCGTATCCTGCTTACGTGGGGGGGATCCCCCCCCTGTTTTGCCTTCCTGCTTTTTTGAAGCCATCCTGCCACGTAAGCTAGCTTTCTTAAAAAGGGAGGGTCCGCCTCTTCTGCCACCTCCACAATACCTTCTAAAAAAGTCCCCCAGAGTTACTCAAAGCAAAGCTATAATGCAGCAAAGACAAGTAAAAGGGAGAGATTTTCCTCTTATTTCTGTTGCAGCCGGAGCAACTCTGTAACAACTTTTTAACTTTGTAGCAAGACAAGATAACTTCACCAATCCACACCCACTAATTCATTTGCTGAGCGCCATATTTTTTCAATCACTTTCACTCATTCTGAGACTTTCACTTCAGTAAAAAAGTTCAGCAAAGGTCTAATACTTGCAGTTCAAAGTTTCAGGGTTCAAGTGGATTGCGGATGTTTATTTGAGTTTTTTCCTCGCTCTTTAAAGGTTTCCTGAGGTCGGCTTGTTCCGCACAGGCAGAAGACGTCCCACGCCGCCCGGAGTTTCAGCAGGTTGTTAGGGAGCCACGCCTGCTTCCTCCCCAGAAACAGTTCCCTGGGGGGGTTGCAGGGGCTCTACCTGTACCCTGCTGCCTCTTCTTCTACAATCCTAGGGATTTCGAAGATTTCGAGCCGCTTCGCAATCAGGAAGCGGCTCTACAAGCGGCGGGGGTGGCGGTGCCAAAGGAAAGCACCGTCGCCACCGAAGACGAGGAAACCGGAAGTCCCAGCAAACGTTTTTTAATGTTAAATTCAAAAACTTGTGGGATTCAAGAGAAGGAGGTGACTCCAAATTTCTGACTGTATTATCATGTTAGCTGTTTAACATGGATCTCAGAATGGATTATATTTCCCTGGAAAGCTTTTACTTCCATAGAAGTTATAGGTCTTCCAGAAAGACTTCACAGATTCATTTGAGTTAACATACAGGAATGAAATTATGCGTTAATAAGTAACCTACTGAATGTTTGGGATGAATACAGGAAAACGATAAATATGGACTTTTCTCTATTTTCTTTATAAAAATGAAGGCATTAAGAAATTTGCCTTGAGAGAGAGATGGAGAGAGAATTATTTGTTTAGATTATAAAATTTTATTGATAACGGGAGAAAGGTTAAAATCTCTTGATCATGTTAATATACAGTGCTTTCTACATTTAATTGGTTTCAGCATTTTCAAATAAGTAGCACAATAACAAAAGGATTACAGAAACAAGGGAGAATACTGAGTAGGTTGACCAAAACTGAAAATTATGTGTTATAATACTGATTATTTGTCAGCCATGATTTGTAACTTATTAGTGAAGTGACTCAAAATACGAACAAATCAAAGGCTTTATGATTAAATGGATGTAGAATATTAATATAGTTATGTAGATGAAATAATGGGAATTTCAATTGAAGAATATCAAATTTACTTTGAACAATTTATTTAGAATCTGTATAAGATGTTATATTGTTGATATATTATCCTAGGCTTAATTGCTAAAATGACTATTTTTCTGAAAAAAGTGTTGTAAATATAAACAAGAAGTTAGATCAGGAGTGTCAAACTTGCAGCTCGCAAGCCAGATGCATCATACTCAGGCCACACCTACCCCAGTTCCACGAATGGGAAAAATGTCACAAAACATCACATGACAGCAACATGACACCACGAGTTTGATACTCGTGGGCTAGATTCTTTTATATGTGGTGATAATTCTGTAAAGACCAACAGTATTGAAGAATTATTCACTGTAGACTGGATCAAATGTTGAAAGTTGCAATCCCATTGCCCTCTGAGAATATTTTGATTAAATATTACTATAATATATAATATAATATAATATAATATAATATAATATAATATAATATAATATAATATAATATAATATAATATAATATAATATAATATAATATAATATAATATATGCCTTCAAAAATTAACTGAATTGGTATTGTATATTAGATTTTATACATATTTTTGGGATGAATCCTTTAATTCCATTTTGGAAGAATGGCTAACTAAATTATGATGTTTGTCTTCCTGTCGAGAATAATTTTGTATTTAAAAAGTAAAGCTGTTGCAGAATGTAATTGTGATTGGTAACAATTCTTGGACCATAATATTTAGTTTTATAATATTTTGGTTTTGTGGCTTATCCACCCATAATTCTATATCTGTATCTATTCCAATTTGTACTATCTATTCTTTCAAAATATATCATATGTTCATGAATATTTGCAGCAGGAACAAACTATATTGTCACAGTCTGCTCTAGAAGAATGAAAAAAAGGGGGGTGGGGAGAAGTTATCAGAGAAATGAGCTGTTAAATTAAAAAAAAAAAAAAGGAGGGGGGGAAAGTGCCAGAAAGAGAAAGTATAAATGGTCTTATACACTTTTATCCCCTGTCCACATTAATCCCGATACACATTTCTCTTGTAGGCATATGGCCCTCATCAAGATTTGTTATCACTAATGTAGGACAAAAATGTAGATGATATTACATGACAATGCAATAATATCACACACTTCTCTTCCTAGGGTCATAAAGTTAAGCAACATCTTCTCTTGGGAAAAGGCAGAAGCAACCAAAGGTTTGGATTTTGCAAAAATCCTTGCCCTTGTAAGCAGGGCAAGGCAGACAAGTTCTACATGGCATAAAATCAAGTCAGACCAATTCAGATAATTAATCAAAATTAACCATTTCATGAAACATATTTAAATAAATAAGGGATAGCTTTGACTGCAACCATCTGAATGATAAAAACAATGACAACCCAGCCTTTCCACTATTATCATTTAACAATCATCCTCTAAATTATGGTTGTTGTTTCAGTTTACAGTAGCATATTGTGTATTTTAATATCTCAAAAAAAGTAGATCACAGAGGTCAATCCAGAATCCAAAATAATTGCTTGCATTTTACTTGACAAAAATATAAGGTAGAGAGAATTCATTCCAAGTGTAACCATCTTTCATAATAATACCATAAACAGCATGTTTTCATATTCAAGGAAGCATGAGGGAATAATGAAATCTCAAAAGGAAGGATTATATGCGTGCCTCAGAAATCAAATAGCTACTCTACAGTACTGCCACAGTAATATAATCCACTACAAGCAAAATATATAATTTGAAAATAGCATATTCCCTTTGTCCTGATACATGGAAATTACTTAGAAAAAAATAATTGTCCATTTGACTATAGTACATTAGAATAGAATAGAATAGAATAGAATAGAATAGAATAGAATAGAATAGAATAGAATAGAATAGAATAGAATAGAATAGAATAGAATAACAGAGTTGGAAGGGACCTTGGAGGTCTTCTGGTCCAACCCCCTGCCCAGGCAGGAAACCCTACACCACTTCAGACAAATGGTTATCCAACATCTTCTTAAAAATTTCCAGTGTTGGGGCATTCACAACTTCTGCAGGCAAGTTGTTCCACTTATTAATTGTTCTAACTGTCAGGAAATTTCTCCTTAGTTCTAAATTGCTTCTCTCCTTGATTAGTTTCCACCCATTGCTTCTTGTTCTACCCTTAGGTGCTTTGAAGAATAGTTTGACTCCTTCTTCTTTGTGGCAACCCCTGAGATATTGGAACACTGTTGTCATGTCTCCCTTAGTCCTTCTCTTCATCAAACTAGACATACCCAGTTCCTGCAACCGTTATTCATATGTTTTAGCCTCCAGTCCCCTAATCATCTTTGTTGCTCTTCTCTGCACTCTTTCTAGAGTCTCAACATCTTTTTTACATTGTGACGACCAAAAATGAATGCAATATTCCAAGTGTGACCTTACCAAGGCATTATAAAGTGGTATTAACACTTCACGTTCTATCCCTCTGTTTATGCAGCCCAGAACTGTGTTGGCTTTTTTGGCAGTTGCTGCACACTGCTGGGTCATATCTAAATGGTTGTCCACTAGAACTCCAGGATTCCTCTCACAGTTACTACTATTGAGCAAGGTACCACATATACTGTACCTGTGCATTTTGTTTTTCTTCCCTAAATGTAGAACCTTGCTTTTTTCACTGTTGAATTTCATTTTGTTAGATAGCGCCCAATGTTCAAGTCTGTCAAGATCCTTCTGTATCTTGAGCCTATCTTCTGGAGTGTTGGCTATTCCTGCCAGCTTGGTGTCATCTGCAAATTTGATGAGTTCCCCATCTATCCCCTCGTCCAAGTCATTGATGAAGATGTTGAAGAGCACTGGGCCTAAAACAGAGCCCTGGGGTACTCCACTGCATACTTCCTTCCATGTAGATGCAGTTCCATTGAAGACTACCCATTGAGTGCAGATGGTCAGCCAGTTACGAATCTATCTGGTGGTGATTCTGTCTAACCCACATTTTTCTACTTTATCTAGTAGTAGGTTATGGTCTACTTTATTGAATGCTTTACTAAAGTCCAAGTAAATTATATCGACAGCATTCCTCTGGTCCATTAATTTTGTCACTTTGTCAAAGAATGCAATAAGATTAGTCTGGCATGATCTGTTTTTGACAAACCCATGTTGGCTATTGGTTATTACTTGATTTGCTTCTAGGTGTTTGGTGATTCGTTGTTTGATTATCTTTTCCAGAATCTTCCTTGGTATTAGTAATACCTTTATGAGAACAATTTCACCTGAATTTATGGTCAGTTATTTTATTACTTGGGCTTAATTTGTTTTTATTGTCTCAATAAATGTTTGAGACACCCAATGCTTATATTCAATGTTTGAGACAATAAAATTTATCTCTGAAATTGTAGCTGACTCTCCTTTAGTGTGATTTAAATCTCACTGCTAAAATCCAGCATTGGATCAAGGGAACAATAAAGAATTAAAAGGAACCAAGTTATTATTGAAGAGGCTAGAGTTTTTAGTTAAGGCAATCCTCAACAACATTTTTGAGAAAATATATTTATGTGAAAGAAAGCAGTTGAGTTCCTAGTTTGGGGGTAGAAACAGAAAGAGGAAAATAGAAATGTTGCACATCTATGAAATTATGAAAGGGGGAAAAATCTAACAAAGATGCATAAGTGTGGAGTTGAGTTGATAGATATGTGGAGGGAAATGAAGATACAGGTTTAATTATGAACAGAAAGGCCAAAATATATGCCAGTAAGTATGGATTAGTGTCATTTAGGTTAGTGTGGATAGGTATGAGAGTTGTAAAACACAGGTTAGTACTAGTTCCATTTTATACTCCAAGGAATGATGAAAATGGAAAGAACCAAAAATGAGTCTGGTGAAAACTTGTGCAACATTCTGAATAAATGAAATCCAGAAGGGAAAGATACTCTTGTTTGCTGAAATGAAATAAGAAATAAGACAAGAGAGTATGGAAAATAGATTGCGTCATCTGGAGCCCCAAGTATAAATAAGGATGGTGACCATTATATTAAAAAAAGTTGGCCTTTTTCAAATGCATGGTTTACATATAAGGTTATTTATATACTGTATACAGATGGCAAAATAATGAATATAAATTTTAAAGCATGATTAATTTGATTGTTTTCCATGAAGGATTAAGAAGCTTAATATGAAGGGTTGAATAAAATTACTGAATATTACAAGAGTAATGTCTGGTTTGGAATGTGAGTTAGAACATTATTAGTAGAATCAAGAGTGTTGCTAGGAAAGAATGGACAAGAAAAGGAAATAAGACACTCCAATAAAAGTAGAATGACTGCAGGAATAATGTACAAGGCACAAAAACACTACATGTAAATTAATCATCCATCAGAAATGGAAAGTAGACATAAGGAAAGAAGATAAGAGATAAGAAGATAAGACTAATAAGAGAGGATCAGGAAAAGGACTGAATTCCTTATTTATATACAGCTCACATTCCTTAAAAAAAAGAAAAAAAAAGACACAGGCACTCAAGGAACCCATTTGAAAAAAGACAGCCAGATAGAGTTTGAGAAAAAGGAGGAATGGAGAAGAAGGAGGTCAGTTCTTGAAAGCCAAATAAAGTACTGAACAACGGACTAGCAGCTCTTACTTTAATAGCAATCTGTTGTGCGTTTTTTGGCTAATAGATGGGACCAAATTGCTATGGCCAGAAAGAACATTGCTTCAAGCCTACCTTCTATCAAAATGCATTTCTATGCCAAAGTAGCTATTATTTATTCTATTCCTCCCTCAATCCTTGTACATCATTTGAAAGCCCTGGCTGACTTTAATGGTACAGAAAATATAAGTTGAGTGGGGATAACCAAACATACACATGATGCAGTACTTCCCAAAATAAATTCAGCTTAGAAGGAAAATTCTTCACAAGTAAATTAGGCCACTACCTTGATATCAATAAGACTTCACATTATTTACTCTAGCTTTGAATTTATTTTATTACGGCTTTGGGCCAGGATAAGTAAGTCAAGCAAAACTCCCATTGGCTTCGTGGAATAGCTTTCTTGGCAACGTTAGCAAAATGTATTGTCCCAGTCCTCTTCTGGGATATCTTTCTGTAGGGGTGTCCAAAATATCCTATTCAAATCACAAAATTTTGTGAAACATCTTGTTTTGAGCACATACATTTGACTTTCACTGAAGATTAACTGCTTTATCTCATTTTATTTTATTTATACAATTTATAGTGAAATAAAGCAAAAGATCCAAAAGACATAATAGAAACTGAAAAATACCATCCAATGGGAACTCAGCCTTCGCTTGCTTAAAAGCCTGGGAAAATAGCCAGGTCCTTAATAGCTTCCTAAATAAGAACAGGTAAATAGAATCTTGGAAAATAAAGGCATGATAAACTGGAAGCCAGTCAAAATTAATGGATGTAAAATACAAAGTAACTACCAAGCTGATTGGTCTGATCATATTAATAGGTATTTTGTAAATGAATCATAGAAGCAATAATAAAAAACATGCAAGCTTTTTCAGAAATTGCTGGAATCTGCTCTGATAAAAGGAAAGCTACATAAAAGTCATTGGACCTGTCTGGTGCATTCACTAGAATGGAAGTAATTAGAATAGAGCAGTTATCTTTGTAGTCTAAGCAATATAAAAGAACGTTCTGGGCTTTAATGAACGTGAGAGTTAATACATTTCCTTTCTCTATCATTATACTAACAGATTCATAAGAAGAGGGGCACTGTTTTTTATATGCACTCCATTCTACTAGGACTACCTGCCTTTCTCATGCACACAAAAGAAAATTGAAAGCATGTTGAGTAGGAAGATGTTTTTTCAAACACAACCCTATTCCCTGTGAATTGTTTTTTTTAAAAAAAACCTTTTGTATGTGTGCCATGGTTTGAGAGCTAAAACAGTTGTATTGTACCTTTGTTGTCTTCCAAGTCAAAGCAGTAAGAGGAATTACATGTTCTTCAGCTAGCAGCCACACAATTCAATTCCTTATTTAAACTAAGCAGGGTAGACAAATTGGTACTCTGTAGATATTTTAGACTACAATGTCCAAAATCCTAGGCCATTGGCCGCGTTGACTGAAATTTATGTGAACTGTAGCCCTAAATATGTTGAAGAATAAAACCCATATATCATAATAATTTGTCATGTAACCAAAAAAATGGCTTTTACAGGTTCAGGAGCCATTTTGAAATCTGTAATTACCTTTTTGGTAAATTCAAAGTTTTAAAACATTGAACAAGATTTTGAGTTCTCCAGAATTCTTCATCAGAAGACAGTGTAACGAAAATAGTAGAGCCTAGAAGAAGAGAACATGGCTAGACTTGAACTCATGATATCCATATTTAATCATTGCTTTAAGGTGGAAAACTAAGAGAAAAATTCTGATTATTTTCCACTATGTACAGGAGTAGTTTTAAATTGCTCCTAGGACTTACAGTTGAATAAGCAAATAATACTTTGTGCCTTAGCTGTGAAAATATAAAATCCAGAACATACAAAATCCAATCCCTCTACCCAGACTTGGAATCCACAGCTTGATAGATGGAAGAAGAATTATGTATATTTTATTTTGCTGCATGATAGAAGCCAAGCTGCTTGTTCAGCAGTGCATGCAGTTTTTTGCAACATTTCTCGGCAGAATTTCTTTTTTAAAAAACCTCTTTACTGCATTATTTGAAAATGGTTTGGACTGGTTTTAGTTTGGCTGAATGTAAATATCTAAATGGCATTTTGGCAGGAGATCAAGGTTTTGACTGTTACAAAATGCAGTTTGTGGCTTGGTGGTGAAGAAATTTTAATATTCCTTCTCTAATGCCTATTATAGATTTTGGGACTGGCAATAATATAGTGTGCATATTTTTAGGTTAGGTTTACAAATTTGCTGTAAGAATTACAGATATCTTGGTTTAGAGTAGGACTGCAAGATAATTTTTTATTATAATTATTACTCATTGCTGAGATAACACAAATAAATTGCTGTAGGAGCTATGAAATAAGGAGCAATTCCAAATTATAAGGCAGTTTTTTTCTAAAGAAGTGCAGCCCATCCACAACCAATTAGCTTGATTTCTTCTCACTCGTTTAGGAAGAAAGAAAATCACTGCAAAACAATGCCCCTACTTACATCCCTGAGAGGAGTTTAGTCCAGGGGTGAAATGCTACCGGTTTGCACCGGTTCAGGTGAACCGGTAGTAAAAAAATGCTACCAGTTCATTTGAATCGGTATTTCTGATGATCAGCTGTGCCGCGCGATTTATATTCCCTAGAAAGCAGGAAATCCTGCTTTCTAGCGAATCTAAATCGCGCGGCACAGCTGTTTCCCCCTCGCTGTTCTACTTACCTTCTTAACTCTCCTTTTTCATGTACAGCATGTGTTTGGTGCGCACCGCGCATGCGCAGGCAGCAAACTGGTGGCAAACTGCCGAGGATTTCACCACTGGTTTAGTCTCAGTGTCCCACCTGGTAAGCCAAGCTTCAGTCCAGATGTTCCAGATAACATGTTTCTTCCAGGGTTCTATGCAATCTTCACTAGAAAGTGAAGGTTGGTAACTGGTTTATAATTATCCCAAATTTGGGGGGGCAGTTTTCTGAGGAGACAATGTATGATATGACTGCCTTCTTCAAGGTAGGTAGCATCAGTCTTTCTCAAGAATCAGCCAGTAGTCACCTTCCAATCCAGATCATTATAGGTGGCAGAGCTGGTATTTCAAAGATTCTTGCCCAGTTTCTCAGGACTTAAAAGCTCATGTTCCTTCCAGATAACCTCACTGGGTGTAGTCTTGATCAGCTCATCTGGAATTGTCCATCTGGAGTCCAGCTCCAAGTGAAACTAAGTGATTTTATTCTCCAGTTGATGCAGCGAGTTCTTCACAGCAGCCCAACTCGTGTTCTTCTAGCCCATTCCTCGATAATAGGATCTTGGCTAGCAAAGCTGGCTGGCATTCTAAAGGTAGAATTTGAGCAGAAAACTAGTGACATTATTGAAATATATGTGAAATACAATGTGTGTTCTATGATAAAAGTATAAGACAATAATCCACAAAAAGAGCCTTAATTAGTCCTCTATCCAGGCTTTGACAAGACCTAAGAGAGCTTAAATTCAAGGGCTGAACTATTTTAGTTTTTGCAGACTATACCTTGAAATTCTATTTGGAATACAGGAAGCCCAGCCTTTCTCAACAGGGTTGCTGAAGAACCTAGCAGGTTGTGATTCAGGTGCTGGCTTATGCAACATGGATTTAATATTTTGTATTTCTTTGCTGTGCTTATGATGGGGTATCTTGAGGCCTGAAAATTATTTTAAAAGTTCCTTCAGGATAAAAGGTTGAGAAAGGCTATTGTGGCCCATAATATTATGAGAGTTTCTGAGAGCAATTTAAGTTGAAATTATAGAACCTCCCATTCCCAGGCCTCTTTTTGTAGTCTGCATTGCTTCCCCTAACTGTACCACCAAATTTTGGTTTCCTGCCATTTTGAGTCAAGAAAGGTTGTATATTAAAACTACAGTCTTAGCATAAGATAGCCTTAACACAAACCTCACTGTCTCTCCCCAAACTAAAAGTAAGACCACAGAATCTCATTTCTATATACTTAACATTATCAGCATGCATATAGTAGCTCTCAACCCCACTTCACCCTGATAAAGATTAAATGTGCCCCCAGGCCAGTGAATATTTGCTTATTCCTGCCCTAGATGATAAGCAATTAACATAATTTCCCCTATGAGTCATGTCTTTGCTGCTTTGGGTAGCTTTGTGTGCCTTCCAACAATGAGCAAGAGCAGACTAACTAAGAATAAAAACATGTTTCACTTTAATGTTTTTCTTTTTAAATGAGCTATATTCTTTTAACAGTAACAGATGAATTAATCAGCTATTATTACCATGAACAAATATAAACAATCCATGGGGCTTAATTCTTCTAAACTTGTTTATACTGAACTGTTCAGGTGGCCATGTTTATGGATGACACCAATTGATTGATCCTGAGGAACAGTTATTAAAGGGGAAGAACTGTTTAGTGTAAGCAATGCAAAAAAAATAAATAAATTCCTAACTTCATATATACTATACATGGAAAGAGTCTGAGCTGAGCTGAGACTAATAAGGAAGGAATCTTGTGACTATCCTCTATGAAAATGATGTACAGTTCTGGTTAGAAAATAAAATTCCTTTTGGTAGATGAGCATTTAGTTTGTTTCCACTGCTTATTTAGTCTGTGTTTGAGATAATATTTCCTCTTATATTTAATTTCTTACAATGTAAAATAATCTGCAGTAACTGGCATACTGTAATTATTTGGTATTGATGTGTAATCATGAATTTGGGCTCCTATATTCACATCAAGAAAAAGATTCTGTTATGAATAGGCCTTCTCTGTTGCAGGTATCCTGTGATCTACACCTGCAAAGGTTGGAGGTTGTGATTTAACTTTTCTTATTCTTGCACATCATGTAAATTCAAACTGGGGAAAAAAAAACACTGAATACCCAGAACCATTAGAGCTTTTACTTATTCGACCTTCATGCTTGAAATAGTTTTCCTTTAAAATATTTTCCCCTTTATCAGTTATTCATTGAAGAGTCTCTTTGCATCTGTAGCATTTTGAAGGGTGGCTATTATTTTACCATTTTAATTTTCCCAGCTGTTTAAATAATTGTTTTAACCTCTCCATGCCTGAAAGCTTAATACTTTTTGTGCCCACCCCACCTCACACATTGGTCTGTACTGAAATGGTTGCGTTTTATTGCTGGAGAATACTCCCCCCCCCGCCCCCCCATGGCTCTCTTCTTTGGAAAATAAATGTTTAGAATTTTTGGTTAGTCTGAACCTAGATTGGTGTACTCAGAATTCTCATTTCATATTGACACATATCAATTAATTTTAATTTCTACCCTACCTGAATCTGAAGCATCTTTATTGGGTACCCATTGATTGTGTTTCATCAAGTCATCTCTTAGTGATCACTTAAATAGATTTTCTCTGTGTGACAATATGTCCCAAACCTATTTTTCGGTTCTTCCATTATTACAACAATCTCTTGCAACTGAATTGCTGCTGACATCCCTCTTCTCATTCCTTCCAACATTTTTAACATTATAGATTTCTCAAAGAACATGGTAGTCACGTAATGTGTAAGAAGCAGAATAATTTGTGGTCATTTGTGCTTCAAGGAAGAACTCTGAATTGATTTGGTTGATGATCCATTTATTTTCTTGGTATTCTCAAAAGTCTTCTCCAACATCAGAATTCAAAAGCATTGAAAATTTGGCATATAAATTGACCACTTCCAATCGGTTGGTCACTGTGGTTTTGTTCTCCAGACTTGATGGAATAGTTGAGTTAGAACCTTTACTGATTTTCTTCTTGCCATATTTCTACAGATATTACATGAATTCCTGTAGCCTTCCCAACTGGTTATTTAATTTCATTTTGTAGTATTAGAGACTCTTGTAAACAGGAAATATCTTCTTGATGCTGATATTTCTAAGGTACAAGATTTCAGTACATTCCTGCCAAATTTGTTTGATCTTCTTTGCATTGGTTGCTATTTGTTCATTGACATACTTTAGGATACCAGTTCGAAGTCGGAACTTCCTTCTAGTTCAGAGATCATTTGGAGATCGTTCCTTTTTTCATGTCTGCTTTCAACTTCAATGTCCTTACAGATGTTTTAATAATTCTTTTTATTTCTTCTAACAGATCTCTGAAATTTTTTTAAGTTTGTTCCTGAGGTATTTTTCTTAGATATTTCCACCATCTGTTCTGATATCCAGTTTGCTTTCTTCTATTTCTTGATCTTTGGCAGTCTTTTTTCATATTCATCCTGAACACCTTCTTTAAGTTCATTTCCCAGTTCCTCTGGTCCCAATCTATGAGTTCAGGATTTTAAAGTGATTCCTGATGTTTTCATTGAATATATTGGGTAACACACTTAACAAAATTTTAGCCATTTAAAATATTACATTTGAGAAATTGAAGAACAGATAGACACCCAAAGATAGATTACCTAGTGTCACCAAAAGTCTTTCAAAAATGTCTAAAAAAGAAAACATAAGAATCAGGCCAAGCATCTATTTCATCTAACAATTGGATCACATTGTAGTGAACTGGCTGCCTCTAGCAGCCTTACAAGTAGGACATAAGATAATAGGCCTCTCCTGCTATTGTTTCTGGGAACTAGTGTAATATACACTCATATCATACCTAAACAAGGCAAAAACTCCAGTTATTTGATGGAAATAAAAGCCATTTCACATACAGAGTTTTCTTAATTCCCCCCCCCCCCCCAAATATTAAAGTGATATGTAAATTGCAAGCCATGCATGTCTTTTTTTAGGACTTCTTATATTTGTAGCCTGAAAGTGATAACAAATATAGTAAATGGCTCAAGGCCACATGGAAGATCGCATGTTGCAGCTGATACTGTCCTAGCTGATGTTAGGAACTGCTTTTATGTGATTATTATTTTTTTTTTAGAGATTCTATCATTCTATCATAAATGTAAGGATTCTGGTTTAATGAGGGCTTGAAGTCAATGAGACATCAGAGATAATAACTTCAGCTCAGATGGGAAAAGCACATAACTTTTATGCATTATCCATCTAAGCTTTTCAGATAATCAAAGCCAAATATAGAATCTCACAAGAACAGCTTTGTTTTTGCTGAATTTTTGCTTGTATGGGAATTAAGTTTGTACCTGGACTATAAATAGATTGTATAGAGAGAAATGCAATTATTGTCTTAAGTTTGTCTGTTTTGAAAAAGACCATATCATTTTTGTCTTCGTAGTTCAGACAAGCCATTGACATTCATAGTCAGAAGATTTTTCTGCTATCAGATTAAAAGGTCTGATCAGTCAGTTATGCTGCTATTTAACACAGTAACAGAACAACAGATTTGGAAAGGACCTTGGAGGTCTTCTAGTCCAACCCCATGCTCAAGCAGGAAACTCTATACAATTTCAGACAAATGGTTGTCCAATCTCTTCTTAAAGCCTTCCAATGTGGAGGACCCACATCTTCTGGAGGCAAATGGTTCCACTGATTAATTGTTCTGTTAGGAAATTTCTCATGTCATAAAGAGCAGGAATGATTCCTCTTGTATCAATATTCGAAAGTGTCATGACTACAATTAATATACAAAAATAAACTTTCATTTAAAAAATACTGAAAACCTCTCTGAATTCCTTATCTCATACTTCAATTTTAGGTAGTATCAATACTTTTTTTGAAACTCTAAAAAAAAAAAACCTTCCCTGAAAAACACATTGATTCTGATCTTTAGGAGGAAATATTAAGGACATCTATATATACAATGAAGCTATGCATGCTAAAGACATTATTGCAGATTGTTTCAGTCCTTGGTTAGGCACAGTACTTCTTTGCTATTCATTAAAGCAGCCTGACTTTTTCAGGTATCACTGCTTTAAGAATTACATTAACTTTAAGAAATTGATTTCTTAAGTAGAATCTTCTTTTTCAGATATGCATTGCTCTAACACACAAGTTTTATGCTGATGAATCGGTCCTATGAGGGCTGTTCCATAGTCTTAGGTGTTTCCTTAGTACTGGCAAGCTGTTTTACTGAGCAGCAAGATATTTGACTCCCCAACAAAACTATAGTGTTTAGTAATTTAAGACACAAAACCATTAGGCAAGGTCACAGTGCTAAATCAATCTAAATTCAAAAGGAGTCAAAGTTCTCTCCAGTGTCATCATAGAAAGGAGCTCCATAGGAAAAGACTAAACATAAGGTAATTCAGGATTAAACTGTAATAAAGCAGTATTCCAACTTTAAACATATTTGAGTGTCTCTTTAAATACAAAAGGCTATCCTTCACTACCTAAGTAAAGCTGGTGTTGTTCAGCTCTGATTTTCAGTACCATGCTGTTTCTCAATAGACCTGTTTTAGAAGTTGTTCATCATATAGTAACTATGCATTTCTCAGCTTCCTTATTATTTTGTCAACATGAGGAGATAGCAGTTTTCCCAGGGATTAAGTAGATGATCTGCTCATGATTTAAGTCCATTAGATCAGAGTTTGAGAGAATGAAGGCTCATGCTGTCTTCCTGTTAGTAGTTGATTATGGGCTTTTTGTCCTCAGCTTGCTAAGGTTTTTGACATAGTTCTTTTTTTTTTTTTTTTATTGAAAAAGTTTTCAAATACAAGTTTTTCCCCCTTTCCCCCCCCCCTCTTCCCTAACCCACCCTTTCCACCCAACCCCCCCTGTGACTTCTTCACAACAATAGGCTATTTCATAACTAGTTACATACATAATATCTTTCCTTTCCCTTAATCCCTTCTCGAAATACTGACCCTTAACATGTTAAGCTTATTGAGTATTATTACAATTTAACCTTTAGTCTTTTATATATATTAATATAACATTTTAAATCGACCTTCTCCCTGCATCCAAATTTAACATTTATTCAATTCTGTCCAATTCCTCCACTCCTCTAAATATATGACTTAAAATCATACAGTACAATTCTAGATATAATCCACTACCCACTTTACTAAAATATACACATATCTATATATGCATCCCATTTTATAAAAAGAAAAAAAAAAAGAGAAAAAATATATCTTCTTTAGTATCTTTCCACTGAATTATTAGGTCCTCCACTCCCCTAAATATATGACTTAAGAATCCTTTTTCTTAGACTAATCAATCAGTAAGCTAACTTATTTCAACCCTTCAATTCCTACAAAATCATACAGTACAATTCTAGATATAATCCACTGCCCACATTACTAAGATATACACATATCTATATATGCATTCCATTTTGTAAAAAAGGAAAAAACAATAACTTTAAATTTATAATCCATATAGTATCTTCTTTGATGTCTTTCCTCTAGATTGTTAAATCCATCACCCATAATAGGGTAAAATAACATGCTAGTGCAACAGTTTGTTCAAAATCTCCAGTCATCTTCTGCCCCCATCAGTAGTAAATATCCTCGCATCTGTATAAAAGCAAAAACAACCACCCGAGTGACATTATAATTATAATTATATCCATATGGTATAGTTGTGGTATTCATCAGGATTATTAATTCCCATCATCCTACTGAGTAACATCCAGATCTTCTGCATGCCCCGGCGAAACTCTCCTGCCTTATAACTCAAAATAGTTATAATATATTTACCAAAAAAAAAAAAAATTTTTTTTTTAGATGATTCAAATCCAACAAAGTGAGGCTCTTTTCACATCCCAAAACCATGGCCTTGCAGAGATCTGCCACAATCCTCAGGATAGTATCAAACAATTGTTCGCCTCCACTATCTTTTCAAATATTCATTCATTTTTTAAAGTCCCTGGCATCACTGTTGCATAGTTTAGAAATTGCTGTTTCTATGCGATCTATTTCTTTTCTTTTTCTTTTCCGGGTTGAATTTCCATCCTCGTTTCTTGCCTACCAATTGTGTGTCTGCTAGTTGATTTTCATTCTGCTTTATGTAATGTTCTTGTTGGGTTAGTTTTATCATCTCATCTTTCTTCTCTGTCACTTGTATATCAACTGATTGATTTGCGCACTTGTCTGTGACTTGATGGTTCATCACATTGGAGTCGGATGACACTGCTCTCTTATTTATAGACAGTCCAGCTGAGGTATCCAGGGAGTCCAAAGACAATTTATCCATCACAACCTCTGTAATTTGATGTTTTCCTTTTGTTTCCAACTCCTTTTGCTTATCCTGTATTATGCCTAAAGGTGTTAAATTCATTTTTAAAATTTTTTGATAAAAATCTTCCGCTTTTTCAACAGTATGCAATTGATATCTTATTCCTTGATATCTCAATATTAGGCCAACTGGGGTGTCCCACCTGAATAGGATATTTCTTTTTTTTAATTCAGTCACTAGAAAGCCAAATTTCTTCCTCTCCATTAACATCTTGGGCGGGAGCTCCTTAAAAATCCAAATCTTTCTTCCATGAAATTGCAAGGTAGAATTAAAAGAATTCTGCACAATATTATTCCTAATTTCTTTATCTGTAAAATAGATCACCACATCTCTAGGCAATTGCCTTTGCTTTGCCAACCAGGAGTTTATTCTGTAAATTCTATCAATCCTGCAATACACTTCATCAGGTTGAACCTTTAAGATCCCAGCCAGAATTTCAGAAGATATTTTCCTTAAATCATCTCTATTATTTTCCTGCAAACCTCTCAGTCTAATTGCATATTCTGTAAAATTATATTGAATCATTAAAACTTCTCTTTCAATCCTCTGTTGTACATTTTCTTCATTACCAATCTTTTGGTCAGTCTCCATTTTAGATTTGTCTTCCGAGCTATTATCCTGAGTGTTTATCAAATCCTTTTTAATTTTTTGAGTCATGTCATCCAAATTCTCTTCAATTTCCTTCATTTTAGACTCTAATAATTTAGTCTTTGCATCCACCCGAATCAGAAAGCCTGATAAACCATTAGTAGCTTTTAAAATCTTTTGATTCAAAAAGTCAAACTTTGATTTCACCAATTCACCAATTTCTTTAATTTCCTGCTTAAATTTTTCAAGTTGCTGGTTCACAATCTCATCCCTTCTTACAATCTCTTCAAGGATAAATTCTAATATATTAAAATCGGGTTTCTGACGCTGGAGAGTTGAAATTTGTTGGCGTAATTTCTTGAGAGGGGAAGTTCCCCCCCCCATTTGTCCAGCTGTATAAGTCCCGATGCCATTTCCCACACAGACAAGATTTAGCAAAAAAGAGAGAATAGAAAACGAAAGGACTTTCCCTTAGAAAGAGAAAAAAAAACTTCTTTTCAATCAACAGCACAGGAGCGAGGTTTTATCTACAAATGTAGCCAGTGATATTTATTCCGCTACATTGTAGTAAGGAGAAACGGAAGGACTTTCCCTTTTAGCCCCTCTCCAGCCACAGCAGACGCCATTTTAAAAGGTTCTTTTTCCCTCTTTTCCTCTCCTCTTTTCTCTTAAATAGATTTTGGAAGGATGAAATACTTGCAGTTCAGTATTAAGGGTCCAGCTCGTCATTTCTTTAATTATTCTGTTGAATTCGCAGGCTTGCTCTTGACGCCTGGCTCTGCATAAGCAGAGGTCTCCCAAAGCCCGGAGCAGCGGCAGGGGATATGGGGCTTCTCATCCGCTCCGTCCCAAAAGTAAAAAAAAAACTTTTGGGACACTGCGGAGAGTTCTACCCACCCCTGCCGGCTCTATCTCCGTTTCCTCTTGGGAACGGAGTTTTTTCGAGCCGCCATCCGCTGTAACGGCGGCTCTATACAGGCAAAGGAAGCTGACGATCCCAAAGGAACGTCTGGCGGCGGCCAGCAGCAAACCGGAAGCCCCGACATAGTTCTTTTCTTGAATCACAATCTATATTTCCAAGAACTCTTCTAGACGCACGTCTAGAATTTTGCTTGCCTTCTGATAAATGTTTTATGATTAGCCATATCTCATTTTGTGAGATTGCTCATAGAATGCTTTCAAAACTCCAAATGTTCCCAGTGGCTTCACCTGGTTGCAAATATTTAAATAAAAATAAAACTCTGCTGCTTAATTGATTTCTTAGGAGAATGTATTTCCTTTGGTGATTGGGTACTCACTTTTACTGTAGTTGGGAATTCATGCTGTATTACTGTCAACTTATTTGAACAGTCAGCATTTAGGACAGCTCTTGACCTAGCTTTTCTATGCTATTAAAGAGATAGTTAATTAGTGACAGATAGAGCTAACATATACATCTGCCCCAAGGCTAAATTAACTATTACACTAATTACACTTTAGTGTAGGGCCTAAATATATTGGAATCCTGCTGTGTAATGATTTGAAGAGACAGTGCTTGTCCTTTCTCTGCTTTAAAAAAAAATCCCCACAGATCTAACTATTGTATAGGAGCTGATGCTTTTTTTTTAAAAAAAATAAAATAAAAGGGGAAAGTGCCAACATTCCCAGTTCAGGAACACTGCAGTAACCTGACAAGGTGGATGAACGGGATAGCTATACTACTGATATTATAGTTATGCAGTGGTTAGAAAAAGGGGGAAATGGACTTTATCACCATTATACCCTACTAATTTGACAGATCAAGGGACATTGGGAGAAGTGTACTAGATGTAGTAGTGCACTAAAATTAAAATGCTTTATATGCTGGCTGGGGAAGTCTGGGAGTTGAACATCTTAAAGTTATCAAGTTTGAAAAATACTGCTTTATACTAAATCAGGGGTGTCAAACTGGAGGCCCATAGGCCAGGTACATCATGTGTAGGCCACACCCACCCTGACTTTGCGAAGGCAAAAAATGTAATGTGATGTCATATGATGCAATTGAGTTTGACACCCGTGTACTAAATCATATGCTTTCCAAAATACATAAACATATTACGTTTCAGTATAAAGTATCTATAGCTTTTGTAGTAATCTCTATTACCTAAATATGTTTTACTCTTCCAAGGATTATAATTGCTTTCTTTATTGTGTTATACAAAAGATAGACGAGAGTAAACTTTTGGGGGTCAGATTGCTTTCAGTCTGATATTTCTAGGTACAGTCCTGTATTTAGGTCTTATAGAAAACATACCAAATATTTCTTGACCAGAGCTTTCAGAGACAAAAGTTAGAAACCAATTGTTGTAACAGGATATTTTGACTCTTTTCCTATATTTCTGCACCTCTTCCTTGCACAGTATCATTGTGTGTGTGTGTGTATATGTGTGTGTGTGTTAAGATACATTCTGTGAGTGATTTATATTTCATCAAATCAAGTGTGAAATATCTGACTGCAAAACCTATCAATCTGATCTCTATCTTTCCCTGTTTCTTTAATTAGGGAAGGCCTGCTGAAAAATGTACCCATCATCTACTGAGAAATTCTGTGTTCCTAGACCCTTGGCATTAATCTTGAGTTATTCAGGTGCCAACCTGCTGTCAAAACTGACAGATCTTTGAAAAATATACCCATAGGCAGAATACTATCCATTATTATAGCACAGAGCAGTGGGCAGTAAAGAAAATTGACAGCACATGTGTCTTTATCAACATTAATTGGTATTTCCATTGGTAAAAATAGGCACATCCATTGAGGCAAGAGAGCCCATTTGATCCATTGATCTTTTTATATCAGAATTCAAAGGTTTCAATCTTGTCTTTGCTTATGTGCAGTGTGGATCTATCTTGGCTTTATTTTTTATATTATAGCATTTTCTGCTGCCCGAAATGAAGGTTGTATGCTTGATATGCTTGATGGTTGACCATATTAAAAAGTTAAAGGAATGATTCCCCTTGAACAAAAGTTTGATCCAGTTTTGTCTAGAATCTTAATCTTCATAAATACGAAGTTTTTCTAGACTTTCAGTTAAATCTTGAAGTATTGTGAGTTATTCCGGTAGTAGGATGAACATAAACAAAATAAGCTAAAGCAGTCAAATATCATATAAAGAAGAGATGTATAGTACGTTGTATAGAGAGGGGAGAACAATTGGAGAGAACAATTGTGAAAATATTTGGGATAGAAAAAGCAAAGATTATCCTTAAAGTTGTGTTGTTTATGGAGAGGTAAAATCCTATGCATGCTTTGGGAGAATTAATTTGAAATAAGTCACTAGGATGCTCTTCTAACTTCCTTTTTAGGAAGGAAGCCTAAGCCATTTCTATGACAGCTTATTCAATTACCTATGCTCTCTTTAATTGGAAAGCTCTTGAAGAGATTTCCTTATTCTGGTTTCCGACTGTTGCTGTTGACATTATGAAGGCTTTTATTAGGACAAATAGCAAAGTAAACTTAATAGCAAAGTGCATTGCTGCTTGTTTTTGCTTTTTTATATTGAGAGTAATTGATCTCTTCTATTATAATGCAGTGAAAACAGTATACTTATCTAGGAAGTGTGCAGGATTTCCCTGTCCTTTAAATTTTTTTTTAAAAAAATAACTTGGCTACTTTTTATGTTTATCTTCCTTGGCAAAATTCCAGTCTCAGCTGTATAAATAATGCAAAACATAAGGAAAATTATTTATGCACGCTCATTTGCCTACTCATCAACTTTCTATCTGCATTCTGCTTTCCATCCTACAATGTCGCTTGAAATCATGCTAAGCCATATTGTTGATTAGTTGAAGCAGACAATATATTATATGACCCTTCTTAATGTGGATGAAGGACTGAGTCCAGTTAGAAGCCTGTCCATCTTGCAATACTTGATGGAATAATAACTGTATTGTCTGAACCACTGAAGATCCTATATGTTACGCAGTCTAGGTTTTGAGCAACCTTCCGCCGCGCCTTAAAGACCTTACTATTTCACCAGGCCGGCCTGGCCTAATTTTCCCCCTCTTTTATAAAAGATTTTAAAAATTTTAAATATCTTTTAGTATTTTATATATTCAATTTTAAATTGGTTTTAAAAGTTTGGGGTTTTAAATTTGTCGGGGCCAAAATTATTTAATTTAATTTTATTCTATTTTTAAATTTTGTATTGTATGTGTTTTTATTGTTTGGCTGTGCACCGCCCTGAGTCCTTCGGGAGTAGGGCGGTATAGAAATCTAATTAAATAAATAAATAAATAAATAAATAAATAAATAAATAAATAAATAAATAAATATTGCACCCCGAGTTTTTTTCTATCTCAGATTGGTTTTTTTTTTCATTTTGAAAATTCTAAGTTCTTTATATTTGAAATTATAGAACCTCTCTTATTTTTTCCTTTAAACTATTTTTAGACATTCCTGATGCACCATGTAATTTTACAGATACTAATTACAATTTACAAGTGCCTTGCAGTCATTTAATTTAGGACCATGTTGGAACCAAAATTTGTATTAAAGAAAGTATAATATTTAAGAATGGAACAAATTATTTCCTGACTTTAAAAACAGAGTTATTTGAATACCTCTCATAAAATTGTTCTGAATGTCTCTAATGGCTTTAAAGTGGTTAATAGACAAATTCAAAAAGTGATTAGAAAGTCTGCCAATTTAGTGTCCTTTAAATGGCTCTGCTGCGGTTGTGAGCAAGATGGCTAATCCTAGCACAAAGACTTCTAGAAAGCCACTGAACTGTGATCAGTTGTCTGGAATAAATGTGGGTGATCTCTGTCCTGTCCATATTCCCTACTCACCAGCTCCTTGGTCTTCACTGTAGTGGTCAGATCCGCTATCTCAGAGGTATCTTCAGGTTGCCATTTCTTCCCAGAATTTAACTAATATTGATTAATTTCCTTTTTATACCCCCTATGTCTCTACTGAACAATATCATGCTCCTTCTATGCTAGGAATCTAGTAAACACTGTCAGTCAACAGCAATCAGAACTTTGTTTTACGTAATCCACTTTTTAATTTCATTATCACATTAGAGTGATCAAAATAATAGGTTTGGGCTGTTATCTGATCAATGACTGAATGATGATATATTTTACAAGCCTAGCTTGTTGTTGCCATGTTCATTTTTCCATTCTTAAGAATAATTGGAAGGTTTAAGGAACCAAATCTGGTTAAACAATTTAATCCAACAAGCAAGAGTCTGATTATTTTATCTACAATAATTTAGAAATGTGGATGGTCTTTTATTATTTTGTACATTTCTAGATTGGCTTTGAAATGTGTCATCTAAATGAAAATGAGCAAGGCCTCTCAAATTATTCTTCGCTGCCTATTAGCATCGGATCAACCAGTTCCATTTAGTAGCATTGTAATGTTTTATGAAACCAATTATATGGTGGTGATGTTTTTTCCCAGTACCATATACAAACATTTTTAATTGATCTCTGTGAGCCATTGTCTGCATAATACCACAGAATTTTGTCTTGTAAAGAACTCTATAAATATGTATTTTTAGAGCTCTCGTTTCGGCAGGTGTGGGGTAGGAGGAGCAAATACAGCAAAAGACTATCTCTAGAGACAATGGAAAAATCTTCCTGCCTTGTATTAATGTAGTTGAGATTCTTTCTTTCTTCTGCTTTCATGTTCCTCAAATTGCCACATCCTTACCAGCTTTCTGGCTTGTTCGAGTCAGCTTTTGCCACTTTCACACAAACCCTTCCAGATTTCTTAAGCAGGTAGACAAGAGGCTCTTTTTATTACTTTTTTTTTTTTTTTGCCATATTCAGGCAAGGTAGCATATCTGCATCCCGTTTTAATCTGTGCCTCAAGGGAAAAAAAGGCTAAAACTGTAAAAGGATTGTGGGTAATTTGGAAGTTGACAGACAAAATGGGATATGTGGAAGCCGATTACTTAACCCAGATGTGAAATTTTAGTCCTTAATTTGCATTTTGCAGAAAAGCATATGCAATGTGAAGGCTTTGGTGTTTTATACCTTTTAGCACAAATGAGCCAGCCGTGAGAATAATTGCTACTCGCTGGAGCTGTATAGAATTCAGCAGGCTCTGAACACCTGGATAAGCAGTGTAAATGTCTGTGTCTGTTTCAAGGAGAGAGCATGTTATCTGGCTGTTTAGAAATTCCTAGCTACATGCATGCTTAGTGACCTTGAACAAGTTATTTAACTCTTCTCTCCTTTTCTCTATCTTTACATGAAAATACTATGTGGTGGGAATTTGGCTGTTGGGACCTCATGGGCTTTTGATGGGAAGCAACAGCTGGAGAACAAAGGAAAATGGTCTTTGCTCCACTTTTTCATCTTGGTGACTGAATGGTACTTCACCTGAGGCTTTGAAGATGGTTCAGTTGCTTCAGCTTGTACTAAAAGCAGGAGGAGTCTTTCTATTGGCCGATGAAGATGAACAAGGCCAATCATCTTCATCTAAGCAAGTTATGATGGATGCAATATTTTTTTACAGCCCTAAATTATGGGTGGGTAACATAATGCAGCCCCAGAATCAGGGTTTGCACCCCTTTAGAATGCACAATGTGCTGCACAGTAATTTTTTGACATTTGGAAGTGAAAATCATCTAATACTGGTATAGTATAATGAGAAGAAAAAGCTCTTTCCCCAATTTTTTTTTTAAATGTTAGACCTGTTTGTATATGTCATGAATTTACCTTCTTTGCATATTGATCCCATGCAAATTAGCCTTATTCTTCCCCCCAAAATAATAAATATAGTCCCTGACCACCAAAATATTTTTTTCTTTGCTATGTATAAAGGAATTATCTACAGTTCGTTACTGTATCCCTTTATGGACATCCTTGTGTCTATTTTCTGTGCTTTACGTTGATGAGAACTGTAGCAGGAATAAAATCAGCAGGGCCTGTTGAATCAAGACATCTGACTTTCTGAGACTTGTATTTTTTTTTATTTGATTTATATGCCACTCTTCTCCGGAGACTCAGGGCGGCTTACAATGTGCCCAGCAATAGCCTTCATCCTTTTGTATATTTATACAAAGTCAGCTTATTGCCCCCACAACTGGGTCCTCAATTTACCTACCTTAGAAAGAATGGAAGGCTGAGTCAACCTTGAGCCTTGGCGAGATTCGAACCTGCAGTAATTGCAGGCAGCTGGTCTTAATAACCAGCTTAATAACAGGGTGCCTTAGACCACTGTACTACCAAGGCTCTTTACTCTCCAATGACCCATAGAGCCCTTTTTACTCTTACTCTTTACTCTCCAACGACCCATAGAGCCCCTTCCATCTGCATTAGAGTTCGGTGGTGGGATTCAATTTTTTTTTATTACTGGTTCTGTGGGCATGGCTTAGTGGGCGTGGCAGGGGAAGGATACTGTAAAATCTCCATTTCCACCCCACTCCAGGGGAAGGATACTGTAAAATCTCCATTGCCTCCCCAATCCAGGGAAAGGTTACTGCAAAATCCCCATTTCCTCCCAATCAGCCTGGACTCGGGAGGCAGAGAATAGATGGGGGTGGGGCCAGACAGAGGTGGTATTTACTGGTTCTCCGAACTACTCAAAATTTCCGCTACTGGTTCTCCAGAACTGGTCAGAACCTGCTGAATACCACCTCTGGTAGGGTTGCTTGAAATTGGCACAGTGGTTTCTCATCTTTAACTGTAGTAAAAGAGACTTAATGTAGTTTTAAAAACAAAGATTGTCCCTAGGATCAGTTCCAGCCCTGCCTAAATTTGCTGTGCCTCAGCTACTCTCCATTGTTGCCAAATTCAGAGTGGTTTCTCATCCCAACATAATCTTTTTCTTTGCTAGTAGGATACTTGCCCATTTGCAATATGCAAATTATGATAGTTATTTCAACATGCTGCAATTTTGTGTAGGTTGTATATATGTACAGTGTGTGATGCTCTATGTTTTCTTCCTTTTATAGATTACAGTGCATATTTGATCATAGGATGGTGACTCAAACATTTTGCTAATAGCAAAGTACTGAACTGAGGATTGATCATAATCCTAGTCAGGTGAACAATAGACTGCCAACTATATGTAAGAGCTTTGAATTATATAGGTTTTTTTTTTCATTATTATCCCAAACATTGTTATAAATCAGGTCTACTCAAAATGTAAAAGGAAAATCAGAATGACTAATAACTAAACTTAAGAGACAGGTGTTCAAATTCATTCTGACTATTTCATATGTTGTTATTGTAGTAAATTCTAGAAGTCAGAATTGGGGAACTATTATTTAACCTCCAAGCTTATTCTTTTAGTGCATTTAATTTGTGATAAGACATTGAAGACAATTCTAAAATAACACTTAAAGATTAGCTCCCCCATTTTTCAAGGCTTATTTCAAAGTGAAATTTTTGGTTTATTGGTACTACATAGGAAGATGTCTTTTATCAAGCCAAAAGTATCCTGTTACCCATTGAGCACAATATTGTCGACTCTGACTGGAACAATGCTCAAGAATTTCAAGAGTTTTAACTAAAAATGTTATAGACTGATCCTAGAACCTTGTACACATGAACTGTGCATGTACCACTACCAACCATCTCTCTATGACCCAAATCTAATTTTAAAAGCCTTTATCAAATCTTGTAGCCTATAACACTAGTATCTATATTTGTTTTTGACTGAAAATGGATACTTGTCTGAGCATCTGCAAAGTGTTTTTCCACTAGTACTTAGCCAATTTATGTCCATGTCAGAGAAAATATGATTTTGTAGAGAACTCTAGTATTTTCCTTTCATAAATACTAAGGCAGCCCTATATGCCAGTTTCATACTCCATACTTTACACTAAACTAAGCATTGTGTGAGTGATGCTTTTAGTTGTCAAACAATATTCATATATCAAGTACAATTCACACATTTCATTTAAGCTTTTTTCCCTTTGTCTTGTGAAAAGGAGTATGACATTAGTGACATAATGAATTGATCAGTGGATGGGGTGATTAATGGGCTGCTGCAAAAGTAAGGTCTCAGGAGGTGACAAAGTGTAGCTAAATGCACTTTGTGCTGCATTTCTTTCTTAATGAATTGACATTGGGGAAGTTTTCATCATAGAACCTTGAACACTATCATGTGCTATTTTGTGCATATAGGAAAAACAGAGATGGCAGCCAGAGAACTTAAGTAAGTAAGTAAGTAAGTAAGTAAGTAAGTACAGAAGGAAGGAAGGAAAAGAAAGAAGAGAAAAAGAAAAAGAAAGGAAGGAAGGAAAGAAAGAAAGAAAGAAAGAAAGAAAGAAGAAAAAGAGATACAGAGAAAAAGAGAGAGAAAAGAATGGACTTTTTGGTTGAGGGACAAGGAGCTAAAGCACTTATTTCAGTTCTGATTTACTATTTGATCCTGGAAGAAACAGTTCACCTCTGACTTCTTCTTTTTTTTTAATTTCCTAAGTGGTGCATTAATTTCTGCCTTGGCATCTTATACATGTATTGCTATATCTGGGCTCCAATAGCTCACCAGAGGATTGAGAGGATATGTTGTTCGTGTTTTGTAAAAGCAATTAAAGAGTTCTGCTTAAATGGTCACTGCTGAGGAAAATTGATGGATTAGGAATCTATGGCTCTTATATGTTTGACTCATCAAGAAAACCAGCTCAGTATTTTTATTTATCCTTGCCTGTGGATTTGCAGCAGCAGCTATTTGGGGCTAGAAAAATCCCCCTCTCTCTCTGGAACCAGCTAGAGACCAGAAAAAGTTAGCTTTGATGTGTTAATTGTGGAGAAGTCAGTTAATGCGACATTGCTTTTTTGTACAGTAAAAGTTAGGAAAGCTCTTAAGCAATGAAAGTAAACCAATGAAGCAGCATAAATGTGACTTTGTGAAATTTTATATCTTGCTTTATCTTACGACAATTTGTTTGTCTGACAGAAAGAGATGAGGTTTTCTGTAGCCCATCAAAGCCACTTACTGTCTAGACTGATAACCCAGGTAGCTGAGCCAGGATTTCCTGCAAAAAGCAATTTAACAGATTAAGAGAGTTGGAAGGAACCTTATAGGTCATGTAGTCCAACCCCCCCCCCTTTAAGCAGGAGACCCTATACCATTTCTGACAAATGGCAGCCCAATCTTTTCTTGAAAATCTTAAGTGATGAAGCTCCCACAACTTCTGAAGGCAAGCTGTTCCATTGGTTGATTGTTCTAACTGTCAGAAAGTTCCTCCTCATTTCTAGGTTGAATCTCTCCTTGATCAGTTTCCATCCATTATTCCTTGTCTGGCCTTCAGGTGCTTTTGAAAATAGCTTGACCTGCTCCTCTCTGTGGCAGCCCCTCAAATATTGGAACACTGCTATCATGTCTCCCCTGGTCCTTCTCTTCACTAGACTAGTTCATGTAACCATTCTTCATATGTTTTAGTCTTCAGTCCCCTAATCATCCTGGTTGATCTCCTCTGCACTTTTTCTAGAGAAAAACTTAGAGAAAACCTAAAGTCCTAAATGCATCTTAACCATTCTTCTGTTGGAGAAATTGCCCACTTTTTTACTCTGCTTGCTTTTACAGACTTTTCAGTCTCTATGTTACCTTTAACTCCTGTACCCCAAAATACAATTAAAAGTGCATGCACTAAAACTGTGCACTTCAGTTGGTCTGCTTGGGGTTATATCTTGAAATACAGCCTTGGGAGGAATCCCGAAAAACAGTAAATTTCCTCCAGACAATATCTGTCCTGCTTAGTTGGATCAGTTGCTGTTTCTTGTGACTGTGAACTTTATAACAACACTGGATATATTAAAAGTTCCACAGCTGGATTTATGAATCCAATGGAGCTTTCCTTTTTTTTTTGGAAGGGTTCTTCTGAAAAGTTTAGAGTTCAGGTATATACTCACTCATGGTCTTTTATGTACACAAGCAACATTAGTAAGTAATTATTAAAAGACAAATTTGCACTGCCAGCTACTAAAGCATATCTTAGTAAAGTAACTCGCCCATTCATGGGCAGTGTTACTCACCTGCCTGTATTATATACATGCATGGACATATCCTGACAGACTCACACAACAGAAAGGTTTCCAATATAATTGAAACATGGTAGCTTTGTTTGCCCAATCACTGGCAAATGCACAGAGTTATTGTGTGGGCCTTGAGACCCCCAGTGCTTTATTCTTTGCAGATTGAATGGCAACTGCAGATAATAACACATGATTTTAAAAGCTAACATTATAGGGGCACTTACAGCCCACTGTGAGAGTGAAATCTTAGTGTGGCTGAGATGTATCTCGAGTGATCCTTCCTTTTTCCTGTTTGATAAGGAAATGATAGGCAGCTTTAGAAAAATGCCCACCGCAGAGTTCATGAAAAGGGGAGCAAGTTGTCTGGACCAATGCCATAGTAACGAGTGGGACAAATGAAAATGCTTGACACAAGTCAAATAGCTGCCTTGTCCTCTTTGTGTTGGGTGGGTTGGTTTGCAGGGAGAGTGATGGTGTTTTGATTACTTTGTCTGCAGACCAATGAAAAAGCAGAGAGGGACTTATTTCAATTCTGTCAGTGCTGATTGCTATAATTTAAGGCCTCCTGTTGAGAGCTCCTAGTTACTAACAACTCTGGCATGGTTGGTTGGAAATCAAGGATCCATTGAAGGCCATCCATAAACCTGCCTACATAAGTATGTGTGGGGAGCGGAGCTTCTGGCTGTGCTATAAAGCTAAATAATATAATAATATGATGCATTTTTCTTCTTCTGTCACAGTGTCTTCTAATGCACATCAGCTGTGTGTATCATTAAGCATTTTGATACTGCTTCTTGTACCATGTTGATTCCAGTTTAACAAGTAGAAAGCTATGGCCGAGAAAGTTGTCATCAACAACTTCGAAGCAAAGTTTGGATTTATTTCAGTACTAAAGCTGCTTTGTTTTTCCACTATAGACTCTATAACAAGTAGTAAATCATATCCGTTTCGGTTTGTGCTCAAAGTTCTCCTCTAACATGCCTTAAGTTCCTTTCGTATATTGATATCAAATATAATGGAATTATATCTGCAGGCATAGAGCAGAGAAGAGTTTTTTTCAATACAATATAATCAACTGTAAATGCTCCCAGTATGGCAGAGTGATCCATAAACTAGATAAGAATGAAAGAGAAAAATACGTCTTTTGGAGAGAGGAGTCTACCTGAATACTGCAAAAGTTCATTAGTATTTTTTGCTTCATTAAATAGTTAATGAACTTCTCAATTAAGACAAAATTAGATCTTTCAAAACAATTGGTGTTTTGAAACTACTTGCTTTCTTTGCTTTTTAGTGTAGGAGTTAATATCTCTCATGTCACTCGAATGATTTTAAAATTATCTGTGGGTAATTTTCATTTAAATTCCTACCACCTGTTTTAGTATGAGTAAACGGAAACACACATTTGGACGTTTCATCTTATTTAACTTGGGAAGAATAGCTAGCATTATCATTAGCCTGAAAGAAAGAAAAAAATAGACATTTCCAAGTACCTATTGTAAATAATGCATTCAGTAGCAGTATGAATTAATTATTTGACCCAAAAGAGTATTTAAATATTTTTGTTTCTCACTGAGTTTAATCATTAGACATTCATTTAATCCATCAGGATGTCATCAACATTTCTGGATTCCTTATTCCAAAGACACTAATGTTAATATCAAGATTTTAAATCAACTACATATTTTAAAAGTTTTCTTCAATGGTACATTTTAAAACATGTAACTTTGTAAATGAACTAGGTCCAAACCATTTTAAGACTGTTCCTCCCCCTCCCAAATCAAGGATGGAGAAAGTGAGAAGTCTTTTAACATCTTGAAATATTCCTTGCCTTAAATGTTTGCCTTTCATTTTTGACACTTGGTAGTTGGTTTTTTTCCCTTTTTCCTCATTTAATTTTAACACTTGTCTTGATCAATCTCAGTACCTTTCTCAAAGTAAACCATTTATTTTCAAGTGTGTAGGTCTGCCAAGGACAGAAATAGAGCCAGCAGATATGCAGAACTCAAAGTTACATTTATGTCATTCTGGAAATGAAATGTAATAATTCTCATCTTTTTTTGATCCTACTTTACAGAATTCTACCCATTTCTGCAAGTTTCAGCCTTGTCTTGCTAAATACAAACCTGTTTCTGCATAATGCCTATATTGCATGCTCGTTCCAGCCCATGTCGTGTCGTCCCCCCCGCCCCCTCCCCCAAAATAGCTGGTCTATTTCTAAGAATTTGATTTCTTTTTTCTCAGAAACTTTCAATAGATACGGGGTTTTTTTAATGTGCAGATGCCATATTCCCATTGCATTAAAACCAAATTTTCTCTGTTAAGAAGCCTCTGTTTATAATTAGGTCATGATTGGATCATGTCATAAAATTAAGTTAACAGAGTACTTGATTTGGGGAATATTTTGTGGATTTGATTTTGCTTTAATGGGGAATTTCACTTCTGAAATATTCTTTTTGTGATTTAGATATTTAGATCTTCTCTTCTGTAACCGCTTTTATTTTGGCAGTGCAAGATTTACAGATCAAGTGTGTTGTGTTCAATGATAAAGCTAGGAGTTGTAATTTTGTTTGCTGTATAAACTACTAAACCTGTCTGATTACAAGTGTAACGTAAGACATTGCCACATTGGAGGAAGTTCTAGGATTAAGACCATAGCTTCTTTGTGGTTAGTAAAAATGAATTGATTCATCCTATGCCATTATTATTGTATAACCTTCTAAAACTACATTATAACTTGTAATTGCCTTGATCACATAAGCAGGAGCATTCAGTTGGAATCTCTACTCAGTTACATTTGGTCTGGTGGAAAACATCACCGTTTCTGAATTGTCAGGATGTTCTTAGGGAGGCATTCAGGGGTATAGAACTGTTTGGTCTTCAATAGATTAATTTTCAGATCTATGCAGCTCATTACATCATGTAGTATATGTAACATTCACTGCAAAGCATTCAGATGCAGCAGCATAGCATTGTGTGCATATATTATTGAACACACATTTACGTCCCCAATCAACATGTCTCTGATGTCACCACAAGCCTTCCTTGTATATTTTTAAAATAAATATATGAGAAAAACAAGGAGAAATATTTTCATCTTATTCCCTGTTCATTGTTAAACTTTCACAAAGATTTCCATTTATTCTTTAGTTCCATTATACGGTATATATCAACTACCTCTCAACTCTACATTTGCGCAAAATGTTCCAGAATCCAACTCTATTCACTTTTCCATTTGCTTTCTCTGAATCAACATTATAAAAGATACTTTCTTTTTCTCATATTTATATTTCTCATTCATTTGAGGAAGAGCAAAATTCTACTCTTTATATCCACTGGGTGGTATAGAACCACATCGCAGTTCTCAGATTTTGCTCGTTGTCACTTCTCATACCTTATCGATCAAAAATCTGTCAGCTGCTTTCTCAGGTATAGCTAACAAAATAACCCCTGTGTAGTTTTTGGATTCACCTTTCAATTTATAAAATAGAACAATAATTTAATTTTTCTAGTCATCAGATACAGATATGCATTCACACACACATTAAAAAGTCAATCACTCTATAAGCAGTCCACATTCATATTCTCCAGAAGGTCCATCCATTTCTCCAGAAGGTCTGATTTCCTTTTTGAATTTGCATCTTGTACGTGGTATTCATTTCAGTTATACTCCTTAACATACCAGATCATTTCTAAAACAATCCTCCTACCATCCTTTTCATCCCAAGTCAATCATTGCTTTTAATTTTAAAGCAATTCTTGTTGGAGAATCCTTGTTTATCCCTCTTTGTCTATTTCCAATTTATTAACATCAAAATCATTCTTCATTTTCTCTGCCTTCTTTACTGTTTCTTTGTTCTTTTTAACACCATTGTTTGCAATTATCTTTTTATTTGCATTGTAGAATATATATCTTCCATTCTTATATTTTGTAGTTTTTTCTCCCCTCATCCACGGCTTCTTTTACTTCAGTCCACTAAGAATCCTTTATTTTCTTTCTCAATAGTGCAATCTTCTGTGGCACTTTGTAAAAAATTTTTTTTCATTCTTCCACATCTTCTTGCCTTATGCCAATTTCCTATTTATTTTGTTGGGAGAATAATTTATCTTCTATATTCTGTTCATGTAATTTCTTTTCCTGCAGTCTAATTAGGGGTTTTTCTTTACACTTTTCTCCCTTTTTTTCATTATAACATGCCCTAAATGTTATTGTAAACTGCCCAGAGTTCATTTAGTGACCGTTCAAAGTTATAAAGGCACTGAAAAAAGTGACTTAATGACCATTTTTCAAACTTACAACCATTGCAGCATCCCCATGCTCACCTGTTCAAGTCCTTGGCAACTGATTCATATTTATGACGGTTGCAGTGTCGGGGGTCATGTGACCACATTTTGCAATCTTCTGACAAGCAAAGTCAATGGGGAAGCCAGATTCACTTAACAACTGTACTATTAACTTAACAATTGCAGTGGTTCACTTAACAACTGTGGCAAGAAAGGTCGTAAAATGGAGTAAAATTCTTTTAATAACTGTCTTGCTTAGCAACAGAAATTTTGGGCTCAGTTGTGGTCATAAGTCAGGGACTACCTGATCTCATTCCTGCCATCCATTCCTGCCACCTTTCTCCCCCTCCCCCCCGCCACCCTAAATTACATGTTTCACAGTTTTTCCCCAATCATATCCCTGGTTCTTTCATGATCACGGTTTACTAGAGTGTAATGTGAAATTGTCACAACCCGTGAATTTCTATTAACAATTTAGATGACATCAATTCAGATAATGTTGAATCATACTTTCTGGCATGCATGCACACACATATGTATGTATGTAATATGTATGTGTGTATGTATGCACATGTGTGTGTGAGAATGAAGGGGGGGGAGAGAAACGGCATATAAATCTATTTTTTCCATTCCTGCATTGTACATGTATTTCTCAATTCCCTTCCACAAGATGAGGCCAGTTTCATATCTATCATAATCTTCATCTTTCACTTATTTTAAAATTACACATTTATGTACGTATGCATGTTGATTCTTTTATACAGTCATTCATGTTCTTTGCATTCCAATCTTCTGCGTTCAGTGTTCATCAGAGATGCCCCATGAATTTTATCCTTTCTGGCCAATAATGCCTTTGGTTACCACTTTCACATAATGCTTTTAAATAATACAGAGAAGATTGCGTTATCAGCTCTGCTAATAGTAAGGACAAAACGCTGGTCAATTTCAGCAGATTTTGGGATAGACTCCTCAAGCACAACCTAAGCCCAATGTTTGTGCTGTTCTATGCAAGATTTTTAATCCAGACTCTGTCAGGCAAACCAACATACTGTTTCCCACATGCCACTGGTAGGAGATACATGTACTGTACTGCCATGCTGAGGATACTGCTTCCTCTCAGTGTTTCATTTTAGTAGTCACCCACTTGGCCACCTTCCTCATATCTCATAGTCTTGACAACATCAGCCTACTCCATCCCCACCCTTGTCTGACTGCTTTCTCAGGATTTACCGAGGAATTTAAAGTACAGCAGGTCTGATTTGTTTTCAGTTTTTTACGCTTATGAGTTTCTTGTCCTTTGGGGACAACTCAGATAGAAGCAAGATACCTAATAGCTCAATTCTAAGGCTTTGTTACTGAATGAGGCTTTAGTAGCACTTTAAGAGAATGGCTTCATTGTAATGTAGTTTTGCTTGTACAAACGGATTACTTCCCTTCATATCCTAAATCATTTTTTCCACCTGCAATCTCATTAAAATTTAAGATAGTCTTTCTGAGATACATATAGAGATCGGTGGGTGTATTTTCTGTCTCTGATTGTTTCCATCTTTGCCAACACATTGTTTTTCTATCGAGGAGGAATGGGAGCAACATTGGCACCTGCACACACAAGATAAATATAGCTCTCATGCAAATAAAATTAGAGACTGCTGAATGGCAACTTAATAAAAGTGTGAACAGTTAAACAAAGGAAGTTGAGCTCATAATGCTTCTGGGTGAAATTTCGCTATGTCACTAAGCAGAGAATTAAGAGCAGCATCTAAAGCAGCATCTATTCTTCTCTTAGATACAACCATCCTCCCACCTGTGCTTCATTTTACTGTAGAGCACGGTGTCAAACTCACGGCAACATGATGTCACATGATGTTTCACAATGTTTTCCCATTCACGGACCTGGGGTAGGCGTGGCCTGCGTGTGATGCATCCGGCCTGTGGGCCACCAGTACACCACATCCCTGCTGTAGGGATTTAAAAGTGCAAAAATGGCTGATTTTAGAAAAGTTAGCCAAGCAGAAATTGAAACACATAGAAAATTTAAAAATGCATAAATGAGTTCAACTGCGTAGCAGTAGTGGTTATGATAAATTTCCTTTATAGGTCCCTAATTCAGATGTTAGAGAAGAAAGGGTGTTTAATAAAACAAAACTTTAAAAGGATGATAATTCCTTCCACTGCCACTATTAAAGATTAAAGATTTTGCTTATTTTTAAAAGGATTGGAAATCATGTCTGTACGCAAATAAGAGGAAAATGTGGAGAAGGGATATCTTGCCAAGGTTCTTAGTGAACCCTCTCTTAGCCCTGCTGCTATTTTAGAAAGGTCTGAAAACCCTTGACATACATGTAGTCCTTGACTTACAACTATTCATTAATAACCGTTGGAAGAACAGCAGCACTGAAAAAATTTACAATCAGTTCCTGTACTTAAGACCATTGTAGCATCCTTAAGTGAGCATTATCAAAATTCAAGTGTTTGGCAATCAGCATTATTTATGGTGGTTGCAGCATCCCAGGGTCATGGAATTGCCATTTGCAACCTTCTCAGCTGGCTTCTGACAAACAAAATAGCAGTAGCATTTAGATTTATATACTGCTTCACAGTGCTTTACAGCCCTCTTTAAGTGGTTTACACAGCATATTGCCCCCCAACAATCTGGGTCCTCATTTTACTGACCTCAGAAGGATGGAAGGCTGAGTCAATCTTGAGCCTGGTGAGATTTGAAGGCAGCCAAATTGCAGTCAGCCGGCAGTCAGCAGAAGTAGCCTGCAGTACTGCATTCTGACTACTGCGCCACCGGGGAAA
Source organism: Arizona elegans (assembly GCA_022577455.1). Taxonomy (NCBI): domain Eukaryota; kingdom Metazoa; phylum Chordata; class Lepidosauria; order Squamata; family Colubridae; genus Arizona; species Arizona elegans. The sequence goes on from JAKOOJ010000003.1 coordinate 117,077,314, forward strand.
GCCAGATTCACTTAACAAAAGTATGTTTCACTTAACATACTTTTAAGTGATTTGCTTAACAACTATGGTAAAAAAAAAGTTGTGAAATCAGGCAACTCACTTAACACCTTTGCTTAATAATAGAAACTACATTGGTACAGACAAAGATAACCGTTTCTTCCTACTGAACCTTCTTGTACTTGCCTGCCCTTGAGATGAAACAGTTTGCTTTTGTTTGCAAAATGTACAGTCATAGTGCTTCATTTAGTGACCTTAGGAAAACATTTTTTTCCAACCCTTCCTGATATTGTTAACCTGTCTTCCATTTTGTAACTATTTTCAAGTTATACTGTGCATAAAGGAGATTCTGTTATATCCCTGGGTGAGATTAACTGAACTTTATTCAGAATTGAAAGGAAAGAATTCCTTCTGTGTACTACTAGCTGAGGTTTACTCATAAATACTTATAAAGCTCCTGTTAATCCCCTTAAAACCTGAAAGGAATCTTTGCAGGTTTTCATTATTCCACTTCAGAAAACATCATGTGTCAATTGGAATCCTTTATCCCTTCTGGGGTCTAGGGAACACGGACAGCAGTGGGGGTTAATCCAGTTGCATTGGAAGGTAGTAGACGTTTTGTGCTTTATAAACTTTTTCTGTAAAGTAATGGTGGCTGTTGTGTTTTATGCCACATGATTACAGAAAAATGTGAAATTGTTGTTAAGGATGCAAAATGGAAAGAACAAGTATACTTGAGTCAATTTCGCTCACTGTCATTTTGGACTGCTAGAGACAATTCAACTTTTCTTTGTGGTTGATACAATCTTATTGCCTCAAACCAGATTAACAGTTGCCAGATTGTAAAATATGATCTATGACTGGATATTACTATTATTTCAGATTTCAGATTCTGTTGATTAATGATCTGTTCTATGTGAGGTCCCCAACGTCCTGTTTTCCTCATTGATAAAACATACATATTTAACGATAAATACAATCTATGAAACATTGACTTTTTAAAAGCATAACAAATAATGGTTACATATATAATTATCACATCTCTAATTCCCAAATAACTTATTTGAATAACTAAGCTTTTAACAACTTTCTTAGAGTAATCTTATTAGAAGTTGCAATCGCAACATAAAAACTAATACAAACTAAAATAAAAAATGTAAGTAAACAAATTTGAAGGTACAGAAAGGAAAGAAAAAGTTATTAAACTTTTGTAGTTAAAATTTTTTATGTTAAAGATTGAAGGAAGCTTACCCAGTGCTATAAAATGTGTTGATCCAAAGATTTCTAATAGCTGAAAAGTAGTTTACAAGCAGTTTCCAAAAGTGATTAGGAAAGGAAGTATGCAAACGTAAATGTACTTTCAAAGGTGTCAACTGCAATTTGAGCAAGATGTCTAGTCCCTCATCTCCCAGAATTCTAATGGAATTAGAATTCCATGGAAACTGCTATTTTGCAATTTCCCCATAAAGAGGTGCTGTTTGGAGCACTGGTGAGCTATCTCAAGTTCTTTTCTTATCTAGAGAGGAATTAATAAAGAGCCATTCTACTCACCAGTTCTTTATTCTACTGCAGTTGTTGGCTCCTTTTTACAAAGAACCATCTTCAATCTGCCATTTCTTCCCCGTAAAGTTTTTGCAACTTTTAAAATATTATTAAATATACAAGTTTTATATTTCAGGGTAACTGGCAAAGAACTTCCAAAGGTGCTTTTTCAGGAGGCAACTGGACTTCCTTGTTTTTTCTTTTGAAGATGTTTCATTTCTCATCCAAGAAGCTTCTTCACTTCTTACAGGATAGTGAGGAATGGAATGATTTATATATATCCTTCCATTCCCCACTATCCTGTCAAGAGCTGAAGAAGCTTCTTGGAGAAACAAAACGTCTTCAAAAGAAAAAACAAGGAAGTCCAGTTACCTCCTGAAAAAGCACTTCTGGGACAATCATGACCTGGATGACTGAGAATCTCTACAGACTTTTGGCAAAGAACTTCATCATCAGGTGTCCTTCTGTTATACCTTAAAGATATGCTACTTAAATCTTTTAAATTCATTCTTTAGCTCCAACCCCACATATGCCAATGGCCTCTTCATACTGAAATTGTTAATACATGATTAAAAGCAGCTTGAAATGAAAAGAGATGCCTGAAGCATGCATTCATCACTATTCTGTTACAAGTTAAGGCAATCATTATTGCATTACCTTAGACCAAATGGCTAAAAAATGGGCGAGGCTTGGGAGAGTTCTGTGCTCATCAGATGATTTCATATTCTGTTAAATAAGCACATTATTATTTCACCTCACCAGATTGCTGAAAAGGTATCTAAAATATTATATAAATAATAACTTTTTAATTTTTTAAAAAAAGTGAGATGTACAAGCAAAAAATAAAAACACCTGCAGTTTTTGGTATTATCTTTTTGTGTTAATTTGCAGTCATTGTCACAATAGTGACCTATAGCAGAATTAGACAGTATTCCTTTCACAGTACTTTTCAGTTTTCAGAGGTTTTTTTCTTTGCCTTGAGTCATTGGAAAAGACTGTTTGGAAGAAGCCTGAGATTCAGCCTTTGGTCTCCCTTTTTGGCTGTTTTTTGGGGATGGGTGAGATTTCACCACAGGTTAAAAAAAAAAAAGCTTGTTCCAATTGGAGCAATAATGTAGGCTTTCCCCAGGTGATAACAGTGATCAGAGCAATTGTGCTAAGAAAATCAATATGTTGTAATGCATGAACAAAGGTGAGGTGTAGAATATCTAGAGATCAATAGAGGATATGAATTATTCCACTGTGTGAAGATGTGAGAGGCTATAGTTGTATGTAGCTGCCTTTTTTATGCTGTGTGAAAAACAGGAATTATTCAACACAGAGATTCTCCTTAATAAACAAACACATATGACTGTGTAGTGGGCACTACTGTTGTCTATGATATTCAGGGCACAAACTATTAATACAACCATTACATCACCCCACTTCCATTCTCAATTACATTATTTGGTGTATCCAAATATTGATACATGAATATACTGGTGGTCACATTGCAAGCAGAGTAAAAATTTAGTTAGTTAAAAGGCTTTACAGATAGAGAATAATATAGTGTTATTCCTTGTCAACTTGATAATGGAGTTTGCATATCTCTGTCAAGGTTATCTTCCTTATTTTTCACATTAACTCTCTAGGTCCTATGCTGTGGTCTTCATTATTTTTTCCTCACTAAAGAAGGAACTTGTAATCTTGAATATAAATAAATTTAGTACAGAAGGGAAGGAACTTTGTACTAAACATTTATCTTAAAATCACCTTACTTATATGAGGTCATTTTTCAGGAAAAATAGCAGCTGGCCAAAGCAAAATTGAGCAAAGAAGTTTAAAAAGCAACAGGTATCAGAATTGAGAAGTTGCTAAAATGCTTATTTTGAGAAATTGGAGGAGTAGTAATATTCCTAATATCAAGGATTGGATTGGAAAAAACTGTGTGACTTGTCTGTTTTTAAAAAGGTAATTTTATGTACTAATAACAAAATGGCTTAGTGTATTTTTCTATGGCACAGATTTTATGATATTTTGCAATCTTGGAAAATTATTAATTACTTTTCACACCAAGGTAGATTTGAAAATACAGGTAGTCCTTGACTTACAACCATTTGTTTAATGATTGCTCGAAGTTACAATGACACTGAAAAAAGTGACTTTTGACTGTTTTTCACACTTATGACCACTGCAGAATCCCTATGGTCACGTAAACAAAATTCAGACGCTTGGCCACTGACTTGTATTTATGATTGTTGCAGTGTCCTGGGGGTCATGTGATTTATCTTTTGCAACCTTCTGACAATGGGGAAGCTAGATTCACTTAACAATTGTGTTACTAGCTTAACAACCGCAGTGATTCGTTTATTTCTTTCCTGTGGGTTTTTTTTCCATTTTGTAATTTTTCTATTTATGTCCGTAAAACTCGTTAATATAAAATATTTAGATTCAAAATATGTAAGAAAAAGACAAAAGAGTTAAACACATAGAATAAAAACAATAAAGGATATGCCCTCCAATTTTTTTTTAATACTAAAGGAAATGTATAAAGAATTGTACCTGTTATCTTTGTGGTGATAAATTCCTTGTGTGTCCAATCACATTTGGCCAATAATAATTCTATGCTGTTCTATTCTATTCTATTCTATTCTATTCTATTCTATTCTATTCTATTCTATTCTATTCTATTCTATTCTATTCTATTAAGAGTAGACTACCATTTCAGACAGAACTTACATAATTAAATTGTGCCATTCCAATATATTTTCCTATGTGTGTAAGACTTGTCATTAGAGAGTACGCTAGAATCCATTGGTAGCTGGAATCAAATAATTAAGCAGAAAACATAGGATGAAACTTGGCAGAATAATGAATATTTTCCTGCTGGGTTCATTTTCTCACTCCCCACCTGTTTGGATGCTCATAGTTTATAGTTGGACTGAGGTATGACTATACTGTCTACCTTTAGTATCTCAAACTAGATTAGAAATATTTACAAATAGCTTGTTGACTTCATAAAATAATATATCGTACAGAATGATAAACTGTGATATTAAATGTAATGAAGCTGTGAAACAAAACAAACTTGTTTCATAACATTGCCAACTGTTTCAAGCTGTAAGATTTTCCTGTCTGGGTGTTTAGAAAGGAATGAGTGGAGAAAGAAGGAGAGAGCTGGTAGTGGCAGACACTGCAATGAGAGGAAAGCAGACCTGTGAATAAAATGCAAGGGAAAAGGCCAGGAAGACAAGGCAAAACAAGACAATTAACAGATCCTGGGAAATGTGAATTCTTAGACTTCAATAGCAGAATCTGGGTGACTTATGGGGCCTTTACAGCAAAACATCTGGAAGCCATAAGCAGCCTGCTGTCTGTGGAGTATATCTCTCTATTACTCAAACATTTACAAGGATTGTGGCAATTTAGCAATGCAATTATTGAGGATTACATAACGGAGGGAAAGATTGGGATTCAGATGGTTGCAGTGACAATGAACCATTTCTAAGAAATGACTTCTGCATTGGCCAAATACCTTTAGTTGCTTTTTCAGTAACTAAAGGATTGTTGATAGTGTTTTCTCATAGCTGGAAGAAGATGGCAGATTTACAGCACCAAAGAAAAAGCAATAATTATGCCATAAATTATGTAACAGGTAGTCCTTGATTTACAACCATTTCTTTAGCGACCGTTTGAAGTTACAGTCGAACTGAAACAGTGACTTATCACTGGTTCTCATACTTATGCAGCAGCCTCGCAGTCACATGATCAGAATTGGGGTGCTTGACAATTGGCATGTGTTTATGATGGTTCCACTGTCTTGGGGTCATGTAATCACAATTTGCAATCTTCCCAGCTGGCTTTTGACAAGCAAAGTCAATGGGAGAAATCAGATTTGCTTAACAACCATATGATTCACTTAACTACTGTAGTAATTTACTTTGCAACTGTGGCAAAAGATTGTGAAATGAGGCGTGACTCACTTAACAACTATTTTCCTAGCAATGGCAATGTTGGACTCAATTGTGGTCATAAATTGAGGACTACCTCTATAGTCTGTGGTTTTATTTTTTTATGAACCATGCTAATTCAAAAATATCAAGCCTTTCGTCATTGACAGTTAACGTATCAATTGGTTAGCCTTATTAATGGCTATTGTAATGATTGATCTTGATCAAAGTACATATTGCCATTATTGCTTTATTCTGCCTTATTGTAAACGTGCAATAATAATTGCTAATCAGTAACATATACAGTAGTGGTGGGTTTGGACCGGTTCACAAGAACCAATAGTAAAACCGATGGGAGGCTCCACCTGCTGACCCCATCAGGAAACTTCTGCTCATGCACAGAAGCATGCGCATGCAAGCAAAGCAAATGCGCGTGGGCGGCCCCGTTGCGAACCAATAGTAAAAGTAAGTAGAACCCACCCCTGATGTACAGGTTGTCCTCAACTTACTACTGGTTGCTTAGCGACCATTTGAAGTTACAATGGACTCCCCCCCTCCCCTCGGGGTACTTATGATTTCTTTTCAAAGTTCTAAGGCTGCCCCCCCGCCCATGGTCACACAATTGCATTTTGGGTGCCAGGCAACTGGCCTTCATTTCTGGCGATTTGCCTAATCCTGTGGTCATGTGACTGCATTTTATGACGCTTTTGCTGAAAACTGGCATTTATTTCTGGTTTTCAGCAAAACCGGCCCATAGCAAACAATGTATTTGCATAATGATTGTGGCATTCTATTTACAATCATATTTACTTAATGACTGCTGCAAAAAAGGTAATAAAATCAGATCGGTCACATGGGTGGCCTGCTTTATGACAGTCATGACTTATGACATTGATGGTCAAGTTCCCTTATGGCTGTAAGTTGAGGACTACATATATATATTACATATATTGCTGTTGTCAGCAAAGACTAGTAACATTTGAACCCCTTATGTGGAGATATGCTCATTCCCACAATTTGTTCTAGCTTCCATTGCAACTTAGTGTTGGAAGGGTCAGATGCTTCCTAACCTGCTATATACAATGTCCCCATAAATAAAATTTATTCTAAAATAGTTATTTTAGTCTCATTACTTTTATCTGATTATTTCTATAGCACGTACCCTGTTTCCATCTTTGTTTGATTCTGTTCCTCTTAGGAAGTTAATATTATCCAATGAGTCATTTTTTAAATATTTTTATTTTCCTTAATATACAAAAGGGGGAGAGGGGTGAAAAAAAATGGGAGAAAAAATGAGAAAGATAAACTCAAGAAATAAAAGCATAATATCGTTAAGTCTAATTTTTAAAACACATCATTAAATGCTGACCCTATGGAACACTATTGATCAGTCTTTCCATTGCGTTAGTAAAGACCGAGTTCATTAACAGAAAGTAAAGACCTATCAGCAATCAAAGGGATCAAATCTGAGATCTCACTGTCTTTCCATTATGGACTTACTCTAGCCTAACCTTGCAAAACATTCAACGAAATCTCTCATGATATCCTGTTTAATGAAACAATAAAACAAGGCTTAGATTATTTTTATTAGTAACTTGAACGGACGGATCAAGGAGATGATGATCAAATCTGCAGACAATACAAAATTAGGAGTAGCTAACACTTTAGAAAAGAAAGGGATGATTATAAAATGTCTAGATGGTGTTGAAGAGTGAACCAAAATAAACAGAATGATATCTGAAAGAGAAAACTTGCATCTGGGGCTGGGAATAGGGGATTAAAGGGGCACGGAGGGCAGAGGTTTTTGATTATAATTTTGGATCCTGGCAAAATGATGTCCCGACTATCAAAGGTCAGAACAACAAAATAATGACTATTGCCTAGAAAAGAGATGAATATGAGCTGTGTTAAAAAAAAAAAAAGAGTGGTTAGATAAATAGGCAAACATGTATACACCAGCATTTTCTTAATTCAAAAATGGCACATGGGTTTTTATATTTTTTTTAAAGTTTAAAAATAGCAAAAATTAAGAACGAAGAAGAGATTGAATATGTGCGCATGTCTCATGATACCCATATTGGGGAGTCAATTGTGCTGCCAGCATCCTACCTTGTAACCATTTCTGCAGTCGGGCACACCTTTTTTCTGCACCTGAAAAGGATTGAAGGCCACCTTGGTGTTAGAGCTGGTAGGAATGTTAAACATAAAGGACCAGGAGATTAAAAAAAGAGCCTTCATAAACTGCAGCTTGGTTCAGGCTGCCAAACGCCTCAGAACAAGGGATTCAAGCAGTTTAAAGAGATTTATTAAACTCAGTAATAAATGAGGGCTGGAAATTCTTATTGTGATTTCCAAATTCTGCACCTCACTTTTAATCCTGGCATTAAACATGGTTTATAGAAGTTGTGTTATGATTCTTGCTTCATGGTTTGTGCCTTGCCGGGTGGGGACTTGAACCTTGGCAACACTGAATTGAAGACATTTTGCTACCTGGCAATATTTTACAGTATTAAATATTTTGGCACCTGAGCCAGATAATTTCATACATGCTTCTCTTCTTCCTCATGGTAAATATAATAATGAAGAACAATTTAGCTCTTCAGCATAGATAAGATACCTGAAACACACACACACACACACACACACACACACACACACACACACACATTATGGATTGTAGAAAATCTGCTCCTATTTGGCACCAGCACGTACATTTTCAAATAATTGATAGAGAGAATAGTATTGCAATACTCTACATCAAGCATTGCTTTCTTATACTCATTTGCACAACAATAAATGCAGGGCAGGGACATTTTTACATTTTTACAGGGACAGGGACTGAGGTTGGAGAATTTGCCTGAAGCCTCTGGTACTTGACACACATTAGACTTGCAAGTAATAGTGATTTAAATGTGAACAACAACCAGCATGATGAGATGTCCAGCTGAGCATCAAAGAAATAGGAGAAAACAGATTACATCTTCTTACATTTTACTACGTAGATTAAATCTATTTATTATAAGTATTATAATTCCAGTATGGCATTTTAGAAATATCCAAATGAATGTGAAATATAAATAATAAAAAACATAAAAGCGTAGGATTAAAAATCATTTATAAAGTACAAAAGGTAGGGGAAGTTTTGGCTGTCAAAAAGTAAGATCAAAACAATTCATTGTTCTGCAGAGACTATTTTCTAATAGAGTTCTTTTGAAATTTACAATTTAAGTGAATGAGGTTTTGGCATTTCTTGGAGTCAGGGAAGGATGTTACTTACGACCACAATTGAGCCCAAAATTTCTGTTTGTTAAGCGAAACATTTGTTAAATGAGTTTTGCCCCATTTTATGAGCTTTCTTGCCATAGTTGCTAAATGAAGCTGGCTCCCCCTGTTTGTCAGAAGGTCACAAAAGGTGATCACATGATCTTTTGATCACATGACACAGGAACAGTCATAAATGTGAACCAGTTGCCAAGCATCTGAATTTTGATTTATTTATTTACTTATTTATTGTTTATATTTATATACCACCCTTCTCCCGAAGGACTCAGGGCGGTGAACAGCCAACAGATAAAACACAAGAAATACAAAATTTAAAACCAGTATTAAAATCTGATTAAATTAATTTGGCCCACAATTAAAAGCACCCCTGTATTAAAACCCATAATTAAACAGTTTAAAAATTAAAACAATTTAAAAGAGTTTAGGCCGGCCCGGCTTGTTGAAATAAAAACGTCTTTAGGGCACGGCGAAAGGTGCGTAGATCTGGGATCCGCCGTATCTTCAAGGGCAGCTCATTCCAGAGGGTAGGTACCCCCACAGAGAAGGCTCTCCCCCTGGGGCCGCCAGTCGGCATTGTTTGACTGACGGCACCCTGAGGAGCCCCTCTCTGTGGGAACATACTGGTCAGTGGGAGGCTATCGGTGGCAGAAGGCGGTCTCGTAAATACCTGGGTCCCAAGCCATAGAGCGTTCTAAAGGTGGTAACCAATACCTTGAAGCGCATCGTGGAGATGCTGGAAAAATCATAACCGTGAAACGTGGTCAGGAGTCACATTTTTTTCAATGATGATGTAATTTTGAACAGTCACTGAACAAATTGTTGTAAGTCAAGGACTGCCTGTATTTGGATGATTCTTATACCAGTGTTTTCAGGATTGGAATAGTCCAGGCTAAGAGATGGAGCTGGGACCTTAGACTATGTCACTATAAATGACCTGGCAGTGACTAATGAGCACTGAAAGCATTTTGGCTTCCAATCAGTGTCAGTTCCATAACCTTCATGAATCCAACTTGTCTTTTTTAGGATGAGGGAGAAATAGTAATTAGTCCTTCCACCCACAACTTGTTCTCAGAAGTAATTTTATCAAGTGTCTTGTTGAGTGCAGCTTCTACTGATTGATAGTGCCATCAACTGCAGCTTTTGTTTGCAGCAACCTTTGGGGAAATGAGCTACAGATTAGGAAGCCAGTGGCTAATCTAAAAAGACCTGATTTTGGTCTTTTTTAAGAATTTGTTTCTTAACTAGAATTTGTTTATGATGCAGTTTTGTTTTTGTTAATCTAATGCCAATAAAATAATCTAATTGGCATACAAACTTCAACAACTCTCGTCACCAGATTTGTGCAGACAATTTTCAGCTGGAGGAATTGTATTTGTTGAAATATACCAATTGATATTATTTTTCCAAGTTTCTGAACATAGAAGAACACAGATTGTTGCTGCAGATTTAAGAGACAACATCTTATGAGAAGAATCAACACTCCCATATTTTTAAGATGAACATCATGAGTATCTTAACACTTTACAAATGCAGCAAAATGCTTAAAGTGAATATTAGAATAGCTTTTGGAGCCAAATTCTCCAGCTTTGAATCTGTGAAAAATGTATCCTGACAATGTGACACTCTTTCTGTTAGCTTCTAGAACTTCCAAAGTGAATTTCCTTGAGGATACAATTAGAGGTCAAACATCATAACCATTTGTCAATATGGAATGACCAGATTCTGGGTTGTGTCTTTGTTATAGCTCCATAGAAGTAGTTTGTCTATCCTTTCCACTTCATTGACCGAAACCTTTCTAGCTGGCTGCTGATCTTGCAAACTCTTCATTTCCCTTCTCCTCTTAATGTGAATCTCAGAAACATGATCATTGAGCTGCAAGGGACCCGCTTTGATTGGAATAAAAGAGAAACAATATATTAAGTGGGCTGTTTTGCTTGGAGATATAGTAAAGGACTTCCTGTTTATTTCAAGATGTTTAAATCATTTATATAGTATTTCTTATTTAGAAAATCCCAAACCAGATTATAAGAAAGTAGATTATAGAGATTCTCTGATAGCAGCAATATGTGTAGATTAGGATAGGAAAGGGGTAGATTATGATTTCTTTCCTTCATCTAACAATTTGCTTAGCGTCCTTGATTACTGGGGCGAAGCTTTTCTTGCTTGGCCTTTCACACTCTACTTGTGTGTGTATGTGTGTGTGTGAGAGAGAGAGAGAGAGAGAGAGAGAGAGAGAGAGAGAGAGAGAGAGAGAGAGAGAGAGAGAGAGAGAGAGAGAGAGAGAGAGAGAGAGAGAGAGAGAGCAATATGATTTATTGATGCAATAAAAAGCAAACACCATCTCAATTTAGTATTGTTTCTTGATTTCAGGAGAATTTTCCAATGCAAAACAAATTGTAAGAACTTTTGCCTTCAAGATTTGAAATATAAAACATTATTTTACTGCATTCCATGTTACATTGCCAATCCAGTTACTGGAAAGACACTTACTCTTTCTCTTTCTTTTTGTTCTCCCCCTCTCAGGAATTGTTGGTCCATTTTGATTAAAATCCAACTGCTAAAACAGGTGAAGACAGCAGAAGTTCTTCAGGGGGCCAGCATCTTCTTCAGTTTCGTGCTGCTGTCAGTGAGTGCCTTCTACCTTTAGCAGTGCACAAAAAGCACCCTGTGTCCTTGCACAGATGCCTCTACGGGTCAGTTGCAATGGTTGAATTTGGAATTAAGGGCCAAATGGGTTTGGGAAAAGCTATGTTCTTGAAAAGTATGTTGCCAACAATCCTTCCTCTGACACCCTTTCACAAAAAGGAGTGCTGCAGGCAAATATTGTTTCTAATATGGAATTTTAAATAAAAGCTTCCACTGAATAATACAGAAACCAAAAGTTTGCCAAATGTTCAATGTTACTGTTAGCCAATATTTCAGTTTGTGTCTTGTTTTTTTTTTTTTTTAGAATTACACATCTACAGAATAATGTCTGTATGTATATATGTATGGCTAACCATGGGCAAGGCATTCAAATAAAACAATAAAGAATGTTTAATGTTTACTTTATATTGTCAGGTGTTTTTTTTATTCAAAGTTTTAAAAAATAACTTAAAAACTGAGCATCAGTTCTTCTATTGAAGAATCTGGTTCCCAGGTAAATTCAAATGTAAATCAGTAACAGGCTGCCTGATCTTAAATTTCAGAGAAATTTTCATGCGTGAGAAGAGGGATACCTATAGAACCTGGCGACTATGAGTTCAAGCCTCCCCTTAGCTGGCTGGGTGACTTTGGCTCAGTCAGTCTCTCTCAGCCCAACTCACATCATAGGGTGGTTATGGTGATGAAAATACGAGAAGGGTGGTGTTTTGAATATATTCACTGCTTTGAATTATGATAATTGTTATTATTAAAAATGGTGGGACACAAATAAAAATAAAAAATTAGAGGAGCTAGGAGGCAGCTTGCATCTTAAAAAATTCTCTTCTATGCTGGAAGCAGCTACCGTATTACCTGGAGACAAAAATAAGGGTCCCTTTGCAGGTATTGTTTCCTTGAATATACCGTATTTTCTGGCGTATAAGATGACGTTTTAACACATGAAAAGCTTCTCAAAAGTCGGGGGTCGTCTTATACGCGGGGTGTCGTTCTCCTGTAACCAGGCACACCAGCCCGAAAGGCTATGACGAGCCTTAAATGGCTCTGACGATCCCAGCTGAGTTCCCTGCAACTCAGCTGGGATCGCCAGAAACCATGTAAAAGGAAAAAAGTTTTTCCCTTTTACATGGCTCTGACGATCCCAGCTCTGACGATCCCAGCTGAGTTCCCTGCAACTCAGCTGGGCTCGCCAGAAACTATGTAAAAGGAAAAAAAGTTTTTTCCCTTTTACTCTGACGATCCAAGCTCTGACGATCCCAGCTGAGTTCCCTGCAACTCAGCTGGGATCGCCAGAACCATGGCTCTGACAGTCCCAGCTCTGATGGTCGATCCCATCCCAGCTGAGTTCCCTGCAACTCAGCTGGGATGGCCAGAGCCATGTAAAAGGAAAAAAGTTTTCCCCCTCCAGCTTGCTTACCTCAGCTGCTAGTCGCAACGCTTGCCTTGCTTCGCTTGTCTGAATCTATTCCATCAGCAAGCATCTCCCTGCCTGCAATCAAGCAAGCAGGGAGTTGTGGACTTCAACTCCCAGAATTCCTCAGCCAGCAAAGCAAAGCTGGCTGAGGAATTCTGGGAGTTGAAGTCTACAAGTCTTAAAGTTGCCAAGGTTGGAGACCCCTGTTCTATTGGGTAAGTTTTTTTTCCCCTTTGGGAGCTTTAAAAAAAATAGTCAATTGGGGTTTTTTTAGTTGTTCTTTTTTAGACCTAGCCATTTAAAGTTTAGGAAGTTTTAAATTTAGCTTTCATATAAAAATAAAATAAAATAAAATAATATTTGTGCAGCTTTCTGAGATTTAGTGTGTTTCTGTAGTGTTTCACTCTAACTACACAAACACACAAAATCTCACAAATCTGTATGTGGAATTTTGTGTGTGTAAAGTGTGAAAGTTGGTTTTTTGGACTTTTTGTGGCTGTGTGAGGTTACTGCTTGTTGCAGGGGCCATTTTGGGTCTAGCACAGCTGCTTTTACATTGTGGGTGAGCCAGTTGTGTTGTGTTGTGTGTGTTTAGAGTATGAAAGTTTTTTTGGGGGGCTTTTTGTGGCTGTGTGAGCCATTTTGGGTCTAGCACAGCTGCTTTTACATTGTGGGTGAGCCAGTTGATGTTTTTTAATTTTTATTTGGTGTGCATTGGAAGAGGGGTAGTCTTATATGACGAGTATAGCCCAAACCCTATATTTTAACAGGAAAAGTTGGGGGTCGTCTTATACGCCCAGTCATCTTATACACCGGAAAATACGGGTATGTCTCTTTGGCCAGGTTGCCTTTGACTGAAATTTGCGTTATAGGAGCTCTACATTGTAAAGTTTAAGATGCCAAAGCTTCTTTATCTACCTACTTTGGATATTTTCCCCCTTAGGCAAGTGTAATAACATTTTCCGTGTTCTTTATATTATGAGCTTTATTTACCAAATTGGCAATTCCTCTGTTGAGAAATAACTGATTACAGCGTTCAAGCAGATGCTGTCATCTCAAGATATGCAGGTGTCTGCGGAATATAAACAGATGTGATCATTCAGAAAATGAACCCTGAATTCATTTGTAGGCAAGGAGGAAAGTTAATCCAGTCATAAATTCAAATATAACCTCTTCAGCCTGACTCTAATAAACATAAGCATGGTGTGTTGCATGTGCTCTACTGCTCCGAGCACAATAGAACATCAGCCTTCATGGCATTCAGCAAGAGAGACTTCTTGGTCAGAGAATGGGATGGATTCCATGCCTGTAATTTTAACTGGAAGTCTTGGTAAGGGACATAAAATAGTCAATGTGAATAGAAAAGTATTAGGTGAACACATTACTGAAAGTTTTATTCAATTAATCCACAGAAATTATTCTAAACCATCAAGAGACAATATGATTCTTCTATTTAATTCTGTCATGCAATGTGATAGATAGGCAATTTTACCTCAGGAGCAGAACATGTTTTGTGACTGTTTGCAGATATGCATAGGATTTCAGATTAAGTATCAGTTTATCTTACTGATATTTTTTAAATAAATAACTGAAGGCACAATGTAAGGAGAAGGCATTTTTATGTGCACCTGTCCACAATTAAACTAAACAGCCCTAAACTAAGTATCTTAGGCTTAGTTTAACATGGCCCATTCTTTTCTGACTGACTGGTAGTATGAAGAGAATGCTATTGGATTAGGTGGAATTTACAGCAAGACAATTCTTAGGTTAAGTGAAGGGAGAATGTACTATATTAAATATCTTACTTAGCACCAGAAATTTTGGGCTCAGTTGTGATCGTAACTTGAAGACTATCTGTATTCTCTGTATGCTAGTTGCACAGATTTGTGGAAGAGATCATATTTTGCCCTTTGCTTTCCTATAAGGTATGTGGTGTTTTATTAATACCTCTATAAACATTAAAAGGGGATTGAGTAGCAGATGTGGGAAAGGTCTTTATATGAAAGCTTGGACAGTTACTATCAGGTAGAGTGGGTGATCGACAAGTTGTCCAGCGTGTTATCTTTCTAACAATCATCGGACCAGGATTGTAAACTCAAGCTGGCCAACTGTTCTGCTGGCACTTTCATAACAGCCCCAATGTCACAGTGGTCTCCTACCATAGTTATTTTGTATGTTCAGGGTGATTTTTGCATAGGACAAGATTTAAAGTATAATTCTGCTTCTTGCTAAGTTTTCGGTTCAACAAATTTTACAAAAAGCTAACACTAAAAACACAGTCTAAAAAAAAAAGAATCTTGCAACATAAAGCTGAATAATGAGATAAATAAAAATATAAAAGTAATAGCAACGGATGTAATAGCTGAAATTAAAACTGGAAGTCTTTACCTGGTAACATGCTAAACTTGGAGTTTCCGGACCTTAGCACTTTTAAGACAGCATGCTGGCTAGGAAATTCTGGGAGTTGCAGCCTTAACCATATCTTAAAGTTGCTAAGGTTGAGAAACACAGTGCTAAACCAAAGGCACATCTGAATGGCTCAGCAACAACATTTAGGATAGAAAATGCATGATCTTGGAGAGCCACTGCCCCTGGTTCTCCTTGACAGTATATGGAGCACTCGATAGGATCACTTAACATTTGGGTGCATGGTAAATGATCATCTGCATTCACAATATAAAAGCAAAACGTATGATCTTGCATTTAAAGAAAATAGACTAATTGCCTTTAGTTAATATTTAATACTTGATTGTTTAAGATGTTTATTGACTATCTTTGTATTCGTGCACTTTCCCCCCCTAGCTCTGCTGACTTTGTAAAGAGAGAAGCAATTGTTGAACGTATCTGTAACTATTTTAAGAGAACTGCTGGATATTGTTAGAGTGAGGACTGGAAAGAAAGAGAGATGCTCTTATTTATTGTTGGCTCAATCTTGCAGTCTTGGGCTCTGTTAATCCTTTGCTAGACATATTTTTTTATCATTTGTGTTTTTGGGCTATCCATGGTTTGATAACTGAAGTGGTCACAAATGCTTGTCTGCCACAGTCTCTCCAATTAACAGATAGAAGAGTCGGTCTGATGGCTTTTCCTTATGACCAGCACTCAGTACATACTCTGCTCTAACCTTCCCTAAATGTATGAGACTGTGACTTCTATCATGCCAGCTAGGATAACATTCTGGCTGGTGAGTATAATATTTGTAGACCACTACATTGGAAAGGAACCAGGTTGTGGAAGACATCTCCATGAGCCGTGGTGGCGCAGTGGTTAGAATGCAGCACTGCAGGCTACTTTTGCTGACTACTGATAGCCAACAGTTTGGCAATTTGAATCTCACCGGCTCAAGGTTGACTCAGCCTTCCATCCTTCCGAGGTCAGTAAAATGAGGACCCAGATTGTTAGGAACAATATGCTGACTCTGTAAACCACTTAGAGAGGGCTGTAAAGCACCGTGAAGCGGTATGTAAGTCTAAGTGCTATTGCTATTGCTATATCTATCTCTCCTTCGAACTCCAGCTGAAATGTATCTGCTATAAATCACATGCAATTTCTAAATTCTGAGTCTTTAGTAGGCATGAAAAAATGGCACTTTAACTACTACTGAGTTTTACTGCTCGGCAATCTGGCCCTATACTGAAAGGTAGCTCCTTTCTTCTCTTCCACTTCAATGGGCTTAAGAACATTACTTTATGATATATGCAAAGGACTTCTTCCAGTGTTGTGACATTGGGTCATGAACCAGTCATTGCTTGTGATTTTTCTATGCTACTGTACAGCCAGACCAAGCACGGTAACTTGTGAACAAGCTCACAGTGGTTTCATGTCTTTTCGGTTGCAAAAGTTAATTGCTTTGAAAACAAATGCTTCATTGTTACAGAATTACAAATGCAATAATTTTGCAAAGAAAGGTTTGCGCAGGCTTTAGAGAGAGTCAATTGCTATGCTAATGAGGAACTCTACCCATAGGAGTGGCGAGAGTTGCTGCAATTAAGTAAATTAGAGCACCAAGATTCAATACAATCTGTTGACTTCTTAAACTACACTGAGCAGGGCCAGGGTAATTGGATGAAAATGACTACAGTAAACTATGTTTTGTGTGTATGTGCCTGCTGGACATTGCATTTCATGAAAAGAAAGTCATAATAAAAATTATTAGGAAAATCACTGCAGCAGATTACAATGTAAGTAAGCATCATCATTTTGGCAGCATGGATAGACGTGATAACTACAGTGTCCAACAGCCCAAGTAACATAGCCAATACTAAGAGATCAAAGACTTTGTAGCCCAAAATGTCTAGGGGAGCATCTGGTTGCACATCTTGACACTTCGCCCATTTGATAAGGATAATTGAAGCCCTCTTTTTCTTTGTTCCCTTTTGCTATTCTGCTATCTATTATTATTCTTTTGCCATTTTGCAAAAGAATTTTGCATCTTTGCATTTAACAATTTGTAAACTTGCCAGAGTGCTTATGAGTCGGATGGGCATATGAATTTAATAAAATAATAACAATAACGATAGTAATTTGTTGTTGCTTGGGCCTTCTATTAGATATTCTGTTAGGTATCCAGGCTGGTTTCACTGAACATTGGCTAATCCTTAAAAAAAACTAAACAGGATTGGATATTCAGTGGAAGACTGAAAATTCCAATCTGTAACTCAATTGGAAAGTTGAAAAAAATATCCCAGAATAAGGGAAAAATAAACCATTTCTTTATTGATGCCAAGGCATCTATAGCATGTCCACAAGGGACTCAAATCCACCCCACTCTTGAATTCTGTTGACATTTACCTAGTGTCATTTTAATGCTGACAGTTAGTTGAGTAGCTTCTTGTGTATAGGCTGTAATAATAAATCATTTGTGCTAGGATTTAGTGAGTGATCCTGATTCTTTGCACCTTACATTAATCTAGAAAAGAATCTGGTCAATTAACAATCAGCACTAAATTGGCACTAAATAAGGGTCAACAGAATTCGGGGGAGGGGGGCTGGATTTGGGTCTCTTGTGGCAATACAAGGACTCTAAACTGCTAATGCGTTTAGCTCCACCCTCCAGATCTGCCTGCTTTCCCTCTATATCAGCTGTTGTTGCTCTGCAAGGTAGGAATATAAGAAATATGAAAGTTGCAATGGAAAGAGAATTATGCATACCTGACCCGACACTGCAAAAACCTTAGAAGCTTTAAGTGTTTCCAATTCCTTGATAGGTGTCCCATGTTTTGAGAAGATGGTGCAATGTTGAAAAAAGTCTTTCATGTCCAAAGGTTCCTTGATAAAAATCAAAAATTGGCTGGAAAGAGCTTCTGGGAAATAATGTTCAGGCAAAGAGCTGTTGCAAGCTCTGAAGTGCTTTATAAAAGTACAGTGCTAAGGTAAAATCAAAAGCATCAATATATACTGCTCAAAAAAATAAAGGGAACACAAACAGAAGGCATCTGAGATCTGAATGAATGGATGAACGAAATAGCCTTATTAAATACTTTGTTCTTTACATACAGTAGTTTATACACTGCTCAAACAACTAAAGGGAACACAAAACTACTGTATGTAACGAACAAACAAACAAATATTTAATAAGGTTATTTCATTCATTCAGATCTCGGATGTCTTCTGCTTGTGTTCCCTTTATTTTTTTGAGCAGTATATATCTACATATATTGTGGGGCAGGGCAAGGGGATCTGTTTGAAATCAAAATAGATTCATATATAACTTACCATGCAGAATTGTTGGTATCTTACATAACAGGACACTGAAACCTCATCGTAAATAAGTTCCAAATAAGCTACTAGAAAAGCTTCCAATAAATCCTGGAAAATATGAAGCATTGATCTTTGGAAGACCACTTGGACTATCTGGAGATAAAGAGACATCTAATCAAACTTTCTATAATGAGTACCAAAGGCAGTTAAATATGCGTGTCCTTCTTTTATGCAAATTAAATTCTAAGTTCCCCTGAGAACTAATTTGGTAAAAACATGGGCTTTCAGCAAACGTTGCAAAAGCTCAAAAAGAAGAGAGTAATGCTTCATAAGGGTTACAGAGCTCAGGAGCCTGAAATCTTCTTTTTTAACCAAAAAACATAATAGTGCTTGCAAAGAAGGCCAGAGGATGGATAAACTTTTTGCAAGTTCTTGGTGAGGGAGTTCTAGCTCAAACGTGAGTTTGTCATGGGGTGAAATCCAGCAGGTTCTGACAGGTTCTGGAGAACCGGTAGTGGAAATTTTGAGCAGTTCGGAGAACCGGCAAATACCACCCTCTGACTGGCCCCAGAGTGGGGTGGGAATGGAGATTTTGCAATATCCTTCCCCCTGGAGTGGGGAGGGAATGGGGATTTTGCAGTATCCTTCCCCTGGAGTGGGGTGGGAATAGAGATTTTGCAGTATCCTTCCCCTGGAGTGGCTTGGGAATGGAGATTTTGCAATATCCTTCCCCCAGGAGTGGGGAGGGAATGAGGATTTTGCAGTATCTTTCCCCTGCCATGCCCACCAAGCCACGCCCACCAAGTCAGACACCCCCACCAAGCCACGCCCACAGAACTGGTAGTAAAAGAATTTGGATTTCACCACTGGTTTGACAGTATTTGATAGAAAGCTGAACTCCAAAAACAAGATTGGAGAAGAACTGCAAAACTGGTAGGGAGGCAAAGTCTGGGCTTTCCAATGTAATGGGATGTTTAGAAATAGGCAGAGATGCACATTCTAACCAGCTGGATATTCCACCAGTTAAGAAAACAGTCTCTTCAGCAGGATGCAGAAGCCCTGAGTTAGACAATGAGAAAGTGTCTGTCTTGGAAGAAAATTTGAGAAAAACAATCCAGTTGCTGAGATTGCAGTAAATTTATCCTATCCTCTTCTAACCAATTGTAAGTGGAAGCAGATAACTAAAAGTAGTGTTCTGTCCCCTCCCACGAGTGGCCTTGCAGAGGCTCAAATAGCCCGGCAGTAACAAACGCAGGCTAGAGAGACTGAAGCTGGCCCTTTAATAAATAGTTCTCTTCCAAAGCGTATATCAGTCCAATAGTTACCGGGCAATGTTCCAAAGGTCTTGGCAGATGGCCAGCAGGCTAATGCAGGAAGGCAGACTCTTGTCAAAAAAACCCTCCAAACTAACAGTTGTAAATCCACTGCATCCAAAACGCCAACAAATTGTTCACTACACCTTTCCAGCCCAGTCATACCCCTTTTATACTTTGTAGGATGTGGCCCTACGTCTCCTGACCACATATCTTGGGACGTGGCAATAGCTGTTCTCTACGACGTCTCCTACGTCTCTCTCTTGCATCCAGTAGGGGCTCCCTCTAGTCGTTACCGGCCTCTGTTTCCTCCTCAATTTGGCTGGGGTCCAGAGTCATGTCAGCAACTGTCAGTTCTTGCTGACTCACCAGTGAAGACGGCCCCTCTGGCACATAGCTCATGACAGCTTCCTCCTCCTCCATATCATCCTCCGACTCAGCATGCGAAGATAAATCAGCCTCCGGGGCCGGGGTCACAACAACTAGATAGATACCTCCTTTCCAACTATTTCAGCAAAGTCAGCGTATTTGGTAGGCAAGGAAGCTGGGAAATGCTGCTGTGGGATGGAGAGAGGAGTGTGGGATTGAATATCTGCAATTTGGATTGAGTGTTTGTTGCATGCTGGAGAATCACATTCTGATGAAATTTCTCCATCTTCTTTCCCAAACAGAAGGTGAAATAAATAGATTCACTGTAGAAAATTGGGAATCAATGCATATTAAGAAGTGCTCCACTTGACAGGACTCTTGAATCTTGCGATCCGAATATTAGTCACCCAGTTTAAATCGTGAATTCTGAATATCAGTCCCCAAGTTTAAATCCAAGGTTGTGTTCTCCTACTTTTCTGTGTACCTCCTCATTCTTTGGCTTTGAAGTTTGTTGGTCTCTGTGCCTTATTTATAAAATAGTTTACCCATGAATTGGAATTTCATCCTCCCCCTTATACAAAGCCTTCATACAAAATGTTAATAAGTAACAAAGAAAAGGCAGCGTTACTGCTATTTTATTCAGACCCTGAAGTAAAAACTCTTTCATTCAAAAATTATGAAGTGTGGGAAGAAGGGACAAGATTGAAACTTGAGACTAGTCGATAGAAACATTCGTAGGGAATACTTCCTTACTCAGAAAGATCACACATTCAAAGTATGGGAGTAAAGTTTAAATCTCCAGGACCAGATGAATTTCACTCTACCTAGGATGCTGAAGCAACAATCTGACTGGATACTTATATTTGAGAAATAGTGGATGCTGATAAAGTTCCAGTTGATTGGAACATGTTGCTCCTAATTTTGGAAAAGAAAAAGGAAAATCCAGAGAAGAGATCAGTCAGACTATTATGTCCACAGGGAGGGGACCGTTAAAATCAAGAAACTGGTGGTAGACAACATTGATGTAGTGCAATTTATACTGCTTTTGTATGCGTATTGCATACATTTCAAAAACAGTAGGGCAACGCGCCATCTTTCATAATGCCAATTTTGACATATACGTTGGATGGATTGCATTGTAGTCTGACATTGATATCCAGAAAGATTCTAAAAAAGATCATTGATTGACTTTTAAGCAAACTTTGAAAAAAGTTACCAAAAATCAACATGGATTTCTGAAGATCAAATCTCACCATTAAAAAAAATCTTTTGTATTGTTTAGATGGCTTACTTAGTTGATTCTGGAATTGCATAACAGATATCGTATAATAGAACTGAATGTGAATTGACAGTGTAATGTGGCTGCAAATTAAAAAAAATCAATTTTAGACTATATAAACAAAAACACAATTTCCAAATTTGGAAAGTAATTGTTCCACACTTCCTAAGTTGAATCCTAATTTGAGCATTATGTTTAACTCTGGGCAACCATCTCAAGAAGGATTCGGGGACAATGGAAACAGGTTCAGTAAAGAGCAACCAATATGATTGGGGGTAGAAACTAAAGCTGTGAACTGAGATTGAAGGAAGTGGGCAAGTTTAGCGTTGAGAAAAGATAACTGATGGGTATGGTTACATTCTTCAAATAACTGAAAGGATGGCACATGGGGGGAAAAAACCTCAAAAATATATTTATTATGGAAAGACCTAGTTAATGAGTAACTTTTCCTTAGGTTCGTAATGCCCTAAATGGGAGATCTTCTTTTATCTCAGGTTGGATTGAGTAAGTGTAGGGTTAATTGGCAATCTTCAGAGCAACAGATTTGGTCTGCAATATAAAGTGGTTTCGGCTGATTTCTAACAAAGAAATCCAAAACCATCTGTAGTGGCCAAGGCTTAGAAACCCATTACCGAATCTCAGAAAATAAATTACATTCTGTTCTCTTCCTTTGATATATAACCAGGATAAAAGGGTTCTGAGCACAATCCCCTACAATGCTAAAATAATATACTTATTACAAGTTCCCAGGAATATCCACATTTACCATTTATTTTTGGGAAACACACTTGGGCTATTTCTCTTGTATCTGTGCCTTCCTGGGCATCATAAAATTGTATTTCATTTTCATCTTAAACAGAAGGAGTGGGGTGGGGGCGATGTAGAATTAACCAAATATTGTTAAAGATAGGCACAGTTATTAATTTTAATGGGCTGCTTGTTATGACCACTATCAAGTGAGTAAACAGGGAATCCTGCCAGAATCTGTCACATATTCTTGCATTGAAAAGAAGAGATCTTCAGCTGTTTGATAATGTAACGATTGGGTTTGGCTTGTCATTTCATATGCCAGAGTGAGAGAGTAGTCATGTTAAAACAGAGTGAAAAAACTGGGCTGCCTCTATAATCCCATTACCAAACAATAAGTCTTCTCTTATGGAAGTAAATTGCAAATGCCAATTCAAGTTTCAATTCCTGGAATACAGATCCCCAAATGTTCTTTATTAGTTGATCGAATGAGAAATACGTAGCTGCTCCTTTCATCTTTATTAACTGTCCTTTGTTTTCAGCTTGTCACTGTAAACTAACTGCTGTCATTTCATGAAAATCAGAAAATTAAATGAATGGGTGTTCTGCCCTTGCAAAGGCAAGGGCTGCATGTGTTATCAGACTGGCCTTCTTTAAGCCACACTGGATACTGCTTCTTCGACTTGATCTAGACCAGGGGTGTCAAACTCAATTTCATTGAGGGCCGCATCAGGGTTGTGTTTGACCTAGGGGGCCAGTAGGTGGGCATGGCTGATCGGCTTGGGTGGGATGGGTTTGGGCAGGATGGGCGTGGCCAGCTTGACATCACTCACCGAGGCTCCATTTTCGACCATGGAGGCCTCCTGCAGCCCTCTGTCAGGCAGGTTGCACATGGCCTCCCTGAACTCCATTTTCACTGGCAGAGAGCTGAAGGAGGCCATCGTGGCCGAAAATGGAGCCCAGGAGGGCTGTGCATGGCCTCCCCAAGCTCTGATTTCACTGGTAGAGGCACCATGGACCAGTCCTTCGCTGTTTCCAGGGGGGGGCCTGCTGGCCAGATCTAAGCAGCCTGCAAGCCAGATGCAGCCCGCGGGCCTTGAGTTTGACACTCCTGATCTAGACCCTATTGCTTGACTTTAATTTGAACAAATTGTCCCCTTTAGAAAGTTCTTGAAACTCAGAAACCATCTATTTGCTCCTTTTTAAGGAATTTTCCATGGGTCTAAACAACATTCATTTATAAGAAAACAGTGAAATATATTGTTGGAATTAAAAACATTTTTAATACATTAACTGTCTACTTTGCTTGGTGTCTAAGAAATGGAACATGGCAAATGACTCATTTTTTATAACAATTTAAGAAAAGGTTAGACCGGGGTTAGAGTTTAGAGCAAGTTCTCCATTGAACTTCATGGCTGAGTGAGAAGTGAACTTACATATTTTCTTATGTTTGTCTGAAGGAAATTAAAACTAGATCAGAATATCATCTAGATATACACACACAAAATCATTCCTGTGTGCTGTGTTATAAAAAGGAAAAACCACATTTATGAGGTTTGGGGTTTATGGAGCATTATCAAGTATTTAGGAAGGTTTTGATCACTAATTAGCTATAGCTGATTCATGCACTTCAGATAACGAGCTTGGCAACAATTGCTTTTAGCTACATAGTGTCTTTATTACGGTACTATTTAGAAAGGACACCACTGCCAAAGATTTTAAGATCTAAACAACTAAAATGATAAATATTAAATGTAAATAAATAGTTTAGGAATATTTTTGCTTAAATATAACTGTTATGTATTTTGAGCACATTAGTAAATTATTAAATCAGCATTCTTCATCTATGGCTGCAATCATGAGAGATACTGTTATACAATATAAGACTCCAGGCTAGAGAAAATTATTCAGTATTCCTATTACATGGATTCCTTTATATTATAATCCCCTTCTGTCTAATTTAGCTACCATAGCAATCAAACTCACTGTTAAAGTATTTCTTTGCCCTTATATTGAAATAATTAAACATATGGAAGGTAGCAAGTTGTAAATGAATGCAGTTTTGAGTGCTCCTCATTCCATTTTTACTATCTTTTAATTGTCACATGGGTAAACTTAGTTGACATGTTCTACCTATTCATACAATGTATTATGGAGCAACAGTTATTGGCCATTAACTGATAAAAACTTTAATTACACATAACCTTGGAGGATGGATGGCAAATCTCCCTAAGCCTGAATTTCTTAACCTTATACACTCTTTTTATTTGATAATTTGTATTTGATAAATATTTTCCTTGTTTAAAAAGTATTATCTGGATCAGTTTTTCAAAATACAGTAAGTTCATATATGTTAAATAGAATTCATGATGGACCACATGTACTATCCATGCAATGGTTATATTTTTCTTATAATAAAATAATCATTTTTTTCTAAGTAAATATAATGTGCTTCTCCACATTTTGCATTTTAAACAAAAATATAAATACGATGGAGGTGAGTTTGCAATTTTAAAAAAATAATTTTTAGCATGCCAAAACATAAATCAATTGTTCTCTGAAAATATGGAACTGCATGTTTAAATATTGAAAATATTTTATTGAAAAGTGGGAATGTTTTTATGAAATAAAAATATATAAATTGCAAAAATTATCATTTTCTTAATGTTTGCTATGTTTGCAAAAGCTTGGAAGCTTATCCTCTGCAGAGCTGGCACACATATGCCAAAGATCAAACTATATAGGCTATATAGATTCCATGTAACCATGGAAACCCAAGCAAATGTATCAAAGGCTCTTATAAAGATCAACAAGGAAGCATAGTTATTTATTTCACTAAATATAAACCCACC
The DNA here is from genome assembly GCA_022577455.1 of Arizona elegans. Classification (NCBI taxonomy): domain Eukaryota; kingdom Metazoa; phylum Chordata; class Lepidosauria; order Squamata; family Colubridae; genus Arizona; species Arizona elegans. The sequence goes on from JAKOOJ010000003.1 coordinate 117,102,378, forward strand.
CCAATCCCAAAGGACTCTTGGTGGCAGAGAAATATAAAAACCAAATAACAAAACAGAAATGAAAGTCCAATTAATTCCTCTAATAGCCACTACTGCACCTATTCACTGCAGCTGAAAGCATGCGGGAATAAAATGGCATTCAGTTGTTTCTTGGAAGCTAACAGAATTGGGAATGCATTCGCATCTTATGATGGTCAGTGCCTTAAATTCTTTCGGACCAAGACAGATCCATGTTTTGTGAGTAACATGCATATCTGTGAAAAGAGCTGTAGATTTGTTGATCTTAGATAGCTAGGTGCTCCTCTACTTATAGGTTTTTTTGCTGTTTGGTTTCATTTCCCATCAAGAATTAGTTACAGGAATATCAGGCTTCATCAGCACTATAGAGATTCCAGTTACTCTTCTTAGTTTGTATATGGCTTCACTTAAAGCAGGGCTGTCAAACTCACGGCCCGCGGGCCAGATGCGTCATGTGCTGGCCACACCCACATCCAGTTTAGCGAAGGGGAAAAAAGTCCTGATATGTCACGTGATGTCGCCGTGACACCATGCGTTTGACACCACTGGTTGAAGAAAGTGTCTTCTAAAAACTGTCAGTAGATTTGGCAGTTGATTTTGAATCCATCTTCAACCCGAAAGGATCCAAGTCCTCATGTTTCATAATACCAGCCCATACCAGTACCCCACCTCCACCTTGCTGGCGTCTGAGTCAAAGTGGAGCCCTGTGCCTGTTACTGATCCAGTCACGGGCCCATCCATCTGGTCCATCAAGAGTCACTCTCATCAGTCCATAAAACCTTTGAAAAATCTGCCTTCAGATATTTCTTGGTCCAGTCTTGCCATTTCAACTTATGTGTCTTGTTCAGTGGTGGTCAGATTTCAGCCTTCCTTACCTTACCTTGGCCATGTCTCTGAGCACTTCTGGGCACTCCAGGTAAGTTGCAGTTCTGAAATATGACAGCACTGGAGGATAATGGGTTCCTAGTAACTTCATGTTTGGTTCTTCTCAAATCTTTGGCAGTTAAGGTGAATCTTTTTTTCTCAACACGTTTCTTGCAACCCTGTTGACTGTTTGCAACAAAACGTTTGATGGTTCTGTGATCACACCCCAATATCTTAGCAATTTCAAGAGTGTTGCATCCCTCTGAAAGACTTTTTATAATTTTTGACTTTTCAGAGTCAATTAAATCTCTTTTTTAGCCCATTTTGCCTGAGAAAAAGAAACTGTCTAATAATTATGTACATATTGATATAGGGTGTTGATCTCTTTAGGCCACACTCTCCCTCATTACACAAATACACATCACCTGATCTGCTTATATCCACTAAGCATTTAAGTTTATACAGCTCGGAGGTGGAAAATATACATACAAAGCATGATATGGTCAAAATACTCAGTTGCCTAATAATTGTGCACATGGTGTATATACATTGTAAATTCAGAGGTGCAGTTGTATAGTGGTTAAATTGCTAGACTAGGAGTGGAAAGATACAGGTGTTAGTCCTCGTCTAGACACAAAAGGCAAACCGATGACCCTGGTCATTCAATCAGTTTCAGTCCTATTCAGCATCTAGCTCTACAATAAGCTGACTGAAAAACAGAAGTCTTCATTACAGCATACAGGTAGTCCTCAATTTATAACCATAGCTTTGACTTTCCATTGAAATGATGGTCATTAAGTGAGTCGCACCCTATTTTATGACCTTTTTGCCACAATTGTTAAGCAAATCACTATGGCGATTAATTGAATCATGAAGTCATTAAGTGTATCTGAGTTCTTCCATGGCCCTTGCTTGTTGGAAGTCTCCACAATCACAGCATTCCGGAAAGCTGCAACAGTCCTAAATACAAGCCAGTTGTCTAGTGCCCAAACTTTGATCAAGTGACTGTGGGGATGCTGTAACAATTGTAAGGGTAAACACTGGTCGTAAGTTACTTTTTTTCAGTGCTGTCATAACTTTGAACAGTCATTAAACAGATGGTTGTAAGTTGAAGATTACCCATACACCGGTAGGTTAAATATAAAAGCAAGCACAGTGCAAAAAAAGCAGACCCCACAACCACATGAGATAAACACTATATAAAACAACAGACAGCTGTATTTGAAATTCATAAGATGAAAAGATGCTTCATGTACACTACTAGAGAGGTACAGATGCGCTAAAATAGATAATAGATGTGTGAAAACACTGTTTGCAGTGGATTTGCTGCCATAGTGATCCTGAGCAATATTTTCCCTAGAGGGTTTTAGCTAGGATAAAAAAGGTACATCCCCAGCAGGACCAGTGGGGATGTCCATGGGGATGCGGGTGGGTTCAAAAACTCAGAATAGCATATACGACTGTGTGATTTAAGCCTCACCCTGTAATAAAAGTCCTGGGTGTCAGTCATGTAACTATGGCTGCCATCTTGAATTTGCTCCTCCTGGGTACACCCCTGAATATATATAACATATATATAACATATATATGACATATATATATTCCATGCTGTTAGCTGTTGATTTTACAAATGCCTTTCTTTTACCTGACTTAAACTCTTGGCATGAGGTAGGATAAAAAGTCAGATAAAATAAGAAAATTAAATAGTACAGAACTAGTCTGAAAATAGGACAGAAGGAGACAGCAACACAGATTTTTTTTCCAAACAATACTTCCAGTCTTTCTATAAGTCTGAAATGGAAAAGTAGAATCTATTGTCAAAACATTCCCACACAACTGCTGGTTGTGAACTGTATTTTTTTTTTTTTTGCGTTTTCTATCAAGAACACAGGGAGGAGAACAGAGAAGTAGCCTCTCACTGAAGGAGTTGGTTGGCTACACTGCAACATATACCCTTCATCTGAAAGTAAAAAAAAAAAAAATCTCCTCATGCTTCCTCCAAAGTATGGCCCACTGAATGAGACTTCCATCCAACTCAATATGCTTAGCATTGCAGCTTCCATTTCAATTGAGAAAACAACAGAAGTTAGAGTGGACTCAAATGAGGGAGCCCAGTCCCATCTGTAAGTATCCCTTAAGGTCAAAAATCCTCAAATATAAGCTTATCCCCCCCCCCCCAGATAGCAATAGCAGTAGCACTTAGACTTATATACCACTTCACAGAGCTTTACAGACCGCTCTAAGTGGTTTAGAGTCAGTCTATTGCCCCCAACAATTTGGGTCCTCATTTTACCCACCTCAGAAGGATGGACTGCTGAGTCAACCTTGAGCCTGGTGAGATTTGAACTGCCAAATTGCAGGCAGCTGGCAGTCAGCAGAAGTAGCCTGCAGTACCGCACCTTAACCACTGCACCACCATGGCTCATATTACTAATGTACTTTTTTTTTAACAATGGCACATCTGCACAGTCTCAAAATCCTAAACGTTTTCAATTAAAAGAAGCTGTTTGGAAGTAAAACGTCCCTTTTCGTCCCTTTCTAGATCGGGACTCCCTACGCACAGTCACTCATGCCCTCGTCACCTCCCGTCTGGACTATTGTAACGCTCTCTACATGGGGCTCCCCTTGAGGAGCACTCGGAGGCTCCAACTGGCGCAGAGTGCGGCCGCGCAGGTGGTTATGGGAGCGACATGGCATTCCCATGTAACACCTCTCCTGCGCGAGCTGCACTGGTGGTCTTCCGGGTGCGCTTCAAGGTTTTGGTTATCACCTTTAGAGCGCTCCCTGGCTTAGGACCTGGTTATTTACGGGACCGCCTGCTACCACCAATAGCCTCCCACCAGCCAGTATGCTCCCATAGAGAGGGGCTCCTCCGGGTGCCATCGGCCAAACAATGTCGACTGGCGGCCCCTAGGGGGAGAGCCTTCTCTGTAGGGGCACCTACGATCTGGAACGAGCTCCCCCCAGAGATACGGAGGATCCCGCACCTTCCGTCGCACGCTCAAGACTTTCTTATTTCATCAAGCTGACCTGGCCTAAATCTTTTCCCTTTTAAATGTAAATTTTAATTTGTTTTTAAATTATTGGGTATTTTAAATTTGTCTCAGCCAAATTATTTAATTCGTTTTTATTTTATTTTAAATTTTTGTATTTATGTGTTTTATTCTGTGGCTGTTCACCGCCCTGAGTCCTTCGGGAGTAGGGCGGTTTATAAATCCAATAAAATCAAAAATCAAATCAAAAAACTAATTATTTAGGAATGTGGCAGGTTCCCCTTCGCTGGATGCTGGGTAGACATTTGTTCAGTTGCTTTAATCTGAATTCCTGCATTGAGCAGTTCTAAGAAACTCTTGATACATTCTGCGGGATAAATGTTTGTGGGGCAGAACCTACATTAGAGTCATAAAGTCAAAATGTCAAAATCTCCAGTGACTACAGAAATAGAACCGAAATGTTGAAAGGTGGAATATTCCTCTTCAGCATCTTAGTTGGTCAGCCATCCTCCTGGTCCCTTTACCGTATCACCTTTCAAATATCTGAAAGAGGAATAGCTCCTTCAGGCTTAATAACTTGGTTTAGCACAACAGTCTTTGCATGGAACTTCAACAACTCATAAAGAAACTGCTAGAGTGTATTCTGCCTACTAAAGAGTGTACAGGGTGCAAAGTGAGGTCTTTGACTCAGCTGATGGGCAAAATGTTGTGTTGGGATTTATAGCTGTCAAAATTTAAATGTTACTTTTGCCCTCTGCTGCGTGCTGACTCCTTACTCCATTGACAGTCTCCATTGGCATTAATACAACTTCACTAGATTTTTTTATAAGTTTATATACATCTCTCTAACTCTGCTCTTAAAGCAAGACTGGGATCATTTTTTTCCTCTTAATTGGAAGGAGGAAGAATACACAAGAACTTGGATGCTTCAAGGCAGTGAACAGGAGAGGATACAGTTAATTTGCAGCTCCTGCAGCTATCCCTTCCTTGATCAGTCCAGTGACAAGCAGTTCATGAAAGAATCATCACCATGAAAGGATCTAAACAGTCCAGTGGTATCAGCAACAAGCCATGATGGCATCAAAATGAGATGGTTGCTATGATCTCTTCATACAAATGGTGTGGTTATGTAACTTTGTCAGGACATTTGATGCAAGTTGGTAACTTAATCATTTGCAGGCTGATATCATGACCTTCTTCATTTTCTCTACCCCCTTCCTAAGATGCATGGAACAATAATCAAGTTTCTTAATTAGGTCTAATTAGAGGAGATATAAAAGCAGTAGTTGAACTTCATAGATATAGAGAAAGCCCCCCCCCCCCATTCTATCTGAAAGTGAAAGAAATAAAGATTCAGTTCTGCCCATAATAAAGTGGGAGTAATCCTGATTGGTCTCCATAGGTTTTCCAAATGATTGTGGATAGAATCAGGGCCTAATATTATTTCAAACTATACAATACTATCAAGCTGTGCTGGTTGATTAGCTGTGCAAGATGTATTGGAAAGAGAGACAATATGTATCTTTCTAGAGGGTTTCCAGCATTTGTCCCAAGGTTTAATAGACAAATTTTGTAATGGGATTGTTAAATGTGAGGTTGACCAGAGTGTTGGATTTTGTAATTTACTATAATATCTGACCTCAGTCAACTGCAATAATCAACAAAAGTCAGTTAACAGAATCCTAGCCATGGTTTGAAAAATGGAAATTCCAATTGCCTGCCTAAAGGATAATAGTTAACTTCATCCCTCTATTGCATCTGGTCATGCAAACTGGGAATTCTGGAAATTGTAGCCCCACCACATTGTACAGGGAAAGTAAGGCTAAATATTTTGTTACCTATGCATAGTTAAAATACACATAAACCTCCTGCTCTATCTAGGTATAATTCAGGTAGTCAGAAATATTCATTTTAAACAAAAAGAACTAACAGAAATTAAATAATATCAATTTGTTGTTAATTTATTTTAAAATTGACAAGACTCTTGAAGAGAGTTTTCCCTAGATTAGATGTTGAATGAGTGGGGTACAGAGGGTTTAATCCCTGGGGTGCAGATCTAACTCTTATTCTATAGGCCTAACCAATGGAGGATGGAGCTGGGAAGATTTGCTGGGTTTCTTTTATGACTTGCATGCTCTATGATGTACTATATCTTGTCTTCTGAGTTCTCTCTGTTTGAGAAACAGTTTTACTTAAGACATTTACTTCTCAGCCAAGTAAAGTTTGCTAAATTCTACTTCATCAAATACAGTCTGTTCATTCAAACTGTTTACACATAGATTTCATACACCTCTTTTTGTGTTCATGTAGCTAAATACAATTGGTCTCTGTATTGGAAATAGCAGTCTATCAAACTTGTTGATAACTGTAATATATTATTCTGGTGTCACTTTCTACCAAATCAATTGAGATTGAGATGGAGGGTTCTACCAAAAATGTTCAAATCTATTTCATTGTAGAGCCTCTTAATTTGTATAGTGCTGTTTAACTTTACAGGAAGTCTTTGCGTAACAACCAGGAGTGAAATCCATCAGGTTCTGGAGAACCGGTAGCAGAAATTTTGAGTAGTTCGGAGAACCGGCAAATACCATCTCTGGCTGGCCCCAGAGTGGGGTGGGAATGGGGATTTTGCAGTATCCTTTCCCTCCACACCCACCAAGCCATGCCCACCAAGCAACACCATGCCCACCAAGCCACACCCACAGAACCGGTAGTAAAAAAAAATTGGATTTCACCACTGATAAACAACCCTAACTGGGACTGGAATTTCCATTGCTAAACAAAGCAGTTGTTAGGTGAATCATCACATGAAGTTTAGCAATGGCTGTTCCAGTAATCCCAGTTGTATTCATTAAACCAGGACTGTGCTGTCATTAGGTGAGCACCTTATACTTCTCCTGCCTTGCTACACTTCCCTCCACTTCAACTTCAGCCACCCACCTACTTCCCCCCACCCCCATCACTTCCATTTTGGCACTCTGCATCCTGCTGTCTATCCCATTTGACCTGCTCCATCTTCTTCCACCTGCTGCTGGTCCAGGATCCAGGTGCCCAGCAAAGGGGCAGCCCTGGGATGTGCATCACAAACATAGCAGGGAAATGGAGCCTTGTCTGCCGAAGGGAAGTTGCTACACCAGGGAGGAGTTGGTGGAACAGAATGGAGGCTGGGAAACAGTCCTGCAGATCCAGGTGGCAGACTTCAGCAAGGAATGAAAGTCAGTTCAGGGCTGGTAGAGCCCACCCACAGATCCTCTGCTTGCTCTCAGTCCAGCCTTCCTCCTGCAAAACCTCACAAAGGTTTCCAGCAACTTCCAATGCACTGAAGCCCACAGACTGGTTTTCCAGGAGTACATCTGGTGCATATTTATGACCCAGTTTCAAAGTTATGGTTCTGGTTGCCCTGTCTTCGGCGACGACGGTGCCTTTTGAAGCACCGCCAGCCCAGCCGCTTGTAGAGCCGCTTCGCGATCGAGAAGCGGCTTGAAAACTTCAAAATCCTCAGGATTCTTGGAGGAGAGGCAGCAGGGCACAGGTCGAGCCCCTGTAACCCCCCAGGGAATTGTTTCTGGGGAGGAAACAGGCGCGGCTCCCTTCCAACCTGCTGAGACTCCGGGCTGCATGGGACGTTTCTGCTTTTGCAGAACAAGCCGGCTGCAGGAAACTTCAAAAGAGAAAGGAAATAACCTAAACAAGTAGCGGAAATCTACTTGACCCCTGAAACTCGGAACTGCAAGTATTAGCACTTTGTTGATTTCTTAATCTGAAGGAAAAAAAAATGCGAATGAATGAAAGTGACTTGAAAAAATATGGCGCTCAGCATTAGAGTGAACGAATCAGCGAGTGTGGATTGGTGAAGTCATCTTGCTTTGTTACAAAGTTAATAAGTTGCTACAAAGTTGCTTCGGTTGCAACAATAGAAACAAGAGAAAAATTTCTCCCTTTTTAATACTTGACTTTGCATCACCACAGTTTTGATTTGATTAAATCTGGGGGACCTTTTTAGAAGGCTTTGTGGAGGTGGGAGAGGAAAAGGAACTTCCCTTTTCAGAAAAACTAGCTTACGTGGCAGGATGGCCTCAAAGAAGCAGGAAGGCAAGTCATCGGGGGGGGGGATCCCCCACACGCAAACATGAAACGCAGATTTCTCCTGCTCAACAGTTACAAACTCAGAAAAAAGATTTTGATATGGGAGATTTAAAAGAATTTATTTCAAAAATTTTGGATGATCAATTTCAAAAAGCCCAACAGGAAATAGATGATAAACTTCAAAAGTCTCAACAGGAAATTATGCAGGAAATGAAACAGAATCAAAATAAGGTGACCAAAAAAATATCAGATGTGGCATCTGGCCTGGCAGAATTTATTATTAAAGTTGATTCAAAAGTGGATGAATTTAAATCAGAAGTCAATGTTAAGATGAAAGATAATGATCACAAATTTTTTGATGTTGATGATAAAATGCAGAGAGTTGAAAATGAAATTGTTATGATGCAATTCAGGGCAATGGAATTCGCTATACGGCTTCAAGGAATTAGAGAAGAGGACAGACAGGATTTGAGACAGGTCTGTGCTGAGGCCTTGGCTGTGATTCTAAAAATTAATCCTGATATGGTTTTTTACAAAATAGACAAAATTTACAGAGTGAATTCCTGGGTGGCCAGACAAAGACAATTGCCTAGAGATGTGGTCATATATTTTACGGATAGAACAATAAGAAATGATATCCTGCAAAAATCTTTTCATACCTCCGTGCAAGTGGGGGGTTCGCAAATTACAGTCTACAAAGAGCTACCACCTAAAATGTTGAAATCCAGAAAAGACTTTGGCTTTCTTGTTAAAGAACTGCAAAACTGTCAGATACCATTTCGGTGGGATGCTCCAACTGGTATAATTCTGAGATATAAGGGAGAGAGATATCGTTTGAATACTGTGGAGAAGGCGGAGCAATTTTATACTAACATCTTTAAAGAAAGAACACCATCTCCACATACATCTACAGTTCTGGAGATTAAGGAGAGTGATAAGAAGCAACTTCAACAAGAACCGCAAGAACAGTCTAAGCAGGAATCAGAGGAATTGAAGGGCGCTGAAGGAGGTTTTTTGGATAAGCCTTTGTTGGAATCTTCTCCAATTCTGGAGCCGGTCTGGATGGCTGAAGTTAAGGATCAGCGTATAACCCGAGCAAAATCCAAGCAACTTAAAGAAAAACAACAACAGGAAAGACAAGATAAAAAGGGAGCTAAGAGTACTACACAAGAGACTGGAGACATGGGGAATGCAGGATCGAAGATTCCGGAAGACATCCGGTTATTCTGCTCTTTGTTCCAGAAAGATAATGATGATGATTAAATGCTTATCTTGGAATGTGAATGGGTTGAACTCAGCACAGAAAAGGAAGAAAGTATTTGCATATTTGAAACAATTTAATAATGATATAATTTGTTTACAAGAAACGCATATTACAGTTCAAGATCAAAACTATTTGAAAAATTCCAAATTAGGAACACACTTTATATCTTCAACTAACCAAAAAAAGAATGGTGTGGTTATTTATGTAAATAAAAAATTAACAGCCAAACTTATAGAAGCAGATCAAGATGGTAGGTTTGTAGCAATTGAACTACTTTCAGCAAATGGCCAAATTCTTTTGATTGGAATTTATGCTCCCAATCAACAACAGGACCACTTTTACAAAATGCTACATACTAAAATACTACAATGGGATTATAGATCTATTTTAATTATGGGAGACTGGAATGGAGTAATTGACTCTAAATTAGATAAAAAGACTCTGGCAAAGTCAAGGATTAGACTACCACAGACTTTTTTTGATATGAAAGAAGACTTGGAAATAAAAGATATTTGGAGAATACACAATCCAAAAGAACTGGATTATACTTTTTTTTCTGATAGACATAGATCCTTCTCTAGGATTGATTTCATTTTGTTGTCAGATGATTTACTTGTCAGGACAAAAAGAACAAAGATTTTGCCAAGAACTTTGACTGACCATAGCCCAGTATGGATAGAAATTGAGATAAGTAAGACTGAGAGACGCTCTTGGAGATTAAATGAAAACTTGTTCAGATACGAAAAAAATATAATAGAACTTAAAAAGTACTTGAAAGAGTTTTTTGAAATGAATCTGAATAAAGGCACTCCAATGGAAATTGTGTGGGATGCAAGCAAGGCTTATATGAGAGGGGTGCTTATTTATATGAACTCTAAACACAGATTGATTCGACAAAAGAAAAGACTTGAATTGGAAGCAGAAATAAAGAATAAAGAACAGTTACTTATTAAAAACCCAACAGATGAAAGAATACGTGGTATTATAAAACTTTTGAAAGATCAATTCCAAATGCTTATGGCGGAACAAGTTGCAACAAATTTACAATATGTGAAGCACAATACATTCTGCAATGCCAATAAACCGGGCAGGTGGTTGGCCTACACACTGAGGAAAAAACAGAGTATACGGACTATTGATAGTATCGATATTGGAGGGAAAGAAATTTTCCAACAGAAATTAATTAAAGAAGCTTTTCTCGACTACTACACTAAATTATATGCTAAAGATGAGGTGCAGAATGGACTTATAGAAAAATACTTAGATAATAAAAGAGTTATAAAAATTACTGACCAATAAAAGGAAAGAATGAATTATCCTATAACAGAGGAGGAGATAATAGCAGCAATTAAACAACTGAAAACAGCTAAAGCTCCTGGAACGGATGGTCTGACCGCAGTGTACTATAAAACTTTGCAGGCAGAAATGGTGGAACAACTCAGAGACTTATTTTGTAATATACAACAAGGGGGAAAAATACCCCCATCATGGACAACAGCTTATATTTCTTTGATACCAAAAGAGCAAGCAGGTCCTAAAAAACCGGAGAATTATAGACCAATATCTCTTCTGAATACGGATTATAAAATTTATGCAAAAGTATTAGCCAACAGATTGATGCCAATAATTCAAAAGGTGATTCATGATGATCAAGCGGGATTTATCGAGGGTAGATACATGAAGGACAATGTAAGGCAAGTAATAGATTTATTGGAATATCTTGAGAAGAATAAACAGATCCCTGCAGTGCTGGTTTTCTTGGATGCAGAGAAGGTCTTTGATAGAGTGGATTGGAATTTTCTATTAAAGGCTTTAAAAAAGATGGACTTTGGGGACCAATTTATACAGGCGGTTTCAGCAATTTATCAAGAGCAAAAGGCACAGATTATTATTAATGGAAGTTTGACAACAGAGTTTAAAATCGAAAAAGGAACAAGACAGGGATGTCCGTTGTCCCCATTTCTATTTATTTTAACATTAGAAGTCTTGTTAAATACAATACGGGACTCTAATATCTTGAAAGGTATAATGATAAGGCAAGAGGACTACAGAATAAAGGCATTCGCAGATGATCTGGTTGTTACCCTAACACATCCAATGGAATCAATAATCCAGATGAAGGACATTATACAAGACTATGGTAAAGTTTCAGGTTTTAGACTGAACCAGAAAAAAACAAAGATGATAGTCAAAAATATGACTCAAGATCGTAAACACGAGCTTGAAAGAAGGGCAGGCTTTGAGATTGTACCAAAGGTAAAATATCTAGGAGTTCAGGTTGCAGAATCAAACACAAAATTGTTTCAAAATAACTATGAGGTGTTGTGGCGAGAGGTGCAGGAAGATATGGAGACTTGGAAAAAACTGCAGCTGTCTCTATTTGGAAGAATAGCAGCAATTAAGATGAATATTTTGCCAAGATTTCTTTTTTTGTTTCAAATGATTCCGGTGCTTAATAGCGATAAACAATTGAAATTGTGGCAAACTGGAGTGAATAAGTTTGTCTGGAACGAGAAAAAGCCGAGAGTGAAAATGAAAATTATGCAAGATGTTCCAGAAAGGGGAGGTCTTAAACTTCCAAACCTACAGTTATATTATGATGCAGCAGCTTTGACTTTAACAAGTGATTGGTTTGGAGGAAAAAAGACTGGAACGCAGAAAGTTTTGATTTGGAATTTGGATGGCATGCCTACTTATTTTATGACAACGAAGTGGATAAAGTATTTAAAAGCCATATACTTAGAGATTCTTTGTTGAGAGTCTGGAAGAAGCACCGACTCAAATGGGATTATAAAATACCGCTATGGCTGGATCTTGGTCATACTTTGTGGAATACAAATATAATGTCACTCGGGGGGTTTTTATACAAAGAGGTTCTTTTTACAGATGCGGGCAGATGGCAGCTGAAGACATTACAGACATTGTTGGCTGAAGGGATTAATTTAACTTGGTTACAATATAATCAATTGCAATTGAGATAGAAAGAGGACCAAAAAACTGGTATTATGATGCATGAGGAAGAATTGGTTAGACACATAAAAGAGAAAGGTCCAATGCATATTAAAAGACTTTATAATGTTTTGTTAGAAAGGGATTCAGAAACTGAATTAAAGATTGTATGATTAAGTGGGCACAAAATTTCGAGGAACCAGTGATGTTGGAAACATGGGAAAAAATTTGGGTTCAGAATGTTAAATTTACACAGTCGCAGAATTTGAGGGAAAATTTTTATAAAATGTTTTATAGATGGCATTTAGACCCCAAAAAATTGTCGTGTATGTACCCTAATGTTCAGCCTAAATGTTGGAGATGTGATTGTTCAGATGCTACATATTATCATGTTTGGTGGACCTGTAGGAAAGTTAAGGCTTTTTGGATAAAAATTTGGTGGGTCATGCAGAATGTTTTGAAGAAAAAAATTCAATTTTCTCCACAATTGTTTTTATTGGGTATAGTTAAGGGTTTTACATTGGGTGAAACAAAATTGATATTGTACATGATAACAGCAGCAAGATTGTTGATAGGTAAATACTGGAAAAATGAAGCATTGCCCACGATCGAGGAATGGACTTTGAAGATGGCCAGTTTTGCAGAGATGGCGAAGATTTCAGCATATTTAAAAGATTGTTCACAAGAGACTTATGAATGGGAATGGAAAAAGTGGATAGATTATGTTCAGAACAAATATCTAACTAGGAAGTATCAAATAGCTTTTATTTGAAAATGTTATATTAAGATAGAAATATTTTAATGTAATGAAGATGAAAATTTATTTGAAAATGTTATATTAAGATAGAAATATTTTAATGTAATGAAGATGAAAATTTATAAGGGGGAGGGAGGGGTTCAAGTTTTATATAAGTTTTATACAAAGGAGGGTTTTTCCTTTTACTTGATATGAGTATATTGTGTGGAAGTCTGGGGGGGAGGGGAGGGTTAGGGTGGGTTAGGGAGGTTGGGAAGTTTGGGGTGGGTTGGGGGGGGGAAAGGGGTGAAAATGTAATTGTAAAACTTTTGCAATAAAAAAAAAAGAATGGAGGCTGGGAAACAGTCCTGCAGATCCAGGTGGCAGACTTCAGCAAGGAATGAAAGTCAGTTCAGGGCTGGTAGAGCCCACCCACAGATCCTCTGCTTGCTCTCAGTCCAGCCTTCCTCCTGCAAAACCTCACAAAGGTTTCCAGCAACTTCCAATGCACTGAAGCCCATAGACTGGTTTTCCAGGAGTACATCTGGTGCATATTTATGACCCAGTTTCAAAGTTATGGTTGCTGCAGTGCCCCCGAGGTCATTCAGCCTTATGACCAACTGCAGGGACACTGCAATGACCTCTGCCTATTTCCCATCATCCTATCCACAGGATCCCCACAGACCTTAGATCTGCTTCCCATCCCATCAGTCTGCACAATCTCTTTCTCACTTACCTAGGTGGCTCAATGGCCAAGACACTGAGCTTGTTGATCAGAAAGGTCGGCAGTTCGGCGGTTCGAATTCCAAGTACAGGTCTCCTGCGTGAGCAGGGGGTTGGACTAGATGACTTCCAAGATCCCTTCCAACTCTGTTACTGTTACCTTTTGAAGATCTCTGGAGTTTGGATTAGGAAAGCAGGGCAGGCTGGCTTCGTTCCTGGACCGTATGGTGCGATCCCAGAAGCAGCTACCATTTTCTGGGCAGGTGTATTGAATTGGGAAACCCCTGCTCTGCTTAATAATCTTGCAAATTTGTTTAATGACCACATCTGGAAAAGCAGGGATAGGGGCTGAAGTGGTTCGGGAATAATGAGAGGCACAAGCAAGCAAGTGACAACAGCTCTTTAATATACAGTGAGACTTCAGCAAAAACTCAGAGGCTGCAGCCCTCCTTATATACAATCCTGGAGGGACTGTCAGCCAATCAGAAACGTAGGCAGGTTTGAAACTCCCGCTTAAAAGTATCAATACATAACACCCCTCCCTTCCCAGAAAGCACTAACATTCAGAAATTTACATATGTACACACAAAATCTCGCAGGTGCTTAGGACGAGTTCTCACCCTAGTTGACCTGCGCAGTTCAGTGTCTGGTGGGGCGTCGAGCTGGTCAGAGGGACTTTCAGTCTCTCCCGGCTCCGCCAATGGAACCTCCTGGATTTTGTCCGGGGCGTGGCTATCCCCGGCTGGGAGTGGCGACTCGCTGGGGCAGCGCTGGAACCAGGGCTTGTCAGCTAAGTATTCTCGCGAACCCGGGCTTGAGTTAGCTGTTTTGGGAAAGTTGTTGTAGTTAGGTTCGGAGATGTCTAAATTGATGTTTGCTTCGTCGACTACCCTTTTCCTAAGTTGGTCTATGTGGCGCTTCGAGAGTCTGTCCACCCCTACGTCTACCGTATACGACTTTGGGCCTGTTATGCCCACTATGGTTCCTGCAACCCATAGAGGTCCGCTGGCATAATTGTGAGCGAACACCGGGGACCCAACCTGAAACTGTCTAAGTCCCGAGGTTTCTCCCTTAAAATTTTTGTGCGAGTAGTTAGGGTGAAGCCTATCTAATATGCACCGAAGCTTCCTGCCCATGAGGAGCTCTGCTGGGCTTTTCCCTGTGGCCGTGCATGGTGTGGCATGCTGGACAGCTAGGAATTGGTCTATCCTGGCCTGCCAGTCCCCATTATCTAGTCTGGACAGTGCCTCTTTAGCCGTTCTTACAAAACGTTCGGCCAATCCGTTAGAAGCCGGGTGGAACGGGGCCGATAGGGCATGGCGGATGCCCAGTCCGGCCAAGTAACCCTCGAATAGGGTCGCTGTGAATTGAGGCCCGTTGTCAGATACCAAGGTATCCGGTAGGCCATGTGTGGCAAATAGCTTGTGAAGGACTCTAATGACTGCCTCGGCTGTGGTAGAGGGCATTAGGATTATTTCGAGCCATTTCGAAAAGGCGTCGACTATGATTAAAAACGTTTGCCCATGGAAGGGGCCGGCAAAATCAATATGGATCCTCCCCCATGGCCCTTTTGGTTTCTCCCACTCTCGGATGGGCGCTACTGGGGGATCGGGGCGAGACTCCTGGCATGGTCTGCACGTCCCCACCCACTCGGCGATAACTTGGTCCATGTTGGGCCACCAGACATAACTACGGGCTAAGCTTTTCATTCTGGCAATGCCTGGATGCCCTTCGTGCAGCAATTCTAGGACCCTAGTTCTTAGCTTCGTTGGTACTACCACCCTGTCACCCCACAACAAACAACCCCCTTGCATAAACAGTTCGTTACGTTTGTTAACATAACCTTGGTATTCCCCCCCCCCCGTCCACTTTGACCGGCTCCCCCTTCAGCACCCAACCCATAACCGTGCGAATGATAGGGTCTCTAGCCGAGGCTTTTGCCACCTCGCAAGAGGAGATAGGCCCCAAAGTCAAAGTGTCCAGCAAAAGAACGGAGGCTTCAGGTGTTGGGTTGGCAAGTAGGTCGGGCAGGGGGCAGCGGCTGAGGGCATCCGCGTGACCCAAAGTTCGGCCAGGTCGATGGACGAGCTGATACGAGTAGGCCGACAGAAAAATGGCCCATCTGGTCAAACGAGGGGAAAGGGCAGCGGGGGTTGGCCTATCGCCTGCCAAAAGTCCTAGCAAGGGCCGGTGGTCAGTCACAAGTTCGAATTGTCGGCCATAGAGGTATTCGTGGAACTTTTTAACCCCCGCAATTGCAGCCAGAGCCTCTCTGTCCAACTGACTATAGTTCCGCTCTGCGCTTGACAGGGTGCGAGAGTAAAACGCAATGGGCGCCTCTAGGCCGTTCGGCAGTCTATGGCCTAGGCACCAACTCCTACGGGGGAGGCGTCACAAACTAATACAAGCGGCAGCGCTGTATTGTACTGAATTAGGAAGCTGTCTTCAGATAGAAGTCTCTTTACTGCCTCAAAAGCGGCTGCCTGTGGTTTCCCCCAGACCCATGGTACATTCTTCCCTAATAGTTTGTGTAGGGGATCAGCCACAGTGGCTTTGTCCTTCAGGAACATAGAATAAAAATTGAGCAGTCCAAGGAAGGCTTGGAGCTCCGCTTTGCACTTGGGGGCAGGTGCGCTCTTAATAGCTCTCACCTTGCTTTCGGTAGGGTGGATGCCCGTGCCGTCCACCCTGTACCCCAGAAATTCGACGGAGGGGACAGCAATCATGCATTTATTCTTTTTAAGCTTGAGTCCCGCTTCTCTAAATCTAGAAAGGACGTTCCGTACCCTGTCCCCCAGCTGACGTTCGTCCTGAGCGCTGACTAGAACGTCATCGAAATAGGGCACCACTCCTGGAAGCCCTTGTAGAAGGCGCTCCATGGTGCTTTGAAATAGGCCGGGTGCGACGCTCACCCCAAATTGGAGCCTGGTGCATTTGAATGCACCCCTATGAGTTACAATCGTTTGCGCCTCTGCCGTGGCGTCGTCAACTGGTAATTGCTGATAGGCCTGGGCCAGGTCTAATTTGGCAAAAAATTTTCCAGGCCCCAGGGAGTGTAGTAGATGACGCACGATCGGCACCGGATAGGCGCTCGGCTGCAAAGCCTTGTTGATCGTGCACTTGTAGTCGGCGCAAATTCTTATTGAGCCGTCGGACTTTACTGGGGTCACTATAGGGGTTTCCCACTTTGCATGGTCAACGGGAACCAACACCCCTTGTTTAATTGCTTAACGCATTGTAAGCCGCCCTGAGTCTCCGGAGAAGGGCGGCATATAAATCAAATTAAAAAAAAAAAATTAAAAAAAATTAATTTGTCCAGTTCCGCATCGATCTTCGGTTTCAATGCGAACGGCACCCGTCTGGCTTTAAGTCTTATTTGGGCTACGTTGGGGTCTAAGTTTAGTGAAATAAGGGTCCCCACATACTTGCCCAACGTGTCCCCGAAGATGTCCTGGAACTCGGTCAGGAGACTGTCCTTAAGTGTTGACTTGGACATCAGGTGGACGCCGGTGAAGTCCATGCCGAGGGCTCGGAACCACCCCATGCCCAGAAGGCTAGGAAGCTGCTTCGTGACGATGGTCAGTGGCAGGTCTCTTTTGTAGTCTCCATAGGTAACTCGGAACATGCCCACACCTTCGAGGGGGACTCGGTTCCCCTGGTAGTCTAGGATGCGCAGTCTCTGCTTGGAGAGCTGATCCTTCTGGAACGACGGCAGGAGGGTCTTTAGGATCGCCCACGACATTATGGAGAGAGCTGATCCGGTGTCGATCTCCATCGAGCATGGCTTGCCGTTGATTTCGACCACCGTGCTGACCTTGTCCTCGATCGCCGTGCTGGCCTGGTCTATGTGAATGCTGCGGCCATCTCGCGGTTCAAAATCGCGCCGTTTTTTCGCGCTGCCTTCTCTCGTTGGCTGTTTCTGGCGCGCTGATTCCGGTTGGCTGCGGCGCTCACGTGGTTGGTGTTTTCTGGGCAGAATGGCTCTACAGACTCGCGCCAAGTGCCCTTTTTTCTCGCAACACCTGCAAATAGCCTCTCTGTATTTGCAGGACAGTCTATCATGGTGCCCGCCACAGCTGGGATAGCTTCGCCGGGGGCTGCCAGTGTCTTTTCTCTGGTGCTCAGTTTGGAAGACGTCCTCATTCGACTCGGACTCCGAGCTGGATCCGGCGTCTTCTCTGTGCACCGGGGCAGACTTGGGGCTGTCTTTGCTGGTCAGCGGACGCTGCAGCATTTCTGCGGCTTTTGTGGAGGCTTCATGAGCCCTGGCCTCGTCTAGGGCTCCCGCAAGCATCAAATCAGGCTTGGCGAGTAGGCGCCGTTGCAGCCTAATGTCCTGAACACCACAGATAAATTGCTCAAGCAACGCATCGTCCAAGTCTCTATAGTCGCAATGGGTTGCGGCTTTTCTCAGGCTGGCCATGTACGCGCTGACCGGTTCTCCCTCTCATTGAACGCGCTGTCTGAGTTGGTATCGTTGCACGAACTTGGAGGGGACGGGAGCGTAGTGAGCCCGGAGCGTTGCCATCAGGGTGTCCCAGGAAACGGTTTGAACCGGTGTTGGCTCACACAGTGACTCGGCCATCTCGAACACGTCCGGTCCGCAGAGGCTTAGGAAGAGGGCTCTCTTTCAATTAGCGGAGAGGCCCTGCATGTCGCTGGCTTCAAGCAAGCATTCGAACCTGGTTAGGTACGAGACCCATTTTTCGCGGGTCGGATCAAAAGGCTTGGGCGGAACGTAGGCAGACATGTTCGGTATGCCTCCTGTGGTTCGCCTCGTCGCCTAGCTGAAGCTCGTGGTCTCACTGGTCGGCTTCTTGTAGCCTCAATCCCATCCTCGTCACCAATGAAGTGGTTCGGGAATAACGAGAGGCACAAGCAAGCAAGTGACAACAGCTCTTTAATATACAGTGAGACTTCAGCAAAAACTCAGAGGCTGCAGCCCTCTTTATATACAATCCTGGAGGGACTGTCAGCCAATCAGAAACGTAGGCAGGTTTGAAACTCCCGCTTAAAAGTATCAATACATAACAGGAGCATCCTAAGGGAAGCAATCAGATGGGTGCTTTGCTTAATGGCCGTCATGACTTCTGATATAATGGGCAGGCTCCATTATGGCCATGAGTCAAAGACCTCCTGTAGGGCAGGGCAATCAAAAGTGCAGAGATGGTGGGGGGGGGAGATGGGCAGTTGTGTGTGTGTGTGGGGGGGGGAATTGAAGTACCCCTGTGGTTGTACATGTAGTAGATTGTCAAGTACCTACTGAAGTTTGGTCATATCTCTATATGGGTGTTTTCAACCCAGTATTGCCACAGCCATTGGGAGCACCTGGCTAGCCATAGCTGATCTCAGGAAGTAACCAGGTTTGGCTGTGGTTAGTACATGAGTGGGGCAGTTCAGAAACAACAGAAACAACAGCAAACCAGTCCAACAACATTAGCAAGAAAGTGCAAATAGATGCAGTCACTTGGAGTGACCTCAGCTTGAGAGTAGCTTTACCACTTTTTCCCCAGCCTGAATCAACTCCCACAATTCACAGACAGCGGAGCCAATGGCTTCAGGTTGAGAAAGAGGCTGGTTTATTTATAGCTTTTCCATTTCCTTTCCTCCCACTGAAAAATAAATTGATGGATCTTCCCCACCGTTTAGCTGGTTTCTGGCTCCTCTGCTTCCTTTCATCACAAAGGAAGGAGGGAGTACATCAAACAGCTGGTGTTGATACAGCATGGCATGATATTTTCTACAGAGTAAACACATTTCCTAAGACCCGGAAAGGAATTCTTTCTAGTTTCTACAGACTCGTGTCTGCATACAAGATGATGATATTCCCTGCGCATTTCCTTTCCCTCCAATTGGTCCCCTTCAGTGGGGAGGCAAAGGTTTGGCCCCTCTACCTGGTCATGCTCACCATCTCTCCTTATTCTGACAGGCCTACTTTTCTCACTTTATTCTCCTCAACAGTCAGGAACAACAAATAACCTATTTATTACCGTGCAGTTCAGAGGAACAGATTTGCCTTTTTTGTATCTTTTATTGGTCTTGGGGAAAAAAAGGTTAATTAAACTCTGACTATAACCTTCTCCCTTCCCCAAGCCCAGAGACTATTAATTTTCTCTTTATGTTTGTATTGAATTAATTTTTGCAAAGATTCCAACCTTACATATACATACATGTGTACACAGATAGACACATGCACACATATTCCCCCCCCCCATTTTTTTCCTCGCCCTCCCTACTAGTCTCATTGTTAATCCTCCCATATTCAGGGTTTCCACCACCTCTTTCTCTCCTGTCTTCCTCAGATTTGAAATTCTATTACCATTTCAAGAGGCAGCCTTTGAAGAGAAAATTGAATGCCCATCCCAGCCTTGATAAGAAGGAACACTTGGTACTCCCAACAATTGGCGAAGCATTTTTTATTGAGGCTCCCAGCCCGCCCTTCCCATTCATAATAAAAGAAATATGTTAGGAGGATAAAATTAAAATCAATCTGTGTGTGTGTGTGCGCACGCACGCATATGTGTGCACAAGAATATGGGTGCACACACACGTGATTGAAAAGGGGTGGGGCAGAATGGGCTGAAACAGAAAAAATTGTCACCTCTCCCTTTGAATTAGCATTCCTTGTCTCTTCTTTCCATAGTAAATGTGTCATGGCAACAAGGCGTTGTGCTTCTGTCTGGTTTTCTCTGAATAACATATTGTGGCTTGCATGACAAGCTTTGGGAGAGATCAGCCTCTACTCTCTCCGGCCCTCTTTATCCCCCTCCCCTTACTACTTCTGGAAATACTCTGAGTCTTCCATATGCATGCATGCATCTTAAATAAGCAGGAATTGGAAGTCCATGCAGATCATCTCTCTTCTTTTAGGGGTAAATCAATGTTCTTGATTGAAGGATGCAAAAACCTCTGCAACTGGACAACTCCTTTGGCACATGTATCCTATGCTTCCTCCTCCCCCTCCTCCTCTTCCTCCCACCAGCATTAAACAAGCTCATCGAAGCCAACCATTCAACAGAGACAAAAACTTTTTTTGGCCACCTCTTCTCTGGCGCCCTACCAATACACAGAGTTTCTGCAGCTTATGTCATTCAGGATTTAATGAAATAGGTTTCCCTGTAAATAAGGGCCCTGATTTTTTTTTTCATTATGTCAGGCTCTAAATAATGGGAAGACTCCTTTGAACTGAACTCGGAGAACATGGAGAATGTCACTGAATTTTCTTAGCAACAAATTTATATTGGCTTGCTTCTGCCTTTTTCCTGGGTGTGATTTCTTTTTTTAAAAAATTCACAGTCTAGCCATTTCCCAGTGGTCTCCCAACCAAACATTGGCCAGGTCCAATCTGTTTAGCCTTTAGAGGATAGGACAAGATTGAATTGGAGCTGCCATCTGTTGGAGTTGCTGAAGATAGGCTACAACTCCTTTCTCCAATGCTCCAGGTGAATTGCAAGCTGCAGTTTGCAAAGTCCATTTGAAAGAGCCAGGAGGTTAAAGATGAAGCAAGACCTCCCCAAACTGTAATCTGAAATTTCACATCCCCAAGGAAATGGATAGGACAGCTGTAAAAAATATTTCTCTGGCCTGACCATCCTTACAGTAAGGTTCACCTCCTGCCTCTTGGTTATGGTTAGAGATGGTCAATATGATAAGACCAACATATTGTCTCCTGCCAAGATAAACCATTATCTTCAGACTAAAGACTGCATGTGAACCTTGGGTGATGAATTGGAAAGTTGTTTACTTATTAAGTAGTCTCCCCACCTCATCTCTTGCTATCAAGATTATGTTTACACTCTGGGTGAGTGTGAACTTCCTCTGCTCTATCTTCCACTAAGTATTCATAATGGTGGAGAGGCGAAGCTTTGTGGTTTCAGAGCTGTACTTGGTTTTCTCTGGTATCTTAGCAGCTGCAGCGAAGCAGAGGACATCCCTGGAGCAGTCTGAATGGGACAAAGCAGGCACCAAATAAAACAGGCAGGTATGTGGATTAATACAAATATTCTGCTTCTACCAGTGACCAAAACTATTCTCCCACATATGTGGAAGAATGGAGTCTTTGCAAGACATGGCAGCAAATCTATTTTTTGCCTAAAAACCAAAGATGTGCTCTTTGTTGTTCTGGAGTACTTGTAATCCATTTTTCCATCATGAAAAAGAGGTAAATCTGGAATCTAGAAAGAAAAATAAATTAATATCGCCATGCCCCTAGTTTCTACAATGTAACTTAATATAAAGTTCCTTTTTCGGTTCATATCCTCTGGGATGTTTGCTTTATTTGTCAGATTCTTTAAAAAAAAAAACATAGTTCCAACTCTAACACTTAAGATAACTATCCCCAAACATTACAGGAGAGAGAAAGATGTTTCCAAAGGGTTTATTGGCAAAATAGACAGCAAAGGGCTGGCAGTTGAAATTGGTGGGAAACCGTGTCACAGTTCTAAGAGCTTCTTCAAAGCCCAGGGCAAATCACAGACCACAATTTGCTTCATCCATTTTGAAAATAATCATAAGAAAGATGGACCAAAAAAAAAAAAAAGATATAGAGGAAATAAAGCTCATGAAGATTTGGAAATTTACATTTCATGAGCTAATTTAAAATAAGACCATTCTACAAAATTGAATCAGGGAAATCTGAAACTGCAGCAAACCTGAACTAGATAAAGGCCTGTAGCTAAGTTAATAAGTTCAGGAGCCTCCAAAAGTAAGAGGAAGCTTAACCTGGTGTTTTGTTCCCAGGGAAGAAGCAAAATATACCCTTACTGTCCGCTGGCTTGAATCAAGTTTAGAAATGGGATAAAGACAATACTGACAAGGATCACAGTGTAATCTTAGCCACTGGAAATCTTTTCTTCTAGAGCAAATGTATAGGCTTAGATTCCACTTCAAAGTCAACTCCAGGTTTTAAATGCTAATGGTTAAATATAAACCAATATATATAAATGTGCACATCTTAGATCTTAGGAACATCGGTCTAGGGGATCATCGTAATACCCAATCTTCATTTGAAATTTAAGAACATCAAGCATTGTAACCTCTCTTCAATGGGAATTGCTCCAGCCATCAATCATTTTGGCTCTTATTTTCTGCTCCATTTCTAGGTCTACAATATATTTTTAGAGATATGGTCAATAGAAGACCAATTCTGCAGATGTGCATAAAAATATTCTGTGGATGTGTATAAAAACATTTTAGTTCCTTTCCTAATGATGTCCCTATGCTTTTTTTTTTTATAGCAACCATGTATAAGTAAATTTTTTCAGACCATTATTTCCTGAGGCTCCTATTGCCTGTTTTCCAGTTATTCACCACCAGGTCAACCCCATCAAAAATATATATTGTATTTGGAAAAGCAAGATAGGAAGACCATTGGCACTTCTGAACTTGGGTGTTGGAGAATACAATGGAAAGTCAAGAAAGCAAATAAATGGATCATTGAGCATATCAACCCAGAGTTCTCACTCACAGCACAAATGACCTACTTTGGACACTTCAAATTATCCTAGTTGACACATTATTCAAAGACTCAGCTCTCTGGAGGAGGCTGTAAGGCTGGAAAAGGTGAAAGGAAAGAGAAGAGGATGACCAGCAGCAAAGTGGATGGACTCAGTTACAGAGGCAATGTGTGCATTGTTAAAAGACCTGAAAGACCAGGTTAGGGACAGATCATCATGGAGAAAACTGGTGGAAAAAACATGGAGGAAAAAAAAAGGATTGTTAAGAGTTGACAATGACTTGATGGCACATAATCAATCAATCCATCAAGATTCTCTTTTCATTTATTATAGGTAGTTCTCACTTAGTGACCAGAACTGGGACCAGCAGCTCTATTGCTAAGTGCCACACTCACTAAGCAGAAAAAGATGTGACCATGAAAGGTTTATGACCTCACTTCCCATTAATTAAGTGAGACATCTCATGGCCTTGACTTGCAATTTTTCTTCTGCGTTGTCCATTAACTCTACTTTTCAGAAGCTGGTTGTGAAGCACACAAATACGTAGCTATCACATGACTGTGGGGCACTGTGACAGACATAAATAAGAGTATTGGTTGCATCGTAACTTGGGTAAAGTGGTTGTTACATGATACAGTTGGTAAGTGGGCAAGAAATGTAAATCTCAACTGCACTTTCCACTTTAATGTCCATTGCCATTTCAAAGAAATCCTTTCGGAGTCCACTGTACTTTTTTTGTTTTTGTTTTAATCACTCTAAATAACTCCAGATAATTTCTGTACAAATTAAACCGCACTGTCCCTGTTGCTTCTTTATATTTAGATATTCTTATCTCCTTAATTTGTTCCACTGCCTGGTCTTGGATCCTGGAGGCTGTGCCAATGATGTCACAGCAAGACTAATTAAGTGGGTCTTTATAACACCTGCAGTGCTCCTTGTTTTTCATTTATCAAGAGACTTAGGATATGTAGAAATCAATGCAGGTTTATAATTTTATTCACTTTCTGAACTCCCTGTTTCACTCACAGGCATACTGATGTATCCACACCTGGCTACCCATTCAAAGTCAAACTGCTTAGCACATTGCTTAGTACATTGTAAGCCGCCCTGAGTCTCCGGAGAAGGGCAGCATATAAATCAAATTAAAAAACAAAACAAAACTGGGCAGCTACTTTGAGTTCCAAAAGAAGTAAGGTGGTAGATTCACCATGCTTGATACCTTGTTCCAGAGGTGGTATCCATCAGGTTCTGACCAGTTCTGGAGAACCTTTAGCAGAAATTTTGAGTACTTCGGAGAACCAGTAAACCTCTGACTGGCCCCACCCCCATCTATTCTCTGCCTCCCAAGTCCCAGCTGGAGTGGGGAGGGAATGGAGATTTTACAATATCCTTCCCCTGCCATGCCCACCAAGCCATGTCTACAAAAACCGGTAGTAAAAACGGTTGAATCCCACCACTGCCTTGTTCTATGCACTGGCTCCAAGGTTCTACACTTCCTAACTATTTTTATAACTTCTGGCAAAGCTTGGTCAATCAAAAACTGATACTCTTCACACAGCGCCTAGTACTTTTTCATACAGAAACCACCTCTCGTTCCGAGAACCATTTTTGTGTTTGGAGAAGCATATTTTGTTTTGAGAATTATCCTTTATTGTATCTTAGGGGGTCTCCATTCTGATGATGATGATGATGCATACAATGAGATACTCCTTTATAGTCTGTTGTATCCATCTTTTATACATAACCATTCCTCCCTCCATACAAACTAACCTGAGGTACTATATACACATATTCAATTCAATATATGATACCTACCTAATAATGTTGGTCACACTTTGACAGAAGGTTTCTGATTATCAATAATACAATATGTATCAAACTAACCAGCCTTTAATTTTCTGGATTCCTTTGGGTGCATGTGTTTAAAATTCACATTGCATTTTTTACCTAGTACATCATTGTGTAAACTGATTGAATCCTCTGTCAGAAGATAAGGCATTTCACATTTGAGTTCTTTACTCTCCCCAATGGAGAGTAGGATTTAGTAATTTGTTCATTTTCAGTTATCTAATGATTTGTTTGTTTTCGGTAATCAAGATGATTTAAAACGTCATTTCCTGCTACCACTATTCTTGTCACATCCTATATCTTTGCCAGATACAAAGAATATATACAGATTCTCTGCAAAGTTCTTTTTTTTTTTATTGCAAAAGTTTTACAATTTTTTCCCCCCTCATCCCACCCCAGACTTCCCAACCTCCCTAACCCACCCTAACCCTCCCCTCTCCCCCAGACTTCCACACAGTATACTCATATCAAGTAAAAGGAAAAACCCTCATTTGTATATAAAACTTGAACCCCTCCCTCCCCCTTAAAAATTTTCATCTTCATTACATTAACCTATTTCTATCTTAATATAACATTTTCAAATAAATTTTCATCCTCATTACCTTAAAATATTTCTATCTTAATATAACATTTTCAAATAAATTTTTCATCCTCATTACCTTAAAATATTTCTATCTTAATATAACATTTTCAAATAAAAGCTATTTGATACTTCCTAGTTTGATATTTGTTCTGAACATAATCTATCCACCTCTTCCATTCCCATTCATAAGTCTCTTGTGAAAAGTTCTTAATCTCCTTTAGTAACCCCTATTGGGTGGCTTATCATCTTGAATTTGCATTTCAAAATGTCTGGTGCTTACATATATTTCATGTTTAAATAGCCATTAAAATAATAATAAAATAAAATAAATATAATATAATATAAAATAAAATAAAATAAAATAAAATAAAATAAAATAAAATAAAATAAAATAAAATAAAATAAAATAAAATAAAATAAAATAAAATAAAATAATAAAATAAAATAAAATAAAATAAAATAAAATAAAATAAAATAAAATAAAATAAAATAAAATAAAATAAAATAAAAGACACTTGTTCCAGCACAAAATAGTAATTTCTTCCAAATATTTTGGAGGTTATGCTTTGGTTTTAAAAGAGATTTTAGATTGTGGTTGTATTAAACAAAGAGGTTTCTGGGGAAAGGCATGGGAATATAAAGGCTGTGATTTTAAAGAGGTGAAAAGAAAAGAAACCATTTTTTTTTCATAACGGCTAGCATGGTATCTAATACATGAATGCTTTTATTAAGGGTTGCATTGGGGCTGGCATTTTCTAGCTATAGATTGGTTGCTAACTGTATGGATCTTTTTTGTTCCTTCCTGGTCTTCACAGTCCACCCATGTTTGCTCATGAGAATTTATCCAGAAACTATACAGTTCTTTTTCTGTCTTTTATTTCCCTATTAAAAGTTTTCTCCACAAAGAGAAACTTTAGAGGGAATTTGGGTTCACTCTACATCTACCAAGTCTGGATACCCATAAACAGCCAAGTCTCATTTCCTCCGTTGTCTTTGATCAAATCAGCATGAGTAGCCACACACAGGTATTTTCAGTGTCTCTGCGTTTGCTGTGCTGTCATCAGGGGAACATGGCTTTCTTCTTTGCTGGCAAAAGTGTTCACTTTAAGGAGGAACAGAGCTTCTGCTATTTGAGTCTTACTTTTGATTCCTGTTAATAACAGATCAGAACAGATGGGCCTTTGGCTGCCATTTCAGTTCTTCCATTACTATTTCCTAGAGCATCATATTTTCATTTTGTGGTGCAGTTGCAAAATAAGAATCGCTGAACATCCTGCCTAGGGTTTAAATGATGCATGAACATGTATTAGCATAAGAAATACTTTTTTTTTCTTTGTCTACAGTATCTACGTTTACAGTATCTGATACCTTTTCAGGAGTTAACAATTTTTCAGAACAGAACATATGGCTAGGGATGGTCATTGCTGCCAGGAACTGAATGAACTCCCTTTCATCTGGTGATGGAGTTTACCTCATTCCCTTGGTCTCATTCTCTGTTTTTCCCTCAGCCCCAAATCACATGCAAATGGAGTGAGAAGGTTGAGTGGCTGGCAATGTTCCTCCATCAACTTTCCCTTTTTAAAAGAGCACTTGGACCAGCAGAAGGTTCTGTAGGAACAACCTGCCTGGTGTGTGAACCCATTTCTAAGCTGAGAGGGAAAGAGGGAGAGAGAGAGAGAGACAGATGGCATCATGAATAACTGCCAAGATTGGAGAAAAAGGTTCCTCCAGAAAACTGGCATGCAATACTAGCCGTCCTGCCTATGGGAATGAGTTTGCAATCCCAGGGAGATGAACAGAAATATATTCATCCAGGCCAGAGTTAGCAACTTGCCTCCATAGAAAGTTGGTAAGTTGATAGGAGAAACACACATGGTGTCCGAGGCTGTTTCATGTTTTCAGCTTTGCCAGGCATGATAGCTGAATACATCGTCTAAAACTAGCAAAGAACAGACGTGCTTTAGAAATGAAATTGAAGCCTAAAGGGATTCGTGATTACTGCTGGCTTGTTAAGCGATATTTGTGGCAGATGTCCTGCAGAACCACTGAGTAGTGTGTGCAAGCGTTTATTGGCTAGGTGGACTTGCTTATTGTTTTTAGAGGCCCCAAGGAGAATAGAGTTAGCAAATTATGAACTGACAGAGTGAACATCTCAAAGCTAGCATTGTGATGTACTGCTGGCTTCCCCCAGCCAGGAATCCTCCAGTTGACTTTGGACTGTAACTCCCAGACCTCAGCCAGCAGGAGGTACATCACTTTCTCAGTAGATCCTAAAGGACCTCAATCACTGTTTTCTCATCTTTCAGGTTTTTCTGAAGGGTTAATGGCTTCCAGCTGGCACATGAATGAGACTCTAAGAGTTTCTTATTTCCAGAAGACAGGGCTGGAAAGGTCACTGATCTTGCCTTAGGAAATGAATAGAATTTCTCTTGGCTTTTTAATGCAACAATACATGTGATAAATGTGGCTTGTTTGTTTCTTGTTCAGCACAATAAACGAACCCATCCATTGTAGTTTACTCAATAAACTATGATAATCAATCAGTGGTTTAGCTTACACCGAACCAGTAAGTTTTTATCTGTAGACCCTTGTTTTGTATCTTGGACCAATATCAATAGGTAAGGAGCCATGGAGGCATAGAATGTGATATTGCAGATTAACTTTGCCCACAGCCAGGAGTTCGATCCTGACCCACTCAAGGTTGACTCAGCCTTCCATCCTTCTGAGGTCAGTAAAATAAGGAGCAAGATTGTTGGGAGCAATATGCTGACTTTGTAAACCACTTAGAGAGTGCTGTAAAGCACTGTGGAACAGTATATGAATCTAAGTGCTATTGCTGTTGTTAACTACTGTCCTGTCCTCAACCTCTTCTTCTTGGGGATGTATTGGATGTATTGGAGAAATAATTAGATACAGAACAGATTTATTTTTACATAATTTTTTTAGTGAAGTTTAAAACTACAAAGATAAAAAACTAATACAAACTATGGAAAATATTAAAAGAGAAAAAAAAAGAAAGTTCGAAGGGAAAAGGGGGGAGGAGAAAAAAAGAATATATATAAAAAAGAGAAAAGAGCTACCACAACAAAAGAAATATAGAAAGAAATGACCTCTCCCTTCATCAAAACAAGTACAGGCATTTTCAGTAACTCAACATCTTCTCTAACATTTCAGCCAAAAATGTCTTCATCCCATATCTCGTCTTTTATCTACTGGCAAATAATAAGGCCTCATCTTTCAATCTTAATCAGCAAAAATCCATTAAGAGCTATCAGAAATAACTATATATACACACACACACACACACACACACACACACACACACACACACACACGCACTGGATGGTTTCATGGATGAGTTGTGGTGAAACATGGCTAATGAAAATATCACTGTTCTTGTTCTGCTAGTTCTGTCAGCAGCTTTCAGTGCTGTCAATCACAGCACTTCTGGACCTCTTTCAAGGACTGAAAACTGATTGCTCCATTCCTTCCTCAGTGCGCATGTCCAGTTGCTGGTTGCACAAGGGAGAAGTTGGGCCAGAGATGGTTTCAGCAAGTTCTGACCAGTGCTGGAGAACTGGTAGCAGAAATTTTGAGTAGTTTGAAGAACCGGTAGTAAAAATTCTGATTGGCCCCGCCTCCAATCTATTCTCTGCCTCCTGAGTCCCAGATGTTCAGGAGGAAATGGGGATTTTGCAATAACCTTCCCCTGGAGTGGAGTGGGAATGGAGATTTTACATTATCCTTCCCCTGCCAAGCCACGGCCACCAAGCCACACCCACAGAACCGGTAGTAAAAAAATTTGAAACCCACCACTGAGTTAGGCCCTTTCACTGCTCCACCATTACGAAGGCTTTTTTAAAAATTGTCAACCAGAATCTACCTTCCTATAACTTCAGGCTATTATTTCAAGTTCTGCACTCTGGGATCACCTTCTTCTGTGTGACATGCCTTCAAGTATTTAAAATCTTGTTCCCAGTCTTCTCTCTGCAAGGCTAAACATGCTCATTTCTTGAATAGGCTAATCTCAATGATCAATTAATAACTCAACTTGAGTGGTTGCTTGAAAGAGCCTTGATAGTACAGTGGTCTACGCACCCTGTTATTAACACAGCTGCCTGCAATTTACTGCTGGTTCGAAGGCTCTCCAAGGCTCAAGGTTGACTTAGCCTTCCATCCTTTCTAAGGTAGGTGAAATGAGGACCCAGTTTGTGGGGGCAATAAGCTGACTTTGTATAAATACACAAAAGTATGAAGGCTATTGCTTAACGCATTGTAAGCCGCCCTGAGTCTCCGGAGAAGGGCGGCATATAAATCAAATTAAAAAAAAAAAAAAAGCAACATGGCAGGGGTTTCCAACCTTGGCCACTTTAAGACTTGTGGACTTCAACTCCCAGAATTGAACTCTGGGAATTGAAGTCCACAAGTCTTAAAGAGACCAAGGTTGGAGACACCTGCAACATGGGACAGCATAAGAAATCCCATTTGGACATTTGCTTAAACAATGGAGAATTCAGAATGGGGAGAACTGGGCAGAATCCAATCCTTTCTGCTTTCCAGCCTCCATGTTAGGTAGAAGGTCTGAAGGTTTCCTAGTATCTGCTTTAAAATGGGTAATGCTACTTCAAGGCGAGACTCCTGAATCACGCTTAGCTCTGCTTGAATTTAAACAAACGTGAGTCCCCTTGAGTCTCCTATCTAAGCATGTAGATTTTGGAAAGAGTGATGGCAGATGGGTACTTGTTCATGAGTTCTCCCTACTTTGGGCTTTCTGCATGTTCAGATGCAGAAACCTTGAACAGGGCTGGTTATATCCGGCTTTAGAAGTTTGCCACACATTGTCCCTATGATTGCAAACGCAGAGTGGGATAAACTGAAATGGAGAGAAGAGGAAAGAGTTTTTTTCCTTCCATAACAGCAATTCTGGGACCCACTCTTTAATTGAAACTATCCTCCTCCTTGATATTCCTGGCAATCTGAAGAATAGCAAAATTTGTGCAGTTTGTACCTGCAACCATTCCAACAATACAGAACAAAACTATGTATAATAGCTTGCATATATAGATGTGTAGGCTTTTAACAGGTCTTTAAGAGCCGTGGTGGCACAGTGGTTAGAGTGCAGTACTGCAGGCTACTTCTGCTGATAACCAGCTGCCACCAATTTGGCAGATCAAATCTCACCAGGCTCAAAGTTGACTCAGCCTTCCATCCTTCTGAGGTAGGTGAAATGAGGACCCAGATTTTTGGGGGCAATATGCTGACTCTGTAAACTGCTCTGTAAACCACAGTGTAAAGCACTGTGAAGCGGTATATAAGTCTAAGTGCTATTGCTATTGCTATTGCTATTGCTATTAGATGGATGCATAGATGTCAGTATAATGAATAAGTCCTGTCTGACCACACAGTTGTTGCCTCTCTCTCTCTCTGATGTGAAATATCCTTTGTTTCTACTTGAGAATTATATGAGCACGTAAGATCTATAGGTGTATATAGAGATACACAAACACATGGAAATTCAGAGAAATCTTTGTGCACCATTGTATGCTGACAATGCATGCCTTTCTTCACAGAATGGTGTCTGCATATGTCAGAATACATTTTGGCATTGATAAAATGTGTAGTTGTTTCTACAATAGGAAGAAAAATATGATTTATGTTAGAGGGTATAAACAAGTATTGTTTGAATGTGCCGGAAATCTCTGTGTCCAGCAGATGGCGCCTGTGCCTCCACAGATCTTCATTGCTCTCAGCTTCTCCTGCCTTCCCCCTCCCATATTCAGGAGCTGCCGCCTTTATTTCTCCATTTCCCTTCCCTTTGTGTGGTTTCTTTCCATATCACACCTGCCTGTCCGTTTAAAAACCTTTCCTATGCAAATAGTTCTGGCTGTGTTCACATGCTGCAGAAGGGCACTAACCACCCCCTGCGATTGCAAATGTTGTTTTGTTAGGACTCAGTCAAGATAAATGAGTATCAGAAGGGACCAGTTCAGGGAGTATCCAAAAGAGACCACTTTCTAATTGCAAATCAAGCTTGATTATGGCATCATTTCAATTCAGCACTGTTTTCTACAATAGCTTATTAGATTTTCTAGTATTGAATCTAGTCAATTAAAGTAATAATAATGATTGTTTGAAGTGAGAGGGAGAGAAAAATTACATTAAGAAAGCAAATTGGAAAATTGAAATCAGTTGCAGGTATATTTGCCTATTAACCCAACTCCAATTATTGTAAAGGCACATTAAAAAAAAAACTCCCTTGAACAAAGCAGCTTTGTGAAGATGATGCTGGCATGTTTTAGACCTGTTTCTAAAACAACAATGAAGACTAGAAATCGTGCCACTGAATAAGCCAAAGGCCTGGCACCAGTTGCCAGGAAACTGGATCAAACAATACCAATTGTGTTGGCTACTAAAACATTGCTGGCTGTTGGTTGGGTTAGGGTTTAATGCTGGCATTTAAGCTTTACTTCAGAGTTCCCCAACCTTTGCAGACTGGTGAGTGAGGGAGAGGGGGGTGGCAGGCATGTGTGCCCGGCACCTATGCAAATAGAGCGTGTGTGCATACACTTGCCCATTGCTTGCATGAGTGAGGTTCAGTAGTGGGTTGCTACTGGTTCACCCTGGATCAGGCGAACCGGTAGCAGCGGTGGTGGGAGGCTCCACCCCCCCCCGGACACTTTTGTGCATGCGCAGAAGCGCACACGTGCCCATGATCGAACGGTAGCAACGGACTTTGAAATCTGCCCCTGGTGAGGTTGTGTGTGATCGCCCACCATTTCCGTTACCTGGTTCCAAAAGGCTCAAGGGCTGGTAATGGGCCATTGACCGAGGGTTGGGTACCCCTGCTTTACTTCATTTATTCTCTTTATTAAACTTGTATTAAACTGTTCTTTCATGGTCAAAAAGCAGTATACATACAGAAATGCTACTGTATCAGTACTGTACTTACTGGCATTGATGATGTTACCTGGTTTGGTAATGAAACGTCTGCAAGAAAACAGCCATGTTCGGAGAGCACCAAGAACTCCACAGTTCAACACTAAGCTACAAATATTCTCTTTTATCCCTACATATAATAGCAGTTTTCTAATTCTCCCTGCAATTGTCTTCTGAGGCAAGTAGATTTAGGGGAGAATGACTGGCCCAAGATCACTCACTGCATTTCTATAACTGATGGTGGACTTAAACTTAGGTCTCCCCTGACTTAATTTGGCACCTTGAAAAACCAGCTCTCAGCATTAGGTGTCTGTTGTGGAATGAGATGTTGGGAACATTGTGATTTCCAGTCTAGATGCTGCTAAATCAGTGTAAAAGACATTAAATTATGGAAATGCTTTTCCATCTGAGATTTACAATTCTAATTAAAACAGACATTCTCTTTGCAATGACTCAGCCTCTGTTATGCCTCAAGCAGAGAAGTCTTCATCACAAGTGTCTCTAAATTTTCAGACTTGGATATCCTGGGGAAGTATCTGGCTTCAAAAGCCCTAAAGTTTGCTAAGGAAGTCTTCCGATGCTGCTGCTCTGAGCCTGATTTTCATGAGCTGAGGACCACACAATGAATCATCAGGCATTGTTAATTCATGTCTGTATCCTTTTGACAATGCTGAAATACCGATCAGAACCAGGAAGGAAGGGGTAGAAGGCTCTCCACAGTGGCAAGGTAGACCTAATTAATGCAAAATCATTAGGAAGTCAGGTTTGAGGAAGGATTCTCTCCAACAGCCGTAACTGCTTTTGACTGATACCTCGATGTGGATCCAGTAGCCCTGACTATTTTTTAGGAACTCAGTTTTTGAACAGGATTTGTGACTGGTTTACACTGTATTTTGTTCACCTAACTATTCTAGTCTTTATCCTGCATTCTTGCTAACTGGACCAATAGACCAGGGGTCTCCAACCTTGGCAACTTTAAGCCTGACGGACTTCAACTCTCAGAATTCCCCAGCTAGCAAAGCTTGGAGACCCCTGCAATAGACTGCTTCCTGAACTTTCATTGGTCCCTGATTCTACCTATTGCTCAGGCTCAATACATTTAACTTCAACGTATGTCCTGGTTTTATATACAACTGTTTTGTCATCTTGGTCCCAAAACTGACACACAGTGAGATTATATATATTATATCTCAAGCAGATCAGAGGTGGGTTTCAGCAGGTTCTGATCAGTTCTGGCGAACTGGTAGCAGAAATTTTGAGTAGTTCGGAGAACCGGTAGTAAAAATTCTGACTGGCTCCACCCCCATATATTCTCTGCCTCCCAAATCCCAGCTGATTGGGAGGAAATGGGGATTTTGCAGTAACCTTCCCCTGGATTGGGGAGGGAATGGAGATTTTACAGTATCCTTCCCATGCCACGCCCACCAAGCCATACCCACAGAACCGGTAGTAAAAAATTTTGAAACCCACCACTGAAGCAAATGTAATAAAATGGGGTTTGTTATTTTATTAATGGTTGTAGAGAAGCAGATATGTTCAAGAGGCCTTTGGCTATGCTGTAGCTTATTTCTTTCATAGCTTTAGAAATGATGCTGCACTGGAAAAAGATTTGCTGGTGCTTCTATCCATATCCGGATATCTTCAGAAGGATCTCACATGGCCTCTAAATCTATTTGTTTTATTGTTCTGCAGTAGTATGTCAGCAAATTTGATCCCCTTTAAATGTGTATATTTCTTTGGGCCTAGTTCTTCTGACAGTGGGCCTGATGGAAAGTTGAGGCAGCTTTTCTTGAGCCAGATAGTTGACCACAATTTCTGATTACCCAAACGCTTAGCTCTTTTTGCTTCTGAGCTTGAATTTATTAGTCATCTAGAGTAAGAACTCTCAAGACGATATACAATTTCTCCCATCTTTTATCCTGCAGCTGCTGACTTCCCTGTGTGAAATGGTAGCTTCATTGTTTAAAATGAAGAGTCATGATGGATGCTTTAGGATCTGCTAAAGGAAATGCATGGCTTTTTCTTAAGCAATGAATTATATTGTAAAGAAGTCCTGCAGTTTCTCATATCAGCAAAAGTCTGCTTTCATAATCACAGAATCATTTTGGAAGCTTGCAGAACCAGCTGATGGGAGCCTGATTTGTATAGAGATTATTTCTGTGATATCTTAAGACATGGAGCCTTGGTGGCGCAGCAGACTAAAGTGCTGTTAAGTAACCCCAGCTGCCTGCAATTACTGCAAGTTCAAATCTCACCAGGCTCAAGGTTGACTCAGCCTTCCATCCTTTCGAGGTAGGTAAAATGAGGACTCGGTTTGTGGGGGCAATAAGCTGACTTTGTATAAAAAAGAACACCGCGGGAGGCGAAAGCCCTACTAAGCAGATATATACAAAAGTTTGAAGGCTATTGCTTAATGCATTGTAAGCCGCCCTGAGTCTCCAGAGAAGGGCGGCATAAAAATTGAACCAATAAATAAATAAGTAAATGGTTATTTACAAAAAAAAAGCTGATGGACCCGCAACATCTTATAATTGTAGATCATCGCATGAGTTGAAGTCCATTGAATATTCCTCAGACTGTATGGATAAAAGGGGGCTGGTTCCTCATTTAATACAGATGCCAAATAGGGATTGTTCATAGCTGGAACAGCCACCGAATGACTTTCTCTCAAAGCAGCTAGCAGTGGAAGAGAATAGAGCACTTCTTGGATTGGGAAGTGTAGAATGCAATTTTTTTGAGCCTCCTATGACCAAAAACTGGGAATCGGAAGGCAGAGTGATCCCAAACTGGGCTAGGATCAGAGTAAAGCCAGCCACCCTAGAGCAAAAAACCTGGCCTGTCAATGCTAGTTTCCCCTGGCGCTTTTCAGGCATCTTGGAGTGTTGCAAACCTTCTCTCTCTTTCCATTGTAACCTGTTTGTTGTGTTGGGTGTTCAAAAGAAGCTTTACTTTTAAAGCTGCCAAGCTCTTAGAGGTGGTATTTTCCCCTCCTTTCCCCTGTACAGAAGGCTGAATAAATCAAGATGGTTTTGGACAAAGCTGAAGAGAAATATTTCTTGTTTCCTTGCCCAGATTGGCTGCTTCATTCCAACTCTGAGGCACTGGCCCATATTGCACATTTGAATTTAAAGTCAAATATACATTTTGGCTTCTAGTTTAAAAACAAAAACAAAAAACTCAAAACCTCCATGGAATAGGAAGTGAAACTGGGGGTGGGGGGGATGATACTTTTCCCTCAGCTTGCTGGCTGTGTCATCTTTCTTTTGCCTCCATTTCCTGCATAGGAAAGGCCACTCCTGATCGACCTTGCTAAGCAAGGCAAGCGTTTTTCACCAGGGGCTTCCTTTGGGGAGGGCACGCAATTCAACCGCAAGCGGACAGGGGCAAAAGTTGGTCAGGGCAAAGCGGAGTGAGCAGTTAAAAGAGGCAGATGGATGACAGGTTAGCGCCATAGCTAAATTACCAGATAGCAAAGCTGAACCTGTCTGTGCTTTCCTCAGGCCAAGGATGCTCTTCAGCACCAGGTTAGAGCGCTGTGCGCTGACCACCAGGGTGAGGGCAGGATGAGTCATTTCTCTGCCAGCACCAGAGGTTAGCCATACTTGCCTGCCATTATAAACACATTAAGATCTCCCAGCAGTGATCAAGGTTAACTGCGTTTGGTTTAGTTTCTCATCTGGTGGCTTTGAATGAACTACTGTCTTTCTAAAACGTTACGATGCCGAAGCTGAACCGGAATGCTTCATCCCAGCTTTCACCTGCTGAGATTTGCTACACTGGTAAACCCAAAATCAAAACAAATCTATAGCTGGGTGACATCTTTACTGTACTAGGACACAAACAGAATAACACAAAAGGAGGCTGATTTTCAAGGGTGTGGGCTGCGTGGCTCAAGTATCAGATTTGGGGGTTCCTAGCTATTTCTTTTAACAAACCAGGCCTGATGAAGTCTTCTCAGCAGGGTTACATCAAGACCCCCTGTAGCTGGGCGAGATCCAGAAAGCAAGACCTACACAGGTATCACTAAGGTCTCTTTAATGGTCGATGGGTGTAAATGCAGAATCTTTGGAGACTGGAAGAGGCATTTCCCAGCCTCCTCTGTATTAAAAGGTGGAATGTCTTTGAGTGACCTGAAATGCTTCCCCCCAGGTTTCTCTCCAGCTAAGTTACCCCATCTTTGAGACAAGATGTCAACTCACTCATTTGCTTTCTCTTGGTTGTTTATGTCTGCTGTCCCTTCAATTTGTTGTTTTCCAGCCTCTACACAACTTCTCACAGGTAATTTAGAATTCTTTACTGGAATTCTAAATTTAAATTTAGAATTATTTATTTATCATTATCTCAAGACTTAAAATGGACACCTAACATCAAAAATGTCATCAAAAAAGCAAAACAAAGAATGTTCTTTCTGCACCAACTCAGAAAGCTCAAACTGCCCAAGGAGCTGCTGATTCAGTTCTACAGAGGAATTATTGAGTCTGTCATCTGCACCTCCATAACTGTTTGGTTTGGCTCTGCAACCAAACAAGACAGACACAGACTTCAATGGATAATTAGAATTGCAGAAAAAACAATTGCTACCAACTTGCCTTCCATTGAGGACCTGTATTCTAATGAAAATGGCACCTACTTGTGGCTGTGGCTTCTGATGTTATTCAGTTTGATGTTGCGGAGCTGTTTTTCATGCATGCTGTGTCTCTTTAAAAAGCTATAAAACTGGAGAAGTAAACTAGAAAAACAGCTCAATGTACATCTATCTTTCCCTCTATTTAGCCTGATTCTATCAAATTAGTGCTGTTATTGTTATAGACTCATTCATTTCTAAAGCATAATGAGAGAGAGGTCTAACAGAAATTATTTTAAAAGGAACAAACACATCCTATATAAGGAAAGTAATAATAAGTAAAAGATATAGGAAATGGGGAAAACACTAGAAACCTGGGACTTCTTATGTATAATGTGGAATCCCTCAGAAGCTGTCAACTGAAATTCATTGATGTGACTATTGGTTATGTGCTAGCCTTGGACAAAATATCTTCTTTCCAAATTATATATTTTTTCCTATTCTAAACATGGATTATATATGAATGACTGGAACAAAGCTTCTTGCTTTGCTACCTTCCGCAATACCTTTAACTACATTTCCCAGAATTCCCAGCCAACATGATGGACATTATAATATACCGACAGTTACCAGGTTGGAGAAAACTGAACTAGGATTCCCTCTCACCTTTCGCCCCCATGGAATTGAATTTTGAAAATAATATATGCGGCAACATTAGTGAGAATACATGTGATTGAATTTATTTCATTTATATTCCTTCTTTCTTCTCCAGTACAAGCCATGATGACATCATCGTAATGATAGCATTGCACAGCTTCTGTCATCTGCTGATGATGTGATAATACATGTGACATCATCACTTCCACTTAGTTTCCTGTTAGCTTTGAAGCAGACTCACACCTGATTACCTGAGCAATTCAGAACAGTTCAGAAGTTTAATGGTCTCTAATACAGGAGGTTGCAATTCATGTGCAAATGTCTATGGAGATTCTCAGTCATCCAGATCATTGTTGTCCCAAAGGTGCTTTTTTTTCAAGAAGCAAATGGACTTTCTGGTTTTTCTTTGAAGACGTTTCGCTTCTCATCCAAGAAGCTTCTCCATGTATGGTGGGGGATGGAAATCAGAGCTGAAGAAGCTTCTTCAGCTCTGATTTCCATCCCCCACCATACATGGAGAAGCTTCTTGGATGAGAAACAAAATGTCTTCAAAGAAAAACCAGAAAATCCAGTTGCCTCTTGAAAAAAGCACCTTTGGGACATTCATGTGCGAATGCTTTTTTGGAGGCAGGTCCATGTAGGTGAAAAAGACACTAGAACACAACTACATTCATACTACTGAGTCAAATAATAATAATAATTACAGTACTTCTGACAAGATTCTCACACTTCCCACTATTAAATAATTTTAACATTAATTGGTAAAAAGGCTAAATTGGTGCATATCCATCCATTTCCCATGATACATTTGGCTGCAACAAGTCTATTGCAGCTTCCAAAGAGAACTAGATGAACACCAGTTCTTGGGAATATTATCTGACAATCTTTTAATTCTTCAGCGGCAATGAAGCTTGCAGGAGAATTGCCAGCAGACAAACCCACCCACCCATTTCTGTCACTCCACTGACAACCCAAGTATCTCATTGGGGGCCTATTACCTACAGAAGCTTTCAGTGTGCATTGGGAGGCGCTTGTTTAGTTCCTTGGTGCAGAAATGAGGATGTAGGGTAAAAGCAATTAGCTTGACCTGGGGCTTTGGCATTGGGAGTTTCCAGACATCTGCTTTGAAAGCACCTTTCTTGCCACCTTCCTCTTCACTGGCCCCGCCACCGTCAGTGATTGCTTGAACATGCCACGAATTAACTGCTTTCCAAGGAGCTACGTTGTTCATAAATGGTCCCCAAAGGGATTCAACATTTCTGCTTTAACCTTTTCTTTAGCACTTTGACTCTGCCGTGCGTTGTGTATTGTTCTTGCCACAGACTGCTGTGGTGTGGCTTTACTTCTAGCAATCTGCCTCCTGAACAGAGCATCATGGCTTTGTGCTAGGGCGGTAATTATTTTATTATTCCTTCAGCAAGTGAATATTTTCTACAGGGCCTTTACAGGGCTAGTTCTCCATCTAGGCCAGCTTTGAAATGGAGGGTGTCAAATCATCCCCCCCCCCTCTGTAGGGATTCCAGGAGTTCAGGCATATTATGCCATTTAAAACAATAATTTTAAAAGGAAAAGCATTGAGGTTTAGCAGCCAAGAGTGCTCTCAACGGTCTAAGGGGCAGGCAGGGAAATTCCAAATGTCAGGGGAGAACTGTTTACAAGTCCCCCGTGATTTTTCTAGCCTGCCAGCTAGGCTGACATTTCTCAAAATAAAGTTACCCGTATATGCGTGCACGCAGGTGTGTATGAGAGACAGAGAATATCCAGACACAGACAGCAAGAATATAGAGCAGAATGAAGAGAAAGAGAGAAGAACAAGTGAGAGAAAGCAAAGAGAAGAATGAAGTATGAATGGACTTAGAAACTGAAAAATGTACAAAAGAGACCTTGGAGCATCAAAAAACAATTTGATCTGACATCAGCAAGGTAACGCTTGCCTTGCAACTGAGGCAATTATTCTACTTCTACATCCCCTTAAAGCCTTCTCCAACCATTCCAGTAACTATGTAGGGCGTATACAAACACATCAGTGGTGGGTTGCCCCCGGTTTGGACTGGTTCGCAAGAACCGGTAGTAAAATGGGTGGGAGGCTCCGCCCACTGACCTGGACATCATCAGAAGTGATCTGCGCATTCGCAGAAGAGCATGTACGTGTGCACGATGCAAACCAGTAGTAAAGGTAAGTAGAACCCACCCCTGAAACACATA
Source organism: Arizona elegans (assembly GCA_022577455.1). Taxonomy (NCBI): domain Eukaryota; kingdom Metazoa; phylum Chordata; class Lepidosauria; order Squamata; family Colubridae; genus Arizona; species Arizona elegans. The sequence goes on from JAKOOJ010000003.1 coordinate 117,142,259, forward strand.
TGCACACTTTTGCACACTTATTTGGTGCTTAGAACCAAATTCCCCATTGTTTGCAGTTTTTCACCTACCTTTTTTGGGGAGGAAAAATAAAAATAAAAATAAATCTCTCTCTGCCTCATTTTGTCACGTTGCACCAAAGATCCTGGTTTCGGTTTCGTTTCTGCAGCTTAGCTAGGGGGAAAAAAACTGCTTCAGGAACTCTTTACACTGATTGCCTGTAGGGCGGCCCTTTGAAGCCCCGGGCAAGAGTTTAAACAGTTTTTTTTTCTTCTAGCCATCAGCTGGGGCTCAAGAGGCAGCAGGACTCAGGAGGCAGAATGAAAAATCGGGACTTTTTTGAAACGCCGCGGGACGCAGGACAAATTGCTAAAAATCGGGACTGTCCCGCCAAAAGCGGGACGTCTGATCACCTTATTCAAAACATGAGATGGCTTTGAACCACTCCATAGCTGCCTACCTTAAAGTGAATTCTTGATGGTAAAATGAGATAGAACCAGTGGTGGGTTGCCCCCGGTTCAGACCAGTTCGCAAGAAACGCTAGTAAAACTGTCGGGAGGCCCCGCCCACCACCCGGATGTTGTCATCGGCGATCTGCTCATGTGCAGAAGAAAGGCACGCACACGAGCAAAGCAACAGCGTGCGTGACCCCGTTGCGAACCGGTAGTAAAGGTAAGTAGAACCCACCCCTTGACGCCCTCCTAGGGTCAAAGCAGGTTTTTCCCCACAATCTTCTCCTCCCTACTTCCTCTTCCTTTCTCCTTCTCCTCCTCTCTTCCTCCCCCTCTTACCCTCACTCCTACTCTAATTTCCCTTCCCTTCCTTCATCCCTCTCTATTGCTGTATCCTTTTATGCATATGGACTACTCAGAGGGCTGAAAAAGTTATTTTTGACTGGTCCTCGCACTTTTGACCAGTCCTCGAACTTACGACTGTCTTCACATTTTACGTTTTTTGCCCTATCTTATCACCATGGTGAAGAGAAGCAGTTGTGAAATGAGTGACATGGTTGTTAAGAATGCTGCATGGGCATAAATGTGAGGATGGTCATAAGTGTGAGGACCAGTCAAAAGTGCGAGGACCTGTCAGAAATGACTTTTTTCAGCCCTCTGAGTAGTCCCTATACACATAGCCATGGCCACCCGGTCACATGACCAGGTAGCCACGGCCACCCAGTCACATGACCAGCTAGCCACGCCCACAAAATAAGCCACACCCACAATGGTGTCCCTCTTTACCAATCTTAAAATCTGGTCACCTTAGTCTTGAAGGGCTGAGTGAGGAATACAGAGCTGACTCAAGGACTGCCTCAAACCACTAGTCCATACTGACTCCAGGCATGCTTATATGGCTTATAGCAGCCTTTTCCAACAAAAGGCCCTTTTCAGGTTTTCAGACTACAGTCACAACACCGGCAGCCCACACATTTCTACGCCACCAGGTTAGGAAAGGCTTCACTGTGGCAATGTTTTCTCATAATAGAAATTATATCTTTATAATGTTGTCATTCCGTAGAACAACCAAATATTACTCCACTTTTCAAAAAGCAACAAGACTGCTATAAACATTACTGGTTTTATTGCATTACATGTAAAGTAGCAATATTATTTGGTGATTTTTTTAATAGTTTCCTTCGCTTTCAGAGATAGCTGCACTGCACAAGCTAGAAGGGTGGGATGACAATTCTTAATCATACACTTGTTTTTATATATGCCGAACCTATTCTTTCTGGGTATATTGCTTCCTCACTGCCAGTTAGTTCTCCAAAATTTGGCTATTGTTGGTCCTTTTTAACTAAGGACCTTGGTGGCGCAGCGGACTAAAGTGCTGTTAAGTAGCACTTAGCTGCCAGCTGCCTGCAATTACTGCAAGTTCAAATCTCACCAGGCTCAAGATTGACTCAGCCTTCCATCCTTCTGAGGTAGGTAAAATGAGGACCCGGATTGTGGGGGCAATAAACTGACTTTGTATAAAAAAAATACCGCTTAGGGGGGGCCGAAAGCCCTACTAAGCAGGTATATACAAAAGTATGAAGGCTATTGCTTAACGTATTGTAAGCGACCCTGAGTCTCCGGAGAAGGGCGGCATATAAAATTGAACCAATAAATAAATAAATAAATAAATAAATAAAGAGATAGATAGATAGATAGATAGATAAATAGATAGATAGATGATAGATAGATAGATAGATAGATAGATAGATAGATAGATAGATAGATAAAGCAACTTCCTTTGCATCTTCAGCCTTGTACTGTGGAAGAGGAATACATGAAGTAGCATTTGGGACTGGATTCTATTTGGCTACACTAACTCCATTTTCTTTCTAAATGAGGAAGTCACAAGATGTGGCTAATATCAGAGCTAAGCACTAAGCCCTGCAAGTGACAGAATTCCTCCAAAGCTAAGCACAAACTGACATAACCACAAGAAGGACACTTCCTGGTTTTTTGATAGCTCAGGAAAGAATGAAACCGACTAGATAGGTGAGAAAGTCAACACAGATTCATTTTCTGCATTCCTTGTACATGAACTGTCTAGATAAGCCTGCTTGACCATGTACATGAGTTCTTGTCCAACGAACATTGCCAATATGTACTTTTTGTGCTGTACTGGGCTCTGCAGACTCTTAATAACAGTGTTGGAGACTTCACAAATGATGGCCTGATTAAGTAGAGGGACAGACCTAAAGCTCATCACTTTGGTGACCTAGAAGGCAAAAGAGGGCTGAAGAAATTCAGAAATTTTTTTCGAGCAATACCTAGTTGGTGTATTTTGTTTTCTATTTACAATACTAAGGGAATTTTCTATCCTACCTATGACAGTTTGATGTTACCTTTGAAAGAAGTCATATTGTACCTGAGGGAACAGATCCATAACCAGGGCTGGGAGAATCCTGTCAAACATCTGGCTACTGTTGGATGGGAAGGTGGAGGCCATCTCAGGACACTCCAGCTCATATTGCAGGCCACTTGGAGCAGAAGAACTTTGCAACAGAAGCTCATACTCCCATTGCCATCCAGTTAGACTACTACAAACAATCTACATGGAATTGCCTTAAAGATCACTTGGAAACTATATTTGGGTTTGAAATGCAGTGAACACATGTTACCAGCAGTAGATAGCATGAGCATTTTACATGTGTGCAGTGGCCCCAAGAAAAATTACTTGAAGTCAGCCCATTCCATGAAATCAGGAGGAAGTCAAACCAGAAGGGTTTTTAAAAAAATAATGGGCCTCATATTATTGACCAGACCCCTCCAGAAAGCTAAACTCTTGTCCTTCCAGAAGGAAGAGAGGTCTTTTGGGGAGCTTTTTTTAATTAGTTGAAAGAAGCCTCAGAAATATTTATATTGTTCTCATTAGATTATTGGTTGTAATTTCTTTATTATATGATAATTATTATACCATAGACATTTTATGTTTATGTTTGTAATTAGTTCTGTATACTACTGAGAGTCACATGATTGCAACTGTTTAGAAATCTAATCAATAAGAAATCATGATTCAAAAGAGTGGTCCTTGGAGCAGCCTAATACTCATCTGCACCTGATAGCATTCAGCTTGCAAGTCTGCAAACAAATGTTCACACTGCACTTGAGTTAACAACCAGTGCAGATATAGCTTGAACTCCAGTCATATTTATTCCTTGTTTTCCTCTTTTTCTATTTGCTTTTTTTTTTTTAAGGAAAGGCAAACACAGCTTTATGTTCAACTGACTAATAAAGGCTTTGCCTCAGTACAGATTTTGCCTGTGTTAACTCATGGTAATTCTTATGTTGTAGAAATAGGAAAGTGAGTCAAAAGGTATCCCATTGTGAAATAAAACTCTCTAGAACAGGGGTACCAAACTCAAGGCCCAGGGGCCGGATCCAGCCCGCAGGGGGCTTAGATCTAGCCCATGGGGCCACCCTGGAAACAGTGAGGGACAGGCCTCTGGTGCCTCTGCCAGCGAAAATGGAGCTCGGGCAAACTGCACATTTTTGCTGGCAGAGGGTTATAGGAGGCCGTCACAGCTGAAAACAGAGTTTGACAGCCCGTTTTCTCTGGCAGATCACTCGGGCCATCACAGGCACCCCCGACACAAGTGACATTGAGATGGCCACACCCACCCTGGCCATGCCCACTCCACAGACACAACACCCAAGGTCAAACACAACCCTGAGGTGACCCGCAATGAAATCAGATTTGACACCCTTGTTCTAGAATAACAGTCCATTCAGGTCCTGAGGAAAGAGGTCCTGGTCATCTGTAAATGTTTCAGCTAGCTAAGCAGAGATCCTACTTCTCGGCGAGACGTGGAAGCTACTTGTGAAATCTCCCTCTTCTAAAAGCTGATTCTGCAGGAGGATCTGCCTTTTAAATTGACACATTCATACGGAAGCAGTTGTGAAATGAATTTTACCCTAGGGTTTAATTCCAGCCATAATTTATCACTGAGGAGTTGTACAGCGGAAGCCGGACTGGGATCAGGGCTGATCTAAAACATTTTATGCCTGAGTAAAGGAGGAGGTGATACTTCTCTTTATTCTATGTATAGAAGCCAACTGGACAGGCAACTGAATACCAAATAAGGATGGGGTCTTCTACTACACCTGAGGGCCCCGGGCTAATCTAGAGCTACAAGGCCAGCTGTGCGGTTCTATAAATAAATGAATGAATGAAGGCCATATGCTAGACATATTCACCTTTTTCAAAACTTTTCTAATGTGGTTTGTCGTGCCAAGAATGCTAGGAAAAACCTGAAATCAGGAAGTGCTCCTAACCTTAGTGAGAAATGGCTGCTAATGGAGAACTGAGATGATCTAAATGCAGGTAGGTCATCAGGTAAATATCAACTTTAGTGACCACATCTATAGATTTTCTCCAGAAGGATCTGTCCCTAACCTGGTTCTTTGGGTCTTCCCATTGTACATCCATTACTGCAGTGGTGGGTTGCCCCCAGTTCAGACCGGTTCACAAGAATCGGTAATAAAACCAATGGGAGGCTCCGCCCACTAATCCGGACATCATCAGAAGTGATCTGTGCATGTGCAGAAGAGCGCGTGTGAGCAAAGCAAGCACGCACACATGGGCACAATGCGAACTGGTAGTAAAGGTAAGTAGAACCCACCCCTGCATTACTGCCGTAACTGAGCTGCTCCACCTTGCTGCCGATCATCCTCTTTTCTTTCTTTCCACCATTCCCAGCATTATAGAACTTTTTTCAGATATCTATATCTTTTTCACTTTGAAGTATAATAATTTGAATCTGGTCATTTCTGCTTCAAGTGAGAATGATAACAATTTATTACATTTGAACGTTGCCTAACCCTCAAAGACTCTGAGTGGCCCATAGCAATCAAACAAAGAAATTACAATAGAATCAATAAATTATAAAGATAAAAGGTGGCAAGCATGATGAAGCAAGGGGCCTCACTCTTCTTAAATGAAGGCCTGGACGAGGAGTCAGGTCTTCATGGCTCTTCTAAAGAACAGCAGATCAGCTTGATGAACCATTTGTTGGTTTTCGTAGCTGTCAAAAATAAGTTCAAGAGCATCAATATTCTTTTTATTTCTTGTAAAAAGAAATAAAAAGAAAATTTCTTATACTTCTTCAAGAAGTATAAATTGAAAGTTAAAAATGGCTTCTAAGCAAATAAAACCCGGCTCTTTTAAAAGTGCTGGAGGATCGCCAGCACAACCATCAAAACTACAATCTTTGTCTACTTCAAATCCACAAATATTGACTTTGGAAGCTTTACAAGAGTCTTTACAGGAGGCTTTTAAGCAGCAAACCTCTATTTTAGAGGGAAAAATTAAGGGAGTGTCTGATGAGATGGCTGAAATTAAGGAGGTTATCCAAACTAGGAATAAGGAAATAAGAGAAGATATTGTAATGGCATTTCAGGGTCTGGCAAAACACATTGAATTGTTGGATGAAAGGGTAGAAGAAATTAATCAGTCTAATGTGAATTTGGAAAATAAAATGGATGAAGTTCAGATCAAGATGGATAGGGTAGACAATGAAGTGGTGATGTTACAATATAGAGCGATGGAGTTGGCCCTGAGAGTAAGAGGTTTGAGAGAGCACAATCGAGAGAATTTGAGAAAGATCTTTGCAGAGGCCTTTGCAAAGATAACTGGAGAGCAACAAGCAGATCTTTCATTGCAAATTGACAAAATATATTGTGTTAATTCCTGGTTTGCCAGACAGAAACAATTGCCAAGAGATATTGTGATTTATTTTACAACGAGGAGGATCCGAAATGAAATTTTACAAGCCTTCTATAAAAATAAACTCCAATTGGCAGGACAAGAGGTTTTAGTACTGAAAGAAATCCCCCCCCCCCCAAATGTTGAGAAGCAGAAAAGAGTTTGCTTTTTTGGTGGATGAACTTAGAAATCGACAGATCCAGTTTAGATGGGATGTTCCAGCTGGACTAGTGGTGAATTACTTGGGAGAAAGGTATCATCTTAGCACAATTTGGAAGGCAAAAGATTTTTATACTAATGTATTAAAGGCTGGATGCCCATCGGAAATGAGCAGAAGAAAAGAAGAGCTGGCAATCCAGGGACAGACGGAAGGTAAACAGCCACAAGCTGAAGGAGAGACTTCGCTTATTCAAGAAGATTTATTGCAATTTTTTGGTACTGTTCAACCTTTGGAATTAGCAGAAAAAAGAGAAGAACCAAAAGATCAAAGACAGACCCGAACTGCAGCCAAATGAAGAGAACAAGACCTACAGATACAGCAAACCCAAATGAAAGCTCAAGAAACTACAAAAACAGAAGCAGTGGGAGGAGCAAGGCTGAAGAGAAAGGTGCAGGAGAATTTCCAGCTGGCGCTCCAGAAGCTTCAAGGTGCCAAGAATGGCAATTAAATTTTTGACCTGGAATGTTAATGGCTTAAATTCACCACAAAAGAGGAAGAAAATATTTCACTATTTGAAACAGTTTAAAAATGATGTAATTTGTCTACAAGAAACACACATTAGAGTGACAGATCAAAAATATTTGATAAATTAAAGATTGGGAACACATTTTGTTGCATCTGCTCCAGAGAAGAAAAATGGTATAGTTATATACCTAAAGACAGATTTAATAGCTAAACTAATTGAGGCAGATGTTCAAGGAAGATACATCGCAATTGAATTTTTAATAGAAGGGAAGAAAACACTCTTAATTGGAGTATATGCTCCCAACCAACAGCAAGAAAAATTTTATAAGCTTTTGCACACCAAAATAATACAATGGGATTACAAATCGTGTATATTAATGGGTGATTGGAATGGAGTATTGGATACCCAAAAGGACAAAAAAGGATTATTTCAAAACATCCAAAATCATGCTAGTTTGCCTAAATCTTTTTTTGATATGATGGATGATATGGAGCTGAGAGATATCTGGCAAGAACGAAATATTGAAGAAAAGGATTTTACTTTTTTTTCTGATAGACACCAATCTTTTTCTAGGATTGATTTTATACTAATCACTAATGATTTTTTTTCTAGGGTGAATAAGATGAAGATATGTTCAAGAACTTTAACTGATCATAGCCCGGTGTGGATGGAATTGAAGCAGGAAAAGGGAGCTACAAGGTCTTGGAGGATAAATGAAAATCTGTTTAGATATGAGGAAAATGTGAAAGAATGTAAAAAACAAATGAAAGAACTTTTTGTTATGAATATGCACAAAGGTACACCTATGGAAATGGTTTGGGATGCAAGTAAAGCATATATGAGAGGAATTTTAATACATTTGAATAATAAATATAGATGTAGACAAGAAAAAAATGGAGGGATTTAGAAGAAATAAAAAAGAAAGAGCAGGCACTTATATTGAATCCAACAGATAAGAAAATAAAGGAAACAATAAATTTGTTGCGAGGGCAGTTTAATATGCTGATGGCAGACCAAGTGGCAACTAATTTTCAATATGCTAAACATAATACTTTCTGTAATGCGAATAAACTAGGTAGATGGTTAGCCTATTTGTTAAGGAAAAAACGAAAGCTACGTACCATAGAAAAAATAGAATACAAAGGTAAAGGGGTATATCAACAAAATATGATTTAAAAAAGCTTTTTTAGAATTTTATACAAAGTTATATGCTAGTGATACAATTCAAGGTAAAGACATAGATAGATATTTACAGGAGGAGAATATTCCTGTAGTTACACCAGAGCAAAGGGAAGGATTGAACCAACCAATAACTTCGGAGGAAATTATTTTAGCAATTAAACAGTTAAAAGGGGGTAAAGCTCCAGGCACAGATGGACTGACAGCTGTTTATTATAAAAATTTGCAGTTAGAAATGGTGGAACCGCTTAAGGAACTATTTAGCAAAATTCAAGCTGGAGGAGATATACTCCCATCCTGGAGAACAGCTTTTATTTCATTGATCCCAAAGGAGGATCAAGATCATAGTCAACCCAAAAATTATAGGCCAATATCGCTTTTAAATACTGATTATAAGATTTTTGCTAAAATATTAGCAAATAAGTTAATGATAGTTATGCAACAATTGATTCATAATGATCAATCTGGATTTATAAGTGGGAGACAAATGAAATGTAATATAAGACAAATTGTAAATTTATTGGAATATTTGGAAAGAAACAACCAAGTCCCTGCAGTGCTTATTTTTTTGGATGCAGAGAAGGCATTTGAATGATTGAATTGGCAATTTTTATTGAAAATAATTGAAAAGATGCAGTTTGGAGAGTATTTTACACAATCTATTAGGGCAATATACCAGAGACAAACAGCACAAATAATAATTAATGGTGGTTTAACAGAAACTTTTAAAATTGAAAAAGGAACAAGACAGGGATGCCCTTTGTCACTGTTATGTATTGATACTTTTAAGCGGGAGTTTCAAACCTGCCTACGTTTCTGATTGGCTGACAGTCCCTCCTGGATTGTATATAAGGAGGACTGCAGCCCCTGAGTTTTTGCTGAAGTCTCACTGTATATTAAAGAGCTGTTGTCACTTGCTTGCTTGTGCCTCTCGTTATTCCCGAACCACTTCATTAGCGACGAAGGTGGGATGAGGCTACAAGAAGCCAACTAGTGAGACCACGAGCTTCAGCTAGGCGACGAGGCGAACCACAGGAGACATACCGAACATGTCTGCCTACGTTCCACCCAAGCCTTTCGATCCGACCCGCGAAAAATGGGTCTCGTACCTAACGAGGTTTGAATGCTCGTTAGAAGCCAGCGACATGCAGGGCCTCTCGGCTAATCGAAAGAGAGCCCTATTCCTAAGCCACTGCGGACCGGACGTGTTCGAGATGGCCGAGTCACTGTGTGAGCCAACGCCGGTTCAAACAGTATCCTGGGACACCCTGATGGCAACTCTCCGGGCTCACTACGCTCCCGTCCCCTCCAAGTTCGTGCAGCGATACCAACTGAGGCAGCGCGTTCAACGAGAGGGAGAGCCGGTCAGCGCGTACATGGCCAGCCTGAGAAAAGCCGCAACCCATTGCGACTACAGAGATTTGGACGATGCGTTGCTTGAGCAACTTATCTGTGGTGTTCGGGACATTAGGCTGCAACGGCGCCTGCTCGCCAAGCCTGATTTGACGCTTGCTGGAGCCCTAGACGAAGCCAGGGCTCATGAAGCCTCCACAAAGGCCGCTGAAATGCTGCAGCATCCGCTGACCAGCAAAGACAGCCCCAAGTCTGCCCCGGTGCACAGAGAAGACGCCGGATCCAGCTCGGAGTCCGAGTCGGATGAGGACGTCTTCCGAATGGAGCACCAGAGAAAAGACACTGGCAGCCCCCGGCGAAGCTGTCCCAGCTGTGGCGGGCACCATGATAGACTGTCCTGCAAATACAGAGAGGCTATTTGCAGGCGCTGCGAGAAAAAAGGGCACTTGGCGCGAGTCTGCAGAGCCATTCTGCCCAGAAGACACAAACCACGTGAGCGCCGCAGCCAACCGGAATCAGCGCGCCAGAAGCAGCCAACGAGAGAAGGCGGCGTGAAAAAACGGCGCGAATTTGAACCGCGAGATGGCCGCAGCATACACATCGACCAGGCCAGCACGGCGATCGAAGACAAAGTCAGCACGGTGGTCGAGATCAACGGAAAGCCATGCTCGATGGAGATCGACACCGGATCAGCTCTCTCCATAATGTCGTGGACGACCCTAAAGACCCTCCTGCCGTCGTTCCGGAAGGATCAACTCTCCAAACAGAGGCTACGCATCCTAGACTACCAGGGGAACCGAGTCCCCCTCGAAGGCGTGGGCACGTTCCGGGTCACCTACGGAGACTACGAAAGAGACCTGCCGCTGACTATCATCATGAAGCAGCTTCCTAGCCTCCTGGGCATGGGGTGGTTCCGAGCCCTTGGCATGGGCTTCACCGGCGTCCACCTGATGTCCAGATCAACCCTGAAAGACAGCCTCCTGTCCGAGTTCCAGGACGTCTTCGGGGACACGTTGGGCAAGTATGTGGGGACCCCCATTTCACTAAACTTAGACCCCAACGTAGCCCAAGTAAGACTGAAGGCCAGACGAGTACCGTTCGCATTGAAACCAAAGATCGATGCGGAATTAGACAAGCTAATTAAGCAAGGGGTGTTGGTTCCCGTTGACCATGCTAAGTGGGAGACCCCCATAGTGACCCCAGTTAAATCCGACGGCTCAATAAGAATTTGCGCCAACTACAAGTGCACGATCAACAAGGCTTTGCAGCCGAGCGCCTATCCGGTGCCGATCGTGCACCATCTACTACACTCCCTGGGGCCCGGAAAAATTTTTGCCAAATTAGACCTGGCCCAAGCCTACCAACAGTTACCAGTCGACGACGCCACGGCAGAGGCACAAACGATCGTAACTCATAGGGGTGCGTTTAAATGCACCAGGCTCCAGTTTGGGGTGAGCGTCGCACCCGGCTTATTTCAAAGCACCATGGAGCGCCTATTGCAAGGACTCCCGGGAGTGGTGCCCTATTTCGATGACGTCTTAGTCAGCGCTCAGGACGAACACCAGCTGGGGGACAGGGTACGGAACGTCCTGTCTAGGTTCAGAGAAGCGGGACTAAGACTCAAAAGGAACAAGTGTAGGATAGCTGTTCCCTCTGTGGAATTCTTGGGGTACAGGGTGGACGGCACAGGCATCCACCCTACCGAGAGCAAGGTGAGAGCTATTAAGAGCGCACCAGCCCCCAAATCCAAAGCAGAGCTCCAAGCCTTCCTTGGACTGCTCAATTTTTACTCAATGTTCCTAAAAGATAAAGCCACGGTTGCAGATCCCCTTCACAAGCTTTTGGGAAAGAACGTACCATGGGTCTGGGGGAAACCGCAAGCAGCCGCTTTTGAGGCAGTGAAAAGACTCCTATCCGAGGACAGCTTCCTGATACAGTACAATGCAGAGCTGCCGCTCGTCTTAGTCTGTGACGCCTCCCCCGTAGGAGTTGGTGCCGTCCTAGGCCATAGACTGCCGAACGGCCTAGAGGCGCCCATTGCTTTCTATTCCCGTACCCTGTCCAGCACAGAACGAAACTATAGCCAGTTGGACAGAGAGGCTCTGGCTGCGATTGCGGGGGTTAAAAAGTTCCACGAATACCTCTATGGCCGAAAATTCGAACTTGTGACTGACCATAGACCGTTGCTGGGACTGCTAGCAGGCGACAGGCCAACCCCCGCTGCCCTCTCCACCTGTTTGACTAGATGGGCGATTTTTTTGTCGGCCTACTCGTACCAGCTCGTCCATCAACCTGGGCGGACCCTGGGTCATGCAGATGCCCTAAGCCGTTGCCCCCTTCCCGACCTGCTGGACAACCCAACGCCGGAAGCCTCCGTCCTTTTGTTGGACACGTTAACTTTGGGCCCTATCTCCTCCGGCGAGGTGGCGAAAGCATCAAATAGAGACCCAGTTATCCGGACTGTTATGGGTTGGGTTCTGAAAGGGTGGCCGGACAAGGTGGTTGGAGAGGAGTACCAAGGGTTTGCCAACAAACGAAATGAACTGTTTATGCAGGGGGGGTGCTTGCTATGGGGTGACAGAGTGGTAATTCCAACGAAACTACGGGATCGGGTTTTAGAGTTGCTGCACGAAGGGCACCCGGGCATTGTTAGGATGAAGTGTTTAGCCCGCAGCTATGTCTGGTGGCCCAACATGGACCAGGTCATTTCCGAGTGGGTGGGGAAGTGCAGACCCTGCCAGGAGTCTCGCCCCGATCCCCCAGTAGCGCCCATCCGAGAGTGGGAGAAACCAAAAGGCCCATGGGGGAGGATCCACATTGATTTTGCCGGCCCGTTCCATGGCCAAACGTTTTTAATAGTTGTGGACGCCTACTCAAAATGGCTCGAAATTATTTTAATGCCATCTACAACGGCCGAAGCCGTTATCAAGGCCCTAAGGAAATTGTTTGTTACCCATGGCCTGCCGGATACCTTGGTATCAGACAACGGGCCTCAATTTACAGCAACACTTTTTGAAAGTTACTTGGCCGGCTGGGAATCCGCCATGCCCTATCAGCTCCATTTCACCCGGCTTCCAACAGATTGGCTGAACGTTTTGTCAGGACAGCTAAGGAAGCACTGTCCAGATTAGACAATGGGGACTGGCAGGCCAGGATAGATCAATTCCTAGCGGTTCAGCATGCATCACCATGCACAGCAACTGGGAGAAGCCCAGCGGAGCTCCTCATGGGGAGGAAGCTCCGGTGCGTGTTAGACAGGCTTCACCCTAACTACTCGCACGAAAACTTTAAGGGAGAGACCTGTGGTTTAAGGCAGTTTCAGGTCGGGTCCCCGGTGTTCGCCCGCAATTATGCCAGCGGTCCTCTATGGGTTGCAGGAACCATAGTGGGAATAACAGGCCCAAAATCGTACATGGTGGACGTTGGGGTAGATAGACTCTGGAAGCGCCACATAGACCAACTTAGGAAAAGGGTGGTAGGCGAGGCGAACATAAACTTAGACATCTCCGAGCCTAACTCTGACCACTTCTCCAAAACAGCTAACTCAAGCCCGGGGTCGCGAGAATAATTAGCTGACAAGCCCTGGTTCCAGCGCCGCCCCAGCGAGTCGCCACTCCCAGCCGGGGATAACCACGCCCCGGACAAAATCCAGGAGGTTCCATTGGCGGAGCCGGGAGAGACAAAGAGTCCCTCCGACCAGCTCGACGCCCCGCCAGACTCTGAGCTGCGCAGGTCAACTAGGGCGAGAACTCGTCCTAAGCACCTGCGAGATTTTGTCTGTACATATGTTAATTTTTGAGTATTAGTGCCTTCTGGGAAGGGAGGGGTGTTATGTATTGATACTTTTAAGCGGGAGTTTCAAACCTGCCTACGTTTCTGATTGGCTGACAGTCCCTCCTGGATTGTATATAAGGAGGACTGCAGCCCCTGAGTTTTTGCTGAAGTCTCACTGTATATTAAAGAGCTGTTGTCACTTGCTTGCTTGTGCCTCTCGTTATTCCCGAACCACTTCAGTCACCATTATTGTTTATTTTAACTTTGGAACTTTTATTGAATAAAATACGAGGGTCAAATAAAATAAAGGGAATTAAAATTAGACATCATGATTATAGACTAAGAGCATTCGCAGATGACTTGGTTGTTACTTTAACTCAACCAGTACAATCAGTTATAGGTTTAATGGATATAATTAGCCAATATGGACAAGTGTCTGGATTTAAAATAAACAAATAAAAAACAAAGATAATAACTAAAAATATGTCAGTAAAGCAAAAAGAAGAACTAGAAAGATTAACGGGATTTGAAATAGTAAAAAAGGTTAAATATTTAGGGGTATATATTACAGCTTCAAATGTAAAATTATATAAAAATAATTATGAATTGTTATGGCAAAAAATACAGAAAGAGATGGAGAATTGGGGAAAATTACAATTATCTTTGTTGGGAAGAATAGCAGTAATAAAAATGAATGTTTTACCCAGGTTTTTATTTTTGTTCCAAATGATACCAATACTCAAGAAAGATGTAAATTTGAGGGAATGGCAGAAGGGTATTAATAATTTTGTTTGGGCAGGGAGAAGACTGAGAATAAAGTTAAAAATAATGCAAGATATATGTGAAAGAGGAGGTCTTAAAATGTCTAATTTAAGATTATACTATGAAGCAGCTGTCCTATCAATAATCAGTGACTGGATTAATTCAACAGAAGAAAGAATATTGAATATTGAAGGATAAGATTTGTTATATGGTTGGCATGCTTATTTATTATATGATAAGAAGGAGGATAAGACCTTTAAAAGCCATATATTAAGGAATGCCTTGTTACGAGTTTGGAAAAAGTATCAATATAAGTTAAATTATAAGATACCTATATGGGCAATACCCAGACATGCGATAGAGAATATAAGTGTAGAACAAAAGCAAGAGGTGATTACCTATAAAGAGCTCCTTAAAATGGAAGGGGGTATATTGCAGTTAAAGTCCTTAAATGCATATACTAAAAAATAAGACTATTCATATTTAGTTAAGTAAAAGGGGAATTAAAGTGTGAAGGGGGGGATAGGAGTCCATAGATAGTTAGCTTAGTTTAGTATATGATTGTTAATTGTTATACCCTGTATTTTGTTCCAGGAAGTTCGGGGGGGGTGTGTGTGTGTGTAAGGAAGGGAGGGGGAGGGGGAAATATTTGTAAAAGTTTTTGTAAAACTTTTTAATAAAAAAAATATTCTTTTTATTCTGCCCTGTGGTCTCTTCCAACCGTGTGATTTCATGATGCTATGATTCTTCAAAGTCCAACTTTCATTTCCACAGAGTGTCCCAGAAAATACCACAATTCTGTTCTTTGTGAGTATAAACACATCACAATATTTGAATATCTTTTCCAAAGCCTTCATGGCTTCTTTATCAAGTGCTACTCTGTTTTTGACTATTTATTCCTTCACCGTTGATAGCTCATCCTAATAGAAAAACAACAACTATCCACTGCTTCAGTATCTTCATTGCCAATTCTAAGGCTTGTTGCTGGATCTGTTGTCATTAGTTTCATCTTCTTTACATTTAATCTTAGTCCCATATTTTTTCATTGTAAACAAGTGCTTAATGTATACAATCCCTTATAGCTGTACACCAGAGGGATTAGGAACATAAGAAATGGATTCACTCCTGATCCAATTATTTGGGCCTCTAGCCAGTGATGGGATTCAAATAATTTAACAACAGGTTCTCTGCCCTAATGACCGCCTGGGTGGATGTGGCCATGGTAGGCATGGCCAGGGGTGTGACAGACAGCACTCAGCCTCCTGCGCACACACGCACGCACACACACACACACACACCGGGAATGAAAACAGGTTGCAGGGGCCCGCCCACTCCCCCTGCACCTTGTTTTGGGCCTAGCTCTAGCCCAGTGTGATGCTCATAGTAGTGCCTCTCTAAGAATTTTGAGAGTAAGGATTTTCCCATCACCATTTATAAATGGAGTTCTCAAGGATTGAATCTTGGATTTCTGGAATTCAGATAATGTGCTTGGAGTTCATAGGATTTGTTCCTTGGAGTTTCTACTGCCTTTTTTCAACTTTAGTTGTGGATTTGGAACAGTATCTCTGGAAAAAAATCTTTTCTCAAACAATCCTCCTATGAGCCGAATCTTGCATGAAGGACACTACTGTGCATGGTCTCTGAACAATTTTCAAAAGGGCATGTAACATCTGTGATGGCCCCTGCATTTAGGATTAGTGGAAGAAAACAAATGAGAACGGAGGTCTTGAAATCCTGGGATATATGCTATTTGCCTTATTCCTGAATAGCGATTTACATGTTTTTACTGTTTCTACTTAAATTTCATCTTGTTTTAATTTCTGTTAGCCTTTTCATGCTCTTCCATGTTTTAAATTAATTTTAAATATTTTGCTGTTGGGTAAATTGAAAAAAAGGGAGTAATAATAATAGAAGGTGTGGAAAGGAAGGAAGCTGTTAACTGGAACCCATTGTGTTGGGTTCCATGTCTTGCATTTCATGTATTTACTAGCATTCAGAGAATTATTATCCAGGTTTAATGGTGGCCTAGCTGGCATTGCCATGTATTACTACCACTCCCCTCACTTGCTGGCTGAGTTTCAAACTTTTGTGGTCTCTAAAGGGCAGGACAGGTAATTTATGCAGATAGATGCGATGTTGTTTGCTGATTGGCAGAATTGCTACCGGACATCTGTGCCTTGTCAGAGGCAATAAATAATTCCATCAACTACTCTCCACCACACAGGATATTACTAGTGGCTATTATAATAGTTGTTTGGTTATATACTGTGTCATAACCACCTGAATGGAAGTGAGGTCTGACTCTTCCTTGGTTATGGCCTTAAAACAGGTTTGGGGTTGTTTGCCATTGACCTATGCAAACAGTTTTCTCAGTTCTGCCAGACTGAAGAAATCAAAACCGGGGCCACATTTATAGACAGGGCAGTTTTTGGGCCCTACACAGTGCTCCCTCAACAGTCTTCTCTGTTGTGAGGCATACAAACTGCCACAAATG
Source organism: Arizona elegans (assembly GCA_022577455.1). Classification (NCBI taxonomy): domain Eukaryota; kingdom Metazoa; phylum Chordata; class Lepidosauria; order Squamata; family Colubridae; genus Arizona; species Arizona elegans. Next base: position 117,158,696 of record JAKOOJ010000003.1, read on the forward strand.
CTCTTAAAATAATTACACACCCTTTGCTGTGTAATATCAACTCCACCCAGATGTGTGGCTTAAAAGCCTAAGTAAAGCTTCTTAGTCCATGCCCCTACTCAAACCTGAACAGTCCTATGCTGTACTGGAAACCCGGCAAATCTAAAGTCTGCATCCTTAGCTTCTCATAATAAATAGCCCATTTTGCAAATAGTCTCCTAATAGGGCCCAATTTTGTGTGGGACTGCCCTGTACAGAAACAATGTTTTCCTTGGACTTCATTTCACTTCACAAAAGCCTTGCTCCTTCCAAAAACCAAGGCGTCAAGAGTGAATAGTAAACCCTGCTCTGAAATGAAGAACTTTGAAGCAAACAACAGGTAGTGAGGGGGGAGAGAGAGAGAGAGAGAGAGAGAGAGAGAGAGAGAGAGAGAGAGAGAGAGAGAGAGAGAGAGAGAGAGAGAGAGAGATATGCCTCTAGGGGACCCTAAAGCAAATGTTGTAGCACGGTATCTCCTCCCATAGCATATTTCCCTCCATAAATTACACATTTTCCTTTTAGCCAACCTGATCCTCCAGGAGTTAGGGAATTAGTTCTATGAAAGCAGATGGCCTCTACCTGTCAAAAGGACAGATACTTTCCCTAATTGCTAACACCACAATTAAATGTCTAGAAGATCCATTGATTGTTACTACATCTGGTTATATTGCAGCTTACATGGCACGTGACTACAAGCAGCATTTGCTATATGCCCGTGGAAGAATTCTCAGCATGTCATTCAGAGCCTAGGTAAATATGCAAAGACATATGTTTCTACAATCTGCTTCTTTCCATCTTTAGGTTTTTTTTGGTATGGGCTTGGGGCCTGCTGATTCAGTGTCTGCCCATGGATCCCTTTACAGCTCCAGCTTCCTCAGTTAAGCACTCCTGCCTTTGACAAGCCTTTTTTGCCAAACATTGCAGCCTGTCTTCCTTCCTTAATACATAAAGTTGGGAACTGTTTGAGAATGTAGAAAAAAAAAACTCTAGAGATTGGAATGCTAATGATGAATAAAGATACATGTGTCATCTCAAGAAACTTGAGCTTACTTTTTGACTGCTATGGGAATGGATGGCCCAAATCATGGCACAGGCTACGTGTGTGATTTACATTTGGGTTTATATAGCAAGGTGATGCTAATTTAATTCTCTTTTGTTCCTCTGGGAAACCGAACTGATAATCTGAAGCTAAATGGTTGTCCAAGGAAAGCAGGAACAGGTAGCTTCATTCCATAGTGCTCCAGGTGTCTTTGGTGGGATCATTCCTACTAATGGGAATGATCAGCAATTAATCAGTGGAAAAACTTGCCTCCAGAAGTAGGGAATACTCCAACACTGGAAGTTTTTAAGAAGAGATTGGAGAACCATTTGTCTGAAATGGTATAGGACTTCCTGGCTGAGCAAGGGGTTGGACTAGAAGACCTCCAAGGTCCCTTCCAACTCTGTTATTCTGTTAATAGCTTAAATGGAAATTCTGAGTAACCAGGGCAGGTATTCCAAGGAAACCAGCAACTAAAACCATTCCTGACTTGTTTTGTTCCCTCATGAATATCGAAAAAGCCTCCATATCTGAATATCAAAATGGGGGAAGACAAGATAAGAGGTTACTTAGTAAATACAAGATGTCAGATTTCAATAACTAAAGATGCTGTAACAATGTTGGTATAGACCATTTTTGACCACAATAGCTTTTTCCCTCTGCTTGTTATTGTTAAAGGGACCCAAAATGACTTTGCTTTTGAGTATAAATGACAGTTTGAAACAAATAAACAAAAAAAAATTGAAATGCAAAAAATTAAATATGCTTTTTAATTTTAATGTTTCAAGTCTAATGCAATATAAAGCGTACACATATATTTCTATTTTTAATAGACACGTAACAGATGCGTAGAGAGTATATATACTGTGCACACCAGGTTTTGAAAGAAAGGGAACTCTAGAGCAGAGCTGTCAAACTCTCGGCCCACTGGCTGGATGCGTCATGTGCTGGCCACGCCCATGCCCAATTTAGTGAGGGGGGGAAGTCCCAATAGGTCACATGATGCTGCCATGATGATGTGAGTTTGACACCCCTGCTCCAGAGGAACGCAACCCTTCTTGTGTTTCACAAACAGGTTAATGCCACTTTGTTCAAGTGTACTTTTGCCTCTTAGTTGCTTTTGAGGCCTTGTTACATCTTTTTCTTTTTTTCTTTGTCCTGTGTATGTTTTACCTTATTGTTTCGTATCCATCATACGTAACTCTTTTTTGGCTGGGATGAAAAGATTATGTATTTTGAACTTTGGTGTTTGAAGAGTTAGTCAGTGACCTCCCAATCCTGTATAATACAGTGTTGAACTTGTTGGCATGGACATAGGACATAGTATCCTTGTTTTACTTCTACAAGTTTGGAAGGCAATGGCAGTTTGCCACCTTGGCGAGCCCAAGAATACAGAGAAATATTAAATGTATTGTGAAGAAAAGTGAAGCCAGAGTGTTTAAGGATGGATCTGAGGAGACAACTGGTGGTACTGATTGTCAGGCAGTTCTATGTGCTGAGCTATGCCAGGAAAAGCAAACAATGATTGACTGGTGGTTTTCCATGACTTTAGATGAGCAAATATGTAAACATGTCAATGCTTGCAATATCCTTAAAACAGTACAGCTCAGTCTTAAATGAGTTTTAAATTGGATTCAGGAGTGTTGGGAGATGAAAAAGCTGATTGCCTGAGAAGGAACCAGATCCACACATCCCACTAAGACTTGGAACTGTTTCTTTGTTTGCTTTGAGATTTCCAAATGACCAGTGTTTCCATCTCCAATCCAGTTTAACATGTGCCCATGATTAAACTGAACCTTCTGACTCTTTCCAGATCTAGTCAGGTATCAAAATACTGCAATATCATATTTATTTAGTTAGGAGCTCACGGGAACTTTCAGCCAACCAGTGCCTGCTCTTTGTGGATGATAGCTGAGCATGGACAACTCTCACACAATCAGTGCTCGCAGGTGTCATTTCAAGCCAGAGTATAACTGAGTACTCATCCCACCCCCTTCCGTTCCACCAGCTTTACCCAAATGCTGATAGTACATTGCCAGAATGGGATCTGAGAAGAATTCCTGAATGATGTCTTAAATCAGAGGTCCCCCATCTCCCAGGCCATAGCCCACTACTGGATTGTGAGACATTCAGAACTGGTCTGTGGAAGCGCCAGGTGAGTGTATGTGTGCAAACCGCATTTGTGCAAATGGCAGACATGCATGCCCTCTGTTCATGCAAATGGAGCTGCATGTGTGCACGCTTACAAGGAACCATCCTCTTCCCCCCTCTCCTGGTCCACAAAGCTGGAAACATTGGGGAACTCTGCCTTAAATCACAAGGCAGCCATACTTTGCCACTTCTGAATTAACTGACCCGAAGTTGAAATAACAACTCTTAGTTCAAAAATAAAATGGCCCCTGGTGCAAGGATTGCTTGGGGTAGAGAATCTCTGATGATAACACCATGAGCTTGTTTGGGGTGGGGGGGAGCCCAGTTGTGTAACTTCAAGGCTAATGCTGCATTTGTCTCTGGACATCAGCCACTGTGGTTTCAGAACCCGATTAATGGCTGTTGATACACACATACAAGTATCTTCATACAACTTAGTACATTGCATGAAGCCAGTTGATTGTGGTTTACTAGTAATAAACTTAGCTACTAAGTTTATTAGTAATAAACTTATCTTAATGAAATATGGGAGTCCATTGAGAAACAGAGACACCTGTTCTAAGGCATTCTTTGCATTAGGATGAAATCCACAACTTGGCTCTGTTTATTCCCAAGTAGCCCTTGCATTAAACCAGCATGCCAGTCTGGCTGGGCAGCACAGCTGTTACATGAAAGATATATTTTCAGGGTCGCACCTGACCAGTTTCTCCTATCCTGGGAGAGGATAAAAGAGAATATCTCAGCCTATATGGCAGGGTAGGCAATTCTCTCCCGGCCTGCCTGGACTTCGTGAGCCTTCAGAGTTGGACCTGGCTGGGTCGTGGAAAGAGCACCGGGGCACTCAGACTTCGGCTGGGGCAGAGCGGCTCTGGCAGGGGGGCAGCTGTTCCGAAGGCTCAGCACTTCTTCCCTTTCGCTGGAGCAGAAAAGGGGGAGTATTTTTAGCAGTTTGGTTCTCACAAACAGTAATTGGTTTCTGAGGGTTTTGCTGTATATTCCTGATTGTACTTCACAGTTTGCTACACAGGAAAATGTGTTCTTTTCCCTGCTCAGCTCCTTTGGCGGTTTTTGTTTAAGCGGGTAACTCTATTGCGAAGTTGGATAGCGTCCATGAAGATTGCCGGATCAGCAGACACCAGGCCTCATTAAAATCTTTTCTTCCCAACCTAACAGCAACCCTCCCGATGCTCCTCCAGAACTGCCTTTCCCCCCACCTCTAGCCCAAGCCCACGTGGGTACACTCACTTGCTCCAGGCCTCCCTCTTAATCGTGCTGCTAGCAGCTGAGGCCAGGAGGCCTGAGTGACAGAGGGCCCCTCTCAGCCCCTCTCTGCTGCTGCCAGCCAAGCACCTTTCAGCTTCTCCCTGGCAGGTGGTGCAGGGTCACCTGTCAGCCCCACCCTCACTGCTGATGTGCAGGCTTGGCTTCTCATTCTTTCCCAGGATAAGCCCTCCAGGAAAAAAAACCACACCTCCCAATAATTCTGTGCAAGGTTTGATGCAAGGAGGGGGTGTTTGCAATCAAGGTTGACTCAGCCTTTCAAGGTAGGTAAAATGAGGACCCGGTTTGTGGGGGCAATAAGCTGACTTTGTATAAAATAGAACACCGCTTGGGGGGGGGGGGGGCTGAAAGCCTTACTAAGCAGGTATATACAAAAGTATGAAGGCTATTGCTTAATGCATTGTAAGCCTCCCTGAGTCTCTGGAGAAGGGCGGCATATAAATCGAACTAATAAATAATAAATAAATAAAGATTCCTCCCCCCTCTCCCCTTTCACCATACCTTGTAACTTCTGTTCAGCAGGTACAGGATGGCGGGGGAGATTTTAAAATTTTAAATATGTCCTTTTGGGGAATTTCTTTTTTCAGGCAGTAGCAAGAGGACAAGTTCCATCTTTTTATGCTATTCTTCTGGTCCTTCCCACCAAACGTCATGAATGGCTTGAGTGCTAACCTTCAGCTACATGCAGGCTAATAGGCCACTTTTCCACAACAGAGATCAAACAATGGAACTGTTTGACACTCAGTATGGAGTGATGGTTAAGGTGTTGAGCAGCAAGATAGATTCTGGTCCATCCTCTACCACAAAAGCTCAGTGGGTGACCTTCAGTGGTGGGTTGCTACCGGTTCTCCCCGGTTCGGGTGAGCCAGTAGCGGAGATGGTGAGGTGAGAGCGAACCGGTTCTCTCTGATGGTTAGCTTGGCCCGCCCGCCCCTGTGTTATACGTACCTTATATTCGGTCATTTTTAGCCCAGCTGAAAGGCGCGGCAGAGCGGATTGCCATGCCTCAGCTGTTCCTTAATACACTGCGCTTGCGAGAAGCACTTGCATGAAGCGAACCAGTGGTAATAGCAGTTGAAACCCACCACTGGTGACCTTATGTCAATCATCTTTTCTCAACTGAACCACACAAGATTTTTATTGTGGGGGGAAAAAAGAAGAAGAAAGGAGAAATTGGTATATGGAGATTCTCATCATCCAGGTCATGGTTGTCCCAAAGGTGCTTTTTCAAGAGGCTTCTTGGATGAGAAGTGAAATGTCTTCAAAGAAAAGTTAGAACAATTAATCAGTGGAACGATTTGCCTCCAGAAGTTGTAAATGCTCCAACACTGGAAATTTTAAAGAAGAGATTGGATAACCATTTGTCTGAAGTGGTGTAGGGTTTCCTGTCTAAGCAGGGGGTTGGCAAGAAGACCTCCAAGGTCCCTTCCAACTATTCTATTCTATTCTAAAAACCAGAAAGTCCAATTGCCTCTTGGAAAAAGCACCTTTGAGACAAAGGGGGAAATAGGTTTAAATCTAATAAATAACAATGGATTGGAACAAAATAGTGGGCATCTATTCCACTCCAATGATAGGGTTCTTCCAACATCTTTGTGAGTTTGCTGTGGACATTGACAGGACCAGCTGACTCATTGACATATCTTTATATTCCTTTACGTTAGTCAAAATATAGAACCCTTGATACCATTCAAGTGCTCTGCTGATTCTTGGGTCCCACTTAGAAACCTTCTTAATAAGCAGGGAACTGACAGTTAGATTCCACCATGCTGGAGATCTCTTAGTTTCTATGCTATTACCTAGTGAGTGGAAAAACATCAGGGGCAGCAGGCAATCAGGGAGGATGGTTGAGACACAACATATGGAGATGGGAAGGGAAAGGAGTAGGGAGGCCAGATTACATTGGAGTGAAGGACTCAAGGGCGGCACAGGATGGCTGTGGATGATCTGACATTGGAGAGAATGAAATTGAGAAGTTGGGACAAGAGATGGAGGAGTAAAGAATTTCTGCAGTTACTCTGATAAGTATGTTTGAAGAGATGAGATACATCAAAGACAGAGCCAAAGAGTAGGATTTGTGTGTTTGTGTTTTAAAGTTTAAATCTCACCTCAGCTGTAGAAATTGAATGGACTCTTTTGGTTCCTTGATCATTCCCTACTAAATTCAGAGCCCAGTCTTCCTAACAGAGAACTGAAAATATTAGCCTTTTTGTTGCATCACTAATCATGCTGCCTCACCCCACCCCATAACTTGCTGTTTCCAATGGCAAAACAGGTTGCCAATTCTATACAACATAACCTTGTGAAATTTGCAACTTATAGAATGATCAGCATAGCTCACAATATCTCTTTGGAGTTGGTTTTTTAAAAAAATACTTCTGCTATAAGTTAAATACCATAAAGATAGAAGTAAACCGCACCTACAGCTGATTATCCTCTTTGGCTCTATCTTGGAAAGACTATTCACTCTCCTAACTTTCAGAGATTTACTCCCAGCCTCATCCAATGCACATAAAGAAAGCTTATATTTTTCAGTGAAACGTATTTCAAAATGAATATACTGAGGTAGGAAGATCTGGATTTTAGCTTAATCATTTTATGCTGAATAATTTGCCATGGAACCGCAACATATAGAATTTGGAGGAATGCTTAGAGCGTTCATGAGATAGATCAGGGTTCTGAAACAATCACCTGGGGATCTATGTTGTAGTTTGATGCCAGTAGAATCCCATATATTTCTGAAGAAGGTACATAGAGAAAAACAAGCCCAAGGATTCCAGCAGAGGATTAACCCCCAAGTTAGATGTCAAGATCTAGAGGAAGTTGCATATCAATTTGTTCAGTTGCATACTTCAGTTTTCTGCCACACCACTTCATAATATTTGCAGGACTATATTTCATCACAAGTTGCCAAAAAGATGGTAATAAAAATGCAGCAACTGGTTCCCCAGGAAAGTAGGGGTTCAAAGTAAGAACTCTAGATCAGTAATGTACTGAATTGTGATTGGAGCGGATTAAAAGAGGGAGAGAAATTACAAGCAGAATTATTCCTTCAGGTGGTGGCCAAGAGAGATTAAACTCTTCTTTTTCTTTTTTCAGTTTGATGACCATGAAAATTTTGATTAATGTTTGAAGCATATTGAGTACCAAGAGGAAAAAAAAGGCTTTATGAAAGTTACAAGTGCTAAAATAATGAAGAAAAAATGATGGCCTCATATACAGCTGATTTAAAGCTGCTGGCACAAAATTAAATACAAGACAGAGGCAGGCAGACACACAAATAGACAATGAAACAGACAGTGACTCAACTGTAGAGTGCACTTAATATAGAAGAAGTGGCTAGGAAGCAATAGCCACTGAAAGAAAAAAATAATAATCAGGGCACTCAAATGGCCAAAAACAAACAACAACCAAAAAGCTAAACAGTCAGCCCCACAGCAAAAGCTTTTGTGCCAACAAAAGTTGTCAGCAAGAAAAAAAAAAGTACAAAATGCCAGGGGCCATTTTTGATACTTGTAGCATGAATTACTGTGCAATACATTTGGTATGCTTAATCCTTTAGAAAAAGGCATGCAAACTAGAGAGAGGGGAAAAAGTAAAGTAAAAAAAAGTAAATCTTGTTTTGGCAGAAAGGAATGCATAGACCTAGAATCTTTCTGTGAGCTTTTGGAACAGCAAAAGCTGAAACTAAACAGCAAAAGTGTTAGTTTAGTTTCAGTATGAGCTGTGTGTGTACGTGGGGTGCAGGGGTGGGTTTTACTTATCTTTACTACCGGTTTGCAGTGGGGCTTCGCTCGCTTGCATGCTCTTCTGCGCATGCGCAGAAGCGTTTTGATGACATTGGGGTCGGTGGGCAGAGCCACCCGCTAGTTTTACTACCGGGGGCAACCTGTAGCAATAATCTACAGGGGGTATGGTGGATATGTGACAGAACGTTCGGTTTTCTATGGCTTAACTTGATGTCATTTCATTAATTGAACCTTATGATTTTCCATCATGGAACTCACGATGGACCCAGGCAACTGATGGATCCTGTAGAATTCCAAAGGGACTTTGGGGTTTTTTTCCTGGGAATCTTATGGGAAGGTAGTGCACTGGTGATTAATGTTCTGGGCTGCATTATTTCTATGTGGTTTCTCCCTGTGTGTTGATCCTAGAGGCCCCATTAATTTATCAAAGAACTGTGGGAGATGCAGCACCAGAAGAGGCAGCTGTGGAGCACTGTTAATGAAGAACCTGTCTCATTGAACATGGATAAGAGCCCATATCTGGGGTTACCTTGTAGCAATAAAAGTGGCAAGAATCAGTATTTCTCTGCCCTTATTTTATCCACTGCCTCAACTAGGGAAGTAGAGGTCACAAAATCATCTATAGGGATTTGAAGAAGGTTCTAACTAGCTGGCAAATAAAAATCATTCGACTTTGTGTGGAGTTGGACTCCAACTGGGCAAATCTAGTTGGGGGTTCTTGATTGAGCTTATGGGGTTTTCTGCAGTGACTTTGACTTTCATTGTAGTGGAAGAACCCACCAAATTCTGATTTCTGCTACATGTTTATTAGAACCATGTCCTTCCATGATTGTCAAAGCTTCCATGGAGATGTCTTGGATGATATTATGGTACTGGTTTCTCTGAAAGAGAACATGATGGCTTTTAAAGGAGGTGTATTGAGTGGTATGTCCCTTCCTCAAGAAACCATCCCTGAACCTAGAAGCAATTACTGTCCTGTCTCCAACCTCTCCTTTTAAATAAAAATTATTGAGAAAGTAGTTGGATGAGAGTTGCAGAGTATCCTGGAGAAGGTGGTTCATCTGATGTTCATTTTGGAATCACAGATCCTGGTTGAAGAACAGATGGAAGCTCTGGTTAAGACGGCCTTTGCACTGCACCTTTTAATACGCCAGTTGTACCCCTTCCTAGATTAGGATATCATCTAAATGATTAATCATACTTTATCCATCTCATGACTGGACTATTGCAATGTGCTCTACATGAGGTCCCCTCAGAAGCTACAGCTGGTCCAAAATACAGCAGCATAGGCAATGATGAGCAAGCTAAGTATACCCCTGTGTCACAACTCCTCTCCAAGTTGCACTGGTTACTGGTGAGCTTCTGGGTAAAATTCAAGGTGTTGGAAATAAGTAATTATCATTAAACAAAACATAATAAAACACAAGTCAGATAGCTTCTCATCTAGACAAGCTTAGATTCATCTCACTGGTTGTATCATATACTCTTCAATAGTGATCCAATAGATATTTGAGTATCTTCATTCTATCTACCGCAATAAAAAACAATATCCCTGTCAAATAAAGAGAAGACAAAGAAAACGAGAAATTGATATAAATTCCGGGGTTTTCAGTAAGAAAACTGAATAAAGAAACATGTGATTGTGACACATTGTAAGAAGAAGCACTGAGCAAAACCTCTACAGTGATTGACCAGAGATGTTAAACGTTCCTAGAGGCTGCTCCATGGAATAGATTTCAAGACGTTAATTGCAGTCCTGTTTGATACATTGTAGCATGCAAAACTAGAACTTCCATTAGTAGATGTCAATTTAACAGGAAGGGGTAATGAACTGCAGAAAGTTTCACCAAAGCACCTATTAATTCTGTAAAAACTACAAGTAGTATATGGACCTCTTAAAGAATTATCGGCTGCTGAATCCTTATCCCATTCACATTTCAAACAGGGAGACAAGCTGTCATGGAGTCAAAAGCCAGTAGAGAACACTTAAAACAAAAACAGAAGGCAAAGTTCAATCCAAAACCTAAGTTCAGTCCAGACAAAAAAAATTCACCATCAAGGTTAAAAGGGTCAAACAGCCAGCGATCAGGCCAAGGTGATAATTCCCAGAAACAAGACCAGGTCTGGAGTCAAGGCACGAGATGTGGCTATCACAATGTTTGACTGTTCCAGTATTTGACTGCTGTCGGGAAGAAGCCTTTATATTAAGGGGGCTTGGCTTTTATTCAGAACAGCCAGGATTGTTCAGAACTGTTGGTTAAGCCAGACTATTCAGGAATACAAACTGACTCCCAAGTGGACCATTACTTTTCAAAGCTGTTCCAAGAAATCTGGCATTCCTTTGCTTTCTGCGGTTTGGCTCTTGACATGCAGACATTAACATCTTGCAGACTTAGGAGTTGTGTCACCATGTCAGGATCAGAATCCAGGATTTTAGATTCTCCTTGCCTCCTTATCCCTCTCCTTATCAGGCAAGGACTCTGAGAATCGTGACCGTCTCATAATATATATATATCTCAACATGAATCAAAGTAAGCTTCTCGCAGTCTACATAAAAATACGAAACAACCTTTTTGTTTAGCCTTTAAAAGAATGATTGCCAACAATGATTATATCTGATTATATCCTTGCTGGGTAAATTTCATTAAAATAGGATTCAAGTGAGATTAGAGCGGGATAAGGAGGTTCCTTTGAGAAGTAGGATAAGTAGGATAAAATAGAATCTGTAAAAAGCAACATGTTGGTTGAAAGGTTACAAAAGGTTGAAACCTATGGCCTGAGTGCAGAAGTGAGAATTATGGTGGAATGATCAAAATGATTCATATATTTCTGATTTTTAAAAAGTTTGCTTTCTTTGCTTGCAAAATGGAGAAAAGTTATTTGTTCCTTTAAATAAAGCTCAAGGCAATTGTCTATCAATCATCCCATGGTCACTGATTTAAGCCCCTCCTGGGGCATACAGGTAGTCCTCAACTTATAACCATAATTGGGACTCATTGCAGTCATAAGTTGAGTTACCACATGACTGGATTCGATTTTATGATCATTTTTTGATGGTCATTAAGTGAGTCACATGGTCATAAAATGAATCACGTGGTCATAAGTCCAAATCCAGCTTATCCAATGGGTGTTTTTTGACGTGACCACAGAACATTGCAACCGGTTGTAAATACAAGCCAGGTGCTAAGGGCCTGAAATGCGATCAAGTGGTCACAGGAGTTATGTGGCAATTGTAACTTTGAGGATGGGTTGTAAATAACTTTTTAAAAGCCTGTCATAACTTTGAGCAGCATTAAGCAACCAATCGCAAGTCACGGACCATCTGTACAGTAGGTAAATACTCTCCACATGCTTAGATTCACTGTATGAAAATGCTTGCTTTTCCCTGTTGATAGGTGGAAAATTGGAAAGTGAAAACCTTCTTCTATGGCAATGCTGCACTGAAAGTTATTTTACTTTGCTGGAAAACTGAAACAATAATCATGTGTTCCCTGTCCTCCTTCAACTCCAGAATACCCCATGTAGTCATTAAGTAATTCATTTATATTACAGCACAAATGAATTACTACTTGGATTGTTTCCCTCTTTCTGCAGCATATCTCTTACTATAGACTGATATGTTACTCATACAATTTGTTGTTGTTAGTTGCAAAGTCATGTTCAATTCATCGCGGCCCCATGGACAACGTTCCTCCAGGCCTTCCTGTCCTCTACCATCCTCTGGAGTCCATTTAAGCTCATGCCTACTGCTTCAGTGACTCCATCCAACCACCTCATTCTCTGTCGTCCCCTTCTTCTTTTGCCCTCCATCTTTCCCAGCATTAGGCTTTTCTCCAGTGAGTCCTTCCTTCTCATTAGGTGGCCAAAATATTTGAGTTTCATCTTCAGGATCTGGCCTTCTAAAGAGCAGCCAGGGTTGATCTCCTGACTGGTTTGATCGCCTTGCAGTCCAAGGGACTCACAGAAATCTTCTCCAGCTCCATAGTTCAAAGGCCTCAATTATATAATATCACACACATTAGCCAGCTCAAACGGAAGAGGGCATTTCACACAACTACTGCAGTGACTACCCAACCCCACCCTCAATTTTCTTTATTTTATTTTACAGGCATGGACAGAACAGAAGTTTATTTTTGATTTAACTTTCTATGGTTACTCACTTGGACACAAAAATGGGCAAATTGCAAGGCTTCAAGCAGAAAACTAAGCAGTTTATAAAACAATAGTAAGAGACCCATTCCACAGGATAAAGCTATGATGCTTCTTAACAAAACCAACTCAGTCTTAATAGTGAGCACATGTAATGTTTTGATCCATGGCCGGTGAAAAGAGCCTGGTCTTCAAGACTCTCTTGAAGGATAGCAAGGTCTTATAGAGATCTCTATTCCAGAAGGAAGGGAAGGCATACCTCTTGGATTCCACAAGATGGACTTTTTAATATATGGGACCTAAAGCACACCAACCGTGATGGATCTTATAAGATGAGTAGTCACCATCATACCTGCAAATAACTAGGCTCTAGACCATGGAGGACATCATAATTGATGAACAGCACCTTGAAGTTCTACAGGTACCTGTTCTTGATGGAACTAGACAGTCGCAGCAGGAAATCTGAAGAGGAAAAAAAAAATTGAATGCCAAACATAAGAGTCATCTGGAAACTAAAGAATGCTAAATGAAGGGCTTGAGAAGTTATTTATTGGCCAAGCATATGTGCTCAAACTGAAGACTTGGTACAATCATGTACCAGATGTCAAGCCTTCAGAAATAAAGCACATAAAGAACGTATGTTGCCTCATGAAATTCCAAAAAAGCCTTGACAGAAGCTGGGAATGGACTTATTTGAATTTTAAGAGAAAAGACGATCTCCTTGTGAGTTGATTGCTGCCCAAGATATATGAAAGTATATTTGCTGCAGGATATCATACATAAATCAGTAATCGAGCCCAGCGAGGGTGGAGTTGGAAATCAAACTGTTCAGAGATGCTCAGGGACAACTCAAGACATTTTCTCTGATGATTTCAAAATGTTAATAAAAGCATGGCATTTTGTTCACACCACATGAAGCAGAGGAGGAGTTTAAAAAAGCTATTAGATTCAGAAAGTAGTATTTCTATTAACAGTGGAAAGAGATTGTAATAATAGTAGGACTCATCATGAGTGTACAGTATTGGGAAGACGGCAGAGAACTGAGAAATGAATTAGCAGCTATTCTGCATTTGGATATAGGAGTCTGCCCCACTCATGATTTCTAGTCAGCCAGCAGAGCCAGTAGGGATTTTAGGAGTCATAGTCAAGAGAAAAACATTATGGGCTTCAAGATGCCCTGGTAAGAATTCGCACCTATACTTTCAGCTACTTCTTCATACTGTCTCTCCTCTTCTTCCTTCTTTAGTTCTTTCTCTTTCTCTTACCCTTCAGCACCTATATGCTGTCTGTTCTTCTGATTGCTGGGAATGCTGGTGGCTTTTCTTTCTGTCATAGCATTTGAAACAATATGGTGTTCATCGTATCACAAGCTTGCAGTTACATCCACCACCTTTATTTCTCTAGAGCAGGCTGGGAAATTCTGGGGGTTGATGAAGTCCACACATCTTAAAAGTTGCTAAGATGGAGAAACACTGCCCTGGAGTTTCTAAAAGTGGGAGGAAGGAGGAGGAAGAACCTCTGCAGAGTTGAGAGAGAGATAGAGGAAGGGAGTGTGGCTCTAAATTTGGGAGTCCTCCAGGCTGTAGTGCTCCAAATAGGTGCCTGGTGTTCTGATTGTAACTATACCACTGCTCCTTATTGGATGGAGAATGGAGAAAGCTTATAGCAAGAAAGTCATGATATTAGGTAGTGTATTCCGCATAGTTTTATGGAGTTTTTAAAGACTAAATGCTACATTTGCTTCTATCTCTGTGAATGGAAGAGATGACTGAAAGCTCCCTCCATGAATGTTTTTATGCCATGATTGATCATCTAATGGAAGAACTCTGAAATAGCAAACCACTAAGAGACATTTGTAAAGATCCATAACCAAAACGAAAGGAGTACCAAGGTGCGACATCAGGTAAGCAAAGAAATCTTTTTCGAAGAACATTTTTTGTTCATGTTGGAGGGCAAAGAACAGCCTCTTGGAATGTTGTATGTGTTTTGTAGCAACCAAAGAGGGGGATTTATATTGTAAGCTAACAAGATGTTGGATCTTCTTCTTTAAGAAACTGCATTGCTCTGCCAGTCGGTTGCTTCATGCCAACTTGCCTGGACCCAACAGCTGCTCTGATTCATTTATCAATAAATACCATCCGTGACTTTGGGTTTAAAAAAAAAATCGTCTCTTGCTGTCTGCATTCTCCAGTTAATGTGTTGTCTGGACTTCCTTTGCTTGCTTGCTTGCTGTAAAACTTTGTCACAAAGACTATGATCCAGCTGTTCTGAGTCCTTTATGGACTGTATATTGAGAATTTTGGCAGAAGAAGCTGCATCTGTTTGTTATGACAACCCTTTTCCATTCCCTCTGCCCCAAATCCCCAGCTTCCCAGCAATGGCTGCAGCCAATTCATTTGATTGAATCAGAGCAGGTCCTGCTGCCAGAGTCCAGCAGCCATATTTAAACCTGGCAAGTGAATTGGCTGACCTGCCATATTGGAGACGATTGTTACGACAACATAAGGGGATATCACAGGAATTACCTAGGGCAGCAGGAAGTTCTTTATTAGGTATGGGGTATTAAAGCTGTTTTCAAAACGTTGCCAAGAAAACCGCATGGTTACATCTCTGCAATCATCAAGGGACAAAGTGGATGCAAGGAAGCTTTTATATTTGTAACATAAGAGTGAGGTTACAGTTCTAAAAACTCTGGCACTTTCAAAACTTTGGGGCTTTGTTGTTGTTTAATTTGTTGCTTATACAGTCAATTCCACAGTCCTCTTTCCTGGGCCATCTGCCCATCCCAGACTGACATCTCTGCAATTATGGAAGACCTCACAAAAAATCCACTTGGCACTTATATATTACTCTTTCAGGGCCAGAGACCTTCAAAAAAAAATCCTCAGGCCTTTTAATTCCCTTGAATTTTTGCTGCTGTGTTCCATTTTAAGTAGTTTTATCCCTGTGATATTTGTAGAGTTGCTTAAGGTGCAGTGTTTATTCTCTGTTGGTTTAATTTGCTGTTTTAAGTGTTAATTGACTTATTTGGTTGCTTTGACTTGACATACAAATTTTTGTGTTTTATTCTGTATTACCCTCAGAGCAATTAGTGGTAAAGTAACTAATATATTTTAGAAATATATTAGAAAATATATAGAAAATAGAATTAATGGTTTTTCTACATCAGGGATGTCAAACTCGATTTCATTGAGGGCCGCATAAGAGTTCTGTTTGATGGATGGGCGTGGCCAGCTCAACATCACTTGTTGAGGCTCCATTTTCAACCATGACGGCCTCCTGCAGCCCTCTGACAGCGAAAACGGAGTGTGCGGCCTCCCTGAGCCTGCAGGAGGCTGTCACAGCCAAAAACAGAGCCCAGGCGGGCCTTGAGTGGCTTTCCTGAGCTCCATTTTTGCTGGCAGAGGCATTGCGGGCTGGTCTTTTGCTGTTTCTAGGGCAGCTCCGTGGGCCAGATCTAAGCACCCCACAGGCTGGATCCGGCCCCCAGGCCTTGAATTTGACACCCCTGTTCTACATGACAATGATCTGTGCAACAAGATGAATATGGACTGATCTGTAACATTAATCCTTTCAGTCTGACTAATAGTAATATTTCTTTTGGCTATGATGATTATAGAATAGAATAGAATAGAATAGAATAGAATAGAATAGAATAGAATAGAATAGAATAGAATAGAATAGAATAGAATTGGATTCTTTATTGGCCAAGTGTGATTGGACATACAAGGAATTTGTCTTGGTGCATACGCTCTCAGTGTACATAAAAGAAAGGATACATTCGTCAAGAATCATAAGGTACAACACTTAATGATAGTCATAGGGAAATAGTCAATATAAATCTTAAGGATACCACAACAAGGTTACAGTCATGCAGTCATAAGTGGGAGAAGATGGGTGATTGGAATGATGAGATTAATAGTAATGCAGACTTAGTGAATAATTTGACAGTATTGAGGGAATTATTTGTTTAGCAGAGTGATGGCATTCGGGAAAAAACTGTTCTTGTGTCTAGTTGTTCTGGTGTGCAGTGCTCTATAGCGTCGTTTTGAGGGTAGGAGTTGAAACAGTTTATTTCCAGGATGCGAGGGGTCTGTAAATATTTTCGCGGCCCTCTTTTTACCTCGTGCAGTTTGCAGGTCCTCAATGGAAGGCAGGTTGGTAGTAATGTATTATGTACTATTAAGTTGGTGATGACTCTTATTTATTTATTTAAAACATTTATATAGCAGCCCATCTTATATTGAACTCTGGGCAGCATCCAACCAACAGTTAAAGCATCATCAATAATAAATCAAAATAATATATGTTTATATTAAAAACCACAAACGTTAAAAAGCTGGCACCAAAGTTAAGCTTTCACATGCAGTCCATCACTAAATCATCTCATTCATCTCAGCCGATCTTGCACTTGGCAAAAAAGCCAGGTCCTGAGTGTTTTATGAAAGGCCAGGAGTTTAGAGGCCTGCTGAACTTCAGGGCAGGGGCTTCCATGGAAGACACACACTTTGTAGATCCCATAACATGACAATGTTTTAAGGGAACGGACTAGGAGAGGGCCCATCTATCTGATCTGGTAGGACAGGTAAATATCCTTAGGGAGAGGCAAGTCTCACAGATAACCTGATGGCACAGTGGTTAAACTGCAGCGTTGCAGGCAAATTCTGCCCATGGCCTAGAGTTTAAGCCTGACAGGGCTCAGGGTTGACTCAGCCTTCCACCCTTCTGAGATCAGTAAAATAAGGACTTATATGGGGACAATATGCAAAAAATGCTTGCAATGTAAACTTCCCAGAGAGTACTTATAAAGTGCTATGGGGCAGTATATAAGCCTAAAGGCTATTGCTGTTGCTAACCTGGCCCTGTGCCATTTAAGACTTTAAATAACCAGCATCTTGAATTTCATCTGCAAGGGAACTAAAAACCAGTACACCTTGTGCAACAGAGGTGGGTAAACCTAACCACATGTCACCTCCCAGGAGGACTTAACCAACCTTGGCGATCACATCAATAGATTTTCTCCTGGATGATCTGTTTCCAACTGATTCTTCAAATCTTTCAATGGTGCCCCCATTACAGCTGTAATTGAGTACATCCTTCTTGCTCTTGCTTGTCAACTTTCTTTTTTCCCCCTTCCACTTGTCTCAACGTTATAGACTTCTCAAGATAATTTAATTCTTTGCATAATGTATTTGAAGTATAATAATTTATGCCTGGTCATTTGTTTGGATTGATTTGTTCTAGAGTCCATTTGCTTGTTTTCTTGGCTATTTGTGGTATTCTCAAAAGCCCTCTCCAACACCAAAATTCAAAAGCATCAATATTCTTTCTATCCTGCTTCTTTGAAGTCCAATTTTTATTTCTGTTGAGTGCCAAGGAGAAAACCATTGATGCACAATTCTGATTTTTGTATGCATAGACACACAATGGCAATTAAATATGGAATTTCTATGGGCTTCAATCCTATTCTTCGTACTGCTATTCTTCAGGGTATTTCCTGACTACTGACTCTTTCATTGTTGATAAAAGGCAGATCACTTTAGTATCTTCACTTCCAGATCTAACACTGGTTGTTACACTGTTGTTGTTCATTTGGTCGTCTTTATATGTTTAGTACTGGAACAATTTTTTTCATTGCACTCTTTGACTTTCATTACTAGAGGTTTCAGCTATCAGAATAGTGTCACCAACATAGCACATTCTGTTGATATTTCTTCTTCCAGTTCCAAAACCATGCTCATATTTTTCCAGTCCAATTTCTTTCAATATGTATTCAGTATATAAGATGAATGAATAAGGGGAGAGTATACAGCCTTGTCTCATTCCTTTGCCCTTCTGGAGTCAATCTGATTGCCATGTTTCATTGGTGGCTTCCTGATCTAAGTATAGATTTGACAAGAGTCCTGGGATTCCCATTTTCTTCAGCACATTCCACAGCTTCACATGGATTGGTTGATATAATCAAAAGGTTTTCTTTAATCAATGAAGCACAAATTGACTTCTTTTTGGTGTTCTTTGGGGTTTTACTTTGCGTTGCATGATTCTAAGCATTGTTTTGCTACCATGTGAAATCAACATACGAATTGCTAAAGTACATAGAGAAAAAAATAAAAAGAAATAGAAAAAACCTTCTAATTTCCTTTGCAAAAATTGCAAGCATGATTAGAAAGTTATCTCTTATTCTATGATTACAAAAAAGGTTTTCTTTTTTCATTTTTTCTAATGATCCAAACCACAATTTATAAGTGTATTCTTTTTCTGTTTCATGCAAAAAGTCTATATAAGAGGTTTCTAGTCATCCATAAATTTAGATATTGTCCTTTCTCTAATGAAAGATGTCAATTTATTCATCTCTGAAAGTTCCACCATCTTCACCATTGTGAGTAGTGTCAAAGTGCATTAGGACTTCTAATTAAACTCTTAATGAAAAAAGAAATATATGTGACAGCAAGTGGCTTCTATGATATCCACATTCTGTTCATTCCATGAAAGTTTATAATTGTGCTAGACTTTAAGGTGCTGAAAGACTGATATTTTTGTGATATTTTTAGCTATCTCTCTAGAAAGCACTTTGAACTGAACTCAGAAATGAAATTGTAGCCAATGAAGCTATTTCAAAGGTAGTATCTTATGCACATTTTAGCTAATTCTGTATTGTTAGCTAGTTCAGTATTTTGCAGATTTTTTTTTTCTGAAGTCAAATAGGTTGCTGAGACTTCTTCAAAGACCGTTCAGGTGCAACAATGCAATAGCACTTGCTATTACATACTGCTTCATAGTGCTTTACAGCACTCTCTGAGCAGTTTACAAATAACAGCCTATTGCCCCCAACAATCTGGGTCCTCATTTTACCCATCTCAGAAGGATGGAGGGCTGAGTCAACCTTGAGCCAGTAAGGATTGAACTCCTGGCAGTGAGCAGAGTCAGCCTGAAATACTGCACCACCATGGCTCTTAATGAATGCAATGATATAATCATAAAATCAAGGTGGGGATCATTGGTTCTGGCATTAACTGGTTTCCTGCCTGAGGAAATCAATTAGTTTTCCATTAAGAAAGTTACATCCATCTGTTTTCTTGTTTATTGACACACGTACATACACTTCCCTCCTAAATGGGAACCTGTATGGTCCAGTATGGTTGCATTCATCCCTGAATATACCAGGTGTATCTTGGAAGATACAGGTCAGTAGTGGATGGAATTAAATTCAGAGGGCAATGAGATTAGGAACAGATAAAAACTGCTAGAGAGTCTTGCAATAGCCATGAGGTGCAAGGTGGATTGCACACCTAGATTCAACGTGCACATTTTGATTTTATTTCAGTTTTCTGTGTTCCCATAACATCAACTGCAGTGAAGAGCTAAATTGATTGACTTTCCCTTGAAACCACTTCCAACTGTACTCTTGTTTAAAGCCAGTTTAATTTGTGTTTATTATTTTATTACTTAGTTGTTTTGATTGACCAGACGGCATTGTTCAGTAGAAACTTTCCAAGAGAGACAGTAATAAAGTTCAGCTATACACTTGGAACTATTCAGGTATTTAGCTTTTCCACCAAGAGCTGAGTGAGGACAGAATGATTGTGCAATGACATCTGAACCAGAGGTGACAGAGATGACATGTGATGGGGGAAAAGGAAGAATAGATGACAAGGCACTTCTAGCAATACATTGTTAAGGTGTCGTTATTCTTCTTGGCTAAGAAGAATATTCACCAAATTGGGCCCAGGGTCTTGCTGTCTTTTTGGCGCATCATTTTTCCTCTTCATTCTCCAAGTTTGCCATCCATTGTGTGAAGGGCTCTTTGAAGCTTGCTAAACTTCAAAGGAGGTATTGCTGTGAAGGAAAGACTAGATCTTTGTGGAATTTTTTGCTGCTAGACCATGCTTTAACTTCTTAAGAAATATAAGAGGTAAGGAAGGATTCAGTCTTGACTGTGTTTAATATAGATCTGTGAAAGACAATCCGACTTCCTTTAGTAATGATTTTAATATTTTTTTTTCCTGCTGTTCAATTGTGTCCGATTCTCTGAGATTGTCCAGACAAGTCCTTGCAGTTTTCTTGGCAACAGTTTTCAGAAATAGTTTGCCATTCTCTCCTTCCTAGGGCTGAGAGAAAGTGACTGGCCCAAGGTCACTTATCTGGTTTTGTGCCTAAGGCAGGATTAGAATTCACAGTGTCTGCCCTAATGCTTTAACCACTACACCAAACTTTTTTCAGTGATTAATATAAGTCTCACTGATTTGAGTAAATTTAAATGTAACTTGCTTGGAATAGAAGCTGTGTTTATCATTTTGGGTAGCTATGTCTATTTTGAGATGTTTCAGGTAATAGTGGAGGCACTACATTTGTCTTTATACTTCATTTTTTGATCATCTGAGAAGGTTTCATTGTTGCTTTTGTCTCATCCATTTTAGCACTTGAAACAATACTTATTACTTTAGCTCTATGAGATGAAAACCATAGGGAAAAAAAACAGATGATTTTCTGAAGAGGAACTTGAGGACGATTTTAGCATAGCTTAAATATTATGCACCTTAGCCAGACTAATCGCAAGTTATGAAGGCTCTTTTCAAGAGATTCTCTGCCTCTTGATTTTATGACTTTTTTGGGGGTGGGGGGGAACCACTTGTTTGTACTGTATATAACAGCTAACAACCACATCCTGGTTGTTCATGAAAGAATAACTGGGCACTATGCAAAATTGCACAGTCACTCTTATGGCATTTTGTAAAAGCCATTGTTCTGTTATGAATTGCAGGATGTTCAAATATACACCCACTTGATATCTCAGATATGAGCCCAGTAGATAAAAACCCCTCTCAGTCCTGTAACATACAGCTATCCATTAAGTAGATATTAATCAGCCAGATTCTGCTTTGATTTGGACTCCTGCAACAAGCAGGAAGCTGGACTCGATGGGCTGAATGGCCTTTTTCCACTCTAAGATTCTACCACTGAATGAAAAGTGTCACTAATGTGGGTCATTGATTTACTCATTAACTCTTCTGTTTCATTTGTTTGTGCCGGACAATAGGTAGCTGCAGGTCCAATTTCTGCTGTGCATTTATTATACTGAACAAAGGTGTGCATTGATCTGAAAGAGGAATGAGAAACTCATCCAGTGTTTATTCTCCCCTGAGTGTCCTATAAAAATGGAAAAGAAGGCCAAAGGGTCACCAGTAGCTTCTCAAATCTAGGGCCCCAAATGCTTCAGGCAGATGCATAATATGAGTATTATTGATTATGTCTTCAGTGCACTGATTTCCACACAATGTCTCCTGAGTTTTCAAAGGCCTAGCGTGGCATGCACTGGGATGAGAGCAAAGCTTGATAAGCTCTTGGGAGAAGTTTCTCTTTTGGTTGTTTGAACTGCTGATCAGGAACATATAGGTCATGGCCTCAGAACACAGCAGGGCAGCTTTCTCAACTTCTCAAGCCTGAAATTGATGTGACCAAAAAAGCTATTTCAATAGAACACACAGGAAACTAACAAGGGATTCCTATATTGTTCTCTAGACAGAACAGACTTGAGAAGAGCCGCGGTGGTGCAGTGGTTAGAATGCAGTATTGCAGGGTTCTTCTGCTGCCTGCCGGCTGCCTGCAATTTAGTAGTTTGAATCTCAGCAGGCTCAAGATTGACTCAGTCTCCCATCCTTCTGAAATCAGTAAAATGAGGACCCAGATTGTTGGGGTCAATATGCTGACTCTGTAAACTGTTTAGAGAGGGCTGTAAAGCACTATGAAGCGGTATATAAGTCTAAGTGCTATTGCTATTGCTAATAGACCTCAGGGAACGTCCGTATGATCAGCTTTCCAGGATCAAGTTTAAAATGCAATTAATATTGATCTGGGCTATTTTCAGATATATTTCAGGTAGAAGGGTAGAAGATCTGGCCAGCAAGAAGATGGGGGGTGGGGGGAAGTGTTGCTATTGCTTATCAGTTTCTTAAGAACAGGGCTTGCAGGAGAAGGAGCCTCACTTTGGGTGCTAGAACCGTGCCAATGGAGTTGCTATTGTCACTGTCAGACTGAGGCTTCTGTGATCTGAAGCTAATAGCAATAATGCATTCGTGTCCGGGGAAAAATAGCTATGGTGACCACTCTTGGTAAGGGAAGCATGGAAAGCATGCTTCTACAAGGGACGGGATGGGGACAAGGCAAGGGGTCAAATACTCAACTGCTCCTGAGGCAGCGTTCACTATTTGAAATGGTATTTCTTTGTGGGCAGAAACTGGCATAGTGAATCTCAACTATAGAAAATCTCAACTGATAAACATCCAGACATGGCATCAATCATTTCCCTCTATTGTTGGAAATGGGGCTTCATACTAGCAACCTTCAAGTTATCTTAAAAAGACCAGTTACAGGTGTATGTCCTTGTCCTCCTGAACAGCACTTCTATGCAAGGAAGGGAGTCTTTCATAAAATGGATGTTCAGAATTCCTGCTCCCAGGAGTAGAGATTCCATTAGTTTCTATGTGGTTTTGTTTTGTTTTGTTTTGTTTTGTTTTGTTTTGTTTTGTTTTGTTTTGTTTTGTTTTGTCTTGTCTTGTCTTGTCTTGTCTTGTCTTGTCTTGTCTTGTCTTGTTTTGTTTATAATCTTTTTCCTATGGCAAAACCATTGAACTGGCCCATTGGGGTAAAATAGGAGAAGCCTCTATTTTACTTTTATTGTGTGGCTTTCTGTCAGAAGATAGGGAGACTTCTTTCAAATTGAAATGTTCTTCGAGTCAAATAGTCTAAGCAATGGGACATGGTAACATTTCCTTCAAACAGAGCTCATATTTTGGGGACTTGATGAATATGTCCATGTAGTAATAGTCCCAAAATAGTTTGCCACTGCCTTCTTCCAAAGGCAATGACAAAGCATTTTTAGACTATTACTTCATGGCAGAGGTGGGTTTCAGCAGGTTCTGACCAGTTCTGGAGAACCGGTAGTAAAAATTCTAACTGGCCCTGCCCCCATCTATTGTCTTCCTCCCGAGTCTCAGCTGCTCGGGAGGAAATGGGAATTTTGCAGTATCCTTCCCCTGGAGTGGGGTGGGAATGGAGATTTTACAGTAACCTTCCCCTGCCATGCCACACTCACCAAGCCACACCCACAGAACTGGTAGTAAAAAAATTTGAAACCCACTAGTGCTTTATGGACATATTCATCAAGTCCCCAAGATATGAGCTCTGTTTGAAGGAGACAGTACCATTTTTGGTGGTATATTGTTTAATTACCCAGGTTCCCATTCAAATGCTAATCAGGTCTGAACCTGTTTACATTCAGAACCAAATAAGGTCAACCAGATGATTCCACATACTGAGATCCAAGCTTCTAGTCCTATAGAATACAATGCCCTCACAGCATTATATAGAATAGTGCAATAGTTTTCTATGGTATGGAGGAGAGTATGTCCAACCTATCAGGACAGAAATGATTTTATTTTTTTTTGGTGGCAGAATAATCATTCATTCATCTACCCATTTCAATTCATTTGAAATGGAATCTATCCATTTTCTTAACATGGTCTTATCCATTTAACCCTTTCTCCTTACCTGGTTTTTATGAGCATACCTGCTATTGGGGCACTCATACAAGACCTCACGGGGCATTTAGTCTCAAAGAAGACTTTGGAGTCTTCTCAAAGACTTGGAGTCTTCCCCACTCCAAGTTCTGCTAATCTACCAGTACAGTGGACAAATTTCAGTCTGGTTTCCTAGAGTCTCCAAAACTACACTGAAAAGTGAGATCCAGTTTAATCAACTGCAGATGAAACTCCGATCTCATCTTTTGGTTTCAATCCAAAAGAAGCAAAAGAAGTAGCTATGTGAATGAATCCAGAAGAAAATAAAGTGGGTGATATAAAACAAATAGGCATACGATACAGTAAGTCAGATCACAGATCTGCAAATGGACAGAAGTATAAGGAATAAGATCTGGCCCTTCTATCATATCAGAAAGATATTTGAAGCAGATTTATTTGGTTAACCATAAGAAATTGCAACAGGATACAGTACTTCTTAACATTTGCTTAAAAAATAATGAAGAAACTAAAGGATTAGTAAGAAGCAAATAAATGTGTTGCATTTTATTACAGGCTGTTCAATAGAAGCTTTATTTTTATAGCTTATTAAGTTATTTAATTTACCCTTGGCCAATACTAATCGCCACCATGACTTGGCCAAGACTGTAACTCAGGCAGCTGCCACATTTGTTTTCCCCACCAGCATTTTACAGAGGAGCACTGCAGCATCTACCCCATGTTTATTGGGAAGCTCTTTGGCTAAGAGAAGTACGATGGAGTGAACTAGAAGATGCAATCAGAATGATGAGCCATTTTTAGGAAAAACTTCCCAGCACTTTCCAATGAGTCAAGCAAGAATGAGTTCACACATGATAAATTTGTTACATGGACAGCACAGTCCTTTTTGCTCTTTGCTCTCCACCTACAGCAAATGCATTTGAGGGGAAGGAATGGGATCATGTACCCCGTTTCTGCATGTTGAGTTAGCTGCCTAAAAATGGTTACTTTTGATTCCATCACTTCAGTCACAAAGCTTTGCCCTGATGCTATTCTGGATTTCTTCTGTTTTATTGTCACCTCCCTTGACTCCCAGATGATCTAGGCCTCCCTCTCCTTCATGTTTCCCTACTACATCACATCATGAAACATAAGTCATGGCAGTAGGGGAGGTGAAAGGTGGTGTTTCAATCAGACACAAGTACATGGGAGGGGGGCATCAGATGTTTTTGCATCTGGCCCTGAGTAGATAAGAGGACATTGGCATGTGATAGGATTCAGATCTGTGGTTCTGTTCCCCCTTGTGCATTACTTGTGCATCTCACGCCTGGAGAAATGGTGAACTTGTGTTACATATGTAGAGCAAGATGAGTAAACCTTGTGTAGGTTTTTCTGTGACTTACTCAGGATTTTGCTATGCATATAAATATGGTGTCGCTGTTGTTATTGGGGATTTGAATTTATACAATGTGCCTGCCATAGGACATGGCTTTATTCATACAACACACAAATCTAGAAAACTATACTACAACTTAATAAGGGTGTTAAACATTATCTATAGAAACCTACATATAGTTCCTTTCCTCATAAGTAGGTTGGTAGTTTCCTATAAGGTAAAGGTAAAGGTTCCCCTCGCACATATGTGCTAGTCATTCCCAACTCTAGGTGGCGGTGCTCAACTCCATATCAAAGCTGAAGAGCCAGTGCTGTCCGAAGACGTCTCCATGGTCATGTGGCCAGCATGACTAAATGCCAAAGGCACATGGAATGCTGTTACCTTCCCACCAAAGGTGGTCCCTATTTTTCTACTTGCATTTTTTATGTGCTTTGAAACTTCTAGGTTGGCAGAAGCTGGGACAAGTAACGGGAGCTCACCCTGTTACTTGGCACTAGGGATTTGAACCGCTGAACTGCTGACCTTTCGATTGACAAGTTCAGCATCTTAACCACTGATCCACCGCATCCCTTGCTTGTATAGTTTCCTATACAGTATGATAAAAATAAATAATAGAAATAAATAAGCTGTGAAATTGCCTGCATGCCCTAAGAATTGTCTTTCTTCTGTTCCCCCTATCAGTAGGATCCCACTACAATTAGCTCATCTGCTAGTTCAACTAAGTTTAACTAAATTTTCTAAGATTCCACATGGAATCACAAACTACCCATAGGGCTAGGTTCATACAACTTTAGGCTGAAATGAGAATGGTTAGTTTGTGGTTCATTGTATTGTGTGAACACAAGTTTTACGGGGAATTCCCTCCCTTCTGATTACTGAGGAACTGAGAAATAGGTGGTCACAGAGGGATATGAGCAGATTAATGCTCCTGCTGTATGATACAAATTAAACTCATGAAATATAAAGTTGTACACAATTCCTACTTCTTGTGATTACTTTTTCAGACATTTTTTCTCTGAGAATACACTGCAGCATAAAACTCAAATGGTAGGGACAAGCTGCTTGTTACTTTTCCTAACAGTTTTCATACTTGCAAGAGAATAAAAAAAAATCAAGCTACCACCTCCCTTTGCTAATACAAAAGATAGCTATGGGGTCTTAACTAGGTTTCCAGCTGCTTCGCTGTTTCAGAAAGTCAGTTCTGTTTTGGTATTCAGAGTCTATGATGAATGGGAATCTCCGTTTCTAACCCTCAGAGGTAAGGCTGTGGAGATGTTCAGGCTTCTATAGTTTTGCAGATGAATACGCCTTTGCTTCTAGAGTTTCGTTTCATCTGTAAAACAAAAGAGAAGATGTATGTCATAAAATGAGCAAAATCAGTTAGGCAAAAGAACTAATTCAGTTTCCAGTTGAGGGTATTTATTCAAGAATCAAGCAGAGCATTGTTCGGAAATTATCAGCTGCTTTTAAAATAAAATGAAACCTAGAATTAGCTAATTAAAACTTACTTTATCTAGAATCTGCACCTGAAGAATAGTTTGCAGGTAAGGGGCCTCTCTTCTGCCAGCCTAGCAGTTTGAAAGCATGTAAAAATGCAAATAGAAAAATAGGAATCACCTTTGGTGGGAAGGTAACAGCGTTCTGTGCTCCTTTGGCGTTTAGTCATGCTGGCCACATGACCACGGAGATGTCTTCGGACAGTGCTGGCTCTTCAGCTTTGAGCACTGCCCTCTAGAGTCAGGACTGACTAGCACATATGTGCAAGGGGAACCTTTGTCTTTTTAAGGTACATCTGGGCTTTTTTATCATGTAAAGGTCTTAATTCCTTTTCTTCTCAGAATAAATGGTGAAGCAAGGCCAGAAGAGGCTCTATTATCATCACCTCCTAAAAGCACCTCTGCATTCAGTCATGGATTCCAGAGTATCACAAAAAATAACCAAGGATGCTGCCACTTTGCTTTCTCCCACTCATTGTTGTCCCTCAAAGAAGGAAGTTGAATACCCAAATGAGAAGGACCTGCTATAGTGATCAAGGGAGGGAGAGAAATGATGAAGCCAACATCATAGTTATACAAAATGTAAATGAAAGGCTTTTCAACATCAGCTCTGATGATGATGTTATCCATTCAGTCATGCCTGACTCTTGGCGATTCTGTGGGCCAGGTCTCTCCACATCTTACGATCTTGCACTGCTTCTTTGAATTTTTCTGTGCTCTGGCTGGCATTAGCTGTATTCTTCTTTAAATGTATACTCCAGTGCTGTGCACATATCTGAAAGGGGAGGAACTGACAGTGTGATATTGGTTTTGCCAAAAACATCTACTTGGAGGAGAACCTGCTACAGTAGGTCTCTATCATGATTATATTCAGTGGTGGGATCCTTCCGGTTTAACAACCGCTTCGGTGATTGCACGCTGTGTGTGCGTGCACATTTCAGCAAAAAATCACCTTCCGCGTTAGTGCTAGGGAATTAAAACAGCTGAGGCATGGCAATCAGCTCTGCCACGCTAATCAGCTGCGAAGATAAAAGTAAGTACAGCGCAGGGGCGGCGGGCGGGCCCAATTGATTGTTGCAGCGAACCGGTTCGCTCCCAGCTGATCGTCGGAGTTACCGGCTTGCCCGTACCGGTAGAATCCCACCCCTGATTATGTTGCAAAAAAATCCAGAAGGACGTGATCAACTGTTTCTTCCCCACCATAACTATCACAATGCCAGGGCTTCTTTGCCAGTTCTGAAGAGATTCCTCCTTTTGGCAAGATATCATGGCATTGTGAAAAGTCTTTGTTATTTCACTCAGACCTGACAGTTAAAATCCTGAAAAGTATTCAAATCAGAGGGAATAAACTCTCCTTCTAGTGTGCCTCAGCTCTTGCTGTCTCTGCTATTCATCTCTAATCTTCCTTTTAAGCCTGCATTTGATATCCAAATGGATTAAAAGTACAGGAATATACATATCAACATGACACAAGCCCCACACAGTTACACGATCTCCGCCCCCCCCCCATCCTTCAGGGCGCTCATGTAAACTGGGATTCGACAGAAGTGAACTGAAAAAACCCCAGTATTTGTAATTCTTTGTCAAAGTATTAACTCCTTGCAAAGATAAAGATGATTTCATATATAAGGACAACCACAAATAAGGACATCACAATGCCCAAAGAAGAATCTGAAGTCTAGGATTGACTTTATTTTATTATCAGATGATTTACTTGTCAAGATAAAAAGAACAAAGATTTTTCCAAGAACTCTAACCGACCATAGCCCAGTATGGATAGAAATTGAGATGGGAAAGATTGAGTGAAGATCATGGAGATTAAATGAAAATTTGTTTAGATATGAAAAAAATATAACAGAACTTAAAAAGCAGATGAAAGAATTTTTTGAAATGAATTTGAATAAGGGTACCCCGATTGAAATTGTATGGGATGCGAGTAAAGCGTATATGAGAGGGGTATTCATTCATATGAATTCTAAACACAAATTGAATCGACAAAAGAAAAGATCTGAATGGAAGCAGAAATAAAGAATAAAGAACAGTTACTTATTAAAAATCCAACAGATGAAAGAATACGTGGTGCTATAAAACTTCTGAAAGATCAATTTCAAATGCTTATGGCGGAACAAACTGCAACAAATTTACAATATGCGAAGCATAATACATTTTGTAATGCTAATAAACCGGGCAGATGGTTGGCTTATACATTAAGGAAGAAGCAGAGTATACGGACTATTGATAGCATCGATATTGGAGGGAAATAAATCTTTCAACAAAAATTAATTAAAGAAGTCTTTGTAGATTATTACACTAAACTATATGCTAAAGATGAGATGCAGAATGGACTTATAGAAAAATATTTAGAAAATAAAAGAGTTACAAACATTACCAACCAACAAAAGGAGAGAATGAATTATCCTATAACAGTTGAGGAGATTATTGCAGCAATTAAACAACTGAAAACAGCTAAAGCTTCTGGAACGGATGGTTTAACTGCGGTGTATTATAAAACTTTGCAAGCAGAAATGGTTGAACATCTTAGAGACATATTTTGTAACATACAACAAGGGGGTAAAATACCCCCATCATGGAAAACAGCTTACATTTCTTTGATACCAAAAGAGCAAGCAGGTCCTAAAAAACCTGAGAATTATAGACCAATATCTCTTCTGAATAATGATTATAAAATATATGCAAAAGTATTAGCCAACAGGTTGATGCAAGTTATTCAAGAGGTGATTCATGATGATCAAGCAGGATTTATAGAGGGCAGATATATGAAGGACAATGTAAGGCAAGTTATAGATTTATTGGAATATCTTGAGAAGAATAAACAGATCCCTGCAGTGCTGGTTTTCTTGGATGCGGAGAAGGCCTTTGATAGAGTGGACTGGAATTTTCTATTAAAGACTTTAAAAAAGATGGACTTTGGGGATCAATTTATACAGGCGGTTTCAGCAATTTATCAAGAACAAAAGGCACAGATTATTATTAATGGAAGTTTGACAACAGACTTTAATATTGAAAAAGGAACAAGACAAGGTTGTCCGTTATCCCCACTGTTATTTATTTTAACACTAGAAGTCTTGTTGAATACAATACGGGACTCGAGTACCTTGAAAGGTATAGTGATAAGGCAAGAGGACTACAGAATAAGGGCATTTGCAGATGATCTGGTTGTTACCCTAACACAGCCGATGGAATCAATAATCCAGATGAAAGACATTATAAAAGACTATGGCACAGTATCAGGATTTAGACTGAACCAGAAAAAAACTAAGATGATAGTTAAAAATATGACACAAGATCGAAAACACGAACTTGAAAGGAGGGCAGGTTTTGAGATTGTACCAAAGGTTAAATATCTAGGAGTTCAGGTTGCAGAATCAAATATGAAATTGTTTCAAAATAATTATGAGATGTTGTAGTGAGATGTACAGAAAGATATGGAGACTTAGAAAAAACTGCAGCTGTCTTTACTTGGAAGAATAGCAGCAATTAAGATGAACATTTTGCCAAGATTTCTTTTTTTGTTTCAAATGATTCCGGTGCTTAAAAGTGATAAACAATTGAAAGAATGGCAAAGTGGATTGAATAAGTTTGTCTGGAACGAGAAAAAACCGAGAGTGAAATTGAAAATTATGCAAGATGTTCCAGAAAGGGGAGGTCTTAAACTTCCAAACCTACAATTATATTATGAAGCAGCAGCCCTGACTCAAGCAAGTGATTGGTTTGGAAGGAAAAAGACTGGAATATTGAATATAGAAAGTTTTGATCTTGAATTTGGTTGGCATGCTTACTTATTCTATGAAAACAAAGTGGATAAAGTATTTAAAAGCCATATACTTAGAGACTCCTTGATGAGAGTTTAGAAGAAGCACCGATTCAAATGGGATTATAAAATACCGCTATGGCTGGATCTTTGTCATATCATGTGGAATACAAATATAATGTCACTCGGGGGGGGGGGGGGTTATATAAAGAAGTTCTTTTTACAGATGCGGGCAGATGGCAACTGAAGACATTAGAGACACTGTTGGACGAAGGGATTAATCTAACTTGGTTACAGTATAACCAACTTCAACTGAGATGGAAAGAGGACCAAAAAATTGGTATTATGTTGCATGAGGAAGAATTGGTTAGACGTATAAAAGAGAAAGGTCCAATGCATATTAAAAGGCTTTATAATGTTTTGTTAGAAAGGGATTCAGAAACTGAACTGGTTAAAGATTGCATGATTAAGTGGGCACAAAATTTTGCAGAACCAGTGATGTTGGAAACATGGGAAAAAGAATGTTAAATTCACACAGTCGCAGAATTTGAGGGAAAATTTTTATAAAATGTTTTATAGATGGCATTTAGACCCTAAGAAATTGTCATGCATGTACCCTAATGTTCAACCAAAGTGTTGGAGATGTGACTGCTTAGATGCTACATATTATCATATTTGGTGGACTTGTAAGAAAGTGAAGGCTTTTTGGATAAAAATTTGGTGGGTTATGCAGAATGTTTTAAAGAAAAAAATTCAGTTTTCTCCACAATTGTTCTTATTGGGTA
This sequence comes from Arizona elegans, assembly GCA_022577455.1. NCBI lineage: Eukaryota > Metazoa > Chordata > Lepidosauria > Squamata > Colubridae > Arizona > Arizona elegans. The sequence continues at coordinate 117,190,045 of JAKOOJ010000003.1, forward strand.
TAGTTAAGGGTTTTACATTGGGTGAAACAAAGTTGATATTGTATATGATAACAGCAGCGAGATTACTGATAGGTCATTATTGGAAAAATGAAGCTGTGCCCACCATTGAGGAATGGACTTTGAAGATGGCCAGTTTTGCAGAGATGGTGAAGATTTCAGCATATCTAAAAGATCACTCACAAGAGACTTATGAATGGGAGTGGAAAAAGTGGATAGATTATGTGCAGAACAAATATCAAACTAGGAAGTATCAGATAGCTTTTAACTGAAAGTGTTATATAAAGATAGAAATATTTGACTTTTGTGAAGATGAAAAATTATATTGGGATGGAGGGGTTCAAGTTTTATAAAAAGGGGATTTTGATTGGATTATATTCTGTGGAAGTCCGGGGGTGAGGGGTGGGTTAGGGGGGGTTGGGGAGAGTTAGGGGGGGTTAGGTAGGGTTAGGATGGTTAGGGAGATTAGGGAGGGTCGGGGGGGGGGGCGGGGAATGGGGAGAAAATGTAATTGTAAAACTTTTTCAATAAAAAAAAAGAAAAGAATCTGAAGTCCCCAAAGACCCTAGTCTGAAGAACTCTGCTCATCTGGTTGTTTGAATGGTTCCTCTAAAGATCTACAAGCCATAAGCATTCATGGCCATGCCCTTTCTTTCACATAACTGTTTTTTTTTTTTTTTTTGGGTGGGTGGGTGGGGAGTAGGCTGGATTTATCTGGCAGAAAAAAATATGGGTATCATGTGAGCACATTGACTAGAAAAGCTGACATCCGCAATGTCAGTCAAATTACACTATACAACAGCACTGAAAAAGTGACATGACCTTTTCCACACTTAAGACTGTTGCAGCATCCCTGTAGTCACATGAACAAAATTCAGATGTTTGGAAACTGATATTTATAACAGTCACAATGTGCTGGCATCAAATGATCACCTTTTGCAACCTTCCAACAAGCCAAGTCAATGGGAAAGCCAGATTCACTTAATTACTATGTTGCTAATTGAACAACTGCAGTGATTCACTTAACAACGGTGGCAAGAAAGGTTATAAAATGGGGCAAAATTTGTTTAACAGCTATCTTGTTTAGCAATGGAAATTTTGGGCTCAATTGTGGCTATAAGTTCAGATCTACCTTTATCCCATCGTGTTCAAAGAACGTTCAGACAGTATTAGTGGTGAATAAGTGAAATCTTGAAAAACTGAATATGTACCCAAACATTCTTAAATCCAAAAGCAAATGCCAGAAACAATATGTTTTGGAGCTTCTCATTCATCCAGGTCATGATTGTTCCAAAGGTGCTTTTAAAAAGGCACCTGGACTTTCTAGGGTTTTTTTCTTCTTCTTGAAAACATTTTACTTCTCATCCAAGAACTGAAGAATTGACAAGGTTTCTTGAATGGAAAAAAAAACCACCAGAAAGTCCAGTTTCCTTTTGAAAAGCACCTTTGGGACCCAGAAACAACAAGTTAAAGTTAATACTGAATGAAATTCTGGAAAAAACTACAACATTAAGCAGTTGGATTGTGAACATTTAGAAAAATAAATTGTTAGTAGAATCCATATCAAAAAGTAATCTCAAATAGCCTTATCCCTCTTTGCAATAGATTTAAAATTCCCTATTAGAGGAAGCAATTATGAGTATAACATAAAGTTCATAAAACAGAGTGCAAATTTTCACATTTTTGCAGAATTTTTCATCAGCAATTGTAGTAAACAAAGAAATAATGGGTAGTGAGCAGAGGTGGGTTCTACTTACCTTTACTACCGGTTCGCAGCGGGGACACGTGAACGTGCTCACTTTGCTCGTGCGTGAGCTCTTCTGTGCAGAAGCATTTTGGTGACGTTGGGGTCAGTGGGTGAGGCCTCCCGCCGGTTTTACTACCAGTTCTATAGGGGGCAACCTACCACTGGTAGTGAGGTAGAAATGAGCTATGGAGTCTGCATTTATAATGGTTGGTCACACAATCATCCAGATGTTTAGATAGAATGGGACAACTTGCCACAGCCAACTCACTGCGGCTAACCCGCTATGGCCAACTCACCACAGCCAACTCACTGCAGGACAACTTGCCTTGGCTAACTCACAGTGGGACAACTTATTGCGGGACAGTTTAACAATTCTATTTAATTATTTAAAATATACTGCTCAAAAAAATAAAGGGAACACAAGCAGAAGACATCCGAGATCTGAATGAATGAAATAGCCTTATTAAATACTTTGTTCTTTACATACAGTAGTTTATACACTGCTCAAACAACTAAAGGGAACACAAAACTACTGTATGTAACGAACAAAGTATTTAACAAGGCTATTTCATTCATTCAGATCTCGGATGTCTTCTGCTTGTGTTCCCTTTATTTTTTGAGCAGTGTAAATTTAAAAATATTTAATTTTTGCAATTCACATTTCATTCTGTCCCTCCTTTTGCATCCTTTGCTTAATGATTCTATTCCATCATTTCTTTGATATTAGTGCAACTCTTGTCCCGTAGTGAGTTGTCCCACAAAGAATTGACTGTGGCAAGATGGCCATCACAAATTGTCATAGACTCACGTTTAGAATGGATTTGGCATTTTTATCCACTTATCGAGTCCTTCCCAAGGGCTTTATTGTTGTTGTTGCTATTTATTAAATGTACCTGCTGCCCAAATCCCAGCAAGTCTGGGGAGTTTACATTTGATTTAGCAATAAGATTATCAGAGACTGCAGACCGTCAGATGAAGTTGCCGATACCAGACAGTCTGATGGTTTCAAGTTGTGAAAAACACTATTTTTAATCACTTTTACTTTATTTTCAATAAAGCTTTTTTCTCCTTCTTGCCAAGTGGGTAAAATTCATTGCTGCTTGAATAATTCTACACTAGGTCTATTTACTACTAACTTTCTTTCAGCATGTGGCAGGTTACTGGTTATGTTTGAAGCAAGCCCTGTGCTGTTTTTACAAATGACTTGATTGAACATGTAAGGAGAGATGTTAGCCAATTATTCAGGTAACATGAACCCAGAAAAAATGTTTAATACCAAACAAGGCAGCGTCATAATTTCTAGAATCTTGGCAGGTTGAAGTGTTCGGCCCTTACTAACCAAAGGATGTTTAGCAGAAATATATTGTGCTGAATTTTTAAAATAAACAATAGCATAAATGTGAACTAAGTGGGCATCAGGACATGTAAAAAGCAATGAATCACTAAGCTAGGCAAAACATTCAGAGAGGTGCTTTGTTGTGTGTAGTAATATAATCAAATATCCTTTCTTCAGTGTGCTAAAGCAACTACTCCTTTTGCAAGGCATATTGTTCCCAGTGCTCTGTGCATGCACAGCCACAACTCTAAGTCATCCTAGCAGAAGTATTTTTGATATACAGGTATTCCTTGATATATGACCACAATTTGGGCAGCCTTTAAATTGGTCACTATTTAACCCAACTCAATTTTATAACTGGTTGTTAAGCAAATTCAGCATATCCATTCAGTTGTTTTTATGTTTTCTTCTAGAAAACTTACTTAAAAGGTCCTTAAAAGGACCGTGGGATTGTGTGTGAAGCCAGGAGATCCTCGCGGATGTCTGACTACCAGTCCGTCTGTTACTCATTTAGCACCACCCAGGAGGCACATGTGGCTTAAGGGTTGCCACGGATGCAAGTAACTTTGCCTCCCTTTTATTTTACATAAAATCTACACCTAGTTACTGGTTACCAGTTCTTAGTCACATACTTCCCCTGCACTTACGACAACAAGAAGCTCTCATTCGGGAGTATAGTAAGATCCTGTTAAATTCCTCTCTACCCATTCTTGGCTATATTCCTGATCCCTTAAGATGCCGATTAAACTCAAGAAACCTTGACAGCGCTTAAGCTGCTGGCCGATCATCAGAACACCACACAAAAGTGGGTGGAAGCATGGAGTAGCTATTCCCCCCAAGATATTTCTGAGCATATTAATCCTAATAGTATACCTCCAGGATTTAATCTACCCCAACACATATGGGTGACATATAACAGAATTAGAATGACTTATGGGGTGTGCCGACTCTTTGTATAAATCTTAAGAGATCAGGAATATAGCCAAGAATGGGTAGACACCTTCAGCACAATGCGATTGCGGGGGCCCCCGACAGACTATCCAACATATAGTGAGGGAATGCTCTAACAGAAGGTATCCAGGAGATTTTAGGGACTTCCTCTGCGTAACAAGGACAGCTACTGACTGGATCTCCAAACTCGACATTAAACTCTGAAATGTTATTTCTGTTTTCCTCTTAGGTTTTCTTACTGCTCTTTTTTTAATTGTTTTAACCTCTAAAAATGAAGTGTTTTAATATTGTGTGTGACCAGCCATACACAAAATAAATAAATAAATTCTGGAAAACAAGTGGTAAAGCCTCCTTTCTGATGTTCAGTGAATTCAGCACAAGCCATAAAGAACATTTTATGAGACTGTTGTGACTTTGAATAGTCCTTAAGCAAGTAGTTGTTAAACGAGGACTGCCATATATACCTACAGCAGCAACTAGATATTCTTCCGAAACCCAGAGGAGTGGGTCTTCCTTCATGCTAATTCATCTTTGTGAAGCATCTGTTTCAAATACTTTTCATAACTATACCAAGACATTTTAGTTAATCACAAGCTGCTGAACATAAAGCAGCATGTCCGGTAAAAAAGTTAATATGAGCTATATCAAGTTGCACCACAGAAGCACAATATCTACTTAAAAGCATCCTGTATTGTGTACTGATTCAGCTGCATACATTTTTAACACCTGTCAGCAAGAGCTAGAGGGAAACACTTCTTAAGCTGACCACAAACTTTATATATAGGAGACTAATATAGACAGGTTGTGGCTTTGACTTGGCTAAGGCACACCTTGGAAGAGAATCTGTTCCTGGAATCAAGGAGGGTGACATGGTTAGGACAATCTGGGCAAGGGTGCTTTACTTTGTGCACATGTGCAATTGTGTAACTGTCATGTGACTTTGTAACTAATTAGCAATTCTCTTTTACTTCCTCTAGTAAATTGTAGAAAAACAACTGGACCTTATTTCTGGCACACTCCTTGGGTATGAAACAGTGGTGAAATGTAAAATTTGTTACTACTGGTTCTGTGAGCGTGGCTTGATGGGGGTGGGGGGTGGTGTAATATGACTGAGTGGGCGTGGCCAACTTTTTTTTTTACTTTTAAAACCATTTTTCTACCACCTCTTCGGCTGAAGAGGTTGTAAACAAAATGCTTTTAAAGCCTCTGACGATCCCAGCTGACTTGCCTGATAGGCAGAGGCTTTCTTTTTTTTTTATAAAGCCTTTGACGATCCCAGCTGACTTGCCTGATGGCAGAAGCTTTTTTTTTAAGCCTCTGACGATCCCAGCTGACTTGCCTGATCGGCAGAGGCTTTTTTTCCTTTTAAAAATATTTTTTCTATAACCTCTTCGGCCGAAGAGGTTGTAGAAAAAATGCTTTTAAAAGCCTCTGATGATCCCAGCTGAGCCGCGTGATCATCAGAGGCTTTTTTTTTTACTTTTAAAAGCATTTAAAAGGTTGTAGAAAAAAATGCTTTTAAAAATTAAAAAAAAGCCTCTGATGATTGCGCGGCTCAGCTGGGCAATGGAGGGGGGCAGGGATTTTTGCTACCGGTTCTCCGAACCACCTGCCTCTATCGCTACTGGATCGGGCGATTCGGTCCGAACTGGGAGCATTTCACCCCTGGTATGAAACCTAGAGGTGGTTCCCTTCTGTTTCTGTACAGAAATTAAACAAAAAACATTTGCCTTTCCTAAGCCATGCACTTGACTTTTTCATACTGGGTTCCGATATCTATTCAGCCTTCTGGCCAACATAGATGCTCCTGTAATAAATTTCTGAAATAATTTTCCTCATGAGAGGTCTATTGCTCATGAAAAATCCTGTTTCTCAGGAATGCACCCCTTTACTCCCCTTCAACTGAGTTATAGCCTATGTTGTCCAGTACTAGATAGCAGGTCATGGTGTGACTCAACATCAGAAGTAGACACAAAGAGCAGATCCAAGAAGTACTTAATTAATGCAGTAGAAGGCCCTCTCCCCATTTCTGCCCTAGGAGAAATCTGCTGTTCAAACCAAACTTGGAGAACTTCAGATCTTCCTCTAAAAAAAGAATCTGTCAAGGACAAATGTAGAGTATGTTTAGCTGAAAGGGAGGCCTTGATAGCTGTATTCAGCTATCTCTTTTTTTTTTCCACAGAGAAGATATTGCAAACTCATTATCTGTTGATCCCAAGGTCAGGACTAAAACCAAAAGATAGAAATTACAGGGAAGTAGATTTCTGTTAAAGATTAGAAGACACTTCCTTAAAGGTAAGAATTTTTGACAGTGGAAGAGACAACTTAAGAAAATGCTTAAGCAGAGGGTGGGCTGCCCTCAGTCAAATACGTTACAGCTGGCTCCTGCTTGAGATTGGGGTTTGAACTAGAGACCTACAGTGGACTTTATCTCGGTAATTCTATGCTATTAGCCCAGTCGAGAGAAAGGATTTCTCTTAATAAAGGCTGCCTGATACAATCATAGAAGCACTCATGGATTTTTGGCATGAATGCAGCAATACCAGGAGACAATCAGACCAACATGACCTTCCCTGCAGCATGCCATGCGCTAGCTGGTTGGATTGGCATTTTTCTATCTCCTATCTCCTGTGCAGCCAACATGATTCATGAGCTAATCAGGGCTTCTTCAATTCTATCTGGTATTAGCTTCAATTTTTGACATTGTTTAAATTCACCTTTTTAAGCACTTAAAAATTCTTCACGGTGATAGTGAAACATTTCAGATTGTAAATTATTACAAAAGACTGCAATATCCAATTGACTATGCAAGATAACATATTCCTTCCTAGCTGTCACTTTATATGTCCCCGTAGTCTTTTCCATACAAGGTCAGCTTCAGGGATCTCTAAACAAGGGCCAGGATCTTCCTTGGTGTTATTCTAAATAACACATTTAATCATTTTATAACTAAAGATTGCCTTCTCTGTAAGAATAAAGGAAAGATATGTGTGAAATGGACTGGATAGACTGGATACGTAGAGAGGGATAAAAAGAGAGATTTTAAGGAGGGGTTATGAGAAAAAAAAAACCTCATTCAAGGACTAACATTTTTTATAAAGTTTATAAAGAAAAGATCAAAAGAGATTGAACAGGTTATGGCATCAAATCATGGTTTTTTTTTTCACAACTAAATCAGTTGGGCCAAATTTATAACTAACCCCTCTGGTCACTGACTTCTTCTGATATCCAATCAACTATAGGAAAGAGATAATCTAGAGCACAGTGAACATTTTTTTTTTCCAATTTGAAGGTCACACTTGGCTTTTGAAAGAAATTAGGGAGGGCCATGAGAAACTAAATTTAATTTCACTTTAGGTTAAGAGCAATTATTTAAATTCAGTCAATATGATTTCTCTCTATGTCATGTTAAATTACTAATTTGTGACAAATTTTGGAGAAGTTGTTGGAGCCTCATGTGTGTGTGTGTGTGTGTGTGTGTGTGTATACATACATACATACATACATACATACATACATACATATATATATATATATATATATATATATGTAGGTCTTTGGTTATTCGGGTTTTCTCCCGCGTAAAATTGGAGGTTTCTTGGCAACGTTGCGACGAAGTCTCATTCGTCATCTTCAGGCTGGTGTTCTCGGCTTCGTGCTCCTACGAAGCCGAGAACACCAGCCTGAAGATGACGAATGAGACTTCGTCGCAACGTTGCCAAGAAACCTCCAATTTTACGCGGGAGAAAACCCGAATAACCAAAGACCTACATACAAACACCCGCGAAAACCTCAGAAAACAAATATATATATATATATATATATATATATATATATATATATATATATATATATATATATATATATATACACATATATACATACACGCAATGGTTAAAATATTGGATGAGGACTGGGCAGACTCCACAGTCTACTCTCAGTTGGTGAACTCTAAGCCTGATATATTTCATTAGATTGTTGCTGTGAGAAAAGGACCACTGTTACTCCGCTTTCAAAGGCATTATGCATCATTGATACCTTACAGTAGAGCAGAGGCCAGGTGATTCATTATGGAGGAAGAAAACCTTGTTTCCCCAGACTGATGGGAAATTGCTAGCTGAAGTTCTTCTTAAGAATAGTTAACTTTTCTCTGTTAATGGGAGTTAAGAGGGAGAGTGAACAAAAAAGGCTGCTTCAAGATTATCCATACCTTGACAAGAAAACTTCTTGTGAGGCATTAATGAAAGACCTTAATTAAGTTCTTTTAAAAATGGTGAGAAACCTTGCCATATATTTTGCACCTGTTTTAACGCATAATGCACATTTTGGAGAGGTGGGGGGAAAAGGATGCTAGCCATACACAATCTTTCAATACTAGACAAAGGACCGCACTGTGTGGGGCAGAACAAAAAATAAATTAAAAGTAAATAGAATTAAATTCTAGTAATATATCGTATTTTTTGGAGGATAAGATTTATTTATTTATTTATTTATTTATTTATTTATTTATTTATTTATTTTGAATTTGTATACCGCCCTTCTCCCTGAGGACTCAGGGCGGTGAACAGCCAAGTAAAAACATCAAGTACAAATATTAAAATACAATTAAATATATATATATATATATATGCATATTCTTTCTAGCCAGGTTTTACCTACGTAAACTAAGTTGTTCTGCAGCTCTGGTTGTGTGAAATCTCATTCACAAGCTTCAGAGCTTTTTTTTCTGTTGACAAACTGCAACTCTGTGTTGCTCTCTGGGAGACTCAGATAGCTATTTCTGCCTTATAAGGCTTCGTCGGTGAGCCACACCCACTTCTCAGATATTCCCCCTGTAAAGGGGCTCACCGACGAAGCCTTATAAGGCAGAAATAGCTATCTGAGTCTCCCAGAGAGCAACACAGAGTTGCAGTTTGTCAACAGAGAAAAAAAAGCTCTGAAGCTTGTGAATGAGATTTCACACAACCAGAGCTGCAGAACAACTTAGTTTACGTAGGTAAAACCTGGCTAGAAAGAATATGCACATAAAAGCCTACGAAAAAGAAAAAGACATATATATATATATATATATATATATATATATATATATATATATATATATATATATATATATATATATGGCCCCATTAATTAAAAACAATAAACAAAACACTTAAAAAATTAGGCCAGCCCGGCTTGCTGGAAAAGGAAGGTTTTAAGGGCACAGTGGAGGGCACTGAGGTCTTGGATTCTCCTTATCTCTGGGGGCAATTGATTCTAGAGGGTAGGTGCCCCTACAGAGAAGGCCCTCCCCCTGGAGGTCACCAGCCTGCACTGTTTGGCTGATGGCACCCTGAGGAGGCCCTCTCTGTGGGAGCGCACGGGTCGATGGGAGGTCGTCGGTGGCAGCAGGCGGTCTCGAAGATAGCTAGGCCCTATGCCATGGAGCGCTTTAAAGGTGATAACCAACACCTTGAAGCATACCCGGAAGACCACTGGGAGCCAGTGCAGCTCGCGCAGGAGCGGTGTTACACTTCCCCCACTAAAAGAGGGTGAAAATGTTGGTGCGTCATACACCGAATACAGCCATTTTTTGCCTCTCGAAGCCCCACCCCGCTCGTCCCATTTTTGTGAAAAATGGGGCCATTTTTCACAAAAACAGGGTGCGCAGAGGGTTTGGGAGGCCTGCAAAGTACTCCTGGGGGCCGGGGAGGGCAAGAACCATTTTTTTCTTACTTACCTCTTCAAAATCTTGGTGTGTCTTATGCACCAGTGTGTTTTATAGTCTGAAAAATACGGTAATTGAATTTCAACACATTTTAGAATTTGTTTCTTCTATCACATCAACTCTAATCAATCCAAGATAGAAGGTCTTTCATTCATATCCTTTTTTAAAATATGACTTTACTGAATTTCAAAAACTGATAAAATACAGAATAATAACAAAAGAAAAGTTTAGAAAGAAAAAAGTAAGAAAAAGAAGAATTACAAGTCCAGAGAGAAAAGAAATATCCTTTCTTTTATAATAAACTGTTTTCTGTCTTCCTCTACATTTGAAGGCTAGGATTCTGCCTACATATCTTTGTGGGAACTGTTGCCTTCTTTTTTCTATCAATGCTCTGGACTTCTATTGCCCTTTCTGCCTCTCAGTTGTTTGTGGAGTGTTTTTGTTTTTAAGTTATTTAATTAAGCTTTACATTGCAGGCCTTAGTGAGTTATGGCACAGCAGTGGTTTTAAATTGGTTTGACTGGAGACAAGTTAACAATTTTGGGACTCTGGGCATAAAGCACCTTGGCATATAAAGAAGATTTAAATCTTGCAGTGAAATGCACTGTAAGGAAACGAAAAATCCATCTCCTATACCATCAAGGCAGAGGAAAGCATCTCTCTTTCTTTTTCTTTCAAATCCATGACTAGATTAGCTGTTCCTCTGACATTTTGGGACCTGTGATGTCTTCAAATAAAGGGTAACCTTCATGTTTTATATCGAAAAGGATAGCAGTTGTTTAAAATAAAATATAACTCATGATGGTAGCATGAAACACTGAAAATGCCAATCTAATGTTACTCTTTCTTTGCCATCACTCAATGCAGAAATGTTGTTCCCAGAAATTTTCTTTTAAAAAGCCGTTTTGGTTACGTAGCCCAAACCAAAAAGGGATAATGTATAGGATTCCTGTGTGAGGACGGTAATGATTTCGTCCTCAAACATTAGGTATATCAATGTTTTCTAAGGCGTCTATTATGTTGTTTAAATGTCAGTTCACTATTAAGTGTGTATATTTTTTGAGGTGTAATAACCATGTAACTGATAGCATCAATTGCACAGTTAAACCCTGGCAAATAAGTTCCCATAATTAGTTGGTATTTACCTAACATCCTATTAAATGTAATGAGTTCGATTAATGGGTACATAGGGGCTTTGTTTTTAATGTCAATATGAATTCCTCAAGACGATTTGGGCTAGCTTACATTCAGGAGGCTTAATTGGTATTGAGAACGAGGGTCAGAGTCAGGCAGCACAACTGGACTGGGAGAGCATCTCTTAATGGTTAGGGCATTCAGGGAGCATGTTCCTCTGGCAGGAAAAGCACAGGTAGGTAATTCAATGGGCAATCATAATAGAATGACCCTGGCTGCATCATCTGTCCCTTGAGCATGTCATAGAAGGTGCGGTCTGCTAAAAATTTGACCTGCCACTAAAAAGTTAATCTTACGGGCAAAGCAATATACACAGTCAAAATAGTTATAATTTGCCTAGATTTCTATACTTAGGCCATTTATAGGACAAAGCATTAGACCCAGCTGTGTTGAATACTCCTGAACCCCATTATATTCAGTAAGGTCAGAAACCATGTATGTCATTCTTCCACTTAAAATCAATGGAGCTGGCAAGTATATCAATCTTTCTAGCTCTATTTTTTAAAATTATCTATTGGATTCTAGATGGCTAATACCAAGCACTAGGGGTGGTGTGCATGTCAAAAACACTGATCCCCCCAAAATATTTAAATTGGTATTTCCAAACATTATAAAAAAATCAAATTCATGTTTCCATTGCACAATTGGACACTGGGAGAGGCCAGGTGAAAATGATAAATTTGTAAAGTCTTCTTGTAAGGCAGAGTGGAAAGTGGCCCCCATGAGTTCCAAGTGGCAGATGAGTTGGTTGCCACTGCACACAGGCTTGTCCAGAGGACTTCCCTGTAGTGCTCCAAAGTAAGCAGCCATTGGTCCCTTTTGTACATGAATAACATGTAAGAATAGCCACATGAAGGAAATAGAGCAGAGAAAGGAGTTGCACTGATGACCCTGTTCCTTCTATTATGAAACCAGCCTAGAAGCACATCAAACATTCCAGCAAATATTCTCAGTGACATCTCCACTTTCTGGAACTCCCTTTCCTTGGGCATGTCCCTGACCCTGATGTCGCTCTTATTCCAAAAGGCGCTGAAGACAACTCTCTTTCAATGGGCCTTTGGTTCTTAGTATGAGTGCCATCCACTGCTGAGGTTTTATGGATAGTTAAATTACGTTCCTATTTTGGTTTTGAGTTTGTTAGGCATTGCTCAGTCTACAAGATTGAAGTGGTAGATACACAATTGGTTAATATACAAAAAGTGAAGTGATATGAGAAAAATGTTAGTTGAACTTGGATATAGAAGCAAGCATTTGTAGAGTTTAACATTCAAGTATTAAGGCAGACTTAGGTCAGACATCACCAGAATTGAAAAGGGACACAAAAATATTATCTTGGTCCCATACCAAGGCCTGCATCCTAACTGAAAGGAATCCAGCTAATCTGCTTCTTCCAGAGTCCTTTGAAGCTGTTGCACAACCACCTTCTCCACAATCTTCCCCCAAAAGGGAATGTAGGAAACCAAACAAACATTATCTAGTATCATTGGGTCCCAATGATAAGTCTCTTGAGGGGTCCTTGGTGCTCTCTGAGCTTGGTAATGAAATGTCTGCAAAAAAACAACCAAAGGTCAGAGAACACCAAGGACCCCACAGTTCAACACTGAGCTACAAACATTCTCTTCTAATGGTCTCTTGAAGAGTGGGGGATGGACCACTGCCTCCTTAGGAGACAATGGAACAACCCTTCTCTCAGAGAGAAATTAACCACCACCAAGATCCAACCACATATCACCTCCCAAGAGCCCTTATCCAACCAAAAAAAAAACAAAAAACATGGACCTACACTGAGGTGGCTGAGCTATATAGGGCACCAGAATCCTGTCCATTTCATCAGACCCAACAGGATTAAACTCCTCCAAAATAACCAAGCCAGATGTTGTCCCAGTCACCTCCACAGGACCTGCTACAACAGCAGAGTCCAACATAGGATGAATCTGATTATTCATTGATGCCTTGCAAATATTTCAGTGCACCCCTGTAACTGAATTCCCCCCAAACTAATTTGTCTTTTATTTAACTACATGGATTATATAATTATACATTTATGTTGTCTTATATTTTATACCACCCTCATCTGTTCCTAATTCATAGCCATGAGAAAGTCTATACAAAAGGGAAAGTATGCTTGTCCTTGGGGAAACATCAATCATCACTGGAGATGGCTCTATATCATAATGTGAGCAGTCGGAGATTGCAATAGACTAGGCATTCCCCAAGGCCAGTGCCTTTCAACCAGATACCTTCCAGATGTGTTGGCTCTGCTGGCTTGGAATTCTATGAGTTGAAGCCCAAGACACCTGGAGGATACGTGATTGGAACACAAGCTGACTATTATCATGTAATTTGGCTGGCTGAGGTTCCCTCTATTGTTTCAAACAGAAGATTTCTCTCATTTTGGACTGATCCTTAATCTAGAGTTATAAGAATTGAACCCGAGACTTGTGTCTTTTAAAATTGTTATAGCCATTGAGCTATAGCTTCTACTCAAGATATACAAAGCTGGGATTCTGTTCCTTCCTGCAGCAGAAAACAGCTCACCCTGAAATCTCATTACTGATTTATTCCCTTGCCTTTTAAAATGGTTAATCATTCTTTAATCATCATAACTAGATGTCTTTAATTTTAGAAAAACAGACGCATGGATTTAGTGGGCCAGCATAACAATAAGTGCCTCCTATTTTGCATATGTGCATGATTGGCATGGATGCAAAATGGAACACTAGGCAAAAAGGAAATGAGGCCACTGCTTTTGCAAACTTGTCTCTGTTTTAATGGATTTATTGATCTTGTTTGTCTCAGGAGATGCTATAGAAATTAATCTTCCAAACCCAATTAAAGGTCTTTCTAAGAAAGTAAAATCCTAGTTTTATTAAAATTGCCCCTACACATGATTTTCTGCCCTTGTACATAATCCTTGCCTGGATGAATATATTCTCTTTTCTTTAGCATCAATAGTGTGATGTTTGGCTTGATGAGTCAGTAGCAAGTGAGATTTAGTGGACAAGCAGTGTGGCTTTCCTCTGTCTTCTGCTGGAGAGCATTTAAACCTCTATTTCACCAGCCCCACCTGGTTGAGTTTTGCACTGGAGAAGCCAGAATATCTAGGGATGATAGTTCAACACAACATTCAAGAATTTATACTTCTCCTTGAATGACACAAAAATCACCTGCTGTTTTTGTCTCAGAGTCAACATATGCTGTGGCAATGCACTGTTTCTCTATGGAACTCTCAAGGGGCTGATAGACAGTTTTATGGATGAATAGAATTAATTAATTGAGTTGGGGCAAGTCTCATTGTCTTCCTACATAACTTTCTGTTCTTAGTTTATTCTCTCAGAGCATCATTTGACTTTTGGCCATATTAGCTGGATGTCTGTTTCTTCTGTGATGAAGACACTAAATGAAAGACCCATGCTATGAAGCATTTATTTTAAAAAAATATTTATTGGATTTCTTAAGGTCACACAACTCCAGGAAAGCTCTGTATATCGTTTATATCATCCAAGGGAGATTTAAATTATACACAGGAAAAATTGAATTTTATTAAAATGCCTTAGCAACCCAAGAGCCTGTCTGCATTAGTTACTTAAAATGTCACAGGACTGGCTTGGCAACCCCAATTTTACCTTTATCCTCACGATGCTGAACTTGTTGTATCTCCAAGACATGATTTATGTAACCCACATTTCCCTAATGCAAAACACTTGGCAGCCATAAGAGAATCAGAATGGCACATTACTATGCTGGCAAGAATTCCTATTGCCACACTAAGAGCTGGGCCTCCGTTATGGACTGCTAGTAAAGGAACACAATCTTAACAGTCTTAAATCCTCTCTGGGGCCTCATGCTGTTTTTATTTAAAATATGGCATTTCATTTGTATAATCTGTGTCTACAGGTTCTTAGTCCAGGAGTACTCCTTGATCTGCAGCAGTCACTGAACTTCCTTTATTTTCCCCTGTTCCAGGCAGATTTCCTGACGGAATGCTCTACATAGGATTACCCTTGAAAAATGTCTAAAAATTACATCGTATTCAAATCCCATTTCTTATTCCAGATAGGGAATAAGAAATAGAAAGACCAAAATCTATATATATAAAAGCAAAAACCACTCACATATTAATCACGAAATCTCCAGAACCGTAAAGCCTACAAACTTGAAATTTGCCATGTATGTTCCTCTTGGCTTCTAGGTGCTCACTAAGAAAGGATTTTTCGAAATGACCATCAGATCATTAGCATTTCCTATATTATTATAACACGCTCTGATGCTAATTAGTTAGATGGTCTACTCTCCCTCCCAACTTGAAAATAACTAATCTGTTGGGCAAGCCTAATGGAGAGAAGGGGCTAGAAAGCCTGAGGGAGAGAAGGAAGATAGGATAGGAGACATATCTGTGGGGGAAGCCTGAGGGAGAGAAGGGGATAGGATAGGCTTCTCTGGGGCAAGCCTGAGGGAGAGAAGGGGAGAGGAGAGGCTGATCGTAACTACTCATTAATTTTCAAACTCTAAGTGTTGATTTATCAAGCCTGATCACATAGTACCCGAGCATGGGTATTCAGCTAGTCTATAGATAAATACAATTCATTGCATCTTTCCATATCTTTCTGATTTTGCAAATCAGCCTTGCTTTCACAATGTCCACACACTGTTTCAAATATAGCCTTTTGCTTTTAAATTTCTTACCCCCTTTTCAAGTTTTTCTCAATTCCATCTAACCACAGCTTTCTCTGATTTTTACTTCTCCTCAGGTCATTTTTCCTTCACATGTTTCCTTTATGCTTTGGTACTTGTTTAGTTTCTCTATGTTATGAAATCACCTCAATTTATATCTTACATTCTGGTTGTTCACCTGTCTATTCATCAACATTTATTCAGCACTCATCCCTTCTTGATCCAATCCCTTCTTGGTTATCACACACACACTCTCCTTCCTTCCTTCCTTCCTTCCTTCCTTCCTTCCTTCCTTCCTTCCTTCCTTCCTTCCTTCCTTCCTTCCTTCCTCCCTCCCTCCCTCCCTCCCTCCCTCCCTCCCTCCTGCTCATCTCACAAATGTGACTCTGGGCAGCGTATAATAATCTTAAAAACAAATGTTAAAAACATTCCACAGTCAGATTATCAATATTATTTTTAAAAGATTAGATATTCACTTTATCCTTTTATTTCTCCTGGTCTCCAATTTTCACTTCCAGGATGAAGTAGGCAGAAACATGCATATATACACAGCCAGTATTGTTTCTTTCCACAAACACAATTCCTTACACAGACCATATAATACCCACTACTTTTCAAGTATTTCACATCTCAAATTTTCTCCATTTTGTCACCTTCAGTAAACATTTTTTTTTTTGCTTTAATTTATATGCCGCCCTTCTCCGGAGACTCAGGGTGGCTTACAATGCATTAAGCAATAGCCTTCATACTTTTATATATTTATACAAAGTCAGCTTATTGTCCCCACAATCTGGGTCCTCATTTCACCTACCTTTGAAAGGATGGAAGGCTGAGTCAACCTTGAGCCTGGTGAGATTTGAACTTGCAGTAATTGCAAGCAGCAGTTGTTAATCACAGTGCTTTAGTCCACTGTACTACAGGCTCATTTATGTATCAAAATGCCCTAATTCATTTGCTTGATTTGTTTTCTGCTTATATTTATTTATAAATATACATTTATATTTATTTATCTTTCCATGTCAGAGACAACTATTTTAGTCTTTGGTACATTAGTTTTCATACTGTTCATTGCATTTTTGTCTGTCTATCTAACAGTCACTGCAAACCATTTGGGCTTTCCACCAACAAACCAGAGGTGGGTTTCAGCAGGTTCTGACCAGTTCCGGAGAACCAGTAGCGGAAATTTTGAGTAGTTCAGAGAATTGGTAGTAAAAATTCTAACTGGCCCCACCCCATCTATTCTCTGCCTCCCAAGTCCCAGCTGATCAGTAGGAAAGGGGATTTTGCAGTATCCTTCCCCTGGAGTGGGGTGGGAATGGAGATTTTACAGTATCCTTCCTCTGCCACGCCCGCCAAGCCACACCCACAGAACCGGTAGTAAAAAATTTTGAAACCACCACTGCAACAAACCCTACATTTTCTGCATAGAAAAATACATGCTTATTCACATCCTCAATCAACACAATTCTAACATCTCTATGAGCATCTCTACATTCCTACTCTACATATCATTTAATGATAACAGTATTAAACGACCAATGAGGCATCACACATTTATGTTTTGCTCCCTGCTTAGCATCGAACCATTCTCTAAGCATTCCATTTATTCTCATGGATTTTTTTTTTACCTCCAATGTAGAACACTCTTACTGCATCTGGCAAGCAATTTTAACTTGTTATTTTATGCAAAACAATCTATAATTCAAGCTTACTCACTTTATTGTACCTTTTCTTTAAAAGAACAGACATACTTTCTCATTTACCCATTTCTCAGTGGCCTGTTTGAAGAGGAACAATCTGACCTGTACACTCCCTGTCTGATATAATACAAAATATGTTCATTGTTGTTTCTCATATTCTATTTCTAAGGATATTCTACTGCATACCTTCCGGATTCCCTTAATCAATCAATCTCCCTGTAATTTTGCATACATTTTCCCTCTGTTTTTTTCCAATACATTGGGAACAATTATAAAATTCTTTCTGTGCTAATGTAATCTTCACCAAACTAAACAAATTATACATTCCATGGGCAAACCACATTTTAATTTTTTTCCAGTTACTCCATCTATACCTGTAACTTCACCATTTTTCAACATTCTGACAATTATGACTTTTTTTCATCTTTTCTTTATTTTTCTTGGACACAAACATTTGTAACATTTGTTTCAATTCCATCCTTCACATATCCTTATCATTCTCATCCAAATCTGAAAAATAATCCTTCCAGCATTTCCTCACTTCTGATTCATTCCAAATAATTTAATTATCATTATTTTCTATTCCATTGATTTTTCTGGATGCTCTTTTTCAAACAATTTTTATTTTCCTCAAAATTGGTCTATATTTGCTTCCATGTTCTTCAATTGCATAGTTTTCAACTATCTTTTTGTTGATTCACATTATAGTAATAACTCTTATTTTTAATGTATAAACACAAAGAAGAATACACAAAGGAAAAATAAAAATAAATGAGAAAAAAGGAAAAAAGGAAGAAGGCAAAAACATACAGTAAAACATATGGAAAATTATTGACCTCTCGGTTAAAACAGCAGTAGAAACATAATATTATTTCTACTATTAAGATTACTCAGAGTAAAGTATACAATGCGTCTGGTCATTTAAATCAGCAATTTATACTTACCTTTATAACACTGAATCAGAGGCTACTGAGGGGAAAAATACCTTTTCCCATGATCAATTATGATTAATCTCCCATTTCTGTTCCTCTATTTTGGGAGGTTAAAAGGTGGTTAACCTTTTAAAGGTTAAAGGGTGGTTTGGTTGAATGTACAGTAGAAACAGTGCTTGGTTTGGTGCAGCTTAAAATTTTGGAGCATATTTGGGTTAAATATAGATTTTTTTTTTCATTCCTTATATTAAAGTGTGTCATTTAGGCTGTTATGTGGCCGCTGCAGAGGCAGGTATGAAATACTGGGAAAAGATTAGGTCCTTTTAAAGAATTGTAGACAAGTCTTTGATCTATGCATTTCTACCAATTCTAAAACAGCTTTCTGGAATCAAAACCAAAGTATTTATGTAAAAATGCATCTCGCTAATTATTCACTGATTTAGTACTAATTTTAAGTTTATATGTCAATGTTTTAGTATGATTTTTATTTTATTTTTTATAATTTGGCTAGTGCCCTTGAATACTTGTTGGAATAAAGTAGAGTAAAAACTAAATAAATAAATAGCTATTCTGCCCCATGAAATTGCCGCACTCTGAAAGCCTCCTCAGAGATTTCTTTTCAAATCTTTGATGATGATGAGAGTGACTTGATAAAGGGCCCAGTCTGTGTGGTAAACTCACTTTGGATCCTCCTCTCCCAGGGAGATTCCTCTACAGTTGAGCCTACAATTAACCTTCATTTTCCTTTAGCATCAAGAGAAAATTCAAGCTTTTTAGAATATTCTTTTAGTTGGTTACAGATTTGCTGATTTGTTTAATATTAATGGTGGGTTTTCAAATTATTAAAAGTTGATTTGGGTGCCATCATAAACTGTCTTGAAATTGAAGAGAAGAAATATTATTATTCATTGTCAAATAAATAAATAAATATAAGACTAGGAAGCATCCCTAGATGACTAAAGTATTTTATGGGGAATTTTTTTTTATTCTTTAGGAATATAAGTTTGTCTTCTTGTGTGAGAGCACTTTGTACTTAACAGTTTCACGCAGATATTACAGAGATTGTATCTGTGGGTGGCCATTTATGCTGAGCTGTTATGGCATCAGACAGCAATAAATGTTGTAAATAGCCTTGGACAACTGACTCTCCTTGTTCCTTATACCTCCCACAGGAATGATTGTGATGGCTGAATTCAAGCCACATTTGCACTTTTTTGGGTGGCCAAATGAGCTCAGACCATCTTTGCAATAAGAAGGATGAATACATATTTCAAGCACATATGAACTAGCCTTTTGTTGATACAATACTTATCACTGGAAAAGCTCTTGTAGTTTGTCAGTTGAAGAGACAGTAATCATGTCTTGTTTTATCTGATTATAAACACATAAATGAACACAGAGAGAATAATCTGATATTTTTAGATATTGAATAAGCAATGCTTATTCAAAGCATTCATAGCATGCTGTCTGGGGAATTCTGGGAGTTGAAGTCCACAAATCGTCAAGTGGCCAAATTTGAGAAACATTGCAATAGACCAGAGGTCTTCAAATTTGGCAGCTTTAAGACTTGTGGACTTCAACTTTAAGTCCACAAGTCTTAAAGCTGCCAAGTTTGAAGAACTTTGCCATAGACCTTTACTTCAATGAATAGTGGTTTCAGCTGAGGTAATAGTGATTTCACCTCATGCTTTAGGACAGGGCTGTAAAATTCCTGGCCTGCAGGCTTGATGCGTCATGTGCTGGCCATGCCCATGCTCAGTTTAGCGAAGGGGAAAAAAGTCCCGATACATCACATGACTCCGCTGTGACGATGTGAATTTGATACCCCTGCTTTTGGACAATTCCCCATATCTGCATTTTCCTATAAAGAGGCAGTTTTAATCAACTCTGTGGATACTTTGGGGGGCGGGGCGGGGATAGATTTCCAATAAAGGAAATAAAACATGTAATGCCTTCTTGTTCTCACATGTACTCAAGAAGATAAGGCTCTGGATCTAATCCATGAAGATTAGTCAGATCCACTTCAACTTCAGACCCAGGCACTTTATATGCCCAAGTGTTTGATTAGCCTTCCTCAACCTTGGGGCCTGAGGGTATGTTGGGATTGGATATTCTGGGAATTGTTGTCCCAACAACTCCAGAAACCCCTAGATTGAAGAAGACTGCATCAGAAAGGTAGAAAGGTAGAAAAATACAAAATTCAGTACGTTTATTAAATTTCATGAAAAACATTAAAATACAAACTAATATAAGAGGAAAAGGATCAAAGGGGAAGAGAATAACAGGACAGATTTTAAAATGACAAAAAAATTACATAAAACCAATATATAACAAAAGTGACCTCTGACTTTTTCCAGCACAGAGACAATAATACAATCCAACAACCTCCCTGTAAATTTAAATGAATAATTCCAATCACATGTATAGTGCTGCCCTTTGACTACACGAGCAAAGAGTAAGAAAACCAAACACGTTAGACCTGAATGGCAGCCAGAAAGTCTATTTTCTCTTAGCAATCTTCAGGGAATTCTCAGATGTATCCATCTGTGTGATTTCAGTCCTACTCCATTCTGTATTTTTGAAGAAGCCCAATTATTTTGCATTCTTCTCCCTCAAGCTATTTTCCAATTCATTTCTGCTGTTCTAGCCTCAATGAATTTTTGCTCTAATCCTTTAGTGATGTCAAAACACTCATTTTACAACATCACAGGTAGACGTCAGCAACACTGCATGGTGTCAGGCAATTTCCTAGGAGGTTTTCTCTCTCTCTCTCTCTCTCTCTCTCTTTCTCTCTCTTTCTCTCTCTCCCTCCCTCTCTCTGTATGTGACTGCATGTGTGCTACATGCTAGTAGAATCTTACTGCTAGCATATGACAGTCTTATGTCTTCTATAGACCTACTTTAAGTCATATTGCCCCAAATCTGTAATTATTTAGCAACAATGTGCTGCCCCTAACATATAATTCAGTCTAGCTGATGGATCAAATCTCCACAATAGCGTATTCTCCAACGTTTCTCAAATGAAAATAGATATTCTGTATTTGGTTTTATACTAAACCATTGGCTACATGGAACAAAGAACAGGCCACCCAAGGACATTTCTATCCTAAGGCTCAATCACACATCATTTTAAAAATAAATATTATTGCAAAATGTAAACCTCTTTGCTACTTAGAAATGTTTTTAAGCAATCAGCCAGTCAGTCAATACTGGGAACAAAACAAGTCATTTTAATATCTTGGCAGTCATTTTGCTTTTAGCAGAGTTTTCCCAGAAATTCATTCCTCTAAGTCTACTAGTATGGATAAGAAGATGATGTCAGCAAGTTCATGGAATCCTAGGATGTCAGAGATCTTGAATTTCTTCTAGTCAAACCTGCTGTCCAGGGGAAGAATCATTCAACCATCCCAAAAAAACAACTGTCCAATAACGCTCGGAACAGAGCACCTATGGCTCCAGGAGGCAAGCTGTCCCACTGCTTCATACCTCACATAGTCAAGTAGAGGAAAGGAGATGGATTGTTGTAAAATTGGGGAATATGGTGTACAGGAGAAAAGAAAACAGACAGACAATTTCATATTTTTTTTACTTGAGGGTTATACTATTGAAATTATAACAAAAGATAATACGGTGGACGTTAAAGCATATCAGTTTAGAATGTTATTGCATACTTGTTAGTATTTATATGAAAATAAAAATTTGTGTAAAAGATAGGGGTAAATAATATGGAGTAAGGAAAATGGAATGTAATAATTATGAATATGTTTATCTGTACTGAAATGTATGATACTCAAACACCACACCATCCACATAATGATATGTATAAATTTAAAAAATAAAATAAAAACTTGATGGAAAGAAAAAATTCCTTCCCACTTTGAGCTTGGATTTCTCATTGCCCACTGTGTCTCATTTAGGAATATTGAATATATTACGGTGTTTTAAAATTCAGAAGTATAACGATTCTTTAAGGGGTTCATGTTGTGGATAACCTTGAAATCAGAGGTTTCTGCTAGAATCATGGTTTTCAAACTGCTGCACATCTCTACAGCTTTAGCCTTAGGGGCTACCACGGAATTTGCATACTAGCCAGAGGTTTGCTCATGGCAATGCTACAAAGGAGAGCAGTTCCTTTGTGTTGCTGCAGTGGGAAGACTATTAAATGGAAAGTCTTATTCCATGAAAACCATTAGATGATACTGTTCCTGGAACCAGGAGTTGAGCAGAGAGACATGCATGCAAGAGGCTCTGGAGTTTCTATAAACAGAGCACTAAGTTAGGGATCTTCTCATGTATATCCTGTACCACTAATTGCTAACCTTTTGGGCTTAGCATGTCCAAAATTAGGAAAATGCCTAATTTGACTGCTGGAATGTCCTCCCTCCCTCTGAATAAAAGAGAACCAATTCTTTATATATTCATGTATTTTTTAAAAATACAGTCCAATCATATATAGTGCTGTGCATTACATAAAGAAACATCAAATAATTACAAAAATGAAATACAAGTAAAACAAGCTTTTTGGAGGCTCTGGTGCAGTGGTGGAATTAAATTTTTTAATTACCAGTTCTGTGGGTGTGGCTTGGTGGGTGTGGTGTGGCTTGGTGGGCATGAATTGGTGGGCATGGTAGGGGACAGCTACTGCAAAATCCCCATTCCCCCCCACCCTGGGGCCAGCCAGGGGTGGTATTTGCCGGTTCTCTGAACTACTCAAAATTTCCGCTACTGGTTCTCCAGAACCTGTCAGAACCTGCTGAATAGCACCCCTGCTCTGGTGACATAACCCTCTTGCACAACTTCCAGAGGCTCCAGAGGCCATGTGAGAACAGATCCCATTCTTGTTACAGTCTCCACAGCCTCTAAAAATTGCATGGGAGCAGGGCATACTTTTGAGAATAGTGTTGTCAAGTTTGGGTGAATGCTGGTGATTGCCCAAAATGTTGTGACATATCACCTTTGATTTAGTAGCTACCTGAAAGAAAGAGTCCCACCCTCCCAATAACCAAGTCAGATGGCTGATGCTGAATATTTGGGGAACTGAAGTTAACACTTTTGGGAAGATAACCAAGTTGGTGAGGCCAGAGTAAGCACAATTGGGCTAGATGCAGCGGTGGGATTCAAATAATTTAACAACCGGTTCTCTGCCCTAATGATTTCTTCTAACAACCAGTTCACCAAACTGTTCAGAAAGTTAACAACCGGTTCTCCCGAAGTGGTGCGAACTGGCTGAATCCCACCTCTGGCTAGATGGATGACTAGACTGTGCTTGTCATGGTGGCGCAGTGGTTAGAATGCAGAATTGCAAGCTAATTTTGCTGACTGCTAGCAGTTTGATTGTGACTGGCTCAAGATTGACTCCATCCTTCCAAGGTCAGTAAAATGAGGACTCAGAGCTTAAAGGTAAAGGTAAAGGTTCCCCTCGCACATATGTGCTAGTCGTTCCCTACTCTAGTGGGCGGTGTTTATCTCCATTTCAAATTTGAAGAGCCAGCGCTGTCTGAAGATGACTCTGTGGTCATGTAGCCAGCATGACTAAATGCCAAAGGCACATGGAACGCTGTTACCTTCCCACCAAAGTGGTCCCTATTGTTTCTACTTGCATTTTTTACGTACTTTCGAACTGCTAGGTTGGCAGAAGCTGGGACAAGTAACAGCAGCTCACCCCGTTACGCGGCACTAGGGATTCGAACTGCTGAACTGCTGACCTGAACTGCTGTCCTTTCAATCAACAAGCTCAGCATCTTAGCCACTGAGCCACCTTGTAAATAGCTTAGAGGGGGCTATAAAGCACTATGAAGCAGTATGTAAGTCTAAGTACTATTGCTATTTAAGGCAGCTTCCCCCTGTTTTCTAGCATTCCAACATCTAATCGAGCTCTACTGCTAAATCCAAATGTTCCCCTCTGGATGGCAGTAAGAGAAAAGGGCAAGGAAGCAACATTTTAAAAAAATGTGCGCTCACGTGCACACACACAAACCCTGGTGGCAAGAAATTTTGCATGTTTAGTTAGTCTCATGATCCTTTAAAAAAAAGTGTGAGAGAGGTGACAATGGATTATAGTACACTAGAGGAAGCATCTGTGATTAATTGTCCAGATGCAGAAAGAGTTACCACATGACTATCTGCTAAGTGCCCTACATCAAACCCCATGGCTTATCTCTCTCTCTCTTTCTTGCTCTCTCTGATGCTGCCTGACTGTATCTGATGTATGACAGGAACAGGCCTCGAGACTGCTATTTTTAGAAACAATTTCAGACTCCCATTGTATGGTGCTATCTAATGGGCCTTTGAAAAGAGGAGGTGAACATTAGACAGGCAGAATAGCAAAAAATTGGTCATTAATTCTTCGGTCACAAGCTGATTTGGTTGATAAGTAAGCATTCGATCCACATACAACTGGAAATTTGTCATCCTTCTCCGATTGCTAAAAGAGGTGATGTAGAAAAAAGATTATAGCCCATCCTGGGGAACCAGGGGTATCAACATGGTATGATAAAAATGTCATATGATGAAAAGAAATTGAGCTTTGATTCCTCCATTATGGTCAACATCTTGAGTTTCTTTTAATCACTCCTTGTTGGACACCCCTAATACTGTGTTTCCCCCAAAATAAGACCCTGTCTTATATTTTTTTGAACCGTGAAGTAAGCACTTGGCCTTATTTTCGGGGATGTCTTATTATTTTGGAGCGCATGGAGAAAGATAGGGCTTCTCTTGCCATCTTACCTGATTTCTAGCTCTGTGTTTAAATATTTTTGGGGAGGGCTTATTTTTTGGGGGAGGCTTATTTTAGCACATGCACTCAAAAGCCCGATTGGGCTTATTATCATGGGATGTCTTATTTTTGGGGAAACAGGGTAGCAACTAAGAAAATACAGTGTTCATACGAGTGTGTGCTTGTTTGTGTTTGCACATAGGCTCCAGTACACACATATGCATCTAAAATGGGTATGTGGTGTATTGATTCTTGACCAACTTTCCATTTAAATACTCTGGATGGAAAGGAGAATATCTGTGTCATGATATATGGTAGCTTCCAAATGTCTTAAGATTTCCATTTCCAGGATCTCCTACCAGCTTGATCAATGAGATAGCTGAGTTTTTTTTTGGGGGGGGGGAACTCCAATCCCTATGAAAGACACTAGTTTATGGAAAGTTGATGAACTGCCTGGATAATTTTTGTGGAAAAGAACTATTTTAAAATCTAGTTTCCAAGAGCTATAGAAGGGTGCAGGTGGTTGTAGCCAAAATCTTCCTCCCCTCCCCTTTTCTTCTTTTTTCTGTTTCTGTTGCTCTTATTCAAAATTGGTACATTAAGCCTTTTTGGTGCATTGATTTTTCTTCTCATTTCTTATGCAGTCAAATTCTGAGGGCCTCTGGAGGCCTCCAAACAAGGGCTAGGAAGCCATGTGAAGCCAATCCAGCCGAGATCATTTGCCCAAGACAGAGCTTGCATTTCATCTCACGCACAATGCTTTTCAGTCAAATTAATACACACATTCGGCAAAGAATTGTCCATTGTTAAATTGAGAAAACAATTGAGGTACATAATTGTGTGAATTGGGCCTTGGATTTGCATGGCCGCCGTTCAAGTTCCATGAAAATACAATTCAAAGAGGGAAAAAAACAACATAAAACATTTGGCCAAAACATACATGACACTGTTTGAAATACAGTGATTTTGAGATTTTGTTTGGGACTCTGGTATTCAGAGGACCATAGGATGGTCCCATCCTAGTCTGAATTCCAATCCTGCTCCAGGCAAGGATGATGGGATGGCTTCCTTTATCCCAGTACTCAGTTCAAAAACGTTCCTGAAAATATTTTACTGGAGTTCACATACCCTGCTTACTTGTCCTTAATTTAGCCATGGGTATGTTCCCAATTTTCTGGGAATGCATAATAATAAGTAAAATGGGATCACCTATTGTAGGCTGGGTTCACACAACATGTTAGACTAAAATCCGATTGGCTACTTTGTGGTTTTGATTGGTGTGTGAAGAGAGTCTGTGAATCTTTTTATTTTTGTAACATGCCAGATCCACTCTGAGTTTATATATGCTATTGAACATTCTAGGGTTTTTTTAAAGAAAGAATATTGTTTATTTATTTATTTATTTTGTCGCATTTCTATGCTGCCCAACTCCCAAGGGACTCTGGGTGGCTTATAACAGAGAATAAAGCAATGCAACAATATCCCATACAAAAGTTAAAAGAAGACATTAAAACATTAAAACGTTAAAACATATACACTCCAATTTGTGGCTGGGTCTTGCAAGATCACTATAACGAGATCAATGGCCCCAGGCCTGCCGGAAGAGCCAGGTCTTCACCACTTTCCGGAAGGCCAATAGAGTGGGGGCAGTCCGGACTTCAGGAAGTAATTGGTTCCAGAGAGCCGGGGCAGCCACAGAGAAGGCCGTCCCCCGCGGGCCCGCCAGCCGACACTGTTTAGCTGATGGGACCTGGAGGAGACCGACTCTGTGGAATCGCTGGGAGCTATGTGGTAGAAGGCAGTCTCGAAGATAGCCTGGTCTTGAGCCATGTAGGGCTTTAAAGGTAATAACCAACACCTTGAATTGCGCCCGGAAACTGATAGGGAGCCAGTGCAGCTCGTGGAGACTTGGTGTAATGTGGGTGTATCTAGGTGCACCCACTATAACTCATGCGGCTGCATTCTGGACCAACTGTAGTCTCCGAACACTTTTCAAGGGTAGCCCCATGTAGAGCGCATTGCAATAGTCCAACCGTGAGGTAACAAGGGCATGAGTGACTGTGAGGAGAGCCTCCTGATCCAAGTAGGGTCGCAATTGGTGCACCAAACTACCTGTGCAAAGGTCCCCCTATGTGCAAAGGTCCCCCTAACTACAGCTGTCAGATGTGGTTCCAATCTCAGCTGTGAGTCTAGAAGGACACCCAAATTGCGAGCCTGTTCTGAGGGGGGCACTTTCTCTCCCCACAGAACCAAGGATGGACAATCGACATAGTCTTTAGGGGGCAATACCCAGAGCCATTCAGTCTTGTCTGGGTTAAGTCTAAGCCTGTTGACTCCCATCCAAATCCTCATAGCCTCCAGGCACCGGCACATCACATCTACTGCCTCACTGAATTGACAAGGGGTGAAGATATACAGCTGCGTATCATCAGCATATTGCTGATATCCCACCCCGTGTCATCAGATGATTTCATCCAGTGGTTTCATGTAGATGTTAAATAGGAGGGGAGAGAGGACCGAGCCCTGAGGCACCCCACAGATGAGGGGCCTAGGGGATGACCTCTGTCCTCCTACCAGCACCGACTGTGATTGACCAGAGAGATAGGAGGTGAACCATCACAACATGGTGCCTCCCACTCCCAGCTCTCTTAGTTGCCCCAGAAGGATACCATGGTCGATGGTATCGAAAGCCACTGAAAGGTCAAGTAGCACCAAGATAGAGGAATGACCCCCATCTCGGGCTCACCAGAAATCATCCATCAGCGTGACCAAGGCAGTTTCCATGCTGTAGCCAAGTCTGAAGCCGGACTGAAAAGGGTCCAGATAATCCGTTTCATCCAATGACTGCAGGAGCTGAAGTGCCACCACTTTCTCTACAACCTTTCCCACAAAGGGTAGGTTGGAGACTGGATGAAAGTTTTTTAATTCTGCTGGGTCCAGGGAAGGCTTCTTGAAGAGGGGCCTTACAACCGCTTCCTTTAATGGCTGCGGGAAGGACCCCTCCCTCAAGGATGCATTAATTAAAGCCTGGAGCCAGCCGAAACCAGCCAGGAGGGGCATGGGTCCAACAAGCAAGTGGAGGAGCTCCTTGACCCTACAGCCTTGTCCACTTCCTCAGGAGTCACTGGCTCAAACTCCTCCCACACAATAGGACTAAGACCCGCCCCCATCATCTCGATCAGTATTGCCCAGTCAGAGTCCAGGTCCATCCAAATCTGAGTGATTTTATCTGACAGAAACTGTACGAATTCCTCAGCTCTACCCTGCAAGGGCTCCTCCATTCCCCCAACCTTAAGAAGGGAGCAAGTTACCCTAAATAGGGCAGCTGGGTGAGAATCCGCGGATGCAATAAGTGCGGAAAAATGTGAACATTTTGCCGCCTGTATCGCCACTAAGTAAGTCCTAACAAAGGCTCTCAAAAGTGTTCGATCGGATTCTAATTCTTATGCTAATGAAAGAATAACCTTTGACAATGTATCAGTGGTGGGTTCCTCCTGATTCAGTCCAGTTCAGCCAAGCCAGTAGCGGTGACTTTATGACGTCACCAAACCGATTCTCTTTGTTTGGAAGCTGGGCCCTCCCGCCCCCCCATGTTATTCTTACCTTTTATTTGGCCTCGCCCCCAATCTAGTCGCTGCCTCCAGAGTCCCAGCTGATTGGCTAGAAGGAAAAAAACTCTTTCTTTCTTAAACTCTTGCTGCGGGGCGTCAAAGGGCCACCCTACAGCTGATCAGTGTTAAAAGGCAGTGTGGTGGTAGACCAGTGCACTCGAAAAACAAATTTATTTATTTATTTATTTATTTATTTTTCATATTTCTATGCTGCCTACTCTCCAAGGACTCTGGGCGGCTTACATCAAAGACAATATACTAAATAGCATATTGCCCCCAACAATTTGGGTCCCCATTTTACCCACCTCGGAAGGATGGAAGGCTGAATCAACCTTGAGCCAGTGAGATTTGATCCGCTGATCTGCTGAACTAGCAGTCAGCTAAAGAAGCTGCAGTACTGCACTCTAACCACTGCGCCACCTCACAGTGGGTAGACTGGTGCCTCCAAAAACAAATGAGTAGACCGGTGCCTCCAAGAACAAATGGGTAGACCGGTACAGCTCTGCAAGCAATTAAAAGCCTGGTAGACCAGTACCTCTGCTAAATCCTAAAGAATTGTCACATGCCCATCAAACCACACCCACAAAATAAGCCACGCCCACAGAACCGGTAGTAAAAATTTTTAGAACCCACTGTATGTACTGCCTAAAGAGCATTCAGACAATGAACTTGTAGAGAAGTTTAGTTTTAATTTTGATATCCGTATCTGAACAAAGGAAACACAATGTGGAGAGTATACATGGTATAAGTAAATAAAACTCTTCTTTGTACTGTAGAGGGAAAAGCTTTATTTTAAAAAGCTTAAAGTGATATGAGTAAGCATGTTTTTCACTATTAGACATGTAATATATTCTCTAGCGGAAAGGAAATCAATGGCACAGAATTAAAAGGGGGGGAGGGATTTCATAGTTTTATGAAGCTTATGCAAGTGAAGATTCTTGAGAGCAGGGATATTTATCATTTTAAAAAGTTACTCAAGTCCCAGCTGTGTAGTCCCATAGAATAAACCGCATTGGATGTTCTCCCTGGAGAACAATTGGAAAAGAAACCACAACAAAATTAAAGGGCGAACTTGAACTGCCTTCATCCACATGAGTGATGGGTGAATTGTACATATTTAGATAGTTCAGGTTAAGGAACTGGCAAAGTAGTTAATACAGATTAGGGCCCACTTCCCTTCTGTTAAATTCTGTTTTTAATATGAAATGCAATATATTTAAGCTAAGCAGCAGCTCTTATCCAAACACTACAACATCATGTCTATAATGTTCAGATTTTAGCTGCTCTCAATGCCTGGCAAGTGAAAGGGCCCTTGTTGACTCTGAGAGGCAGAGCAGCCTTTTGGGAAAGGGATATAACCACATTCTCCTCTCCTCTGTCCCCTTTCTGATTTTCTGTTTCCCGCCAGGAGTAATAATAATTTGGTCTGCAAATATGTATGAAACATTTTGCCTTCCTATTTGTCTCATGTTAACAGTTCACCCCCACGGACCTTCATAAATAATAATAACCATATTAGTACATATGGTGTTTGCTTTGACTTCTAAACACTTGGCAAATATTCCCTGATTACTAATCCTTTGCATTTCTTCAGTGAACCAAAACTCAGCTTTGCTACAGTATGATATGTGACAGCAGCCATTCTCAGATTTCATTTTGGGTAGGGTAGACAAGAACAGGAAAACAAGACAAAAAGACAGAGGGATAGAAAGGGAGGGAGGGAGGGAAGAAGGAAAGAAGGAAGGAAGGCTCTCGCTGTTTCAGACCTCTGAATGCAAATATTTAGAAGGTAGTATTCAGTACTCAGCAGAAGTAGGGGAAACTGGGATGTGGGGTCCCCCACCAGAGACAACCATGGAAGCCACTAACAATATAATATGAAGAGAACAACTGCCTCAACTGACTGTTATCATAACATTGTAAACCTTAAGCCACCATGCGTTCCAATTATAAAGTCAGAAAGCAAATACCTTTCAACAGTTGCAATATTCAATCTCTACAGATATTTCTAATTGAGTTTGTTTGTTTGTTTGTTTTTGTTTGTTTTTTCAGACATACCAATCCACTTATGAAGGGTTTCCCATTTTTATTTATCCTTTACAATCCTTTGTTGACCAGTTCTCAGAAAATAGTACTTCAGGACAAGAAGGATGTAGCACAGTAGCCTCGGAGTAAGAGATTCCAGGATATTAACAACAGGCCAACATTTGTATCAACTTATGTAAGCATTGTTTCACTGCACTGGTTGATCACCATTTTGTCACTCAGGGTTTTGACCCCACTTATTCCTATGTTAACCCCTCAAGGAAGAAGTCTAAACAAAATATTAATATTCAGCTGAACATTCATTTGCTGGGGTCATATCTCCATTTGGGCTTTTTAAAGTTGAGGGCAGCATGATTTGCTAATGACAGCACTTTAACCCTCGGTGCTATTAGCCAAGAAATACGTCAAATAGTCCTGCAAGATTGACCAGCCTTATATGTGATGCTGGTTACAAAAAAGGGAGAGAGATATACTTGTACTTTGATAAACATGAATAAACTGTAAAAAGGACATGGAGGAAGCCATCTGTAAAATCAGAAATAGTTCAGACAAATTACAAAAAGAAGCACAATTCCTGGGGAGGTAAACTGATTTTCAGATATCTTTGCATGAATCAAGGTAAGAATGCTGTACCACTCACTCACTCACTCACTCACTCACTCACTCACTCACTCACTCACTCTTTTGAATGAAGATCAATGTATCACAAGCCAGTTTCTATGTTTTTCATAGTGATCATGGGTCACTTTTATCTCAGGCAATTATACTCAAATCTATGGATCTGTTACCTTTTCATGCATGATCGGTGGCACAGTGGTTAGAGTGCAGTACTGCAGGCTACTTCTGTTGACTGCCTGCAATTTGGCAGTTCAAATCTCACCAGGCTCAAGGTTGACTCAGCCTTCCATCCTTCCGAGATGGGTAAAATGAGGATCCAAATTGTTGGGTGCAAATAGTCTGACTCTGTAAACCACTTAGAGAGGGCTGCAAAGCACTGTAAAGCGGTATATAAGTCTAAGTGCTATTGCTATGATCATTTGGTATTCCCATTCTGGAAAGTTTGAATGCACATAGTTTTCCTAATTCAGTCACTGCTGAAACAACTACAGAAAGTGAAGGATCACATGCATCTTGTTGTTGCTGGATCTACCTTCCTTTCTGGTATTCCTGATGCTTTGCAAATTCAGATGCTTATTTATGACCTTTGCTGTGTCCTGGGGTCATGTGATCACCTTTTGCAACCTTCTGACAAGCCAAGTCAATGGGGAAGCCAGATTCACTTAACAACCATGTTACTAATTTAACAACTCCAGTGATTCACTTAACAACTGTGTCAAGGAAAGTCATAAAATGGGGCAAAATTCACTTAACAAACGTCTCACTTAACAACAGTTATTTTGGGCTCAATTGTGGTCATAAGTCGAGGACTATCTGTGTTGTTCTGTAATATGACAGCCTTATGCAAGGGAATTGTCTGAAGCAATGGTTTTTTATATTATAATGTAATATTTGTCATATCTTTTATTGGAATGAAATTAAGATGAAATTAGAAATGAAAATAACTTTAATTACGAATGGCATGATTCAGTCTGTTGTAAATCCCCCGGCATAATATTGTGCCATGAAAGTGCTATTTTCTGATAACTATTATTAAAATTAATCTGCTTCCAGTGCTAATGCTGCAGGCATATATTGTCTTGCAGATTCTCTTGGTAGGTGCTGAAAGATGCTCGGGGCACGTTGGGCCTCTGCCAGAAATGCCAACAGACTAGCACAGGGAGGTTTCCAAAACTGGATGCAATAACCATTGTTAATAACCCACTTCAAATATATTTTTGTCATTTCTTTGTTTTGCGATACTGTGCCTCTGAGGGAATACTCTTCTTCCCATATTATAGAAGGAAATGTAGAGGCTCTTCTTGCTGACCCAATTGGAGTAGATGCCTGATCAATGAAAACCAAAGAACGAACGCTATCAATGCACCTAATTATTTAAGATCTTCCTTTTTTGCAAAGCATTAGTTCATAAGTGGTATAGGTTTTTCTTGGTGCAAAGTTTTCTTTGCTTTACATTCCTGCCTTTACTATGTAATCTGTTTTTTTATAGTTTATTTGGTTTTATTTTAAATGAATTCTCTCTCTCTCTCTCTCTCTCTCTCTCTCTCTCTCTCTCTCTCTCACACACACACACACACACACACACACACACATACACACAAGCAACCCACACCCACATTAACTTAATATCCATCTTTAAAGCACAAATGGAATAACTGAAGAGTAGATTTGTCAGCCATAATATTGTTCATAGAGTAGACTTTCACTGACATTTTAAAGCCGAGGTGGCGCAGTGGTTAGAGTGCAGTACTGCAGGCTACTTCAGTTGACTGCTAGCTGCAGTTTGGCAGTTCAAATCTCACTGGCTCAAGGTTGACTCAGTCTTCCATCCTTCCGAGGTGAGTAAAATGAGGACCCAGCTTGCTGGGGGCAATATGCTGACTCTGTAAAAACCACTTAGAAAGGGATGTAAAGCACTGTGAAGCAGTATATAAGTCTAAGTGCTATTGCTATTGCTGTTTCTATTTTTTAACTGCAGTGATTGGCAGACTGGAGAAACCTACCTTGCCTAATGAATTATTTCCCCAGAATACATTTTACATGCTCAGACCTTTTAGTATAAACTCTTTGATTTAATTTTAAAATTTGGATAAATTTTACTTTTTGGAGACAAACTGTGCCAAATACTGCTGATTTTTTATTTGTTAAATAAGTTATTTGTGCTGTCAAATATTAAAGCGGTAAGCTGTTCCAAATGTCTGAGGCCTGAAGGATGGGAAAAATAAAATAAAGTATAAATAAGTTAAATAAAATAAGGGCACATTCTGATTCATATAATCTGATTCTCCTTCAAGGCTTTACAAAATTAATATCTGAGAAATATTTACAGTATTCTTTCATAAAGTTCTATAATAATCTCATGTTTTATATACTTGTATTTTGTGATGTAATAGCTGCAAGTCCAGACATTCCCTCCTGGAAGTGCCCAGCTCAGATGACCTGTCCTAAAACATGTGGTTAAAATTTCATGGTGCTCTAATTCTTTCCTATTTCACAGTCCCAAATAAAGCTCAGCACATGTAGCATAATTAAAGGGCAGATTCACAGATAATCCTGTAGAATTCATGATCATGCATATTTTAATTTTTAATTTATTATTAAATTTATATGCCATGAGTGGTGCGGTGGCTAGAGGCGGAGCTCTCACGTCACAATCAGGAGGCTGTGAGTTCGATCCTAAGTAGTGGCTGATATTTCTCTCTCTGGGCACACTGGGAATATATCTGCTGAAAAAAACTCCACATTGGTGACAGGAAGGGCATCCGGCCAGTAAACATTCAGCTCCATTCAGTTGCTCAGACTCCACCCTGCAAGGGATTATGGCGGTCATTAAAAAAAGATGATTAAATTTATATTCCGCTCATTTTGCAGTCATGTAATTCTGGGGGGTTTACAATCTGATAAAATAAGTGTACACAAAAGTCAAAATATCTACTCAGATATTTCATTTTTTTAAAGATCTGAAGAAAGAAACTGATATGTCAAGAGTGCTCATTCTAGTATATATATTTATATACATGCTAAAGGCATTCTTTTAAGATATCTCCAATGTCTTTAGTACTAAGAGTAGAAAACATGTGACTGTTCAGATATTGCAAAATTATAACTCCCTGCAATCCTAATCAGCACGATCACTGGAAAACAAATGATGGGAATGGAAATCATCAATGAGTAACATCTGGACAACCACAGTTTCTCACTTTTGCAAGAGAAACAGTAATTTATCAGCTCCATCAACAAAAATAGTTGTTGGTAAATAAAATGTAGTAGACATGAAAACTTTTAGTCAGTTTCAAAGAATACTTGGACCAGTCATAGATTGATTAAAACCAGGGAGGAAAAGGTTAGGTTATTGAGCAGAGTTTACCTTAATTCTACACAGTCCTTAGCCAAAAGACAGACTCTCAAAGAGTATTCTTACCTCCTCAACTTATTACAGTTGAAAAATATTCTGGTCCGGTTTTTCTAATCTTTCTCCCTTGGCAGGTCCTGTATCTAATGTCTACAATGTGATCACACATTCCCAAAAGCACTGATCTAGCTCTATCATGGAAGAAAAGATAATTCAAAGATGATATCTCTGGGCCTTCAAACATTCATGGCACAGTTTGAAGATCAGGACAGGAGACATCTATTGTTAAGGCAGCCAAATGGGTCTGTCTCCTTCTTTTGGCAGAGTCACAATCTTTTTTTTCCTACCGTTCTTAATCTGAAAGCCTTGGGAATAGAAAGGTAATGAAGATATACTGTAAAACAAAAGCTTTATTATTATACATTATTACTCATTGTTAGCAATGATCACTTTCCAAATGCAGTAACATAAACTTTATTAATTGTCTTGCAAAATCAACACCATCCACAAAGTTGCCTGCCCTCTTCTTTCTCTCAATCTTTCATCAGGTATTGGCTGGAAAATCAATGTGAAAAAGATATATTGGCAGGAAGACTGAACATTAATAATCAAGCATTGGCAACCACTCAGAAAAACACTAATACCTAATTTCACAAGGAATGTGGATGTGAACGGTGCCAACAGAAAGGCAACAAAATGTTATTGTGGAAAAGCCATTACTGAAGAGGTTTTTTTTCTGGCTTACAGATTTCCTTGGGAATCTGATTGTAGATACATCAACCTGATCTGTGCCCTGCACAGACAACAACAATCTAAAGAGCCATCAAGACTCCTAGAACAAACATCCACATTACATAAAGGAAATATCCTCATGAAGGAAAGCGAACTGAACTCCCCAACAAAATAGTCACACCATGTGCAAATATTCAAAGTGGGCGATTTTATGCTATATGTCCCAAAGGTGCTTTTCCAAGAGACAACTGGACTTTCTTGTGGTTTTTTTTAAAAAAAAGACGATTCGCTTCTCATCTAATAAGCTTCTCATCTAATAAGCTTCTCATCTAATAAGCAATGGAAGGATTTATATTGAAGGAAGAACAAGGAAGTCCAGTTGCTTCTTGAAAAAATTACTTTTGGGACAATCATGACCTGCATGACTGAGAATCTCCATAGGCATTTACATGTAGTCACACAGGAAGTGCCTTATTTGATACCAGCATTGCAGTTTTTAACTGAGAAACTGGTCTGTAGGCAGTTTGTGTTAAGCCACTTTCCAGGTTCCAGCATCAGTGTTTGGATCTGCGAAGGGTATGACCTATTCACTTTCTATGGAGGAAGGATAGAAATGGTTACATCCCCCTTCCCCTGGGGAGTGGGGAGGTGTGCAGTTGCACCTATGTTGGTGTAGCTCATGTCAACTGGACTTTGCTTAATAAACTCTTACACAAAGTTCTGGTATGTCGCTTTAGATAGATACAGAGCTCATTGTAACAGCATTGCCAAAAAGGCATTAAGAGTTGTTAACCTAATCTTGCGAAGCTTCTTCTCCGTAATATTGTACTGCAAACAAGGGCATACAAAACCTTTGCTAGACCAATTCTTGAATACAGCTCATCTGTCTGGAACCCGCACTACATATCGGACATTAATACAATTGAGCGAGTCCAGAGATATTTCACGAGAAGAGTCCTCCACTCCTCTGCTCACAAAAGAATACCTTATGCCACCAGGCTTGAAATTTTGGGCTTAGACGACTTAGAAGTACGCCGCCTTTGGTATAACCTAAGCATAGTACACAAAATTATCTGCTACCACCCATCAATGACTACTTCAGCTTCAACTGCAATAATACATGAGCACACAATAGAAACAAACTTGAGGTAAACCGCTCAAAACTTGATTGCAGAAAATACGACTTCAGCAACAAAGTGGTCAATGCCTGGAATGCACTACCTGACTCTGTGGTTTCTTCCCCAAACCCCCATACTTTAACCTTAGACTGACTACTCTTGACCTCACTCCATTCTAAGAGGTCTGTAAGGGGCATGCATAAGCACACCAACGTGCCTACCATCCCTGTCCTACTGTTCCCATGTATTTGTATCCTTACCCTGTATTCAAAATCATGTTTATACTTATATCTGTTATCTTATACATATTTGACAAATAATAAATAAATAAATATAAATAAATAAATATATCTGGAAGATAAGAAGGGCTGGGATCAGAGGCAAAAGCTGTTGATTTTCCCAGTGGTCAGCTTTTCTTTAGTCAAAACTCACAATCAGAAATTACAATGAGCAGCTGTGACAGGTGCTTTGTTTTTCACTGAAGTAAAAGGAGTGGACTTTCTTTTTAGCTTTGGAAACAATAAGGCTAATAATGTAGATTTCATAAGAACGAAAGGGGCAAATTACAGGTTACATGCAAATGCTTGTAATAAATGCACATTACATACAAATGTGTGCAGTAAAGTCCTTGTACTAGTTGGTTGGTAATAAACAACAGGCTCAGAAGCTAGTGGCTTAGAGGGGAGGAAACTTAATTTTGTTTCTGCCAGCTGCTTTTTTGAACAACACCCCCCCAAACTTTTTTTTAAACTAATGAAGATCGAAATGGTATGAGGCAGGAGTCCAGTAGAGAAACACAAGGCAATGATGCTGAGCCTCGAGCTGTAGTATGATATATATTCTAAGATTTCGAAAAGATGGAAGAAGATCGTGGTCGGATGGCAGCAGCTCACTCATTTCTCTTATTATCTCTTAACTTTCATGCTGTGTCAGCGTACACCATGTGCCTTCTGCTTGGTGGCATGGGGGTTGCTGTGAAGAATTAACCTGAAGAGTCAGAAACTAATGAATTTCAGACTAGATAATGCCATTATGTTAACACTGATCATATGCTTTCAAGGGCATTTAATGAATGACCAGGTAGGCCTATATGAAAGTAGAAATCCATAGGAAGGTGATAGTTGCTCCAGTAATCTGACAATAGTCATGCTCCGGTAAATGATGAAAATGAAATAATCAAGGATGAGTCTAGAGAAAATTGTGCAGCGTTCTGAATGAATGTGATCCACGGAAAATTATTCCGTTAGGTGACATGAATGGATGGGCAGGAACAAGATGGGAGAGTATAATAAAAGTGATTGGCCCATTCAGAGATCCAAGAATGAATGAGAATAGGGACTGCTTAGGCAAACGTCTGATTGTTTCAAAGATGTGGTTTAAGTGTAAGTCTATTCATATGTACACCTGGGAAAGGAATGAATGTAAACCTAAAAGCATGACTGATTTTATGGTTTATGATGAAAAACTGAGAAAATTGAGAAAGGATTCAAGGGCAATAAGAGAATATGGGACAGACAATTATTTGGAAATATGAAGAACAGATCTGGCGAAAATATGAGATTGGAGGAAAATAGTGAAAGAAAATAGAAGTAAAACAATTGTAGGAAGACAAAGTACATATCCTATATGAGTAAAGTATTGGGGGGGGGGGGAATTGATCTCCTAACAGGATGAATGGAAAATTGATCCAAGAAAAGAGAACATGGAGGCCATTTGAAATAGATTGAAAAAGAAATGTTACACAGAAATGTGTAGAATCCCGTGTAGAACACGAAATCTGAAAAAAGATTTTAGGTGGAATGTTAAAGAGATTATAGACATGGGGAAAATGCAAACATTAAAATGATTTCTGCAAAAAAAATCAGAGCAAGGTAACATTTTTGTTAAATATGTACTCAGAATAAAAGATAGCTGTAAATAGCATAGTCAAGGGAAACAAGAAACAGTTAAATTGAAAAGGGGCAGAGAAAATCCAGAGTGATTTTAATGCAAATAAAAACATTGTTTGGAAATAGGTGAAAAGCCTCAAGAAGCAGGTTCTAACAGAATGAATGGAATTAAGAATAATGTGGATGGAATGGTTTGTGATGAAACTGAAATTAGAAAATGATGGAAAGAATATTTTAGAGTTATATCTAAGAACAGACATGAAACAAATGCCATAAATGTTAGCTGATTGGGAAGGATTAAATGAATTTCTTCACTTTACAATTGGTGGGTATTACAGATTCTTTTTAAAATCATGCCCAATTTGATTGACCCAAAGTCAAAAAAGACCCTGGATGTGTGGTTTCTTTATATCTCCCTATAATGTTTGGGGAGATATTTTATGTTGTAAAAACAAATATATAAAGATGGTGCGAGTGCTTCTTATATTCTGTTCTATTGCTATCTCTATATTATTAGTATGGCAATTACTACTATATTCTATACTATTACTATGTACTATACTTTATTACTATTACGTATTATTCTATTACAATTACCTACATACTACTGGTACATTTTATACTATTATTAGTAAGCATCAAGATTTCCTTCTTAAACCTGTTCTGTCATAATTCCCTCCCCTCTCTCTGAGATTCATTCTTTTACTGTTAATTGGCAGTATGTAGAGCTCTTGAACCTTTTTAATACTGTACTTTGTCTTGCTATCTTTCTTTTTCTCTCTCTTTTGGACTGCCTACTGCTTCTGAAGGAAAAATGCCTTCTTTTGTTTCGCTGTTGTACTCAGTTGGCTGCAGAGCTCCAAAACACGGGTCCCCTACACCCATGTGAAGCTTGCTGTTTAATTGGCAACTCCACTATGCTGACACTGGGGAAAAGGCTCAAATGGGAGAGAAAGAAGGCAACCTAGCAATTTTGTTCAAGCAGCCTGCTCTTCCGCAGTGGGGAAGCTAGGAGGCCCATTGGTGGCCTCTAGAAAATGTATATTTGCTTGAATGGCCCAGAGTTGAATTTCCATTCTCTGAATGGCTGAGACCATATGCTGCCATGTCTGGATTTCCTACCATGAGAGAGGCTTTTCCTAAGTTCAGCATAGGAATTTATTTGCCTGTTTTAGCTTGATGTGCCCCTTTTCTCCTGCTGTGAACTTCAGCAGTTCTGTTGTCTACTAGGAGAAGGATGTGCTAGCCTTTTAGAAGAGGCTGGGACTTGTGCAGTGTTAGTGAAGTTATAAGTAATTCCAGTTTGTGCTGCTTTGAGCTTCTTCTTCTGTCCAGATTTCCTAAACTACTTAGACCGAGGCAATTTGTTGTCATCTTCCAAGCTTAATATCTCAGGCAAGCTGGAGCTAGTGAGGTGAACAAAGGTAAGACATGTGTTCTTACCTTTGGGTATAGCTACTAAGAGAAACCATTTGAAGAAACTTCTTGTTTTTCCTGAGATTGCCAGACATTTCTGGGACATTTGGGCTATTAATTTTAGAAAAGGAGAAACATCTTTTGGATAGGAAAGGAATGAAATTCTATCAAATGCCAAATATATGCAGGTGATCATCTGATCCATCCTGGAAATGGTCACCCCTCTAGGCAACTGATCTGAAAAACTGATCAAAGCAAGAAGGGAAGAATTTCTTCCTTCTTTCCAGTTCCTCTGTAGATTCATAGAAAATTTCTAGCATTTAATCAAAGCAGCAACAATCCTAGCTGTTGTGTGGAATGAATGTTGAAAGAAGCTAAAATGGCTGGCCATCGAGTGTGCTTAGCTCAGTTTGGTGTATAGAAATAAGTATTGGATATGTGAGGAGTTAATATACAAGTTGAATGCAGTGGAAATGGGATACTTAGGAACTATGTATTCATAAAACAAAATGAGATAGGGTCCAGAATGAATTCACTTTGAATGAAAATATAAACTGAATAATAAAATGAGTGACAGGCCTGAAAAAGGAACCTATGGGCAACTTGGTCATATTAAGAAAATGCTGAGGGTATGAACTAGACTTACTTAGATTTTCTTTTATCTCTTGCCTTTACATTCTTTTGCTTACTATTTTACACTCCTATACTGCACTTTGCACAATGTTGCTTACCTGCCAAGAGAATGGGTATGCATGCATTCATGTATTTCTAATCTGCACTCAGATCACTTCACATATTTACAACCTGAAAGACTGTGCGCTTTGCCCATTGCAAATGACAGACTGGTATGCATCCGAACGCTGGGTGTAAAGTGACATTGACAACACTATGACTATACATTTAATCTACAATCTCCATTTTGAGTTTGACTTGAACGACAGAATTCATGGATGAAGTCTCTGAGCAAAGTCTGGGACTTTCTTGCTTCTTCTCCGTGCCCTGTGCTTTTTGTAAAAAACTTGCCTAGAGAACTCAAAATCCTATTCACATTTTTGCCTATTAAGGGAATTGGCCTACCTTAGAGATGGAGATCATGTGGCATCTCTGAAGATGCTATATTTATATTTTGCCATATACGTGCACTATAAAAATGATGTGGAACAGAAGTCTGGTACATTTGCCTGCCACGATTAGCTGCTTTGGTTGTGATGGATACATAACCTATGCTGTTAATCCTTAGCACAAGAAGTCAGCCTTTTATGTAGATGAGACTGAAAGCTCTGACAAGGAGACTTTTCCAATGATACAAAAACTAGAATGGAGGAGAAACAAGAAACTTGATATAGTTAGAACCAATTCCAAGCCATCTATTTGTCTGCCAGCAACCTCCATTGTCTCTCACAAGATTTATAAATGCATGGCTAGGCTCATTTAGGATACAGGCTTGAATCACAATCATGCTTACAATATTTTTGTAACATGAATATCGACTCCAAGAGATGGAGATTTGTGGCAGAGCTACATATTACTGAACAAATACCGCAAACAGAAGAATTTCCAGCACTGATTAGTTTCAGCTCAGCAAATAATAGTTCTGCTGCTCTGGGAACAAGAAGCCTGTGGCCTAGTCTTCCATATCATATTTTAACAGAATATTTTAGTTCTTTGATTTCTAATTTTCCAGCCGTATAACAATTTTGGAAGGTTGCTGTGTTTTGTTTTTTTTTCCTAATGTATAGTAGAATTAAGCAAACCATTCTCAAGTGCAGCTTGCAGACTGAAATGAAAGACTCTTAGATTTCTGCTCTGAAAGATCTGGTTTATTAACACAGCCCTTTCCTCATCCCCTGACTCCAGCCTCACTGCTCTTCCAATGATATCAGTTATTACTTAATATCTTAATATGATAAATCATGCTACCCACTTACATAAATAGCAGAATTCATATATATTATGAATTAAATGCTTCTATTTGTTTCATTCATCAAAAAGTCCAAAGAAGCTAGTTTCTTTCTGCCTTTCTTTCTCCTAATTTATCATTGCACTGCTTCTTTGAGCAAATGGAAGCATCTTACTTGTGGGCTACAGCTATAAAGTCAATGCTGCATGAAGTGGAACTAAAACAACAGCAGTAATAAATATCATTATGAAAAAGAGGAGATCAGTCAGGCCAGAAAAGGTGTGACTACAGGAAACTTACTTTACAGTTGTCATGGGACCTAGAGAACAGAAGGACAGTATATTTGATTGCCTAAGACAGTCCCAATCCTGCACATCAGCCAAAAAAATGAGAATCACTAATCACTTTTCAAGCTACAACTGTAGGAAAGAAGTTCAGCCCTGCCAGAAGTGATCTCTTGTCTATTTCTCCATCCATTTCCTATCCTTCATGTGTTTTGTGGGTTTGAGGATGGGCCTTCACACTTCTTTTTTCACTGATATGAACTCCTCCAGGGGGAAATAGCTATTTGGAAAGCAGAGTAATTCTTTTTCAGTAGTCAAAGTGCTTTCTTTCATCTCTATCTAAACATTATATCTGGAGGTGGGCAAAAAAATAAAAAATAAAATAAAAAATCCATGATTGGCCATGATTGCACCCTGTCCACTTTAGTATATGGTTGGACTTGTTTGCCTATCCTACTTGCATATTTGTCCTTTCATTTATATTAAGAGCAGATAATCTGAAAATTATCATATGTTTTATGCTGAAATTTCTTGCCCCTTGGTGTCTGACTGAGGATTATGGAATTTGATGACAACCAAACTGGAATAGCTGATATTTGGAGAGGCTAAAGAAACCTTTTTTTATTTTTTTATTTGTTTTGCGTTCTTTGCTTCTTCTCCTTCTCTTAGTGACTTCCAGACAATAGCCTTCCCATCCCTAAAATTGTGCGATTCCAATTTAAAGCCTAGTCAATATTGTTCTAATGACAATCAAAACCTCTCCAAGTGCAAGACAATGGAACCAGTCTATTCAATCAACATCACAGACTGCCCAATGGTAAATCAATGGTCTTGAAAGTCTCAAGCCCTTCTTCTAGATTTGACTTACTGTGCAGTAGACTCTTGGATATGGCTCGGCTGGTGTAGTTAGTATTATTGAAGACAAGAAAGAAGCCAATTCTAATAAAAGAATACCTACTGCATGCTAAAGGATCAATGCCTGTAATAGGGCTCCAAGGTTTAAATTCCAGGCTTTTTCCCCCTTGCCATTCTACTTTAATGGACACTAGGCCATTCTGGGTCACAGAAGAGGGGTAGCTTTGTTGGACTAATGGTCCTCGCTAATCTGAGAACTGCTGGCCCCTGCTATGCCAGCTTCATTTTCCTTCAGACCGATGCTTCTGAGATCTAAATGCTGGCAATTGCTAATAGAGTAGAGTGCAGTTAATGTCAAATTTGTCATAGACATAGTGGGAGAAAAGCACCAAGAAAGAAAAAGAAGTTTTATCTCACAATTGCACCTTGCATTTTCCAAATATTAGAACTTCAAGGACTGAAAACCATTTTGGACAGTTTCTTTTCAGTACCTATTCAGTAACATTAGAAGATATTTCCCATTTCAGTTGTCCTGAGCAAATTTTATCCTCATATGTTCTTTTCTCTTCTGGACTGCTAATAAATAGAACTATGCTGAGAGCTAAATTTGCTGTCATTTCAAACATGGCTCTTTTGCCTGAGATTTTGTTGTTGTTGTTGATGATGAATTTTGAGTTCAGATATCATAGTAAAGCCATAGTTAGACATACGGTAGTTATGATGGTTTTTCACAAGTCATACTAAGTCATAAATCATGGATAAATAACTAAAATGGCCAGGTTTATATAACATATTGTAAAAAGTGCTTTATTTTTATGATTGCTTGACATAAAGGCACATACATTGTGCTATAACACAACACAAATACCTTATTTAAGGGAACATTTCTTGTGTCAAAGACACAAAGTCCTATGAGGAACATTTAGAAGACCTGGGTGTATTTAGCTTGCAAAAGAGAAAGTTCAAAGGGGACATAATAGGTGTTTTCAATTATCTGAAGGGCAGTCACAGTGTAGACGGTTTGGACTAATTCTCATTTGCTCCAGAAGGTAAGACTAGAACTAATGGGATGAAACTTTAAAGATGCAGATACAGACTAAAACCAGGAGTTCCAGTCACACCTAGGCATGAAAAACCAGTTAGTGACTTTGGACCAATCACTCTCTCTCAGCCCAACCCACCTCACAGGGTAGTTGTGGGGAAAAGAGGAGGAGATAGTATTAGGTATGTTCACTGCCTTGAGTTATTTATAAAAATAATAAAGGGGGGGGGGTTATAATAAAAATGTAGATGATAGGTAGATAGATAGATAGATAGATAGATAGATAGATAGATAGATAGATAGTCTCCAGCCGCCTTTTCAAAATATGGCTTCCAAAGCTGACAGATAGATAGATAGGATAGAATGATAGCTAGAAATAGATGATAGCTAGATAGATGATAGAGATGATAGATAGATAGATAGATAGATAGATAGATATCAAACTATTAGTCATTACTAAAGATTTCTTCATAGAGTAGTTTTCCCCCCTTCACTGAACATTTTAAAACAGAGGATGGATAATAATCTTTGGGGATGTAATAGTTTGCCATAGTTGATGCTCTGTTAGGTTCCTTCCAATGCTATAATTCCAAGATTAACTAGTCCAGTAGATAACTTGCTTTTTGTTCAGCCTCAGTTTGATGATTACTGCAAAAATTAACATCCAAGCAGATATTTAGAATTGGATCATCCCAGTTCTAACCCTGATGCATTAGAGCAAGGATGGGTAAATTTACCTCAGTACATTTGGTGTATTGCCAGAATGCAAGTGCAAAAGATACACACTAAGCAGTCAAAGGATCTGATTGGAAATTGAGTCTAAAATCTGATTTTCAAACAATAACTAAATTGGTTTGTGACTCATTACAAGCCTTTTTCAGTTTAGCAATTTAATTCAAATTGGGAAAAAAGAGTTTTGTGTGAGAGAGCTTAGCTGACATACTACAAAACACAAACTGCCAAATGGCAAATTCCCCAATCCCCTCCCCCTCCAAAATCCCTTGAAATATGTTGACTTAACCGTCTTAAACAATGGAGCTTCATATGTAATTTGTTCAGTTCAGCTGCCCAGGAC
Organism: Arizona elegans; assembly: GCA_022577455.1. NCBI lineage: Eukaryota > Metazoa > Chordata > Lepidosauria > Squamata > Colubridae > Arizona > Arizona elegans. The sequence continues at coordinate 117,234,936 of JAKOOJ010000003.1, forward strand.
CACTATTGTTAATAGGCAGCCAGATAGCAAAGGCTGATCCGCTATTTATTCAATAATAGTGAACAGTTTTAACCTGACATGAACCTTCCTAATCATGACTCATTCGTTCTGAAAAAGGAATCTGTGCAGTTCACTTAAAGCACCTTTAGAAAGAATATGCAGCCATTTTAAACCAAATGCTGCTTCCATGCACATAAAATGGATGGTAACAACGCTTGGGAAACACCCACAATTTGGTCTAGTGATTGAAGTGCTGACCTAGGAAGCAGGAGATTGTAAATTCTAGTCTTGCCTTAGGCATGAAAAACCAACTGGGTGACCCTGGATCAGTCATTTCTCTCTCAGCCCAATCTACCTCACCGGGTTGTTGTTGTGGGGGAAATAGAAAGCGGAAAGAGTATTAGGTACATTCGCCACCTGATGTACCTAAAACAAGATAAAAGTAAAATGAATGAATGAACGAACAAACAAACAAACAAACAAACATGCAAATGTGTTTCTTGTCACAGCTGTGACTTCCAAGTCTAAAGCTACATGTGTCAAGATTAGACAATACTCAAGGATAGTGGTTGATCCCTTGAGAGTGGAAGTCAGGGAAGAGTAGAATTGGGGGTCAACAGCATGTGGATGGAGTTCCACTTCAAAGCTGCACATGAACTGCAACATCTTGCAGTAGATGTTGAACAAACAACTTTAAAGACAAAGAATCCAATGGATCATCACCAAATCAAGGTGACAAACAGCTGTCCCTCAGCACCAATCTTTGGACACATACTCACAGGAAGGATTGCAACTACTGTGAGCACTAAACTCTAGCCCTGCCAGGTAATCCAGAAAGCTACCATGGCCGTTAGGATCAAAAGTCGCTAAGGAACCCAGAGAACTTCCCTGTCTAGTTTCTTGCATCAATTGTCTACTGTATCAAAGCAATGTCAGTATCATATCCTGGATATTATCCCAATCCAGATTTCACTTTCTGAACCACTTTATCCAAGAATGCAATAGTTGAGACTGAGCTGCCACTGGAAAGATCTTCTGATCAAGAGCTTTGTCAAGAAAGGCTTTAGAACTTTCTTTAAACATTCAGGGACAGAACTTGTACTCAAGAAGGCATTGTTGATATCCCTTAACCAGCAGACCAGCTCCAATCTGGCCAGTTTAATCATCCAAGAAGAGCAAGGGCCAAACAATTAAGCAGTGGCCTTCATCTTTCCACACATCCTTCCTATATCCTTGAGATATAGAAGCTAAAACAATCCATATACAACTCTGGAAAGTATGGGAAAGCATTGCTGCCATTAATATGATAGATAGTTCTCAACTTACAACCATTCATTTAGTGACTGTTCAAAGTTATAACAGCACCGAATAAAAGTGACTGGTCCATACACTTGTTAACCATTGTAGCATCCCCATGGTCATGTGATCGAAATTCAGGTACTTGGCAAACAGCATGACGGTTACAGCATCCCAAGGTCATGATATCACCATTTGATACCTTCCCAGCCAGCTTCTGATAATCAAAGTCAATGGGAGAAGCTGGATTTGCTTAACAAACATGTGATTCATTTATCAGCTGCAGCAATTCACTTAGCAACTATGGCATAAACATCATAAAATCAGGCATGACTCCCTTAACAGCTGCCTTACGTAGCAGTGGAAATTCTGCTCCCAATTGCAGTCATTAGTTAAGGACTATCTGTCCTGTATATGGGTATGTCATCAGGAATCAATCTTCACTCGTTCCACATCACACGAAGTATTTAGTCTCCAATGTTCTGCATTAGTCAGACCTCACTTGGACTTCTGTGCCCAGTTCTGTGCATCTTGATTAAGGCAACAACAAGAAACTAGAACAGATGCAAAGAAGGAGGATGAAAATGATCAGGAAATAAAACCAGATCTTATAAGGACACACTGAGGAAGCTATGTATGTGTAGCCATGAAAACAGATAGCTGGGGGAAGGTATGATAATATTTCAAAAATACTTCTAGAGGGCATCACAAAGAAAATGATTAAGATCTCCTTTTCATCTGAGAGTGCGGGATATGGAATAACAGATTTAAATTAGAAAATATAAATTCCAGTTAAACTATAGGAAAAAATGATTAGTGAGAACAGATTGAAAGTGGAATCAATTATCAAATAAGGTCATCTACACCAGAGATGGAGGTGTCCAAGCAGAGCCTGGATGTCCTCTGCCAGGGAAACTTAATTCTGGAATCCTACACTGAGTTTAGGGCTGGATTCAATGACTTCACTGGCATTTTCAGCTCTATGCTTTTAGGAACTCACCATGCTTAAGAGTTGAGTGGTTGTTACATATATTTTGGATTTGTTCCTTAAAGACTCTGGGCAGTGTACAACCTCGAACAAAATAAAACCAAACAACCCATAATAATAAATATCTAACTCAGATCAATACAAAAAGAAAACAATAAACAAACAAACAAACAGAAAGCAAAGATAAAATCCCTATTGACAATTCCCATACAGCTTGGTCAAAACCTAGCCAATTCCAAGGTTTTGCAGGAACCATAATTCTAAAACCTAAATTTGAAGGACAGCATGTTCATTTTTAAAAATAAAATGAACATTTGGATGGCACCAGATTGCTTCCCCTTGAGATTAAATGGACTCTTAGTCTAAACCAAAAGCTCCTTCTAATGTTCATATGATAGGCATTAACTGATTGTGATTCTCTGACTACCTCTCACTTGTGGCTTTGTTATATGGGGTGGTGTTTAGTTTTCTCTAACAAGTCAAGGATGATGGATCACTGGTTATTACGGTTGACAAAAACAGGGTGCTGGAAGGCTAGTCAGTCATTCTTCCAAAAGCTTCATGATTTCTTTATTATTACATAGCTTCACATCACTCTTTTCTCTGCAGGGTTATTTATCCTCCATTACTGCCTCCATTCAATGCTGTGGATCGCAATACTACTAATTTTCCCATAGCTCACCACCTGCCATCATATTCTTGGAAAGGAACTAAAAAAAATATGGATGAATTAGAATGTTCAGAGTCTCAACAAAGGAGAATATTTGTAGCTCAGGGTTGAAATGAATGGTCCTTGGTGCTTTCTGAGTTTGCTTGTTTTCTTGCAAATGTTTCATTACCCTAACTAGGTAACATCATCAGTGCTAGTCACTGCTGTTTAGGTTCTGGGGAAGAAAAAACAGGCATACTGCCTTAATTTATAAAAATATGCAGACTGATCCAGTACATTCCATTGATCTCAGGGGTGGATTTCAAAGGTTTTAGCAAGGGGTTCTCTGCCTGGTTGCTGGGTGGGTGTGGCCATGGTGGGTGTGGCTTAGTCGGCCTCCTGCACCATGGCAGGGGGGACATTTTTGCCTTCCTGGGGCTTCAGAGGCTTTCCTCGAGCCTCGGGGGGGGGGCAAAAACGGCTTTCCCAGGCACCGGAGGCCCTCTGGAGGCCGGAAACGGGTCCGTTTCCGACCTTCCCAAAGTTCAGTTAGGCCTGTTTTTCACCCTCCCTGAGCCTCCGTGCGCACCCTGCTGGATACCTACCGGTATTCAAAAGGGGCTGCATGAGGACTCCTGGGAGGGGCGGGGAGAGGCCAGTTGGAGTGGGATTTGGAGGTTCTCCGAACTCCGAATCTTAGCTAGACATTTTCCCGAACCCCTGCAAACCCCCAGCAGCCTACCCCTGATTGATCTGTATGATCTATTTTCAAATTACAATGATTTTTTTTTTTTGCTTGTCATGAAATATGGGTGTCATCGCCACCATTATTATTCCAATGAAAAATCAACTCTTCTGGAAAGTAAAACACTGGCTTATTTGCTCTTTCCTTTCCCTCTTTGAAATCAGCTGAAATCATGCTTACAGTACCTTGGATTGAGCTATTATTTGCAGAATATGACTCCTCTAAAGTTTAAGAATGATCTAGATTATGAGGTTCGTCAGGTCAGGAAGGAAATGATTTAGGCTGAGCTTTGGGAAAATAGGACAGTTTCTGCCCTAACAAAATAGTTGCTACCTCTGCTTCTCCACGCTGCCAGCCTCGTCATTTTTACAATTCTCAAAAGGTCTTTAAAATGCCATTAAGCAGCCCAATTTTGCTTGTGCTGATTGCAAGAAAGCCACGATTGTGAACTTATAGTCTGTGCCTCAGCACACAGGTGTCACAAAGATTTAACTGTACAGCTGACAACACCAACCCTCTTGGAAGAGGAGAGAGCGCAAGGTGAGGTTTTTCCATTTACTACACCCAGCTCATGTACTGAGGCATGAAATGTATTTATTCTGGAGCAATTTAAGAATGACAGTGGCAGCTCCATGCCTGTGAGCTTTGGAAACTTTGAAAAAGGAGCTTCTTTAAGACATTGTGGGGTTGAACATACTTTATCCTTACTTGAACTTTGATGGAAGCAACTTGTGTCAGGTTCCAAGTAATGCATCCATCATAACTTGAACTCCAAGGCATTCCATTTTCTCAAAGTGCAAATTTATTTAGACACACCATATTGGCACTAACTGGTGAAAAGCCAGTACTAACATTCCCAAGCCTTTTACTCCAATATAAGTTTCAGTTTCTCAAGTTTCCAAAACATTGGTCACATTGTCCAACCAAGATGGGAGCTGGTTGCTCAGAGACATCTCTCCTCCTTCTCCTCCGGTCACCCAACGGTAGAATGTGGTTGACTCATCAGCTAGGAATGATGTTTTGACTGAAGGCTCCATCCCCCTCCAGTTCCAAACTGTGTCAAACTGAATTCATGCTAGGATGCTTCAGGGATACAAACAATCCCACACCCCAATCAAATTCAGGCTTGACAGGCTGCTCCCCCCTCAACAGAAGGAACAACTAGCTTGTTGACAAGTAGCTTTCAAAACTGGGCTTTCTCGGGCAAGCTGTCTTCTGTCTACAAAGATCTAGGCACACATTCTCAGGCAGAACAGATGACTGCATTGCCACCTTCAAGAGGGAAATACTGTTGGATGCTCTCCTTGGAAAATGGATCCCTCTGTACAAATAAGCAAAAGAAAGAGACAAGTACTAGCTTTATTTCCCCTTCTGCTTTTTCCTTATGTTTGACAGGTAAAAACTTTTAAAACTATGTTTCCCATCCATCCGTATTGCTCCTCTGGAACTGTATATCACTTCCAGCACCCTGCATTTTTTTTCCAGCCTGACCAGAATCCTAGGGAACCTGAGTTGTGTGTGCATTTACGACCCCATGATTTGTGTTTTGGGAGAGCCATGCTGAAATCACATTGTGCTTTCAGGTCAACATTGGATGAAGAAGTCTCACTGAGCTTTTATAGGAGGTAAGGTTTTCACCAGGCATTAAAATTATTTAATGTGGTTAAATCAAAATGGTTAAATCAAATGAGCTTCCAGGACAGGGATCTACAGATGAAGCTGTTCTGAAAGCTCATCCTCTGAAGATCTTTCTTTTCAGATTTATGTATTTTGTAACCCGTAACCAGGACTTTTTCCCTATGGTGTCTTTCTTCGGTTCTCTGTGCTCTCAATTGTTTCAGGAAAAGCAAAGTGTTTTATCTCCGTCATTGGTACTACACCAACAGTATGAAAAATTAAGACCAGCGCTGCTATTTACAGTTTCTAAGACAAGGAATTGGAGATTACAGTCCTTAAGGAAGCTCCCGGAGAAGGGGCCTGCTTTGTCTTCATCTGTCCTGAATATTTGACTGAATTGTTTCCTACTGTATAATGGAACCTCCTAAACCCAAGAAAGATCTCTATAAAGTCTTACACTGATAGTTAGCCAAGATGTGCAGCAGTAGATACAGTCTGTGCCCACTGAGTCTTAAAATCAGGATCACCAGATTTAAAATACAAAGGCCAGCAAATGTTCTGTGCAAAATATTTTATTTTTACAGCCAGTTATTCTGCTTTTTAAATATGCATAGACAATGCTTGAGGAGACAGCAGGTAAATCTCCTAGTGCTAACCTATCATAAAGGGCACAGAAAACCAGAGGAAATGAAGGGGAGATTTTCTGACTCATCCACCCTTTGCAACACTTCATTATTTTGTAGGCAGCCCCGTTGATTGACTGACAGACTGATGTTTCTATGTTACCAGCCCCCACCAGCTCTCTGCAGTTGGCAAAATATTACCCTTAAAATTAATAAAAACAATTAGAAAGAATGTTTGCTATCCACCAGCAGCGTCCAGATTAAACAACCATGTATCAATTCATAAAACTTTATCAATAAACTCTTGCTTTTTAGTTAAACGCTCTGTGGAAAGCTTTGACCGACCTTGTGAATGCTATCAGAGAGGGAGCAACTGGATCTCTAGTCATAGAGGGGCCTGGTGCCTCTGCAGACTAAAAAAGCATTGTGATTAACACCACTGTCTGCAATTACTGTAAGTTCGAATCTCACCAGGCTCAAGGTTGACTCAGCCTTCCATCCTTTCTAAGGTAGGTTAAATGAGGACCCAGTTTGTGGGGGCAATAAGCTGACTTTGTATAAAATATACAAAAGTATGAAGGCTATTGCTTAATGCACTGTAAGCCGCCCTGTGTCACCGGAGAAGGGCTGCATATAAATCAAATTTTAAAAAAATAAAAATTAAAAAAAATAAACTATTCTACAGAGATGGAACATAACCAGAAAAGTCCTATACTATTGTCCCTTGTTCCTTGATCCTATGTGGACTGGGTTGTCTCCACATCCCCAATCATGTCAGTTTTACTTGAAGGAGGCAGTCCTGAATGTTCAAACCATTAAGTTAGTTAAATTAAAGTTAACCATTAAAACAGTTTTTTTTAAATTGTATTTGAAACCCATGTAAATTGAAACTCAATTCAGCAGTGAGAGCAGTTTTTGTGACCCCTACAGCTCTGGTCCCTGAACTTCACTATTTATTGGTCTGCTTCTGAGTACAGTTCAAGTTATTAATTATGATCATTAAAGCACTTAATGGCATAGTGCAGGCTACTCAATGAACCACCTTGTCCTGGTAGGACAAGCCCATCCTACTCTTGCCAGCAAAGAAGGCCTACTTCAGATCCCATTGGTCTGAAGTGGCGCAGTAGACTGATGCTACTGTTAAAGGTAGTATTTAGCTTCCAGCTGCCTGCAATTACTGCGAGTTCAATTCTCACCAGGCTCAAGGTTGACTCAGCCTTCCATTCTTTCCATAAGGTAGGTAAAATGAGGACCCGGTTTGTGGGGGCAATAAGCTGACTTTGTATAAAATATACAAAAGTATGAAGGCTATTGCTTAATGCATTGTAAGCCACCCTGAGTCTCCGGAGAAGGGCGGCATATAAATCAATTTTTTTTTTTTAAAAAAATTGGTCAGCGAACTCCTATTAGCTGGCCTAGGGATCAGATTGGGAGTTCCACATTGGAGGTGGCTGCTAGATTAATGGCAGAGTCTTCCTCCCCACCCCCACTCTCTACCTGTCCATCTTTTGGGTTATCATACTGATGTATTCTTGTTCTGTTCTTTTTCATTGTTTATTTTAGTGTTCTATTATTTTACACTCTTTTCATTTCTTCCTTTGTATTGTTGTAAGTTGCCTGGAGTAGTGCCACCGTGAGATAGGTGGCAAATAAACTTAACAAACAAACGAACAAAATGTGGTTCCTGCATAGCCAACAAAATATAATATTGATAGCTTCCATATGCCAGCAAGGAGGCAACCACATTCTGCAGCAACTGCAGTTTCTGGGTCGACAGCATTCCATGTACAGCACATCTCTAGTCTATTCTAGAGATGATAAGGGTTGATCATATACCAGGAAATCACACTCCTGGAAGGGTCACAACTGGTAAACCAGTCAAACTCAGCAAATCCCCACTTCCCAACATTAGCCTCCAGGTGCTTATTTAACGTTAGCTTTGAGTCTGGAAGATCCTCAAGATGTCTTCTCTTATGGAGAGAGTCACAGGACTTACATGCACAAAGCCAGGAGGATGCACTGTTCATTTTACAATCTGATAAACTTGGGTAATTTTGCCCCAAATCCAAAGCTGTTAATGTTTATGTTATTTGCTATGCATTTTCCCAAGGGGTAAAGGGATTTCCCCCTGCAATGTTTTCTAGGATTTGGCTTCCTTGGATGGAGAGGCTGGTGGTGTTTTAGCAAAGTCTAAAGCATTTTAAGACATACGAGTACAATATAGATGGAGATAAAAAAAACTCTTAAACTAATAACTAGCCTTTTGTTTCTCTTGGAGAGTGTTTTGCATCTTATAAGATCTGTATTTCTCTGCTGTCATCACTGCCTTTGTACAATTTAATTTGCAAAATGCTTTTGTTGGTTCCTCTCCCACATGGCTAATCTATGACATCTTTTCTCCCCACCACAACCTATCAGATAATGCAGACTTTACTTGCATCCTACAAGCATCTCCTACCCATTTTTGTCAGCAAAAGTATACTAATTATTATCTATTTACAGCTTTTTCATTATATTCTGCTAGTGTGTGCCATAAAGAGCTTTAAAGATTTAAAACCATCTCTTTGGATTGTACTTGGAAGCGTACCGGAAACCAAGGTACTACCTGCCAAACTGGTTTCCCAGAAGTGGTTTCCACACTTTTGCTAATGGTGAAATTGGCCGCGCTGGAAACAACTCGCTGGGGAGAAGAAGCAAAATCTTTTCTGGATTCTGCTAGGTTTTCCCATTTGAAATATTCCCAAAGAATTGTTATATTAAGGAATTATCAGACACTATCCACATTGTTTGCCTGACAAGTAGATGGCCAGCATTATTATTATTATTATTATTATTATTATTATTATTATTATTATTATTATTATTATTATTACTGATCTGTTGGAGGCCTGGCTCAGGATGCCAGTTTGCCTGCTGCTAAGATTAAAACTTTGCTGGGGAACTGCACAGAAATATGCAGCCTCCATCAAAGAAATGGTGGCAATATATCACAGACATGGAGATTTCTGCTCAAAGAAAGGCGAGCCACTTGAGAGTTCCTCCTCCAACTCTCTAAGATATTCAGGAGAAGTAAAAAAAAAAGTTCAAAAAGATTTGCAAAGTTCACATATCCTTGAAAGTGGATAAAAATTTTTTACATTTCCTTCATTATAGCCTATGCTTAGCTGTGGAATTAAGAGACTGAAAATGTAGCCTACAACAGGAAGCTGCAGTTATCAGGCAGGATATAAATTTAATAAATGAATAGATAACTGATGTGTGCAGGCTTGATATTATTTGTCCTTTCCAGACGTAGACTTGACCTCAACCATAACAGGGACAGTTTCAAATGTCTACAGCAGATTAATAAGAACCTGAGTCAGGTTTTTTTCTTATCTTTATCTCTCTGTCACTTTCATATACACACCCTAGAACAACATTCCCCAACCTGATATATTCCACATGTATAACCTACAACTCTACAAATTGCTGGCTAGGGACAGCAAAATGGAGAAGACTACATCTTCTAGACAGCTAGCCCTACGGACAAATAATTGCTGCCAAGTTTCACTAGATGTGAGACTTTGCTCATTTAAGACATTGTAGAAGGCACAGCCTTAGAGAACCATTAACTTGTATATTCAAGAAAGAATTTTTAACTTATACCAAGACTATATTAATTGTAATAAACATATATAAATGTGCTGTTTTACACACATCTCAAGATAATTTTGTTGTTATTGGCTCTGAGGGTGTTTGGCCTTAATGCTGCTATTCTTTACCTGTTTTGCCAATCGGTAAGATATTTCAAAGTTAACACCGACTTGGACTTTGGCTGGAAGGTTTGGCTAGGGCTGATAACAATATGTTGGTTTGACTACAGGCTGTGTAGCGTGAGTGCTTGGTGAAATGTCTATGAATACTTGCTGTGGCATCTTATTTATGTCAGTAGATGGCACTCTTTCTATGAAAACAATCTCCAGGAGTGCTTAACATCTCTCTGGCATCTTATTGTAGCAGATATTTTTTTTTTTTTTGCTCTGCACACAGTATTTTGAAGGAAACAAGATCCAGAAGAAGACAGGGACCCAAAAGGAACTTTTTCTGAAGGTATATAATAAAAGCTTTCAGTTCAGTTCAGTGTGGCTGGATTGCCCTTTCTAGAGCTAGGCCTCCAAAGGGGGTTAGATCTTGATGGCAGATGGATGCAGTTCTCACCTCTCCAGCCTCTGAAAAGGACATGCTGTCTCTTCTGGCATCTTGTTCCAGGAATTCGTGGACAAAATAATTGGGAGTTACATCGGCCTGCCAAGAGCAATACTGGAGAAAGACCAGTAGCAGCTTACAGTTTCAGTGATCTCTGATATAAGAAAGGACACCTCCAGTTCCTGGTCAGGTAAATTGCTGGTCCTTTTTTCAAGCCATTTTTACTTCTTTTCATGATTTAATTGCAAAACAGGGAATTATCTGGAATGTAGATTCATACCTGCCTGCCTAAACCCATTAATCTGTAGTTGTCTTTGTAAGAACCTTGTATGAGTAAAGCTGGGAAAGCTTTGACCCTGTAAATGTTGTTGGGAGTGTAAACTTTGTTAGTCCAGATTGGCTGTGGATGAAAACCCATAAGCATCTTCATTGGTTTATGGTATATTTTATTTGTTCACGTACTTACTGTATTAAATATTAATTCACATCTGGGGGAAGGGGATTTGGATCAATTGATTTTCCGGCTAGCCTTGCCTTCTTTCTCACCTTTTCATCTTCTCAGTGCAGCTTTTGGAACTTCACACAAAACTGATCTCAGTTTTTGGCCAGAAAAAGTAGCCTACCAGTACTTAAAAAAAAACCCCCAATAACAACAACCCCAAACCTCTGAAGTTTATTAGGAGAAGACTAGTAAGAAATTTCCTCTAATAATTGCACTATATTTTAATAGATTGTGTCAAGAAAGCACACAGCTTATTGGTTAGAGTGCATACTTTATCTGTAAACTGTCTCAAATTCAGTCCCTAGCATCTTCAATTAAAAATCAATTATGTATCAATTGAGGGTGGTAATTGAAATTTTCCTAAGACTCTGAGGAGCAGCTAGAATAGGCAAAGCTGAATATTTGGATCACACCTTACACTCCCCCACCCAAGGGTTTCAGGTTAATAGGTTGTGTGAACCTACCTAGGGTTTCTAAACCATGTTTTATGGCAAAGTACCATATGTAAGATAGGGATGTGGTGGCTCAGTGGCTAAGACGCTGAGCTTGTCGATTGAAAGGTCAGCAGTTCAGCAGTTCGAATCCCTAGTGCCGCATAATGGGGTGAGCTCCCATTACTTGTCCCAGCTTCTGTCAACCTAGAAGTTCGAAAGCACGTAGAAAATGCAAGTAGAAAAATAGGGACTGCCTTTGTTGGGAAGGTAACAGCATTCCGTCCGCCTTTGGCATTTAGTCATGCCAGCCACATGACCACAGAGACCACAGAGTGCTGGCTTTTTGGCTTTGAAATGGAGATGAGCACCGCCCCCTAGAGTTGGGAACGACTAGCACATATGTGTGAGGGGAACCTTTACCTTTACCATGTGTAAATCTGGCAGTTGCGTTATTCGGCTAGTAAATTTAAGTATGAACTCAAATTCTGAAAGTAGACTAACAACTATAACTTTTGTCTTAAAAGCTACTGATTTCGAAGTACAGAATAGCAAAAGAATGATAGTTACATGTGCAAGTGATCTTAATTTTTCTGCTTTTCAAACCTGCAAATAAGTATGTCCCCACTGAAGCTGTGAAAGTCTTTTTTATAGAAATAAATCTCAGTGCATATTTTTTGCAAGCTGGAATCCAGAAGCCTGTGCCCCTATTTGAGATTTATTAGAGTCAATCAAGAGAGGGAAAGAAGCTCTAAAGATCACTGCAATGTTGCTTCTCAGTGGTAAGTATATGTAGCTGAAACCAAGATGCATTTTTAATGATGCAGCAGGCTGAGCTGAGTTTCTTTAACTAAGACTACTCAATGAATTCAGGCTCTGCAAACTGTCTAGTGTGCCACAAATATATTATTTACAGCAGCTTCTTCTTTACCCTTTTAATTTTAAATAGGCTTCACAGTATGATCTAAAAAATGAAGAAAAGTTGTGTCCACCCATAAGTCTCATATATCCCTGTGTATGTAACTTGGGTGTGCTTTCCTAGGATAGGAGGGGAAACTAGCCTGCATATGGAACATTCTCTAGGACCAGAATGGCTTGCAAAGTGATCTTGCAGATCGAAACGGGGTCAAACAGATAGCAAAGAGACTTGGGTCAGCAACAGCAGAAAAAACCTTGATGGAAAACTTACATTGATAGTCATGCAAATGTGATACAACCAAGGACAGATCGGTTTGAGGAGTAGAAGTGTCGGGCCATCTGTGCTTTATGCAACATTTATCATTTGTCCTCGCTGGGTTAAATCAATGGGTTGCAGTAGAACCAGGTTCTAGCTCTGAGGGACTCTGATTTAAAACTGGCTAGGTGGCTTAAGATATGCTACTACTACTTCTATTCTAATAGAAGATGTTGGAACTGCTGTGATGCTGAAACAGCCGCCCTTTCTGGACTCTGAAGGCTTCAGTGTGAGTAACCATGTTTTGCAGTGAATGGTGGAGTTTAACCGACCTTTTGATCTTATCTGGCTCTGTATTTTTGAAAGGCCTTTTGCAGACCACAAGAGCCTTTGGAGGGAAAGTCAGAAGGAACAAAAGAATGTGCCATTTTTAAACCCCTCGCCTTCGCTAAGTGCAGTCATAACAGGTATTTTGGGCATAGCTTTATGTTTCCCTCTGGGCAGCCAATAAAAATAGGAGGAAGGTTATTCCAGCCGTGAAAACCTCAGAGAGCAAAGGATTAGAGTTGACCCTTGCAGCTGCAATGCAGAAGGGAGACTTTGTGGTTGTGTGTTCCTTTTCTTATAAAGACGGAGATCTTATTAATTAATTAATTAATTTGTCAAGTACGTATTAGATAACGTATATAAGTATAAGCATGAATTGAATATGTAAAATGAATACAAATAAAGGGAATATTAGGACAGGGACAGTAGGCACGTTGGTGCTCTTATGCACGCCCCTTACAGGCCTCTTAGGAATGGGGTAAAGTCAACAGTAGGTTAAAGTTTTGGGGGTTTGGGGAAGAAACCACAGAGTCAGGTAGCACATTCCAGGCATTGACCACTCTGTTGCTTAAGTCGTATTTTCTGCAATCAAGTTTGGAGCGGTTCACTTTGAGTTTGTATCTATTGTGTGCTCATGTATTGTTGTGGTTGAAGCTGAAGTAGTCATTGACAGGTAGGGCATTGTGGCAGATAATTTTATGAGCCATGCTTAGGTCATACCGAAGGCGGCGTAGTTCTAAGTTTTCTAAGCCTAAAATTTCAAGTCTGGTGGCATAAGGTATTTTGTTGTGAGTGGAGGAGTGGAGGACTTTACTTGTGAAATATTTCTGGACACGCTCAATTGTATTAATGTCCGATATGCAGTGCGGGATCCAGAAAGATGATCTTCAATCACCAATTGGACAAATCAATATAAATAAGTAAGTAATAATAAGAGAGCCAGATTGGCTTAGTAGTTAAGGTACCAGGATGGAAAGCAAGAGTCAGTGAGTTCAAGTCCCATCTTAGCCACGAAAGCCAGCTGAGTCCTGACCTTGGGCCAGTCTTCTCTCTCAGTCCAACCCACCTCATAGGATTGTTGTTTTGGGGAAAATGGGATGAAAAAGGTGTGTTTGATATGTTCACCACCTTGATTTATAAATTAAAATAATATCATTTTATTTATAAAAAAATAATAAAGACAGGATACAAATAAATAAATATATATTTATAATATTATACACACACACACACACTGTATATATATATATGTTTTCTGAGGTTTTCGTGTGGGTTTGTATGTAGGTCTTTGGTTATTCGGGTTTTCCCGTGTAAAATTGGAAGTGTCTTGGCGATGTTTCGACAAAGTCTCATTCGTCATCTTCAGGCTAGTGTTTTCGGCTTCGTGCCTCTAGGAGCAATGTGTGATTGCAGCTGTTTCTTCCTTTTAACTGCCAGTGGGGGTGTGAACTGATTGGGTGGGAGCTTGGCTGTGTTCTGATTGGGTGGAGGTGTGTTCTGATTGGTTGGGGGTTTGGCTGTGCTCTGATTGGATGGGGGGTTGGCTGTGCTCTGATTGGATGGGGGTGTGTTCTGTTTGGTGGGGGCTTGGTTGTGATCGTGTTAGTCTGAGTTGCAGGGGGATTTGAGCTGGTGAGCTGCGTTGCTGTTGTTTGAACGTGAAGCCAAACAACAGCAACGCAGCTCACCACCTTCGTGCTTCTAGGAGCAATGATTGCCGAAAACACCAGCCTGAAGATGACAAATGAGACTTTGTCGAAACGTCACCAAGACACTTCCAATTTTATGTGGGAAAAACCCGAATAACCAAAGACCTACATACAAACCTCAGAAAACAAAAAGCCCAGAAACTTGTGAATGAGATTTCACAGAACCAGGGCTACATAACATCGTAGCTTACATAGGTAAAACCTGGCTAGAAAGAATATGCACATAAAAGCTTATGAAAAAGAAAAAAAAAAGAAACATTGTACCTTTACAGGGAGGATACCTGAGAAGAGGGTGTGGCTCACTGATGAAGCCTTATAAGGCAGAAATAGCTATCTGAGTCTCCCAAAGGGCAGCACAGAGTCTGCTGTCTGTCAGCAAGAAACAAAAAGCCCAGAAACTTGTGAATGAGATTTCACAGAACCAGGACTGCATAACATCATAGCTTATGTAGGTAAAACCTGGCTAGAAAGAATATGCACATAAAAGCCTATGAAAAAGAAAGAAAAAGAAACATTGTACCTTTACAGGGAGGATACCTGAGAAGAGGGTGTGGCTCACCGATGAAGCCTTATAAGGCAGAAATAGCTATCTGAGTCTCCCAAAGGGCAGCACAGAGTCTGCTGTCTGTCAGCAAGAAACAAAAAGCCCAGAAACTTGTGAATGAGATTTCACAGAACCAGGGCTGCATAACATCGTAGTTTACGTAGGTAAAACCTACGTAAGCTACATAAGCTACGCTAGAAAGAATATGCACATAAAAGCCTATGAAAAAGATATATGTGTGTGTGTGTGTGTGTGTGTGTGTGTGTGTGTGTAGTTAATATTTCGGGTTTCTTCCCGTGCAATTGTGGATATATCCTTAAAAGGGTAGAAGTGACGTTTCGACAGAATCTCATCTGCCATCATCAGGCTTATGTGAGAAGTCTTTTGCAGTAACTGCTGTTGCTTTATAGTTTCTTTTTGTTTTTTTAAAGTCAAAACAAAACACATGTTGTTGGTTTGTTTTTTTTTAAACTGTACACTATGGTGCACAAATGATCCTGCAGCGGGGGATTAGGAGTCTAGGCGCGTGAAGTGCCAGGGCCTTGGAGACAATAGTGGATGAAAATGACAATGCTAATCTAACTAGCCTTTGCCAATGCCTGGGAGGTACAGTGATGTCAAGTTGATAACCTGGAAAATAGACTTAGATTAAGAAATATCAATATAATCATCCCTGCCTGACCTAAGCAGGGAGCCTAGTTGAAATGGACAGGATGTTCTTCAGAGAATTGACAGGTTCACATGGGTTGCTAAGTGGTCCATTTTATATCAGTCATAAGTGTTAGATAGATTAAATCACACGGACAGAATTGTCTCTTAAATAATACTAGAGCGGTGAGAAGAGAATCACCTTTAACACTTCAGTCTTTTTTGCTTCCTTTGATGCTTTATTATTTGTTTAATAATGTAGTATAGCGAATAATGACTGGAACAGCCAGACATGGAAATAGAGACCGAGTAGGTATATTTTAGCTCTAATCACATGATCTAAAAGTAATGTTTTGATTGTGATTGAGAAGGAATTCCCCTTCTAAAGTTCAAGTAGTACTCATTTATGTCATCCTTTATTTGTATCCTTAAGAGGAGTGTGAGAGAGAAGTGAAAATTTAACTTTTTCTTCCATAGAAGCAGAAAATATTCAGCACATATTATTCTCAAAGCATACATTAGGTGATATTCCTGGGAATTTTTTTTTTCTTCATTCAGCTTCATTTGCTCAGGGCTTCCAGAAACACAACTTCATATCTGAGTATTTTATATCATTCAATGAACTGCAAATGCTGTGATATTCACACTTTGCAACTGCTTCTGTTTGCCTCAGAATAACTGGCAAGACGACTGACTGTATTTTATCTCCATTTTTTTCTGCCCAACCTCACAAGAAATATTTTTCAAAGATGATGATGATGATGATGATGATGATGATGATGATGATGATGATGATTATTATTATTATTATTATTTTAATCTTTAGTGAGATTCACAGCCTTTGAGGCTGGTTAATAGCTCAGCAGCTCAAGGACCTAGGACCTAGGAACTGTTAAGGTATCGTCGGAGGATGTAAACTGTTCCAAGTAAGGTGGTTTTTTTGTAGAGTCAAAATGTTCAGGTCCAGCAAATTTAGAATTTCTAAATAGCGGGGTAGCCCTTTGGGTATTGCACTCTTTTGCTGAAGTCATATTTTCTGCAATTGAGTTTGGAGTGGTTCACTTTAAGTTGGTATCTATTGTGTGCTTGTGTATTGTTGTGGTTGAAGCTTTATCTTTTTTTCAAGGGGACAGAAAGGGAGGCAGAGCGGTGGTGTCACCATCCTGAAAGATTAAACAAGCATTTACTGCACAATTCCTGCCCTCCTGTGCTTCTTTGACACAATATGTTTAACTTCTGCTTGTGGCACACACTTTGTTGCCTTCAGGGAGACACAACATGTGCAAATGTACTAAGGACTCATCTCTCATTTGTATATATATTTATATAACAATCTATTTTTCTTCCATCCAGGAATTCAGAGCAAATTTAAATCATCCCAAGTGTTCAAGCCTATAGATTCTATAGATGACACTATGCCTTGAGGTGTAGTTCCTGTCTTTATCCTTTAATCTGTCCAGTGTTGTACTGAACCATTAGCAAAGTCATCACTGAATCAGTTTACTTCCTGAACACGCAGTGCTTGGAATAGCTTATATCAGCAACATTGCAGCCAATAGAAATGTTACTAAATTATGTAACTCCCACAGGATTCTAATTGTTACTAATTTCTACCAATAACACAGTTTACTCCCACTTATATGAATGTTTTCATATAATTCTCTGATAATATCAAGCTCTCCTGACAGATACATGTGTACGCTAGTCCTCAAGCAATTTACCTTAGTAAAATGGGAAAGAATCAGTTTTAAAAAGTACAGGACTATCATGGCAGCAACATGGACAGTAGAGGCTTAAGAATGATTTATTTGTCTTAAATTAAGCTTTAGGGAGCTCTTACTAGCAGCTCTTTCTGATCTCCATTCTACCGCAGCAATATATAGGCTTTGGTAAGGAAGTAAATATATTCTATTCCTTTTCCAATTTATATATGTAGGAAGTGGCTTCTCTGAAATCCATCTCTTTGAATAAAGAAACTGGATTGGGGTGACAAAGTGAATGCATCTATTTTTCATAAAGGCCCCAGGATGTAGAAGATCAGTATGTTTCCTCCTAATTAAATTTGCTGTCAAAGCTAAAATAAGTCACAGGTTCGAGCTATGTTAATATATTTAATCCCATCTCCTCCAGCTCTATTGTCCCTGAGATTTCGCAACCAGAAGTCATATGGCTCTATCAGAATGAAGATTTATTTACAAAAATAATTAGTGCATAAGACATACAGTATACATACCAGATACATTTGGTAATTCTTGTTTCTGGTTTCTGACCCATTTAGTTTTGCCTGTTCCTTTATTCTCAGCAGGGAAGGGAAACTGATATTGTGTATTGTTAAAAAGAAGGGCGAGATGCTAATATTATATTTTGAAAGTATCAGACGGGAATATATTACATAACAAAATCAGGTGTTATTTTAAAAGAAGATTTCTGATCTTCTTCACTCAGGGGAAAATTTGAAGCTACTTGATATAATACACATACAAGAAAAGAAACAATTTCCCCCCAAGATATATTCATAGCTTTTTGGTTTGTATATCTTGCTGGTATTAGCAATATTTCTTTTTTTAAAAAAATTCTACTGGAACTTGCATTATTTGGGCTCCATGGAAAAATGAGAAAGACCTATCCCTCCCCGATAAGAAGCAATTTTATCTATAAGTGTGTCTCAGATTAAAGCACCAAATGCTCTATCCAATCTTAAACACCAGTGATATATAGACAAATTTGCTTTGAGAGAACAAAATCTATCCACCTAGTATGTGGAAAACCCTTTGCCAGTAATCAGTCAAATCAAGTCCAGAAGCTTTTCCTGACCCACTGTATCCTCTTGACTCTTCTCTTTTCCTTCAGTATGAACTGCAAATTCTTGAACAATCCTCTTGTTTTATGAACCAGCATGGGGAAAACGCAAAACTCTCCTGATGTAATTAACAATATCGCAGACTGCCCACTAAGGGCTCTAATAGAAAATTCCACATTTCAAGGAACATAAGCACAGCAGGCGAAAAAGAGAAGCAATTCCATCAGCCCTGAGCTGTTGAAAATGAAAGGGCAGCTTGTAGTAGATAGTGCAGAACTCTGGAACTGTGTGACAAGATTCCTTGCACATCCAAAATGCCAGAACATGCAAGAAAAGAAGAAGAAGAAGAAGAAGAAGAAGCTGACAGTGGGATTAATGGGAGGAAGAAAAAAAAAGGCTCATCGGGATGTTGATGCTGAATAAATGAAATTAGAAGCATCGACACTAAAAGACAGCCTGGATATGCTCTACTTGACCTAAAAATATTTCTTCCTTGTTTTAAATATCTGTAATGTTGATAAAAACCCTCTAAACAGAATCAAGGATTTCACTCATTGTGCATGCCTTCCCTAACCTGATTTACTGAGTGACCCACAAGTGTCTAAGTTCACGTAACAGACTAAGCGACATACACACACACTGAACTTATGAAGAATGACTGTGCAAAATATGCGAAGTCTAAATCAAGCAAACTACTGAAGGGTTCACCCCAATATCTGAAGCCACTCTCCAATTCCATTAATGAATTGAAGGAAATTATGATGGTACTGAAAACATATCCTAGGCATAAGCCCAGTCTTGTGTGTTGGGATGGTACATTTTGCCTAGCATTTGTAATTGTGATTCCCCCAGGAAAATGTTTCTTTTTGTTGTGGATCTTAATTTCACCCCATGCTGCCAGAGTTCTACAGAAGGCTGTGATCACAGTTGTTGGGAACAACTGCTGAGATCTTGAGGGAAGATCAGGAAAGAAAATTAGAAAACTTTCATATACTTTCACAGTTCACAACAGTGATGGGGCAGCCTTCTGCTGTAGCAAATATCCTCCAGATATTCCCAGTCAGACTGCTGGGAATTGTAATGGCAACACACCTGGTGGGGAAGGCTGCATTATAGCTTCTGTAGATTCAGGTTCAATCCTAGTAATGCCAATTGAAAGTCTTATTCATGTACAAGTAGTTCTTGACTTACAACAGTTCATTCAGGGACCATTCAAAGTTACAATGGCACTGAAAAATGTGATTTATGGCCAGAGGTGGTATTCAGCCGGTTCGGACCGGTTCACCTGAACCGGTAGCGGAAATGGTGGACGGCCCCTTCCCCCCTGCCCTGGCTCTATGCTATTTAGCCACGTTTTTGAGTCTGGGCACATGCACGAAAGGTGCATATGTGAGCAAAGTACTTGTGTGGAAGGCAGGTGTGCGCGCAAACCGGGCACATGTATGCACGGTGAACCGGTAGTAACATAATGTGAAACCCACCGCTGCTTATGGCCATTTTTCACACTTATGACCATTGAAGTTGGTCAAAATTCGGATGCTTAGCAACCGATTCATATTGATGACAGTTGCAGTGTCCCAGGGTCATGTGATCACCTTTTTTGACTTTCTGACAAGCAAAGTCAATGGGGAAGCCAAATTCACTTAACAACCATGTTACTAACCTAACAACTGCGGTGATACACGGAACAGCTGTGGCAAGAAAGGCTTACAAAAAAATGGGACAAAGCTCACTTAACTGTCTCTCTTACTAACAGAAAATTTGGGCTCAGTTGAGGCTGGACGTTTAGGACCACCTATATTTCTAATGTATTAAAGATAAGCTTTCCCAGGAAGAAAAACAGGGGAAGATATACTCCTGATATACAGTATAAGGATATTCTTTTTGTTTTCCAGTCTATCTGTAATTGCGTTAGCATCTTGCTGGAAAAAAATCATAATCATTTAGACTGGAATAGTGACAGAGGAGGAAAAAAAAGGAATTAGATCAGAAGAATACACTTATCTGTATTTTTCTTGCTTGCTTGCTTTCAATGAAAGCTGCTCCGTTTTAGTGACTTGGCTCTTGGTTCTTGCCATTTCTTTATGTCCAAAATTGTGCAATATTAAATTCTGGATAAATTGGAAGTTATTCTGATCCTGCACACAGATTTATACAAGTACAAAACAGCTGCTGCAGTGGAAAAGAAATCCAGGAGATTATTTCTTTCTTGTAATATACTATATGGGAGCATGGATGCATCAACCGGCAACAAATTCAAACAATAAAAATGGTGGTGTATAGGTGAATACAATCCGTTCTTAAAGTGAAAAAATCATTCCTATGGAATATGATGACTTCTGCCAAAATTCTTTTTGTAAAAGAAAATTGGGTAAATTGTCACAGGACAATTTCCATTATCAAGTGCAGTATACTTCTGTTGGAAGAAATATCCATCTGGTTCAGTTCCAAGCGGGGAGAAAGACACTGGAAACATGGAGGCTGATTGGAAAGAGGGTTTATTGAGGAACAGGACCACATGGGTTTGAGGTCCTGGGCAGCTGACCAAATGGGTCTGAGAGTGAGGGGTTTTTATACCCTCTCTTGGGCTTTGAACTTGAGCTTCCTGTTCCTGTGAAATTCTATTGGCTGTTGTAGGGGGTCATAGCTAACTTTTTTAGGTTGTCTGAGTTAAGTTTGGTTGAAGCCTGGACTCTCTGAGATGATGTAATGAGGAGGCTTGTGTCCTGAAAGAGTGTTGGGCAATTCCTATTGTGTCTTAATGGCTTTCCTGGTTTGGATCTTGAGTGAGGACTGATCCTACCATTCTACCTAATTCTGCCTTTGCCTTGAATGGATTACCAAATCTGCATTTCTAAAAATTCTCCTCAGCTTGGGGACAGGGAACTGTGGCTCTGAGTTTCTGTCTCCCTTTAAGATTTTTATTTCTCTTTTAGGGGAAATATAATATTCTGCCTTCTTAATAGTTCTCAAAATATTTCATTTTTCGAGGAGGGGGTGGGTGCTGACTTTCTACACTTCTGTGTATGAGTTCCTAGAAACAACTGGCCATGATGTTCGTGTTATGCTGGTGAACTTTCAAAGGCATCTAACTGACCAACCTACTGGTGGAAGCATAATGCTAGATAGATCCTGGCTTTACTTATGACACAGTGGTGAAATCCAAATTTTTTTACTACCGGTTCTGTGGGCATAGCTTGGTGGGCATGGTGTGGCTTGGTGGGCGTGGCAGGGAAAGGATACTGCAAAATCTCCATTTCCACCCCACTCTGGGGCCAGCGAGAGGTAGTATTTGCTGGTTGTCTGAACTATTCAAAATTTCCGCTACCGGTTCTCCGAATTGCTCAAAATTTCCACTACTGATTCCCCAGAACCTGTCAAAACCTGCTGGATTTCACCTCTGCTATGACAGCAGTTCTTATGTTTATATTTTAAACTATCACATGTAAGTGCTTCCTATGAAGGATCTGTGTATCAGTGGTGGTATTCAGTCAGTTCTATCCAGTTCGGGTGAATTGGTAGCGGCAACTGCAAGAGGCTCCGCCCACCTGCCCAGACATCATCACATTGTTTTTCACACTCTGCGCATGCACATGCACTCACATTTGCGAACTGGTAGCGAAGGCAAGTGAATACCACCCCTGCTGTGTATGTCCTCATAGTTTTTAACCATCTGATAGTTCCAAAGCAAATGTTGTGCCTCAGATGAAATACTGCCCTGGTTCACACAATGGAAAATGAATTAGCAAAGTAATGCATAATGAAGCTAGTAACTGCACAAATGTGATTATTCAGCATTCCACCCAATGTGTTTCTTCTCCTCAATCCATCCGTTAGAGGTTTGTGCATATGCATGTGGATTTCTCCAAAGTATTGAATGTGTGTGTGTGTTTTGAGTTAATCTAGTACAGGGGTGCCAAACTCAAGGCCCAGGGGCCGCATCCAGCCTGCAGGGTGCTTAGATCTGGCTCATGGGGTCAGCAAAGGACTAGCCCACAGTGCCTCTGCAAAAGAAAATGGAGGTTGGCTACATGTGGCCCCCCCGAGCTCTGTTTTCACTGGCAGAGGGTTGTAGGAGGCTGTCGCAGCTGAAAATGGAGCTTGGGAGCCCGTTTTTGCTGGCAGAGTGCCCGGGCCACTACAGGCGTCTCCAACACGAGTGACATTGAGCTGGCCATGCCCCTCTGGCCATGCTCCTGCCCCCCACAAGGTCAAATACAACCCTGATGCGACCCTCAATGAAATCGACCCCTGATATAGTAGGAGCAAAATTGACTCCTTTTTTTAGGACTCCAAAATTGATTCCTTCCTAAAAATTTTAGGAAGAAGGCAATGGGAAGATACTTTTACACTGTATCAGCACAGCACCTACAGCCATCAGGAATTACTAGATTTTACCTGGTAGGACCAGGTGCAAATTTATTGAGACGAAAGTATCGGTCTGAATGGGCTGACCTCCCTTAATTCAAAATTTGAGAATGTTTTCTTGTGTCAGCTTTTATCAATAGAAAGGGAGTTCCTACACTTAATAATAGGTTGAGGAGATACTGCTGCCTATTTTTGTTGTGGCTGCATTGTCACATTTCAGCTATCTCTAATAAAAGTGCAGGGAAAATATTATGTCCTCTCCCTTGAGAACATGCTATATTCTTGGCGGTTCTCTTGTTGTATTGATTTTTGTTGTCTTGAGTTTTTTTTAAAAAAAGCATGTCTTTGTATTTTATTTTGGAAGCTTTATTTCTGAGAAATTCCAACAAACTCTCATGGCAAAATTTTCATTTTCCCGATGTTCTGAAACTGCTGCCTTTAAGGTTGATTCTCACAAATTGTAGGAACACTTCTTGTTTTTTTAAATCAGAACATGCTTCTCTGGCTTCCATTAACTAAAGAGTAGAGGCTACCGGAAAGAAAAAAAACTTGAGTTCTAAGGAATAATATTCCTGAAGGAAAACTGCAGTTGATTCTCCTAAGTAAAAGGAAAATAAAAATTAAGCAAAATTTTAAAACTCCTAATATTGTGGAAGAGAAGGAAATTGTGAAAGGAAATATTGAATCTGCTCAGCTTTCTGAAGACACCTGCAAAAATTAAAGTGTTTTGATTATCATGGAGAATTACAATGTACTAATAGTACTTGGAGAAGGATCATTTGGTAGAGTCCTCTTAGTCCATCATAAAAGCATAAGACAGAAATATGCAATGAAAGAGATCAAATGTCCCAAGTCTGTCTTCAATATAGAAAAGACCTGGAATGAAGCTATCATATTGGCTAAAATGAACCATCTAAATATTGTTATGTATACAGTCTCTTTTGAAGCTGATGGACTTTCACATATAGTGATGGAATATTGTGGTGGCAGAGATCTCCTACAAAAGTGTTGGAATACATTATTAGAATGTATTTTTGTGCAACAACTGCAGTAGTATTCAGCTAGTAGATGGCAGTGTTTACAAGTTTTGATCTATGTACTGTACTGACTGTATGTTCTTTTAAGTAAGGTTTTCTGTTTCCTGTTAGTTAAACAGTTAAGCAGTAAAGCAGTAAAGCACATGGTGACTGTACTCTTTGTTTGATCTGTGATGCTATATATAAACAGAATTTTTAAGGAAAAGATTAAATTTCAGAAGGAGAAATTGTTTCCTGAAAATACAATACTTAAATGATTTGCAAAAATGTGTTTGGGTGTAAATTATATTTACAAGAAATGTACATTGCACAGAGACCTCAAATCAGAAAATGTATTTCTCACACAAAATGGGAAATTAAAACTGGGAGACTTTGGATATGCAGTTCTTCTTAAATGCCCCATGCCATAAGGTTGTTTATTTGTAGGAACACCTTACTATGTGCCTCCAGAAATTTGGGAGAATATGCCATACAGCAATAAAAGTGATATTTGGTCTCTGGGATGCGTTTTATATGAGCTGTCCACCTTAAAACATCCATTTCAGGCTAAGATTTGGAAATATCTTGCACTTAAGATATATAAAGTATACTACAATCCATTTTCATCACACTATAGCTATGAATTTCACAATTTGATAAAGCAGATGTTCAAGGTGAATCCCAAGTACTGTCTATCAACTAGTACAATTCTTGCAAGAAAGAATTCTGGCAAAATGTATTAGACAATTTTCATTACCAGAGGAAGATGGTACATACAGTATGTAGGAAGTAAGAATAGTTGTCCAGAAACAGAAGCCATTACCAAGAGCGTCAATGAAATGGAACTAAAGAAAATAAGTGTAGATCAAAAAGAACTTCATAGATGAAAGTGGGGAAAAGGAAGACCCAGTACAGTGATCAAAATGTTAGAAAATGCACCTTGTTTTTAGAAAAAACATATAGAAATGAATACTTGATTGCAAAGAAAATGTATTAATGGATATTCCTATGAGAAGGATTGACACTGCATTTTTCTCTGTCTATGGGCGTACATCAGAGGTGGGTTTCAGCAGGTTCTGACCAGTTCTGGAGAACTGGTAGCAGAACTTTTGAGTAGTTCGGAGAACCGGTAGTAAAAATTCTGACTGGCCTTGCCCCCATCTATTCTCTGCTCCTGAGTCCCAGCTGATTGGGAGGAAATGGAGATTTTGCAGTAACCTTCCCCTGGATTGGGGAAGGAATGGAGATTTATAGTATCCTTCCCCCGGAGTGGGGTGGGAATGGAGGTTTTACAGTATCCTTCCCATGCCATGCCCACTAAGCCACGCCATGCCCACCAAGCCACACCCACAGAACCAGTAGTATAAATTTTTGAAACCCACCACTGGCGTACATGATAGTGATCTGGGGAGTGCCAACAGGGAGGTAATACGAGGATGTAGAGGAAAAATTGCCCACCATCTTTCTTTCGCCAGCGTTTCAAACAAAACATTCTTTACAATACTGCTTACAAAAGCATAAGCGGTTCCTGCTGACACTTAAAAGGGGAAGTGGGGGAAAATAGCATAATGCACTTCAATGAACCTTGATGCTCTTAAGTTAATTTAGTTGCAGCCAAAATGAAGGCAGAAGGGCGGGAATCTTTTTTTTTTTTAAGTATTCATACAAGGCATTGCCACAAAATGCTTTCTAGAATAAAAAAAGTACGGTATTGCTGAGAAAAGAGACCTGCTTTATGCAGAAAAGGACCTCTACTTTTAGCAGAGAGGTTCACTATATCCAACAGACTCCTTGGCTTACAGTAGGGTCTCCAATAATTTGAATCCAAAGCTGGCCACTCTGTATCATAAAGCACGTCCAAGCCTTGAGTTGTTCTAATTGTTCAGAACAATTTCATTAAAAAAAACCCAAAATATTTGGAAATTTACTTCAAAACAAACAAAGGTTAGTTTTTTATCTTTTTATAATAACTAATAGTGTTTCAAACAAAGAAAATAAAAACTAACAGAAATGAATGTTTTTGTAAGGTCCCAAAATACACTTGAGTCACCAGAATGCCAAAGAGAGAGACTCAAGACGAGGCTTGCAAAAAAACAGATTTTATTTATGGCCAAAAACAAAATACTGGGTGGAACTATATCTAGAACATACAGATACAATGCATGCGAGGAAATAGCCACACCTTGGGGGAAGGTATGGTGTCCTTTTATACCCTCAGAGACGTCAGTTTAGTACCCAATTCTGGCCTTCTAATTTAGGTTTGTGTATTCCTTGTTGCCCTGCAAGGGGGAATAGAAACTTCCCAATTAGTCATCTTGAGCATTTCTTTGTTTACTCAATTGGCCACTTTGGCCCCTGGCCCTGGAAAGCAGGAGTTTATCCAGATCAAACATAAATTAGGACTGAGGTGTAAATTATCCCTTGGAGATAGTACCATGCTCTTAGATGGCACAATAAAAAACAGGGAGAAGATTGATATGGGTTCAGGTCAAATGGCAGGGTCATATGTTTGACAAATACCAGATACATTACAGAGGCCTAATAACAGAATATGTTTGTTACAGGTGATACAAATATAAAGGCATATATGTATTACAGGAACCTAATGGTTACAGAATCTAGTATACCAGTATATCATATTCTAGTATTATTTATTATATCCTTATTATTGTTTCCCTTCATTTACAATAAAACAAATAAATAATGGGATAAAGCCAAAAGTTCAAAGAAAAAAAAAGAAGAAAAAAGAGCATACAGAAGTATGCTCTTTTAAATACAAAATAACCTCTTGCTCTACAATTACAACAGAAACTTTCACTTTCACTTTTTACTATTCTTCCTAGTTATCAAAACCACGTGTCATAAATTCATTATTTTCTGCTTTATGTAAAAAATTCAAAGGGGGTTTCCCAATCAGCATGAAATCTAAGTTAATGTCTTTTCTGAAATCAAATTTAACTATCTCAGCAAATTCTACCATCCATTTCTCCATTGTGGGTAGTATCAGGTCTTTTCACAGTTCATTTTTTGTTTCAAATTACAACAAAAGTTTATATATTTTACTATTAAAATATTTGTCGTTAGTATACAATTCTGAGTTTCAAACTCAGTCTTAAAATCTTTAAAACTAAACATTTTTAAAATCTATTTAAAATCTTTCTAGTAATTGTACGTAGAAAATGAAGAATATGCTTCTAATGTTAAATCTTCTCTTGATTTCATTTTACATTAACTTTGAGAAAATTGTAGTAAGTCACCATAAGTTAACCATTTAAGTTTAGTTATCATTTCCCTTCCATAATACGCTTCTTGTGCTAAAAGCCACAAAGGTATTTTTGAACATAACCTAGCTTTATATATCTATTTCGAATTCTCAATATGGGGCATCTGACACGATGGTTTTTAAAATCTGCATTGACCTTTGCTTTATTGTACCATAAATAACCATGTGACTCAAAATTTCAGATCATGTCCTTTCAACTCCAATCATCTTCTGTTTTTTAGCATTGCTTATTATGAAGCTTGATTTTTTTTAATGAATGATCAGAACAGAGACTCAGCTGAATGGAGATATGAAGATTGTAGCTGCTTTTATCTAACAAAGAATTTGGGTTTCAACACATAAACAGATTAGCAGAAGCACCTTCCCGCTCCTAATATTCCAGCTAGAAACAAACAGGAATGGATATTGCCTTCATTTGGGGCTCTTTTTTTTTTTTAATGCCAACTGTCTTGGGTATATGGAAGAGCTGGACCGTAACTGATTATATTGATCTGAGATGCCTCAAATCAATGAAAAAAGAATGAAAAGGAATGAAAAGGGATCGAAGAACCTCGCCTCAGCTTGAAAACTGGTAAATGGGTAGATTTTAAAGAGACATAATGGAATACGTTTAGAATCCATATGGGCCTCTGTCAAAAGCCATTACTGCAATTCAAAGTATAGTTAGGTACAAAAAGTCAAAGTATTTCCCATAGTATACAAGATGCTAAGACCTGGAAGGACTTTGAGTGGACTGATGGCAGAAAAGAATAATTCTTTTTCCAATCTGTTGTTCTCCAGATAAAGTTTGGATTATATTCTCCTCACAGAGACTGTGAGGTCTAGTCTCTTTTAGGCATGAAAGTCAGCTGAGTTTCTTTGGGCCAGTCACTGCTATCAGTCCAATCCATCTCCCAGGGGTGTTGTTGTTGGGAGAACAGAAGAATAAATGTTAGGTATAGGTAAAGGTAAAGGTTCCCCTTGCACATATGTGCTAGTCATTCCCGACTCTAGGGGGCAGTGCTCATCTCTGTTTCAAAGCCGAAGAGCTAGCGCTGTCGGAAGATGTCTCCATGGTCATGTGGCTGGCATGACTAAATGCCAAAGGTGCATGGAATGCTGTTACCTTCCCACCAAAAGTGGTCCCTATTTTTTTTACTTGCATTTTTATGTGCTTGACTGCTAGGCTGGCAGAAGCTGGGACAAGTAATGGGAGCTCACCCTGTTATGCGGCACTAAGGATTCAAACTGCTGAACTGTTGACCTTTCGATTGACAAGCTCAGCATCTTAGCCACTGAGCCACCATGTCCCAATATGTTAGGTGCAAATGTCTTGGATTATATGCTAAAGTTCCTTTTTAACATAGATGATGTTAAAAAAAAAAAGATAGGATGGTGATGGAAAAAATCCTCCTCCTTGACTATGCTACCCTACTGTGGTGCAGATGTTCCGGGGAGGGATGAGTGAAATGCATCCTAGTTTTATGACAAGAATGTATATTTCCAGTAGGGTCACCCAAGGCATGAAAGTCATCCCAGCTGCCAATTACAGCAAACAGGCATTTATATCAAGTTGTAGCAATATAGGAAGATGCTGCAGGCAGACTACCACTTTTGTGACAACAGCAACAGCATCATTTCACACTGCAGAAGAAGACAACGGTAAACCACTCTATTGTGCCCCAAGACCCTAATGTATAAGATAAAATGATTGACGATATAGTGCTAAATTAAGTGGCCCTTGGGTCAGATGGCATTCAATATGCTACTGAGGAAGAACTGAGGATCTTTCAAATTACTAATGGTGTTTATGATGCAGCTAGAATAGAGCCTTCGGGTTCTCTAGTTGCTGATACTGCTATGCAAAGGAAAAGAAAATTCAAACCTGCAAAGAAAGATTACATTGGGAACACAGAACGTAAGAAGCATGACCGTAGGAAAGCTCATCAGAGTGAAAGATGAAATGAATCAACTACAAGATGACATCTGAGGCATCAGTGAATTGAGATGGACTGGGATCGGACACTTCAGTCAGAATATCACACTGTTTACTACTCAGAACACACAAATCAGAAAAGGGATGGCATTGCTTTCATAGCCAGGAAGGATGTAACAAAGACAATGCACAACACAGTCAGTGACCGAGCAACATCAATTAGACTTTGTGGGCAATCCTTTAATCTGAAAGTTGTCCATGCTCCAATCACTGATGTGACAAAAAAAAAAAAAAAAAAAAAGGAGGCTGACAAGTTTTATGGTCAAGCTCAATCTGGAATCAACAAACGTGCAAGCAAAATGTGTTGCTTGTGTTTGGAGAGTGGAATACTCCAAGTCAGAAATATTAAGGAGAAAAATTGAGTTGGACTGTATGGGATAGGAAATAGAAATGAAGCAACAGAATTACTTATTATTATCTTCCAACCCAATGGTTTTGTTGTTGCTAGCAATCTTAACAACATCTCTAAACATGGATATCACCAGATGGAGTACACAACATCAAATTGATATATTATTTTCAAGGAAAACATCAGGAATCACTTTGAAATCTTGAACTTCATTCATAGGAACCAGAGGAGCTGCAGAATGAATAAAAGATGTTGCTAATGATTAATATGAAAATGGTCCACTGAAGACCAAGAAACAGAAGAATATTAAAACCACACTCATTCTTCTAATCCAGGCTCCCTGGGTATGTACATACAGATTGCGTTACGCTGAGGTTTCTGATAGCGGAAAATGCAAATGGTCTGGAACTTCTTGTAATGAAAGTCAGGGAGCATAGTGAAAAAAAATGTGATTAAGTTTAAATACAAAGAAGACCAAACTAATGAAAACAGATACAGAAACCAGCCTTAGAAGATACTGAAGTGATAGAAAGCTTGTGCCTTTTAGGACCAACTGTCACCAGTAAAGAGACCAGTAATCAAGAAGTATGCTGAAGAACATAACATCTGAGTAGCAATGAAGCGTTTGTAAAAGATATTCAGATACCAGGATGTGTTTATGCCTACAGAGATCAGAATTACACAGACAAGATTTTCCCTGGGAATTCTATGGAAGCAAAAATTGAACTCTGAAGAAACAGAATGGAAATAGCAATGATGCTTTTCAATATTAGTGTTGGGAAAGACTGCTGAGCAGTCTTTCCCAACACTGGGAACAAGTGTTGGACAAGAAAACAAATTAATCCTAAAATGAATCAATCCAGAATTCTCTCTTGCTCAAATTATCATAATTTGGACATTATGTTATTTGGATACATTATGTTGTTATAACTTATCGAGAGAGCTATCTTAATTTTGGACTGGACTTAATTATAGTGGTAATGCATGCACTGTTGGAAGACCTGAAGGGTAGGGTTAGGAATTGGAAAAGACACAAATTAACATCAACCTGATGGTACATAATCAGTCAATCAATAATCAATAATCAATCAATCAATCAAATCATCCTTGAACACAGCACGTTTTCTAGGCTACCAGAGAGATATAATCTAGAAGACATCAGATGGTGGGGATATTAGCCTACAAATTATGAAGTTATAAAAGTGCAAAAGATCTTACCAACAGAAAGAATGCAAAGAAGAGATTTTTTATTTATTGGGGGGGGGGGGGAATGTCCACAAAAATAAGGGACCAAATGGAGACTGATGCAAAACAATATCTTTTATTGGCATGCAAAACTACAGTGCTGCCTGGACCCCATGCTAAAGGAACAGAAAAGAGAGTCACAAAGCCTACCAGATTACAGGATCTAGACCCTTTAGAAAAGATACAAAGGACATACAAGAGTTTAAATTACAGTATAACATGACCTTTATTAAGACAAGAAGGATCTGATAACAACATGGGGTAACTGAATATATGCTGATCTGGTGCTCTACATTCTGGCTCTTCCAAGCAGACTTCCTTTCTACTGATATTGGCACCTTCTAACAAAAACAATGCCCTTTATTGCACCCATAAATTGACTTTCTTCAGGTTACAGAAAAAGCAACCTGGCATTTGTTCTCTTTCTATTCCAGGATCATTAAGCAGTTTCAATTTATCTTTTTACTTTTTAAAAAAAAAAAGTATCACGGCATCTATACATATTTTTCAATTTTTTTTAGCAAAAATAAAGTGAAGATAAATATAAAATAAATACAAAATATAAAAATAAACTGAAGACTTGAGATGGCATCATGTCACAATCACAATTGTGCACTGGAAATAGAACTTTTATTTAGAGATCTGCGATATCCAGATAGATTGCTGTGAACTATTTGTGCAGATAAATTATGTGAAAACTCGCCCAACATTTTTTTTTGCTGTTGGAATAGAGCTATGGTTTCCCTCTTTTACTGTTTAAGGGACAAGCTGGACAGTCTCCCAATCGTTAAAGATCTTAAAGAAGTATATAACAAGTAGCTCAGCAGGTAGCACTACCTGGCTGACCTTGTCTGGACCTGGTTTGCATTTAGACTTATATAGGCTGTACAGTACATTGCAAAAATTAAAAGAAAAATCAGAAAGCATTGGCAAACATTGTCTCTGTTGATGCCAAGAAAATGACACGGGAGTGTCCAAGGAATTATTTGCAATCAACTCAAAGGAAAATGCAGTTTAATGGAAGAAGTATGGTGGGAGGCACAAGCCTTTTATTTTGGAGAAGTGAATAGAGTAAGACCTCATCCATTGCTAAGGTCCTCATATCTTGAGTGTTCAGTTTAATTCTAAAGCAGTCCTCATAGAAGGCAAGTTGTATCTGGGATGGAAAAGTGTCTTGAGGATAACAACAGTTTCCCACACATTCAACCTGAAAGGAATTTTCCAGCATGCATATTTGCTGATCTTTAATGTTTGGTTGCCTCGGTTTCTAATCCTCTCTTGAATGTACTTTCTGAAAACAAATAATTCCTTTACCAGGCGTGGCAGAAGGGAGGATCTGAAGCTAGAATATATCTGGAATTCCCAGACAGGTTTTTAAACTTGGTCACTGAAAGACATGAACATGCGTTCATGTGACACTCTAGATGAGAGGACTAAGAAAGATGCAACATTTATATATGAAGTAGGATATTCATATAGAAGCTGACTGCCCTATATTTTTTCAGAATTCCTTTCTCCCTTCACAGCTTCACAGGCAATAATATTTTAATAGCATAACATAGTTTATTCTGGACAAAGATAGTATCTTTAAACAGGTGCCACATTCAGTACCTGCTGGAGATTTGGATGGGGACTTTGTGCAGATTGTGTCAATGCTCCTCTTCCTCCTTGCAACTGGGGAGAGGATGCTGTTCCTTTGTATTCTTTTCATGGTCTGCAGGTTTAAGAAAATAAGATGAAGGAGATGAAGGTCCATGAACTTCAGGAAAATGATAATGATAATTGGACCTTATAGGCATGTAAACTCTAATACTGGAGTAACAAGTTTAAGGAATCCCACTATTAATTAATTTGTCTTTGCGCATTCCCTCCCCAAAATGTGGATCACTCAGGAACCACATTTAGAGCTCTGTTTTCATGCTGCATGGCAACTAAATGCAATTTTTGTTCATTCCAAAATAAATTGTTTGATGGAGTTTCTTATCTAGCAAAATCGCATAATGATACCCTAGTTACAAAACAACCCATGGATACTACTTCTGGAGCCCAATTTTGAAGTTATTTTATTTATTTATTAAGTTTAATGCCACCCAGTGTCACATAACTATGGACAGATCACCATACATTAAGAAAACATTGACAACAGAGGCAAACAAACAATAGAACCAGACTTTGACATAGAAAAAGATAGGAAAATGGTTGACCCAGCAAACCCCAAAAGATCTCACCAACAACTAACTCAACAAAGGGGGAATCATCTAGCCCAGGGCCTGGGAGAACAACCAGTCATCAGTGGGAATCTTAGTCCAGGGGAGGTGCTATAGTAGAGAAGGCATGTGTCTTGAGTTCTGCTAGGTGGCATAGTCAGTGAAAGAAACCTAGAGCAGATCAATCCTATCAGTAGGAATTGGCTGGGCAAACACCAGAGGGGACAGCTGTACCCTCAAATAACTTGTCCCTATGCCATGTAGGACTTTATAGGTCATAACCATTACCTGGAATCTATAGAGAAAACATTTCAGACTAGTTCACATGAAAAGTGAAGGGGGGAGGGAAGCACATTTAGACTTTCAAGAATCTGCTACTATACTGCTACAATAAAAGTAGTCTTGATGTAGATGGCACTGGTTTCTTTGTCTTGTCTACCAGTCTTGTTGGTACTTGTTGGACTGATCTGGAAGTTGCAACTGTCTGCATGTATACTGTGATTACATAGATATGTCAGTGCTGTACAACACAGAGCAGGAGTGTCAAACAAAAGGCCCATGGGCTATATGGTTGGATCCAGCCCATAGGGCCATCCTGGAAAATGTAAGTGGCTAGCTCACATGGCTTCGGCCCAGTCTACTCAATGCGAAGAGGAAACATCGGGGTAGCATGGCTTCAGCCCGGTCTACTCAATATGAAGAGGAAACATTGGGCCAGTGTGGCTTCAGCCTGGTCTACCGAATGCAAAGAAGAAACATGCCAGCAGTTTGGGGAGTGGCATCAAGCTAGCCATGTCCACCCAGCCGGCCATGCCTGGACAACCCCCCCCCCCGAGGTCAACCACAGCCTTGATGTGGCCCTCAATGAAATTGAGTTTGAAACCCCTGTCATAGAGCAAAGATCCATATGCAATTATTTCAATCAGGTCTTGAAGAATTGAATCCATTATTTCAATAGCACTGAACATTTTTATAAGATTGGGTTGCTGTCCAGTATCCATCCTTCATCCTTTTATCATCTGAACTTCAGATTGGTAATGGCATTACAAACTCTTTGGCTCCTTTGTGAAGATAGTTTAGAACACATCCTCTCTCCAGAAGCAGGAAGACAATCAGAACCTACATAGTTGCCCATCTCCTTGCCTTCCTGTGGATTCATCTGCATCATTATTTACTCCCTTTCTCTTCCCAATTCCTACCATGGTGCTGTCCATACTTTTTATTTCTACCACTGGTTCCCATCTCAACTTGCAGCTCTTCCATCACCACTTCCTATTGTCCAATCAACAGTAAAGTGAACCATGAACAAATATATGAAGTGATGAGGTTCATACATCATCCTAATCCTTGATGTTTTGCTAAATAAGCCACCATCCACTTAGTTCACATATCATGTTAAGCAATAAACTATGGTTTATCAACCACGATGACTGGTTAATACAACCCACTATGTCAAATATAAAGAAACCGCACTATGGATTAATATAGCATGTGATCTTAGCTGCTGCACTGCTCCATTGCTTTTGATTTACTGAAACTCCTTTGCTCTAAACCAAGTATCATTTGCCAAGTTCTAAGGTCACTGAATTCAGTTTGCTTATCCAGACTGCCTGTTAACGCTCGGCAAGTGTCCAGGGATGCCACCCCAGGTCACCAACTCACATCCCATTAAAACATTGTATCAGTTAGTTTGCCTTGTCTGTTTGCCTGAAACTCTTTTCTCTCTTCTGAAATGCCACAATACAGTATTGGCCGCAAGGCAATATTTGTATGTTATCTTCTCTAGTGACGACGTTGAAAAACTACAATTCTAGACGTGCATGTATTTGGAAGGAAAACTATGTGAGTTTGATGGAGTGTTTGTAACTAAGGGGATATTCTGCAAAGTTTGGCTTTATACCACAATAAGTCTGATCAACAAACTACCCTACTTGGTTAGTGATCTGGTGAATCAGGGTCTCAATTCATCCCGCTTTTCCAACAGCCTGTTTGTAAGCCTCATGGCCAGGATAGGGCTCTTCCTCATCTACATCTTCCTTCTGAGTTTGCAATCAGAAGAATAACTGGGGGTGGGGTGGGGTTCCCATGTTAATTAAAAAAAACAGACTCAAGTGGGGTCTATGGAAATGCACTGGACATTAAAACCATTTTGTAGATTCTGGCCCCTGGCTTTCAGATCATTACCAATGTAACTTTCCTTTGCTGCATCATTCCGCATACAGACATTTGAAAGAAGAAATTGATCAGAACAATTGTCCAGAGAAAGGCTTTGGACTGCAGTTAACATTCCTCCCTGACTGACGTTGGGAATCACCAAAGCTTGCAGGGAATCACACAGTTAGAAAATAGCCTTTTTGCATTCTTTGCTAGAAACCACGAGCTGCAAGTGATGGCTGGGATGCAGCTACAAATAAAATAAATCATCCTGCTTTTACTCGCCTACACCTTTTCCAATTCTACCTTCCCCGCCTTCCACTGAGGATATATCACATTTGAACTGCTTTCCAGAGTCAAATGCCTGGTTGTACAAACTGCTTGAGAAACACAATGATCTTTTTAACAACTGCAGTGTCTTTTGTCTGAGAATGTTTAAACACACCCATTGCTTCATCTTCCCTGCATTTACTCCACTTGCCTGGCCCTCAACCTTCTATCAGTTTTGCATGCAGACACACCAACACACACACACACCATTGTTGTTATTGATGCCTGTAGTGGTGGTGTGGTGAGGATGGGGGGAAAGGTT
This sequence comes from Arizona elegans, assembly GCA_022577455.1. Lineage (NCBI taxonomy): Eukaryota > Metazoa > Chordata > Lepidosauria > Squamata > Colubridae > Arizona > Arizona elegans. The sequence goes on from JAKOOJ010000003.1 coordinate 117,270,363, forward strand.
ACCCACTCAAAGGTCATGCCCAGCGTGGGAAGCACTTGTTAAATTATGCCAACGAGACAGCCTCGTAATCAGAGAATGAGGCCAAGGTGTCTCTTTCTCTTTAATAGATCCAGAAAAGTTGAATTAATAAAGGGTGGAAAAAGAATTGTGAAAACCTTTCTTCCTTCCTTCTCCGTTGTACTTTAAGAGCTTTCTCTTTCTCAGGAACTCTCCCAAGAGACAAACCAGAAGCCTCTTTCGACATGAATACCTGACAAGTTTTTAATGTGAAAAGTATTCACTAAATTTAGCCTTTGGAAATGAAACGGGAGGGGGAGAAAAGAAAAATAATGAGTGATGGAAAGGTAACCTAATGCTGTCTTTTTTTTTTTAAAGTTGGAATTGGTTCATTTGTTCTTTTCTCCTCGGTCTTAAAAGCTTTTAAGGGTAGGCGCCGTAATCTATACACAAATAAGCCATGTGCCCAAAGACAGAGCAAAAAAGAAGAGGCACGCATACATATTCACCTGAAAAGAGGACATGTTCAATCAGGTCTCTTCAGGGCTGCTACAATCAGGCAGGTATTAAATTCTGCCTCTTCAGGCCGATACACTAAAGGGGAGGGCAGGGGATCAGGACTTCCATTTAGGATGGCTGTATATGCTGAATTGATGGGAATTTGGCCTGGATTCTAAACAGTGCCAGGCTTTCTTGCAAGCGTTGACAGATCTCTCAGCTTTTTGAGCAGCTGCTTTGTATGTGTGTCTGCACGGGCACACACACCACACACACACAGACACACACACACACATGTGTAAACACGGGCACATTTAGAGGTTGAATCGTAATTTCACTTTTTAAATTTGTGAGTCTAATGGGATAGAGGCGTCAGTTAAGGTTTCTGTAAGAGAAAAATTCAGCGATGGCAAAGCAACATTTCCTTCTCTCTCTTATATTTCACAGCCAAAAAGCGAAGGGTATGTGCACATCCCCATATATTCCTACAATTGTTGCTAGAGCTATAACTGTAATCTCTTCGAGTAAAATCTAACAAACTGGTGAAATGTATTTTCTGTTTGGGGGTGAGGTGGGGCTTCAATGCTTGTCCTTTGGGCTCCTTATGTGAATCCATCAGTAAATTGAACATAGTGATTTTCTCGTTCAAAAGAAGAATCTTTAACTCCTTTAGAAGTTAGCCCGTTGAATTCAATGGGGCTTACTTCTCCACTGATATGTACAGGATTGAATTCCTGAGTTGTTTAATCTGGGTCTGTAGATCACAGCTGCAACTCAGATATGTTTAGAAATGTTTGTTATCTTGATAGACAGGTATAGGGTGGAAGGTGAAAGTGAAATAAATAGTTTTAGCAAGATATATAGTTCTATACTTTAAAGTGGTTTAGAATTAAAATCATTCAGTCTTTCATATTTCTAGCAGAATCTTGTTAGCCTACAAACCTGGATGGCAACTCCTATCTGGTCCTGACACTAAGTAGTCCAGGGATCTGACTAGATGTATAAACAATAGTACTATTATAAATCATTGTAAGCAAGGGTTCTTTTTTGACACGCATGTCTCTAATCTATATGACCACTGCATTGCTAACATGACAGTGATCGCCATCAGACAGTAAAGCAACAAGTAAAACAAAAAATTAACTTGATCTGCAATGCTAGTATTGTCTTTGGTTGATATTACCATAGTACTCAGATTAGGAGAACAACTTCTGAAAAAGAATTGGAGAATTCCTGAGAAATACATGTCTGGCCTGTTGGATAACAGGAGGGGCAATCTCCCCTGGGTCCCAAAACACTCCTGAACTAAGAGTTAAAAACTGGAGATCTTTCCTAAAATTAATGGCTATGCATTTATTTGATTTTTTTTAAAAAATTGATTTATATGCCGCCCTTCTCCGGAGACTCAGGGCGGCTTACAGTGCGTTAAGCAATAGCCTTCATACTTTTGTATATTAATACAAAGTCAGCTTATTGCCCCCACAAACTGGGTCCTCAATTTACCTACCTTAGAAAGGATGGAAGGCTGAGTCAACCTTGAGCCTGGTGAGATTTGAACTTGCAGTAATTGCAGGCAGCTGATGTTAATAACAGTGCTTTAGTTTGTTGTACTACCAGGATATAACCCAGAACTATAGATTTCATAATACATTTAATTAAAGGTGGTATTTGTCAATACTGTAACTGTTTTTATTGGAGGTTTCTCTTAATCTCAGAAAATTTGGGCATCTGGTACATAGATGGAGAAAAGAAAGCAATGTTGTCATGGCAAAATGGGCCAAAGTGGGTATGTTGTTAGTCATTTAGTCTGTCCGTCCGTCCATCCATCCATCCATCCACCTACCCACCCACCCACCCACCCACCCATGGAAACATCAGAACTGATCATGAAGCCTCTTGGATACATTTTTAAATAGCTGCCAACTCTTTTTCTACATTCTTATAATACATCAAGATCATCAACATCCTGTCCTTCAATCAGGATTCTTATAGGACATTGTTCAGTCATACTGTTGCAAACTATTCTGTTGCAATCCCATATTTACTTGGAAATCCTACTGCATTCAACTAAGCGCATGTGCAGAAGGTAAAAAACACATTACTTCCTGGTTAAAACCAGGAAGTAATGACACTTGGGCAAGTAGGCGGAGCTTTGCTCCGCCATCGCTACCGGATCGCCAAACCAACGGCCAAGATCGCTACCGGACCCAGCGATCTGGGAGCATTTCACCCCTGCTACTAAGCCATAGTTTGATTCATTATGTGCTTTCAGGTTGGACTTGACTCTTAGTGACCAAATGGATAAATTCTCTCCAGGAATAGCTTGCTTACCCAGTGGCTAATGAATAAACCATACACTTATTATGGCTTATGATATTAGTCTATTATGTCAGCTCAACTGTTGTGCTTGGTTCGAAGCTTTAAATAACCCTGATTTTAGTGGTTGTTAGGGGCTAACATGCTCTTGGCATCCACAGGGTAAAAGCTGTTTGAGAGGTGTTTATGATTGGAAGAGGAGCCAACAAATGAAGATTAAAGTCTTCCCTATTCCACACCTACATTCCTTCACTACTATTTCCCCACTCCAAATTCCTTGGTTTTTTTTTCTTTTTGAAGTGGCAGAATCTTATTACATGCAATCGTATGACAAGCAATGAATTTCCTCTGACATTCTTAACTTTTTCTTGAGTATTTATTTTAACTCTTGGAAAAGAGTTTATGTTACCACATCAGGATTCTAAGAAGTCCTTGCTGCTTCCTGATTATGTTGGATTCCTCCTCCCTTCCTTTCAAGAGATAATAGACCTTGTAATGCCAGGGTGCAGACTAATCAACAGAGATAGAGACAAATTAATTTCCCCCAGCAGATAAAACAGAACTGGGAAGGCCCAGAAGAAAAGGAATGACTGACCAATCCAAGAAGGATTGCCCATCAATAGAAACAACCTTCCTGAACTGATAAGAAGAGGGCAAGAAAGAGGAGGGAGGGGAAAGAACAAAGATGATAAAAGTGGCCAGCACGCAATGCACTTTTAAAGGAGAAATAATAAAGTGAAATTGGTAATCAATCTTTTTTATGGCATTTATGATTTTCTACTTACAATGTTATCTCCTTGTTAAGTGACCATGGTCCTGCTGAAACCTTGTGAACGGATTGCTCTGAAACATAAAAGTTCCACGTCCATTTGCCAAATAGACAAGAGTGAGCAGCTGAAAGCCAGGTTTTTCCTCCCTTCTCCTTATGCCCAGTATAGAAACAGTCGGGTTGAGGGTATAAAATGGCAGCTGCTCAAGCTGACAATGCAAATTTGGGCTGGAGACACCTTACCTCTCAACACCTTTGTGCAAATTTGTAAAGACTTCTAGAACATGTTTCTATTTCATACTCACACTCACACTTTTAAAAAGAAAACAAAAAATCAAAGAAGCTCAAAATGCTATTCAGGTTCTACTCCTCTTTTGTGATACCCTCAAAACTTTAAAGCATGTTAGGCCAAGAAACAGACATCCCCATGGTTAAATGGAGATTTGAACCCAACATCTCTGACCTCCGTCTGCTATTCTTATGGAGATGGAATGGGTTTAACCAGATTGGGAATTGGACTTTGTTAAGGCAACTGGTAATCCTGACGATAGGTACTATTCTAGTATCATAAAATCTGCATAGAAAGCTATTACAGCAAAGAATGTGAACACACTTAGAAAGGCTAATAATCTCAGAGGCACCATTAAGAACCAAAATATCAGATATGAATCTAACTGCCACAAGGAGAGCAAAACAAAACAAACAAACAGTAAAAACCCAGTTGAAAATAACAGAGATGACAGCACAAGTAAGAACTAGCATGGGCCGCTACATTTTTCTTTTTAAAGATTTAGATGGACAGACATTTATTATAACAATGTGGATAGTTAATATTAATCTCCCTACCCTGGAAGACATTGGGTACTGCAGAGCAATTGAAGTTGATCTTCCCTAAAAGCTTGGCCCAGATGACTGGCAATTATGGAACACTAGCTGTGGCCACTCTCTTAATTCCCCTCCCCCCCAATAATACTGGAAGACCATTTAATTGGGGCAACTCTGGGACAAATCTCCTACTATAAGAATGGATGATTCATGCTTGATTCATACAGTGAAGAAGCTGAAATGAAATGTGGTAAGTTTTTTTGGCATTGGAATCTATTGGCATCAAGTGGAGAGTTAAACAATCTGATCGCTCATCATCTAATAACGTTTGAGTGACTCTCAGGTTCAGTAAGTTCCCAACATCCATTAGACATTTTATAAAATCATAGCTGTTGAATATCAATTCTAATCCTTTTCCTCTGAACTGTGGAGAGGGGGGCTATAAATTTAGAATGCTTTTGAGACGGTAGGTAGAGTTCTTTGTCGTTTTTAGAATATTAAAATTCATGGGGTAGTATTATAACAAGAGAAACAGGACAATTGTGATAAACCTTCTGTAGTTTAACCTACATGTATTATTTGCCAGAAACAGCATCTCTATAATAAGAGACCCTTTCCTCTATCTGTTCCAATTAACAGATTAACAGAGTTGGAAGGGACCTTGTAAGTCATCTAGTCCAACCCCCTGCCCAGCAGGAGATCCTACACCAGTGGTGGGTTTCAAATTTTTTTACTACTGGTTCTGTGGGTGTGGGGGAAGGATACTGTAAAATCTCCATTCCCACCTCGCTCCAGGGAAAGGATACTGTAAAATCTCCATTCCCTCCCCAATCCAGGGGAAGGTTACTGCAAAATCCCCATTCCCTCCCAATCAAGTGGGACTTGAGAGGCAGAGAATAGATGGGGCGGGGCCAGCCAGAGGTGGTATTTACCAGTTCTCCGAACTACTCAAAATTTCCGCTACCAGGTTCTCCAGAACTGGTCAGAACCTGCTGAAACCCACCTCTGTCCTACACCATTTCCAGTTTGGCCACAGTGTTTACAAGCATGTGGGAAAGGAACTTGGAGGTTCAGCCCAGGAGGATATGGCTTCTAAAATTTACCATTTACTGTATATAGTAACCCAGAGGCAGAATACAATGTTCACTGCTTTCTGTATTTCTAGGTAAATACATATTTTAGTTTCCTCACTTCACAAAAGAAAAATAACTGGCCAAACTGGTACCTATTACACATTTTATGTTAACTTCCTTAATTCACACCAACTAAAGAATCTGCCCAGCATATCTAGAAGGCACCACTTTGGAGAAGATAGATACTTTCACAAATATAATTTTTGTTGCATATATGCTGTTATTAGGACAATATTACACCCCCCTGTAACACTAGTTGCTGTCACACTAGTTGGACGCTTTTCTTCTGATTGCATGCCATCCTAAATTGTATATACACGCAGTGCAATACAATACTTATTTTTAATGTATTTTCCTAGTTTGGTGCCAGTGAAAAGCTTCCGACTCCTACCTGTTGTTGGTGCTGTAAGCTTGCATAGAAAGAGATTATTCTGTATTGATGGAAAATATGAGCATTAAAAAAAAACATTTGCATTTTTGAAATACCAGAACTTGCAAGATTAATTGCTTCTCTTTGACCCTTGCTCTTTTACGTCCTGGTTCTAAAGAGAAGAAAATCCCATTTCAACAGAATTTGCTTCCCAGGAAACGTGCTTTGGATCTCAGGCTAGTTTGGCTTTATAAAAATCAATGGGAGATGGCTTAATGATTTATTTGGGGGGGGAGGATAAGGGTAAAGAGAGAAGCCCCAGGTGTACTATATTATAAAGAATGGCTGCTGAAGGCAGCTGGAATGCAGGGTTCCCTACCTTATGTTGGAGGGATTTGATACAAGAGTTACACCCAGACTGAAAGTTTGTTTGGTTTTTAACAAAACCAACGGCTCTGCAACATAATTGCTCCGCAAAACGAAACCAACTGCAATTCTATGCACACAGAATAATTGCCATTGGACCTACGGTAATATAATGTGCTTCTTAGTAAACATGCACAGAATTACCCTGTGTGTTTATGATAACTAATTGCCGCTTTTAACAGATTGTTTTCTTAGCCTGTTTTTCATTTGATTTATATCTGTTCCGGATTTTATTTGTTTTTATTATATGCCACACCGAGAGCTATTAGATACCAACCCGCTAATAAATCTTAGAAATAAATAAATAAAATTAAATACATGTAATTCCTGCTCCAAGCGTCTTTTCAAGGGAATACATCACTCCGAGCATCTTATTAATGTGGAATAAAACACAGAAGTGAACCATTTTTAAAATCAGTTCCGTATTGAGCGAAAAAAGCTTTGGGGTGGGTTTTTTTTTTTTTTTTTGAGCATTCAGGTCTCAGCTTTATGCCGCACTTGTTTTTTTTTTTTTTTTTCTAAACCAAAAATAAATTGCAATCGCCTTTTCTTTGGCCGCTTTCTTGACCCAGCCTTGCCTCAAAAGTTCTACGCATGAAATTCAGGGGATTTCTTTCTTTCCTCTGGGATTCTGGTTCGCCTCCTTTTGAAAAAGCGGGCGCGCGGTCCCACTTCTTCCTTAAGGAGCGACGGGACAGTCCTAAATTGCGATCTGCGCTTGTTCGGAATTCTCCACCCTTCCCCGCACCCCCCCGTCTCCCCCCCCCCACCTTCGCCCGTCCCTCGCCTCTCCGGTTCTTCTTTTACCTAGGCGAACATTACCCTTTTAAGGGCTAGGGTTGGTGGCGTTGCCCTTTTAAGAAGGCGCCAGCCTCTCGTGGCATCTGGGGGCCTCCCTTCTCCCGTTCTTCATTCTCTCCTCTCCTCCTCTCGTGCGCGGATACGGGCAGATCTGAACGCCCCCTAGAGGCGAAAGCGAGAAGACCTGCCTAGCTTAGCAGCCCTTTGAATGTGTGTCTCAGTCTGCCTCCCCGGGAAGTCAGAGCGAGGCTGGAGTTCCATTGGAACCCCGCGCTGCATTCCATTCCCTACAATTCCCTTCATGCTGGGCAGCGGCAGCAACAACACGGCCAAGGAGGCTCCGAGCCCCGAGTTGCAGCGGGGGGTTGCTTGGCGTGGACTGTAATGATGAGGATGAGGGCTGGCTCGTTCGAACCGAGCGCCGATGCAAACTGTAAGTCAGTCACCCCCCTCGAACTTTCCTCTTTAAGCTCTTCCGAGGATTCCGGTTTTTTTTAAATATTTGTCAAGGGGGGGGGTGAGTGTAGGCGTGCGTACAATTTTGTGTAGCGGGGTGGGGTAGTGCGGGAAGCGCATCGCAATGTATTCCCCCCCCCCAGCTCGGCTCCCTAATAGTTGCGCCCCGTTACGAGGGGGGCGACTCATTTAGCCAGGGCTAGGGTGAGAGAGCGAGGCACGCGCAGCCCGGGGATTGCGAGGCTTTCTTCGCTTGGGGGGGTGGGGGGGTGGTTGGGGGAGGGAAGGGAAGCCTTGCGCGGCTTGTGCCGGGAGAGCTCTGCAGCCCCGGCACGCGGCGAGACCGCTTCCGTGGTTTATTTTATTTATTTATTTACGGCTCTCTCGCCTGCGGGAGGCTTAAGCGGAGTTTGCGAGATTCTTTGGCTGGGTGGGAATCGCCGCCGAATACAACTGCTGTTATTTGGGAGGGGGTGTTTTTGTGATGCGGGTGTGTTGGGGAAGATCGTAAATTAGGGAGAGCGCGTGACAGACACACACACACACGCGCGCACATATGCACACACACACACACACTCTTACACCGGCGAGGAATGGGAATGGGATGGGTGGCGAGGGAGAAAGGGGCGTTTTGCCTGATTGACAAAAGATTCGCGGGGGAAACAAAATCGGGCTTCGTGGGGAGGGAGGGAGGGGGGGGGAAGAAAGTGGCTCTCAGTTGCTTGCCTGAAAAACGTGGCAGGCAGGCGGGCAGACTGGCTGGCTCGGTGCGGGAAGAGTTGACAATGAGACGTGTGGAGCGTTTGCAATTAAAAAGTGCCCAAAGAGGAAACCGGCAGCCTTTGGAATGGACAAAAAGGGCGTGTGTAGCATAGTAGTTCGCGGCGGCGAGAGGGAAAAGACGCGAAATGGAAAAGCCTGGAACGGAATACCGCGTGGGGTTGTCACAGCTAAGCGCGGCGGCGGAAGGGAAAGCGGCGCGGACGTTGCGGGGAAAGAGAAGGCTCGCTTTCTCTTAAGAAAGGGCTGCCGGTGCCTTAACGTTTGTCGGCTGGGTGTCGCTCGGGGCGAAACGCGTGTACGTTAGGCGAGGACTCCTCCCTGGTAACGCCGAGCCTCGGAAGGGAGAAAAGGTAGGCAGGACCTCGCCGAAGGTGTGTGTGTGTGTGCGTGTGCGGTGGGGTGGGGGTAGGTGGGGAGGGAGGAACTGCAGCAGAGCCTGAGGTAGGACAAGAGATAGCGAGGTGAGTGCGTGGCTGTGGGGGGATATGCAGCGTGGCACTCCGGTTGCCCCCCCCCGCTCATTTCTGCATTTGCCGTGCGCTTGTAAATGATTTCCCCCCCCGGGGGGGGGGGAATTGGCTGCGCCTGCTTGCGGCTTGCTTTGCTGTGAAGTTGTTGGGGCTGGAGGCGGGTGTGGGGGGAGGTTGGAGGAGGAGGAGAAAGGAAAGGAGGACCGGTGTGGCTTTTCGCAGGAGGCTTTTCTGCAAGCCGGATGGCGCCCGGCTCTTTAGCCCGGAGGCTTTTAAAAGAGAGAAGCTGGCTTTGGGAAGACGCGGTCTTCGTAGAACTGACCAAGAGCGAGCGGAGGGGCGGCGAGGGGGGGCGGGGGCGAGGTCTGGAGTCGCTTCGCAGTGCGAAAGTGACTCAACTCCCCCCTCCCCTTTCTCGTGGGCAGAACGAAGCAGCCGAAGATTGTCGTGTCATTTCCACCGGTGATGGCCATCTCGGGGAGAGGTGAAAAGTTTAGCTGCCGAGATTTTCCCCCCCTGTGTGTGTGTGTGTGTGTGTGTGTGTGTGTGTGAATGTGGGGGGGCAGAGAAGAAAAAGAGACGATAACAGGCAAAGACACCCGGCCAAAATCGTGCAGATGGGGAAGGCATCCCGGAAAGAGCAGCGGCCGCAATTCACTGCAGTCTTCAAAGACCTCCGTTTGCCCGTTCCCCTCCCCCTACCCTCCCCCGGTCCAATTTGAGACCAGTTCTCCATTTCTTGACTCCATTCTGCCTCGCCCCGTCCCTTTAGGTCCCTGGAGTTTAGGAACTTCATCGGGAGAGAGAGAGAGAGACTACGGAAAGCCCTGGATGACCCCTCTCCTTAATGGAAGGCCCCCTCCCTCTTTCCCTACCTCCCGCTGAAGTTGGAAAGAGGGGCTCCGGTCAGAATAGACGGTATCCCGATGTGGGACCCGTGAATGATGTCCCACTTACTGTTCTCCCAACGGGGGAAAACTGCTTCCCTCCGTTGCTTTCCGGGAGGGAAGCTGCTTTTGGCTTTCTGCTGGTCAGCTTCCTTAACAACCGGCAGGAGCCATACTCTCCAGCCAACAGCAAGTCCCATGGCTTTCGCTGTGCCTCCCTTGGCAACTAGGTGGGGGCTTCCTTGATGGTTACTGCACCAAGGAGTTTGCTGAGGGCAGTAGTCCTACCCTTTTCGGTGAGGTCTGGTCCCAACTAGTTACACACACAAACCCTGCACACCCATGGTGCACAGATTTGTGCCACAATGCAGCAGGCTTCTGGAGCCTTTGCATAATGCTTGGAAAATGCACACCTATACACATAGCACCATCTAAGAAGGTTGCTCATTCATGAATTCTTGCTGATTATGGTGGGGCTATTAGGGAAGGCTCTCTGATGTGTTGCCACCCCAGAGTAAGCCTCCTTGCATAGATGAGAAATCGGAGCTCTATTCAGTGAATGAGTGCAACTGTGTGTGTAGGCGTGTAGCTGTTATTCATAATGCATATGTATAAGCCTTCACAATAAACAAGAACCGGGAGGTTGTAAACTACCCTGAACCTTATGCTGAATCCAAAGAGCATTTGATTTTTTTTACTAAAAAAAGAGCCCATTAATATCCCGTGTAGCAAAATTAGCGGCTTGCTTGCATTTTTTTTAGGCTAGCTTCCCTAGAGTCATTGATTGTGTCTGGGTATGCATGTGCGTGAAAGTGCGTGTGAATCTAGCATCCGTGTGAATCTCTAGCACATTTGAATATTCAGGTGCAAAGCTGAATCCAATTAATTAAGGTTATTTGAAAAATCCTTCCTCCTCCCATGCTTGTACATACTAGTCATCCCCTTTTATCCACTTAACATTTTGATAATCTTGGCAGTGTGTTTATAAATATTGATTTAGCCTGTAGTTTTGTACATACATTCTTGAGAATCAGTCCCATTGGACTCAGAGTTTGTTCTAGAGGAGACATGTTTGGGACTGGACTTGGATGTCTTCACTCACTGGCTCTGACAGTAGTGATATAAGATAAGGAGGATAAAAACAGAATTTACATGTGATTAGTAGTAGGAGAATAAATCTAATTAAGGATAAGGGAAAAATGCAAAACTGAATCCCTTTTCCACTGGCTTGTGCCTGCAGTTTGCAGGGTAGCATCTTCAGTATTAAAAAAAAAGGGTCTCCTTTTAGGGATGTTTGGGGAAGAAAAGTTTAGATTTAAGAAGCCTTTTAGGAAGCACTTTTCCTTCCATTTGAGATGGAATCTGTAAGATTTATTAGGAAACAGTTGATTATTGCCTCTTTAGTAGAATAGAAATTATGCCTCTGGATTTACAAAGGAAGGGGAGGAGAGAAAGAGAAGTATGGGATGAGCAAAAGCTATTGAGTACCTCAAAGATTATTTCTTCGAAAACACCGTTTCTCTCAGTATAATGTCTGATTGCTTCCTGAACAATCTCAACGTCTTTTATATGTAGTCAGGGGGGTAAATTGAATGACTCAGTATCTCCTTTTCGAGATACCGGTGACCAAATCGGGCAGTGAAGAAATCAAACAAAATTAGCAGACCAAATCAACAACAACAACAACAAAAAAACCCCAACCCACTTTGCATGTGGTGGCAGAGATAATTAAAGTACCGGTAGGCTATAAAGAAAAGAGGCATTTATTTTACTTAAAAAAAATCTTTTAGTTCAGACTTTGTTTGCATAGTTCAACTTGCTTTATATTAGTAAATTACAGTGCTAGCAGTGCTGAGACAACGTTAAGTCTGTGTGGGTGGGAAGAAAGTTTGGATCCAAAATACGTGATCACATAACAGAGACATTGGGAGAAATGCTAGATAGGCTATCCATTGCCTCCCGTTCTGGATCTTTGTTTTCTTAATGCCATTCTTTAAGTTGCCTATTTAGGAAAACAGAGGTTTGCTGTGTATGTTGTAGATTTCATAAAATAATAGCCAGATTGTGGCCCTTGTCTGTCACAGTTGGATTTCTGGATATTTTATATGTGATGTGCTGGTAAGGATTTTAGGGATGCTAGACAAAATATCCATTTTACTCTCTTCCACGCCCCAATGGATTCTTGTTTCTTGTTTGTATACTTATATGCACAGTAATCTTCAATGTTTAGTATCATTAATTTGGGGGATTCTAAATGTTCCATTAAATGGCAATAGCATGATTTCTAGTTATTTAGGGGAAGATATATATAGCTGTTCTTTAGGCCGTATTTATGCTATGCACGAGGTCTTAATTTTAGTTTCAGATATTTCCAAGGGATAGCAATATTTGGAAGGATGTTTGCCTAAGACATTGGAGAACCATTGTTAGTTAGCCTTTCCCAATCTGTGCCATAGATTTTTGTAGCTTGTTTGCTGTGGTGAACTGAATTCTTGGGGTACGTAAGCCATGGTGAATGGTTGGACATGTTGTGTGAACCTAGAAAGTTCGTTTATTCACTAGTACATGTTTAAGCAAACTATGGTTAGATATAGTTAATGAAGCATATCAGTATAAAGCAAACCTGTTTGGGGGAAAAAAAAACTGGATACAAATGTTTATTTTTCAGGATTCTTCCACAGTAGATTTTAACACTGCTAAATAAAGAAGAGTTACTTTGCAACACATCATCTAATCTTCCTTGCTATATTATCATCTGTACTCTTGCTACACTGAAAATAATGTTGGGTTCATATTGTCAGGCACAGTAAATGTTAAGGTTTTGGCTGATGAGAACTCAAATTTTCCCTAATTGACAAAAACAAGTTCCATTGATTTTATTATTTTCTTGAAAAGAAGTATAGTATACAATTGTTACTTTGCTGATTAGAGTGCTTAATTTGTTCTTATATCTCAGGTTTTGAAATGTTCCTGAAAGCTTTGCTGTTAAATCATGATATATCACCATTCAGGTACTTGAGCATTACCAATTACAATATGAGTACCTTGCCAAGTTATCGGCAAACAGAGGTCTAGATTCTTGTCATTGCTATGCATGTTTGACTGTAAGTCTGTATGTATGTCCGTGCATTTTGCCATAGTGGAGATATATGTAGTTTAATGCTGTCCTTTTTAATTCTTGGTGTTCTTTGAGTTTGCTCCTCTTCCTGTTAATTCTTCGATAGGAGGCAAGCTAAGATCATCTGATCATATTTCTCAACCTTCACAACTTTAAGATGTGTGAACTTCTACTTCCTGAATTCTCCATCCAGCATACTGACCTAACTTGATGATAGAATGTCAGGAAAAGAAGCAAATTCTGAGAAAACCAAGAACCCAACATAAGCCTTTTTTTTCCTCCCTGTGTGCTTTAAGCGCTCAACTGCTTTCAGACTTTTGGTCAGAAATTGCCATTTCAACAATGTATGTTTATCCTGTTTTCTTTTGTTTCTTTTTAAAAAGCAAGCTTACTTTGAGTTATCGTTACGTTTGTAACACATGACTATGTTGTTTCCCTTGAATGAATGAGGGCATATGATGGATATGTGCAATTCATAGCCAAACAAGCCATCAGATGTTAGTGACAGAGGACCAAGAAATGGGGCTTTAATTTTCTGCCATTTTCCCATAGATCTTAGTAGTTTGGCTTCTGTCTGCTGAAACCTTGTCTGCTGTTGGAGTAGGTCATGAGGGATTACCTTAAGTAAAGCAAAGTAAAGTTGGGCAATGCTCTGATGTGAGTGAGCCACGGTCCAAAATCTTTGTAGTGACACTTTTGCTGGTCCTAAAAGGCGAGAGGGACGTGGTAGCTCAGTGGTTAAGATGCTGAGATTGTCGATCGAAAGGTTGGTAGTTCAGTGGTTCAAATCCCTAGTGCCATGTAATGAGGTGAGGTCCCGTTACTTGTCCCAGCTTCTGCCAACCTAGCAGTTTGAAAGCACATAAAAAATGCAAATAGAAAAATAGGGACCACCTTTGGTGGGAAGGTAACAGTGTTCTGTGTGCCTTTGGCATTTAGTCATGCCAGCCACATGACCACGGAGATGTCTTCGGACAGCGCTGGCTCTTCGGCTTTGAAACAGAGATGAGCACTGCCCCCTAGACTCAGGAACAACTAGCACATACGTGCGAGGGGAACCTTTACCTTTACCTTAAAAGGCGGAGATGCTTGGTTGTTTTGTTTTGCCTTCTCCATACCTGTGCCATTCATTGTCTGGATTGTATTTCTGCAGTTGGAAATCAAACCTTGCTTTTAAAATCAGGGCTCGGGTTTTTGTCTCATTAAAAGCAGAAATGGAACAGGTTGAGGAGAGGTACGGGATGGGAAGGAAAAACAAAAGCCTCTGAATGAAAATCAAGGAATGCAGCTGAGGATTTAGTTTGGTTACTGCCTAAGCGGTTAAACCAGGCCAAAAGGGCACAAAGGTTATTCTGTCAGGTGTTCCTTTCTTCTCTCCCATTGCTGCCAACAGAACAACCAGCTCCTGCCTTTCGAAAAGAAAATTTGGAGCAAGAAAGAAAATGGGCATCAGAAATCTTACAAGAACTGTATGTATCTGGAGGATGTGGAGATTTCAAATTAAAGCAATACCAACCCCCTCTTCCTCCTCCTCCTCCTCCTCCTCCTCCTCCTCCTCCTCCTCCTGTACTTGTTAGTCCCAGGTTTTGAGTTCTAGCGGAATGGAAGCCTTTGACTGGAGGAGACCCACCATTTTCTGTATCGCATAGGCTCCCTGGAATCTGTGGGAGTCCTCTTGCACGACACAGTTATGGGTGTCACATCCAGCTCAATTTATTTTTAACTACATCACTATCCTTAACAGTCTCCTTTGTAGTAAAACACTGTGCACACAGTGGTCCAGCATCATTAATTACTTTGTGAAATGCTTACACCACCCTGGCAGCTGTGAAATTTAGTTGCCCCAAAGTATATATACAGTTATCCTTGCAGCACATCTGAAAGGATAACATAAGGTGGTTTTGTATCTCTTTAAAATTGTAAAGCAAAGCATAACACTTTCATCTTGCTTGATTGTCTAGGCCAGCCCTGTAAAACATGCACAGTGCAGGAACATAGGTTTTCTTACACTTCTATGTTTTGGAACATTTTGACATTTCCTTCAAAGAAACTGAGCTGGCCCTGGCGCTGGGCATAGAGATGAGCTCTTTGTAGCTAGCAAGAAATGGTGGCAAGATACTGGAAGAGTGAGCTTTGTGCTCCCGGGCATTCCCTAAAGCCAAGTGACTGATCTGATAGACAATGTTTACCTGTTGCCAGTCTGGAATGAGAATGCAGCGGCCAGTGCATGAAATGAAGAAGACCACTAATTAAATGTTCTGGCCAGCCCTAGAAGAAAAAATTTCAACATAATTTTGTATGCTGTCGTGATAGAATATAGTATGAGCAAAGAGACTTGGCCAGGTAAGCACAAGAGATTAGCAGCAAGCAAAGTCTGGATCAAGGTGTGCCGAGTTCTCAGGCCACCCCAGGTGCATATTTGATTTCAGTTGAACTACTTTTGCTGGTCTGCAGTTAATTTGATTCTGTGTTTGCTAGCTTACCTTTACCAGCGTGCTTCACCAACAGTTTCACATTACTCACTTCTTGTTATTTTTCCGGGGCAAACAAAATGCCTTTCCCTAGAATGCTGCCATGTGTTCCATTCTGCAGTAGTAGTAGTTTATTATTAATGAACTTCATGTGTGATGAATTAGTTTATTCATCACACATATATCATACTGGGTCCACAAAAATAAAGCTGGGCAGTCTTTTTGCAACTGGAGACTGCACTGATGCTTCGTAATTTTGAATGCTGTGTTCGGGAGATGGTTACACTACTATGTAATGCATGTGGGGTAAGACTGAGATTTACTTTGTTTCATTTGGGAGTATTTTAAAATGTTCACTTTGGTGTGTAAATCCAGTTAGATGCCTTCTAGATCTGATAACTTTCTTTCCAGTAAAATAATTGATGGGAGTTTTTCCTTCAGTGTTTATAGAAGTTTGCCACTCAACATAGCCATCTTGTTTCTGAAACTCTGGGAGTCAGAGGACTGTGTTACCCAGATGAACGAACAGTGTGCAGAGTGTGAAATGTATCTCTCAGTTATACGTACATGGACCCTTAAAATGGTTATTCACACATCCTGTTTGCTGTAGGAAAACAATGCCCGTAAATACACTTGCTCCTTTAAGTGGGGAACTGTTTGAAGGTGATGTGCCTTCAACATATTTTTGTCCTCAGGTCCATTTCCTTTCCTGGCTATTGATTCTGTTGACAGGGCCACCTTGTCCAAAGAATTTGGAGGCTTGGAAATGAACCCAAATATACAAAGGTCTTCATTTGTTCCAATTGGTGATATAGTATTAGTGCTAGAAATTAATTTTGCTGATTTTATTCATTTTTATAAGTAATTAAAGGTGGAAGACATACCTAAAGTTCCCACTTCCCCTGACAAAAAAAATACTGAGAAAGTTTGGGCTGAGAGAGAGGGATGGGATCCCACTGAGTTTCCATAATTAAGTATGGACTTAGGTCTTAGTTGTCCACAATCTTAATTGCCAACCTGTGCTGGCTCCATGATTTTTATCTTCATTTCCAGCTTTGCAGTGTATACCGTGAATGAATGGAATGCAGTTATTTCATTGCCACTACTTAGCTTGTCTGAAAAGAAAGGTAATAGGTTACTAATCTGAATTAAGTGACCTTTCATATAAATCCAGGAGCAGACAATGGTTGTTGTCAGCTGTGTTAATGGGTGTGGGAAAGATATGGAAGAGTCTGTTTGTTATTAATGTCTTTCTGGATGATATTTTTTCACTGTGGCCTGTCTCTGACACCCAAGGCCACCCCTCGGATGGTATTTCTGCAGCTTGTAAAATAATAACAGGCTGTTGTGTGTGCAGACATGCACAATTTATCCCAAAAAGGGTTTTGATCAAACTACTCAACAACCATTAGTGGTTGTTGAGTAGTTTGATCAAGACCCTTTTTGGGATTGGATCCTGAAATGACAAATACTATAAAATGAAGGTGTATTTAAAAAATTTAGCCCATCTGAAGAATATATAATTCCCTTTTCATAAAGGATATCTTTTGACCCACTAAGAGGAGTCAGTCCAGTTTCACCCTGGAGCAGCTGTTCAATCTTTCTAGGGCCAGCCAATTACCTCAACAGTAGCTAAAGAACTAAAGCCTGTGACTTTACATTGTTGTGAACAGAGAATAAAATGGAGTAAAACTAACTATAACAACTATGGCAAAAGAAAGCAAAGAGAGTACCAATAGTGATGGGCACCTTGAGTGCAATCCCAAAACATCTGGAGCACTACTTGGAACAACTTACATGCATCTGTATCTTTAACACTATTCAACATCATCTGCCTATCCCAGGGGTCTGCAACCTTAAACACTCAAAGACCCATTTGGACCTGTTTCCCACAGAAAAGAAAACACTGGGAGCCACAAAAACCTTTCTGTGCCTAACTATTTCTTGAGAGGCCACAAAAGTAGCATATGTAGTTGAATTAAATGTTCTGTTTTCTTCTGAAACTTTTCTTTTTACCTGGATTTAACATGGTTGGCCTATCGGGCAGGGGTAAAATCTACTTACCTTACCTACCGGTTTGGAAGTGTGCAAGCGTGTGCATGCTAGTCACGCACAATTTTGGACCCTCTGCACATTTGCAAAGCCTTCTGCGCATGTGCAGAGGGTCAAAAACACTTTATTTCCTGTTAAAACCAAGGCGTCCGGGCGGGTGGGCGGAGCTTCGTACTGTCGCCGCTACTGGTTCTCTGAACCACATGCCACCGCCGCTACCGGTTCACTCGAACCGGTGCAAACCGGTAGCATTTCACCTCTGCTACTGGGGGTTGAAAAGCTCAATAAATTGTGTGCCACACATTGGTGGTTGTGACACATATTTTGAGTGATGAACAGCAGCAGAGGGGTGAAAGAGCCACATGCAGCTCCAGAGCTGCAGGTTGCTGACCTCTGGCCTATCCCAAGTCTTTGGGAAGGACTTGATAGGTGGATAAAAATACCAAATTCGTTCTAAACAAGCTGCCTGCCTGCGTGAAGGATCATAATATACCATAACTCCCTTACCTGCATTTCCTTGTGCCAGCAGTCTTTACTTTTGGAAGAGATGTTTCTGTTCTAGGCTGACTCTTGCTGAAGTTTTTTTTAATGTCATCTATATTACCATACCCTTCAAACCCTAGGGCAATTAATCACCTAGATGCTACAGAAAATTTAACTAACCATCAAGAGTTTTGTCTAAAAACAAGTAGCTTGTACTTTTGATGTTTTGTTACATCAATTAACAGCTTCAAAGAAAGCTCCTGTCCAACTTCCTCTTTGTTCCTGCCCAAGAAAATACTTCCATTCCCTTCTCATTGCAAAACAAAAAAATGGCTACAATTTAGAGGTTAAACCTCAGTCCAAATTAAAGGAAAGGGTTTGATGTTTCTCCCTGTACACTTTTAATGAATGAAGCTTAGCAAACTCAGATGATATAATTAAAACTTTATAAGGTCAAGTTCATAGCTTGGAATGTTTTACAGCTGCAAAACTAAACAGCTATCCAGATATTAACTGAATTACAATTCTAGATTGTCTCTTCGCTGAGAACCAGTATGGTATTTAAAGTCTTGGAAAAGACCTACATTCAGACCCTTCCTCAGCCATGGGCCAGTCACCATCCCTCTTTTTCAGACCCTACCTAAGAGATTGAATAAAATGAAGACCTCATGTAAATCACCCTGAGCTTTTGAAGAAATGAGGAATATCAATTGCATAAATAACTTGACCATGGTGGGCTGGGAACAGCTGGGAGCTGTAGTTACCAACAGCTGCATGGCCCCTGGTTCCCCAATGCTGTTTTAAAAGCTTATTTTTCAGAAGCTTTGTGAAAGCAGCACGAAATGGAATGGAACAACATAGAAGGTGCCTGCCATGGTTTATTGTTGCAGAACAGACAATTGCCATTTGTAATGCCCGCCCTGTTGGAGCTATGGTTGGGTTGAGGTGGTAATGTTCTGTGGGCAATCTGGAGTCACTTCATTGTTGTCATGGATAATGATGTCCTTACTGCTTTGTGTACCATTGCAGACTCAGTAGGCTGTCAGGAATCTCAATGGTTATTCCAAGTCACCTGAGTGACTGCCACTCTCCTTGCATTAATAGACCAGATGTGGCTGGGAAAATAAAGGTCCTTGACCACCAGAAGTTCAGTATTGGATGCCTTGATCGCTGAGCTGTCTGCTGCTGGACTGTTGGTCCAAAGACTGCAAAGCTATCACCCTCCAAAGATAGTAGACCTCACACTGTTTCCTTATCTTCTACTTCCACATTCAGAACATTTATGTCCTGCACTTACCTTATGTTCTTCTCAGGCCATCTACAGTGGAATAGACTATGCACATTTTCCTGGACATTAATGAACTTATTATATATAGTTGAGTTTACTTCTAAATAAATATACACTTGGTTCCTGCCATAACTTCCCTATTATGAATTAATGACCTCAGAGTTTCCTCATCCTCTGCTTCTATATTCTGAACATTAGTGTCCCACACATGTTTTCTGATCTCAGGCCATCTACAGTGGAGTGGATACAGGTAGTCCTTGACTTACAACCATTCACTTAGTGACCGATCAAAGTTACAAAAATGGCTTACCTCTGGTCTTTGCGCAAATGACCATCACAGCATCCTCACACTTGCGTGATCAGAATTTGGGTGCTCGGCCACCTGATTGCATTTATGACAGTTGCAGGAGCCTGGGATCATGGGATTACTTTTTGCTGCTTTTGACAAGCAAAGTCAATGGGGAAAGCCAAACTCGTTTATCAACAGCATGATTCAATCAGTCCAGTGATTCACTAAACAACTGTGGCAGAAAAGGTTTTAAAATTAGGCATGCCTGATTTAACAACCACCTTTCTTTAGCAATGGAAATTTTGCTCCCAGTTGTGGTCATAAGTCGAGGACTACTTGTACTTTTTGCTGACCTGTTTCTAGAGTTAAGAGCAAAAGGGAGATTTGTAGCAGTGTAAAAGCAGCAGACTAATCTAAATTAAGTGTTTCCTGTTCTATCTTTATAATCTGTTCAAACTTTGCTAAAACAGCACCTTCCAAATGAAAAGGACTGGGGTGACATGATAACAATGAGTCAAGCTATTCTCCAAAGCACCTGAGGGTAGGACAAGAAGCAATGGATGGGAACTAATCAAAGAGAGCAGCAATTTAGAACTAAGAAGAAATTTCCTGAAATTGAGAACAATTAATCAGTGGAACAACTTGCCTCCAGAAGTTGTGAATGCTCCAACACTAGAAGTTTTTAAGAAGAGATTGGACAACCATTTGTCTGAAATGATTATAGGGTTTCCTTCCTAAGCTGGGGCTTGGACTAGAAGACCTCCAAGGTCCCTTCCAACTCTGTTATTCTATTCTAAATGGTATGGACTACATTTTTCTTCATCCCTAGCTAACCCATCTTGGCTGGTTGGGGTGTGTGTGATATAATCCCATATACCCGTGATGGCGAACCTATGGCACGTGTGCCACAGGTGACACATGGAGCCATGTCACCTGGCACACCAGCTCAGCTCCGGCTCACATGTGCGTGCCAACCAGCTGATTTTCAGGCCTTCTGGGCCCACCAGAAGTAGGGAAATAGGCTGTTTCCTGCCTCCGGAGGGTCTGGGAGGGGGGAGACTCGTTTTTCTTTCTCACCTGGCTCCAGATCCTCTCTATGCATCTGGGGAGGGCAAAAACAGCCTTCCCCACCCCCTCAGAGGCCCTCTGGAGGCCCGATATGGCCTGTTTTCCAACTTCCTGTTGGACAGGAAGTGACTTTTTTGCTGTCCCCAGCCTCTCTAGGAGTCTCTGGAGGCTGGGTACAGCAAAAAAGTCACTCCTGTCCAACCAGAAGTTGGGAAATGGGCTGTTTTGGGCCTCCAGAGGGCCTCCGGAGGGCCTCCAAGGGGTTGGGGAAGACTGTTTTTGCCCTCCTCAGATGCATAGAGAGGATCTGGAGCCAGGTGAGAAAAACTGGCCTACCGGGCCATCGCATGCCAGGAGTGGGGGGGGGGAGTGGGGTCATACGCGCATGGTGGGGCGGGGTGCAAAGAATTATGGGTGTGGGCACACATGCGAACCTCCGCCCCACTTCCTGGCATGCAATGACAAAAAGATTAGCCATCACTGCCATATACCAGGGTGACACTAGGTGAGGAAAGGCTGCATCTTCTCTCCATGTCTTCCAGTGACTATGAAACAGAACTGGAGTCCTTCTCCATGCCCCTTGGCTAAACAAGGCATTGGACTTCCATTTGGTAAACAGTGTGCTGTGAAGAGCAGTGGACTAGCCCTGGGAATCCTCCTGTCCCCCAAGAAGATATTTTAAAAGAGTCTAAAATGAAAAAAGATACTTTAAAAGATTTTAAAATGAAGCATTAATATAACTGAAAATGGTGCTGTAGAGCCAATGCCTGCTTTGTCTTCCAGATGAAATCCCTGGAGGGCTGTCAGAACCAAATTGCCCTTTTCTATCTCACACACATCCACTCAGCTGGCCAAGTTAACAGCGAAGCTGAAAAAAATCAGTAACCCAGTTGGGGCATACAAACTGCACTTTGCTACCAGCCAAAGCTTGAGAACTTTTAATCCGGCCAGTGACCTTCCTAAAGCTTGGGAATGGGCCAGTGGCTATTCTTTCTTCTTCTTCGTTCAGATTTATTTTCCAGACTCCTTGATGCTAACGTTGGAGTTATTGATGCCCGATTAAGCTCTAATTTTCTTTTATAGCAGAAAGGAAAGCAGATAAATGAGAAGCCTTTTGTCTACTTATTATAACATCCCTCCTGGCTTATTCTCCTTTTTTTCTTTTTTGTCGTCCCCCCCCTTTTTTTTATTTTAATTTTTTTTTTTTTTTACAGACAGCATCACCAGCGAGTTTTGCACTATTATCATTCTTTTTCAGGAATTCTTGATCAGAAAAATCTAGTGTCTCTATTCTTTTGACTCCCTACCATTTAATGCAAAAAGTGCAGGGGTGATAATTGCATTAAAATGTATATAATTATACCATGAGGGGAAAAAAAAAAGCCTTGTTAATTGCATGGGTGTTTTCAAGTGATAAGTATTTGAGTGATTCATGTATTCTTAGGAGTTAGCTAAAGCAGTGCTGTTGTCCATGGTGGAAGAGATGTGTTTTCATATCATTTGGAGACTGGGAACAAAACATAGAATTTGAGATAGCTTTTGTAACTCTTAGGTTCACTGTGCCTTACTGGGCTCTTGGGAAATGGATCCCACAAGAGTTTGAACATTTAAGCGACAAAGCACATCTATACTCGAGAAGGAACCATTGCATTTTTGCCCTGCTCATGACTTCCAATTTAGTTCTTTGTGTATTTATACAGAAATGAATCCTGTGACATTCAAAATAAAGTTATTGTCAGGGAATGTTGCCCAAGATTGCAACTTGAGTTGATTAAATCTGTTGCTATTAAATATGTAATGTAAAAATGTAACGACTTATAATACAAAGAGAAAGAGAGAAAGAGAGCTTTCTCTAAAACTCCTTCCAGTGATAATGGTACATTTTTCATTTCTTTACATTTTGCTCCCTATTTTATTTTCATTTCTAGAAGTAAAAGACACAGATACAAGATTTCTCCTTTCATTCTGATCCTCAAAGCACTGCTGGAAGCTCTTTAGTGATGTTGCTTCTGTAAAATTAGAAAAATGGGATTGTCAACATATTTTTTAAGCAAAAAGCAAAAGATCAACTTTTTAAAAAAGACCAACCAAACTGAAGCTCTATGGAAATTTTCAGTCAGAACTGAAGAAACTTCTTGGATGAAAAGTGAAAAGTCTTCAAGGAAAAAGTCTCAGTTGCGCAGTGGTTAGAGCACAGTACTGCAGGCCACTTCTGACTGCCCACTGCCTGCAATTTGGCAATTCAAATCTCACCAGCTCAAGGTTGACTCAGCCTTCCATCCTTCCGAGGTGGGTAAAATGAGGACCCAGATTGTTGGAGTCAATATGCTGCCTCTGTAAATCACTTAGGGAGGGCTGTAAAGCACTGTGAAGCGGTATATAAGTCTCAGTGCTATTGCTATTGCTAAAAACAAAGTCCAGTTGCCTTTTGAATAAGCACCCTTGAGACAATCAAACTGAAGGGGAGAACAGAGTTGATAAAACTGTTTCTCAAGCATACTATAGTCCCTGCCTCAGTAGCCTGAACTGATAGGGCAAACAACTCCTATTCTACCATATTTTCTCCAAAATATTTTTGATATTTTGTGACTTTTCTGGAACCATGTGAATATTCAAGAATATTTGGCTCATTTATCTGTTGCATGATATACCGGTAAGGAGGAATTTAAATTTATATTGAAACATAAATAGATTTTTGGGAGAACTAAGGAAAGCAGTCTTTGTTGACACTTCCAGAAAATTTGTGGCAAGTCTTCAAAACTGTCCTATAGCTTATTAGCAAAAGGGCAAAGTATTCAGATCTGACTCGGAAAGAGGTTTTGACTTGGTGTGGGCACACTTGTTTTACCAGCTGGCAGTTCCTTGAAAGAAATATACAACTCCATACAGAAATAGAGTTCAGAAGGTATTGAGGAGTTGGTAATAGGTTGGTGACATGTGGTTGCACTGTTGCTGCCTCCTTAATGCTTGCTTAACTCAAAACATATTATTTTCTGGCCCTATGCATTTACTATGCAAGCTCAGGAAAAGATGGTAAGTGTACCCGTACTAGATCCAGAGCATGTTTGCCTCTTCAGACTGAAACATTCTTTGCTTCTATAATTTAATCAAAAGTTACACCCAAGCACACAAAACACTCAAACACATTACAACAGGCTCTGGAACATCTGCCTTTCATATTCTTGGCTTGCCTGTTGGCTTAGAAACTTTAATTGCTTATTACCTCAAGTTATGTTCCAAGCAACCTAAGCATCCAAGCCATATATAACTTAGATCAGGAGTCTTCAACCTTGGCAATTTTAAGACTTGTGGACTTCAACTCCCAGAATTCCTCAGCAAAGCTGAGTCCACGAGTCTTAAAGTTGCCAAGGTTGGAGACTCCTGACTTAGATTATATTTCTGAACTGGCAGTCTTAACGCTCTGATGAAAAGTAGGCAAGCATATTGCTGAATGGTGACGAAAGGATTTAACGTCATTGTATCCCCGTATCCCCATTTCCAGGTTTCCATCTATGCCTGCTTCTGGTCAAATGATAAAGAGTTTTGCCATTTTTCTGTGAAGAAGATTTGAAGTGTTTCCTGTGACATCCCTTCAGAGAACAATTCAACCTTTTCCTCACTTGGTCTTTCAGGACAAAGAAAAAGATGGGAAGAAAAACCTCTGACATTCCTTGAAAGGGGTAGAACCATTGCACCGTGAAAATAGTCCCTAGAAAGTGAAGGGTAACAGTGATGTGTGCATTTTAAAGGAGTTTAGGTTAAATTGCAGGAGAACGTATTTAGCTGGGAAAAAGAACTCAGGATTGCATCACTCAATTGATGGAATTATTTTTCATAAATTGTATTTATGGTACTTTCAGATGCCAATTACAGAGGATTACATAAATTAATAGAAGATAATTCTCTTTCCAACCTATTAGTCAAGATGGCTGTAGATTACTGCCACAACCAGTTGATTACTAATTGAGTAGGAGAGCAATGGAAAAAAGGGGTATTGCCGCTTGTGAGCTTCCCAGAGACATCTGGAGAGTTCCTGTTGTAAACCGAGTGTTCTTCTCCTACAGCCAACGGTTGGGTGTGCCCATCACTGACTAATGCTTTTCTTAGCCAGGATTTTTTGAATAAATCAGAATTAGCTGGGCTTTTACCCAACTCGCTAGGCCAAAACTAACTAAGTTGTTATGGATAAGATGTGTGAACCAGTCCCTTTTAAATATGAATGGAGTGTGAACTGACAATCTCATATGAATTTATGCCTCTTTTTTCTCTGCCTTTTCATGCATTTCAGGCATTGTGTCACACTAAATTTCATGACATCTTACCGATTGGCTTTGGGTGGAAGCATATAGGTGAGGTGGCCTGGGCCCTTTCCCCCTGGCATTCCTCTGGAAGTCATAATGCAGGGACTTTATAGTGAGATCTCTGGCACTCTTAATGGGTGCTAGTTTGTTATTGTTAGATTCTCCTGACCCATCCCTGCCTGGATTTTTTAAAAAAAGCTTATTGCAAAACAGTCTCTTCCTTCCTTTGTTTTGTTGCTTTTGGAAAACTTTCAGACATTTCTTTTTTTTTTCCCTCCACCCTTTTCTGTGGTTCAGCGAGACTCCACAAGCTCTTCAGTTATCTCATTGCTTCCAGCTTTCCCAGGCTTGCTCCTGCTTAGGCAATTAAAAACTGTTGGTAAATTGCGAGTCAGAGCTTTGAAGTGAAGTGAATCCATGCTTTTGCTTCTGCCTTCACTGCAGGCTGAAGCATTTTATGCTCTGGCAAAACCAAAGCAGGCTTTATGCCAGGATGGAACCGAGCATCTGTGCAAGAAATGCTAGGAAGAGAAGCCAAGCAAAACCATAAGACTTTTATAAGGCCCAGGTAATAACTGAGGAGAGGAAACTTCTCTACAACTGAATCATTGTTATTGAAAATATTGATGAAGTCAACCAGGTGGTGTTACATAGAAGTTGTTTGAAAATATTTCACAACCTAGACTTAAATTCCTATCATTCCTGTCTGCAATATTGGCAAACTATTTAAATGTGACTATGTGAGCCATATTACTTTGAGAAGACCTCAATTATGGGAATACTGCTCTAAGAACTAACTACAATACTGCTCTAAGAACTAACCACATGTGGTGGTGAGATTGTGCAGCTTGTGGTTTAAAAAAGTAACTGATGTACAATGAATGTCTAATGCTCTTGTTATCAGAGTTCCTTTACATGCCTCAAGTTCTGCATATTTCATAGGAGAGCAGGAAGATGACAGGAAGCTTAAAGTTCCCTCACATGTTTTGTACTTACATTTGTACTTACACATTTGTAGTTACCCCCTCACACATTTGTACTTACTTAATTTGTACATAAACTTCTCAGTTCAAAAAATGCGGATGGGCAGCTAGTTGCAAGACTTGGAACCTGGCAGACGTGTTCTGTTTTGAGTATCAAAATGGTTCGTGAGATGGAGAACAGTGAATTAACTTGCTTTTATATTTATCCAGTTTCCACAATTATTTTTGTAAGTATATTGAACACCAAGCAGCAGTTGACAATATGTTGTGTTGACAATGTTTGTCTGAAAGGAGGATGACCCTAAATTTAAAAATATTGCAAGAATAGAAAAAAATGTCAACAAAACTTCTGTGCAATATTTACCTTCTGCTATATTTTATCTGCAGGTATGTATACATGTATATTTATATCAACTAACAGAAGCCACATTCCAAAAAAAGAGAAGAGAGAGAGAAAAGATGACAGGAAATTGAATGGTGATGAGTCTAAGGGAAGAGGTACATAGAAAGGGAAGGAAAGAACAGAAGTCTTTCTTGACTTTATCTACGGTTTACCTTCACCGGAATAGCAATTCTTAGTCTTCAGCCCAAACTCCAATCAAGTCTTTGCAGCAGTGGTGCTGGTAGTCATTTGTTTCCCCTGCTCATCTCTTTTTTCCAATCTCTGCTTGAATTCTGATCAACACTCCAATTCCCAGAGAATCCTTTGTGAATCTTCCTGTCAGTACTTTTTTTTTTTTTTGCAACTTTGGTTTTCATTTGTGAAAACTTTACATTGATTAAAAATCCCCCACACGCATAACTTAAAAATTAAACGATGGAGAACAAGCCAAGCAAGATCTTATCTGATTCCTTGTCCTTGACAATTATGTAAAGCAAAGGGCTAGTTAGGTGTTAAAATGAGGTTCCCATAACCTAGCAGGTTAGAGATGGAAAAATTATTAGTCAGCCAATGTATTGTACTTTCAGGTTTCTCCATCCTACATTGGTGAGATAGTGAAACATGTCGGGACAGAAGTGGGTAATTCCTGTGATAACCTCCCAACATTCTTCTCTGGTGGCCATTCTTTGGAGAGCTAAAGCTTGGCAGTATCTGGAGGAACACACCCAGTAGAAGTTGCTAAACTTTGGGCAGAACATATAGAGTGAACACACATACATTCTTGAGCCACATGACATTGTTCTGCAAGTTCTTGGATTTCTGAAACCACCATGATGTTATAGTTAGAATAATTGAGACTGGAAGAACAAAATTCTGAATCTGAGTAGTTGACTCTACTAATAGAATTGTCTACTATTTCTTAGGTTAGTTTACGTCAAAGAACAGTTTAGGAAATGAACATGAGATGGGAGAAGCTTATGCCCTCTTGCAGAAAGACCAGGATATGATTTTGATAAAATACATCAGCTGTGAGCAGCTAATGGGGCTTTATTTAGCCTGATTCCTAATATAATAATTAAAGGCTGCATCTCTCAGAAACTTTGGCATGCTGAGATCTTAAGCACAGTTAATTGGAAGCAAACTTTTTTGGCATCAGGTTAATGTGTAATGTAAATATGTATTTTAAATTGTGGTGTTATAAAAGCTGGATTGTATGAACCACACTGCAGCTGTTTCTGTGCAGATTTATTTTTTAATTCCATGTGCACGGCAGGTTCAGGACTACCGCTGATAATTCTGAAGCAACGCATATGGTGTCTACCGTTTTCAGGCCAAAGCTGCCATTGAAAACAGAACTACCCATGCAAAGAGCTCAGACACACACGTGTGCCACTGGGAAATGAACCCCTCTAGGAAGACTTGTAGACTGCAGAATGCTGCTCTTTGGGAGAACTGGCTGAGCTAAAGCAGATCTTCCACTCAGATATTATGGCTGTCAGATTTAAGTTTGGTCATCTTCTACAAAGAATGCTTAGATAATTGATACATACTGATTTGGAAGGAAATGATAGCAGTATATTTTCTCTGTACTGTACTGTAGTATTCTTTTTTACTTGGGAATTGTCTATTTTTTACATACTATTTATTATTACATTTATTTTTGCTTTTCTTCTAGGATGGAAATCATATCCTAGCTGAACTTTAGTGGGCTTTAAAGTTGTCTGGGGAAAATTTAGGTTTAAAGGGCAACACACCAATTTTACAAACAAGTAAATTAGGATGGTATACAGTAACAGGAGCTCAAATGGCATATTTGCCGTCAAGTGCCTTTTAAATTCGCTCATGGCCTATTGTAAATTTTTATTTTCTTTTTAAAAGATAAAATTGTTAGCAATATTGAGCTGTAGACACAGTTATGCCACCGATGACATTTTCTGAGTAAGACTTTTTTTTGCCTGGACTAACATTCATTGATGTAAAATGGTTCATTTTATTATTTAGGTCAATCTGATCATTGCTGAATGAGTTGTATTATTTTTGGAATTTTTTAATATGCATTCTATTTCACTGATGGAATCTGTGATTAAAATAAACTTGTAATCAGTTGGGAACAAAAGTAATAGTTTCCATCAGTGAAATAAAGCCTGAAACAGCAGAAGCAATTCTTACAGGACTGAATGGATAATTCAGCGATGTGTCAGAGCAACAAGAGCGAGTCTAAACATTGTAAGAATTAAGTTTGTATGGAAAGCATAGCTCAAAGTATGTCCATGTCAGGGGTGGGTTCTAAATTTTTTTACTACTGGTTCTGTGGGTGTGGCTTATTTTGTGGGTGTGGCTTGATGGTCATGTGACAGTTCTTTAGGATTTAGTAGAGGTACTAGTCTACCAGGCCTTTAACTGCTTGCAGAGCTGTACCGGTCTACTCATTTGTTTTTGGAGGCACTGGTCTTCCCATTTGTTTTTGGAGGTACTGGTCTACCCATTTATTTTTGCAGGCACTGGTCTACTCATTTGTTTTTGGAGGCACCGGTCTACCCCCACACTGCCTTTTAACACTGATCAGCTGTAGGACGGCCCTTTGAAGCCCCGTGGCAAGAGTTTAAACAGTTTTTTTCCTTCTAGCCGATCAGCTGGGACTCAGGAGGCAGCAATAGATTGGGGGCAGGGCCAAATACAGAATAATGCGGGTGGGGAGCAGAACTGGTTCGGTGACATCATATCGTCACCGCTACCGGCTCGGCGGAACTGGGCCAAATCAGGAGGAACCCACCACTAGTCCATGTCACAATTAGTTTAAACTCATGCCCTTTCTGCATTTGGGAGGCCCCTATCTCTCACACCAAAGTTACTCACAATTGTACTATTGCAATACATTCTATGTGAGGTTGCCTTTGAACAGTATCTGGAAGCTGCAGCTGGTTTTTCCACATGAAATGTAGAGTGATGGGTACTCTTTGTTATGCCCATGTGTCATTGCTACTGCATGAATTGCATTGAACTTGAATTCCTGGAACAATTCAAGAGGGATTACTTGCAATCAGGTTGTTTCTGCCTGTCCAATACCCTTGAACAGAGTGGGTGTGCTGCAAACCCCTTCACTAATATTGTCATCTTGTGTGACCAAGTGTACCTTCTTTGACAAGGCTCCTGCCTTCTGAAACCTCTCCCAGAGATGACTAGGGTTCCTAGTCTCCAAGCATTCCAGAAAGCCCTAAAGCCCTGGTTCTGTTCCCAGGCCTGAAGTTCAGGTATTTTGTGGAGCATGTCAATGTTTCTCTGGAGGTTATTGATGTGGTTTTGTCTGGGTAGCCATGTCTATTTAAATTATGTATTCTTTTAAATATTGTAAGCTACCCAGAGCCTTTTTGAAGTTGTATGGCTCACTTAAATTAAATCAAGCTAAATTAAATTAATATACAAATTTCATAAAAGGTCACATTATATCTTTTAGAATAGTGCTTCACACCGTCCTGTAGCAACAGTATAGGCAAATGGTTGTTCTGGGTGTACTCATGCTTGTGCTATCTTTCTTTTTTCATGATTCTATTCTAATTTTATTTATTTGTTATTTGTTTATGTTATTTGTTTATTCCGATTTATATAGCTACCTGTCTCACTTACATGATTTGGTGTGGCTTACAAGCAAATATATCTAATTTTCTCTTTATGACAGCCTATACCTTGATCTAGCATGCTGTTGGCGAAAAAAAAACCCCATTCAGGTCTAGTTTGCTTTCTAGAGCCTGTAATTCTATTTTGTCCTTAAAGAGTTTCATGTATCAATAGGCAAGGATTGAATATATTTTTATATATTCACCATACCAACGATTTTTCCAAACTAACAACTGACTGTTTTCTAAATAAGACAAAGTTCAATTTCAGCCAAGGCTGACACTTCATCTCCTCTCTTGTGTTTGATCCTTGTGAAGGATTTATGTAGCACCATTTGTTGTCATTGTAGTAATAACACACCAGTTTAAATACTCTTTTCCTGGTATAACTTCTGATTTCTGTGAATGTGTTTGCATGTTGCACTAGGCCCAGAAGTGGGTTTCAGCAGGTTCTGACCAGTTCTGGAGAACTGGTAGTGGAAATTTTGAGTAGTTCGGAGAACCGGTAGTAAAAATTCTGACTGGCCCCGCCCCCATCTATTCTCTGCCTCCCAAGTCCCAGCTGATCGGGAGGAAATGGGGATTTTGCAGTATCCTTCCCCTGGAGTGGGGAGGGAATGGAGATTTTACAGTATCCTTCCCCTGCCACGTCCACCAAGCCACGCCATGCCCACCAAGCCATGCCCACAGAAAAAAAAATTGAAACCCACCACTGACTAGGCCATGTTAAAAATAATTAAAACACGGTGACTGGGTTCACACAGCATGCTTAACCCAAATCCAGCCACAGGATGGATTGACTCAGGCAAACATTGGATTGCATCCGTCTCCTGAAGCATCCCTAGATGCTGCCAAAATTGAACTACAAAATTGTCAATATTCAGCAACACAATGCAATGTTTAGCCCCCAAAGGATTTCAAAATAGGTGTTTTGAGCCTCTGTGCATTTTTTCATAAACAGTTTCATGTCTTCAAGATAAATCATTGTGGCCCTCGGAGGCCTCCAAAACTTGATACTTCATTTATTTGGCCAAGTGTGGTTAGATACACGAGGAATTTGTCTCTGGTACAGACACCCACACTTCATTGTTTTATGAACCCAGCTAGTGTTGTGCAAAGAGGGTTTGGGTAAAATTCTCACCAGTATAATGAGTGTATATAATAAATCTCTAGTCTACATGATATTCATGTATTTAATAATTGGTTATCAGAGAACTTTATCGTTACCACTTTTTTATTTCTGCAGATACGTTTGTTTAAAAAAAAGAGAGAGAGAGAGAGAGAGAATATGTTCCTAAATAATTTTTATGAAGAAATGTGCTGTTGGATAATTACATTTAATTAGTTTTCATATTATGTATCCTGCTCTACTTTTCTATTCTAGTGGCTAAGAGACAAAGCTGTAAAATATGGAAACAAAACAAAGCAGTCATTTCAACAAAGCCATTTCTGCTAGACACACCTACCTACCCACCCATAGCTGCTGTTTTGTATGATGTGAATGTGTTGCGTATAAGTAATTCAGATACCCATAATCCTCGGCACGACTCCTTCACTGTTAGCAGTTGTATCCTGATGGTAATAAATGGTAATAAATGTGATTTGCATACATATGGTGCATTGAAGATCCTGGCATTCCCTGAAAAGTCAGAGACGAGTGCCAATGATTTTGGAATAACCCTTCTTTAGAAATCGCGTAATATCCTCATATGCTTGAACTATGGGACTAAGTAATCCTGTTTCCATTCAGTGGAGGCACCATCCTTTATGTCTTCTTTTTTAAAGCATTAGCAGTGACGGCAGCCCTTGCTGGCTATTGCTTTGCTTTCTAGTGCTCCGTTTCTCCTTCCCATTTTCTCGTTAAAGTTTACAGGAACTGAAAATGACAGTAAAATGGCCATGGTACTGACTAGAGTATGATTTGTGTCACAAGGTGCAGAGTCCTATTGAGAAAGGATGGATAGGAGGGAGGTGGAGAAATTATAGGTCTCCTCTACTCTGGAGGCGGCTAGGCTAGATAGAGGTTACATCAGCCCCAGAGGTCAGGGATGAAGCCGCCTACAAAAGAACTAGAAGGGCTGGTAAATTTGGGGAGCAGACATGTGGTACACCCTTCTGCCTTGAGTGCCAAAAAGTTTATTTTTGCACACCAGCTGCCGTTTTTTTTTTTCATTTGCCATCTTCCCACGGGGTGTTCACGCAAGCTGCCTCTCTAGATTGGCTCTGTGTGTGTATCTGTAGATTTAGCATGTCTTGGCAAGTATGCCTCGTGTCTCCTGAGAACAAGTCACCTATGGCTTACCTAAGCGGTAAGAATTGCAGTCATCCTTTGCATTCCGTAGGCAATCAGCATTGCCAGCCTAGTGAAAACTTACCTGAGTAATTTGTTATGCATTATACTTCTGCTAAGACTAAAAGAGCATATGGTGTGAGGACAAATCTTGCTGCCCAGACCACTGGGATGAGCTCTGAAATTAAGTCTAAAATGGATACTGAGCAAAGGTCTCGAAGTGACAGCGAAATGATGATTCCTGAAGCTGACCCATGGCAGATGTTTCTGCATGAATTCTCCAGTATTGAAATCTTTCTCTTCCTTTCTCTCTCCTTCTTTCCTTCCTGGGCCAATAAAAATGTCGACTTCCAATGATATAAAGCTTTCTTTTTCTTTTTTCTTCTGGTGTGGAGATGTTACAGTTTAACTACAAATGCAGTGATTGTAGAAGAAAGAGCGAACACAGGAGCTCAAGAAAGAATAGTATTGTGGGTGGAATAAAGGATATCAACCTGGCTCATGGCCAAGATTTTTTATTCGATCATCGCTGTGTCACTGTTTGTCACACATGCCTGTGGTCTCGTGTGCAGCATCAAGACAAAACCCCAGTGATGCTATTTTCTCATAGATCACAAATTCATGTGACTTTGCTCTTGTGATGATGGGAATATTTCTGAATACTGTAGCTCTCCCTTTTCTCTCCTGTATGGACAGGGCTGCCAATCTTATTGGCAGCCATTGTCATAAGAAGGCTCAAGATATCTTAATATTGGAATGATATCACTAGGAAGTCTTTTTATTCTTTTAATTTTATCTATTGTATTTTTCTTTGTTTTATTTCTTATATATGAACATTTTAATTAACGGTTCTATATGGTGGTTTTATGGCTCTTACTGTATTTGAGCCTTTTAATGTTTTGGTTTGATGTTGTAGCTGCTTTGCTGGTCAGCGATTGCAAGCAAGCAAATAAATAAATATTATTGCATAATGCTCACTTGTTTCAGAAAAGCTCGTTGCCTCAAAATGAAATTGCAGCAAGAAAAACACAAACTTTTTTTTGAGGAGGGGGCGGAAGGACTTCTCACATTGGCTAATGGGAGAGCCTGCTGATTGGTTTATGGAGGGGAGGGGGTTGAGGCTACCGATTAGGTAGATTTGTTGTTATAGAAATGACTGGTTTATACTCTCCCCCACGGAGAGGGCTGACACCCAGCTGTACATCTCCACCCCAGACCACCCCAATGATGCCCTTGAAGTAATGTCCCAGTGTCTGGAGGCCGTGCGGGCCTGGATGGGGAGAAACAGGCTCCGACTCAACCCCTCCAAGACCGAGTGGCTGTGGCTTCCGGCGTCCCGATATAGCCAGCTGATGCCATCGCTGGCTATTGGGGGTGAATCACTCGCCCCCACGGAGAGGGCTCGTAACTTGGGCATCCTCCTGGATGCACGGCTGTCTTTGGAAGATCATTTGACGGCCGTGGCCAGGGGGGCTTTTTATCAGGTTCGCCTGATACGCCAGTTACGCCCCTTTCTAGATCGGGACTCCCTACGCACAGTCACTCAAGCACTCGTCACTTCCCGCCTGGACTACTGTAACGCTCTCTACATGGGGCTCCCCCTGGGGTGCACCCGGAGACTCCAGCTGGTCCAGAACGCGGCCGCGCGGGGGATTATGGGGGCGACGAGGCGCTCCCATGTGACACCTCTCCTGCGCGAGCTGCACTGGCTTCCGGTGGTCTTCCGGGTGCGCTTCAAGGTGTTGGTGACCACCTTTAAAGCGCTCCATGGCTTAGGGCCGGGGTACCTGCGAGACTGCCTTCTGCCGCCAATAGCCTCCCACCGACCGGTTCGCTTGCACAGAGAGGGCCTCCTCAGGGTGCCGTCGGCCAGACAGTGCCGGCTGGCGACCCCCAGGGGGAGAGCCTTCTCTGTGGCAGCACCTGCCCTCTGGAATGACCTGAGATATGCATGATATCAGACCTCCGGACTTTTCGTCGGGCCCTGAAAACACACCTATTCCATCTAGCTGGGCTGGCTTGATCCCATCCTCTCAGTTTTAATTGAATTCAGTTTTAATTGGGTTGTTTTTAAATCTTGGGCCGAAATTATTTAATTGTTTTTTAAATTGTTTTTAAATTTTATATGCAATGTTTTATCTTGGCCGTACACCACCCTGAGTCCCGCAGGAGAAGGGCGGTATAGAAATAAAATAAATAAATAAATAAATAAATAAATAAATAAATGCTATTCCAGGTGTTTCAAACTCAAGGCCTGCAGCTGGATCTGGCCCACAGGGTGTTTAGGGCTGCCGTAGAAACAGGAGCGGTCCGCGGTGCCTCTGCCAGTAAAAATGGAGCTTGGGAGGGCCATGTGCTGTCCTCCCAAGCTCCCTTTTCACTGGCAAAGGGCTGCAGAAGGATCTGCTTGGCCACTACAGGTAGCCCCGAGACAAGTGATGTTGAGCTGGCCACACCCTCCTGGCTATGCCCCCTGGCCACCCCACCATCCCCCCCGAGGTCAAACACAACCCTTATGCGGCCTTTAATGAAATCGAGTTTGACACCCCTGTACTATTCTGTAAAAGTAAAAAGATGATGTTTGATGTTATTTCCTTATTCTACTACACCAAAAGGAGTTGGAAGTTGAATGCCTTTTCTTTCCTTTTCCCTTCTTTTTCTTTACACTTTTTCCTTCCCTTCCCTTCTCCCTCTCCTATTTTTCCTGTTATTTGCTTTTGTATTTTTGTGTTTTATATTATAAACCAATAACATAAAAAATAATAAAGGAGGGGGGCTGAGGAGACAGGTGACCAGGGACTATGTGCCTATTAATTCTGTTTGACAGAAGGAATAAAACTCCAAGGGTTTCTTTTGCGATACAGTTTTTTATTAACCATCTTCTTTCTAGTAAAAGTGCCTTTACATATTGATTTTTTTTTATCTCTAACAAATGGGATTAAGTGCAATATATAGTTCAATTCACAATCTAAGACTGGTGGAAACTTAATGATCAAAGTCTTAACCAATGACCGTCCAGTTGTTAGCCATTTTTTCCCATTTTCTGGTGCTCCCAAAGTCTTACTTATCCGGTCTGGCAAACTCAAGTGTAGATTTGTCAATGATTTAAGCCAGAATTCACAGAGCTGATATGATCCAGCAGCATTCCAGTATTTGATCACGTCTGATTGCCTTCATACTGTTTTCTCGGTTATCCCAATGTCTTCCATATGGAGTACTTCCACTGCATTTTCAACTTGCTCGATCCATGTTGCATTCGCTATTGTGACTCCTCTTGTTTTCACACAAACTTTTCCAAAAATTTGCCTCTTTGTCAGTTTTTTCATTATTTGTAGTTGGTCCTTTCCGATTTTCAAGGGTTTGTAGAATTGATGTCGATTTACTCTAAAGTATTTATTTATTTATTATTTATTATTGCAATTTATATGCCGCCTTTCTCCCGAGGGACTCAAGGCGACTTACAAAATGACAATTCCCAATACAAATCACAATAAAATAAAATTAAAATCAACAGCCCAATTAAAACAGTTTAAAATTATAACAATAAACTGCAAATACTGCTGCAATTGAATTATTCAGTTGTTATATCACTTGATCTTCTCTTCAAAAGCCATGACACTTTGTTTCCGTTCTACAGCCTTTGGGGTTCCCTTCCTCTCCAGGATGTATTTCTCACATAGTTTAGTTTTTATTTTCTTATTTTTCAAGGTTCCCTGCTTCAAATTCTTTGAAGTGTTCAAATTGCTGTAAATTTATCCTCAATTCCAATTGCATTTTCCATTGAGCTTTTCATTTCTTGGTAACTTAATTCCTTCGTATTTTACGCCCCAAATCATTCGTGTTTATATAGTCTGTTGGTATGTATCAGTTGATTCATTTGAGCCAATGTTTCAGTTAGAATAATGTTAACAACTTCATTAATATTCCAATGTTTTAGCCAAAGTTTTCTTGTTGGTTTATTTAAATTTTGGCAAGCATATTCTTCCAGCTGCTTTCATTTCTCCTTGATTTTCGCAACAAGTTCTTGATTAACCAACAGTGCTTGCAGTTCTTTAGCAATTTCAGTTTCTTCTCCTTCTTTTCTCCTCCTTCTCAATTAACATCAGTGATCTCTTCACTTTCTATTATCTGTTGCTCACTTCGCAAAGTGATATTTTTATTGGTAGTTTGGAATAAATCTGAATTTTGAGTTTTTTGCTTTCCAAATCAGCATTGTTAAATAAGTTGTGTTTTAAAATGATATGCCTTTGGTCTCTACTCATTAATATCTTCCTTCTCAAAGCTGGAACATGTTTCAATAGTTCTGAAACTGTAATAATAAAAATAACTGTTATTTTCTGTTCACAAAAATGTGAAACCTAAGATGTTGTAATGTATGTGCACAGTATGTGTGTGAATCCAAGCAGTGTGGCCTTTTGAAATGTACAATTTTATCAATGTACAGGCTTTCTAAGTACCATCCATAGGTAAGAACCTAGGTTGTTTTACTTATTGGCATAGTCTATGCGCGAATCCAAGTAGTGGCCTTCTATAATTGACAGATGGAAATGTTACCAATGCACAGGTTTTCTAAGTGCTATCCAATTTTTATTATTTTTATAATACATACTGCCAGCTGCCAGTTCTTTAGATGGCATTGGCCTTCATACACGTAGAATTCTTCCCAAAAACTTAGCATATCAAAATGTATTGGCATTCAAGTAGTGTGGCCTTTAGTAACTGACAGATGGAAATGTTACTAATAACATGTTTTATATGTGCTGCCTAAGATTATTTTTTGGGTATGGCACCTAGTGTGCCAATAATAGGACTACCACAGCTGGTTTATGCCATCACCTCTCAATTTTGATTTTCAGACCTTGATGTTTTCTGATCATTTCCAATTTTTTGTTTTCTATTCTACTATCCCCTTGTATGGGCACATAAATGATCTACACTTTCTTCTTTTCAACCATAGTTAAATCTGCAGTGTTTTGAACCAAGATTTTATCAGTTTTGAATCCTGAAATACCACAATATTTTAACCTGTTCATTTTCAATGACTTTTTTCAATTCTTGCCACCAATTTCTCATTACTGGCACGTGATATTTTTTTATTAGCTTACAATATAAAATATAAAAAAAAATAATGGGAAAGTAAGGGAGAGAACATGATTATTTTTACAGATGCTCTAATGAATCATTTTGACAACTGTGTTACGTTACTTATAATCCATTTGTGCAATCTTGTTGGAGCAGCTGAGTACATGATTTACTGTTTCCTCTTTCTTTTTGCATAATCTGTACTTTGAATTTGATGATTTTACAATTAATTGCATTAATTCGAATAGTTTGCTTTTGAACAGCCAAAACCAACCATCTTTCTTTTTTAATGTTCCAGTTGCTATGTTTTATCCACTTTCCCTTCTACCTTTAGTAAAAAATTGACCATATAATGCTTTTCTTTGCCAGCATTCTGTTCTATTCTTGTTTTTATTACATTATTTTGATATTTATATTTTGTTTCCTATACATTCAGTAAGTTCCAATTTTTAACTTGCATCACTGTTTGTTCTTGGATGTCTTTTATGTTATCAGCCAATGCAAGCTTTTCTTTTTCAAAAGTTTTTTTTGACCTGAAGTAGATCTCTCCTCCATTTCTGTGATACAGTTATAGTCTTATCAATTTCAAAACAAGGATATAATGCACAGTGAATAGTCATAACCTTTCTTGTTTTTTAGTCCAAACTGTCTAATTTAGCTTGTGTGCAGTTAATAATTTCAGCAGTGTATTGTACCACAGGTGTGGCCCACATATTGATGGTATGTTTTCTGTTCAATTTTGTCTAATAATTTTATTTTGTTAGCACTTTTCTAACTCTTTGGATTTATTCTTTACTAATCATATTTCCAACTTGTCCATGCTTGATGTTAATCAGCTGTAAAATGTCCAGATTTTACTTGTAGGCTTCATCCTGCTGGCTCCTGATGGTTTGGCCATTCAGCATTTCAATCCCATTAGCGTTCACGATTTTAAAAATACCTCATCTTATTGCTACTGTAGCACATTTCTCTAGGCCAAATCCCATTATATTTATGCTAGAAATTCTTACAGTGTTTGTCAATGACTGGATTTTGCTTTCTGATTTTCTATAAAGCTTTTAATCATTCATATAAAGCAGGTGTGAGATTTTATTAACATTTTTTTTGCTATTTGATAACCAAGAATTGTTTTCTTTGAAGTCATTGAAAGTAGGATTATGCCAGTGACAAATAATAATATTTTATCACAAATAAAAGGATGATAATGAGTTATCCTGGAAGATGCCTCTCCTAGTCTTGACAAGCCCATGTTTTTCATTTCCAACCACAATTCTGTGTTTCACTGCTTCATTATTTTTTTCTATATTCTAAAGTTTTTATTGATACCAATTTTTTCCAGAGATTTGGTGATACAACATTTTTTATAATCAAGCTAGATAATATGTAAAATAGTTTTTCAGCTTTTGCAATTCTCCTGAATAATTTTATTAATCAGAAACTGAACTTTTATACCTCTACTTTTTCTATTTCCTCTTTTCTACTGGGAGGATGTTATTTTCTTGTAAATAATCTTGGATGTTTGTCTGTGATTGTCTGTGAATAATATAAACATTGTGGCAAGCATGTTATTGGCCTATAATTTCTTGATGTTGTTTCACTATATCTTTTTGAATCAGATACATTTTGTCAGTTATGAACCAATCACTGATGTCTCCTTTGTGCAATACTTCATTAAGCTCTTTAGCTATAATTGGATGTAAACCAGTCAGATAGTTGAGCCAAAAGCCATGCGGTTGGTCATTTCCAGGAGATGTCCAGTTTTTAATCCTTTTCATTTGAATTTTTTTTACTGTTTCTGCTATTATTATTAAGTCTTTCATCTTCATTTTTTTTATCCATCAAGCATTTTTATTGTAGTATTTTTGAGTTTTCTATAGATCTGTCTAAAACTGGATTGCTTTCTTTTTGTTTGGTTTTCAGGATTTCTGTTGCTATTTATACTTTTGCAGAATCACCTCTGGTCTGATTAAAATACTGATTTTGCTTAAATCAGATGATTCGAGCCTCATAGCATTCAATTTTCACAGCTAGTAATGTTATTTATTGTTTTATGATTTCAAAACAGCTTCAATTTTTCTAGCGCTAAGCCAATATTTTTCTATTAGGCTTCTCCTGATCTGTCATTCTTCAATTATTGTCTTGTTTTTTTTTTAAATTACTTGCATCTCATTTCAGTTCCTTTATCTTGGCCTCTAGCATGATCTTCCACTTTGGGATTGAATATGACTTTACGTTTGGTTTTCTAATTTTAATACTCTGTTCTTCTGCTATACCATAGGTAAAATGATTGGTCTGTTTGATAGATGTTATTTTAAACCTTATTCATATCTTTCATTGTAAATGCCAGTACTTTTGGGGGCACTTTTGGGAGTACTGGTTTGTACTGGTTCTGAAATTACTAGGTTATCATTTATGTAGTTCACATCATCTGCTTTCTTTATATATCCAGTGGTTTTTCTGAGTTTAAACATTTTCACTATTTTTCTTAATTTTTTCCAATTCTGCTTCTCCGAATATTTTATTTTTGGTAATGAATTTCCTTTGATCTGCTAATCATTGTTCAGTGATGTTTGAGTCGGGATAAATTATTTTCAGTGTTCAAACATTCGCTTTAATTACCTCCGCTTTGTTGTTTCTGGTTTAAAATAGTAGACCATAATGGTACGATTTTCAAACACAGTATACTTTTGTCTTGTCTGAGGTAATTGTTCTTCTAGTAATCCTTAAGATGGTTTTATGACAGAATGTGGTACCGTCAAGAGTTTATCATGGAACCTGGTTGACCTCTAGTCTGAAAAGCTAGCAGTTAAATTTGGCCAATACTTGAATTGAGAGACTTTTAGGATAAACTAGGAATGGAAGATTAAAAACAAACAAAGAAAAAATCTCAGAGGCTGGTAGTACCACTTTTTTACTATTCAACATGAAAATGTCCATAAAAATCACCAAAAGTTGAGTAGAACTACATTATTTTGAGGACACGTGCTTTCCAGAGCTTCATAGAAAATAATGGAATGTAAATATTAGCGTGTGCAAGTGCATCAGGTTCAGATGCAAGGCCTATTAAAGCAGCTGCATCTTCCCTAGGATAGGGCAGTTGCAGCACAACCCTAGAAAAAGAGACATGGTTGCTGACAGATGTCATATTACAGGTAGCCCTTGACTTGTGACAGTTCATTTAGTGACATTCAAAGTTACACTGAAAAAAGTGTACTTATGACTGATGACCGTTTCTCCCACTTAACAACCGTTACAACATCCCCATCATCATGTGATCAAAATTCAGATGCTTGGCGATTGACTCATATTAATGACAGTTGCAGTGTCGTGGGGTCATGTGAGATCACCTTTTACGACCTTCTGACAAGCAAAATCAGTGGGGAAGCCAGCT
Organism: Arizona elegans; assembly: GCA_022577455.1. Lineage (NCBI taxonomy): Eukaryota > Metazoa > Chordata > Lepidosauria > Squamata > Colubridae > Arizona > Arizona elegans. The sequence continues at coordinate 117,310,906 of JAKOOJ010000003.1, forward strand.
TCACTTAACAACCATGTTACTAACGTAACAACTGCAGTGATTCACTTAGCAATTGTGACAAGAAATATCATAAAATGCATTTCTTTGAAACATCACCTTAGTAAGTCAAAATATTGCAGGGGTAGCCAAATACTTTATGTCTAAGATGTTATAGTTTTGGCTTCTAATCTTCAAAATATCTGTAAGAATGAGATAGGCCGGCCGGCTGGCCAAGAAACAATCAGACAAACATAGAGACTAGAGGGAGGAAAGTACAGGTACAGAAAATGATGATCTAAGATATCCTATAAGAGAAAATTTGCATAAGAAGTTCATTTTTTCTTAATGCAATGTGCTAAATATATTATCATTGATTATATTTGTTAATCATATGCAATGCTTTGGACTGAAGGAGAAAAAGTGCATTAAATAAGTTCAGGTAGTCCTCAATTTACAACCACAATTGAGCGCAAAATTTATGTTAAGTGAGACATTTTTGCCTCATGTTGTTAAGTGAGTTTTGCCTCATTTTTTTACTAATCAACAAATTTGAGGGAGCCTTAAGCAATTTGTATTGATATGGCAGTATCCACATGTATCTGCTCTGTATCCACATGTATCTGCTGTTTGACAGCAGTGTCTTTTTGTTATGTGATTCCACCTAATCAGTTTTGTTAAGGATATTGTTGTGTTAACAACCAGCAGAGCATAGAACACATGGAAATGGTGCTGAGAGCAACAATGAATAAAATACATATAAACTGGTTTATCAAAGTTTTTGCTTTGTAGTGAAAATACATATTCGTCATGTTAGTTTATATATTGCCTGGACAACCTGTTAGGCATGCACCATATTCTAACAAGTTTACTTGTTCCTGTAGGATTTATTAGCTATGGGATGTATGGCCAATTTTAGAAATCCTCTGCAGGTGAACATTTGAGACCTCTGGCAAGAATCAGATGGCCCTATCCTGGCAACTTTCTGTTTTTTGCAGTGGAGGAAATAGAAAATAGGATATTTGGGGGGTGGGGAGAAAGTGGAAAGCTGGAAAGCTGAAGAAACTTCTTATATGAGAAGTGAAATGTCTTCAAAGAAAAACCAGAAAGTTCAGTTGCTTCTTGAAAAAGCTCTTTTTGGAAACTCTTTTCCAAAACTCTTGGAAAAGAGAGAGAAGGGAAAAACTTTGGTTGTTAGAAGGGAAGGGAATATAGCCCTGCTCAAGGCATGGTGTCTCTAGCTGATTATCTCAGAGGGTTGCTTAGACCAACATAATTTACATATAGATTCCTGGGTACAGTAATCAAGAGCAGAATGTGAAATCTCTTAATTTTTGTTACTAAAAATTTATTATATATAAAATATTTAATAGAGTCTATAGCTGTGGTCAAATAGTTGCAAACAAAGCTGGTCCCTTGCTTTCTGTTATTGTATTTATTCTGTTAATAGAGCTGATGATAATCTTTCAGATAAAGCTTTGTGGGGAAATCTCCTGCGGACCTGGGATTGGCGCTGATTCACTTGAATCAGAAAGCACAAGTGAATCAATACTGAAGCTGAATCCTGACCAAACAGAGCTTTGGTATTTTTGGCTGTTCCCAATTTTGAGAATTAGGTAGGCCTCTGACTCTGTGTGGGTTGTATTCTGCCAGTAGGAGCAGGTGCAAAACTGTGGTTTACTCCGGGATTAATCTATGTCATATGAGACTCAGGAGGTATTAGTGGTCTGGAGTGTTTAGTCTGCTGACTGTGACCCTTCTGGCATAGGACAGCTTGGCCACCACAGTCCTGTGCTCTGATAACCACATTTTGGATTCCAGCTATAAGTGTTGGACGTGGGTCTGTCTCAGCAAAACATGCAACTATTCTAGGAGGGACAAAGGAGGGGGCTCTTTATGTTGTGGCACTCCAGGCTTGGAATGCCCACTCCTTGGAACCAGGCTGGCACCACGTTATTTTACAGTTTTCAGCAAAGACCTGGCTTTATGGCTCACTCTTTAACACTTAGCAACCACTGCCCGACCAAGAGCCTTTCTTTCAGGGTTGCTTGATTATTATTATTGTGTTGTAAAGCAATCATTAAGCAATTTTAATTGTTTTATAATTCTGATTTTTAAAAATTGTAATTTGTGATGGGGCAAGTAGTGAAGTTGCTATAAAGCTTTGAAAGAAACAAATATGCTTGTTCGGTGTGTGTGTGTGTGTGTGTGTGTGTGTGTGTGTGTGTAAGATTATACAGACCTGGAGATGCAGCTTCATTTGTAAGATGTTTTTTTGGTGTCTTCTAACCTATGATGGGATCAGCTTCCCATCTCATGACTTGTTGTTCCTTCTTTTGAGGAATGAAAGGGCCTCTTTTGAGTTCCCCCATTTAGCCCTCATTCTGTCAGCCCTTTCCTGCTCTGAGCTTTGGGAAATCTGTACAAAAGACCTCCTGAATGGGTAGTGAATACCAAAGGCAACATGGAGAGATTTTCTCTGCCTATCACATCACAGGACCAAAGGGTGAGTCCCTAAGGGACACCCAGGAGGCTGTGGAATGTGAGGGGAAAAAGGTTTCAGCTCCAAATGAAACTGCTAGGAAGCTCCTTGATTCAAAAGTGACACTGCCTTTAATACAAACCTTGGTTGTGTTCTCTGATTTGGCTTCTTAAGAAACACCTTGTACCCTTCTCACCTTTGAAAGTGGAAACTAGGGTTTACAATAGGAAATTGAGTATTTGGAAGAGGTTTCTTTAATTAATATATATATATATATATATATATATATATATATATATATATATATAGTTTATGCATATATACTGCAGGATACTTCTGCTGGCTGCCGGCTGCCAACAGTTCAGCAGTTCAATTCTCACTGGATCAAGGTTGACTCAGGCGTCCATCCTTCCGAGGTGGGTAAAATGACGACCCAGATTGTTGGAGGCAATATGCTGACTCTGTAAACTGCTCGAGAGGGCTGTAAAGCACTGTGAAGCGGTATATAGCTCTAAGAGCTATTGCTATTAACAAAACATTTTTAATCTTAAAAAGAAAACAAAAGTGAAAAATACAAACTAAGAAAGAAGAAAAAAGAAATCTACCTTATATTTTATATTTAACAATAGTTACTGGTTTACTAATGAATTCAGTACTATAATATGAACAATATAATATCTTACAATAATATCCCAAACTCTCTGACAAGGTAACATCATTTGATTAGTTGAAAATATTGCCTTTACCAAAACAGATACATCATACATTTCTGACAACATTCTTTGACATCTGGAACAATATCACTTTTTTTCAGTTTCTCAGTATTAATAAATGTGGGTTGAGGATAAAAAAAAAACTGTACTTTTTCTTATTTATTGAATCACACAACCACCTTTGTCATTCCTGACTCATATTATTGGATCATGGATATTTCTGTTATAATTATAACAGCAGGTTTAGATGATTCTGCTACACTGTTATTGTTTGATATTAAACTTTGCATTCTAATTTAGCAATACCCAGGAGCATCCAAAGATATAGAGTGTTTCTGGGCTAGCAACAAGCTTTCTTCGTATGATAGAGTGGTTATGCAATGTTCATGTATATTTGATTAAACCATTGGTGAGGGATAGCTTTATACTAAATTTCGATGAACAACTCACTTTAATGTTTCTATCTGTCAGTTGCACTCATAATATGTTTTTCAGAGCATGAGTAGCATTATCATTGATGTACATATTGGCAGGTTTAACACTCTGAGCTAAGTCATAATATGGTTTGCTTAATGTGTTATTTGAACCAAGTCTTGTTGGAAGGCTTCCAATGTGCCAGTCAAAAAACAGTACTCAGTTATTACATATTTTTTTTGCTATTGGTTTTATCTAGAATGAAAAATGATGAAAGATGGGAGGGTTACATATAGTAGCAAAATGTCATTGGATGATATTTTGTCATTGGATCTTTTGGAGATTTTGAAAAACGGTTTAAGAATAGCCTTGTCTAGAAGCTCACTGAAGGGGAGTAGAACTGCTTTAAAGTTTGCTGAGATGCAATAGCAATAGCAATAACAATAACACTTAGACTTATATATCGCTTCACAGTGCTTTACAGCCCTCGCTAAGTGGTTTACAGAGTCAGCATATTGCCCCCAACAATCTGGGTCCTCATTTTACCAACCTTGGAAGGATGGAAAGCTAACTCAACATTGAGGTGATCAGGAGATGCACATCAGGGGTGTAAAGTATTTGAAAAGATAGATTCTGCTTATGGCTTATTGCCATTATTTTACTGTGATTTTTGGAAAAATCATGCCTTATCTCAGCTTTTATCTTCTGAGGCGCTGAAGTGATGCACACAATAAATAGAATTGTTGAAAAGTTTCTTGCGGTAAACATTAATAAACACTTTGAGTCACTGGGTAGAAAGGGCCACCAGTTAATTCGCATTTGTAGAAACCCAAATGAAGTCTACGAAAGGAAACTGCATTTATACTCACAATTCATCCCTTGCTGCGTTTATATCTCCCATTCCTCCTGCTGGCTTTTTAATCTTACTGTACTCTCCATGTCCCTCATGCAAGGACCATCTTGACTAAAGATATATTAATAGCAATAACAGCGACAATAATAATGCTGTAACTGTTAATTAAGCTGTACAGCACCCTTGCGGATGAGTTGCTCTTGATGCTTTCATTTAGAACAAATGAATCACAACACAGTATCAAGATGTTTTCTGAGCATCTTATTTATCAGTCTAAACATAATATTCACATACAGTTTTAGTTTGTCTTCATATTCAGAGGTTTGACTTTTCTTGCATTGGTAAAGTGGAAAGGAGGAAGTAAGCAGCAGTTAAAATTTCTCAATCAGTTCTTCAATATTTGATAGATATTCAACTGGAAGGGGGCAGGAAAGGCTTCTAGATTTAATAGAGTAAAAAATCAAAATATATTTAGATTTTAGAGAAAGCCTTTAAATGAAGATATGTTGCTCTAATCATGTCTCATTCTTTTTACCTGACTTTGCTATCTGAAAGAGTTAACAAAGCAACCTCTTCAGATCAATACATATCAGAAACTAGGAAATGTCAAGTTGGTTATGGATTTTGTACCATAAATATTGAATCTGGGCCAAATCAAAAACTTATTGACTTCTTACAAGATTTAAATCAACTTCTACCTCGAATTTTCATTCTGTTTCTGATTTGAAACTTTCAATGATGTCTCTCCTCAGAAAGTTTTGAGAAGTGTACACATGTATCTGACACCACTCTGTACCTGATTTGATTCCGTTTGTAGAGAGACTTTCATTTCCTTTATTATAGAAATTGACACACATTGGCTGTAAGCTGCAGTGCCTTTTCTTAGCTTTCAAACCTTGTGCCTGATGAATGTTTCTAAAAAAAAATCTAAAGCTTGCAAATAGTATAAACCTTTGGAGGGTGTTATATAAAGATATTGTCATTATGGAATTTTGAGATGTTTTCCTCACAGCCTGTATGATTGCTTAAATACAGCTTAGTAGTTCTTGCTCAGAAGGGAAAGGAGGGAATTTTAAGGAGGAGAAGGGAGGAGTTGCAAGCCCCAAGGGTGGAAGCAAGGGAGGAGCATGAGGGTCACTCTAGATAACTTAAGTATGGTCAAGAGATTTGAAAACATTACATAGGCACCAAACTATTTAGCTCTGCTTGAAAAGTTACAAGCATCGTGTAGTATTGTAGGGTCTCTTTTGAGTTCCAAAGAAGGAATAGAACAGCAAGATTTGTGAGTAGCATCTTTTTTTTTGACTACCTTTATTAGGAAAAGACTGGCATGAAGGCATTAGGGAGATAAGTCCAGTGACTTTTCGGGTTTTAAAATAATGCTGTTTGGAAGTTTGTGGGGGTAGTGGCTGCAGCCAGTTAGGCAGCGGTCTTAGCCAATGGAGTTCACAGAACAGCTGTGACCTGATTTTGAAAGAAGCTTTTCTCGGCCATTTATTCAAAGGTGGAGGGAGCTCGTAACAGATTTCCTTTCCAGACTGGGTGAAAGGGAGATATATTGGTTCTGCAAGCCATGTGGCCAGATTGCCATCTGATTGTCCCATTCTTTTTTATTGCACATATCTTATGATTTTGTCAGGCAAGTAAGTGCAAGCACTCAACCACGCTTCCTTCCATCTGGGTTTCAAGTCTTCTTTGATATCAACTTTCTTTTAAGTTCTTCTTCCTCTCCTTCTTAAGGAGCTGCTGCATCCCATTGTAGTATTGCTGTCTGAGTCAGACTGACTCCTTCTCCCTGCCCCTCCCCTCCCCCTGCTTTCCTCTTAGGAAGTTTGGCACAGTTTACTTTTTTTTTTTGCCCTGCTAGAAGAATGGAATGTATTTTTAGGCCTCTTTGCTTTGCTCTCTGAATTGCCATGCAGCATCTGAATGCTTTGGGCAAAGTTTATTTATTTATTTTGTCCCTTTTAAGAACATATAATGCAGTCCATTGCAGACCTGGGCTCAGTTCCAAGGCGTCTGCCTAGAGGGTTTGTAAAGCACTGTAACCACGGTGGCCATGTTTGTGGAGGAGAAGTGACTTCCTGTTAGCAAGTATACATGCCTGGCTGGTATAGGGGAATGGGGCTTTTAGGCAGGGTGTGTGTAATTAATCCTGTGTGTGTGTGTGTGTGTGTGTGTGTGTACAACTTCTGAAGTTGATGTTACCCAGTAAATGTTGCCAGGCTTGATTTATGATACTTAACAAGGAAACATGCTCAAACATCCTCAAACCCCCACAGCTTCAACCTCAAACTGTCCACTATGGACCTCACCTCATTCCTAAGAGGTCCGTAAAGGGGGCGTGCATAAGCGCACCAGCGTACCTACCGTCCCTGTCCTACTGTCCCCATTTCTATTCATTTCCTTCGTTCATGTCCATGTCCATATTTATACCTGTTATCTTGTACATGTTTGACAAACTAATTAAATTTAAAAAAATGCTGTTTCTCTTTTTTAAATGCCCCCTTATACCCACAGAATAGTGACCTATATGCATTGTGGATGATGTAAGGCTTTTGGTTTATGTTTTGATCTGATTTTTATGATCAGATGATTTTGAAGGTAAATACTTTTGGGCCTGAGATCAAAGATGGGAAAAATAAAGTTTTTCACCTAAAGATGTTTAGAAGTTATTCTTAATTATTTATTCTGCTATTTTCTTTTCTGGAAGAATAGTTAAAGAATTACACTTATCAATGTCATCACCTTCCTCTAATTCTTCCATAAGAATAATTTTAAATATTTTTTTTAAATTTCACCATCATCATCATTATTATTATTATTATTATTATTATTATTATTATTATTATTATTATTTAATCTTTAGTGAGATTCACAGCCTTTGAGGCTGGTTAATAGCTCAGCAGCTCAAGTCCTAACCAAGGACCTAGGAACTGTTAAGGTATCGTCGGAGGAAGTAAGCTGTTCCGAGTAAGGTGGTTTTTTGTAGAGTCAAAATGTTCAAGTCCGGCAAATTTAGAATTTCTAAATAGCGGGGTAGCCCTTTGGGTATTGCTCCAAGGGCTCCAATTACAATCGGGACAACACATGATTTCTTTTTCCACAGTCGCTCAACTTCAATTTGCAAATCCCAGTACTTTGTGATTTTTTCTTGCTGCTTATCTTCAATCCGTGCATCACCAGGTATTGCAATGTCAATGAACCATACTTTTTTCTTTTCAACTATTGTTATGTCAGGTGTGTTGTGGACCAAGTGCCTGTCAGTCTGAATCCTAAAGTCCCATAAGATCTTGAGTTTCTATATATTATTATATATAATATTATATAATATTATTAATAACTATATTATTATTATTATTATTATTATTAATAATAATAATTTATAAATAACTCAAGGTGGTGAATTGATATTCTTTCCTCCTCCTTTTCCCCCCGCAACAATTTTGCGAAGTGAGCTGGGCTGAGAGTTGTTGGTGAGTTGGTCCAAAGTCATTCAGTTGGCTCTTCATGCCTAAAGCAGGACTAGACCTCATAGCTTCCTGGTTTCTAGCCTGGTGCCTTAACCATTAGACCAAACTGGTGTACAATGTGACATTTCTTGATTTCTAACTAGGTTTTGTATTCTCTATAATTTTCAATCAAAAACCCAATCAATTGGGTCTGTGTCCATTTTGAGTACATCTGACTTAATATGTGAGAAGGATGGTTTGCTGTTGTGAGTTTCAAACTGACCTGGGAAGGTGGGGATGGGACAAGCTAGGAGAGGATGTCTCTTAGAATGTTTTTTAAGAACTGGAACAAAATTTAGGTTGATCAGGCAGCCTTACACTTGGATCCAATCTTTTTATCTGTGCAAAGCTTACATCATCATTTAATTCATTGTAGGTCTGAGTAGCTCCAATTCATTCCAACTCTTTTTTTAGACTGGTGTTGACCTGTGAAACCCTTTATTGCATAGGTTATCTGAGGACCATCCCGATTTCATCCACCTGTCCCACCAGATCTAGCAGAGAGAGTAGGTTAAGCATTCTGTCGGCTAGGCAAGTACATTTGGTGGGCCTTTTCTGCTGTGGCACCCATCCTATAGGACCTTCTTCCCCCCCCCTCATCTTTTTTCAGCTTCCAAAAGTTCCTTAAGACTTGGTTATGCTAGAAAGCCTGGGGTGCACAGTGAACGGATGAATTAAAGAGGCGACTCCATTATTATTAGCACCCCTTTGTCTGCTATTTCTTTATCCTTGCTTTGTTTTTATAGTCTTTTTGTGTTTTTAATAATTAACGTTAAAGGTTTTTAGATATTTATTGACTGTTCAGTGTCGTTATATACCACCCACAATTGCTTCTTTGATGAGGTGGGTGGCCATATAAGTGGGATAAATAAATAAAATAAAACGCAGCAAAATGCTATCAACCTGCTGCTGCTGTTCTTTCAGGGGTTCTAGAATAGTGTTAAAAATGTTGCAATCAAATCAGAGGTTTTAGTTACCTCTTTAATGACGATCCTGAATGAATGTGAAGCTTTCTTCCATTCCAATATAATTTATTTATTAATAATTTATTAATAATTTATTTATAATGCAGGTAAAAGTGTGTGTGTGTGTGTGTGTATTCGTTCTTTGCTGGGTAGAAATGTTATATAATGCAAAGTTTACTGGTTTCTTACCCTAGTTAGTAACTGATATTGCAAGATCTACCTGTGACTCCAAGGGAGGCCTGCATAATTATTCATACACTCACCCAGCATATAATTCCCCTGTTCATTCCATCTCACACCGCTTCTCTCCAATTGCTATTAAGCTTGGAAAAAATGCCCCCCCTCCATGAATTAAAGCATCACTCGCTCTCCATAGCTGCACCTCCAGTCACTGATCCATACTGTAATTAGGCTTGGCTGAAGCTTTCCACAGGAGTCAATAGAGAAAGCTTTGGCAATTCACATTTATTAAGGGGTATATTTCAACCTACAGGGAGGAGGTTAGCCCTTTTCTTCCTGTCTGTGACAGGGCCACCCCACAGATTTTTCCCCATTTGACAGTTGAATTTAAAAAAAAAGAAAAAAAAAACTTTCACTGATTTCAAGTGAAGGCTGCTGCAGCATTGATAGTGCAGTGGTTAGAATGCAGTATTGCAGGCTAATTTTGCCCACTGCCAGGAGTTTGATCCTGACTGGCTGAAGTTTGACTCAGCTTTCCATCCTTTCAAGGTAAAATGAGGACCCAGATTGTTGTGGGCAATATGCTTACTCTGTAAACTGCTCAGAGAGTGCAGTAAAGCACTATGGAGCAATGCTATTGCTATTGCTATGTTAAAGAAGAATGGCTAGCTTATTTCTCCCCCAATGTAGCCTTGTCAACAAAAAACTGTCCTTTAAGTAGCTGTTCATCTTGATATGCTGGAAAGCTTTTACTTAGTCCGATTGGTGCAAGAAATGTAAACTGAAGAATGGATACCACAACAGGTGGAACAAAGTTTCCTCACTTGTAATACAAATGCTAATTGGGTGAGTAAGGTAAAGCGTTAAAAGTTGAACTCAGCTTCTGGCAACTTTGTGTCCTTGTGGTTTGCTTGGAAAACATTCTTGTGGTTGTTTGCCATTTTTCTTCTTGGATATTTCTCAATTTCTGGTCTAGTCTACACCTCAAAGACTTCTATCCAAGTGCTAACCGGATCTGACCCTCCTGAGAGAATTTAGGCAAACTTGGATTGACTCTGAGGTCACTGGATGTAGGATGCTGCTGATGGATGACATGATCTGGTTTTTTTTAAAAAAAGGCTTTAAAAATTGAATCCAGATTACTCTTGTCAGATTTGCCACACACGTGCACGCACGCGCGCGCACACACACACACAGCTTACTTCAGTAGCAAAATAACACCGGGGGGGGGGGGGAAAGTAGAGTGAAGGAGAAGAAGTGGGAAGAGGTATGCAAGGAATGTCTTTGTAAAGAGAAGTAAGATCCATTTCAAATGCCACCACATTCCCAAGATTCAGTAAACTGTAAACCTGACAGTTAGAAACTTTTCTGTTTCTTGAATGAAGGCTCAGTGAAGGCTTTTTTCGTTAGTTTGGTTCAACGAGTAGTTAGCTTTATTGATCTTCAGAAGTTAAACACCATTGAATCTGATGAATATTTGGAAAAAAAGACCATCAGGAAATCTATATCTATACATAATTTAGACTAGGATGTTAAAAAAAATCCATGGCAAACTGTCCCCATATTACTGCCAACAAAACTATATGGATATCTATCTAAATGCAACCAAGAGTTATATTTGAATTAGAAGGAGAATTTATCTTCATATTGGTAATCCCATCTTTTGTCCTTGTTTTTATTATCTTTCAATTTTCTCTTCCTTTTTAAAGAATCTTTACCTTTTAGCTGGCTTTGGCAAAGAATCTATTTGTACTAACTTCAGCTTCTTTAACTATGACTTCTTATTTAAACAATCATTGTTTGCATATACATTCAAGAAAAGAATCAGCAAATTCTGCCCAAAAATTATGCTTCCTTTCCACAGAATGTTTTATCATTCTTTATATGTGAGATTCATTTCTTACTTCTTGTTGGATTAAATGATAATCTTTCTTGCACTTGGTACATATGCACACACCCACACCCACACCCACAAACACATACACAAAATCTTTTTGGTTTACTCTTTTGGGGATGGGTAGTCAGATCAACATTATAAATTATTTGAGATTGTGTGTGCAGATTTCTCTGCATCAGCAAATGAGGATGAGGAGTTCATACAAAGAACAGTATTAAAGAAACTTCAGAAGCCTGAGGTATGAAGCAGGCAGATGAAAGTTAAAAAAGGACACATTGTTTCTATAAGTGATTTGGTGTTTTTTGCTTTTTGCTTTTTTTGTTTTAGCTTCAGAACCATGTTTACATTTGAAAATGGGACATAAATTTCCTAACAAAACAAACTTTCTAAACAAAGTTTGCTGCTACAGATTAGCTTTCTTTAGCCTTCCACTTTCCAGATGCATTCCTGTTGTGATTACTGTTGTCAGAATTTGCAGCCAGCTCACGATTCTGGCTGAGAACCCTGGGAATTGTAATCCAACCCTTCTGGTGGGAGAAAGTTGTGATTTGGGGGTTTTGTTGTAATCTTTGCTGCAGGAAAAAGAATTTGCATGCCTGCCATTGCCACTGAACTCATTAGATATTTAAATATAAGAGACTTCTCAAGTGTGTGCTGATTCATATTACAGCTTAACAAAAAATGATTAATCAAAAGGAATTGATATGGCTCTCCAGGTATCACTACCCTGTTTTTCCAAAAATAAGACATTCCCTGATAATAAGCCCAATCGGGCTTTTGAGTGGATATGCTAAAATAAGCCTCCCCCCCCCAAAATAAGCCCTCCCCAAAAATATTTAAACACAGAGCTGGAAATCAGGTAAGATGGCAAGAGGAGCCCCATCTTGCTCCATGTGCCCCAAAATAATAAGACCTTCCCGAAAATAAGGCCAAGTTCAAAAAAATACAAGACAGGGTCTTATTTTTGGGGAAACATGGTAGATGGTTGAGAAGTTTGTCTTTAATTGAACAACATTAAAGCATAGGCAGTACTTTATGTACTGTTTAATACTGTATTTAAGGAAGCTAAGCATAGTTGGAATTCTGGCAATACCTCTGGATTGCTCCAGTTTGCTGAAGGCTGCTGTAATATCAATCAAGCTTGCAGCTTTCTTTTCCCTCCTAATCCATTTCTACTGATTTCCTAATCCAGATGCCTTCCTGAATTTAAGATTCTTTCCTTTTCTAAATCCCTTTGTGGTGCTTGTCCCTATGAATGGGCCACTACGCACAGCCTGCTGGTCCAGCCCTTCCCTGGTGTTTAAGTAACTTAGCCAGTGGCTCTCAGAAATTAAGTAATATTAATACATTTCATTGTTGCATTGCAACAGAAAGCAGATCAGATACAACTTCCCCCATTTTGGCAGAGATTTCACAGAAATGTTCATTCTTTCTTTACTGAACACAAGGTTATTATGAAAAATAAATTTTTTAAAAATCTCTTAGCTGCAAGAATAGCTTGCAAGTGGAATCAGTTATGGGATGAGATGGCCTCGAAGGCTGTCTTCCAAAGTTGTGAGTCCAGTGGTTGATAAACAAGGATGGTTCTCCTTTAAATTAGCAGTGGAGAACTCTAACAGAGAAGTAAAAAAAAATCTTATGTCAGAGGCTCTGTGATAATGGCCATATCATTAAGACTCTCAAGATGAGCTTAGTTGTATGTGGCTGTGTAAATATATCTATTTTTCTTGGCTGCAATATGGAAGTGGTTTGACATTGCCACCTTTTAGGGTGTTTCTCTAATATTGCAATCCATCCAAAAGTTTCAGACTTCCAGGTAGTCTCCTATCTAAACACTATTAGGACTAATCTGGTTAGCCTTTTTTTGAAATCGGGCAAGGTCAGCTAAGCTCATGGGAGCAGTTGTTAAAAGTACTTTTGAGAGCCAGGAGGCTCTAGCCTTGCAGACTGTTTTCTCTCTTTGTCTGCAATGTGGAAGAATAGCCTTAATAGTTTGGCCTAGCAATCTGCACTAAATTAATGAAGAACAAGTTAGAGGTGGAAATGAGACATGTTATGGAAAATTAGCTGCTGGCACAGTTTTCCAAGTTTAGTACAACAAATACAGCATGCCTGTATAAAATGTACTTTTGTCTTGTTTGTGGCTCAGTGGCTAATGTAAACTTAGCCAATGTGGTTAGTTTATGGTTCAGAGTATCAAGGGAATCTAAGCAGTTGAACCATTTCACTAAACCATGGTTCATTTAAGTGTGATTTAGCATGTCTGTGGGGTGGGGGTGGGTGGGGGCGTGGGGAACCATGTGATTGAGGTCATTTGAAAATTTCTGCACCAGAGATTACAGCGTGATCTGCTGCTGTGAGACAGGAAAGGGGATTTGGATTGAACAGGCATAAATATTGGCATTTTATTTATTTATTTATTTTATTATATTTCTATACTGCCCTACTCCCGAAGGACTCAGGGCGGTGCACAGCCAAACAATAAAAACACATACAATACAAAATTTAAAAATAGAATAAAATTAAATTAAATAATTTTGGCCCCGACAAATTTAAAACCCCAAACTTTTAAAACCAATTTAAAATTGAATATATAAAATACTAAAAGATATTTAAAATTTTAAAAATCTTTTATAAAAGAGAGGGAAAATTAGGCCAGGCCGGCCTGGTGAAATAGTAAGGTCTTTAAGGTGCGGCGGAAGGTGCGCAGATCCGGGATCCTCCGTATCTCTGGGGGGATCTCGTTCCAGATAGTAGGTGCCCCCACAGAGAAGGCTCTCCCCCTGGGGGGCCGCCAGTCAGCATTGTTTGGCTGACGGCACCCGAAGGAGCCCTTCTCTATGGGAGCGTACCGGCCAGTGGGAGGCTATTGGTGGTAGTAGGCGGTCCCGCAAGTACCCGGGTCCTAAGCCATGGAGTGCTTTAAAGGTGGTAACCAGAACCTTGAAGCGCACCCAGAAGACCACCGGGAGCCAGTGCAGCTCGCGCAGGAGGGGTGTCACATGGGAACGCCATGTCGCTCCCATTACCACCAGCGCGGCCGTACTCTGCGCCAGTTGGAGCCTCCGGGTGCTCCTCAAGGGGAGCCCCATGTAGAGAGCGTTGCAATAGTCCAGGCGGGACGTGACAAGGGCATGAGTGACCGTGCGTAATGAGTCCCGATCCAGAAAGGGACGCAACTGGCGAATCAGGTGAACCTGATGAAAAATCCTCCCGGTCACGGCCGTCAAGTGATCTTCTAAAGACAGCCGTGAATCCAGGAGGACGCCCAAGTTGCGAGCCCTCTCTGTGGGGGCCAATGATTCGCCTCCAATAGTCAGTGACTATATCGGGACGTTGGAAACCACAGCCACTCGGTCTTGGATGGGTTGAGCCTGAGCCTGTTCCTTCCCATCCAGATCCGTACGGCCTCCAGGTACCGGGACATCACTTCAAGGGCATCGTTGGGGTGATCCGGGGTTTTTGGCATTTTACCATGCCTAGTCAACAGATTAGATTATTGTGCTTTTCCAGTCATGGCCCTCAGTGAGCAGGGTCTTGCTGGATTGTATAATCCATGTGTTAATACTTATGCTGAATGTTATTACCTCAGCAAATTGGGAGAATTTATGCTACAGGTTTCTTTCTTAGTAGTACCCAGATCTGCTGCCTCAAAGACTGAAAAGTGCTATTTCTGGACAGGATCCAGCCGCGGAGCCCATGGCTGATCCCAGTAATGTTTCTGCCACTTGGTGCTTGAATCGCACAGCTGTGTCTGCTTTATTTGGACACCGATGCCAGTGTCACGCAGCTTGTCTATCGCTCAAGTAAATCTGCATATAGTACTTAGAAGCCACGGGTCTTGTGAAATTTGTTGCAAATTGGCTTAGCTCCTTGCAGTTTAGCTTGCTTTCCCAAAACTATGCTGAATGTTGGGATGATTGTCTGTACCTCTCAGTGGACAACTTTGTGATCAAAGCCCTGTGCAGGAATTGTCTGGCAGTTTGTGGGGGAAGTGGGATTTTGGGTGGGAATAAAAGTGGGAAATCCTGTGCATGAAACCAATGGGAAGCCGAACATCAACCGGACATCTGCTTAGCTAGGGGAGAGATCTGTGGGTGGGTTAAAATGGTACTTACTATCTGAAACACAAGCCTAGGGTTTGCTTGATTTACTGCTGTGTGCCAGAGAGTCAGAAAGGAGTTAACTGGAATGTAGCTCTCAGGATGCTGTTAAAGTCTGCAATTTGGTTTTTCCTGTGCTGCTTGCCGATCGTAAACTTCCTGTTCTGATAATGGGAAATATGTGGTGTCAGATGTGCAAGGTTGGAGGAAGAAAGAATGTTTGTATCTATTCTCTCTCCCTCTCCCTCTCCCTCCCTCCCTTCTCTTACATCTCACATGGGTTTTTGCCAGTTACACTCCTTACATCATACCACTGCATCTAATCTGGTTCTGAGTGTGTTTGCCTTAGTCAAACCAAGGTCCTTGATTCTACATCAGTGGTGAAATTCATTTTTTTTACTACCGTTTCTGTGGGTGTGGCTTGGTGGGTGTGGCAGGGGAAGGATACTGCCAAATCTCCATTCCCACCCCACTCTGGGACCAGCCAGAGGTGGTATTTGCCGGTTCTCTGAACTACTCAAAATTTCCACTGCTGGTTCTCCAGAACCTGTAAGAACCTGCTGGATTTCACCCCTGTTCTACACGGCTTTGAATTGGGTCAGGGCACTGCTTAGGAAGCATGATGAAATTCAGGGATGGAGGATACAGAAGAAAGCCTGTAGAGATTCTGTCCCTGTGATCGCATGCATACCACACAGTCTTCTCATAGAGTCAGCTTGAGCTTGGGTGTGTGGTTAGCGTCACTTGTGCCAATGAAACTCTTGATCCTCGATCAAATGCTGCTGCTATTCGGGGTTTCTCTCCAGGAATTGATCATCCCCCCCACCTTAGCTACCATATTTTTTGGAGTATAAGACGCACTGGAGTATAAGACACACCTACCTTTTTTGGTGAGGAAAAGAAGAAAAAGAAATCTCCCTCTGCCTCTGAACAATTTTGCCTCATTGCAGCAAACAGCCTGCTTTACTTTCATTTTCGTTTTCAGCATAGCTTGAATTGCACAAGGAAAAAAAAATCTGCTCCAGCAATTGACTTCTTTGCAGCAAGTAGCACAGCCCTGCACAAAACAGCTGAGAGCAAATCAGCTGAGAGTTGGGAGGCCGATCCAATCAACTTGTGCTAACTAGGCTGTGCTGAAGCTGAAAGGAGGTGTTTTTTTCTTGCTGTTTGCTTGCAAGGAGGTAACTGCTGCGAGGCAGAGGCCAAAGGGTGGGGGCTAGTGGATGGGCTACATTTGGTGTATAAGACACACCTAAATTTTCACCGCCTTTGTACTCTAAAAAATACGGTAAATAAATAAAATATTCCAAAATACACACATTGATTGTCTTTATTTAGTATCTTATTATGATTTATGTTGATTGCTTATTTAGCATCCTATGACTATCATCACTGAGTGTAGTATTTCATGATTCATGATGATTGTATTTTATGATCATGATCATGATTTATCACTTGTTGCTTGTATGTACACTGAGAGCTGATGCACTTTGTGTGTCCAATCACACTTGGCCAACAACTAGCCTGGTCTGTGTTCTGTTCTTTAGGATCCTTCCCTTTTACTATATATGAGGACTATATATGTCAGCCAGATCAGGCTAATAAAAATTAATATTTTCTTCTTGCAAACACAACCTTTTCCCTCCTCCCACAGCAAGGATCCTAGGCAGATGGTGTGGCTGTTGTGTTCCACTGAGATGTTTGTCGCATAATCCTCATGGAGTAGAGGAGTTGCTGTAGGTTATTTTTACCCCAGTTAGGAAGATCTGACTGTTCAATGCCTGCAGGATGGTTTTCTCTGGTACCCTGACAGAGCTACAGAATCAAGCCGGAGGTGTTGGTGGCAGCAGTGGCAGCTTTCCTGCCTTGCTGTAGATCTTTGTGTCAGGTCAAGCTTGTATATAGGACAAGAGGTTTTTTTTTTTCACTTGTGCTCCTTACCTGCTGATTTAAAAAGCACTTCCAGAATGCAAGGTATATTTAAAACGAGGCCACTCTGGTTTGTTATTATTCTATTTTATATCATCCAAGTGTTGAACGAGACAAGCAGAAGACCCTATTTCTCTCCCCCCCACTTTGGAGCTGTATTTTAGAAGATAGAGATTTAGGGGTCTGCTAAGGCAAAAGCTGGAGCCTTCCCCCAAATCTCTTTCAACATTACCTTCGTATTTTGATCTTTGTTCTTTCACAATCGGCTGCTGCTGTTTCTGGTCTTAGTTTTCTTGTATGGTAATTAAGATTGTTCAAAAAGATGCTCTTGGGGCCTTGGGACTTTTACTAAGCCCAGTTGCTTTGCCGCCACAAGGGGGTTATTTTTGTTAGGATTGCATTACGGTGGGAAGGAAAGGTTAATCCTCCTCTGCCTCTGTCTCAGAGGGAATCGGTTCACACAGCTGTTGTTGTTATTGTTATTATTTTAAAAGCACTCATTGTTGCCCTGTTCCTCATGAGACCTTAACATGCCTAAATGCCACACAGGAACAGGCAGACTGGATCTGGCGCTTGGGTCTACGGTCTCCCCCTTCCACCCCTTCCCTCCCTCCCCTCAGCATAAAATAGCTGCTCTGCTTACACGCAAAGAGCCGGATCTGATGTGAGGGCAAATGCCTGACTGTAGCTGTGTGGAATTCTTGCCCTGTGTGACACAATTGCTTACATTTTTCTGCTCCCCAGACTCACATTGCTGGCAGCTGACAACAAAACAGGTGTGGAGGGGAAACATGGAACAATGTGACCTCGAAATTCAAGCTATGCTGGGTTGGATGTTGTGGAGGTGGGGTACAGATGATTGATGTTGCTGAAGTAGGGCCTAAAGTTGGCCAAGTGAGTTTTAATGGTAAAGAAGTAGTAAAGTTTCTGCTAATTAAAAATAAAGTGGGATTCAAGAGAGGCCAAATAAGAAATGTGCTTAGTTCATTCTTATCTCTCATTGTCTAAATTAGAATCCTAAGAGAACAAAACCATATCAAAACACATTTCTTTTTGGTTTAAATAAAAGCTTTGCAATAAGTCAGCAGTGGCACTGGAATGAAAAGCTTCAAACAGCCAATTCCTTTGAGGCCCAGAATCATTACTGAAAGCAAAGACTTGGAGAAAGTCATTTAAACTGGCTGCCTACATGTACAGAGTGAGGTACTTTTCCAGGTTTCCCAGCACGTGAGTGAATTCCACTCTGCTTCTGGCAGCCTTTGGTATAACCTATAAAGCCCCAGGATCATACCCAATTTCCTTTGCCTCCCAGTGATTGACTGTCAGATGGACTACAAGAGTCAGGCATTGTTCCCTTGCAATTACAGATCTCATCCTTTATATATGGAGAGAGCCAGAGCAAGAACCTGTGTATGTGCTGAAGTGCATTAGAACAGGCCTACTGTCTGCTTCTTCCAATACTGCTATGAACTATGTTCCACAAGGGCTTTATTCTGTTAAGAGCTACTCTTATTTTTTCAGAACTCTTCTGAAAGGTGTGCATGGGTTTAAGTTCTGATTAAGGGGCTAGCTGCCTATCCCATTATGAAACTCTTTGACTGTTAAGCCCTTTTGAGAGAGGTCTTTGTAAAGATAAACCCACGTTAAGGATCAGAGTTATTTTAGTGTTAACCTTAATTTATGTTATTTTTTTTTAACTTTCTGGCTTTTTTCTTTTTAATTTCGTTAGCCACCTTAAGGATTCGCCCAAAACTAAGATAGAGAACCAATAAGTTGGCTTTTGTAGCCTTCCTATTCTGTAGAGATTGTTTACACTTTTTTTACTTTGTGCTGCAGAGAAGGCCCCGTCCTACATCCCTATTTTCTGTACTGCAATAGACAGCAAGGCACTTAACAAAGCCTCTCGTGATTACCGTGGTGCATAAATATATACCCTCAGGAGAAAACAGTTTTGAGATACGCTAGCCTTAAACTTGTTTTAAATGGCACCTTGAATAGGGAGTGGAAGAGTTGAGAGGCAATGCAGCTGATGCGGTATTTCCCCCCTCTTTTTCTTTAATGGTTAAAAGCCTAGGCTTTTGTCAGCAATCTAGTTGTTGAAATATATATCCATTTCAATTTCTAGCTACTCTTTTGGGGCAGCTTTGCTAGGCGTTGAAAAGCTCACTTGTTTCAATGGGAAAGAATGAAAAAATCTGAGCATATGAATATGGGCACTTGTAGTGGCCATTGCATAGCCAATGTAGAATTCTTTATGCCCACAATTACCTGCCTCTGTGTGGGTTGAGTAATGGTGTACAAAAGTGTGGCTTGTGCACAAGGAGTTAGGAAAGAATTCTTAAAGAATATGCTGCTTTGTTGAAAACTTAGGCTCTGCTCTGTTTTGCAATATAGTATGACAAATTCCTGGTGTGGTTCTGTAGCTTGAAATATTAGGCAAGGAATACAATTGTCAGTAGGGAAGATTTCTGGAAAAAGCCTTTGGGAAGTCACTGGAACGCTGAAGGTCATAGTGATCAGTTCTGGATGAGGAGCTTCTCTTTGCTCTCTTTAATTGTATAGAAATTGAATCTAATGCGTTTGAGGATGTCATTTGGTAATTTCTTGTACCCTTTAAGGGTATAGTGGAAAATGGAAGGACTTTGACTAAAGTATTGGAGTTCTTGCAGCAAGTATCCGTCTTTGTAGGCTGGAGAGGGATATGCTCCATTTCTGACTGTTCCAGAGTGACAAATGGTTCTTATCATTTTTACTGTAGATGTCTATAAATCTCTAGCTTCTGTTAAATGAGCTCCTCCTCCGCTGGAGGCAATCCTTCTCTCTAGCAATTTGTGTAAATAAAAGAACAGGAGTGAAGTGAGATGGAGAGTGGAACATAGATTTTAGGAGATCTCTTTGTAAGCCTTAAGTACAAATTCCTCCTGTATGACTGAACCCTTATTACCTCATCTTATTGTAACCATTCTCAATTGGGAGGTCAGGATGCCCTGCTTGCTATACGGTCCTCTGGGTATGGTGTGCAATGGTAGAAGGATTGTTTTTGAAAGGAGAAACTAATAATGGGGAAAGCAGGAGCTCTTGTTGAGTGTCTCTACTTTTCTCCTCCAAATGGGACCTCTTATGTAGTTTGGTTGTTTTACCGATGGATTTACTTCTACAAGGTGGTAGGTTGGTAGGTAGCCATAGTTTTATGGCTTCTTCCTTTGAAATTAATCCCAGGGTATCAATCTCAATAATTAAATAACAACCAACAGTTTGAAAAACTACAGTAAGTCCAAATAAGATGTCAGTATGTTGCTGTTTCTGTGTAATTTTAGGGAATCATGGAGTTGCAGATACTTTATTTTATTTATTTATTTCATCAAGCATGTATTAGATAACAGATATAAGTATAGACATAATTATAAATACATGAGATGGATACAAATAAAAGGGGACAGTAGGACAGGGACGGAAGGCACGCTGGTGCTCTTATGCATGCCCCTTAAAGACCTCTTAGGAATGGGGTGAGGTCGACAGTAGACAGTCTAAAGTTAAAGTTTGGGGGTTTGGGGAAGAAACCACAGAGTCAGGTAGTGCATTCCAGGCATTGACCACTCTGTTGCTTGAAGTCATATTTTCTGCGATCGAGTTTGGAGCGGTTTACTTTAAGTTTGTATCTGTTGTGTGCTCGTGTATTGTTGTGGTTGAAGCTGAAGTAGTCACTGACAGATAGGACATTGTAGCAGGTAATTTTATATACTACGCTTAGGTCAGACCAAAGGCGTAGTTCTAAATTGTCACACTCTTATATACACATTATTTATGTTTCACTTTGTTAGAGGCAGCTCATAATATTTGTAAAAAATGAAATAAAACCCAAATGAAACTTCCTCTCAAAACTAGATATACTCTGCGTGGATTATGATACACACATCAGACATAGCCATACTTTTCCTTCTGTTGGGGAAACATGGTAATGTGAGGTAAGCTACAGCTATAGATGTCCCCTCTATTTCACGGAGAGTAGGGACAAAATTCAAAATAGGAACGGAATAATTCAGATTCATGGAGTAAGCTGTACATCAGAGCTGGAAGTGAAACCTCTTTAAAACAGCCAAACACTCTCTTTGCAGATTGTCACAGCTCGTTTCTCTCTTTGTGATGGCCTCTGTTTTTGCTTCCTATCTTTATAAAAAGTAAAATCTCATTAATGGCTAACCACTCAACACATTGAAGTCCAATTAGGTAAATGGTGAAATGGCCATGAACATTTTCCCTAGTTGCACGTGAGCTTCCTGGTAATGGGCAAGAAAGAGAAGAAAAAAAATAAAATGAAAACCATCTCCCCCCTTCCCAAGTTTCTCTTTTTGAAGCAGATTCTCTATGGGAGAAGGGCTCTTGGGCTTTTTCTCTGGGATCAGCAATTTCTTGGGATGAAGCTGAATGCCTGAGAGATTAGCCAAAGGCTTTTCTGTGTACATGTCAGCGTTGCTACTGAAATGGGTTGATTGCTATTTTGACAAGCTGGCTTCCCTTTATAGTCAAAACAAAGCAAGGTTCAGCCCAGACCCTACTTTAGCTTTGCATTCTTAGTCTATGAATGGCAAGTCATTCAGCCTCTGTGGCCCAGCCAGCATCAACTCCATTGATATTGTCAAGAGGGAATGTGGCCTAATGGGTAGTTGAAGAACAGATGTTTGAAGGGCCCATGGTGCTGGGAGTCAGACCAGTTCTCAACACGCTTCTGTTTAAAAAGGACAGATGGATTTTTTGTTTTGCTAACGCTCATCTGCACGTATGAAATTACCAGTACTAATCCGAACGTGGAAGTGGAGGTCCTGAATTCTGTGACAAAGCTTTCCACTGAAAAATCAGATGCATCCGTGTAGATTCAGGCAAGATTGTAGAAATCATGATGCAGGAAGTAAATTGTTAGAGCATCTCTTTGTGTGAGACGCTCAAGTCTCAGATCATAAATATGCATCTAGGAGATTATGCTTTTCACCCTCAAACTCTTTGTTGTAGCCTTGTGAGCCCGTTCAAAAGGTTAATGTCTCAGTGCCAAATGTTGGTGGAAGCACAATAGATTAATATTAATAGATTAAACTATTGTGCTTCTACCTATCCTTTGGCAAAGGTTCCCTCCTCTTTTCCCAATGGAGTACTCCAACAGTGGAGAAACCCCATAACCTTCCACTGCTTTCCCAATTGTTCTTTTCTTCCTCTTGCAGTGTCAGAGAGTTCCTTCTCACTTAACCCTCTCGATTCCCTTTTTTTTCTAATCTAATTGTGGGTGCCTGGCACAACAATCTCTTCAGTTTCTAAGGGTAGAATAAACACATTGGTCCATTCTTCACCCGATGTCTTCAGGCACATATAGAGAACCATAACTAAAGGGAAAAGACTCTTCAACTTACACTAGGTAGTGGAGGAGGGAATTCTGATTTTGAGTTATTTTCAAAGATTTGATACTAAGGAAGAATCCAGCTTTGGATAATTAAACTACTGATTTTTTTTTTTAAAAAAACAAACTTATATAGCCACTAAACTCATACACCGTGACTCCAGGCAGCATACAGCATTAAATTATGATTATTCTAGCTCCATGGGTTCAAAATTGATGCTTTAGTAGTTGTTTTCTTCAGGATTAGTTTTTAAAAACCTAGAAACCTTTGCAAGAGAATGTTTAAAAAATGGAGTATTCTGGTATGTGCCTTGTGCAAGTATTTAAGGATATGTTTTGACCTATCTTGGAAGGAAGGACAAGCGTACTTCCTACTTTTGTGAAGAGAAAAAAAAAACAAAAACCAAAGCACAAAGCTATGCTCTTGAATGTTTGGAATGGCAGTTCAGGGAATGAGTAATGTGGCTTCCCCCACCCTTCACCCTTCATTCTGCCTGAAGGCTAGTTCTGAGGTTTCTGAGGTATGTGCTAAATCTAGGATAAGCCTAAGGCTGCCTTTTGTTATAAGAATGAGAATCATTTGCCTGGCAGATGGGAAAATCTTGAAGATCTTAAAAGCAATTTCTATGCTTGCCAGACATGGTTGAGTGGCAAGAACATTGGCACTTCCACATAATGGTCAAATTTTGAAAAAGTAACTTAGTATAAGCAAACAAACATTGATGAGATATAACAGAATAACAGAGTTGGAAGGGACCTTGGAGGTCTTCTAGTCCAACCCCTTGCTCAAGCAGGATACCCTATACCATTTCAGACAAATGGTTGTCCAATCTCTTCTTAACAATTTCTAATGATGGAGCAACTTCTAGAGAAAAGCAGGTCCAGTGGTTAATTGGATACAGTATACATGCAGAATAGACTTTTGTCATATTAGGAGATGTACTTTGTGGTTTCCTAAACATTTTGTTTTTTAAATTTAGCGTAAAATGTCACAAACCTTTATGTAAATAAGGCTCTTAGTTAAAGAACAAACACAGTAGAACCCCTGGTCACGACCGTAATTTGTTCCATAACTTTGGTTACAACCCAATTTGGTCATGACCCGAACCTAATTTTGGAAATTTGGCACTTACAAAAAAAAAAAAAAAAAAAAAAAAAAAAAAAAAAAGAAAGAAAGAAAAATGGTGTGGAAGGGGGAATCGGCTGCGGAAAAAAAAGTTATTTTTTTGGTCAGAACCTGATTTGGTTATGGTCAGAAGCATTTGTGACCAGAGGTTCTACTGTATATTGAACACAGAGGGAGTAGCTACTTTTCTTAGGTTGTTCCCTCCAAACATCTCTTTTAAGTTTCATGCCAGAATCTTGCCAGAATGAGGACCCAGATTATTGGGGGCAATATGCTGACTCTGTAAACCGTTTAGAGAGGGCTGTAAAAGCACTATGAAGCGGTATATAAGTCTAAGTGCTATAGCTAAGTGCTATCTTTGAACATGTATATAGAGGAAAATAGATTAAAGTAAAGGCTGACAGTCACATGCTTTATGAAGCTAACACATCATCTTCACATGCCTGCATGTGTGAAAGATTGATGGTGCTGGGAGGCAAAGTAACAAATAATGGCAAATTTGCTCATGGAGATGGGAGGGTGGTACAAATTCAGATATATATTCCTTAAAACTGGGAAGGAACAGGAAGAATGCTGAATTTCCTAAAAGATTTTATAATTACCGGTATTTATTTCTTCATGGTCACACCACTACATACAAAATTTGTAATAACAAAGCGGAAATGACTTTCAAGTAACCATGTGCATTATTCTGTTTCTTAACCCATGACACAAAGCCATTTTTTTTCCTTGAAAGACAATCTGGCTTTTCAGTTAAGTGTAATTAAGG
The DNA here is from genome assembly GCA_022577455.1 of Arizona elegans. Lineage (NCBI taxonomy): Eukaryota > Metazoa > Chordata > Lepidosauria > Squamata > Colubridae > Arizona > Arizona elegans. The sequence goes on from JAKOOJ010000003.1 coordinate 117,335,211, forward strand.
ATTTATGGACTTGTTTCGGTTATTGCATCCTACAAATATGTATGGAAATTTTCCAGTATTCTTTTGTGAGAAGTCGATGTTGCCTTTATCCATTTTAAAACCATGAGAAAACATAACCGACATTGCTACCACAGTAATGCAATGCAGTGCAGTTTAATATAAATAGCAAGCATTCAGAACAATGATACAGATGCACAGAACAGGTTAGAAATGAACTAAAATAGGTTAAGAATAGATCTAATCCCAGTTTTTAAAAAAGTTTAAAAAGAAACAAGAAATCCCAGACCTTCATTTTATGTCTCTTGTTTTTTCTTAATTCAAAAGATGTAAAATTAGTCCCCTGGTAACAGGATTCCAAATTTAACACTAAGGTTTTTGCTGCCATTGTGGGGGGGGGGGGGGGGGGGGGAAGAAAGAACATTAAACAAGTCCTCAGAACAATTTAGCTGCTTCTTTCTATAGTGAATTTACAAAACAGTCATGGGAACTTTAATGAGAAGAATGCAGAATGATGAACAAATACTATGCAATGCTTCTCTGAGACAGCTGAATATTTCAGCTATCTGAACCACCTCCATTCCTGAGATGTTTGTAACTGAGATTTTATTGTGCTGTTGTATTTTGAGTGGCACAACTGTTCGCCTAACCATGCTTGTTTTTGCATTTTTTTCCTAGGGCCATGTAGAATGCCAGCATCCATAATGTCCTGAATCTGGAAACAAGTGGAAAAAAAAGAAGTTCGTTCACAGGAATTCATTCCCTCCCGCCCTCCAGTTTTTGGTTTGATTCTTGTTTATTTTATAGTTAGATTAATGCATTGCTGGATGTGACTCTTCCACCATGTGGCTTCTGAGGCTAAAGCACCATTTGTCAATTAATATTTGGACCCTGCTGCTTCTGGGTAGTTCTTGGTTGCCATTGGCAAAAAGCACTACCAAATCTTCCTCTCCTTTTATGACTTTCCAAGTCACAGACTGGAGTTTGACACATTTAGTGGTCCACAACAAAACTGGGGAAGTATATGTGGGTGCTGTCAACCGGATCTATAAGCTTGCAAACAATCTGACAGAAATGCGCACACATGTAACGGGTCCAGTAGAAGACAATGAGAAGTGTTACCCACCACCTAGTGTGCAGTCTTGCCCACATGGGCTAGTCAGTACCAACAATGTCAATAAATTGCTGCTGGTGGATTACTCTGGGAATCGTCTGATAGCCTGTGGCAGTGCTTCGCAAGGTATTTGCCAGTTCCTACGCTTGGATGATCTCTTCAAGTTGGGCGAGCCGCACCACCGCAAGGAACACTACCTCTCTAGTGTCAATGAGTCAGGAACAATGTCTGGTGTTATAATTGAAGTGCAGAATGGACAAAACAAGCTTTTTATTGGAACTCCCATTGATGGAAAGTCTGAATATTTCCCTACTTTGTCCAGCCGTAAACTGATGGACAGTGAAGAGAATGCAGAGATGTTTGGCTTTGTTTATCAAGATGAATTTGTCTCTTCCCAGCTCAAGATCCCATCAGATACACTGTCCAAGTTTCCCACATTTGATATCTATTATATCTATAGTTTCAGTAGTGAGCAGTTTGTCTATTACCTAACACTGCAGCTGGACACCCAACTTACCTCACCAGACTCTACAGGAGAACAGTTTTTCACCTCAAAAGTTGTCCGGCTATGCGTGGATGATCCCAAGTTCTACTCATATGTGGAATTTCCCATTGGTTGTATTCGAGATGGCATTGAATATCGCTTAATTCAGGACGCTTACCTCAGTAAGCCTGGAAGGGCCTTGGCCAAGCAACTGGGCATTTCAGAACAGGACGACATTCTGTTCACCATCTTCTCACAGGGGCAGAAGAATAGAGTCAAACCACCCAAAGAATCTGTCCTCTGCCTTTTCACATTGAAGAAGATCAAAGACAAGATCAAGGAGCGTATCCAGTCTTGCTACCGTGGAGAAGGGAAGCTTTCTCTGCCCTGGCTTTTGAATAAAGAATTAGGTTGCATAAATTCAGTAAGTCATTCCTCTTTCTTGTTTTTTCTCCCCTGGTTATAAAAACCCTTAGGTTTCATTATTATTATTGTTATTATTATTATTATTATTATTATTATTATTATTATTATTATTATTATTATTATTATTATTATTATTATTATTATTATTATTATTATACTTGATTCTCAGCCTGGTCTTCTACCTAAAGATGTAAGGGATGGTTCATTTTAACTATCTTGGGGTAAGTAGTTATTTAATTAATATTATTTGTGGAGATAGGGCTTATTAATGATACCAAGTGCCTATGAATTGGATTGGGATTTTCTGGATTTTGCAGATGGGATTATGTGCTTTTTTCTTCTTCCCACATTTGTGTTAAACTACTTATAGGCATTGGTATTTCATATTCAAAATGGGAAGAACTATGCTGCCAGTTCTTGCTTTGGGTTACTTCTGAAGCTTTCAAAAATGGCCTTAGAGGCCAAATGTAATTTTCTAATCCATTATTTAAATCAGCCATTGAGGTGTCTGATCAAAGTTTTTGCCTTTGCTTATATAGGAAAGAAGGAAGGAAAAGGCAGATATTAGGACCTAGCTGAATACCTGTGCTACAAAACTATGTGATTGGGCTTGATAAAGTAGTTACGATCGGCCTCTCCTGTCCCCTTCTCTCCCTCAGCCTTGCCCTACAGAAGCCTATCCTATCCTATCCTATCCTATCCTATCCTATCCTATCCTATCCTATCCTATCCTATCCTATCCTACCCTACCCTACCCTACCCTACCCTACCCTACCCTACCCTACCCTACCCTATGCCCTTCTCTCCCTTAGGCTTGCCCCACAGAAGCCTCTCCTGTTCTAGCCCCTACTTTCCCTCAGGGTTGCTGCACAGAAGCCTCTCCTATCCTATCCCGTTCTCTCCAGAGTTATTTTCAGGTTGGGAAGGGGAGTAGAATGTCTAACTAATTAGCATCAGAGCATGCTAATAATAATATAAGAAATACTAATGATCTGATGGTCATTTTGAAAAATCCTTTCTTAGCAAGCACCTAGAAGCCAAGAGGAACATACTTGCCAAATTTCAAGTTTGTAGGCTTTACGGTTCTGGAGATTTGGTGATTGCAGTGTGAGTGGTTTTCGCATAGATAGATAGATAGATAGGTAGATAAACACGGGATATGAAATATTCTTAGAGTAAAAAGGTATTTAAAATGACTCTTCCTACTATCCAGATAAATCTGTACTGCTGTAGGTCAAGGTTCTGTATTAATTTTGGTGCATATTTAGAGTCTATTTATGTTTTTATGAATATTTTTTTTCAGAAGCATGGATGGAAAAGCAGCATTTAAGCAAATTTCTAGCTTGGGCATTTTCTACTTTTGTAAAGATTACTTCCCAAAATTTTCAACACAGTGATGCTCAAATTTTGGGAAATTGCTATACATGCATCTAGAAGGCACTAAAGCTGAGAAAGACTGGATGAGAAGCACAGGAACCAGGATTAAGTCTGATAAACGTGTTGGGCTGAGATTCTTTAGCATTTACTTTTTACTATTGCTTCCATGGCAAATTCTGACAGGTAAAGCTGGTGATTGTACACACTCCTTATCATGCGAACAGCCTTCCTGGCAGTCCAGATCCTTAGCTGGGTGGAAAATGTCAAGTATTCTTCAGGTCTTTTTGATGTGATATCCACACTGCATCCAAACCTCATAGGATGTGAGAGGGGATATTAGGCAGCAATTTGGTTTAGACATTTGGGAATACAAAGCAACTGTATAGTCAACAGTCTTTCTTACTGGCAGGAAAAGGACTTTCCCAGGTCAAAGGTGTGTATCAAGCACAACTGGAGTGTCAAGTTTTGAGGGCAATTAGAAATAAACTGTTGTCCTGCAGGGAAGGAGATAAGTCAAAGTAAAAGACTGGCTATATTCTTTCTCAACAAAGGGAAAGTTGCTTGGCTCTGTCCTAAGGGAGGTATCTGCCATAGGCTGTTGCTAAGACAAACACAAGAGCTTTATTGCCCTATTCCATTGTGTAAAGCCTGCAGTGAGGCTGGGTGAGGAGCCTGCTTTGTTTTACTGACTTGTATAGCTGGGTTCCTTTTTTTAGATTGTGTATAATAGGGTGGGCATTTCAGACAGTCATAATGAGGACAGGAATGTAACCTAAAAACTATGTTAAAAATACAATATAAAAAAGATCTTCCAGAAATGGATTGCTATGGGCAATTTCATGCAGACAAGGTTAATATACCTGAAACAGATCCCAGGTTGAAGAAAATTGCCCTAACTCTCAATTGAATTGAATAGTGATACTGTGTTTCCCTGAAAATAAGCCCTCCCCCGAAAATAAGCCCTCCCCCAAAATATTTAAATGCATGCACAGCCGGTCCCCGCATTTCTTCTGTTAGGGTTAGGGAGACAGAGCTGGAAATCAGGTAAGATGGCAAGAGGATCCCGGTCTTGCTCCATGCACCCCAAAATAATAAGACCTCCCCGAGAATAAGGCCAAGTGCTTATTTCGGGGTTCAAAAAAAATATAAGACAGGGTCTTATATTCAGGGAAATATGGTAGTTGCAGTGATTGAAATATGAGGGATTGGAATCGGATCTCAAATTCCATGGATTCTACCAATCCTTGGATCAAGAGTGTCTTTAAATTTTGGACCAACCCATAAAAGAACAGTTTAAGATTACCATCTGTATGATTTGGAATAAAACTATTAACAATTTAATTAATATATAAAATCAATTAAAACTTGCCCTCAGTTCAGATGTGTTTTATTTTTAGGAAGAAAGTAGATGGGACGTTGGTCTTACCGTGATACGTTCCTTCTCGTAGTGTAAAATGGGAGGTGCCAGTCTGGGTATTTCTTGCTCTAGCTCTATGTCCTGAGCTGAAAAGTTCTGAAGATCCGCCTCCCTGGTGACGTCTCTTCAGTTTTGCCAGCGAAGCCAAAGCGAATGGTACGCAGTACATGTAAACGGTACGCAGTCTGAAAGATAGAAACAACATGCTCCACCAGGGGAGCTGGGCCAGACAGCCACAGACAGGGTGGGGCTGGCACCTCCCATTTTACACTACGGGAAGGAACGTATCACGGTAAGACCAACGTCCCTTCTCCATAGTGTAGAAATGGGAGGTGCCAGTCTGGGATATACCAAAGACTAGCCAGCCCTAAGGGAGGGAGCTGTCCTGGGCCGACGACCCCAGATCTTCATGAACCCGCTGTAGTACTCTTCTCCCAAAGGCAGCTTCCGCCGAAACGAAGGAGTCAAGTCTATAGTGACGGATGAAGGGAGTGGGGGAAGCCCACGTGGCCGCCCTACAAATGTCTTCCACTGACGCCTGAGTGGACCAGGCCGCCGTCGTGGCAGCACTGCGGGTGGAGTGAGCCGTAACCCCTTGAGGCACCGGGAGAGCCTGAAGCTCATGTGCAGAAGAGATGCACGTCCTAAGCCAGCGTCCCACCGTGGAAGATGTCACCCTGTGGCCAAGAGTCGACGGCTGGAAAGAGACAAAGAGTGTCTCCGTCTTTCGGAAAGAAGAGGTTCGAAAAATGTAAACACGGAGGGCCCTCCTCACATCCAAAGTGTGCCAGGTCTGCTCCAAGGCGTGCCTAGGCCGAGGGCAGAAGTCTGGCAGGACCAACTCCTGTGCTCGGTGGAACAAGGAGTTGACCTTAGGAAGAAAGGCAGGGTCCAACCGCAGAACCACCCTGTTGGGGTGAAAAATGCACAGGTCTTTCCGCACCGATAAGGCCGCCAACTCTGAGATCCGTCAGGCCGACGTGATGGCCACAAGGAAAGCAACCTTACACGATAGGAGACGGAGACTAGTCTCCCTCAAAGGTTCGAAGGGTGCCTTCGTTAAAGCCAGAAGAACCTTTGTGAGGTCCCAAGTAGGATAGCGGTGAAGAGGCGGTGGATTTAAATTAGCCGCCCCACGCAGAAAAATCTTCACCCTCGGATGGTTAGCGAGGGAGCCCCACTTCCCAAAAGTCAAGACAGTGCCTAGCGCAGCCACCTGTCGCCGTAGAGTGTTAGTGGAAAGTCCCATGTCCAACCTGTCCTGTAGGAACTCCAGCACCTCCACCACCGATGCTGAAGACGGGCTCAACTGTCTGGAGGCGCACCACCCAGCAAACCTGTTCCACGTAGCCTCATAAATTCGGGTAGTTGAGGGCCGCCTGGCCGCCTGCATAGTTCTGATGACCCTGGTCGGAAAGTTCTCCTGCCTCAAGAGGCCCCGCTCAACCTCCAAGCGGCTAACTGCAGTCTCTGCGGGTCCGGATGTTGAACTGGGCCCTGGCTGAGCGAGACTCTGTCCGGGGGAATCCGCCAGGGTTTGGCGACCGACAGGTCAACCAGGTCGGCGAACCAAGGCCGTCTGGGCCAATGAGAGGCCACTAACACCAGTTCCGCCCCCTCCAGCATCAACTTCCGAATGATGGCAGGGATAAGGGGAAGGGGAGGGAAAGCGTATAGGAGGCCCTTGGGCCACGGGGTCCGCAGAGCGTCCAACCCCGCTGCCCCTGGGGCGGGAAACCGTGAGAAGAAAAGGGGGAGTTGTGTGTTCACTGGAGAGGCGAAGAGGTCCACTACTGGGCGACTGAACCGGTCGACTATCTCCGCAAACAAGTTGGGATGGAGCCTCCACTCCGAGGGGTCCACCATGGCACGGCTCAGCCAGTCGGCTTCTATGTTGTCTGTCCCTGCGATGTAGTCCGCTGTCAGGGACAAAAGGTGAGTCTCTGCCCAAAGACAAAGGGTCTCCGCCTCTCGCATCAGAGGCCCGGAGCGAGTCCCCCCTTGCCTGTTGATATGGGCTTTCGTCGTCGTATTGTCTGTGAGAAGAAGAACATGCTGCCCCCTCACCTGCGGAAGAAAGGTCTGAAGGGACAGACGGGCCGCCCGGAGCTCCAACCAATTGATCTGATGGGATAGTTCTTGGTGGGACCAGCGGCCCTGGGCCACCTGAGACCCGCAATGGCCCCCCCAGCCCATCAGACTGGCATCCGATGTTACTATCACCCTGTGGGGTTCCCTGAAGAAGCACCCCTTCTGGATGGCCCCTGACGTCCACCAGGTCAGGGATTGAAGGACCCGTGGGGGGACCTGAACCCTCATCGTGGATGAGCTCGTTCCTGCCCTCTGAAAGGGGAGCAAGAACCACTGTAGTGGTCTCACATGGAACCTGGCCCAGGGAACTATGTTCATACAAGAAATCATTTTCCCCAATTGGGATAGCTGGGCTACCTGAACTGTCTGGGATCCCTGAATGGACTGAATCAGCGCCCTGATACTGTCCTGTCTGTCCGGGGACAAGAAGACCTGTCCTGCTATCGTGTCTATCCGGGCCCCCAGGTGAACTAACCTTGTAGAAGGTACGAGATGACACTTTGCCAGATTCACCGAGAACCCGTGGTCCCTCAATACCTGTATCGTCGTGGCCAAGTCCTGTTCCGCTCGCCGCTGGGAGGACCCTTGTATGAGCAGATCGTCGAGGTAACACTGAATTCTGATGGGAAGAGACCTGAGATACGCCGCCAAGGCAGAGAGAATCTTGGTAAACGTCCGGGGGGCGGAGGCCAGCCCGAACAGCAGGGCAAGATATTGAAAGTGACGGCCTGAATAGCAAAACCTCAGGTATTGACGATGCTCTGGCCGAATTGGGATGTGGAGGTAGGCTTCGGTCAAATCTATGGAGGCTAGGAAGTCTCCCTCCCTGATTCCGGCTAAAATGGAATGCAGGGAGTGCATTTTGAACCTCCTGTAAACGATAAACTCGTTGAGGCTTTTCAAATTTAGAATTGCCCTCCACCCTCCCGAGGCCTTTGGGATGACAAATAGGATGGAATAGAACCCGCGCCCCCACTGCCCCCGTGGAACCGGCTGGATGGCCCGGATATCCAGCAAATGCTGGATAGCCGATTCCATGAGTTCCCGCCTGAGCGGGTCTCCAGAAACGGGGCAGCGGAGGAAACGCCTCGGAGGGGGTGAAAGGAATTCGAGGGAGAGCCCTGCTCTTACTGTCTCCCTCACCCAATTGTCTGTAGTGAGGTCGTCCCAGCGGTCTGCAAACAGGCCGAGCCTGCCCCCAAGAGGATCCAGTGACGGATAGTCACTTAGATCTCCTGGCCCCTCTGCCACCGGAGCCCCTAAAAGACTTGTTGGACGACTGTTGGTGACCCCGGGGAAAGGCTGATCTATCTGCCTGATAATTAGGTCTGGAGGAGTGAAAGGGCCGTTGCTGACGGGGAAAGCTTGGCCCGGCTCCCCCCTGGCGGAAGGAGGGCCGCCTATAGTAAGGGGATGAACGGAAATCCGTTCGCCTGCTCTGGGACGGGAGTACCTTCCTTTTATCCCTTGTCTCGATAAGTAGGGGATCTAAAGCTTGTCCAAAAAGAAACCCCCCTTCAAAGGGAGCGGAAGCCAACTTCCATTTGTTCTTCCCGTCCATACGCCAATGACGTAGCCAAAGCATACGTCTAGCGGTGACAGACGAAGCCATGGCCCTGGCGGAGAACCTGGCAGCTGCCAAGGTAGTGTCCGCCGTATATTCAGCTGCAACCAAAATCTTAGAAAGGTCTTGGTGGGCCCGAACATCATCTGGTGCCAAATGGCCTTGTAGCTGGCGAAGCCATCTGACCGACGCTCTGGTGAGAAAGGATGCTGCCGAAGAAGCTCTTACAGCCCAGGCGTCCGCCTGGTGCGCACGACGAAGTGCCGTCTCCTCTCGCCTATCTTCTGCCTTTAAGGCGTCCTCTGCATCAGGTGGTAAAACAGAAGAAGAGGTGAGAGCCGCCACCGGAGCGTCCACCTTTGGAACCTCCAGCAAGTTAAGCATGTCCGCATCCACCGTAAACAACTGATTGTCCAGCCCTGACGCCCTGGAGGGTAGAGCTGGGGCCGCCCACTGTCTACGGATCATGTCCAAAAACATTCCCGGAATAGGAATAGTATCTGCCTCCACTGCCTGCTCTGTGAAAAGATAATCATCCTGCTCTCCAGTATCCGAGGTACCAGAGAGTGCTGGATCAGGACCTAGTCGAGCAGTGGCCCTGGCCTTTGTCAGAAGTGGTTTCAAAAGGGCAGGATTAAATAAGCCCTTGAAAGTGGGCCTGGGTGGTTGGATCTGATCCCCATCCGAAATCTCTCCCTCCTCCAGATAGTCTTCTGCATAGTCAACTAGTTCAGAAGGGGAAGGGGAGACCTGCCCAAGATAATCCTCAGAAGGGGCAATGAAGCCCTGGGACTCCACCTCCGGTCTAAGGGCATACATTTGGGCAAACATCTGTGACTGAAGCTGCATCCCTTCTGCAATGCCCTGTCTAATTGCCTGCTCCACCCAGGACTTCATGGAATTCTGAACATCCAGCTCCCCCCTTTCATCCTGGCGAAGGCCAGCCGCCGTGGGGGTAAAGGTGGCTTCAGGGCGTTTGTTGGTCCCAGAAGGCTCTGGACACTGCTGGGGCTCAGCCTGCATCTCTGGAGACCAAGCCCTAGATGGCCCAGCCAAGGTGGGAGAATGGACAGTCTGAGGAACAGGAACTTCCACAGTCTGAACTGATGGCTGAAGCGTAGTCACAGTGGCCTGAGGGGTGTCAGCAGCCGTATTAAAGGCAGCAGCCTTTGCAAATTCTCTGTCCAAGGCCCGTTGTCTAACTTGAGCTGTCTTTTCCTCAGCCTTGGAACGCCCGGGGCGAGCTCTAGCCTTGGCCTTAATTTTATTAGCTGCAGCAATGCTGGCAGTTCGTGGCCTAGAAGCCCTGCCCCTGTCAGGTAGAGGAGACCAGGAGCCCTCAGCAGAGAAGGACTGTTGTCTGTCAGCATCCCCCATGATAAAAAGTCAGTTGGCAATCACAGGGGAACCAAATCCAAAGGTTCTGCAAAATAAATAAAGAAAGAAAGAAAGAGAGAGAGAAATATATATATATATATATATATATATATATATATATATATATATATATATATATATATATATATATATATATAAATAAATAAACAAGATTATACAGGCCTTGAACGCAATACAAAATGTCTCCCGGTCTCAAAATGGCCGCTGGTCAACTGCCACAGTTTAAACCAAGGCCCTCTCTGAAGATTAGAAGCAGTATCAGGTCAGGCCGCAAGCAAACCCGCAGATAAAATTCCTCTGGTCAGAAATCCACGCTCTCCTCTGCTTCTCTAAAATAAATTCACCAGCGCTGTGCCCATAGGCTGCCAGGGGATCAATGCCGCCTGAGCCAAATTCGCGCCCAAAATGCGCGGGGACGAAGGCCGCCGCGACTTATAAGCCGCCATTACAATCCAGGATGTAGCGTGGCCCTGGCGCCAGGCACACACTCCTCAGTCCCATTTCCATTCGAATCCACCAGCCAACGCCAGGCTGGTGGGGCTGCAGCAAGTCCCAAGGCTCCCAAAAAGGCAAAAAAAACGCCGCTCCGCTTCCCAGCTGACGAGCGGTGATCAAAGGGACGCCGCGGCAATCCAAAATGGCGCGCGCGGCTCCCGCGGCAGTTTGAGAAGCCCGGGAAGCTTCTGCAGAGAATCTGGAGGGACCGGGGCGAAAGCCAGCCGGCTAGCCCCTCACCGCCGCCCACAGGATAGGGAAGGGTGGGGGGGGGAACAAAGGCCGCCCCCCCCATGCTCAATCCAGGGACTGGAGAGCTTCCCTCTGACCAGTACCTGGGAATCCAGAAGAAAGTAGAGTAAAAATCAGCAGCAACTTCCAATACCAAATAAATAAAATAAAATAAAATAAAGAAAGAAAGAAAGAAAATCCAAGCAATTCCAGGGAAAAAACAAAAAAAGGTACCCTTTTTATCTGGCTCAAAGCTCAGGAGCTAAAACTTGCAACCATGAGCTGTGCTGAGCTGAAAAAAACTGAAGAGACATCACCAGGGAGGCGGATCTTCAGAACTTTTCAGCTCAGGACATAGAGCTAGAGCAAGGAATACCCAGACTGGCACCTCCCATTTCTACACTATGGAGAAGCATAGGATATGGAATGATGCTAGCTTTTTTATTTTCTTAAATTATTGAATAACAGACTTGGAAGAAATTGCAGTTACCAATTCCAAGAAATGTACAGTGAGTAGGTTCCAAGTGGTTGAGTACTCAGTTTTGGTGGGACTTTTTGCATGAGATGGAGAAAAATCAAATTTTGATATATGTATTTGATGATTGTTAAAATTGAAAAAGGGGAACTTTTTTATTTCCTCCTTTTTTGTGGGGAATTGACATTTTATTGTAGTCTTAAACTATAATAAAACTAATAAATAAGCTATTAAATTAATATGAGCCTTGATGATGCAGCGGACTAAAGTGCTGTTAAAGTAGCACTTAGCTGCCAACTGCCTGCAATTACTGCAAGTTCAAATCTCACCAGGCTCAAGGTTGACTCAGCCTTCCATCCTTCCGAGGTAAGTAAAATGAGGACCTGGATTGTGGGGGCAATAAACTGACTTTGTATAAAAAGAACACCGCTTAGGGGGGCTGAAAGCCCTACTAAGCAGGTATATACAAAAAAGTATGAAGGCTATTGTTTAACGCATTGTAAGCCGCCCTGAGTCTCCGGAGAAGGACGGCATATAAATCGAACCAATCAATCAATCAATCAATCAATCAATAAATAAATATTCAAAAGTAAGCGTTCTTTATATTTTTGGAAGAAGAAGTTGGAAGTCATTCTTGGTATATATTTGTTTTTTCCTTTCCTTTATATTTTTACACACTTTGATCCCCATTTCTTTTTATTCTTTATCATTTCTTTTGATCGTTAGTTTATGTTCTTTTTTATATGTGTGCTTTGTAAAACAATAATAAAATTATTTAAAATGAATTTTTTTTAACAAAGTTGAGTCCAGCATATTTTGAAGCAGTTTATTCACTGTGGAACAGTTTGTACTGCCAGGACATTGCCCTTAAAATTTAATCTAATCCATTTTTTTGGCGATTTAAACATAAAGGGCATTGGCAGAAGCTATTCCAAGCATCATTAGAAATAATGAACCTCAGGATTATTTTAGAAACTTTTTTGCTCTTCCCAGAATGGCTTGTGTTATACAAGTCAACAACCATATGGAAAAGGAAACTAAAAACTAAGATAAAACAAAAGGGCAAATAAAATGTGGACAAATAAAATGTCTGCCATTAAAGTGTATTAAAATTAGACATTTGGTACTGGTGTGCTATCTATTTATTAAATTCATATGCCACTCATCTCCCTGATAGGGTGACTATCTATGCAATACTGTTAAGTGTAGTAGTAGTAAGTAGTAATGTTTGGCCTCCAAACGTTGAATTGCTATCATTGTCTTAGGAAAATGGGGACGATAGGAAGGAGAATCCACAAATTACCGAAAGGACACAAATTTTCCCCTATATGTTGAAGGCAAGAAATCTGATTCGTTCCAAATGTCTGGGAGCTTACCAGCTCCAATCAGAAAGATTCAGTGGGACAGAATTATGGGCACTGTATTTAAAATGTGGGGGAAGTGCCATGTTGCCTAGATTTATATAAGGACTCAAGGGGTGTTATTCCCATGGCTTTTGGAAGCCTTAGAAGCTGTATGTGTCTGCTAGCCAGGAAATAAGTATTCGAATTTAGCTTGCTGGATGCTGTCTCCATAAGAAACGGGAGAGATTAAAACTGGAATGCTATTATAAACTGTGAAGTATTATGCTGTTGGTATTAGCAGTTGAGATGGGAATGCAGCGTATAAACACTTGCACTGTAGTTCTTTACTTTCATAACTTCAATAATCTTTCTAAATAGGATAATCTGAATATATTTCCGATTTGGTTGACTTACCTAAGTTCTTAACAGCAATGGAAGGGGAAACCTTACACAACCATCTGAAAATTAGATAAGTAATGGGTAGAGATAATAGTCCTCGTGTTTTTTTCCCCCATTCTTGCGCAGTGAAGAATTTCCCATGTAAAACTATGTTGCCAACACATGACATGAAAATATCACTCGACAAAACACGGCTTGTTCAGAAATAGCTTTCAGGAACTTAAAAGATTCTTGTTCTAGTAGTTCACTAAATTACCATCTTCGTTTTGAAAAAGCGAAACATATTCAGAATTGCAGTAACATGTTAACTATCATCTTCAAAACATCCGAGTAGGATAGGCAGTATATGGTGCTCTTGTTATTTTTTACTCTCATAGAAAATCTGTGTAGTCACTTTCACCGGTGAAAGAGAGTAAAATAGCTGCTTGTGAGCTTCATAACTGGGAGTGGGAGATATGAATTCAGGGCTCCCTGCCCCTAATTAGGTGACATTTTCTACTCAGTTGATTTGAAAACAAATCAAAAGACAAAGAAGGAGCACCAGAAGTTCTGTTCGGTAAACTACTGCAATTATCTTGAGTCTTCGTCGGACAAAAAAGCACTTCCCCTCCTAAAAAGGTAAATCTAATGGTTCCCCTCGCAAATATGTGCTAGTCGTTCCTGACTCTAGGGGGCGGTGCTCATCTCCGTTTCAAAGCCAAAGAGCCAGCGCTGTGTGGAGACGTCTCCATGGTCATGTGGCCGGCATGACTAAATGCCAAAGGCGCATGGAACACTGTTACCTTCCCACCAAAGGTGGTCCCTATTTTGCATTTTTTACATGCTTTCGAACTGCTAGGTTGGCAGAAGCTGGGACAAGTAACGGGAGCTCACCCCATTATGCGGCCCTAGGGATTCGAACCGCTGAACTGCCGACCTTTCGATCGACAAGCTCAGCGCCTTAGCCGCTGAGCCACCATGGCCCCTCCTTCTTGGAAGGAGGAGCCTTCTTCCCCTCCTACTTCCTCATAATTTGTTTTGAAAATTATTTTAAAAAATTGGTAAAATCCTGCAGCACAGATCTTCCAAAATCAAAAGTGATCATATAATCATGTCATATTAAAATCAAGATCTAGGGCATCAAAATGGCTCAGAATTGCTTATGTCCAGAAAAATGAAACAAAATGGTCAGGATATTTTCTAAGGGAAAGGGCTTTGTTACTCTTTGGTACAACTCAGAATGAGTAAACATTCATAAAGTCACACCTTTTCTTACCCCTGCCAGACATGTCAAAAAGCAACTCCTGTCATCTCTAGCTTGTATAGCTGCAGGAGTTGTTACCTGATTCTTGGAGGGCCTTGGATAAAAGAATGGGTAGGCTTGGAAATAGCTAGTCTGATGAAAGGAAGTACCCACACCTGGTTTTATTAGAGTGGCAAAAGAGCAAAATGGAGTTCTGGTCACTTGTTTTCAACACCCAAGAACAGCTTCTATTTCCAGCCCAAGTTGTTGTCACGCAGCATTTAGGGATGTTTGAATGATTCATAAAACAAAACAAAGGGATGGATCAATTTGCATCATTTGGATCACTAATTTCTTCTTGCTGCTTATTCGATTGCCTCTGGCTCTTTGTGACTCAATAGATGTAATTTTACCACAATTGTCTGTCAGTGACTGTTTCTTGTAAGCTCATGTTTATGTCATCGGTGATAGATCTCCTCCTCCTCCTCTTTTTGACTGCCTTCAGTTTTTCCAAGCATTAGAATATTCCTTGACTCTTGCTTTGCATTGTGTGTCCAAAATATTAAAACTTGAACTTCATTATTCCAATGAGCAATCTAAGATCACTTCATTTAGTACTTAATTATTTCTTTTTCTTGTAGTCTGAATTATTTTTCAATAATTTTCTTCAGTATCACAATTCAGAAACTTCCATTTTCTTTGTTCAGCCTTTCTAAGGGTCCAGCTTTCACAACCATATGTTACAGCTGGGAAAACCTTGACAATCTGTTCTTTCCTTGCCCATGTGATATCTCTGCACTTTAGTATTTTTTCTAGATCTGTCAGAGTCTTTCTCCCAGGTAGCAGATGTCTCTTTCTTTTATGGTTTTTATTCAAGTTACCATCCTGCAATTTTTGAGTTTAGCAAGATAAAGGCTGGTATTACTTGAACTTTTCTGCCTTGTGCATTGGATTGGCACTATTTACACTATTTTATATTTTTTAAAATATTGAATAACAGACTGATTTTTGTATTCTCTTGACAAGAAATCCAACAGTTTTGATGGTGTTTTGTTGGTTCCTTTAGTATTGTTGGTACAAATATTTTCTAGGATCCATTTAATTTTCCATAATGTTTGATTCTAGTCCAGTGATGTATCATATGTATCATGAATTTTGAGATTTCTTTGTACTGTACTTCCATCTGTTTGACTTAATTCTTGTTTATATTTTCTTTTTCCAGTAGATCTTTGCATTCTTTGCCAATTTATTTTGCCTATCTTTTGATTAAAAACATTTCCCCAACTTCTGTAATTTTAAAAATTGTTGTCCTTGCCATCCAGTTGTTACCCCTACATTTTTTTGTATTGCTTTTTCTTATCTTTCTCTTTTCTGGAACTCAATGTTGAATTGGGCAGAGTTTTCCTCTTTTTACCACATACTCAACAATATATGGACTCAGGAATATTCTACATAATTATGTGACCCTCCTTTGACTATTCCCTCCTTTTGCTTTTTCCTCCTGAGATATTTTTGTTCTCCCCATCTTTAATAATGTCACACATTTTATCCCAAAGTTCTTAAGGCAGTCTATCAAATCTGAATCAATAGATCCTTTACTTTTACCATATAGTCATGTAGAATATTGCTGTGAGTATACATCGTAGAACTGATTATTTTATTTGAATTGTAATTTTAGAAGGACCATTTTATCCCAGTTGTAATCATCATCAGCTCTCATTTTTATTGACTGAAGAAAACCTTTCTATTTTTGCATGCAGATCATAAAGTTTTGTTTTGCTCTGTCCATTCAATGATGTCCATATGTAGTCTTTTAGCTTGTTGAAGAAGGTATTTGCTGTAAACACTGAATTTTCTTGGCAGAACTCTATTTATCTGTCTCCATTTTCATTTCATACATGAAACTTAAATATTCCTCTTATTGCAGATGGTCTCTTACTTCCAACTATTTTAGCATTGTATTCTCCTATAATTAACCTGATGTCTTTATGCTAATTTCTAGCTAAACCAGAGTTAATCCTTATTTGAGTTTAAGGGCGTATTCACATTTAACTGCTGATATGAGCAATTTTAAAGACATTCAGCTATTCCAAGTTTTCCTCTATAGGAGATTTTGTTTGAAGGAAAAACAAAAGAAACTAGGAAAAAGAAGAAGAAGAAGAAGAAGAAGAAGAAGAAGAAGAAGAAAGTAGAAAATAAAAGATAAGAATCTGGTTTTCTGGGCCTTGAGATTTTAGTCTCAAAGACAGGGATGAAAATGTATTAGCCTTGCATATGTTGATAAATTATTACTTCCAAAGTCCTTGGGCAGCATGACCAGTGATAAAGATCAAGGCAGTTGTAAGTTCAGCAACATCTAACTTACAGTTCTATGACCTAGTCTGCAAAAAGAATGTGTTCATGATTAAAGAGCAGAAAGATGTTGCAATTAAAGGCTACTTGTTACAGATTTTTCCTGAATATTATCTAGAATGCTGGGGAAGTAATTTATTTATAGACACTTTTGGTGCCACACAGTGAATATATTGCCATGTTAGAACCAACCTAACATGAACCACTCCCTTGGGAGTTGGGCGGCATAGAAATGCGACAAAATAAAATAAATAAAATAAATTTCTGCCAATTAAGTATGCCATTTGTATATAGCCAGTGATAACACACTTTGTTTTTTAGATCCAAGGATGCAGGTATGTGACAAGACCATATGTTGTTTGGAATCTCTGTCCTGCTTAGATATCTAGAGGAAGAAGTATAGAATTGGATTTATTTTTCAGTTTGTCGGCTTATAAATTACAGATCTGGCAGGTACATGGAGCTGCTCTGTGGGAGCAGGTGGTTCAGCTGCCTCCACCTCGGGTGGTTGTGCACAGAGATCCATTTATAATTGTCCCAGTCAGGCCCTCCTTCTCTTCAAGCTCCGAGGGATACAGTTAACAGCTGCCTGACAAAGTAAAGGGTTTGTTGTCAAGAATGCTGGGCTCAGAAATCTGATTTTGACTTCAGACTAATTCAATTCTGGTGGAAAGGGAAATTGTTACACTGCTACCTGCTGGGTCACATAACTGCTGACTGAGGGGAAAGATAAGACTTTCTCCACTCTTCTGTTTTCTTGTCCTCAATCTCTTCATCTTTCTAGGAGACCAAATATGGTGCAGATCAGATGAATTCCCTTCTGGATGGAAACTTCAGGGAAGTGACACAAAAAACATGGAAATAAAGAAATGTATCCATGAATGTTTGGTCATATGCTGACAAATAATGCACTTGAGCTGAAAAGTAGCCCTCCCTGGCTTTCTCTGCCCAATTTTTGGAAAAAGCTTTCACTAAAATGTACCTTTAGTTGCAAAAAGGCTTTGAAATATTGAATTTGAGAATGACAATGCTTAATGGGTCTTGGGCTGCCAGGAATTTCCCAATGCATAGAGTTCTGCCAGTTCTTCGGTTCAGGCTCTCAAAAAAAGAGAATATGTAGAAGTCCCTCCTTTATGGATCTGGTGTAGACTATTATTAGGCAAGGAGTCCGCCTCTTCCATGTTGAGCTGCTTGTCAGGGAAAGGAATTGCAGCCTTTGAGCTTATAGCTCCCCCCCACCCCAACAATCTGTAAAATCCCAGGAATTGCAGAGCAGCAGAAGTGTTGTGAGATAGAATTTGACACCATCTTTTATTTGGGCTTATTTGCTCCTTTTGGAAAATGATCCAAGCTAGAAAAAAACCCTGCAAGGATGAATTGGGAAAGGAGGTATATGGATCAGACCCAGGGGTGAAATTCAGCAGATTCTGACAGGTTCTGGAGAACTAGTAGCAGAAATTTTGAGTAATTTGGAGAACCAGCAAATACCACCTCTGGCTGGCCCCATAGTGGGGTGGGAATGGAGATTTTGCAATATCCTTCCCCCAGGAGTGGGGAGGGAATGGGGATTTTGCAATATCTTTCCCCTGCCACACCCACCAAGCCACGCCCACAGAACCAATAGTAAACAAAATTGAATTCCACTACTGATCAGACCTATAACATTGGCTTCAAAAAACACTTAACTCTCATGTCTGCAGCCCCAAGGTCATCGTAACCTCCTGTTACCTTCAGGGGAGAAAATCCACAGGCTTCAAAAATTGGGCAAAACGTGGTTGCTACTGGTGGGTAGTATTTCTGAAGCGCACAGCAAGCTTGGGATTGATTTTTTGAATGGAGCAAAATGCTGCTGATGCGATTCATGTATTGGTGGTTTCCATTAAATATTGAACTGCTGGAATAAGATCAAGGGCAGGATTATCCTTGCTTTTGTATCACTTATCATTTGCTGAATATCCATGGTATTTGTATATTTGTATTTTATCCAGCAGGCATAACAGTATATTACAGGGTGTAGGTGAAATCACGGGCATGTAAGGTGGAGAAAGAACTTAAAACATCCGTTTTGCCATGAATCTTGCAGAGATTCTTTTTCATTAACCCTACCAGTGGTGGGTTGCCCCCGGTTCGGACCGGTTCGCAAGAACCGGTAGTAAAACTGGTGGGAGGCTTCGCGCGCACGCGCACAGGCTCGATGCAAACCTGTAGTAAAGGTAAATAAAACCCACCCCTGAACCCTACCAATCTTTCAGTGGAATTTTTTTAGAAGTCTAGATGGCAAATTAGTGTGAAAGAACGTTGATGAAACAACTTGGGGTTTAGATGTATGATCTGTTCCTAGAATCAGCTACTGTGTCTCTCATTCAGTGGTTTGCATAAGTTTTTTCTTAATGACTAACCCAAGCAATCTCAAATAACATTAACAGGAAAACACCCACACACTAGGTGAGTTCATGATTGTGGTTGCAGTCTGTGGTGATTCCCATTATTGCAACTGTTTATACAAGCAAATTTTGTAATTACCTGTTCTGGAATATACATTTGCCCAGTGTTATGTATTTGGGTTTACTACTAATGAAACATCATTTTCTTGAGAAGCTCTTAAAACCCAAATAATATTATACACACAAATTAATGCATTATTTTAAATGCCAAGTCTTGGGCAATCATCTTAATTCAAGAAGATCCTTCAGAAGGGGGGATTTTTAAGGTTCCATGGAACTGTTAATATTTATCTCGTGTAATTCTCAGAATGAACAAGGTATACGGTCTTCTCCCTTATGGCTTAAAGGCAAGTACAGAAACTATAAGTTTTTTCCTCAAGGCTCTGGGGTGTATTGTGGAGTTGCCCACAGTTTTCTGGACTATTAGAAACCAACCTTGAGGTGTATTTGCCCAGTTTTGTTTATTCTGCATGACTTGGACCACAGTTTTTTTTTCTTAATGGGATAAGCAGAAATGATACACCACTGTGATGAGATGCAACCAGGACTCAGTGTCCTATATTTTCCAGTATTCTCCACTGATGCTTATAATTGCTGATCCAGATTTGAATGGAAGTTAGAGGAGGTCATCCATTACCAATCACAACGGTTGAAAAATAGTTAAGCTATGGACATGGACTACAGTGCAGGCTAGATTTATGAAAACTTAATCTCACAATACATTTGCCTCTGCAGGCATACATTTGTGCATATCTGAGAAAGACCAGGACTTTTTGTGCGGACAGGAAACATACTGTGTGGACCAGTCTTTTAATGTTCATCCATGATATTAACATAATTCCTAGGATTCTTGATGTCTTGATTCTGAATGTGTCGAATCCAGACGGATTGCTCACCAAAGGGGGATCCAGAGATATTTGTAGTTATTTCCTGATGTGGAGGAACTGAACACACTTGGCTGGAGAGCTCATTCCAGTTTGTTTGCTCCTTGGCTTTGGACCAGGAATGCATCAGACTGAAAATGTGATCTGGGGCTGGGATGCTCTTCTGAACACCAAGAGCCCCTGTCTTGTGGTTTCTTCTGTCTTCTTCCTGTTCCATTTGTGGATCCATTTTAGAGCCAGCACCTGCTTTAGGGAGTAAAAGAGTGGCCAAATTGGCTCTCTTGCTGAATTTATGTAGACAAGACATTAATATGATATTATTCTTACTATATGGCATCCATATGGGAGATCAGGCTATTTGTTTTTTTTTTTCATTAACTCTTCCAGGACTGAGAAAAAAAATTATATCTTACCTCTTATGGACTTTTAACTGAAAAAAGAAAAATGGATTTGTGATTATGGGGTTGAAGATTAGAAAGAGTAGTTTATGGAAACAAAGGAATCATGATATATAATGGGAGGGGGGGAGAGCGGGAGGTGCATTTATAGCCATTGTAAAAAAGATTGGAAGCTTTTCTTTGTGATCTTTTGTTTCTTCTTATTTTCTATTTTTTTCTTATTTATTCACCATTTCTTATTTTTTTATTTTCCTTTTCTAATATTTGCATTGTTTTTATCCTGTTAAAGAATCTTCAATAACAATTTTATTAAGATAGAAGTAAGTTGTATCTTCAATTGAATATATTTTTTTTCAGTGTAGAAGTGTGTTACTGGGGCACAGTTTGCTCATAATGCTAAGTAGTCCTGACTGATTTATGCATCTTAGTTATAGTGGTGACAAAAATGGAAAGAGGATCATAGGGATAGGGGCTATTTACAGTGAGGAAGTGCCTGGGTCAGGGCCACAGATTCTTCCTTCTGGACTTGTGCTGTACAATTTGCAATGAAAGCTAGTGCCATGAAATAAAAGCAATATTATTTTTAATCTTTCAGTTCAAGATGGTTTACTTCATTCATTCATTCATTCATTCATTCATTCATTCATTCATTCATTGACTTTCTATAGCTACCCATCTCAGTCAATAACTATATGTTATAGATCTATGTATGAATAGCAGTTTTTGATTAGTACTGGAGTTTAGGACTGAGACTGCAGTCTTTATAGTCAATTGGAAGAACTTGTCCTCAACTTTACTGGGACTTAGAGTGCACAACACTCTAAATTCTAAGGTGAAAAGTGTTTCAGATGATGGTGGAATATGCAGTCATCAACTCCTTCTTCAACTCCTTTAAAGCAAATGCATCTTTTCCAGGGCCTGCAATGCAACTGGGAGGGCCAGGTTGAGTTTCCGAATTTAATAAAGGCAGAATATAAAACAAATGAATCAGGAATAAATGCAGCTGATTTTAAGCAGGGCAGACGAGGGGTACATGAGCTCCCAGTGTGCCCTGAAGCATCTTTTTGTTTTGGAATCTGAAGTACTGCTTGGCTGTAATGCAGGGGTGTCAAGCTCACGTTATCACGGTGGTGTCATGTGATGTATTGGGACCTTTCCCCCCTTCACTAAACCGGACGTGGCCAGTGTGTGACACATCTGGCCCACGGGCCAGGAGGATGACAGCCCTGCTCTAATGTGTAGAAGTGTGATGGAATCACTTTGGAAATAAGCTGTGAGGGTTTTAAAAAAATGTTTTTTGCCACAAACCTCTTTCTGTCAAATTTCAGTATGACTTTTACAAATACATGAAAATTCAATTTTCAGATACCTTAAAAGTATAAGAAGCAGGAGCCTTGTTATAAATTCATAGAATCATGGAGGGCTGGAAGGGAGCTTGGAGGTCTTCCAGTCCAGCCTCCTGTCTAAAGCAGAAATCCTAATTCCATCCCAGACCAAATAGTTGTCCAGTCTATTCTTGAAAACATCCAGTAAAGGACCATGCACAAGTCTGTGAGACAATCTGTTCCATTGATTAATTGTTCTCACAATCAAGAAATCTCTTCTTACTTCTAGGTTGGATCTCCCTCTGGCTCCACCAATTGCGTCTTGTGCTGCCATCAGGTAGTTTGGAGAATAAGTCAATCCCCTCTTCTCTGTGGCAGCCATTCAAATATTGGAAGATTGCTATCATATCACCCCTAAGCCTTCTCTTCATTAGGCTAAACATACCTAGTTGCTTTAGCCATTCATTGTACAGGTTAGCTTCCAGACCCCTTCTCATTTTTGTTGCTCTTCTCTGCATTATCCTTTTTTGAATCTTGGTGACCAGTACTTGGGGACCAATACAGAATTCTAGATGTGGTCTCACCAGTGCAGTATGCAGCAGTACTATCTCTTATTGTGATTAACCTGCCTGTGGAGGCAGGTTAAGACTGCATTAGCTGTTTTGGCAGCTGCAACACATTGCTGAATTATACTTAAATACTAGTCTACTAGGACACTTGGATCTCTCTCTGTTTCTACTATTCAGCCAGGGTCTGCTTATTCTATACCTGTGCATTTGGTTTTTCCTATCTAAGGGCAGGACCTTGCTTTTCCCACTACTGAATTGCACCTTCTTGGCTAGGGCCCAATGATCAAGTGTGTCAAAATCATTCTGAATCTTGAGTCTATCTTCCAAACTGTTAGCAATTCCTCCTGGCTTGGGCATATCTACAGATTTGATGAGTAGCCCTACTATCTCTCCCTCATCTAGGTCATTTATGAAGAAGTCTTTATGAAGATGGTGAACAGCACTGGGCCTAAGACAGAACCTTGAGATATACCCCAGTGGATGCTCACCTCCACATAGATTTAATTCCACTGAGGACCACACACTGAGTGTGGTTGGTCAGCCAACCGCAAATCCATCTAGTGGTGTGTCTGTCCCACATTGTCCTACCATTTTAAGAGGTAGGTTGTAGTCTACTTTATCAAATGTCTTAATGAAGTCTAAGTGTAGTATATTCACACCATTTCCTTGATCCACTAATTTTATCACTTCATCAGAGAAGGCAATAAGGTTTGTCCAGCTTGACCTGCTTTTAACAAACCCATGATGGCTTCTTGTAATCACCTTGTCCATTTCTAAGTGCTCCCCAATACTCTGCTTGGTTATCTTTTCCAGGATTTTCCCAGTCAGTTTGATGTCAGCCTTATTGGTCTGTGGTTTCTTGGATCCATTCCTCCTCTCCCCCATTTTGAAGACTGGAACCACATCAGCTCTTTTCCAATTCTCTAGCAGTTCCCCTGCACTCCGGGAGTTCTGAAAGGTTTCATTCAGTGGTTCTGAGATCACATCTGCCAGCTCCTTCAGAACCCTGAGACATAAACCATCTGATCCTGATGATTCAGTAAAGTATTGATTTAATTTTTTTTAAAAAGACCCCAGCTCCTCAATGCTGAAGAGAAGTAACTTTATTACCCAATGCCAAAACAGCATAAAATCCTAATGAATATGGCTTCTTATGCTTTGTTGAATCTTATGCTTTGTTGAATCTTATGACTTCCAAATCCTTCTTAGTTAAGTAGCAAAATTCTAATTACACATTTGCAGGTGAGCCATTCAGGAAACAGATTACAAATAAACAAAAAAACAAGCTAATACAGCTTTGGGGCAAGAATGAACACTTTGTGCACATAAAAAGAATTGTTTTCACATCCCTGTGAGTTGCCCTTTTAACCATCTTGTTATTTTCAGTCTTTTAGGACCAAAGGTTTGTCTGCTTTTCCCCTGGGTTTCTTGTCACGCCTCAAATAAAGGCATTCCTCTCGAGCTGTATGGTTAAAGGGCCTCGAAAGGCAGCTCTAGAATTGCCAGTCATTCATAGACTGGGGCCTCTGCAAGCAATAACAGCTAACTGGAGACCTTCTGCACTTTGGTGAAAGGGGTGGTGAGGGAAAGCAACTAAAAGAGCAGGCAAGCTGAGGGAATTGACTCCGGCCAAGCCAACCAATTCACAGCTGCAATTTTGTTTGCTTGCTCAGCTGTTCTTGAATCCCATAGCTCATTTAACAGAGGTTTTGTGATGAGGAAGCAGAAAATAATTAAACCAAGGAAATAATTCACCAAGTTGACATAAGGGGACCAATTTCACATAGGGAATGCCACTTTTCTCAGTTAGAAAGGAGAATGGAATGCCCGGCTCAACTATTTGCATCTTGGCTAATTTTAAAACATGCCAATTTAAATTGGCCACATTTAGAAAAGGAACACTTAGAAATATTTTAAAAGTAGAGCAGCTGGCAATAAATGCCTAGTTTTATAAAAGCATACTTCACATTACATAAATATTTTGTTTTCCTTTAAAAAAAATAGAATGCAGAATTGTATCTTAAGGAGAATCCAATGCTTAGAAATAATTTTGACTCAGGATGAATATAAAATGCATTAATCTCAAGGAGTGTTATCAACCTATATGCTGAACATGAGGGCTGAACATTGAGTCATGTTTTCCTAGGTATTTATAAAGATAATACTGTACATTTGGGGTGTGGTGCCCACATGACTGTACCATACCTTTTTAACCACATGACCACTGCCTTGAAAAGTTAGTCTCTCTCAAATTTGCATTCCTCCAACTCTTTGAACAGCACAGCCTGTTCGGAGCACAGAGTGTAAAAGATTTCCAAAAGAATATTTATGCTACGATGCCACTTTTCTTCCACCTTGCTTTCCACCCTCCCAGTGCGCAAGCTTCCGCAACCTCATCTGCTCCTGAATATGCAAGAGGCATAAATGTTTATGATGTTTACTCTTCTCTGCTTTGTCTCAACAAACTCTCTGGGAAGTGACAAATACAGCTGCACTCCCGGGATGCAGAATACAGTTCCTACCACCCGCTTGCCATGTTACACTGACACCACCTCACTAAATAATTAGGCTAGCAATTAGCTTGTTAGCAGCAAAATGATTCGTTCGGGATGCACAGGCAGGTGCCACACCGATGTGGGGTCAGAGCAAAATCACCTATTTAGGATAAAGAAAATGGATCAGATGGTTCCCCTAAAGACAAAAGGACATTGGCTACAATGTGAAATTCTCCTACATGTCCATCTCAGTCAGCCACGTCATATAAGAAACATCATTTTATTCTTGCAATTGTTCACTGTCGCAGCACAAGTCTACTTATATCAGGGCTGCTTTGGAAACTGGCATCTGGCTCTTAGTATCTTAATTCTCCTGCCAACAATGGCAGATAACTAATGGACTCAATTTTACAAATAATTGAATATTCTACAACTACTCCTATTAATAGGAACAGTTTATTTCCCCTATACCTAGGAATGTGTCAAATATGTATGTAATAGTGGAGTTTAGCTCCCAATTGTGTTTTGCTGATAGAACACCGTCAGACTCTCTGCAACCATTTGTCCATAACACAGATGTCTTCAAATCACAGACAGGAATGAAGGATGACAAACCATATAAATACACTAAGCTTTTCTACTGGGTTACAAACTGACCAATAAGGCCTGTTTTGATTGGAAAAGGAATTTCCTATTAATTTTTTCTGATGTATTTTTATTGAAACATATATAATGGGCTGAATGTGGATCATCTCCCTCTGAGTTATACTTTGGGTACAGGAAACGATTATACAATATAATTCTTGTCTAAGCTGCCACTCCAGTGATGGGTTGCTACCGGTTCTCCCCGTTTCTTGCGAACTGGTAGTGGAAATTTTGAGTAGTTCGGAGAACTGGTAAATACCACCTCTGCCTGGCCCCGCCCCCAATCTATTCGCTGTCTCCCGAGTCCCAGACGATCGGCTAGAAAGAAAAAATCAGGGCTCACTTGGCAAAGAAGAAGAAAAAAAAGACACCGTAACTTTAAATTGAGAAGCCAAGAAGCCTCCCAACTGATTGGCTAGAAGCAATCCGCTCCTTGTAAACCGCTCGGTGGTGGTAAATTGGCAATTGAGACCAAGCTGCCTGAAAGCAGTTTCCAATGCTCTCGGTGGTGGCAGAGCAGCAAAAAACTGTTTGAACTCTTGCTGCGGTGCTTCAAAGGGCCACCCTAAAGCTGATCAGCGGTAAAAGGCAGTGTGGTGGTAAACCAGTGTGCTCCAAAAACAAATGGGTAGACCGGAACACTCCAAAAACAAAATTGGTAGACCGGTATGGTTCTGCAAGCAGTTAAAAACCTGGTAGACCAGTACCTCTGCTAAATCCTAAAGAATTGTTTGTCACATGACCATCAAACCACACCCACAAAATAAGCCATGCCCACAGAACCAGTAGTAAAAAAAATTAGAACCCACCTCTGTGCCACTCACAAGTAGCTACACAATGGGAACATCATTTTGCACAGGACCCAGATAGCACTCTAGCTTATTCACTGGTCTTTTGTAGAAATTGTATTTTAGAAATAAACAAAAATATACTGCATGGAGAGTTAAAAGTGGCACAGTAAAGCAATACAGTAAAATTGTGCAGTTATCCAGGGCACCTAGCAGGATTTTGAAGGCAAAAGAAAACAATGTATAATTACAATGGCAAGGGTAAATGAATTCACTAGTTTCTAAAAAGGATTTCTCCAAGCTGGGCAATTTATTTATTAGAAATATATGATTTTCAATCTAACTTTTAAACACACACTACAGGCAGTAAGAGTTCTCTATGTTTTTCTCTCAAATGGAAGAAAGAATCATCTTATAGTACATACTGTGAAACACAGATATATCACTTAAAAAACCCAAAGAATGATGTTTTTGAAACAGTTAAAGGTTTTTATATGGCTAATTAGTCAACTTTTCTATTAAATCACACACAATAATTAACTCAGAATTATTTAATTGGTTGGGAGCTCTACTTTAATTTACCACACATTTAATTAAGCTGGTGAATCAAATCTTCAAATCTTAGTATTTGGCTTTCTCAAACAATACTGTGAAACTATTGTTCACTTTAAAAGGTTGCATTATGTCTCTTCCTCTGTCAAATGGAAGGAAAAAATTGCTGAAATTAAAGGTTCTAGACCAATTACGCTTAAAATGTGAGGGGGCTGGAAGCAACAGCTAGAGAATAAGAAGTAGAATACGGCTGAGCACACACATAAAAGAAAGCACGTAACATAAAACCCTGCTAGTAAAGTGTAGAAGCTCCAATACTTTCTTAAAAGACACACTGCATATTCAAAGAAAAAAAAAAGCTTTTTGCAAGAGTGCAACATGGATGTTTCCCTGATTCATTACTTCCCTTCAAGCCCACTTATGAGGGCAATGAAGGGGTGTGTAGGAAAGACAATATTCATTCGTTAAGGTTTATTAAGTGGCTAGTCATTTAGCTATCCCTTTGGGCTATTCATTTCTTTGTTTTCTTTCAACTATTGTTACAACCATCACCTTGTTCTTAAGTTATTTTTTGTCTTATGCCCTAAAAGATGAGAGAGAAGCCTGCCATGTCCATGCAATTGTTTGGATCACCTATATTCTCTCGAGCTTCAAGCAAAGGTTTACCCAGACATTCACGCAAGCTTTGGTTACAAGCATCTGGCTTAAACTATCTGGAAAATTTCTTACAGAAATAGAATGCTGCTTCCGTTTCTTCCCTCATGTTGCCAAAAGGAGATTTTACAATGAGAGTTTGGGGCAAAAGCTCTGGGTTGGAGCAGACTTAGGAAATTCAACAGGTTGGAATTTAAATATTTCCAATTGATGAAGGTCACCTAAGCCAGCTTTCATGACTAAGGCAGGACTAGAACTTAAACGTTGCATGGTTTATGGTCTAGTGCCATGATGGCGAACCTATGGCACGCGTGCCAGAAGTGACATTCAGAGCCCTCTCTGTGGGCATGCGCAGAGTCGCCAGCTGCTCTTCTGGTTTCCAGTGCACGCATGTGCACCAGCCAACTGATCTTCGCACATGCCGGAGCCCCAGAAACCTGAATACCAGCTTCCAGTGCTCCGGCACGCGCGAAGACCAGCCGCCGGTGCGCATGTGCATGCCGGATACCAGAAGACCAGGTGGCCAGCGCGCACATGCGCACTGGCCAGCTGGTCTTCGAGTTTCTGGGGCTCTGGCACACGTGCGTTCCAGCTTGGGCACTTGGTGCTGAAAAGGTTCACCATCACTGGCCTAGTGTCTTGACCACTAGACCAAATTGACTCTCATGCATAGATTTGTGTAAGAAAGTATGCATGGGATTGCAGCCAGTTGCATCTGGAAGACGACCTGGATGCCAAGCATAGTTTTTAGAAGCTATCTTTTGCTTCATTGGTGAGGCACACGCCACCACCACCACAGCTGTTCTTCAACATGGCTTTTAGGGTCTGGTTCATTCTTTCCATAAAATTATCTGAGTGCGGGTAAAGACTGGTATGCACCTTCTTATTCCTAGATCTGCATATAAGTATTTAAGAGAATTTGGCTTCTTTATCTCTAAGGATCTCATTTGGTATGCCTATTCTATAGTAAAGCTTTTGACCAGTTTCTTTGATACTCTTTGGGCAGTCACATTCTTTAATGGAACTGCTTCAGGATAACAAATTGCATAATTGCAAACAACTAGGATATACTCATTGCCTTTACTAGACGGTGGCAAAGGGCCTACAATATCCATGGGTATTTTAGAAACAGGAATAGTGATTAAAAGCATTCTCTCCATAAGAACTTAATTGACACAGGGCAACATCTATAGTAATGGGCCACATCTTTACAAATTTCTGGCCAATAAAATCTATCTGAAATTCTGTATGTGCTCCTATCTCAACCCATATATCCAGACCATGGATTTTCATGGGCTAGTTCCTATATAGCCTTGTGATATCCTCAGGGAGCTACTAACTGTTCTGTTTATTCCTTTGTATAGGGATAAAACCTAATTTGGTACAGCAGGCCTGTTTTTTCCTGTTTTTTTTTTTTTACTGCAAACCAACAAAAGTTAACACTGGATCTTTCATTTGTACAAATCACAAGTGAATTTCCCATATAGGAATGTCTATCCCTATGGTTTTACCCCTAGCTTTATTGGCCTTTTGTAAAGCTTTCTCTTTTCCAGAATACATCTATTAAATCAGGAGGGCTAAGAAGAATCCCAGGTTTATTCCCTTCCCTTCCTGCTTCTGCTTCATGCTCATCTTTGCCCCACTCTTGTGATTACTCCAACCATCCTAGCCTCCTTTAATCCTTTTTTTTTCTGAATCCAACAATCAATAAGTGGAAAATCTGTCAACAATCCTTAATAGGAAGTTAGGGATTACTCCTACCATGCTTACTTAACATTTCTTTTCTCTGTATTCTGGCTATAACCAATGGGACCATTTCAGTCTGCCCAAACACACTTCTAAGAGGCTCTTTTACCATAGATGCTGTCTTTGCTAAAGGAGAACATCCCAGCAGTTGTCTATTCCCAGTATCTACTAAGTATCTAGCAGTGACCCCATTAACTTTTTCTGGAATCATAATTTTTCTTCCCAGAGATTCTGGCACTACTGAAGACGTTCCCTTTTTCCTCTGACTTTTATAGTCTTTTGGCAAATGTCTACTTTTCCATAGTTGTAACAACTATGCTTCTCTGGCACAAAATGCTGTCCTTTTGTTTGGGCTGAAGCTAAAGACTTTTTTAAAAACTTCATTCACCTTTAACCTTCCTACTTTCTGGAACAGGCATTCTTCTTTCTTCTTTATCTTCTTTTTTAACATTCTGAGTCCCTTTTGCTGCCACATAGTACCCAGCCAGTTCTATTTCTCATTAATTCATGTCTGGATTATATTCTTGCATCCAAAACCTCACACTTTAATAGGGGAGTATCTGTAGAAACTGTTCTGAAATTACTTCCTCTACCATTTTTTTCTTTCTCATTTCCTGCCTAAGTCTTCCAATGTTGCCCAAAATTCATGTTTGTGAATTTGTCATGTTTGTCATATGTGTAGCTCCTAAATGTTTGCCTATAGGTGTAAGGGGTTAAATCATACCTGTATAGAGATTACCTCTTTAACAAAGAAGCAATTGATTACTTCTCTTGCTGGAAGATTACCATAAGCTCTCAAAGCCTTTCCTGTTAAACATGGGGCTATTTTGCCCACCCATTCACTCTCGGCTGCTTACAAGAGGTAGCAGTTGTTTCAAACATGGTAAACTGGGCTTCTATGTCTTCTTTTCCTTCTGACAACTTTGGAATTTTTACATCTTTGGAACCTCATCGTACATTCTGAAAACCTTAGCGGTAATGGTGCTGCTTCTGGTGCCTGGACCCTTATAAATCAGTCCTCCAAACTCTTCTGTTTTCCATTCTTTTCTCATTCTAGTTTCTCTTCCTTTGTGTGTGTCTCTTCTCTTTATTAATTAACCAAAGCTTTTTTCTCTTACTCTGTTGCTTTAACATTTCTGTAATGATATTGATCCACATGTCCATTTCTGGCTGGTCTAACTTCAGTTTAACTACAGTAAAGTTAAAGGGTGGATAACCGTCTGTAACAAAGTACTAGTCTCTTCTAAGAAAGAATCTGTCCCTACTACCTTTTCCATGGCTCTTTTTTTGGTGTAGGCTTTCATAAGAGGTCTGTTTATGTGGCTCTTGGCTATTTCTTGCAAAGTCTGAACTCTGCGGGGAGCAAACTTCTTTCCTTTTGCAGCTGGGGTTTGTTTTGTTTTTATGGAGAGTTTAATGAACTTGAGTTTAAGCCATCTGCACCTGTGTGGTTGCCAGTCTGTGTTTGATATCCCACCCTTTTATGGGCATCTCTCCATTGCCACCACTGTTTTATGTACACCCAATACATTGGGCTCAAAACACAAAATGAGCGAACAATGCAGGTCACTAGACAACTCACACACACCCAAGCATTCACAGAATATTACATCTTAATCATCCCTACTTTACTTTTCTCCACTGCTGCTACTCCAATTCCAACTACTGCTTCTTATGAGTACTACTACTTTTTAGTAGTATTGCTATATAAAATAAATCTCTTTCTGACTGCTTTACTTCCCCATACCCTCTACCTCACATATTTCTCAGAACAGTTTTTATAGCCTGGTTGCCTACTGGCTGAGAAGAGGGCTGAAAGAGACAGGCAACAGCAACACAGGTGCTGTCTAGGCAACCTGCTTTCTCACACATACCCAACATATGAATTGCTCAATGATAGAACGTGTGACCTTCTAGTCTCCGTTTAAACACCTTCAGTGTCTACCACTTCCCGAAAGGGTGCAGAGTCCACCCTGAATATAATTATGGTACTCATAAACTGCATATACTAAGCTGTGTGACAATAAAGGATAAAGAGTAACTATAATGAGTTAGTACTAAGAATTGGGTGCAGGTAGCAACTTGCCATATTTAACTTTATTAAATATTGAAAGCAAATGAAGTCATCATAGTAAAGATCTATGTTTTTAAAGTTATGTGCACATACATATTTTATAGATGGTATTAGCTCTAATAACCATTAAAAGTCTACCCTGCTATCTAGCTAAAGCTGCTTCTTTTAAACAACCACATACAATGCGTAATTTTTTTTTCAACGTAAACAAAGGAGAGTGTAGTTTTCTGTTTCCTGGAAACTTCTATAACACTGGTTGTATCTTTGCCCCTTCTTTTAACAATATTCCCTCAGGTTAACCTGCCAGTTCGCAGAGAGCAACAGTGATATTCACAGCTGAAATCTCTAGAGAACAGTAGTTTGCCATTAACATAGAACTATATTCTGAGGGAGATAGCAGAACAATGGATTTAGCGTGCAATCTATGGACAGGTTCATTTTTTTTAATACCTCCATTTTAAATCCATAAATTGTTGGTTGCAGAAAATAAGTTTTTTCTCTTCCTCTATCTCCTTCAATTTTCTCTGCATCCCTGGGCCCTCAAATACATGGTCAGAGACTGCTGGACCAGATGTTGTCATGGCAACTGCTCTCTTCCTGCAGAGGTGGAGATGGGAGCAAATATCATGGTTCAAGAAATTTCCCTATTCCTGACCCTCCCATCTTTCTTTCTTCCACTCCTGGGTTTTCTCCATTCCTCATTGTTACCCTCTCTTAATTCCAAGTGCTTACTTCAAAGTGAAGGGTGTTAAATGGGTGTAGTTTGCTGCGGATTAAGGGGGATGACTGTTTTGACCATTAGTGGATTTGGATAGCAGAGGAAAAATATTGGGGTGCTTTCCTTGATGTTTTTGTTCAAAGTGAATATAAAGACAGTAATTGAAAGGTATGTGGAGAAGGACACAGCTAAGAAAGAGACCCTAGACAGAGGTGGGTTTCACATATTTTTACCACCCGTTCGCCCCACACGTGCATGCTCACTTCGTGTCTACGCTCACCTTCCACTCATGTGCCAGGCCTAAAAAATGTGGCTAAATAGGACGGCATAGCGCTGGGGCAGGTGGTTGGGCTCACCAGTGCTCGCCGCTACTGGTTCTCCTGAACCTGTCTGAATCGGCTGAATACCACCACTGACCCTAGATGAGAAGAATTGTTGCAGAAAGTTGGGTTAACCCTATTGTACTATGTTTCAGTTTATTTAGCTTGATGGTCAATTGAGATGATGGATACATGAGACAATGTACTTCTTGCAAAGTCTTTACCATCCTGAGTACAGGGAGAGATTGGACTGAAATAGTTCTTTAAAATATAAAATTGTGAAAAAGTATTCTTCCTCTTTGTAGATTTTTTTTGAATTTCTGGATTTGTTTGTCAGTGAGTGTTATCAGAAGTCCATGTGTGTCCTCCAGATAGAAAAAGGGAGTTAGCATGAGCAAACCACCAGCACCATCACAAAACATAACTTCTATGTTTGTTTCATTTATTTCATTTTTTTTAAAAAAAGAACATCTTGTGATATCCCAGTGTGAAAAAACTAATTTGCATCCAATTAGGTCAGACTCCCTTAAATATCAGTATGACCTACATTTAAGCTCTGATAATGTTTAGAGGCAAAGTGATACAAAAATTTAGAAAACCTGAAAAGAGTTGAACATCCCCCCACCTCATTAACTTGTAAGACTGCTCTTCATTGTAGAATATTGGACAATTATAGATTAAGTTTCCCCTATCCCACTTTGGGTGCTGAGATGACAGAGTATTAATGAAATACTATTTAAGTATTACGTTATATATATATATATATATATATATATATATATATATATATATATATATATATATATATATATATTGCCCTCCTCCCTGTTGTACTTGCTGTGGAAGGACACCTCCCCCGCCCCATGTGTTGTCTAGGAATCTTTATTGTTGTTGGATCTTTTGTGTTTTGAGCCCAATGAGTTGGGTGTGCATAAATATATTTATATATAAATTATAACTTGAAAATGCTGGTTAAATAGATAACGCTTCTCATCCTAAAATTAATTCATTCTGCTAAACTATCCAGATAACTGAGAATCTGTTTTAAAGCTAAAGCTGCATGTAGTTTTCCTTCATTGCTTGATATTAAGGGTTAATGTAGATCTGGTAACCCAGCTTTTCCCAAGAATTTTAATTCCATAGTTTATCAACAAATGCTGTCCCTTGTCATTATCTACATAGCTGTAGTGTGCTGAGCACATTCTCTGAATGTACTTTGCATGTATTTTTCCTTATCTTTTCTTAAAGCCTCTTAGTTATTTTGTAAACAGTGTCTGTTCCATTCCTGGTCCAAATGGATTTTTTTCTGGAGTTTAGTGACAGAACTCTTTTAATTTTTTATCCTACCTAGTGATGGAAAAGAGGGGGGTGATTTAGGCCAGGAGCCCCCAACACCTGGTCCATGAACCGGCACAGGTCCGAGGCATGCCAGCAACTGGGCCGCGCAAACAAACAAAGCCCATCCATGGGATGCAGGCAGCACAAAAAACCACACCCCTTTCGGTCCACGGAAAAACCTTTCTCCACAGAACTGGTCCCTAGTGCCCAAAAGGTTAGGGGGCCGCTATATGGCAGTAGCCCCCATATTATGGAATTCCTTTCCTCCTGAGGTATAAACCTCCTGCCTTGCTTTTTTTCATAAAATCATTTTATTGATGGATAGTTGGTGGAGGTAGTGGCCCTGGGCTGCCTTTATAGTTTTTGGATTTTCTGTGGGTGTGGTTCTGGATTGCATTGATTGTTTTCATTCTGTCTGTTCTTAATCTAATTTCTAAATTATAAGATGCTGAGTGTTTTGATAAGGGGGAGACACAATTATTTGTTTAATAAAGAAAAATATTTGGGCAGAAATAAAGGACAGCAGCTGAGAAGAAGAAATGTGAAATAAATCAATTTTCTGAAAATGTGGAAGGAAATCTATATGGACAGATTCTGTGGCCTGTCTGCACCTCCCATTTGCAAACAGTTCCTCTTACAACTGAGGAATCTGTTTCAATATTCCCCATTGAGGCACAACCTGGGGAAGAACTGGAAACAAATTCAGGTATGGAATTACGGGGTACAGCTTCCCTCGGGCTGTTTTCTGCAAATGCTAAGAGTGTACTGTGTAATAAACCCTTGAGATTATAAGAAAAGTCCAAGAATAATTTCTCAAGTGGTACTGGTTAAAACATGTACATACCATAGAGGCTTAATGGAAGAATTTGTCTCTTTTAACAGAAAGGTAAATACTTAGCAATGTCTTTGATGCTTTTCAGTACCTTAGCCTCTTCTCTGTGGGATTTTAAATGAAAACAAGCTTAGGCCCCAGGTTGCTTTCATTGGGAGAGGAAAAAAAAACTAGCCAACCTCTTGCTCACGCTGACTGGAACGATGCTTTAATGGCCCTTTGCAGCCTTTCAACCCAGTTATTTTGGAACCTGCTTATTTTGAATCTATTTATTTTCCCTTCCTTGCACTCTTCTCTCTTCCTGGAATAATTTTTTAAGAGTAAACTATTCTTGGAGGAATTGGTTTTTTCCCCTTTGGTACAAAGTATAGTGAATTTTAAATCCGTGATGATAATGGAATGATGAGGGTGATGCAATAGTAGTAATAACAGGTGGTAGAAGACATTGCTCTTCTGCTTAAACTGGCAGCAGCCGCCGCCACCTTGCATTTATGGTGCTATGTTAGTACAAACAATTCCACCTATTTCTGAAGCCACCTGAAGAAGATGAATGATGGGGAAGATGTTTGAAACAGGAAAGAGCGGAAGGCTGCTCCCATTCCCTTTTCTCTCCCCCGCCCCTTTTTCCTCTCCACGTGTATCTGTGTTGGAATTTTTGGTTTGTTTTTTTAGATCAGTGGAATTGTGATTTATGAGCACCTCCTAGTTAGAATCAGTTCTGCTTCCCTTTTCTATATTTCAGTTCAGTGGCCAAGTTGGCAGCTGCCTCTGTCAGTATTCTTTAAAAACCATTAAATGAGCAAAAAAGTATAAAGAACAATTAACATGGCAATTATTCCATTCATGGGTAGTCCTCATTTAAAAATCTATGGCAGCCCTATCTGTTTGCTGCTTCTTTTAGGAACTTACATGATCTCCAGGAAGAAGATGACACATTTGGCTTCATGTTGGCTGACCTTGAAAACAGAGTTGGACTTGGTTAGTTGTTGGATGGGAAATCACCAGGAAATTCCAGGGCTGAGTACTAAATTGGGAAGTTGAAAAAAACATCCTGAAGAAGCCAAAAGCAAACAAACCATTGTGGTATTATCCCCTTCGTGGATATGTCTGTGACATCGTCAGGAGTTGAACTTTACTTGAGAAAGACTTTGCTTTTTTGATCTGTGAAAAGGAAGATGGGACCAAAGCAGGGGTGAAATCCAGCAGGTTCTGACAGGTTCTGGAGAACCGGTAGTGGAAATTTTGAATGGTTCCGAGAACCGGCTGGCCCCAGAGTGGGGTGGGAATGGAGATTTTGCAGTATCCTTCCCCTGCCACGCCCACCAAGCCACGTCCACCAAGCCACACCATGCCCACCAAGCCACGCCTACAGAACCGGTAGTAAAAAAAGTCTGGATTTCACCACTGGACCAAAGACCTAGTATCTTGATTAATCTATTATTGTGACAATTGATAAGAGTTTAAAGCTGGTCTTTATATGTTGAAATTAGGAATAAAATAAATACGTGTACAGCCTATTTGTTGAAATTAATTTAAAATGCAGAACATGTACTTATGCTTTACATGTTGATTAGAAACCAGGAAATATCTACCATGAAGCCAGCTGTGTGAAGAGGGAGCATGTATTTGACTAGTTTTATTATATTTCATCAGTTTCATCTCTGTCTTACAATGGTCTAAATTGTATGTATGTCCAAAGAATACTCTAGATATAGGTGTCTTACAAATTTCAATGATATAAAAATGACAGTTTATGTGTAATGTAATTAAGTTGTAATCATATAAATAACATGATTGTATAATTTCCATCATGACATCTGATACCAGTAGGAAAGTATACAACCATATCTCTCTCCTTTGTTGACCTGGAGCCAATCTGTTTCACCATGTTCTGTCCTGACTGTGGCTTCCTGTCTGATGGTTTTGCAGAGGAGAATGAGATGGTCTGGGAGTCTCATTTTCTTAAGCAGTTGCTCAGTTTGTCATGGTTGACATAGTCAAAGGCTTTTGTATAATCAATGAAGTATATATTGACTTGTCCTTGTTATTCTTTGGCTTTATTAGACAGCATGCATTGACAATAATGTCTCTTGTTACGTTTTTTCGCATCAGTTTGCTCTAAGCTTTTCAAAGTTCAAATCTACTGGGAGTTTCAGAAACTATGAGATTTACAAATTTTGGATTTATTCCGTCACTTTTGAAATTCATTTCCACCAGAGAGATCCCAGTTTAAGGTCTATTTTTGGCCACAGAATTTCACTGCATGTTCTTTGTCCAGTAACTTTCAGCTGTGTCTTCCTTTACGGGAGTGTTGTGGAGAAAAATGAGAAGAGTGAGAGCTGTATATGTCTTTTTAGGATCCTGAAAGAACTGCAGGATAAAAATCCAATATATAAATATTACATTGATTTTATTACTATTTTATATTACTGAATGTTGAAGCCCCTGCCCTATGGAACACCTTCTCTTTTGATATCAGACCTCCACCTTTTAAACTTTCTGAAGAGCACTTAAAATCTTGCTCTTCACCCAAGCAGTGCAATAGGGTGAGGTCGCAGCTAGATGAAGAAGTTGTGGGAAATTTTATTGTGGTGACAGGTTTTTGTGGGTTTTTTGGTTTTACTGTTCATTTTTTGCTTTTATGATCGTACATCTTGTTTTCTTGGGTTGTAAGCCTCCCAGAGGCTGGTTTTAAGATGAGCAGCTACACAAATGTTTAAAACAGATAAGTAGGATTAGAATAAATGGGCTTCATCCTTGTGAATGATTTATTCCATAGGATACATTGGGAAATGCAACCTATTTGTTCTTTTTGACCTCTCATTAATCTTTTTTTTAATTGAAAAGTTTTACAAAAAGGAATTTTTTTTCCAAATATTTCCCCTTCCCCCCCTTCCTCCCCCCCCCGGACTTCCCAGAACAAAATACAGGGTAAAACAATTAACAATCATATGCTAAAATAAGCTAACTAACTACAGATTCCTATCCCCCCCTCGACACTTTAACTCGCCTTTTACTTAACTAAATATACATACCCTTAACTTTTCTATTCATTCATAAGCTATTTGATACTTTTTAGTCCGATACTTGTTTTGAATATAATCAATCCATCTTCTCCATTCTGATATATATCTTTCTTGTGAATGATCTTTCAGATATGCTGAAATTTTCGCCATTTCTGCCAAATTTGCCACTTTTAATGTCCATTCTTCAATAGTAGGCAATTCTTCCTTCTTCCAGTATTGCGCCACAATAAACAATAAACAATAATGGTGATAAAGGGCATCCCTGTCTTGTTCCTTTTTCAATTTTAAAAGTTTCTGTTAAACCACCATTAATTATTATTTGTGCTGATATTGGCCTATAATTCTTAGGTTGACTATGATCTTGGTCCTCCTTTGGAATCAATGAAATAAAAGCTGTTCTCCAAGAAGGGGGTACATCTCCTCCAGCTTGGATCTTCTGAAATAGTTCCTTAAGCAGTTCCACCATTTCTAACTGCAAATTTTTATAATAAACAGCTGTCAATCCATCAGCTTTACCCCCCTTCAACTGTTTAATTGCTAAAATAATTTCCTTCGAAGTTATTGGTCGGTTCAATCCTTCCCTCTGCTCTGGTGTAATTACAGGAATATTCTCCTCCTATAAATATCTGTTTATGTCTTTACCTTGAATTGTATCACTAGCATATAACTTTGTATAGAATTCTAAAAAAGCTTTTTTAATCATATTTTGTTGATATACCTCTTTACCTTTGAATTCTATCTTCTCTATAGTATGTAGCTTTAGTTTCTTCCTTAACAAGTAGGCTAACCATCTACCTGGTTTATTTGCATTACAAAAAGTATTATGTTTAGCATATTGTAAATTATTTCTTATTTCTTTATTCCGAATTTGTATAACTTCTTTAATTTCAGCCATTTCTTCAGACACCCCCTTAATTTTCCCCTCTAAAAAAGAAGTTTGTTGCTTCAAAGCGTCCTGCAGAGATTCCTGTAGAACTTCCAAAGTCAATATTTGTGGGTTTGAAGTAGACAAAGATTGTAATTTTGATGGTTGTGCTGGCGATCCTCCAGCACTTTTAAAGCCAGATTTTATTTGCTTAGAAACCATTTTTAGCTTTCAATTTATATTTCCTACAGCAACCAAATCAATAAATCCAAATATTTTTAAATCTTTTGTAAGTATTATAGTTTATTTAAAGTCCAAACTGTAGTCTTTCCACTTTAAATCTTTCTTTCTTTGATGTAGAATCCAATAATCTTAAACAGCCTTAGAAGCCTTAGAAGCGCTAACAATGTTAACTATCACTTTCACTATAACTTTCACTTTCACGCCCTGTTGCAGTTCAGGCGCCATTTTTGCTTTCGTTTTAAAAGTCTTAGAAGGAAGAAATATAGACACAGAGTTAAAGTTCAGTACTTGCAGTTACTAGGACTCCTGTTTTTGTTCTGCCTGCTTTAAGCTTATTTTGAATCTGAATGTTGATTGCAGGGGTGATCGCAGCATCTTGTTCTGCTTGAAGCAGAAAAGCCTCGGATTCGGAGCTCACTTGAGCTACCAGAGAGCTCTCACCCTCCAAGCCCCAGAATTACTCCTAGGGCTTTTGGGGAGCTCTACCTTAGTCCGGCTGCTCGCCTTCCTCTCTTAATTTAATTTAATTTAATTTAATTTCCAATTTATATACCGCCCTTCTCCCTGAGGACTCAGGGCGGTGTACAGCCAAGATAAAAAACATAGAATACAAATATTAAAACATTTAAAAATATATATAAATTTGGGCCGAAAGTTAAGAATCACAAACAATTAAAAGAATTTAAAAATTTCTTCTAAGCCAACCCGGCTTGTTGGAAAAGATGGGTTTTCAGGGAACGACGGAAGGCATTGAGGTCATGGATTCTTCTTATCTCCGGGGGCAACTGATTCCAGAGGGTAGGAGCCCCCACAGAGAAGGCCCTCAGCCTGGGGGCCACCAGCCTACATTGTTTGGCTGATGGCACCCTGAGGAGGCCCTCTCTGTGGGAGCGCACGGGTCGATGGGAGGTCGTCGGTAGCAGCAGGCGGTCTCGGAGATAGCTAGGCCCTATGCCATGGAGCGCTTTAAAGGTGATAACCAACACCTTGAAGCGCACCCGGAAGACCACCGGGAGCCAGTGCAGCTCGCGCAGGAGTGGGGTTACATGGGAGCGCCATGTTGCTCCCGTCACTACCCGCGCTGCTGCATTCTGGATCAGCTGGAGCCTCCGGGTGCTCTTCAAGGGGAGCCCCATGTAGAGAGCGTTGCAGTAGTCAAGGCGAGAGGTGACGAGGGCGTGAGTGACTGTGCACAAGGAATCCCAATCAAGAAAGGGCCGCAACTGGTGAATCAGGCGAACCTGATAAAAGGTCCCCCTGGTAACAGCCGTCAGATGTTCCTCCAAAGACAGCTGCCTATCCAGGAGGACTCCCAGATTGCGAGCCCTTTCAGTGGGGGCCAAAGACTCGCCCCCAATAGTCAGCGATGGAGTCAACTGACTATATCGGGATGCTGGGAGCCACAGCCACTCAGTCTTGGAAGGGTTGAGCTTGAGCCTGTTCCTCCCCATCCAGATCCGCACAGCCTCCAGGCACTGGGACATCACTTCAAGGGCATCGTTGGGGTGGCCTGGGGTGGAGATGTACAGCTGGGTGTCATCAGAGTACTGGTGGTATGTCACCCCAAAGCCACGGATGATCTCGCCCAGCGGCTTCACATAAATGTTGAACAGAAGGGGCGAGAGGACTGATCCCTGTGGCACTCCACAGATGAGAGGCCTCGAGGTCGACCTCTGCCCCCCTGCCAACACAAACTGCGACCGGTCAGAGAGAAAGGAGGAGAACCACCGCAACATGGTGCCTCCCACCCCCAACTCTTCCAGCCGGTGCAGCATGATACCATGGTCGATGGTATCAAAAGCCGCTGAGAGATCTAATAGGACCAGAACAGAAAAATAACCCCTGTCCCGAGCCCTCCAGAGATCATCCACCAATGCGACCAATGCCGTTTCCGTGCTGTGTCTTCTCCCGAGGGGAAGGTTTCCAAGCTGCCAGACAGCTGATTTGTGCTGTCTTGGCGGTTTTAACGAAATTGCAGGGCTGACGGTCCGAAAGGAGCGTCTGTCACTGCCTGCGGTGCCACTGGAAGCCTACCTCTCATTAATCTTTGATACCATCAATTCTCACATACTGAGTTGTCTTGTTGGGGTAGGATTTGGATTCATGGTATTATAATGAACTTCCTTTCAATGGCCTCATACATTTCATTATTCCACTCCTGGGCCATGGTTGTTGTCACATGATGGAGCTCAGAGTTATATTTCGATCCCACACTTTTTAACGTCTGTAGTGCAAGGGCAGGCTGAGGATTTTGCACAGTATCTGCACGATAAAATTGCTCAGATTCGGGAAGGCTTGGACTCTGACTGGGTAGATCCCGGCGGGGTGACTGAGGCTGGTCTTGAGAATGTTATCTGGGATGAGTTCGACCCTGTGACTCCTGAGGACGTGGACAGGATCCTGGGGAGGCTAAACGCAACCACATGTTTATTGGACCCGTGCCCCTCCTGGCTGGTACTGGCCACCTGGGAGGTAACACGAGGCTGGCTCCAGAGGATCATAAATGCTTCTTTGAGAGAGGGTTTCTTGCCTCCCGCCTTGAAAGAGGCGGTGGTGAGGCCCCTCCTCAAGAAGCCTTCTCTGGACCCGGCCGTTTTGGCAAACTATCGTCCGTTCTCCAACCTTCGCTTTGTTGCGAAGGTTGTGGAGAGTGTGGTTGCGCGACAGCTCCCACAGTTCCTGGATGAAACCGTCTATCTAGATCCGTGCCAGTCCGGCTTCAGGCCTGGGTACAGCACGGAGACGGCATTGGTCGCATTGGTGGATGATCTCTGGAGGGCTCGGGACAGGGGTTGCTCCTCTGTTCTGGTCCTATTAGATCTCTCAGCGGCTTTTGATACCATCGACCATAGTATCATGCTGCGCCGGCTGGAGGGACTGGGGGTGGGAGGCTGCGGTGGTTCTCCTCCTATCTCTCTGACCGGTCGCAGTCTGTGTTGGCAGGGGGGCAGAGGTCGACCTCGAGGCACGTTGCTTGCGGGGTGCCGCAAGGGTCGGTCCTCTCGCCACTCCTGTTCAACATTTATGTGAAGCCGCTGGGTGAGATCATCCGTGGTTTTGGGGTGCGATGCCATCTGTACGCTGATGACACTCAGCTGTACATTTCCACCCCAGACCACCCCAATGATGCCCTCGAAGTGATGTCCCAGTGTCTGGAGGCCGTGCGGGTCTGGATGGGGAGGAACAGGCTTCGGCTCAACCCTTCCAAGACCGAATGGCTGTGGATGCCGGCGTCCCGGTATAGCCAGCTGGTGCCATCGCTGGCTATTGGGGGCGAGTCACTGACCCCCACAGAGGGGGCTCGCAACTTGGGCGTCCTCCTGGACACACGGCTGTCTTTAGAAGAGCATATGACGGCCATGGCTAGGGGGGCTTTTTATCATGTTCGCCTGATACGCCAGTTGCGCCCCTTTCTGGATCGGGACTCCTTGTGCACAGTCACTCATGCCTTGGTTACGTCACGCCTGGACTACTGTAACGCTCTCTACATGGGGCTCCCCCTGAGGAGCACCCGGAGGCTCCAGCTGGTGCAGAATGCGGCCGCGCGGGTGATTATGGGTGCGACGTGGCGCTCCCACGTAACACCTCTCCTGCGCGATCTGCATTGGCTCCCGGTGGTCTTCCGGGTGCGCTTTAAGGTGTTGGTTCTCATCTTTAAAGCGCTCCATGGCTTAGGGCCAGGGTATTTGCGAGACCGCCTGCTGCTACCGATAACCTCCCACCGGCCAATACGCTCTCACAGAGAGGGCCTCCTCGGGGTGCCGTCGGTCAGGCAATGTTGGCAGGCGGCCCCCAGGGGGCGAGCCTTCTCTGTGGGGGCACCCGCCCTGTGGAATGAGCTGCCTCCCGGAATACGATTGATCCCGGACCTCCGGACCTTCCGTAAAGCCCTGAAGACGTTTTTATTTCATCAAGCCGGCCTAGCCTAAATGGTTTTTAACTGGGATTTTAAATTTTATGGATTTGGGGTTTTAAATTGGGTAGCCAATTATTTAATTTTTTTAATTATCTTAACTTTTGTATTTGTATGTTTTTTAATTTTGGCTGTTCACCGCCCTGAGTCCCTTCTGGGAGAAGGGCGGTATAGAAATTAAATTAATAAAATAATAAAAATAAATAAAGTAATATCTGCCAGTAAATGAAGCCAGGACTGCTTTAACTATCATTGTAGAGGTGATAGGATAACAGCTTCAGCTTTTGTTTTCTCTAACTAATTGCAAGGAAATTGTAAAAATCCTGAATTTGAAGATGAATGAGGGCAAACAAACTGATGTTTAATTCAGCTGGGATCAAACTAGTTCTCCTAGAAGGAGAGTGTGAGGATGGGAAAGTAATATAGTGTTGAAAACTATACTCTTACTGAGGGATCATATGTGCAGCTTGGGGTTTCTACTCAGCTCAATGCAACCTTGAAATTTGCTGATCACACCAACTACAAGAATGCAGCTTTTCATCAGTTGCATCCTTATCTGATTCTATCTAGACCAGAGTATCATAATATGTTGCAAATGAAGCTGTCTTTAAGGAGACACTGGAAAGTGGGTAGTAAAATTTTTAGAGAAGTAACACTAATCCTGTACCTTTTGTACAGGTTTGGGCGCACGTGCCTACGAGCGAACCGGTAGCGATGGATTTTGAAACCCACCCCTGGTTTCCATGTGTTCCCAGGATCATTTTAAACTGTGGATGATACCATATAATTACTTGCATGAACTTGCATGAATTTTCCCAGTCCTTAAAATCAGGCACTGAAAATCTACACTTAAGACTTTTTGTTCAGCAGGCATGCCTTTTTTATGCTGGTAGAAATCTCTCTCTCTCTTCTCTCTCTGGCTTTTCCCTGAACCTAACTTTATTTTAAATGTGCATATTTTTATTCTGATTAATTTCAAATCATTTTAATGAACATACATTTAATAATAATAAGTTGTGTTGCTTGCTTGGTTCATGGTGAAAGTTAACTGCACGCAAATAGGGAGCCATGAGGAGGAAAGATGTTTTCTCCTAACCATTGGGAACTTGTTGCTTATGCTTTTCAACTGATAAAAAATTACTGTCATTACTATTACCAATTTCCCTATGGGTGATAATCCTGAAGATTTGAGATCCTTTTGTCATGGAATAATTTTACTACCTGGTGAGCTGAAACAGCATCAGACGACTAATCTTTTTCTATTTTTCTATTCCTATATTTTTCTACAGCCCTTGCAAATAGATGATAATTTCTGTGGACAAGATTTTAACCAACCGTTGGGTGGAACTGTCACCATTGAAGGTGTGCCACTCTTTGAGGATAAGAAAGATGGCATGACATCAGTGGCTGCTTATGACTACCATGGACACACAGTTGTTTTTGCTGGTACACGAAGCGGCAGGATAAAAAAGGTAAGACACTTGGAGGTGTTGTTATGTTGTTTAGTAGAATCCTATTGGCCCATAAAATGGGTGGAGGGGGAGAAATCCCTGCGCCTCAGTCTCACATTGTTAAAAAGAATGAAGTCATATCCACATGCATACTTCCTTATGACTCTTAAAACTCATTTTCTGAGGAAAACCTTCATCTGGAGTGTCTTTACTTCCTTTATTTGTGGTTACTCTCTTAAGAAGGCTGTATTTTAATGTGCAATCTGATTCTGCATAATAGAAGCCCCCCCCCTTTTTTTTACAGTTTGTGTTTCTTGTGAACTAGGTTCTTTTCATCTCATAAAACTGATTCAGTAAGAGTCTGAAGATAAATAGCAAAGAAGAGATTCAGTTATTAAGGTGCACATAAAGCAAGCTTCCTTCAGATTTAGGGATTTGGATTGCCATAGAAATTGCACTAAACACCATTTCTTTTCTAATGGCCTTTTCCATTAAGTTGCTGTGCTGCTTTTTCTTTTCTTTTTTTTTAAAAAAATCATAATCTGCAGTATTGTTGCATGCATTTG
The DNA here is from genome assembly GCA_022577455.1 of Arizona elegans. NCBI lineage: Eukaryota > Metazoa > Chordata > Lepidosauria > Squamata > Colubridae > Arizona > Arizona elegans. The sequence continues at coordinate 117,379,442 of JAKOOJ010000003.1, forward strand.
GCTCTGTTACACCAGGCAGACACATTTCCCTGAGGACGATGACTCTGCTGTGTCAGCAGGAACCCAGGAACTTTGATAACTGTGCAGAAACAGGCTAAGAATACCCTGATGTACATGATTTAAACCATTTGTGGGCCAAAGTCCACAAAGCAGAGGGAACTCATCCTTCCACAGCTACACAAAGGCTTCTTGTTGTTCATAATTAGCAAACAACTGTACGCTGTTTCCCCAGTATCTCCACAGAACATGGATTTCCTGTTATCATAACATCATTCCTATAATTACAGCTGGATATTCCTCATGTAAACACAGCCGGTATTAACTGCATCTTCAACCCGGAAGAATTGGCAGAATTGTATTTAGGGCTCTGGCAGGGCTCTGCATGAAACACCTAACCTAGCAGGGGGCTTTTAAAAGGCTGAGACATGCTGGTATGAGTTCTGAATTAAGGAATGTGATGAAGTTTGAGCTGGTTCTTGCCTTTGATCTTTTTTCTTCCCTCCCTCAGTTAAGTTTCTAATTTTCAAAGATTACAAGTATATTCTAGTGTGGAAGCCATCGTAATTCATCGTGAATATGAATGCAGAGGGAAAGGCATAGAGCAGCTAAACGTATACCCTGGAGTGGGAAGACGAACTGAATTAGTCATTGAAAGAACAGGATTCTTGCACAAAATTATGCATATAGTAAATGCATGTGGCCATTTCTGGGAATCAACATTCATGCAGGAGACAATGTTTGCATTGCAACAGCAAAAAATCATGGGTTTTGCCACGTGCACATTTGACAGCTAGTCCTGACTTCCTTGTTTTGTCTTCCTGTGTGATACACATTTGCAAACATGTATTGACACTTTTATTTATTTTTAGTTTTATGCCCAAAGAAAGGAATTTATGAAGTTCATAGTGTAATGTAATGGAAAAGAGCAGCAGCTACAGCTTTGGACACAAGAAGGAGCCTGACTTTGTTGTCAAAAGTGCTGTGTGAAAATGCATGTGAATGTAGCTATGGTGTTTGTAGGCTGCTGTATTCAACCTCTGTCACTGAATTAGTCATTATTCATTGTTTCTTGAACTCTCCCTCCTTTTAGGTATATTTTCCATCATCACTAACATCCAGACATCACAAGTACAGTAAAGGGACAATTGTTGTTTTTTTCTCTCACCATTTTGTGATGCCAGGCAGAATCAGGATGTTCCCATTTTATTAAAGAAGAAACAGAGGCATTTATTTGCACAAGGTCACCTTCCTGTCATACATTAGCCGGGGAATAAGTGGATGTTATGCCACTTTGTTCGTCAGCCAACAGAGAAGGCTTCCCCTTTCTATGACACAGTGCCCATAGCGATGGAACATTCTGTACACTGAATTTGCTCTGTCTCTTTCACTCCTTGGAGTTATCAGTCTGTATGCTACGATTTTCAGGGCAGGAAATGGGTATCTATTTCTTACTGCTGCAGATTGAGAGCAAGCAAGATGCTGATTTCCCATTTAGTGGATGTGGAAGGCTGGGCCTGGCCCAAGGCCAAGCTGAGGGTTATTTTAGGAGATGTCCTCAACACATTGTAGATCTATTGTAAGTAGAGAATGAATGTTTTGTTTGTGGGGTTCAAAAGGAATGGATCTTGAAGCTTTTTACTTCAAGCCATAGCTGCACAACACTAGAAAAGGTATGATGCCTCAAGGATGTAGTACTGTAATGTGGAAACCTAGGTCTCGTGTTCTACAAGTAAAGTTGTTGCTGCTTCATTTTTTTGCAACCAAACATCTTGTACATCTGTACTTAAAACGGGGATAGAAATCTCCCTCAATTTTATCAGGGGGTTGGACTAGATGACCTACAAGGTCCCTTCCAACTCTGTTATTCTGTTCTGTTATCAGGCAAATGACAGATGTGGGGGAAGTATCAGGCTTGAAAGGAACACATATCAATCAGGAGGTAGCTTTCAGACAAGTGTCATAATTAGGAACCATTCCTTAAAGACGGCTCCAGAGTTGGAATAGCCAGAGTTTACCATTTTACACAAAAGGCCTAACTCAAATTAGCTATGAAGGGGAGTGGGGAGGGGCAGCAGTGCAAGACACCTGCTCTCTCAGGCCTCCTATCATTTGCTACCTGCAGTGATTTTGGTCTGCTCTGTCAGAATTTATTGCCTGGAATGATTTTACTCAGAGGATCTCACAGCTGCTTCATGAGTTAAATTTTCTATAGCTGGCTAGGAAAGCAGGCACATGTCTGAGGTATGGCTCAGGTATGACTATGAATGCACATGCATGGATTGTGATGCTATCGTGGATTATTTATACAAAGTACATATTGTATTATGCAGATCAAATCTCCCAGCCGCTCATGAAAATGAGGCCTTCTCAGTTATGTACCTTAATAGCTTTGATTTTTTTGGTACATAGGGATGTTGAATTATGAGGAAAAAATAAGATATACTGTATTTTTCAGAGTATAAGACGCACCTTAGTTTTGGGGGAGGAAAATAAGAAAAAAGCTGATTGGCAGGTGGATCGGCCTCCCAGAATACCCCCAATCAGCTGTTCCCAGAGGTGAATTTTAGCAACAGGTTCCTTGGTTAGAGCTCTGTGCCTTGCTTTTTTTTTGCTTTTTTTTTTTCTGCCTCTGAAACTTTTGAAACTCTTTCAGAAAAAAACTTTTTTTCCTGCCTCTGAAAGCCTCTGAAACAGAGCTTTAGAAAGAAAGCCTCTGAAGCTCTGTTTGGGGGCTTCTTTTCTGAAGCTTCTTTTCTGATGCTTTTTTCAGCCTCTGAAACCTCTGTTTGAGAAGCTGGGCAGGGCTACATTCGGAGTATAAGACGCACCCAGATTTTCATCCTCTTTTTTGGGGGAAAAAGGTGCGTCTTATACTCCAAAAATATGGGTAATTTCCCAGTTACCTGTACTAACCTAAATTTCTTACTGTTTTATTCAAATGGTTCGGTCATGCTTTACTTTCAAAATTAGGCTATTTTTTTCCTTCTAAGCCTTGGGCATCTGATCTCCATTTTTGCTCTCTTTTCCAATATAAAAAAAGGAACATAATGTCAGGTAGCCTCTGAACAAAGGAGACTATAAGAAATGTTATGTTGCAAGTAGTTTTGTCTGGTGCCATGAAGATGGGAGAAACCGCAGCAGATTGTCATCTCTTTCTGATCAATGCTTGGTCTGAAGTGGCAGGTGTCTTGTTTCTACCATTTGCTTTTCCACTTGAGTTTCAAATTGCAAATTTTAAATAATTCTCTGCAAGGGTTGTACATGTTCAACTCTGTAGAGGAAGTGTGGGAGGAGAATTGATGAAACTATTGAGACAATGTGCTGTGCATTCAGTTATGTATCCCTTGTGATTGCTGATGGTTGTTTTTTGTCTGGCAAATTTCCCCTGAGTGCAATAGTTTCCACGTACCCTTAAATAGTTCCTACATTTTCTCTTTCTCTTTCCTCCTTGCCAATTCGATTGACTTCCTTGAAGGGCTGATGAAGCAAATGTATAGCAAAAGGGCAATGGCAGCCTCTGCTGAAACGCCCAGATTAGTTGATTGGTAAGGGAAGTGTGTGTGTGTGTGTGTGTGTGTGTGTTTGTGTGTTTAAAGATCTTGTAAACTGTTTGCAATACTAAAATAAAATCTAAACAAATCCTTAAAGAAAAGATACAAAAAAGAAAGCTCTGGCGTGTATGCCATTAGTGTGGCAAATAGGGAGTGAATTGCTTTTATAATCACATCTGAGCAGGATTGGCCTTCTGAATATGAATTTATATTAGTTTGTAGAATGGGTAGTATCTTTTGCTTCAACCTTGAAGTAGTGGTGTGGGTGGAACTCAAGGGGGACATTGAGAGTGCAGCTCTTTTATGTGACAGCTGTCTGACTTAGCCTACTGGATGGGAAAAATAGCCTCTCAGCAGTTACCTGATCCACCCAGGGAACTCTGGACCTTCATATCCTCCTTCTAGTAGGCAAGTACTTACTTCCAAACAAAATTTCACCTGTCCTTCCTAAGTGGTTACCCCAGAGATACAGAACTGATAGGAATGAACAGCCAGGCACCTAGAGAAAAGTAGGCCACATGAAGCAGCTGTGACACTGCTAGAGTCACAACAACATCATTGGGAGAGACCAAAGCCATTGTTTCAGAAGACTTAACAAATAAAAACAAGACTCTCTCGACCTGAGCTCAGCTCAGCTCCTGGGGATCATAATAGCTGCAAACTGTTGCAGACGGGATCCTGTGTGACTCGCTGGAATAAGGGTTCATTGGTTGCATTGATTCCTTGTTGCTTTTAAAATCCAATATCGGTGCTAGTTAGTGGGCTATTATAATGTTTGAACATTTAAATACATTAAAAGGGACTTAATTTAAAAGACTTATTATAATCAGAGGCCACTTCCTTTGAGCAAAGATACTCCCTCTGCAGGGAGAGCGAGCAAAAGAGAGAAAGGAATAATGAGTGAATTCTCCGCAGTCCAAGAGAATTGATGGAAGTTTGGCGACAAGCAGTAGCTGGGGATGTGATGTGGGACATTAACACTGTTTCTGTCTCCTGGCAGAGTTGTTAATCCTTTTGCTTAAAAGCAAGAAAGCTTGTGCCAACGTTTCCCTTTGTCTTCTTGGCAAGGAGGCTAAACCTGGCAATATGTGGCTGGGGGGAAAATTCCTTTCATATCTTCTGATTTTTGCTTCTCTGATCCTAAAAAGGGAGGCGGAACAGATACATCCTTTGAGAAGGAATTTTAGGAGCATGAGGAGTGGGTGGGGTTTAGTTAAAGCATGCTTCCTTTGGGTGCTGAACAATTAGCTCAGACTTTCCCTTGGCAGCCCCTTAATGGACTGCTGACCCTGAAGCCTGGAATATTGGAATGGAGAAATATTTAGGAATTTCAGGGGCCTGGGACAATATTATCCCTGCTTAGGTTTTTACGGTGCAGAGTTGTTTACTTGTGCAAATTGGAAAAGGGGAAGCTCATCTGCCTTCCCTTGAAAATACTACTATGCAGAATAAAAAAGTTGGGTAAAGGCTAATGGCCTGCATTAAATATATATATATAAAAACTTAGGCTGTGTTTTCCTCCATGGTTGTTAGAGAGGAAGGAGGCTACTTTTAGTTGTGACATGGAACACCTGTTTTCCTTCCTTTGGTTACTTGGGGAAAAATGGTTTAGTTTGAACCAATCTTTGATTATCATAATTATGAAAATGTTCTCAATAATGTTGAATTCAACTTTTGACCTAGATCTAGATTAGTCTGCTGAGTTTTGACACAAATGTATCTGTGGATTCAAATCTATGGATGATGGAATTACGGATTGTTTATTCATAGTAAAACAAGGACAGTGATTAATAAGCTCAAATGGATGACCTTGTTAGGGAAGGGTGGGAATGAGAAGGAAGGCTTGTTTAGAAAAAAGGATGTCTTAAGTTTCAGTTAGGACTGACTAAAGTTCAGATCCAGGGTGTGGGCTAGATTAAAAATGTATTTCAGAGATATATTATCCCCAGGGGTAAAATTCACTTACCTTCCCTACTGGTTCGCATATGTGCGTGCGCCATCATCTGCAGATGTGCAGAGGCTTAAAATCATTGCAAAAAAGCGACATCATGATGTCCACGTGGGTGGGCGGACCCTTCCGCTACCGGTTTCCCCGAGCCGGATAGAACCAGCTGAATTTCACCCCTGATTATCCTTTATCATAATATGGAAGAAAATCCTCTTTCCTCAGCATTAAGCTGCTGTACCTTATCCCTGAATGAGATCTTTCAACAGCCCAGCCATGCCATGGCTCATTTGTCTTGCAAAAACACAGATGTACAGGGAAAACTGTTGTATTTACAAATGCATGGGTGCCTCTGTAGTACATCTCCAGTCAGAGAACCCCCATCATTGCTTCTCTTGCCAGCTACAGACAATGCTGCTTCTTGCCTAAGTATGTGTAGGGTTTGTATAATAAGAGAAGCCAAATGGAAAGAAAGACAAGCCTTCTGTAGATGATGGATTTAAAGAAGATTCTGAGCTCATGTCCTTGTGCTATAATCAGGGCCCCTCTTTCAGAGCTTGCGTCCTCCATGGATAGGAGGCTCCTCTCTTCATGTTATCCTGCCCTCTTGCATTTGTCCAGGGTGCCAGATGCAAACAGAGAGTCCCTTTGTCCCAGGAAGCCTTGACGCCTTCGATAGACATCTCTGAAACAGTTGCTCCTCAGAAGATAGCCTGCCAGCCAGCACCTGTGGCAGCTGTAGCCTCGCCCCTGCCCTGCCCTTCCTCATCCTGTTTCTTTTTTCATTTCCCTTCTTCCTTCCTCCCTGTTTCTTTGTATGCCTCTTCCTATCTATCTTTAATTTGAGATGGATTATCTTATTCTTCTTCACTATTTCAGACTCTAGTATTTAAGGGGATTGAAGCAGGAGAGAGCTAGGGGCTTATTGTAAACAATATTTTAAATACGACTAAGTTTAGGTTGGCCTTTTTGGAGCTCTCAAGATTTCCAAGACCTCTCTAATATATATTTAGCAGGTTGACTGTGAGTTCTAGTCCTACCTTAGGCCTGAAAGCCAGCTGGGTCACTTTGGGTCAGTCACTTTCTTTCAGCCCAACCTAGCTCACAGGTTTGATGTTGTGGGAAAAATAGGAAGAGGAAACAGTATTAAGTATGTTTGCTGCCTTGTGTTACTTATAAAGTAATAAATATGAGAAAAATATAATAAATAAAATAACATCCCAGAATTCTTCACATTAAAGCAATACACATTTTAGAAGAGGACTCTTTAAAACACTGGAATAGGACTTTTCCATGACAAATTCAATAATTTTAGCCACAATGCTAATAGTGTGATTTCTTTAATCTTCCTTAAAGCAATTGATTTCTGGTGGATCCATTCAGTTGTCTACAGATAACAGATATTGGTATCTTTAAGACCTGGAACCAAAAAAAAAAAAATATGCACAGTATTTCGGCCTTCTGGACCATCTGTTGGGTCTCACAGCTCCTTTTTCTTTCCCTTCATTACTTGGCTTTTGGGACGCACCCCATCTGGGCCTTTAGCATTTGAAATTTCTTTTCTGCAGATAGAGACAGGGATAGGGATAGGGATAGGGATAGGGATGGAGAGGGAGGGAGGGAGGGGGAGAGAGAGGGAGAGAGAGAGAGAGGGAGGGCGGGGTAGGTCACTATTGCCATTGTGGTCAAAGGGGTGGAATGGATATCCTTGTGCATGCCCTCATCCTCAAGCAAATAGTTGAAGGTGATGGAATAAGTGGCTCTGCTTGGAAAGGCAATGAGGATCTAGTTATTTCCTTGACTTTGGTTAAGTAACAGCTTTCTTAGGCTGTGGTATTTTTTTCCATTGCTTCATCCCTTTCTCTCTTGTTTTGTACATGCAAATGCACATAAATACAGCTCTTCCCCAGTTTAGAGGCCAGAGGTGTCTGCCGGGGTGGAGGAGGGTAGACAAATGATAAAAGCAGCATTGTGCCAGTGTAGCACAGGCTCTGTCCCTTTTGTACAGACGTTCCTGCATCGCCATGTTGGGAGGCTGCTTTCATCATTTTAGTGAAATGCTGTGAAAGTATGAATGCCTCTGTTAGAAGCCCTCTTTTCCCGCCACCCCCTTTTAAAAAAATGTTTTGCTTTCTGTTTTTCAAAATTTGGGATTACTCCAGCTCTTCCCTCCATGGAATTGAATTGGCTGTAAAACATGCCTTGATTAAATTTGTCATTAAAGGAAGTGATTTGTTTCTTGGACCGATCCATAATTTTTGCTGTTCTTTTTTCTTTTAAAGAAACAATAAATATGTTGGACACTGTAGTTTTGTACAAACCTTTATGGCAACGTAAGAAAAGTCCTGCTGCAAACAGGCCAAACTCTCATCTGTATCCTCATTGGCCAATATATAAAGGTAAAGATTCCCCTCGCACATATGTGCTAGTTGTTCCTGACTCTAGGGGGCGGTGCTCATCTCCATTTCAAAGCCGAAGAGCCAGCGTTGTCCAGAGATGTCTCTGTGGTTATGTGGCCAGCATGACTAAATGCCAGAGGCGCACAGAACGCTGTTACCTTCCCACCAAAGGTGGTCCCTATTTTTCTACTTGAATTTTTACATGCTTTCCAACTGCTAGGCTGGGAGAAGCTGGGATAAGTAACGGGAGATCACTCCGTTATGCAGCACTAAGGATTCGAACCGCTGAACTACCAATCTTTCGATCGACAAGCTTGGCGTCTTAGCCACTGAGCCACCACATCCCTTGGCCAATATATATATCACCAAGTAATTCTGTGAAATTAGGACTATCAAAAAGCACTTGCTCAGAGGTGATCCTTTCTTCTTTCTCAAGCAGATGCTTTTTATGCACAGAAGTATTGAAATCCCCAAATACAGAGAGCAAGATCCTGACAGGGAAAGCCTGAGGCTCTCCATGTGTGGCATTTTGTGTAGACCTGGCATTAGCACAATCATGTCATTTAACCCTGGACATTAATCTTCTTTTAAAATATAATTTTATTATGAGTTTCTGTATAATTAAAAGATAAATATATCGAAGAAAAGTGGAAAAGAAAATATTCTAGACACAGTACAGTTTTTTTTTTTTTTTTAAAAAAGAAAGAAGTGACTTTGGATGTTCCTTACAGAAGTTACAAAAAACCTCACCTTTTCTCCCCTTTTAGAATTATAGAGTTTCTATGTTTACTGTACTGCTAGACTTATTTTCTTCCAGTTCATGGTGAAGCAATTTGAACTCTGTTTTCCTGTCTACAGTTTGGGAATACTATAGGGCTGGAGTGCTCCACTTTTCTGTTTGTACTGTTAGCACAATATTTGCTAGGAAATATTGCCTAGCATACCTTTCCACTATATCTTTTAAGAAAAGTTGGTGTCAGGAGCGAAAAAACAGGTCTACATGTTGAATGTCTAATTAAATTGATTTATTGCTAAAAAGCCTATGCACAAATTTTCTCTACTAATGATTAGCACCTGCTTTGAGTTAGACAAGGATCAAAACAATTGAGGGGGAGGAGGATGGACTTAGTCTGCTTGTGACTACTTAGGGTTACTAGGCTGATCCCTCTTTTAACTCTGCCCCCAAGTTCTGCTACTCCTTCCTCTATACTTGGTCAGTGAAACTACCTTGACGCTCTTTAGTTGATTCCACCATCAATTATCCAAACCCCAGACCTTGATTTTGTGCCTCAAACTCTTGCCTTACTCTGCTTTCTAGTGTCTAAGCTCAACTATTGCTCCTGGTGCTCCTGAACACACATGTAGTCTCTGTGTTGAAACTTACAATCATGGTTGCAGCTGTTGGAAAACTGTCCGGCTGCAAAATCACAAAAGTCAATTTGTATGGAGGAAGAATGGTGTCTTCACACTTCCCTCTAATACCAGTAACTCAGTTTTTTTTAAATGAGCTCTCCCTTTTTCTCTCTGTCTCTGTCCCTACACACACACACACACACACACACACACACACACACACACACACCCCACTGTGAAGGGAATGCCACTAATTTATTTTTCCATCTTCTGTGGGGAATGGGCAGAAGGATTTTGGAATAAGGGCAAAGGCTCTAATCAAATAATGTGATTTTTTTTGCACTCTCTTGTTATTTAGCTGGAAAGAGTGCTGATTGACTCATGATGTTCCCTGCCTATTTTCAGCCTTTAGAGGTCCTTAAGAGGGCAGCATCACATGGCTGATTTCAAAATGCTTTGAAGGAATTAGGGGGGTGGAGACAGCGCTATATGAAAGAGCCCTCCGTGAAGAAATTTAAACTCAACCTTGTAATTAGATAGTCATGTGGATATCTTTCGGAAATAATTGTCTCTAGATGCCCTGTTTACTGTTGTTCTGTTTTGTCACAAAGTAATACATCCACGTCTTTTGAAAAACACCGGTTAAAAAATCTGTGGCATTTACATATTCAATCTCTTTCCAATCAACTGACTGGCTGACCACATTTAGAAACATTGAGCTGGAAAGCATTAATAAGGGATCTTTCTTGGGGCCATTATTATTTAACATTTCTATTAGTGACCTGGATGATAGGATTGATGAAATACTCATCAGATTTGTGATAACATAAAATTGGGACGATTGACCGGCCGAACAAGGGAGCAATCTAATCTAGCTCAGATAGACAAAGAACAATATGTCTTTCAACAGGAAGAAGCACAATGTATTATATTTCGGGACAAAAATATATCAGGTGAATATATAAAGTTTGGGGGTTCATGAAGCACTAAATCAGAGATAATTAACAACAAGTTGAACATGAGCCATCAATGTGAGACAGGTAGAATATTAAGTTGGCATGTAGGAAGCTGATTTAGAGTCAGTTTAGTTAGTGGATTAGTTGTCTGTGAACACAGCATAGTAAAATTTGGTGTCAAGAGATTAGGATTAAGTCCAGTGGAAAATCTCTTCAGAATAGCCTTCTTTAACCTTGTTGCAGAAACCCAACCAAAGTCCTTCTTGTCTAGGGGCCAGATTGAGGAAAGGCTGCTGTAAATGCAAGAGAATGAGGAAAGCCACAAAACAGCAAATTAGCTCCAGAGAAGCCTATAAGGGAACAGTGGAGATATATTAGTTAGTGGGGTAATTGAGTGTATCTGCTTCTTTCTCAACTGCAATGGCTAAATTCATTAGTTGAGGGTTCATCTTTCCTTGGTATGTGAGAGATGTAATGAATCAGTAGTTTTGTAATCAATTTGTCATCAAATGAATTTGAAAAATATATATATAATCAACTGACTGATGATTTAAACTATAAGGAGACACATGATTAGTGTATATGAGAAAGAGTTGAATATTTTTTGTTAAAAATGTTACTTTCCCAGTATAGGAATTAGTGAATTTTCTTGATGGATCTATTATAGAGTCAAGCAAAAATGACGACTCAGTACTGATAACTTTTCCATGACGAAATGTTTTATCTTCATTATATTTGTAAACACTCATTTTCTAGAAATTTGGGTTTACCCTGAGAGATTACAAGGTATCATTAAATCCTTCTGAAATCTATAGTTGAGGAGAACAGGGATAATTCTTGTATTCTTTCTCTCTGTTATTTGGATAAGATGTAATGTATCTGAATAGTTGAGTTTTCTTCCATATGTACTTCATTTTGTCCTCCCTCGTCCTAGGACAGAGATTAAAAGATAGCATGGTGCTTTTAGACAGCACTGTCTCTACTGATCTCTCTCTTGGTGTTTGCCAGATTCCCTGCCCCACCCCACTTTACCATGTGGATCCTTGTTCTTATTTCACAGTCAGTGTTGAAAGTATTGGTTTACTGTCTGTCTACCCCAGGAATAACAATGAAATGCCAAAGCATTGTATTTGCCAGAGAAATTTTCCTTCGGGAGACCTTTTAAGTTATGGAATAAACTGTCTCAAGAATTTTATTGAGTAGCCACCATTGTTTACACTCCCAGGAAAGAGAATTAAAACAATTTTCAACCAGAGCTTTTAAACAAGCATCTTTAGATGTGGTCCTGCTTGTTCATAGAGTATTTTAGTCAGAAGACAGAATAATGAGCTATGCACTAAAATTATAAGAATGATTATGAGCCTTCTCTTCCTTCCCCGACACAACCATTACATAAGATTTCTGCTTGAGGGCATGTTTTAGTAATTTTGGAAAGTTGCAAACAGTCTGACATTTCTTGCACGTTTTTCTATATATCATTGTATGAGTAATATCCATCTAGTCTGGACTGCCTGCCCCTTTTTTCTGTCACATTGTTTTTGTAGTTGGATTATTTTAAAATGACCCTCTGATTCACTTTTCTAGTGTTGTTAAAAACAGTGATGTGCACATATTTGGCAAAGGTCTTCAGTTATTCTCCTCACTTCCAGGATTAGTTTCTCATTTAACAGAGTATAGAAGCTTTATTTATTTTCAGATAGCACAAAGAATAGTCTTGTTCTTCAAGCTGAAGTTTCAGAGTCATAAGATGAGCTTTTATTTTTGTTGTTGAGTAAGTTCCTTTTTAAAGTTTGGTACATTCCAAAGAGTAGGTGGTTTCCTTCCGTATCATTAACATTGAGATTGTTTACATTTGGGATGGGTTCAGAGTTGAAGTTTATGTGCACTATTTTGAGATTCCTGGCAAACAAAACTGGCTCAGTTTTTTTTAGCATGCACCCATGATAAATTACAGTAGTTATGAAATCATGAGTAATTATTTCTTAACACATACATTTTGTTGAACTGTTTAAAACAAAATTGATAATGGTTAGTCTTTCTCACACAAACACATTTTATAAAACTTCATAAAAGAAAGTTATATGCTTATGTAAAATTAAAAGAAAGAGAAACAATATGCTAAAAAAAGAAAAAGTAATACTAATAATTAATATTTCCAGATGTATGTATCCAAATTATTATTCTTAGCCTTTGAATTAGTTTGGATTGGTCAATATAATTTTGTATGTCCTAAGTTTAAATTGCTATTTAAGAACTGAATTATAATTTTAAGAAATCATGAAGAACCAGGGTGGATAAAAATCGATGATTTTTTTTTTAAAAAATCAGATTTTTAAAAATTTAAATGGGATTTTTTTGATTTTTATCAAATTTATTTTAATAAAATGCTTTTAGAGTAAAAATCAATCAATATAGTTTTCTATTTAAGATACATTAATAATTTAGTTTATTTAGCATGAAATGGAGCTTAGTTATGTAGCATGAGGCTGTATATTCTGCAATATTGGGTCTGTCAGTGAGTCAACAGCAGGTTAGAGGAGGAGCTGCTGTCGGATACAGATGACAGTTGCTCTTCAAAAATTATGATTTAAGTCAAGTTGATATAAATCTAGCCTTTTTACTAGTGATTTAAATCATGGTTTAAATCGACTTGATTTAAATCAAATCCACCCTGTGAAGAATGTTAAAATTAGTTGGATGAGTGATGACATTGCGTGATGTAGGAATACTGGCTCTTAATTGAACTGTTACAGAGCTAACCATGCCAAGGGGATCCACCCATTCTCTTCTACTCACATTCCCCAACAGCACGTTTAACCATTAACCACTCAATTTTTTTTTATTAAAATTAAATATATTTTATTTTAATATATATCAGAATGTAGGATGCAGGGTATTTTTCCTACTCGCTGTTCAGACACTCCTCAGACTGGGTAACGATCACTCCTACTTGCACAGCTGAGTGTCAATCAAATCCCTCTGGAGCTGGATCCACCTCACTTCCTGCTCCTTCCTCAGACTTTTTCACTCAGCCATTGCAAAAGCATTGAGTGTCTGTTTCTCCTGTTTCAATTTGATCTTTAATTCGGTTTATTTGGCTATTTAACTTTAAATCGTTTATTTCCTTGTTGGAAGTGCTGCGTGTTGCCTGCCTTCACCTCGGTGAAGATTACAGGCTCGCATCGGCGGTTCGGGGCTCCGGCCGCCGTTAGCAGCTTGACTTGGCTGGCGGTTTAATTTGCTGTAGTTTTTGCCACCATTTGCCGCCATTGACGCTAGTCGTTGCGCGAGGCAGCTGACTTAATTAACGGCCACAGATTCTTTCAGCTTGAGTCCCTGCCGGCTGGCAAACTCATTAGCCTTTTTGGGGGCTTATTACTGCCTGAGTCAGCGCCGTTTCAGTCCGGCCGTAGGCGCTGTGTTTCGCCTGGCTCAGGACTCGATTGGGACATCCAGAGTTAGCGCTGTTTCAGTCCGGCCGTAGGCGCTGTGTTCCACCTGGCTCAGGACTCGATTGGGACATCGCCTCGCGGGCGCCATTTTGGGTCTGTCAACTCGAACCACGTTTTTGGCTGCTCCGTGGGCATAGCGACCTGGGCCTTGGTTTCCAGGGTCGCTACATTGCCAGCAGGTGTGGATGCTGTCCAGAACAGACCTGTGACTGCTAACCCTGGGAGAGACGAGTCTGAAGCCTTCAGGGAAGTACACATAGTTTATTTTTCTATATATAAAAAAAAAAAAAAGAAAAAAAAGAGGGGGAGTGGAATATTGACTGTTACCTTACCATTCTGGGAAGGAATTAATTATCTGTACATAGCCAATCAATTCAAGTTATATATATATATATATATAAAATAAGAATAATAATTAATAATAATATTAATATATATATATATATATATATATATATATATATATATATATATATATATATGTACAATTGCAATTCATTTAATTTATACTGAGGCTGCTGGCGATTGCTCTAATCGAGGACAGGGAGGCAGTTGCACTTTCCTCTGACCTAGATAAGAGCCCCTCTCCCTCTCCAGTGCCTTCCCCCAAACAGGCCAGGGGAAAAAGGGCTAAGAGTTCTAAACATGTAAAGCCCTCTAAGCCTGCCAAGCCAGATAAAGATGCCAACGTAGGCACAATGCATTAGAGAAGCACTTTGCTAAGGCAAGACAACAATCTCAAGTCTCTTGAGGAGCCAATTCGTGAGGTTTTATGCCATGAGGCGCCTTGTGACCCTTTGGTCCCACATAATGAAGAAAATCTGGCTAGTGAATTGGGGGAGATTATCCCATCTACTTCTCAAGGGTTTCCACGGTCTGCTTCTAATCAGCCTCTCGTTAGCACTAGATCTAGTTCATCTAGCATGGCTAGCCTCTATTCTCAGTCTTCTAGGCTTGTGCCTGAAGCTACCTTTACACCCACGGCAGCAGGCTTCCGTCCTGAGGAGGGTACTGCCTTTGGACAACCAGTTGATTTTCAGTCCTTTTTAATCAAGCCATGTCCCTTATGTTTCAAAGTGGTGCTTTGGTTTCCAAGGTTGCTAGATTGGTGGCAGGCGAGGACGCTGTCCTGATCGTACCTGCAATTTGCAACTGCCTGCAGAAAGGTGCTCTGAAAGCCCCAGGGAAGTACATATTGCTTGAATTAATTTACATTTCTTATTAAAAAAAAAAAAACAAGGGCTGTTGCCTAGTTATATTGATAGCACAGTTTTGCTTGAAAATAATTATTGCATTTATTAAAAAACAAAAAACAAAAAAATATAGACATATATATATTAAGATTTATATTGCTAATATTCAATCATTTCTATAGAATTGATTAGTGTCTATCTACAATTGATTAGTAAATAAATAATGATTCATTGGGGTGATTGATCATGGATGACAGGGAGGAAGTTGCTCTTTCTTCTGATATGGACAGTAGTCCCTCTCCCTCCCCAGTACTTCCCCCTAAACAGCTCAGGGGGAAGAAGTCTAAGACTTCCAGACAGGGGAAGTCCTCCAAACCTGCTACAGCAGATAAGGATGCCCAAAGGAGGCACAAGGCATTAGAACAGCAGTTTGTTAGGGCTAGACAACAGGCCCAGGACCCTGGTCAAGGTCCAGTTCCTGAAGGCTTGAGCCACGAGGTGACCTGTGAGCCCTCGGCCTCTCATAATGTAGGTTTGTTGGCCAGTGGTCTGAGGGAGGATGGACCATTGTCCTCTCAGGAGGTTCCAATTTCTGCGACTAATCAGTCAAGGCCTAGTGTCAGGTCTCGCTCATCTAGTTTTGCAAGCCATTTGTCTCAAGCTTCTAGGTCAGGTCCTGAAGCTACTTTTACACCCATTGCAGCTGGCCTCTGTCCTGAGACGGGCCCGGGCTTCCCTCAGCCTGTGGATTTTCAGTCCTTTTTTACTCAGGCAATGTCACATATGTTTCAAATGGGGTTGCAGCAAGCCACTGGTGCCTTCCCTGCTCCTACGTGTCCTACTACTTCTGCCTTTTCTATGCATCTCCCTGGTGCACAACATCAACAGCAATCTGTTGCTTGTAGTCTTGTGCCTGAATCAGCCCGGGAGGTCGATTTCCTAGATGACTTTGAGATATCAGAGGATGAGGAAGAGATTCAGGACAAGCCGGCCTTTCCTTCTTTGTTTCGCTCTCTCCTATGCAAGGCAAAAGCTGCCACTAATATGGATTCCATGCCTCTTCAAGGTTTCTCTTCTTCTGCTCCATCAGGCCCCAATAATAACTTGTTCAATCTACCTCAGCCTGATGAGGACTTTGTTCCCTGTCCGGATCTTTTCTGCCAGGATGTACAAAAGCCTTGGGACCGCCTGCCTCGTTGTCGGGTCCGAATTCATTTGATCGAAAACTCTATGCCTTGGCTCCTGCGCTGGATGCTCTCCTGCAGTTGCCTACAATTGATGATCCAGTGGCGAGTCTCACATCGTCTTCCATCCTGGTAGGTGAGGCGGGGGATGGTCTCAAGTTTGAGGACAAACGAGCCGAAATGGGCTTTCGTAAAACACACCAAGCGGTGGCTTGGGCCATTCGGGCTGCAACCTCCTCATCATTTTTTAATCGGGCATCGCTGGTGTGGTTGCGTCAATTGAAGGAAGTACCAAAGTACCTCAGGTTTGCGTTTGGAGACCGTCACTTTCAATATCGGGTCATGCCATTCGGCCTATCATCAGCTCCAAGAACATTTACAGAGTTGCTAGCAGCAGTTGCGGCGTCGCTCAGAGAGGTTCCGGTCTGCCTGGCATGCTACCTCGCCGACATTTTGATCCTGTCGTCATCGCCCAAGCAGGCGACCCAACACCGGGAGCTAGTGGTTCCCACCATTCAAAATCACGGGTTCTCTTTGAACTTTGCAAATAGCCATCTGTCTCCCACGACTCGCATTCTACATCTCGGAGCAACGATAGATTCGAGTCTTTGTGCGGTCTTCCTATCTCCCGACAGACAAGTCAGCATAAGGAATCTGGTGTCTCAGGTCTTACGCCAGAGGTCGGTCACCTTACTCACTCTCTCCCAACTTCTGGGAAAATCAATATCGTGCATAGACATTGTCCCTTGGGCGCGTTTCCATCTTCGTCGCCTCCAATGGCTTCTGCTCCCTTACCAGAGACAAGGTCGAGCAGAGTCTCTTCTCAAAGTAACAGTTCCGGCTCCAGTTCGCCTTTCCCTGAGGTGGTGGCTGTCTCCGGCCCTCAGCAAGGACTCCCCCTTCCTGGAACCAGATCGGATGGTGTTGGCCACGGACGCAGGCCTCCGAGGCTGGGGGGCTCACCTCAACCTTCAGTTAGCCCAGGGGGTCTGGTCGTCGACAGAACAGTCGCACAATATAAATTAGCCAGAGCTCAGAGCGGTTCGCCTCGCCCTGATGCACTTCAAACACCTTGTATATCGCCAGGACATTCTGATTCTAACGGACAATGTGGCCACCAAGGCCCATATCAACAAACAAGGGAGGGCCCGCTCCTGGACACTAATGCAGGGGGCGGAACGTTTTTTGTCATGGGCGGAGCTCCACCTTTCATCGATAAAAGCCGAACACATTTCGGGATCTCTAAATCGAGAAGCAGATTGGCTCAGCAGAGACAAATAGATCACGCCGAGTGGAGGTTGGACCCTTGCCTGTTCCAGGACCTCTCCAGGAGGTTCGGTCTGCCCTTAGTGAACCTGTTTGCGACAGCTCACAACACCCAATTGCCGAGGTTCTTTTCCCGCTACCCATCTCCAGCGGTGGAGGGTCTGGATGCTCTTCGGAGTCCGTGGCCCCGGGGGCTCCTCTATGCCTTCCCTCCCCTTCCAGTCCTCTCCAAAGTCATTCGGAAGGTTATTCAAGAGCGGGCGAATCTTCTGCTGGTAGCGCCATATTGGCCTCGTCGGGAGTGGTTCGCTGACCTCAAGAACCTGTCAGTTGAACCGCCTTGGAGAATTCCACTCGACAAGGTTGTGTTAACTCAAGGGGCCGTCCGTCATCCGGAACCAGAATGGCTTCGATTAGCCGTGTGGCATTTGAGCGCATAAAGCTCTTCTAGGACAATTTGTCTGAAGACGTCATCTCCATTATTCAGGCAGCTCGAAGACCATCAACAATTCGTATTTATAACGCCTCATGGGCTACCTTCACGAGATGGTGCGGAGTTCATCACGTGGACCCCACAACTGCGTCTGTTCCGGACATTCTGCGTTTTCTGCATGCGGGGTTCTCCAAGGGCTTGGCTCCTGTGACTCTACACCGACAGGTGGCAGCTCTGGCCACTGTCCTGCCCGGGGAGGCTCGAGTTCCTTTGTCTCAGGATCCCAGAATCCGTTCCTTTCTCCAAGAGGTTTCGAACTTGCGACCGCCGCCGATTCACCGCTACCTCACTTGGGACCTTACCTTGGTGTTGCAGGCCTTGACGGGTCCACCGTTCGAACACATTGCTTCGTCCAGCCTACGCTACTTGTCTTTAAAGATGGCCTTTTGTTGGCAATTACTTCGGCGTGCAGAGTATCCGAAATTGCAGCTTTGTCCATGAGGAGTGATTTCTGCATCTTCTATCTTGACCGGGTTGTTCTACACCTAGACCCAACTTTTGTTCCCAAAGTGAACACTCATTTTCATCGAGCCCAAGAACTCATCTTGCCTAGCTTCTGCCCGAACCCGCGTCATCCTGCTGAGAGGCGATGGCATACTTTGGATGTGCGACGGGCATTGAGAAGATATCTTAAAAGGACTGCCTCCTTTCGCAGGACTGAGGTTCTGTTGGTGTCCTTCCTTCCCTCCTCCCTGGGTCAGAGGGTTTCTTCGACTACAGTAGGCAGGTGACTCAAAGCCTGTATATCTAAGGCATATGATTTAAGGGAGGCCCCTGTCCCGGGTGGTATACTGACCCATTCTACCCGTAGCACCGCATCATCAGCGGCGTGGGCTACCCAGGCTTCAGTAGATGATATCTGCCGGGCGGCCTCATGGTCTTCCCACTCTTCCTTTGTAAGTCACTATAGGCTGGATAAGTTTGCCTCTGCAGATGCTGCCTTTGGCAGAAGGGTATTACAAGCTGTAATCTCTCCACAGGGCCAGTCTACGGCTTAGTTCCCTCCCTTTTCTCCTCTAACTTGGGTATGTCCCAGTCTGAGGAGTGTCTGAACAGCGAGTAGGAAAATGGTCGTTGCTTACCTAAACGACCCTTTTATACTCGCTGTGAAGACACTCCGTCCCTCCCTTATATTCGCCACGTCTGGCCTTGGTGGAGGTCTGCTTTCTTTCCCTCTGTAGCTGTCTGCTTCCTGTGTCACTATCTGGCGGAGCTTCTTCATGGCAGTCCTAATGCTCTTGGACCAAGTTGTCTTCGTGAAAAGTCTGAGGAAGGAGCAGGAAGTGAGGTGGATCCAGCTCCAGAGGGATTTGATTGACACTCAGCTGTGCAAGTAGGAGTGATCGTTACCCAGTCTGAGGAGTGTCTTCACAGCGAATATAAAAGGGTCGTTCAGGTAAGCAACGACCATTCTGGCTAGAAAAACTAGAAAAGGTAGTCATGGTTTGTTTTTGTTTTTTTGGTTTATTAGGAACATGACTCATAGGATGCACAGGAACATTTAGCAAAAGACCTGTCAGATATTACAATACCAACTTTGGAGGCAGATATAGGACTTTTATATGAGAGAACAAAGCTTTTCCACCCAGTGTTTTAGGTACATTATTTTCTCAGGATAAAGCAAGAAATAATCATCTTGAAAAGCACATTTGTGGTATGGAATAGAAAAGAAATAATGCTCAAGAAAGCAGAAATATGGGTTTTCAGAAAAAAATGTATTGAAAAATTTTCCTCTGCAAGTGATTAGCATATTACTCTTACTATCTATAGTCCACATAGATATAGCAATCATTTTCATGGGGGGAGGGAAAGGAAATAAATTTAGCCTATTTTATGAGATAAAATAACAAGGTGAGCGTAAAGAGGTGAGCTCCTGTTACTTTGGTGAGAAAGTAACCGCGTTTAGTTAGCACCTTTGGTGTTTAGTCATGCCGGCCACATGACCATGGAGATGTCTTCGGACAGCGCTGGCTCTTTGACTTTGAAATGGAGATGAGCACTGCCTCCCAGAGTCAGGAACGACTAGTATATATGTGCAAGGGGAACCTTTACCTTTTATGAGATGTGACTTTTACAGTTAAACCCCCACCCCCAATGTTTTGATACTTAAAGAAAAATATTTTGATTGTAACGTTGAAAGCAGTGTTAAAGAATAGAGGATAAAATAATATGCAATTACTTTTTCCTCTACAATCACTTGAAAAATTCAATGTACCCTGTTTCCCTGAAAATAAGACATCCCCTGTTAATAAGCCCAATTGGGCTTTTGAGCGCTTGTGCTAAAATAAGCCCCCTCCCTGAAAATAAGCCATTCCCAAAAATATTTAAACACAGAGCCGGAAATCAGGTAAGACGGCAAGAGGAGCCCCATGTTGCTCCATGCGTCCCAAAATAATAAGACCTCTCCGACAATAAGGCCAAGCGCTTATTTGGGGGATCAAAAATTATAAGACAGGGTCTTATTTTGGGGGAAACACGGTATTATGACTTCGAGTCAGATAAGCCTGCCCGAAGAGAAAAATCTTCAGTGGAAAATGTTTACCTTGGAAAATTTTTTAGACCATATTGCTTCAACAAAGCCTCTTGAATTAGTGTTCTTTCCAGAACAAAATGGAACTTGAGCCACAATATCAGGATAATATGACAACAGAGGTTGTCAAGCTAGATGTTGTAATGCACCAGGAATCTTGAGCAATGGGTGGTGGTTGTGGTGGTAGGAGGTTGTGACTTTTTTTTTTTTAAATTGGAGAAGGTTTGAATAAGCAAAGCTTGAGCATTATCTCACCCAGGTTAGGCTGTGCAAGCCTTTGGAAATCCCTGAGAGACCTAGCTTAAAGTTTAATGATTAAAAGTAAGAGGGGTGATATATTCATGGATGTTGTCTATTTGGTATGTTCATGAACACTGCTCTTTGAGGACTTCCTGAATAATGCCATGCTGGATCTTGGTGCTGACCCATTGGTGGGTTGCTCCCAGTTCGGTCCAGTTCTTGTGAACCAGTAGTAACAGCAGTGGGAGGCTCCGCCCACCTGCCTGGACGTCATCATGAATGATGTGTGCATGCGAAGAAGCTTCTGTGTTGAGAACCAGTAGCGGAGGTAAGTAGAACCCATCCCTGTGCTGACCCTTCTGCCCGCTTTAAGCAGGCTGGTTACTATGCTCTCTTTTGGAAGATGATACCTGTTGAAGGAAGGTCAGAGTGCACTGTACAACTTGATGCAACTGCATTTTTATTAAGTTGGGAAAGAGCTTTTAGTCCCCTTAAATTTAACCAAAGGGTGTGGGAGAGAATAAGAACTGTAGCCCATTATCTGTATTTTGGGCTGGGAAGAGTGGGAGAGATTGTGGACAGACTTTGAGTAATGAGTTTTGTATGTTTGTTCAGGTGAAGTATCAAGGTTCCCTTTCAAAGAAGAGAGGGGAAGAAGTGAAGGCACCACTGTAACAGAACTGGTGTTTGAAATTGATGGAGATATAATTTAGGAAACACAGCTGGTATATTTATTTCTCATCCCATCTTTACCCCAAGGACGTTTATTCATAGAAGATTGCACAGAAATTCATTTATAATTTTAAGGGGTCATAAAAATTCAGAGTTTGAGATTTAAAGGGGAAAAAAAATGCAAGCAATGACTGCTCATAAATATAGAATTAACCATAGTTGGCTCACATTCGTTCGTAATTCTTTGATAGTACTTTGATATCAAATTACAAGAGAGGGTTCCAGGCAGAAATGATATTTTTGCTACCTACTTTTATCTCCACTATAATTTCTTTAACTCAGTTTGCATTTCACAAACAAGTGACTCCTGCATGGACATTTAGGGAGGTCTCTAGAATCTGTATCTTCCAATAGAGTTCATGGCCTCTTTAATGTGTTTGTTCTCTCCCAGGAAGGTCACAGTGGATCTGGCCTCATTCTTGTTTGTGCTGGCTCCTCTTCTGAACTAACAATAATAATAACAGCAACAGTAAAATAAATAGCTGTCCAGCGTTAAGTGAGTTACTTTGCCCTTATTATGCTTGGTTTCTCTTTCATCACTCCTGCTGATAAGAGTCTTAAGAATTAACAGCATTTTCTTCATCCTTTGGGATGAACTGTAGCCTAGCGTTAATCTACACCCACATCTTTCCCTATGATCATATTGTTCCTGTTGTATATTTTTTCACACTTCAGTTTTTGAAAACACTAAAGATGTGTGTACAGTATGTTATGCTTTCCATGAGCATCTTCTGGCACCAGGGCATATAGTGAGTTGTGAGCAAAAGCTGGGGCGTATCAGGAGGAGAAATACGATCAATCTGAGTTTTTTAAATAAGTTGGAACAGTTGCATCAAAATGAAACAGCATGATCCTGTTACAAAGATGTATCTCAAGATAACCTCAGTAGTCCCAAGGAAATCCCAGACAAGGTCTTGATGATAAGTTAGATACTAACTATATAGCAAGGGATGTTGTAATTGGAGTCTTTATTTTTTATTATATTTACAAATAACTCAAGGTGGTGAACATGTCCAGCATATCTTCTTCCTTCTATTGTTCCCACAACAACAACCTTGTGAGATGATTTTGGCTGAGAGAGAGTGATTGGCCCAAAGTCACTGTTCTGCCCCAGCTCCGGATTCCCGAGGATATTGACACACACCAATGGTCCTTATCAAATTTATTAAGTAGCAAGAATAAACCAAAGTCCAGCAAAGGTTGGCAACCAGCCCAGAAAACAAGATATGATAAGACTTTTCAAAAAATGCTCTGATGATAATTACAAGTTGTTTCCAGCAAGAAATTATTAACTGCATGCGACTTAAATAGGCTAAGGGAGTGGCCAATTATCCTCAATCCTTACTCTCGAGGAGACCTCCTCTTCCTGAGTAGCCACTCCTGCCTTTTGGCAGCCTTGCATGCTCAAGCATTGAGGAGAGGCTCCTCCACTTCGCTCTCTCCACTTGAAGGAGCCTCTGGAGGTTCTGAAGGCCCAGGCTGAGTCTCTGCCTCTGGCACCACATCCTCTTCAGCCTCCTCGCTGTCCAACGTGAGCGCTGGCAGCGCAGGCTGCTGGCGCGACCCCACCCTAGCCTCCTCGTCGGGATCCGCCACAATCCACGCAGGCCGCTGGTGGGCCACAACAGTTACCCACATGGCTTTCAAGGCTAAGGCAGGACTAGAACTCACAGTCTCTTATTTTCTAGCCCGGTGCCTTAACCACTATATCAAACTGGCTTTATCTTTTAATGCTTCAAGAGCGTTGAAGGATTTCTCATCTGCAAACTGGCTTCTTTGGTTAATCATCTGAGATAATGTTGGGCTTGTAAAGCCTTAGCTTTTCATGTGGCTATACTTTGAAGTACTTTGTGAAATTTTGCATGGCAAATTAAACGTTTTTGTTCCCTAAATGTAGAAGTTGGCAGCACTTTGGACATCAGTTTTGATCTTCGGCAATTAACAGGAAAAAAGAAAAGACATTTGTAGG
Organism: Arizona elegans; assembly: GCA_022577455.1. Taxonomy (NCBI): domain Eukaryota; kingdom Metazoa; phylum Chordata; class Lepidosauria; order Squamata; family Colubridae; genus Arizona; species Arizona elegans. The sequence continues at coordinate 117,402,705 of JAKOOJ010000003.1, forward strand.
CCTTGTCATTTTCACGCAGCATTGAAGCAGACCTTTCGTGCCCAGGAGGACAGTTAGCATTGGCTTTATCTGTTTGTTCTTGGGCCCAGCTATTTCAAATCCCTAAAAAATCTCTTTATTTGCAAGCTCTCCAAAGCCTTTTCGACCTGGGTTTCTGTCACTCCCACTCTTGCTGCCCATTCTTTCCAACCTCTGTGATGCCTCTCAATCAGTCACAGTGAGCTTGTGACACTTTAAAGTCTTTGCTCTTGTCTGTAATCCTATTTACTGCTTGTGCCCCTGTTGACATAACTGACAAGTGTGCCTGTGATGTGGTTACATGCTGCTCTTAACCTGTATACATACGTATAAAGTAATGATCCCTTAAGGGAAGGGAAATGGATTCTGTTATGAGAAGGTCTAAATTCTGCAGCCAGAAAAAAATGAGGCTGTTGATACAATGCAAATGCAATTTATTCATTGAATGTTGAATGTATTCCTGGAGACTTGGGGAAATAAATATATAAAATAGAGACTTTGGGTAGACTATTGAAGGTTAGATCAAAGTTTGGTTCGTTCTCTATTAGAAAATCTCTTTCTAATTTTGAATATTTAGTAGAAACTATTATAATGTATTTGGTTATTTTAAAAAAAGAAAACCTGCAACCTTTAAATAAGGCAAGCAGGCATCACTAAGATTCTGAAACATTAGTACTATTCAGAGGAATTTCTAGGTATCATATAAAATACTACCTCATATACTCAGGATGCTTTAAAAAGCTTTGGAATTTTTCAGGAGAAACTAGAGAGGGTTATTGTTTAATGACCACTCGTTCAGCGACCATTCAAAGTTAAGATGGTACTGAATGAGAGTAGTTAGGACCAGTCCTCATATGTACATCAGTTGCAGAATCACCACAATGATGTGATTGTGCCAATCACAATGTTGCATCATCCTGTGATCAACATTGGCAAACTTTGCCAGTTTTCTATATGGCAAAGTCAGTGGGAAGTTGGCAGGAGATTGTAAATGGTGAACATGTGGGGTCCTCACATAATGACCCACAATGATTCACTTAATGGAAATTCAGGATTTTCTATCACTAACCAGTGTAATCACATGATGTGGCATATTTATCACCACATTGTTTAGCGATGGAAATTCCAGTCCCAACACCTGTCGTAAAGTGAGGAACTAGCTGAAATATTTTCACAGTCCGTCACATGATCACGTTGCTTAGCTTTGGAAATTCCAGTCCCGACAGCTGTTGTAAAGTGAGGACTACCTGTTCATATGTCTGCATATTAGTTAAAATCCCAACTATTCTCCTCTTTACAGATAGTGGCAACTGTAGAGTATTAAGAAAGATTGCCTCCTCTTTTTGTAATATTCATGGGAGATAGTTCTGCCTCATCCTCTTGTCTGGGTACTTCCCCACTGGATATAAGCTCTTCCTTTTTTCATCCCAGACAAATTGTTTAGAATTGGTTTATTTGGCCCCTTCCTATTCATCTGCAGAGTTTATGACTTGAGGATGCTGGACTGATCTACCCTTTTCTCAGTTTGGCATGTCATATGCTTGTCATATGGAGGGAGCCTCTCCCATTGCTTGAGGGCTTATTCTCAGTAGCCACCAAAGGAAAACTAGACTCAACCAAAGAACAAGGAGATTGCTCAACCAGCTGTCTTGTGTTGCATAAGGGACTTTTGTTCTCTTTCTCTAGGAGTGTTTTTTGGGAGGAGCGGGGAGGAACTTTCTTTATTTGGCTTTCCCCCTTCCCTTCCCAATTTCCTTCTCCAATCTCTTTTCTCCCTTCTTAAAATGCAGGTAGCTTCTGCAGAGGGTATCCTGCATCTTTCAGCCTCATGTGTTCTGCTTTGCCTCTATATCTCTTACTCATTTCTCCATTCAATAGCAATAACGTTAATGGCATGACAAGGTAGTCATGCGTTGCCAAGTGAATCCATCTCTCTCAGCCCTTGGGAGCATTTTAAGTGCAGGCCCTTTTAATAAAGGTGGAGGTTGGGGTTAAACTGGGAAAACAGGAGGTGGGAGTTATGAACAGAGTTTAGTCTGGCCATAACAGGGCTGAATATCCTTTCCTTAGCCACTGTCTGGAAAAAGAGAACGTGTGTGCTCTTTGTCACATTGGCCTTTGTTAAATGGTCTTCCTCCAAAGAAGGAAGTTTCATTGTTTCATGAAACAATTACAGATCTCTCATTAACCATTGGATTGTGAGAGAAATGATGGGTTGAAGGTGGGAGGGACAGGAGCTTCAAGTTCAATGGAGTTGTCCCCCGCAAAAAAACATTTGGCAGCTCTATTTGTCCTGTAATGTCTATTCAGAGATTCCAGAAAGACTGGAAGAAAGACCTAATGTACACATGAGCTGCCTTAACCAGAGAGAGATTTTACAGTAGTTTATTGATTCCAGTTTAGGATAGCGATCTCAGGCATCTAAAATCTTGCTTAAAGCATTATTTAATAAGACAGATGCTTCTTCCTTGAACATAAGGGTAGATTTGTTGAGGTATCATTCTCAATCTTCAGATTTTTTTCTTTTCTTTTAATAAATGTTTTAAACCTGAGGTATGAGCCTTCTTGTGTTGCCAAAAAACCCTTACATATAATCTATATATATACTAAATTGTTTGTGTTATTGTTGTTGTTGTTATTATTATTTTGATGTCTGTCTGTCTGTCTATCTAGTCCATCCCTCAATCCCATCCCATCCCATCCCATCCCATCCCATCCCATCCCATCCATCCATCCATCCATCCATCCATCCATCCATCCATCCGCAGCAAACAAGCCTAATACTCCTCTCCAGAATTCTCCCTGTCAGGTGAGTTGGGTCGACAGAAAGTGACTGGCCCAAAACTATAAAACTATTCAGGTGTATTTCATGCTCAGGGGAGGCCTAGAATCCAGTCTCCTGGTTTCTAGGCCAGTACCTTAACCTTATGCCAAACTGCCTTTCTGTTTTTTTCCCAGTGCTCTCTGAGATTCATTATTTGCTTGCTGTCATTTCAATACCCAATTAGGTAGTATTTTCATCAGTGCTCCTTCCTTCCTTCCTACCTACCTACCTACCTACCTACCTACCTACCTTGTTTCCCCCAAAATAAGACATCCCCTGATAATAAGCCCAATCGGGCTTTTGAGCGCATGGCAATAAGGCCAAGTGCTTATTTCAGGGTTCAAAAAAATATAAGACAGGGTCTTATTTTCGGGGAAACATGGTACCTACCTATCTACTGTGTAGCTCAGACAACACAAATTCTTAATATAACTGGGACCAACTTCTCTCCACTGACAGGTATGGGAAGTGATAGGCAGGCTAAATAACAGTTAAAAACAAACTCACAAAAAGATCATGAACTGATAATTGACAATAAGTGCCATCTGAAGAAATGAAACGGCTTTCAGGGACAAACAATCTTTTGGACCAAGAAATAAATAGGTGTGTCGATACCTTGTTTCTTCTATATTTCCATAATGGGATCTGGGGTCGAATATAGAAGCCCTGGCCCTTTCAGGCACAGTTCAAGAAGGAAATTATTTCTCATCATTTCTACAGTATGGTGATATTCTCAGCTGCTTGTATTTAATTTCTGCAGCTATCTTGAAAAAAGTGATTTTTTTGCAGCAGATTGACTATTTGCTGTAGAACAATAAGAACAGTAAAAAGGAAGTAGATGGAACAATGCGGCTTGATTTGAATAGCCAGCGAAGTAGTTCTATGAAAGGTAAAGCAAGGGATTTTTTTTATTTTGACGCTAATAGAAGCCATTCTCCTAGATTACCTATGAGGCTAGTTGATTCCAGTTTCAACACTATCCTACCCCGAGAAGAATACATGATATCCGAGGCAGTGTCTTCTTCTTTTCTACTGCTGCTTTGCGAAACAGAAAGAAAAATGGGTGGAGAGGGCACAGTATTTTTTCCCTGAAAAATCTTTTCCTTAAATTTATTTTTAATTAATGCTGCAACCTTATAAAATTAGTTGACTTTCATGAAAGGTTTTTAAAACACTTCTTCACGTTGTGCTGCTACTTTTGCTACTACTGTTACCTGTTATTTTATCATGTATGTTCTATGACCAAGTTGTATTTCTCTGCCTCATTCGTTGTTTACTTTTGCCAGTACGATATATAGGGTTCTGTTGGCCTAGCTACAATTAATGATACCTGTCAATCATCATAGATAAATGTCAACCCAACCTTTGAATGTAATCCCTTTATTCTCTGGTAAAATCCAGAAACTGCTTTGGCTGCTTCTCAATATGTATTTCTAGCATTAAAATATTGGTGTGTATATACACACATACAGACAAACAGAAATTATGTTTCTAGAAATCAAACAACGCACTTTCTTCAACTAAGAATATATATATCTTTCTAGTCATGCTGCCTTTAGAGGTCTCTCATTATGTCAATACTAATGCAGCCAGCAGGGTTAGTGGTACATATTTTCTTCTTTGGTTGTTATAATTGAGTCTTTTTTTTCTTTTAATTGGAAATCGTTCTTTAAACTAATGAAGAACATGCTTCTTTAGGCCCAGGAAGGCACTTCCAACTGTGGAAAGAGGACCAGAAAGGGGTTTGTGCTTCCATAGTCCTCTAGTACCCTGTGGGATGTAGAACACATCAGAGGCATGCTCCGTCAGCATTTTTCTTCTCTCATAAAACATAACACATAATATAGCATAGAGCAAATTTGTATAGATAACTGTTAGTTGCTGCTTTCTCAGTCAGCCCTGATTGACGCAGGCTGTAGGTTTCCTCTCTGTCAGTAAAGTAAAACACATCTATACTGTTTGCTTCCTCTTCTTCTTTGTATTTCCAACAAAGCAATTTCTGGTCTGGTATAGTGAAACTGCCATATGGTTTCTCCCCATCCTTCTGTGACAACGTTTCCTGAGCCTCCCATTTGTTTCCTCCGAGCCAAGCTTTTTTGCATGAGACAAACCGTGAGACCTTTGCAAGCGACCTGGCTCTGATGAACTCTGCAGGGAAAGGGCTTGTCATGGTGATGAAAAGTTCTGCAATTGAGATGGAAATGAGATGGGAAGGCCAAATTCTTGAAGGGGTCCTCCTGCCAGGGTCATTATGTTCATTCAGAAGTGGGAACGCTAATTGGGTATTTAGCCCACCCTGTTCTCAGGAGGGAAAGAGGAGGGAGCTGTGATAGTGGGTGAGATAGTACTGCAAGACAAATAATGGAGGTATCTGTCTTAGAACTGAGGAGCAGGGGCCATAGATTTCTGATAACCAAGAAAACCTTTGTTCTAACCAACATTGTTTGGTGTTTATTTAACCAATTTATTGAGCTGTCCATCTACCAATGGTAGAGCTCTAAGTGGCAAACAAAAGTTAGAACATAATACACAATCAAATCGATTTAAAAAACCTAGATTAAAAATACTTGTGCAAGATTAATAGTGCTTGTGCTATGTTTTTGAACAGAGAATATCTATTCTGTTAATTTTTTTTTCTTGTTCCGTGTACTAGATCTCTGGAGATACTTTATGTTGTTCCTAATGTATTGGGGGCTGCGGGTGGGGTGGGAAAACATAACATTGCTTTTACAATTTATATATTTTTTTTACTATAACAATTACATAGCATTATGTTTTAAGGTAAGCAATAGAAACTGTTGTGCTGTAACTGGCTAGAGATAATTGTAGCTTACCTATCTACTGGTTGTGGATCTACAATTGTAGGAGGAATTAGTGACCTTCTGAACAGCAGCTGCAATTGTTAAAGAATCCATGTTAAAGGACACATAATGAGCAATATAATAACAAAATCTAAAATAAGGCAGTGGGAAACTGGATTTAAGCGTAAAATTAGGCATGTGTGCTGTTATTCTTTTATTTAAATGGATCCCAATAGCTGGTCATTTTTTTCCTATAACGGTGGAAATCTTAGTCTTTTAACAAGGCCATTCTTTTGGAGATTCCATCTGGTTATCGGTTTTCAGTACAATTAATATCCATATGGCAGAACAGAAGTATTGTGTTCCTTCTAGCTTTGCTTGTAACTGCTGCTTATTTGGGAAAAGATTGGGTATTCATATGTTCCTTGAAAATAGGACAACCTTCACAATTTCCATAACTTCTGCTTATATACAGAATAATTGGTATCACAACAGTGATGGCAAGATAACTCACCCTTTATGTTCCTTACTGGCTTGACCTCTGTAGTTCCTATGGTAACCACCAGTTTACATGTGAGAGAATCTACAGAAACTTCCAGACTGGGTTGCAATGTCTACCATAAATCACAAATGAAAGGAAGCTGCAGGCAGCACTGGAACAGGAAGAAGAATGGGACAATTTGGGGGAAGGAAGGGCTGTGACTCGTAAAGCTGCTGCCCGATTCCATCATAATTTTTACAACATTTGGACAGTCACCCTGAATTCATCTATATTGCATGGTCTTCAGTAGGCAGCCAGTGCTCTTAACTATTGGCTCCACCTGCTTGGCCAAGGCCTGAAAAAGCTCAAGACAAGCTGCTGCTGGGCCTCCTTTTATTCTTTTCTTTTCCTCTTGTTAATTATTGGTTAAGAGTGTGGGGGAGGGAGTGGAGGTGCCCTTGCAGTTAAACCAGTCCTGCTGAGAAGAGGGACACAATTTAAGTGGGCCTTTGCTGATCAAAGAGAAATATAGAGAACGTTTGAGCTGAGATTTGTCACACAATAAGCATGTATGAAGGGAAGGAATTTAGTACTTTTTCGCCCCATTTTGCCAATGATAAGGGAAAAAAACAATCATTGATGGGAGAAACCCCTTTTAAAACATTGTATATTTTCTTTACCAGAGATTATTTGAGGTAGGAGCAATAGCCAAAGGCAATTGCTAATCCTAAAGTCAACAATCCCAGAGGAAATCTATGTGGAATAGGGTGATTAAAGAGATAACAATCAGTTTGTATTGTATCCAACTTGTATTTAAACATTACAATTTGAAGTATACAAACAGGAAGCTGAGGATCATGGGATAATCTCTGGTATCATACATGACTACAAATAACCAAAAGCTGTGATTATTAAGGGTGTGCCAGCGAGTAATAGTGATTAGTTGGGATTTAGGCTCAGAACCTAGATTCCTGGTATTGGGACATCTGTGTGCATATTGTATTTGGGTTGCAGTCGTAAGCATTTTAGTGGTTCTATTTTGGTGCTTTAAAAGTAATTCTGTATCTTCTAATTCAGACATCACAGGAAATTTTTGCATAGTTGACCTCATTAGAATAATCTACTCAATGGATATCTAAAATATTTGAAGGAGAACTAAAGAGCTATTAGAAATAAAATACTTACTTTGCCAGAAAGGCCATGATCCTGTCTTAAATAATGTAAGAAAGGTTCTTTAGGTTCTGATTGATGTTAATTGATGTTCATCAAGGAAACAGAAGATGGATAGAAAAGATGCTCCAGATCAAAGCTGAAAAGCATCATGGTAATTCAAGTATATTTAAACTTTCAGAGTTGGGAATTTGACTGTAAAACATTAAACAATCTCCCCCCTCTCCAAAAAAATGGGATACCTTCCAGATGTGTTGATTTTCTCCAAAACAGCAATGTCCATTGCTGAGTATTCTGGAAACTCTGAAGGTCACACATCTGGGAGAGCCTTGTTTTGGGAAAGCTGCATTAAATGAGATCAGAGTTTTAAAATGAACCTTGGACATTTTCATCTAATTCTTTTTTTCAGATGTTCCCACTTTAATTCATGTAGTTCAATATTTTATATGTAATGCAACAATATTCTTTCATGAGTTTCACATCTGAGATTAGGTAGCAAAACACTCCTATATTGCAGTCTTTCAACTAGTGCACTGTATACAGGTACTCTTTGACTTACCACCTCAATTGAGTCCAAAATTTCTGTTGCTTAGTGAGACATTTGTTAAGTGAGTTTTCCCCATTTTACAACCTTTGTTTGCCATAGTTGTCAAGTGAATCACTGAAGTTGTTAAGTTAGTAAGACAGGTTGTTAAGTGAATCTGGCTTCCCCATTGACTTTGCTTGTCAGAAGGTCACAAAAGATGATCACATGACCCCGGAACACTTCAATCATCATAAGTATGAGTCAGTTGTGAAACATCTGCATTTTGACCATGGGAATGCTGCAATTGTTGTAAATGTGAAAAATGAGTCAGTTTTTTCAATGACATTGTAAGTTTGAATGGTCACTAAATGAACTGTTGTAAGCCGAGAATTACCTGTATTTTCAAACCCAAATGGTCAGCCCAGGGCCTGTGCAGCTTTGGCTATTCTTGTAGATCTCAGAGAGTGCAGTCATTCCCTGAGATTGACTAGAGCTGGTTCTATCCAACTCTTCCATCCAAGTGGATGGATGGATGGATGGAAGGAAGGAAGGAAACTGAACAGCCTTAATCTGAGAATATTTCATCATTAGTTAATATTATTATCAACAGTAACAATTAGTTATTGATAGCAAAAAACACACAATTGAGCCAAGGAGGAGAAGGAGGAAGGGGATTATTTCTCAATCACTTGGTAACCATTATTTCTCAATCACTTGGTAACCATTCTTCAGTAATCCTGATGATTATTGTTGATTCCTTGTTAGCAAAGATGCAGAAGGGTTTCTGGGAAGAACAGGACAAGATTGATTATGTGCCATCAATCTTAGCGACCATATAGGTTTTCTCCATGACAATCTATCTCTAACCAGTAATTTCGTGTGCGCTCATTGTAACTGAGTTCACCCACCTTGCTCCTGGTTGTCCTCTTTCCTTCCACCTTTTCCAACATTAGAGCCTTTTCTAGAAAGCTGGATCTTTGCCTAATGTGTCTGAAGTAGGATAATTCTAGCCTGGCCAGTTGTGCTTCGAGTGAGAATTCTGGTTTGATTTGTTCCATTGGTTTTTTTTTTTGTTTTTTTTTTTTGGCTGTCTGCCATATTCTCAGGACAAGGCAAGTCCCCCTTTTAACTCTTCAGTTAAAACTAAATCCCCCACTATCAACAATTTCGTGCTTTTTATTAAGGAAACAAAGCTGACAATGCCTATCAGTTTTACTCATATAATTTGTTTTAACTCACTCTCCTTACTTATAGGTCAACACAATCAACATAACTCATCAAAAACAACTAGTTTGGGAAACCAGAGTTCTCACCTATTTTCTCCACCACATGCCTAGAATCTTATAAGTACTGTCAAGACTTCATGAATCACCAACTCTTCCCTGCTGGTTAGATGGGCAGAAGCGACTGTAGACAAGAAAGCTGGGGGGGGGGGGGGGGATTATGCCAAGCTCTGATTCATGTCAAAATGTACAATTTACAGGCATTCTGCTGCAAATTCCTGCTCCCTTCCCCCAACCTTCACTTACAACCACCACTTTGCCAGTGCCTGCCTAACATCAACTCCCTCCCCTATTAAAGTCCCTGGAGGGGGATGGGAGAGCAAAAATAAATTAGCAGAGGGAGCTGTGAAAAGCTTCCCTCCTTCTCTGATTGTCAGACTAGTCCCCAAAATGACACAGGAGTAGAAAAAAAAAACACTCTCACACTCCTTTCTGGGGAAACAAAGCCTTTAACAAGGGAAGAAAGCAGTCACAAAAGAGACGGCCACTCCCAATTACAACAACTCCTACTGAGAAGGCATAAGGCAACTTAAAACAGAAGGAGGGAGAAACCCACGTCTGACGTCCAGGACTGGCAAAGTCTGAAGCACAGTACCGGAGATCGTCCTCACAAGCACCATTTGAAATGTTGCTCATTTACCGGAGTGTCTGTAAATGTTTTCGGAAATGGAGCATGAAACAGTATGTTGAGGACTTTTTCTTATTTGCAGGTGTTGCCACTTGACAGTGCTTTTAGGAATATATCTGACGGCCTGCCAGGTGGATGGCTAGTTATACCACTATAGTTTGAGGCACCATTCTTGGTTGTTGTCAGAACTCTGGTGTGTCCAGGGTTCTCTATCCCTCCTTTTTCTCTTGGAAGACTGTGGAAATAAGGATGGGCAGTGGGCTCTTTTTTCCATTTCCATTTTTTATTAGTTTATCAGAATATAAAATCAAATAAAAATGAAAACAGTGGGAAAACTGTAAGAGAAGAAGGTATAGGGTAAAAGAGGGAAAAGAAAAGCATTGATTTCCCACTCATTTTAGAGCAGTAGAATCAGATATTAATTGACAGCCTCAACTTTTTATTTTGACGTAGCAATATATACTAGCCATTTCTATAACAACAAACCTATCTAATCAGCAAAACCCAAAGTGAACTTTCCACCTCGAGCACAAAGTCCAGAAGTGGTTTCCAAGGGGAAACAAAGTTATTATACATACTTTTCTTTGATTAACACAGTCAATTTAATCATCTCTGTTAATTCCATCAGTTTTTGCCAGTCAGTCATCCATTGTGAGAGGCAGCGGGTTTCTTTTGACTGGGTCTGCAGGATCCAACTGGTTAGGGGGATTCTTTAGCTCCAAACAGATTTATTTTCGATATTCGGTTCTGTTGTCTGCTGAGTTTGGGTATTTGCTGAATAGAATTGCCCCACACAGAACCCAGTTAAGGAAACAAAACAGCCAGTATGCTAATCAACTGATACCAAAGACTCCTAAAACATTGTGCCTTACTGAAAGGTTTATTGGTGATCCAAGATTGCCTAAAGGTCTAGATTTGAAGGCTGATGCCCAAAAAGTCTTCATAGCTTAGAAAGTATTTTAGTGGAGATATGATTGCTGAGCCTATTTGCTAATGCTAAACATCCTCGTGGCAACTACAGTAATTGCCTTCATGAAAAGCAATAACAGGAAAGCTATTGAATTTATTTTCAGCATCCTTTTAATGCAGTTTAGCAGCTGGAAATAGGAAAAGGAACCAGTACCATGTGACAAGGTATTTCATTTCAAACTATGCATTGAGAAATGAGAGTTAGATGGTTGGAAATATTGGGCTTAAAATTTCCACCTAACAATTAATAAAAAAATTAATTAAAATTTCCTGCCTAGTTGTTTAAAAAAATGAAGTTATTAATACATATATTTGAATACAAATATATGAAATGCATATTCCAGATGTATTGGACCTCTGCTGCAGCAATGCTGATCCTGTAAGCCATTATGTAGATCAGGCAGTTGGACTGTTACTGTATAAACTAGGGTGGATAAAAATCAATGATTTTTAATTTTCTTTTTTAAAAAATCATTTTGTTTAAATTTAAATCGGATTTTTTTGATTTTTTATCAAATTTATTTTAATAAAATGATTTTGGAGTAAAAATCCATCTAAAGATAGTTTCCTATTTAGGATACATTAATAATTTAATTTATTCAGTATGAAACGGAGCTTAGTTATGTAGCATGAGGCTGTATATTCTGCAATATTGGGACTGTCGGTGAGTCAATAGCAAGTCAGAGGAGGAGCTGCTGCAGGACAGAGATGACAGTTGCTTATTAAAAGTTATGATTTAAATCAAGTCTTTTTACTAGTGATTTAAATCATGATTTAAATCGACTTGATTTAAATCAAATCCACCCTAGTGTAAACTCATTTCAGGACTTGCATTATTGAATTGGTGATAGAAGGTGACCAATACTATTTCCATTTCCATTTCCATTTGTATGGGGCTCTGCTGCAGCTGCTACTCTTAATTTTATTCCTCTGAGGAAAATAGTTGCAGATAACCTAGGTCTTCAGTTTTGTGTATTTTCTTGCTTAGGTAATTGACAAACATGTTGGAAGATCAATATTGTATTAATTTAATTCTCAGATAAGTAGTGGTCCCAAGGACAACGCTAAATTCATGAAACTGGCTTAATTTGAAGAAATTTAATGATTAATTTCATGCCCTGACTAGGTTTCTTTAATATGGCAGCCTCTAAACTATTTGAGATGCTATTTTCTTTGTGACCTGGGGTTGCAGTGTTTCTCCATTGCTTTCTCTTTTTCCCATGTCTTTATACTTGAGACATCTAATTAAAAGTGCAATTCTGATGAATGTCACTAAAGCAAATTTTATTGATTTAATATCACATTTTCAGGTATGAGAGATCTATTCTCTCCTCATCAACTATATTCTTCTAAGAGTTTTTAAATAGATTTTAATTCCATGCACAGATTTATATGCACACATTTTTACACTATCAATCACCTTTGACTTATTAACAGAATATAACTTAATCCATAAATGAATTTATCTTCTAAAATCAGCATGAATTTAAAAAAAAAAGATTGCCTTCTAACTATCATTTCAGCTCAACTCAAAAGCCCAGTTAAAATGGGAAGTCTCCAGAGCTTTCTAGAATACTCAAAAGTAAAATGGCCAACCTAATTTTTTAGGTCAGCAGTGTTCCACAGTGTTGGGGTAACTGCAGAGAAGGCCTGCCTTCTGGCCCATGGTCCTTTCACCTCTTGCAGTGGTGTATAAAAATCAAAATATCTTATTTTTTATATACTGTTTGCTTCTAGAAGTAGTGTGTGCTTTAGCTTCCATTTCCTTTTCTACATTCCTTTGATGTGCAAACCTCTTTTTCAGAATGTAACTTTTAGAGGCATTTGTCTGTTATGTTCCTATCTGCTCATTATGGGTGTAGAGAGTAAAGAGGATGACCTCAAGAGAGAGAGAAGAGAGATCCATTTCCAAAGCAATGAGGAGCAAAACATGGTTTAAGCTCTAGATGAGAAAGTATGTGTAAACATCTCAGACACCATCTTAATTCATATGTGTATAAGAAAGAGAGGAGAAAAAAGCATAATCAGATTTGCACCATTCTCTTATATAGTTCATCATAATAAAAGCATTTTTAGACTTGGAGGTTGTTTCTTTACCTGGTCTACATTGTGGGGCCATCAGAGGTCAAGAATGACTGTAGTTTTCATAGCTCCGCTGTTCTCAGAAGGCACTATTTTTCTGCCATGGTGGGCTCAGGTATAGAGTCAGAAGAGGGGCTTGATGACAAACAGCCAGCGCCAGAGCCAACTTCAGAAGTGTTGACAGGTGCCAGTCCCAGGGCCACCAGATGGACTACCTTCTGAGCAAAGTAGTTGCTCCCAAAGGATTTCCTTTTGTGCTAATACAGATACCATAGCCTAGTGGTGGCAAACCTTTTACTCACCGAGTGCCAAACAGGTGCATGCTTCACGCGCTTTGCGCACATGCTATCCATGCTAACACGTGGCTCCCCCGTGCGCTGAGTGTGCAACCTCACCATCTGTGCATGCACACGGCTTTTGCGTGCCCCCGTGAACTCTGTGTGCAACCACACCATCTGCATACACCTGGCTTTCGGGCGGCTCTCCCAGGTGCTGCTTGCGCAATTGCACCATCTGCGCATGTGCGCAGGTTTCACATGGCTCCCCTGTGTGCTGCATGTGCAAGTGCACCATCTGCGCATGTGCCTGGTTTTCACACATGCATTGTATGCATGTGAACACTGTCTACACGCACGTGCTGCATGCAAGTACTTTCGCATGCATGCGCAAACACACACGCATGTGGAGGATAGCTCTGAAGACCAGCTGGCTCCCCTGAATTGCAAACATGTGCACTGGAAAGTCGAACACCGACTGGAGCAGGTGCGCATGCGCAGCTGCAGGTGAGTTGGGCGACAGCTCGCATGCTTGGAGAGATGGTTTTGTGTGCCACCTTGGGCACATGTGCCATAGGTTCATCCTCACGGGCATAGCCCAAACTCAAAATAATGAGTTTCAAATTCAAATGATAATGTGGCCACCAAGACTCTGCAACAGGTCATAAATGCAAGCTGGTTGTCAAATGTCTAAATGGCCATCAGGTGACCATGGGGACCATGCTTGTAAGTGTGAGTATCAGACTTTTTTCAGCATGATTGGAATTTTGAACAGTTGCTAAATAAATATACTATATATATATATATATATATATATATATATATATATATATATATATATATATATATATATATATATATATATATATATAAATATAATATTAATTAAATTTCTATACTGCCCTTCTCCAAATAGGACTCAGGGCGGTGCACAGCCAAAGTAAAAACAGAGCATACAAAATTTAAAAACAGTATTAAAATAATTAAATATTTTGGCCATAAATTAAAACAACCCAATTTAAAATCAATTTAAAATTTAACTCAAGCCAGCCCAGTTGAGGACTACCTGTAAAATTATATTTCTCTTATTGTACCTGATGGATTTTTTTTGGTTAATGTATACCTTTACATTTAGCGTAGAGGGGTCCTTGGTGCTCTCTGAGCTTGGAGGGTTTTTTTTGCAGACATTTCTCCAAGAAAACAAGCTCAGAGAGCATCAAAGACCCCTCATTTCAATTCTGAGCTACAAATATTTTCCTTTATTGGTACATTTAGCATTACCAGGGACAGTTCTAGGCTAAGGAGAGCCTGTGGGGTTAACATTGATCTAATGTCCCAGCTGGTGGGATTTTGATGCTAAGTATCCATTGTATCTTCTTTCCAGAGCAATCACTCAGGGCAAATTGAAGCAAAGAGTTTGCCTTCTGCTCTATAGAAAGGACCCAGAAGCGTTTGTCACTTCCCACCCCACTTTCCCAGCAAGATATAGCAATATTTTGAGGAGGGAAGTTATGACTACATTCCCCTGAAAACCTTTATTCTCGTTTAAATGCCAAGATCACAACAAAGCCCATAACCTTTTACGTCTTGATTTTGTGAAATGACACCACTTTTGTTTTCATGTTTCACTGAGTTTCTTAAGGCGTTTGGTTATGAAGCATTGTGTCATACTGAGGATGTATCACGGACATAAAAAGCCTCAGCTGTCAGTGAGGTTTATCTGTTATTTCTATTCTTTTTAAAATAGTAAAGGGGGGAAGGAAGGAAGGAAGGAAGGAAGGAAGGAAGGGGGGAGAGAGACAGACAGACAGAGAGAGAGAGAGAAAAAAAAGAAAGAAAGAAAGAAGAAAGAAAAAGATAGATTCCTGCTCGTCGGATAATTACCACAGAGAAAGTCCAAGATTAGGTTTTGGTTGCTGGGTCTACAAGGTACATTGGAACAAAGGTAAGGGTAGGATACTATATTTATCCTCTTAGTAAAATTGAACTGTTAACCTAAGGAATTCCAAAGAAAACATAGGCACGAAGAAAAAGGTAAGAAATTAACACTAAAATTAACAACATATTTAAAAATGACTGGTGGCCTGATCTTTCCATATTAAACTAGGGACAAACCACAGAGTGAAAGTTTAAAAGGAAGCAATAGCTTTGTAAAAGCTAATTCCCTGTAATTTTATATATCTATAGTAGCCTAGAAAAGGATTGCACTTAAATTTATTACATAATTGAGAGGATTGTCTCTTGTTACTGCTTCCTTAACAAAAAGAAATATTGCTTTGATTTACATTAATAGGATTTAAATTGTTGTATAATTAATGGGGACTGAGGAGAAATAATAGATTAACGTAGGGTCAGAGATTCCACATTCTCTCAAATCAAGTTGGTTGAAAGCAGTGCGTTATTATATAGCCTGGCTGAGTTTGCACTGCCCACTCACCTGATATTGGGTGGAGTTCAGGGGTGAAATGCTTCCGGTTCGGACCGGATTGCTGGTAGTGATAGCGACGGGTGATTTGGAGAATTGGTAGCAAATATCCCTGCGCGCCCCCCCCCCCCCATACCCAGCTGAGCCGCACAATCATCAGAGGCTTTTTTTTTAATTTTTAAAAGCATTTTTTCTACAACCTCTTTGCCAAAAAAATGCTTTTAAAAGTAAAAAAGAAAGCCTCTGATGATTGCACGGCTCAGCTGGGATCGTCAGAGGCTTTTAAAAGCATTTTTTAGAAAAAATGGTTTTAAAAGTAAAAAAAAAAAAGGTTGTCTATGCCCACCCAGTCAAATTACCCCCCCCCAAGCCACACCCACAGAACTGGTAGTAACAAATTTTATATTTCACCACTGGTGAAGTTAGTGGGTTATCTAAAACCAAAAAAGGTTTAACCTTCAATAGTCCTTAATTTTCTCAAGGTTAAACTACTAATCAGGCATGGAGCTAATTATCAGTTGCACAGATGGAAATAGAGCAAAATTTTCCAAACTATGAGCTACTTCCTTTGGGGAGGTGCAGAAAGAATCCAGAGGAGTTGTACCAATATACCTTTTAGTACATTGTTACCATAAATATACATTTCCCAAAGTTTCATGGGTTTCATTTGTGTTTATTTTGATTTTAGGATTTTTAGAGGATGTGTGTACATTAAGACTACACTAAGGAGAGGTATGATGGCAAAATGTTTATGAATCCCTGGAGTACAGTAGTGGCTAAAATTATGGAAACCTTTTGGGAAAAGTGTATTTTCTAAAACTAGCTAACTGTCAGCCTCCTCTGGAACCACCTGTGCTCCGCCGAACAAACACCACACGCACACACTCAAAGGTGGAGCTATCCGGTTTAATCGTAGCTTACACGGTGGTCATACAGTAAGCGCTGAAGTTTTCTGATGAAAAACAAAGTCGGAGACGCCCGATTCCTCCACTTATCTGGCTTTATAGAACGCCCCCAAGCGCCCCTCCCTTGCTCAATTGTGCATTTAAAGTGACCGCGCTATTTAATCCTTCAGTTATTTCCGGATCACGCTGTCCCTCGCATTGAAGGGCGTTTGTTTCCTTTGACATCGTTTTATTGACCCTGCCCCCAGATTCCCTATCCCGTCCACCACCTGATATCACCGTGCCCTGCTAAACGCTACAACACCCCCCTTCACCGTGTCTCTGTTCTTCTGGCTTGTCACAGTCCCCGGGATCATGTGTCGAGGGAATGGCTGACACTCGACATGCGGCCCCCCCCACCAGGTCTCTTCCTGTAGGGACATAAAAACATTCGGTTATTCTCATTAAGTGGGAAAGTGTCCACCTGGTTTGTTTGGATATGTTTCATGGAATTGTTTTAGTAATCGTGGAGCATCTATATCCTTCGTTTTCACCCATGTTGCTTCTGATATAGGGTATCCCTTCCAATGTACTAAATACCTAAGCTTCCCATGATATATTTTAGAATCGAGGATCTTTTTAATTTCGTATGAATTTCCTGTCACAGGCCCTGGACGTGTTCCTGTCTCTCTTATTTTGGCTGCTGGTTTTAGGAGACTACTGTGGAATACTGGGTGTATTCTTCTCAGTAAGGGGGGTAGTTTTAAAGATACCGTTACGGGATTTATTATTTTGGTGATGGGAAAGGGACCTATACACTTTGGGCCTAATTTTTTACTGGGCATACGCAGATTGATATATTTTGTGGACAAATACACCTTTTCTCCTATTTTGAAGGGTAGGTTATCTCGTCTCCGTTTGTTTACTTGGGTTTTGTACGCTTCAGAAGCTTTTTCTAATGCATTTTTGATGTGTGGCCAACTCTGTTTAACCTTCTCTGTCCATTCTTTTGGACTATGGGAACTAGTCATTTGTACATCTAGATCGGGGATGGCCGGGAACTCTTTTCCAGAAACTACTAGGAAGGGTGTATAACCAGTACTGCTGTGCACGGTGTTATTATATGCTGATTCTGCGAAAGGTAAGAGTTCGTACCAGTCTGTTTGTTGGTATGACACATAAGAACGTAGATACCTTTCTACCATGGCATTGGCTCTTTCAGCGGCTCCGTTGGTATTTGGGTGGAACGCAGAGCTCAGTCCCTGTTCTGTTCCTAATTGTCCTAGGAAACGTCTCCAGAACCGGGCGGTAAATTGGGAACCTCTGTCTGAGATTATACGTTTGGGTGTGCCATGAAGTCGATATATATGTTGGACAAACAGTTTCGCTAGACGCCCTGCGGACGGTAGTCCTTTACAGGGGACAAAATGCGCCTGTTTGGAAAACAGGTCAATAATAGTCCATATTACATTGTGTCCTTTGCTGGGAGGTAATTCGACTATGAAATCCATGGCTATATCTTCCCAAGGTCTCTGTGGTTCAGCCACTGACTGTAACAAACCAGACGGTTTCCCTGACAAGGGTTTAGCTCTTATACAGATGGGACAGCCTTGTACATATGTCTCTACCTGTTTTCGCATATGTGGCCACCAGAACTGTCTCCTCACTAGATGCAATGTTTTCACAAAACCGAAATGCCCTGCTGTTTTTACATCGTGGCATTGTCGTAACACCTTATCTCTCAATCCTTCGGGGATATATAATTTATCTCCTTTCCACATTAGTCCTCTTTTCTGTGTCACTATCTGGGGATTGGTCTTCAGCCAACTGTCTGTTGCTAATTTTTTCCTCAACTCCACTATCCAGGTTGTGGGGAGCGGGAATACGTCCCTTCCTTGCTTTCCTGTCTGTTTATAAGGTATTAAGGCTTGTGTTATCTCCTCTTTTTGGCTCTCAAATTGTGGCATGCGTGATAGGGCATCAGCTAAATAGTTCTTTCCCCCTGGTATCGCTTTCAGCTTGATGGTAAATCTGCGGAAATACTGCGCCCAACGTGCCTGTTTCGGGGACAGTTTACGAGGTGATTGAAGTGCCTCTAGATTTTTGTGATCCATCCATACCTCAGATTCTACCTTAGTCCCTTCTAGCAAATGCCTCCACGTTTGCAAGGCCCATTTTATGGCATACGCCTCTTTTTCCCAAACCGTCCAATTTCGTTCTGTATCGGTTAGTTTTCGGGAGGTGTAGGCGCATGGTTGAAGAACCCCATGTTCATTTCTTTGTAGGAGAACACCCCCTACCGCCACATCACTTGCATCCGCCTGGATTACAAAGGGTTTTGATGTGTTAGGATGTCTTAGTATGGGTTCATTAGCGAAGAGGGTTTTCAACGTGTCAAATGCACGTTGACATGATATCGTCCAATTTATTTTTTGTTGTGGGTTGCCTTTCCCGACTGCACTTTTCTCGTCTTTAAGAGATCAGTCAACGGTAAAGCCACCTTAGCAAATGAGGGGATAAATCTTCTGTAAAAATTTGCAAAGCCCAGAAAACTTTGTAACTGTTTTCGGGTCTTTGGAGCCTGCCATTCCAACACTGTCTTAACCTTATTTGGGTCCATTTCAATCCCTTTTCCTGAAATCCTAAACCCCAAGTAATCTATCTCTGTCTTGTGAAATTCACATTTCGATAGCTTTACATACAACATACATCCTGGTCCTCACGATGCCCCTGACTATGTGGCTGTCGTATCCCCTTTTTTTGGCAGTAGTACCATAAAATTATATATCAATGGAAAGATAATTTAATCAAGAATGTAATGCAATAACTTTTATGAAGGATTTGCTGTTAGAATAGCAATACAGTATAAAGAAGAAAAGTGAAACACGTAGAAAAAAGGATACACAAAAATTATCACCATAGAAAAAATGAGACATACAAAAATTATCTCGTCAGTTAATAGTTGGGTAACCTTTAGCATGAATTACAGCCTTACAACATGGAGTGAACTAAATCTTTTAGTTCTGCAGCTGTTATAATGTGAAACCAAGATTGAATGATTGCTTCTATTAACTGGGTCACTTCTGAGTAACAAGTTTCTTTAGTCAGCTCTATCAATTGGGTTATGGTCTGGGCTATTTCCAGGCCATTCCAGCAGTGGAATATGATTATCTTGAAACTCCCCCCAAAAAAGTGGTGTTATTAGCCATCAAACCAGTGGTGGGTTCGGACTGGTTCGCAAGAACTGGTAGTAAAACCAGTGGGAGGCCCCGCCCACCACCCCAGATGTGGTCATAGGCAATCTGTGCATGTGCAAAAGCAAGGCACGTGTGCTCGCTTCGCTCGTGCATGCGTGCGATCCTGTTGCGAACCGGTAGTAAAGGTAAGTAGAACCCACCCCTGCATCAAGCCACAAAAATATACTTTTCTCAAAAGGTTTCCACAATTTTGGCCACTACTGTATGGAATATTTGGTGGTTATTTTAACTCTGTATAAGTTCATGAGAACCGAAAGAGGCAGAACATTGTAGCAGGGGATAAAACAATTGATCCTGATGGGGCCTCATAGATTTTTTTTTTAACCTGCTTTTAAAAAGCCAGCCTCCACAATGGAAGGCAGAATATCAGTGAAGATAGTTGCTCCCAATTTGCACTGACTCACTGGTGCTGTTTCTTTGGATAAATAATTTACACTGCAGGATGAGCAAACTGGATCAAGGCATGTCAAAGACTGCCTATGATTGCATTCATTCCATCTTATCAAACCACGTTTTAACCAATGATTGGGTTTGCATAGCACTCTTTAAGTCATAACTCATGGTTTATGAACCATTGTGGAGGGTTCACACAAGTCAGTAATGAACCAACCACTTATTTTGTGTAAACCTGCCAACTTTCCCTCCTGGTTGTTATTTTAAGGCCATCCATTCAGGTGGCTTCTTTCCACGTGGAACAGTTAACACAAATGCTTGGAAAGAAGATCCACGATGCAGATATTTTAAACACAAAAAAAAAACAAAAAAAAAAACCCAACTGAACATTTACTCTAAAGAAATTGCTTCATTTTGTCTTACTCTGGCCAGTGCCCTCTGGCCAGCAACCATTACAGTATAGGCGCTGATAATTTTGCTTAAGCTCTAAATGCAGTACTATAAGTTCTTGCTGCAGAACCGTTTCTGTGTGACCCAGTCAAGGAGCCGTTCTGCTTCCGTGGCACTTGTCATCTATAGAAAAAGCTGTTCATTTTTGGACTTTAAAAAGCCAATTGAAACTGACCTTGCTCTTGCATCCCTGGAAAAAGTTAAAAGGTCATTAGTGAGACTTTAAATGAAAAATAAGAGGCTTCCCCAAACAGCATGGTCCTTTGCATTCAGAGGAGAATAGGCACATAAGAGATGACTAATTCTGAAGAATTATTTCAGGATGGTATTTCTTTTTGTTCTGGGTTGGGAAAGGGTCTAGAAAGTGACAATTTTGAGGCACAGGTTTAGAGGTTTGCAAAAGGAATCTAATGGATATCAGGCACTGTGATGTACTGTAAAGTTGGCAGGTAATTTGTGAGACTTCCAGGGATAAAATTTCAATAGTATGCATTTGGCTGACTTTGAAGATAGATGAGCTCAATACATTACTGATTTAATGGTCAGTGTTGATACCGGTATCTCTCTTGTAAAGGTTTAATAAATGAAGTCTAGGTATGCATATACCTAGATTATAAATGGCTAGAAATGCCCAGCGGACAATGTTTCAGAGAGTTATTAACTAACTTTGTCAGCAAGCTGTTAATCTGGCAATTTTGAGGATCAATCTGTAGGAGTTGATGAATCAATTTTTAAACTATTTGATAACTCTAAGGGAAACCAGTTCATTAATCATTGCCACAGTAATAAATGGAACTTTACATTTGGATGGTTTCCTTGACACAATTTCCTTCCTTCTGTGTATGAATCAGTCAAAATTCCAACAAAAGTGAAATGAACCTGAACACATGCAACAGTCCCCATCCTCATATCACATTGCAATCTGAGTAAAAATAAGCAAACCAGCAACCCCTCCTCCCGAATTCAAAATTGGACTAGTCGTGTGTGTGTGCTCGCATACACACCAACAAAAAGGAGATTTGACGTTTTTATAGTTAAAATTGCCAAGCCAGTCCCTTCTAAGAGAGAAAGTAATATGCTATCACTTGCTCTGATGAGGACAAAATATATCTCATCATATTGAGGGACAGCTTGGGTCTGAGGCTTCCATCTCTGTTGAGGGAAGGATTTTCCACTTTGGCATAAATGGAATCCTCCTCCTTTCTCAAACCACCTATCTTTCCTGCTTCTGGTACAAGATTAAAATAAGTTTATTATAAAAGAAGAAGTTAGCCAACTGAGTTTTAGTTCTCTCAGAAAGATGTGAAAAACATTTGTTGCAACTTTATGATGGTCCCAATATTCCCCCAAACTTTGCTGAGCACCTGCTTTTCAGCAAAATAAATAAATAAATAAATCTTTGTTTCATATTAAAGTTAATTAAGTTTAAAAAGAATCCTTTTAAAAAGGATAAGCAATAAAAATTTCATAGAGTGGAAAAAGAAAAATGTCGTATGTCTATAAATCTCCTCCAGATAATAATATGAGATCTCATCAAATTGCCCATAAAGGTAACTATATTGTAACAGCCACACACTGTTCATTAAATTTAATCTGGGCTTCGTGATAATTAAAATGGGGCGGTGAATGGAGAAACTGAGTCAGGGTGGAATGAAGCAACAGAGGCCCTGGCATCAGAGGTGGCAGTAAAAATGAGAAGATTCTGGTTGTTGACCTTTTTGAATTGACATTGAGCCCACACAGATAGTGCTGTAGAGATCATTGGTTTGAGCTTTTCTAGATGAAAAGCAAGTAGTTATGGGCATTGCTGCAACACGTTTTAATAACTTTAATGAGCAAAATGTTCTGTAGATGAATGGGCCTCACGTGAACAAAGCCTTAGAAGGAGACCTACCCTGAAACTTAGATAAAGAATGAATGCACTGAGATTTAAATTGTACTTTTCATGAAGGAAGGTCTTTTGTTGATGCATGCATGTACAGGGAGAAAGGTGAACGAAAACATGGAATATGATTATGCTGTAATTTATACTTTAAGTACAGCATTCTAAGGGATTTACTGTAAAAAGAAAATACGCCTTTTTAATAAGTGAGGTTTTTTTTACTTTACAGCATGTGAGCTTGTTTAGGCATATATACAAAGATAGGCAGGGAATATAATAACTGGGGAGGGGGTCAGTTTTGAATTTGGATATTGGGAAGCTCTTAGACATAAATTTTGGGTCTGAATAAATTGTGACATGAATGAATTGTGAGATGTACTAAACCAGTGTTTCTCAACTGTAGTAAATTAAAGATGTGTGGATTTCTACTCTGGAGTTTTGGGAATTGGTTCACACATCTTAAAGTTGCCAAGGTTGAGAAACACTGTTCTTCACATTAAATGGTGTGTGACCACTGAATCTGAGCCAAGAAATGTCTCGCTGTAATAAGGTGTGGCCTGGGAATGAAACTGGAGTTCAAGATCTACTAGCCCCATTTATTTTTCATGTGTACAGAAAAAGAAAATGTGAGGAAAAAAGTGAGATTGCCCTTGTAGGGACCTCAGCGTATTTCTCAACCATTCAGCCACAAAAGCTGAAAGGAGCTGGACATGTGAGTCACCAGTCCAAAGAAAGTTTGAGAACTGTTAAAGTAGATCTATTCAGATGGCATATGAAACTGAGGTATTCCAAGTTGAATCAAAAGTAAATAAAGGAAGTAACTAAGGTTATTGTTGTAACCACAGGACATAACATACAGCAAGTCATAAAATACAATAAAATAACAGTAAATTAGTAAGATTATAAAATAAAGTCATAAAAGGGTATTAGATGTAAAACATTTATAGCAAAATAAAGCCAAACCTACTACTGAACACTTAAGTATTTCTCTCTAAATTTAAACAACCACAAAGCAAAAGTAGCAACTTGGTTACTGATGGTTGGAAAAAGTAAAGGTACAGGTAGTCCTTGACTTAAATCACAATAGTGCCCCAAATTTCTGTTGTTAAGCAAGGTAGTTGTTAAGTGTGTTTTGTCCCATTTTATGACCTTTTATTGCCAAAGCTGTTAAGCAAATCACTGTAGTTGTTAGCAGTGGTGGGATTCAAGTAATTTAACAACCGGTTCTCTGCCCTAATGATTTCTTCCAACAACCAGTTTGCCAAACTGCTCAGAAAGACAACCGGTTCTTCCGAAGGGGTGCGAACTGGCTGAATCCCACCACTGGTTGTTAGGTGAATCATGAGGTCATTAAGCGAATCTGGCTTCCTCCATTGACTTTGCTTGTTGGAAACCAGCTGGGAAGGTTACAAATGGTGGTGATCACATGACCGTGGGAAGTGCAACTGTCACAAATACATGTGAGTTGCCAAGCGCCCAAATTTTGATCACGTGAGCATGGGGTTGCTGCAAAAATCGTAAGTGTGAAAGCTGGCCATAAGTCCCTGTTTTCAGTGATGTGTTGAATTTTGAATGGCCACTAAATGGATGGTTATAAGTCGAGGACTGTCTATACCTGTGATGAACCTATAGCATGTGTGCCAGAGGTGGCATGCAGAGCCCTCTGTGGGCACATGCGCCATCGCCAGCTGCTCTTCTGATTTCTGGCACACGCATGCATGCCAGCCAACTGGTCTTCGCCTGCGCCGGTAATCCAACGACCAGCTGTCCAGTGTGCATGCACATGCGGGAAACCCAAAGTCCAGTTGTCTGGCGCGCACATGCACACCGGCCAGTTGGTCTTCAGGTTTCTGGCGCTCTGGCACGTGTGCACATTCCAGATTGAGCACTCGGTGCCGAAAAGTTTCGCCATCACTGGTCTATACATTGCTGCACTCCATTGAGAAAGGATGTGACAGCCCTCATACTGAAGCAGTTATGAAAATTTGCATCTTTCAAGTAGTCCTTTCTGTCCCTTTCACTAGTCAACTCATGTAAACAGACATCTCCTGATACAGGCCAGTCTTGTAGAAGAAGGTCACAGGAACCCAGCGTCCCACTCCATCACAATGCTGGTTGCAGCATCTGTTCCATTCCTGTATCCTGAAATTACTGTCCTTTCACGGTCCACCAAATCTATATGTCCCTGACCTCATCATATTATCTGCCTGCTTGTCTCTCCCACCCCACAATCCTTTTTGAGGACAGTTTCATCTTGCAAAACTTACAGGTGTGTGATTGCTTTGTACTGCTGTCTAGCTATAAAGGAAAAAAATGAAATTCCTAACTTTTTTGTATAGCCATCCAGCATGGTTATTTTAAAAGGAAAACACTGTACACAAAACTTTATGAAGGCTGTGAGGTTATGGACAGCTAACTGAAAAAGGCAGCAGCAGTATAATATTTTTCCTGGTTTCAGGTCTGGGTTAAGACACTCCATGCAGTATCTTTCTCACTGAGCACATTCCATGTGTTGAAGTTTGCAAAAGTATGTCACCTGGACTAAGAGAAATAACAGAGTAACAGAGTTGGAAGGGACCTTGGAAGACTTCTCCAAAGAACCCAAGGGTAGGACAAGAAGCAACGGGTGGAAACTAATCAAGGAGAGAAGCAACTAAGAACTAAGAAGAAATTTCCTGACAGTTAGGACAATTATTCAGTGGAACAACTTGCCTCCAGAGGTTGTGAATGCTCTAACACTGGAAGTGTTTAAGAAGATGTTGGATAACCATTTGTCTGAAGTGGTGTAGAGTTTCCTGCCTAAGCAGGGGGTTGGACTAGAAGACCTCCAAGGTACCTTCCAACTCTGTTACTGTGTTTCCCCAAAAATAAGACCCTGTCTTATATTTTTTTGAAGGCTGAAATAAGCACTTGGACTTATTGCCATGCACTCAAAAGCCCGATTGGGCTTATTATCAGGGAATGTCTTATTTTGGGGAAAACGGTATTATATTATATCCTGCTAAAGCAGGAGATCCTGCACCATTATAGACAAGTGGCTTCCCATACTCTTCTTAAAAGCCTACAGTGATGGAGCACCCACAACGTCTGAAGGCAAACCATTCAACTGGTTAATTGTTCTCACGGTTAGGAAATTTCTCCTTAGATCTAGTTAGCTTTTCTCTTTGATTAGTTTCCATCTATTGTTTCTTGTCTTGCCTTCTGGTGCTTTGGAAAATAGCTTGAACCCCCCCGCCCCTCTTTGTGACAGCCCTTCAAATATTGGTACATTGCTATCCTGTCACCTCTCGTCCTTCTTTTCACTAGACTAGACAAACTTAATTCCTGCAACTTCATATTGATTAGACTGAATGATTAGCAACTTCATAGAGGAGCTGTCAGGAAGACCTCGGTCACTGCTTCTGGTGGAATCCTTAAGTAGCCTAATAATACAGTATGTAAAAGAATTATGGTACACAACAGAAAGTGATCCATATAACATTCAGCAACATTTTACCCTAAGTGTAAAATTCTGAACCTGAGCGAACAAGTTGCTTTTATGAGAGATGAACCAGCAGTATACTCTACCTCCAAAGAGATTATAGTAATGAGTAAATTTTTACTTTCAAGGTTAATTTAAAAAAAAATTTTTTTTTTACCAACAATGGTGCTAGCAGTATTAATAATACTATGGCATGTGGCTGCAATGTTCTACTTCCTGAATCCAGATTTTTCCAAGTCAAAGTGCTCATGAATGTTTTACCAAGATTGAAAAATAACTGTAATGAAAAGTTGATAGGTCAACATCCACACCTGTAGATGGGCTGGGATTTCCTCTTTTTCCCTTACATTGTACATTTTTGGGGGGATCGCATTTGTTCGTTTCCTGCCTGACATGGTAGAAACTTATGTGCTGGTTTCAGATGATGCCAGAGACAGAAGGCCTAACCAAAGGAGGCATTGAAGATTGACCTTCAGGCTGTTTGCTGATGCTATTGACCAGTAATATTCAGGCAAAGCAACACATTCACAGGTGTATAGAAGAGCCTAATTTTTTATTATTGCACAATTGCCCTACCTACCAATCTTGCTTCTTTAAATAGAAATTTCTATCCCAAAAACTTTGGTGTTGAATTTATTGTTTGAGATTTGTGCGTTCTAACCCAAGAAAATATGTTTGTTCATATAGTAGGCATTCTAGCATATACATTGCTCATATGTATGCTGGAAACAGGTTGTTCTGTGCAAAGTGTTTCATTTCTCCATGTAGATAAAAATACGCATATGGGACAGATATATAATATACACACAGATAATGTCTATGTAGGAAACCCATATACAAAAAGATACTGCATAATAGGACATATCTAAAATTGTGCACTTTACACAACAATACATTTTTTAAAAAACTTTTTCTTCCTAACATTGATAAAAAATAAAAATAGAGACAAACAGAACTTATGTTAGAAGCTGAAGTGCTTCAACATCTGGAAGCCATCAAAATCCTCAATGGAGCAACACCATTGACATGATTGCTTTGGCATTTCTACAGTGCTGTCACTTGGGGTGGTATATCTGACATTCTGTTATTAGAAAGGTGCCTGATAAATTCTATGATTCATCGTTTAGCAGAATTTCTGTTTGCTAAAGTTTGCATGAATAAATGATGGCACATCAATTGGCAGTAAATCTACAAAATTTAAAACACAAATGAATGAACACAGAATTCAGCTGTATAATTTAGCTGAATGGTAAGGAGTCCACATAATATATTTGAATAAATGGTCTTACTATTTACATAGGCATGCAGAGAATGTGGCGTTCCATATGATGTATTTGCAAACGTGTATTGCTCCTTTCTTTAGGATGGTAAATATTTTATATGACTTTAATATGAGAAAGCCCCAACTTTAGCTCTGATTTATAAAATAAGACTATTTGCTCTAGACATATTTCATTATCTGCAAAAAAAATAAAAATAAAAAAAATACACTGCCTCAATGTTGCATAACTGAATTCAGATGTAGAAAGGGTGACTCACATCACCCAGGACAGAAGAGTTCTTGCAGGAAGCATTGTTTTGTGAAAGCAGCCCTTCATTTCATAAAAACGAAGGAAGTGCTAAAACTGACAGGAAAAGTTTATGACGTACAATTGTGCATCATGGCTATTTTCATTCTGAACCTTCCTGCATTCAAAGACTTTCTATCTCAAGAATTTCTGCACAAAGAATATATGAATCTTAATTTTTTTAAAAAATGCAAACTTTTTAAATTTAATATTCTGTCATATAAAGTATGATGATTTTTCAGAATTTCAATCTAGAGACATTTAAAGGTGTGCAGATGGAAAAAGGAATTTAACTGAAATTGCATTATGGCTCAATTTTGCATTTTAGCACTGGAGCTCAAACTGTTGGAAAGGAATGACAAATTTTGGACTTCAAAGGATGGTAGTGCTTAGTATTCATGTCTGCAGTATTTTGCTGGCTGTTGTATAGGAAACCTGTTGCCTAGTGTTCATTGGTGAAAAATATTCTTATTATTAAAATTATTCAAACAATTCTTCAGTCTTTAAATAAACAGTTTGGCTATGTTAGGTATTCATGAAATGTTTCAAGTAGAACAGAAACTGTATAATGCATTTCCTTTCCTTTCAGTTTTCATAAATCTATTTAAAAATACTAAAATATCTGTGTATCTGGAATCTAACATGTTACGTTAAGCTTCACAATTGGGCTTTTGCCAGATCCATAAAATCATTATGTTATCTTTTATTAATTAATCTGGGATGATTTCCATTTCTTGGTTCTGCTTTTTCCATGTCTAGTATGAAACATTGCCTTTCCTTAACATAAATCTGCCTTACAAGAAATACAAGGATTTCTCCCCCCCCCGCCCCGCCAGCGTAGTAGTCAAGATAGAATGATTTTTTATTAAGTGAACAATGATCTGCACATTTAAAAGTAAAAATGTATTTCAGGTAAGTATCCTTTTTATTTATTAATGAGACTTATTAGAAATAGACCAGACCTAACAAAAGGCATAGGTAGTATTGGCCATGTGCAAATCCTCATTTTCTCATATAAGGATAATCAAAGAATCTCCCTCTTTTACCAGGCTTTAATTTCAGTAAGTTTTTGTCGCCTGCAAAGCTTTTTGTGCATTCCAGGGACAAATCCTCGGGCACATGATAGCCATGCAAACAATAAAATTGTGCTTCAGCTTCAAAGAAAAATCTGGCTGGCATCCTCCAGCACTGGAAAGAAATGAAACAATGAGAGTCAGCTTTGCTATGAGTTTGGGTCAAGCATGTGGCTATTATTTGCTTCCCTATGTAACTATGGATTGGGATAATAGTTCCTGTCATATTTTTGTTTTAGTCCTTTGTGTTATATTTCACAGGGCTTCGGGCCAAGTTATTCTGTCTGACTGGATCTAAACAGTAAAATTGTGATTGCAATAAAAACATAACAAAAAACAGGGCAGTGAGAGATTGAGTGCTGCATACAAACAGTTTGAGGAAGCTGTTGTACACTAGAACAATATCCTTACTTCTTTTTCTTTTAAGCACATTCCCAAAGACTGTCTTCAAAGACTAGTTCTCCCACCCCAAATAACTAAAAGAAATAAAAATTATGATAGGATTCATGTCTAATGATCTTAAAGGTTCCTTACTATGTTTAGTAAAAGTCATTAAGTACTTCTATATCCCCTCTTCCTGAAAGCAGATCCTCTAAGGCATTTTTAGAGTTGGGAAGATGGGAGCTTCCAACATTCAATTTTATATTTATTTCCCAAAGGTCATTTTAACTGTGTGTCTTCTTTTCTTTTGTTGGGCCGGTTCGCCCAAACCGGTAGTAAAAAATGCTACTGGTTCACTAAACCGGTAGTAAAAAAATGTAAAAAAAAAAGTTCTGAAAATTAGCTGAGCGACGCACGATCGTCGGAACTTTTTTTTTCTTTTTAAGCATTTTTTTACTACCAGTTCTCCAGAACCTGTAGTTAAAATGCTTTAAAAAGTAAAAAAAAAGTTCTGACAATTGCGCGTTGCTCAGCTGATCGTCGGAACTTTTTTTAAAAAAAACTTTTAAAGCATTTTTTACTACCAGTTCAGGTAAATAGGTAGTAAAAAAATGCTTTAAAAAAGTGAAAAAAGAGGTCCCGACGATCGTGCGGCACAGCTGTGATCGTTGGAACTTTTTTTTTACTTTTTAAAAGCATTTTTTTACTAACTATTTGCCCGAAGCGGTAGTAAAAAATGCTTTAAAAAAGTTTTTAAAAAGATTCCCAAGATGGTGCGCCACAGTTGATTCTCCCCCTCCTGCTGTTCTACTTACCTTTCCAAGCCTACTTTTGGTGTATAATACGCATGCGCGCATGTGAGCATTTGGTGCGAACTGTGCATGCACGCACATAGCACACACTTGGTGCACAGCCATGGTGGCCAGCGAACCGGTAACAAACCGGTTCAGATTTCACCATTGCTTCAAACGAATATCTAGTTGTATTCAACACTGAGAATTATACCACGTTTCTTTTTAACAAGTTAGGATTTTCTTTCTTCGTGTTATCTTTATCCTTATCTAGTTAAAAAATGGGATTTTCTGAGTAGAGAAAAAGAATCTTAACTTTGATTTTAGAATGAAAATGTAGAATTAAATATGGGATGGCAGAAGGAAAATAGAAACTTTTATTTGGCCAAGTGTGGATAGAAACACAAGGGATTTGTCTCCGGTGCAGAAGCTATGAATGTACATGCAACATGCAAAGTTACAGAACCATCATCATCATCATACCAATAAATGGCTAATGGTTGTTAGTAATATTTTGTTTTTGTCTGGTAATATAGAAAATCTCTCTCTCTCTCTCACACACACAGACAACACACAATCTTTTTCTGTTATCTGCATTTGTACATCCCATAATAATAATAATGATGAAAGATTGCATTCTATAAATGTAAATTGCGATATGTTACTGATTATCACTATATCTGTCTTTCCCAAATAATTGTAGCTATGGATTGAATATTGAATTGTCTACTTGATAACTCCTGGGGTTCAAGCTAATATTATAAGGCAGATTGTATGGGGTTTAACAGTTTTAAGAATGAGCTGTAATAACATGCAATTTTCATTTTTTCCCTGTAAATAGGCTAGTGTGTGTGTGTGTGTGTGTATAACAAAAGTAAGTTTTTCTATTGTAGAAGTATTTTTATAATTTGGTATATTTTAGAAATAAGTGAAACTGAAGAATTATGGTCAAAATTAATATATAGGAATTAATGTGGTTGTTTATTTTTGATTTACCATGTTTTCAAACACAGCCATTTAATAAGCTACTATTAAAACAAACTATGTTTAACATGATATATGAACACTGCCTTCCCTTTCTTACACACACGCACATCAACACATACTTGTAACAGTTTAATTATATGAAGTTGTAAAGCAATTTTTTCTATGATCATTAGATCTATAGTTTTTTTTTTCTGATTCTCCTTTTTTTGCTGTGAAATGTAGAAAATGTCAATTTTATATGATACATATTAAAGGGCATAACAATTGTAAAAGGTCAGATAAATGATGTTAAACTGCATCTTTTCCAAAGGCAACATTTCTAACCTTCTTTTAGAGAATATTTTATTTCTTATTTCTTTAAATTCTCTGGAGGTTGGCTTACTCTAAGGCAGTAATAACCCAGAGATGGCACCAAGCAAATGATTTGCTTTATATATTAGTATGGCCTTTTTCTCTGATTCTTCAGTACTTCTGTTTAGTAAGAAGTGCTAAGCCAGGGGTGTCAAACTCGATTTCATTGAGGGCCGCATCAGGGTTGTGTTTCACCTCAGGGGGCCGGGGTGGAGGGGCCAGGGTGGGCGTGGCCAGCTCAACCTCACTCCTGTCGGGGGCGTCCTCCTGAGCTCTGTTTTCACTGACAGAGGATTGCAGGAGGCCATGGCAGCTGAAAATGGAGCTTGGGAGCCCATTTTCATTGGCAGAAGCACCATGGGCCAATCTTTCGCTGTTTCCAGGGTGACCCCGTGGGCCAGATCTAAGTACCCCACGGGCTGGATCCGGTCCCCAGGCCTTGAGTTTGACACCTCTGTGCTAAGCAATGGGGTTTGGAACCAGGGAACGGCAAATAGAATAAAAAGACAAATGAAACTGTTTTGTGCCACACTGTGCCAAGTCTGGGACATGAGGGAGTTGGACAGTGTCCACATAACTTTGTGCTGCTGAGCTGAATTTCCTGTGTTTAATTTTTTAAACATTACAATTGGGGAAAAAATGCTTGTCTGTTGAAATGGTGACTGAGATGGGAGAGAGAGCAACTGGCTTCTGCCCCTCTATCTCTATATTGAGAGATCAGAAGAAGGAATTTAGCCATAGATTATCTGCTCATTCCAGGTTGCAAGAGCCATGGTTCAGATAAGTAAACTTATTACAAAATCATGGATACATATTGTAGTTCATACTCTTTATCTTGGTCTATTTTGTGGATGTTTGGGTGGTTTAGAGGTGGAGAATTGAGGTAGGTGGGAGTGTGTTTGGGGATTGTTATGTATGTTGGACTTGGTCTTTGGGTGTTAAGTGAATTTCGTTGTATGGGTATACTGTGTATACACATACAATGACAATAATATTATTTATTTATTTATCTGAACTATAGTTCAGCTTCTAGTCAGGATTCACCTGTCAGACAGAGCCTAAGTGTGCCACAGTGTATGTAATACATCATACATACCAGGTCTGGTTTAGCACCTGACAGCCTAGATAGCCATCAGTTTGACTGATAAGAACTCTGAGCCATTCATGCCTGTAAATCTTCATTTTACTTTCATATTTGTCCCATGAAGTGGAATATCATTGCATGAGGCCTTTGAGAGGACTGCAGGGAATTAAAGTGGCATCTCAGCCTTTCTTGGAAAGCTGCTGCTATTGTCAGGGAATCAGGAAAGTTTTCCTGATGTAAAAGATCTCATTCACAATTGATTGACTGATTGTTTTTTTAAAATCAAGTTGTTGTCAGTGCTTAGGGACCACATAGATATATTTTCTTCATGATTATTTGTCCCTAATCTGGTCTTTCAGGTCTTCCATTGGCACCATCACTGCCCCAAAGCTGAGTCCATCCACCTTGCTGTTTAGTCATCCTTTTCTCTCAATGGGTAGTAAGTAATAGGTAGTTTAAATTAGCAACTATTTTTCAGTTTTTACA
Organism: Arizona elegans; assembly: GCA_022577455.1. Taxonomy (NCBI): domain Eukaryota; kingdom Metazoa; phylum Chordata; class Lepidosauria; order Squamata; family Colubridae; genus Arizona; species Arizona elegans. The sequence goes on from JAKOOJ010000003.1 coordinate 117,435,255, forward strand.
TTCTATCCTAGGTCCTTTCTTTGCTTTTTATAATAAGCTGTTAAAAAAAAAAAAAAGGAACACTGCATTTTTGGCTAGATTTTTTAAAAAACTTATTTTTTAAAAATAAGGGCTTTCAGTTGCACACAGGATGTTTCTGTTTATCCAAGAAAACGAAGTCTTACAAACAAACTGCTTTTTTGGCTCTGACTGAACTTAATCTGTTCCTATTCTTTCCTATTCCCTAACTATTTTTTGCAGTTGGGGCCACTTTTAAGGTGAGATTGGGGAGACTGTAGAAAGGATAAGGAAGGATTAGACTAAGAGTTTAAAAGTAGAATATCACATGAGTTTTTTCTTTCAAGTAAAATCTGATTGCTCGAGATCTTGTTTAAAGAATATAGTACCAAAAAGACATTTTATTGAACTTTCAGAAAAGACAATGCAGTCAGCAATAAACAGAATTCACAACCATTTTTTGTTATGATTACATAATAATTATAGTTAGGTTACAATTGTTCTCTTGGTTATTTACTTTTATCTTCTTTCTTTACATAAAAATACCCAAAACAATTGTTTCCATGGTGATTATAACAGGCATGTAGCTTTCTGCTAGTTTGACTTGTCTTTGTTCACACGATCAATTTCCAGATTCATTTGTAAGAGATTTCTGTCTTTGTCAATGAGTCATAATTTGCACTATTTCTTTGAAAGGGATTTTTTTGGGGGATGAACAAAATGAGAAGAAGGAAAAGAGTTAAGTAGTTCTTCCATCTGTCAGTGATTTATCATAGCCTAAGAGACTGCTTTTCAGTATAATAAAAACAGAACTAAAGTGCTTTTCATACATTGCATAAGTTGTGTGTTTGTTGCTGAGAATGCATACTTCTTCAATCTGTGTGACAAGTCATTTTTGGAAAGCATTTCCTACATGGTGAACTACAGAACTACAGGAATGGCTAATGTCAGTTCTGAACATGTGGGATTACTTCATACAGTCTACTTTCCAATTTTATAAAATGGTACCCTTGGGATTTGCATTCTCAGCTGCAAACATAACACTATTGAAACATATGAATCAGACCCAAAATTCCTTTATATTGAGATGAAACACTGGTTTGAGGAAAGTATAATTCTTTCTCATATGGAATCAAGCACTGAACATTACAGACAAGATGCTCACTCTTTTGATTTCACCTGTTTCTGCTGATCATTAATGATCTGGAGCAGTGGTGAAATCCATTTTTTTTTTTACTACTGGTTCTGTGGACGTGGTGTGGCTTGGTGGGCGTAGCAGGGGAAGGATACTGCACAATCTTCATTTCCACCCCACTCCAGGGGGAAGGATATTGCAAAATCTCCATTCCCACCCCACTCTGGAGCTAGCTGGAGGTGGTAAATTCCCGTTCTCGGAACTGCTCAAAATTTCCACTACCGGTTCTCCAGAACCGGTAGAGAAACCTGCTGGATTTCACCCCTGATCCTCACTCCCACCAACACTCTTTTTCTCAGGACTCTACAACAGGCTGGGGAAAACATGCATCTACAGCACTGCTTCCACTTACAGACAATGCAAAACACCTTTTTCGAATCAGTTTTGAAAACTCCTCCTAAAGATACATCTATAAAAGGTAATTATAATAGGTAACAGTCAGGCTGAACTCCTTCTGATGCCGTACTTAGTCCAACTGAAGTGTTTTTAGTTTTTCTTCAGTCTAAGAAAACAAAAAGATGATTTGGTTCTTCCTGTACAAGCCTGTAAAACTTAACAAAACTACTGGTATAGCAATCCTGAAACACACAAGATAGCTGTATGTGCAGTCTTCATGTGGAGAAGCTTTTAGTGCACAGAAGCAGTGAAGCCAAAACTGTAACAATAAAGATTGTCAGTTTATTGGGAAATGGAAAATATAATGAAGGCAACAATTGCACATACATTATTGAAAGAAAAACAATACAGTCAGTCTAGCTAAACTAATTACTAATTACTTCCTTCAACAAGTTATTTGTTTCAAACATGCATTCATTGCAGGGAGGGTGGTTTGAGAATGATCTTTTGTGTTTGTATTTTAGTTTTTACAGGCAGATCATTCTTTTTTCTTATGGTTGTGTTGTTCTTGTTATCTCTTACCTCTCTGAGCCTTCTTTCTAGTACTGTAGAAAGGAAGGAATGAGTAAAAACTAATCTTTCTGGAGAGACAGATTATAACTTTACACATTCAGAAACAATACTTCAGGATATCTTGGTTTAGTTAGCAAATCAGCAAATTATTTGTCAACTTAAACTAATAAACCAGATGGAATTGTAAAGATACCATCTAGTTTTCATCCCTTTTCTCTTTGTATAAATAGGATTACATAGGAAGGCTCTTCTGTCTATTCTACTTGTTCAGGTCCTTCAGCATGGAGTCAATTATGGGCATTTGTCACATTTGAAACATGAAGGTCTCCTTTTGGTCCCTTTCCTCCAGTCCAGTTTTTTTGAACTATTGGGCTGAATGGAATGGTCTTTATTACTTGCCTATGTGTTGGGGAGGCAGCTTCTTGGGACATGTCATGTGGTCTTCAAGAATCTGGATTCAAACTTTAAATTAAATAGTCCTACTTTAAGGATCTACAATATGATTGACTCAATCTCTAGGTTGCATCCAGTGGTTGCATCCAGTGGAATCAGTAGGCTGATTCCATGGCCATTGCTTCTGGTGTAGGTCTTGCTCAGTCTTTCTTCAGCTGATACCTTTTTTTAAAAAAAAAATGATTTATATGCCGCCCTTCTCTGGAGACTCAGGGCAGCTTACAATGTGTTAAGCAATAGCCTTCATACTTTTGTATATTTTATACAAAGTCAGCCTATTGCCCCCACAAACTGGGTCCTCAATTTACCTACCTTAGAAAGGGTGGAAGGCTGAGTCAACCTTGAGCCTGGGGAGATTCGAACTTGCAGTAATTGCAGGCAGTTGAATGTTAATAACAGGCTATTAGTCTGCTGCGCCACCAGGCTCTCTTTAAAAGCCACGCTAATCAGGCAATGGCAAACACATTTCTGAAAAGGCTGCTGGGAAAACTGCAGGGTCTTAAGCAGGCAGACTCCAAGATTGGGACACAATTGAAAGGAACATCCCCTCCTGTCCTTCAAAAAAGCAACTGTTTAGGTTATGGTTATCTTCATTTTTCTGCTTAGATTTATAAATTTCCCATGCTGTCTTTTCTTCCTTCTTCTTGGGTGAAATATTTTTATCCTACTTTTTCACTTAAAATATTTCCAAAGGGACTTTCATTAGTAGACTTTAAAAAAATCATTCTTGTTCATAAGCTTATGATAAAAAAAAAATGACATAAAATAAAAATGGGATGGCAAGGGCAGGGGAAAAAAAGCCAAGTTCATATAGTAGTTCTTCAAGTTTTATATTAGTATATAGGTAAAAGTTTATAGAGAGAAATAATCTAATGAAATTACCATTTCATCAAAGCCTTACTATCTCAACTTTCTCTGCAAATTACAGCTGGCCTTGTAATAATGGAAGAAAGAGCTAAAGGACTAAAGCAATCAAAAATTTCACAGTCTGTGAGGACAAAGTCCACATGTCCCATGACATCTAGTTTGGTCATAGCATGAACATGGGTACCTCTTGCAACGTGATCAAAATCATAACTGAAATTTCAACAGTTGTAATGTAATCACTAGCTCATGTTCTTTTTGACATGATTAACAAATTAAGCTAAGTAAAACAGTGGCAGTGATTCAATTTCCTCTGAAATTAATATTGACCAGATCAGCTATGCCAACTGGATTTTGAGGATAAAATGCAAAAATAAATCTGAGTTTGGTTATGCCAGTGTTATTATATTGTTCCCAGACTGTCGCCATTTCTTTTGAAATTATTGGCTCTTAATGAATCTGTCACAAATAGATTCAGGTCAGTTTGTATCCAGATTATTGCACAGTGGCCATTAGGGGAAGCCAGCAGGCTGATAACCATGTAGAAATGAAAGCTGTATGGAATTTATAGGAGAGAACTCCGTGGAGAGGATTAGAATGGTTTAACAAGCTGGTAACGAGAGCTGGGAAAATATTAGTGGAGTTTAGAGTAGGCCTGAGAAGCAAGGAATTAAAAAAAAAAAAAAAAAGGAGGGGGTGATTTTGGCAGGGAGTGGGTCACACAGGCAATCTGTTCCTTTTGCCTAGATTTGCTTTTTTTTTTTTTTTGGTTTTCTGAAAAGTGTCAGGGGAACTGTGGCAAGCCAACAGGCCCCAGGCCAATTTTCAGCTAAACATGTTGTTGTGTAAAATTGTAGTCAATTAATTTAAGACCTGCCAATTTCAACTGCAGAATGTTACAAGATTCTGTCAAATCTTTCCCAAGATGTAAAAGGGGAAAGTGGGAAGAAGAGAGCAAGTTAAAAGCATGGTGCAGTAAAAGCGTTTGGCAGCATCTTATTGTTAGAATGAGTAGCTAAGGATGGTTGGCCCCTATAGAGAGCTCAATCCTGCCCTTGTTGATTCTTAAGTCATTGGTTATAATATGTAAGAGAGGAAGGAAGCAAGGACTTGGGACTTCAGAACATTTTCACAAATAAGTTCCTTTACTTTGGAAAATCAGTTTTGAATGTTGTTTGCAAAGGACAGCAAAGAAAAGATCCCATTTAAGAACAGATGTGCATTTTATTTGGTGTAGGTCAGAATTTCCCAACTTGTATTGTTATGTGGATTTCAAAGCCTGGTATTCTCAGCAGTGGGAAATAAGGGTGTAGGATTTGTGACAGTATTTGAGGGAATTTGTTTTTAAAAAAAGTTGTATAGAGGACATCTTTAAATTAAGCCAAGACGATGGATTCATTGGTGACTTTAGTTTGGTTACTAAGAATAGAATAGAATAGAATAGAATAGAATAGAATAGAATAGAATAGAATAGAATAGAATAGAATAGAATTTTTTATTGGCCAAGTGTGATTGGACACACAAGGAATTTGTCTTTGGTACATATGCTCTCAGTGTACATAAAAGAAAAAATATGTTCATCAAGAATCATAAGATACAACACTTAATGATAGTCATAGGGTACAAATAAGCAGTCAGGTAACAATATCAATATAAATTGTAAGGATACCAGCAACAAAGTTACAGTCATACAGTCATAAGTGGGAGGAGATGGGTGGTGGGAACGATGAGAAGATTAATAGTAGTGCAAACTTAGTAACTAGTTTGACAGTGTTGAGGGAATTATTTGTTTAGCAGAGTGATGGCATTCGGGAAAAAACTGTTCTTGTGTCTAGTTGTTCTGGTGTGCAGTGCTCTATAGCGTCGTTTTGAGGGTAGGAATTGAAACAGTTTATGTCCAGGATGTGAGAATATAAGGAATAGAGAGATTGGGCTGAGGTAGGTGTGAGTGGAGTTAACTGGAAAACTGGGAGCCAAGAACCTTTAGCAGATATTTGTGAAGAAGCTCAGCAAGAATTTCAGCTTGGAGCTGAAATTCAGAAAAGATGTCCAGTATTTATCTGGATAAAGTGAAGAATATCATCCCTCTTAGTTCCATGAAGTACTAGCTAAAAGGAGACTAAACTGAGGTGCGGGAGGAGACTGTTGGCAGAATAATTGCAATAATCAAAATTATGAATTAGTACAGTGTGTGTGCAAGTTCTGAAGAGAGGTAGTTGTAATATAATTTGTCCAATTTATATAGTATATGCATTTGTTCAGTGAAATGGTTAGCTATTAGCAGTAATTTAGCTTATCACTATGCATAACATATGAATATTAACTTTTTAGTAACTGAAATATTTTTCTAGTTCTAGCACACTAATTCCATCCACTCTTTCTTACTTTATCCCTTTCAAAACATTTATTGCAATGTGTATCAGAAAAGCTGGGCTTTTCTTTCACACCAGAGTTGTCACCATTCATTTTTATTTTTCAACACGTTTTCACCCTGAATTATCAATTCTGAATTTCTTATGCTTAGTCCTTATTTTACTTCTCTTTTAAAGCAATCTTCATTTAGTTGCTTCTGATTTTTACCATCTGTTACTCCCCTGAAAACAGGATTGCTAGTTAGCCTTACTCCTTTTCTCACAGGGCAGGAAAGTGTAAATTCCAATATTATGCCATTGCCGATCTTGTAAAAAGACTGCACACCCCCACAACCTTTTACAAAAGCTGCTTGTCTGAATGTAATGTAGGAACACGTTATGATCCCACTTCTTTTTCATACAAAGGGAATAACAGTCTTTCAAACTTTTTCTTTGCACTGTTGACATGCAATTAAAATACCCATGTGAGTATTTTGTTTCTCAGCTTGATTGTTAAATGTATTTCTGGGACTGATTCAGCAAGATTGTCAAGAGAAAAGAATACATGAAATACTACATTGGTACATTGGGTGAATCAGTTCATTAGTTCCAAAATTATTTGGATGAAAAATTATAAAATATATTAAGGACCGGGTAAAAACCAGTCTCTAAAACTAATGAATAATATTCATTCATTCACTCAGTCACTCATCATCCATCCATCCATCCATCCATCCATCCATCCATCCTAAATGATTCCTCAGCTATAGAAACAACTCTAGGCAATTTATACAAAATAATAACCCCAAGCTAATAGACTTATAAAAACATTATTTTGCAATACATCAAGGACAGAAGAAACTCAATCATAGACATAAAGTAGATCATACCTTTAATTGATGTAAGGCCTGCTTGAGGAGACATTTTTTAAAAAAATATTTATTAAATCACATAGAGTTAGGGCCATATGAGCTTCATGGGAGTTGTTATTCCATAGCTCCACAACCACAGAGAAGGCTTATATCCAGGATCTCTTTTACAGCAGTTGGAACGTGCCAACTTTAACAGATCTTACATGCATGTATCCAGGTCTTAAGCTATGAAGGGCTCTATAGGCAACAACCAATGTCTTAAATTCCACTGGAAGCCCATTGGTAATGAGTGCAGCAGATGGTACATGGGCAAAATGATGAATACCCAATACGATTTGTTGCTGCATTCTGGAATTTTGTAGTTTCTGAGTAGTTTTCAAGGGCATCCCTATATGTAGTGCATCGGAATAGTCAATTGGTTCCCATGGGGGATGATTAAATCAGGAATGATTGTGACTTATACACAGTCGGTTTATAAGATTGACCTACGCAAAGGCTATCCTGACCACAGATTCCACCTGTTTATTGATGGATAAATATAGGATAAGCGACATATTGCATACAAATTCCACCCAAGGAAGCATAATTCCATTGCAAACTAAGGACAATAAGCCCCTGGAAATGATGGTTCCATGAATCCAAAGTCTTCAGTGGATATTTTTCTAGCTTTTTATGATGATGCCAGGATGAAACCATCAGACTTACTTTATGCAAGATATATAAGCTAAAAGGTTCCCTACCTTCATTTACAATATTATTTTAATATTTCTGAAGGCTACAGTGGTAGAATACACGGAATAATTTGACATCATTCTGCATTTTTGGTAAAATTCTTTTCAGTGCTATTAAAAAGGTAAATTGTAAAATATGTATATATCCTTAATCTTCTTTTTTCATGCTATTTCCTATGTGATTTAGCATAGTTCTGGACTTTTGCAAGGTGTTGTGTGGAGGATGATTTTGAGTATTCTTATAATTCTGTTTTGTTTGACCACAGCCTTATATCATTTGCTTCTCCTTAATCTTCTGTAAGTGAGAGAAAAAGGGAACACCAGAATAATATTCAAGGGTTCTTTCTACTTTGCTGCTGTCAGCTGACTGCCACTGTTTTAGGAATATGTTTTGTGGAGTTTGTTATATTATTTTTAACAGTTTAATGTAGCTTGCAAGATTCTTTCGTTAAAAGTACATGATTTTTATTAATTTTTTACATTACAATAATAAAATGTAATACAAACTAAAATAAAACAGAATAGAAAGTGAAAGATACAAAGGAGAAGAAAATTCCCTATAGAAAATAGAAAGAAAAGAAAGAATATAGTGAAGAGAAAAAAAATAAGATGTAACTTCCAAAATAATTTACAAGAGTCACATGAATATAGAAAAATGCCTGTTTGAGACAGGCCTTAGAGACAGTTCTTCAGCTAATTACCGTATTTTTCGGAGTATAAGACACACCTTAGTTTTTAGGGAGGAAAATAGGAAAAAAAAATCTACCTATTAGGTATTCATCTGGATAGCGACCTTAGTCTGGTCAGCTTCAGCACATTAGTTTGCAGGTTTTGAGCATGCTTTTATCCCCTGGTTGGGGATAAAAAACAGCTTCTAAAGCACAGCTGATCATTGGAGAGAGAAGCCATGAGAAAAGCAGGTGAAGCACGGAAGATCACTTCACTTCTAGCGCCTCATTAGGGCTGAAAAAAAGCTTTGAAAGCACAGCTGATTGTCAGAGGGAGCTCCAGTGAAGCTCGTAAGGGGTAAGAGAAGGCAGCAGCTGTTCTGGGTAGGCATTTTGAGCACTGTGCTTCTTGTTTTAAGCCTCCAAACGAGTCACGTTTTTGGGTGGCGATTGGCGGCGATGTGCTTTGACGATCCTTGCAGCCTTGAAGGGCTCTCAAATGGAGCATTTGGAGGCTGAAAACGCAACATGAGGAGCCCAAATACACAAGCCATTGTTGGTGGTAATCTCTGCAGGCAGGAAGAGGATGCATGGAGGCTGAAGGGTGGGGGCCAGAGGGTGGGCTAGGCTACATTTGGAGTATAAGATGCACCTAAATTTTCAGCCTCTTGGGGGGAGGGGGGAGAATGCGTATCATACGCCGAAAAATACAGTATGTAAGAATAAGCTCTAAATATTATTACAAAAAGAAAGCCAGCTTGTTCACCATCTGCCTAAAGCCTATGTTTTTCTTTCCATTGGCTTTACACTGTCAGCTCTGAAATACTTTGGCCTAAGACTTCAGTCTTAGCCATACTTACTGAGAAGTATTTTGTACTTCCGAAGTTCAATATGATTATTTCCAAATAAACATGATTGCATTTGGACTGTCAGTATCCTAGTAGTTGGTGTTTTACCATATCTATTTCTCCTGTTCTTTCAAAATGTTTGTATTGCTGTAGTCCATTCAGAAGAGCGCAACTTGTTAAGTCTTCACTGTGAGTATGAATGCGTCATTCCAAGTTTCTATTTCCAAGTCTACTCCACTGGTATAACATTATACACCCTAAATTGCATAGTAGCTTAAATATACAGAAAGAAATTTGGGAACCTCCATATCACGCCATATTTTGGTTGTTCCTCCATTCACTTAATGCTGACTGGGAACAGCACGGATGACTCTGTGTTGAGGGGGTGGAGTTGGAGGGGGCAGTTGTAGTATTTATGATTCTGTATCCTCCTTGGCATACTTCCAGGATCTCCCTGGTAGACATTCAATTGCAGCATGCTGAAATTGTTCTTGCGTAGGTGTGCTTGATTTTTCTCTCCAGTTTTCTGGTGGAGAATGAACAGTGTTAGAATAGGACCTGATAGAAAGCACTCTAATTACAGCTAAGCTGATTTTCTTTAACAGTTCCCAATCAACTTCAAGGAGAAGATACAGTGGAATTTGGGGCTCTTCTCTTTGTTGTTATAACCAGAAAGATTTGTGCAAAGCAGGGTAGATAAAAATCAATGTTTTGTTTAAAAAAAAAAATAATCAGATTTTTTAAATTTAAATCGGATTTTTTTTTATTTAAATCGGATTTTTTTTTTATTTTTATCGAATTTATTTTAATAAAAAACTTTTGGGGTAAAAATCTATCGTAAGTTTGTTTTCTGTTTAAGATACATAAATAATTTAGTTTATTCAGCATGAAATGGAGCTTAGTTATGTAGCATGAGGCTGTATATTCTGCAACACTGGGACTATCAGTGAGTCAACAGTGGGTCAAAGGAGTAACAGAGATGACAGTTGCTCTTTAAAAATTATGATTTAAATCAAGTTGATTTAAATCAAGCCTTTTTACTAGTAATTTAAATCATGATTTATATTGTGATTTAAATCAACTCGATTTAAATCAAATCCACCTTGGTGCAAAAAATCTTTATTATGTATTATGTGTGTATTTTGTGTGTTAAATGTATTTCAAGCCTGGCTGCAGTTCCTCATTCAGTCCTGATTAATGATTTAGCAATACTTGGGAAGAAAAACATATAAGTGAGACCTTATATAAAAGTTTAACGTAGTTGAATATGAATTCTTGTACACCTCCATACATGCTAGGTGAAGCATCTTGGCTACAGTAAATTGTGCTTGTAAATTATATCTGTGCACACCTTGGTATGCGAATGCATTTCTCCAGCATGTCTGATGAGTAATTTCCCCTGACCTCATCAGTAGCGTGTTAATATTTTACAAGAACATAACAGCAAGTTGTAAAACAAACTGCAAATACAATCTCACACACAATTAAAAAAAAAAGACTTTGGAAGCCCATCATTATTTTGTATTAAAGTAGTTAAAAAATTCTCGACACATCATGCCATTTGAATGCAGGCAACTGTTCTGTGGCATTGAACACAAGTTTAGCACAGGTTGTATACATCCTAAATTCTATGATTTATTTATATTTATTTATTATTTGTCAAACACATACGATAAAAGATATAAGTATAAACATGATTATGAATACAGGAAGCTATCATGCAGGAAATTTATAGTTCTAGCCTAGGCAATTGGAGTTAGGAAAGGGACATTTCACTATTGTTTCCATGGGCTTTTACATTGTTCTGAGCCATCAGAATTATTATTAAGTGTTATTATATTACTAATGTTGGTATATTCTTGATTTGTCCCTCCAGTTAAAAGAGGCTGTTGGGTCCTCCTGAACAAGAAGGACTAACAAATTTACTTTTTTTTTTTTTTTTAAGCTGGGACCTTGTCTGAAGGAGGCCTGAGGTTCAGCATCTACATATGTGATATTCTTGTTAAAATCAAATAATTACCATTTCTTTCTATATGATTGAATACAGTTGATTGTTTAAAGGAAGATTGGTACAGTATCATACATTGTTTTGTTCTAGAAGTCCTGTACTGGAAACCTAAGTGGAAAAAACAAGGACTCTAGGCTGGTTTTGAGCTTTTCTTTACTATATTTATTTCATTTAAAACTTTTACTAAAATTGATTTTTTTTAAAAAAGAAAAATATTGGTGTTAGTTATTTACGTGTTTCAATTTGAAGTAGGATTTGGGCTAGGATTATAAAATCTAGGATAAAAACAAATCTAACTGATTTCTATATAGTGGTAAAGGGAAAAAAAGAAAATGCCCCTGGCTTTTTATATTTGTTTGTATGTTTGTGTGTGTGGGTGGATTGTGTGTGATGCCACTTAGAGATTGATCAGATTTTTTTTCAAGTCAGGTGTGGTAGTCCTAATTTGGCTATTTTGTTTAAATACACTTTGGGAATAATTACTGTTTGGGTGTATTTTGTTGTATCTATTAATTGTTGTAACTTTGGTTTTTTATTTTTATTTTTTTGTCAAACAGTAATGGATTTACCAATATTGGCCAAATACCTTTGTATTAAAAATGTGTACAATTCGAAGTGAATCCTGTGTCTGCAAAAATTATGACAATGACAAGAAGCTATAAAAACTCCCAAAGTCGCATAGCTTTGTCAATTGCATAGCTGAATATATGTGTCCTACATATTTTATACATGTTCTGCAGCAAATTCAGGTCAGCCATATTTGTTTATTTCAGCTTTCTTTGTAGTTGAATTTTCCCTTGTGTTTGTTGATAGTCTACAAATATTTTTTTTCCCTTTTCCTGTTCTTGGCTTTGCTAACTTAAGCCACTTGGACTGTGTTCAAGGAGAGTTCCTTGAATCAGGCAGACATGTCTGGTGTGGAGTGCTTTGTTCTCTGTAGCACATGCTGCTTGCATTATCCAGTGTTAATATTGAAGAATAGATAGGTGTGGGTGAATGACATTCATATGCTTCAGATTGTGAAGAGAGAAGAGACCAGAATATATTTGTGGACTTTATATGATTCTAAGTACACAGTACACAGTATACAGAGTGGGGCAAAGGGACTGGTTTAGAGACTTACTAAACATACATTTATACCCAATCTTGTTTTGACTGTCCTCATGCAGAGAATAAATATTAGCAGTCTGTCTGGAAAAAAGCAAGATTGATAGTAGATGTGTAGATACTTATATTCTTTGTTTTGCATAATTCATTCAAGCATGACTGAGCTGTGACTGAGGTAAATTGGGGACTGCTACCATTCTTCTCACCAAATGTATTATTCCATTCCGTCTATCAGCTGTACTGAATTCATTCTGAATGTTGCAGTCCTCAGTACTTCAATTTCTTCATTCTTTTCAGTCTTTTCTTAAAGACTGAAGATGTGTGCTGAATTTTTTTCTGTGTATTTTTTTTAAAAAAACTCTGTTATTATTTTAGTTGATTCCAAAAAAGGTCCCAGTTTGGCCCTTGGGGAACTTATGAATTACTGCATTGCATGGATAACTGTGCATTTTTAAAGCATGCTTTCTAATTATAAACAATCTCTCTGATATGAGTTGTGATTAGGATTCTTTATTCTACTTGCATTAGCTACTTTAACCTTGTCGAAGTAATTATGTCTCATTTAAAATTCTGATTTATTTATCTCAGAATTATTCTATGGTTGTGTCTGTTATTGTTATTTGGAAAGGATACCTTAGGAAAATTGCTTTAAGATAATTCTCTGGTGTTTCTGTTTCATTAATATTTTAAAGGCTTGTGTGTAGACATTTTAAAGATATTCTTAAAGTTACAAGTGATGTGTTATTTCTAAAATAAAGGTTAATATATCAACGAAGTGTTTCTCAGCATGATTGTCAGCTCTTCCACCATCCTCTCTCTAATAAACATATGTACTGTTGCTGTATTATTAGAACAACACTAAGTAATCTTCAATTTAGTTAAAATTTTGGTTGTGTGAAACAATTAGTCCATTTTTCTGCAATTTGTATTTTATGCAATTTAAAATGCCTGAAAAACTAACGGAGTAGATGTTTGGTATAGCTTCTTCTTCAATAAAGGATTAATTTCATTGGTTTGTGAAACTAATCAAATAAGCTGTTGTGAAAAGTTAAGTAAAACCACCCCTTGAAAAGGATGGAGCAAGAACGTCAAAATAATTTAAATTGTTATTTTGTGGTGTTGTATTTTTAAATAAATATTTAAACTATATAATTTAAAGCAAGACAGGAATGTTATTGATTTAAACTATTTATATAGATGCCCATCTCAGTACATTACCCTGTATGGCTCACAACATTAAAACAAAGACATATACTTAAATTACTATAAATTACTGAATTTTGTCAGCAAATGTCCAGGTTTTTCCTGTTTTGTATTCCATCTTCAGTTTCTAACATTTCTGGTAGCCAACTACAATCATGGTCTGATTTAATTATCAATCCAGTCCCCTTGAGATGTCCATAATGGTGGGAAACACTAAGAAAGTGAAGATCCAGCGTCAACATGGTAGATTTACTTGATAACAATAGCAATGAATGCACCACTAAAAAAAAACAAAACCCACCAGGTTGAGGACAGTTCATCCTGAAGAAAGTCTATCTGTGGCCAGTAAGAATTGATAGTAAAACTGAAATGACTAGGCACCTACCCATCTTTGATTTATTTTGAAAAAAGAAAACCCAACTTAAATATTGTTAAGTATTAAAAGGGAAACTACAAGGACTATAGACTGTGTTGAAAAGTAAAAGAAAAAAGGGTTTGCAAGAGCAAACCTTTCTGGACTGTTGCCAAGGAAAGCTACATGAAACTTGACTCAAAGGAAACTTTCCTTTAACACTAGAATGTATTTCAATGAGGCTTCTAGGGAGATAGGTTCATAATAGAGTTGAATTATCAGTTAATCTAATTTTGTATTAGAAACTATCCAGGTTTTCAGAAAAACAAGGGCCTTTCTGGTTTCTATCTACAAAACGTAGGGCTTACAGCTGATAGCATTTGTTTTCAGAATATGTGTGGTCCCTTCAAAACCTGATGAGGATAGTGCATTTGTTAGGAGGTTTGCCATATCTCTAAATCAAGTATGGCTGGCTAGGGAATTCTGGAAGTTGAAGTCCACAGGTCTTAAAGTGGCCAAGTTTGGACACCTTGCTTTAAATGGTCACTGACTTTTACCTAGGGGAAATTTTTCAAGCTCTGAAGAACTGCAAGGGAGAAAGAATACTAAGGAAATGGATATGGCAATTCATGAAGGAACTCCATTTTTTCTCCTCCTCCTCCTAGTATTGTCTGGTCATATGGATGGATTGAGTTAGTTGACTGGCATAGTTTAACACCAATAAATTTTTGGGCTACTTAAATGAGTCAATTTTGCAGATTAAAGAATTTGCATGACATCTTTTTCCTCCTTCCAGTAATTATGAATAGGATCAGTAATTCTACTGAAAGTTCACAGATCCCAGCGTGGTAATTACTTGATTTTAGTACTATTAACACTGATGATTAAGTGAATCCTATACTTGGATAAGTGTGATACATCAATAATGTGGAATAATACATAATGTGATGGGGAAATTAGGGGGAGCACAATAATCTCTATGAAATATTTTAGAAGCTGCATGAACCATTCTTATGTTCATATTAGGCGTTCTTGATTGGTGCATTAAACTGTCTCTTCAATTGGAAATGCTCAGAGGAATATAACAGTTTTAACCCATGTGACCCAGTACATACAAAGTTCTTGGATAGAAGAGTTTTAACCCTGCTTCCTCCCAATATTTACTTGATGTTAATAGCAGTTGAGAAACAAGGATCGGTTTTTCACCCCTCAACTAATGACTGGTAGGGCAGAGTGGAAAATGGAATGTTGCTCCTATGACACAACCTCTTGCTTTACAACTGACTTAAAGTATAGTGTAATTCCAAAAAGGTTTTGTCTTGTTTTGTAGCTGAGAAGCACTTACAAAAGGGCAGTGTACTGGTATATTTTTAGAAAAACAGTTAGTGAATCCATGCTAGGAAATTTGAAGTACAAACAGAAGAATACTTTATTCTATTTTACTAGTACCATTTTAAGCAGAGAAAAATTGGAGCAGCAATATGAATTGTTGTAACTTTAGACATATGTGGAGTACTATTCACCATCCTTTCTTCAAGAGGAAAAATGTTTATGTGATGATGTTCAAGTAATTAGAAATTGCATGTCGTCTGTCTGATCTGAGATCTCTCTCTCTCTCTCTCTCTCTCTCACACACACACACACATCTATCATCTATCTATCTATCTATCTATCTATCTATCTATCTATCTATCTATCTATCTATCTATCTATCTACAGTATCTATCTATCTGTCCATCCATCCGTCCGTCCGTCCGTCCGTCTGTCTATCTATCTAGTTTATACATAGGTAGTCCAGTTGGAAATGGAATTTCTGTCGTAAGTTGTTGCGTTTGTAAGTCAAGTCAGACCTGATTTTATGACAATTTTTACGACACTCATTAAATGAATCACCACAGTTATGTAAATCACATGATTGTTTATTTAATCCAGCTTCCCTGATTGGTGTTTTTTGCTGGAAATCAGCAAAGAAATTTATAAATCATGACTATACCCTTGCAGGATATAAATATGAGCCAGTTGCCAAATATATGAATTGTGACTGCATGACTGTAGGGGTGGTGCATGATTGTAAGTGTGAGTACAGGTTTAAGTCACAAATACAAACCTCTGGCAAAGTTTCCTAAGACCATTGTAATTTATATCGATAAATGAATGGTCATAAGTCAATGGTTACCTATAGCTGTCCATCTTACAAAATAATGACTAAGTGACTCTAGGTGGCATACAACAAGGTTAAAAGAAGTTTATAAACAACAACAACTATTATTATTATTATTATTATTATTATTATTATTATTATTGTTATTATTATTATTATTATTTGCTTGGTCACACATTCAACCAGATGTTCTGTCTGGATTTATCCCTTTGAATAAACTTCAGAAGAATGGGTTATTATCAGACAAAGAACGCTTGGAGAAATTGATTTGCTGCATCACTTGCTTGCTATTCATTCTGTTCTGAAAAAACTGTCACATAATGAAGTTCTTTGGAGGAAAAGCAGATGTAAATAAAATAAGTAATTATTATAAAATACTTACTGGTTTGGAAAATTGGAAAAGATGTTTTGAAGAGCTTCTCTGTTGTTTCAGTGTTAGCCGCTCCTGATAAAGTGACTAGTTTGAATGGAGGTGTGTGAAGGCACATGTAGGCACTCTTCATCTCCAGTCAGGAACTGAATTATTAATGACGATCAGGGTGGATTTGATTTAAATCAAATTGATTTAAATCACAATTTAAATCATGATTTAAATCACTAGTAAAAAGGCTTGATTTAAATCAACTCGATTTAAATAATAATTTTTAAAGAGCAGCTGTCATCTCTGCTACTCCTTTGACCCACTGTTGACTCACCGATAGTCCCAGTGTCTCAGAATATACAGCCTCATGCTACATAACTAAGCTCCATTTCATGCTGAATAAACTAAATTATTCATGTATCTTAAATACAAAACTACCTTACGATAGATTTTTACCCCAAAAGTTTTTTATTAAAATAAATTCGATAAAAATAAAAAAAATCCGATTTAAATTTTAAAAATCTGATTTTTTTGATTTTTTTTAAAAAAATCATTGATTTTTATCCACCCTGATGACGACCATATATTACCATTCAGTAAATTCAAAACATTTGCAAGACATAGTCTTATACAACATCTAAAATCGTTGTCCTACCCTGTTTTCCCCAAAATAAGATTATCCCCGGATAATAAGCCCAATTGGGCGCATGTGCTAAAATAAGCCCTCCCCAAAAATATTTAAATGCATGCGCATCCAGTCCCTGCCATTTCCTCTGGTTAGGGTTAGGGAGACAGAGCTGGAAATCAGGTAAGATGGCAAGAGGAGGCCCGTCTTGCTCCATGTGCCCCAAAATAATAAGACTTCCTCGAAAATAAGGCCAAGCGCTTATTTCGGGGTCAAAAAAATATAAGACAGGATCTTATTTTTGGGGAAACACGGTATACAACATCAAAAAAAATTCTTTGAAGCACTTAAGGTGCAACTTTTGTTTCCAATTGTACAAAATGAAAGTTACTTTTGGGCTGATATGCTTGAAAGTTCACTATAAGTGATTGTAATGATAGACTCATTCTCACTACTACGGGGTCCATATATCAGGTTAAGTCTTGAAAGCAGAAGATACTATAAAGTGATAAGGCTGAACCCACTGTCTAGCAAACCCTCACACATTTCTAATATGTTTAATTAAAAATCAAATCAACCCAAAGATTCTGTATGTGATTCTTAATCAGTTTGAAGTCTCCAGGAGAATAATGTAATTATACCAGTCATTTAGTTACAGTAATTAAAACTTTAATTAACATCACTTCTAGCCTGTAGCTTCCCTAAACAGGACAGAGACTTGCGTGCTTCATTCCTGGTACCCTTCGAATCTGCCAAGACCACTTAGGCATTTTTGCTACTGGAGTCAAAGGAACAGTTTCAGTTTAGTTACTTCCCCCTGACCTCCCTTGTGTTAGTTTTAAAATCACAAGACTGCTTGGAGAAATTATGTAAATACTCTTTTTTTTTTAATAAAAAAAATACTCTTTGCATGGCAACTATATTTTAGTCAGATTCATTTCTAATTCCTTTATTGAACTGTTGGATTAGCAGGAGTTACTTTGTATACCAGAGAATTTATTTCAAAGATGTTATGATTTGGGACAAAATTACATATTTAATAAGCTTAATGGAGGGATATTATTTTAGAGGTCTCTTGGTTCCATAGTGTTCTGTTAAAGACTCAGTGGTGCCAAAGCATATATTTTGAAATGCTCTGTCTAGTCACTTCAATGTCTTTGTTCCGTTCTGAAGAATCCAAATATAAGCATGTTTGTATCTTCAGAAGTCTAAATCTGTCGCACAAGTGTTTAGAAATGTTCCATTAATGGTTAACTGTTCATTAAAGGTATGCATTGAGATATATTTAGAAAGCAGCCAGTTTTTAAAAAATGGCTTTAATTTGGGACCTTAAGTAATGGAACTAGGAACCTGAAGAAATAAGTAATAATCAGGATACAGGATACAGCTTTTAGGCTTTTAATCACCTGCCTTGATCAAAATGCTGAACCTGGGGTGGCATATGTTTTATAAAGCTTTTTCACAGAGGGAAGATAATTGTCCAAATGCCCTCATTTTTACTACCCCTCTCTTCTTTCATTTGTGCTATGCAATTTGACAGTAACAGCAGCTGAAGCCTAGAATAGGCAGTCATAAAACAAACTGCCTACCAGAATAGTTTATATAATCTGAATCCAGAATAATCCATTAGAATTGGTGACATCAAAATTATAACTGTTGCTCACATAACTATTAATTATGTAGTCTGAGGCAAGGAGAGAAATGGCCATTTAAAAGTATTATTCCAAATGCATTTACTTATTTGTTCCTGTCTTAAAATTTGGCCTAAAGGTGTTCAGTATAAATGTAAATTACAAGATTTCATTCTTGGCTGGCTAACTCTTTCTGTTGGAGCTTCAGCAAGGGTTTCGGAAAAGGAGGGGAAGGGTAAATTTCGGTGACATAAAATGTTTTCTGGCTTCCACCTCCTCAACTAATTTATTGATAAAAGTGTGGGATGTATATTAAAAATAAAAAGATGGAGAGAAGGTAGAAAAACAAGGATGTGAATATATATATGTGTGTGTGCACATAGGGAAGGAGTTGGGAGCTTAGCCTGATTAAAAATCCTGCCTGAAGCATGTGTTCAGAACTAATTTGCTTCTGAATGCTAAATGTGTATAATTTTGCAGACTGTAGTTGTTTAGAGGTGATGGGAAAGAACTTTGCCTATATCCAAATGCATTTTTTCTTCCAGATTCAGGAATTGGCCAAGATTTTGAAAACAGATTGTTGGACTTCCTTACTGAAATCTTGGTACAAATTGTCAGGGGAAGAGAGAACAACAGGGAATTATTGTGGGTGGAAAATAGCCTGTTTTAATATTTTCTGGATAGAAGAAGGAAATTGAGAAATGGATTGTGTGGAAGGAAACAGAATTATATGTTTTTTAGTTGTAGTGTGCTAGCAGTGTAGGTTGATTTATTACTTATTTTCTAAAAAAAAAACGGCACTTGAGATTTATCTGTGTGAGAAACATGCTGGCACCCTCAAAACTTTGGCTTTCAATTCAAAGTATGTAGGGAAGGAGTAAAGTACAATTGTTTAGTAGTGAGAAAGAATGAGAGGAAAGCACTAATCAGTAATTTTTCTGCTTAAGAATTCCAGCCATGTTCAATTAGCCAGTTACAAATAGTATAAGAAAGTATAAATTTGTTGTTATTAGTTGTGAAGTTGTATCTGACCCATCACGATCCCATGGACAATGTTCCTCCAGGCTTTCCTGTCCTCTACCATCCTCTGGAGTCCATTTAAGCTGAAAAGTATAAATAGTATAAGAAAATAGTATATTTTATTATATCATAAGTAAATATGTTTATTGACCTTTGGATATTCTTTATTTCTAAATTGAAATAATGAGTTTCAGGATAAGTTAACCATTATATAATCAAAATATTACAGATAGTCCTCGTGACCTTTTTTAAAATTGACCTTTAAAACTTATGATGGTGCAGAACCTTGTGGTCACATGATCAAACCCTGGGCA
Source organism: Arizona elegans (assembly GCA_022577455.1). Lineage (NCBI taxonomy): Eukaryota > Metazoa > Chordata > Lepidosauria > Squamata > Colubridae > Arizona > Arizona elegans. The sequence continues at coordinate 117,454,925 of JAKOOJ010000003.1, forward strand.
CTTGGCATCTTGGCTGCACTTACGACAACAGGGGTGCTTTAACTTCTGCCACCTGCCTATCTCCCCTCCCTTTATGCCTTTTTGGCCACCGCTGCCCTGCGCTTCTTTGCCCCGGCTTGCCTTCTTCATCTTTCTGCTTCCACTGCTGAGAAGGGATGGCTGCGCCAGGCTGCTAGGCTGGGGTTTGCATTGTGAAAAAAATAAAATAAATCCCAAAACAGCCCGAGAACTGCAGCACGCTAAAAAGCCCTTTGCAAAGATGTTTGGGGTGGGGCTTCACATTCCCCCCCCCAAAATAAAAGAAAGCAGCAGCAAAGTCTTTTTTTGATACCTCACAGCTTGGGCTACTTTTGACTGTTATCCATAGCACAAAGCTCATCCTCAGCCTGGCTCATCAGCAGGAGATAGAGGCAATCCCTTATCTTATTAAGGTCCCAAGCTGGAGGAACCAGTTCAGAACGTCTTGCATTGGGATCAGTTAATGACCCAGAATTCTCCTGTCAGGGTGGTCACGGCAGTCAGGATGGGAGGCGACACGGGTGCGAGCTGTTTAGGACCGAGTCTGCAGAGGAAACGAAGCCCCGCCTCCCTGCTCCAGGAGTCAGTTTTTTCGACTCGGTGGAGTAGGACAGGCGTGTCTTCCAGTTCTCCTCTTCAGACCCGGCTCTATTAGCAAGTATTTCCAGCGTGAACGACATCGGAGTCCGCTGAAGACCGCTAGACGGTAGGGCAGCCGGCTGGCTGAGCTCTGGGTGCGCACGAGCCTGCTCTTCCGCGCTACAACACTTTCGGCGATTTCAGGCTGAGGCTGCAACTCGGGCTCTGCTCTGCAGCCGGGAGTCGCATCGGCCATTCCGCGTCGCTTTCAGCGCGCCAAAAGGGATTTGGCCTCCACGAACGCTTCGCTCCCCTCTTGATCGGGAACCGCTGAGCACCCAAAACATCCGGATTGCTCAGCGTGAGGCTACTTCGGGCAGCACAGTGAGTTTGCTTAAATTTCCCCAGTTTGAATTTTACCACCCTTCAGGAGGAATTTAAAATGGCGGACGCCAGTTTAAAGGGGAATTCCCGCTCTAAGAAGAGCAAGGAGAAAAGGGCCCGGGAGCCCGATCTGGAGGAGGGTGGTTCTGGCACCCAGGCTTCCAAGAGGTCCAAGGAGGACCCTAGACCATCAGGGAATCGCTCCTCGTCCACTTCCAGACACTCTAGGGACAAGGAGCGTCGTCATAAGGCCATGGAAAGAGCCTTCAATAAGGCTTTTTCTTCGTCCTCTGCTCGAGAGAAGGCCCAGACCTCTTCGATCCCTTCTAAGGAGAACCGCCCATCTGGCCAGGCCTCTGTTCCTCCCGAGGCTCCTTCACTCTCTCCTGACCGGTCAGCTTGCGAAGAGAGTGTCTCGCTGTCTGAGGCAGCAGCAGTATTTCAAGGGGATCAGGAGGTTACGGTGGGGGGTCCCGAACCAAGGCAAGAACCCCAAGTTACAGCTCCCCTGAACCAGGGTCAAGCCGCTCCCCTAACTGCAGCCATTGTTCATCAAGGGCAGGCTATTTCTCCGGATTTAGCTAATTTAATAGCACAATCCATAAAACAAGGCATCGCCCAAGGCCTGCAAGAGAGGGCCTCTTCTAGGGTCTCTGAATATTTGGAGGACCAGGCTCTTTCTCTTCGATCTGTTCCCATTGAGGCGTCTCATCAACATCCCGATTGAGCCATATCTCCTTCCAGGATCAGTCAGGGTTCCATTTCGGTTGAAGGAGAGGAAGGTGAAATTCTGATTGATCAGGATTTGTCGGAGGATGAGGGTTTGCAACCTGACCAACCCTCCTTCGTGGGGCTCTTTCGACCACATATGTTCCGGTTTCTCTTGTTTAAGGCCCAAACTACCACCCGCTTGGGCATTCCCGGGTCAAAACCTTCAAATCAGGCTTCTACATCTGACCCAACCGCGGCTTTGTTTGAGGAGCCCGCGGTCATGACGGAGACCATTCCAGCACCCAAGCTATTCTCGGATGTCTTACAGAGGCAGTGGAAATTCCCAAGCTCAGGACTGGTGCCCAACTCTTTAGATCGACGGTTTTACCACTTAGCGTCGGATTATGCCGATCTCTTACAAGTTCCTAAAGTGGATGCCCCTATAGTGGCTCTCTCCTCTCCAACCCCGTTGTCGGGTCCTCCTGATGAATTGTTACGACCTGAGGATCGGAAAGCAGAGAGATCCCTAATCAAGGCTCACCAATCGTCAGCATGGTCTACCCAGGCCTCCTCCACAGCCTCGTTCTTTAATAGAGCGTCTATCCTATGGCTTAAACAATTGCAGAAACGCATTCCGGCAACGGATGTTCGTTCACATCAGGACTTAACAAAGATTTTAGCTGCGGTGGAATTTTCGGCCAACGCCACCTTGAACGCGGCTCGTTTCTCGGCCAAGGCCATTGGTTCTACAGTTACATCATGGCGATTGCTCTGGTTGAAGAACTGGCAAGCTGATATACGCCACAAGTGGCGTTTGGCTTCTTCCCCTTGTGCAGGAGCCAACCTATTCGGGGCTTCCCTGGATCCATTGCTTATTGAAACCCGCGACCACCGCAAGATTTTACCATCCATGTCTCATAGGTCTGAATACCGCCAGTCTGGTTCCTTTCGCTCCTCTTCCTTTCGTGCCTCAGAACCATCGGCTTTTCAACAGCGCTATCACCGGCCTTTCCAGGCCAGAGGAGCTCCTTCCCAGGACCATCAGGTCAGACAGGGGTCCCGATTTCCATCCAGGGGGAGCCAGCGGGGGGGACGTAGTAGACCATTCCGCAGATCTCGTTAATTTTCCCCAGTCGTCTGCGATTGGGGGACGTTTAGCCCTTTTTGCCTCCAAGTGGGAGTCTACTGTTTCTGATAATTGGGTTAAGAATGTTATTAGATTTGGTCTTCCGCTTGAGTTCAAATCCACGCCCCCTCAGCTATTTTTACGTTGCCCTGTTTCCCTGGTTAGGTCTAAGAGGGCCAGGGTGGAGGCTTCCATTAGACATCTGTTGGCCTCCAGAGCTATTCAACCAGTTCCGACCTCGGAATTTGGGAAAGGGTTCTATTCCCGTTTGTTTCTCGTCCAGAAGCCCTCTGGGGATTGGCGCCCCATCCTCGACCTTAAATCCTTGAACCGGCACATAACGTATCGCCGGTTCAAGATGCAATCCCTTCAGGGTTTTTACTGTCCCTTCAGGTCGGGGATTTCATGTCATCTATTGACTTAACTGAGGCCTACCTCCATGTCCCTATTCTCCCAGAACACCACAGATACCTTCGTTTTTGTTATAATGGGAAACACTATCAATATCGTGCCCTTCCCTTTGGCCTTTCCTCAGCTCCCAGGGTTTTCACCAAAATTATGGCAGCCCTTATGGCTTATATTAGTAACCTCCCTATAAGAGTTCTTTTTTACCTGGACGATATTTTAATTTTATCTCGTTCAGCTACTCAGGCCCAACGGGATTTAGGTTTGACCCTTAGTATCTTGCAGGAACATGGCCTTTCCATTAATTGGCGGAAAAGCCACTTAACCCCTTCCACTAGGCTACAACACCTAGGCGCTCTTATAGATACGGTCTCCTCGGAGGTATCCCTGTCTCCGGACCGTATCTTGAGTCTAAAGTCTCTGGCGGCATGAGTTCAAGGACAACGCTCAACTTCCCTCCTCACCTTGTCTCGCCTGCTCGGCAAAATGGTGTCTTCGTTTGGTATTGTCCCTTGGTCCAGGCTGCACAGCAGGGAACTCCAGTGGTTCCTCCTCCCCTTTCAGCGATCCCGACGGGGTTCTTCTGCCGTAAGGGTAATTATTCCCTCTCACGTGAGACAGTCTCTGAGGTGGTGGACATCCGACAAGATCTCCAGCGGCAGCCTTTACCGCGAGCCCCAACGACTGATCCTAACAACGGATGCCAGCCTGTCAGGTTGGGGCGCACATCTAGAGAATCACCTTACACAGGGGCTTTGGTCATCCCAGGAGTCGCAGCTGAGCATCAATGTCTTGGAGCTTCGGGCCATTGTCCTCGCGCTTCAACGGTTCAAACCGCTGTTGCAGGGCCGGGACGTCCTCGTCCTAATGGACAATGTCTCTGCCAAGGCCCATATCAACAGGTTGGGGGGAACGAGATCTCGGCTGCTTATGCGAGAGGCTCGCAAGCTAGGCACCTGGGCGGAAAACAACCTGACATCCATCAGGGCGGCGCACATCTCGGGAATCGAGAATCGGACAGCGGATGCCCTCAGCCGGTCCACTATAGATCCAGCAGAGTGGAGCCTCCACCCGGATCTTTTCCAGGAACTGGTGAGGCGATTCGGCCTTCCGGCCATAGATCTATTCGCATCGGAGTCCAACCATCAGACACCTCGGTTCTTTTCCAGATTTCCGACGCCGGGGGCAGAGGCGATAGATGCCCTACGCAACAGATGGCCATCGAATCTTCTCTTGTACGCCTTTCCCCCGATTCCTCTAATTCCGTTAGTCATCAGGAAACTTCTACAAGATCGGGCGGAGCTCATTCTTCTGGCTCCCTTCTGGAGCCGCCGCCCTTGGTTCGCGGATCTGAGGGCTCTCTCCGTTCAACCACCCTGGCGGATTCCGGAGGATCAGATCATACTGCGTCAGGGGCCCCTGATCCACCCGGATCCACAATGGCTCTGCTTAACCGTGTGGAGACTGAGCGGCTCCTTCTAACGGACATCCCTCTTTCTCAAGGCGTCATCACCCTCATCCAGGCCTCCAGGAGGGACTCCACAACCAGGATTTATGAGGCTACCTGGCGGTCCTTCTCCACATGGTGTCGGAAACTTCGCCGGTCACCAACCGCTGCTTCCTTGGAACATGTTTTAGAGTTTCTATACGAGGGGTTTGTCTCAGGCCTCTCTCCTAACACCCTGCGACGCCAAGTGGCTGCCCTCTCTACCGTTCTCTCCTGTGGTGCGAAGGATTCCATCTCTCGCCACCCCCTGGTTCGATAGTTCCTTCGGGGCGCCTCGTACGTACGACCTCCTCCAGTCCGTCGTTTCCCAACGTGGGACCTTCCGAGGGTCCTTTCGGCCCTTACTAAACCTCCGTTCGAACCCTTGCGGGAAGTCTCTCTCCGGTTTCTCTCTCTGAAAGTGGCCCTTTTAGTGGCCGTCACTTCTGCTCGAAGAATCTCAGAGATGAACTCACTATCGGCCCGCAAAGAGCTATGCACCTTTTTCCTGGACAGAGTTGTCCTCAGACTGGACCCTTCCTTCATTCCGAATGTGAACTCTTTATTCCACAGATCCCAGGAGTTGGTTTTACCGAACTTCTGCCCCCAACCACGACATCGTTTGGAACACAGCTGGCACACATTGGATGTGCGACGAGCGGTCAAGATTTATCTCGCTCGTACTGCAACCATTAGACGAACGGATGCCTTCTTTGTATCCTTTCTGCCCTCGTCCTTGGGGCTCAAGATTTCGTCCGCAACCTTGGGCAGATGGCTTCGGGCCTGCATCGCAGCGGCTTACGTCTCATTGTCTCTTCCGGTTCCACGGGGTATCACTGCCCACTCCACGAGAAGTGCCTCGACTTCAGCAGCCTGGTCGACTAGGGCTCCAGTGGAGGAAATCTGTCGGGCGGCCACATGGGCCTCGGCCAACTCCTTCATCAGGCACTATCGTCTGGACGCCTATGCCTCAGCGGACGCTGCATTTGGCAGGAGAGTTCTCCAACAGGTCCATCTGGCTTCCTGACTCCGGGGACGGCAAGGTCCCTCCCGACAGGACACAGAGCTTGGGTATGTCCCATCCTGACTGCCGTGACCACCCTGACAGGAGAATGAGCGTTGGTCCTTACCTGATACGCTCCTTCTCTGGCTGGTGGGCACGGCAGTCAGCCCCACCCTTTCGGGCCGTCCCCGGTCCGGTAAATGCTCAGGGGGGTGGGTGGGTTACACTTACCTCTATGTCTTCATTTATTTCCTCTAGACACGCCAGTCTGCATGGAATTCCTCGTCTCAAAACTGACTCCTGGAGCAGGGAGGCGGGGCTTCGTTTCCTCTGCAGACTCGGTCCTAAACAGCTCGCACCCGTGTCGCCTCCCATCCTGACTGCCGTGCCCACCAGCCAGAGAAGGAGCGTATCAGGTAAGGACCAACGCTCATTCTCAGTTAACTAGGGCGATGGAGAGGCCTAGGATTGCAGTTGGTAAGCAATGCAGTCGGGTGGGTTCTACTTACCTTTACTACCGGTTCGCAATGGGGCCACGTGCATGTGCTCGCTTCACTCGCACGCACACATGCTCTTCTGCGCAAGCGCAGAAGCATTTTCATGATGTCAGGGTGAGTGGGCGGAGCCTCCCACCAGTTTTACTACCAGTTCTATAGAACTGGTGCAAACCGGGACAACCCACCACTGAATGCGGTCATGAGGTAATTGACTTTATGACTGCATTACTTAGCGACAGAAATTCCAGGCCCGGTTTTGGTTGTAAATCGAGGATTACCTGTATCATTTTAAAAAAAATTCTTTTATCATTTTTACCGGTATGGATATTTGTTTAAAATTGGGCATTAATTCATTGATTGGTATTGAAATAGTGATTTATTATTGTGCCACATTTTTCTTTAGCTGTAAGCTGAAATTGCATTTATTCTTTTATGGATTCTGCTCTGCCTTTCCCTCTAGTAAGTGGAATGGGTAACAATAATTTTGTTTTTAAAAAAGCCAATTTAAAATGTAGTTTCGAATGCATTCAGAATATCAATTGAACTACTAATAGAGCAAATAGCATCTCCTATCAAATTTTCTATACCTAAAGATTGCTTAAATGAATGTGGTTTTGCATGCTTGTAGGTAAAAAACAGAGGGAAAGTGAATCTGATCTTGCCTGGCAGGGAGTTATTAAGCCTAGGAGCAAACACTGAGAGGGTCTCTCTCCCCTAATTGTGGCCATTGACAAGCTAAGGTTCAATCTTGCCAGTGGTGGGTTTCAAATTTTTTTACTACCAGTTCTGTGGGCGTGGCTTGGTGGGCGTGGCAGGGGAAGGATACTGTAAAATCTCCATTCCCTCCCCACTCCAGGGGAAGGTTACTGCAAAATCCCCATTTCCTCCCGATCAGCTGGGACTCAGGAGGCAGAGAATAGATGGGGGCAGGGCCAGTCAGAGGTGGTATTTACCGGTTCTCCAAACTACTCAAAATTTCCACTACCAGTTCTCTAGAACTGGTCAAAACCTGCTGAATACCCACCTCTGAATCTTGCCAATTTAGTAAGCTTTCTTTCTCATTAGGCGATCTTGAGCAGACTGTGGATGTAATCCACATTATGTACATTTGTGCTGTGATGTACTATGTGGCAAATGGTTTACCAATTTATACAGCAGTAGAAATAATGGGTAATATATTCATGTGACATGTTCCATTACTTTAAAAACATTTGCAGAACGTGGAATGAGATTTCTAACAGGTAGATAGTTTGGAAAGCTAGAAAGTTAGGAAGAATATGCTAAGTTGCAATGTAATATTTTGTTTAAAAACATAGTGGCTAATTGTGACAACTAAGCAGGATTCAGTGCTCTGGAGCTCTGGAGGTTTTTTTGAAGATCAATTATAATCTCTTCCATTGTAGATGTGTTCTGGCTGTCCGGTGCTGTAGATTTACAGTGCAATTGTGAAACAGCACTTTGGCTGCCTAAAGATAAGAGCGTTCCAAAAGCTATGGTCATTCTTTATCCCCAATCTAAAACTGTTCCTTCTACTGCTAAAGCTGCAAAGATCAATTTATATTATCCAACTTTTACTTGGCATTAAAATCCTGCCTGTGTACAATTTTCAAACATTTAATGTGATTTGATGATTAATTAAGGGTTAATAAGTTAGCGACAGTTAAGAGCCCATCAGGCCAATATGATGATTATTAAAATGCTTTAATATTTTTTCCCCAGCTATGTTGCTTGAGTAGTGTTTATGAAGAGGGTGATAAATTGAAAGGGGCTTTAATTTCATTCTGTTCTACTTGCTACAATCTTCTGTTCAGTAATTAACACTAGAGGTTTTCTCAGCATAAACACTTCCCCGCAGGATTTTCTGCTTTAACTGACCTTCTAAAATCTAGAAACACTATACGCTGTGGATATCCTGCATTACTTCCAGAGGTTTGCAACAAAGATTTAATCAAAGGTAAAATTAACCATGGGACTAGTTCCCTTATCAGATGGTTAATAACTGTGAAATTTCTTTCCTCTGGAAGGTTGAAAAACTCTGAGTATCTTGCTAAATTTTAATAACTGAAGTTGAGCCTGAAAAAGCTTTTAAAATTAGTTTTCACTCTTTTACTCTCTTTCTGATAAAAAGTTCAAAGTTGTATCCCTTTGTACATTTACTCAAGAATAAATCCATCAAATTTAAAGAGACTGTTTCTGAGTAAATTTCATAAAATTGAGCTGCATACTTGTTTTATTGTAGCCTAATTAGAATATGCTGAAAATGTAAGCATGGAAATTAAGATGTGAATAAAATTTGATATTGTGGATTGAGTAATAAAACAATTTGTTTGGGGACAGTAAACCACAATTTTAGACATAAAGCTTGTAAGTGTGACTTACTATCTGTTCGTTGTGATTCATTTTTTATATGGGGTTACCTAATTATATTGAGGTGGTACTTCTAATGCTTAAATCTTTAACAATCCATAGAGGTGCAAAATCAGAACACCTTAAAAGGGAAACAAAACAGGAATTGGCCAGGTAAATTGTGATTACTTTGCTTTTCTTTTAAGACTGATTCTGATTTAGTTTTCAATAAAGCAAACAGTTTATTATGAATTTATGAATGCAGACTTATGAATTCATTATGTGCTCATTGTTTTAAATTTGGGACTGTCCTCTATGTCCATCAATTCGCTGTTTTTACTTTCTTGCCAATGTTTTCGAGTACATATTTTATGTATAGTTTTAGCCTTTCACTATTAATAATCATTTTCAGTGTGTCGGAAAACATATTACATTTGTTTTTAATTTCACAAGTTCAGACAATTCACTTTAATCCTCATATGCTCTTAACAAATAAAATATGAGGATTCCGTTACAGAAAAGCAATGCAAAGTAGTAATAATGACATTATTTCCATTTAATGTATAAGTAACAGAAAGCGGGATTTTCTTAACTCTGAGAGAGTTCTAAACTCTGATAGAGTTCTAAATAATCGTATAGTTATGTAGAGTATGTAGAGTGTGTGTGTATACATGTATACACATACCTCTTTTCGTCTTCCTGAACTTGGAATCCCTCAGATATAGATGGAATTGTAACATATAGAAAGGGATTATGGGATTATGGGATGACATATCTATATGTCTGTGCTTATTTATTCACACTGGTGTAATGTCTGACATAAGGAATCTTCATGAGAACAGAAACAATGCCCTATTGTATCAGACCCCTGACCTGTCTAGTCCAGCAGTCTATTCTCACAGTTGCCAATTAATTGCACAAGGAAGCCTCCCAGTAGATGTCTCTCCATGACACATAGGGCTCTAGTGACCTTCATATTGTGAGTCATTTAACTTCAGAAGTTACTTGGTTCGTGCTGCTCCAGAGGAAATGCAGTGAACTGTATTTGCTATATTGTTTCCCGCCCCTGTATTTGCGGTGCAACCAGCTTTCTATTGATGGGAGGTTACACTTTCTGTCTCCTAGGATTTCCCTCTCTTCCTAAAGCAGAGGTGATGTGAAGCCTTGCTTCCATTCCCCCATTGCTTTCTGGCTGGTCCAAAGGCTAGTCCATTAGATCATGATTGATTGGCTTTTGCCTAATTCCCCTATTTTTTAGGGAAGAAAATATAGAAATATATAAGTACATTTTTTAAAAAAAGTTCTTTGTATCAGGTACATTGGTGGTATTCTGCCGGTTCTAATCAGTTTGGGTGAACCGGTAGTGGTGGCGGTGGCAGGAGGCTCCGCCCTTCCACCCAGATGTCATCACATTGCGTTTTTGATGTTCTGCGCATGTGCAGAAGGTCTTACGCATGCGTGGAGGTGGCGAGTGCGAGCGAAGCACACTCGTGTGCACACATTTGTGAACCAGTAATGAAGGTAAGTGAATGCCACCACTGATCAGGTAGTTGTCATTTTTATTTGTCCCCAGCTGCATCTAGAAAGAGTCTTAGCTGAGTGGTTCCCCAACCTTTCTGGCTTTGAGGACAGGGGATGGGGAGAAGAGGGGATGGTTCACTGAGAGTGGTGGGTGAGCGAATTTGCATGAGTGTTGGGCAAGTGTTGGGCACGAGTGTTGGCCGCTTGCGCAAATGGAGGTTTGCGCATGTGCGCTCACCCGCTGCTTGTGCAAGTGGAGTTATGAACACACTTGCCTACCACTTCCGCAGCCTGGTTCCAAATGGCCAGTAGTGGGCTGCAGCCTGGGGGGGAGGTGTTTAGGGACCCCTGTTGATTCATGCAGGAGAAGATAAGAACACTCACAGAGCCCCTATGTAGCAACATACAAGTGCTCCTAATGGATTGTGCGGAAAACCATTGTATATAGAATGGGCCTAAGTTAAGGTCTCTGCTATGACATTTCCTGTGGGAATTGTGCAAAATAATTAATATTCTCATTGTTCCTGAGCTAGCCCAAAGCAGAACTCATAAGATAGCCTTTGTTGGCACTATCATCTATATCAGGCATGGACTGAAAAGTAAGCTGACAAAGTTCCTATCTATCTCTGAACTCTCAATCTGATTTCAGTTGAATATTTATTCATTGGCTTGTTTTCTCAATTGCATTGGACCCTATAACAACCCCCTAATTCTTAGTGAAAAAGATGAAACGGTGACATTTTTGGGAATATTTTCAATAAATAAGAACATGTATGAAGTCCCGTTTTTCTTTTTTCCTAGATGCCTATTATGTCACAGGAATGGAAAAGTTAGGTATTCTCAAGGCTATGGAATGGAATATTTTGCCAATATATTTCATAGTTCTGTGACTATGAACTCTGAATCCCTGATAAGAGTATGACAGAAATATTTCCACTGCAGAGACTGTATTACTAAAATAATCCCATATGCCTTGAAAGCATATAAGGCTCATTTATGTTCCAAATCAGGAATTGGGAGTGAATTGCCTAAAGCTACACACACTGTTGTGTCATAATACAGCTTTTTAAAACTTAGCATTATGGATGAACAAGGGTTTATAAAAATACTACAGTTTAAATATTCCTGGCATAACATTATGTTTACAATAGACCAATAATGTGCTTATGAAAGAAATTCTTTAGAAGCCTTTCTTTAGCATCTTACCCATCTTACTGTTGACTAAGAAAGGAAAATAAAAATGTGTTAAACCTATTTCTGGAGGAATGGGGAATATCTGCTTTTCGCAGGTTTGTGTACACATGCGTGGCAGCAAATAATTAAAGGCAGCATATTCTCTTGTTAGGAACCTTAGATTTTAGCAGTATGGAACCTGCAACAATTGAAATGCTTGTGTGAACATGTCTAGGCCATAACTTGACCAGATTTTATTGGTTCTGACATTACTGTGTTGTCAATCTATGTGATATTTATCAGCTGAGATGACTTCTTGTGGAAGAACCAGAGGGAACAAGATTTAAATACCACTAGGACATAATTTTATTATGTTGAAAATGCTTTCTCATATCAGAAAGCCATTGGTATACCTTTGGGGTTAACAAAGCCAGCTTCTGTTTCCTTTCCTTTTCCTGAGTTCTGAGTATTTAATGTGCTGGGGAAGTGACATAAAAACCAGTCATTAAGAAGGCTGAATTCTATAGCTCAATGTGTCCGAATTACTTCACTCAGTCAGGCCATGTGAACATACTTGAAGGAAGACTGACTACCTTTGGGTTTCTTGTGGCATCCTGATTCTGTGAAAAAATGTATGGGCAAACAACACATTGATTTCCTCGTCTGTTCTACGATTCACCATCCTTCAATTGAGAGCTATGTTGATTGGAAAATGATGGCAATAATAATAGAGATATTTGTTCCTGGGTACCTAGGCAATACAGACTGGGCACAAAGCCAGAAGAAATTTGAAGGACAAGTCATTGAAATCAATGGCTCAAGACTCGCAGGAGCAGCTGCCGAGGAAGCAATGAGGGCAAATATGGACAAATCACATGAAGTTGCTACTGTGAAATGAGACAATGAAATGGGTAGAATGGAAAGCACTGTGCTTTCATTGAGAAGGGGTTAGAACAGTAACCACTATCCCTCAACCCATATAAAAGTAATGTTTAGTTATCGTACAAAAATAATATCAGAATTATAGGATTAATGTATAACGTAGATGAAACTTCTGACAGTTTATTCATATTCCTATTTATTTGCATTATATGAAGAAATGCTTCAATTAGTTTTCTAATTAGTAAAACTGCTTTTGTTTCAAAGATTCTGCAATGGGTTTAATTGTTGTTGTGAAATAGTAGCCTCAAGGCAGGTACCAAATTCCAAAATATTCCACTAGTTTACAAGTTTTAATCCCATATGGAAGCCACATGAAACAATCTCAATCCTTGGACAGACAGAATATGTTCTAGAGGTTTTTTCTGACTTGTGAATTGCCCAAATCCTATGGACAATTTGCAATCTGAGTCAAATTTCTTTATGGCTTTCCAAAATGGAAAAGTTGAATCTTGGGAGAAAGTGCAATGGAGAAAGCATGCTTCCTGAGTTCTATAGATAGCAACATTTAAAAGGTAGGGTCTAGAAATGCACACTCTAGGCTTGCAAATAAATTGGTTTTATGCCCTTTAAGTCTTTAAAAGTGATATCCAGCATTTTGAATTGATTCAGACGACCCACCCCCGGAACCTCTTGAATCCAGTTGGATTCCAAGAGGCACTAGGACAGCACTCACCAACTGGTGGTCCGTGGACCATTGGTGGTCCATGAGAAAATTTTGGTGGTCTGCAGAAAAATTATTTGCATTTTTTATATTGCACTAAATCAGGGGTCCTCAAATTACAGTCCCTGGGCTGGATATGTGCAATGAACGTTTGTGTTGCTGCAGAGAGTCTCCCCCTTTGGGGTCTTTTTGTGTGGGTTGGAGGGGGACAGAAATTCTAACTTGGGATCTGCTTCGGCCTCCTGGTGCAGGGCTTTGAGCAAAGGCTGGAGGGAAGTACTGCTGGTGGCAAAGAGCCGGAGGGCCTTGTTCCAATGGGACTGCCTGGAACTGGCTGACCGTCTCAGCCCGGTGAGCCTCCAGCCACCTGTACCTGGCCTTGTACTCCCACAGGTCTTCCCTCTGCTTGGAAAGCCTAAGCTCCTAGTCCTCAGGGAGTACTTCTGCTGAGCCTCCTCCTCAGTCAGATCCAATCTGAACTGAACTGTTTTGCCATCTCTTTCTCATGGTGGCTACTTAGCTTCAACAACTGCTTCCTGTTGGGGCCCTAAGGAGCCCAGGCAGGGAGTGGCTGAGAGGGGAGGGGTTAGTAGAGGCTGGCGAAGCGCCCCTCGGCGTAAGTGACATCGATTTGCCCATGCCGACCCAGTCACATGACCACCTAGACACGCCCACCTAGCTGGTCATTAGGCAGATCATATTAGTGGCCTGGGGGATTTAAAATTATGAATTTAGTGGTCCCTGAGATCCAAAAGGTTGGTGACCCCTGCACTAGGATATATTCACAATGATTTGGTAAGCAGTGATACTTTGAAGCAGCGTCTTTCTTTGCATGCTGATCCCAGTTGGCACCTTGTTTTACCAAGAAACTGAAAGAGATAAAAAAAATTACAGCAGAACCAAACTCTGGAGTACCAGCGGTGAAAGCTTGATTTCTACTACCTGTGTTCCAGACTCATTCCCTTCCTGGCTTTTCTGAGACATAGTAGATTGGATAAAAGTGATAATCATCAACACCTCTCTATGAGAGGGTTGAGTGAAGCCTTCCATTGATTCACCTGTATCTTACAAGTATTGTTTAGTCTCAAAACTTCTTTTGGGGTGGAGGGTGGGGAAAGTTGTTGAGACAATGATAAGAATCCAGTTGCAAAGTGCTCTGAAAGAAATTATATGTAGGGTACCTCAGGAGTCAGCCTTTCTTCCCCTGTTGAATATCTACATGTACTCATATTAAATTGTGTTATCATCAGAACAGTAACAATACCTACATCGCCTTACTGGACTTTACTGGAAATGTTTTCTCAATGTCTGGAAACTGTAGGGCAGGGATGGGCAGTGGTGGGCAACTATGGCCCCTTTATGACCTGGGGACTTCAACTCCCAGAATTCCTGAGCCAGTTATTGTGCACATTTATACCCCAATGAGGACACTGGAGAGAGATACAGTAAGGCTTTTTATAGTGAGTTGTGAGTCCCCTGTGATCCATTAGTCTTAGTTCAGACTCTTCATTTCTGTTCCATTATTACTGATTTTAAAAGAGTGCAATTAGAATAAAAATTCAGTCTCTGTTAAAATATTTTAATCTCTCTTAATCAGTTCTTACTAGCTTTTTAAGAACATTTTTTGGTTATTGCTGTTGTTATGGAACTCTGAGCCCACTCTTAGAATTCCTTTGCACTTTGAAGTAGGCATTTAACCAAAAAGAAAGAAGTATTAGGAATGGCCTCCATTTATAGTTTGAGGTAATTTTGCAAAGCAGAGTAGGAATGTAATTTTGATATATAGTTACTGTGGAGATGATAAATGCATTGCATGAAAGTGAATTCACTACTGTATTTTAGGTTACATCAGTGGCTTTAATGTTTGTCAGATGTTTAAATGCTGCAGATTTCTGGCGAATCAACACTGTATATAGTATAACTAATTTATTTGCTTAAAACTATCAAAATTAATGTTGCATCGTGATTTAAATGAGACAAATGTTTATTTGGGATTAAGATTCACAAATCATTTTTTTTCCTGCTTGAAGCATGAGCAAGATGGTATTTCACTCTTTCACTTACAAAAATTTTCTGACGCAGTTGGTGAATCTTACTTCAGGATTTCTGATGAGCTACATCTCCACTTCATCTGTGAACATCAAGTTATCATAAATGTTGTGGACCAGGCTGCCTGGAAAACACACCTCTGTCCTTACTGCAGAGTGGAAGAGTCAGAAGGATGCCATCTTTATCCTCTTCACAAAATTTAGGATTACATGACTGAAGTTACTATCTTATTCTATTACTCCTCTTGAGACCGTACCTCTATCCTTCTACTATGGGACTGCAGGTTGCACATCAGATCCCATGAATGATTGCAGGAAATAGGTTTGCTTTAACCACTTGAATCTATCTTTCATGATACCATTTCTTATTTCCACTGCAGTAGAGGGTTTGCTACCCAGCAGGTTCATCACTGGCTGAACATGAATTTATTTATTAAATTCAATTCAATTCAATTGAAAAGTCCATCTCACTGTCAAGAGACTTTCCATTGGAATGGCATCTAGAGTAGTATATTCCAGTCTGCCTGCAGTTTTTCACATAAGGGAGAGGCTCTTGAAAGATAATCAAATGGTATAGATGGCTAACCTTTCTGCCATCACATGCCAAGGGTGGGGGGACGGAGGAGGTTCATGTGTGTGTGTGCCCACACCCATAATTCTATGCGCCCTGCCCTGCCCATGCAGGAGCAACCCCCTCATCCCCCCCCGCTTCTGGTACCCGATGGCCCGTAGGCCCATTTTTCACCTGGCTCCAGATCCTTTCTATGCTTCTGGGGAGGGCAAAAACAGCCCCCCCCAGGCCCTGCGGAGGCAGGAAACAGCCTGATTCCTACTTCTGGTGGGCCCAGAAGGCCTGAAAATCAGCTGGCTGGCGGGCGCATGTGTGCCAGAGCTGAGCTGGCGTGCCCACTGATATGGCTATATATGCCAGCTCTGGCACGCATGCCATAGGTTCGCCATCACGGGTATAGATGATATTGCAAGACTTAGATCAAAAGAAGATTGTTTATCAGAAAAATCCCCTCCTCCACAAAAAAAGCCACTTTTGTGCGTACTGGATGCAATCCAGAATGGATGCCTAGGTTGCAACAAATGCAGAATATCTGCTATACATAAGAGAGATGTCCCTGAGATCAAATTATAAATATGACATTTGTTATTATTTGCAGAATGAGATCTTTTCCAGTCCTAAAGGTGTGTAATGGCAGGACAGGTGCTTATTTCAAGTCGTAGCTTCTTATAGTTTAAATTGTTTATTGTCTCTCTATTGTCCAGTCTCTCTCTTATTCTCTGCTAGCATATTTTCTTAGAGACCTGTCTGCAAAAGAGATGGGTTTTCATGATGAGAGCCAAGATTGTGTTATTGACACACACATACTTCATATGCATGCAGCTCTGCTGACGCAGCATCACCCTTTAGTGCTGGGGTCATGTTCGGAGCCCATGAATAAGCTCACACAAGGATCGTTTGGGGCTTTAAAAAAAACCTGACTTTGTTGTAAATTGGCCAAAATCCAGCATTCTCCTCCCCTGCATAGAGATTAATAGCCTTGAGCAGCAGCGGCTTGGGAAGAAAGAGGCTATTGTCTTCTGTCTTTATCCTTCTTAGTGGATGGGGAGAAGCCGATTAGTTAGGGGGGAGGAGAAGGTTGCTGCAACTGGCTACCAGCACATGCCTGGCTCAGTGCCTAGCAGATGGGGGTGGAAGGGGAAGAGGGCAAGGGGCTTAGAGTGTTAGATCAGCTGTCTCTTAGTCTCTGTGGTGAGAGGGAATCATCTTAACCCTTTATTGGCAGCACATATCTCTTATGTTGAGATCTCTCAGGCAGAGAGTGCAGCTAAAGCTAAATTAGTGAGTTACTAATTCAGCATTTACAGTGCATTCAGGGGGATCTGGAATATCCCCAAGGATGATATGTATGCTATTGCATTAATTTATAATTTATGGAAATTTATACTGCTTTATGAGAATTGGCGATAAAGACAATGATATGGTATGGTTACAGAAGGAAAAAAGTGTTGAAAGAAAACTACATTTCAAACTCTTGAGTTAAAGAGGATGAGGGAGCTCTCCTTAAATGAACCAGCAGTACTTTAGAAAAAGGCATTTTGGGTACTCATCAGCATTAGATCATTTGAAATGATCTAGTTTCATACTGTTTTTTTTTTAAATGAAGAAATTCGAATGGTATGACATAAAGAGTATAGAGCCATGATGATAAACCTATGGCATGCGTGTCAGAGGTGGCACGCAGTGCCCTCTCTGATGGCACGCACACCGTCGCCCGAATTCAGCTCTGCTGCACATGCGTGGTGCCTCCCGCCAGCCAGCTGGTCTTCAGGTCTCTGCCACGCATGCGTGGTGGGCGGGGCACATGCAGGGGGCTGCATGCGCATGCGTGGGGGGCAGGGTGCATGTGCAGGGTTTGGGCGGTATTGCATTTTGGGGGGTTTGGCGCACACACGTGCATTTGCACGCACACGGACACGCTTTGGGCACTTGATCCAGAAAAGGTTAGTTATCACTGGTATAGTGTATAACCTAATAAAGGCCGTTTCTTAGTGAAGATTATTTTAGAAATAAATGGATATTGTGTGACAGTTGTGACTGATGAACAATGCCTTTAAAATTGGAACAGTGATTGAATTAACAAAATATACTGACAATTATGATTGTGCAGTATGGATATTGGTTTAGTTATGGAATGTGATTGGAGGAGTCCAACATGAATGCTGTTTTAAATGTGTGATAAATCTTCAGGATTTGCTGTGTTTCCAGCCAATGTTGATGCTAGAAGTTAACTTTTTCTCATTACTTTACATGTTTGGTGGTCTCTTCTCATGAACAGCACTGTGTAAGTTGATTGCTTTCAGATCTTGGTTGCAGCATCTTTTGTGATATGCAGCCAGCCTAAAATGGCTCTTTTGGAAGACAACAATGCATAGCTAAATCTGGTTTCCATGTCACATGTGCTGTTTCCTGTGCTTCTGTTAAACTAGTTCCAAAGACATCATTAGGAAAAAGTAAAAGCAGAGAAATCAGAATTGAAATTGATATCAATGGCGTTCAGCACATGGTCAGAAAAGCACCTGGCTCCTCTTTCTGGGGTAAGGATGATATAGCAGCAGCTGGTTAAGGCTAGTGTTATATATTATACAATAATTCCCCAAAGAGAGTTTCCCATTTCTCATTCTCACAGCCCTATATGTGCAGCTGAGTTTTATTATGTCTTTAAGAATAATATTCTCCCTGCTGTGGAACTAACATTTGGGGCCTTTGGAGGGATAGCCATTTCCTTGGCAGGTTTCAGATTCATTTACTTTTTAAACCTGGTTTTGCTTGTTGCCAGCTAAGAAGAATTGTGATTTAAGCCATGTGTGTGCATCTATATGAAAATGTAAGTCCTCCATGGGTTTTTATTTGCATGCATGGAGATGTAAGAAATTACTCAGAGGAAGATTTTTGAAATTTGTTGTGGTTTGATCTATTGGTATAAGTAAGCAATGTGTACCAAGTCCTGATCTTATTCCTGGCTTTAAAATTGGTTTTAATAGTTTACTCCATTTGGTGGGGGGCAAGGAAACAGGAGTAAACGTATGATGTCAGCAGGACCTTGAGTTCAAACTATTTTCATATCGAGATCAAAGTTTCATGCCCAAGTAGGAGAAAGTAGCTTGAGAGCAAAGCAAAATGGTATTTGGAAAAATCTTGACTAAGAGTTGGTAAACAATATTTTATGTAGCTTCAGCTGAACATTGAAAGCAAGCCAAGTAAGTTAACAATCACACTATAAAGGGTAAGTTTGCCCTGTTGTTTCATCTGACAGTGTTACCATCTGTTCACTTTATCATTGATCCAGACAGGGGTGGGATTCAGCCAGTTTGGACCCGTTCGGGCGAACCAGATGTTAATTTTAATCTGGTTTGCTGAACTGGTAGTTGCCCACCCCACCCCTCTCAGGAGTCTCCACACAGCCCGTTTTGGATGCCAGGTAAGTGCAGGGCTTGTGTGGAGGCTCTGGGAGGGCGAAAAATGGGCCTACCAGAAGTCCGGAAATGGGCCTGTTTCCAGCCTCTGGAGGGCCTCCGGAGCCCGGGGGAAGCTGTTTTTGCCCTCCTGGAGGCTCGAGGGAAGCCTCCTGAGCCTGGGGAGGGAGAAAAATAGGCCTACCAGAAGTACTTGAAATCTGGAAACAGGCCTGTTTCTGGCCTCCGGAGCCCAGGGGAGGCCTTTTTCGCCTTCTAGAGGCTCGAGGAAAGCCTCCGGAGCTGGGGAGGGAAAAACGCCCCCTGCCATAATGCAAGAGACTAAGTAGGCCACGCCCCCATGGCCATGTCCACCAAGCAACCAGGCACTGAACCGGTTGCTAACCAGTTTTTTGTTTTTTTTAAAATTTGATTTATATGCCGCCCTTCTCCGGAGACTCAGGGCGGCTTACAATGCGTTAAGCAATAGCCTTCATTCTTTTGTATATTTTATACAAAGTCAGCTTATTGCCCCCACAAACTGGGTCCTCATTTCACCTACCTTAGAAAGGATGGAAGGCTGAGTCAACCCTGAGCCTTGGAGAGATTCGAACCAGCAGAAATTGCAGGCAGCTGTGTTAATAACAGGGTGCATTAAACCACTGTACCATCAAGGCTCTTCTTGATGGTTGCTAAAATTTTTCAATCCCACCCCTGGATCCAGGCAGTGAAGCACCCCTAGAGCTGGGCTGTTAAACTTGAACCTATGAAAAAATGATGCCACAAAAAACCAACTCTCATGTCACTGCTGTAATATGTTAGTTATGTCAAGAATCAAAATAGGAACAGTTAATTAAGGAGAAAGCAATGGAGGGGATAGAAGCCAATAAAATAAAATAAAATATTCAGTAAAAATGCTTTTAATCATCTATCAGGAAAAAGAAAGTTAGGATGCCAAACATATCTTCAAATATAGGAAGCTTTAAAATGTAAGTGATAGCCCTGTTCTGTTTAAACAACTTCAGCTCAAGTGACTGGTGTGATATAAGACATCCTCTAAATAATTCAGTGGGCAGCCACTAATGTATGAAAATAAATGTTCTTTTAGATATAGTGGATTCTTTAGCTACCCTTTAACCTGTAAAGATTATGCATTTAACCTTGAATAGGGTTTTGAAAGACATGGGAAGAGAATGTACCAGAGATATATACTCCCAACTCCTCACTACTACCACCACTTTGTCCGCAGTTAGACAGTTTCTGAATACTTTTCAAGAGAATCTGTGCACAGAGAACATTAGAAATAATTTAATATGTATGACACAAAAATAAGCATGCATATCTACGAAAGTGTACAATAAGCACTAACTTCTTTAGTATACTAGGACTAGAAGCACTCTCATACAATAATCTGAATGTTGGGGCAAGGTGTAATCTAATAAATATGGTAGGAAAAAAAAAGCCAACTTAGTTTTAGACAGATGAAGTTACCTTCCTCTTACTGCATTACATCTCCATTTGTTAGCTCACATCCCGTATATCACAAATGCTTTATTTTATTCACTAACTCTATAGAGGCAGAGTTCCACTACATCTTTAGAGGCACGTAGAAAGATTGAAATTAAAATCACTGTATTCTGTATCCCTGGAAGCTTTTCTTGTTTTATTATGGATATGTTAAAAACCATGGGGGATGAGTATAGGTCAAAGACCAAGAAGTAATCCAACTTCAGCTTTTGAAAGCTGTCCTCCCATTAAAGTCAGAGCAGCCATTTAATCATATGTTCCCACACCTGTTTTGGCTAAGTGATTCAGACAAGAGTATTGTAGTTTCTGGGATTGAAAGCCACTGAGAAATAACAAGAGTGGATTTCACTTGACCGGTTCAGTATATATAATCTGCTAAAGAATAGGGGTTGTGTTGGATAGTTAGAAAATGACTTAGGGTGATGCCTTCTACTAGGTGGCCCACATGTACTTCAGAAATTGGGGGAATTTTTAAAAGGCCCTTGTATGTTAATTTTAACAACCACAAACTGGGTAATAAAAAGGTAGATGGTAGATTTTTCAGCCATAAACAATATAGAGCTCAAATTGGGTCAAATTCAACAATTCGTGCTAAAAAGAAGCTGAATTATTGTATGGGTTTTTAGAAAATAATTTGCCGGTTCTCCGAACTACTGAAAATTTCTGCTACCGGTTCCCCAGAAACTGTCAGAACCTGCTGGATTTCACCCCTGGTATGGATGGACAAGTGATGAAATTGCTAGTGTTTTTTAAGAAAGCAGGCAGCTGGTGTGGTCCTAGTCTGAGCAGACGCTTAAAGTTTAGTAAGCCTGCCTAGTGCGGCAGCCAAGACTCAGTCATGCAGAGTGGACCCATTAATAACATTTACTTTAAATCAGTTTAGATTAACTGATGTCATATCTGTCAGTGAATGTGAGCTGTTAAGAGTTTGTTGCTCTTATGAACATTGATTTTGATTAAGTATCTCCCTGGCTTTTTTTTTTTTCTTTTTGGCCTTATGCTGCTGTAATTAAAGTTCCAATATTTTCTGGCTTGTAGCAATACAAGGTCTGGGACTGAAGTCATGCTTGTATTAATCTTTATTAAATGGGAAATTAGTTTTTCTCAGAATGGAAGGCAGCAGCTCATCCTGCCCTATCCCCAAATATATTATTGATGAGATGTAGCTATGAAGCTGATGGGCGAGAGGATTTTGGTGTTCAGTAGTGAGTCCGCTGCAAATAATGAGGAAGTTGGATTGTTACACAATCCTTTCCTCTCACCTCAATAAACAGTGGGGAAAGCTGAACCTCTGGGACAATTTTCTGGGTTAAAAAGGATCACTTTATGGACCTGTGGATTTACAATTCAGTTCTGCCAGGCAACGAAATGCCTCCTGAGTTATTTGCTTTTAGATAAACGGAATACTTGGCATTTCTAGAGTCACAGGCTGTCATATTAACAGAGATGTGGATTGTAGGAGGTGAGAAGGGCTGAGCTGTATTTCAGTTGATGGGGGCATTGCTGCTTAATAACACATTTATAAAAACACTTTTAAGATAGTTTATCCTTCCAAAACATTTTACTTTGTAAAATAAATGCAAACACATGAATTATACCGAAAACAGTAGCAGCAGAACATCACTAGATAAATAGGATAATAACATGAACAAGTAGTCACATATCCAACAATTGAATATTAAAATAATAATAATAAAACAGTTTGAACATTAGAAACATCCGGAAGCAATTAAAACCAGCTTTAGAAAATGTCTAAAAGCCATGAAGTTGGGGAAGAAACACATTCTCAGAAAGAAAGAGACTATTCAGAGAAAATACCCATCTTTATTATTCACTAAAGCAAACATTCTTGCTTGCTTAACTAAAGAGCAGACTCTGAAATTCAGAGTCTAAATGCTAGTTTTTATCTTTAAACAAGAACATTATCCTTGAAGTTATTTAGAGTTAAGGCTATACAGCTGATTCAGTGAATTCGGTTTATTTATCTTTACAGAGCGCCAAGAGTTGCAATTTTGTGTTCTAGGTATTCAAGTTCACTTCACAACTTGGCGACCAGCTGGCATTGCCTCTGCTTGTCCCTTTTCAACACTTTCCTCTTCTAGGCAACTGTGTGGCAAAATCTATTTCCAGCTGTGTCAACAAATTATTTATTTAGAATGAGTGTTACCTTTCAAAGTCCTCCTTGATTTGGAGGAACCTTGCCTGTGACCACAATGAAGTCCTTGCTGTATAGGGCTATAGTCAGTGGAAAATTTTCAGTGTGTGATCATTTGAGGTTAATCACTGGTTGCAGCAAACATCTATTTGAAAGTAAAAATACAGCATAATGGTTTTGAAAAGGAACAAATAAACAAATATCCTTTAGAATAATTCTTGAGACCAGACTTCTTAGTCATGGAAATGTAAGGATGTTATTATGGATAAGTTTATCAACAGTTAGGAGCTCTATAAACTTCTGTATAAATCTCTTGAAACTCTGCATTTATACTTCTGCAGAAGGTTAGTATAGGTAATCCTCGATTTACGACCATGATTGAGCCCCAAATTTCTGTTGTTAAGTGAGACATTTGTGAAGTGAGTTTTGCCCCATTTTACAACTTTTTTTGCCTCAGTTGTTAAGTGAATCACTGCAGTTGATAAGTTAATAACCTGGTTGTTAAGCGAATCTGGTTTCCCCGTTGTCTTTGGTTGTCAGAAGGTCACAAAAAGTGATTACATGACCTTGGGGCACAGCAGTGGTCATAAACATGAACCAGTTGTCAAGCATCTGAATTTTGAACATATGATCAAGGGGATACTGCAAAGGTTGTAACTGTTATAAGCCACTTTTTTCAGTGCTGTTGTAACTTTGAACGGTCACTAAGTGAACTGTTGTAAGTCGAGGACAACTTGTATTCCGTACAACTCAGCACTGGTATGTGTCTCTTGAGCTGTGTGGAAACCTCAGCTCCTTTTCCCAAAGGTGTGTTCTTTTCAAAAGAAGACTTGGTCTTTTTTTTAAAAAAAAGAAACACATTTCGCTTCTCATCCAAGAAACTTTTTCTTTTCTGAAGTGAAGAAGCTTCTTGGATGAGAAGCGAAATTTTCAAAGAAAATAACAGTGCCTTCAAAATGCCTTTTTAAAAGCACCTTTGGGATAGCCATGACCTGGATGATTGAGAATCTCCAGAGACACTCAGCTCCATTTGTTCTAATGTGATTTGACAGATCACTGCTAGACATTGAAGACAGAAATTCCCTGACTTCTGTGGCTGGTTCAGACTTATCTGAGTAATTTCAGGTCCTACTTACTGATCCTCTTAAATATGGAAGTATTGGAACTCCCAGTGTCAATAAACTTTAAAGTGCAAAGAAGTAATATTCTTTTATTTGATTCAAGAATGTTGCAGGATTTCCTCCACCCACCCCTTTTCCCCACAACGATGTCACTGGAATATAACACCTTTCTACTTCTAAACAATAAAAGATCAAAGAGGCCTTAAATTTTTTTTAAAAAAAAACCTAATCTATTAATAAAGGTTAAGAGCACTGTTTATTTTACTCTGCTATGGTATTTATGTGATAGCTTCTTTATAGCATTATAAATTTATTATTTGCAATAAATACATTGACTTCTGAGTAAATATTAGCTGCTTTTTTCAATCATAATTATAAAACCACATAATGTTGGTCTTTAAATTGAAACTTTTGGATGGGCAGTGCTTGGAAAGCTACTTTTCAAGGATGTGGGAAGTGGTTGCCCGTCTCTAAAATACCGGAGAATTGTTGGGATTAGAGTCCAGGATACACACAGAGATGTTTCTGTATCCGTTGCTTTTCAGATCTATTCAAGCGATAAGTTCCCTATCCTGGCAGTGGCATGTGGCTAAGTAGAGATAGCTGAAATTTCTTATTAAATGCCTCCTGCTGTTGTATGAATACTCAGTCTCTGTTCTGCCTGCTCTATCTTGAATACTTTGTCTGAACCTACTGAGTTTCAGGAGAAGTAATGTAATAGGGTGATTCTGTTGTGAATGGGATTGGGGAATGCCTAAATGCTGAAATATAAACCATGTGGGGTGTTGGGAGTCCAGTGAGGAACATAGGATAACAGAAGGTAGATTTTGCTGTGATCACATTTTATAATGCAATTCTGGCTATCTCGGTGCTTTGTGAGTTGAAATTAGAGCAAGAAATGATTTACCGTATTTTTCAGAGTATAAGATGCACCTCCCCCCCCCCAAAAAAGAGGGTGAAAATCTGGGTGCGTCTTATACTCTGAATGTAGCCTGGCCCAGCTTCTCAAACAGAGGTTTCAGAGGCTGAAAAAAGCATCAGAAATGAAGCTTCAGAAAAAAAGCCCCCAAACAGAGCTTCAGAGGCTTTTTTTCCTGAAGCTCTCTTTCGGAGGCTTTCAGAGGCAGGGGGGAAAAAAAAACAAGGCACAGAGCTCACAACCAAGGAACCTGTTGCTAAAGTTCACCTCTGGGAACAGCTGATTGGGGGTATTCTGGGAGGCTGATCCACCTGCCAATCAGCTTTTTTCTTATTTTCCTCCCAAAAACTAAGGTACATCTTATACTCCGGTGCGTCTTATATTCTGAAAAATACGGTAATTGGTGCATGTATGACGTCTGGTCTGTTTTTTGGCAATAGTGTTTTACTTTAACATTTATACCTGTTCTAAATCAGTGGCAACAACCACCTTGTGTGTGTATCAAACTCTAAGGGGGGCGGGGGAAGCAACTGATGGTGGGAAATGTCGCAAGTATCACTTTATCTGCCTTTCTCCCTTGGCCTCCCTGCAGAAATATTTCTGGAATGGACTCTCCTCATATCTTCCAGCAGATGTCACCCCAGAGCATAGCACGGGAACTTGAAGGACAAATGGGAAAGGGGGAGGGGGGGAGAGGGAAGGGAAAGGGGCTTTGAAAGGCAGTACCATAAATAAGCTGTTCTTTTTGCACTGCTCCTTAGCACCCCATGAGCCCTGTAGAACTGGAAAGGGCTCCCCTGAAAAGGTTGCAAAGTGTGTTTTTAGCAGATAAGTCTCTGCCTTTGAAGTATGGCAGCAGACTAAAGCGCCCCCGTCTTGTTGTTGCTGCCAGCCACTGCGAATTAATCACAGCCACATACAGATAAGAGTACAAAGCATCACAGAGCATTGTGCCAGGGAAAGAGGAGGGGGAAGGAGCAGGCAAGAATGAGAAATAGGGAAGGACGGATCCACAGTGGGAAGGTCAAGAGTTTTGCAGATATACAAGAGTTGCAATTCCAATTTGCATTCCTCTGGTGCTTTGAAACATTGACAAACTACCCTGTCTGTTTTTTTTCTTTTGCTTTACTACTATGTGCATTTAATTGAGGTAGTTTTTAGTCAGTGTAATATTCAACCTAGCTCTTTCATCTTTTTCGCTTCGCTTTGATCTTTGACTCTTCAATTATTCTTAATATGATTTTATTAATTAAGGGCTTCATGTCTACCTGAGAAACGTACAGAGTTGCGAGCTACCGATGAATGGGTTAAAAGTTAAAGTCTTCTTTAGCTCATCTGGTAATTTTTTTTATGAAGGTTTCTGTGCAATCTTGGCAACAGACTAAAAGTGTTTTTGCCATTGCCTCTTTCCAAGCTGTTTTGTTTGCTGTTTTGGTTTGGTTTTAATTTACAAGCACCTGTAATCTCCTTTACTGTCCCATTCAAATACCAACCAAACTTTATTCTTCTTAACTTTTGAGGATAGATCAAGTGCTGCTATGTTCTGGGACAGTTGAATGGATTAGAACTGTGATGGTGAACCTATGGCACGCGTGCCACAGGTGGCATGTGGAGCCATATCTGTGGACACGCGAGCGTTGCTCTAGCTCAGCTCCAGCGTGCATGTGCGTGCTGGCCAGCAGATTTTTGGGCCTTCCAGGCCCACCGGAAGTTGGGAAACAGGCTGTTTTCTGGCCTCCGGAGGGGTGGGGAAGCCCATTTTCGCCCTCCCCAGGCTCCAAGAAAGCCTCTGGAGCCTGGAGAAAGTGAAAAATGGGCCTACTGGGCCCACCATGCCATCGCATGCCAAAAGCGGGGAGCAGCATGGGGGGGGGGTCGCACATGTATGTGCGGGGTAATGGTGGGGCACATTGAATTATGGGTGTGGGCGGGCATGTGTGTGAGTGACCCCCCCTGCGCTCCCCCCTGCTTTTGGCATGTGATGGCAAAAAGGTTAGCCATCACTGGATTAGAATGATTCGATCTCCTATGAAGGTGTTAGATGAAGACGAACCTGGAACTTTAGATCCAAAAACCAGGATTAAAAAAGACTAACTAACCCTAAATGCCCATTTGAGAATGCCAACATCAGTACTGAAGAAGCATTTTCAAAAAAATCCACATTGGTAGCATGAGTTAAAAAATTTTTTTCTCAGAAATATAAGAGATTTCTGAGAACCGTCATTAAAATCATGCAAATTAATTCCCTTATATTTATTTAGAATTTCACACTTTTGACACATTTCTCAATATGTTTTCTTTCTTCAGAGCAGAAATTATGTTTATGATTAGGCTATTTGTCTGCAGAAGATCCCGTGTAGCATATTAATGGTTATACAGTGAACATCTTTATTGAAAGACTATTGAATCTATCACAATAGATGTGGGGGAAAAAAGTGCTAATAAAAGCAACCATCTGATCACCTTTTCCAAAACAATATAGGAACTTTGCAATATAGGTAGCAACAGTATACAGTAATAATTAGGGATAGGGATGTAAATCTTTTCTAATATAAAATAATTGATCTTTGCAACTTTTAAATTGTATACAGAAGCCCGTTTGGTGTAGTGGTTAAGGTGTTTGCCTAGAAACCAGGAGACTATGAGTTCTGATCAGTGGTGAAATCTAAATTTTTTTTTTGCTACTGGTTCTTTGGGTGTGGCTTGGTGGGTGTGGTTTGGTGGTCATGTGACCAGTGGGCGGGCCAATTTGCCATCACTCACATCACTCACTGTTAGAGTCAGGAACTGCACATTCTGAAGCACATTCTGCCCTTCTGAAGCCCCAAAACTTTGAGTTTCTGCAAAGGCAGAGCCCCCCCTTGCAGGGCAATTGAAAGAGGGGAGGGGGATGCTGCAGTAAAGGCCGCCTTCTACCTGGGCCTCCTCCTGCAGCCAAACACGCCCACCTGTGTGTGCTTTTTCCTCAAATGGGCTCTGCATGGGGTGCTTGGAGAGAGAGAGAGAGAGAGAGAGAGGGCAAGAGAGCTCTCCAACATCTGTTTTTTGTGTGTGTGAGAATGAGGAAGGGAGGGAGGGAGTGATCTGAAGCCGAGGCACCCAAACTTCTGGCAGCTGTGGGGGTGGCTTCTGAGCAGCCCTGAGTCAGCCAGCTCCACCTGACCTACTCCCTGAGTCTTGCCGTTCTTTTTGCCCTCTCCCCACTCAAGCAGCGGCAGGCTCTGAGAGACAATAGGGCCTCTCATTTTTCCCACGGTGCGGCTTACGCTTGCTACCTCTGCTTGTCTGCTTGCAAGCAGTGATCTTCTCTGCTTCTCTCGGGATGCTGGTGCAGGCCATGGCACACCTGTTGAGCGGGCAACCGGGTGGGGGCGAGGCCACCAGGGATGATTGCTACTGGTTCGGCGAACCAATGCCAATCATCACTACTGGTTCGCCTGAACCGGTCTGAACTGATAGGATTTCACCCCTGGTTTTGATCCCGCCTTAGGCATGAAAGTCAACTGGGTGACTTTGGACCAATCACTCTGTCTCAGCCCAGTCTACCTCACAGTGTTGTTGTTGTTGTTGTTGTTGGAAGGAGGAATATTATGTATGTTCACTGCCTTGAGTTATTTATAAAGTAATAAAGGCATGATACAATACCATGCTGTGCTATACTGTACCGTACCATACTACACCATACCATACCACCACATCACGAACATCAACATTGTGGGAAGAAGGGCAAGCCCTCTTCATCTTGGAAGATGTATGACAGTATTGATCAGTGACCTCACTTGACCTATCCATTATCTGAGGACGTGAGTGATAAGCCACAGATTTACTGAGGAAAATTTGCATTTTAACCATGAGCTATTAATTTTGAGTGCAATAGAGTGCACCCAACCTTAAGAAGCCATGAATTTTGGGTACAAAGTAATCATGCATCCCTGTTTATACATATTTACAAACTTATTCTGCATAGGTGATCAAAACAGATGCAGGAATAAAAGGATATTTTTAGAAATGTGGTTACACACAGCAAATTTTTGTTGAAGTGTCTAAAACTCATGGGAATAACTTATCTGAAGTTGAGAAAAATAACTTGGGCTATATTAAAATCAAAAGAGTGTAATTTCAGTGCATACATTTTGCAAAGCAGGAAAACAAACCAACATACCGACTCCCAATTTCTAACCTGCATATTCATAATCCAGCTCTAAGATGGACACAGAAGACAAAAAATACTAGTAAATATTATCCCTGACTGCTTCCTCTTCCTTCTGACTAATTGCTTCCCATTGTGCTGTTTACCGATACTCCCAAATTATTTCTGCTGATTCTCCAAAGTTTTTTCAAACAGTAAATTCCACATTCTTTTTTATTCTCCTCATTTGTTACGTAGCTTTCCTTACCAACTCACAGTTATGCACTATCTTCTCTCAAATATTTTATCAGGAGAAAAAAAAATCTGCATATATCTGAAGTATAGTATTACCCAGACACCAGACACCTTTCTGGCTTACTTCCCTCCAGAGTCTTCTGCAATCCTACATACCCATGAAACTATCTGAAGAACGTAAATTGATAGAACTTTCGTTAGTGCTGTGCTTTGGTTACAAAACATGCAATTGCTTGAGGACTTGGTTGTACACCAAGGGCCTTCTGATTAATTTGGGACCAATGGATGCCATTTAATTTTTAAAATGATTATAATGTTGGCATATATGCCACTCCATTTTTGAGGATTCCAAGTAGTTTCCAAATGACTGACGAACTGACTGACTGACTTATTTATTGTTGCCAATCTCACCCACATGACTCTTGAGTTGCATATACAATTAAAACACGAAGGTAAACAATCAACACAGTTGAAAATAGTTAAGACGACCATAACATTAAAAAGACAGGGGAGAGTGTATTCTAAACCTGTACAGCAGTGTTTCTCAACCTTGGTAGCTTGAAGATGGGTGGACTTCAACTCCCAGAATCCCCCAGCCAGCAGCGCTGGCTGGGGGATTCTGGGAGTTGAAGTCCACCCATCTTCAAGCTACCAAGGTTGAGAAACACTGCTGTACACAGTACAGATATTTAATGGGTTTGACACTTTCATGAGATCTCCAGTCCCAATGGCAAAACCAAGTTTTTGAGGATCTTCTACGAGATCAATGGTGTTGAGGCCAGTCTCTGGTAGTGCATGTGGAACCAGCTGAAGCTATTGAATGATCTTCAAGGACTGTCCTATGAAGAGCAATTGGAATAATCCAGCTGTAGAGTGACAGTGGCACTAGTGACCAAGACCAAATTATTCTGTACCAGAAATGACTGCAATTGGCACAAAAAATATACTGTAATTGCATGAAAGCTCTTCTGGCTGCTGTTCAGCCAGAATCAAGAAGAACCATCAGAGAGTGAGCCAGCTCCATCTTGCATTATGTCAAAAATTATGGAAATACTTGCCTCTCCACAACCACTCTGTCTTGCTGAGATTGAGTCTATGCCTGTTTTGCCCATCCATGTCCCAACAGCTTCCCTGCACTAGCACTAGGTCATCTACTTTCTGTTTGGCCCAGGGTGGAGATAAATAATTGACGATGCATCATCCCACACTAGCAGATGACTTTTCCCAGCAAATTTCATTTAGATGTTATTTGGCGGGAGAGAGACAATTTCTGTGACACTCCGTAATGCGATTTAACCTCTTCTTTCTCACTGCCACTGAATAAAACTTAACTCGGGAAGAGTACCACAAAACAATGTCTATCACTTGGAGCCAGCCTATATTATGACTGGTTTGAATTAAAAACTGCTGAGAGATCAAATAAGAGCAAGAGAGTGGCATTCCCCTATCCCCTACTATCCTAGGTTTCCAGAGACCGCCAACAAGAGCTTTTTGAAACCTCAATGTGGTTTCAGTCCCACAACCAGGCCAGAATGTTGATTGGAACAAGCCCAGGTAAAGTACTTCAACCAGGATTCTCAGTAGTTGAAGTTTAATGATATTTTAACCAACCTTCCCTAAAACAATGATGTCAAATAGGTTCTGAGGAAGGGCACAACCATCATTATTTAAAAGTAACACCCCTCATTCGCAAAAGGGTTTCCCAGTGTCTGTATTCAGTCTCCTATTACTTCCCTGGCAGCTTTTACTACGAGGTTTAGACGAGACCAGTGCATGGAGCCTGTGAACTTCCTCAGGATCCATAGATTCAGACCCATCCTAGATAAACCTGTATGATGAGGCTTCTGTCATGTCTGTTGAATCTTCCCAATGGCATTTAACTCTGAGCTGGTATAAGTGATTTTGTCCCGAAGGAGCTTGTGTGAATTTATTGCTGTGGCCCAGCAGATAGTTTTCTGACTTGGCTTTTCATGATGGTGGTTGGCCCCTTCCTCTGAATTTATCATTCCCCGGTGGGACAATGCTAGCTTTCTAAAGTCTGTACAGTTTTATTGTTGGCTAATGTCACCGATAGCAAAAGAAAGATAACTCTCTGTATCTTCATCCAAATATTATCCTGCTCCCATTTCCCAAAGAATGCATAGTGGTCCTAGGACAGCACTTCCATTGACCATGCTACTCAATGTTTCTTCATGGTCTGCTAATGGAGACCAGTTCATTTTATACTCATTGTAGGCAGTTTCCTTCCTTCCTTCCTTCCTTCCTTCCTTCCTTCCTTCCTTCCTTCCTTCCTTCCTTCCTTCCTTCCCTCCCTCCCTCCCTCCCTCCCTCCCTCCCTCCCTCCCTCCCTCCAAACTGCTGTCTATTCTCATGACCTAAACAGTCTATTTTCCATGCTGAAGGAAACTTTTAAGAAACTTAAAATTATGTTTGTAGGAATGATTTGTGTGCTTAAATGAACCACATGCTACCCAGTTCTCTTTGTCTCTCTCTCTTTTAAAGACTGGTTCCTTTTATAAACATGAAACTAGAATTTTCTTCCTGATTTCAACTGTTAAGATCTAAACTACAGTTAAGATTTTAAGAAACCACTGAGGATTCTCATAAATTGTTCCTTAAGGCAACTGAGATGATATCTGTAAGAAAGCAACTTTTATCTTCCAGTAAAAGACCTGTCTTATTCAAAGCAATATCATCTTTTTTTCCTCCCAAGTTCTTTCCTTGTTTTCATTTTCTCTTTTTCAGTGCTATTATTGGCTTTGCTGTAATGATGAAATCTTATTATACGAAAGGATGTGTCAAGATATGGATTGGAGTATTTTAACCTTTGATCCCCATAGAGATTACTAGACCAGAACTGGTATTAACAGGCAGTCACACTGTATTTGCATATTTCCTATTTTGTGCTGCCACATTCTGGACCAACTGCAGCTTCCAAATGATCTTCAAGAACTGCCCCATATAGAGCATGTCATAATAGTCCACACACAAAATGAACAAAGTATGACTGATTGAAAAAAGATTGTAAAAACTGATTGTAAAAAAAGAACATATTCAGGAATAGATTGAATTAGCTCACAAGATGAATCTTTTTAAAGACCCTCCTGGGCTTGGTTGCCACCTGCTCCTTGAGTAGGAACTGTAAGTCCAGAAAGATTCCCAAATTCTGCCCCAGTCCCAAATAGAGCACTGCAACTCCATTTGGGATTAAAAATGGAAAACTTGCAAATTTGGGTAGTCCAAATATTCACATCTACTTGGTCTTGCCAGAGTTCAGCCTAATCCTGTTCCTTAAGAGTCTTCAGCCACTATGCTAAGAGTTGACAGCATCACTTGGTTGATCCATGGATGGGATGTACATCCCAAATAGTAATAGTAACAGAGTTGGAAGGAACCATGGAGGTCATCTAGTCCAAACCCCTGCTCACGCAGGAGACCTGTACTAGAGATTCGAACCACCGAACTGCCAACCTTTCTGATCAACAAGCTCAGTGTCTTAGCCACTGAGCTACCTAGTCAGGCTAACTGGGAAATATTCAGCTAGATTTAATTGGTATACCTGACCTCATACTGATGGATGACCTCATCTAGCAGCTTCATGTAGATGTTAAACAGGAGAGCTGTCAGCTGTCCTCTAAGTCAAGGAAAATTGAACTATTTTTCCCTTCGCGGAGCTGGAGTGGGTATGGCCTGTGCGTGACACATCCGGCCTGCGGGCCACCAGTTCCACAGTCCTAAGGTAGATGCATTTGTGTCCTGGAATGTAGATTGGATTGTGATTCTCGGTCTCATAATACTTGACTTGGAGATGCAAATATTCATTTGATATTAGGGTATTGGATGCTGTTTCTTTTGCCTCCTTGTTTTCTTCAACTTCCAAGTACCTGGGCTGACACAAACTTCACATGAAAATAATTATTCGGAACAGAGTGAAACTAATTATTCAGAACAGGATCTTTCTCATTAATTTGGATTTCTAAACAATCTAAGGTTGTTAGGCAGGAAAAAATATATTCTTTGACAGCACAGTTGCTACTTTTAGTTTCTTGAGAAGAGGTTTGACTCCCAGAGTGGTGGCTAATAGTTTTGAATATATGCTTCAAGACAAATCCAGATCTTCAACAATGTAGTTTTCTTACGTTGGAGTGTAGCCAAATATAGTATAAGGTAGGCAGAAGTATAGATCCAATTCCATGGCATAATTAAACTTTACAGCCTTTTCTAATTGAATATTCCAGAGATGGTAGGCAGATGCTGAGAATTCTGGAAATTGTAGTCTCAATACATATGAAGAGCATAATTATGAGAATTAGTTCTATAACTGCCTCTTCTGCAACAGTTTCAACATTACATACAAGGCAAATCATATGTACATGTAGTCCTTCACTTACAACCACAACTGGGTCCAGAATTTCTGTTGCTAAGCAGGATGGTTGTTAAGTAAATCCCACCCGATTTTACTACCTCCCCCCTCCCCTGGATTGTTAAATAAATCACTGCAGTTGTTAAATGAACCCCATAGCTGTGATCCAGTTTCCCCAATTGGCTTTGCTTGTTGGAAGCTGGCTGGGAAGGTCACGAATGGTGAGTTTATGAATCTGGGATGCTGCCACCATTGTAAATACATGCCAGTTGCCAAGCAGTCAAATTTTGATCATATCTGTGGGGATGCTGTAACAGTGGTAAGTGCAATGACAGGTCATAAATAACTTTTCAACAGTGTTGAAACTTGGAACAGTCACTATAAACGTATCGTTGTTAAGTCAAGAACATATCCTGAAGGAAATCCAATTGTGTTCATTGAGGCTTGAGTACTATTAACTTGTGTTTTGATTATAACATAAGCCTCTGAGATGTCTCTTTCTTCCCTTAAAAAAGGTCGTAATCTATTTCTGTGATGTTAAGCTAGCTCAAGCCAAATACTTTCATGCTATCCTCCCTAATGGAGTTTAGTGTGGCACGTGTAGGATTATCTCACTCTCCTCAGCCGCCCTCTGAGAAAGATTAGATTGAGAAAGTGCCTAAATTAAGGTCTCATCAACTGGCTTCATGCCTGCTCAGATCTCTTAGTGCAAATATTACGCACTATTTATTGTATCCTGCTGTCTCTGATGCCTGCTTCAATGAAGCAGCGACAATTGAATTAACGTTCTCCCATTTGGGGCCCTATTTTTTTTTCCATAGGATCATGTCACATAAACAGTAGATTGATATAAATTGTAGAATTACCACTGATAGTTAAAAAGTTACTACTGGAATTGCTACGATACCACTGATTGGTTTTAAAACTAGAATAGGAATATATTGATTGAACTATGAATATGGCCCTTAAAAGGACTGAAAAGGTGTATTTGTCATAAGAATTCAGCCTATGGGAAACTGTTATCATGCTTAAAGTATTCATGGGATGCTTCTCAGTTAATTCCTGAAATTGACAAACCTAGAATTACGGACACATGTAACAGGAAGTGTTCATTTTTTACACACACCCCTCTCTCACACACAGAGTGATTTAAAAACCATTCATCTCCCTCAGTATAAGAAAAAGGATTTTATTTTTTCCCTGAGTTAAACACTGGATTAAATGGCAGTTTGCAACTTTCAGAGTTACACTGAATTCCTTATCCATTGAAATGAGTGAGAATTAGGCTGTGGCCTGAAAGAAATGGGATTGAGATCCCCGCCAGCCTGAATCCAGGGATATCAATCATATTCTAGAGTTCACTACTTGTCCAACTTTAGTTTTCAAAAATTGGCCCTAATTTGTTATATTTGTTATTAGTAGTTTTCATTAGATATAGGAAAGCTCTTAGAAGTTCTGTCACCCTTAGCTTGCTTTATATGCATAGGACATCAGCTGATGTGGAGAAATACTCTGGTTGCTTTGATATGCTGTGATTGAGGGATAGCATTCTCCTTGGGGTTTGGTAAAGCTTGGAACTTGAATGTTTTCAAGCAAATATTTCCTAAGACTTGCCACACTTTGTTCTGAAATCGTAGGCACTTTGCATATTTTAATAATAACGTGACACAGGCCTGTTTTAAAGAAATTTAAAAAAAAATCTTTCTGAAGTATTTAGAACATAGAATCATAAGGCTGAAAGGATCTAAAAACTGTTCTAGTCCAGCCCCTGCTCAAGGCCATCCCAGTCAAATGGTTGTCCAGTCTACTTTTGAAGGCAAGCTATTCCACTGATTAATTTGTAAAACTTTATCTTTGACCTAGCTTTAAGAATTAGGAATTGGGTAGATCTTTTGGGTGGCTTTCACTGTTTTTGAATTGTCTATTTTTATTTTTTTATATATATTTTTATTGATGGATGGAATGTTTCTAACACAACAGGCTTTGAATGGGAGAAAATCTCAGTATATCCAGAGTAATGTTGATTACTAACGCAGATATTGTAGTAACTTCAAATACTGGCTTGTTGGTAAAGCTTTAAAGTATTCAAAGAGAAATAATTAACCAGTAGGTGATTAACAGTTTTTAATAATGACCTATATTTGCTAAACAGGAGAAAGAGCCCAGCTTGGAAGATTAATAAAAGGATGTGTTTAAACAGCTTATCTTCTGCCTTTATTTTGCTGTGTGAAACTGGATCATAACTTTCTTTCATTGTTTCAATACCTTAGCAGAAATGGGAGGCCCCCCAGTTTTGATTTCCTACAGTATGTAGCATATGACTGGTGAAAAATGAAGGTATGTCTGCCTTGCATATTTTCCATTAGCCTGACATTAAACGGATTGGAATGAGCTAAATGGATTGCAATGATAAGCCGAAGCAAGAAAGAACGAATCCATAGGAAGGGTGGGCGGGGGAGACGAGTTGGCAGCGAAGAACTTAAAAGGGCATGTAGAGTATGGTTGTGGGGGAGAGATAGGGAGGGAGATACGGTCATCAGATCCAGCTATGGAGTGAGGGAAGTTTCAGATTAGCAATTTTAGGGAACGTGTTGGGATGAAAAATTGGCAGCTGCAGACACGCATTCCATGACTCGCTACGTATTAGCTGAGCAGCTGTCAGGCTTTGTGCAAAGACTTCTCGCAATCACACCTGCATTCCTGGACACCTTCACGATGAGCCCAAGCCCTGTTCGCTGTAGGGGACCAGCCTTTCTATATCTCTGCGGCTGCTGATCTATCTTCTTTCACTCTGAGGCGTCTCTCTTAATCAAATACATTTGTTTTGTAAAACTGACTAAAAATAATCCTGGGCTGGTATGTGCTGGATGTTGGCAGTGAATCAAAGGCTCTGCTCTAATTAAGCAGGCCCTGGTTTGTTTGTGAGCTGCATATATTTCCATGCTAATCAGCCACACGCCAGGATCCTGCCTTCTAAGCCTCACTTCCTTTGCCTGATTGGAAACTATGCAAATGGACGGAGGGAGTCTATTTATTGCAACCGAAGAATGAGACGGCAACCCATTTTGTGGGGCTTTATTGGAGTGGGAGGGGCAGTGCTTTGGCTGGGTTTGCAAAAATAATGGGTAGGCCAGTGATTCAGTCCAATTATTTACAGTTATACAAAGTGTATCGGTTACCCCTTTGTCATGAAATACTTTTTTAGTCAAACATTCTGCTCAAAGTCACTTAGAGTTGTTGACCAAGTATTACTACAGTTCATAGGGAATAGAATAAAAGAATGTAAAACAACACGAATCAAACACAAGGCTTGTCTAGTCGTAGGTTATATTTCTCACAGTTGCCAACCATATAAGAAATCCACAAAGGGAGCATAATCACGGTAGTACCTTCCTGCTTATGTTTCCAACAGGTTGTATTAAAGAGCATTTTGCCTCTGATTGGGACAGCATAAAAGCATTTTTATAAGTAGCCATTATGGACCATATCTGCCATGAATCTGTTTTGTTCTCTATTAAACCCCCTACATGTTTAAGTTTATTTGTCAAACATATAAGATAACAGGTAAAAGTATAAACATAATTTGAATACATGAAAAGAGTAAGTAAAAAGAAATATTAGGACAGGGACGGTAGGCACGCTGGTGCACTTATGCACGCCCCTTCAAGACCTCTTAGGAATGGGGTGAAGTCAACAGTAGACAGTTTAAGGTTATAAACTATAGAGCTATAATTGCACTCAACAATGAACTGAAGGGCCACCATCAGTGAGCTGTGGATGTTTGGGTGGTTTAAGGGGGGGTAATTGTGGTGGGGAGTGTGTTTGGGGATTATGTGTGTGGGACCTTGGATGTTAAGTAAATTTCGTTGTATGTGTATACTGTGTATACACATACAATGACAATAAAGTTTATTATTATTTATTATTATTAAAGTTTTGGGGGTTTGGGGAAGAAACTACAGAGTCAGGTAGTGCATTCCAGGCATTGACCATTCTGTTACTGAAGTCATATTTTCTGCAATCAAGTTTGGAATGGTTTACCTTGAGTTTGTATCTGTTATTTGCTCGTGTATTGTTGTGGCTGAAGCTGAAGTAGTCATTGACAGGAAGGACATTGTGGCAGATAATTTTATGTACTATGCTTAGGTCAGACTGAAGTCGGCGTAGTTCTAAATTGTCTAAGCCCAAAGTTTGAAGTCTGGTGGCATAAGGTATTGTATTGTATTTATTTATTTATTTTTTAAAGAATTTTTTTTTTCAAACAAAAACAACATAAAAACATCATTCTTTCAAACAATTACAGAGAGTGTTTCGGTCGGTTAAAATCTTTTCGTGCTCCCAAAATCTTCAAAATATTTTGAAGGCATAAAGTATTTTATTGCGGTTAGAGGAATGGAGGACTTCTCTCATAAAATATCTCTGGACTCTCTCGATTGTATTTATGTCCGATATGCAGTGCGGGTTCGAGACAGATGAGCTGTATTCAAGAATTGGTCTAGCAAATGTTTTGTATGCTCTAGTTAGTAGTACAACATTACCAGAGAAGAAGCTACGGAAGATTAGGTTAACATCACTACATCTTGGGGAAGCAAAATTATTCATTGTACAAAGTAATGCTTTCTTTTATCTGTTCTGAACTTTTCAACTTTCAACTTCATTACGTGACCCCCAGATTCTAGAATGCGAATGAGGGGAGCTACCTCCACACCACTGTGATAATCTTCAAGTGACCATCCATTCTGAATGTTTAATCATGCCAATCAATCTTGGGACAGTTTAAATGGTCATTTGAATTAGTGCAGGCAGTCCTCAACCTATGACCACAACTGAGCCCAAAATTTTTGTTGTTAACTGAGACATTTGTTAACTGAGTTTTGCTCCATTTTATAACTTTTCTTGCCACAAGTTATTAAGATAATCATTGTAGATGTTAAGTTGGCAACAAGGTTGTTAAGTGAATCTGGCTTCCCCATTGATTTTGCTTGTCAGAAGGTTGCAAAAGGGGAATCACATGACCCTGGGACACTGCAACTGTCATAAATACGAACCAGTTGCCAAGCAACTGAATTCTAA
This sequence comes from Arizona elegans, assembly GCA_022577455.1. NCBI lineage: Eukaryota > Metazoa > Chordata > Lepidosauria > Squamata > Colubridae > Arizona > Arizona elegans. The sequence goes on from JAKOOJ010000003.1 coordinate 117,493,333, forward strand.
GCATGTGACCCTGGGGATGCTGCAGTGGTTGTAAGTATGAAAAACGATCATAAGCCATAAATTTTTCAGTGCTGTTGTAACTTTGAATGGTCATTAAACGAACTGTTATAAATTGAGGACTACCTGTACATTATCTTTGTCTAGATCAGGGCTGTCAAACTCACGGCCCATGGGCCGGATATGTCATGTGCTGGCCACGCCCAGTTTAGTGAAGGAAAAAGTAGTGATACGTCACGTGATTGACACCCCTGGTCTAGATAGATTGTAGGGCCAAAAGATGACAGAATCCAGATTTCAGGATTAAGGTTATTCCCCATTTTCTCCACGATTCAGGTTTTGCAAGTTGGCTTCTTAAGTCTTTTAATTGCAGAAAGAAAGAAAAAAAAATACTTTCAGTGCAAATAGATAAAAGAGAGGCATGATGAGCATCTCAATGGCAGCTGAATGAAGAGAATTAGCCTAGTTATATTCTGTCCTTATCATGGGTTGAATAGGATCTTATAATGCCTTTTAATGCTGTTATTTCCTCTGTGGTGAAAGCAAATCTTTTTGGATAAGGTTTATTGTCACTATTATTAATGGGATTAGAACATTTGCTATATCCCTGCTGTGCCGGGAACAAATATGCTGATTGACCCTCACTCCTTTTATGAAGTATAACTTCTAATAGAATATGCTGGCCCTTGATTGTAATATCGAAATGGTGATGAAATTTGTCTTCATTCTCTTGGCTCTCATTATGCACCCTCTTTGCATAGATGCTTGCATGGGTTGTTAGTGCTTAGATGCTTTCACCTTCTTGATGTGCTGGAGAGTATTTCAAGAGCAATGCAACTATTAAGCTATTGAAAAGTTCATTGGGTAAGGGGAGCTGGCTAAAACAAAGCATATATAATTCATCGTTAAAAAAACCCGAAGCTTATTAATTCCAGTAATGATTCCAGCAAATGTACGAGATGGTAAACGCTGAGAGGTGGTAAATGTATAATTGCTCCGGCAAAGAAGATAGACTGTAATGACAGGTGAAGGAAAAAGGATCTGTATTCATGAGAGGTAAATCCTATTGCTGGAAGTGCAGTATTTCTGAGGCTACCGCAAGAGAGGCTGCAGTTCACAAGTAGCTACCGTTCTTCCTCCATCCAACTCAGCCTGTAGAGAAATTGATAATGGGAAACTTGCCCTAATTAAAGGATTTTTATATTTTCTACATGGTGATGGTCAGTAATGCTCAACATACCTCTTACCGGCACTTTCTCTAGAGATACTAATACACATTATCCAGTAATTGCCTGCTCCGGTTTTTTTTTCCAGATTTATTATTTTAACTGTAGTGCACTCAGAGTTCATAATAATGCATGTGGTATACAAATACATCAAATAAATCTTCAATGGGAAATAATTGTTTTTATTGTGAAAGGCATAAAATGATAACTCAGATATATTTGCTTAAAAATCGCAGACAAATTATTAACTGGCCAAATGCGATTGATACTTATTTTTTTCTTATTTTGTTTTTTGTTTAAAAAAAAGCAAAAACAAATAAAAGATTTTTATTTAGGAAAATCTAGCTTCTTTATTTAATTAATCTGTTCTTTCCACTGCCAAGTAAATCAAATTCTTGGGGTAGTACTGTTAGATAGCCACAATAACTTACTTTTTCAATTATCAGGCAGTTGATAAGATAGGAAATTATGGAGTAGTAATTGAAATAGTAAAGGCTAAATATATGTTATGCTTAACAGTGCTAATTAGGACTAGCAACTCCATCACTAAGCACTATGGTTGTAAAGTGCAACATCACTTGATTGTACTGATTTGTGCTAGTAGTTGCCCAAGTCCCATTTGCTTCTGTTATATGAATTCCATGTGTCTGCAGCATTCCATGGTCACATGATTGCCTTTTACGATTTCCTGCTGGCTTTCCCATTGCTTGTTAAAAGTCAGCAGTGAACATTGCAAATTTATTTATTTATTTATTGGTTTGATTTATATGCCGCCCTTCTCTGGAGACTCAGGGCGGCTTACAATGCGTTAAGCAATATCCTTCATACTTTTGTATATACCTGCTTAATAGGGCTTTGGCCCCCCCCCCCCAAGCGGTGTTCTTTTTTATACAAAGTCAGTTTATTGCCCCACAATCTGGGTCCTCATTTTACCTACCTTGAAAGGATGGAAGGCTGAGTCAACCTTGAGCCTGGTGAGATTTGAACTTGCAGTAATTGCAGGCAGCTGGTACTATTTAACAGCACTTTAGTCTGCTGCGCCTTATGTGATCAAGGCTCTTATGTGATCATGTAACCACAGACATTGCAGCCAGTGTAATGTTGAGCCAGTGCTGATTGTGAACATGTGACTGTGGGAATGCTAAGTGGCTGCAATTACAAGGACTGGTTATTAGTTCCCCTCTTGCAGTGTCATGGTATCTTTGAACAGTTGTGAACTTAGTGTCGTTCAATGAGGACTACCTGTAGTTGTATAGAACATGGAACATTGTGTCTTTGCAACCTCTAATAAATGTAACTCATCTTAGTTTTGCAAAAATTGCATCAATTTTCGTGCTTCTTACATGCTCCTTGTTTCTTTCAGATCTTGGTTGATCCTGCCAGTCCCATTGGACATTCAGTCTTTCAATATGAAAATGTGATAGCCCATGATGGCAGTCCAATTTTGCGGGATTTAGTGCTGAGCCCTGATCTGCAATATCTTTATGCCATGAGTGAGAAACAGGTAAGAATCTAAATTTGTATTACATTTCATTTGCATAAACCCAACCCTAGGGAAACCATAACCAGATGATTAGAGGTTTCTTTTTAATCTTTGCTGCAAATGGAACCTTTCTCAAGCACAGTGCATTAATTTAGGGCATGGTTGTAAGATTCTTGGATGAATTGAACAAAAACTGTATGGACTGGTGATGTAGATCATTGGAATAAAAGTATCTGAATGACTGACAAGCAGCACCTTTATAGAAGGATGGCTCTCTTAAGAGATTGTTTAAAAAATGAGCAGTTTTTATAGTACCATAAGATAGCTAACATGAATTTACTCAGTAAATTTAAGTTTTAGCAAGCCCTACACATGGATAAAATCAGTGTAATGCAAATTAGCTTGCTGCTTTCATTACCATCAATCATTGTATCCTTCTGAATTGCCCCCAAGGATTAGGGGTGGCCAACACAGTCTTGTACTGCTCGCCTCCTTTCTCCAGTCAGTAGTGAGTCAACATCTATAGGAGGCTACTGGGAGACCTCATCCATTGCTATGGGGTGAAGTATCATCATTATGTTGCCGATATTTATATATCCTGGTGTATTAAGCAATGCTCTGAACATTGTCAGTGCCTTGAAGACGGGAGGTCTGAAAAGGGGATAACATAACAGGCTTCAGGTGCATTCTGGCAAGACTGAGTGGCATGGAGGGCATGCCAGTTGTAAGACTATACCATCTTTGGTGCTAGAGATCCTCCTGTACTCACAACTCTTACAAGGTGATAGTTGTAGTTATAGTAGGAGGCCTATGCATAGCTTTGTGTTGTACACCAATTGAGCCTGTTCCAGTGGTGGAATTCAATTTTTTTTTACTACTGGTCCTGTGGGCGTGGCTTGGTGGGTGTGGTGTGGCTTGGTGGGCACAGCTTGGTGGGAGTGGCAGGGGAAGGTTACTGCAAAATCTCCATTCCCACCCCACTCTAGGGGAAGGATATTGCAAAATCCCCATTCTCTCCCCACTCCTGGGGGAAGGAAGGCTGTTGCAAAATCTCCATTCCCACCCCACTCTAGGACCAGCCAGAGGTGGTATTTGCCAGTTCTCCGAGCTACTCAAAATTTCCACTACTGATTCTCCAGAACCTGCTGGATTTCACCCCTGGCCTGTTCCTAGATCTGTTTCAGACAGAACAGCTCTGTGAGAAGCACTGGTTGGCTCCAATTCATATTGCTAGTTTTAATCTTTAAAGCCCTTCATGGCATGTGACTGGATTATCTAAGGGATTGCCTCTCCCTAATTATATCTCCCATCCCATTAGGTCTGGCAGAAGAGAAATGCTGTGGGTTCCAACTGTTAGGGAATTTGGTGGGTCCCAAGAGGTGGACATTCCCTGCTGTGGCACCTCCCTCACTAAGCAGTTTACAGAGTCAGCCTATTGCCCCCAACAATCTGGGTCCTCATTTTACCCACCTCGGAAGGATGGAAGGCTCAGTCAACCTTCAGCCTGGTGAGATTTGAACTGCCAAATTGCAGGCAGCCGGTAGTCAGCAGAAGTAGCCTGCAGTACTGCACTCTAATCACTGCACCACAACCAATTGATTTTAATCAATAAACTATTAAATATTAAAAAGTTTTTTAGTCTTAGTTCTCCCTTTTTTTAGAATGTAAACTCTGAATAGTGTGTATCTGTGCATGCACATACATACATTCATGCATATGCCCATACACATGTACACATGTGCCAAATGTATTTGTTACAGAAAAAAAAAAAAAATTCTAAGAAAGTTTTAAGTGCAAGTTGCTAACCCTAGGTTGTCAGGCAGGGGTAGCTGGGGATTGCATGGGACTTTTATTTGTTTCTTTTTTTATTCCGGATTATCCTCCTAGTTGAAAATTTTAGATACTTTTAGGTATTGCCTACATATCCTGCCCTGCATTATAGATGTCTAGTCTGGAAATTACTGCAACATCAGTGGTGTGCCTATGACTGTCTTCTTCAGGAAAAGATATACAATAGCATTTGTTTAAAAGCACCACAACCATCTGATTAAGTTCATCTGTTTAAATGCGAACACTTCAAATGGAAAAATAAATTGGTATAAAAACATATGGTTCAGGCATGTAAAATAAAGGCACTACAAACTCTCTAAACAGCTTACTATGCCATTCCTTCAGAGGTTTTATTTTAAAACAGATGAAGACATTGAAATAAAAGCTCGGCTCTTCTTCCATGTAAAATGGCAGTTTGAAATGTCTGGTCAAATCTGATTTTATGGCACCAGCATTGGCAAATTCTTTACTTTGTCAGTCACATTTCCATGGGCCCTGTATAGAAGAGAAAGTTAACGGATTGTAAAATGCAATCACAATGGAAAGGTAAGGAATACAGGTAGTCAGCAGCTTACCATCACAAGTGAGCCCAAAATTTCTGTGGCTAAGGAAGACAGTTGTTGAGTTTTGCTCCATTTAATGACCTTTCTTGCAACAGTTGTTAAGTGAGTCATTGTTATTGTTAACTTAGTAGCACGGCTGTTAAGTGAATCTGTCTTCCATTGAGTTTGCTTGTAAGAAGGTCACAAAGGGTGATCATATGAGCCTGGGACAATGCAACTGTCATAAATATGAGTCAGTTGCCAAGTATCTGAATGCCTTCCTTTACAATCAATTGATTTTAATCAATAAACTATTAAATATTAAAAAGTTTTTTAGTCCTAGTCCTCCCTTTTTTACAGTGTGAACCCTGAATAGTGTGTATGTGTGCATGTATATGTGTCGCAAATGTATGTGTTAGAAGACAAAAAAATTCTAAGAAAGTCTTAAGTGGGAGTTACCAATTCTAGGTTGCCAGGCAGGGGTAACTGGGGATTGAATTTTGATCATGTGACTACGGGGATGTTGAAACAGTTGCAATGTGAAAATGGTCATAAGTCATTTTTTTCAGTGCCGTTGTAACCTCAAATTGCCACTAAACGAATGGTTCTAAGTCAATGACTACCTGTATACCCATCTATAGGTTGATTTTCTCTGGCTTCTCTGCAGAAGTAGACCAGTCTGGAAGATCATGGCCCCCAACGAGCCAAGAAAGTTGTCTCAGTCACCTTAGCTAACAAGTACTTAGGCCTGTTTTGTTGTGAAAGGGTGAGGTATAAATCTTATAAATACATAAATACAATTAAATTTGAAATGAATGATAAGCTCTGCTCATAAACAGATATACAATATGTGGCTGCTCTTTAGATTAGAGAAATACAGGAAGAAAATACAGCAAAAATCTTATCTTACATTGCAGTCATTCTTTCTTTTGAATTCTGAGCTGATAAAATCAGATATTTTCTGTAGTATAGAATCCTTTCCTCCTTCATCAATGCTTATCAGCATTTACTCATATCCCAGTCCCACTTAGAACGCCCGCCTATCTAACCCTTTCAAAACTGGCATGCTTAGCCGCTAAATACCTCTTTCAAAACAGCTTCTTTGTTCCAATGCTTGAGGCTGAAGTGGCACACCTGCTATGAAAGAAAATGGCCTGCTTCAAAAGATTGCATGTCCCCTTGGTAGTTAAACGGTCAAGCAGGCCTTGCAAAAATCCCAGGCGCCTGAGCACACAGAGATCTAACTTCCCATGATATCCCTTGTTTTCTTCTGTGAAAGGCAGATTTCTAGAAATTCAAAATATGTTTCCAGAGCTGAACAAATGCCATCCAAAGCCTCTGGATTATATCAGTGGTTCTCACTTGCCTACGGGTGAAAATAAGATTCTGCTTTAATGTGATGAAAGTAAATTGTCTCCACTATAGGCAGCATTTGAAGCAATCTGTGAAAGGAGTTAGAAAGCGTAGCTTGAGGCTATTGCAAGCGAAGTATTTGACATATTCATCTACAATTTAGGAGTGATGTCTAGAAGTAGTAATTTCCCACATTTTCTTACCTATTCTAATCTAATGAGGTAAACCTTGGACTGCTTATATGTAGGCTTCTGCTGGGGTTAGTGATTTTAAAAAATGGGCTTCCGTTTAGAGATGGCTAGAGCTGGGAATCTTCTAAGGCAGAATCACCTTTAAACAGAAAATGGGATTCTTAGCCTTAGTAGGATCACTCATCCCTGCCCCACGCCTCTAGGACTTGGGGGCAGGTACATTTTAAGGGGGTTACGTTGCAGAGGGAAAGGCTGACTTCTTTCTTTATGAGGGCAACTGATGAAGTGTCATTTTCATACAGAGATCTGAACTGGATTCTAAATAATGCTCTAAAGGGCAGAGCTGGTCACCCCATGGCGCTGATGCTTGTAGTGGAACATCTGCACACAAGCCAGAGCTAGGACTGTGTTTTACATGTGTCAACAGCAGGGGTGGTTGCATGGAGGCCAATTCAAGCTGACTTCTTGATAGAAAGACAATATGTACTTCTGTTTCGGTAAGTAATTGTAGAAAGAGAAGAGAGAAGCCGTATCTAACAAAGAAGCAGAACTACCAAGGGCTTTTCTTGATTCCATAATCCAAGCCAGCAGAAGGGACTTTGACAGCCAGGACTTCTCAATTTTTTCAGATCAATAGGACTTTGGAAAGAAATTATGTAAAAGCCCTTGATTTTTTTTTTTTTTTTAAAAAAACCTGGGTTAGACTGAGACTGGAAAATAATCCTGAAAAGATCCCTATGGGAGAAGCCATTGGTTAGAGACTTGGAATGTGTTATAGAGCAATGTGTTAATGTTATCAATTGACACCAGTGTTTCCCAATGTTGGCAACTTTAAAATAAGTGGACTTCAGTTCCCAGAATTCTGCAGCCAGCATGATTGATGGGGGCATTCTGGGAGTTAAAGTCCAGATATCTTAAAGTTGCAAAGATCGAGAAACACTGGCTTAAAAGTGTTGGTTAAAGTATTGGGCAAGGAGGGGGCAGACCCATCATCCACAGAAACTCATTCATAACTTGCTCAGTGGCTTTCCCACACAACAACTTCAAGGATTGTTACGAGGGGAAAAAAATAGGTCATGTACTATGCTTAGCTATACTTAATTACCAAATTAAAAAAACAACAACAACAAAGTTTTCTCCATTTTAACCTCTCTCCTCCTTCCAAGCATGTGATCTAGAGCATAGCTGTTTTTAAGAATTCCAGAAGCAATGCTCTTTTCCATACTTTAATTCAGGGGTGTCAAATTTGATTTCATTGAGGGCCGCATCAGGGTTGTGTTTGACCTCAGGGGGCTGGGGTGGGCATGGCCAGGGTGGATGTGACCAGCTCTACGTCACTCATGTCAGGGGCGCCTGTGGTGGCCCGAGCACTCTGTCAGTGAAAACGGGCTTCCGAGTTCCATTTCCAATTGCAACGGCCTCCTGCAGCCCTCTGCCAGCGAAAATGGCACAGCCCTTGTGAGCTCTGTTTCCAGCTGTGACGGCCTCCTACAACCCTCTGCCGCTGAAAATGGAGATCGGGAGGACTGCACATGGCTCTCCCAACCTTCATTTTAGCTGGGAGAGGCACCATGGGCCAGACCGTCACTGTTTCAAGGGTGGCCCCGCGAGCCAGATCTAAGCACCCTGTGGGCCAGATTCGGCCTGTGGGCCTGGAGTTTGACACCCCTGCTTTAATAGATCAATTGTAGTTATCTTTATATCTCACAGATCCATGTTCTTTCCTGGAAGAGAGGCCATTGTTCTATAGAACAAGGCAAAATACGAAATTAGAGGTCCATACTAAATTTATTTTCTGTGAGGCATCTGGGAGGGACAAGTGAAAGAAGTCCCTCACAGAACATGGATAAAACATACAGGAGAAGGTGTTGTGATACCTTTGTTTGTAATTAGTGGATTTTGTAGGTTCTTTTGAACACGGACATTTATTCATATTCTTTTGGCACTGTAGCTATTGAATGGCTCATTTTACACTAAGGTCCAAATCTCCTTGGATACAACAAGAGGAGGCTTTTGACATTTGTTCAAGTTGCTGTGATGACACTGAGTCAAGAATCATTCTGCTTGCACAGGTCCCTTTCTCTCACTTTTGTGTAATAAAAATAGCTTTCATCCATAGCATGCTGTTATCAGGATGTTGGTGGAAAGTAATTAAATGAGCAGTTGTAACAGAGCTCAAAGGGCCTGAGGAATGAGGGGATTTTAATCAAATCTGGAGGAGCAATTAATAAAGAACTTGTAACCCCTTAAGGGTGACTCCTCCTGGCAGATTAAAAAGAATGAGGGTTATAGTTTGTGTCTGGGGCAAAGACAAGTTAGTGCAAGAAGCTCCTGTGGTTTTTAAAATGAGGTTTACCCTCTGTTGTTGTTGATAATAAGAGTTTGAGAATTGGGAGCTAGGAACTGAATCTTTCAGCATCAGTATTTGTAGCAATTGTATCAAAAGACACCCTCCTAATAAGCATTTTTTTTTGTGTATGTTTGTGTGATTTCGAGTCCATATTGACTTCTGGCAACCACATAAACAAGTCCAGCAGCTCTCTAGGCAAGCTTTTCAGAAGTGAGTGGTTAGCCATTGCCTTTTTTTTATGCTTGGAACTTTGGAAACTGCAACATACAAAAACTTCTTTTCTTCTTCTTCCTTACAGTGGTGATACAAAATATGTTTTCCAATCTGTTTGGTTGAGCCTTTTTCTAAAAAAAGATAAAGGCGTTTGTGATATGGGGAAATGCCATGTTCTGACTGGGGAAACAAAGTTTTCAGCTAATGCACTTTGTAATGGAGATATGTAGGTTGATACAGAAATCATAGCATGGAAAACTAAGGCTGGAACATATGCCTGAAGTATCCTGCAACATTTATTGTGGCATACAGAACAGAAAATGTATCCATGTGCAAGGAAGGAAGTCCAAGAGCTCTTCCATATGACCACTCAAGAATCAGACTTTGCAACTTCTGAAAGCCATATAAGTTTTGTTATGGGTAGTGGTTGTTAGTTACTCTATCTTCATTTGATTCACTTACAATAGCATAACTAATTTGGGGTTTTCAGAAGTCTTTGCTTTTGAACCCTAAGTTAAATTTCAAACATAAATTCTCTGTTTGATGAGACTTCTGGAAAGGGAAGTGCTTGATTTAAAAACAAGCACTTTGGGGGTAACTAACATTGTTGTTTCCATTTCCAGAGGCGCTCTCCTCATTATTCATCTTCTTGGCCTGAATAGAACATTTAGCAAAACAAAGATTGCAGAAGTACCTTAGGGAGTGGCCTGCACAAGTTGTGGTCTTTCAACCAAAGCAGTACACTAGCTTCATGCAATGGCTTACCTAGAGTTTGATGAACCCAATTTGGCTGCTTGGAAACAATAGTGTGAGTTGTTTTCAGCTGATTGACAAATAGTGCCTCACCTATTTTCCTTTTTGCTGAGTTACTGTCTATGAATGTCAGTGCCTTCTTCCAAGGGCTGACTTGAGGTCATCTAGCTGGCTTTGTATCTACAGCAGGACTATAACTCTCAATCTCCTGGTTTGTAGCCTGCTGCCTTAACCATTCCACCAAACTAATTCTCACTGCAGCTATAGTCAATCACAAAATAACAATTTATCAGAAAACAAACTGGTATTCTCCATGGATCTCTAGGATATTCTGAAAAACTGACACAACCGGGAAAGGTAGGTAATGTTTTAGATAAAAATAGATGATTTTTAAAAAATCTAGACAGGCTTGAGTAGTGGGTTGAAACAAATAGGATGCAATTTTACAGAGAGAAATGTAAAGTTATGCACCTGGGAAGGGAAAATGTAAGCCAATATTATATGATTGGGTGACTTGGCAGTATTAATGGGACAAGATATGTGTGTCTCATCAACCACAAGTTAAACAGCCAGCTATATGATGCAGCTGCTAAAAAGGCAAATACTATTGAGGTGCATTGACAGGAATAAAAAACCGGACTATGGTTTTATATGTTTTATTCTTCTCTTCCCTGACCATATTCCTTTGGACCACTATGACAGCAATGGACTCTTCAGTTTAAAAAGAATAGTGACAGATACAGCAAGTTCAGCAGAGGCCCAGTGAGATAGTGAAGGGTCTGGAAAGCAAGCCTTACAGGGAACAGTTAAAGCATCTGAGTATATTTAGCTCACAGAAAAGCTGACTGAAGGAAAATATGATAGCAGTCTTCAAATAGGTGAAGAGTTGTTTTATAGAAGAGGGAATGGACTTATTTTCTGTTAGTACATATAGCTAGACTAGAATCAGTGTGCCAAAGTTCAAGGAAATAGCTTCAAGGTTAGACATCAGGAACAACTTTCTGACTGTACAAGGTGTCAGACAGTCGAATAGGCTGAAATTCTCCTTCTTTAAAAAAAAACATACAGTGCTCCATCAAATATTACATCTCCCTCAAAATCAACTAATCATTTGAGTTTAGAGTGGGTAGCCAAAAGGCGACTTGGTAAAAACTCCCTCTAACAATAAGATTTAAGACTGTGCCCCTGTGGACAAGCTGGATGATCATCTGTTAGAGATGTTTTAGTGGATGCTGCAGATGAATCTAAGTTTCTTTCCAACTAGTTCCATTTAACTTTATTCCCCCCCCCACCTTTTTTTTTTTTTATGAGGTTTGCACATTTAGGGAAAGAACATTCAACTGTTGCTTTATTTTCTAAGAAATCCTGGGCTGCCTTTGTGGAAATAGAATGGTGCGTTGAATGAATGCAATCCTGTAATTACTTTGCAGATTGCAGTAAGGGGTTTTTTTTATAAGCAATCCGACTTACTCTGGTTGGGTTGGGGATCCCAAAGGTAGAAGATTAAAATAGCACATTTATGTGTCTTGGAAGTCAGTATAGGTTTTGTTCAGGGCAGTAGTGGGTTTCAATTTCGACCGCTACCAGTTTGCTCGTGGGTGCGCTCGCGCTCACTTCTGCACATGTGCAGAGACGTCTGGGAGGATGGGTGGGGCCGCCCGCCACCGCCGCTACCGGTTCACCCGATCCGGGGTGAACCAGTAAGAATCCACCACTGCTTCAGGGTGGATATGATTTAAATCAACTTGATTTAAATCACAATTTAAAACACAATTTAAATCATGATTTAAATCACCAGTAAAAAGGCTTGATTTAAATCAACTTGATTTAAATAATAATCTTTAAAGAGCAACTGTCATCTCTGTCCCGCAGCAGCTCCTCTTCTGACCCACTGTTGACTCACCAACAGTCCCATTCACTTTAATGGGATAACTGGTGATGCGGCAGTGACACAAGGTGAGGGACATGGTGGGCAGCAGGTGAGTGGATGCCCACTAACAGGATCAGCTGCCATGATGGCTCTGAAATGATAGGTGCTCTTTAAAAGGTAAGGGCACATTCTTGCTGGTAGTTAGAATCTTTAATATTATTATTTGCAAACAAAATGAAGGTTTCCCATTTAGCTTGCAGAGCTTGGATTCATTGAATGAGTTTACTAAAAATGTAAATATTGCAGAATATACAGCCTCATGCTACATAACTAAGCTCCATTTCATGCTGAATAAACTAAATTATTAATGTATCTTAAATAGAAAACTATCTTTAGATAGATTTTTACTCCAAAAGCATTTTATTAAAATAAATTTGATAAAAATAAAAAAATCCGATTTAAATTTTAAAAAACCCAATATTTTGATTTAAAAAAACACAAAAACCAACGATTTTTATCCACCCTGATTTTGTTACAGTTTCCTAAAGCCAGAGCACAGTACAAAGACTTTATTGGTGTGTTATATATATAGTCAGATCCTAGAGGTCATGAAATTGTATATGCTACAAATGTTTATGGACTTCAGTGATCTCATTGTGCTAGACTCTGCCCTTCCATACTGGGACTCAGAGCCACCTCTGTATTCACAGATGAAATGCACAATAGTGTGCCTTCTTCTAACCTGAAGTGCTATCTATATAAATAGTTTAAGGTTTGGAAAATAGTTTCTAAAGTTGTTAATCATGCTCTAATATTATTATTGGTTAATCTTTAGTGAGATTCACAGCCTTTGAGGCTGGTTAATAGCTCAGCAGCTCGAGTCCTAACCAAGGACCTAGGAACTGTTAAGGTATCGTCGGAGGATGTAAGCTGTTCCGAGTAAGGTGGTTTTTTGTAGAGTCAAAATTTTCAAGTCCGGCAAATTTAGAATTTCTAAATAGCGGGGTAGCCCTTTGGGTATTGCTCCAAGGGCTCCAATTACAATCGGGACAACACACAATTTCTTTTTCCACAGTCACTCAACTTCAGTTTGCAAGTCCCGGTACTTTGTGATTTTTTCTTGCTGCTTATCTTCAATCCGTGCATCACCAGGTATTGCAATGTCAATGAACCATATTTTTTTCTTTTCAGCTATTGTTATGTCAGGTGTCTTGTGGACCAAGTGCCTGTCAGTTTGAATCCTAAAGTCCCACAAGATCTTGAGTTTCTCATTCTCTAAAACTTTTTCAACCTGATGTTCCCAATGGTTTTTGCTGTACTCAAATCCAAACTTCTGGCACAATTTCCAGTGAATGATCTTAGCAACACGGTCATGGCGTTGTAGGTAGTCAGTTTATGGTGATGATGATGATGATGATGATGATGATGATGATGATGATGATTAAAAGAAGCAAGGCAGTTTCTTCCTGAACCAGGCTTTTCTGATTAGCCAATTACCCAGGAGTTGGATTTTATTTCACATTCTGGTCACCTATAAAAAGAGAGTGACATACAACTCTTGCTTATGATACTATAATCAGAAACGGATCTACAGAGGGATGCTGGTATTGCTGTCTGCTTCCTTTTCTGTTTTAATGAAGAGTAACTGAAAAACCTTTGGGTAAATAAGATTGACTCCCAGAAAATTGTTGAAATCAATTTCTCAGAAATATTAAATGCATGGAACAGATAAACAGATATTTCTAGCTATCTTCTGGAGAGGTGTACAGTACATTAGAAACAAAATAAATATATAGTAACTGAGAACTGTACATATTTTGAGATTTTCATTCTTATCGATTTTTCATCCATAATGAAACTATTCGAGATAAATCCAGTGGAAATTGCTGGCAGTCAGTAGCTCTGTTTTCATGAAAGGAAAGAATGAACACAAATATTACAGGAAAATGAAGTGAGTGACCCCATTTTTTAGCCGTATACATTCACTCAATGTCTGTCTAATTTCTACATAGATGAGGTTGTGTCCATATAGCCAGGAACTATGGAAAACAAGTTTCTAAATTGAAGATACATGATAGTGAAGTTGAAGCTGAGTATGAAAACGTAATTTGGCTTGTTTGATTTTGGTGTATTGGGCCAAGAAGCCACTATGATTTATAAAAGTTCATGGTCTAATGCAGGGGTGTCAAACTGGATTTCTTCAAGGGCCAGATCAGCATTGTAGTTCTTCTCTGCAGCCAGCTGGGGGGAGGGGGGAGAAGGAAACAGCACGGACGCCTCTTGCAGCACTCTGCCAGCCAAAATGGGGCACGAGAGGGCATGTGAGGCCCCGACCTGCCCCGTTTTGACTAGCAGAGTGCTGCAGGAGGCCGTCCAGCCCGAAGATGGGCTGGACGGCCCCCCCACACCCTGTTTTGGCTGCCAGAGGCACCATGGGCCAGTCCTTTACTATTTCTACACTGCACCAACGGGCCGGATTTAAGCACCCCGCAGGCTGGGCCTGACCCGCAGACCTTGAGTTTGACACCCTTAGTCTGGTGTGACTATTTTTTTTTTTTTCTGATATTCATTGAATACCCTTGGATTGGTTATTATTTTACAGACATGATGTGATATAAATATGCTATATTTATGAATACTCTTTGAGAAAGAATAGGATAACATGGAAATCTAAAATGGGGTAAAGATTATTGCCGCATATTTTGGAAAGCTAGGATAGTATTGTTTTTTGTTAAGGGTTCGGGTTAGGGTTAGAGAAGATTCTCTTGCTATTCCAGCAAGAGATACATGTTGGGGAAGCATTCATACTGGTATAGTTGCACACTCGGCAGCTGTTAGTCTTCTGTTTTGCACCACTCCAGTCTATGTTGTGGAGTATAGGTTCCTTTCAGCCATTCCCATCCTCATGGGAATGTTTCCTTTCTTCTCTTTATGAAACATCAGTTTTTCTTAGCTGATGTTCAGACACAGGCTCCTCTGAGTTGGAAACTGATCTAACAGACCCAGAATTTTATTTTTTAGACTCAGGAATGACCCAGGGGAATATTGAGAAAATAGAAAACACAAAAAAATTGCTTCCTTTTCCCTCTGGTGTGATCAACAACATCTAAGAAGTAGTAGGGTGCCTCCAATGATTGACTTTGCATTTAGAAAGAACCTTGGTGTTTGACCAATATTTTGTTGACCTTTTTAGGCCCACTGAAGGTATTTGGCTTTAAATGTGGGGATTGCAAGAATGGGAAGTGTAAAATTATTTTAATCCATGAGCAAAGCAAGCTTGCATT
This sequence comes from Arizona elegans, assembly GCA_022577455.1. Classification (NCBI taxonomy): domain Eukaryota; kingdom Metazoa; phylum Chordata; class Lepidosauria; order Squamata; family Colubridae; genus Arizona; species Arizona elegans. The sequence continues at coordinate 117,508,425 of JAKOOJ010000003.1, forward strand.
TTGTTCTTGGTTTTTTTCCTCCCTATATAAAACTACTTAATTTGTATGAGATTTTCTGTACCTTTGTTGACATTCCTACCTACTCTCTTATCTCTTCAAAAAGAGATGTCTAATTTTCATGTCTAAAATTCAGTTGTAATGTTCAGTCAGATCCTTTTCTGATAAATTCCCGAATCAGTCCTTAGGTGATTTCAGCATGAACTGTTTCAGTTAGGGAATGCGTGCATATTATTTTATTGAAATTTAGCTCATTTCAGCATCATTTCAGGTCTTATAGCACTAAAAATAGTGGGCTGAATTATACTCCACTTTCCCCCATGCCAGTGCCCTAGCTGATACGCAGAATGATCATAACAGAATTATGCTGGCAGGTGATGATGGGAGCCCTAATATAATATATATAGAAGATATGGGTTAGGGAAAACTATAGTCTTTTTTAACTATTTGGGAAGGATTATGTATTTGAAGCAGGTGCAATATTAGGCCAAAAATGGCCACATGCAGATTAACAAGCGCCTCCCCCTCCCCTGTGCCCCAATAGCCACTAAAATAAAATGTTTAGATGTGATGTGGAGAATTTCCTAGCAGGTAATCATAGTTGCTGTAATTGTCTATAGTAAAATAACTACCTTATCAAGGTCCTGCATACTTTCTGGAGGGTAATCCTACCACATTATTTAAAGGTCAAGTGGAGATCTCAGTTTAGGGGAAAAAAAATATGCTTCCCTTGAAATAGCAGAACAAACTGAAGGAACGATAACATAATTTTGAATTCTAGAATGCTTTCAATGCTAACTGAATTGCTCCCCCCTCCCCTTAATGATTGCATTGTAATCATGTTGTGTAGTCCATGGAGAACAATTGGGGTGGTAGACAAAGAGTCCTCTGCCTCACCTTTTTTCAGTGCTTGCCATCTGTTTCACAAAGGCAGTGGCGTTTTCTTCTGGCAGCAGCAATGAAGTATTCTTTTCAACAGCTGGTTGTCATAACACCCCTTCCCAATTACCTCTATCAAAGGAGAATTGAATGTTTAAAAGATGGTTGGTAACCATAATTCCTTCCCCTAAGTACAACACCATACTGTTGTAACATAGTATTAAACAGAGAGAGTTGGTGTTGGGAAATCATTGTCTTGAGTTGCCAAGAAGTGCATCTCTGTTTCAGCCAAGACCCTTTTTAAATTATATTATATTAAATTTATATAATTTATGCATTGACAAGAACAAACAAACTGGAAAATGCCTTATAATAAAATTATTAAAAAGAACAAGAACTCATGGCAAGTCCTAGTAACAGCACTCCTCCCCCTCCCTACCAAATGCAGCAGGACACTATCCGCCCTAACTCTAAGTATAGAGAACAGCCAGGTCTTTAAGGTTTTGCAGAATGCAAAGTAGGGTGGAAGCTACATGGATCTCAGGAGGAACCTCATTCCATAGTGCTGGTACCCCATGACAGAGTGGTAAAATAAGATTTCTCTTATTTTAACTCCTAGTTCTGGATTTTTCACTTTTTCTTCCCTCGTAACCAAGGAATAGGGTGCTGAAACTGAGTGAACTATTTTCAGTTGTCTGATGGTAAATAAGGAAAAAGAGAAAGCACTGGGAATTTCATTTGAATAAGAACTTCAACTTGAAAGTCTCTGAAGTATGACTTTATTTAACACTAATGCTTGTCCCCCCAGGTGACCCGTGTGCCAGTGGAAAGCTGTGAGCAATATACAACATGTGCACTGTGCCTGGGTTCTAGAGATCCTCACTGTGGTTGGTGTGTCCTACATAACATGTAAGTATGCTGAATAGTCTTTTGGTTTGGTTTGATGGGGTCTCCCTATTCTCTACACTCCTTTATTTATATATAAAAACTTTGTTCCCTTGTGGAAGCCTTACTTCTGACATTGTGAATGCTTATAAACCTGTTACAATAGTAAATTAATCTTCAATTTAGTAACAAGGTCATGTACAAAGAGGATTATGGTTCTGTATGGTCTAGATGTACAGAGAATATTTGTAGCTCAAGATTAAGCTGAGGGATCCTTTCATTGGTTGTTTCATTGCGGATGTTTCATTACCCAACTAGGTAACATCATCAATGTTAGCACAGACCTAGTACTGATGAAGTTTCCTACTTGGGTAATGAAACACCTTGCAAGAAAACAACTAACTTCAGAGAGCACGAAGTATCCCTCATGTAATGTTAAGTTTAGAGATTGAACACGTTTCTTGCTGATGCTATATAGATACTAGTTGTTTCTTTTCTTTAGGTTATTTTAATCACTAGGATGTGCATTTTTACTGTATGATCACTAATATAATTGTTGTAATTGTTAAATTTCATCAATGAAAATTTTAAAAATGTATTAATATTATGTTCTGTAACACCTAACTATCGTAGTTCCTACCATCAAGCATATGATAGCTTGAAATACATAAGCAGAACTTTTGGGAGTGTTAAACAAGGGAAAGTAGCAAAATATGGCCATATTAAAGTTAAGTTAAATCAGAAAACAATTTGTTAGAACAATGTGTGCTAAGGGAAGAAGGACTGATAGAAAAAAAAAGGAAAATGGTAGAAGGCATAGAGTTGAAAAATGACAAGAGGCCTTGACAAGAGGTGAGCTTGGAGTGCATTAGTCATAATGTTGCTATGAGATCTAATTATTAAAAAGAAGAGACTATTGAATGTGAAGTGATGAGGAAAGAGCCAGAGAAGGAATTCATTTCTAGATCTGTTTGTGGGCTTTTGGTGGCACCTGGTTAACTTCTATAAAAAAGTAAAAGGCAGGAAGCTGTGGCGTTTTTCTGCTTAATGGACAGAAATGCTATTTCTTAGTGCAGCACTGCTCTTTCTCTCTCTCTCATGTTTATATAATACTGGGTTTATGGAGTTATTATAAGATTGCAATAATAAGATTGAAGTGCTGTGCATACTCATAAAAATGTTATAACTATGATAAGGATAAGGATGACATTATCATTTCTTTTTGTACTGTTGGGGAAATTACTTGTTTTGCTTGAGTGAGTCGGCCTGTCATGTAGATTCAACCTTGAATCTCCTATAGTAGGATACCTCAGCAAACTTTCGTAGGGATTAAAAAATTTGGTCCATTGTAGTTGCCAGGAATTCCTCATCCTGCTGATTTGCATGAATGTGGAACCAGCACAGTGGGGGAATAGAGCAAAGAATTGCTGTTAGGCTTCACCTGTTTATTTCAAGCTGAGAGAAGTAAACCTCAGTGTATACTTAGCCTCCTCTTGCCTCTGTTGTAAATGCTTAATGCTGTAAAGCTGATTGATGGCAGCCAGCTCCGAGTTGCCAGTTGTCTACTGAATCGGAAGCTTCTGAATGTCTGATGTGTGGGTGGCTGAGGACTAAATTTTCTACTTCCTATCTTGAAACACAGCAGGAGTCACCCTCATTCCAACATAGATTGATTGACACAGACTACGCATTCCCCAAAATAGTTTGCTGCCCTGAGACTAGTTGTCCATGATTTATTTATTTAGAGAGGGTGTGCAGCATCTTAATAGTGATACACACACATACACGCACACACACACACACACCCCTATGCATATATAATGACTTTAGATATTGAATTACTTGGACTAATGGAAAATGGGTGGGGGTAATAGCATTCATGTAGCATATTTAGTTCTTTCTGCTTGAAAATATTTTATCTTAGTCTACAGTTTAAAGAAACTTTCCTAATCGTTTTATGAATGCAATTTGATTGCTCAGCATGAAATGTCAATACTTGTAGCTATCAAACGTTTCCAATTATGTTGGTTGATGCATCAAATGCAGGTACCCCAATGCTACTTGTTTGTCATATTGGGAAAGTTGAGATTCTTAACTTTTGAAATTGGCTTGAACTGGGGCAGCGTTGAGATGCCAATCCAAGAACATTTGGCAACAGGGAAATATTCTTGGGAATCAGCTCTAGCCCTGTTTTAGTTGCAGAGGAATAGTATGAAGAAGACATTATCTTTTATAACTCATTTGTCTGGTTTTCTTTGAAGATTATGTGCATCTGCTGCCACGGATCAAAACTAACTTACAATTCAGTGTCTTTAACTCAGGAACTGGGCCTCTCATATAGGGTTACTAATGAAAGCGTAAAAGAGAAGGGGCAAAACAAAAAATTGAAAGACATTAAAGGGGTGATTTTCTTTGGGCTTGAGGGGGAAAAGTTGTTAGAAGCTACAGAGTCCTGGCTAAACAGTCATGTTTAGCCATGTGGAGCATTTTAATTAAAATTCAAAGACATCTCTCTCCCTGAAGCATCCCAAGGATATAGGTGGAATGTTGTAGTGGCTCAGAAACTCCATTGTGCAGTGTCATGCTGGCACTTGCTAGGGAGTTAAATCATTGAGATTACCAAGACCTTGAATGGTGCATGTGTATCTGCTTATACTGTATTGCCCTCTGCTTAATTAAATGCTTTCTATAATGAAATAATGTTATCACAAATGCAGGGAGGAGAAGTTAAAGAAATCCATTTAAACTTATTAATGGAGGCAGAATACCTGGCTAGAACAGTGCTACGGGGGCAGCCGAGTGGCTGCCTTTGATGAAATAGATGGAATATTTGCAGCTGCTTATTTGAAATTGCTTGGAGTTGCTTAATCGAGAGCATAGATGAGTGTGATGAACTGTTAGGCTCAAAGGAAATTGAAGCAGGACTGCAGCTCCATTAAAATCACAATACATGAGATGGGAAGAGCATGGAATTGATTAGGGTAGGGTATTAAAGGACAGAAATTTTAAAAAGGATCTAATTCAGACATATAAATGCCCAGGTATAAAGTTGCATCATCAGTGTCATACAGAGAACTGAATCACAAAATTCTCAGCTTGAATTTTAACTCTGCCATGAAGTTGCTGATCTTTACAAAACCACTACATAAAAAGTCACAGAATAAGAATGAGTCTCAATTTACTGTTTCTTATTCTTACCTGCTAGGTAAAACATTTTATGTTACTATTTTATTATAAGTCCTAATTCATTACATTCTTACAATAAAGTGATGTTTATATAATAAAAAAACCTTAACTGGTAAGTTACTCTTACTGTTGACTCCTTCTTCTTGCGTTGTGAAAAAAGCAGTTTTGACTGTGATATTTTAAGAAGAATATTAATGAGCTAGGATATGTCTGAAGGATGGTGATGAATATGTTGAAAGATTGTAAGCATTGCATATGCTTATTCCGAGAAGACTTGATTCAGGATATCCATCTTTGCATATTTGAAGAACTGTTACAGAAATGAAGGAGCAGTTGTTTATAGTATCCAGATCAACTAGTTCAAATTACAAGACATTTCGTAACTTTAGGAATATTCTCTTAGCTTTTAGATAAACATGTTTTGCTCGTGGAATGGACTGTCTTCCCTACTTTTTTTTTTTTAAAAAAGGTCTGATAAGCTAATACAGTTCTAAAGGATTTCTTGCATAATCATCATATTGGATGAAATACATACTGAGACTCTTTCCTATTCTGTGACTTATCATGTAGTGGTTTTGTAAAGATCAAGTGCAAAAGCTCACTGCACACTTGCAAGCATTTATACAGTGAATATTAAGAAGCTGTTCAGCATGGTAAGTATTTGTTAGATTATTGTGTTGCATCGGTAATAACCCATGCACAATTGCAAATGAAATTAAGATCCCATCATAAAGATAGAGATTTAACTTTAAGGAGTAATAAACATCTAGGTTTCTTCGTTTAAAGGACTAATTTTCAGAGAGAAATATTGAAATTTAATTTAGCAAGCAAACCAAAATAGAAGAATAAGGCTTGTTTTCAAAATTCAGATTTTATTGCAGTAAAGACATAAATTTTAATAACCTTCTAGGAGCAAACCTTTGTACTATCATTAAGGCTTCCTCTGAGAAGATATACCTATCTTTGTAAAATGTTTCCTTCACCACTTTCTCATTAAGATTAATTTGTAAAATGATGCATAAAGCCCATCTTTATTTTTTTTTTCCAGCAAGATTCTTTGAGACATTGAATGCCATCCTAACCTAGGCATTAGTTTTCTTATAAACATGGATGTGGGTTCAAGAGCAAAATATAATATACAAAAATAAGTTGAATTACCAAAGAAATATTTCTGTGATTATTGGAATGTGAAGTTTCAGTATGTATTGTGAAGCCTGTTTTCAATTGATAATATTTATGGTCTCTTTTATTATATGTGTAATATAGGAATAGCATTAAGGGCTTTCTCGTATAATTGTGCAACTTTTATTCCATTTCAATTGTAACTGACAGCAGTCATGAAAGGTGGACTAGAATTTAAATAAAACTAAAATGAACTAGCAGATGAAGATAAGATCAGTCTTTGCATGTCATTAATCATCAATATAACAGTATAATGAGAACATTATTAGTTGTAGCTAAAGATTACCACAGTCTTACACACTTTGTTTTTTGCTTTTTCACAGCTGTTCTCGGAAGGAGCGTTGTGATCGAGCTGATGAACATCAGCGATTTGCCTCAGATCTGCGTCAATGTGTTCAACTTACCGTTCAGCCTAAGAATATATCAGTCACCATGTCGGAAGTCCCGGTGGGTCATTTTACTTTAAATTCCATATAACTCTGGAATTTAAATACTATGTCAGTATATTTCTTTAAGATGGCGAAGTATGCAAGTTTTGTTATAGATCCCCTTAAAAAAAAAACAGATCACTGAATAGATTTTTTCCCCATCAGCTGGTTTTGCAAGCCTGGAATGTTCCTGATCTCCTGGCTGGTGTGAACTGTTCCTTTGAAGATTTCACTGAATCTGAAAGTCGCATTGAAGATGGCAGAATCTACTGTAGTTCTCCATCTACAAAAGATGTGATACCGATTACCAGAGGACAAGGTGAGTTAATATCATCTCATCATCCTGCAACAGTTAAATATAGAATAAACTGAGTATACTTAGGGAACTGATAGTTTTCAACAAATATTTAAGTAATACAAAAGCTAAGCCAGTCTATGTAGTTTATTATTATGATTCTATACTTGTAATATTTTTATTCCATTACAAAATCCTTCTCTTGGGGGGTCAAAATTGTTCAATTTTGGCAATGTGAAAGATGTGTATACTTCAACACCTAGTTGAACTCCCCAATGCTGGCTGGGGAATTCTGGGAGATGAAGTCTAGACAACTTCAAGCTGCCAAGGTTGGGAAAGATTGCTCTAAGCACTGTCTAAAAATACATTGTTGTTTCTATCCCTGTATGGAAGGCAGATAATTTAGTCTTCTGTTCAGATGGTATAATCTGTTCCAGTGATGGCTAACCTTTCTGCCAATACGTGCCAGGAACTGGGTGTGTGTGTGTCGTGCGCACATGTGCCCACACCCATAATTCTATGTGCCCCGCTCCCGCACATGAGTGTGCGACACCCCCCACTTCCCCCCCCCACTCCTGGCACAGTTTTCTCTCTCCCCAGGCTCAAGACCCTTTCTAGGAGCTTGGGGAGGGCGAAAACGGCCTTCCCCACCCCCCTAGAGGCCCTCTGGAGGCCAGAAATTGCCCATTTGCCAACTTCTGGTAGAATCGGAAGGCCCATTTTTTGCTCTCCCCAGCCTCCAGAGTCTTTCTAGGAGCTTGGGGAGGGCCAAAAGAGCCTTCCCCACCCACTCAAGGGCCTCTGGAGGCAGGAAACAGCCTGTTTCCCTATTTCCAGTGGGCTCAGAAGGCCCGAAAATCAGCTGGCTGGTGCGCACATGAGCACCAGAGCTGAGCTCACATGCCCACCAATATGGCTACGTGTGCCACAGGTTCGCCATCATAGATCTATTCTGACCTCACATACTTGGGTTGTTTTTTTTTACAGAAAAATCAAAATCCCTTAAGATATAACATATTAACCCAAGGGAGAGGTAGCATGTAAATAGAGAAAAAAGGGCAATAATTGAAATATTAATATTAACATATTAATTGAGAGACTGGAAAAGTCAGTTTGTTATTGGATAGAGTATCTTGGATAGAGTAGCTTGAAACCAAACCAGTGATTTGCTGAGGCTAATTTTTCATTGAGGTATATTTGCTACAAATCTTTTGGTTCCCCATTTTTAAAAAGTTTAATCAGACACTATTGCCAATTGCATCTTCAGAAAGTTTCCAGATTAGATCTAGAGAGGTATTTAAGGTGGAGAATGCCAAATATAAATTCTGCAGTAGGCAGTTAAAGATCTATTATCAGAGTCTTTCACCAGCTTTTTTTAGTTTTGCACTAAGCAAGATTACTTTCTCTCTAAATCATTAAAGCTATCTAGAAAGAAGAAAAGTGGTTTGGATGGATCATCTTCCTCCATGATTAATGTTTTCTCATGGCCTTGGTCATTCACTGAAACTATTTCTCAATTTGGTCAGAACTATTTATTTCAATCTGGTCAAAGTAAAAGTCTTTATTTTTACAGATGTCGGTGCCAATCATCAGTTTGTTGATTTCTGATTCTCTATGCTTGCTTTGTTCTCTTTCTAGGTGATAAGCGAGTGGTAAAGCTTTATCTTAAATCCAAAGAGACAGGGAAGAAGTTTGCATCTGTGGATTTTGTATTTTACAACTGTAGTGTTCACCAATCGTAAGTAACCTAAAATACATGTTATTCTGAATGTTTTTGGACTCACTCTGAAAGAAGGCTATGAATAGTATATAGTAAAAGCAATCAAATGAGGGAAAAGTCAGACACTGTTTCCAGAGTTGACATATTTATTTTAAGGAAAATTATACCATTGCTTGGCTGATAAAATATGATTTGGTCCAAAAACTAGGCAACCAAAGCTGCATGTATGTACTTTCATAACAAATGATTTAATTATAATCATATATTGATTCTATAGAGATAGTTATATACATTTCCTTCAGATGGTTGGTATTTATATTCTGTGAGTGATCTTGTGAAATTTGGTTCACAAAACTCTTACCAGAATTAAATAGATTTAGAACATAAATTGAAAGGGGAAAAGTTGCCTTAATTATTGGAAGAACAGTGCTTCCTGTGTGGATGAGATACATGATTAGCAGTATTATTTGAACTTTTGTGCATCTATGAGAGCTCTACACTCTTGCATAGAATTTAAAGCTCTCATAGCAAAGAATCGTGGTGCTGCAATGGTTAGAATGAAATATTGCAGACAAATTCTGCTGATTGCCAGCAGTTCGATTCTGACTGGCTCAGAATTGACTCAGCAATCCATCTTTCTGAGATCGGTAAAATGAGGATCCAGATTGTTGGGGGCAATGTAACTGCTGACTCTGTAAACCACTTAGAGAGGGTACTAAAGCACTATGAAGCAGTATATCCAGTGCATTCAGAAAGTATTCAGATCCACTTCACTTTTGTCAGTTTTGTTATGCTGTAGCCTGATTCTATAGTTATTGAAGTTCCTTTATTTCCTCATTAATCTACACTCAGTACCTTATAATGACAAAGTGAAAACAGAATTTTAGAAATGTCTATAAATTTATTAAAAAGAAAAAAATTGAAAGACCACATTGGCATAAGTATTCAGTCCATTTGCAACAACCCGTGAAATTTAGGTCTGGTGCCTCCCATTTCTCTTGATAGTTGCTGAAATGATTCTACACCTTGATTGGAGTCAACCTGTGGTAAATTAAATTGGTTAGACATGATTTGGAAAGGCACACTGCTCTCTATAGAAGGTCTCACATCTGACAATGCTTGCTGTAGCAGAGCAAAGCCATGAGGTCGAAGGAACCGCTTGCAGAACTCAGAGACAGGATTATTGCAAAGCACAAATATGGGGAAGACCACAATAAAATTTTTGCTGCACTGAAGGTTCCTAAGAGCACAATGGCTTCCATAATTCTCAAATGGAAGATGTTTGGTACAACCAAGATTCTTCCAAGAGCTGGTTGCCTGGTCAAACTGAGCAATCCGTGGAGAAGGGCCTTAGTAAGAAAGGTGACCAAGAACCTGATAGTCACTCTGACTGAGCTCCAGAGATCCTGTGAAGATATGGAACAGAGTTCCAGAAGGTCAACCATCGTTGCAGCCCTCCATAGATCTGGGTTTTATGGAGTCTAGGGTCTAGAGTGACTAGACGGAAGCCTTTTCTCAGTGCAAAATGCATGAAAGCCCACTTGGAGTTTGCAAAAAAAGTACCTGAAGGAATCTCAGACTATAAGGAACATGATTCTCTGGTCTGATGAAACCAAGATTGAACTGTTTGGCCTCAATTCTAAATGTTGTATCTGAAGGAAAACTAGGCACCGTTCATCACCTGCCCAATACAATCCCAATAGTGAAGCATGGTGGTGGCAGCATCATGCTGTGGGGGTATTTTTCAACTGCAGGGACTGGGAGACTGGTCAGGGTTGAGGGAAAGCTGAACGGAGCAAAGTACAAGGATATCCTCAGTGAAAACCTGTTCCAGAGCTCTCAGGACCTCAGACTGAGCTGAAGGTTCATTTTCCAACATGACAATGATCCTAAGCACACAGCCAAGACAACACAAGAGTGGCTTAGGGACAACTCTGTGAATGTCTAGGAGTGGCCCAGCCAGAACCCTGTCTTGAACCCTATTGAACATCTCTGGAGGGACCTGAAAATGGGTGTCCACTGATGGTTGCCATCCATCCGGACTGAGCTTGAGAGGATTTCCAAGGAAGAATGGCAGATCCAATCCAGTGTGCAAAGCTTGTTGCGTCATACCCAAAAAGACTCAAGGCTGTAATTTTTACCAAAGGTGCTACAACAAAGGATTGAGTGGAGAGTCTGAATACTTATGCCAATGTGATATTTCAGTTTTCTCTTTTTAATACATTTACAAATATTTCTAAAATTCTGTTTTCACTTAGTCATTATGGAGTACTGAGTGTAGATTCATGAGAAAAAATTGAATTTCAACAACTGTAGAATCAGGCTGCAGCATAATCAAATCGACAAAAGTGAAGGTGGTCTGAATACTTTCTGAATGCGCTGTAGTCTAAGTGCTATTGCTATTTCTGTAGTTATAACTCATCTGGTTAACAGTTGGCAGATTATTTTATTCAGATTGTTTAAACTAAAAATGTTAAGATTTTACCTACTAAGAACCATAATATCTAAATTTGCAATATACTAAGATACATATTTCAGAGAATCTATAGAAGAAATAACTTCCACAGTATCTAGCTAGTTACTGCAAAAACATTTAATAAGGCCAGTCTGAATCTATTCCTTAGGAAATATTTATTTGTTGGGAAAGCTGGTTGGTGGGCTGAAATGATGAAATGGAAAATTATGAATATTGAGAGACATTTGCTTAAGCATCATGAATTTTAATTGAGGTCTTTCCTATCTGCTTTTAATACATATCTAGCTCTTTATGCTGGGATGGTTGTATTTGTAGATGCATGATAGAGCTATGCTTCTATAATATTTGACAAATTATTTTAATATGCAAAGTAACTATTTTAAATCCTATGGAGATTCTCAGACATCCAGGTCATGCTTGTCCCAAAGGTGCTTTTTCAAGAGGCAACTGGACTTTCTGGTTTTTCTTCGAAGACATTTCACTTCTCATCCAAGAAGATTCTTCAGCTTGTCAGTTTTTCAACTGAACCCTAACCTTAATCCTAACCTCAACCTTAATCTCTTGAAAAAGCACCTTTGGGATATTTTAAATCCTGTTACCAAATGCTCTGACAATAATTTTAAGGAATATTTTGTTTTAATATTTAGGAAAGCGAAGGATACTGTATATTGAGATGCTAAAAGCCTAAAAGATCCTTAACACACCTACAGTGAAATCTATTACTTGATACTAGATCTATTGGACAGGAAAGGGGGAATATGCCTGTATTTGTTTTTTGTGAAAATTCCTGCATCTAAGAAAGTGGTCTAGGGCAGGGGCGTCAAACTCAATTTCATTGAGGGCCGCACCAGGGTGTTGTTTGACCTTAGGGTCCTGCGGTGGAAGTGGCCAGATTGACGTCACTCGTGTTGGGGGTGCCTGTGATAACCCGAGCGCTCTGTTAGTGAAAACAGGCTCCTGAGCTCCATTTTCACTGGCAGAGGGCTGCAGGAGGTCATCGTGGCCAAAAAATGGAGCCTGGGAGGACCGTGCGCAGCCCTCCCAAGCTCTGTTTTTGTTGGCAGAGGCACCATCGCTGTTTCCAAGGTGGCCCCGCGGGCCAGATCTAAACACCCCATGGGCTGGATCCAGCCTGCGGGCTTTAAGTTTGATACCTCTGCTCTAGGGTATAAAAGTTGGACAGCAGGATAGAAGAGTTAAAACTCTGATCTGGGCAGCAGAGTGTAAAATATGCACATACAAAAGTCCATTGTAATTTTTCCTGAGAGAGGTGATGCCAAGACTGCTACTGGGAAATCAGTACCAACAGCTGTGTTTCTCAACCTTGGCCGCTTTAAAATGTGTGGACTTCAACTCCCAGAATTCCCATATTGGCTGGGGAATTCTGAGAGTTGAAGTCCACACATCTTAAAAGCTTGCAAGGTTGAGAAATGCAGCTTTAGAAAACATATGTTGGCTTCTGAATAGTTGCCAGTGAGGGGGTGGATTGTACAGGCAGGGAAGGAGACAGATTTCTGAGCAGGACTTTCTTTTTCATCTTGATCCCTTTTGGAGAAAAGGATATGGATTTGGTTTCTTTTTGATTTTATAACTCTAAAGATATTTCATTGATAGACGGGGAGCACATTTTTACACGTGTATGAACACAAACAAAAGTGGCTTTATAACCGAGACAATAAAAAGTATGTTTTGTTCAAGAAAGGCACAATAAGGATGCTGTTTTTAAATATTAATATATGCAAAAATTTTAAAAAGAGCCAAAAAACCTCTGCAGTAAACAGCCCCAGTTGCTGATTTATGATCAGATTGAATTTCAATTTTAGATGAATTATTTTAAAAAGCAAATTATTGTTTGTATTAATATTTATAAAATCACTTTAGAACTATTGATGGCACTGGTTGTTTACAATAAGACTTTTTTTTAAAAAAATTCCTTATTCCTTTGCTATCATCTAACTTTGAGGTTCATCATAAAGAAAGAAGTCCAATCAAATAAGTTCTCTGAAAAACAAATACATAAATAAATGTTTGTCATTGTACATTAACTTGCAATCAGTTAGTATGCCAATTGAATCTCTGTTCAACCTTACATAATTTAGCTTGCTTCTTGTTACAGGATTTGCTTAGACAATGTTTTTCTATGTTTTAAAACAGTTTTTAAAATGAAAGCTGGTATGTTTGAAATATTTTTTGAAAACAACATGCTCTTTCTTTCTCCTTCATTGAATCTGCTTCTGAACCATATTATTTAGTAGGTTGTAAACTTGAAGCATACATTAGTTTGCTTTCTAGGGGGAAGAATGCAAGATCTCTTATTTCTAAAAGTAATGTAATAAATCAGATTCTAAGCAATTTTTGCTTCTAATTTGTCAATATGGTGCGTGCACACACACACACTCTGAGCACTTGCTTTTAGTGCACATTGCTGTTTATTCATATATTTAATTCATATAAATAAAAGAGAATCGGTTTGGTGTGTTAGTGAAGGTCCGGGCCTAGAAACCAATTGTGAATTCTAATCCTGCCTTAAGCATGACAGCCAGCTGGGTGGCTTTAGACCTGTCATTTTCTCTCAGTCCAACTCAGTTTACAGATTTGTTTTTGTGGGGAAAATTGTAGGAAATAATAATATGTATGTTGACTGCCTTGTGTTACTTATAAAGTAATAAAGGTGAAATTTGAAAAATCTAGTAAGTACAAGTGTCATTTATATAGGTAACATTCAGAATGGGCATTAAAAGTTATGTAATTAATATGATCAAAGTATTCTTTGAGAGCCGCGGTGGCTCAGTGGTTAGAGTGCAGTACTGCAGGCTACTTCTGCTGATCACTGGCTGCCAGCAGTTTGGCAGATCGAATCTCACCAGGCTCAAGGTTGACTCAGCCTTCCATCCTTCCGAGGTCAGTAAAATGAGGACCTAGATTGTTGGGGGCAATATGCTGACTCTGTAAACTGCTTAGAGAGAGCTGTAAAGCACTGTGAAGTGGTATATAAGTCTAAGTGCTATTGCTATTATTGGTCCAGCATGTTTTTTTCAACATGTTGGCCATCTGAATAGCTCTGAGCACTTTCAAATGTACTAAGGCATCAGCTGTTTTCTTTCATGTATTCTCAGCAACTAGTATTAAGAAACACTTTTATATCTCCTACAGTACTATGCATTCTCTAGCAAAGTGAATAGTTGAGCAGTACGATTAAGTAATGTCACATAAAAAGATATGTGATGATAAATAAAGGGTAGTGAACATTTCTTACAGTTGTATGCTTTGCGATACAATCAAGAGTACCAATATTGGTCTTTTCCTGATACTTACACTTCTCTTGGATATGTTTAGACATGATCACTTTCCAGATGGTGTATTAGGCACTTAATGGACATGTTCTAGGCAGGTTGCCACGAGATGATTATTTATGGTTTTTAATTTATAGAAGGTAGCTTTAATAAAACACCTGTGACTTGAAAAACACTACTTTTGTATTCATTCTGTCAGTTATTTACTTATAACTGAATGTTTTACCTGTGAGTCCATTTTTAACCAAATCCTAATATATCAAAATGTTTGTCAAGGAGCATGACAATATGTTGTGTACAAGCTTGATGGACTGAAGAACAGATTTTACTTAAGTCTGGAGATCCAGGGAGGTTCAGCTAGGCAGAAACTGAATTACCACAAAGATTATATTGTACATCATGCTAAGCAGTGTTTATAGAAAAACCTTTGTTTCTTGAACTATGCGTGTATTATCCACATTTTGGGGAAATTGGTGGTACCTTTCTGAGGAAGCATTATAGTACAAACATAGAATTCGAACAGTTGGTTGGTTGCTAGTCATGGCCCTTTTTTTAGAATAGAAGAGGACATATATGGAATTAAAATGCAATTAATAAAGAGGATTATAGTTACCTACAGGCAGAAAGGACAGCTTTTTGAAGAAAGAATGATCACTAATTAGAAAATTAGGAGCAAAAGAAAAAAATAGGAGTGTGTGTTACTGCTATCAAAAAAACCCCTCTAGATGGATGAAAATGTCAAATTATTAAAGGGGGTAACTTGGACAAATTGGAGCTGCTTCAGTAAAGCTGGCACAGTTAGTTGATATCAGCTGAAGAACTGTCATGATGTTCTCCAAAATCTCAGAATATTTGCGAGACAAATATACTGGACTGGGAAAAAAAAGATTTGGGATCATTATGTATAAAATACCCTTGCTTTCTTTCACCCTCACATTTGCAAAAGGTAGACTTGCTTGTACATTTTCTATAGCACCATTGGAAACAAAGAAAGTAAAAGTTCTGGAAAAATTCTTAAATTTGACAGATTTCCAAAAGGAGAGTTTTATCTAATAGAAGAATAAGTTAGAGTGTTAGTGGTATTCGGTTTTAGCAAGCAGAATAGTTAGGAAAATACTGTTTTGTCAGATTTAGAAATAGATTTCAGAAGATACAAAGGGACTGTTAAGATTTCACAAATCAAACCCTGAATTGTGTTTGGAAGATTAGGTGTGAAGACATACAATGTGTCCACAAGAATTGAGTGTGTGGATTCTGATGTGATTTTTTTTCTTGGCAACTGTTGCCATTTGATGACAGATTATATTGTTCTACAAAAGCTGCTATTTAGCAGGCAACCCTCGGTGGGTAAGGGCTGTAGCTCAGTTGTAGAACATCTGCTTTCTTTGTCTGAATTATTTAGTCTTTAATATTCCAGTTTAAAAATGCAGATAGTATGAGATAGGACTCACAGAAACATAGAAAAGACTCAGCTGTATTTATCTTGGAATGTAACTATCAGAGTATGTAATGCTCAATAGGATTGGCTTAATTTCACCTAGTTTTATGGTTTAAGTGAGATGAATTGTCAGGATACTAAGAATTAGCATTTCTGGGAAAGAAATGGCAAATTGATGATAGTTCGCCTGAGAGTAGAGTCAATGACTGCGGCAGAATGAAGAATTGGTGTCAACTCTTTGCAATTCATCTCTAGACAAGGAGAGGACTGGGATTGCCCATGAACTCTCCAGACAGCTGCTCTTCACAAGGAAACTTGTGGTAGTCTCTGGCAGGTTCTCTGGCAGGTTTAAAGCACTGTGGGAAAATGCTGTTGTTTTGAAGGGGAAAAGCATGTGAGTTTGACTTACCAATATAGAATGGAACAAAATGCTTTAATATTGGAGGATATTTTGGTGGGATTCAAATAATTTAACAACCGGTTGTTTGCTAGGTAGGTGTGGCTGGGTGAGCATGGCCAACTCAACGTCACTCACCACGCCTGGCCCTGCCTCCTGGCCGCTCGCCTCAAAGGTCTCAACAAGATGCAATCTCTATTTATTTATTACTACTGAACATCACTTAACAGTGGCAAGGAAAAATCACAAAATGGAGCAAAACTCACTTAAATCTTGCTTAGCACTGGAGATTTTGGCTCAGTTGTGGCATAAATCAAGGACTACCCTAATGAGAATGCAGGAAAAGGAGCCTACTTTTCTCACCACTTTGGGATGACTTTCAAGAAACATTTCAAGATGAAAGGTTTTGGGCGCAGGTGGTGGTGGTGTCGCTGAACCTGGTGTCAGTTGGTGGGGCAGCTGTACTCAGCCAAGAGTTGCCAGAGTGAAGCAGGGCAGCGCTCCCGGTGAGAAGACCCTTTAGTCGCTTCTCACTCAAGGAGACAGGTGCTACCCGGTGCCTTGGGAATGAGGGGGAATAAAGAGGCCACCCAGCAGGTCAAATGTTCACTCACTCATTTGCTTTGCTTGCCTGCCAACACTCTTAACAAGCTGCCTTTTCTCTTTCTGGCTCCCTTCATTCCAGTAGCACTCCCCTCTGTACTGTACTGAAAAGGCAGGAGGTGGGCGCATGGACTGAACACTTTGGTTTGTTTTGTAGGATCTGGAGCTTAGCAGGATCTTCTGTTTTAGAAAGCGGGTTGCGCACCTTGCCATGAAGCAAACTTTTCTTTGAAGCCTGAATGGCAGAGCACTACATCATCTCTCCAGTTGTCCTTTGTATTTCCTGCCACCGCTACCCGCTGCCTTTTGCTGATCCAAGCTAAGAAACTTGAGTTTACTTCATGATCCTTGCCCTGCTGCCTTTCCGTCCTCCCCCTCTCCTGCCTGTTAAATTTCTTATCCTACCCCAGGCTCTAGGCTCGATTTAGTGAGTTGAAGCAGACATGCTGGGTGGAGAGGGGAGAGCTGTTTTTTTTGGCTCAGGATTGATCTTGGCTGCCGCATTGGAGGTTTTAATAAAAGTTCTTTTTAAAAAGTACGGCAGCAGAGCCCTTCCCGGGGAGCAAAGCCTGGCATGGACAAACTGATCTGTCACGAAGGCAAGCTCCACAATTTCCACACACCTCTGCTGGCCCAAGCATCCTGCCCTTCAGATCCCAGTGGGGCCAGCGCCTGGCGGCGGCACGCTCTAAACATGAGGGCAAATGTGCATGCGTGCACTGCAGTAGAGCAGTGATCTTGGCCCTGGTGCAGTGGTCTCCCAGAAGTGGCACATCTCCCCGTCATGGCCTGAATGTGGAATCCGAGGCAGAGGAGAGGGTAAGCAGGCAGGCAGCAGGTAGGCAGAGACCCAATGGAAGGCGAGAGGCAGGAACTGGAACATCCTCCCAAGCCGAAGTGGAGGGTGAGCAGGTGGCATGTGGGTGGAAAGATGGCAAGAGCCAGGCCAAAAAGATGTCCGAGTCTTGCTGTGTCCACCCCGAGATGGCCCTTTGGCCGAGCGCCTTAACTTCACAGGCAGCCCCAGTGAGCAGAGCAGACGAGGTGCCAAGATCAGCTGGACCACATTGCCAGCATGGTAGGCTGTGGCAAGACAGGCAGGTGGGTGAAGCGGGAGATCAACTGGGCTTCAGGGACCGCATGGTCTGAGCAAGCCAGTGAGCGAAGGAGCTGGGCTGCGGGCACTGGACTCTAGGCATTGGCCAAGGCGAGGCGAGATGATGAGTGACTGGGAGAGGCGGGGGGAGGAGGAGGGGCCAGCTAGTGGTGCGGTTTGCCGGTTCTCCGAGCTGTGCAAAATCTTAACAACCAGTTTGTCTGAACTGGCTGAAGCCTACCTCTGGATATTTGTGAACAATGTTTTTAGACTTTTGTTTTAATCCTGCTTTTATTTTTTATAAATAACTCAAGGCAGTACTTAATACTTCTTCCTCTTGTTATTTTCATAACATCAAGAACCTTGTGAGGTACATTGCCCTGAGAGACCGTGACTAGCCCAAAGACACCCAGCAGATTTTTATGCCTAAGGCTGAAGTAGAACTCACACTTCCTGAGAATTTTAAAAATGTCTGTCATTATAGATATATTTTGTTTGGAAACTGGTATGGAAAAGGAACAATCTTTTCCAGATAGGATTGAATCTGATTTGACAGTGGATTTAAAAATGATGGGCTATGGGTATGATATGGAAGGAGATGCTACAACGATATATAAATGAAACCAGTTTATTTATTTATTTATTTATTTATTTATTTATTTATTTATTTATTTATTTATTAAATTTTTATACTGCCCCCTCTCCCGAAGGACTCGGGGCGGTGAACAGCCAAAATTAAAAACACACAATACAAATATTAAAATACATTAAAACGAAATTAAATTATCTTTGGCTTCAATTTAAAACCCCTTGCCCATAAAATTCCCCAATTAAAAGATTTTTAACCCAGCCCGTCTTGCTGAAATAAAAAAGTCTTCAGGGCCCGGCGGAAGGTCCGGAGGTCCAGGATCAGTCGTATCCCTGGGGGTAGCTCATTCCAGAGGGCGGGTGCCCCCACAGAGAAGGCTCTTCCCCGGGGGGTCGCCAGCCGACATTGCCTGACAGACAGTACCCTGAGGAGGCCCTCTCTGTGGGAGCATGTTGGCTGGTGGGAGGTTATCAGAGGCAGAAGGTGGTCTCGTAAGTAACTGGGTCCTAAGCCATGGAGTTGATGTTTTACCAAACACAGAGTGTCCTGGATAACATTCTTATGTTGTATATACACAAAAAAAAAAAAAAAAAAAAAAAAAAATCTGTTAAAGTTTGTGAAGAATGGTGTTAGAAGGGACAAAACAAAATGAGAACAAATCAAGTTCCAGAGTTCCAAGACTTCATTTGAGGGGATTAAGGACCATGATTGTTAAAAGTAAAAATAAGAAATTTTAAAAGTTTAAGATTGTTAAAAGTAAAAGAAGAAATAGAAAGTTGGTTCATTTGATTAAGGTTAAAGTATATATGTCATTTGTAGTAAACCTCAATGGACTTTTACTGACCAGGACTGAATGATGATGCTTTAAAGATGTGTATATAAATAAGAGATGAGATCATTTGTTGTATTTTAAGGAAAGATGATACTTTACCAAATTGTTTATATTGGTTGCTATGGTGGGGGAGATAATGTCTTCACACATACTTTTCTTTCTTTTTTCCTTTTTTGCACTTTATTTTTTTTTCTTTATTTCTGGTTTGTATTAGTTTTTAATTAGCACAGATCATAATTAAGGTAGATAAGCTTATTGACCAACATCAAAGCGTTACAGGTAGTTCTCGGCTTTGAACTGTTTGCTTAACAACTGGTCAAAGTCAGTGGTGGGTTGCCCCCGGTGGCCCTGCTGCGAACTGGTAGTAAAGGTAAGTAGAACCCACCCCTGGTCAAAGTTATAATCAACCTCCCAAACTTTGAATCTGGTCACATGATTCCTCAATCCTAGCCCAAGTACCCAGTCTCATTTTAGCCTAGATTAGCATATTCTGCAGACCCAACTTTTGAGCATTATAAATACCATTACCAGCACAGCAGAAGATAGCAGTACGGGGAGAAGGCTAAATCTTATCGTCCCCTCCTGAAAATATCTGTATCTCTTATTGTTGCCAAAACTGTCTTTGTTACCCATGCTGATACCAGATTCAACAGGCATCCCAGTTTGGTTTGGTAGTGGAGAGAAAAACAGTTACCAACTTTTGCTTCTTCTGGGCAACACAATTTCATGGGCCTCTGAAGAAAATATTTCCTGGGATTAAGCTTTGAATCTTTTCTTTGTAGTCCGTCCAGATCAACATGATGAAATGCGAGAAATTAGATATTATACCTCTCATTACAGGTTATCCATTTCCTACTCAAATATTATTTTTAGCAGAGTACCCCAAAACACGCACATCAAGAACAGATAGTGCTAAATATATGAAGTTTGAGGTAAACTTTGTTAGATTTTTTAAAAATAAGCATGTAGGAAGAGAAACTAGACTTTGATTTTAACCATGGTTTAGTATTTCTTACTTTGAGGAACAATATATTGCTTTATGAAATAAATCCAAATTATCTATAATGTATTAACATTGTAGGTTAAAGGACAGCAGGTAGACTATGCAACTAGTTGGAACAAACTGTCCTACTTGTTTTCATGTGTTTTTCTTTTTGATACATTTCTGTAGTTTAAAATCTACAGTTCGAAAGCATGCAAAATGCGAGTAGATAAATAGGTACCACTTCAGTGGGAAGGTAAAAGTAATCCATGCACCTCGGCATATAGTCATGCTGGCAACATCGCCACAGAAATGTCTTCAGACAACAATTGCACCCCCATCTAAGAAATGGAGAGGAGCATTGCCCCCTAGAGCCAGAAACAATTGGACAGGGAAAAGCCTTACCTTTACTTCAAAATAATATTTTTGAAATATTTTTGAAGACAAATATTACCTTATTAGATTAAATAGAAGATTTTACATGTACTATTTGTTGCTCAAATAATAAACAGTTGAGTAACTGTTTTGGCTCCCCTGGGAATTTTCAGTACTTGCCTTAACCTTTTTTAATGCTCTTAAGTTTTTGCATTGTACTTTAATTTGATAAAGAAGAAAGTGTTAGAAAATAAGGACTGAAAGACAATTATTACATATATACACATTCTGTAAACATTTTTTTTGACTATGGCCAATTACTTTATTTTTTGGTTGCCACAAACATCTATTCCTGCTTTAACATATACAGTTTTTTTTTTTTTGTAAGGACCTGGATGGAAATACCTAAGAGGAATGATTGGAAGTACTCAACATAAACCTGAACAATAGATTGTGGGATGATATGATAGTTATGGGCAAGCTGTGGTAGAGAAGATGGTGTAGACTTGTTCATTATTACTTCAGAAGACAAGATACAATAAACAAAATATCATATATTATACAATAATATGAAACCTGTTCAGTAATGGAACAGATGTCCTTAGAAGACATGGACTCTTGTTTCATGAAAAATATTTCAGCAGATGATGGAATAGCCATTTCTTGAGAAGTAGGGATCCCTCCAGTGGATTGGAAAAATTGAGCCGTGGTGGCGCAGTGGTTAGAATGCAGTATTGCAGGCTAACTTTGCCCACAGCCAGCAGTTTGATCCTGACCGGCTTAAAATTGACTCAGCCTTCCATCCTTCCGAGGTCAGTAAAATGAGGAGGGCTGGGGCCGTCCCTGTAAAAGGAAAGCATTCGGCTGCGGGGCCAGCGGGCGAGGATGGGCAACAAGCGGGCCATGGAGACGGCAGAGGCGCTGGTGGTGGGCACAGCATTGCTGCTGGGGCTCTACATCTTTAATCTCACCTTGTCATTTCTTCCATCCCTACCATCCATATAAATATATTTACGGTATAAGTTGAAAAAAATGTGGGGACAATGTGCATCCTTGTCTTCGTGAACCTGGTTCTTCAGAACAATAAGGCACTTTATTGACCTTAATATATTTTACATCCTGACTGACATGAATTACAACATTAAACACCTTGCTGAAATAATCTTGTTCTACATTATATCCATTTTAAGTTAACTATGAGATGTGTCCCTCTGCCTTTTCCGAAATCTGTTCTTGGTATTTCTCCATATATGATTCTACCTTAAAAAAAACACCTTATATGATATATAACTTGTATGATGAATTAGTGCAACATTTCAATAATTTGTACATTATCTTTTATCTCTCTTTTTTGGTATAAGTATAGGTATACCGATATATTTCAACTTTTAAACAGCATAGTCTTATTTCATATTTGTTGACATAGGGATGCTAGCACTTTAACTGCTTCTTTGCCTAAATATTTAAATTGATCAGTTAAGTTTCCTTCTGCACTTGATTCGTGTACCTTTGGCAGCTTTCTAGAAGTGTCAGTTATTGAATATATTCTGTCTATGTCATTCTGAAATCCATAAAGGATTTCAGCATATTCTTTTCATCTTCCTTTAATCCTGTTTGCCTCTTTCCGTTCACTTCCACGGTTACTTGATTACCTACCTTACCTATACATTTTCTTGTGATTTCTCTAGTCTTTTAAAACACCTGTCATTCCCTTGTTTTTGTTATTTACTTCTGCTTGTTAGATGTCTTCATCAAGAATCTTATCCTTTTTTGCTTGATGTTGAAAGTCTGTGTTGTTCTGTTTGTTGCCCAAGGCTTTCATGCTCCTTTTTTCCTGACTATTGTGATAGCTTGTACTGAAAGCCACTTGGATCTTTTCCTCTTTGAAATGTTCACATCTTTTCTTTCTTTCTTTCTTTCTTTCTTTCTTTCTTTCTTTCTTTCTTTCTTTCTTTCTTTCTTTCTTTCTTTCTTTCTTTTTTTTTTGCTGCTCCAGTTTTCAGTGTCTCCTATTTCTTTTTATTGTTCCCCTGGCTATGTGTATCAAATCTGTTCCTAGCACTAATCTTATATTTTGATTGTATGCAGACAGATCAAGTTTTCCTGGCACACTTTCTCTTTTTAATTTTCTACTTTTAACCTATATATTTCACACCAAATAATGTCATGTTCCATTCTACAATCTGTACCTTTTATGTTATACTCAATTTTGGATGAACAGTTAAACAATTTCATGTTTGCCATATTGAGATCCTAAAATACTACTAATATTGATAGAATTTTTTGTTTGTTTGTTTTATTAGATTTATATACCGCCCTACTCCCGAAGGACTCAGGGCGGTGAACAGGCACAAAAATAAAATACATAGATACAAAAGTTAAGAGACATAATTAAAACCAGATTAAATAATTTATCCCGAGACAATTAAAAAAACCCAATAATTTAAAACAGATTAAAATTTCGATTTAAAAGAATTTTAAAACAGGGGAGAAAATTAGGCCAGGCCGGCTTGCTGGAATAGGAGAATCTTAAGAGCATGGCGGAAAGTGCGTAGATCCGGGATCCTCCGTATCTCTGGGGGGAGCTCATTCCAGATAGTGGGTGCCCCCACAGAGAAGGCCCTCCCCCGGGGGGCCTCCAGTCGACATTGTTTAGCTGAGGGCACCCAGAGGACCCCTCTCTATGAGAGCGTACCAGCCGGTGTGAGGCTGCTTGTGGTAGTAGGCGGTCCCGTAAATAACCAGGTCCTAAGCCATGGAGCACTCTAAAAGTGGTAACCAAAACCTTGAAGCGCACCCGGAAGACCACCGGGAGCCAGTGCAGCTCGCGCAGGAGAGGTGTCACATGGGGGCGCCATGTTGCTCCCATAACCACCCGTGCGGCCGCACTCTGCGCCAGTTGGAGCCTCCAGGTGCTCCTCAAGGGGAGCCCCATGTAGAGAGTGTTGCAGTAGTCCAGGCGGGAAGTGACGAGGGCATGAGTGACTGTGTGTAGGGAGTCCCGATCCAGAAAGGGACGCAACTGGCGAATCAGGCGAACCTGATGAAAAATCCTCCCGGTCACGGCCGTCAAGTGCTCTTCTAAAGACAGCCGTGAATCCAGGAGGACACCCAAGTTGCGAGCCCTCTCCGTGGGGGCCAGCGATTCACCCCCAATAGTCAGTGATGGCGTCAACTGACTATATCGGGACGTCGGAAACCACAGCCACTCGGTCTTGGATGATTGAGCCTGAGCCTGTTTTACCTTTTTCTTACCTTCAATAGTTTAAGGTTTATAAATATTAGAAATGCTGATAAATTTAATCATATTATGAACATGATTAAATACATAGGAAATTTGCATTGGAAATGTTTCATTGAAATTGAGACCCTGTTTGGTCTACTGCAGAGGTGGGTTTCAGCCGGTTCTGACCAGTTCAGAAAACCGGTAGGAAAAATTCTGACTGGCCCCGCCCCCATCTATTCTCTGCTTCCCAAGTCCCGGCTGATCGGGAGGAAATGGGGATTTTGCAGTATCCTTCCCCTGGAGTGGGGAGGGAATGGGGATTTTGCAGTATCCTTCCCCTGCCACGCCCACCAAGCCATGCCCTTGGAACCGGTAGTAAAAAAATTTGAAACCCACCACTGGTCTACTGGTTAAGCTACAGGCTAGAAAGCAGGAGACCATTAAGTTCTAGTCCTGCCTTACCCATGGAAACCAGCTGGGTGACCTTCTGCCAACTACTTACTCTCAACCCAACTCAGCTCAGAAAGTTGTTGTAGGAACAACAGGAGGAAGAAGGTAAATTGGATAGATTCTCTGCCTTGAATTATTTGCAAAATTAATAAAAGCTGGATACAAATAAAGTAATAAATAAAATTAGAAAATAATAGAAAGTATCAAGATTTAGCCTATTACAGTATAAAAGAAAGAAGAAAAGTAAAAGGAAAGAAAATGCCAAGGAGTATTTGCATTGGTGGCCCTTTCTGCTTCACATTTGAATAACTTGACAAGACCCTTGACAGGATCATTAGTCTTGCTCGCAAGATAATACTCTATGCATTCAGGAATCCTTCTGTCAATACCAGTCTGAGATTCAAGAGGAAGTGATTTACCCCTTTCAAATGAATTCATATATATAGAGTCCCTTCTTTTTGCCAAGTTCCCAAGAAAAAAAATTGAACCAAAGTTGACCTATTACATGTGTCAAACGTGTTTGACATGTGTCAAACTTTTAGATGAACTCAAAAGTTTTTTAGGTGTTAGGTGATGAGGGGTGTTAAGCAGCAGAAATGGAAGCACTGAAAGAAATATGTATTTTAAATTAAATAATCTAAAAATATCTCAAAAGAACCTGGAGTCATAAGAAACATAGTAAGAATAATAAGTTCAGGAAAATGTCCACATTTACCTGAAGATGTATTTTTCGTTATATATTATTTGTGTAGGAAAATTTTGATTAGGGTATTTATTACAGAATCTTTGCCCATCATAAATAATATTGGTGCTTTCATTTCTTCCTTTAGTATTGTATTATAAGTGAATTGAAATAGAGCAGTGATGGCTAACCTTTTCTGGACCAAGTGCCCAAAGCACGCATGTGTGTGGACGAATGTGCACTTGCATGCCTGAACTCTCAAAATGCAATGTGTGTGCAGTCCCCCACACACACCCTGCCCCCCGCATGCGTGCGTGGTCCCCTGCATGCACCCCACGCATATGCCCCACCCCCGTGCATGATGCACACCCCTGCACATGTCCCAGCCTGCACATTCACAGCAGAGACCTGAAGACGAGCTGGCCAACGGGAGGTGCACATGCACGCATGGTGGAACTGAACTGGGGTGATGGCTTGCATGCCACCTCTGGCATGCGTGCCATAGGTTCACCATCACAGAAATAGAGTGTTTCATAAATGAGACTAGCAATAAGAAATAGCAATATCCTACAGATGAAAGAAAGGTACGCCATATAGTTTCACAGGTGCAATGATTCCCAAACTGCTAAAATCAGCAGGATAGCCCTGCAATTAAATGACTTGCTCGCCCCTTGTTTTTTAGATATTGATGTTGTTGCTTTGATTTATGTGGATTTACTCATTTCACCCTAGTTTTTTTTCTTCCTGCATCCTGTTACTCACAACCTCTTTTGACTTTTAAGTTTGTTTGATTTTTTTAAAGAAAAAACAACATTTCTTTCATCCATGCTGCTGCTGGATGGCATTATTTGGAACTTTACTTCTGTTAATTCTGCTCAAAATTCATTCACGAAGGACTATAGAAGAAGTAAGTTTGTGGGCAGAGACTACCAAAAAATATTGCACTAGAGCCGTGATGGCGAACCTATGGCACGTGTGCCACAGGGGGCACAGAGAGCCCTCTTTTTGGGCATGCCAGCTGTTACCCCAGCCCAGCTCCACCACACATGAGTGTGCACCTCCCGCTGGCCAGCTGGTCTTCAGGTCTCTGCTGCGCATGCACTGGGGGTGGGGCACATATGGGGGATGTGCATGCACATCAGGCGCAGTGCAGATTGGTGCAGGAGGCTTTCCAGGCCCAAAACGGGGCACAGCAGGTCCTTGCGCCACACCCCGTGCCCAGTTTTGGGCCTGGAAAGCCTCCTGCACCAACCTGAAATCCAAAATGGGGTATGGGGGCTGGGGTGCATGGGCAGGGGACAGACATGCATGTGTGGAGGTGGGGCACATGCACGGGGGGGTGCTTGCATTGCATTTTGGGGATTCGGGCACATCTGCGTGCATTCTTGCACTTGTGCTTTGGGCACTCAGCACCAAAAAGATTATCCATCACTGCACTAGAACAAGATCTTTGTAGTCCTTGAAAATCAATTAGGTAATTATGGTTATCGGGTTAAAAAAAACCCTTCTGTAAACTAGCATAAATTCTGATATGCCTCACCCAGTAATCTTGACGACAAAGGAAAGATTCACATAGCAGAATTCAGCAGTTTGTGTAGGATTGCAAGATTTTTTAGGAGCAAAAATCTTTGTTTCTTGGCTTAACAACATAGTATACATTTTTTAAAGTTCTCCTTAGAAAATTTTTAAATGTAATTAACAGGCAAAGACTTTGCATCGCTTATTAATTTCTATTTTGAGAGAGGATTTAAAAATAAATTGTTTTCTTTATGTGATTCTTACATTCTATATTCTCTCATGAAAGCTTATGGATATGTATGCAAGCATAATTATAAATATTATTATTTTTTCCTATTTGCAAAGATGTTCTCCACTAGAGGGCATCGTGACCTCCAATATTTCCCATGAAGCTTTGAGACTTTTTTATAGCGCTTTTTATATATTATATAGCACTGTTTCCAGAATTGCATTAATATCCAATGTAATGCCAAATCATATGAACCTGACCTCAGGCAAGCGTGAGAATCAATCATAATTAATTTGAAAAATTCCGCACGCAGATGCTTTGAAACCAACTTAAAAACGGCAGCAGTGAAAGAAACAAAAGTGGCCCTGATTGTCTAAAAATATAAACCATAACTTTTGAAGGATGGTATTGCTATTCTCATTATCTCAGATTTAATGGGCTTTTTACAAAAATGTGAAATCCTGTCTAGCCAACTCACAAACCCAAATAGAAATTTAATTAACACATTTCAAGTATCGCTTTGTAGCAGAGATGGAAATAGTACTTCCGTCTAGCTTTTTTTCCCCCTCAGAATCTTTCCATTCATTCTAGATCAGATTAATCAATTTATGGCTTTACTTACCGGAAATGCCGCTTGTGAAGAGATTACCTGGACTAGATGAAAGGATTTGAATATTACCTCTTAAACAATACCTAAGTTTGAAAGGAAGATTGGGCTTGAGCCTATTATGACTGATTTGAGCCGGTTTGAACAAATATGTAAGTTGTGGAAATGCAGTTACTTTCTCTAAACATTAAAAAATGTTTAGTCCCTGAATATTGACAGTAAACAATGTTCACCCCAGGAAAAAGGAGAGATGGAACAGATGGTGTCAGGCTGTCAAGCAACCTGCTGCTGAAACATAAACAGATAGGGATGACATATGGATATAGGGGATAATCTCCCAAACATGCTATAATGCTTAATTTTGAATGAAGCATATTCAGATCTCAATAGAAGTATGAAGAGTCTCCCTGGCTCTTATACTCTGGTAAAATAAAGAACCTGAGTGGATATTGCCAGGGTGATCAGTTGAGATGAAAAATATTTCTTTTTCCTTAGCAGTGGCAGAGGAAAAAACTTCCAAAAAAGAAGGAAAGATGTTAATAGATATTGGTGCACAGGACTACCCACTAATAAACCCCAATAGAGGTTACATTTAGTTTCTCACATAGAACTATTTTATCCCTGCTTAAAGAATTAATGTTGGCACTGGAGTAATTCACTTTCATTTTCACATGATTATACTCTCAAACATAAATATTACTGCATTAAACTAACCCATTAATTAAGTGAACTTAACAAAAGTCTAGAAATATAATACGTGTGTATTATATTATAAGCAGGTAGCCCTTGCTTACTCACTACCCTGTGCAGCCATCATTTGAAGTTACAGCAGTGGTAAAAAAAAACAACTTTGCGACCAATCCTTGCATTTACAGCCATTGCAGTGTCACATGCACACTGTTTGTGTGCTTCACAACAGGCGCACATTTACAACTGTTACACATCTTTCAGTCATTGGTCGCCATTCACGTACTTTGTAACTGGCACACATTTTTGCTTGTGACAAGCAGAATTAATACTGTACAATATGGAAGGTGGGAATAAAATCATATGCGTGTCTTCTTCATCCCGCCAGATAAATAGAATGATTCTCAGAGGTGTTGATTTTTATGGGCATCTCAAAAATGAATTCATCTGATGTTTCACTGATGAGATTGGATGTCAGGTCTATGTGCTATCTCAGTGATGGCGAACCTTTTCCGGACCGAGTGCCCAAAGCGCATGCCCGAACCCCCAAAATGCAAAGCATGCACAGCCCCCATGCACGTGCCCCCCCGCACATGCATGCCAGAGACCCGAAGACCAGCTGGCCGGTGGAAGGTGTGGACGCATGCACAGCAGAGCTGAACTGGAACGATGGCTCGCGTGCCCACAGAGAGGGCGCTGCGTGCCACCTCTGGCATGGTTGCCATGGGTTTGCCATCACGGTGCTATCTTATCTGACTGCTTCTGTTACTATATTTCTTTTGACCCAAAGTTGGGCAAATTTTACGTTTTTCCCTCATAGGGGTTTATTTGCTGATGCAACAGGTATTAATAATTGGAAAAGGCTATATGGCCCAGTGAGTTCAAAGCAAGTGCATGGGACTGAGAATTTTGCATTGTAGCCACTGAAGCCAAATGGTGTCCCCATAGTGCTGAATGTTTTTGTCATCACATGGTACATAACATCTTTTGAATCTGATATGCAAGGATTAACTTCATAATTTTTTTATGTAAAATATTTAATAATTTCTTTCCAGATAATGAAATTATTTCATATTTTGCCTACCAATTATGATTGTACCATTTTAGGAATTAATGCATAATCACACATTTGAATATGATATATGTGATATATGTGATGTATAAATAGATGAAATAAACAAACATGTTCGTTAAATCTGTTTTTTGATTTGGGAATGAAAACACAAATAAACACAAATAAACTTCAAGAAAATAGTTATTTTTTTGTATCTTTAGCAATGATACCAAAGTTCTACAATTGTTTGGTTACTCAACTTTAGTAAGTGGGCTGAAGTGGGTGGATTAACGATTAACTGTGATTTGAATTACCTAGTTACAGTCAGGGCAACGCATCTCCTGATTATTTTTCTTAACAAGACTTTATTCACATGGCTCTCCAAAGCTTTATAAATATGGGAATTGATTTAGTTTCTCCTCGGGCCTCATACAAATCTTCATTTCTCTGAATGCTGAGATCAAAAACATTTGCCTGAATAAGATGACAATTGAAAACATATCACATTTACAGCAAACCCAGACAGTAGCATTCTGTTTTTGCAGGTATAATTGGGCCCTGGTGTACCAGTGACTGGGGAATATGATTTCTAGGATGTCTATTTATCTGATGTTTCTGGATTAGTAGCAGCCTAACTATTGTCAGTATGAGAAAGAAAGCTGCTACTGATTTTAAAACAAAAACTAGAGTTCTGTTTACTTCGTCTGTTTGTTTCCCTTCCTTCCCACTTCCCATACATATCACAAATGAAGACTACCAACGAGATCCTGAATTTTTCTCTCCAATGTGAACAAAGCAGAGGCAAATGGGAATGAAGATCAAAAACTCATAAATAAATTTGAGATTACAGGATTGATCATTGGAGGAAATGAAGTTAAAGAATTCTTAATCTATCAAAAGCCCCACTAACTCTTTTGAGCCCTGGTGGTGCTGTGATTAAAATGCAGTAGGCAAAACTCTGCCCACAGTGGCCTGTAATTCAATCTTGATGGGCCTCAGGGTTGACCAAGCCTTCCATCCTTTCAAAGGGTATACAGTATGCACAGAAGCAACATAAGTTGATAATAGAAGACATTGTAGTAGGTTTTTATAATAAGATTTAAAAAATAACTCTTCAAATGTTAATCTGACTCAGATTTTGCGTAACTGTATATATATATTTTTTCCCTGGAATGATTCTGTATTACATTTTTCAGGGGTTTTCTCCACTCAGTGGAACTCTCTTGTTTTGCTATCTGTTTATTTAAATTGCTTTTCATACATCCCAAAATAAAGCTCATAAAATCTGTGACTCAACCCATAGTGCATATCGATGGAAAGAAAGAATTGTAATGCTGCCAAGTTAGAAGCCGAGGTCATTGGGGCACAGATTTAATCACATGGAAAGCATTATGAGGCCCCAGTGTGGAGAAAGGAGAAGGCGGTTGACACAAGGGCTAAGGAATGTGAATATTAAACTGTGACATTTGTAAAGTTCTGTGTTTGCAGTCACTGAAGGTGGTGTCTTAGCTTCT
This sequence comes from Arizona elegans, assembly GCA_022577455.1. NCBI lineage: Eukaryota > Metazoa > Chordata > Lepidosauria > Squamata > Colubridae > Arizona > Arizona elegans. The sequence continues at coordinate 117,539,045 of JAKOOJ010000003.1, forward strand.
TTATAGTGTTCTCATCTTTGATTCAGTAGTGAACTCGGTTGTCTCAACATGGAACTAAGGACATAAAACTGTGGAAAAAGACTTGGAGGGCCCTGTAAGGGACATTTTTCATTGATATTTCACTCTGTATCCTATTATGATCCTAAGGGATGATATGTTTCTACCATTGCCATTTTATGATTTGTATTATATGATAAACATTTTGCCAAAAAGCCACTGAGGCTTTTAGCAACAATAGAGATGTCAATACTTATGGCTCTATCCAGATGTTAATCCACTGTCCTAACCTATAAAATCTTCCCCACAGGTTCCATTGTATAGTATAAGTTTTTCATTTCTTGGCCCGATGTTCATTTCTTCGCTTATTGTATATATTGTCAACACTTTCTGGATCTTTGTCATGAGCCACTTTTGTTTATGACACACTGCTAGTAATAATGAAAAAGACACACTCTTATGTAATCAAGGTGTTTCTGAAAGTATTAATGCTTGTCTTCTTTTTTTAACAGCTGCCTGTCCTGTGTGAATGGATCCTTCCCTTGCCACTGGTGTAAATATCGTCACATTTGTACTCACAATGCAGCAGACTGTTCCTTCCTTGAAGGCCGTGTAAACATGTCTGAGGTATATACCCAAGTCTGCCTTTTTCTGCTCAGCGTTACAGTTCATCTGCTTTCTTGTCCTGTCTCTTTTTTCATTTCTTAGATGATACAGCCCAAAGCCCCATTTCATTTAAAGAAGGATCAAATCCTGGGTTGAAAAATAATAGTAATCATTTGATTCAATATTGGGTAATCCATATCTACTTAGGCATCAGAATAAGAAAAGGCTGAGGAGACTTGAAAGAATGAGAAAGAAGAATTTGAAAGTAAGGCCATGCAAGGAAAAGTTGAAAGACATCATAATGTGTTGCTGTGCAGTAGAGATTTAGACAAAGATGTGAAAGTACATCTATTGGATTGTACAAAATGGGTGGAATGTGGGCAAACCTAGAGGTATGCATGGTATTGGGTTTTCCCTTGTTACACCCCTGTTATGCAAGCTGCATAGACCTTCTAATTTCATTTCAGGTGCAATTCAAGGTTCTGGTCATTATCTTTAAAGCTCTACATAGCATAGGACCAGGAACAGGATCAGGCTATTTGCAGGACTGCCTTTTTTGACATATTTCTCCATCCCACTAGATTGAGTAGGAAGGGCATGCTCGAGGTCACTCTCTGAAACATTATCATCTAATGGAACTTGGAAGTAGGCTTTATCTGTGGCTGCCCTCCTTTATAGAATACATTCCCTTCAGCAATCCAGAAGGCCCCCATTCTTTTAGTATTCCAGAAGGCCATTAAAACTTTGCTGTTTACTCAGGTACCGGGGTAGAGTGTTAAAGCCTGTGAAGGATTGTTGGGGCACCCTGGAAAATTGATTGAGGCACTGGGTTTTTAGGTGTTTTTTTAAATGGTTTTTTATAGTTTTATTGTTTTGAGCTACCCAGAAAGGTGGGTGACCATACACATACCAATCTTTTAAACTAAAATATAACATTAAAATATAAAATAGTATAGAAAGGGAACTATTTTGCTTATTTTTTGTAAGGTAAAGGTAAAGGTTTCCCTCACACATACGTGCTAGTTGTTCCCGACTCTAGGGGGCGGTGCTCATCTCCGTTTCTAAGCCGAAGAGCCAGTGCTGTCCGATAACAATTCTGTGGTCATGTGGCTGGCATGACTAAACGCCAAAGGTGCATGGAATGCTGTTACCTTCCTACCAAAGGTGGTCCCTATTTTTCTACTTGCATTTTTTATGTGCTTTCAAACTGCTAGGTTGGCAGAAGCTGGGACAAGTAACGGGAGCTCACCCCGTTACGTGGCACTAGGGATTTGAACCACCAAACTGCCTATCTTTCTGATCGACAAGCTCAGCTTGTCTTAGCCACTGAGCCACCGCCTCCCCTTGTTTTTATGTAATTCTTCATAAATATTTGTAGACATCTTCTCTGTACATTGTATACGTTAAAAAAAAGTATTGTTTTCATGGTATTTAGTATGAAGTAAACGTTATGGGGAAGGGCATTCCAAAGCTTCCCAAAAGTTGATCCAGAGATTTAAGCAGACATGACATTTGCTAGATAAACATTGTTGTCTTGTTTATCATGCATATGGTGGAATGCTCTGTTTAACAAAGAATCAGAGTCTTTCAAGAACCAGAGGATTTAATTTCTTTATCCTTTTGTAGTTTCTGCTTGGAGTCCCTGTGCAAACCATTAAGAGAGAAGCCCACAGGCCAGCAAGTCAATTTCAGAGAGGTCACGGTTATGTTCACTAGGACCCTTTCTTCCTTTTTCTTCTCTCATCTTTATCAGACTGTCATTTTAGCCTTCAGGCATTTTATAAGCTCTTTTTCTTGCTCCATTATCTGAGAGGACTCTTCCAACCAAAATAAGTTGTAATGGTGGACAGATTTTTTTTTTTTCAAATTACTTATAAACCGGCTTTCAGGAAACCATATGTATGTTTACATCTAAAGTCTTAAGGAAAATTGTAACATATAGCTTAAGTAAAACATCAGTTTTAAAAAAATGCCCTGATTTTATATATCTATTCCACCTTAGTTATTAACCTGAGTGATTAAAGTATTTGAACTGTCAAGGAGAATCAATAATTGTAAGTGACGGCACATGCCCTGCAGAAATGAGTCAGCTTAAAGCAAATTCTATCTTCAAACCATAATTTGAATAATTTTGAGCTTTTATCATTTGGCTTACTCCCCTAAGGGATGGCTTTTGATCTGCAAGGGGACAAAAATGCTGAAATCTAATGATACATTGGATAATAAACTTCGATAACAGCATGGCTCTATATCATCCTGGGTTTCTTCTTTATTATAAAGCAAATGACTTTTATATTTCTTACCAAGTGCTAATTCTTGCTACTCCATAGCAGCTAGTTTCTGTCTTGTGCTTATTTATTTATTTTATTTATGCACCAAATTTATAGCTGCCCATCTCACGAAAAGTGACTTTTATCCACATGATTTGGATAAGTAGCAAAGTCTGTAAATTTACCTGGGTTTATCAGTTCTGTATATTGAAACATCTCATGTTAGTTGGTTTGGAGAAAATATCCTGTTTAAGAATAAGACTAATTATACTCCTTGTTAAAGCAAGGTGAGCTACTGACAAATATTCCTGGCGAAATACCAGTCTGAAAAGTCAAATTCAGTGCAATTCTATGGATATGATATATTCACCGTTCTTTAAAATGAAGGGTAAATTTAAAATATAGAAGTATATAACACAACAGAGTTGGAAGGGACCTTGGAGATCTTTTAGTCCAACCCCCTGCTCAAACTCTATAACATTTCAGACAAACAGCTGTCCAGTCTCTTCTTAAAAACCTCCAGTTTTGAACACCCACCCACAACTTCTAAAGGCAAGCTCTTCCACTTGTTTATGTTCTTATGTTCTTATGTCAGGAAATTTCTCCTTAGAAATTTCTCCCCTTGATTAGTTTCCATCCATTGCTTCTTGTCCTGTCTTCAGGTGCTTTGGAGAATAGGTTGATTCCCTTTTCTTTGAGCCTTCTTTTCATTAAACTAGATATACCCAATTCCTGCAACTGCTCTTCATATGTTTTAGCTTCCAGCCCTCTAATCATCTTAGTGCTCTTCTCTGCACTCTTTCTAGAGTCTCAACATCTTTTTTTATATTGTGGCAACCAAAACTGGGTTGCAATATCCCAAGTGTGGCCTTACAAAGGCATTATAACATTGCACTAACACTTCATATGATCTTGAGTCTCTCTCTCTCTGTTAATGCAGCCTAGGACTGTGTTTGCTTTTTTGGCAGCTGCAGCACACTGCTGGCTCATACAGTATTTAAGTGATTGTCTGCAATGTCAAGGCTTGAAATGTTCTGCCTGGTGACAGTTCAGAAATGTTCAGCATTATCATTTAGAGCAGACAGGTACAACTCAACTCACAGAAAAGACCACACTGATGCAATAAAAATAATAGTGGGCTGCCTAGGAGTAGCTGGTGGGCTGATGTGTGTTCAGTGACTAACTGTGCAGCAACAGCAACAGCAATGTCACTGAGGATTGGAGGCATCAGAGGAGAGATGGTTAAGAAAAAATAGTGGTGGTGATGGAGCCTTCCTGATGATGGTAACTTTTAGCAATGGGATTTGTTAAGTTTTCAAAAAAAATGCTGCACAAGGCTGTTTGGTGGGTTGCATGTGGCTTTGGGTCATATGATGTGCAAGCCTACTCTAGATTTTAAGGTTAGAATGTGGATAACCTGCAAATAGATTTATCCATTAAAAACATGCAACAAAAACTAGAAGGTACAAGTATGAATCACCGAAGACTTAATGTCAGTAATCTCCAGCTCTGATGGAAAGGTCTCCGAGGCTACCTTCATTGGTAGTTCTGTAGACAATGATGTGGTATCTCATAGAAACAAGATGAATTGGACTGTTTGGGGCCATTATTGTAGTTTTATATCTTTCAGTTTGTCACCTTGGTTTATGAGCTAGGCAGATAATTATCTGCCTATTTGTTTATGAAGAAATTCACCATAAGAACCTGGAGCAAATTAAGAACACATTCTTGTAGCTATTTGTGTGCGGATTAATAGGGAATGACTAGCACATATGTGTGAGGGGAACCTTTACCTTTATAGTGTAAGCAATATTTGGAAGATACCGAAATGCCTGTTGAACTTGTGAAAATTGCTTCATTTTGCAGTCAGGTTTATTTGACCATAAAATTCTCCTATGTCTCCTCAAAGTATAAACTATATACTATAAACTATATTACATATAAACTATAAACAATGGTGTGATGTGTTAAAAGGCATTTTGATATTCAGTCCTATCAACAGGATGTAAAAGAATTATGGTGGTGGCGCATTGGTTAGAATGCAGTATTTCAGGCTACTTCTGACTGCTGTCTGTCTGCAATTTGGCAGTTCGAATCTCACCAGGCTCAAGGTTGACTCAGCCTTCCATCCTTCCGAGGTGGGTAAAATGAGGATCCAGATTGTTGGGGTCAATATGCTGACTCTGTAAACCACTTAGAGAGGGCTGGAAAGCACTGTGAAGTGGTACATAAGTCTAAGTGCTATTGCTATTTCTGAGAATCATGAATCAGTAGGACTCTAGCTCTATTAATATAAAAGCTTTTGTTAAAAGCTATCGTTCTGGTCTGTAAGGGTCCAAGTTGTCTTCTGGAAAATGTAGGCTAGAAAATAATTATCAGTTGGAGCCCCAGACCTTTTGTGGGTGGTGTCTACCTATGTCACTTATGAGTAAATATCTTCTAAGAGCTTTTTAAAAAAGATTACAGATTAAACATTCTCATTCACATACAATTCTTCCCTTTTGCTTTCTGATTTCCTTGCATTATATGCAAGAAGCTTATTTGTTATGGTGGATGGGATGAAGCATTCATGGTTTTTAATAGATGGTGCAACTGTCTGTTCAAGCCTTGAAAGCATCTCTTTTCTCCTTCATAAATGGACAATAAAAACTAGTGTCTCTGGACATAGTATGATCAGGTTATAAACTAAACTTAATAGTTCTGCATGCAACTGTTTGAAATGTGCATCTATTTCTTCTCTTTCCACGCAATCCAATTTTAAACTTAACGTGAGCCTTACTCTATTTTCCATTCTGCATGATAATGGCAAATTTCTTTTTCCCTGGCCTCGTTTACTGTCCAATGACTTTGAGTGAGTGGTAATGGTTCTTTGGATACCACTTTGATTTGGATTTAGCTCCTACCATTTGCCTGTTGTGGTTTATTTCATTTCACAGATTACCCTCCTGCTGTAATCTGCAATGGGATAGCCAGTTTGACAGCTCCTGTGTTGTACTAGATGAATCTCGTTCTAATCTTTGGTTGTGAGGGCTGGCATAGTGGAGATGCTCTCAGCTATATTTTTCACTTCTCTCTCTCTCTCCTTGTATCATTTCCCACTATGACTTCTGCCTGGCAGCCATTCTGGACTGATGAGTGTCGGCTCCACATTAAAGAACTCAAGCTTCTGGCAATAAGCAATTAATTCTCTCCACCCTACCCCACCCCCCTTCCCCTTCTCCCAGTCTCACCCTTTATCATTTCTGGGAGCACCAGCCTCCAAGGAGGAACCACAACAGATTGGCAGTCATTCATCCAGCACCCAGCCACCAGCAATGTGATTGCTTTTGCAAGGGCTGGTTATGTGAAAGGGAGAGAGGGATTTATTTTATTTATTATGTGTCAAATTCTGTCAACAATTGCTAAAGGCAAAAGCTGCTGCTGGAGTTGGTGAGCTTCTTCTCCCAGAAGAATATGGATGATCAAGATGAAAGGACCATTGTCTTATATATAGAAATTGAAGAGAAGCTACATCTGCCCCCCTCCCTCTCTCTCCTCCAGCCTCTGTAAAAGCAGATGCTTTCTGAGGTATAAACTGGTAGGAGAGAGAGAGAGCACACTGACTAAATTTACGCTTTGCTCTAAGCTATGTTTTATGCAATCGTTAAAACGATGTGGTTCACACAAAACAAAAGGCCATAAACTAGCAGGCACAAATTGTGGTCCCTGTGGTCTTAAGCAAGTGCCTTCTCTAAATAAATAAATGAAAAATGCTCAGATTTCTATAAGCCCTCTCTTTATCCCTGTTGTCACTATTGTCTCTGTATCACTCTTGCAGCCAAGTGATAGCACCATTATATAGGACAGACATGCAGTAGACTAGCAGAGTACATCCTTATACATCAGATAGGACTCAGAGGACAAGATGAAAACTCCTTAATTTCATAACACATGGTCAAACTCAAATATAGTTTTGACTGGGAAACTGAGTATTCTAGACCAAGCTAAATCCAAAACTGCTGGGGAACTCCTAGAAGCTTCGGATTCAGACAAATCAATCATCAGTAGACATATAGAGATAAGCCACATGTACCCACCATTCAAAAGAGATAATAAAAAACCAAGAAGAAACAAAAAGACCAGAACACATCCTTGCTAGTAGCCAATACCCAGATAAGCAAGGATTAACATCAGACAAACAGTTAAGCAGAAAACAATACTGCCAGGAACTGCCAAGGAGGAAACCACAAACACCCCCCCCCCACTCTAGCAACCCACACTCAGTAGCACTGGTCAAGTTACCAAGTTGGTTAATGAAATATCTGCAAGCAAACAGCCAAGCTCAAGAGGGCACCAAGGATTCTATGATCAGCACTATTCTTCTTGGCAAGCACCGTCTTCCACCTTGCTACACTCCCATGAACTTCATATTTACTGAGTATTTTTCTGATGGAATCACAAACATTGCAGTAAAGAAAAGAGAGCCCACAGATTGCTGGATATCGTTTTGCGCCTCAGTGTAGCTTTTTCATTCAAGCCAAAAAGTTCTACTTTTACTTACTCATGTTGTGAAAATCAGACTTCGATATTGAATATCCAGAATTCTGTTCTTTAAATAAGGCAGGACCTCCCACACTCACATCCCATTAATTGAAACATCTGTCTCTAATTTCTCCTTCAAATCAACTGATAATCTTAGGGGTTGAATACTTTTGCCTGTAGTAGAATCCACATGAAACTCTGTTAACATTCAGTAGCAAAGATACACAAAATTTAGAAAATCTGAAAGGGGACATGCATTTTCATGGACTTGGACGTAATAATAAACGAATGGTAATTCCTTTGTAGTGCTGAAGGAGTGATCAGTATATGGCCAAATGTGATAGTTCTTACACCGTCCTATGTCTGTTCATGCTTAATTAACAGCAGAAAAGTACAATACCCTGATTTATATGCCTCTAATATGTTTACTAAGCAAGAATCAGCCACAGAAGCTTCTTAAGGTGTGAGCTAAATATTATTTGCTGATTATGGAAGATAAAACTGTTGCTACAAACTAGAGCAATCTGTTCAAATATTGGCAATTCCACACTCAGCCAACAAAAGCAATTCTTTTTTGAGTTTTGAGTAAATTTAGGAATTTCTACTTCTGGAGAAAAGCAAGCCAGACAAAATACCACTGGATTTGGGATCTAATCAGCTCATTGCTCAAGATGGAAGAAGCAGTCACTAGTGTTCACTCATGCACTGTGATCTCTTATAGCTTCCAAACTGAAGTGGTCAAAGTAGCATTGAATGGGCAGAGGATATCACCCCTTTCATTCTGGAATTTCTTATAGTTGGAAGCAGTGGATGAGTTAAGATATATCCATCTCTTTGGATTGCTACCCTTTCATAAGTGTTGAACAATTCCTTAAAGGTCTTTTAGGCAAGCTCGGAGCCTAGTTGTATTGCAAGGAATCTGCAACTTGTACGTTTTAGCAAAAAAAGCAAAAAGCAAAAAAAAAAAAAAAAAAGCCCAATGAAAAATTCCTCTAGAATTTAGATTTTTAATCTAAAAAAAATCTGTAAAAAACCCCATAGATTTTTAACCTTTCTTTGTTTCTGATTCATTGTTTCTTGAATTCCTGTTAGGAATGCCAAGCCAGGAAAGCACAATCTGTGTAGTGTTTTGGGGACAAGATGCTGTGTGCAAGTATAAAGTTATACAATAATTATTTGTGTATAATACCAAGTAGGTCTCTTTGCTTTTGAATTCCAGCACGCTCCAGGCCATTGGAGTGTTCAAGAAAAGCTACATAGAAGAAGGATTGCCCTGTATTTGTAGGCACCACACAAGTTTTTATTCATTGTGTAGTTCAATTGGCCTGTGAGCAGGTGCTTTTCTGTGCCTTTATGAAAAGGGTATTAAACCCATTTTTCTTGATGTCCCACGATTCTATATTTTTAAAATAATTGTTCTGCATTCAGGCTGTTTGTAGCCAGAACACAACTTCCCGCTTAACACCTAGACAGCCTAATTATTATTTTTAATTCAAAACCTTTGAATGACAACAGGATGCAATTTGGATAGTGAAACAAAACAATCTCCTAATTTTCTTATCTAATCAAAACATGATTTGATAAAATTGAAAGCAGGTGGAAGGAGAGAGATGAAATTTGTGAAACATATTCTTTGAAGACAGGTGCTTACTGTAGTTTATTCCCTAACAATTTTGTTCACTGTTTTCTAATAAATAAGCAACCAAGTAGCCTCAGAAATAGCTATTGGTATATTAACTTGAAGTTAATAATGTACATCTCCAGCTTTGAAAAAAAAAATGAGGAAAATAAAATAGTTAACTTTTAGTGGTGTAGAATTTCATGGCTGCTATCTGTTGGGCAGTATTGGGGTTCAGAGTTCATCAACTGTGGTCTAGACAACAGATTTCCTGGCATTTAACTGGTATCTTCAGAGGCAGGCTGTCTTTGATAAATATGTGAAGATACATAGACCATCTTGCCTCCATCGATGCCAGTCACTTTTGCTGGCAAAATATCAGGAAATCTGTTGTCTGGACCCCTCACCCCAAACTGCCCAAAAGTTACTTTCATTGATTCTGAATTGGTTCATAATAGCTTTTCTAAAAATGTATGAGACTCTTGAGGTCTGTTGAAGCTTTCAGTAGAAAAACATTCCACAGTTTGGGAGCAGCTAAGGAGATAAGTTGGTAGGCTTTTAAAAAAAGTTTCTGTAGATATTAATAATGAAAAAATACAAAATGAGAAAAGCAGCTTGTTAAATATAATAGGAAAGATTACTGTGATGGATGGAGGTGTCAGCACTGAGCATTTTTTCTATGTAATAATTTTGATCCTTTCTATCATCTTGTCACTCAGAACAGAGGTCTCCAACTTTGGCCAATTTAAGGCTTGTGGATTTCAACTCACAGAATTCTGGGAATTGAAGTCCACAAGTCTTAAAATGACCAGGGTTGGAGACCCTTGCCTCAGAGGACAGTTGACCTTTCACTTTCAACTTTTGTTTCTTATTTTTGTAAATCTAAACTTTATCAGATAGATCAAGATGTGATTTTTCAAAGTCAAAGAGATATTTTACAAAATGAGAAAGATTTATTTATTTATTTATTTTGTCACATTTCTATGCCGCCCAACTCCCAAGGGACTTTGGGCGGCTTACAACTGAGAATAAAACAATGCAACAATATCACATACAAAAGTTAAAAGAAGACATTAAAACATTAAAACGTTAAAACACATACACTCCAATTTGTGGCCGAGTCTCGCAAGATCACTATAACGAGATCAACGGCCCTAGGCCTGCCGGAAGAGCCAGGTCTTCACTGCTTTCTGGAAGGTCAATAGGATGGGGGCGGTCTGGACTTCAGGAGGCAATTGGTTTCAGAGAGCTGGAGCAGCCACAGGGAAGGCCCTTCCCCACAGGCCCACCAGCCGACATTGTTTAGCTGACAGGACCCAGAGAAGACCGACTCTGTGGGATCTTACCGGTCGCTTGGAGCTATGTGGTAGAAGGCAGTCTCGAAGATAGCCTGGTCCTGAGCCATGTAGGGCTTTAAAGGTAATAACCAACACCTTGAATTGCGCCCGGAGACCGATAGGGAGCCAGTGCAGCTCACGGAGAATTGGTGTAATGTGGGTGTATCTAGGTGCACCCACTATAACTTGTGCGGCTGCATTCTGGACCAACTGTAATCTCCGAACACTTTTAAAGGGTAGCCCAATGTAGAGCGCATTGCAACCGTGAGGTGACAAGGGCATGAGTGACTGTGAGGAGAGCCTCCTGATCCAAGTAGGGTCGCAATTGGTGCACCAGACGAATCTGTGCAAATGTCCCCCTAGCTACAGCTGTCAGATGATGTTCCAATCTCAGCTGTGAGTCTAGAAGGACACCCAAATTGCGAGCCCATTCTGAGGGGGGCACTTTTTCTCCCCCCAGAATCAAGGATGGACAATCGACATAGACTTTAGGGGGCAATACCCAGAGCCATTCGGTCTTGTCTGGGTTAAGTCTGAGCTGTTGACTCCCATCCAAATCCTCACAGCTTCCAGGCACCAACACATCACATCTACCGCCTCACTGAACTGACGAGGGGTGGAGATATACAGCTGGGTATCATCAGCGTATTGCTGATATCCCACCCCGTGTCGTCGTATGATTTCACCCAGTGGTTTCATGTAGATGTTAAATAGGAGGGGAGAGAGGACCGAGCCCTGAGGCACCCCACAGATGAGGGGCCTAGGGGACGACCTCTGTCTTCCTACCAGCACCGACTGGTCGACCAGAGAGATAGGAGGTGAACCATCACAATACGGTGCCTCCCACTCCCAGTTCTCTTAGTCGTCCCAGAAAGTTACCATGGTCGATGGTATCAAAAGCTGCTGAGAGGTCAAGTAGTACCAAAATATAGGAATGACCCCTGTCTCGGGCTCACCAGAAATCATCCATCAGTGTGACCAAGGCAGTTTCCGTGCTGTAGCCAGGTCTGAAGCTGGACTCAAAAGGGTCCAGAAAGATGTGCCAAGGTATCTGTGCAGGGATGACTTAGAACAGTGGCCTCTGGGCCTCCCTTTTGGGCTCCAGGGACAGGTTTTGTGGAGAGAGGTTTTTCCATGGATTGGAGGGGGCATGGTTTCATGTGCTGCCTGCATCCCACGGATGGGGCTTCACTTGTTTGCATGGCCTGGTTTCTGGCATGCTGTGTACAGGTGCTGGCCCATGAACGGGGGGCGGGGAGGGGGGGTTGGGGACCTCTGACTTAGAAGGTTACATTATATTAAATGGGTAGATGACAATATTGTCATTCACACTGCTGTCCAAAATTCAGTGTCTCTGCTTTCCAGGAAAAAATATGTTGGCTAAGCAGTTGATAAGCTTGTGGTGTTTGAATAAGGAGATGTTCTCATTAATTCTGAGAATTGGCTATTCAAAAAGATGGAACAGCTGGGAAAAAACCTGAGGAGCATCAGAGCCATTTCTTCTGAGGAACTTTCACTCTAGTGTCATTAATGCTGAGTCATGAAGCTCTTTAGAAAAAAAATCCATAGGTACCAGGTGCTTCCTGTTTTTCAGTACAGCAGATTTTTTGTTCAATTAGGCACTGTTCCCTATATATGCCAAATACAACATAGTAGGATGGGAGCATTTCTGGCTGAAAAAATCACTAAAATGTATATCTTTAGGATGGAAAAACACACTAGTTCGTTCATTGTATTTGTCTAGGCATCTGAGGAGGCATATTTTGTATCAGATTGCTTTGCAAGCACTTTTAAGGACTCTGCGTTGTTATAATAGCACATACCTCTGGCTCATTTACCAGGATGCCCCACGAATTTGGTTATCGAAGATCAAAGAGTTGTGATAATCAAATTCATAGCTAACAGTGAATTTCTCAACCTGTCCCTTTTTCAGGAGTGTTGAAGGAACAGCAGGAACAGGATGTTGAATTCTTTTTGGAAAAAAAGTGAGAAACACTTGTTTGAACTTTAGAAACCAGGAAACTCAATATTCATGGAGCTTAGAGAGAGGGAGCAGGGATTTGCCAACTATTCTGAGTTAGTTTGTTTGATTTTGTAGCTTTGATAATTCATTGACGCAAGGGATAGATTGGTGAGAATTCCTGTAAGGTGTTTTTGAGATAGCAGGACTTCAGCAACAGTATGGTCAATGCCTGGAATACACTACCTGACACTGTTGTTACATTCTCAACCTCCCATAACTTTAACCTTAAACTGTCTACTGTTGACCTCACCCCATTCCTAAGAGGTCTGTAAGGGGCATGCATAAGCACACCAGGGTGCCCTCTGTCCCTGTCCTACTGTCTCCATTTATTCGTACCCATTTTCTGTATTAATAATATCCATGTTTATACTTATTCCTGTTATCTCGTACATGTTTGACAAACTAAATAAATGAATAAATACCAGGCCTTTGGGCATTTGGCAGTCATTCCTGGTATAGAAAGACACACCTGTTCAACATTTATGTGAAGCCGCTGGGCGAGATCATCCGTGGTTTCGGGGTGGAGTGCCATCAGTACGCTGATGACACTCAGCTGTACATCTCCACCCCGGATCACCCCAACGATGCCCTTGAAGTGATGTCCCGGTGCCTGGAGGCCGTACGGATCTGGATGGGGAGGAACAGGCTCAGGCTCAACCCATCCAAGACTGAGTGGCTGTGGTTTCCGACATCCCGATATAGTCAGTTGACGCCATCACTGACTATTGGGGGCGAATCATTGGCCCCCACGGAGAGGGCTCGCAACTTGGGCGTCCTCCTGGACTCACGGCTGTCTTTAGAAGAGCATTTGACGGCCGTGACCGGGAGGATTTTTTATCAGGTTCGCCTGATTCGCCAGTTGCGTCCCTTTCTGGATCAGGACTCATTACGCACGGTCACTCATGCCCTCGTCACCTCCCGCCTGGACTATTGTAATGCTCTCTACATGGGGCTCCCCTTGAGGAGCACCTGGAGGCTCCAACTGGCGCAGAGTGCGGCCGCGCGGGTGGTAATGGGAGCGACATGGTGCTCCCATGTAACACCTCTCCTGCGCGAGCTGCACTGGCTCCTGGTGGTCTCCCGGGTGCACTTCAAGGTTTTGGTTACCAGCTTTAAAGCGCTCCATGGCTTAGGACCTGGTTATCTACGGGACTGCCTACTACCACCAATAGCCTCCCACCAGCCAGTACGCTCTCATAGAGAGGGACTCCTCCGGGTGCCGTCAGCCAAACAGTGTCGACTGGCGGCCCCCAGGGGGAGAGCCTTCTCTGTGGGGGCACCTACTATCTGGAATGAGCTCCCCCCGGAGATACGGAGGATCCCGGATCTGCGCTCCTTCCGCCGTGCTGCGAAGACCTTTTTATTCCATCAAGCGGGCTTGGCCTAATCTCTTCCCTTTTTAAATATTTAAATTTTAATCTGTTTTTAAATTATCGGGGTGTTTTAATTTGTCTGGGCCAAATAATTTAATTTGATTTTATTGGGTTTTTAAATTTTGTGTATCTATGTATTTTATTGTTGGCTGTTCACCGCCCTGAGTCCTTCGGGAGTAGGGCGGTATACAAATCAAATAAAACTGAAACTGAAACTGAAACCTCTTTCTTGCCTTTGCTATATGCTCTATTTTATTGAATAGGCCTTCCTGAATTGCGCTAAACTGAAGCATGTGCTAGTTTGCCTCCAGGGAAATCCCCAATGAGCATACATATCAGGCTCCTAAGGCCAGTTTTTGAAATCTGTTACACTTAGCTTGAAAACATGTTATTCTCCTCTCTCTCTGCTATTTAAGGCAGGGATGCCTTTGCCATTAGGCCCTGGTTGGCTAATCTGGGTATTGCATCAGGATATTGTTGCTGAAGTGGTGGCCTTCTGGGATCCAGGGTTGTTTTCCTGGCTGGTCCAGTTTATTTTTATTCTCTTCTCTTCTCTTGAGTATTGCAGCTAGCCTTTTGGGAAGCAAAGATGGTACTATGAGAGCAAAAAGTGGTATGAAGAGCTTTTGGCCTCTACTTTGCCAGCCACTTGTTGAAGGTAATTGGGAAAGTTCACCCATGACTCAGACGGTAGTTGAGCATTTGGCTCAGTCAATAATGAATCTTGTTTCCCATCAAATGTAACTGCAGCATTTCCACCAGAGCATCCAGAGATGCTGTGATTTGTTGCCGGAGATCGGTATCACAAAGAAATGGGGAGATGCGCTGAGTCCTGCAGAGATAGAGCTGGATGATATTCTGAAAAATAACCTTGTAATAGATTTGGGGTTTTTGAAGGTTCTTTTTTTAAATATTAGGTCAGATTGTATTTTTAGGTCAGACAGGCAGAAAAAGGAAGATTGATATTTTGGTTTGTCAGGATCCACATCCCATCTTGTTGTTCTGCAGCTTGTTTTTCATAGAGAACGGTCAACAAGGAGGAGTTAACATTTGTTAACCACCTGAATGATAAAGTTAAGCACCTTTATAGATTTTATTATTGCTTTCAGAGAGCATGTACTAGTGTTAAGTAAATAGAGATATTATACCCCTAAACTTGCTATTTATTTGGTATTTGTTGCCTTAATTTGGGTTAAGCCTCAATAGCAAAAGCCAGTTTTCTTAGTTATGCTACCTACTATCATACTTAATATTTCCATCTCAGCCTACATTTAAGGAACTTAAATTTCAATGTATGGTTTCCACCATATTTGTTTTGCAGGTCAATCTGTGTCGATCTTCCACAGATTTAGTCTTCCAAGCTTTTGGACTCCTGTGGGAGCCCATCCTTGGGAAACTTCTCCCTATCAGAATATGAATATGACCCTGAGGATGGGCTCCAGCATGAGTATGACAGCTTGGAAGATTAAGGCTCTGGTTCCAGTGATCAACCCAGATTGGATCCTGCAACATAAGCTTGTAGCTAAAATAAAGTTGGATAGTTTGAGGTTGAACATATTGTGAGATCCCAGTTAGAGTCTCAGTAAGTGTAAACCAAGCCATCAGGTTAAACTGTGATACATTTTATTTATTTGGGCACAGTTATACATTGATAAATGTGTTTAGCTTAGGAGATAGGATAGCGATAATAGAGTGGTTCAGGTTCACCTTCTGAGCTTCATAGCAGATGATAAATTCAAACTTGGCTTGAAGTGCTTTCTCCAGTGTTATTTCCACTGTACTGCATTGATTTTCTCTAGTGTTCTTGTCAACATTGCCTTGGCCTTTCCTTTCATAGCAAGTTGAATAGTGAAATACCATGGTAAACAGCTTGTCTGATACTCCAAGGTCCTTCTGTTTTTTTGAATTCACTGGCAGCTTTTGTGACAGAACTGTCAGCCTATATTGTGTTGCAAACCTTTTCATTCTCTTTGCAATGGGCACACAAGAAGAACTGAAAACTCAATACTTCCAAATACATGTGTATTGTGATTCCTGTTATGTAGCATTTGTTATGGGCCATATTTCCACTAACAATTACATTTGCTTAACAAAGCACTTTGAATAGTAAAGCAAGAAAGAAAGAGAAATAATTCCCTTGGACATCCACATAATGCCCCTTTATGGCTTATACAGAAATCTCCTACCTGTTTTCATTTTTTAAATTCTTTTGAATAACAGCATCATTATCATCTGAAATTAGCAGAAGTGTACATAAAAAAACTTTTCAGACCAATCATTTTATTCTGAAGGAAATTATTTTGAATTGGTAGTGGTTGGATGTAACATAATTCAAAGTAAATTGTGTGTTCCATGTTTGGTTTAAATAAAATTTGTAAGAGTTTGAAGTGTTTCAGCAATGGAGAGCTTTCTGATATGGAGGAAAGACGATGGAGGGAAGGGGATGAGGGAATTAAATGCTGTGGTCTAATTAAGATACAGTTTGTAAGATACAGTTATTATAGCCTATCTCAATAAAGTATGGCTTCCTATTAATTTTCTGGCCTGCTCTACCTAGTGGGGTTGACAACCAGGACTCTCTTGGCCAGAAAAGCAACATCTGAACTGCAAGTGGCAAGACAGCTTCCAATGACATCACTAAACCAGAATGGTTTCACTCTCAAAACATTTCCCACCTACAAAAAAAATTCAAGCTGGTTGTGTCCGAAACAAAATAACCGTACATTATTTTGAATTAGAAAGAAACAATTTATGCGTGGTTCACTTCATGCATGAATCACTAGAAGGTGAGTGCTCCAAGAAGTTCATGTTCAAACCATTTTGCATATCTCTAGATATCAGTGTGTGGCAAAGCAAGGTTCCAGACTCAGATGTAATCTGATCTATAAACTATATTTTTAATTATTTCTGGCATTGCCTTTAGCACCCATACAAGAACATAAAATGGTGAGTGCATCCAGGGCTTTGAAGTATACCTATATATCCATGAAATAGATAAGGTAAACTGAGCCCTAGAGATGTTTATGGAGATTCTCAATCATCCAAGTCATGGTTGTCCCAAAGGTGCTTTTTTTCAGCCCTAGAGAGCTTTCTGAATCTGAGAGACCAGTAGGCTGGTAAGGAACAACCCACAGGTGTGTGCTTTCTGATTGGATATCTGTAGAAGAGAGACATCCTGAGGGTGCTGTTAACATAGTCTTAAATTTCTTGAACCCCTACTATTGCCCCCAAATTGAGGGCTCTGCCCAGGAATGTTATTAGGCATGAGATGTTCTTCCATTTCTAATGTAGCTTTTCCATGATAATATGCAAAGCCAAGTATTAGTATTTTTTTCCACTGATGAGATGGGAGGAGCAGTAACGTTAGTGTTAGTATTTGTGATTTTCTAATCTAGACATATGTAAATATCACAGAAGTAACCCAAAGCAGAATTTTGTAAATAACTGTACCTAACAATGATGACTTAGGTTAACATGAGCGCAACCATAACATTTTATAAGATGTATTTTGAATCATTAAATTGTCTTGTTATCTATAAGCAGAAATGTTATGAATCAGACATTTTTGTAGTATGGGTATAATGGTTATACAAACTGGAGTAATTGGAGACAGATCACTTTACTGCACTTTCAGTGCAGTAAGAAAACACATGATCCAGAATTCTGAAAGGCTTTGACAAAAAAACAAAAATAGTAAAGGAAGAAGAAGCTGAGTTAGTAGAATGAATGCCAGGAGTTGGAAACCACAAATCTTGAGAGGATCCAGGTGAGGAAGAGTAGAATACGAAAATAACAGGCTGGAGAGTCCTCATTAGTTGAAGTAGGATGATAGCAAGGAGAAGCTTTTAGGGAGAGCATTTCCAAATATAGATCAGTCACTAGCCAAGTATGTTATTTGAATAACAACTTTCCTTTACTGAATTTTTTTTTTTAAACAAACAATTCATCATTAATCAATCAGTGTAACATTTGGGTACAAATTTTTTTTGTCATCATATTCAACATTTATCATCATTTTCTTAGTACATATTTATCTTTCCTCTTACATTTAAATTTAATGTATTACAGCATATTTTCCCCATATTTCTTATTTTTACATTGCCTATTGTCTATATTCAGGGGCATATTTTTGATAAAATTGCCCCCATATGTTGTAATACTCGGATTCTTCCTTCCCTCTAATTGCTAATGTTAATCTACTCATTTCTGCACATTCTAATATTTCCTTAATTAGCTCTCCCTTTGTAGGAATTTTTTCTGCTTTCCAATTTTGTGCAAATACCATTCTTGCTGCCGTTATTACATGTATAATGAAATATATTTTTGAATATACATCTTTCCTTTACAAATGTTGAGTTATAATGCATACCTTTTTAAAGTGGTTAATGCTATCATACTCACATTAAAGTGTAATTTTATTTCAGAGCTAACCATAGTAAATTAGTACTGTGCTTCCCTCCCAAAAAGACCTAACCTAAAAATAAGCCCTAAATTGTTTTTTACACGTGCACCCAATATAAGCCCTACCCCAAACTAAGCCCTAATTAAGACCCCACCCACTGCGAGGTGTACGGGGTGGGACAAGGGGCATGGGTAAAAATTAAGCTAGGGTGGGGATGGGGGTGGGTAGAGCTGACCTACTACTTACCTTCGGATAGTTGCAGCCAGGCCTCACACATCCCGACACCTGCCTTGCTACCCACTTCTTCTGCGGCCGACAAAGCTTTCCTGAAGGCCTCTGCAGCCGATAATAGAGGTCCAGATCAATCCGGACCTCTGTTATCAGTTGCAGAGGCCTTCAGGAAAGCCTTGTCGGCCTTGCCAATGACAGAAGTCCATGAAGGCCTCTGACAGCAAAAAGAAGGCCGGGGGTGATGCACAAAGAGGTGAGTAAGTGGAAGACATCGCCCAAAATAAGACCTGGCGCCCAGTGGTGGGTTGCTTCCAGTTCTGTCCAGTTTTATGGAACCAGTAGAAAAAACCGGTCCACCATGACATCATCGGTGATCTGCGCATGCGCAGAAGTGCACATGTTCCCGCTGCAAACCGGTAGTAAAGGTAAGTGGAACCCACCCCTGCTGGCATTTTTTTTCGGTGGAAAAAAAATAAGACTGTGTCTTATTTTCAGGGAAACAAGTACTGTAAATTAGATTGGTGTTAATGCTCACACCATTGCTATCAGACATGAAACAAATATGTAAAACCTGTTTTTTAAATCTTTCTCTCTCACAGGACTGCCCACAGATCCTTCCAAGCACCCAGATCTATATCCCTGTTGGTGTAGTGAAGCCTATCACTTTAACTGCCAAAAACCTGCCACAGCCACAGTCTGGACAGCGCAATTATGAATGCATCTTTCATATCCCTGGAAACCCTTCCCGTGTCACTGCCCTGCGTTTCAACAGTACCAGCATCCAGTGTCAGAATACCTCGGTGAGTCCATAGCCCAGAACTGTCTTTTGAAAAACGTATTTTGGCCTTGGATATAGAGGAAGACTGAGATGTGTAGAAAAATATGTAACCATCTCAACCTGTAAAATATTTGAAGTCTTCTCATGTCTTGCAATTATGCATTAATTATATCTATAGACTGTATGTTCCTGCATATGCTCCTTACATAGTATCAGGAAGGCTGTATTTGTGGTCTTTGCTCATTTTGCCTAATTAACGTTGACTTTTTTTAGTGGGTTGGTGTCTTCCCCTTTTTTTAATGGAAAATGTAGTTATTGAGCTTCATCCAGGTTCTTCTCTTAAGATTTAGCACTCTAGTCTCATTCATTTTGTTGTTGTGTTGTTATTGTGTTGAGAGGAAGTATTAGGCATGTTCACCACCTTGTTTTACTTATAAAGTAATAAAGGCAGGCTAAAAATTAAATGAAAAATAAATTCATTCACAGGTGTGTGTGTGGGGGGGTAGGAGAAGATATTTTCTCCCTTGTGTCCATATTGTCCTATCCCCAAATACTTCCTGGATGAGCAACCAAATGTTTTTAATTAAGTCAGGTTAGTATTCTCACGTGAGATTACTTAATTGCTATGAGTGCTCTTTTGACAGAAAAAAATAATAACAAAGGCAACAGCAGGTGTTGTTATTGTTTCAAGAAGTTCCACATCCCTCATAGTACCAGAGTGTTGGATGAATGGTCTTAAGGGAGCTCTGATCATAAAGACCGGTAAATTTAATGTGCTAATCTGTAGAGACGTACCGTTTCTTGGCTAGCCTTCCGGGCTATCTTCTAATCATCAGGCCTTTATTTAAGACTCTGTTCTTCTGAATAGACCATATTAGCTCAGGGGAGTGTAGTTAAATTAGCAGGACAATAGAATAATATTGATAGGAAATTCTAGATGAGTCTAGAGGCACCCGATCAGACCATCAAAGAATTGTACGTGTAACTGGTGTCAGTAAGTAAACTATCACTTCTCTTCATTTTTCAGGCTGCATAGAGACATTCAGTGAACTATCCAGTGAACTGTTCCATTATAACAAACTTTGGTGAAATAGCCTTTAATAATAAACTTATATAGCCTGTTCCTTACATTTTTCTAGTTCTTCTCAAAGAGGAAAGTTCAGAACACAGAGCTTCCTGTGATTGTTTATTTTACGCTATATTCTTTCCCCATAGCTGAGATTTATAGCCTACAACTCTCCACAACTTTGAGTATAATCCCCAAATTGCTGATGAATTATAATTTTAATATGTTATGAAAAGTAGACTTGATTAAGGATACTGTATGGGGAGAAATCAGATTAGATGTGATTAATTTCAGTTACATTAAGAAATTTAATTTTATTCTGGACCCATGTTTAGAAGTGTCATCTCTATTATGTCATTCGAAAATGAAATGCCACCCTCAGCTCAAAAAAATTTGTCTCCGATTGTTTCGATATACATGAAACTACTGGCAGACTTTACTTGAGTTTTGGAATTTGATGCCCCAAGTCTTATTTCCTTTCCAACTAAATCCAAAGAAGCTGTTCCAGGTTCTAAATTACTGTCATAATATTAGACAGAATAGAACAGATGATTGAAACACAAATTGAAGCTTAATCTAAATGGAGACACTGTCAATCAGTTGAAATTCAGATCAGAAAATAAGGATGGAATCTGTATTGGTTGAACTTGCTGTATACAGTAACTGTCTTGGGCACTCTAATTTTGGAGATCTGGGATTTTCGCTCCAGGTGTTAACAATCTAGAGTAGATCCTCCCTGCCCACTTAATTGAAATAACATCTGCAGGAGAGAAACTGTGTTGTTTTTTTGGGGTGAGACCAATATCCTGGTGAGAGTAATAGTAAGACAAGAATGTATTTGAACAGCTAAGGCTAACGTACCTCAAATCAACTACCCATATTTTTCAGACTATAAGACACTTCCCCCCACCCAAAAAAGTGGGTGGAAATGTCTGTGTGTCTTATAGAGCGAATGTTGCCAAAGCCTTGCTCAGCTGCTGGCCTCTACCCTTCGGCCTCAGCCTCAGCTGATCAGGCTGTTTTCTGTTTGCTGCAAGGAGGCAAATTGCTGGGAGGCGGAGGCAGAGGCAGATGTTTTTTTTGTTTTCCTCCCCAAAAGCTAGGTGCATCTTATAGTCTGGAGCGTCTTATAGTCCAAAAAATATGATATATTTCCGAAGAGGGCAGATGTTAACTAGAAAAACTATAAAGCATAATGTATATGTATGTGATTAGACAGCATCAACCAAATCTTGTAAACTAGATAGGAAACTATTAAGAGAATGTTTTCTATCGAATCTCTGGCATGGTTGCTGTTTGTACGGCCTGCAAACCTCCAGGACTTCCATCCTAACAGAGTTGCGGAGAAGGGCTACATTTTTGTATGTGTGCAAATGAGTCAGGTCAGACAGTAAATGATTTACCGTACTTTTTGGAGTATAAGATGCACTTTTTCCACCCTAAAAGAGGGTGGAAATGTTGGTGCGTCTTATACACCGAATACAGCCAGTTTTGGCCTCCTGAAACCCTAACCTGTGTGTCCTGTTTTTGCCAAAAACAGGCCCATTTTTTGCAAAACAGGGCCTGTAGAGGGTTTGGGAGGCCTGCAGAGTGCTCCTGGGGGGCAGGGAAGGCAAACACTTTTTTTCCTTTGTTTACCTTACCTCTTCGAAATCTTGGTGTGTGTTATACTCTGGTGCGTCTTATAGTCCGAAAAATATGGGTATTCAAAAATTAGGTTGAATATTCTTTGTAGGTAAAATCGTATTTTGTTGGGGTTGTGTATTCCTTCTTTCCTTTTTCAGTGACACTTCTTCCTGCCTGCCTGCTAGTCATTTCTCTGGATACTGGTTGTTTCTGCTGCCGTTAACAGCAGGATACTAGTCATGTTGACTGTGAGAGAAACAAACAAAGCTTCTTCTCTTTTCCAAGAAACCTTGTGGGAGTATTGGGAATGTGTACATGCATGTGGATGCAATGCATAACCTCAAACCAAATATTTATTTATTCATTGATTCTGCAATTCATATGGGGGGGAGGTTATTTGTATAACAGTTGAGAAAACCTATATTAGTTCATGTACACTGAAGATCATGATAATAGGGAGTGGACAGTAGATGACACAGCAGACAAGTTTTCTTTTTGAGGTAACAAACACCAGAAAAGCTGGCTACAATAGGCAAGCAGCATAAAGGAGAAAGGATGCTAAATTGTAAACAATAACAACCTAATAATCCTCAGGTACTCTGTGAAAAAGAGTAATATTAAAGTAATACATGCAAAATCAAGGTAATTCTTGCTTAATGACTGCCCTGTTTAGCAACCATTTGAAGTTATAACAGCCACTGAAAAAAATTAAAATGTCCCAAACGACAAGCTGTTGGCTTATCCCAAAGGACAAGATGTTTGGTGCATTAACAAAGAAGGCACTCCTGCCTCTCTGCTCCAACCTATATTTTTAAGTTATTATTATTTTTGCAATTTTAATCTGTTTAATCTGGCGCAGAGTGCGGCCGCGCGGGTGGTTATGGGAGCAACATGGCACTCCCGTGTAACACCTCTCCTGCGCGAGCTGCACTGGCTCCCGGTGGTCTTCCGTGTGCGCTTCAAGGTTTTGGTTACCACCTTTAAAGCGCTTAGGACCTGGTTATTTACGGGACCACCTACTACCACAAATAGCCTCCCACCGGCCAGTACGCTCTCATAGAGGGGGGGTCTCCTCCGGGTGCCATCAGCCAAGCAGTGTCGACTGGCAGCCTCCAGGGGGAGGGCCTTCTCTGTGGGGGCACCCACTATCTGGAACGAGCTCCCCCCAGAGATACAGAGGATCCCGGTTCTGCGCACCTTCCGCCGTGCTCTTAAGACTCTCTTATTCCAGCAAGCCAGCCTGGCCTAATTTTTCTTCCCTTTCTTTTAAATTTTAAATTTTAAATTGAAATTTTAATTTGTTTTAAATTTATTGGGATTTTAATTGTCGTGGGCCAATATTATTTAATTTGGTTTTAAATTGTTTTTAACTTTTATATTTCTGTATTTTATCTTGTGCCTGTTCACCGCCCTGAATCCTTCGGGAGTAGGGTGGTATACAAATTTAATAAAACTAAACTAACTAAATTTTTATATTTATAATCGTTTGGATATTTCTTATCCCACTCTAGGCTGCTAAGAGTTGCCTAGTACAGTGGTGGGTTGCTCCCGGTTCGGCCCGGTTCAGTGAGCCGGTACTGGTGATGATGTGACGTCAGTGAACTGGCTCTCTATGACTGTGAGCTGGGCCCTCCCACCCACCCCCACGTTATACCTACCTTTATTTGTCATTTTTTAGCCCAGCTGATAGGCGTGGCAGAGTGGATTGCTGCGTTTCAGCTGGGCAGAAATCTAATGCGCTTATGCATGCGTGCAAAGTGAGAACCAGTGATAACACTGGTTGGAACCCACCACTGGCCTAGTACTATGAGATGGGCAGCAAATAAATAAACCTTACTATATAAACCTATAAACTCATTTTATCAAAACCATTATAAAGAAGAAAATACACACTTCTCACACACATAATTAATTTTAACAGCAAAATAACTTTACAACTAATCCTCACACTTATGACTATTACTCTATCCTTTTATTCATGTGATTGAAGTTTGCCATTCACATGCCTCATAGATGACTTGCAATGAGCAAGGTCAATGAAGAAGTCAGCGGTAAAATCACAAATCATGGTCATAACTTGTTTTGCTTAATAGCTCTGGGTTATTCATTTAATGGCCATGGCAGAATGAAGTTGTAAGTCTGCTACAGTTATGTGATAGGCATTGCTTAGTGACAGAATTTGCCAGACCCAATTTTTGTTGTTAAGCGAGGTCTACCTGTGGTTGGTTTTAATCAGTTAACATATTTTGGAAATAATAATTCCAGAGATTCCAGTTTCAGAGAAATAATTCCTATATAATCAGAAGTGGGTGAAGAACCTCTAGTGGTGTCTATCTCTTTCCCCCTCTTTGCTTTATATTGCATGGCTGTGGATTCTTGCATCTCCATAATTCATCCTTGAGGTAGAATGTATATAGGTAATATTAATACACATTTAGAAATTTATCTTAGATGTTTTGGAAAACCTTAATCTGTGACACAAAAAAGAGCAGGCAGTAAAAATGTAGCATGCACTGTTTTAGAATTTAAGGGAATATTCATGATGGATGATGAAGAGCAGTATTTGTCAACCTTGCCAAGTTTAAGATGGGTGAACTTCAATGGCCAGAATGCCCCAGTCAACATGGCTGGCTGGGGAATTCTGGAAGTTGAAGTCCACCCATCTTAAATTTGGCAAGGTTGAGAAACACTGACATAGAGGATGAGAGAGAGAGCATTCATCTAGTTTATGAGGGACAGATTATTCCTTGGTCACTGACAGTTGCACTGTATACAATACAGCTTTGCTACTTTCCTAATCATTAGTTCAGAGATAGTTCTTTAGAGGTCAACCATAGCTATTTCCTTAGCAGGAGGCCTGTTAACTGCTCTGTCTCCAAGTTCTGTCAGTGAAACATATACATAGTCTTATCACATTCAGCTTGAAATCAGGTTGACTGGAAAGTGGAGATGTGAGAAAAAAATTGCTAGTAGGTAGTGTTGATGCTTCAGAAGAATAATTTTGATGTGCTTTTGGGAGAAATCATATTAGAAGGAAGATGTGTTTCAAGAGACTTGAATCAGTTGGTTAAATCTCTTAGTTACACCGCTTTACTGGAAATTTAGCTGTGAGCTTAGACTTTTTATCAGTTATAAATGTATTAAGTTTAGAGCCAGTCTTTTAGTAAATATGTATGTTCGTATCACTGAAAATTAATCAAATAAAATAATATAACATACTAACTTGATTAAAACAGCAAGAGTAAAAGCTTAGGTATCTGAGAAATGGAGTTAGATCAAATTTAGCAAATTCTGTGAAAGGTCTTAGAAGGTTGGGTTCGTTATTCTAAGAAGACAAAAATGATGCCAGATGAACCTCAGTGGGAATTGATGAGACAACTGGTTAAGTTTATGTGAGTTGAAGCTGCAACAAATCTGAAAAAATATATCTTTAAAAGTTCATTCGCTACACTATGAATTTTTAAACTACCTATTCTTTAATCTCTGTCCATTCTTTAATCTCTTCCCCTCTCTCCCACACCCCCTCTCTTGTGTGTATATAGTAAGTCAGGCCAACATATTGTATAAATTACATTAAATGTTTGAGTTGGTTGCCATTTTCTTTTAAATACTTCCTTATTCATTTGACATGTGACCTTTATACATTTCTAAGTACAATAACATTTTCTCTGAACTAAAAATTAATAACATTAATAAAACATATTGATCGGCCTGTGGGATCCGACAAGACATATGTCTGTGTCTTATGTTAATATAAAGTATTGATTATATGACTGAAAGGAAGATTTTGTTTTTTCTCAAATAGTTTTAAATAAAATCAAAGAATCCAACTTAGAGTGACTAAGAGTACTATGATGGCAGCACATTGTTTTTCTTGCTTTAAATTTAGTGCTGACTCCCTTCTTTTTGGATAAATATGGTCTCTCATGAAAAGCGTTTCTGAATGTTCTGTATGAATAGACATCCTTACGATTTTCTATCTGCTCATGCTGCTTTGATGCATCCTTTCCACTTCCTTCCTTCGAGGATTTGGGCTTTCTTAGTTGTATTTTTAACAAGAAAAATAAAAGACAGACACAGATCTGACCATCAACATGTGGCTAATCCAGCATTCTGTCTTTCCTTACTCCAAAATACTGGCTTTCAGGTAATCTATGATTACGAATAGTTTCCTCAACCCTGCTTTTGTGAAGTGTCCCATGGCCCCATTTCCATCAAACTCTCAAAATGGTGAACCAGAGATTGAAACCTGTCAGAATCGAGTATCTTCTGTTCTGTTATTTTTTGCTGGGTCTTGAGTTCAGGGTCAAGGCCTTTCCTTCCAAATCTTTTCTTTGAAGCTTCCCATTTCACTTTAGAACACAATTGAGCTTCCTTCATTCTAAAGAGATTTGGTCGGCTTTATACTGAAGGACACTGTTTAACAATAAGCAGCATGGCTGAACAGTAGCAAAAGTGTTAGCTTAATGGGTCCTGAAGGTTGTATTTGAAATACAGCCCACGGGGAAGGAAGTCTGTATCTATAGCAACACAAAACCCGAAAGAAGGAAGGGCATATTCTCATCTATAAGCACAAGACTGAAGAACATGAATTCCGTCTATGCTGTTATTGTTTCATTAACAAAAAAGGGTGCTTGGGAAATGTCATGGGATTTTTTTTCCTGAAGCATAGTTCTGCATTCTTCTAGTGCAGTGATGGTGAACCTTTTAGGCACTGAGTGGCCAAACTGCGAGTGAATGCATGCCCATGTGCCCGTGCGTGTGAATGTGTGCACATGCATGGACATGAGCATGTGTGGACATGCGCGCATGCACAGAAGAGACCCAAAGACCCAAAGACTCAAAGAGCCTTGGTAGTACAGTGGTCTAAAGCACCCTGTTATTAAGACCAGCTGCCTGCAATTACTGCAGGTTCGAATCTCGCCAGGCTCAAGGTTGACTCAGCCTTCCATCCTTTCTAAGGCAGGTAAATTGAGGACCCAGATTATGGGGGCAATAAGCTGACTTTGTATAAATATACAAAAGTATGAAGGCTATTGCTTAACGCATTGTAAGCCACCCTGAGTCTCCGGAGAAGGGCAGCATATAAATTAAATTTAAAAAAAAAAAAGACCAGCTGGCTGGCAGGAGGTGGGGCATCTCAACACCAGCAGTGCGGCAAGAGGTAAGATCTTTTTTCTTTCATGAGCTTCTGTTTCGTCGTTTGCAGGAAAACAGAAGCTCATGAAAGAAATGCCACGGAGACCTGACCTGGGGCGACAGTGACATGCCAGCAGAGAGGGCTCTGTGTACCACAGGTTTGCCATCACGGCTGTAGTGGCTAAACCATATATAGATTTTGTGTGAAGGGAGGCCATTAAAACCCAATGGAATTTCTGTCAGCCTATTAATTATAAGACCACAGAAATGCTACTATGGAGAAGCAGGCCATTGTTTGGACATGTGCTCAGAATGTGGTTCTAATCTAAATGTTGATAATGGAAGTAGATAAACAAAGGCTCAAAAGCAGAATAGAGTTTCTGGAGTTTAAAAAAAGAATCCAAGAAAAGCTCATTTAAGAAAGAATTATTGTTCCGGTAATCACTTCTACTTCAAACTAGGCAGCATGTCTCATTTCATTTGCATATATGTTTATAATTTTGCATGGGAAAAGTCATGGATATTCTCAGGATTGCATTTGCCATGAAAAAAACCAAAACCCTGAGTTTTATTTATAAGAAAGAGTTGATGTTTGTATTTTCCTATGAAATGACATCACCGTGAGTGTTTGGCCCAAACCCAGTGAAATCCCATTGACCTGAATCCTTTATTGCTTACAACTAATGGAAAAAAATCTTCTAATCCCCTAGATCAGGGGTGTCAAACTCGATTTCATTGAGGGTGCATTTGACCTTGGGGGGCTGGCATGGGCATGGCTGAGATGGGTGTGGCCAGCTTGACGTCACTAGTGTCAGGGGTGCCTGTGGCGGCCAAAGAGCTCTGCCAGTGAAAATGGACTCCTAAGCTCTGTCTTTGGCTGCGACAGCCTCCTGCAACCCTCTGCCAGTGAAAATGGAGCTCATGAGGGCCACACACAGCCCTCCCAAGCTCCAGTTTTGCTGGCAGAGGCATTGTGGGCTGGTTCTTTGCTGTTTCCAGGGTGGCCCCACAGTCCAGATCTAAGCACCCTGCAGGCGGGATCTGGCCCCGGAGCCTTAAGTTTGACACCCTGCCCTAGATCTATTCTAAGAGATTCTAAATTGTGGCTATCCTTCCCATCCATCTTAGGACTACACCTCTCTTAATTCAGATCTCTCCCTGGGAAAGTTCTGTGTTGCCAAAACTCTCCTGCACTGCTTCTCCAGGTGCACATTCTATCACAGTAGAATACATGGATAAATGGAATTGATTCTAACCCCTGTAAAAACTATGAAAATAAAACTATTTTAACTCCATAAATCTCAAGTGGGTGCAGTTTCACTCAGTTTCACTCAGTTTTTGGCATAGGGTTCAAAAATCCAATTATCTTTTGTCGTCTTTTCCGCTAGAGATCAAAAATTATATCTGAAGCAATATTTTATTAGATTTAATTATCATTTTTGCCTTAGCTTTTTACCAGGTTTGCATTCCATATCTTGTATTCTAGGTTTTGTTTAAGTTTTGGATATTGACATTTAAATTCATATTTAATTCAGTATTTGATTTCCATTTTGACAATAGCTGTCATTCTAGATCTTTCAGTTTCAAGAGTTTGTTCATGCTTTCAAAGTTTGCACCTAGGTTTTGTCTTAATATACAGAGGCAAACTCCCAATTTTGCATGTCTATTTTCCTGTTTTTGGTGTCCCCCTTCCCATTTCATCTAGCTTGATTGTAATGCTTTATTCCATACAAAATTATATATTTTTGCACGATATTTTGTTATTTGGGTTAAAAAAAACACTTCGATTTACACTTACATATCTAGTTTATGTTAGATAACAAGCATACAACAATGTTATAATAATCATTTATGAGCTACATAGTGGATTTCATTATCTGAATGAGGACATTTGTCGCTGTTAATATTGCTCCATTCGTCCATCCTTCTGTCTGTTTCCAACCTAGGCAACTTCCAGGTGTGTGAACTTCAGCTTCTGGAATCTTCAGGCATATCCATGCTGGCAGGAAAATTGTGAGACTTGAAATTTTAAAAGGTTTTGAAAAAGGATTAGGTGTCTTTATAAAGTGTACATCAGAGAGCAACTTGTGGTCAGTCATTCACTGTAAATTAAAATTCCATGTTCAAAGGCTGTGCATTCATGATGCCGTACAAAGGAGCAGTGGAACTATGTCACTTTCATGCCCTATTTTAGACATTGAACAAGATGATGTTTGGAATCAAGATGGCAGATTATATATCCCTTTGGTCTGCTTGAGCTGGACAATTCTTCTGGCATACAGTTCAGTTCAGATTTATCATCCCATAGTCTTCTAGTCTTGTCTTGGTATCATGGACAAATTGCTAGTAATTTTACTCACTTATTTACTGCTGGTGCTTTTTTAGTCCTGATTTGTTTTCCTTGAGAGACAGTGATTTTTTTTTTCTGGGAATAGTTAGTGTACCAATAAAAGAACAGTCATATTTTGTAGCATATGTCTAATCTCTTTAGGTAGTTACAGTAGGTCCATTTGTTATATGAGTCTTGTACTCTATTATTTTCTATTTTATTATTTTAATGTTTGAAAAAAGAGAAAAGAGACATTGAAACCTTGACTTCAGGGAATAAAATTGATCACTCTTTTGATTACGTTAAATGTTCCAGCGCCTGCTGTCTGGAATACCATATCTCCTGAGAACCAGCTGGCCCTGAATCTGCTGACATTTTGGAAAGCCTTAAACAGCCTTTTACCACTAAACTATAATCTGCCCCCCCCCCCCCCCCCCCCCCGCGATCCAACATTTCCAAGTTTGATTATTTAAGTAAGAAAAACATCCATACCTTTAAATTTTACTGATTTACGTAAAACAATATTAACAAGCAAGATTTTGGCAAAATTTGCTGCAGTCATTTCATGGGGTTCTGTCTACCAGGTTTCTAACTGCCAGTAAATATGAAGTACGTTCTCTGCAAAATGTGTGCTAATAGGTCACAGTAACCTGAAGGAAATTTTTCTCATCCCTAAATTCTCTTCAGGGAGCAGGTCATCTTAAACAGCATTTTGGACAACATTCAGTAGATGCAATAAGAGTAAACTAGTATCAGTATTTCACTGTCTTTATGGAATAAGGCCAACCTGGGCTTAAATCTACCTTTAGTTGTATTTAATTATTTATTTTGCCACTAGTGCTCTAGGCCAGCAGTCTTCAACCTGTTGGGGACAAGAGATTACTTCCATGGGAAACATTTTTTCCAGAGACCGGGGGCGGGGGGAGTGATTTTGTGTGCTACCCAGATCCTATGCATGCACAGTTGAAGCTTTGCTCACTTGCGCAGTCCAATTCCTAACAGGCCCGGCCCAGTACTGGTCTGTGACCCGGAGGTTCGGGACCTCTGCTCTAGGCAGATATTTTAACATTTCTCAGAGTGCCCCTTCCGTTATTCCCACCAATTCTGGATTTAAAAGATTGACAGGTTCACAGTAGAAATATTCAATAGTTCATTAGGAAACTTCTTAACCACTAGACCAAACTGGCTCTTGTAAATTAATACTTTATTTATTCTAAGAAGACCCATAAATTTATTTATGTATTTGTCAAATTTAGAGACCATTCATCTCATTCACAGAGTGACTCTGGGTGATATACAGTTAAAAAGATTCAGAATAATTCAAAATATAGTTTATTTCTGATAGTAATTATGGAGCATTAGACCTTACAATTGTATCTAGAATAGATTTTGAAATCAGAATTTTAACTGAATATAATGCTATTATATAATTTAGGTCAGATTATCTTCTGATTAGCAATAAATTAATCTAAATTATTAATCTCTCACATTGCCCATAATTTCCCCAGAAAGATTTGCCTATAGTTTTTGAACCAGGAAAGGTCGTAATTACTAAAAGTATCTGCTGTACTATGCTTGTGTTTTTATCCTTAAGAAATGAGACCCGCCATCCTTACATGACTTTATAGCTTTGAAAGGTCTTTATATTGATTTGGAAATTAAACCTTGTTGTACGTATAAGACAACAAGGTACCAGTAATCATAGTTTAACAGTCTAAAAAAATACCGCTGCAGCAAAGATTATTACGTCTTCACATCCTATGCATTTTGTAACACTTTGTGCAGCACATTTTCTCACCAATATAGCCAAATCGAGATCATGAATTTGGCAGTCCAATTTATCTGGAGGGTGCTTAGGTGAGAGAGTCTGCATCCTAAAATAGGGTCTTGTACAAATTCTGATTTCCCTAGTAAAAAGATAGAATTCATTATGTATTTATATCCCGGAAATTATAATTACCTTTTTACATATCGTGTTTCCCCGAAAATAAGACCCTATCTTATATTTTTTTTGAACCCCAAAATAAGTGCTTGGCCTTATTTTCGGGGAGGCCTTATTATTTTGGAGCGTGTGGAGCAAGATGGGGCTCATCTTGTCATCTTACTTGATTTCCAGCTCTGCATTTAAATATTTTTGGGGAGGGCTTATTTTTGGGGGGAGGCTTATTTTATCACATGCGCTCAAAAGCCCGATTGGGTTTATTATCAGGGAATGTCTTATTTTTGGGGAAACAGGATAGTTAGTGTAATTTTTGTAGAATGAATTTAAGGAGTAAATATGGACTTTCTTCCCCATTTAGAGCTGCACAAAGAAAGTAGAAAAAGCACCCAAGTACACATAGTTTAAATAAATATGTGCAGATTATATGCCTTTAAGCATAGTAAAAGTAATTTAAACGGGGAAATACAAAGATACAGTCTACATAGCAACTAACCATTGTGTGTATCCCAAATGTCTATGCATATAAAATATGCATATAAAAGTGTAACACAAAGATGTAATACATTTTCAAATAAAAACTTGCATCTTTTCATTTTAGACTTGAGTTTACAAAATCACATTGAGTGGCAAAAATACTGACACGCCAAATATGCTGAACTTGCAAGATAGGCAGCTATAGAATTAGGTGAATTTATAAGAGAAGAAGACTCAGCTGCAAGCAGTGATAGAGAAAAATAATGTTAGGCGTGGAGAAAACGGATGTGGAACAAAGCAGATGGTAAACCCTGTGTGTGTGTGTGTGTGTGTGTGTGTGTGTATGTCTGTGTGTTTCACTGGGCTTGGAGTACATAAATCACACAAAAGACTTTATTATGTGCACTGCACACCTTTAGTGTATGCATCCCTAATTACTCAGAAACAGAAGGAGAAATGGGGCTGGATCTTATGAATTTAGAAATATTTGTGAAGGGGAAGAAAAACCCCTCCCTCACTCTCTCTTTCCAAGCAGCACCGACATTTATCTTTCTGCAGCAGTGTTTAGCGTGAAAAGGGAGTATCAGGAGAGTTTGATAGGATCCAATTAAATTCCAACAGATAAAATAATGATGAATTGCAGTTGAGCTCCAATGAGACACAATGCACATTACTGTCATCCCTATAGTGCTAAGAAGGCATTGAGGTCATCAACTATAGGAAAATAGAACACAGTTGCAGCTGTACTATTTGTGTAGAAAACAGTCAAGGGAAATGAGGTTGGAAGGTGTTTGTGTGAGTGTGTGTGTTCAAGGTGGATGTGTAGACTGCAATTGTGTTCTGCATGAATCAAGGAGATCAGCACAGAAGCTGTTTTCCTTTGCCATTCAGATTCAAACTTATAGAAAGGAACATAAAGAAATCTAGGTTTCTCATTCTAATGGGAACTATATTTTTATTGCAACAATAAAAAGAATTGAGTAGAAATAAGATTATGTCTATTAAAATACCAGACATTCCTATCACACATCACCCATTAGATAAACAAACTTATTTTGGTTAAAGGGTTATGTTTTAAGTCTAATCTATCCTAGTTGACACTCCCCTATAAATAATTCAAAGACGTCTTAAAGGCATTTCTGCTGCTTGGAAACAATAGGTCTTAATAGGATCAATCAATCAATTCAAATTTATTGCAGTCAAAGACCAGTACCCTTAATACATATGTAAGTAAAAATGGCCCTTATTTAATGTCCACTTCATTCAGCATTGAATGTGTGACAGTGCTAAATGAGTGGTACCTATAACTGGTCTTCAAAATTCCAGCTGTTGCAGCTTCCTGTGGTCACAATTGCAATTTGCAATTCCTGCCAGTTTGCCACAAGTAAAATCAGTGGAGAAGCCAGCAGGAAGTTAGAAGTTGCAATCACATGAGGTCCTCACTCAATGACCCATGGTGATTTGCTTAGCAGTGATAACCAAAGCCATGTGACATGGTGCTTTATGCATAGTGACTGAATTCCAATCCCAGTTAACATTGGTAAGAGTATTGAATTAAAATGTATGTGTAGATTGTGTTCACACATTCCATTAAACTATAGCTTGTTTAAGCTACAATTTGTTTCATACTCTGTACTGAGTATTATTATTTACAAACCACAAAGGGTAGATTCACATGCATGCACTAAAGCTGAATAATCGTTGAATTTACAGTAGGTGGTGTGTAAATTGAATCATGTATTTCTTTTCCTGGTGACTGAATGCTCAGTCAGTTAATCCTAAAGTGAATAACATTTATATCCTGTTTTCAAACCTTCCAGGCACTTGGCCATTGTTTTTCAAAAAACTTGGTAACTATTTGATGCTTGATTAGGTGGAACAAGATGAAACTTAATCAAGGGGAATGTTAAGCAGATAACTCCACATAAACTCCAGGTTGAATATACAAGGCAAAAAAGTATCATTTGACTTGTTTAAACACCAGCTGATGGTGGAAAATGCTCTTACAAAGAGATTTGTCAGCTTAAAAAGAACAGTTTATTGAGTAAAGTATATAATATTTATTCCAGGTTGCATACTCTTAGAAGGAAGAGATATTTTAATGCTGGAATTTTGAGAACATCAGTTTGTACATTCTAAAAACAATGTACAATAATAATAAAAAAATTAAGAATATCCTCACTGTGAATGTTTTCTTTGTATTCCCTCTAGTATGTTTGTCTGTAATGGATCTTTTGCATGACTCACATATTTCTCTTTCTAGGTATTCCTCTGTCTTTGTCTCCATATCTATACTTTTCTGTGTCCTTCTACACCCATCTGCTTGTTTGCTTGTCATGCTGTGTACCCATCTGTGTACGTTTCTGTCCACCTACAAATGGTGTTTTTTTTAATTTTTAAAGACTGATCAATTGGGTTGTATATAGAAACATTTGGTGTAGAGTTTTCAAAAAAGGAGTATTAAATATAGACTAGCAGAAGGCAACTGATTACTCAATCAGGAATAGAGACAATTAGGTCAGAGGATAAAAGTAGCTTTGTGTCCTAATTGTTATTATATCCTCTTCTTTAAACTTCCTTGGTTGCTTTTCAGTGTCATTGTTGATGTTTTATTTCTTTTTGATGGTGTTTAATTTTGCTTTCGTGGTATTGTGTATTTTTACTGTCAGTTACTTGGATTATATATATAAATACCATATCCCACTGGAAATCCTGTATAATGATTATGAAGAGGCCGAGAGATTGCCAATAAAGCATTTAGTTTGTGTGCAGGTCATAGGTGTGCCTAGTTAAAAGGCGATGTGAATGCCTCCTAGTTTTCTGTTTATTAAATTGCTGAAATTGTCAAAGGTGTGTAATTTTCTGCCATGTGGGGAGGAGAATACCACTTTTTGGCAGAGCACATGCTCTGAACTCTGACATTTCCAATTTATAAAGGGATCCACTAGACGTAACATGAAGTATGTGAAAAGATCCTGGAGAGAACGAAATCATACTGGCCAAATGGGGGAATACTCTGACCTGGGAATAAGGTAGCTTCCTATTTTTCTTTGAACAGAATTATTTTAGTGCCTAAGGAACAAGCAGTTGGATTTGGCCTCAGTTATTAGGAACCAGGTATTTCTGTTACTAACCGGGACACGGTGGCTCAGTGGCTAAGATGCTGAGCTTGTCAATCGAAAGGTTGGCAGTTCAGTGATTTGAATCCCTAGTGCCGCGTAATGGGGTGAGCTCCCATTACTTGTTCCAGCTTCTGCCAATCTAGCAGTTCGAAAGCACATAAAAAATGCAAGTAGAAAAATAGGGACCACCTTTGGTGGGAAGGTAACAGCCTTCTGTGTGCCTTTGGTGTTTAGTCATGCCGGCCACATGACCACGGAGATGTCTTCAGATAGCGCTGGCTCTTCAGCTTTGAAACGGAGATGAGCACTGCGTCCTAGAGTCGGGAAGGACTAGCACATATGTGCGAGGGGAACTTTTACCTTTACCTTATCTCTGTTACTAGCCGATTGCAAAATGCTGTCTGTCTTCTTTTCCAAATGCTGATATTTTTATTTGTTTGATGCAAGCATTTATGCAGCAGCATTTATAGTTATCCAGAACATACATGGTCTTCTATTTAGGTAATTTAAATATTTCTCACCCACAACATAGATTATTGTGCTATCCAGGCAATATAATCTATTCTGAGCAGTAGCAGTTCTCCAAAGTCTTGAGGCCAGGGGTTCATGTCACCCAATAACTGATGCCTTCATGGATACAGGAAATAACAATAGGTTCTTTCACAAGAAAAACCTTTCAACTCCCATGTTTTCTTTTGTACACTGCTCACTTTATATCGAGTTATTATTTTTTTTAAAATAGCAAGGATAGTTGTTTAATATATATCTTTGTTACACTTAATTCATTTGAGCAAGGAAAGATAGGGAAACCATTATCATGAGATCAGCCAGACAGATGGCATAGTGTTAATGGGAATCTGTTTTATATAAAGAGGTGGCTTTAGACAGTTATAGCGAAAGCAGAGGGACCTATTGTACATTTCCAGAATAGGAAGCCAGATCTACTTCAAAATGCATTGGCCTAATTTTGCTCTGGTTTAATTTTAGATAACCACTTTGCCATTTTTTTTAAAAAAATTATCTGGTGTATAAAATAAGGCCTATGAAATAGATTTGCTTCTCATCAAATGGATGAGAGGGGGCAGGTAGAAGTGTTGATTAGTTACTGTTTAAATCTGTGGTATGTAACTACAGAGTGCTGTTGTAATTTAAATAGGGTTGTTATTTATTTATTTTTAAAAGAAAAAGTAAATAGAAATCCTGTTTGAGCTTTCAGGGCATGCACAGGATCCATCTGTGTATCTGTCAACAACAAATAAACGCAGCTTAAACGAAAATAATTGGAGTACAGCCATTCCTGCGCTGAAGTGCCAAGTCTTGAGGTTAGGTATCTGCAGCAATCACAACTGGCAAATCGGCAGTAGAAATTGAGGGAGTTTCTTGCTGATTTTGCATGCTGCAAGAATGTAACACGAAGATTCAAGCTCAGACTATATTGATTAAGACTGGGCTGTTCTTTAATCTTTAAAATATTTATCCATCTGTCTGATACTCCTTGTTTCTTTAAGGTATCTACAATGAAGACAGAATTATGGGTATATGGATACTCAGAGAGGGAAAGATGCATATCTGGATGGCTGCTCCTTAACTGCTACACTAAAGAAACAGTTTTCTTAAGGGGTTAGGCCTTGAACTTCATGTTCCTAGCAGAGGCTGTCTGCCCAAGATTACATCAATTTCCAAGAATCTCTACCCATCCAATTCGGTCTAGCAGATTGGGCATGCTGCAGATCCTGTCAGCCAAAGGCTGTTGGGCCTCTTCCGGAGTAGCCCCTGCTCTGTGACATATTCTCCCCACAGAGTAAATTAGAATGGCCTCAACCCTGCTGGCTTTCTGAAAGGCTGGCTGTGTAGTTGAGCCTGAGGCTCTGAATGTGCTAAGAGCCTCATTTCTTAGCTTTACTATTAATTGGTTCATTATCTCAGCTACCGTATATATTAATTTTGGATGTTTTCATTGTTTAAATGTTTTTATTATTTTTATAGTTTTAGAACTGCTAGCTAGACATTGGTTGGGATAGGTGGCTATAGAAATTGATTGATTGATTGATTGATTGATTGAATGAATGAACAAACGAAAAATTAATGTTTGTTCATTCGTTTTTAAGTCCTGGCCCCATGACTTTAAAAAAAATCTTGCCTTGCAGACGAGATATTGCTGGCAATGAAATTACCACTGTAGGAGCAACCCTAAAGGATATCTGGGAAGGTCTTGGGGACGAAAGCACCCTATTTTTATTTTTGAATTTTTAATGAGTACTAGGAGCACTTGTGGGGAGGAATCTAAACTGCTGGTTGATTATGGCCTGCTGAGATTAACAGTTGTAGCAGAATCATGGAGGAGAGTGAGAACTGGAAAATGGACTGGGGGAAAGCATTGAACCAGTAACTGGCTTGTGGTGGGGGCATTTTGTGAAAATATGCAGTCTGGCCAAAGGCTAGGGTAACTTCCTTTAAGGTTAAAGTCTAATCAAACATTTCAATTTAGCCCTTCCAACTTAAAACCCATGCTTTACAGTGGCCTATTGAGTAAAATAGCTGTTATCCAGAATTTTATCTGCTATCTAAGAGCCGTGGGTTTTAGTGGTTAGAATGCAGTACTGCAGGCTAATTCACTATTCATTCCAGGAGTTCAATTCTGAGTGGCTCAAGGTTGACTCAGCCTTCTGAGGTCGGTAAAATGAAGTCCCAGATTGTTGGGGACAATATGCCGACTCTGTAAACCGCTTAGAGAGGGCTGTAAAGCACTGTGAAAGGGTATATAAGTCTACTTGCTATTGCTATCTTGTCCTTAACTTTGTATTTATCATGGATATATGCAAACAGAAGAGTGGGGAATTTATGCCTCCCAGCTTTGTCCACCATACTACGGTGTAATATAGTAGACTAGAAATCTGGTTGGGAAAGGACAAGAACGGACCTTAAAAATTTATCTTGATAACCAGATGTACCATTTTATAAACTCCTAGTTTTCAATGGAAGATGCTATATTTGGTTGTTCAGAATAGTTATGGAGGTGTCAGTATATTATTTATACTTTTATTGAATGGTCTCTCCTCCTGGGTTATTTGGGATAATCTTAAACATGCCATTGAATTACCCATAACACCATGTTTTGTAGAATTTCAGTGCCCTCATTGATTAATCCTCAATTAAGAATGGTTAATTATTTAATGCTCTCCTTAATGTTGATCAGCCTGTCCCAACTAGTGTCTGTTCCTCACTTACCACAGGGTAAGATTTTAGATTTGTTTGTTTGTTTCCCTGAAGTTCGTGATCTAAAAATGGAGACTCTGTCTATAAAACTGTGGTCGTCGTCGTATCATTCTCTGGTTAATTTTAGACTGAAAGCTGATAGAAACTTCTGAGGGTCAAGGACCATTTAAAATTATCCAGTTAAAGTACTTGATTTATCTAAATAGTTTCATGAATGCTTTGGGGAATTTCTCATGGTATCTGTCAGTGATACTGTTAAGTGCCATGTCTGACCTCTGAAAAATGGAAGTAATTGAGGTGGTTGACATTGGCTCTCCTAAGAACCCATTTCTCTCTGATAGAGCCAAATCAGCCCACTGCTTTATTAGGGATTTAAGAGTAGCGAAGCAGATGGGGCAACAGATAGTAGAAAGACTTTTTTGACAAATCAGATTGATGTACAATACGAAGCCCATCTGAAAATCCACTTCAGATCTTCTGCTCTGCTGTTCTTTTACATAGGTCAATATCAGTTTCATGTGCTTTGTGATATTTTGTTTACCAGAATGTTGGAGGGAGGTTCTGTTGGTAGCTCAGTTTGGGCAATTTGCTTTATCTGTTCTAATTTGCTCTTTTTTTCCCAATGTTGGGACAGGCTGCATGGCTGAAAATTTAGAAACCTCTTGTCCAATTTTTGAGGTTCTTTTCAGGTTGTAGGTCTCAGGGATTTGGACAGACTTGTGACAGATGAAACTAAGTGTCAACAGAGGCCCATCTAATGATCTATTTGAAGAATTCCTTTACTGCTCTCCAGCAACCACAAAGGACAGACTAACATTACTTTCCTGTATTAAATGGCATATGCTCCAGCAAGATTGAATTGGACCTTGGGGAAATCCTTCTATAGCACATCTGGCTTTTCCTCTGAGAGAATGTTCAGAAAGTTAGCGTTGAACAGAGTATTGTTTGAAATCTTAGGTGTTGACCTACAGTGTTTTATCCCCATTATGTTCTACATGAGACCCCTATGGGAGGTCATCTTGGATTTTGGAGTGGCAAGTCACCAATAATGCTTCTATTGCTCAGAATGTGCCCTAAGTTTAAAAAAAATGGGCAAGATAAAGAACAAATTTATAGATGATAAAAGTGCAGTGAATAAATAGGTTATTGGTTTGGGATGCTTAGGTTAGCCTCTTTTGGCTGAAAGAGCTGATTCACAGTTGGAAAGTGTTCCTTAAATCTCTTCCGTCACTGGATTTGTCAGGCATGCCAAGTCTCAGCTGCCTCCCTTCCTTAGCCAATTGGGTTTGGCAACAGTTAGCTGCTGCTTTTCTTATCTTCGGTCTTGACTATTGCAACACACTGTAGGTAGTACTACCCTTGAAAAATTTCCAGACCTTTCAGTTGGTATCAAATGCAGCTTGTGTGAAAGATCTACAGATATGGTATACAGTGTTGTGTGGTATTGAACATTTAAGTCATAAATAGGATCTGAATATTTGGCTCATCTATTAGGAGCTACTCTAACTGTTAAGTTTTGCAGGAATGGCCCTTTTGGAAATCTTCCAGGTATCAAAGCTTTCTATTTCAGTGGAGAGGGAATGTTACTACATTACTTCTTTGGAGGTTTGTATTTGGCCCAGCTTTCTTGGTGCTAAGAAAATCTGTAAAAACACATATTTTTTGAATTGTGAAATTAATGTAATCCTTGTTTTAATGTTACTTTAAAATAAAATATATCTATTAATTATATTCTCTCTCTCTAAAAAAATTCATTAGACAAGATATACATTAAATGTATAATAATTTCAATTATAGAGTTATTCCTGATTGATACTTTAAAAACATCAAGAATACATTACAGCAGGGAATGAAGGAAGAACCACACAAAAGCACAAAAAGCAAACTTCATCCAGTAACGCGGCAAGATCCTACCTACCCAGGTAGTTTATTTAATTCAATTCAGGTGCCATCTGACTTTGAATGGCTTACAATATAATAAAAATACAATCCAAAATAAAACAAGATAGGATCTAGTTGCTTTATTCAAAAACATAGATAATACACATAAACATATCTGACAAGAGTCCATCTATCTTAGCCCAAGGTCTTCTGTGCTATATACAAAGCCAAAAGGGTGGGAGCCGTGTGGCCAGGTATATATCCTGTTTTCCCCAAAATAAGACATCTCCTGATAATAAGCCCAATCGGGCTTTTGAGCGCATGGCAATAAGGCCAAGCGCTTTATTTCAGGGTTCAAAAAAATATAAGACAGGGTCTTATTTTCAGGGAAACACGGTAGATAGACAAAAAAAGATAGATAAGATAGACAGACACATATATAAAAATCAATATTTATATAGGTATAGCAACGGTAAAGACAAACGTTACCATGGAATTGATTTTTACTAGTACCCAAGTGGTGTTTCATCTTTGTGTCTTTTGAGGAATTGGCATTGACTTTAAATAAGTCAGTGTAATAGGCAAGGCTAATAAGATTTCTGTAACCCATCCTTTGCTCTTCTATTTCTCCCTCCATGCATACACGTGTTATATAGTGAAAGGGTAATATCATATGTATCAACAGAGTTATTTTTAAAACGTTTTATGTGTTTTTTTTAAAAACTCAAAGCAAGACTTGGTAGGCAAGTAATAGTTTCTGCTCCCCCCCTACCCCAAGACATTTTTGAAATTGTTTTTGCCATAACAATGAATAAAATCTCAGTGATGCTAACAATAATTACATGGGCATACAGGTTTTGCTTTGAGAGTCCTCCAAAAGGTAGCATTGCTAAAGCTACGCTTTCATTACTAAGAATCCCAGCAAGAATCAAGGTTTCAAATCAGGGTGGGATTTGTCATAGAGCCTTCAGCAGCATAGATCTCCAAGAGGAAAAAAATAATAATTCTTTCCCTGCTATGCTGCTGATGGTAGCTGCTTTCTGTGTGTTCCTTCTCTTGGAAAGAACTTTGCATCCATTCTTCTCTGTGTTTTACTGGTTGATGATCTGGATAGTCCTTGCTTCCTTGGGAGTCTGCCTGGCATCTGTGCTTTCTGCATCCAGAGTAAGTAAAAGTGAGAGAGAACATACAGTAGAATTTAGGCATAAAATGCAATGGGCCAGTCTGGAAAATTGCTAGTCCAAAATGTGTTAAAACATTTCTGCCAGGTTTTTTGGACAGAGGCATGCTGCCATCCCACATCTCAATGGTGCTGGTGTGGAAACATTTGTATTACAATTTTAGAGTTGTCCCCCAAAGCCAAGGAACCAACAGCCTAACACGTTCTACCATTCCGAGATACTCTGTGAGTATGTATAATGTAATGTTTGCTGATGGTGTAATTTTGTGAGAGCCTAACAAGCGAATTCAGGTTGCTGTGTGCTACATCCATTAAGCCAGCCTAATACATTTGCAGAAGTGTATAATTGTAAAAATGTGAATAGAGAGATGTTAACAACATTGGCATAAAGCCACAAGCAATGTAACAAACATGATTGTTTAATAAACTGACCTTCATTATCTTTTCCCACATGTTTGTTTGGAAATAAGCCCAATTGATGCCAGAAGACTACCTTCCAAATGCATGTATTTTAGTCTAAATAGTTAGAAGTTGTCAGAGTACAACTAGATACAGTTAAGGATAATAGTGAAACACAAAATTGGCATAAAATAAAGTGGACAACCCAAGTGCTCAGCTTTGTTGTGTGGTGTCAGACTGCTGGCCATGGTTCAAATTTATTAGCTGCTTTCCTTCCTGTTTTCTTTAAAAGACCTACCTTTTCATTTCATTTCATTTGTATACTGCCCTACTTCCGAAGGTCTCAGGGCGGTGAACAGGAACAGAATAAAACACGTAAAATACAAAAATTAAGAACAAAAGTAAAATCGAATTAAATCAGTTTAGCCCAAGACAAATTTAAAACCCCAGGTTAAGAGCAAATTAAAATTTACATTAAAATTTACATTAAAAAAGAATGGGAAAGGTTAGGCCAGACCAGCCTGGTGAAATAAAAAGGTTTTAAGAGCGCAGCGGAAGGTGTGTAGATCCGGGATCCTCTGTATCTCCGGGGGAGCTCGTTCCAGATAGTAGGTGCCCCCACAGAGAAGGCTCTCCCCCTGGGGGCCGCCAGCCGACATTGTTTGGCCGACGGCACCCGGAGGAGTCCCTCAGTGTGAGAGCGTACCAGCCGGTGGGAGGCCGTTTGCGGCAGCAGGCGGTCCCGTAAATAGCCAGGCCCTAAACCACGGAGCACTCTAAAGATGGTAACCAAAACCTTGAAGCACACCCGGAAGACCACCGGAAGCCAGTGCAGCTCGCGCAGGAGAGGTGTTACATGGGAGCACCACGTCGCTCCCATAACCACCCGTGCGGCTGCACTCTGTGCCAGTTGGAGCCTCCGGGTGTTCCTCAAGGGGAGCCCCATGTAGAGAGCATTGCAGGTGGGAAGTGATGAGGGCATGAGTGACCGTGTTTAAGGAGTCCCGATCCAGAAAGGGACGCAACTGGAGGATCAGGCGAACCTGATGGAAAATCCTCCCGGTCACGGCCGTCAAGTGCTCTTCTAAAAACAGCCGTGAATCCAGGAGGACGCTCAAGTTGCGAGCCCTCTCCGTGGGGGCCAGCGATTCGCCCCCAATAGTCAGCGATGGCGTCAACTGACTATATCGGGATGTCGGAAACCACAGCCACTCGGTCTTGGACGGGTTGAGCCTGAGCCTGAGCCTGTTCCTTCCCATCCAGATCTGCATGGCCTCCAGGCACCGGGACATCACTTCCTCTCTAGCTCTTGGGATGCATTTCTATTCCCTTCCTTTATGTTTAGAGTTTGGAAATCCAGGAATACTCTTAAGCAATTATTGGCAAGACCAGCATTCTGGATTGTTTTTCGTCTAGATGAATTTTAGAAACACTGGCAACTGTAGAAGCAAACGGATTCCTAGTTCTTGGGAGTTTTTTTTTTCCAGATGTGCCCATCCATTCTTTTGGTCCAATGTAGTATTAAAAGAGAAATTACATTCAGTGCCTTCTTAATTATGTAAGAACATGCATGGCATGTTTTTAGCTGTCTAATGTAGCCTTTGTTCTTCGCTGCATTGAAGCTGTTGAATTCATTAGCTTCAAGCAAGTTCTCCAATGTATGAGATAATACATTCTAAATCTGCACTGTACCATTGCTGGCTACAGATGATGGTTTATAGATCTGACTTCTTTATATTGCACTCTGAGGTAGTCCTTTAAGGTAGTCCTTTAGCCAAGCAGACCAATTGTTGAGTTCAGGAATGTATCTTTCCAAACTATGTACTGTGGGCTGCCAAAATTGCCTTCAGGAGGGAGGGAGGGAGGGAGGAAGTAAGTAAGTAAGGAAAATATCCTACTTTAAAGGGGAGTCAAAGAGATGTACTACACCAGCGGTTCTCAACCTGGGGGTCGCGACCCCTTTGGGGGTCGAACGGCCATTTCACAGGGGTCGCCAAAGCCCTTTCTCGCCCCCCCGCCCGCCTTCACTCACTCATCCTCACTCTCTGCTCTGTTGGATCGCCGGTCGTTCGTTTACCCCGCCCACTCCCAATCTATTGCTGCCTCCGATGACTAGAGGAAAAAAAACTGTTTAAATTTTTGCCGCGGGGCTTCAAAGGGCCGCCCTATAGCCAGTGGTGCAGCCGAACCGTTTGTTAAATTGCTGACTTGCCCCGCCCCTCTGCACCACTATTTATTGCCAATAAATAGTGGTGGGCGAGGGGCGGGGGAGCCAGCAATTTAACAAATGGTTTGGTGGTTTTTTGTAATTTTATTGGCCCCCGGAGCTTCAGCATAGGCTAATTAGCCCTTGCTTAGATCGGCTCCCGACCCCCAGCTGATTTGCTCTCAGCTGTTTTGCTCAGGGCTCTGCTGCTTGCTTGGAAAGAGTGCTGATTTTTTCCCCCCTATCTATGCTTAAAAACGAAACTGAAACTGCTTTGCTGTTGCTGCAACTTGGAAAATTAGGCAGGCAGATTTCTTTTCTTTTTCCTCACCAAAAAAGGTAGGTGCAAACAACGGGAAATTTAGGGAAAAAGAGGAGATTTTAAAACATAAAAGAAAAAAAGCTCTATTTAACTAGGGAATTGTAATAACTGAGATACTATTAATTATATATTGTATTGAAAGCAGAAATGGTTAAGTTGTGGTTTGGAGGAATATATGGGGGAAATTATTTGGTTTATTATTATTGGTAAATATAATTAATGGATTTGTAAGAAATTGGATTGCATGGAAATAATTGGAATATTCATGTTCATATTGATTAATATACAAAAAGGTAGTTATATAACTAATTGATTTATATTAAAATGTTGAATATATATTAAACAACTGTAATATTACATAATTAACCAATGTGAGGATGGATATAAAAATAGATGACAATGAGAAGGGGTATAATATAGAATAGAAGGGAAAAATTGAATTTGATTAAGATTAGAGATGAGGATGAAGGGTAATAATGGTTTTTTACAAAAATAGATGAGGAATAAATATGGCAAAAAGGAAATGTAGAAATTGTAAATTTAATTGAAATGACTAAACACTGTTTAAATTTATGAACCGGCCAAATATTCTGTTCAAAGAAAATACATTGTATGTTTGTATGTGTATTTCTAATTATTGTTATTTATTCATATTTGTTCTCTTTTATTCTTTAAAGTTTAACAATTCATTCTTTATCTTAATATCTTTATATTTGCTTGGGGTTGGCTTTCTTCCCTTTCATCTTTTTTATGGTACAGCAATCTTTCTCCTCAAAC
Organism: Arizona elegans; assembly: GCA_022577455.1. Classification (NCBI taxonomy): domain Eukaryota; kingdom Metazoa; phylum Chordata; class Lepidosauria; order Squamata; family Colubridae; genus Arizona; species Arizona elegans. The sequence continues at coordinate 117,583,880 of JAKOOJ010000003.1, forward strand.
CTACCACCACTCTCTTTTCTTTCCTTCTTACTTTCTCTTCCTCACCCTCTTCTTCTCCTCCCTACTTCCTCTTCCTTTCTCCTTCTCCTCCTCTCTTCCTCCCTCTCTTACCCTCACTCCTACTCTAATTTCCCTTCCCTTCCTTCATCCCTCTCTATTGCTGTATCCTTTTATGCATATGGACTACTCAGGGGGCTGAAAAAGTTATTTCTGACTGGTCCTCGCACTTTTGACCAGTCTTCGAACTTACGACTGTCCTCACATTTTATGTTTTTGCCCTATCTTGTTACCATGGTGAAGAGAAGCAGTTGTGAAATGAGTGACATGATTGTTAAGAATGCTGCACGGGCATAAATGTGAGGATGGTCATAAGTGTGAGGACCAGTCAAAAGTGTGAGGACCTGTCAGAAATGACTTTTTTCAGCCCTCTGAGTAGTCCCTATACACATAGCCATGGCCACCCGGTCACATGACCAGCTAGCCACTCCCACCCGGTCACATGACCTCCAAGCCATGCCCACAAAATAAGCCACACCCACAGAACCGGTAATAAACAAATTTAGAACCCACCCCTGGTTGGGGGTCACCACAACATGAGGAACTGTATTAAAGGGTCACGGCATTAGGAAGGTTGAGAACCATTGTACTACACAGTCTTAATGTCATAAGAGGTATTGTAATAAAGTTGATTATTCATGAACATAAACCCTCATCTTGTTTAAGTCCTTGACTATGTTGCAGAAGATCACCAGAAGTCTTAATAATTACCACCAAGAAAATGTTTGTCAGATAGAAAGGGTCATGTTACGTGAGACAAAAATGCACATATCTGTCTCTTCTGTGTAAACTGTTTTTGTCAGAGTGGGTTTCTAAAGAGTTAATAATCTGCCAGTTCCCACTTTGTACCCTATTCAAAAGGAATTCATTTCCAAAAAGATCCAGGGCAGAGAAATGCAAATAAGTGTTTCGGACAGCTGCAGGCTGTATGCCTTTCTGAGATGCCAGGGCCCCAAATGAGACATGTCAGAGTACAAATTGAAAATGCCAATTTCACTTATTCTGCCACACTGCTCGTCACAGCTAAATCCTTCCCTGCCACCATCCCAAAACACTTTTCTCTTTCCAAATGATGGGTACTTTTCCTTTATGTAAATATACGTGACCTTTTTAAAGTTATTCCTATATACAGCTTCTTTGACCTGTTTCCAATTAGTCTAACACAACCAGAAAAGAATGGGACATGAACATACACAAATATAGTCACATACACTTACACAATTGCATGTCCCACATTATGCAAACATCAATTATTTTCAAGTCTCTACTGACCTTTAAATAGTTTATATATTATATTGCATAAAGATATTATTGATGTGAACTTATATTAGCTGCACTTCAATTATCTGAACTTGTGACTATACAATCTGTATTTAGAGTTCTATATTCTATTCTTTAAGGGACGTGGTGGCTCAGTGGCTAAGACACCAAGTTTGTCAATCAAAAGGTCGGCAGTTCAGCGGTTCGAATCCCTAGTGCCGCATAATGGGGTGAGCTCCTGTTACTTGTCCCAGCTTCTGTCAACCTAGCAGTTTGAAAGCATGTAAAAAAATGCAAGTAGAAAAATAGGGACCACCTTTGGTGGGAAGGTAACAGTGTTCTGTGTTCCTTTGGCATTTAGTCATGCCAGCCACATGACCATGGAGACGTCTTCGGACAGCGCTGGCTCTTCGGCTTTGAAATGGAGATGAGCACCGCCCCCTAGAGTCAGGAATGACTAGCACATATGTGCGAGGGGAACTTTTACCTTTATCTATTCTATTCTTTGGGGCAGATAATTGGTATTGCACACCAGCCTTTCCAGCTTGATGTTGACTGGGTTACCTTCAGCAGCTAATTTGGACAGTGCCATGCTGGTGAAGGATTATTCTAGGAAAAGCATTTATGGAAGAGAAAATTAATGAATGGTTGATTGAATGTGCCATCAAGTTGTTGATTCTTGGTGACCAAATAAATATTCTCCATGGAAATATAATAATAGTTCAGATAAATACATCAACCCCCAGATAGGACACTTGGTTGAAACGCCTTAATGGTTGAATTTAATATTTTACATTTTTTAATTTTAAAACCAATTAATACCATATTCTGCACTTTAGGCAAGCCTTCCTCAAATTGATGCTCTTCAGATATATTATTCAATGACTCCGGGCATATATATGTGAAGAATGTTAAATAGGTAAAGCAGGTTTTAAACAGCTGAATTTAATTAAAGAATATTTTATATCAATATTATAGATCAGGGGTTTTTCAGGCTCAGGTGCCATTGCAGAAGCTCATATAGTGGGCAAATATCTGTCAGGCATGAACAATCAGATCCACGTGTGAAGACTTCAATTAGCTCTTTTAGTGCTCCAGCCAGCCTATTACACAGAAGTCTTCTCAAATTGGCAGTTTGCACCTGGATCAGACTAGATAAGGTTCAGTGGCATTCAAAGGTAGTCAGACTTCCTTCTCTTATGCCCACATAGGGATTCCAGACTAATTCCCTTTTGACTCCTCCTCACTCCCCAACAATATCTTACAAATGCCAAGATCTTAAATTTCAGCCTATTAGCCTTTAGAAGAACGCCAAAATGTTTCCATATAGTTCTTGGGTTATAACCAATTATTTAATGACAAGTGTTAAGGAATTTGCAGAGCAACTCTTGAGTAGCAAGGATGTGCACATGAAACCGATTGAGAGTAGTTACGAAATAACACAGCCAACACAGAGATACACTGAGTTGTGTTTACTTTCCGGAAATAGTAATAAGGCACAGTCCAATAAACAGTCCAGGTCATATACAGATAAAGCAGTAGATGGTTAAACATTAGTCCAGGGATAATCCAATAACAGAGTCTTCTTACCGTCGTCGAAGTCATACACATTAACAGTTGCAAACAGTAGCAAACACAGTAAAACAGCAGTGAATAGCACACAGCAAACAGCAAAGAGCATCAAAGAGAATCAAAGAGAAACAAACCATGTTTCTAGTTCCCTCTTAAGGACATTGGCTACAGAGCTAACCAATCAGGACACAGTATATGATGCAATACAGCAATACAGTAGTCTTAAAGCTATATTGATGGTTTATATATTGCCAACCCAACAAGTTAGGTAAAATCATTTCCTAACAACAAGACTTGCAATGGAGTTAAACAAGAGGAACTTGCAATGAGTTCATCCATGTAGTTATGTGATTATAATCCAGGCGCTTGATGCCTGCTTCATGAGTATGATATTGTAGTGAGCCATAGTCACATGATCACAGTTTGCCAACTTCTCACAAAGATAATGGGAAAGCTGCCAGGAGTTGCAAGTTGCAATCACATGAGGTAGTTGCTTAAGAATCTCCTGGGGTTCTTGCTTAATGACAACAATCAGAACTGTCAGAATTGCTATCACTAAGCAATAGAGTCACATGAAAACTGTAATCCTTAGCAATAGCAATCCTGGTCCCAATTATCATCATAAACCAAGAGCTACCCTCATAGAGAACTTGGCCATTGTTATTTAGTATGGGAAAACATGAACATCATTTTTAGTGTGTAACTCTACGCCTGTGGGTGCTATGTGACTAACCCTTATTAATTAAGGCTTGAGACCTATATTTCTATAGTATGTACCTCATATTATGATTCTGTATTGTTTATGGCTCTCTGTGCAAAAAGAAAAAAGAAAAAAAGATTGGTCACATCATTTGACACAGCTCTCAGGAAGCGAGTGTTTCTGTTGTGTGTTTTGTTTCTCATTCTACCCTGTTTCCCCGAAAATAAGACCCTGTCTTATATTTTTTTGAACCCTGAAATAAGCGCCTGGCCTTATTGCCATGCGCTCAAATGCCCGATTGGGCTTATTATTAGAGGATGTCTTATTTGGGGGGAAACATGGTATATGTATAACAGTTCACCTGTATTCTGTATGCTTTATAGCTTTTTTTTTTTTTAAAAAAAAATACAAATTAAGAGAAATTGGATTTCCATGGAATTGAAGAGGAGGTAGAGGAAAGCAAGACTTGGAAGGATGCATGGGTTGGGAAAGATACTTGTTGCCTTCTTCATTTTTTTGGCTTCTTCTTACACCTTGGTGGCTAATATAGTGCCGTGGCTGAGCAGGGAGGGGGTATTTCCAGAGCAGGGGGAAAGCTGCACCTGTGGTATCCATAGTTCCCTAACAAACTCCAGCAAGCTATGAATCTTTCATTTAATCTCTCCTGACACGCCTGTCATTTTCTCCGGAGAAAAGCAGAGAATCTCTCGCCAAAGGAGGTCATTAGCTGTCAGGGAAGGTTCCGACTGCCTTCCTGTCTTCCTATCGATTAAGCCTCCACATGCACGCGGGCACTGTGAAGGGAATATTGATGAGGCTGCAAGAAGTTTGTCTGAAGCAAGAGATTGGGTTAGGTTTATTTTTCACGGAGATAGATGGGGTGAAGGCTCATGGTGATGTAGGATGGAAATACAATTCCCAATTTGTGTGCCTCTGTAATCATCCTTCTTAGAGAGATAGTCTTCCTTAAATCCGTTGCATTGTCATTTTCTTTCCTGCTGTAGAAGAAGCCAAACAGTATTTGCCAGCTCAAGAGAGACAAAAGTAATGTCTCCAGTTGCTGGGAGGCTTTAGATTCTATTCTTTCTCAGTTTAAATATTTATTCAGACAAAGGCTCCTTGCTCTGTTGTCTTATTTTGAGGAACAGGTGCACAGCATTCCTGGACGCCGAATGGTGATAAGAAGAAAATAACTTCAATTTGTACTTTTTATTAATTTATACAGTGACAGCATCCATTTATAGCTTGTATATTACTTGAATAGGTCTGAAAATCACTTTGTTTTAGGTTTTGTGTATTCTTGGATTGTATTTTAACAACAAACCCAGGTTATTAGGTGATGCGATTTTGTGTCAAGGACCATTAGCCTCAACAGCTCAAATAAATTATGCTTGTGATTTGACATCCAGTAGATTTTCTAAATTCCTACCAATCATTCTCTACTGGTAAGGAATATTACAAATCCAGAACCACACTGTTTTAACATTGCCTAAGTAGGCAAAGCAAAATTAAAGTGGAAAATAATTTAGATGCATTGGATTGGTACCCAATTTGGACTTTCCCCCAAAGTGGAAAAAGAAAGAAAAAATAAAAAAAAGAAGGAAAAAAAAAAAAGAAGCAGCTGTGGAAAAAAATAAACAAAAGTGTGTTGTTGTTGTTGTTGTTGTTGTTGTTGTTCCCTGGTTATTGGGAAGATTTCGTGTCTGACCAATCTGTCTTGCTTTTGACATGGTCACAATTGGCAGAGGAAGATCTAGGTAGGTGCACTTGAAATTAGTGAGAGTAATGTGATGTCCTCCACTGGCCTTTCATTTGCCTCTTGGTTTGTATCTGCTATTTTTGTGTAAGGTTGACTAATAGACTCTGTGCCCTGTTGTGTCTTCTTTGGCAGTATTTCTATGAAGGGAATGACATCAGTGACCTTCCAGTGAACCTTTCCGTTGTGTGGAATGGAAACTTCATAATTGACAATCCCCAAAACATCCAAGGTAAGCTGAAATAGGGAATGTAGAAACACCTTCAGTTATAACAAAATTTCTCCATAGTAAACTGTCTCCACACTTAATCTTTGAACCAGCCGGCTGGGGACCATATTGGAATTAACAAACTGCCACAAGTGAAAATTCAAAACATTTTGCCCATATGAGCACACACTGTTCCTTACGTATAGCAAAGTTAAAGGAGGCAGTCTAGAAAGACCTGATTTTATAACTTATTCTCTCTGTGTCTAATGTGTCTCTGGAAATGCTGCAAGTTATTCAGTTAACTAGACGCACATCCTGTATAGCAGAAAACCATGATCAAGTTATTTTCCTAATACAACCTAGGTCAGTGATGGCGAGCCTTTTAGACACCAAGTGCAGATGACCCAAAACCGGGGGAATTGCTAACACTTTGGAAGATAGTTTCAAGTTCAGAAGGGTCTTAACAGACTTGAGCATTGGGCTCCATTCAACAAGATGCAGTTCAATGGTGAGAAGAGTAAAGTCCTGCATTTAAGCAGGAATCTATCTTGTATCAGTACAAGATAGACATTATCTGACTCAACAGTAGTGCCTATGAGAAGGGTCTAGGTGTCCTGGTGTATGTAAGTATGGCTCAGTAGTGTGCTGCAGCTGCCAAAAAAGTCAATACGGTCCTGGGTTGTGGGGATAGTATCAAGACCGAGGGAAGCAATAGTATCACTCTATATCACACTGATGAGGTCACATTTGGAATACTGTGTCCAGTTTTGGTCACAACAATATAAAACAGATGCCAAGGACCTAGCAAGAGTGCAAAGAAGAGCAACAAGTATTTTGGAGGCTAATTCCTATAATGAATGGTTAAAAGCACTAGGTATGTTTCTTTTAACGAAGAAGAGTATGATAGCAGTCTTCCAATACTTGAAAGGCTGCCCCAGAGAAGAGGATGTTAATTTATTCACCCTAACACCTGAGGGCAGGACAAGAATCAATGGCTGGAAATTCACCAGAGAGAGATGCAATCTAAGGAAAAATTTCCCCTACAGTGCGAACTATTAAGTAGTGGAAGGGTTGCCTCCCAGAGTTGTGGGTGCTCCATCGTTGGAGGTTTTCAGGAAAATATTGGACAACCATTTGTCCAAGATGGTTTGAGAACTCCTGCATTGGGCAGAGGTTGGACTAGAAATTTTTAAAAAAACCATCCTAACATTTAAAATTACTCATCAGAGGATAGCCTGTTTAGTAAATTCTACCTTGCACCAATTTATCTTTGAGTGTATTCTTTCCTTCGCAGCTCACTTGTACAAGTGCTCAGCTCTGCGGGAAAGCTGTGGGCTGTGCCTGAAGGCAGATCCACGCTTTGAGTGTGGCTGGTGTGTGTCAGAAAAACGATGTTCCCTCCGTCAACACTGCCCAGTATCGGAAAGCAGCTGGATGCATGCAAGTAATGGCAATAGCCGTTGTGCAGATCCCAAAATCCTTAAGGTATGTTTGGGATGGGGGTTGCACTGCCAAAGAAGAGGGCCTTTCTCCATTCTCTTTCTTAAATAGTATACAAGAAATTGGCTGTGTCACAGGATGCCTGGAAATACTTGGTCCTGTAATATTTTATGGACTGATAGGCATATCCTACAGCTGTTGATATTAATCAGCTTTGTACACTACTGATTTCATGTTTATAATCTCTTAGTTTACCTAGCTGTGGTATCAGGGGAATTTTCCTGGCAAATCATGAAACAGCGTCAGAGGAGGCTAAGAATTATAGGATTTGATGTGTAACACATCTGGCAGATACCATGCTGGGGAAAGCTGGTGTGTATAACATTCCTGTGGCACACAATACCGCTGTCAGTTTAGACTACTAGTTCTTCAGCTGTTACAAATACTTTTATTGTGCCATTTTACTTTTTAGAGGCTCTTTTTAATAAATTTGGTAAAATCCTCTCTCTCCTTCATAAATTTTCATGGAATACTAATGCTTATTTGATTATGCTACTGCTATAATTGACATGCTGCTGATGAAATGATATATAGAGGATGTGATTCAGTGGTTAGAGTTAGATACATATCCTACATGCCATTTCTAGGTCTAATTTTTCTCCTTTTCTATTTAAGTCCCTGTGACTTTTGTTCTGCTCTCACTGTAGCATTGAGATGTTTAATATCAATCAATATTGAAGAGTCTTGCAAGAGTTCATTGTTCAAATCTGAAGAATTGCTCTGAGGGCAATTGGTCAGATCTAATGAATTACTCTGAGGGCAATTCCCTCTAATAGGCGGGGGCTGGAAGTGAATTTGGCACATATTCACTGCATTACAAGCCATTTGTTTCTAGAGCACCTCTTGTATTCAGAGCAGACTCTGAATCTAAGTCTGTCTGCTAAAATTTAGTGATACAATTCAGTCATTATGGTAGATCAACATTCTATGCTTTTATGAGGTTTCTACATAGTTTCTCCTGTGTTTAGTCCTGAAGTTTGTATATCTATCCAGTTATCTTTGCATCTAAGAATAGAAAGGAGGTGTTGAAAACAAAGGAAAGAGCAAGAGGTTTAGGAAACTGCAGATATCTCTACTGCAAAACTAGATGCCATTGAATGTTAGTCTGAAAATGAGCTGTAACCTTTTTGATACAGATTTCTTTCTAACTGTAACACGTTTTGTAATTGTTGAGATCCCACCCCCTCTCTGTCTTTCACTCCCACTCCCACTCCCTCCCCTCTCAGTAATCTCTTCCTCTCATTTCATCGTTCAGTTTTGGTCTCCTATTCCTTTTACTGCTCTAGTGAAGGGATCTTTTTGTCACAGCCCATTCTCACCTGTGTGGATTCCCCCCCTCTTTTGACTGTTTGTCCTGGAAGGATATATTTCTATGTACAAAAATGACGGAAAATTGGTCCAGATCAATGGATCTAAAATGTGGCCTGAGGACTCCTGGAGCCTCCAAGTCTTTCCCAGGATTCTGCAAAATCAAAATTATTTGCCAGATATTAAAGATGTTTGCAATAATTTAAAATATTCTCATTATTACTTTTTATATGTTACACAAATATTTATGTAATAATGGGTTCAATATTGTTATTTTTACATGATTCAATATATATATAATTCAATATATAATTATATGAATGCATCAATTTTAATTTTTAATATCTAAATATCAATAAATATAACCAATACAAACAAAAACATTTTTGGGATCCTCCATATTTTTTAAAAATGGGAGGGGGTGATGAGAGCAAAAAATTTAAAATAATCTAGATGGTAGATTATTTAATTTGTAAGAGCATTATCCTATATAAAGGGCAAATAATTTTAATTGGTAGCTCTAATTCAATTATTTTAAATTTCTGTCCTGGTCTAGTCCTTTTGAAGAATTTTCCTTGGCAAATATATAAACAAACACATGTGTTTGGGATCTTATTCCATTTTTCACAACTCTTTTTCCAGTTACAATTTTTCTTTTGGTGATCAGCCTTAATTTGCTTCCCTGAAGGTCACAACTATTCCATCCACCATTTGCTGTGGCAACCAAAGGTTTTCCCAACACCTCTAGCATTTTAAAAATAGCAATATTTTGCAAATATTTTAATTTTACGCCAAACTAAATCTTCTCTCATATGTCCCTGATGTTCTGGTTCCAAATCTTGGTTTCTAAATTTTGATTGGAAAGGAAGGGAGTTTTTATTTGTTCCCTTGATTTTTGTTAAGAAAATATCTTGTGATCCTGAATAACGCACCTAGCATTGTACAACTTATATTATAAACACATCTCAACAAAATTGCAACAGCAGAAATCTTAAGAATAAGTCATACCTTTAATGGCTTTAAATTGAGCTCCCAAACTTAAACCTGCAGAAAATAGGCCTCATGTCCCCAAGCAATAATATTTTGGTTCTTAAAAGCGTCATCCTTTTAAATATGAATGTTAGAATCCTAAATTTGGGTTCATGATATCTACACATGGTGCTAGTAATGAGTTATGGGCTTTTATGAACAGAGTGCACTATGTTGTGAAGTATCAGTTGTCATAGGAAAAGGAGAGAATTTAATAATGTAAGACCACAATAAAGTCTCAGAGCTACCAAGTGGGTATGGCAACATATGGATGGCTTATCTGCATTTTTAAGTAATTGTCAGCATTTTGTTCTAATACAATTCTACATTACTAAATTATGAAAACTAAATTAAGAACTTGTTCCTGCAGTTGTACACCCTGTGTAAGCAGATCAAATGGTTTATTACTGTGTACTTTTGGGGTGGGTGGGTGTTACATTGTTATTGCTTTTTCACAGGTATTGCTGTGCAGGCTTCAAGAAAATGCAGTGATAGTATATTTGCTAGGCTCGTCCAGAGTGTATGGAATGAGGGGTATAAAATATGCTGTGCAGTTTCTTTGTTTGTTTGTTTAATTCTGGAAAATACAAGTAGTAAAGTTACTTAGTTTGTTTCTCCTGGGAGAGAAACAGTGGATGAGTTTACACAGCAAGCTGAGATACTTTTAAAAAAAAAAACACTCACAAAAAACCCCAGTTTGTTTATTAAGCCATAAATTGTGGAATCAGAGATTGTACAGTTACAGTAATTAGCCAAAATCCAAGCAAAATTAAATGTTAAACCTTACTGTTAAGATGCCAGCCTGTGATTTCTACTAGATTGAAGGGAAATAGGGTTAAAGTACATCCATTTAAAATAGAAAGCTGGTGTCTTTAAGATTTTAGCTTTCAGAAGAGAAGTATTTTAATGCTGAAAAATAAATTCAGCTCTATCTTTCGATGCACTGCTCAGATAATGCCTTCCTCTTCCTTGAAACATTGCCATAGAAAACAATGAAGGAGATTTGTAGAAGATCTTTGATAGGAAGAAAAGATGATTATCTGCTTCAGCTGTAACTTCTCTAGTCTAGTAGAAGCATTGTAAAAGAGCGCTAAGAGAGCTGATTTGGGAGAATTGGTGAGAAAATATTGTTCTGGCTGTCAGAATAAAAAAAGCATTTATGTGATCTACTAATTAAATTAAGTCACTCTTGATTGATTTGACAAGATTGTTGTGGTTACCCCTTCCCTTTAGCATCATAATTGTGCTAAGAAAGACTTCACAATTGCTATCTCTTATTATTGTAATAAAATCAAGCCAAGTGATTGAGTGTGATCTTAATATTCCCATTTTACTCACAGGAAATTGAGAGATTTTGAGTTAATATTAAAACACACTCCATGTCAGGCCATTATTTTGTCTTTTATCACTTTGGCATGATATTACTGTCCAAAATCTGACCCCAAAGTTCCCTTTGCTTTAAATTGTGTTTAGGATATGAAGAGTGAATCTACCCCATGAAAATGCTACATTTTGTTGCCAGACTTCTCTATGAAAGTCCCTTTTTCAGATCCCAACTAACATACACTTTGCTGACTGCCAGATTGCAATACTCAAGCTGGGCCTATATGGTTCTGTTGTTTCCAGGATGGATAAAAATCAATGATTTCTTTAAAAAAAAATAAGATTTTTTTTATTTAAATCTGATTTTTTTTATTTTTATTAAATTTATTTTAATAAAATGCTTTTGGATTAAAAACCTATCTAAAGATAGTTTTCTATTTAAGATACCTTAATAATTTAGTTTATTCAGCATGAAATGGAGCTTAGTTATATAGCATGAAGCTATATATTCTGCAATATTGGGACTGTCAGTGAGTCGCTGTGGGACAAAGATGACAGTTGCTGTTTAAAAATTATGATTTAAATTGAGTTGAATTAAATCAAGCCTTTTTACTAGTGATTTAAATCATGATTCACCCTGGTTGTTTCAAACTTTGGCTTACTCCTCTGCCTCCAGTTTTATGCTCTGTAGTTAACATTTTCAACTGCATGGACAGATCAGCTATTCTGAAATTAAATAGTCAAATAATCAAGACACTTAGTAGACGATTCATTATTTTCACATTTTGGGGACTGGTATTTCTTACATTCACTTGGCAGATATGAAGGGTTGTGCTCCGAAACCAATTAGATGAAGAGGGCTGCTGTTTGTCAGACAGAGCTGGGGTGGGAGTTTGTGTATAAGGAGAGAACAAAATAGTTGGATTTTCCTGCCAGCTCTGGCTCCCAAGTGTCTTGTTTAACGATGACCCCACACACACAGTGTGTCAAGCAGTGTCAATTTTTTTCCCAATGTTGCTTCTCCCCAAACATGTGGCCCTTGTCAGTTTTGCTGCAGTAGAGGGGAAATCTAACATGCTATGGAAGCCTTTCGCACTAATTTAACAATACCAAACCACAGCACAACTCACCAGGTACCCAGAGGAGCCCAGTTTAGGGAACAATAACTCAAGTTGCCTGTTGTAACAGCTGCTTCATTGCATTCTGATTCAGAAGAGCAGTGCATGATTACATTAAATGTAGGTGAATGATAGATTCCAGTTTTCAGATTGTCTTGTCTTGTATAAATTCTATAGCGTGGCAAGACTCTTTCAGGCCCTCGCCATAGTTAACCAATGGAGTAACCTGCAAATCAGAGAACAAAGATGGGCTTTGTAGTCTTGGATTCATAATCCATGTTGGCTCTGGGCAAGCAGCAACAGATCTGCACCTTGTCATTTGGTCATTATCCAGCAGAACCTTTTCTCAATAGGGAGAGTTATTGTAGATATGGATGAAATGGAAAATGACTTCATACATTGCATCTCGGAAGTTGTACTAAACCTTTCCAGGTGGGGACTGGTTTGAGAAATTTAAAACCTGGCAGATTTTGTTGATTCTGGGTTTCAGCCAAGTCAAAGTTTGGAGGAGAGTCGTACAGAGAGGTAGAGCAAGGCTGGTTTCTCAACTCCCCCTCCCCCCAACAGAATAACAGAGTAACAGAATTGGAAGGGATTTTGTAGATCATCTAGTCCAAACTGATATCATTTCAGACAAATGGTTGTCCAATTCTTCATAAGAACTGCTTCACATGGTCCATGTGTCAGGCTGCCAGCCAACTTCCCTGCACTCTCATTTTCTTAATTCTCAAAATGGCATGTCATCAGTTGGTTAAGGCTAACGAGTAATAGAGAAATTCAGAGTTGCAGGGTGGAGGTGCAGTTGGATATGCTGCTTTTAGAGCTCAGGACACTGGCAGGACATTCTAACCCCTTCCCCCCTTGGATCTTCCTAGATCCTTTCTTTCTCTTCCCCCTCCCCTTATTGAGTTAATGCATTTAATATCTGACAGTCAATAATCTAGAACAGAGGTGTCAAACTTGCGGCCCACGGGCCGAATGTGTCATGCGCTGGCCATGACCATGCCCGGTTTAGCGAAGGGGGGGAAAAGTCGTGATACGTCACGTCATGACACCGTGATGATGCGAGTTTGAACCCCGGATCTAGAATGATGGTGTTATCTATATTTGCATCCTCCCCTGGAAGTGTACAAACAAAATCTCTTCCCTTCTCTTCCCTCATTTCAGTTTGAACTCATCTGACTGCAACAAACTCTGGTGTCTCACAGTATAAAAAATAGGAATCCCCAATAGAAAGCATTGTACTGATTGATTGATTTTGTTTGCCACCCGTCTTGCCACAGGGTGACTCTGGGCAGCTTACAAGGTTAAAAACAATAAAACCAGTGATGGAATTCAAATTTTTTTATAACCGGTTCTGTGGGCATGGTTTGATGGGTGTCGCAGGGGAAGGATACTGCAAAATCTGTATGTGTTTTATTGTTTGGCTGTGCACCGCCCTGAGTCCTTCGGGAGTAGGGTGGTATAGAAATCAAATCAAATAAATAAATAAATAAATAAAATCTCCATTCCCTCCCCACTCCTGGGGGGAAGGATATTGCAGAATCTCCATTCCTGCCCAACTCTGGGGCCAGCCAGAGGTGATATTTGCCAGTTCTCCAAACTACTCAAAATTTCCGCTACCGGTTCTCCAGAACATATAGGATTTCACCCCTGAATAAAACTATGTGTGTGGGGGGTGGGGTGGGGTGGGTGGTATGTGTATTTATAGATCATAACCACCACTTTGAATCACACCTTGGCATTCCACGAAGTGGGATGGGCATCATTGCACATCTTGTTACATTCTTGGCCAACTGAAGCTTGCAGGTTGTCCTACTTATTTCAATGACTCTTTAAATCTCTTTCTACCATAGCTACAATGCTAGATGTAAGCCTAGAACCAAACAATTTGGGCTTACCAGGCTTTGGGAAATTGAATAAATGCTCTTTTTAATTTAAACAATGATCTGGGCATGTAGTGAAGTAACTTTCAGGCTGATTCATAAAGATAGAAATTCCTTCTCTTGGAGACTTGCCAATCCCTATGCATTTGGTAGAGTCAGTATAAAGCTGTTCCGTAGGCAGTACTGGGAGGCTTTGTCTTGACTTTACTTTTATGTCTTCTGTCTATTTTTAAACATAAAACGTTTCCTGAGCATTTAAGAGTTTTCAGCAGGGCAAATTAAGAATTGCATGCATTCCAAAGCTCTTTCCTACTCCTAAGCCTCCTCAGTATCTAGTTTAGGAAAGGATACATAGCCTTTATCTAGGAGCAGTACAGAGACTGGGGGCCAGCTTGACTGATCAGGTAATCAGTTGGTTCTTGATTTTGCTAGGTCCTTTTATGCTGTTTCAGCCCTGGAGTCCCTTCCCTTGGTTTGGGGTTGTGGTGACCCAGAAGAGCTTTTCCAGCTGGGTGCCCATTAATCCTTTTTATCACTTGCAGGTGTATGCCAAGCACTGGGGGCCCAGCAAAATGTGGTGTAAAATTGCCCATAATTACCTTGTTAGTGGCAATGGTGAGCTTGTAACACACCGCTCATCTGTCATCACGCTGGCATATGTCAAGCCACACCTGTCCGTTTTATTGGGAATCATCCTAACAAATGAGCCATATCATGCTCTGCTGGGGCTTTCTTCCTTCCCCAGCTGGTGCTGGCAGAAACTATTGTATGCTGGGATATTCCAGAATTACTAGAGAAAGAGAAGACCCATTTTACATGAGTTAATTGGTGTCTTCTTTGTAAGGAAGGCTCGGAAATGATGACTTTTCTTTTAATATTTCATAGCATGTGAAAGAAATAGGAGGCTTTCTGAGAACGTCTAGGGTTGAACAAGAAAGAATGCTAAGAAGGATTTCCTGTGCCATCGTGAAGTCCAATGATAATAGTATAAGCAAACCAGGGGTGAAATGTTACCAGTTCAGACCGGTTCAGGTGAACCAGTAGTAAAAAAAAATGCTACCGGTTTGGACAAACTGGTATTTCCGACGATCCGCCGTGCCGCGCGATTTATATTCGCTAGAAAACAGGAAATCCTACTTTCTAGCAAATCTAAATCGCACGGCAAAACTGTTCCTCCCACTTGCTGTTCTACTCACCTTAGAAAAGGCTTCTTAATCCTTTTTCAGCACTGCGTGGTAGCGTCTGCAGTGTGCATGAGCACGAAGCATGCATTTGGCACACACTGCATTTACGCATTTGGTGCGCACTGCATATGTGCGCGTAAAACAAACTGGTAGCGAAGCGAACCGGTAGCACTTCAGAGCATTTCACTCCTGAAGCAAACCATCTCCTAGTGGAATATGAGTTTATGGTTTCCATTTTCATATTCTGATTGGTTCAGTGGGATATATTGTGGTAAGTTAATATAGTAAGAAAATGGATGATGTAATAGTAGAATTCAGGAGGAAGAAAGAATTAATATTGCTGCTTTGGATGATAGAAACTTGTATAATTCAACTACAACTTGAATTATAGAAGGGCTGCCTGAATGTTAAATGATTATCACTTCAATTTTAGTTTTTCTACTGATAAGTTCACTGTAAATGGCAACCTGCCTCAAACTTTAGAAATTTATAGTATCATACTTACTAGTATGCAGATGCAGATGGTATAACAGTGCTATGATAGATGTTTTTGTTCATTGCAGTGGGTCTGATGGATTTCATAACAGTCTGCTTTGTTTCTTCTTAGTTGTTTCCTGAAACAGGTCCCCGACAAGGTGGGACTCGGTTAACCATCATTGGTGAGAACTTGGGCCTGAAGTTTGAAGATGTGCGAATGGGTATACGGGTTGGCAAAGTGATGTGCATCCCTATTGAAAGTGAATATATCAGTGCTGAGCAGTGAGTATCCTTTAAATTACAGATGACTATGTAGGATATAAAAAAATGGATTGGTTTATGAGATCCTATATAACTGTAAAAAGCAGAAGAGTCAATAAGGAAAGATGGCTGTGATTTTTCTTTTAGAGCATTAGTCACCATCAGCACTTCTTGATTTAACTCATTTTAAAATGACTGTTTCTTATTTTGGAAAGAGCCAATGTGGCGAAGTTGATAAGGCAGCTGAACCTTGATAAAGATTCGAATTCCTGCTTATCCATGAAGGTCACCAGTTCATGCTAGAAGGAATTACCTTTCACCCCAATCTTCCTCATAGGATTTCTGTGTTTATTAAATGAGATGGCAAGTGTATAAGCATTTCTCTGAGCAATTTAGAGGAAGAAATATGAATGGCAGGATAGCTTAAAAATAATAATGCCCAGATCCTCCTCTGAGTTTGGTTCCACAAAACAGTGGCAAAATAATAAGGGGAATGCCAAATCTTCTGTGATGTTCTGTCAGAAAGATTCTTCTGGTTTCACAAATCATTTCTGGAAAATATTGGATGGTAAAATATAATGATTCTGCAAGTTGTTAACAGAGTTTTGATTTTGAAAACAAAATGTACTTGGGAGAGGGAAAAATGTTTTTTCACTACATAGTTTGTGTTAACTTAAAATCCCACTTTGAGTTAAATACATGTTTACAGAGCCATACTAAAGCTGGTCAATTCTGCCTAGCCACATACATTCTGTGTATTATGCTCTTCAAATGTATCTAGTTTAAAATTATATAGAAAAATACAGAGCAAGTTTAAATATCAATAGGATGTAATAAGAAAAATCAATGTAGGATCATTTAGTGAGTGTCACTTTCTTATTTGCTTGTAGATAGTAAATCAAAATACAAAGCCAGAAATGTATAGGAATATTTTCCACTGCTTAACTTATGGATGTGCATTACATTACATTAACGCATACTGTGATAGGATGGGGGTGGAATGAAAATAAATGTTTTTTTTTCCTTTTTAGTTGTGTTAAATTTTAATTGATTTCCTACTGAGTTAAATTAAACTCCCCTTGTAATATTTTATGTATTCTGCAATTTTAATATGCCTATTGTTCAAACACCAATTTGATGTATGCTAAGACATAATTTGCTGAAATTGTTAAATGGCATTTAATTAAAATAACAACAGCCCATCAAAATATAATGACAAGATTGAAAGAAAGAATCAAGAACATCAGAAATATTTGGCATAGGGATATGGCCAATGATCTGCAGGGTAGCTACACTTCATATATGTAACAAGAGCACTGACATTTCATGTGTTTATAACACATTCAATTGGCGTGCCTTCTGTAGGATCGTCTGTGAGATTGGAGAAGCCAGCCCCAGCAAAATTCAAGATGCTCCTGTAGAAGTGTGTGTCAGAGATTGTTCTCCCAGCTACAAGGCTATAGCTCCAAAAAGCTTCACATTTGTGGTAAGGTTAAAATAGTAGACATTTGCTTTCGCCATCTCCTCTCCTCCCGAATCCCATTTTTGCCATAAGGATTTACCTTATTTAGTTGTTTTTCTATCACAAGCCCTTATCCTAACTATTTTTATGTTTATTATTTGTTGGTAGACAGCATATTAATTTAATTTGGAAATTATATCCTAACCTTTGTAAAAATATGCACAAAAGGGATGCCAAGAAATAAATTACAAACAGTCAATCTGTTCAGCCTTAGAAGATTCAAGACATTTTTGCTCAAACTGGGATTCTTGTGTGATTTTAACTAAGAAAGTTTCCCGCCTCATAAATATGACTGGAGCAGTCATTAACTAATTTAGATTGGACTAGAACGAGATTTAAACAGCAGTATCTCAATGGTGGGCTTGTTCTTTTCACTGATTTAGAGCTTGACATCTGCTGATAGCAATGTTTCTAAAATTACTTAAAACTGTGAAGCAACTAATGAGACTTTGGCTGGTTAGAATTTTATCAATTACTAAGATTGTCCTGTACAGTGTTTACTGTTAAACAGGTATTCCTCTGGCTAGTAGAGGAGTACAAATAAGGGTGACCTGTCAGAATCGTTTCCCTCTGAATGATGGCAGTTATAGATAAAAAATTTGAAAAGCATCACTTTGCCTATCTGTAAGGCACTGTAATATATGTGCATGTGCAAGTGTATAAAATTATAATATTTTTACCCAATATTTTAATTACTTGGGTGTTTAAAATGCTGAGCTTTAGCCAGTTTGATTCATTGTTTTTAACTGTAGCCTTATTATTCCTTTAGTCTCCTGCTTTATTTTTTTAAAATAGAATTATTATGTATTTTATCTTGTTATAAAAGTCAAAGGAACTAATTGATTGTGGTAGTGTACAAGTGCAAACAATAAGATTATAGAAAAACAATTGTATGTGAACTAGCACTGAATTATCACCGATATCCTCATAATTGATTTTATGTTCTGAGTTTAACTGTGCAATATGATAGCCATACTGCTTGAGATGTGAAGAATTTTCCATTTTTATTTTTAAATTTTTTGCTTAGACGTCTTTCCATAAGTCCTTTTCTTACGCTTGTACATTAAGGCTATCCTCTGAATGCTGTGAACTGACTGTGTTTCCTTTTGACAGGCTCCTACCTTCTCACAAGTCATCCCAGCTCGTGGGCCTCTTTCTGGGGGCACCTGGATTAGCATCAGAGGAAGACATCTCAATGCAGGAAGTAACATCACGGTGACCATTGGAGGACAACTATGTGCTTTTGCAGGGTGAGCTTTCTTGGTTTGGGGTATAAATGGTTGTCAGGCACTACAGGTAGTTCTCGACTTACATCAGTTCATTTAGTGACTGCTCAAAGTTACAACGGCACTGAAAAAGTGATCATGTATGTTCGTTTTCACCGTCACAATCTTTGCAGCATCCCCATGATCATGTGACCCAAATTCATATGCTTGACAATTGGTTCAAGCATTCATGCCGTTAGACTGTCTCGGGAGGGGTCATTTTTGCAATCTTCTGACCAGCAAAGTTAATGAAGAAGCCAGATTCACTTAACAACCGGGTTACTGATTTACCAACTGCAGTGATTCACTTAACAATTGTTAAGAAATGTGTTAAGAAACTGTGGCAAGAAATGTCATAAACTGAGGTGAAACTCACTTAACAAATTCTCACTTAACATAAATTTTGGGCTCTGTTGTGGTCATAATAGCCTCCCACCGGCCAGTACGCTCCCACAGAGAGGGACTCCTCAGGGTGCCGACGGCAAGGCAGTGTCGGCTGGCGACCCCCAGGGGAAGGGCCTTCTCTGTGGCAGCACCTGCCTTCTGGAACGATTTGCCCCCGGAGATACAAAGGATATCAGATCTCCGTACTTTTCGTCGCGCCCTAAAAACTTTTCTCTTTCATCAGGCAGGGCTGGCGTGAACACACACACACACACACCCCGGTTTTTGAGACATTAGATTTTTAATTGTTTAATGGGTTTTAGTCATAAGGTTCTTAATTTTTCGGCCAAAGGATATAATTCTTTTAAATTTTTAACTTTTGTATTGGATGTTTTTTACTTGGCTGTGCACTGCCCTGAGTCCACCAGGAGAAGGGCGGTATACAAATTTAAATAAAATAAATAAATAAATAAAATAAGTCAAGGACTAGCTGTATGTAGAGAGAAGAAAGGCTGGAATGCACTGAACTAATCAATTATATATATGTACTGGGAATAAACATGTGACTACAATGTGAAATAAGATAATATTCCTAAGGAGCCAAGCAAACATTTCTGTGTAGTTTGTGGAATTTCTTTTCATGGTTCATTAAAAAAAGAAGAGGAAGAAAGACCAAAGAATGAATTCCTTTTCTTTATAAAAAACACAAATCCCTGAGCCATGAAGTGGATAATTTTTAGATTAGGGATGATAATGGAGCGGCTCTTTAAATATTTTTGTGCAGTAATTACTGGTTATCAGCCTTAATCGCTGCTGTTTGCAGTCGCTGCATGATGGAGAACGCTCCAGAGTTATGCCAGCTTCAAGGACTGTGTGTGTTTTATTTTCTTTTTACATTAACTGATAATTTTAGCAGAACTTCCCAAGGAGATTAGAGTGAGTGGGTGGGGAAGGACCAGATGCAGAGATTAATATTTTATTTGTAGAAAACCTATTGTAAACTGCTTAAAAGACAACCAGGCCTGGAATTTTCGCAAGGAAATCCTAACATTCATTCCACATTTTTTCCACATGTAAATTCAAATATATTACCGTAAGGAAATTGAACTAGTAAAATTGATAATTCATGTGATACTACTAAATTCATATTATAATTTACCAGTAGTTCAGCTTTTTGGTTGCAATCTCTGTCCTTCGTATAAGTGAGATTCTATAACAACAGAAGACACCAACTGGGCATTTCTATTTATGCTTCTTAAGTGGGGAAAAAGAGACTCTTGAGGAGTGTTCCACATCTTTCCAGTTGCTTTGGATCACTGCAGTTTTAGCGTTATTGCAATTTTTCTGTTTCCCCTGAATTTATTTACTTTTGTACTTTCTTTACTTTATTTTAGCATGCTCTGCTCTGCAAGGACTTCTTCCAGTTTAACATTCATTGGATTTCCCAATTTTCTTATAACTTTAAAATATCTTTCCATAGGTGTATCAGATGCGATGTTAAATTATCTTTCTTGTGCATCCTTTTTTGAAGAGGGAGAACTAATAAATGTCCACACCAGAGGTGGGATTCACTTACCTTCCCTACCAGTTCGCAAATGTGAGCTGCACGCATTACGCCTGGGCGGATGGGCAGAGCCTCCCGCAGTTGCCGCTACTGGTTCACACGATCTGGACAGAACCGTCTGAATCCCACCACTGGTCTGCACCCATTGAGAACTCTTATCAAAGATGAGTCTTCAGATCATTTCTTTTGCTTAGGTCCCATGTCGACAAGCTGTGGAATCAGTGCTGCTGTTTCCTTGCCAAGTAAACTTCTGGGCCAACCAATTTTTCTTGCTTGCCATTTCTGCTATTAGAGGAAGAATCCCCAATCTTAGAACTGTCCAGGGTTGCTGTTGAATTAGGTGGCCTTAGAAATCTAAATTATAAATAAACAGATCACCATCTATAGCTAACATGGTTTCACATGGATGATTTCAGAAAGAATAATTTTGAGGTCAGAAGAATCTGTTCTCTCTATGCATCTCTCTTCCTGTTGACCCTTTCCAATGCCAAAAAGATGATGGGCCAGAATCAATCCAATTCTTACTGCTATTCGATCGAAAGACGTGTTGGAGGAAGAGGACTTTTCTTGCTACTCTGTTATTGCTCTTCTGGTCATGGGTCAGAATGACCTCATCCTTAAACACCTATTAATTAAATTCTCAAAGTACTGTGATATTAATTCACTGAAAATTAATTACATTAAATCCAAAGTATTGGTTTTTGAGAAGAGTTATAAACCACAGTCATGACATTTAGATGGTGATAAGATGGAGCAGGTTAAAGATTTTATATACAGTATTGGAAGGTAATATTCACCATTCTCTTTCATGGTTTTTCCCTTAGGTATTTTGCTAATAAGGCATCTGTGTTAAAGGTTATTGCTGATAATTTAGTGATTCTTAGATTCTATTCAAGGGGAACCAACATCCCTTCACAGTCATTTAGGCTTTTAAGGACAAAACAGGGACCCAATATTGATATGGTAGCAATCTGGATTAAAGGTATTAAAAGATGACTATCATTCATTACTAGCCCAATTCCTTTGTGTTTTGTTTCATGTCCTAAATTGTGTCCCCAGTGTGTTCTTTGTTACTGGAAACAGGTTTATGCCCTTTTTCAATTTCAGCCTGGTCAGTTACTGTTGAATTATAGTTGAGAAAATGTACTTTTAGAATATCAGTTGGCCTTTTGGTGCTAGTCCCTTTAGAGATTTACACTAGTACTTAGATAACTTTGTTAGCAGACAAAACATAACAAATAGGTATTGATTTGACAAGGGTATCAGATTTAGATTATTCCTCAGCAAACACTCAAATTGAACTAAGGCTTTTTAGACACTGTCCACCAGGATTTGCAAGCAACAGCTAAAGTATCTTGCTCCCCAGTATATTTTGAAATAAGATAGCAGAAAGTCTTTTACCTTACACCTTACATAAAGACATACAGTGTATTTTTCTCTTTAAAAACATGGAAGCTCACATTTTCCAAGAAATAAGGTGATTATATTTATTTATATTGTTTATAAAGAGTCTTCCCATACTCTTCATTTTCAAATACCATTTTAAACTATTTTTTAAAAAGAATCAATATTAAATATTTATCTCTTTAATTAGGTTATGAACATCCTATAATAAGAATTCTTAGCACAAAATTGCTGGTGGAAAGTAAGAAAACAGTCATGTATATGAGATAGACCAATACAAACTGAATGAATATATGACTCTTAAAAGTGTTAAGGGACTAATATGCTGTCTTTAAAATGTTTGTTATGTCTGTTTGTTTTAATTGATATTATTCTTTGAATTGCATGTTAAGTAGTCAGCTATGTAAATCTAAGTGATAAACAAAAGGAAGGAAGGAAGAAAGGAAGGAAGGAGATCTTCAGGCTACTGCAATCCCATTTTTAGATACTCAATGATGTATTTTCTATCTGCATTTTCTTTTGAGTTGCTTGTGCAAGATCATAGTTCCACTTAGCACCCGTATGTAAACTCACAATTATTAATGGCATTAAAGACCTGTTCACTATTGTTGATTTAGTCAAGTTGCTATTTGTATTCTTACTTATATACTTCAGTGAACCAGTTTTAGCTAGTGATTCATTTTTGCAAAAAGCTGGCTGACAGTGCATATTGGGAGGTGAGGGCCGTGATAGTGAGCAGGCTTGGCTTCATTAACTGACAGTGAAGATGAAAAGTAGACGGTGGACTGCCTTAAGTGAACAAATTGCCTGCTTGGTACAAAGGGAATATTCTGTTTGTTTGGTATCATGGTATAGCAATATAAAAGATGCCTGCTGTCTTAAACATAGCAAATGACATTGTTTTCATTTTTTCCCCTCTTTTCCCTATGTCCCACAGGAGAAATGCTGGTGAAATCCAATGTAGGACCCCATCTGGTCAGATTCCAGGTAGTTCAGCCATCCTCATTCATATAAACCGAGCTGTGCTTAGTAGTGCTGATGTTACATATTATTATACTGAGGATCCCACAATCCAAAAGATAGAACCTGAATGGAGTATCAGAAGGTAAGATTGAATAAATAAAATTATCCATTTTCTGTTGATGTAGTTTTTATGCAGTTTATGCAGGGGTGGACTGCTGGGGGTTCACAGGGGTTTGGGAGAATCTCTAGCTAAGATTCTGTGCAGTTCGGAGAACCCCCAAATCCCACTCCTGGCTGGCCCCACCCACTGCACCCCTCCCAGGAGTCCCCACACGGCCTATTTTGGATGCAGGTAAGTGTAACGGGCCTACTGGAAGTTCAGGAAGTTCTGGAAGGCTGGAAACGGGCACATTTCTGGCTCCAGAGGGCCTTCGGAGCCTAGGGAGGCCGTTTTCGCCCTCCTGGAGGCTCGAGGAAAACCTCTGGAACCCAGGGAGGGGCAAAAATGCCCCCTCCCCACCGTGGTGCAGGAGGCCGACTAAGCCATGCCCACCATTCCAATGTCCACCCAGCAAATGGGCAGAGAACCTCTTGCTAAAATTTTTGAAGCTCACCCCTAAGTTTATGTTTTACACAGAAAAACTACTGAAAAATATTATAACCTTTTTCCTAAGCTATTTCAATCAATCCTGTAACGTAAAGGCACGATAGCCATAATATGTCATTTGGACATAAAATGCTGAGTATTTGTTGGCACCCTTTATTCTGCACATCTACTCCTTGGTCGAATACCAAGTTAATACCAATACCAAGAGTCAAAAGAAATTCCTACAAATGTTGGGTTTTCTATCTGTTTTGTATTTATTTAATAAGTTATTTGGGGCCAATTCCGGGAGTTATTTATGAATTACTGATATGGTACATTTCTTTCCCACAATAAAAGATATATTTTGTATTTGGGACAATAGACCTTTGCTTTTGGCATGCATTTTCTCACAAAATATCAATATGAAAATGAAATTGTAAGATTTGAAAAACATATTATTTGTTGTGTTTATACTGGTAATTAATGAACCCATATCAAAAGAATTCAAACAATGCCTGAGAAATATATCCTTCTATATCTAGCTTTTGGATTCTACACAGAATTCCAAAATAAACACTGGAAGGAATAATGCATTTTCTGCCTGGAATGTGGCATCAGTTAATGTTATTAAAACTTGATATTGGTTTACTTGGGAGTAAGCCTTATCCTACTCATTTGTAGAATTGTACTGCTAGTTAGAAAAGATTTAGCTATATAAGGAAAAAAACCCCACCCAAATCTCTAATTGTGTGACACGGCACAGAATGGGAACAGAGTGCTATTTTAAAGCACTCTTTAGTAGACGTTTTACTAAATGCTGAAGTTGACTGCATTTGTCTTAGATGCACAGCCTAATAAAAATGATAACTGTGTGCAGGACCAAGTTGATTTAAGATGAAGCTAATATTAAATGGGAAGCAACAAACCATTTTTCCCCACAAAAGTAAATTGAATGGAGCAAGGAGGGACAGGAGGATAGAAAGAGAAGCATTGGCAATCACATAGACAAAGCAAGCTGAGCAACCCCATTGTTCCAATAAAGATTTTAAAAGTTGGAGAAAGAAGCATCCCAAGGAGACAAGAATCAACAGTCATGTGCCTCAGCCAAGTTCCTTAGATGTGGCAGCACTTCAGAATGGTAGTGGGCAAAAGGTAGAACTATTCTTCTTGTTAAGAGTCAAAGCTTGATATTGGGCATCCTGGGTACACTGTGGAGATTAATGGAACTCCGAGTAGGAATTGTTTGTTTTTACCCATCACTGCCTGAAGTAATTCACAAAGACATTGTTTTTCCCAGCATGAAGTTAAAAGAGCAGGGAGCTGCAAAATATTGGAATAAAAGGAATGCTTTGTTTCATTGACTGCACTCTCTTCATTAGGAGCTTCAGTTGACCTCTTCTGTTTGCTTCCTAGTGGTGGGACATTGTTGACTGTGACGGGCACCAACCTGGCTACTATCAAAGCACCCAGAATCCGAGCCAAATATGGCACTGCTGAGAAAGAGAATGTAAGTAAACCTTCATCCAGTTTTAACCCAGTGTAGTAATCTCCAGTTGTTTTAGGGATGCACATTCTGATCTGGAATGTGGAAAGCTTGGATCCAGGATGCCTGAGCAGCCATGATCAAAAGTCTGCCTTCAGTTTTTTTTGAAGAGTAGACAAAATATTTCTAAGACTTCAGAATTTCATGAAAACCATAATTACCTTGGTCGACAAGCCCGGTTGTTTTGTTGCATTGTTGTCTCAGGTAAAGCATAATTCAGAAATTTTTGAAAAAAACTATGGAAACTTCGGATATCTTATACCACAGTCAACATTTAAATGGTGCAGGGAGAAAGAATTTCTTGTGCTCCTCATATTCACAGCTTGAGAAATTAGAACAGTCTACTTAGGATGTCTTGGATGTGTTCTGTGATGCAGAAAGAGTTAGGTAAATTCTACATAAGTAGTGTAGGGAAAAGAAAAATATTGTATCATCTTGTGCTTTTCAAAACTATGTCCTTCATTGACAGCAGCACTTGAAGCAGTGCTATTTTTGAGTGAAGTTTAATGACCACAGCAGAGAGCAAAGAACCAATTTGGTTTAGTGAATAAGTTTCATCAGACTAGAAACCAGTGACCATGAACTCTAGTCTTTCCTTAAGCATGAAACCAGCTGGGTGACCTTGGGCCGGTCCCTCCCTCTAGCTCCAGGAAAGAAGCAATGGCAAACCAGTTCAAAAAACCTTGCAAAAAAACCTGAAAGAGACTTGTCCAGGCAATCGCTAAAAAGTGACTTGAAGGAATAATGATAACAACAACAATTATGGCAAGTCTTCCAGTTTGGGCAATGGTAATTTAGTTCATTTATCAATCTTTACTTGGAGATTGATATCTAAGCAAATTTTTGCTTTTGTTGTCTCACATGACAAAGTACATCTGGGTTCTCCTGAAAGTAAAGTTTTACTTTCTGTTGAAATAATCTGAGTTCATTTATGCTAGTGCTTTTTTGTTTTGTGCATTTGTGCATAGAGAAGTGTGCCATTGCATCTAATTAAATTATTATTCAATTTAATTTTTCCCTTCAAACCCACTGAAGAAGTTGAAAATGTAATTGTTTAATTCATGTGTCTTTAGAAAGGACAAATAGGAAGAAAGTCTAAAGGGGTATGAAGAAAAAGAATGTAAAATAAGTAGTCTAACCAGAATATTTGATTCATAATAAGATGAAAATCTGAAAAAATAGGAATCTTACCAGAAGCATTTTCTCCTTTTTTGAAACATAAAGAATAAATGCAGTACCTTGTTATACTTCAACTCAGTTAAGTCAGCAAAGGCTCATATCGGATTTTTAAATGTTGGATAGTTTCAAAAGAGATTTGATATACTTAAACTGATGTCATAGATGTCATAGGATATGTCACCAGAATCTCTTGCCTTAGATAATAGCACCATGAAATTTAATATTATTTAGGTCAGCGATTCTCAATCTCAGCAACTTTAAGATTTGTGGACCAACTCCCAAAATTCTCCATCCCTTCCCTATTAATTTCAATAATGTTTAATGAATTAAATAATTTACATCGATTTTAATTGATACTTAATTTAAAATTAACAATTTAACAGCAAAAAGATTACACACTCCTGATTTAGGTTTATTTATTGAGGGAGAAAAGTACACATTTCTTCCTAGGAATTAATTACATTTGACAAGGACAATACATGTGGGTTGTGCCAGGCTTAAATCTGTGATTCCCGACAATGCCATGGGGCCTGCATGCTATCGACCATGGTATCATGTTGCACCGGCTGGCGGGGTTGGGAGTGGGGGGCACCGTTCTGCGGTGGTTCTCCTCCTACCTCTCTGACTGGTCGCAATCTGTGTTGACGGGGGCAGCGGTCGATCCCGAGGCACCTTGCTTGTGGGGTGCCACAAGGGTCGGTCCTCTCGCCCCTTCTGTTCAACATTTATGTAAAGTCGCTGGGTGAGATCATCCGTGGCTTCGGGGTGGAGTTCCATCAGTACGCTGATGACACCCAGCTGTACATCTCCACCCCAGGCCACCCCAACGATGCCCTTGAAGTGATGTCCCAGTGCCTGGAGGCCATGCCGGCCTGGATGGGGAGAAACAGGCTCCGACTCAACCCCTCCAAGACCGAGTGGCTGTGGCTTCCGGTGTCCCGATATAGCCAGCTGATGCCATCGCTGGCTATTGGGGGTGAATCACTCGCCCCCACGGAGAGGGCTCGTAACTTGGACGTCCTCCTCGACGCACGGCTGTCTTTAGAAGATCATTTGACGGCCGTGGCCAGGGGGGCTTTTTATAAGGTTTGCCTGATACGCCAGTTGCGCCCCTTTCTGGACTAGGACTCCCTACGCACGGTCACTCAGGCACTCGTCACTTCCCGCCTGGACTACTGCAACGCTCTCTACATGGGGCTCCCCCTGGGGTGCACCCGGAGGCTCCAGCTGGTCCAGAATGTGGCCGCGCGGGGGATTATGGAGGCGACAAGGCGCTCCCATGTGACACCTCTCCTGCGCGAGCTGCACTGGCTCCCGGTGGTCTTCCGGGTGCGCTTCAAGGTGTTGGTGACCACCTTTAAAGCGCTCCATGGCTTAGGGCCGGGATATTCACGAGACCGCTTTCTGCCACCAATAGCCTCCCACCGGCCAGTACGCTCGCACAGAGTGGGCCTCCTCAGGGTGCCGTCCACCAGACAATGTCGGCTGGCGACCCCCAGGGGGAGAGCCTTCTCTGTGGCGGCGCCCACCCTCTGGAACAACCTCCCCCCAGAGATACGTACAATAACAGACCTCCGGATTTTTCGTCGGGCCCTGAAGACCTATTTATTTCAACTAGCTGGGCTGGCTTGAGTTAAATTTTAAATTGATTTTAAATTGGATTGTTTTAATTTACAGCCAAAATATTTAATTATTTTAAACTGTTTTTAAATTTTGTATGTCCTGTTTTTTACTTTGGCTGTTCACCGCCCTGAGTCCTATTTGGAGAACGGCGGTATAGAAATTGAAACAAATAAAATAAATAAAATAATGCTGTTTGAGAAGCTGAATCAATTAATTATTGGCATAGTTTCTGGCCAAAAGAAAAGTTATCATTTTGGAGTTACAATACAAGAAAGTCCACGTTGGCAGGAGCTCCTACTTCATTCAACCTCCTGGTTCTGAAAATTTTCCCCTGCCTGTTTTCTGACATGATACTCATCTTCCCAACCACTCCAAACGATCGCTTTACTGTCCCCCATCATATAGTGTCTTTGCTAGAAAAAGAGAAGGAAGTTGTTGTCTTCCATGTTTTCCTATTTCGCAGCTAGTAGAAGCACTGAACAACAACTCAGAGAGGACAGAGTGCTAGCAGTAGGGGGGAATTGCTTATGTAGTTGTGTGAAAAATTTAAGGGTGTGGCACATGGCTTGAGGAAATTGTTTTTTCTTGGCAATAAGATAAAATTAATGAAAAAGAAAAATGGTAAAGCCTGCTAACGTTTGCCTTTCAGAATTGTACAGTCTACAATGATACCATCATGGTGTGTTATGCTCCTTCCATTGATAACCCAGTCAAGAGCCCTTCAGAACTTGGTGATCGACCAGATGAGATTGGCTTTATTATGGACAATGTTCAAGCCTTGTTGATCATCAACAGAACTAACTTTATCTATTATCCAGATCCTGTGTTTGAATCCTTGCCATCTGGTATGTTGGAGCTCAAGCCAAGTTCTCCTCTTATCCTCAAGGTAATAATTTATTCAACCTCGTTTCTGCAGGTTTTAGAGATAAATGTTCTTCTTGAACATCGCTCCTGGTCTTATTAGATAAGTATTAGTTACACATTACGTTGATACAGTGTTGTTCAGAATTCCCAGACCCATTTAGGGAAACCTTTGTCTGTTAAACTAATAGATCCTGTTACTCTCAACGTACAAGTGTAGGATTTAAGTTTAATTGCTAAGAAGAGAAAAAAATCTTGATTGAATCTTCACATTACAGTGTCAAAGACAGGAGAGGGGAACCATTGCAAGTACATTGTCAGATCCCCATAGATCCCTATGGGGATGCTGCCATTC
The DNA here is from genome assembly GCA_022577455.1 of Arizona elegans. NCBI lineage: Eukaryota > Metazoa > Chordata > Lepidosauria > Squamata > Colubridae > Arizona > Arizona elegans. Next base: position 117,612,768 of record JAKOOJ010000003.1, read on the forward strand.
TTGCAGGGAAGGCCTGGATACCAGTTTACAACCTCTCCTAGCCTCTGGTCTTTCTTTTACTTTGAGGTACCTTCCTGAGAATGGGAGAAGGGAGGGAATAGTCTGGGGCCATCTGTTTTGTCCTACTTTTGGGGCCTGGCGTGCTATTGTCCATGGGGTCGTGAAGAGTTGGACTTGACTTGGTGACTGAACAACAACAACAAACCTACTTTTATTCTTCTTAAAGGGCCGTAACCTGCTCCCACCAGCACCTGGTAATTCCCGGTTAAACTACACTGTACTCATTGGAGACACTCCATGTGCTCTTACTGTTTCTGAAACTCAACTGCTCTGCGAGTCCCCAAACCTCACAGGACAGCATAAAGTGACGGTAAGGCAAGTCAGACATGCATCTGTTTGTGTTTTTGTGTTACCTGGACACCAAATGCTTATTTTATTTTTCTTGCTAAAAGAATTGTGAAATTGCGAAGATCACAGAATGTAGTCATTGTCCTTTGAATTTTGTCACTCTTTCCTCCTTCCCTTTCCAAATATAAATTCTGCTATTTAAAGAACTGTGCTGTTTATCTATTGTATTGAGCATATTGCTTAAATTAGTTTTGTGAGATAACTTTTTATATTGGTTGTCAGGCTGTCAGTTTGGTATTGAATTTTGGCAGCCATACAGATAGACCTTCTCTAAGATGATTGTCCCCAGCCTGGTCCATCAGATCTCCCCATGGTATACCTGTCACTATGAGTCTGTCCACCTTGCTACTGTCATTCTCTTCTCTTTCCTTCCACCTTCCCCAGCATTATGGATGTCTCAAGAAAGCTGAGTCTTTGTCACAATATGTTCAAAATATGGTAATTTCAGCCTCGTCCTTTATTCCTCTAATGTGGACTCTGTATTGATTTGTTCTGTGACCATTTGCTTCTTTTCTTGGACATTCATGGTATTTTCAGAAGTCTTCTCCAAAACCAAAGTTCAAAAGAGTCAATACACTTTCTGTCCTTTTACTGCACAATCCAACTTTCAGTTCCATAGATCATCATTGGGAAAACCATTATCACATAATTCTGGAGTTTTTAGGTATATTTATTTTATTTTATTTATTTATTTATTTATTTTATTATTCATATTTCTATGCCGCCCACTCTCCGGGGACTCTGGGCGGCTTTCACCAAAGACAGTATACTAAGTAGCATATTGCCCAAAACAATCTGGGTCCTCATTTTAGCCACCTCGGAAGGATGGAAGGCTGAGTCAACCTTGTGCCGGTGAGATTTGATGCGCTGATCTGCTGAACTAGCAATCAGCTGAAGTAGCTGCAGTATTGCACTCTAACCACTGCGCCACCTCGGCTCTGTGACATGTCATAGCATCCAGTATTTTTTCCAAGGCTTTCATTGCTTCTATATCAAGTTCTTGTTTGCAGCATATATATTGACTGCTAGTTCCTTGCTATTGATAGTTGATTCTAAAGGCAGAAGCTTTCCACAACTCTAGGGTCTTATTAATTGTAATGCTGGTTGCTACACTTGTCATTAGTTTGGTTTGACCTTCTTTATATTTAATCTTAATCCCACTTTTTCACTCTGCTCCTTGATTTCCATTATTAGAGTTTGCAGATCCTTTGGGTTTTCAGCTATTAGAGTACTGGTACTCCTCGAGTTATGGCCATAATGAAGCTTGCTCATCATGATCATAAAGTGGAGCAGTCATGTGACCAGCCCAGGACTTTTTTGTAACTGTCATTAAGTGAATAACTGCAGTCATTAAACATATCCACAGTCATTAATTGAACACTGCAATCCTTAAGCAAATCCACAGTCATTAAGTGAACCACAGGTTCTCTATGGACACAGTTTTGCCGAAAACCAGAAGCAAAAGAAGTTTTCAGCAAAACTGTCATAAAACACAAAACTATTGTAAAAAGCAGACAGATGACCATAGACTGTTGCAAATGTCAGTAAATGCGGCCTGGTTACTGAGCACCCAAAATGTGATCAGATGGCCACATTGGTGGGGCAATCCTTGGATTTTGATTTTCAATTATAATCCATCATACCTTTGAATAGTCCCAAAGCAACAGGTCGTAATTCAAGGACTACCTATAGTGTCATTGGCTACATAGATCATTGTCGCTTCTTCCTGCAATGTTAAAATCATGCTTCTGGTGCAATTCCTCAAAAATATATCTCTACCCCATTGTAAATTGGTTCTCTTATTATGTCTCCAACTTCAAAAATATTTTTATTTCCTAGGAAAATGCATTTATTGTTTAAAATTAATTTCAAAGTTTTAATATTCAGAATCAAATGCTCCAACATTTTCTGAACCCTTCATCAGTTTAAAACTTTCTATGTGCCAAATCTTGAATTGCTTTTTGATGTGTATTTTAAATTCTTAAGTTTATAAAGATACAATTTTATTTTGTGAGATTAAACATTGAAGGCACTTATCCGATGCTTCCATTTATCATTTTGAAGGTATCTAATTGTTTGGTGGATTTTGCACACTTGTTTCAAAATTATCACTCAAAAATCTACATATTATATGAAATTGCACAAAATACCTGTATTAGAAAAGCTGCTCACAAAAGCTAACACGGCTATGGATATGTTTAAAACAATCATAATAATGTGGCTGCTTGACAAAATTGACTTTTATCTGTGTTTATGCAAAAGTTAAATGGATCATATACTTTATGTTTTAATATTATTGTTTTTAGAGGGAAAAATCTCTGAATTTTTTACCTGGTCTCTCTTTGTGCTCAACAACATCTGTATGAATTATATAAAATTAGTTTTTAGTACAACAAGTCGGCCTTACTCTGGAGTTCATTATAGCCTTGAATTTTTTTTTGAAAATAACCCAAAATATTTCTTCCTTCAGGCACCTCATCCATCAGAGAAGTATACTTTGGATCCCATGTATTAGTATAATGTTATTTGAATGAGATATCAAACTTGATGTTTACTTCTTTCAGGCATCAGTAGTGTGCCTGCATATGTCTATATCCCATCTAATCTCCTTTCTGGTCGTGTGAGACTTATCGTACAGTATCTCACCACTGTTCTTTCTTGCTGTTATATTTGCTTCCTTCTAAAGGTGACAGTCAGTGCTAACTAGAAGTTGTTTAGAAATGGGAATAGTGAGGATAGAACCAACTTTAGTAATGGTATGCTGAGTACAAAACATCTCTGGGCTATTACTAGAATAAAAATCAGTGTTGCGAGTATATTTTTCTTCTTAGTGTTAATATAAGAGAATTTTTTTAAAAAGGTGCCTTTTGCTTATCCTGCAATGACAAGAGAGTTCTGATCACCAGTTGGAAAAGTATATGTTGATAATGTCCTTATGTCAATAGTGTCAGACCTGGAAGCCATCTTTTACCTTTGAGCCTTCAGACCTGCCACAAATTCTACTGTGGGAAAATGGGAGGAGGGATTGTATGGAGTGAAGATGATATGTAGTCAAAATAACATTCTTTCCAGAAAGTCAAGGCCGTTGTGCCCTGCAGCTTTGCTGAGAAGAATGAGGAGGTATCTTCTGTTCTGGAGGGTACCTGATTGGTTTGTGTGATAGACATGTGGGTGAAGGGCAAGGACTTGAACTTTATTTTGGGTGAGGAAAACCCGGAAGCTCTCAGATTCGGGTTTTCCCAGATGTGCTAATATGACATTTCTAATAAAAATTAGCTTTGAGGAAACTCAAGCCTCGGAGTTTGATTTTGTTGGGGGTGTTATTTGGAACCCTGACAAATAGTTCCTTTAACATTTTGAAACTGAACAATCTCCTCAATTGCCCAGTTTCAAAATATGCTCATTTTCCTGGTCTACTAAGTAAAAGAGAGAATAAACGTCTTTCTTTGGAGTAAGACAGCCGCAATCAATAGTATTGGATGTTTTTCTCTCTTTGTGTCTTCCAGATTAAGGCTGGGGGGTTTGAGTTCTCTCCAGGGACGCTGCTGATCTATTCTGACAACCTGTTGACTTTGCCAGCCATTATTGGCATTGGTGGAGGAGGCGGACTTCTCTTGCTCATCATCATAATTGTCCTTATTGCATACAAACGGAAGTCTCGAGATGCTGACCGTACCCTTAAACGTCTCCAGCTGCAAATGGACAACTTGGAATCACGGGTGGCCTTGGAATGCAAGGAAGGTGAGGATGCCTGCCATTTTTCTGCTATTCTGTCATTTATATTGTTGTCAGTCCACTACTGTAAGAAAAAAACTGCAGGCAGAAGCTGGTTTCAGCATTCCCCACTGCAGCACTGCATTCCTTTCCATTTTCTTTGTTTTTTTTAAAGCACCAAACATATCTCATTAGGTACTGAATGAATGAATCTTCCACCATCATGGGTAGATTTAGGTTTGCTTTATGGGTCTCTGAAGCATTCTGCCCAATTTAGTTTCTATGATTTAGTTGTTTAGATAACACTAAAACTTATTTTCCCCCAAAAGACGGACTATTAGGTTTGCAGGCTATAACCATGTGAAACAACCAATCAGATAAGAGATTCCCCCCCCCCCCGTCCACGTCATATGATTTCAGCTGACCATGAAGCAATGCATAAGTTTCATTTAAAATTTATTTTCATTTATTATTTTTTTATGATCCATCCATATAATGTAAAATAATTTTCTATAACTAAAACTTAAGTCAATTTTCTTCCGTGAGCTATCTGGAAACCACAGAACCATAGAATTTTCAAAGAAGAAGATCAGAGTAGAAATGTAATGTTGCTGAGGGTATGAAATCATAATGTCATGGTTCATAAACGCCCTAATTGCAGGTAAAGTTATATTATTAAACAAAAACCACAGTAGCATTCACTTTCCCCCCATAATGTTACAGAAAATTGCTGCCTATACATTTTTGGTCATTCTGCTGTTTTTTGCTGAAAAACCTCTTTCATTCACTTTTACAAATGCAGGTTCCAGTCAGAGTGGGTGTAAGAACACCTATATTCAGACTTAGCTTTGGGGGAGGCAGTTTTATAATTATAATACCTGGAGCACAAAAATTTGGATGTCTGGAGTAGAGCTGGGCTCTACAGCATGGATTCTCAATATTTCAAGCACCATATCTCCCTAAAACAATAAATACATTTGTGCAATATCTCCCTCTCTATTAATAGAATTTATAATTCCACTGGGGCTAAGGTTATGTAAGAAGCAACTACACCACTTACATTTGAAATTAAATCTTTCATTATATCACATAATTTTTCAAACACTGTGATTACTTATCATGCTCTTTGCCTCTTCCTAAAGCTAAAATAAATTCTTTTTCCAATCTTGAATCACACAAAATCTCCTTAGCAGAAATGTGTTAAAAAAGAGAGGAGGCTACATTAATCCCGGCAATTGAAATATTTCTTAATATATCCCCAAGATACATTGAGACAGATTCCTCATTTTCCTCTTTTAGTTCCTTTTTTTGAGCCAGTGAATGAGTCTCTTCACTGATAATTAAGGAGCCTACACGTGGCTGTTTTTAAACAGTCTTCTGGGTGATCCTTGTCAGCCTGGGGATCACTTGATTATTATCAAACCATAACTGCCCACTGCAGACTTGTGCAGGCAAAGCAGCGAGCAAAGCTGAGACTGACATTCAACAATCCTTCCATTTGCAAAGCAGAAACACTGTTAAAAGTTGCTTTTTTCTGCTCTGGCAAGCCTGCAACAGGCTTGTACAAAGTGGAAGCAAAGCCTAGAGTGAGATCTGTTTGTGTTCCTACTTTGCCCAACCAGAATGTAAAACATTTTGGAATCGCCACTTAGAGTTGGTCATTGCACCCTGGGCAGGGGGCTCACAACTCACAGTTTAAGCACACCTCTCTTTCAGTATCTCAGCATTATGTCTATATTCTCAGTCATCCAGGTCATGGTTGTCCTAAAGGTGCTTTTTTCAAGAGGCAACTGGACTTTCTGGGTGGCCTTTGAAGGCATTTTGCTTTTCATCCAAGAACCTTCTTCAGAGCTGAAGAAGCTTCTTAGATGAGAAGCGAAGCACCTTCAAAGAAAAACCAGAAAGTCCAGTTGCCTCTTGAAAAAAAGCACCTTTGGGATATCTCAGCATTACTTAGATCACAAGAAATAAAATGCATATTCGCACAAGCTCTAAAAAATTAACATTGGAGATATTTATTTTATTTTTTATTTTACTTAGAAATTTTATATTGCCACCTGCTCGCACATGGTGATTCAAGGAAGCTTACAGGACATAAAAAACAATATAGATGAAATAATAATAACAATAATAATAATAATAATAATAATAATAATAATAATAATAACAACAACAACAACAACAACAACAACAATAATAATAATAATAATACAATAATAACCCCCCCACCCCAATGACAACACACCTTCATATCTGCTATTTAATGGGCTCAATCCCACTCTGGGTTCCCCAGACCTGCTGGCAGAACCACCTCTTTAGGGCCTTCCGAAAGATTATTGGAGTTGTTCAACGGTAAAACAGTAGAGTAAAAGAAAGATGTAGGTGAACATTATATATTGTCCTGTTTTTCTGAGACGGGGGATAAGAAGGCATCTTTTCCACCAATATTAACAGCCTACAATATTGTTGCCAAATAATGAGTAATGATCATATTTGTACTGCTTCCAGTTTCGTTACTGTGTTATATCAGCACGAATAGGAAGCAATTCACTATGATTTAAGGCAAAAACCTTTAGCATGGTTTCCTCCAGGTATATTGTAATTGTAATTTCCAGAATTCCCTTGTACCATTGGCCATTCTGATTGAGGAGTCTGTAATTGGTAGGGCAACCATCACATGCCAGGTAGGTAAATACTGGTTTAAAAAAAACATAGGAACCAGGGTTATGCCACACCTGGTGTTAACAGCTTTTGCAACTCTCAAAACTTCTGTAAGCTTAGGCACTGCTTTGAGGTCAGATGAGGCAATTTTACTGAAGGTTTTGTTTAGTACAGTTTGAAGGAATTTAGCAAGATTTCAAGAGGAAAAGTTTTAAAGGAAGAGAGAAGTCTGCTTGTGAAAGACTGTGGGTCTCTCATTATGTGACAGACAGATGCTGAGAAATTGGACAGAATACTGTTTCTGATCCTGCTGATAAAACCTAATTGCCCATTATCACCACAAGCCAGCGCCTGGGGCTGTGACCCTGCCAACTCCAAGATGGCCCAGAAGCTGCTTTAGAAGCAGACTCCTAAAACGAGATAATAAAAAAAAGGAAGTATGGGGGGGGGGGGGGGGAAAGCCCTGTAGATAGAAATAGTGACAGAGTGATTGGAGAAGAAGGGAGGGAGTGGAAGGAGGGAATTTTGCCTTGTCTTCCATAGCTGGCAGATAAAAGGATCTACTTTTAATTAAAAGCTGCAGTATCTTCCCTGCCTTTTCTCTTTTCTAGTCCCACTAGTTACAGATAAGATAGTGTGCCTTTCAAACTGACGGTTTGTTTTTTCTCATCGAACTGATCAGCCTACAGTCCTCTGCCATTTCTAGCTTCCTTTTAAAGTGCCATTAATTTGATTTTTTCCCCCAGCATTCCTCTCCTCTTTCAGCTAAAGTTTCCCCCTCCCCAGCTTTAGAACTCAAAAACAAACAATCTGGTTTGTTGTAGGTGAATTTAAAGTTGTAGGGTGTGCTTTATTTTTTTCTTGTGAACTGTTCCAACCCCGTCAAAAACTGTAGAAGAGAATATCTATGGCTCAGCATTGTACTTGTGGAGTCCTTGGGGGTCTCTGAATTTAGTTGTTTGCTTGCAGACATTCCATTACCCCAACTAAATGAGGATCAGGTTTGTGCCTTATTTACATACAGGGTGACCTACTGTATATAAACACGAAGCAAACCCCATTGATGATATTACCTACCGGTAATTGGGAAATGAAACATCTGCAATAGCACTTAGACTTATATACCGCTTCACAATGCTTTTACAGCCCTCTCTAAGCGGTTTACAGAGTCAGCCTATTGCCCTCAACAATCTGGGTCCTCATTTTACCCACCTCGGAAGGATGGAAGGCTGAGTCAACCTTGAGCCTGGTGTGATTTGAACTGCCAAACTGCTGGCAGCTGGTGATCAGCAGAAGTAGCCTGCAGTACTGCACTCTAACCACTGTGCCACCGTGGCTGCAAGCAAACAACTAGGGTCAGAGACCACCAAGGGTTCCACAAATGGTCCTTCCATTTGAAAGATGGGAAAGAAGGGGAGAGGCTCACTTTTCTATTGTATAGTCTAGTCTTCCTTAAAGAAAAACTCTGCCTTGTTTTTTTTTCTTTTCATTTTTAGTACCTTTTTTGTATATAAGTTCAAGTCAAAGTTCGCACTGAAGTTTTAATCCACTTGATTCTTCAGTGTCAGAAGACTAAACTATTTTCATTGAAGAAATCCCTACCAGTAGAGTTTTGGGAACATAAATCCTTCTAGGTTTTCTTTTCATACTTAAGTAAGCTATGATACAATTTTAATGAATTAATTATATTTCCACTTTAAACAACATTTTAGCTGCACACTACAATTTGTAGTATTAGTCCATTGAATTCTTGAAAGGGAGGTTATCTGGGCACCCTTTTAAATCTGCTGTTTCCTCCCCAGCTTTTGCTGAGCTGCAGACTGATATCCATGAACTGACCAATGACTTGGATGGGGCTGGCATCCCCTTTTTGGATTATTGCACCTATGCCATGAGAGTCCTCTTTCCAGGAATAGAAGACCATCCTGTCCTGAAAGAAATGGAGGTGTGGTAATGGGTGTATGTGTGTCTGCTTGGATAATCTTTAATGTTGCATTAATTTATTGTGTTTTGTAGGGCTGGGACTTGAGGAAAAAGGAAAAGGAATCAGTTCTCTCTATAGAAGAGAGAGATCTCTATAATCTTATTTTGTGTGTGTGTTATTTGTGTCTATTGATGTTTCTCTGCTTTAGGATATTGGTTTGATCTCAAAATCATCAATATTCCATGATTCTTAATTTCCCATTATCCATAAAGATTTGCTAAAGAAGGTACATTCAAGGTGTTGATTCTTGAACAAGCTTAAGGGATTGCTTGTTTTTGAGGCCAGGTAGTATGGAAGTTGGTGGGATAACTATAATGTTGTCACCAAGGAAAGTTGTTCATGATGTATCATATTATATCCATATTTTGAAGAATCTAATCTGAAACGCTGGATCCAATCATAGGCATTTTTGTATTTGGAGGAGGTAGGTATTCTAAAATCCCAACAGAGAATATGCTAATATTGAATCAATCAACTGAAAGTCTTCCAGGGGTTTCAGACTGCAAGTTCTTGAGCCCTAGCCAGGGACATGATTTATGAGTTTTGTGATCAAACATCCATATGATACCAGATTTTGGCTTCTGCATTTATAGATGGTTTGAAGATAAAAATTGATTGATTTTGTGTGGGGGGAGGGGATTCCTCCTCTTTCTATAAAAGATGGCACATAAATACTTTGTTTTTACAAATATCGTGTCAATTAAGCCATTTAGTTTTACTGGATGAGAGTTGAACATTGGAGAAATTGACCTGAGCCATGCTAGCTAGCAAAACTATGTCTTGCATAGGATTTGAACACTCTTCCTTCCAACAGTCATGACTGAGCTCTCACTAAATCATTCCTGCTGTTGCTTTATTCTTGTATTCTTTCTAAACTGCAGAGCATAGAGACTAATTCAGCCATTATTGCTTTAATTGAAATGAGAATAAGAAGTATCAGTTCTACAGACAACATTGCTTGATAGCAACTTGGAGAATTGAGGAGCATCTTTTAAAAATGTTAATAGGCAGGTCAAATAGGGTAAGCAAAGAGGGAGCCATAGGAAAGCATTAAGTGGATCATAAAGTTGTTGCTAAGGTCAGTTCAAGTAGTAAGATTTTAAGTAAAGAGTAAGAGAACGAAAATTAGTTAAAGGCAGAGAACAACAGAAGCCTTTTGCTGACAGCAGAATCTAATTGTAAATCGGCACACTGAAAAGCAGTTAATTTTAAAAACCACTCAAGTAGGTGTTGTCCTATTTTGGTGTTATCAAGAGAGGAGTTTGTACACCAGAATTTCTATGACATAGACATTACTGCCATGTCCATCAATCTCCTTTTGTGAGATTACAATATGTAGTTCTTTCTAGTTATATTTCTAGCTTTGAAGTGCTGGTGGATTTTTGCTACTTTTATCAGATTTTTTGTTGTTTTTACTTTGGAAGGCATGGACTGCTGAGCTGCTCTTTGCCTCTGAATTTCACTAACCAATCCACTTCTCTTTTCATTAACGAAGTGTGCATATATTGTTGTATTGGGTGATTGAAGAGACGGGAGCCAGGCTAGTGCAACAGTTCTTTATTATAATTATATACAGAATCCAGCAGTAGGCTGCCTGACAGCTCTCCTTATATAGAGAGCTGCCAGGCGTTCTGACCAATCAGGTTCGAGTTTTTCCCCCGCTCCTTTTTTCCCTCCAATTTCTCTGTAGCCAATATCTAACACATATTATACCATAATTCTCTCTAAATGATTTCTCATTCAATAGAGAGTCTCTAAAAAGTAAAAATCATGCATTAAAAAACTTCATTCATTCATTCAATTTATTCAACAGGGCTCACAAAATTTTGAAAATTTAGTGTAAAATATTAAAAGATAAATACTGTGAATACCGTATGAGAGCCAATGTGGCATTGTGGTTAAGGTGCTGGATTAAAAACATGAAACCAAGTTCTAGTCTTCCCTAAGGCATGGAAGCCACTAACTTTGTATATTTGGTTTATTTGTTCCTTTGGTGCCATTCTCCCTCTTTCAGCCCTAGACCAAGAAGTCAAAAATCTTCTGCCTACCAACTGATCCTGGATTATCATGATAGATTATACTTGTTAACTTTCAAAAAAGAAGTCTTCATTTGCAGTGGACTGTTTTGGATTAATGATTACAGTAACAATTACAACTATGAATACTGAAATCAGTGATTAAACACCAGGTGATTAGAGGACATATGCAAGTTTTTATAGCGTAGCAGCACTGCCTTGGTTTCTTCTGACAATTGGGGAATCCTTAGAAGACCTTTTTTTGAAGATCTTAAGAGGAAAGAGACTGCTTTAAATAGTTAAGTCTATTAGAGTTTTAAGTTTTCGTACATCACCATTATTTTGTTTGCTTAAAAACTGTACAAAAGGCAGTTGAAGGTAAAATGCATTAATTTTATTTGCAATTAGTAAAAAAAAAAAGCTATATAATTCAAAAGAAATTTAAAAAAGGAAAAATTACATACAATTTCAATTTCTCTGTTTTTCTACATCAAAAACACTAGAATTGCCTTTAGTTAATTTTTGAGCAACTAATTAAACTGAGACTATACTGAATGATATTGTCCATTTTTTTCTCCAAGACTAGCCAGTTCAAAGGCTGAGACACAAATTTCTCTATAGACAGTCAGGACACAATACAGAAAATAGGATTAGAATATTGCCAAATGTGCTTCCAAAGTCAATCCTAGCAGATGGTCAGCAGGATACAATGACTGGTGGTATCAAAAATCCAAGAGGGCTAAACCAGCTCCATATCTGGCTTTTGATGAAGAAGTTCACCAAGAGTACCAAAGCTGTCTCAGTACTGTATTCTGCCCAGTATTGGGCAGAGATAATTATCCAGACACACCTGGAGCAGCAATACTATCTCCTGTTAGCTATTTTATAGGGGCGAGCTGAATAAGCACATGGTAGCCATAATTCTCCACACACTCTCCCTATATCCTTCAGATCTACAAGATGGAAAGAATCCAAGATAACAGGATACTCAGCTGCCAAAATTATCTCCTTTTGACTTGCTCTATCCCTGAAGTCCCAGTTGAGATACATCTAATTAATTTTCTGCATCATTTAAAGAACGATGCAAACTATTTACTGGGAGTTACTGAGTATTCTGGCTCCTCCTCCTCCTAAATCTTGCTAGAGGATGTCTCACAGTATGGAAAAGCAATGAAAACGAGAAGTAAATACCGGTACCCCTTGCTGCTTCAGTTGTTATAGGTTAGGCCTCCAGTTGGCCCACACTCTGCTCAGCTTGATGAATAAGATTTCCTATACTTGTACTGTACACCATTTCTTTACTTCAAGCTTTTTAGTACACCACCACAAGAGTAATTAAACTTTGCAAAAGGGAATGAAATACCAAGGAGTAAAAATATCAATTCTTAGGGCCAGAGTTTTAACAAACAATTTAGAAAAGTTTAAGCATATTCATATGACAATCCAGATCTGTCTATTGTCTACTCTGAATTATTTATTTAATCCTCGATCATATAAAAGTTTATATCAGCCACTTTTCTAGGTTAAGATAGTGATGTGTCCTTGATAATGGAGTCATAAAGTGCCTTTGCATTAAGGTTGCTAACTCCACAAAAATGCAGCCCAATTGCCAGCTACCAAACATACAGTGTGCTAGTATACACTGTGCTATATACATGGGGACAGATATCACTTGGGAAATGCCCATAATTTTAAGGGGGATATAAAATGCTGAGCTTTTGGGAAAGGGGAATCTCACCATGATTATCTTTGTATTATTTATAGTTCTTAGTATTTGTTTGGTCCAAAATGGTTATTACAGAAATTATGATATATTGCTTGTATTTCTTGGCTCTGATTTCTTAAGTTTCTATTTAAACTGAAAATATATATTATAGCACTGTATATAGTACCTTACTTGTCAATGCAAATTACTTATAGTTTGTTATTTTATGATAGTTGAACTGAGGATTTTTCTATGATGAAGAGTGGTGGGAAATCCAGAACAAACAGAAGGAAATTGTTCACTCAATACTTTACTAAATTAAAGAGTTTGTTCCCATGAAATGAGATGAGCCTTGTCATCCTTGCAAGGAATTATGCAAAATCTATAAAAGAAAAGGTTATTAATCACGATTGGTCATTTATAACTCAATATAATATTGAGCACGCTTGGTGTGGTGAATACCAGTAGCTCAGATCATGAGCAAGCAAATAAGAACAATTGCTTTTATGTATGTTCTGCTGATGTACTTCTCAGATGCATCTGTCTCTCCATTGTGGGAAGCCAGATGCAGGATCAGGGAGACTCTCATAAGAAAAGTCTCAAGATGCGCCTATGGGATACATTTCCACGTACTACTCAGAAAAAGCTTTGGGTCATAACTGACATTAACACAGGTAGTCCTTGGCTACTGTACATCAGTGGTGGGATTCAGCCAGTTCGGGAGAACCGGTAGTTAAATTGCTGGCTGGCTCTGCCCCGCCCCTTCCAGGAGTCTCCACGCATCTCATTTTGGCTCCCAGGTAAGTGCAGGGAGGCCTCCTAGGCCCAAAACTGGGTGGGGGGGTTGGCGGCACGTCTCCCCCCACCGTGGCCCATTTTTGCTCCCAGGGGGGCTCAGGAGGCCCAGTGCTGCTGTCACACTCTTGGCCACGCCCACCATGGCTACACTCACCCAGCCAGTCATTAGGGCAGAGAACCTGTTGTTAAATTAATTGAATCCCACCACTGCTGTACGTACATTCACTTAGTGACCGTTTGAAGTTACAGTGGCACTAAAAAGTGACTTGTGACTGGTCCTCGCACCTACAACTATTACAGCATTCCCTCAGTCACCTGATTAAAACTCAAACCTTGACAACTGGCATGTATTTGTGACAGTTGCCGCATCCTGGGGTCATGTGATCACTGTTTGCAACATTCCCAGCCAGCTTCTGACAAGCAAAGTCAATGGAGGAAGCTAGATTTGCTTAATGACATGATTCACTACAGTAATTACAGTAATTTAACTTAACAATCATGGCAGAAAAAGCCATCAAATTGGGTGTGACTCATTTCACAACCGCCTTGCTTAGCAATAGAAATTCTGTACTCAATTGTAGTGATAGGTCGAGGAGTACCTGTATCATTTTTATCCTTGTATCATTGCTACTGTCGTGTTTTGCAGTAGTAGGTTGATTCAGTTGGATTTGTTCGAGACATGACTAGTCCCTCATTTATAGCACATCTCCCTGACATCCTCAAACTCCTAGTTTCCCATTTCACCTAATCCATTACTCTTTTTTTTCCAGACCATGCAGTATTCCCTTAATTTAGTACAAGAAGTTCTGCCAAAATTAGCATCTCATTTTCCTGTTTAACAAGGTTGCTCTTGATAGAAGGAATGAAGGATGCCCTTATCATCCCCTCACTGTTGACCTCTTCAGATTTGATTTGGGTTTTGGAATACAGTATATGTAGGCGTAATCGGCTCTAGGAAATAATGGAGTTATTAATTACAGACAAAGGCTGCCTATTATAGTCAAGTACAATCAATGCTTGTGTGATCAATTTTTACTATATTACATACAGACTTTCCATCCTGCTTTTGCACATTGTTCCTCTAGTTTGAAAACCAATTTTTATTTTTAAGAAAAAATATCTTTGTCATGAGTCTGTATTTGTATGTATCCAACATACCTGGGACTGTGGGGACACACAAAAATATCATCTACCCAAATGGAGATGGAAGTTGGAAGGTATTTTATAGGTCATGTAGTCCAATTCCTGTTCAATTTAGGAATTCACTAAACAATTTTTCTGACAGGAAATCACCCAGCCCTCCCAACTACTGGGTGTCCTTGAATGTTTTAGGTAGATTGTTTGACTGCTAAACAGCTTTTTATTGTGAGGGAATTTCTTCTAATATTCAGCCTTAATCTCATTTGTTTCCATTTCAGTTCAACATTTTTTGTGCTGCTTTCAGTTCAACATGGAATAGTATAGACTTTTAGACATTTATAGATGATAATCAGTCTCTCCTCTTTTCCAAGATAAGCATGTCTAGCCCTTCTAAGGGTGTCCGGGTCCCATATCATCCTATTAGGTTTCCTCTGAATTCACTTCAGCTTCTCTACATCCCTTGTCTTAGCATCAGAGTACTGAAGAATTATTATATCCTGATTCTGGATGCAATGGCTCAGTTAACACAGCCCAAGTTTGTATAGTCCTTCATAGCTGCTATATCACACTACTACTCCTAGATCATTTTCACATGTGGTGACATCAAGGCAGACTTCTTCAAGTCCATAGCTACATATTTCATTTTCCTGCCTGATGCAAGACTTTATACTAGCCACACTTGAGCATCTTCTTGCTGAATTTGTCTCGATTGTCACTATAATTTTAATTGTGATTTTGTTCTGAGATATTTGTCTCTAGTTTGATGTCATCTGTACAGTAAATTGAATAAGCATCAATTCTGCTCTATTCTTTAGGGCATTTGAAAATTGTTGCACAATATGGGGCCAAGCAGAGAGCCCTGGGAAATTCCCACTTGGTATTTCCCTCTAGAACAATACAAATCTATTTAAGGGTGATTTTTTTTTTAGTCTGTGATTTTTCAACCAGTTAAAAATCCACCAAAGTGTAGTACTGTTAAGTATATATTTATCTGTCTTGTCCAGAGCAATATAATGAGAAGCCTTGTTCACAGTGTGCTCTATTAGTTTACCAGAGTAATCACTCTGCCATTAAAAAAAGATAAATTTAATCTGAAATGACTTGTTGACAATCCCATGCTGGCTCCTAATAATGGTAGCATTATTTTCTAAAAATTCCACAGACACAGTGCTTGACAGTCTATTCTAATGGCTTCCTCCTCCGTCCTTCTCTGATACCAAGTTGGTCTTTCTCCAACTTTCTGGCACCTTACTGATTCTGTAGGAATTTGTAAAGATTACAGTAACGGGGTTTATCATTCCTGCCAGTTCATTTGTCATCTAGAAATATAACTCAAATGACTCTGCAGTCTTGAATTTCTTCAAGATGAGTTCTTAATATACTTTGCACTCTTCAGTTATGTTCTTCCTGCCTTTTCTTCAGTTATATCAGGAACAGCTCTTTCCCTCTTCTAATGGAAGACAGATGCAAAGAAAGTGTTATACGGTTCTGTATTCTTCCTATTTTCCTTTATTACTCCAACATCTTCCCCATGTAAGAGACCACTAGCCGTCTTATCTTCTGTTAGGAACATATTCTAAACTTTCCTTCCCATCATGCTTTGCATTCCACCTAAGCCCTATCTCCTTCTGAGTCTTAGCTTGAATGGAATAGAAAATTAATAATTCCATTGTTCAAGTTTGAGCTATCAGTTTTTCATTGTCTTTAGTTAACAGTCCCGTTTCCTTTTCTTAAATATTTCCTTTATGTTTTTCATCTTGTTGAACAGGTTTTTGTTCATCCCTCGATGTTGTTAGTTGCGAAGTCATGTCCGACCCATCGCAACCCTATGGACAACTTTCCTCCAGGCCTTCCTGTCCTCTACTATCCCCCAGAGACCATTTAAACTCATGCTGACTGCTCCAGTGACTCCATCCAGCCACCTCATTTTCTGCCGTCCCCTTCTTCTTTTGCCCTCAACTGTTCCCAGCATTAGGCTCTTCTCCAGTGAGTCCTTCCTTCCCATTAAGTGGCCAAAGTATTTCAGTTTCATCTTCAGGATCTGGCCTTCTAAAGAGCAGTCAGGGTTGATCTCCTCTAGGACTGACTGGTTTGATCGCCTTGCAGTCCAAAGGACTCGTTCATCCCTATTCAGTTCTTAAAGCTTTTGTCCTTTTCAAAGAGCTTATTTGTCCCTGCCGTGTTTAGTATTGTGCTTTTTCTGGATTATCTGTACCTCTTTGACCCAAAGGTGCTTTTTAAATAGGCAACTGGACTTTCTTTGTCTTTTCTTGAAGATGTTTTGCTTCCTATCCAAGAAGCGTCTTCAGTTCTGACTGAATGGTAGAGAATGGAAGGAATATAATAATGGAAGAAATATAAATCCTTCCATTTCTCCACCATTCAGTCAGGACTGAAGAAACTATTTGGATGAGAAGCAAAATGTCTTCAAGAAAAAAACAAAGAAAGTCCCCTTTTGAAAAAGCACCTTTGAGGCAACATGACCTGGATGACCAAGAATCTCCATAGACAAGTACCTCTGTGACTTTTTTTGGATTTCAAGCTATGATATGGCGACCAACTTTTTTTGAGTTCTTTAAAATCTGTCTTCCTGATGTCCATGACACATGACTGCCTTCTCTAGATCCCCTAGTTAACCTTGTACTCCATCTGGACATGATTGCTCTCCTCTTGGAGAGTACTTTTGCTCTATCCATCATTCCTTCCTATTGGTCAAGATTAGGTCTAGGATAGTTGACCCCTTGTTTCTTTTTACACTCTCTGAAAAATGAGCTGTCAGTAAGAGAAAGAAGAAATCTCTGGATACTTCCACTTGTAGCTGAGTTAGTTTTCTAGCAAATAGCAGGCTAATTGAAGTCTCCCATTGCTACTCTAAGCTGCCTTCTTGAAGAATTGGTAAACTGGTTTAGGAAAGCATTGTTCATATCTTCTCCCTGTGGTCAACTTTGCTTAAATTCCCACAATGATACTCTATTTGTTACTCCTTTAGATTTTTTCCAAATAATTTCAGTGGATTTCTGTATCTTGTTCGAGATGTTTCACACAGGTGAAAATTAGAAAATTAAAAGGGCACCACATCAGGGAAGACAGTATTAAGACAAAACCTACTTTTTGTGCACAGAATTTCAGGTGGAATGTAAGAACAAATACATAGTTTATGTAATGCCTGCAGCTTTTGTTTAAAAAAGAAAGAGAGCTGTCTTCTGGTTGTGGAGCTTTTTTTTTTTTTAATCCTTGCAAATAATCTTATTTTTAAAGAGTTTATGACCCTTGTTCCCATTGCTTTCAATAATGCCTTTTTATTTCTCTGTTCATACTGACTGCATCATTATTTGTTAACCAAACCAAGAATTCAAGCATTGTTTTGAGAATAAAGCACAACTAATGCATGTATTGAGGGGTACATAAATTTGCTTATGAGTTTTAGTGAATTGGCCGAATTTATTTTGAGCAAAGACTGTAATTTTTTTGGCAGAAAAATCCTGAGCTCGGGTATGAAGAATTATGCCATTGGCTTGAAGCATATCACAGCTATAAAATCTTTTGTGAGCCATTATGTCTTTAAGGAAGCAAAAATAGCCAAGGAGATTAATTTCATGATCTGTGAGATTTTACTATGTACATTTGATAGAGGCTGACTATTGCAATAAAACAATGGCAAGGTCTGAAGACATTCTATCTTGGAGGTATTCCAGAAAAAATCTTGTTCTGGAAATGCCCATTTTTATGTCACAGTTATTGAGGAATTCCAGATTCACTCATACCTCAATCAGGAGTTTAGCTTTTATCCTAACTGAAACATAGAGGGGAGTGTCAACGTTTTTTTGGCCCATCTGTGTTCCAACTCTTGGCAGTGAAGTTGTTGTGATCACACTTTGTCTGTCATTACTTCCTTAATTATTGTGAGGGAAAAGAGAGAGATAAAGGGCACACATCAAGCACAAGAGAGGGATTTTAACTCTTCAGTACAAAGATAACCTGCAAATGGAAAAATGGAATTATAACATGCCAACAGTACCAAACAGGAGGTGCTGGATTATAATATTCATGTTAACAGAACTTTCTTTATTCACAATTCATTATTACAGTCAACTCAGCATGCTCCCTCCATCCAAGTTTCATTTTCAAGTTATTCTCAAGGTAAATAAGGATAATTTAGATTGCTATACTATATACTATTGCTATATAGTAAAGTATAAAATGGTGTCTTATACAAGAAAAACAAAAAAGTTGTTTATAGATTTGATCTGGCAGAATTCTGAAATAAAAATAATAATGAGTAAATGAATAAGGATACAAGCCTTTCCCAGTTATACTATGTATTGTAGAATGCAAAATGGTTGAAAAAAAATTAAATTGCAAGAAAGAAAAAAAACACAGCATGATTCATACAAATACAAATATATTCTCAGAGCTGGGGGACAACCCTTATGGCAGCATGAATAACATTCTGACCCAATTAGCAGATCTAATAAGTTCCCTGTCACTTTATTTATTTATTCATCATATTTGTAGGCGCACCCATCTCACAAAATGTGAAATGTGATACATATAATTCTGAAAATATCTTTTCCCGTTTTTATATTTCCAACAAAATATCATGGAGATTCTGAAAGTTGTTTGTATTATTTTCTTCAGCCCTAATAAAGATATTCAATTGTCAATTTTGGATTTTTCTCCCATGGAAGTTGACAAGTCGGATTGCCTTTTATCTTACTATGTCAATTGTAACATCAGCAATTTTTAAAATCAATATGACAAGTTTGTGTTCGTATGTCTTAACTAGAAAATAATAATGTTTGTTACTGCAAATGGCAAGGAAGGAATATGTGATCTGTCTCTCTTTTCCCTTGCTAACTTGTTGTACATGACCCCCCCACCCCAACTAATTTGTTGCACTGTAAGTACAACTTCTCTTGTGGATTTAAGTTGCTGTTTATTACTTTTATGAAAACTTAAAGCCATCATGCTTTATTGCTCATTTACTTCTGTTAATGAACACGTACCCATTAAAAAAAAGAGTGACAGTGTGGGTAGGGGAAGGAAAAAGAGAGAATGTGCGTTGTTTCATTGCTTTCAGAGCTTTTCATAACTAGCCGAGCTTGCTGAGATCATGTATATCAGATGTTTTGTGCTATTGCTTCTACTAATACAGCACCACCTCTCTGCTATGCTTGTTATGAGCAGTTGTAATAAGACAACTTGTTTAGGACAAGGGAAGCTTATCAGCTATTGTGGGTTCTTGGAAGCTGAGCACACTGCTCAAGGAAGAAGTTGCTGTGTGATCCTCCTTTAACTTCACGAAGCAGGCAAAGGCCGTTACTTATTTTGATCAGTGAAAATTTGAGACAGTGGTTTTGCATAAAGCCACTTATGATATCTGCCATAAATAGAACACTGGTTTGCATCTTCATATCACGATTAAGACCAACTCGGGTTAAAATACAGCCCTCTTCCTCATGTTTCTTTATTCATTCATTATACATAGAACCTCCGAAAGAAGCATATTTTGAGATAATTTGAATGGAATGGAGAAGTAAGCCATTGTTGAGGAAAAGAATTTCCTTCCTTCCTTCCTTCCTTCCTTCCTTCCTTCCTTCCTTCCTTCCTTCCTTCCTTTCCTTCCTTCCTTCCTTCCTTCCTTCCTCCCCCTAATGAAAACAAGGAATTAGGGCCAATTCAAATTCCTCATAGAAGCAACTAGGTCAGTCAGTTTGGCTTGCAACACTTCAGACACGATGCCTTTTGCCTTGCATTTCAAACAAACTCTATCACTAAAAAAATCCAGAATTGCTTTTTTCCAGTTAATGATCTTAAATCTCACATTTCCCAACTGTGGTTTAGAAAAATTAGGAAATAAAAGCGGTCCTGCCTTGAAGTGCCTGAAGAACACGGTGCACACATTGTGGAGAGAGAATTGGTTATTTGAGAGACCTAAATAAACACATGCCTATTTACACGCAAACACACACACAAACACTGACAACATATGGGAGGTTACTACCCTGTGTAATGGCGTCCTTTCTGTAACAACTATGTTGCTGAAAGCAGCTGCTTTTGTACGGATAAAGATAATCTCCCACTTTTTACTTTGTGTTAATGATATTAAAATGAATTTGCAGAAGTGCTTCTTAGTGCAGTGGGTTCCTGCTATAACTGATAAATGTAAATTCAAATTATTATGAACATGTCACAGAGGACAAAAATAGCTACTGTTGTTTTGTGACATAAATTGGAGCTTTTTCCCCTAACGCTACCAGCAATTTAACAGTTTCTGACCAAGTAGAGCTGGTACATTAAAACCATGGAATGCTAGCTAGGACAAAAGGAAGGAGAAGGGCCAAAGGGAAATAATTTACCTAATTAGTAACACAGGGCACGTATAAAAATCAAGATACATTATAATTTAGATGCAAGAGAATGAGACTTAGGGAATATTCAAAGATATGGCATTAGCAGATATTACAGAAAACAATCAATTTTTTTTCTGGATAAATGGAATGGATTTCAGAAGTTAATAACAATGACCAACTCCCAAACAATATTACTTTACACTTCATGCCTCCTCTCCAATCACTTTTTTAGAGCAGCTTTTTTGGCTCAGCTTTGAACTCAGAGACCTATAGAGTGATGAACCTCTGAAGTGTCTCATTTGGGACAGGAGTCAGGCTTGGTCTGAATCTAATACTCATAATCCCTTAGGAGAGTTTAGATTCTGAGGAGAAAGTTGGACAATCAGAAGATTGTCTTGCAAGTATCCTTTATTTGGGTTGTGAATCTCACTTTTTAAGGTAAATACAGAGGAAGGGCTCACTGAAAATTTCCTAGAAGTACAACTGCTTTGTCCAAACTGAAATACTATTTTTTTTTTTAAAAAAAAAAATTCAATTGTCCTCAAACTATCAAACCATTGCCAATTGGGTCTTGTGTTTTCATGTGATTTGCGTGGCCATTAAGCAAATCTCTATCCTCAATTGCAAGCAATCCGTTGACAGTAATAACCGTTGGTAACAGCTGGTGAATAATCTTGATTGAAGATAATATTTTCATTTGTGCACACTTATTTTTAAGAAATACGAGTACAAATTGTAATCCATATTCTATATACAGTACTATTCAGGAGATAAACAGTACTTGCCCTGTGCTTTTAATATCCACAAGAGCTGTATTAATGAAACATGGGACATAAATCTATTTAATTTTCATTTATTATTCATATTTTGCCATCAGTATAAAACACTTTTCAGAATAATGAAATGAAAAATCTTTGCCCTGAAACACTTATTTCACAAGAGGAAGGTGGGTGTTTGCCTTGGAGGTGTTCACTTTAGTTTTGTTTACCTGTTTGGAAAAATATGGAAACTGAACAGTGTGTCAGCAGCCCAAATAATACAGTTTTTTGCCTGGCTATGTTCAGATGTTTCCTGAGTTTAAGTATGGAACTGAGGCACCAAGTAGACTACAACTGTAGCTAAATAAATATTTCTCTGCTCGATTCCCTATAGATCAGATGTCCTGCTCAAATTTAGTAATTTATTTTCTGCTTCATGATTAGATATACCATATGACCCAATTCCATTGCTAAATCTCAGGGACAGACGGTAACATTTATAGCCATATGTAGAAAGTGCAAAAGATCAAGTTTTCCTGTAGGGCTATTTGCTATGCTCAGATTTAGCCAGGAGGAATCTGGCAATTAGTCCCAGGTCAAATCAGAAGCGTTTTGGCAATTCCTGTTTAGCGATGGAGATAGGATGCTTATTGGATAAAATTTTAAAATCTAATGGTATGTAAGTATACAAGGTGAGGGTTTTTTTAAAAAAATCATGTCGTTTCTTGAAAATTGTACAATGCAACTGTATTGTAAATGTTAAAAAAAGCGTTATCCTCTGTTATAATGTAGTTTCTTTTTTTCTGTATGTTCCTGGCTTTAAATTTACTGTGACAAATATGCTGATGTTTATCAGATATCATTAATAGCTTCTATATTTTCTGTGGTCCTATCAAGATAGATCGCACTGTAAGGAATCTGCAATGCCTATGAAAATACAGTATTTAAATAATAAATTAGTCTGCGGATGTTCCTTGAGTTGATGTCTGCAGAAAACCAAATACACATAGTCCTCAGTTAACAATTGTCCTGTTTAGCAGCCATTCAACTCATGACAGTGCTGAAGAAGTAGGTTTACAATCAGCCTTTGAACTTACGATAATTAAAACATCCTCATATAGTTATATAATTGCAAGTTGGGTGTCTGGCAACCAGCACACATATATGACAGTCGCAGTGTCTCACAGTCATGCCATTGCCTTCATAGCCAGCTTCCAACAAGTCAGAGGGAAGCAGACTGTAAAACACAAGTCCCAATCACGGAATGTCACACTTAATGACTGCAGATTATTCTCTTAATGATTGCAGTGGAAGCTGTGTCATAAGACAACAGGTATGGTCACATGATGTTTCACTTAACGACTGCTCAGTTATGGAATTGCTGGCTCAATTGCTGTCATTAAGTGGCAACTACCATTACAGCCTTCATAAACTGCTTATCTGGATCAGACTTCTCCCTACTATTGAATGTTGGTACTTCGGTCCCATAGGCCCAAAGTGGTATGACAGTAGCTTTCTTTGTTTCAGTAAATTTGATACTAGACAAGAGAACTGTGAGCCAATTGTTCTCTTTCAATATTAAATTTAATGAATGCATGGGCTGGAATTTGAGTCAGATTTGGAGCAATAGGAGAACAAGATGGAAAGAGAAGAGAAAACTTCTGGATTTAACCATTAGTAAATGTGTCTCCAAACTGTTGTCCATGCACTTTAGTACCCTGTCCTGGCTTGACTGTTTTTATTATTCACATCTTGTATGCACAGAAGTGCACAACTACACTGAAAAACAGGACAGAAAGCAATTCTGATGTTTCCTGGCACTCAAATTATTATTATTTTTTACTGACACTTTCCTGAACGTTTGTGTTTTGTCCACGAACAAAAGCACAGGCTCAATGGATTGAACAATAAATAGTCAAGAGAAAGATCAATTCCAGTATTATTTGCAAACAAGATCAGTTGATTCATGATCTCAAAATTTGGAGGAAATTTGAAATAAACCTTACAAGTAAAATTGTAAATTACATGTATTTCATGTATGCAGTCTTTGAGAATAAGTGGAATTTCTAGAATAGGCTGCTTTTAATGAATTGACAATTTAAGAGACAAAATATTAGATATCCACAGTGTGAGCTTTTTAAATAGTTAAGTATTTGAAAAAAGTAGATTCACTGGATGGGAGGACATAGCTAAAAGGATTTAAAGGGCCATATTCTTGTTTTGTACACTAAATTCTGAGATTTGGACTCAGATTCCTACAAAAAGAAGATGTTTTCACATGTAATTAGAAATAAACATTAAAAAGTGACTATTGGTCATTGCATTTATTTGTTGGCTATACCCCATGATTTGGTCTGTTACATGTCCAATGTCACACTTGATTCTGTACCTGATTTTCCTAATTTTGCTGTATCATTAAAATACTCTGATGTAACTTGCTGTTTTCTCTTCCTCAGGTCCAAGCCAATGTAGAGAAGTCTTTGACACTCTTTGGGCAACTCTTGAACAAAAAGCACTTCCTGTTAACTTTTATTCGAACCTTGGAGGCCCAACGCAGCTTCTCCATGCGCGACCGGGGTAATGTGGCCTCTTTAATTATGACAGCCCTACAGGGTGAGATGGAATATGCCACTGGAGTGCTGAAACAGCTTCTCTCAGATCTGATTGAAAAGAATTTGGAGAGCAAGAACCATCCCAAATTGCTCTTGAGGAGGTGAGCATTTGTATAGGATCCTCTTCGTAAAAGGATTTGTGTGGATTCTCATTGATGTCGGGGTATTTTGTGTTTTTCAACAATTCTGACCACAGATTTAGCACTAAAATAATAGATTGTCACCCATAAATAGTTATTTTCATATCTGAGTATTTCTCTAAAACAGAGTGATTGCTATTAGATGGAATATTCATCAAACTGAGCAAGTAGGGGAGACTTTTTTGGCCTTCAGTATTTCAATTATGAATTTGAACATTTATGAGTGTGGTAAAAACTTAGAAGCTAGAATATTTTCATATCTTTGCAAGTCAAATATCAAAACAAGGGGACAAACAGATTGGAGGAAATGTTTGTTTCAGTAGACAGAGATATCAGATTTCTGTTAAATGTGAGAACAGACACTTGAGTGTGTCAGCATCTCTTTTAAATGAGACTTTAATGTAGAAGTCTTCATTATGCACCATTTTCAACAACATCTACTCTGTGTTAACATTCTCTGCAGAATAATTGTATGCTTTATTAAACGAATAATAAGTTTCTGTGGGGGGGATGGGTATAACCATGAAAATGTGATGTAAAAAAATCAAAGGGAAAAAAAGTTTTAAAAGACTTTGGAAATGACTATGTAAATGATTGTACAGCATTGAAAGGACAAATGTATGCTTGATTTGCAATAGTGGCTTACTGCTGTGTTTTATTTGTTAGAATTTGAGTTTGTTTTGTTTTTTTTTTTTTTACTCAACAGAAGGCAAACAAAAGGAATAGAGGATTTTGCAATTTGCTCTCTTTTTCTTCCTTCTTTCAACTTATTTCCTTCCTTTCTTCCATTTTCCTTTCTTGCGGGTTACCACTACTGTGCCACATACCGTGTTTTCCCGAAAATAAGACCCTGTCTTATATTTTTTTGAACCCCGAGATAAGCACTTGGCCTTATTTTTGGGGAGGTCTTATTATTTTGGGGCACGTGGAGTAAGACGGGGCTCCTCTTGCCATTTTACTTGATTTCCAGCTCTGTCTCCCTGATCCTAACCAGAAGAAATAGTGGGGACTGGCTGCGCATGCATTTAAATATTTTTGGGGAGGGCTTTTGGGGGAGGGCTTATTATCCGGGGAGGGCTTATTTCCAAGGAAACATGGTAGATACTGTATTTTTACAAAAGTCTCTAAATCTGGGGTTGATTAGTTCATCACAAATAACATCTATTGCAAAGTTTCTGTCTTTCAGTGGTATTTGTTTCTGATGGTTGGTAGGAGCAAGCCATTATTATTTTACACATCCTCTTTCTGCATGCAGTGCATCAGGCCTCTCTTTGCCATGTTTGCCATCACAAGAAGTGATTGTTTCAGAATAAAATAAGCAGATTTTCCTGAGTATTATCTCAGGACAGGCGGGAGATGAGTACATGTCAAGAACGTATTCCATTTCCTTCATATGTCTGTTCTGCTCCATCAGGTTTTTAAACCTTAGCCAGATAGGTTTACTGAATTATAGCCCAATGCATACTGGAAAAAAAAAACTAACTGCAGGATAAAAAATGATTACATGTGTACTAAAATATAGATTTGCTAAGTTCTTTTTTCTTTTTTCTCTTTTTTGAGCTTTTAACAACCCACTTTTGCAAAGGTTAATTTCCTTATCCACTTAGGATTTAGATCAGTTCACAGATGAAATAGTAGTTTTATTTGTTGTACAAAAACAGGTTTATAAAGAACATTGTCATGTACATACAGTAAAGTAGATTCATGTTCATAAACATGTAGTGGACATATCAAATAGTGGAATTGCCAAACGGATCTTCTCATGCATGCACTTAATTCATGTTTCTGAGTGTTTGAAGTCATATGTCAGCTACTTCAAACAGTAATTTAATTGTGGCAATCTAACCTGTCACATATAATCTTTCCGTTAGCTGGATGTAGCAGTGTGACATTACTAAGACAATGCCCATTTTTTGCATGTTTTTAAAAGAAGGAAAACGGAAGTTGGGGACGGATATATGATTACACATTAGAAGGATTTCTTTTGGAACTTGGTACTGTTTCTTATATTATTACATTGGGACAAATGATTCTTTGCTACACTTTTATTCAATGGGGAAACCTCGGTGAATTCTGGCTTCTAGATATAATCACATATATTATCCTTTCTTAAGTCTGTAAACAGTATATGCCTCCTAAAAATAATGTATAAAGTAAGCCCACATTTGAATACTGTCAACTTCATTATCATATTATCCCTAAAGAGGCTGGGTTCTGAACATTTTACTTCTGGTATGTATGTATGCTTGTATGTATATGTGTGTCAATATCAATACATTCTAGAACTGAAAAATAAATTCAAGATCAGAAGACAACAGAGAAAGAGAAAGTTAGTTTTGAAGAAGAGACAGCAAATGTTAAAATATTATTGTTGTGTGCTGCCCAGAGTCGCTTTTGGTGAGATTGGCAACTAGGCAACATTGATAGATAGATAAATAATGTGGTCTCTATGTGTACAGTATCATTCATAAAGTTTATTTCCCCAGTCCTGATCTTATAGTCTTTTCCTGTATCACTTCCTGTATAGGAAATGAAAGTTTTATTCTAGATCTAGAACTTTCTTCCTCTGAGCTATTCTCAAGCCAGATTTTGCCTTTACACCAAGCCTTAACATTTATGTTCTATGAAATCTGTATTATAAAATGTAGTGCTATGGACATATGGCAATCTAATAATTAAGCCTTGACTACAGAAAGCCATCTCAGAACAGTGGCAGAAACCTGAATATTGTTATTTTTACTCAGAGCCAAGTTTATTCCAACAATTGGATTTATAAAACTATCTGAGCTATTTCAGACTTCTCCCTCTCCCCCCCCCCCACCTCTTTTTAAGGGACACACATTTTTTCCACACTAGCGTTTCTATCATGCTGAATGCAAGCTGTCATTCTTTATCTTATAACCAGGCTGCATACCAGAAGGGAAGGAGAGGGATTTATTTAGAATATCTACTAGTTGGGAAGTAGAAATTAGGTCATTTGTGTTTAAATTTGAATCCAACAATTTCCACTCCTACCCTTGTCACAATTTACCAGGCCTATTTTTGTGAGGAAAGCAAACGAGGGATATAATGGGCAGAAAGCCAAAATGTGAAGACATTGTCTTCATTTGGTCAAGGCAGAAGGTGGTCAGGAAATAATATTTTCCATGGTCCTGTTCTGTTCAGAACAATCTGCACTACTTAACTGCTCCTTTCTGCCTGATGTTCCTTTGTTTTATGTAGACTACTCAGAATCCATGTAGCTTCTAGACTTAGAGAATTGGAATTTAGATTGTGGTGATTTTGTTATTTTTCAATAACACTCTTTCCCCATTTCCTTATAGCAATGAAAAAGCTGTTACCTTCTTGAGGTCATTAGTGTTGCTTGTACTTTTGTGATCATTTGAATATGAAATAGCTGATCTGATGATTAATAGATGGAGCAGTCAAAAAAAAAGTATAAAGAAACAATTTCAATCAGAACCACCTGCATTTTTTCATGCTGAATAAATGTGCATAGTTTAAATGTTTGATAAATATGTTAATCTTAATGTTTACAACAGATATATTCATATCTCTGTTGTAAACACTTAAGCTTCTTAACTCACTTGATGGTATATGAGCTTTTTTAACCCACATGTCCTTTTGGATGTCTCACTTTAATATATTTTTTCCCAGTGGTAAAAGGCAAGAACCAGAAGAGAGAGAGTGTCCCTATCTGGGATTTGCAAATTGATTTAAGTCCTTTGATTGTTTCTAAGAAACAAAGATAGATTTTGAGAACTGGAGGAATCTACCCATCCTTCATTACTGTTTCATACTCATACTTTGCCCTCAGTGATTAGTGTTGTATTCTGGGTGGAGGTTTCCTCTTAGTGACCATTGGGTAGACCATCGCATGATATTTAATGTAAGTGGTTGCTGTCTTGTTAATAGCATTTAACATTAATAGCTTTATTTGTGGTTTTTACAGAGTTCTTTCCAACATAAATATTTCACTGCTATACAAGTTTTAAATTTGTTCAGGATTTGTCTGCATTCTACAATGCAGTGGGTATAAGTGTGTAGAATTTATAGAAAACTTGTAAATGTGACTTCCTTCATCTCTGCTTTCTGTTTCTATGAACTGATGATAAGATGCCTAAATTGGGTTCTGAATTACAACATTCTGTGGATCCTCTCAAGTACCCTATATTATTCTGAAAGATTTGATGATGGTAGACTGGAACTTTTTATTCCGAATAGTATGTAGCTTATAGAGAGAGGACCCTGTTTCACTGGAATGGACTGAATGGAGCCAAACTGGAATTGGCTATTATTAAGATTATCCATTAATGTTACATAATAACCTCAGTATTCCTTTTTGTTTTAAACTTATTGCCTTTCAAAATTTGACTGTTTAAATCTTTAAGACAAATAACTAAATGTTTTAAGACTTCAAGGGATCACAGACTCTTGAAATTTCCTGTAATCATATTTACTTTCTATTCTTCTTACAGGACTGAGTCGGTGGCTGAAAAAATGCTCACCAACTGGTTCACATTCCTTCTGTATAAGTTCCTAAAGGTAAGAAAGTTACATTGTGTGAACCACACTAAGAGTGTCTGGGAGAAGGATGAGTTACCCATTTGTCAAAATATTTTATCTGTTGAAGGTTGACAGTATTTTTGGCTAAAATACTATGCTGTGAATCAAGAACTCAGCCCTCAGATTTCTGAGGGCTGGTACTAAGTCCAACTCAGATTTCATTTTCTACAAAAAAGGATAACAACATTGAGCTGTTTTCCATCCCTTGCTAAAACTTTTTGTTACAAAACCTAATGCTAAAAATGTTTAAAATGTTCAAGATATTATTTTAAAATCTTTTCTCTTGGTGCAATCCGAAGGTTCTGCTTTGATTAAAAAAAAATCTCCATTTTCCACCATTTTTAATCTTCATTATAAATTGGTTGGTGCAAAGTTGTGGATTGTTTTGAATCCATCTACGGCACTGATGGATATGTTGGATTAAATACACATGGAGAAGAGAGCTACTGAGAACTTGTTTAGGTAAAATACATCATGAATTCAAGAAAAAAGGGACCCCCTGTCAGCCCCCCCAAAACCAAAAAGGAAACATAGTTATTTCTAAGGCATTTCCATTATTGTTTGTGCCTTTAGACAGAAAATTTGTCAAACTGAAACAATTACTTGCATCATTAAAGATACATTCTGAAAACTTCTACGTAGAAGTTGACTCGCTTTCTTCCAACCATACTATTTGCACTTTGCTATCTCTTGTTCCTCTGGAATGTCGCCTCCTCTCTCCTGGGAATCTAGACTACATTCCACCACACCAACCTCTCAAGAAACTCTGGAACCAGAGTTATAATAATAATTTACAGGATTCTTATGGTAGTATTGTGGTCCCGCTGATGGGTGTTTTTTCTTTTGATAATCACTTAGCATGTCATTATTTTTCATTGGTTCAGTTTTCCCTAGCAAAATCAGTAGGCATGAATAAAATTCTGATTCTTTCAGCACAGAGAATGTTTTTAATATTGCCTGAAGTAAAGCTTTGAACTGCTGTACTGCAAATGAACTTAAAACTTTTGGAGCACATGGTGTGTTAAAGGAATTTTGAGGCAGAGAAGGATTCCTAGGTTAATGGCAGCTACAGATCTATAAATCAAAAGTGATGCCTAAATAATAGGGTTTTGCCAGAGTTTTACTCAGTGAGTTGCTATGCCACAGAGTAGAGCTGCTTTTTGAAGAATACCATCCCTTGTTAAAATAAAGGAAGCTTGGCTGCTTTCCAGAACAAGTAGAAAGCTATGCAGATGGCAAGCAATCACAACTGAGAGGAACTTAATACCATTGGTCACAGGCATTCTACTCCTTGCTTCCAGGGACATCCTGTATCCTTGAAAATTTCTACATTGCTGTAGAATGTATAACGATTTGGAAAGGAATAAGAACAACAAACTTTTGCCTCTCTTTAAACATCTTTTCTGATATTGTTGTTTTAAATTATCCAAATATAACTACACAATTTATTTTATTCTGGCTGTGTTTTTACACAGTATAATAATTGCTAGGAACCAAGTAAGGGACTGACTTGTTTGATCCATGGTGGTGAAGTCATGGAACATAAGTATCTGCACAAAGGATGGATGGAAATTTAGCAAAAAACCAGAAACCTGTTTATATTACACTGGTAGTACAACTAAGGGCAAATTCTCAGTTATATGTACTATCTGAAGCTGATGATAAGTTTTACTTCTCCTGTCAGGGAGAAATTGTTTAGCTGGTAGATTTGTCACAAGTGTGCTGTTACCATACTTTGTATATTAAATGTAGAAACCATAAATACGGTCATGACTTACAATTTATTACATACTGTGCTTCAGCATAGGATTCAAACAAAGGAGAATGAAATATAATGCAGTCTGGAAAATATGCCTCAAACTGCTTATGGAATGTTCCAAGAGCTGGTCTGGTATTTTTTTTTTAAAGAATAATGGTACATCCCCACTTCTTTCAAATATATCCTGATCCAAACTCCAGAAATAGGTAAAATGTATTTCCAACTTGTGAATTTCTCACAGATTTCCCTTGCTTGCAGTTGTCAAGTTCCAAAACCCAGCTCGCCATCATGGGGCTATCAGTCATGTTGCTGCTACTTGGTTTTATTTTCCTGAGAGCTATAGTAAACCAGACAGTTAAAAGAAAGAAGCAAAAATCAGATTGGTCAAAAATGGACCAGCTTTCCTAATCCATCACTCGTTGTCATCTTTACACCCTATATACCTGAGGATTTTCAGTAGAAAAGAGTAATGTTTGCAAACAACAGCTCTCATAAACTAATGTCTGGAGAAAAGATTCATGCAATAACAGTGGGGGCGCTTATAGGGACATAATAAAAGTGTGTTACAGATCTTGTGGTATAAAAAAAGAGGAAAAAATAAGAGTGATCTCTCAAGTCTTG
Organism: Arizona elegans; assembly: GCA_022577455.1. NCBI lineage: Eukaryota > Metazoa > Chordata > Lepidosauria > Squamata > Colubridae > Arizona > Arizona elegans. Next base: position 117,644,002 of record JAKOOJ010000003.1, read on the forward strand.
CCTCATCTAAAATGTTAGGCAAACATGTCTTGCCAGTCAGGTTTCTGATGTATTAAGAAAGAAAAGACCCATCTTCTTTCCTTTCTCTCTCTTTTTTTCCCCCTCTTGAGAGGTTTTAGTGGGTGAATATTGCAAATATTTGTCAAATAAGAAGGCATGGTTAAGATGTTTAGAAAAGGCTTTGCAAGCAAGCAGAATGTCAGCAGGTTTTGTTTTATAATCTCTTAGCCCAAACTTGTGCAGGCAAATCAAGCAAGTAAAAATATCTATATTTTCACATAGACAGCAAATTTTTGTGAAAACATGTCACTCGGGGATGCTGACAGGGCTCTGATATTTAGGGGGGGGGTCCATATCTTTGATCCAACAATGACTGACGATCAGAACAGCAGTGCCAAGGAAGGCTTTCTAAGAAGCTCTCTGACTTTTCATACAGGATGCCACAGGGCAAATTTGTATTTATAGTCTTGCTGTCTGTTCTGTCATCAAATTGGGGGAACATATTCCCAAAGGTATAACTGTGTGGGTCACATGGGATTATATATTCCCTTGTGACCACTATATAATAACACGTCCAGGCCTGTGAAACAGAGAAAAGCTAGCTTGCCAAAATAATACATTGATTCAATCCCACTGAGAGATGAGAACAACATATTTTTTCTTCACTCCCCCATTTCCCATTTAGCTGTCTCTGCTGCAGAAAAGGTGGGAATAACCAGCTTCAAGAAATCAGCAAGCTTTGGGACTGGTGGTTTTGTTGAGGCCTCAAGTGCCATTTATCAGCATCCTAATGAGCCATCCTAGGGAAACAGGAAAGCAAAACAGATAAAGAGGAGCATTGAAAAATGCACAATATTAGGTGCCTGATGAGCTAAATCTCATCAATAAGACACTGTGTGAGCATTAGCTATACTGCCTCAGGCCTCTGCATAGGCTCAGGCATTCACATGCCAAGCTCATACATCCCACTGATTCCTATAGTTTCACCTCATTCTTCCTTTCTCCACATATATTGGATTGCAACTCATCGAGATCCTAGCGAATGTAGCTATTGATTATGTTACTTAGGGACACTAGGTCAGCAGATGGCTATTCCATAACAAAATACACTTAGCTGTATTTTGGGGTAGGAATCATCAGCATCGTGTAGACATCATTATAAACACAATAGCAAGTTGTCCATAGGATTTTTCATTGTTTTATTTTTGTCATTGGTTCCTTTTCTAGATGAACAGAGCTTGAAACCACAAGCTCATTTTATAAAATGCATCCTATGTTGGCTGCAGGAGCATTCCTAATCATTTGACATAATGGAATTTTTAGATCTGTGTCCTTAAAAGATTGAGCAGCAATTTTTTTTATGACCCTAGAGGAAAGTGCTATATACATGAACGCAGTTCCCTCTTCAGTTATGAAGTGTTATTTCTAATGTTGCTGATCAGGACTTAATCCCTGCTGCTTAGAAAAGGGAGAAAGGTTTGAGGTTGTTATAAAAAGATGTCAGGGTATATGTCCCCCTTTTTAACAAAATGATGGTGGTGGATGTGTTTGTGAAGAAGAAAGAGGGATGTAGAGCTCTAAGCAGCCTAAAGCAGAATTTAGAATTTAAATGGAGGGAAACTCAGTGAATTGCTTTAGTGGGTTCCCTTTGGTTTGGTTTATGTTCCTATCAAGGCAGCATATTGTGCTAGGAATGGATTTATTTATTTATTATTTTAGTTAGTTTGTGAAATATACTTAGTTTTTTAAACAAGGCTTTTCCAAGGCTGCCTGTGGTTTAGTTATGCCCAAAATAATTATAAAAACCAGTATCTAAAATGACCTAATTGGTACACTGGAAGCTATAGCAGCCTCTGAAGCTACTGACAGTTCTGCATAGTTGAATTTAAGACATTAATCTTTGGAACAGAAAGCCAGGACCAGTTTTGCCATTCATGAGCAGAACTTAAAGGCCTCCAGGGAAGTCTGATATGGACAGGGTTAGTAGGTATGCAATACATTCTGCTAACTATCCTGTTTAGTCTGTATATCTTTCATTAGAACAGACAAAGCAATTCTGTTTTTTTATGTTGGAAAACTAATCAAAATAGCCAAATGCCAAAATGGGTTATCTGGAGGTAACTATCCATGAATAACAAAGAGCTGGCTAATACATTATTCGGCATAAGACTGAATTGCTGAAAGCCAATCACATTGGTTTTCTAGATAGATGCAATGGCCTGATTTTATATGGCTTAATCCCTGTTAGTTTGAAACTCCACTCTGCTTTTTAGTAAGCCTGTGTCAAACTCTGCCACTTCCCACTGCAAACAAATACTGAATCTATTAATTTTTTTCAAAAAAAAAAAGTTCTTCCATTGTTGCTTGATGAAGATAGATATACAAGTATGGTTCAGAGTCAGAAAGCCCAAGATCATCAGTTAGCAAATATAAAGTAATTAACAGGTTAATCCAGAGCTTTAAGAACTGCAGAACTTTTCTTTTTATTGTCCATTGCACGATGCATACTATCTCTCAAACCTCTCTAGAATAAGAATGGCAAATGGGTTAGTCCCCAGAGGTGCTTTTGAACAAGCAATCCACTGCTCTTATGAGCACTTTAAACAGCCCTGATGAAAAGGCAGGCACAAGCAGCCCCAAAGCAATGCATGGCTTGTCAGCTGACTGCAAATGGTAGAAAACGATATGCCAGGCAAACACAATAGACAAACGAGATGTGACCAAGGAGCCATCTTCAATTTATCCTCCGCCTAGACTTACATTTTTGTGGCTAAGCGGTTTGCAGAGACCTTTTATGAGCAATCAAAAACTGCCTGGGAAGAAACTTTATATTTTTGGCTTCACCTGAAAGGAGAGAGAAGGACTAAAACGGAAGCATTTTTCTAGGATGGATCATAATTGCCATGTGTGCCTGTTAACGGATGGTCATCATTTGGCTTGTGCATTACGAGGAGACAAGACAGTTATTAATAAACAGCGCAGCACCCACATTTCTTTCCCCCCAAGCAGACTTAATGAAGCCAAGTTTGCAAATGAAACATAATTTCAAAGACAGGCGTGTTGTCGGAAGGTCTAGGGATGATGTATGCCTGTTCCTGCTCGTTAGCAGCTGTCTCTTTAATTACTGCAGATGCTAACGAGATGCTAACAGCATATGGTGACAGAGAGAGCGGGCTCACTTTGCACCAAAGTAGAATTTGTTGTGCTGGTGGCCACCGGAATAAGAGGAGACTCCATAGAGGTAATGTAGAATATTGCCTCTGGGTTCCAAACATCTCATAATTTGAAGTTGTTCAAAGTACTGCAATATTTTGGGAATTAACTACATAGCAGCGTTACAGATCAGATGTATAATAATCTATAAATGTTGAAGACCTTATCTTTCTTCCCAGATGACAATTCTTGGAATAGTACCCTTCCTCCTTTGAATAATTTCTCTTTTAGCCTAATAATTTTAAACTCTTCATTGCTACTCCTTTCTCTCATAAACAATCCAGCCCCTTGTCAAATATCTCTTATTGCATAATACCGCACCCTTCAAAGTTTCTAATTTTTTTTTCTTTCATCTAAGCACTGTGACCTAGCACATTTCCCTTAACTGAAATCTGAGTACTTTATTTTTCTTACACTTCTAAAAAGCAGGACATAGATAAGGTTGCCTCTTTCACAGTAGAGTAAATTGTGTTGCTTTTATCAGTGCAGGGAAGCTGACTCATTGATTATGTATTTGCTTTTTTATATAATAAGAACAGCAGAAGACACCTAGAGAAATGAACTAGGAACTATAGAGGAAACAACAGGAAACATTTATTTCAAACCATCAGACGATTGTCTAGTTGACCTCATTACTATCAAATATGGAATCTAGCAGCACGACTAAAAACATTTTTAAGGAATAAAAGAAATTTACAGATTAATGTAGGATATTGGAGTGGGGAAATTCACAGTTGAGTTGAGAAATTTGGAGGAGATATTGGAGCTGCAAGTTTGTCTCTGAGCTTCTAGCAATAAAATATTTAAGAAACAAACTAGAAGTATTTATTTTATTTATTTATTTATTTTATTAAATTTTTATACCGCCCTTCTCCTGCTGGACTCAGGGCGGTGAACAGCCAAGAATAAAAACATCACATACAAAATTTAAAATTTAAAAAAGAATTAAACAAATTTTGGCCCAATAAATTTAAAACACCCCAATTAAAATCAATTTACAGTTAAAAATATGTAAAAATATCTAAGGGGGGATTACACCAGACCAGTTGATGAAATAAAAAAGTTTTAAGGGCACGTCGAAAAGCACGGAGATCTGGGATCCTATGTATCGTTCCAGAGGGCAGGTGCTGCCACAGAGAAGGCCCTCCCCCTGGGAGTCGCCAACCGACATTGTCTGGCTGACGGCACCCTGAGGAGTCCCTCTCTGTGGGAGCGTACTGCCGGTGGGAGGCTATTGGTGGCAGAAGGCGGTCCCATAAGTAAATCTGCATACCTTAATTATTTTGTCTAGAGATTGTAACCATAGTGTGAAAAAATAGAGAATGATCTGATGGCATCTGTTTTTTTCTTAAGGAGCAAGTTCTGACTGAAGTGCTGATTGGCTGAGGATTGATTGGGCTGTTGCCGTTGTCCTAGCAAAGTTCTTATTTCCTATACATGCCTTGTGTAATCTGTATTGCTTAGAATATGTGTTCTAAGCAATAGAACACATATTCTACCTACACTAATACAAAAAATTCAGGGGTTGTTCAATCAATCTTATCTCTTTCATATTTTTTTTTTTTTTTAAAAGCCTATAGCCTCTTCAAGAAGCTCAGAAGCGAGGCTCTTAATGTGCTTTCAAAACCAGGCCAGGTTTGGGCTGCCTTCTTTAAAGCTCTAGAAATAATAGAGTCTGTGCCAGAAATGATGCTTCCTAGATTCTCTGAGGATTTTAGTTATAAAGATGCCACAGAAAATATAGCTTCAAATCATTGTGTATTGCTCTTCACTTAAATCTCTTGTTAAATCAAATTTTCTGAAAGGGTCTTCATTTGAACTTAAAATATTGAATCCTTAGCTTGGTTTGCCATTATTAAGTTACAATCTGTGGAGCTCAGTGACCTTCAGTGAAATTCTTGAAACTGTTGTTTACATACACATTTTTCACTGCCTTTTTGTAAAGTATTTCTTGGAGAGAGATCTCCCTCCCTCCCTCCCTCCCTCCCTCCCTCCCTCCCTCCCTCTCTCTCTCTCTCTCTCTCTCTCTCTCTCTCTCTCTCTCTCTCTCACACACACACACACACACACACACACACACACACACACACACACACGGGGTGGGAGGTGGGGGGAGAAGTCAGGAATTGCTTATTGCAAATACTGTAAATATTTTTTTTCTTTTTAAAAGTTTAGACTGAATAAGTAAACTGCTATTTTGGATGAGCGATTAACAAGAGAAACCTTACCAAAGCAAGTAGAGCTACTTTTGGAGACAATACAGTATTGAATTAATAATTAGCAAAATCCTGACCTTGCTCAATCCCAGTCATTTCTGTGTACATACTTTTTGTCCTACAGCAAGCATCCTGTAAAATAATCATTTAATTGAAGCATGAAATAATGGCTAATAAAATCAGCCTTTGATGCAGATTCTTTTAAAAGACAAGAATAGCAACTACGGTATTTCTCGTGCATACCTATGCAAATTATTTTGGAAATGAAGCATAAGCTTATATTGAACGCCCTTCTTTCTCTTTATCCTTTCTTCAGGAGTGTGCAGGTGAACCTCTGTTCATGTTGTATTGTGCCATCAAACAGCAGATGGAGAAGGGGCCTATAGATGCCATCACTGGAGAAGCCCGCTATTCCCTGAGTGAAGACAAGCTCATCCGGCAACAAATTGACTACAAAATGTTGGTTAGTAGCAGTGGGAACTTAACTAGGATGGAGTCTTAGTCCTCTGAGTTAGCCCTTCTGATAATACTCTGCTGGGGTGAGGGGAATCACTATTTAACAAGGTAGTTGTTCCTTCATCAAGACCAATAATAAGAGAAGGAGGTAATATAGAATGAGAGGTGAGAATATTCTCTAATTTTTATTGGTATTCTCTAAAATTTGATAGAATAGTCCTGTGTTTCTTAAACTTTTTTCTCTTCCCACTTTTAAAAATTATGGAGGACCCCAAAAGAGCTTTTCTTTTCAATGGATTATATTTATTGATACATACCATATTTAAAATTAAAATTGGCATGTTTCCTGCTGCTAACTTTGTGGGGTTTGATGGTATTTTAATGTTATATTTTTTTCGGCTTCTTTAGATATTGAATTATAACATCCATCCCATTGCAGTTCTATAGTTCTCTCTCTCTCTCTCTCTCTCTCTCTCTCTCTCTCTGTGTGTGTGTGTGTGTGTGTGTGTGTGTGTGTGTGTGTTTGATGGTGGCTCAACAGTTAAGACATGAGGCTTGTCGGCTGGAAAGCCAGCAGCCCAGGTTCGAGACCCAAGTGCCACACGACAGGGTGAGTTCCTGTCCTCACCCCAGCTCTTGCAAATGTGAGCATGCAAATGCGAGCAGATAAATAGGTACCACTACGGTGGGAAAGGTAACAGCACTCTGTAATATCATGCTGGCCACATGAATGCAGAAACATCTTCAGACAGCTCTGTCTCAATGGCCTTAAAATAGAGATGAGCACTACCCCCATAATCTGCAACAACTAGCGAAGTAAAATTCACATGAATATTTTTTATCTATCTATCTATCTATCTATCTATCTATCTATCTACCTACCTACCTACCTACCTACCTACCTACCTACCTACCTAAATATGGATATGGATGGATGAATCTATGCATCCATCCATATCCATGTTTATATTGATACATACTTTATTTAAACTAAATTTGTATTTGCATGATCTCTGTAGATGCCATACGCTAAATAAATAATTTTCCAGCAAAGACTGGCAAATACTTTTGATTTCTCAGATCCCTCAGAGATGCTTGCAGAACTTTAAGAAACATTGGGTTAATCCCTAGTACTAAAGTTTTAGTCTGAATCCTTGGAAGAAAAAAAAGATTGGCATTAAAATACAGACACACAGCATTCTTTAAAGCCCCCGTGGGCTATAAATAAAAGTTGTTTTCTAATATTAATATTAATTCTCTTCCTAAAACAAAGGGGGAAAAAACCCTCTTCCTTTGTGCCACATATAAGAACCATAGTAACTATTTTTTTTATCCAGGAATATCAACCATGACAAATAGAGATGCTAGGTTTAGATAGCATATGCATCATTCATAGCAAGCTATAGAAGTATAGACATCTGTCTTTTACTAAGTCAGGTCATGTACATTCTAGTATAGTTGACTCATTACTTTAGGCTTTTAGACTGGAGATTCTTCTCTTCAGAGATACTTAAAGTTGGACTTTGAACCTTCTGTTGCAACCAAGTGATCTATGTCGGCTATGATTTTCCCTATTATTTTCAAATGAGAACATTCTCCAACAAGCTTCTCCCTCAGATTTCCTTCCTAATTAGAGTGGAGTGATGCATTTCAAGACAGGTTAATGACAGCCCTTCCTGTCATCCATTTCATCTGAGGAAAGCTATAGTGTTATGCAGAGCATTCCAGGACACAAATGTATTTATATTTATTTTATTTTTGAAATTTCCATGATGCCCTACAAAACCAAGTTTTCATATTACCAAAAAAAAAAAAATGTTTAAAACTAAAGCAATCATTAAAAAAGAAAGAAGGTAGTTAAGTTTTTTTTTAAATTTATAAACTTTATTAAAACACATATAAAATACATACAAAAACATTTACACAACAAACAACATGTAAATAAATTAAACTTTTGAAGCATTTGTTTCGTATTAGTTTTCCAATTAGTACAGTTATAGTTATTCCCCTTAATCTTGCTCTAATAATTTTCTTTTTCATTCCCCCCCCCCCTTATTTTCATCCCCTAAGAATTTCCCCCTTAGTAATCTATATAATATATATTGAGATTATATCTTTCTTTTTAAGTTTCCCTCTATAAATTTATCCGCCTGTAGGGAATTATTTGTTTACATATTTACATTTCTATTCTAACTATCTTCTAATTGTGTTTCTTCAATAGTGACGTTGTACCGTTGGTACCATTTATCCCATATTTTATAGTACTCTGTCTCTTCTTTTTCCTTTAGCTCTTTTGTTAGCCTATCCATTTCAGTGCACTGGGTAATTTTGTCCATTACTTCTTCTTTTGTTGGGATCTTTTCCTGTTTCCAGTTTTTGGCATAAGTTATCCGCGCTGCAGTTAGAATATGTATCAACAAGTATTTTATTTCTTTAGGGTATGTTTTTGTAAAGATTCCCAACAAAAAAGTTTCTGGCTTCTTATCTATTTGTAGATTAGTAATTTGTTCCAGCCATTTCTTGTTATTGGACCAAAATTTCTTTGCCTCTGGGCACGTCCACCATAGATGGTAAAAGGTACCTTGTGAGTTTTTACATTTCCAACATAGTGGGCTATTTTTTGGATGGATTTTAGCCAACCTTGTAGGCGACATATGCCACCTGTAAAACATCTTCAGCTGGTTTTCCTTGTATGCCACCGCTAATGGGTAGTTAAGTTTTTTTATTCTTCCCTTTTATACAGACACTAAACTGTGTGAATCCTGAAAATGAAAATGCTCCTGAAATTCCAGTCAAGGTCCTAAATTGTGATACCATCACACAAGTGAAGGAAAAACTGTTGGATGCTGTGTACAAAGGAGTACCATATTCCCAAAGACCCAAAGCAGGAGACATGGACTTGGGTGAGCAATGGCTTCTTGTGTGGTTAGGATAAACAGTGGATTCATATTATAATCATGACATAAGGGTTATAAAACTCCAATAGAAAAGATGCATCATTTTTTTTTATTTCATTAAAGGAACTACATGTTTTTCCAGGCTCATGTGGCTGCTTCAGAAGCTACTCTTTATCTTTGTCACCTGTATGTATAAATGTAGCCATTTTACTTTCTTTTCCCCACAGTTCTCTTCACACATGACCTTCTATACTTGTTGATAAATACGGTACCTCCCTGCATGTTCTAAGGCCATATTTTAAAACTATCAAACTTGATGGCAATTTCAAACTAATGACTCAGGAGAATAGGCAGAGGCTGAAAAGAGACAGGATTGATTATTTATTTATTTATTGGCAGCTCAATTGATAGTATTTTGATAAATGGCTCTGCTTTATATGAGGAAGAATAGAGCAAGAGCTACAAATTGGTATGGTTTTCTAGAAGATAATTTGTTTATTTATTTTTCCATCCACCCAAAAATGACTCTGGATAATTTACACAGTTGAAAATTGAAAAAGCAATTTTTATATAAAAATTGGTCAGAGTGAGCAATGAAAAAAACAATCCCTCCCCCTCCCCCCCCCGGTCTGGAGGGCCCCTATACCAAGCTCTGAAGAACGAGTTATGTTTTTGAGGACTTTCTTGAAGACAGGTAGGATTGGGTATCGGGATCAAGCAAATTGTGAAAAGGATGCTGTTCTACAAGGCAGATGCTGTAGCAGAGAAAGATTTACTTCCCAAACTACTGAATTGTCTCCAAGAAGGGCACTGTCTGGAAAAGGTTCACCATTATTCAGAAGAAACTGGAACATTCTGGAATTCTCTGGAAAGGTCTCTTCCCATTTGGCACATTCCAAGTATTTTCTTAGCAAACTGTGAATAGAATTAAGTTCTCTAAGAATTAAGGATCAAAATATGCATAATAGTGACAATATCATAAAATATGTTAATGATAATTCACCTATAAGAAATAGATTTTCTTTTTTGTGATTCAGTTATCAGATAGAATACAAACGAGGATGAGGATGGTGATGATGATATCCCTTCAGTCGAGTCCTTAGCAGAAATAATTGGAATAGAACAATAATAGTTTAAAATGGCTAATATATGGAAACTAGACCCATTGTATAGCAGAATTTGCAGGAAGATTAGCTAAATTTGGTAAACCTGTTTTGGTGCCTTGACTGCAATGATAAATTTTGCTTTAATCCACAAGTGAAAAAAACAGATTTGTCATTTAAAACTGGATCCAATAGCAAGAAAGAGTCACAGTTTGGGTAGAGATTCTCCTTTTTGAAATTTATCGCCCCTAAGTCTTTCCGTCAGAAATGAGCCCATAATCTTCTTTGGGAAGAAGCTAAAGACATAAAAATGGGCAAGAGGTGATTCAGTATTCCACACCTGAACAACTTTTTGCTCCAAAAATTAAGCCCTCATACTTGAAACATACATGAGTCAAAACTAGGTAAAAGGAATGTGTAGCTTGAGACAGATGCTATTTGATATGCAAGGAAGGTCATTTTTCATTCTCAAAGAAAAATGTTATTATGATGTATTGCTGATTCTAGGTTAGCATTTTAAACAAGTTCATAATTGCAAGAAGTAATAAGATGTAATACCTGAGAGATGATGAGAACAGTAATCTCATATGAATAAAGTAGGGAACTAAATATTTTCAGGGCGAAGGGAAACTGACATAATCCCAGTAGTTGAGATGACAATGCTTGCGATCACTGAATATGTAAGACTCACAGGATTTTAAAGCAGAAGGTTGTTGATGAAGCTGGAGATATTCTTGAAAATTCCTCTGATTGGGTTGTAAAGTTGAATAATTTGAAGTTTTGTGGGCAGGGGGTTGTTTTTGAGTTTGTCTTTCATTTCCGTCAACCACAGCTTCCTTGGCAATCACTTCAGAATTGATTTGCCATTTTTTTCCCCTTAAGTGTGGGAAATCCAAGTCACCAAGGAGAAAATAGCCCTATTACATTAGATCCTAAACAGATTTTCCGGGCATTATTGTTGCTAACTTCAGCAAGACCGTAATGGGGTTTAGAGTGGGGTGTGGCTTTTTAAAATGGCTTCTGCCATGCCTCATTCACATGTTCTCCATGCCTTTCATTCTGTGATCTGTCCAAAGTGAGCACGATCCCCAGTGACCCCATGCCCTTCTCTTCCATCGGTGCAGAGTGGCGGCAGGGCAGGATGGCTCGGATAATTCTTCAGGATGAAGATGTCACCACAAAGATCGACAATGACTGGAAAAGACTCAACACTCTAGCTCATTACCAGGTGTGGTTGTCCTTGAGTTTTTGCCAGCAGTGGTGGAAGAGACCTGGCATCTGAATATGCTAACTATCTGAATAAGATACATACATTTATCTCATATATGAGAGATGGATACTACAAACAACTGTTGTTATTTATTTTACTATTGAATTGGTATTGGCGGGAGAGAATAGGATGGAAGTCTAGGCTAGATTCTGGTGTGTACATGCGATGAGTATTAAATAATGGAGAACGTACATGGCTCAGGATTGTATTGTTAGGTTTTTGGTGTCCTCTGAGTTTGTTTTTCTTCTTGCAGACATTTCATTATTAGGCTAGACAACATCAGTACACAGATGATGTTAACTAGCCTGGTAATGTTTGTAAGAAGAAAAGCAAGTGAGAATACTAAATTATACATCTTGGAAACGCATTTGTAGAAAATGAAAAGAAAGCTTCTAGCTCTTAAGTTTAACAAAAGAAGCATTAAAATTATGTGCAGGATTGTTCTCTTTCTCTGTATTCTTCCTGACAAGGCCTGGAAGAATCCATATGCTGTCCTGTGTGCTTTGTCTTTGATCTGTCCACTACAAACAATTGAATAAATATGCTCTAACAAAGCAAGAATGAAAGAAGAACAAATTCTAGACAAAGCTGAAAAGCTTTCTATTTTTGTGCCAGGCAGATTTTGAAGGAGATAAAACTCAGGTCAGATCTGGGAATCCCAAGGAATGGAAAATGGCTTTTTATTAAGAAGAAAAAGAAAGCTTTCTTCTGTTTGTGTTTACATTATGAGAGAATGAACTGTCCATCTTCTCAAATTTTCTAAGAGGCTCTGAGAATCCACTGAATAGGGAGTTAAACTTAGTATTTCAGCTTCCTTTAGTAGGGAGCTCAGTGTTGGTTGGTTGGAGTGAGAGAGATAGAGATTATGAATCTTCAGTCTTAATTTTGGTAATATTCCCTACAGGTAACAGATGGTTCATCTGTGGCACTGGTGCCCAAGCAGAACTCTGCCTACAACATTTCCAATTCCTCTACTTTCACAAAATCACTCAGCAGATATGGTGAGTAAATGGGAAAACATCCTTGCCATTTTACTGTGTAGAATTCAGTAGCAATCTGGGAATTAAGAAAAAAAGTCTTCCTAAGTTAAGAAAAAGCAGACTAAAAAGGATACCATGCTTCAGTCAAGCCTCTTCTAATGACTTCCTTGGTTTTGTATGACCTAGGCCTATTTTATAGTAATTCAGCTAGCTTCTCCCAGTTAAGGCTTTTGCTTCTGGTTGCTTTTCCTAGTTTAGTTATACAAAATCCGTATTTCTTCACTGTGTTTTCTTAAAGCCACTGTGCTTTCATGTGTCCTATTGGTACAGGATTAAGAGAAGCAAGGGATCTATTATAAATATTTAAAATATTACTTTACTGAGGAAAAAAATTGTCGCAGAATCCAATCTGGGTCGGTCACCAGGACCAGAAGTTTAGTCTGCATGGCTTTTGAATGTGTGCTGAAGCCCATCCTCCAGGAAGATTCAGATAGAGAGAAGTTTCCTGAGGATGGGCTCCCGCACAAGTCTGAAACCACACTAAACCTCTGGTCCCGATGACCAACCCTGACTGGATCCTATACCATTATCCTGGGACATGCATATTTGCCTTCATATGTGAAAAAAAATGCCACTTATTTAGAATTGAAGGATACTTGCCAGTAGGTTTTAAATATAATGAGCTTCCTTCATTATTCATTAGATCCTTTCAATGAAAAAAAAAGTCAATAATCTCTCTTTTTCTAGGGCCAATTAGTTAATGAAGTTTAATTGACAGGGTAGCCCAAAATATATCATATTTCTTGATGGTATGACAGACCATGCTGTAAGTTGAGTGAGGTGGAGGGAGGACAGCAGAGGCCAAGAGTTAGTGGAGGAGGGAGAGGCAGTTGCCATTATATGTGGTTTCCTCACAGAGAGTATGCTCCGGACAGCTAGCAGCCCTGACAGTCTCCGTTCCCGGACCCCCATGATCACACCTGACCTGGAGAGTGGCACCAAGCTATGGCATCTGGTGAAGAATCACGATCACATGGATCAACGAGAAGGTGATCGTGGCAGCAAGATGGTCTCAGAAATATATTTGACTCGTCTGTTGGCTACTAAGGTAAATCAGAATGGCTCCTAAGTCCACTGTAAGAGTGGAGTAGTGTTATAAATTTGATAATAGCAAGAGCAATAGCAGTTACACTTATATACCACTTCACAGTGCTTTACAGCCCTCCCTAAGCAGTTTACAGAATCAGCATATTGCCCCCAACAATCTGGGTCCTCATTTTACCCACCTCGGACGGATGGAAGGCTGAGTCAACCTTGAGCCTGGTGAGATTCGATCTGCCAAATTGCAGGCTGCTGGCAGTCAGCAGAAGTAGCCTGCAGTACTGCATTCTAACCACTGCGCCACCACAGATCTTAATATTTCATCATGAACTCTATCCTGTTCATCTTTTTTCCTAAATTGTTTTATATACTTACATGAATTATATGCATTGCACCAGATTTTAATTGCCATCTGAGTAGTCATCTATTAGGGTATGGGGTGTAGTGAATCCTGCATGTGCGGAGGATTGAACTTGATGTCCTCTTAGTCCCTTCCAATTCTATGATTCCATGTTCCCACTGTTGAGTTAGAGACAGTCTCTCCCTCCAAACCTGATCCATAATCAGGAGATGAATATTAGTTGATTTAGTCTAGGGCTTCCCGCCTAAGCAGGGGTTAGACTAGAAGACTTCCAAGGTCTCTTCCAACTTTGTTATTCTGTTCTATTCTAGTGGATAAGGTACCAAGTTAGGAAGCAGGAAACTCTGAGTTCTGGTCCCACATTATCGATGAAAGTGAGCTCGGTGATCTTGGGCCAGTCTCTCTCTCAGTAGTGATTGGTGATTTTACTGCCTCTGATGAGTAGTCTGATTCCTTTGATCTCATCACCTCCCATTTCTAGCCTTTTTTTTTATCTGCCCTCCCACTAAACCTGCAAAGATGAGTATTGCACCCTAGCTATTATCAAAATGAAGATGGGATTCCAGCCTCTAGGTGCTATAATCATTGATTTATCCAGCTTCATTGTTCATGCACTTGATGGACGCCCTCATTTTACCAGTATTCCATATCAGCAAAAACCCAAGCGAAGGAGTATTAAAAATCCAGTGGCTTATGACACAAACACAGAACTACTCACAATATAATTGCTACACTAATTCCTGAAGTAAATCAAACGGCCAGTAGATGATTTGTATTGGAACAAATCAAAATAGTACTCTGTTTTCAGATTCTGAAAAATCCCACGGTAACTGCAGAGCTAAATTCAGCTCAGCTGAATCTATCCTAGCCAAATCATAAATCATAGTAATCTGCAAGAGGAATGCTGGTTGCTGTATTGCTATTGTTTAACGTGTACCGTTTTAGAATATATATATAACCTGAAAATTCCAGGGTACTGTTCACTTCTTCTATGAGCAGCAAAAAAATCTAAGCAGTAGAAAGCTTTTCTTTCTTTCTTTCTTTCTTTCTTTCCCTTCCTTCCTGTCTCTCTTTTTTTCTCTCTCTCTTTCTTTCCTCCTTTACATCACTCAAGGCATCTAGAAATTTTGTCACACTTGGTTAGTTTCGTTTCTGAATATACAGGTTACACATAATTTGAACATTCCATCAGAAAGCACAGATGAGAGAGAAAGTGGAGCACCTCACTCTCTCAAATATTTTCAGAATTCCATCATGGATTTTTTCCCCCTCTCTTTCATAGGGAGATACCTGGATTACCTCAATCTGAAGGAGAGGAATATATCTACATTTTAGATATTTGCTGGCTGTTGAAAGGCACAGTTTTTGAAAACACTTTCAAAATTCAAGATTTCTTAGCAAAATGGCCTTTACAGTTTTGCAGGGGCTCTAAAAGAAGTCTGCAGTGACAGTTTCTCTCTCCTATACAATTTTTCTGCAGTTTTTTAACCATTATTCTAACTAAATTTTTAACTGTTTTTAAATGTTTTAAACGTTTTAATTGGTAATGAGTTTTAATTGGGCCAAATTTATATATCTTTTAATTATTTTTTAATATTTGTTCTGCATGTTTTTTAATTTTGGCTGTACACCGCCCTGAGTCCTCAGGGAGAAGAGCGGTATAGAAATTCAATAATAAATAAAATAAAATAAAATAAAATAAATGTGTTATATGTTTTTCAAACTCCATTATCTGGATCCTACATGAGATGATAACTGAGAGGATTATGGGCTTAACTTTCATCATAAAAAAATCACTGTCTTGGAGAGCCAGCTTGGAACTATTATGAAAAGAAAAAAAAAAAGCAGTGATCCTATACTTAATTGACTACTGAACCAGATCTCTGAAATAATTTAGATTGCTCTATGTAAAATCATATATCACTATCACATATAAATCGTTAAATTGAAGATTTGTAGAGAATGGATAAAAGCACAGGAGCCAGTTTAAATGAATGGATATGACATGGGTGTCCACAGGGTAAAAACACAGCAGGATAGCCAAAACAGTGCCATTGAAGCTCCCCCTATTTTTAATGCCTTCCTTCCTTCCTTCCTTCCTTCCTCTCTTTATAGTTCTTTTATAGCTTCTCCAAGTTCAGTTCTAAATTCCTTTACAATAGCCCATGAAAAGCCGGTTTTATTTCATCCATTGGTGACACTTCAGTTTCTTATTTTAAAGCATGTTTTAATACCAGTGAAATATTTTAGCCCTTCTGAGAAGAAAAAAAGAATGCCTTCATTCTATTGTTGCTTTTCTGTTTATGTACATGAATGATATATTATGTAATGCTGAACAAATATCCTCTTTTCTTTCTTTCTTTCTTTCTTTTTTTTGTTCCAGGGAACTTTGCAGAAGTTTGTGGATGACCTTTTTGAGACTATCTTCAGCACAGCCCACCGAGGGAGTGCCTTGCCTCTGGCCATCAAGTACATGTTTGACTTCCTGGATGAACAAGCTGATAAGCACCAGATCAATGACTATGATGTCAGGCACACTTGGAAGAGTAACTGGTAAGAAAATGCTGTAGCTCGGCAGTAAAGCACATGACTTGCACTGCAGAAAGTCCCAAGATCTCTTCCCAACTTCTGAAGGTCAAGCTGAGGCAGAGTGGATACCTGATGGGTCATTGTGTAGATAAATATTCAGCTAGGTAGATCAATGGTTTGTTTCTGCAAGCCGGTTTCTTATCTAAGCTGCAGCTGGTGTGTGAAAAGTTGGGGGTAGCTAACAGGAAGATGTTTCTTTCAAAGAGTGCAAACAGCCTACTGTAGTTTCTGCTTTTTCAGAAAATAGATCAGAAGGTTTAAGAAAATTACCTCAGTTGCATAAGGAAGTGCAGCCTCAAAGCATTTGTGTTATTCTATCCCCTGGTATAGAGGAAGCTTCACATATACACTCACTTAAAAAGGCATTTATATTAGGCTACAATATAGCGTATATCTAATTCACTTGTTGAGATGGGAAGCTATAGAAATCAAATAAATAAAAAAAATACAGCTCTGTCAGAATAAAAATTCTTTAAGTTTATATTATGGGACATCATCTTGCTTCACCAAATACTTCAAAGTTCCCCCTCAAAACCAGCGTTTTCCAAATGAATGTATAAATCACTAAAATCACAATCTAAAATGTGGAATAATAATGTGGATTCAATAATGGGAACATAATCATTAAGAGATCAGTAAAATAATAGGGTTGCACAGTACTGATTCAAGGCAAAAAGAGTGCTGGAGAAAATCTAACCTTTGGGGAGATGGCATGGCTGCCTCGGAGGGACAGACACACCGTACCAGAAAACAGGGCAGCTACTGAAATGAGCTGCAAACAGGTGCTGCATTCAGACCTTTGCACGCTTCAAAGCACCTCTTAATCTTTGAATCAGAAGCGATTCAGAGTCTTAATAAACAATAAAAGCGGCAGCTACAGGAGAGCAGTTAAAAATCTTGTATGCAGCATTTTTGTTTATATAGCCAGTTATCAATTTGCTGGTGAACTGTATTCCACATTTACCTTCGAATGTGATAGGGAAGTTATTCTCCGCATGCTGATTTGCATAGCCTTAAACTCCGTCTCGCTATTTATTTCATGCTATTCAGGATTAATGTGCTCAGTGAATAGTAAGAAGCAGCAGACACTTTTCTCTTCTTCTGCTGCCTTCCTGATTTGATCACTGTTACTGGGGATAGGAATATACACTCTGATCTCTGGTATTTGTTAAATAGCAACCAAATTGCTTTTGTAGTTCAGTAACTGTCAGTAATTAGCAAGGCAGGAAAAGACACATTTTTAAATGGAGTTATGAGAGCATGGAAACATTTGGAACTGATTTATCACTCGGCTTTCTATATTAAAGGAAATAGCTGCTCTGGGAGGAAAAACGGGGTAGGGAAAGAATCCCAATGATGCAACTCCACAGAGCCCAGGGAGGCAGGCAGGCTCCAGCATACTAATGCCCTTGCTTGTTTTGTACTGCTAATTCAGTGGATAGAGTAAATTTCAAGAGATGGTTCCCTAAAGTTAAAAGATTTGGGAATGACCAACACCTGGATTATATGATTTGTGGGAGTTTAACAGTTGAGACAAATAACAGTTACGAAAAGCAGGACCTAGTTTTCATTGAGATAATTCAGATCTTATGTTAAGGTAGGTGAGATCAGATGATGGAATTATTTTACACAAAAAATCCCCACCCTAGAAGTTATGGGAAAAGTCTCCATGGATTTCCCTGATGTACATAATTTTTTCCAGTGAGAAGTGAAAAATTAGATAGTATTCCTGAGGCTCTTTGTGTTGTGCATTGCAGCTTGGTCATCCCAACTTTCTTCAGGCAAATTAGTTTGAGTTTGTGGAGTTTTTTTTCAACCTTGCTTATATAACAGGGAAACATATTATGACAGCCCTTCTGCCTCAATAACATTGTTTTGTGAAAATAAACATGGGTAATTTGAAGAAACAGCATAGCCAATTGCATTGCGCTGGTTGCCTCAGTTAAGAGATAAATTAATGCTGAGCTGAGGAGAATCAAGAAGGTATTTACTTTTCCTTTAATTATAGTTCTCATTTCTTAATAGAATTTAGTCTCCAGAGGCTAATAAAGAATATAGGGATTTAATAAAGGGCAGAAAACTTGGTGAACCCTGACATTTAACAGTAATTCCAAAGGTTTTAAGAAGAGCAGAGGGAAATGATAGAAATGTTGACAGGTACTGATAAAATCCCAAGGTCAACATATGAATGACTTTAACAAATGCTCTGTTCTGTGTCAAAAATAATAGAATTTACCAGGCACAATTTTGAATATTTAAAACAAGTGTCATGATAGAAATATTTCTCATATTCACTGTTACTTTTCAAATGCCAAATGACCTTAAAATCATTTATATATTTATATCCACATATAAAACATCTATAAATATGTTCATATACAGCTGCACCATTATATACACCCACCCTTCAGTGAGATAGCTGTGCACCTGGCAAACCATGCATCAGAGTTATTATCACCTGTTTAGATTTTGTGGAAAACCCCTGCTCCCTTACTTTGATAGACTTTAACCAAGCAGAGGTTTATGCTAAGAGCCTTACTTGAAGCTACTAAGAATAATTTTTTCTTTTCTTCTCTTTTTCAGTCTACCTCTGCGTTTTTGGGTGAATGTGATTAAGAACCCGCAATTTGTGTTTGACATTCATAAGAACAGTATTACTGATGCCTGCCTATCAGTGGTAGCTCAGACATTCATGGACTCCTGCTCAACTTCTGAGCACAAGCTAGGGAAAGACTCTCCCTCCAATAAACTACTGTATGCCAAGGACATCCCTAACTATAAGAGCTGGGTAGAAAGGTGAGTAACTGCAGCTGTAGACAAAGTAGGTTTGCAAAAGGAACAAAGGTGTGGCAGTTCTAGAAAGTTTGGGATGGAGCCACCATCCCAAAAGAGCCACCCTTGGTTAGAGGAGAGAAATTGATTCTTAGAAACAATTGCAAGTAATTGTTTTTCTAAGAATTGCCAATTCCTTTCAGACTTTTCTAATGAATAAGTAATAGAGCATATAGATTTCATGAAGGCAGCTATTTGTATTAGGCTGGATCCAGCATAAACATCTAATTTTTTTTTGTGTGTGGGAAGAATCTCAGTGAAGTGTTTCTTCTATCAGCTGAGCTTTTCAGTGGTTGAACAAGACAGGGAATGATGTTTCGGTTGCAGCCATTATCAGATCCAAGTGTCCTAAAATTGCATTTAAGGATTGGTGGAGGTGGGTTGGGGAATTTGGGAGGCACTCCAGGAAAGTAAAAATAACTTCCTCCCCTTTCTCCTTCCACCTTCGTTGTGTTTGGGGATATTTCTACTGGTAAAGCAATCCATTTGCAGGAGAATTAGCAAAGCAAAAGCTCTTGCCAATGGAATTGAAAGCCTGGATTAGATTCAGCCTGAAAAATAACACAATCACATTGTGTTGAGTAATACAGATAAGAGTTTTTAGTTTTCAGGGCTTTTACCGGGGAGATTCTGATCAACTTCAAGTACGTTTGGTTTGTTAATTATTGTGTACTATTGGGGTAGAGACCTGCACATTGAAAAGACTCAGTGTAGCTGGTGCTGTTTTGTGAAAAGTGTATTTGCTAGTGACATCATTACTCTGCTGATGTCTTAAGTAAAACCAGAAGTTTTTTTTACTGCTGCTAATAAAGATGAAAAAATAGATAATGAAACACAGGATGAATAAGACTCTCTATTTATAAGTAGAGCTATTTTATTTAACAAATTGACTGTGTCTATTTGTGTACACATGCACACACACATTCACACACAGAGAGAAATTAGTTAGCATTGGTACATTGTACAAAACATACTTCCAAATATTTAGACTTGGAGATTACATTTGTGCCTGAGCTTTAATTCAAACTGTTTTAACAATTTATTATTCTGATGGTTAGAGGAGGACATTGCATTAGTTTTATGAGTATTATTTTTATGAGATACATGGACTACACAAGTCCAGTGCCAGCCCTACAAGATGGACAGACCAGAAAACTGACTCATGGATGGCTAGAATTATATTTCGTTGTGATAAGCTTTAGTAACAGAATCTTAACTAAGTTTTCCCTTCCTTCCTTCCTTCCTTCCTTCCTTCCTTCCTTCCTTCCTTCCTTCCTTCCTTCCTTCCTTCCTTCCTTCCTTCCTTCCTTCCTAGACCCTAGGGAACCAGAGATGGGATAGTCTGAGTCTCTTTGTAATATCCATCCATTCTCTCTGAATTTAACCCATGTTTATTATGTACTGTACCTGATGTTTTCTTAATGGCCTATAGATTTGTTCTTTAAAGTCATCTCCCTGATCTTCCTATACTCAGAAACTTAACTAATATTGTGAGAGGGAGGGGGCATCTTCCTTTTTCATGCCAGCATCCCAAGGTAAGGACATCTGGGACAAAACCTGCACTTGTGTCCTTTTCATTATCTTTTCAACTGCTAGCCTTAATGCAAACAATATTTTATGATGCAGTTTTTTTTTGCATACAGCAAGTTATAACATCTTAAGATTTTTTTTAAAAAAAAATAAATTATTTAATGAGATTCTGCACACTTTGAAAATGAGGAAGAAAACTTCAAATCTTGTGCAAGCACTTTTGTACTAGTTATTAAACAGTAGCTCTCTTCTTTGAGAGCTTGAAAAAAGTGCAACTGCTTTAAAGAATTGATCCTTTAAAGTTAATACAACTTTAATGGATTAACTTCTTAAAACAGCAACATTGCGGGTTTTTTTGGATTGTGCAAAAAAAGTGGGGCTACTTTAATGATTAGCAGAGACGGATCTGAAGCACGCTCATAGCCTTGATATTCAATACTATTTGCTGCTTGCTTAGCTGGCTATTTTTAATATTAGCCAATAGTATACATTATGGTGGTATTTTAGAGATAACATTGCCCTTAGGATGTTTCCCACATGGCTAGACTTTTAAAACATGAATCTTTTATGTTGCATATTTATATTCTGGGAGCTGTATATATAATTATAAATTATTCTATAAATGCTAGATAATGATTACTGACATTATGGAAGAAATCGGCTTCTATCTTGCTCTCCTAAGTGAAGCCAATTTCTTCCATAACAGCAGTAATTATTATAATTCAGTAACAAACTTTCTAATAAATACAGGATTATAAAACACTATCTCCAAATATATCACTTCCTGCTCTCTGCTGAGCTCCATTAAGTCTCCTCATAGGAGTGTCCAACTACTGATCTGTGATTCTGCTTGACCTGACTCACCATGATTTTGGAATAATTCAGGTCTATCTCCAGCAAAGAATGTAGATAAGACATCTTACACCCCAGGTCCAAGCACTCCAAATCCCTATTTAAGGTGACCCTAGCATTTCTGTTTCTGCAGAAAGATTGGATCTTTCACCCAATCTCTTACGCTCAAGCTTCTTTTGTTTGGGGAGAGGACAGGGGGAAGAAGATCTCAATAAAATGTTTACCTCCAATGATCACTCCTTTAAAGCTGTTTCTCAAGTCCTATTATTTCAACTCACACAAGGAGCTTGGACCAGGCACATTTGCCTTGTCCCCTCAGTCTTAAGATATAAAGGGAGACCCTGTGTACTCTGCCTGTGAGGGCTTACTGTAAGAGGGCTAGTCTGATTACTTGAACACAAAATGAAAAGTCATTTGGCAGGCAGAACACTATGAAATGGCTAAATGTGCTATGTACATTACAATTGCTTCATTGTAATGAATAGATTTATTACATTTAATCGGGAGACTTGTTAATTAAGTTTATGGTATTTTCCAGATTTATCCTCAGTTTGTCTCCTACCTGCTATTGAACATCTTTATTTTCAACAGAGTGATTTATTTTTCCTCCTTCTCACTTATAGATATTATGCAGATATAGCTAAAATGCCAGCAATCAGCGATCAGGACATGAGTGCCTATTTGGCAGAGCAGTCACGGCTACACTTGAGCCAATTCAACAGCATGAGTGCCCTGCATGAGATCTACTCATACATTACTAAGTACAAGGATGAGGTAAGGTATATCAGAACTCTTAGACATATCCTAATATAACTATTTATCTCTGTTTTTTCCTCTTTCTTTTGACCCACGAAAAGAAATACAGAATGGAGCTGCTTTTATTCCTCTGTAAACTCATCATGTCTTAATAGTTGCATAGCCAGCTAATGAGCACCTGCTATGCAGTAAGTACACTTACTGCAGCATTTTCATACAATATAAAAGTAGCTCCATTTTTAAATATATTTTTAAAATGATCTGTAATGCATAAAAGCAATAAACAAAAGAACCCAAATATGTGCATTATAATTTTGTTCCAAAATCAGTTATTAAAGATTGATCTAGGCAGTTACTTACAAAATATCACAGTTGTACATATTTCTATTATGTGGGGCAAACCTATCTAGGCTTTGTTCCATTTTAAACTAAAAAGGGTGTTTGTCTTCCTGAACAGCTAGTCATCATTAAAAAGATGTTTTTCAATTATCCATTTGTTGAGATACTGGAATGGTAGAAAAACCAGTTGCAGCAAATTATTGAAACGGGGTACTAAACTCTCCCAAAGATACCGATTCTTCTCAATCTCCCTCTTTCCCCTTATCCTAACTATCAGCTCTGACACAGATGGATGAGATAAGAACATTTGTCAAGTAGTAGTTCCTCTAATTTCTCTCCATCAGTATTGATGATGATTATGACGACAATGATGATGAAATTACCCTCCTGAATCCGAGTGACTTATGCTCCGTTCTTTTTATTTCACATAACCAACAATCCTGGGATTCTGTGAATATCTCTGTCTAAGAACTAAGCAGGCCCTACAGGCCTAAGCCAGCCAAATGTTGCCATCTACAAAGACCTTCTACTGAAGCTCTTTTTTTAAATTCTGCATTTGCTTTACAAAGAGAGGGCACCTGTTTCTTATCTAAAGTTTAGAAAAGAAATACCTTGAGGTATTTTTATCTGTCTTATTTTCATTCATCCTTTCTTCTCTTGTTTTGATACGAAGTATTGAAGTATCAAAGTAACAAACACAGACCACTCCCTTTTATAACAAAACAACAGTTTTCCAAAATAGGCCTCAGCAGATAAGTAATGGGCCAATAAGAATGGAAGAATCAAATCAGCGAAGGGAACACATCTCATGAAGTAATCAAATAAGAGACAAAAGAAAAATATCAACCTAAACTTGAAGCACTTAACTCTCTAAATGAATGTGTTCTGGGTCAGCTGTTCTGGGTCATTTCAGGGAGCCCATGTACAAATGACCTTATTTATAATTTTGAGGTGGGGGTGGCATTTACTATCACAAGAGAGTCACTTCATAAGCCTATAAAGTTTTAAGAGTGGTTAAAAACCCATCTACTGTAATTGGTATGAACAGCAGAAAGTAGCTTTGAACACATTCTCTACAATCCTTTATTAAAGCAATAAAATATATGATGCTAATAAAATATATATATAAAATGGAGTTATATGGATTTTATTGCCCAACAGAAAGATGTTGAGAGGTGGGGGAAGGGAATTGGTTGCTTATATAAGATAATGAAAGCATTTGTACAAGACCTTGTCAAACATCTTTGCATTGTTATCTGGGCAAGGCTCCAAAATTGGTTCCTTCAACAGTTAGTAAAGAAAGTGGCCTATTCACATAAGTGTGAATAGAGATCAAGGCTTCTTAGAGGTTTCTGCACTCCAGTAATCTCTGTAGCCAGCTGAGATCTCCCGCCCCATGGCAAATTGCCACATACCAATGGAACGGCTTGCCTTCAGAAGTTGTTGGTGCCCCATCACTGGACGCTTTTAAAAAGAGACTGGACAGCCATTTGAAATGATATAGGGACTCCTCCTTGAGCAGGGGGTTAGACTACAAGACCTCCTTCCAATTCTGTTATTCTGTTCTGTATGTCTGGTGACCTTGGGCTAGTCTTTTTCTCAGCCCTAGGAAGAAGGCAGTAGCCAACCACTTCCAAAAAAGTTGACAAGAAAATTTCAGGAATTAGTCCAGGCAGTCTCCAGGAGTCACAACCGACTTGAAAGCAACAAAACAACAACAACAACAACAACAACAACAACAACAACAACAACAACAACAACAAATAGCTTAGGTTTACATTTTTAGGATCCTTGGTTGATCTTTAGTCATTGATTTGATAAATTACTTCAAACTAGATGTATATATATCTACCTCCCTTTGTACTCACAGATATTTTGTTTTTACTAGAGAGCTAACATACCCCCAAATTCTGTCTCATTTTTATTTCCAAAAATCTATTGAGTTTCACTAAAGTTTAGGACTATTAAACAAAAATGGTGGGTGGTCGCATTCTGTGCTGGAACTATGGCCACCTGCCAGAAACGAAAAGGAAGGGAAGGAAAACTGGGGTAATAGGGAGCACCCCGGGGGATTAGACGGGTTGGCAGGGAGCAATCTCACCTATTCACAGTCTGGAGAATGGTTATTATGTGATTGATGTGCCCATTATTTGTGAATAGGAAAGCACATTTGTACATCCATTTTGTAAGAGTGCCTGTGACATGCTTGTTAATATTCCAAGTAAGACCACTATAAAATACATTGCCTACCTATGTTTTGAATAATGTTACCCTGTGTTTAATAGTCTATTCATGTATAAAGTGTTTCGTATATTGGAAATTCTGAAAGTATTTTTTCTGAATGACACCAGATTCGGATGGATGGTGAAGAGTAACATTAATGCCGCATGTCAGCAAAACTGAATATTATTGTTTCTTTGTAGATGTGCTCTTCAGATGGATTCTTGTATCTCTTAGTGGCAACTTGCATTTTGAAGAACAGAGTTTCTTAGAATATGCAGTTCAGAGATCTATTTCAAGTCAGCAGAGTTCTCTCTGTGGTATAATATAATGCTGCTGGGAACATTCCAATTTTCTATTGTTTTTATCCCATAAAAATAAATTCACATGCCAGTCTTTTGTTGGCATTGCATATTAATGATTAATAGTCACTACCTAACTAGACTAGATTCAGTTACTAGAGTCTTTTAGATTTGCTATGAACAAGATCTTAGAGATAAAAGATGTAGAATTATTTTTAGAGTGATAAAGACAGAATTGTTTGAAATTCCAAATTAATGAGACTTTTTTTTATCCAGATCTACAGCTTTTCTTCCTGAACTGAAAGTAGAAGGATAATAGAATAATAATAATACAGAATTTTTAATATTTAAATCAATTTAATAATAATCCATTCCAGTGTGCCGGTTGCAATGCATAAAAGAGAAAAGCATCTCTCACATAGATACGAAACTCCATTTATCACAACTCCTATTAATAACAAGGAATGTTAACGAGAGTTTCCTTGAATTAAGGCTCGCTCTCAAATGATACTTTCACTCCTTAAGAGCCTACCCAAAAGATAGTGTGATCCTGAAGATCCCCTATGAGTTGGCCAATTTTTTTTTTTTTATTCTTGAAGGCCCTTGTAGGATTTAGATATTAACCAAGTAGTAGATTAATCAAAAACTCTTAGTAGGGGCAACTTTGGGGTTTCATTCAACAGTAAAGAAGCCACAAAGATTTTAGAACTCTGTCACCCAGTTGTGATGGGATGAGCTGCTTCCTGAAGGATCCCCCCTGCTTTTTTTTAACTATTGCTTTCTTGAAAGGAATTTATTTATTTAGCTTTTGTAATTTAATAGGCTTTTATTGTATTGTAAACTGCCCCTAGTGCAGTGGTGAAATCCAATTTTTTTTTACTATCGGTTCTGTGGGCGTGGCTTGGTGAATGTAGTGTACCTTGGTGGGTGTGGCAGGGGAAGGATACTGCAAAATCCCCATTCCCTCCCCACTCTGTGGCCAGCCAGAGGTGGTATTTGCTGGTTCTCCAAACTACTCAAAATTTCCACTACCGGTTCTCCAGAACCTGTCAGAACCTGCTTGATGTCACCTCTGCCCTAGTGGCTTTGGATAGTGAGACGGATGGCATATACATTTAATAAATAAATAAAAGGAAGAATGCAGTATCATTCTTCTGAATAGAATCCAGAGAGATAAGTATAACTCCCTCTTGCAAATAAAACTCCATGTAACCTTTCCTTTTAATTGTATCTTGATTAAGTTGGGCAAGGTTTAGTGGGTTCCAGCCAGGTCTGAGAAACATAAGTGTGCACCAGCAGTGCCAAAGAAAGCCCCTTGAATGAATAGACCCAAGTGTAAACCCACCCTGTCTTTAAGGGTGAAGCACTATGTACAAAAGGTCACGGAGGTCATCAGCAGGAATCTTAACAGCTAGCACCATCACAGCTTTTCAGCACGCGGCCTGCCATCTGGATGAGACCAACAGCAATCACAAAAACTGGAGCTAGAGGCGGCGGCACCCCCAAAGAGCGGTTCCTCCAGCCCCTTTGCAGCAGCAGCTGCTGCCCTGGGGCTAGTCTCCTAGCTTCCAACATTCCCTTTCATTAGTCTTACAAATCAGCGAGGCCTTAAGAGCAGAAATCAATAGCAAGCAGGACAAGTGCTACGTGGTTAGAAAGTGCAGCCTTAATGAGCTGCAGGCAAAAGAAGTTGCCAATCCTTGTCTTTTTGGTTAACCACTGTCTGGCATCTGTTGAATGTGCCTCTATAGTCTGCTCTAAAAGTGCACTGCCTGTGTGTTTGCAGCTCTCAGGAGCTTCTTTTATGATTTGTAATGGGATTAATAAATAGCAGCTGTTCCCTTTGTTTGTTTTCATTCATTAAACACAATTACATGCAGCCCGATTGCACCCTCTTTGATGCAAAATGGGAGGGAATAATTTTTCCTGTTGCTCAGTACTATAATGTGCTGTCATTGGCACTGAATGAAAATCATAATTAATTTTCATTTGGGTTTTTGCATCTTCCTAATCATGGCGGTCTTTAGAGCAGGTGACAGACAAGTATCTCTCCTTTTTCTCCCTGTCCCCCCTGCTGTTTCCTGTTTTACCCTGTTGTGCCCAGAAGTGCCACAGAAGAACAACCAGGCACAAAGCTGGTTATAAAATCTTTCCAAACTCACAAACTTTAGTGATTGTCTCCAGTTGAATCAGGAGCAAAGGAGATTTGGAGGACTCTCTCATTCTATTCAGGCCTCCAACACCTTTAAGATCCTAAGATTTGACATAGGCAACCTAATTGGTTGCTTTGGTTGACATTCAGTATTTTAGCACCATCTAGAGGTGCTTGGAAGAACAATGCTTTAGGTGAGGGATGAGGTATTGGGGAAGTCAAACTCTGGCCTGGATTGTTAACTATATGGATTTGCAGCCGGACCATTTTTGTGCCAGGAAGCATTTTGTGCCTTTCATATTTAGAAAACTTTTGCAACTAGACACAAATCTTTTCCCATAGGATAACAGCCTTAGAATATCTTCCCACAGGCATGACGTTGGAGTGGCTAATGCCTTTCTTGATTTGAGGATTCCACCAGAATGTACCAGCTCTGTGGCACATTACCTTTGTGCAGTGGTGGGATTCAGCCAGTTCGCACCACTTTGGGAGAACCAGTTGTTAACTTTGTGAGCAGTTTGGCAAACTGGTTGTTGGAAGAAATCATTAGGGCAGCGAACCGGTTGTTAAATTACTTGAATCCCACCACTGCCTTTGTGGGTTGCTTTATTTTGTGACATTGCAGCCTTCCCCAAAGCCCTGAATAGCGGCGCTGTGTGTGCTCCCCATCATTTCTGCATGTTCAATATGGGAAGCCTAAAGGTGTCACAGCTGCTTTTAATCACAGGGAGCTTATTTCCATATTACTTCTAGGGTTTGTGATGGGCCTTTCCTGCTTTCGAATAGTCAGCCTATTAATTATACAAGAGTTTGTTTCCAATTATGCAGCCAATGAAATGGTTAATTGAGTTCTTTTTGATGGATGCCTCGACATTTAATTGGAAAAAAAATACAGCTTGCACTCACAACAAATGTAACCACTATAATGGGTTTTCTGATGAGATTGCATTTTAATCATCCTTTTCTTTAAAAAAAAAAAATCTAGCAGTGCAATTGAAAGGGAGGTGGAGTTTGGGGGCATTTCTTTTTTATCCCTCCACTTTCTCAATCCTTTCCTGCCAAATCTTCCCTTCTCACTCAACTGTCAAAAGGCCTACTCACAACATCCCACCCTTCAGTTCATTAATGTGGTTGATTAAAGAATGGCTTTCTAAGAATACGTACAAATGATGATCTAAAGGTTTTCATCTGATTCTGAGAACAGAACTGAAATGTAGGATTCATTTATAGCTCTTTCAGTAGGAAAGATGTTTATTATATGAATTCGACTGTATTCCATAATTATGTCCTTTTTTCTAGTGCCTTCAATAAAAGGCCTTAAGCATGCTAAATTCCATTACTTGACTTGTTTTCTCAATGGCACTGAAGTATAAGCCTATTTAGTGGAATGAAATTTTGGTGGAAAAATTCCAGAATTGCCATTTCCTAGTATTCTAAAATATAGTGTGAATAGCAATAGGTTCTTTCATCAATTGAGGCAAGTCTGACTGCAATTGAATATGAAATCTACATTGGGCCAATAAATTTAGATTCTTCAGCAATTTTTCTTGCCTTTCCCAGCAACCAAAGGTAGGCACTCACTGCTTATATATAGTTTCACTCCTTAAAAAGGAGACTATCAGGCTCAAAATCTCCTTTGGATTGAATGAGCTCAGGATGACCTAAACAGAACAATTTAAAAATATTGACTACCTGAGAAATGTCTCATTGTGGATAGTAATGATTTTTTTAAAAAAGTGGGTCTGTAAAAGATTGACTTAAAAGGATTCTATGATAGGCCTTTGAATATTCTGTTCAAAATATATAACTGCTAAAAAAACTGTTTATCAGTTTCAGAGACCGAAATGAATTTTCCTGGAATTTATCCCATTGTTTGTTCTGTATAATTATGAAGCTTTATGTCCATGAAGAACCATTCTCTCATATATTTTCAACATCAGGACAAATTTAGACATTAAGAAAACATATTATATTTCTGGGCCTGTGTGGGTAAGTTACAATTCAGGTCAACATAATGCTTGTCTATTCTACCTCAGTGTGGCAAAACATTCAGGTAGATTCAACCCATCCTGTTTGCTGCTTTGGTTTGATAACAATGGCTTCTGCAGGGTGCATGCTCAGAAACATTTTTTTTTAACTGATTGGGATGAAGAAGGATAGTCATTCCAATAAACAGAAAGAGGAGGCTTACACATTCCTGCCTCTCATAATAAATGGCTTACATTGTTTTTCACCTGTACATTTTGAAACCCAAATTGATGAGAGGAAATCTGCAAAGAGAAGATACTGACAGTTTTAGAGGACAGCTGACTACAAACCAAGTTAAGCATGTCTCCTACTCTTAGTTGTCATGTTTTCTAGTGATCTGTCAACTAAACCCAAACCATTAATTTGAAGGCAAAAAAGACAATTGGAGGCTAAAACATGAAGAACGGTTGCAGGAATTGGGCATTTCTAGTTTAATGAAAAGAAGGACTAGGGGTGACATGATAGCAGTGTTCCAATATCTCAGAGATTGCCATGAAGAAGAGGCACCGGAATGCAGGACAAGGATCAATGAATGGAAACTAATCTACGAGGGAAATAACCTAGAACTAAGGAGAAATTTCTTGACAGTTAGAACAATTAATCAATGGAATGACTTGCCTCCAGAAATTGTGGGTGCTCCAACACTGGAGGTTTTTAAGAAGAGATTGGGCAATCATTTGTCTGAAATGGTATAGGGTCTCCTGCTTGAGGAGGATTGGGTTAGAAGACATTTATGGTCCCTTCCAACTCAGTTATTGTTATTAACTTCAAATTCGAGCTTACAGTCCAGTATTTTTCTCCAGTCTCTTTACTATCTTTGATGTTTGGGAAACAAGACCCTTCATATTTTTTCCACTGGTAACTGTGTTCCATTTTCTCCTTACTGTTGTCCTGTTTGGTCTTTTGATGGTTCAAGGAAGATTCCTTCTGGCTTTCCTGTTAGAGACCTCCTTGTGGAAATTATTTCAGATTGTAGAGGATTTTTTTTTATTAATAGTAGTAATCTTTTCCTTTCTGCTCTTTCCTTTATCAGATTTTAGCTGCTTTAGAGAAGGATGAACAGGCCCGAAGACAACGGCTGCGAAGTAAATTGGAGCAGGCAATTGACACAATGGCTCTAAGTAGCTGAAAAGGCCGAGTTGTTGTTGCAGACTTCCTAGCAGCGGAGGCTAAAAGAGAAAGCGGCAAGCAAGTTGCAGCAACAAGAAAACACACAAGATATATTGGGGCTCAGCACGAAACAGTGCACAGAGTCTGCTGCGTCTTTGAACCTTTTGCACCAATTGAACAGAAGAAAATCAAACAATCCTTTAAATCATTATTATCAAAGCAAATTGAAACAATTTAAGGACCTTTTTGAAAGGAGCGACTGACGTGGCAAAGAACCTGAGAGACCCAAGATGTGTGAGAAGAGCCGGGGGGAAGAAATTCCAGCTGAACTGCTACTGTCCCTTCCCCACCAAGGCTTGCCCCAAATCTGGCAAAGGAAGGTTGGGGCATGCACTAACTTCTAGGGCAATGTTTTTACATTATGTTTTTCTTATAGCAGGTGGGTGGGCAGTCTTATCATTTTTTTTTCCTTCTGTATTTGCTTCGACTCCCACCTTGACTGGACAACTCAACTCTTCAATCTACTCCTCCTTTCTTTCTCCCTGGCCTACTGCCTCTAGTGTTAACTGCTAAATTTGCACAATTTTCACAAGCTAATGCTGTCCTTTCAGGGACTGAAAGGATATGGAGGGGTGGGGAGGGAGGTTGCAAATCTGCAAGAAATCTTCCCAAGATTTGTTTTTCCCCCAACAAATTATTGGTGTGGGAGAGAAACGAGGGTGAGTAGAACCTAGAGAAGCAGTCCCAGGCCTCCTTTATTCTTTCTACAGTTCGTCCTGTGCCATTTTAAAACGTTATTGAGCACAGGCCAAATAAATGCTCTCATTTTGAATGCTGCTTAAGAGTGTGCTGGAGACTTAGAAACAGAAAGGCAAAAATAAAAATAAAAAAGAGGGATAGGCACATATAAAAACAATCTCACCTAAAGAAAGATTTTTCTCATCTATAAGAAGTAATGCAACTTCCCAATACACCTTGCATTGAAGTTTTATAGAAGTCAGAATCAGCTTTTATAAGCAGAGTTTATAAAACTTTTTCAAAATTGCCCCTACTCAGTTTTCATTGTACACACAAACACACACACAAACTTCTCTATGTGTAAGCTTTCCATTTAGAGGTCAAAGATACTTTCAAAGAAGCTCTCCATATACAAGTGTCATAGCCAGAGAGAAAGGAGCTATCTAGTCTAATAGCTCAGTATTGCAAAGGAGAATGTTCAGGTTAAGCAGGATCATGCAGGCAGTTTAGAGAAAAGCTTTTTTTTTTTTAGCCTCTTGAAATTGCATTGCTCCACCTCATTCCACTGGCTCTCCCAATGGCAACAAAAAGCCTGGTCAGATTATCAGAAGGGCAGTCTTTATTCCAAAAAGTAAAAAAAAAGTGTTCCTACATGCAGTTGCAGTTTAGCCCTGATAAATATGGCATGTTGGTTCCAGCGTTGTTATGTATGTATGTATGTATGTATGTATGTATGTATGTATGTATGTATGTATGTATGTGTTGGTATGTATGAGTGGGGGGGGGGGTGTTGCACATGCTCATGGACATTCAACTCTTCCAAATACTGATTACATCATCCGCATATCTTCAGCAGGGTAATTCCAAAAACAAAACCAGGCTTAAAGTTTAAAACAGGCTTGTCCAACCTATAGCCCTTGGTCTGCATGCAGCCCTGGACAGCTACAGTAGTAATGTGGCCCCACAAGATGATAAACCTTTCACATTATTATGTGGCTTATATATGTTGTTGTCAATGTGTGAAATTAGGCATTTTATAGAATGCCTAGGAAATCTATAGAAGGTCAAAAATCAAAATATGAAACACTTAACATTTCACACATTTCCTAGGCATTCTATGCAATGCAAAAGGGCAAACCAGCAAAGTACAAAATACTCCTGCCAAAATCCCATTCTAGCTTTCCTTGTTGCAACATGTAGGTCAATACTGGTCTTTTTGCCTTGGTTTTTTTTTTTTCCAGTAAGAAAAAACTTTTATTTTGCATTTCTTCTTTTATTTTCATATATGTCTTTCCAATAAAGGGTTAGAGTTAGGGTTAGCCTGAACTTAATCCTAAACTAACCCTAATCCTTTTCATGTCTCTCTTTTCATGCTTTTCCTAAATAGTTCTTGTCATTGGGCATAATGCCTAGGTATTACATACAATGTCTAGAGAAAGTGTATAGCGTATTAAAATAACAGACATTTCATACTTTGCTTAGAAACGTCACCCATTCTTTTGCTCACATGTTTTTTTTCTTGTTTTGTATTTTATCTTTTATGATAAAACAAAATAAATGTACATAAAAGAGACATAATCACACATTCTATACATTTTCTAGGCATTCCATACAATGCCAGCTTTTCACACATTGCCCGTAACATATACACTATTACATATTTAACATGCACCCCAAGACAATCCCACTTTACTCAGTGTGGGCCAGACAAGCCAAAAGGTTGGACAATCATGCTTTAAAGCAAGAAATTATGGCTAGGCCACCAAAGCTGAGCCTGCAACCAAGTGCTCTTTGTGCGCAACAAAATATTCTGTGAGAAACAGACATGACAGCAGCTGGATTGATAGGCCGACCCATGAGAAGGAAAGAGAAAACGTGGCTCTTTAATTGCATGGAAGCACAACCATTCAGGATCTTTTTTGTAGACTGATATCAGCAACCAGTTATGATGAGGACCCAGATTGTTGGGGGCAATAGGCTGACTCTGTAAACCGCCTAGAGAGAGCTGTAAAAGCACTGTGAAGCGGTATATAAGTCTAAGTGCTATTGCTATTGCTATCTCTCCGGAAAGTGTTTGGGTAGTTGCTTCCTTGTTAGAAACTTTAAATGATCTATGATCAACACAATATTCTCACTCCCAGTTTATTTATAACTTGCTTTGGTATATTGCCACCCTGTTTCTTTAGGCAGAGGATAAATAATAATCTCCATAGGAACAGCATAGGATTGTCTGCTTGCATTTAATGTTAGTGCCTAAGTTAGCAGAAAGGTCACTGCCCCCTCCACAGCTCTCCTAATTGGACACCTACTTTCTATTTTCTCCTATTTCTTCCAACCCCAAAAGTGTAATTTCTTTCTACCCTGATTCTGAGCATTACCTGATTCTGGGGTTGTTGGTTATCAAACAATCACCAGGGGAAACAGATACCAACATTGGAAAACAATGGAAAGTCTGTTAAAAACTGAGCAAAGTCTTGGTTACTTGCTTGTTCTCTAGACTGAATCAGACATCTCTCGTATGATTTAAAGGCAAGGCTTTCTTTATTGCTACCATGGAGATTTCCAAGGTATCTTGTAATGTTTTAGAATGGAATGTGTGTTCCTTTGTCTTGTCTTTGCGCAGTTCATTTAGAAGGTATCCTCAGTTAAAAGCAAAGCCTTTATACAGGTAGTCAAAATGATGTATGACCATTCGTTTAACAATCAAAGGGATGACGGTGCTTTCATTGGGATTCTTCCTGAATCCTGTTTCCTTTTTCCTTCCCTTCTGTCATTTATTTCTTCATCATTCCATCAAATATTCCATTCTTTGCATGAAGACATTCAGTTCCATTCTGTATGTAAAGCTTTTTACTATTATTTTAAATGTACCAATGTGTTGAAGTCACTGCCCTAATTTAACTCAGGTGACCAAATCCACCCAATTTTCAGTCTTCACCTATCTGCCTATCAAGTACCAATAAATTAAGCTGTTCGACCTAGTGTTGAAAGAGCCTGATCCTACCTAAATAAGTGGAAGAAAGAGATGTGATGTGGTGTGTGTGTGTGTGTGTGTGTGTGTGTGTATACACACAAAATGTTACAATCTAATTTTTAAGCCTTGGTGGGGCAACTGTACAATTAATTGGAGGAGTTGAAACAATATCAAATGTGGCTTTTTACACTAAACAGTGGAAAATACCAAATGGGGAAAAACATATTAACATTCCTCACCAGTAGAACAATCCTTTGAATATACATCTCAAATTACTTTGTAATTTTTATTTTTAATTATTTCTTTAATTAAAGAGGAGGAGGAAGAGAAGACAATAAAATAAAACAAACTTTTTAAAAAATGTGGAGTCCTGAGATAATTCTGGATCCATAAGACCTGTGGGCTGTTGCATGACTGTGATAGAATTTAGTCTGAGTTAATCTTTTTTCAAAAGAAAAAAAAATGCAAGTGTTGAATATTAGAGGTTTGGTTAGACTTTTTTTTTTTTTTTTTGAAATTTTGGACTTAATTTGTCACTTCTTGTACAAGAAACGAAAAAGAATTAATGTAAATTGTTTATTTCTGGAAAATGGTACTCAAATAAGTCTTAAAGGACAGCTAAATGTTGCTGCACAGGAAGGATACCATAATGGTTTAGAGGTTCACATCTCCAGACTTTGAAGTCTACTTGGGACTATAAACACTATATGATTTATGTTCCTCAGCGTGGCTTATCTTTCCACTTTACAAATTGTATCATGGATCACAAAGAAGCAAATTCGGCTTTGTGGTTCCACGTGATCAGAATCTTCGTCTGTTTTGATTAATACAAAGAATTTCTTCTTTAAAAAGTTACATTTTTTTTCAGGAGCTGCTTAGAATCCTAGTGCTTAAGCTTGAAAAGGAACTTGGAGATCATTTCATCCAACTGCCCAATCTGCAGTCTGCTACTTTATGGCCACCCAACTTCTGTTTTAACACTAGGAAAAAGAGGCAGTCTGTTCTGTTATTGAACAGCTTTTAAGATTAGGATATTTATTCAGTTTAAATCTACCTACCATATAAATCCCTCATTTTTCATTTTGCATCCTGGAACAACAATTCTGCCCTGTCTTCTGTGCGACAGCTGTTCAGTATGGCAGTCATCTGTCTCTTCTCTTCTCCAGGCTAAATATGTCCAGCACTTTCAACTGTTCCTTGTATGTCTTTCCTTCCAGACCTTAGTTTCTCTTCTCTGGATGTGCTTTAGATTGTCAATATCCTCCTTAATATGGAGTGCTCAGAATGGGACACAATATTATAAATGCAGTGTGACCAATACTGAATACATGGGAGCAATTCTATTGATGTTGTCATGTTACTTTTGATACTACAATCATAAGATTGCATTTGCTTTTTTTTTTTTTTGCAGCTGTATCACATTGTTGGCCATGTTAGCAAGACCCCTCCAGATCCATTTTGCACATATTGTGGCCCAATATGGTCTGCTCCCCAGTTCTTATATTCATATTTTTGATTTGTCCTACCCAAACGCTGCATTTGTCCATATTGACATTCACAGTCCTAGTTTCTACTCATTTCAGTTTGTGAAAATCCTCCTGAAGGTGAAGTATTTGTTACTTTTCATCTTTATGTCATCTGAAACTTGATAAAATTCTTCTACCCTTTGTCCAAGTCATGTACAAATAGATTGAACAGCACAGATTCTGAAATACAGCATTTGTTACACCACTCAATACTTATTTCCATCTAAACAATTAGCTAATTAGATTTGTTGGGTACCGTCATTCAGTTAAGGTCCTCTCCAGCTGATAGAATAGCCTAATCCACTAAAATCTCATGATTCCTGAAATCAAGGGAGACCATGTACACACCATCTCCATTATGACTAAACTGATCATCAAGATCAGTTTGGTGTCATTTATTTTTGATAAAGCCATGCTGGAGTTTCGTTATTCATATTAGGTTGATCGTGAAGTAAATCAATATTGGGAATTACATGAAGGTCCTGCAGAATGCAAAATTAAGTAAAGAGATTTGGGGATTTATTCTTTTTGAAAAGTTTTGCTTATGAAACAGCTTGTTTTCCCCATTATTGGCCTTGATTCAACTAAACAATTATCATTGTTCTGTGGCAATGATTTGATCCCTGGGGAAAAGAGTCCTTGCCAAATATAAACAAATAGAATAAAATGAAAAAAGTAATGATGATGAAGTGTGTGGAAAAGTCGACATTTTTCTGTATCTTCTAGGTTCTTTGCCAGGTGGACAAACAACTTCAGTTAAAATAGCTGAAAAGCAATAAATTAATCAGTGTATGGCCAAGTGTGGTAGACTAATCTTATTGGTGGAACAAACAGATCCTGAATGTACTGCATATTTGCAGGCACAATGAAAGCCTGGCGAATGCTTTTTCATATGCAAAGGCTTCACTCGAGATAGAAAGGGAGATAGATCCATTATAGCAATATTCAGATGGGGCATGAAAAAAGTTGTTCGTCCCCATGACTGCTTTGTATTGAGGGATGCATCTCTGTATTTTGAAGGGTGGATGGGAGAGGTATAATTATCTGGCTCTGTCTATCAGTTTGTCTGATATTTAAACAGAGCCAGCCACTCTCCAGACGGTGCCTGAGGCAAAAGAGAAGCTCGGTGGCTGTCCCATATAACAGGAGAAAAATATATGACAAGTAGGCAACTGAACCCAGATGCTCATCTTTCTCACCATGGTGCTTGTGGTTTCACAGAAAACAAACAATTATTTGTGTGACCACACATTCCTCCTGTATTTCCAAAGGGCTTACAGTCAGATTCATAAGGGATCGCTCGAATGAATAAATGGAGCATCCCTTTAATCCTATTTGATTGTAGTTTCAAACCCTGCACTATTGCACTTGTATAAAGCCCTACATATGAACAGTTCCACGCTGCAACCAGTTATGCTACACTTCTGGGGACTGGCTGTTCACTTGATGTCACCATGCAACTTACAGAGATGAGCATCCTTGCCTGCCAATGGAGTTGTTCACTTCTTTGTACTACACCAATGTGGGGGGGGGGGTCTTGGAGATGTAATTTGGGCTTATTTGGTTGCCCTTTTTAATTCAGTGCCTCAACTCCGTTAAAATTCTTCAATATGAGAGCAAACCTGCATGCATCTTATGTTCAATTTCTCTCCCAGTCTCTCCATAGTAGCACTTGGCATTTTTGCATGCAAAATTATTTAAATAATTATCTCATCTGACAATGGTTCAGTATTAATCCTAAGAGTTCACTGAATACATGGGGAAGGTTGATATTACTATATTGCTGGAAGTTTTTAAACTGTGGAGTCATAACGCCCACTTGAGCAGAACTTACTAGTAGGCCAACATACTTTTGTCCCTTTTTAGTGTCCATGGAAAATAAATACTTTGAAACATGAGACCAATTTTCTTTTTCTTGGTATAGCCTTTTGATAGCATCACTCATTATTTTTCCTGGTGGGTAAATGAGTCCCATAGTTGGCCATACCCTCCAAAGTTAGCCTATGTAGCAAATTCATACTTTATGAAGTTATCTTACGAAGTGGTTTTCCTAGTGAAAGAGTCATTTAAAAAGCTAGGCATCTTTGTGGGCATTTGATCATTTTTTCTTTGTTGTTCATCTACCCTGTTTTATTTAACTACTGTATATTGAAAGTCGGCATACTTCTGATACCAAAATCCCTAAATGGATTGAGGATCCGTAGCTTACTTCTCTAGTTCTTAGAAATGTCTAGCTAGCTCCTCATGGATTACATGGACTTTTCATTTTACTCTGTAAAACCATTCTTGTATTCCTTAGCAATGATTCTCTTAGCTTTTCACTTCTGTTGATGTTGTCTAAGCTGTCCTTTCTTATTTCCACTTATTTCTCTTGAGGGTCTGCTCTTCTCATATAACTGTTTGTAGTTCCTTTCCTATTAAGAGCAGGGATTAACAGTGAGGAGCGGTAGAATGAATTTACTTTCCACAAGTATAAATATTTTATTAGATTTTTCATCAGATTATGTTGACCCTTGATGCACCCAGTTATACAAATACTCTGCCAAGATAATGTCAGACGCTTTGACTGCAATATTGAATCCCCAGAAGTTTCTGTGGTTAAGCAGTTATTTTAACTGTAGTTATTCATGTCATTACAATAGGCAAGATATTTTGATATGCCTTTTGATTGATACTCAAATGAGCACATAAGAAAGTTGTATACATAAGCAGGAAAATCTTGGATTAACATGTCTTTACAAAAATCCTTCAAAAGCAAAACAGTAGAATGTTAAAACGGCAACCCTGATACTGAATAAATAGAGATTATCCAACACATTTTTCTAAGTAAAGTTAACTCAAGGATTTCTAAAAGTATCAAATATCAGAAACAAAAAAGAGCATTTATCATGTCACTACTTAAAATTGCACATAAGCATTATGCCAACTGATTCCCACCAACATTATTTGCGGTTCCCTACCAGTAAATCTAGTGTCTACTCCAGCATCCATGACTTGATAAATTTTCCATTATTTGAATACCCTTGTAAGGCAAAGATGCATTTGAAATACTTTTGGTTCTTCAGGGACTAGTTCAGGTTTTACATTCATTGTTCATAAGCGTACACATATTTCATTTCCTCCCTTTAGTCTCCCATCCCTTGCATTCTTAAATATAAATGCAGTTTTAGGACACAATGGGAATGAGTTGAAGGAGCAACTCGGTAGAAAAATGATGAAGGCACTGTGATTAATAAATGATCTGATCTCAAACTGCACAGTTCTGAGAGTTGAGTTCTGAGACTTGAGAGCAAATTTGAGACAGCTTTTTTTGTTCCCTTAAAATCATTGGCTTTTCTTCGAAGTTCATAGTGTTCTAATATAAGAAATCCCTCATCAAGTAAGAATGACAAATCAGTTGTCTTCAATTACCCCCCCCACACACACACACAAATGTGCAAAATTACAGAAGTCTACTAACATGCACAAAATCCCATCCATGTGAGCTACACACTCTGGACCATTTACCTAGAGTAGAAGGCATAGTTCTACTTTCATCTTCCAGACAGACGGCCTGAAGGACAAACACTAGCTCCATGCAGCAAGGTTTACAATTTATCCCAGATTCTTTTTGCACATGTGCTCCAAGAAAAATTATACAGGGAGTAAGTACTTCCAGCTCTTTGGAACTGAAAGGTTTAGGGATAGTTCCCAAATGTGGAATAGGGGAGTGGGTACACTGGATAAAGAGAGTGAGCTAATCCCTTTTTCCCTTGAAATGTTCCCATTCAGCACTTTTGGTACTTCTTTGGGCTGAATATATATTCCAGCACTGTAGGGCGCTGCCACTCACACTTATTTCTAAGGAATGTCAAGGCTGCAGTTAACTGTCCTTTAAGAAACAGGGAAGGGGGTGGTATGGGAGGGGAGGCAGAGAGGAAACCATAAAAAAAAAACACAGAATTTTAATAGTAAATTTAAAAAAAAAATCATAACTTTATGTGATTGTTTCAGACTTGAAGCAACTGTGCCAGTATGGCAGGTCGGCACCCTTTGGTTGTGTAAATATCCTGCTATTTCCTATTTTAATGTTCTTCAGATTTAGTACTTGTAAATAAACACGCACATTAAGAAGAGATTAAACATTTTTGCTATAGAACGTGTCTTGTCTGGCTTTGTGAGTGTTGGGGTTTGGAGTGTTTGGTTTGGGAGAAACCTGGAAATATAGAAAGTGACGCGAAGCAAGGGACGGCCGTGTGTGTGCTAATTTGCAGGTTCCTGCATCCTGATCAGTCTTGGCTGCAACGTTTCGTGCTGGCCAACCATTCCTTTATTTGAGCCTCAATGTGATCTTTTCTACTTGTTCCAGTATTTTTTTGTTCTCTATTATAGGCCCCTGACTCTGAAGCAAGCAAATTGTGTATCATTTGAGGAAAAACTGATCATCCATGCCGGACCTGGGACCCCCTGTTTTGCTTCCTTTCCTAGAAGAGTTGATAATCATATATGAATCTGTGGGTTCCACTGGTCTGAATTAGAAGGAATAAGATGCTTGCTCTGTGGAATATGTATTTTACCACGGTTTTTTTTTGTTTTTTTGTTTTTTTTGCAGTGGCACAATGCAGCGTAGCCCACTGGGTGCCACTAATGCTGATGATAATATCCAGTGGTGGAATGCAGCCAGTTTGCACCACTTCGGGAGAACCGGTTGTTAACTTTTTTGAGCAGTTTGACAAACTGGTTGTTGAAAGAAATCATTAGGGAAGAGAACCAGTTGTTAAATTACTTGAATCCCACCACTGATGATATCCCAATTGGGATAACCCGCCAGCATCCTACTCTTGATCTTATCTGAGCCTCCTTCCTGCCAACAGCTACTTCTGCCGATGCCTCCCAGGTTTTTCATGCCCTTCCACTATTTCTGCCCATGAAACACTCATCAAAGATGCATGTTTCACTTTAGGCACCATAGTTTCTTGCACAGATTATGGGAATGTTGCATGGGAGTGACAAACTGATCCCAATGATCAACAGTGGGATTTTCAAAAACTCATTTTAATCCTGGTTTAATCTATAAGAATCTAAGTGTATAGCAGTCTTCCAATATCTAAGAAGAGGGGGCAACCTATTCTCCAAAGCATCTGAAGGCAGGACAAGAAGCAATGGATGTAAACTAATTACGAAGAGATCTAACCTAGAAATAAGGAGAAATTTCCTGATAAATAATAATAATAATAATAATAATAATAATAATAATAATAATAATAATAATAATAATAATAATAATAATAATAATTTTATTTCTATACCGCCGTTCTCCCGAAGGACTCAGGGTGGTGTACAGCCTATTAAAAACACAAAACAACATCAGTTAAAATAGTTTAAAATTATTAAATAAATTCGGCTGAATTTTAAAACACCATAATTTTAAAACCCAATTTAAAATTGTTATGTTGATAGCCTGGCCTGGTGGAACAACAGGGTCTTGAGTGCGCAACGAAATACCGGAGGTCGGAGATCTTACGTATTTCCGGGGGCAGTTCATTCCACAGGGCTGGGGCACCACAGAGAAGGCCCTCCCCCTGGGTGTCACCAGCTGACATAACTTGGCCGATGGCACCCTGAGGAGGCCCTCTCTGTGGGAGCGAACTGGCCGGTGGGAGGTTATTAGTGGCAGAAGACGGTCTCGGAGGTACCCGGGTCCTATGCCATGGAGCGCTTTAAAGGTGGTGACCAGCACCTTGAATCGCACCCAGAAGACCACTGGGAGCCAGTGCAGCTCGCACAGGAGGGGTGTCACGTGGGTGCAACTCGTTCTGGACCAGCTGGAGCCTCCGAGTGCTCTTCAGGGGGAGCTCCATGTAGAGAGCATTACAATAGTCCAGCCGGAAGGTGACAAGGGCGTGAGTGACCGTGCGCAAGGCGTCCCGGTACAGAAAGGGCTACAACTGGCGAATCAGGCGAACCTGATAAAAGGCCCCCCTGGCCACGGCCATCTATGCTCTTCTAAAAACAGCCGTGCATCCAGGAGGACACCGAGATTGCGAGCCCTCTCTGTGGGGGCAGGGATTCACCCCCAATAGTCAGCGATGGCACCTGCTGACTATATCGGGACACCGGGAGCCACAGCCACTCAGTCTTGGAAGGGTTGAGTCTGAGCCTGTTCCTCCCCATCCAGACCCACACGGCCTCCAGGCAGCGAGACATCACTTCAAGGGCATCGTTGGGGTGGTCAGGAGTGGAGATGTACAGCTGAGTATCATCAGCGTTAGAACAATAAGTGGAACAGTTTGCCTTTAGAAGTTGTTGATGCTCCATTACTGGAGGCTTCTCAAGAAGAGATTGGACAACCATTTGCCTTGAAATGTTATAGGATCTCCTGCTTGAGCAGGGGCTTGGAGTAGAAGACTTCCAAGGTCCCTTTCAACTCTGTTATTTTTTTATTTTACATTTTCTAATGAGTTCAGACATGACATGAATGGTGATAGGGATCTGCAGCCCTGAGGTTATACAGGGGTTTCTCTGCTGGTAAAATAAAACCATACAAGTTCCTGTAAAAATTCAAATGGCCACTTAATTGGGAATGTATGAGTAACACACAACAATTTGCTGAAAACGAGCTGATTCACCTAATCCTAGGAGAAGGTTTCTGCAGAAAGAGAAAACCTTCCTCCCTTAG
This sequence comes from Arizona elegans, assembly GCA_022577455.1. Lineage (NCBI taxonomy): Eukaryota > Metazoa > Chordata > Lepidosauria > Squamata > Colubridae > Arizona > Arizona elegans. The sequence continues at coordinate 117,686,205 of JAKOOJ010000003.1, forward strand.
ATGCAGAATAACAGGACATAACATGCAGGAAACAAGGGGCTATTGGAAAGCTTGTCTGCAAGTCTCTTGCAAAAGCAGGCTGTCAAATGGCCATCCATTTGCAACATGTTGCAGAACAGATCTCAAATCTGATGCTAAATGTGCATCAATCTAAATAATTCAGATCTGTCTAGACAAATCAGGCAATAAATGTATCTTTGGCCTAAGCTGTTACTTATTATAGGAGGATGAGCCACAGTAGAAGTCACCATTATATCTCTCTATTCATATTTCAAGGGAGCAGTGGCTCAGTGGCTAAGACGCTGAGCTTGTTGATCAGAAGGTCGGCAGTTCAGTGGTTCAAATCCCTAGTGCTGCATAATGGAGTGAGCTCCCATTACTTGTTCCAGTTTCTGCCAAACTAGCAGTTCAAAAGCACGTAAAAAATGCAAGTAGAAAAATAGGGACCACTTTGGTGGGAAGGTAACAGTGCTGGCCACATGACCACAGAGACATTTTCGGACAGTGCTGGCTCTTCAGCTTAGAAACGGAGATGAGCACCGCCCCTAGAGCCAAAAATGACTAGCACGCATGTGCGGGGGAACCTTTACCTTTATGCATATTTTTAGCTCTAGGCTAATCATCATATCATTGCACCATAAAAAGATTCTCGACCTTCTTACTGACCCCTCTCCCAGCAGACCCCTCTGTCTCTGTTACAGAGATTTCCTTGTTTGGAATCACACACCATATTAAACCAGGAAGTTGCAAGCTGCATTATGGTCGAACACAATTTGTGCATCTAAACAATTATTTTGACTTTTGTAACTATTCCTGTATATTTATCACATGTTCATATCTGTTAGTAATCCTGCATCTGTGAAAAACCTCAGCTGCAAAAAGACAGTACAGAAGAAAAGTTTGAGAGGGAAGAAATGAACAGAAGGAGGATAAAGAGGTGAGGATAAGGTGAGTTGACTAAATTATCCTCAATACCGTCTCCTTTTTTAAAAATTAGGTTTATAATAGTTTATATTAAAATTGTAGATCAATGGATTGTAAATACATATGAAGAAATGTATTGTTGCCTTAAATAAATTAAATGTGATTTCTTTTTGGCCGCCAGCTCTACTGCTTTTAGTATTCAGATATTTATATTTGCTTTTTTTCTATTGTTTTGCTCTGAACTACTTTTCATTGACTTCGACTGGAGGTGGTACACTTGCATTATGATCTGCATTGCATTGTCCTGTGCAATGTTTTTGCATGTGCCATGAAAGTGATTTGCAGCACCTGGCAACGCCCTGTTTCCTTTAGCTGGAACCTTATAGCTCACTGGATTGGCTCATTTTGATATAAAAGTGTGGGGGGGGGGGGGAGGAATGGTAGTGAACTATCCCTTAGTCTAATTCTGTTCCTCCCACTCCACCAGAAGGCACCTTATTGTTTCTGGGTGACTGGCTCCCTCCCCTTTTCTAAACAAAGCAGAACTGAGGAGGAAAAGCATCTGTCATCACCTCCCCTTAGATTCAGAGAATCACTGAATTGGAAGGGGCTATTTAGTCCACTGAGCCCAGTCCTCTGCCCAGAGCAGGAATTCAAGTGAAAGCATCCCCAACAGATGGCCATTCAATCTCTGCTTGAATGCATCCGGTGAAGGGCAGCTCACCACCCCTTTCAGCGATTGGCTCTACTGGCTCTGCTGGCACTCTTTCTAACAAGTGTCTCGCTGCAATAAGGAGGAGGAGGAGGAGGAGGAGGAGGAGGAGGAGGAGGAGGAGGAGGAGGAGGAGGAGGAGGAGGAGGAGGAGGAGGAGGAGGAGGAGGAGGAACAGCAGCGGATGGCCCCATGCCCAGCACGCTACAGAAACCTGGAGATCTCCTGCCTAACTCTTCTAGGTGACACTTTGGAGGCTGCTTCCTCATGGAAGTCACAGTGCAATCCTGGAAAGTGCACTTGGGAGGATCCCTCCAAACTGTACTCTAATGTAGAGCTTGTCTGCCCTTCACATAAGTGAGCCTATGCACCTAACAGCATTCTGTTAACACAGAATGTAGAAAATGCCACTTTTTAGTTACAGTGATGCAATCTTAAGAAAAGCTTTAGTTCATGTATGTCCGTATCCCAAACTACTTTTACATGTGCAGAAATGCAGGGGAGAGTCACTTTTCAGAGCTAGATGGGAGAGGGCATATGAATTTATTAAATAAACTTGTCTGCCCTCCCAGGAATACTATCATAGATTCACTATGAATCTACTTGGCCACCTGACTCTTAAAACTGCCAACTTTGCAAACTGTAAGAGAAGAAGTCGAAAGCATTCTAGAAAAAAAAATACTTGTTTTTATACACTCACAAAATGCATATAGAAATGAGAGAAGAGGTTAGTGACAGAGCACTTATTGGTCAATCAGAAGGTTGTGTCTGCTCTACTTTCAAAGAATGTCAAAGAATGTTGGCTGGCGACCCCCAGGGGGAGGGCCTTCTCTGTGGGAGCGCCTGCTCTCTGGAACGATTTGCCCCCAGAGATACGAAGGATATCGGATCTCCGGGTTTTTCGCCGTGCCCTAAAAACTTTTCTTTTTCAACAAGCAGGGCTGGCATGAACACCCCCACCCCCTTTTTTAGCCTTTTTTAGCCTTTTAAATTATCAAATGGGTTTTAGTTTCAATCTTTTAAATTTTGGACCACAGTTATATAATTCTTTTAAAAAAAATAAATTTTCTATTGGTATGTGTTTTAATTCTGGCTGTGCACCGCCCTGAGTCCACTAGGAGAAGGGCGGGATACAAATTGAATAAAAATAAAAAAAAATGTCCACCAACAGGGAAAGCAACTTTCCCTGGACATCTCCTGATGCTGGTTGCCATGAACAAAACTGAATTAGATGGACAACTGAGGCTCGGAAAGGTCCCCATGATTTCTGCCAGGGTCCTTAGACCATGCTACCTGGTGACCAAGACACCAGGAGACTATTTCAAAGGTAGGTGGTATAATTAGCCTAATTATTTACAATCTGAGGCCAATAGTGTGCCCCCACCCAGATGAATTTTCTGATGCCACAGCTGCACTTGTTATTAAAAATGAGGATTGAAAGGGCAGGCTGTGGAGTCTGGCCTACAAAACCTTTATCTATTTCATTTATTAGATTTTTATCCTGCCTTTGTTACTTTATAAGTAATTCAAGGCAATGGGCATACCCGTATTTTTCAAAGTATAAAATACACTTTTTTCCCTCCTAAAAGAGGCTGAAAATTTGGGTGCATCTAATACTCCGAATATAACCCCACCCACCCGCCGGCCCCCACCAATCGGCCTCTGCGCATCCTCTTCCTGGTTGCAGAGATTGCCACAGACAATTGCTTGCATTTTGGGGATCTGTGCATTGTGTTTTCAGTCTCCAAATGCTCCATTTGAGAGCCCTTCAAGGCTGTGGGTATTGCCAAAGCACATTGCTGCCGATCGCTGCCTGAAAACGCAACACATTTGGAGGCTGAAAACGTGACGCATGGTTCCCAAAATGGCTACCTGGAACAGCTGCTGCCTTCTCTTACCCCTTCCGTACTTCTCCTGCTTTAGTCACTGGAGCTCCCTCCGACGATCAGCTGTGCTTTAGAAGCTGTTTCTTAGCACCAACCTCAAAACCAGTGAGCGAACTAATGTGCTGAAGCTGACCAGGCTAAGGACATTAGCCAGATGAATACCTGGTAGGCAGAATTTTTTTCCCCTATTTTCCTCCCCAAAAACTAAAATGCGTCTTATACTCCGATGCATCTTATACTCCAAAAAATATGGTACTTACTACTCCTTCCTCCTCTTCTTTTCTCCCCTCAACAACAACCCCATGAAGTACATTGGCTGAGAAAGAGCGACTGGATCGAGTCACCCAGCCAGCTTTCATTCCTAAGGCAGGACTAGAACTCACAGTCCCCCAGTTTCTAAACCAGCACCTTAGCCACAACACCAAACTGTTGCCACTAGCACTGGGTCTGGATACAGCTCAGTGTCCACACAAATGAATGACAGCATAAGCAAGTGAGCAGAATTCCTGATTAGTTACAGCTGGCTGTGTCTCAGCATGTTAGCTTGTCATGCAAGTGACCAAGTTGTGCTGTCTCTTACACACTGCCAGAAGATGAGTAGGCAAGGCACCCAACCAGGCCAACCTCTTGAAGTCAGTCCCTGAGGCACATGCTAGGGGATAAGCGGTTAATCTGTCTTTCATCTTTGTAATTTGAACCATCCGGATCCCCCCTGTCTGCTCCGTCCCTCACCAACAGAAGTTCCCTCCTTCCTCTGCTGAGAACAAGATGTAAATAATTTCTTTTGCTTTGTCATGACAGGTGTGGAGGGTGGGAGGAGAGATGTTGAAATATCAACATGCTTATTTCATGAGAAAGGTCTTCAAATGGCTCCCCTGCATTCAAAAGCCCATAGCCATGTAAATCACCCCATTAGTTTGAGAGATTGGTAAAAGTGGGAGAATAATTGGCAGGCTAGCCGCCTCATTATCAAATGTGAGGATCAAAGAGGCCAATCAATGGGGTTGTCTTGTCTTTAGCTCTAGGCAGCTATTCTTTTTGCCTTTTATTTCAGCTCTTGCTTTTTTCTCAAATATTTCATTCTGAAATCTGAGTGACTCGTCCTACTATTTTCTCCTTTGGCCTTACAGTTTGGATAATTTCTTTTTCTATTTCTTCACATTAAGAAAGGAAAACTTTCTCCTGCCAGATTTGATGTTGAAAACACAGATTGTATGAAAGAGGAAGGACCTTTCTCTCTGGCCCATTTTAAAGAGAGTTCTAATATGGATCCATTTATTGGAAAGAAGAAGCCATGTTAAATTAACATACATTTAATTTAATTCATTTAATCTCTCAGGGCCAAAGATTTATCCAGGAAGAATGGAAGATCACAATTCACAGTTCTAAACTCTCCAATACATACCATTCCCTCATTAGATGTTTGTCCACAGGGCTGGGGATGATGAGTTCTTACATTCCAAATTTGTCTCCAAAGATACATCTTACTTATCTCATTTGCAACTACTTAGTTACAATTCATTCATCTCTGTACACTGACTAGGAGAAAATAAAAATTCTCACTCTTTTGAGGTCATTGACAGGGGTTCATAGCCATACAGTTTACATTTAGAGGCATGTTGGAGCAATGCTTGACTTAAAAGATCTTTAAATTACAGGTTGTTTAGATAGGTTGAAAAATTAGCGTGAGTAGAGGAATTAATATGTACTGGATATGGAAAAATGGCTGGATAAATTCTAAGATGTGGGAAGGAAGGAAGGAAGGAAGGAAGGAAGGAAGGAAGGAAGGAAGGAAGGAAGGAAGGAAGGAAGGAAGGAAGGATACATGTGAGAGCATCCTTCTTTGTTCACTGTATAATATGGAAGTGAGAACTGGGTACGTCAGGAGAAATTTATTTAATTTAACATAGCAGGAAATGGTTATTTAATGTAAGTGTAGTATAAGTACAATGTAAGTATATATGAGAAATGTATGCGATAAAAGAAGAGACAAAAAAAAAATGAAGAAGTGCTTCCTTTTGGCTGAAAAATAGCTTCTATCCCAGAGCAGTAACTATATTGAATTCTACTGTATAGTGCAATATTAATGCAATATCAGGGTTTTTTAATTCAACTGTATAGAATGTGAAGGATGTGTGCTTTTGTTTTATTTTTATAGTTTTTCTTATGTATGATATACACTGAAGATGGCATTTAATTTCGTTGTACGAGGTGCAATGACAATAAAGTTAAAGTTTTAGAACCTCTCCCAATCAACTCCACTCTCTGGTCCCTGATCCTGTTATTTTGAGAACTGTAGAAAAGTCATGATTTGATGTAACTTTTCATTTTCCCCTTCAGTCTCTTCTTTTTCATGCTGAAGAGCCGCAGTCTAACCTTTTCTCATAGGAAAGAAGATGCTTGAACACCCCCAACCATTTTGATTATCCTCTGCTAAACTGATCTCTTATGTAGGTATTCAAATGTGACAACCAGAACAATACACAGTGATCCAAAGGCAGACAAAACACAAAATTGTATATATGGGAATACTAATGTTGGCATTTATATTACAGTTGCTTTTTAATGATCCCTGCATGGAAGTTACCTTTTTCACAGACACTGCATGCTGTGTTGAAATCCTCATTAATCTATCCATCCACTATGATCCCAAGATCTTCTTTCATTGTTAAAGGTAGCTCAATTTACATATGAATTTAGTTTTTTTTCTCCCTAATGTGATGTAATGTAATGGGATGGGATGCGGTGGCTCAGTGGCTAAGACGCTGAGCTTGTCGATCGAAAGGTCGGCAGTTCAGTGGTTCAAATCCCTAGTGCCACGTAACAGGGTGAGCTCCCATTACTTGTTCAGCTTCTGCTAACCTAGCAGTTCAAAAGCACATAAAAAATGCAAGTAGAAAAATAGGGACCAGCTTTGGTGGGAAGGTAACAGTGTTCCATGCACCTTTGGCATTTAGTCATGCCGGCCACATGACCATGAAGACATCTTCGGACAGCACTGGCTCTTTGGCTTTGAAATGGGGATGAACACCACCCCCTAGAGTTGGGAACGACTAGCACATATGTGCGAAGGGAACTTTTACTTTTTACCTATGATCCCAAGATCTTCTTTCATGGTTAACGGTAGCTCAATCTACATATAAAGTTAGTTTTTTTTTCCTCCATAATGTGCATTGCTTTACTCTTACTTAAGTTGAATTGTATTTGCCATCTGGTTGACTACTCACCCAGTTTAAAGAGATTCTTCTGGATCTTTTTCAAGAGCACTTTTGGTTTTTACCACTGTGAATAGTGGTACCATCTGCAAACATTATCACCTCATTGCTTACCCCAAGGCAAGATAATTTTCCTTTGAAAGACTCCATTCTTTTTGCTTTTCACTGAGAAGATGGTCCATTCATCCTTATTTTTTGCTTTCTGTTTTTTTTAAGCAGTTAGCAATGTACAAATGAATAACTTCCCATAGGTACCTCCAAGGTAGGAGCTTTGTGTATCTAATCAAAGAAAAGAAATGTGGGTCATTTATGACACAATTCACATGATTATTTATTTAATTTATTTATTTTGTCACATTTCTATGCCGCCCAACTCCCAAGGGACTCTTGGGAATTTATATTATTTGCATCTGATATCAGGAAGCAAATTTTGTCTTTTTTCCCCGTCATTGCAACTAAAAACGAGTACTTGTAGCAATTTTACCAGTTTGCTCAAGAGCATTTTGAAAATATTTGTGCACCACCTAGAGTCTATCAAAACTGAATTGGCAAATAAATGCCATAATACTAACATAAATAGATACTTATTTATAAGCCAAGTGTCAATAATTTTACATTAGCAGAACTGTTAAGATTCTAGGAGACTGCAACACATCCCTGGAGCACAAGTAATCAGATCCAGCAAAGAAGCCCCTCCCCAAAATGTGTACAAGCTCTACCAATATGCCAAAATTAGGAACATTTATGGCTAGCATTGCTTTATCTAGGAGTAAGACACACTTCTATATTTACTTCATATTTTATACTTCTCTGTTTCCAAAGACCTTTAACAGTTTACAAATCCAAGTTAGATTAAAATAAACCCACAACTTCAATACTATTTGTAGTTAGGTTCATCTGTTCCCAAATGCCTTTCTGAAAAGCCATGTTCTCACAGCTCTCTGACAACATAATAGGGAAGGGCCGGGGTGCTCCCAATTTCTGGAGATTTCTTCAGAAATTTCTTCTCCATCTCTGCAGAGATGGAGCACCATCGTTGAGAAGACTCAAGCATGAAGTCACTGCAAGTTTCTCTCGGTTTAGCAAACTTCAGCAAACCTTCTTCTCTCACAGGGTAAGCAGTTCAACTCAGAAAAGATATTTTCAGTTACAACCAGGCTCCCATAAAGGCATTTACACGGCAGATCCTCACCCATCAGGAAATGAGCCATATTTCCTGGTTGTTTAGCTACACTTGTATAGTTTTCTAGATGATACAAACATTCAGAAAGGAGGCCTTAGATTGTTCCAGGATCTTACAAATTTCAATGGAATATCCTAATTCACACACCTAGAGCTTCAACTGGCTTGCAGTATTCTGGTAGATAAAAAATAAATAATTATAAGCACAATTCAGCAAATGATCAGAAATATACAGAAGTGCCTCTATTCCTTTTCAGTTTAGCAGCTCCCCACAATCACCTTCACACACCCCAAACATCTAATTCCTCTGCCTGAGTGCAGCCAAAGAATATGCACTAACATGATCCTTTGGGGCGATCCATTTCATCAGATGGGCAACAAATACAAGAAGGTAGTTGTCTCACCAGCTCCAGGCTCCCCATGAGCCTACTGCCTGAACATCGGGGAGCCCAGCCTTATTCAGTAAAAACCAAGCAGAGCGCTGTCACACACAAACCAGAAGTATGTCAATTATTCCAAATTAATTGGCCCATATAAAAGATGTTGATTTTGTTTGTGCTTCATCCTCCCTGTTTCCTGTATCGGCAGGCTGCCAGCTGTTTCATTCCTTTGATCATTCATCTGCTCCTCTGGCTTCTGGTCAATAGGGCATCTCTATTCTGCCTGCTCCCCAATTACTGAGAAACATAAAGGGAGGAGTGTAAAATGCTATTCCCTGGAGTCATCCTCAGCCATTAGTAGCAGACATTGATTATATTTCAAACATACTGTTTTCAGAGATTCTTTAAAAATAAGAAACAACTATTGCCACTAGAAAGAGATATAGAACAATGTGACTAAGCGGTCTTCAATCAAAACACATTGACAATGGTGGCTGCAGGCCCCAAAGAAAGCAAACAGACGTTTAGGGTTTTTGAAATTCTTCAATGCCTTACTAGTTTCGGCCTGCGTCATATTGTGAAGTAGTTCTCATCATAGGAGTCACGCATCACATTAAGCAATGTTTTTTTCTAAATTGAGGGTGTTACACAGAAGACCTTTGAACTCCCATCATTACTTGAACAGCTGAATTGTTGATCAGTTGAAGTTTCCTGGTGGCCTTCAAGGGCAGATTTATGTAGAGTAAGTTGCTATAATCGAACAGGAGATGACTAAAGCATGAGTGACAGTGAAGAGGGCTTCTTGTTTCTATATTTATCTTGTTGCATGACTTACATGAGCTTCACTTGAGGGACAAATGAACTAATATATTTTTCCAGAACTCTTCAGAAATTTCCGAGTAGCACTGAGACAGTTTTAGAATTGATGTGGTAAGAAGTTCAGTATTCTGAGAAGACAAACATTTTGAGATTTCTACAGGCAGGTAGGAATCAGGATTGATTGTAGTTCTGAGATTGATTGATTGATTGATTGATTGACTTACTGACTGATTGATTATGTGTTGTTAATTTGTTGTCAGCTCCTAGCAACCTCATATTTTTTTTTCTATAATGATCTGTGCCTAACCTGGTCTTTCAGATATTCCAGTGGTGCATAGATCTACATGTTAACTGAATCAGTCTATCTTGTTGCTGGTCATCATCTTCTCTTTTCTTCCACCTTTTCCAGCATTAGAGCTTTCTCCAGAGATTTAGGTCTTTGGATAATATGTCTGAAGTAGAATAATTTGAACCTGTCATTTGTGCCTGGAGGGATAACTCTGGATTGATTTCTTTGATGGTCCATCTGTTTTCTTGGCAGTCCACAGTATGCTCAGATGTCTTCTCCAATACCAAAATTCAAAAACATCAATAATCTTCCTGCTTTTTCAAGTCCAACTTTCACCTCCATGGAGTGTCACAGAGAATAGCCTGCACTTTTTTTGATGTTTGTGGATAGAGACATCGCAGCATTTAAGTATGTTTTTATGGCTGCCCTATCAAGTCCTAGTCTACAGGATATATATATTTTTACTGCTTGTACCTTTACTGTCTATGGTTGATCCTAAAAGCTAGAAGCAGTTCACCACTTTGATATCTTTATTGTCAATTCTAAGATGGGTTGTTCTAACTATTGTCGTTAGTTTGATCTTTATATTTTAACTTTAGTCCCATTTTTTTCCCACTTTGCTCCTAGATTTTTTATTACTAGAGCTTGCAGATACTTGAATTTTCAGCTATCAGGGTAACGTCATCAGCACAGTGCAGGTTATTATTTTTTTTCCGCAGTTCTAAAGCCGTGCTCATTTTCTTCCAGTCCAGAAACCTTTAAGAATATAGATTGAATAAGCAAGGGAAGAATATACAGCCTAATCCCACTTCTTTGCCAATTTGGAGTCAGTCTGTTTCATCATGGCTTCCTGACTTGTTCTGTGATTTCCATTTTTCTGGGCACAACTTGTTATAACTGATGTAATCAAAGACCTTTCTATAAACAGTGAAGCACATAATGACTTTTTGGTATTATCAAGTATCTGTCTTTGGCTTTATCAAGTATCCAGATTGCATCACCATAATGCTCCTTGGCCTTATCTAAAGCCATCTGGAACATCTGGCACCTCTTTTTCCATGTAGGGCTTTAAATCTGCATTGGATGATCTTAAGCATTACTTTGATAGCATGTAAAATTAAGAATATTTTGTACACTCTTAGTTTTTCCTTTTTTGGGGCATTAGAATGTAGGTTGATCCCTGTATTGTTCTCCAGATATGCTGTCTCAGCTTGGTTAGAACGTTTATTGATTCTCCAGCTGTTGCTTAGTGAGTATTGCCTTCCAAGTTGGTAATGACTGATTTAACTGATTTTCTTCTAGTGCATTCTTTTAAACGGGGACTGTATTCTAACGTATTTTGCATGTCTCTACTGTACTGTGTTTCAGTATGCTCCAAACAACTCCTTTGATCTCCTTATGGTGTCTTTTAGTATACTGAAGTGAGGTTGGAACTTCCTTCTAATACAAATATATATTTTTTTTGAAAGCTTTTCTTTGTTTTTCCATATTCACTTTCTGTACAGATGTTGTAATACTGCTTCCTATCTTGTCCAATAGCAGTCTGAAACTCTGTTAAGTTCCTTTCTGAGATTTCTGTCTTTCTTGGCTTTAGCTTCTCTTCTCTTCTTGACAATTTTCAGTTTGTTCTGAGATTTTAATTATTCATTTGGATAAAATATTTGTATGGCTGCCCATCTTAAAAACAAATTCTAGGTGGCTTACAACCAGTGGTGAAATCCAATTTTTTTTACTACCGGTTCTGTGGGTGTGGCTTGGTGGACATGGCAGGGGAAGGATACTGCAAATTCTCCATTCCCAGCCTGCTCCTGGGGGAAGAATATTGCAAAATCTCCATTCCCACCCTCCCTGGGACCAGCCAGAGGTGGTATTTGCCGGTTCTCCGAACTACTGAAATTACTCACACATTTCTGATCCACCCCCTCATGTTCTCATCCTGGCCTGATCTCACCCTATCTCAGAGAGAAGAGCTAGGTCTGAAGGGCTTTTGGGAAAGTTAAAAGGTTGGGGATTCGTCATAACTCCAGGAAGAGGGAATTCTGTAGGGTGGGGTTTGCAATGAAAAAAGCATGTTTTGATGACCCACAAGATGGCAATGTTTAAGGGAAGGGATCTGGCTCTACTGTTTACATATTCTGTTGATTTCAAACTGAACTTAATTATAAAACTCATGAATTTCTTCATCTTCTGTTGAAACATCCACTTGAATGACCATTGTATTAAAGGGCTATCCACAAAGTCTAATCAATATTATTTGGTCAGTGATTGCATTGTAGGCAAGTGTCCTTCCTAACTATGAAAGCAATACTGTTCCTTCTTTGTTTTTCATATCCTGAGTAATAAACAGTATGATCTTCAGACCAAACATGTCTGATCCCATTTCAAATTACTCATGCCAGTTTGTAGTTGTTCCATTTCACCTTTCAGTGTGTTGAGCTTTCCAGTGTTCATGTTTCTTGGCAACATTAATAGATCTCTTAAAGGTCTACTAATACCTCATAAACATCTACTAATACCACCTCATAAACACCATTAGTAGTTTGAAAGATTCCTGGCTTTTCCTCAGTTTATTGGTTCAATTTATATGCTGCCCTTCTCCGGAGACTCAGGGCGGCTTACAATGTGTCAAGTAATAGCCTTCATATTTTTGTATATACCTGCTTAGTAGGGTTTTGGACCCACCCCCCCAAGCGGTATTCTTTTTTATACAAAGTCAGCTTATTCATTTTACCTACCTTGGAAGGATGGAAGGCTGAGTCAACCTTGAGCCTGGTGAGATTTGAACTTGCAGTAATTGCAGGCAGCTGGCAGCTAAGTGCTACTTAACAGCACTTTAGTCCGCTGCGCCACCAAGGCTCCTTGGTGAGCCTTGGTGGCGCAGTTGTGTCTCATCTAACCTGATAGGCCCATCATCTGGGACTATATAGTCAATCATTTTGTATTTTCTATACATATTGTTTTCTTGGTAAAAATATAGGAATGGTTTCTCATTGCCTTCTCCTGCACAGCATGACTTGATTCTTTTGGCATGGTCACTAAAGTGTTCCTCTGCCTCTGGCATCTCCCTACATTGCTGTGCTCAATATAGGTGCTAGCATGATCTTCACTCCTTGGGTGATCCTGCTAGGAATATTTAGATATCCCTCCCTGGATTAAGTTTCCACCACCAGAATAGGTGTTGGTATTGGAGAGGATTATTGATATAAGCAACCCTAATTATCTCTTAAATTGAATGTATTGTATGCAGTTTTATGAGTACTTGCCCCAAAAAATATAAGTGGTAGATGAGATGGGGGTCCAACTTTATCCTACAGAACACAGCCAAATACTTATTTCAAATGAGGAGGCTGAGGGACAAATATTTTGTCAGCAATTCAACTGTGTGGTAGAAGAAAACTCCTAGCACCTCTTCATCAAACCCACCATTTTCTGTTTCAGAAAATACCCCCCCTTTTTTGAGATACACTCATTCTCAATAAATATTTCAATAAATGCCTGTCAAATCAATGTACTCTGTCAAATTTGTTCTCCTGAGTTAAAAGATTGAGCACCCCAAATCAATTTGCCACAGATATATTATCCACAACCCTTTCTATTCAATACTTTTTCAGTCCATTCAGTTCTCTCCCTATCAGCTCAACTCACTCCCCTTTCTTTCTTTCTCTTCCAGCCACTATCTTATTTCAGTCTCTTTGTCCACCAAGACTACCTCAATAAAAGAAGAGGCAGGAGAAGGCAGGTTAACCAGTCTTCCTTGACTAAGAGGTAAGTGGCTAAAGATTTGTCCCATTAGCTTGGGCAGCATATCAGAGTGCTTTCCATCCACTAGCAGTTAAGTGTGAGAGTATAAAATGTCAGGACATGGCAAATAGCATACTACTTCTTCAATTTACAATCTCTATGTTTATAAACAAACATAAACTAGGAACATAGTTAAAAAGACTTCAGCAATGTATGTTTCAAAGATAATTATGCTCATTATGTAGGAAGTGCTGTGTCTATAACATTTCTAATGGGGTATGGGGACATTGTGGCATTAAACTATACTGTAATGAGCTCACTTTATTTATTTAGTGTGAGCTACTGTATGCATATAATGAACAGATTGTTCCAGGGCATACAAAGTGTACATACTCCATGTCACAATTCCCATTTGGAAGTAAGCAACATCTTGCAAAACTCAGAAAAGGAGCGAGAAAGACCATACCAAGAGATTAAAGGTCTGAGATTTTAAAAAGAGATATGAAATATAGTTAAAACTAACTTACACCACAGCATTCAACATTCTCCCCTATCCCTTTCTACCTTTGAAACCATAACTTGAACCACATCTATACATTATTTTTCACATTGTCTTTTGCTCTTTAAACTTCTCATCTTTCTCTTTTCAGGATATAATCAGTTACATTCAACTACATCTTTGTTAATCTCCTGCTTCATTTCAACTATCAATTTTTCCTTAATATATTTGTTCTGCAATTTGATTATCACTCGTTCTCTTAGTATGGCCAGACTAACGAAATTCATTTCTCTCATACTGGTCACCTCATTTCTGTATTTGCATCCGTTCAGTACTTGTTCATCCCTGACCCTATCTCTTGTTTTACTGAATATTGATGTACCCCATTCTGAATGCATTCAACTTAGTTTTATGTTTCTCCTATCCTACTGAATACTACTTTCCACATTACAAGTGGGCAGAAGCATTCTCTTAGGCCAGGGGTCAGCAATCTGCGGCTCTGGAGCTGCATGTGGCTCTTTCATTCCTCTGCTGCGGCTCCCTGTCACTCAAAATATGCGTCACAACCGCCAATGTGGGACACCCGCCGGCAAGTGGTTTATTGAACTTTTCAACCTCCAGTAGGCCAACCATGGATAAACCCAAGAAAAGTTTCAGAAGAAAACAGAATGTTTAATTCAACTATATATGCTAGTTTTGTGGCTGCTCAAGAAATAGTCAGGCACAGGAAGAGTTTTGTGGCTCCCGGTGTTTTCTTTTCTGTGGGAAACGGGTCCAAATGGCTCTTTGAGTGTTTAAGGTTGCAGACCCCTGTTTTAGGCACAACCAGTTTTCTTACCTCAACAAATATTTGTTACTCACAACAAACCACATCTACTGACCATCCTTCTACCAGTATTTGCATTCTCCATCCAAAGATGGAGGCATAATATTCATCTATTTTTTTCACTGTTTACATGACCTGAAAAAATCCACTTTTCTCCTCCTTAAACACTACTACCTGAATTTTTGATACATTAATTTTTAAAGTCATATTCATTATTTCACATAATCAATGAAAAACTCATACAGTATATTCAAATTCCCCAACCAATACACTCATAACCTTTCCATAGTAATTTCTTATATTTTTATCCACACATATATTAAACAACCAAAAGCACATTACAAATCTTTGTCTTATTCTTTGCTCAGAGTCAAACGAATAGTTAATCATTCCATTTATTCTCACACATGCTTATCTTCCATTGCACAGTGCTCTTACAGTGTTCAGCAATCACCCTTCAATTCCATCTTTATGCAAAAATTCCGTAATTTGAGCTTCTTCACTTCTTCATAATTTCTATAAGATAATAAACAATAAACTTTCTCACATTCATACATTTGTCAAAAACCTACTGAAATGCAAAAATCCATTCTACACTGTGAGGCACAGAGCCATACTGCAGTTGTCAAATTTTGCTCATTGTCATTTTCTAGCAGAATTCTGCCAAGTAACTTACCAGTCGCTCCTAACAAATTAATCTTTCTGTCATTGTTTTGCAGTCACTCTTGCTGCTTTCCCCTATGTATATAGAGGAATAATACTGGCATTCTTCCAATCATATGTATGGGCACGTGCGTAGTCTCCACACATGCATTAAATGCACACAATTATTTCATGAATAAATAAGGGCAATATTTACTGTTTTTCCAGTTACACCATCTATACCAGTCCTTTTATAATTTTTCAGTATTGTAATGTTTCACTCATACGGCGAATCACTGGCCCCCACGGAGAGGGCTCGCAACTTAGGTGTCCTCCTGGATGCACGGCTATATTTAGAAGAGCACATGACGGCCGTGGCCAGGGGGGCTTTTTATCAGATTCGCCTGATACACCAGTTGCGCCCCTTTCTGGATCGGGACTCCCTACGCACAGTCACTCAAGCACTCGTCACTTCCCGCCTGGACTACTGCAATGCTCTCTACATGGGGCTCCCCTTGGGGTGCACCCGGAGGCTGCAGTTAGTCCAGAATGCGGCCGCGTGGGGGATTATGGGAGCGACGGGGCACTCACATATGACACCTCTCCTGCGCGATCTGCACTGGCTTCCTGTGATCTTCCGGGTGCGCTTCAAGGTGTTGGTGACCACCTTTAAAGTGCTCCATGGTTTAGGGCCGGGGTATCTGTGAGACCGCCTTCTGCTGCCAATAGCCTCCCACCGACCGGTTTGCTCGCACAGAGGGGGCCTCCTCAGGGTGCCGTCGGCCCGACAGTGCCGGCTGGCGACCCCCAGGGGGAGAGCCTTCTCTGTGGCAGCACCTGCCCTCTGGAATGACCTACCCCCTGAGATTCGCACGATATCAGACCTCTGGACTTTTCATCGGGCCCTGAAAACACACTTATTCCATCTAGCCAGGCTGGCTTGATCCCATCCTCTCAGTTTTAATTGAATTCGGTTTTAATTGGGTTGTTTTAAATCTTGGGCCGAAATTATTTAATTGTTTTAAACTGTTTTTAAATTTTATATGCAATGTTTTATCTCGGCTGTACACCGCCCTGAGTCCCGCAGGAGAAGGGTGGTATAGAAATAAAATAAAATAAATAAATAAATAAATAAATAAATAAATACTATTAAAGTGATCTTATACAATGATTCCCAGTTCACATGAGTAATAAACCTACAATAGAAAAGGGACAAAGAACAGTTTAAAAACTAACCTAGGTTAACTTCTGCTTGCAGAATCAATTGAAAACAAGGGGAAGGGGAATCCTAATTCAGTTTTATTATAGTCTCCAAATAAACAGGGAAATGCTAATACGTAAAGGTTGTGCCAAATGTTCTTGATCTGGCAATCAAGAAAAGAAAAGACTTGTTTTTGCTAATCCCTTTATTTTAGAAATACATTTTAAGATACAATTTTATTTTTGGTTTATGGGTGCTTTTTAGAATAAACACAATGCAATAGATAGGCTAACACAATTACAACCGATATTTATCTAATCTTTATTATACCCGTCTTGTATGGTAACAATCATTTTATGGTGCATATTTTACACTGAACATAAATAGTAAAATATGAGATACGCATTAAATGCAGAAGCCCAAGAATATATAAGATTATATATATCTCTAATGTGCCCGAGTTAATATGCCTGGTGCATCTTTTTGTTAGAACTTGTGGGCTACAGTATCCTTTTAATGTTTTATTGATTCAAAATTTATTTAATTGGGGTGAACAATTGGAGTGGAATTAAAAGATATGTGCAACAAATCCTCAAAAGAATTCCAAAACTGAAGCTTTAACTGATGACATATCTGTGGGTTCAGAGTTAAATTTTGGACATCTTGGATTCCAAATGCTCCATCTTTTCAGTCGCACATCAACTGAGAACAATGAGTGTAGTGGCTGATTTGGTGGAGGAGACGATTCTCACTGGATCACTCTATTGCTGGTCATTCATGTCAGGAGTAAATGCCTTGCCTCTGACCCAGAGCTAGAGGGAGGGGGGCTGGACAGGCCAGCCCACAAGGTACACCCTAACCCAATAGTCCCTCCTTACCTTAGCCACGCCCAGGGGGTACTTAAGGGTCAGCCATGCGGTCCTGCTCCAGTTCCAGAGATGTACCTGTATTGATGAGATGCTCAGTCAATAAACAATAAACAACTTAAACAAGAACTGCTTGTTGGAATTATTGGGCACGATCCTCGAACACATTTAACAAAATGGTAGCAGAGGATGGTTTGGCAGCCCAACCCAAACATTCCACAAGCATGCAAAGGACCAAGACGGAAAGGATGAACACCAGAGCGTTCACCAAGGAGATGGCAGAACGACCTGCCCAACCCGAAACCACCCAAGGAGAGGCATCTGAAGCAAGCGGCCTGCTCCACCACCCACGCACCCCTGCCAGACGCGGAGAGGAGTGGAATGAACATGAGACCCCAAAAGGGGAAACGCACGACCTGAAAGGAAAACTCCTGGACCTGATAGATTCATCGCAAAGCAACACCGACCTCATCGCGGAACTACGAAGCCTGATTGAAGGCTGTGAAGCAGCGAGTGAGGAAGATGAGGATGAATCCGAATGCAGCGGCGGAGAAGCGGTAAGGGAGAGAACCTCCCACCAAAAACCCGCCAAGGGAGCCGAAGGGATGTTCGCACCTTTTTCACGGCGGCCATCTTGGGAGGCGGCGTCATCAAAAATGGCCGACCATCCACCAATAGATTCCCGAGATTTAAATCTCATGGCGGGAATCGGGGCCTACCCCAAGGCAACCCCCCAAGAATACCATGACCAACGAGGAAACCCAAGGCCAAAAGCCACAGGCTCGCCTACCGAGCCTGAACTCAACAAGGCAATCGAATTGATCGCCGCGGCCCTAGGGGACAAGATGAAGCTACCGGACACGTACCCCGGTGCCAGGCCCAAGCGCAAAGGGGACCCTAACGCGAGGAGGCCCGACACCGACACCCATCCCGGGGGATCGATCACTGCCGCGCAGATCCAGAGCCACCCAGGGCCCCCAAGAAGCCTCCCCTTAAAAACGGAACACCGGAGGCGACGGGACTACTCACCGGACCTACGAACTGGACCAGACCCATGGCTCGCGGGGCCATCCACTGGCAGGGGACGTCCATCGGCGGGCAGGGGACTCGGCCCGACACCCGGAGGCGACATCCGCACGAGGCCGGGCCATCCGGGACCATTCGCGGCCCCAACCGGACTCCAGACCCTCGAAGATGATCCTCACCGCTTCCCGAGGCTCCAGACGACGAACCACGACGATTCCGGACGAGCGAGGCCGACCAAGGAGGAACCGAAGGCCCATCCGGAGGATTGGGGCCTATACCAAGGAGCTACAGGGACAAGCTCTTCACTCCACGGCGGCTGGGAAGAAATGAACTTCGCGCACGCGCAATGCGCCCCTGCAGGAGAAACGGAAGAAGACATAGAGCTACACCGACGCATGCACACAGAGACAAGTCAGTTCAGACTCGCCACAGTCGTCCCTTTACCTTATTGTGAGTTCCCTTACGTGAGGAACCATGGACAGCGACATAATGTGAGTAACTTAAACTATAATTCAGGGACTTTGCCAAGTGACTTCCCCAAACTAAGGCTAGATGGGGAGAATTTCCTGGACTGGAACCAGCAGCTCCAGGTCACCCTACTCAAAGAAGACCTACTATCCATAGTCACTGATCCCCCCAAAAAGCCCTGGACTTTTGAGCTAGATTGCACCCACCATAAAGCATACTGCATTGTTATTGCTAGCATTTCCCCCAGTATTTACCCCAGCATCAGGCATCACCTGACTGCTCTAGAAGTAATACAGAGGATGCACAAACTGTTTTACTGCCAGAGCGTGGCAAGCACCACCAGGCTGTCCAGAGAATTCTATGCCACCAAACACAAAGCAGGGACCCCAATGAGTGAACATCTATTATCCCTAAACGCCACCAGAGCCCAGCTGACACAAAGGGGGGAGGTCATAAGTGAAAGGACCATGATAAGTATCATTGTAAACTCCCTGGACCCCAGCTGGGACACCTTCATTACACAGATAGACAACCTGGGGACAGGAAAACTCTCGCTAGAGTTACTAACGAGCAAACTAATAGCTGAGGACAGCATCAGAAAGGATCGCTCGCTAAGCCGGAGGGAGCAAAGGCCCAGTAAGAAAGTCGAGCCACAGAGCAGGAACCACAGCAACGCAGAGTGTTACTTATGTGGGTCAAGGAACCATTACAAGAGGGACTGCCCTAGAAACACAGGGGACAGGGACAGGCCACGTAGGAGGGACAGATCAGAATCAAGGACAAGATATACTAGCAGACGCTCACCAGAGGACAGGCACAGGCGTAGGGATTCACCTAGCCCCAGGGACAGGAGAAACCACAGGGACAGCTCCAGGGAAAGCCAAACGGGTTCACTGTATGGCATAGGAGACCAGGAGCAACACACAAACCAGGACAGGAAGGAAGGTACATGGCTGCTGGATTCAGGAGCCACAAATCATACCACGTATGACCGTAATCTACTAACATCATTCACAGAAGAGAGTTTTATAATAAAGGTGGCTAACCAGAATAATGTGCAAGTAACAGGCAAGGGTAATGCATACGTGCCGGGGATAGGAGAGGTACAAGGAGTGTTACTGGTACCCAATATACCCTACAACATCCTCGCCACTCTAAAGTTAAGCAAGGACAACAATGTTGAGGTAACATTCAAGGGAGGAAGGGTGCAGGTAACTAGAGGGGGCAAAAACATAGGGAAAATAGTAATCAGCGGAGAACTTCCCTTCTACCACCCAGTCTGGGACAAGCAACCCAGAGTAAACAACCACCAGAAGGCCAGCCCCGATAACACAAGTAGGGAAATAGAGGGGGTTAGCCACACACACAACAACAATGAAACAAGTGAGCAGGAGGCAACCAGAAAAGAAAGGCCAGCGATAGGGAAGCCCATGCACGACAATTGCGCTCACCTATTACACAGAAGGTTAGGACATATTAGCTTCCCCGTGATGCAGAAGATGATGGAGTGCTCTGAAGGTGTAAAAATAAAGAATTGTGAGAACTATCTCGAGTGTTCTGTCTGTAAGAGCTCCAAATTAAAAACCAAACCTAGGCCCAAAAAGTCAGTACGCACTACAGATTCAACCTTTCCACATGTACATATGGATCTAGTGGGACCACTAAGGCCCTCCATCAAATACAGGAAAAGGTACTTCCTGACCATAGTGGATGATTTCAGCCGCTATGGCTTCGTATACACACTAAAACAAAAGAGCGATGTATTCCAAAAATTCAAGGAATTCTACGCAAAGGTAGAGACACAACACAATACCAAAATCAGACAAATAATGACAGACCGGGGGTCTGAATTTTTATCAAGCGACTTCTCGCGATGGCTAAAGGCACGCGGGGTAGTCCACTACACGTCTTCCCCATTTTCGGCTTTCCAAAATGGAGTGGCGGAACGAAAAAACGGAATGCTGCAGACCATGATGAAGTGCGCATTAGAGGATGCAGGCTTGGGGCAACACTTCTGGTCGGAAGCGCTTATTTATTCGAACTACACTCTGAACAGGTTATGGTCCAGCGTACTAAATAAAACTCCATATGAGTTAATGTACCAAAGGAAGCCACAAGTATCGCATTTACACATATTCGGGGTCACGGCAGATGTGCACATCCCCAGACAATTGAGGCACAAGGGGGACAGGGTATCCCGAAGGCTGAGGTTCATGGGATATGAGCCAGGAACAAAGGGATATAGGTTCATAGACAGCAACAACAACTTCGTAATCTCTCGAACAGCTGTTTTTCACGAAAATGCCAACTGGTCCAAGATACACCTCAACGAGGTGTCCCTTAGCAAGGACGGACCGGGGAACATTCAAAGGGGAGTAACACCAAACACAGGAAAGAATACAGAACAGGAAGGAATCAAAAACAAGAGGCAGGAGATACTAGTGAAGGAGTGGAAGGAGAACCACCCACATATCAAAGTGGACTCACTTACTGAGAAAGAAGCCAGGTACATGCACGACACTGAGACGCCCCCTGACAGGCCAATCAGGGCAAACAGGGGCAAGGTGCCACAGAGGTTAGAGGATTACGTATTATCTATCCACACTAACCAACTAACCCCCAACACATATGAGGATGTACTAAGGTTACCAGATGAGGAAAGGGCAAAATGGGAGCAAGCCATGGAGAAGGAAATGAACAGCCTGAGGGAACTAAACGTATACACTTCCTCTGAAGTCCCAGCAGGAAAAACAACAATAGGCACCAGATGGGTCTACAAAGTTAAAACACTAGAGAAAAACAAAACTCTCTACAAGGCTAGACTGGTAGCGCAGGGATTTGCCCAAAAATACCCTGATGATTACACAGAAACATACTCCCCCACAGTCAGGGCCGAAAGCGTAAAATGTGCGTTAGTTATTGCATCACTACTGGGGTTGGAGGTACACCAATTCGACGTACAGACCGCCTACCTGCACGCTGAGCTTGACAAAGAGATTTATGTAAGAGCACCCCCCAGCCAAACTACTAGGAAGGGAGAAACATGGATTCTAAACCGAAGCTTGTATGGGCTCAAGCAATCAGGGAAACGCTGGTACGAGTGCTTGTCTAAGACATTAAAGCCCATGGGCTTTGCAGCCACCTCAGCCGACAACTGCTTCTTCACTAAGAAGTCAGGCAATTCTCTCGAGTACGTCTTAATATACGTGGACGATATACTATATATCGGTAATCAGACCAGCAAATGCAGTGACTTCGCCAATGAGCTAGGAAAACATTTCTCCCTGAAGATTTGGGGTAAGGTAGACAAGTACCTGGGGGTGCAAATCACAAAAACAGACAAAGGTTTCCAACTGTCACAGAAAGATAAAATCTTGGAACTGATACGTAAGTGCAATATGACAGACGCCAAAGGGTGTGAAACACCAATGCAACCAGATTTCCTGAAGGACATGCATTATGAGGCTGAACCATTCAAAGACAACACGTTGTACAGATCCACCATAGGCTCCCTATTGTACATTGCGAATTGGACTAGACCAGATATCGCCCTACCTGTCAACTTGCTGTCTAGACACGTAGGGAAACCCACCGCATACCATTGGGAAGCCATAAAAAGGGTACTGAGATACCTAAAACACAGCCCTGATGCTTGCCTGTCACTGGAACCCGAGAACGCTACAACACCCACGCTCACGTGCTACGCAGATGCTGACTGGGCTGGGGATGTGAAAAGTAGGAGGAGCACCTCAGGTTACGTGTTCTTTCTCAACAACAGCCCAGTGCATTGGTACACAGGGAAACAGGACCTGGTAGCCACATTTACCACAGAAGCCGAATATATTTGTCTGTCCAAGGCCACCAATAACTTGATCTGGTTTGACGACCTGCTCACAGACATATGGGCCGAACCAAACTACCCCATCACCATGCATGAAGACAATAAAGCAGCTATGGAAATATCAAAGGCCGAAGCGGTCGGCCAAAGGTCGAGGCATATAGATATAAAATATAAACATGTTAGACAGTTCGCAAACATAGGATTCATAAGGGTCATACATTGTGACACAGAAGAACAAACAGCAGACATACTAACAAAGCCATTGCAGAACAAACAACACACATACCTCACATCAAAACTGGGCGTCCTCCTAAAAACAACACCCCAAGTGTACACCACTCAGGGACATCCCGGCCAGGCATTTAGAGGGGGTTTTGTCAGGAGTAAATGCCTTGCCTCTGACCCAGAGCTAGAGGGAGGGGGGCTGGACAGGCCAGCCCACAAGGTACACCCTAACCCAATAGTCCCTCCTTACCTTAGCCACGCCCAGGGGGTACTTAAGGGTCAGCCATGCGGTCCTGCTCCAGTTCCAGAGATGTACCTGTATTGATGAGATGCTCAGTCAATAAACAATAAACAACTTAAACAAGAACTGCTTGTTGGAATTATTGGGCACGATCCTCGAACACATTTAACAATTCATTTGCCCCTCTCTTTGTGCCCATGGCACCTCCTCTTTAAAAGAAAGTAAAAATAGGCTGCCTCCACACATACTACTAATATATTATAAGCCACGGTGGCACAGTGGTTAGAGTGCAGTACTGCAGGCTACTTCTGCTGATCACCGGCTGCCAGCAGTTTGGCAGATCGAATCTCACCAGGCTCAAGGTTGACTCAGCCTTCCATCCTTCTGAGGTGGATAAAATGAGGACCCGGATTGTTGGAGGCAATATACTGACTCTGTAAACCCTTTAGAGAGGACTGTAAAAGCACTGTGAAGCAGTATATAAGTCTAAGTGCTATTGCTATCGCTATTATTGTGTTTTTTGAACAAGCAATAGTGACCTGCTTCACCCAGCATGTGAACGATATCATGGAATGCACTTTGTTGCTTCTTCTTTTTGCTCTGTTACTTGAAATAGGCAAATGAGAAGCTAGGAGGAGCTAGGAGGAGCTAGGAGGAAAGCATGCATTAGCAGTGAAGGGAGGTAGGCAACTGAAACCAGGTATCTGATAAAATAGGTCAGAGTTGGAGAGAGAAACTTCTATTATTTCTTATGGAAACCATTCAGGTAGCAGGAGTTACTGGCACAAGGCAAGGTCCTGTTTTCTGTTCCCTTTTTCACTGCTGAGTTTTTCCTTCGGCCTCCTCTCTTTATGAGACTGTCATTCAGCCAAGCCAAGCAAACCACATTCTGATTCACTTTGCAGGATCAACTAATGCATCATGTTACATCTTAACACAATATCTTTATGACTACATAGCACATTATTGACACAGTATTTTGATTAATTAATCATAGTTTATAGCTTAGCTGAAGAATTATGCCTTGAGATATATTTGAGGTGGCTCCAGATCAACACAGGTATCTTGGTTGGAAATAAGTTGATTCTCTAGTAGCCAATCCAAACCATCATCTGATGTATATTACTTGTTACTGACCAGAACTATTCTTTGCATTTGTTTTGTTATCTGGTGCTTGAATAAAGTGGGATGAGATAGGGAAACCTTAATGAAATCCACAAGCCCCATTCTGCTTCCCCTTGAGATTTTAACTAAATCATGCCTCCCCCACCAGCAGAAGGGAGTTATAATCTAATACAAGATTTGGAATATGGTTTTATGACATGGGAGGAAGAGATACTTAGAAGGAGAGGACTATATCCACTGCAATTTTGAATGCCAGCTTATGCATTAGCAACGTTCATAGCTAGTTTAGATGTATACAGTTCCATATATCTTAGAAAACATATAATTGCTTTTTAATCTACCAGAAAGGGGACCACCCTGCTTGTCTCTATAGGGGGGGGAGTTGTTTTAATCTTCAGTTTTTATTGTTTCTGGGTCTCATAAGATATGTCAAGGAGATGGTGGAATGTGGGGAATGAAGCATGACTTGGGAGTATATTTTTAAGGAAATAACCAATTGTTATGCAGCTGTCACTTGGTTTCTCCAAGGAGAGAAAGCCTCTTATCCTTACAGTTGCAATCTAACTAAGAGAAGATGACAACAAATTTGAGTGTTTCAACTACAGTCCAGTGGTGGGATTCAATTTTTTTTACTACTGGTTCTGTGGGCATGGCATGGCTTGGCTTGGTGGGCATGGTTTGGTGATGTGGCAGGGGAAGGATACTGTAAAATCTCCATTCCCACCCCATTCCAGGGGAAGGTTACTGCAAAATCCCCATTTCCTCCCGATAGCTGGGACTCAGGTGGCAGAGAATAGATGGGGGCGGGGCCAGTCAGAGGTGGTATTTACCGCTTCTCCAAACTACTTAAAATTTCCCCTACTGGTTCTTCAGAACTAGTCAGAACCTGCTGAATACCATCTCTGCTACAGCCCTTGTTTCTCATCTGCTAACCAGGACAGAATCCTAGATGAAAGTGCTAACCTGGCATCTTTTATGGTGGCCTGGCTGAGAAAAAAGGAGAACTTTTCCACCTTTACCTGCCAAGTTACTCCATAATGCAGCAAGCTAGGGTCAGAGGCAGGGAGATGGCATGACTATATTAAAAATTCATCTTACTATAAGAAGGGGGCATGGTGGTTCAGCATCCCCTTCTAGTGGACCCAAGTGCCACACAATGGGATAAGCTCCTGTTACTTGCCCCACCTAGCAGTTCAAAAGCATGCAAATGTGAGTAAATAGGTATCACTTTGGTGGGGAAGGTAACAGAGTTCCATGCACCTTTGATGTATAATTGTGCTGGCCATATGATCACAGAAATGTCTTTGGACAACACTGGCTCCCTCAGCTAAGAAATGGACATGAGCACCAGCCCTTAGAGTAAGACATGATTGGGCAGGGGAAACTTTTACCTTTACCTTACTACTAGAAACTCCATTGAACAATCCATCAGTCTGGCCTTGATTACCTATTATCTGAATGAGAATCAGAATAGAGCTGGAAGTGACCTTAGAGGTCTTCTAGTCCAACCCCCTATACATTTCAGACAAGTGACTGTCCAGTCTCTTCTTAAAAACCTCCAGTGATGAAACACAGACAATGACCGAAGGCAACCTGTTCCACTGGTTAATTGTCCTCACTATTAGAAAGTTTCTCAATTCCAGGTTGCTTCTTTCCTTGATTAGTTTCCATCCATTGCTTCTTGTCGTGCCTTCTGGTGCTTTGGAAAATAAAGTGACCCCTTGTAATGCATTCTTCTTGGGGAACTAGTTGTTTTACCCAGAATCTATAGTTAGTCCAAAATGTAGTGGCATAAGTAATAATTAACACACAGTCACAGGTTCTTTTAAGCACACCCAATTCAATGGGCTCAAAACACAAAGCAGCCAACACAAGTCTCTAGACAACACACCCAACAAACATTCACAAGCTATTACTCACTGCTTACCACTACTCCACTCTTCCCATTCCTACTCCTCCTCCAACTACTACTTCTTATGAGTACTACTACTACTGCTGCTCCAACGAATATTCCTTATGAGTACTACTCCTAGTGAGCAGGGCTAGAAAAAAAATACTCTTTCTAGCTGGTTTAGGCTCCTTTCTCCTTCACATCAAATACCTTCTATTGCTGTACCTGCCCTATGAAATAGTATTCCCCGAGATCCAGATGTCTCTGATCCAGTGGTGAAATCCAGCCTGTTCTATCCAGCTTGCTTGAACAGGTAGCACTGGCGGCGGGAGGCTCCGCTCACCCATCGGGACATTTCTGACCCTCTGTGCATGCAGAAGAGTCATGCTCCCATGTAGCGTGTGAGCGCTCCTGCGCGCTCCTGTTCCTGAACCGGTAGCAAAGGTAAGTGGATTTCACTGCTGCTCTGATCCTCTTGATTGTTCTGATAGTTATTTTAGCCTCTGGTGGAATCTGATTTGTTGTGTTTATGTTTGTTATTTATTAGTGCTTTGTTGTTTTAATTGTACCTGCCCTAAGTCATTTTCAAAGGGCAACTGTATAAGTTGAGTAAATAAACAATACAAATAAATAACATTTGAAGTGATTTTTGCTACATTTGAGCAGCCAGGACAGTGTAGAATGACTGTTGTATGATCTATCCACCACACAACAGTTTCTATTATTCCTGAGGTAGTCATGGTGATCTCTGATGTGGGATTGGACTACATTACACTAATTGTCCTGGAGAAATTCAGCGTTTATGAGGAGGTTGCCGAATTAGAAGTGCTTCAGAGTTTAATCTCCACCATGATGACCATAAACAGGTCCCAAATGGTATCTGGCCCCATGAATGCAGAACAGTACATGCAGAATTAATTGTACTGTTTGGCTAAATCTAGCAGTCTGAGGATGGAGAAGCTCTCTGTAACTCTGTTGAAATGGAGAGATTACTCTCTGCTGAGTTTTGGGTGGCAGCCGCTAAAAATGCCTGCAGGGTAAAGGAAGGACCAGTTACAATGTTCTAACTCAGGCGCCTGATGGATCTGGATGACTTCCTGTATGCAATATTGTCAAAGCTCTCACTGATCTGCAGAATACAGAGATGACTTCGGCAGTTGAAACAGGGCTCTTATGTGCCCTGTTTCTTCTCCCAAAAATGAATCAGCACCTTGGCTCCCCTTATTCATTAAACTATTAAGAGGAGGAAGAGGTGCACAATCTATGGAGATTCTCAATCATCCAGGTCATGGTTGGTCCAAAAATGCTTTTAAAAAAAACCAATGGCCTTTTTTTTGTTTTTTGTTTTCCCCTTGAAAACCAATCAGATCCACGCACTCACATTGTCAAGATTCTGTTATTATAGCCAATCTCAATAAAAATAAATGTGGCCTTCCTGTGGAGTCAGTTTCATGATCTGGACTACCTAGTGAGGCAGAGAGCTATTAAGAATCATTTTGGGCAAAAAATAATAGGATACCTGCTGACATTATTCTCAAAAACATTAAATAGAAATTGCTAATTATGAGCAACTGCCTTTCCATATTTGCTATTACACCATACACTATATATGCTGTCAATCATAATACATCTTTTTTGTTACAATTTACTAATCAGAAGACTTCAGGCTCTAAACCTCCTCTAGAAATTCTTTTAGGATGTTAATATGTTAAGCTAACTTTCTCCTGCTTTTGCCGCAAGTAAGTTGTTACATCTTAGTGACTAACACGTTTCTATTAGCATAAACTTTCATGGACTACAGTCCATTTCATACTCCCGGTACATGATTAAATGGATTTCAGTCTATGAAATCTTTTGCTGCTACAATAAATGTATTACAGTAGCCTTTAAGGTAGGGATGGGTCATTTTCTACTTCTGTTGGCCTGAGGCCATTTGCTTCTTTTTCTCTAATATGATGGCACAATGGGTTGGGTAAGTGGGAGTTTGGCATAGGGAAGTATAAGGTTTTCTCTCATTTCCACCCTTATTTTGGGAGGGGTCAGGTAGGGATCAAAAGATAATACAGAGCAAAATATGTATGCAATGCTGCTGAAACTGTGCTGCTGGATTTCATTAGCATGATTTTAGTCCAAATGGGGGTGGGGTGAAGTTAATGGATACTGGGAATCTCATGAAATACATGTAACATGAATTGCTGATCCTTGCCCTAAGGCCTTATTCATCCCAGTTGCAAAAGCTCTTGTTCAGCCCTCAGGTAAGCTATCTGACCCTTACAATTGACTGCTCAGGAGAGAGAAGCAGGTGGGTGGGAGGGAGGGATGAGAAAGAGGGGATACTATTATAGAGAGGTGAAACAAGAGTATCAGAGAATGGTTGTGCATTCCCCGCTTTAGCCCCACTTCCTATATCCTCTCCCATCCTCAGATTCCTCTGAGGGAATGCAACCTTTGATTTCTTGCTCTAAGACTGGAAGCTTGGGATTTCTTGCTATAAGACCAGAGATGGGGTTTGGGAGATGGGCAGTTTCTAAATTCGTATAAATAAATAAATATTTCCCCAATTGCAGCTAATCACATGCCCTGTCAACTTTTTTCTTCTGCCATGTCCTCCTTCAACTCATGGCATGGAACCAGCTCTTCCAAGTTACATCTATCCATCCCATGAGGTCCTGTGGGAGAGGCATAACAAAATAACAGAGTTGGAAGACACCTTCTAATTCAACTGCCCACTGAAGCAGAAAACTCTACACTATTTCAGACAAATGATTGTCTGATCTCTTCTTAAAAACTTCCAGTGTTGGAGCACCCACAACTCCTGGAGCCAAGTTGTTCCACTGATTAATTGTTCTAACGGGAAATTTCTGCTTTGTTCTAGGTTGGTTATCTCCTTGATTAGGTTCCATCCCTCTATTAGGAGAAAGCCATTTGGTTGGGCCCAGGAAGAGAGCTTTCTCTGCCATGGTGCCTGTGCTTTGGAATATCATCTCCCACTTAAAATAAGGCCTTAAAGACTTAGTTTTACCACTGGGCTTGGGGATCTTGCTGTTTTACAGAGCCTGTGCAGTGGTTATGTTAAGTGCTATTGTTTGTTTTTTATGCGTCAATGGCTGATTATGTTAGATTTTTATATTGTATTCTGAGGAGGAGAATTGTTTTAAATTGTCACAAGCCACCTAGAGTCATGAATTTGAGATAGGATAGAATGAATGAATGAACAAATGAACGAATGAACGAATGAACTTCATCTCCAACTGATTGCAAAGGCAGTCTAAAGTCGTCCTTAACTGTTCCAGTGTCAAAATAGCATTTTCCTCTTTAAACAAGCAATTCAAGGCAGTGAATTCAATGGAATATATTTCATCAACTATTAACTTGGCGACAGCGTCAAGTGATTCCCAGGCTGGAATCAATTTAGCACCCTATTAGCCAATTTAGGCTGAAGAAAGCATCTTCTGCTAATATGGGACTATCTTCCATAACTACTTTCAACAGAAGTTGAGTCTGCTACTTTCAAACTGGGATGCCCTTATAGTACAATGTAGTATTATACCACAGAGATTCAAAGGTGCTTTTTCAAGAGGCAATGGGACTTTCTGGTTCTTCTTTGAAGATATTTCGCTTCTCAGCCAAGAGCTGAAGAAGCTAAATTCACAGAAGCGAAACATCTTCAGAGATGTCCATTGCCTCGTGAAAAAGCACCTTTGGGATAACCATGACCTGGATGACTGAGAATCTCCACAGACATACCACACAGTCCTTGATCAGATTGAACAGCAGCTGATAAGCAATGACAGCAGGGAAGGAGCTGCGCAATAAAGTGGTAGAGCACAACTGAACAGAGGACTGTCTCTGCTGTTTCTCCGCATAACTCTCCACTGTCAATTGTTGTTTAGGCTGCTTTCATACTGGGTTTAACATTCTTCTGGATGAGTGCCAAATCTCTGCTTTGGAACTCAGCTTTGGATAGATACACGTTTTTTTTTTTTATGCAGGTGCATTTCAAAGAGATACCTGCTAATATCAACCAGTTGTTGGGCTTCTATTGGACATGAGTTTACCTAGATCCAGTCCCCACAGGCCTATCTGCATAACACTGCAGGGAGATGTGCAGGGTGAAAACTATGCCTTGGGCAGCCCTGATGTCAACTCTGCTTTTGTGATCTAATCTTCTACAATGGTGCTTTTCAAAGGGGAAGGTGACATTAAACAGAACCCTTATGAGTGCAATTGCTCCTATATTGTCATGCTGTTGGAGCCAAATGGTTGGGAGTATGCATTGATTTGCTTTTCCAGGCCACTAAAACTAGGCATGGGAGACAAACCCCATAATTGCAGGCAACCCTGTGCTTCATTTTTATCTTTGCAATCTATCCCTGCCCCATTTTTTTCAGAGAAACAAAAGAAAAAAAATAAAACACCTGTTAGAAAGCACCACCTTGATCAATTAATGGAGCAAAGTGACTCATTAGTGCCTTCCCACCCTCCCTCTGCGGTGCACCAACCCGTCTTGCAATCTGCACAGCGGCTAAGCAATTTAGGCCTATAGAAAAGGCCATATCAAGTGCAGAGTAACTGCATTTGCTGCGGAGTAACAGTGAGCGGCTCTCATAGAAAAGTGCTGTGCAGGTCAAGTGATCGCCTGCTTTGCCACAACAGGAGAAGCTGAAAGGCTTATGAGGCACTTGGAAGAGAGAGGAGAGCAGCCATTGTTTAAGCGAATAAAGCTTTTAGTGCAGAGAGAAGTTTCACTTAAAGCAGCATCTTTTCTGGGTATAAACAGTCTATTATGGTCTCTTATTTCCCCTTTGTTCATTGTTTATTGAAAGAGGACACCTTGCAATTCACAGTAGAAAATAGAAGCATTTGCAACATGCTTCCAAAATAGTTGAGTAGATTTAAATGGATAATGGTTTTAAAAAGTTTCCGCCTGGCACTATCCAGCTGGTTTGCAAGTTAGTCTCCATATAGATAGCAATAGCACTTAGACTTATATACCACTTCACAAAGCTTTACAGTCTCTCTAAGCGGTTTACAGAGTCAACCTATTGCCCCCAACAATCTGGGTCCTCATTTTACCCACCTTGGACGGATGGAAGACTGAGTCAACCTTGAGTCTGGTGAGATTCGAACTGCTAGCAATCGGCAGTCAGCAGAATTAGCCTGCAATACTGCATTCTAACCACTGGGCCACCATGGCCCTTTAGTATATGCATATATAGAAACATGAATGAAGTTAAGCATGCATGCAATTTCATTAAGTCAAATTTAAAAATCAGGTACTGCGCATGTACAGGTAGACCTTGACTTACAGTCATTTGCTTAGTGACCCAAGTTACAACAGTACTGAAAAAAGTGACTTACAACCAAACCTCACATTTGCAACCATTGCAGCATCCCTGTAGTCTTTCAAAATTTGGGCGCTGGCAACTGGCATGTATGTACAACAGTCACAACATCCTGGAGTCATCTAATTGCTATATGCAACTTCCCAGACAGCTTTTGACAAGCAAAGTCAATGGAGGAAGCTGGTTTCGGTTAAGGACCACACAATTCACTTAACAACTGCAGTGATTCACTTCACAGTTGCAAAAATGGTTGCAAAATCACGTGCAACTCACTTAACAACTACCTTACGTAGCAATGGAAATTCTGGTCCCAGTTGTGGTCATAAGTTGTGGACTATTTGTACATTACATTTTCAAGAAGATATAGAACATAAAGTTGGAAAGGACATTGAAGGTCTTCTAGTCCAAATCCTAGCCCAAGACAGGAGCCTTATACCATCCCAATCAAATGGTTACCAAGTCTATTCTGAAAATCCTAAAGTGATGGAGCACCTATGACCCTGGCTGCTTCACTGTCCAGGAATACACTTTTAGTTACAGAATGGAACACCCAAACGTTTTCCTGCAAGGATTCCATCTTTATTTCCAAAGCTTATTTATTTCTTTCAACCCACTCATTGAAATTGGCAAGAGAGAGATTATGTTTGTTGTCGTGAGCCAGAAATCACGGTCCATTGCAAATCAGCCAGTGATCTACCAATAGATCTTAATTTATCTCCTCTCTGCTCTTATGTAAAAAAATAACTAATGGATAAAGTTTGTTCTGGAGAATAATAGAAATGAATGATTCTATTTCTTGACCAGGGTAAGCTCATTTGCACAAATACAATGTAACGGCAGCGTTTCTCAACCTTGACAACTTCAAGATGTGTTGAACTTCAACTCTCAGCATTCCATGCTAGCTGGGGAATTCTCTTGAAGGATTGTGTGGGTTGAACCCAATGTATGGGTTGAAGTCCACATATCTTAGAGTTCCCATAGTTGCAAAACACTGATTTAGGGAATCACTGTTTTTAAGGAGAGCAATGAAATACACATCCCAAAACTTCTCCCCTCCCTGAGGATTTCTTATAGATTATAGTAACTTGAATCCACAACTTGATCCCTCTTAGCTCCATAATCAACTGTCCAAGGACAAAGTCATTGAGGTCTTGATATTTTACCCCTTGTGAACTGAAACCTGCGAGCACAAAAATGTGCTGGAAGCCACAATCTATTTATATCAATTTGCTAGACTTCATATTCTCATTAAGTCCATTGCGGTTGTGAGTGGCATTAACCTGCCAGGATGATCTGTTGCCCTTTTGAAACAGGAGAAAAAAAAAATGCTAGCTGCAATTGAATCATATGATTCAAAATATTTGCAAACAGGTATACAGAAGAAAACAGCTTGTGGGGGAAAAAGCGAAACTTATGACAGTGGCCATTTGGAAACATAGTAAGAAATGTGCAGCATTTAATAACGTTTGTCTGGATTGCGCTTCAACTCTTTTGGAAGTGTCTAAAATTTGCAACAGAAGGCTACAGAATGTGTGTGTGATTTATACTCATTACTCAAGAATAGTGACAAATGTAATACAAATAGTCACCCAGGATAATAAATGTATGAATATACATTTTCATAAATGATTTCTTTTTTAGCACATTGGGCTGCAACCTTTTTATGAGTTGTGTTTGTGCTTTTAAAAGATTAAAGGAAGTCCCAGAGGAAAAAAGGAAATGGATTTAAAAAATATCTTCCTGTCCTCTGTGGATTCCATTTGTGTAGCTGAAGGCTATGTTGGTTGATGGCCTGAAGAAAAAAGTACTGTATATTTACCTCTGTGTTCCTAATTAGATTTCTAAATACATGGGCATAAGTGTTGTAATTGTGAAGTAAGTTATAATAGCTATTGTTTAGGAAACACTTGTCCGCAAACATGATATACGAGGCCACATATTTCCTTTAATGATTATTCTAAAGGAAAATTCCCCCTTTAAAAAGAGCTTCTGAGTTTCCCTAGCATCCTGCATCTCCTATAAATCTTTTCCTGACAGTGCTTGCTGACCATACTTTTATTATCCTGCAGCTTCTTAGAGATATTTTTCTTGCTTCATAATTGTGGCATTGTATTCTCTGGGATTAATGTTGAAAGTTGCAGGATGGTTAATAGGAAGTGGAAGAGAAACCCTCCTAATATTTCACGCACTCTGGGACAGAATATAATAATAATTGTACGTCACATCTCGGGGGGGGGGTTGCAAAGGTTCTTGGCAAGGAGCCACAGGCTCCAAAATCAGCAGTAAATGTCTTTGTCTCCAAGTTCTAGTGCACAGCTAAGCAGAAAAAGATTATTAGGGCCTGAGAATGATTGTGTAATCCACAAACACACTTTATGTGATGAAGTGATGACAAATGAACCTTCCAAGAACAACTGCACATACTATAATTGTGGCCCGAGGCATAGTAAACTGGACAATCAGGAGGATTGGTAGCAATGAATTTAGAAGCTTCGTCTTTCCTATAGCAGACCCCTCTCTTCAGGGCACTTCAGTCCAGACTAATCTCACCAGGAACTGGGGCTTCAGCCAGTCTTGTCAGCTGGTGGAGCTATGAACGCTAACAGGCTTTTGAATAGTAGCAGGCAAGATCCTTAGACTCAGACTAGATATAGACAGTGGAATTAAGGGCTAATGTCCTGAAACTGGAACAAACGGCTTGATTTCCGACTGAAAGTGAGAAATTGGCCATCTCATTCTCCAGCATAAATAGATCTAGAGTAAGATATTTCTAAGAGCACTTGGACCAGCAGGAGTCCCAGCATCATGCTGGGAAATAAGCTGTCAGAATGGATCTGTGTGACTTAAACAAAAGGTACGTATTTGCACACCACTGGCCCAGAAAACTGGATGGACACATTTGTGTAATTTCTTAGCAACAATACAAAATGGTTTGCTATTCCTTCTTCCAGGATAATTCTTCAAATTCCCCATCTAGAAGCAGCCCTGGAATTGCCTAGGGGCCTCCCTGCCACATGTAATCAATCCTATCCTCTTTAGCTCTTCTGAGATCAGCCAGATTCAACCAGGTGATGATACTGGCTTTGCTCATGTTTGCATTAAACCACAATGTGGTTTGTTTGATTGGATTTAGTGCAATCTAAGAATGAACACATACTTATTTGCAGACCATGATATAATATTTAGCATAATGTGTGAGTTCAGTCAATTATGAGTTTATCATGAGATCATGATAATCATGGTATGAATTTTATATGGTAAATGCAGTCATGGGGGAGAGGTGGAGGGCAAAGGATGAAACATGGAAGTTGGAAGTTGTCCAAACCAGCTAAAGCATGCTCCACCCCCTTTTGTACCTGCAAATTTGCCTGCAAATCTTTATTCATGGGCTGACTATTCTTTATATAACACAGATGTTCAGAGAAGCATGAATCTGTTAAGGGATACATTCAGGTTGCTTGTTTTCAGCATACAACTTGTTTGCTGGTTTTTCTTTTCCATGTTTAGAACCAGCTCCTTAGAGCACTGACTTTCAGGTGACATCAAGAAATATGAAAGTTATGCCCCGAAGCGTAGAACTACGCAGGCTCATTCCAATGAGGACATTATCACTTGATGTTGCAGGATCCCTTCAGGGGACAACAAATTCATAATATCTATCCGCTTTCATCTGCTGGAGAATAATGCAGAAACAGAAGCAAAAACTAAAAAACTAAAAAAAAAAAAAAAAAAAAAAAGGTTCCCCTCATCCCTGTTCCATTTTGAGTATAAGGCTTCCATTTCGTGTTTAATTTAGAAGACCAAAAGAGAAACTCCTCTGTCCCTGACATATTTTTTGGGTGTTCTCAGAGCTTGCTTGTTTCCCCGCAGATGTTTTATTACCCGAATAAGTAACATCTTCAGTAGTAAAATGGAGTGAGGTTTTCTCTCTATTTATATACAGTAGCTTGATAAGAGCTTGATACCAATAGCACTTAGACTTATATACCCACTTCACAGTGCTTTACAGCCCTCTTTAAGTGGTTTACAGAGTCAGCCTATTGCCCCCAACAATGTGGGTCCTCATTTAACTGACCTCGGAAGGATGGACGGCTGAGTCAACCTTGAGCCTGGTGAGATTCGATCTGCCAAACTGCTGGCAGCCGGTGATCAGCAGAAGTAGCCTGCAGTACTGCACTCGAACCGCTGTGCCAGTAGTTGATGAACTACTTCTGTATATAAACCCCACTCCCTTCTAGCACTGAAGATGGTACCTAATCAGATAATGAAATGTCTGCAGGAAAAAAAAAAAAAAACAAGCTCAGAGACCACTAAGGGCTCTACAGTTCAAACCTAAACTACACATATTCTCTTCTGTTAGTATATTTCTGAAACCCACCTGCTCTGTGTTGATGAGACATATTTCTCCAGCTTTCCTCATTATGATATCCCTAAATATCCATGGCTTAATAACATTAATAAATTTTATTAATAAAAATGCATTTCAATGCATTTCTGAAGGGAAGAGTGTTTTTTTCCCCTTTAATACTAAGTATCTAGGAGGATCTGGATCTAGGAGAACAAATGCCTTCTAGATAAAAAAAATAAATCAAATATAGATCAAATGTCCAAGACGACAAACCTTGAACATCAGTATTATGACTCTCACTATTTTAGTTTAATTGCAGGATTGCTCCTGTAGCATTCTCTCTCTCTCTCTCTCTCTCTCTCTCTCTCTCTCTCTCTCTCTCTCTCTCTCTCTCTCTCTCTCTCTCTCTCTCTCTGTGTGTGTGTGTGTGTGTGTATGTATGCATAGGTGATTTATGGGGCAAGCAACTGGCTCTTGCCACAATAATCTTTATTTCCAAAAACGCCCCTAGCTTCAAATGAATTTTATAAACTTTCTTAAACAGTAAAACCTAATATTTTAAGAGTGCTCCCTGCCCTAAAAAACCACAAAGTAAACCAGATAAAAGTAAGCATCCTGCTAAAAGGCATAGCTTAAAGAAAGGGCAGGTAAATTATGATGGGCTCATGGTTATGACTTCCATGGCAGTCATTTTGTAAATATACAAGACCCTCCAACAACCATTTTGTGAGAGCCCAACTTAAAATTCCATATGTAGACACAAGATAAGATAGATAAGATAAACTTTATTGTCATTTTTTTTTATTATGAACACGTTGGCACACATTAAAAATGGAATTCTGTTGCTTGCTTTCAAAAGAAAGTATATATCAACTGATAACATCTGTGGGATAGATGTCAAACCCAGTTTATCACAAACCAATTCTATTTGCGAAATAATATCCTGTCAGTGTATAGGAATGGAGTCTTACAAACAATGAAAGACTCACTACTGGAGGATTCTGGTCTGAGCAGGTCATACTGGGATGAAGCCATGTTGACTGCTAATTATTTAATCAATAGGCTGTGGAGTTCCTCAATTAAGGATACTCCATATGCTGTGTTATATGGGAGAAAGCAATCTCTGGCACATTTAAGGATGTCATAAAATATTTTTATGCTATGAACCAGTGGTGATATTCAACCGGTTCTATCCAGTTCGGGCAAACCGGTAGCAGCGGCGGCAGGAGGCTCCGCCCATCTGCCCGGACATCACCATGTCCTGTTTTTGACGCTCTGCGCATCCACACACTCACATTTGCAAACCAGTAACGAAGGTAAGTGAACACCATCCCTGCTATGAACCAACCAAATGGCCCCTCAGTTTAAGGTTTGTAAGGTGGGAACAAAAGTTAAGTCTGTCATAGTGATATTCCCTCCTTCTCTCCTGCCAGCCTGACAACCACACTGGTTTTGGCACCAAGTCCTTTTCTATTCTTTTAGTTTTTAAAACATTTAAATATTTTCATATTTAGATCTATTTTATCTATTTCAGATCAATTATTTTTGCCTTATTAAATCTGTTCTTTTGTTCAATGCATGTAAGTCCTTAATGATACATTTAGCATATAATTGTAGAGTCTCATTAATTTAATAATGTAATTTATGATAGGTATTTTAACACTTGTAAACTTACTTTATGAGAAGGATTCTGGGGAAATTTCTCATCAGTGTTTTAGGCCTGAAATAAAATTCTTTTATTCTGGATTAATTAGTCTGAAGGCAATCCTTGACAGGGTTAAAGATGAGATCATACCTAAGTACTGTAGGTAACATCAGACATAAATAGGAGAATAGTTCTTCCATTTTATCAGATTAGATCAAATCAAAGAATGGAACAGATATCAGATCCTGCTGCTCTGTCAAGAAATCCAAGAGGAAAAAAGATGTTTTTGCTCATTTCTTATGTGACATATCACCAAATACCTTCTGTTTCTCAAAATATCTGCCTTAAATGAAATGATATAATTTATGTTCTGCTAAATCTACCACATGTTTTTAGACACAGATTCAAAGAGCAAGTGTCTATGGCCAAAAATATTTTCTGCTGGAGAAAAGGAAATTAGGTTAGATTTTGACTGCCTTTGAACCTTACAGAGCATAGCAAAGATAAAGGGGGAGGCGTGTGTGTGTGTGTGTGTGTGTCTGTGTGTCTATGTGTCTGTTTGTGTCTGTATTTGTGTCTCTCTCTCTGTGTGTTTGTGTGTGTGAGAGAGAGAGGGGCAGGGAGGGAGGGAGAGATTAGGCATGGCATGTTTATATGGGTGGAGAAGAAGGTTTTTTCCCCTTTTCTAGCAGGAAGAGAACTTGGGAACATCAACTTAAACCAATTGACTGAAAATTCAGGACTGAAAAATGGAAGTACAGTGCATAGTTACACTCTGAAAATAACTGCCAGTAAATATCATGATGGCCGCCAACTTGGACAGCTTGAGAAGAAGATGAAACAAATTCATCATGTAAATGTTAGTCATGATGACTCTGGAACCTTCCTGATCACAGATGATACACGACGTTCAGTCTAGGATAGAAAGTCTTCCTTTATAGGTTTATGGAGGCATCTGGATGCTTACAGTTGAAAATAGAAATTCTGGAGTAAATCGGTTATTTATGTGATTCAGTGGGAATTTTCATTCTTATATTGTGGAACATCACTTTCTGAGTTATTTTTAAAACAAAACAAAACAGAGAAATACCTTTGTGAGTTTGAATATGTAATGGGCGATTTTTCCCCCCATTTAAACCCTTTTTCAGGTTGACTACAAATGATTATACAAATATGCCTACATTGCTGTCTTGGAGGTGGTACTGAGGTTTTCTGCCACTGTTGTCTTCCAGGATGTTTTATGACTATCCAGTCTACCATCATAAGATTTTTCTCCCATCCTAATACTATCCAAGTCTAACCCTGGCTAGCTTTTTGAGTTCTGTAAAGACTAGGTTGATAAGGAATAAACCCTATTAAACAGGGTGGCCTTGTAGTTTGTTACTGCATTAGACGCCATATGATTTGAGTTTAATATTGTGCAATATGCAAATCCAGCCACTATGTTTGAAAGTTATATTTTATATAGCTTAACATGATTTGTAAACTAAGCCAATTATGATTTCAGCAAACCAATCTAATCCAGGGGTGAAATGCTCCCGGTTCGGACCAGATCGGGTGATCTGGTAGCGATTTTGGCAGGTGGTTCGGAGAACCGGTAGCAATGGCAGCGCGAGGCTCTGCCCACCTACCTGGGTGTCTTTACCAGGAAGTAATGCATTTTTTACCCTCTGCGCATGCGCAGAAGATTTTGTGCATGTGCAGAGGGTATGTGCGTGCATGTGATGCACGCAGCATGCGTACTTCCGAACCGGTAAGGAAGGTAAGTAGATTTCACCCTGATATAATCCAAGTTTTTTCTTTCAAGATCAACTAAATTGGCAAGCATATGTTGTTATTCAAATAGACTTTGACTCTGGGAATTACAAGATACATCCATTAATTTTCTTGACAGTAATATAGAAATAATTTGTCGCTATCTTCTTCCAGGACTTTTTTTTGGGAGATTTCTTAGTCTAGTCTACAGTTCTGGGATTTCTTGATGGTCTTTTATCAAATTACTGATATAGTCCCACTTAACTCTTTAGGGAGTTAAAGAGAGACTGGTGCTATCACCTATTATGATCTTAGATCTTTTCCAAACCTGGTCTAGATTGATTTTTTAAAAGATAAAAAAATCACAGCCTTGGAGCACAGATCTTTTATGTATGGTTCAATGTTTCATTACTTAGCATCCTCATCAAAACAACATATTAGAGAAAAAATATTACTGAGAAAATACATGCTCCCTTAACACATAGAAAGCTAAAGGTTTTAGATCTTAACAGCATAGGAAGGTTGGGATACTGGATCCATAATTGAAAATGTTAAAAGCAAAAAGATTATTATGGAGAACAATAACTTGCTTTTCATTCCTTGCTGGTTCTGGAATGAAAAAACTGATATTTACTGGGAGGGTTTATATGTAAAATATTTACATATTTTTACATTCATATTTTTATTTTATTTTCAGTACTGAGTAATTTGTTTATTCTGTAATAAGCAGAAAATGGTTTGATTTAAGTGGCAAAGTATTATTGAGCTTGAAGTTTTATTAATTACAATGAGTTATATTCTGTCTTTCAGGATAACAATTCCCTCAAATGTCTTACCAACAGCACAGAATATAGAAAATAAAAATACAGTAAATATCATTTTAAAACAAACTCTTAGGATTCTTGCTCCAGGGCAACCACTGGTAATAATAGAACATATTGCCTGCATTTTAAAATATTGGTTCCAGAAAATAAGGAATATGTAACTTTTTAAAAAATAGACCCTTGAAAATTTATGATAAGGAGGGTACTTGTGAAGGAGCTATCTGATGCAGGGAATTCAATGTATTTTGAGACTCGTTGGCTTTTAAAGTTAGATAGAAGGCTTCAGTTCTGAAGATATAAATCCATTAATTGTATGTATGTATGTATGTATGTATGTATGTATGTATGTATGTATGTAAGTATTTGTTTATTTATTTTTAATTTTTTAATATGCTGCCCATCTCACTATCCAAAGCAACTCTGGGCAGCTTACACTGCCGTAAAATAATAAATATAAAAGCATTAAGATTAGCAATAAAACCGAGAGCACAAATGGTAGAGGAGTGGGATCTTGTCTTTCGTTCCACCAACTGCCTCTAGCATAGTGTGACCCCATTGGGGTGTAAGTTGACTTACAACTTTCATTTAGTGATGGTGCTGAAGTTACAGCGAAGTTACAATGATGCTGAAGTTACAACGGAACTGAAAAAAGTGACTTATGACTGGTTTCCACACTTGCAGCATCCCCATGATCACATGAGCAAGATTCAGATGCTTAGCAACTGGTATGTATTTATGATTGTTGCAGTCTCCCAGGGTCATGTGATCACCTTTTGCAACCTCCTGAGAAGCAAAATCAACAGGAAAGCCAGATTCGCCTTACAATTGTGCTACTAACTTAACAACTGTAACGATTCACTTAACAACTATGGCAAGAAAGGTCGTAAAAAGGGGCAAAACTCACTGAACAACAGTCTCACTTAGCAACAGAAATGTTGGGCCCAACTGTGGTCATAAATCAAGGACTACCTGTACATATTTTGTCCCTCAATTGCTGGCCTGCTAGCAGTAGTATCGAAAGTCGGAGCAGTCTTGCTGTGAAATAATGTTGTGTCCAGGCAGCTGGGTTCTCCTTTGCTTGAATAAATGGTGACTGAATGTATCACTCTTCACTCAAGCCCTAGATGGTACTAATTTTCTTGTATTTGGAATCCATTTATTACAGTCTGCTTATGCTGAATTAAATTAGGTAGAGATAAATTGTCAAGTATCATGCATGAAGAGAATTGAGGAGCAGCAGAGGAATGAATTGTCCCTTCCTTACTGATACATAGGGACGCTCAGTGGCTAAGACGCTGAGCTTGTGAATTGAAAGGTTGGCAGTTCAGCGGTTCGAATCCCTAGTGCCGTGTGACGGAGTGAGCTCCCATTACTTGTCCCAGCTTCTGTCAATCTAGCAGTTCGGAAGCACGTAAAAAATGCAAGTAGAAAAATAGGAACCACCTTTGGTGGGAAGGTAACAGTGTTCCATGCATCTTTGGCATTTAGTCATGCTGGCCACATGACCACTGAGACTTCTTCGGACAGTGCTGGCTCTTCGGCTTTGAAATGGAGATGAGCAGCACCCCCTAGAGTTGGGAACAATTAACACATATGTGCGAGGGGAACCTTTACCTTTACCTTTTACTGATACATTCCTATCTCTGCCACAGCTGATTTTATCCTTGCCACTCACAAACTCCACCTACCTTAAATCTGACTGGGTTTTTTTAACCTTAGTTCATGTGTTAGCATGTCAGCATTCACAAATGAAGGCAGCTGGAAACCAGTACAAGAAATTGCCTCTTCACTAAGCAACGTGTTTCAATTAGCACATCGTTTGCTTCAGAGTGAATTTATCCTGCGAGGTCTGCAAAGCAAAATGAATCTTCGGACCTATAACATACAATATTTGAAAGTTCTTTGACAAAACAATAATGAATAAGAGAATCTGTTGTAGCAGGAGAGAGGGTATTGTTATTCTAAAATAATTGTTGGCATATAGAGCTTCTTTTTCTAAGGCTCATATCTTGTTATTTTGATGTAGTAGATGCAATATATCCCATTGGGATGAGTCATCTTGCGAATGCCAATGCCACCAAGAGTGTTGTCCTCCATGAACCTTAGTCTCCTTTTAATACCTTCTGAAATGGTAGTCAGCAATACATCAAAAAGCAGCCAATTCTATATTTCAACTCCCCTTTTCATAAATGTGCAATCAGATATTTTTATTCTTACTGTTGTATCTCAGAATATCTAGAGGGCTTCAAAAAATGGCTGGATCATTCCCCCATGCCAGACTTTTGTGATTAAAAATGGGAGCACGCACATACTTTTGTGCACTTGATAAGATGGAATCAGTAAATCAGTGAGTTCACGAGACAATAGAATGGTACAAATCAGCGCCTGATATTTTCAGCACTGGAGTTTGTGATGATTTTGGAACCAGTTGGTGTGGATGAGATTTGGAAAAAGGTGAGCAAACAGGTCGGGTGGGAGGAGCCTCCTAGCTTCCCACAATGTATTGCTGTGATGCAGAAGTTGCGTTGTACTTCCAAATTCAGGAAAGAATTGATACCTGCTAAAAAGCCATCTGGGCTCCATCGTGGAAAACGATCTCTGAAGTTAAAGCACTCCATTCAGAGGTGGCTGAGGGAGAAGTTAAGCTAGATGAAGTGGGGGAAACTGTGTTTCATATCATCCTGGAATAATGTCCCAGGAGGTCACAGCATTGCAGTGGAGGAAAATCACGGTATGAAAAGGTGCCTTTTGTTATTTATGTTATTTACTGTTTCTGGCAAGGCTCCTGTATCTAGGAAGTTGTGTGAGATGCACAGTTTTTGCCATAATCCCATTTCTCCAGCAAAAGCTACAGATGTTTGTTTGTTTGTAATGCAGCTGTTCGAAGCACAAAATCCCTGTCAGATTCAAATGCAAGTTTATCCTTCCCTTGTTAGCGAAATGGCACTGGGGAGTTGAGAAGGGCACACTTTGGGTAGCCCCTCCTCTCCTTTGAAGCCTCTTGTTAAAATCAACTCTGGCAAGCCTGCCTCAAAACTTTTCCCTGTCCTGCCTTCCCTCCGTTACACCCCAGCTAAATAAAATGTAATTGACTCAAAGTTAACTCCAAACATTTGACTATCGCTCTCCCTCCTTTCACCCTTCTTGTCTCTCTCTATTATTCACCTTTAGAATACACCTTCCTTCGGGAAAGGAACTGGCTCTTGCTTTTCCTGTTGAATGTACTGAGAGAACAGAATAAAATAATAGTGATGCTAGTTGCCTTTTCAACTTTGCTGTCAAACAGTAACATTTTATTTCATTTGCCTAGAAGCCTTTACCCTGTCTTTCTGTCCTTCATTTTTTTTTTCCTATCTTGTGTTTCGTAATTCAGGTTTTATAAGTTCAACAAAAGAACCTAACATATCAGAAAGTTTTAACTATTCCCATGTTTAGAGGTGAGGCCACTGGAGAAGAGACATTAGAGAAAAGAAATGGGAGAGATGCCTATGGAGATTCTCAGTCATCCAGGTCATGGTGGTCCCTAAAGTGCTTTTTCAAGAGGCAATTGGACTTTCTGATTTTTCTTTGAACTCATTTCGCTTCTCAATCCAAGAAGCTTCTAATTGGATGATGGGGAATGAAAGGAGTTATACTCCTTGCAGACAGCTGTTCACTTGCATTCTTTTAGTGAATCATTAAGGCCACCTTCAAACCAGCAGTATTAAAAGAAGAGAAGAGGTCATCAAAAT
The DNA here is from genome assembly GCA_022577455.1 of Arizona elegans. Classification (NCBI taxonomy): domain Eukaryota; kingdom Metazoa; phylum Chordata; class Lepidosauria; order Squamata; family Colubridae; genus Arizona; species Arizona elegans. Next base: position 117,729,852 of record JAKOOJ010000003.1, read on the forward strand.
TGAATAGCCGTCTCTCAACAGAGAGAAAGGGATATGCACCATCTATCTCCAATCTGCAACACAATCCTTTCAACAGTTCCAAGAAGGCTCCACACCCATTTGCACCAATTAGTGACCCTAATGATACACATAAACCTCCGGGTAGCCTTAACAACTCACTAAAAGAATGCAAATGACTAGCTGTCTGTAAAGTGTATAAATCCTTCCATTCCCCACCATCCAATCAGAGCTGAAGAAGCTTTTTGGATGAGAAGCTAAAGGTCTTCAAAGAAAAACCAGAGAGTCCAGTTGCCTCTTGAAAAAGCATCTTTGGGACAAATGGGAGAAATTTAATTTCATCATGTCCAACCTGTGTGCTGATAGCAAAAGATCAGATTCCTTTGTAGAAAAATGAAAGGGATGGGATTCTCCATTTCAAATATTTTCTGAGCCAATTTTGTTGTAGAATAGATAACATGCTCTTGGACCAACCACATGAATCCTCTAACCCCACTTTTCAGATGAGTTCAGTTATGCTACCTGGTACAGGTAAATCCTCAACCTATGACCACAATGGAGTCCAACATTTCTGTTGCTAAGCAAGAGAGTTGCTAAGTGAATTTTGCCCCCTTTTAATGACCTTTCTTGCCACAGTTGTTAAATGAATCACTGCAGTTGTTAGTAACACAGTTGTTAAGTGAATTTGGCTTCCCTGTTGACTTGACTTTGACAAGTCGCAAAAGGTGATCACATGACCCTAGGACACTGCAATCATCATAAATATGAACCAGTTGCTGAGTGTCCACATTTTGATCACATGACCATGGGGATTCTGCAACAGTTTTAAGTGTGAAAAATGTTCATAAGTCACTTTTTTTCAGTGCTACTGTAACTTTGAATGGTCACTAAACAAATGGTTGTAAGTTGAGGACTAGCTATATCAGTGGGAAGAATTCCTGAATTTGGTGATGGCTTCCTGTCATTCTGAGGTGGTGAACACATGGAAAGTCTAACGTAAATGTTAAATAGGCTTGACCTAATTAATTAAAATCCACTCCTCAGAACCTAGCCCCACCCAAAAATATAATGAGATCCCACCTCTTTGGCTTTGTCATCTCATCCAGTCATCAAGATGTTCTGCAGAGCTGCATCTTTAGACTGAATTACTATTGGTTTCCTCAAGCCTCTACTATTTTATATGGTTATAACACCAGTAATCTAAGAAACCTCAAGGCTGGTTCTCAAACAAGCTACATGAAAAACATAATGCAGACCTCCTATGAGCCTGCCATTCCAGAAGGCCAAATGAGAAATTGCACCTTGGAATGAAGGTTGGGTACTTACCTCTTTTCCTGAACATCTACGAATGATCATGGCCATGGTAAGGGATAAGTGAGATACACTTTTGCTCTCCCCTCTGCCCACACTAGTGATGTTTTAGAGTGGTTTCTTTGAACCTGATGGTTATCTCCCATGATAGATTTCTGTGAAGAGTAGGGATGCAGCTAGAAGGAATGCACAAACAGATAAAATATTCAAATGTTCCTCTGTCTAAGAACAACAGTTCTTCTCTCTGACATGCAAGTTTTCCATAGATAGAAATGCAGGGAAATAGTCAAGCGTGCAATTGCTCGCCTCTGATTAGAAACAACCGTATCTCAGGAGAAATGTAACACATCGCTTGTTTCTTACTAAGGGAAGAGATCTATTATTCCAAGGCCTCTCCAATATAAACTCATGCTGGACTTCACTTGTTCATATTAGTACCATTTACAGAATTGATGCCCTCCTTCTGGTGTAGTCAAAAGAAGGACTAGGGGCAACATGATAGTAGTTTTCCAATATTTGAAGGGCTGCCACAAAGAAGAGGGGCAGGGGGGCGGGTCAACCTGTTTTCCAAAGCACCAAAAGGCAAGACAAGAAACAATGGATGGAAACTAAAGAAGGAGAGAAGCAACCTAGAAATAAGAAGAAATTTCCTAATAGTGAGAACAATTACCCAGTGGAACCGCTTGCCTGCAGAAATTGTGGGCGCCCCATCACTGGAGGCTTTTAAGAAGAGACTAGCCAGCCATTTGTCTGGAATGGTATAGGGCCTCCTACTTGTGCAGGGGGTTGGACTAGAAGACCTCCAAGGTCATTTCCAACTCTGTTATTCTATTATTTTGGTAAAGGACTATTTTGCAGAATGTTTTTGTTTTAATGTTAACTGTAATACTGCCTCCTCATCTCCATCAAAAGTGTCTTATGAGCAATGATCACCGAACAGATTATGCCTTGTGGTCAAACAACATTTCAATGTTTGCATGCCAGTTGAGTCACCTTGTTGAAACAGGATAGCTTCAGTCAAGTTTGTAAATCCTGGCTCAGATAATCTGGAAAACAAAGAAGAGGAAAATATTTCTGACTGCTCAGAAGTCTGGTTCCAGTCTATAAATTTGTACACTGCCCCCTGTAAGCACAGCCTGCTTTCTCTCGGCATAAAACATCCAATGTGGGCTGCTGTTTGATTAAAATAATAAAGCTGAACCAAGGTTGTTTTGTCTGCTTTTTCCCTTTCTTCTCTGATCTCCCCACTGAAAAATGCATAGAAGGCAACAGATGTTTCAACTTTGTAGCTTGAACCTTTCTCAGCTGTTTGAAGATTTGATGTAACATTCTTTGAACATCAGTTTCAGAGACCATTCTCTTGGTAACGGTTGCCATGCAGAATTCATAATTACAGAAGTTTCTAAGAGGTGATGGCGAGTTTTGCAAAATTGTATTCCATTAATTTGTTTAAACGTATTTAATGTGATGAGAGAGAAATGATTTTATCCACAGAGAAGAGGCTCCTTGTCACTTCTCCCTACTGGGGATTAATCAAGCAGACACATCCAGACTTTTCTATCAGGACCTCTTGGAAAATGTCAAAGATGGTACTTGTTATCCATTTATTTAAAAAGTATTTGTATTACAAATAATTGATATATCAGAATCTGCATCTTAATTTACTGGAGTCAGTTAATTAATCCTAAAAGGTTAATCAAATAAAGGATGCTCACTTTTGCGTAATTAATATACTATTAAACCTTGTTTGCAATACAGATCAAACTTGTTTCAGTGAATGTTGATAAAAATCACTAACCCGAATTCATTTTTCTATACAATTCTCTGATGGTGGGACTGCAAGAGCTGGGCTTAAAAAAAAAAAAATCCAGGTGAGTGGTCATTTGGTATTTTGCAGCTCAGATCTGATGGCCCTACAAGAAGGAAACTTTATTTCTTTCATGCTGAAAAGGTTTATGCTCTTATTCTTCAGGGCTCCAGCTTCCTCTGCAGGTTTTGAAACAGGGTCATGGATCATAGCACACAGAGGCTCACCTTGATCTCTCAAGGTGATCTTCTAGACTTCTTTTTTCTTTCTTTCTTTTTTTTGTAATGATTTCAATTTTTTAATTAGTACTGAAAAATCTGGGTACATAATATTATAAAGGGTGGGCTCTCTTAAGATGATTCTGCTCCTCAGGTAATGTACATTCTTTTCCTGGTTTAAGATACTTAATTGGGATTTCTCCAAAGCTGAATGTCCAACCAATTGACAGATTCAATTTTTTTTAAATCAAAGGACTAACCCTGATAGCCCACTCAGATTTTCCATTGATGGAGGAAAACAGCAGAAGCACAAATGAACTCTTCTTTCTGTATATAGACTGCATCTGGTCAGAAGAAATAAGGCTGTAGAGCAAAGGGCTAATGAAAATGCAGGCATATCTTCAGAAACCACAGAGAAGGACTCAGATCAGGAGTGCTGTTCAGCAGGTTCTGACAGGTTCTGGACAACCGGTAGCGTAAATTTTGAGTAGTTTGGAGAACCGGCAAATACCACCTCTTGCTGGCCCAAGAGTGGGGTGGGAATTGAGATTTTGCAATATCCTTCCCCCAGGAGTGGGGAGGGAATGGAGATTTTGTAGTATCCTTCCCCTGAAGAGGGGTGGGAATGGAGATTTTGTAGTATCCTTCCCCTGAAGTGGGGTGGGAATGGAGATTTTGCAGTATCCTTCCCCTGCCACACCCATCAAGCCATGCCCACCAAGCCACGCCCACAGAACCAGTAGTAAAAAAAATTGAATTCCACCACTGACTCAGATGACTCCGTGAATGTCTTAATTAGAATATAGAAGAATACCAAGAGTATACCAAAAGAAAACATATAATTTTTTAACAAGAGTCTTTACCAAGAAACAATGTCTTCTGAAAATACTTCCAAGTAAGTAAGATTTCCAAGTAAATAAAAATAGGTTTTCAGCTTTACCTGGCAATGAAACAGCCAATCTACATCATTGAAGCGCTCCCATGTGACATTGCTCCTGCGTGAACTGCACTGTCTCCCGGTGGTCTTCCGGGTGCGCTTCAAGGTGTTGGTTATCACCTTTAAAGCGCTCCATGGCATAGGGCCTAGCTATCTTCGAGACTGCCTGCTGCTACCGACGACCTCCCATCGACCCATGCGCTCCCACAGAGACGGCCTCCTCAGTGTGTCATCAGCTAAACAGTGCAGGCTGGTGACCCCCAGGGGGAGGGCCTTCTCTGTGGGGGCACCTACCCTCTGGAATCAGTTGCCCCCAGAGATAAGGAGAATCCAAGACCTCAGTGCCTTCCGCCGTGCCCTTAAAACCCATTTTTTCAAACAAGCCGGGCTGGCTTAAGAAGAAATTTTTAAATGTTTTAATTGGTAGTGAGTTTTAATTGGGCCAAATTTATATATCTTTTAATTGTTTTTTAATATTTGTACTGCATGTTTTTTTAATTTTGGCTGTACACCACCCTGAGTCCTCAGGGAGAAGGGCGGTATAGAAATTTAAAATAAATAAATAAATAAATTAAACAAAACATATTTGGGAGGAAAAAATGGTGCCCTGAGGATAAAGGCAAATTTTAGGCACTGGGATATATCCATCTTGCTCAAACCACAATCAATATCTTTGAAAGGTATGTTTGCATACTTTCTTTTCTAACCACGTTTGAAAATTGTTTGTTAATTGTATTGACAATTCAACTGTATTGACAAGCCTGAAAACAACGAGTCATCCTTAATGAAAGTAAAATGTAACTACAAGTTTAAGAATTTTTTTAAAATGAAACAAATAGTAAACTTAAAGACTTTGAAATAAGATTTTGGAATTAATTATAAAAATCCTTCTTATGGGAAAGTTGAGACTTGTTTTGAATATAAAAGAGGAATAATTTCAAAAAAATGGATATTAGAGGAAACTAAAAAATTTAATTAAAGGATAAGAATATATAAACCTGATTATCAACTATGGAACGACACATAATATTAATAACATTGGAAATGTAATGAGCTGTGGTAGCGCAGCAGACTAAAGCACTGTTATTAACATCAGCTGCCTGCAATTATTGCAAGTTCAAATCTCACCAGGCTCAAGGTTGACTCAGCCTTCCATCCTTTCTAAAGTAGGTAAAATGAGGACCCGGATTGTGGGGGCAATAAGCTGACTTTGTATAAATATACAAAAGTATGAAGGCTATTGCTTAACGCATTGTAAGCCACCCTGAGTCTCCGGAGAAGAGCGGCATATAAATCAAATTTTAAATAAAAATATTGAAGGATACTTTTGAAAAATGGAGTCAGAACTTAATAGTAACAATATCAATAGCAATGCTTCTGTGGATAGACTATCTCTGAAATATGTCTTGAAAGAAATGGCAGAAGACATACAAATAAAGATTGTGTTTTTATTTGACAAGACAGAGTTAACACTGAAAGTAAATCTATAAATTAAATTTCAAATTTCTTTCTCTTTCTTTCTTTCTTTCTTTCTTTCTTTCTTCCTTCCTTCCTTCCTTCCTTCCTTCCTTCCTTCCTTCCTTCCTTCCTTTCCTTTCCTTTCCTTTCCTTTCCTTTCCTTTCCTTTCCTTTCCTTTCCTTTCCTTTCCTTTCCTCTTTCACTGTCTAGTCTTTTTTCTTTATTTTAATTTGAATTAGTTTTTACTATTCAGATTATAATCTTTAATTTAAAAAAAACATTGTAAAGTTGTAAGGGGCTGCATGTACATGAAATATTGGCTTCTTGTCCAATCTTTTTAGTCCCATTGCAAGTCATTTGCAATGTGCCATTAGCAGCAAAAGCAAAAGCAATAATAACCAAGTCATGCATTTAACTGGTGTTTGTTGATTTTTTTCCTCTCAAAACTATAATTTGTGCTACTAACTCTCTCATGGAAGGCAATGGTCTCATTTTACATTTGCATCTTACCCAGTGACTTTTTTTCCCTATAGTTCTGGTTGATTGCTAACTGTTTTTCTTGTGTTATTAGTTTTAAATGATGAGTGATTTTTCACTGATAAGCTAGAGGTTTGTGACTATATAGAGAAAAGAGGGCTGATGTTGCCCAGTGCAGGTTTCCTTAGGTTAGCACATTTCTAAGGCATTGTAGCAGTGGTGGGTTTCAATTTTTTTTATTACCGGTTCTGTGGGTGTGGCTTGGTGGGCGTGGCAGGAGAAGGATACTATAAAATCTTCATTCCCACCCCACTCCAGGGGAAGGTTACTGCAAAATCCCTATTTCCTCCCGATCAGCTGGGACTCGGGAGGCAGAGAATAGATGGGGGCAGGGCCAGTCAGAGCTGGTATTTACCGGTTCTCCAAACTACTCAAAATTTCTGCTAATGGTTCTCCAGAACTGGTCAGAACCTGCTGAAACCCACCTGCATTGTAGTATGATTCCCATTATCTCTAACAGGGCATATCTTTCTAAACCTGGTGCCTTCTAAGGGACTAATCTCCCATCCTCCTCCAGCAAGCCATGCCGTTCCAGAGAGTATTTCCTTAGCCTAACACTCTTCTGAGAGATTGTGCTGTATATACTTTCATCATCCACAGGCAGCCTCGATGGTCTAAAGAGAAGTTGGCTTGATAAATATACCAATGGGAGAACACCAGGGAATAGAGAACTGTAGGCTATATTGGGAAGTTGAATAATTTTATGGAAGAAAGGTGATAACAAGCCATTTCTGCAGTTTCTTTCCACACAAAAAACTGCATGTTTGAATCTATGTAGTCATCAAAAGCCAAGTTCAATTCAAAGGTGTTATCTTTCTAATGAAGATCTAATTAACCACTGTGGCTATAATATAGCATTGTTGCATATATTCACCCAGGCCTCATAAATGTGATTCCGTTTTTCCAGATGACTTTTACCAGTGAATGTTATAAATTATAACCAGGTATTCCTGCCTTATCTTTTCACATGGTCCTTAGATTAGGAGAGAGTGTTTGCACCACCGTGTCACCACAGGAGGGTCAAGGCCAAGTTTGGGTTTGAACCTGAATCTTGAGAGTCCTGGTGCAAACTCCCACAGCTACATTGGTATGCTTCAGTTCAGAATGCATTGAAAATATGGAAGTCAGATTTCTAATCTCAACCCACTGTTTTGGATTTAGCCTTTTACCTGAACACTGGCCTTTGCAACAATTAATTCCTAATTCCCACAGGACAGTAAATAACAGTGTCCCTTTCCAGTCATTAAGCTTCAATTCATCTTTTCTTGTCATTTTTGTCCTCTCTCCACTGTGGACACAGTTCATACATGGAGTGACCGTTAACCACATCTGATACATCAACAGAGAAAATTACGGTTTCACGACTGTGACTGAATTTCATGTATGGAGAGGCACAGGAGAAGCATCTTGGGAATCTAATCTAAGCAGACAGATTGAGGTCAGAGAGTCAAACAGACATAGAAGGGAGAGAGGAATGAAAGCGAAAGAAAAGCTGAAAGAGAAGATGGCAAGTCCCTTGGAGGTTCTGTTCTTTTTTTACTGCATACCAATTTAGTCATGGGGGGTGGGCCCACTGCCAACTACACAAAAACAACCCAAAACTCCAAGCACTAGCTTCAGTGAAAGACCCAGAATGACAGCATTTAAAATATTCAGAGTAACCCACCATGGATGCTATTTTCTTGCCTTCTAGAACATTTTGCCTTTTTTCCAGGGTTCGCATTCACTAACCAAGCAGTAACTGCCGATAAAGGATGCTGTTGAAGATATATTATTGATAGCGGTCAGGAGGGGAAAACACTATTAAAATATCCTGTCGGTTTAAGACTTGATATCTAGTCTTTATTCCCACCATTCAAAGAAATAGCTTTTTCGATTTCAACTACGGTCATTGAACCTCCACCAAAATCATATCTGTACAAATATCCAGGAGAAGCAGGTATATGCTAATTTGTTTTCTCAACTTACCAGTGTTTGTCTGGGCAATCTCAGGAGAGTCAACATGACCTCAGCCTTACACTCAAAGAAAGCCTTGAATTACATCTTTGCTATTGATTTAAGTTAAAAAGAGTCAACTTCTGTGTGAATTTCTTTTTTTGGGGGGGAGGGATGGCGTATTACCTTTGGCTTTCCTCATTTTTAATTTTTTATTAGAACTAGAGGCTCCAAGTGATGGAACAGGTTTAGGGTTTATTTGAATCTCAAAGAGAACCTATTTCAGGGATTTTTCAGAAATATGCTTTCTGTGAGTTGCATGAATACTAGATAATAGAAGCAACCCCCCCCCCAAAAAAAACCTCCTGGTATTCCTTGAGTGACGGTACCCTTGTGGACACAATATTACCACCTTATTTAATAACTACCAGCTGTATGCCAGCTGCAAACCTTTTCCATACTATAGCCACCCTCAGTTTTACATGTAACTTTTCTTGACTCGCAGACTTTTATTGGGCTGTCCCCATCAGGTATGATAAAGACTATCCCAAAGTGCAATTCCTTCTTTTAAAAATAAGGTTTATAATTCCTCAATTTTTATTAAATGGTATGTTCCAGGTAGAGGGCTCTTTTATCCTGTAACGTGAAAACTGTTGCCTGTGTGGATAAGTAAGTCTATTTATTGTTCCCCATTCAGCACGATGGTTATCCTCCACTTAATAGTTAAATCCATCCCCCACTTTTCATAGCAGTAGAATCATTAGGCAGGGGCATAGGTTTTATTTAATAATTTGTTACCAGTATGTCAGAAACTGCTTCTATCCCCCTAGGAAATAGATAAAATGGAATTGCCTGTGAAAAGTTAGGCATTCTAAGAGACTTTTGACACCTAAGCCTTACCTGTCAACAGTAACAGCACAATGTTTGTGACCTTGCAGGAAAATCAACCATATATAATAGGCTGTGCATCAGCCATACAACACACAAAAATCTTTCAGGAGATGCCATTATATCTATGAGGGAATTAGTTCCCTCATTCTTCCTATGTTATGTAACTGTGGCTGAAACTGTAACTAAGAGAGGTTGCACTTGTGCTCCTCCATAACAAAAAAACCCTCCAGAGAAATAAGATAGAAGCAATCAGGTGCTGATTCTGTGGTTATAAGATCATCCCTTTCCCCAGCTCACTGCATGGTTGACATACGGATGTTAAAAAATTAACTCCCCCATTTTTATTTTTTGAATGTAAGAATAGTAAGTGGTCAAATCATAATGTCAGATTTGCCATCACATCGCTTCAGCCCTGCTTCGGTTTGACAGCATCCTCCCATAAAAGAGGGGAGGAAGGAGTAACGAGGGAGGGGGGATGACAGGGAGGGGGATGACAGGATGACAGGAATCAGAGTGCCAGCCTGGAGCAAAGCCTGGCAGATCCAAGGACACAAGCATGAGAATAGAATGCAAACATCCACCAAAGAATGCAAATGGCCACCAAACTTTGAAACTGTTACCAGAACAATTAGTTTGAATATCATTGGACATTTACAAAAGTGGTTATGATGCTGGTTTTGTTGGTTGGAAAGTTAGCAGGTTCAAGACCCAAGCCCTGCATGATGGGGTTCTCACTCAGTTCCTGCCAACCTAGCAGTTCAAAAGCATGCAAATGCAAGTAGCTTAATAGGTACCATTTTGGTGGGAAGGTTACAGTGCTTCATGAAACCATGCTGGCCACATGACCATGAAACGTCTTCAGACAGTGCTGGATCAATGGTTAAAGAAACAGAAAGGAACACTGCTCTATGGTCGGCTATGACTAGCTGAGTAAAATCAGGGGATTTTACTTTTCCTTCCTGTCCTTTACCTTTACACATTCCTACTTAGAGAAATCTTCCTCTACTCCATAGTTCCTCTTCTCCTTCCCTTCCTTTTCCTCTCCAAGAAAAAGCAACTGAGATTGCTTCTTATTTCTCATTACATTCTCATTCTCAACCTTGCTGTGGATAGTAAGACCATCTTGCCCATATTCCTGGCTTTCTTTTTCTCCCAAATGATTACACGGGAGAGAAAACTGTTCATGATAACAGTTCCGTTATCAGATAACATGGCCTCTCCTCACAGTTACTCCATAGGAACAGCTTTCTATGAGGCAGGATTCTGCCCCATCAATTGCAGCATTCTCTGAAAAAGGTAGAGGCTACCGGGGTTCTGAGACAGATACTGGCATGGGGCAGATGGAAATGGAAAGGACTTGGGAAAGGGAAAGAAAAAGGAACTTAAAGTACTTCATCAAATCAATCAAATCTCAATCCTGTCTCGTTCCCTTTCATCTATGTTGCTCTCACTCAACTCAACCACTGAGGCAGACATCAAGCAGGTTGCGGGGCTTACCCTCATCCAGGACAGGATATGATAGGATGTGGTAGATGTGCTGTCTCAACATCTGCAAGCAAGAGGAAGGCATGTTTGGTCAGCATTACCACTACAGCTAAGTGAGATAGGAATATCGGCAAGCAAATTTTACATTTCTCCCTTCTCCTCCCAAAATCTAATGCAAAGCAGGAATGTGCCAAACAACAATTTACACAATTTGTTCTGGGTGAATTTCATTTCTCTGGGTATCTAACTTTATGCAGCTATTAGCATTTTTAAAAATCCATGCTGAAGATTACTTGCTATATACAAAATTTTTCTTTAAGACTAGAAGAAAAAACTCACCTGTATTGCACTGAGTAAATTCCCTGGCCAGGTCCCCTTGAAAGGCAAGAGGCCACTGGCACTAAACAGACTGCATCATCTGGCTGGTGTGAGCCAAGTTCCATCACATGGAATTGAAACACAAACATGGAAAGGGAACACCAAAACAGAGAATCCTGGCATAAGAGCTCCCATATTCCTACTTGATGATATTTGCTCTCTTCCTCTTTGTCTGTCCATATCATCTTATGCCCAGTCCATTCTTTGTTTCTCTGTATGGCAGTCAAAAGAGCTGTGGGAGGTTTGGGATTTCTGGAGAATCTGTGCTGGGGCAAGACTTCTGCTTGGGCTTCTATGAGACAAGAAGACTCCATGCCAATAGAGTTCTTCAGACCCACAATCTGGCTGGGAAAAGGGAGAAGATAGAGATTGGACCAGAGCTGCTAGCAAAGTCATGGAATAACCAGCAAGGCAGACTACATGCACGTGGTGTCAGAGGATTATGAACTGTGGTGGTGCAGTGTTTAGAATGCAGTACTACAGGCTACTTCTGCTGACTGCCAGCTGCCAGCAGTTGGCAGTTCAAGTCTCACCAGGCTCAAGGTTGACTCAGCCTTCCATCCTTCCAAGGTCGGTAAAATGAGGACCCAGATTGTTGGGGACAATATGCTGACTCTGTAAACCACTTAGAGAGGGCTGAAAAGCACTGTGAAGTGTTTTAGATATAAATCTAAATGTTATTGCTATTGCTATTGCTATGCTATTGCTATTATATACCTTCTCAACACCTAGAGCTGGAAATGCCATCCACATATTATCCCAACAACTCCATGATTAAATCTAATCAAGGAAACTAATCAAGCAGACAAGCAACCTGGAATTGAGGAGAAATTTCCTAACAGTGAGAACAATTAACCAGTGGAACAGCTTGCCTCCAGAAGTTGTGGGTGTTTCATTACTGGAGGTTTTTAAGACGAGACTGGACAGTCACTTGTCTGAAATGATATAGGGTCTCCTGCTTGAGCAGTGGGTTGGACTAGAAGATCTCTAAGGTCCCTTCCAATCTATTCTGATTGATTGATTGGATATTTTAGTGGAAATTGGATTCATCCTGAACATCTAGCTTACTTTTTTTAATGGTAGTTTCCCTTATTAATCTTTGAATTTCTTTTAGAATTTACTTCTGAGTTTTTGATCCTTGAAGTTAGTGGTATCAAAGGGGGGGGGGTACAGAATTATAAAAGTAATGTGTTATTGTGATGTAATCTTTCCTTTTCTACATGCATTATGATGTTACATAATATAGTAGGTTTCAGTTAATGTCAAAGCAATGTTTACTACCTTTATGGTCTCTCTCAAGCCATCTTTTTAAAATGGGGTTGACCTGGCCAAAAGTAAGAAATGCCAGAAGTTGTAATTTAGCTCCAGGCTTGCAAATTACAGCAGACTTTTCGGGGGGGGGGGGGGGTTGTGCAACATTTTGATCAGAAGTAAGCCTAATTGAATTCAATAAAATTAACTCGTAAGCAAATGTATAGGGTTGCAGACTTAGTGACTATATTTAGTGCTTCCAGATTTCTTCTCAACCCGGTTTCTGTTTTTGAAGTTTTTAAAAAAACTGAATGGCTTGCTTATTTCTCAGCCTTGCATTGCAATAAAAATTACTCTTAATTCTTCTAAGCTACTTGCCAGCCTGGAATCTAAACCTTCAATGTCAACACAGTTGGTAGCAATATTGGGATCACTGAAGTGGATATAAGCATCTGTCCCAGCAAGTAAAATTATTCTGTTCTTCTTTCCCTTCAGGACAGCCTGTTTATAAGATAAAGCTTAAATGGCAAGTGTTGTCTTCTGGGACCCTGAGAGCCATGCCATCATTATCTCACAATGAAAAGAAGCCCTTCACATTCTTTTCCTCATAAAGAAATAGGACAGAGGTGGGAAGCAGAACTCAAAATATGAATGGACTGCTATTACTATATCTTTGTCCATAGATTTCACTGAGTCTATTATCGGGGCTCAATTGAGACTGGGCTCATGTCTTATGGAAGTAATTTTGTAATTATTCCTTTGATGAATATGGTGAAGATCTGAGGTACTTGTATAATAAAGGCAGAAAGCTATGAAAGTGAAGTTTGAGGGATGATGAATGGCAAAGATCAACTTTTATTGAGGAAGGGAAACTACTAATAATTTTGTAGTACGATTGTGAAGAAGACTATTAAGGGCTCTTCATTGAAGTAGAAAAAAAAATGTAGGAACTCTGTTGAGTTCATTAAAATTGCTGTGAGTCAGTTCTTTCAGATTTTTTGGTGATCTGATGGATGGAATTTTGTTAGGACTGTTTGTCAATAATTACATCTTTAACAAATGGTAGTATAGCTTCTTTTCTGGTGGTCTCTCTTTTGATACTTTTAGTCCCCCCCTCAAACACTAGGAGCTCTCCAATAACTCTGGCCTTTGCATTACTGTATGTATCCCAAAGATTTCAGCATTAGCTTTGTTAGCTAAGTTTTTAGCCAGCAGTCTGCTTTTAGTTCATGTAGGAGGGAATTATTTGTTCTGTTGTGGACAAAGATATTCTCAATACTTTTCTCTGGTACCAGAGTTCAGAGGAATCTTTTTGTTCAGTCCTTCTGACGGTTCAGCTTTTACAGCCATATGCTGTAACTCCTCTAACATGTACCTTTGTTGTTCATGTGAGGTCTCTGCACTTTAATATTTCGTCTAGATCTGTCATAGTTGTTCTCCCAAGTAGAAAATGTCTCATTATCTCATGACCGCAGCCGCCACCTGGGTGAATTTTAGATCCTAGTCTAACTTCAACTTCTTTTCTTCCTATTTCCACAGCATTGGCACTGACTGTTTATGTAATCTTAGCTTTTTTCTAATAGTCAGCAGCAGATCAAAATTGGATAATTTCTTCTGTCACCTTCACCATTCCTTAAGTCTTCCTCAGACATCAGAGTAATACCTTCAGCGTATCTAAGGTTATTGATATTTTTCCCAGCATTTTAAAATAAATTTTAAACTCATTTGTTTAATTAGATTTAGATTCCACCTTTCATTCTAGCAGCATACATATTGTCCTATTGTTCCTTGTGAGATAGCTTAGGCTACAGAGAAGCTAGCCCAAAATCTTCTAGTGAGCTTCTCTGGCTGAGAGATGACTAGATCTTAGACTTCCTGGTGCTTGTCCAGCCTCTTCACCACTGCCCCCATATGGGTTTTTAAAAACAAATTTCTGTTTCTTTTTTGTGCATCTTTTATATAAAACTTGTGTGGAAAGTTAAGGTACACCCCTTTAAGGTAGGTCAGATCAGAAAACAGCACAAAGCCCCAGGAATGTTACTTTAGTGTTGAAGGGTGTCATAACAGAATCTTTAAATCCTGACCCAGCTTCTTTCTGACCATTTTATGCCAAAAAACAAAACAAAAACAAAACAAAACAACAACAACAAAAAACAAACCCCTCAAGACAGGGTTCTTTTGAGTTTCTTTCTCATACTTTCTTCCAGGATTCAGATACCTCATGTTGCATAGTTTTTTCAAGATTACCTGTGCATATCTCTACATAAATAAAGTAGCAATACATAACTTTTGTACAGTCCTTTCCCTTTCTGGAGACCATTTAGATGATCCATATTTTCTTTGGATTGTTTTTTCTTGATTTTGGTGCACATTCATTAATCTTCATTAAGTAGATGTGATGCCCAGTACACTTATTTTTACAGGGCTAGTCAAATATTTTATGCACTATATAATCAGAAGCATTTAGAATAAAGGGGAAAAAAAAAACAAGCTAATCCTTTGCCTTTTTCATTATACACTAGCTATTAGTAATATAATTTTGGTTCTCCTATATCTGCTGAATCCAGCACCTACATCTGGCGTTTTTTATTTGAGGTACTATTAAAGTTTGGATTGCAAAATCTTTACCATTGTCATATTAGCAATGAAATAATTATTCAGCAGTTTGAGTATTCCTTAGTTGTTTTTCAGTATTAGCCATATACATTTATTTTTTCTAATCCCTTGACTACTGTCAGGTTTTTCATGTCTGCATACATACCACATGTAGTACTTCTACTGTGTCATCTTGTATGATTTTAAGCTCCTTTTGCTGTTATTTGATCAATTCCTGCAGCTTCGTTAGCAAGATTTCCTAGGGTCCATTTAATTCACTTTCCAGGATGTCTGGCTCTAGTTCATTGATCAAACTTTTGTACATATCATCAGTTTTGAGATCTTGTTTTCCCAGTTCTACTGTAGATAGTATTTACACCAGCTCTTCCTACATCTTCTTTCTCCAGTAGATTGCATAAAAGTTTCAAACAGAAATGATTTCCGTACTTTTGTTTAATAAACTTCGTTCTGTTCAGTTGTGATCTTCCATTTCTTTGCTTTGCTTATTGAGCTCTGGTTCTCCTCTTACTCTTTTCTGGAACTCTGCATTGAATTGGCCAACTGTCCTTCTGTCTCTGTTACCTTTTCTTTTCTACCTTTGTAAGCCATTCTCAGGGTGCCACCAGCCAGCCGTTGGCTTTCTTTAGTTTCTTGCATGTCAGAATATTTTCTTTGCTTCGGTTTTAATGATGTCACAAATTTCAAGCCAGAGTTCTTCAGGCTGCCTATTTATCAGCTCTAATCCATTAAATCTATTATTTATTTTCCCCACCTAATATAGAAGGTTGCTGAGGTTGTATTTTGTTGTTCCTGCGATTTTGTTAGTTTATGTATAATTTTGCAAGAAGATGTTTGTGATGCGATTGGCAATCAGCACTAGGTCTATTTTTTTTTCTTTTCATTTTTGTTTGCCGAGTATGTAGGCTTAAAAAAAAAATCTGGTCATTTTCATCTGGTGATAGCCAGATGAAAACATAGCCATGTTTTAATTTGCTATAATTTTAAAATAAATGTTGAATTTTTCTGGCAAAATCTATTAGCCTCTCTCCTCCTTTGTTTTTCGCTTTTTATCAAATATTCCAGGTACTATTTTACTCCCAACTTCAGCAGTCCAACCTCTTATAATTAGCCTGATGACCTTTGGAATTGTTATGTTTACAAGGTGTTGCAAATCACCATAGAACCATTGAGCTTCAACTACTCTGCATTTGTGGTTGAAATAAATCACAGTAATGTTGACTGGTTGTTAATTCAAATTGAGTTCATTCTATCATTTTTGAATTCTAGCCAAACACTGAGTTTGATACCTTTTTGTTAATAGTGATGGCTGTTTTATCTCTACTGTGGGTTTTTTTTTTTTTTTGACTACAGTAAAAAGATCTGATGCTTCTCTGATGGGAAGTGTCTCATTATGATCCACTTTAGTTCACTGAAAGATGCCAGGGCTTTTGATGTTACTGACTCCAATCTTTTATTTATTGCAATGGTAAGTTTTATGCTTTGGTTGTGATGATCATTAGCTGCATGGATATTTTAAAAGCGAACGAGTGAATCCTGGGGAACTTTAAGTCAGTTCTAATGAAGTTTGTTTTTGTTTGTTTCTGTCTGGGCCAATAAATTTCTCCAAGTTATTTAAAATTATATTGAGTGTGGTTTCCTGTGGTGTGATTGTATTGGATGCCTTGTAGTTGAATATGGTAGTGATGTAGCACTCTACGTTTTTATCCCCTCTTTAACTCAGACCTTACATTAGTTTAGTTTTCAGCATTCTTTTACTGATGGAATTCTCTGCTTATTTAGTGAAAATGCATAGGATTGGTTCCATAGTAGAAAGCATTTTTAAACTAAGGAACAGGATCATTTGTAGCCAGTTTTGCCAAGGTCAGGCCATTTTGAACAGAACTGAAAATTACTCCAAATAACCCTTCCCGTGGCATAACAATGGGGACTGGCAATGTTGTCTATATTTAAAAGCAAACTCTTCCCCATCATCATAGTCTTCTTTTCCTTGTTCTGTACATTAACATGTACATGTAAAATATAACCAACGTAAAATACCAGATGGCAAGTGACTAGTTGATGTTAAACAATGTTAAGTGGCCATTGTTCTTCTATTTTGCTATTATTGCCTTCTTCATAAATCATGAATTGTCCAGTGCTGATGGGGGAAATCCTTTCCCTCAGTATTTTTTACTACAATTTCTAGCCTTTATTTTTTAGTGTGTAGGTTAAATTTTTAGGCTGCAACATTAAAACTCTGGGCGCCATGTAGTATACACAATTTAAAATAAAACAATTGTAAAGGAATGTAAGAGGAATGTGATGGATCAGTGGTTGAAGACACTGAGTTTATCAGCTGGAAAGCTGACAGTCCGGGTTTGAGACCCAAATATCACACAATGGGGTGAGCTCCCATTTAGCAGTTTGAAAACATGCACATGTGAGTAGATAAATAGGTACCACTTCAGTGGGAAGGTGACAGCATTCCATATGCTTTGGCGTATAGTTATGCTGGCCATATGATCATGGAACTGTCTTCAGACAACTTTGGACTCCCTCGGCTAATAAATAGAGATGAGCACTGTCCCCTAGAGTCAGACATGACTGGAGAGGGGAAACCTTAGAATAGAATAGAATAGAATAGAATAGAATAGAATAGAATAGAATAGAATAGAATAGAATTTTTTATTGGCCAAGTGTGATTGGACACACAAGGAATTTGTCTTTGGTACATATGCTCTCAGTGTACATAAAAGAAAAAATATGTTCATCAAGAATCATAAGGTACAACTTAATGATACTCATAGGGTACAAATAAGCAATCAGTAAACAATATCAATATAAATCGTAAGTATACAAGTAACAAAATTACAGTAATACAGTCATAAGTGGAAGGATATGGGTGGTGGGAATGATGAGAAGATTAATAGTAGTGCAGACTTAGTAAATAGTTTGACAATGTTGAGGGAATTATTTGTTTAGCAGGGTGATGGCATTCGGGAAAAAACTGTTCTTGTGTCTAGTTGTTCTGGTGTGCAGTGCTCTATAGCATTGTTTTGAGGGTAGGAGTTGAAACAATTTATGTCCAAGATGTGAGGGGTCTGTAGCATTGGTGGGTTTCAAATTTTTTTACTACCGGTTCTGTGGGTATGGCTTGGTGGGTGTGGCAAGGGAAGGATACTGTAAAATCTCCATTCCCACCACACTCCAAGGGAAGGTTACTGCAAAATCCCCATTTCCTCCCAATCAGCTGGGACTTGGGAGGCAAAGAATAGATGGGGGTGGGGCCAGTAAGAATTTTTACTACCGGTTCTCCGAACTACTCAAAATTTCTGCTACCAGTTCTCCAGAACTGATCAGAACCTGCTGAAACCAACCTCTGGTCTGTAGATATTAGATAGTAAAGGAATGTAGATTGTTGGGCTGATGGGCTGATGGGCTGAGCTCCAAGCTTGGCAATTTGGTTGCAAATGTTTCATCACCATTCTAGGAGATATCCTCAGTGTGCTTTGAATTGTGCTCCTCTGTCAGAGCACTGGTCTTTACATACCTTTTTATATGATGCAAATTAGTGTGGATGTTGTTTGTTCAGCTACTTCTGAGACATGGTCTGAATTGGGACTGTTTGATTGGCTGGCTGTTGTTACTGAGGCATGGTATTTGGTTTTAAGTACCATCTCTGTGTTGTACATTAGTGTTGGAACATGTCTCAGTAACAACAGCCAGCCATTCAAACAGTCCGAAGTCAGACTGCAACTCAGAATTAGCCAAACAAACAACATCCACACTAATTTGTATCACATAAAAAGACCAGTGCTCTGACAGACGAGTACAATTAAAAGCACACTGATGATGTCTCCTCGAATGATGATGAAACATTTGCAACCAAATTGCCAAGCTCGGAGCTCAGACCAACAGCCCAGCTACTAACCCGAGCTACTTATATTCAAATACATTTCAGTGTAGATTAGGTTGTAATCTAAAGAAATAAGCCAAAGCAATTGGAGAGAGGCTGTTTTATTGAGCTAGCAAAGAATGAAGCCCAGAATCCCAATGCACAGCTCTTATATGGATTTCATCCCATTCTAAGGAATAAAGGCTAATTGAATAATTGTTTTTCCATTTCTTAGATGAGAAAGCAGAAGGTGTTACCTGTGAAGGCAGGATTGCCTGCTTGTCAGAAGAAGAGAAATTGTAACCATAGGCAGTAGGTTATCACTTTTTATTTTTATACATAGGAAAGTTCAAGTAAGCTTATTTTCTTTATCCTTCAATAAATCAGCCCAACTGAAGGACTTTTGAGCTACATATCAAAGCCTCTGTTAGACACAGGGAGGAAGAAAAGCAATTTAAAAATGAAAGCGATTTTTTTTTAAAAAAAATGCTATTTTAAAAATTCCATTTGATGATCATTTTTAGTTTCATTTTGCCATTTTCAATGTTCTAAAACATTATTATTTTTTGCATTAACATTAAAGGCTGGTTTTTGCATAGTTTTGTAGTCAGGTACTTAGACAGGATTGCTGTGCTAACTCCAAGGAACAGAGGAGGTGACCATACCACCTGCTCTAGTTCCTTTTTTGGGGGGTGGGGGGATATTATGTAATTTCAGCTATGCACAACCAACAGTAGGATAATAATAAGCTGCAAAAAAGTCTTGTGCCATTTTAAGACTAACAAATTACACACTACGGACTCATCCATTCAGGAGCATCAGTTGACAAGCGAAAGACAAAATGTATTTGGAAGTATTGAATGATAATGAAATGCAAAAGGTAGAGATGATAAGTCAATTAAAGATCAATAGGCAAAATAAACATAACTATTCACAACAGTCATAACATAATTATTTTATGACTCAGAAAATCAGTACTGGGATATGTTGGTTTCTAATCATATCCCCACTGCTTCTTTTCATACAAGTAACAGAGGTGTTTAATCTTGCCAAAATAATTGTAGTTCTCTCCCCCCGGAGCTATCTGATCAATATAAATCAGGGATGTCCAACCTTGGCAACTTTAAGACTTGTGGACTTCAACTCCTAGAATTCCCCAGCCAGCCATGTTGGTATAAACCATCATAGAAAAAGATGAAAAGATAGAAAAGCATCCAGAGGATAAGTAGCATTCTCCCTCCCTCCCCAAGATTTTCAGAACTATTAGCACTACAACTAATATTTTATATTTTATATTTTAAAGAGTAGCATATCCATGTTTTTCTATGAAAAGTCTGTTTCCTGAATTGTTCATGTCATATCTGAGGAATTAGACAATGTAATTCCAATCTAACTTGAAGTGGGTAGTCAAGGATTAAATACTGTTTCTTCTCCTTAGTTTGATAAGTGGTTCTAAAATGAAGCATTTAAAATTGTGTAGGCTTATTCTGTGTCATACCTAGGTCAAATGTTGATTATGAATTTATGTGACTTTCTGAAGCCAGGGCCATAGGACCATGCTTATTTTCCAACCACAGCACAAATGGACCCTGTAAAATCTTTTGAAATGGCATGTTCTCATGCCATTGCCTTCATCTAATTGTCAACCCTTGGGAGAAGCTGTCCTATCTAAACGTTCTGCATTTAAAATAACTTTTCTCTTCTCTCAACACAGCCTTTGCTATGGATGTGATCTATGACACTTCCTCGGCAATATGAATGTGAATGTTGCGATATTGATCACTTTAGATTACTGTAAAAATAAGAGCAGGGGCATTTAATTGGAAGCAAGTAATTACACATTAGATATAAATACTGATAGGGTGCAGAGGATGAAGTGGGAAGGAATAACCTTGACAGTCTGTGCAATGTTTCCTCTATGCCTATTTTTGAGCAGAAGTCTAAATATTCCTCTAGAAGACCACTAAACTAGTATCGAAGATTAAACTCTCTCAAGTTGCAGACATGGACAAGTGTGGAACAAAGCCAGTGTACTGAGAGAATTCCACTTCATTTCCTGTCCCCCTGCCATGCCATGGCACAGACATGCCATGCCTGTGACCTGACACTCAGTCAACCTGACATGGGGCAGAGGTAGGTTTCATCAGGTTCTGACTAGTTCTGGAGAACCGGTAGCAGACATTCTGAGTAGTTCAGAGAACCGGTAGTAAAAATTCTGACTGGCCCTGCCCCCATTTATTCTCTGCCTCCCAAGTCCCAGCTGATTGGGAGAGAATGGAGATTTTACAGTATCCTTCCCAGTGGTGGGATTCAGCCAGTTCGCACCACTTCAGGAGAATCGGTTGTTAACTTTCTGAGCAATTCAGAAAACTGGTTGTTGAAAGAAATCATTAGGGCAGAGAACCGGTTGTTAAATTACTTGAATTCCACCACTGATCCTTCCCCTGCCATGTCCACCAAGCCACACCCACCAAGCCATGCCACACTCACCAAGCCACACCCACAGAACCGGTAGTAAAAATTTTTGAAACCCACCACTGTCATGGGGCTAAATTATCTGACTGCAAACTCATCCCTGCCTCACTATCTGTTAAGTAAAGTTATTGGTGATGGTTTTTGGTAGATGGACATGGACAGATGATGCTTCGGTGGAGGGGAAACAAAGCTGGAGGAATCTTTTTTGTTATTAAAACTATAAAAATGGCAGGCTCATTACTAAGTCAGAATAGGTTGGGAAGCATAATTTATTCTGGAATACTTCACTGACTCCAGGACTTTCATGTAGTATGGTTGTGAGGAAGAACCTACTGAGTATGAAAAAATAACTCATGTTTTTTGTTTCTAAGTTCCTGGAATCCCCATGTTTTTTTTAATATCTAAGCTCCTGGAAGAAAAAAAAAACCCATGCATGCATGAAGAATTTCTTCTATTAGCAACCACCTGTGTTAAATGATTTTATTTACCATGGCCAGGCACATAGACTTCTAGATCACACCCTTTAAGTAAGCTGGGACCCAAGGTTCAAAAATAAGACCACATTTGCTTTTGTGGCTACTTAAAGTAATGGAAGATTATGAAAGATCAAACAGGACATCTCCTGAGCTTGGTAAATTGCTATTGAATGAAGCAGTGGTGAAATCCATTTTTTTTTTTTACTACCAGTTCTGTGGGCGTGGCTTGGTGGGCATGGTGTGGCTTGGTGGGCGTGGCTTGGCGGACATAGCAGGGGAAAGATACTGCAAAATCCTCATTCCCACCCAACTCTGAGGCCAGCCAGAGGTGGTATTTGCCGGTTCTCTGAACTACTCAAAATTTCCACTGCCAGTTCTCCGAACTGCTCAAAATTTCTGCTACCGGTTCTCCAGAACTTGTCAGAACCTGCTGGATTTCACCCCTGGAATGAAGCATTTAACATTTGGTCAGTAATCACAAAGTTCAACATTCTAACCCAAGAAAAAGTGGGGAAGGAGGAGACGGAGAGGGATGTCTATGGAGATTCTCAGTCACCCAGATTATGGTTGTTCCAACGGTGCTTTTTCAAGAGGCAACTGGACTTTCTTGTTTTTCTTTGAAGACATTTCATTTCTCATCCAAGAAGCTGGTCAGAGCTGAAGAAGCTTATTGGATAAGAAGAACAATGTCTTCAAAGAAAAACAAGAAAATCCAGTTGCCTCTTGAAAAAGCACCTTTGAGACAGAGAGGGGTGGAGTGGAAAATCTTTTGGGTGAATGCTAGTTGTTAGATGATGTTAAATTCTCACCATCCATTGTGTAGCATCTTTGTATTTTACTCATCTCTCAGAGACAGGATCAGGTGGATCAGGGGTGCTGGGAAAAAGAGGAACCAACAACTGGGGGAGAGAAGCACAGAATTCTTTTTCTTTATCCTTCTGTAGAAGAAGCTTCTCTTCTTTTACAAAACTTAGGGTGCAATGCTACCTTGACCCATCCCTCTGATTGATCCTTTAGCCAATATCTCTCTAAATGAAATTACCTTTGTACTTTTCCCATTTCCTCTGCCTGTGTAAAACATGTTGCTCATAGTTAACTGGTATCAACCCATTGTTTGTGATTAGCTCAGCATCTTGTGTCAACCTAGCTGCAAAATCTGAAGTGGTTTGGAAATAGGTCAAAGGGAGGGGCTGTTCTTCTACTGAGGCAAAAACAAAGCTTCATGCTTTTGAAATTGCTTATTTGGTAAAGCAGAGCTGAGCTACTGACAAGAGTGAGGTTTTCATGCTTTCGAAACTTATTCAGTAGAAAAATATGAGAGGAAAAGATGTTTGGGGGATAGTTGGAAAAGATAAAATAGGTATGTAAAAATAAACGGCAAGCAAAATGCTTTGCATTTAAGAAAATACAAAGTGTTCCATTTGGGAAAAGAGCACTGAAACTCTGAAGCAGAATCTTCCTTTTTAATCAGGTTACAATGCAACATTTTGTTTTAAATCTTGTTTTATGCATAGAATCTTGTAACAATAGAGGTATTAAAATGGTTGTCCTGTTTTTAGATAGTAAATGTTGTTTTATGAGGTAGTTAGGGAGCTGAGAATTGAATTACACATGGCTATGTGAGGATTTGTATCCATATTTGTTGTTGTTGTTAGTTACAAAGTCATGTCTGACCCATTGCAACCCCATGGACAACGTTCCTCCAGGACTTCCTGTCCTCTATCATCCTCTGGAGTCCATTTAAGTTCACACCTACTGCTTCAGTGACTCCATCCACCTCATTCTCTGTCGTCCCCTTCTTCTTTTGCCTTCAATCTTTCCCAGAATTAGGCTCTTCTCCAGTGAGTCCTTCCTTCTCATTAGGTGGCCAAAGTATTTGAGTTTCATCTTTAGAATCTCCTCTAGGACTGACCGGTTTGTTCGCCTTGCAGTCCAAGGGACTCACAGGAGTCTTCTCTAGCACCATAGTTCAAAGGCCTCAATTCTTTGGCGCGCAGCCTTTCTTATGGTCCAACTTTCACAGCCATACATTGCAACTGGGAAAACCATTGCCTTGACTATACACACTTTTGTTGGCAGGGTGATGTCTCTGCTTTTTAGAATGCTGTCTAGATTTGCCATAGCTTTCCTCCCCAGGAGCAAGTGTCTTTTAATTTCTTGGCTGCAGTTCCCATCTGTGGTGATCTTGGAGCCCAGGAAAATAAAATGTGCCACTACCTCCATTTCTTCCCGATCTATTTGCCAGGAATTGAGAGGGCCGGATGCCATGATCTTAGTTTTCTTAATGTTGAGTTTCAAGTCAATTTTTGCACTCTCCTTCTTCACTCGCATCAAGAGGCTCTTTAGTTCCTCTTCGTTTTCTGCCATTAGGATGGTATCATCTGCATATCTGAGGTTGTTGATATTTCTCCTGAAAATCTTAATTCCATCTTTTGATTCATCTAGCCCTGCCTTTCTCATGATGTGCTCTGCATATAAGTTAAATAGGCGGGATGACAGTATACAGCCTTGCCAGACTCCTTTCCCAATTTTGAACCAACCAGGTTCCATGTTCAGTTCTCACTATTCTTCTTGACCCGCATATAGGTTTCTCAAGAGACAAATAAGAAGGTCTGGTACTCCCATCTCTTTAAGAACTTGCCACAATTTGTTGTGATCCACACAATCAAAGGCTTTAGCATAGTCAATGAAGCAGAAGTAGATGTTTTTCTGGAACTCTCTAGCTTTCTCCATGATCCAGTATACTCTTCGAAATCCTGCCTGCACTTCTGGTAGTTTTCGATCCACATACTGCTGGAACCTAGCTTGTAGGATTTTGAGCATAACTTTACTATTTATTTATTTATTTATTACGATTTATATGCCGCCTTTCTCCCTAGGGACTCAAGGCAGCTTACAAAATGACAACTTCAATACAAATCACAATACAATACCAAATTAAAATCAGTAACCCAATTAAAAAACGATTTAAAATTACCCCAGTGTACCCCCAAACGGATCAGTTTAATTGGCGGAAGAGCCACGTCTTCAGCTCACGACGGAAGGAAAGAAGGTCGGGGGCTGTCCTGAGCTCAGTGGGCAATCCATTCCAGAGGGTCGGGGGTCCCACAGAGAATGCCCTCCCTCTGGGGGTCGTCAGCCGACATTGTTTGGCCGACGGCACCCTGAGGAGGCCGACTCTGTGAGAGCGCACAGGACGATGGGAGAGCGGCTGGAGATGGTCCTGCAAGTACCCTGGGCCTAAGCCATGAAGGGCTTTACAGCACCTTGAAACGTATCCGCAGTGCCACCGGTAGCCAGTGCAGCTCACGCAGGAGAGGTGTTACACGGGAGTATCTAGACGCCCCCGTAACTACCCGCGCGGCTGCATTTTGGACTAGCTGAAGCCTCCGGACACATCCCAAGGGCAGCCCCATGTAGAGGGTGTTACAGTAGTCCAACCTAGAGGTAACAAGGGTGTGAGTGACCGTGGTGAGGGCATCCCGGTCTAGGAACGGGCGCAACTGGCGCACAAGACGGACCTGTGCGAGGGCCCCCCTGGTTACGGCCGTCAGATGGTCATCTAAAGACAGCCGAGAATCCAGGAGGACACCCAAGTTGCGGACCCTATCGGAGGGAGCAAGGGTTTCACCTCCGATCATTAAGGATGGAACCTCCAGATCCCGGGATGCCGGCATCCACAGCCACTCAGTCTTGGAAGGGTTGAGTCTAAGCCTGTTCCTCCCCATCCAAACCCACACCGCTTCCAGGCAGTGGGACATCACGGAAAGGGCATCCCTAGGGTGGTCAGGGGTGGAGATGTAAAGCTGGGTATCATCAGCATATTGATGATACCTCACCCCAAAACCATGGATGATCTCACCCAGCGGTTTCATATAGATGTTAAAGAGCAGAGGAGAGAGAACCGAGCCCTGAGGCACCCCACAAGTGAGAGGCCTCCGGGAGGATCCCTGACCCCCTGCCCAAACAGACTGCAGACGGCCCGAGAGATAGGAGGAGAACCACTGTAAAACGGTGCCTCCTAACCCTATCCCCCTGAGCCGCTGCAGCAGGATACCATGATCGATGGTATCGAACGCCGCTGAGAGGTCAAGAAGGACCAGGATGGAGGAGCAACCCCCATCCCTGGCCCGCCAGAGATCATTTACTAGGGCGACCAATGCCGTTTCTGTGCTGTGGCCATGCCTGAAACCAGATTGGTAAGGATCCAGGTAGTCAGTTTCCTCCAGGAATTGAGGGAATTGCTGTGCCACCACGGACTCAACAACCTTCGCTAAAAAGCGAAGGTTGGAGACTGGACGGTAGTTGTTAAGTACGTCAGGATCCAGGTTAGGCTTCTTAAGGAGGGGTCGAACCACCGCCTCTTTAAGCGCAGCGGGAAAGACCCCTTCCTTTAATGAAGCGTTGACAATAGCCTGGATCCAGTCTCCAGTCACCTCCCTGGCTGCCGAAACAAACCAGGAGGGACAAGGGTCCAGTAAACATGTGGAAGACCCCAGCCTACCCATTATCCTGTCCACGTCATCCAATGTAACAGGCTCAAACTCAACCCAGATGTCTCCACCGAGACTAGGCCCTGTCACCTCAATGGACTCTGTCCAGTCAGAGTCCAACCCGGTCCGAATCTGAGTGATTTTATCTTGCAGAAACTGTGCAAAGTCCTCAGCACGGCCCGGTAAGGGGTCCTCCCTCGCTCCCTGATTAAGGAGGGAGCGGGTCACTCTAAACAGGGCTGCTGGGCAATTTTCTGCAGATGCAATGAGAGTGGCGAAATAATTACGTTTCGCCACTTCCATCGCCACAAATAAGACCTAATATGGGTTCTTAGTTGTGTTCGGTCGGACTCGGATCGTGAGGATCTCCAACCACCCTCCAGGCGTCTTTTCTGACGCTTCATTTCCCTGAGCTCCACGGTAAACCAAGGAGCCGCCCGGGATCTGCGTCGGATCAGAGGCCGCAAAGGCGCGATTCGATCCAAGGCCCCCACCGCAGCCTGTTCCCAGGCCGCGACAAGGGTCTCAGATGAATCGTGGGCTAAGGAGGCGGGAAATGACCCAAGCTCCATCAGGAAACTTTAGGGTTCCATCAGGCGCTTTGGGCGGAACCATCTTACTGGTTCCGCACCCCTGCGACGGGGGATGGTGGAGGAAAAGTCAAGTCTAAGGAGGGAATGATCGGTCCATGACAGAGGGTCAATAGATAGAGTCCCCTCCCCATGAACATTTATCCACTGTCCAGAGAGAAAAATAAGGTCGAGTGTGTGTCCTCCAATATGAGTTGGGCCCTGTACAATCTGAGTCAGGTCCATGGCCGTCATGGAGGTCATGAACTCCCGCACCAACTCAGATGACTCACCGGCCGATGGCAAATTGAAATCTCCCATCACCAAAAGGTTGGGGAGTTCCACCGTCAATTCGGCTAAGACATCTAGTCGTGCGGGCCTGAGGCCACGCAGCTGGGGGAGAGGTACGTGATCAACAGCCCAGACTGAACTCCAGGGTCCCATTTCAAAAGGAGGGATTCACACCCACCAACCTGAGGAGCAGTGACCTCCCTAGGCCTAAGACTTTCCTTAATAACTACCACCACTTCTCCGCCCCTCCCCTGGAGTCGTGGCTGGTGTAGTATCCGGCAACCTGGGGGACACAAATCCACAAGAGGGACACCGCCCTCTGGCCCCAGCCAGGTCTCAGTGATACAAGCCAGGTCCGCGTCCTCCTCGTCTATAAGATCTCGGACGAGGAGTGTCTTGTTCACCACGGACCTGGCGTTTAAGTACACCAGTCGGAGTCCAGGGCTCCGCACTCTGTCACCGTCAGGGGAGCAGGATGAGCTGAGGGGGCAGGAGGGCGCCACTGCTTGAACGAAGTGGCAGCGCCCTCCTAGCCCCCCCCTCTCCTGACCTCTGCGTCTCCTAACTGTCACAAGGATTGGAAGACCATCTCTCCGCTTAGCCTCTTTATTCCCTCCTCCTCCCTCCCTCCCCCCACAACCATCTGACGGGCCCAATTGCTGAACCGTAAGAGCCGCCCCCGGCTCAACCCTTACCCCCCGCCTCCCGGGTCCCCTTAAAATTTGATTAAAAACATTAATTAAAAAACCCCTCAAACCACGCTTAGAAGCATGCCACCACTCGGGGTTCCAAAACCCGTACTTGAGGTAGGCCTTCGATAAATTCGAAGGCCATGTCTGCGAGAGGGGGGCATCTCGCAGAGCAAGGAGGGTCGCCGAAGTGTAAGCCATAATAAATATGAGAAGTGGATGGAAAATAGCAACAAGAAACCAAGATGATAAACAAGAGGGATAATGATGGTAAAATAGGAGTCAACCCAAGCCGGCATAATCACCGCTCTCTCACAGCGGTGGAGAATCCAAGGCTGCAACGAATGAGTCCCACGGAACCAGCCGCAGCCACCCTCTCACGGTGACTAGGTGGGGAACATCCACCGGCGGAGTCATAGAGCAGTTCCTAGGAACATGATGCAGCAGCAGTCCACCAGGATTCATAGTTCATCAGTCTGTAACTCCATAACTCTG
The DNA here is from genome assembly GCA_022577455.1 of Arizona elegans. Lineage (NCBI taxonomy): Eukaryota > Metazoa > Chordata > Lepidosauria > Squamata > Colubridae > Arizona > Arizona elegans. The sequence continues at coordinate 117,758,036 of JAKOOJ010000003.1, forward strand.
TCCAATACAATGAGACCAATAAGGCAGTAATAGGGGTGAAAAGATAAGATGTAACACTTTATGGTGTGAGAGGAGCCAGGAGTCAGATAGCATTTCAAATAGGGGAGATGACAAAAGTCCCAACAGACAACTGAAGATGAGTAAAACAAACAGGCCAAACCAGGCAGGCAACAGTCGGGGGGGGGGGGGGGGGGCGACAAAAAAAAGCATGTGATATGAGTGCAATGATGTGATAGTTTGAACATTCTTTGGCATTGCCTTTCTTTGGAACTGGAATGTAAACTGACCTTTTCCAATCTTGTGGCCACTGTTGAGTTTTCCATATTTGCTGGCAAACTGAGTGTAGCACTTTTACTGCATCGTCTTTTAAGATTTTGAATGGCTCAACTGGAATACTGTCACCTCCATTAGCTTTGTTGTTGCTCAGATTTCCTAAGGTCCATTTGATTTCACATTCTAGGATGTCTGGCTCGAGGTCAGTGACCATCTCATCTTGGGTATCAGGGACATTAAATTCATTCTTGTATATGTCTTCTGTGTAATTTGGTCACCTCTTCTTAATCTCTTCTGCCTCTGTTAGGTCCTTGCCATTTTGGTCCTTTATCATGCCCATCTTTGCATGAAATGTTCCCTTCATATCTCCAATTTTCTTGAAGAGATCTCTGGTCCTCCCTATTCTATTGTTTTCTTCTATTTCTTTGCCCTGTTCATTTAAGAAGGCATTCTTATCTCTTCTAGCTAATCTCTGGAATTCTGCATTCAATTGGGTGTATCTTTCTCTCTTGCCTTTCACTTCCCTTCTTTCCTCAGCAATAGCACTTAGACTTTTATACCGCTTCACAGGTCCTTACAGCCCTCTCTAAGCGGTTTACATCTTCCGGTGTCATATCTTTTTTTCTTTTGGTACTGTCCATGGGGTTTTCATGGCAAAGATACTGGAGTGGGTTGCCATTTCCTTCTCCAGTGGATCACATTTTGTCAGAACTCTCTGCTATGACCTGTCCATCTTGGGTGGCCCTGCATGGCATAGTTCATAGCTTCATTGAGCTATGCAAGCCCCTTCGCCACGACAAGGCAGTAATCCATGAAGGGATTGTATCCATATACATATTACTTAAATCCACTGATGTACACTAGCTGATTAATACATACATCACCCTCTCTTCTGTGATATGTAACAGCTTCAATATTAGAAACATAAGATGATTCATAGGTTTGTTAAACTTATTTATTTATTGGTTTGATTTATATGCCGCCCTTCTCCGGAGACTCAAGGCGGCTTACAATGTGTTAAGCAATAGCCTTCATACTTTTGTATATACCTGCTTAGTAGGGCTTTCGGCACCCCTTAACCGGTGTTCTTTTTTTAATATACAAAGTCAGTTTATTGTCCCCACAATCCGGGTCCTCATTTTACCTACCTCAAAAGGATGGAAGGCTGAGTCAACCTTGAGCCTGATGAGATTTGAACTTACAGAAATTGCAGGCAGCTGGTGCTACTTTAACAGCACTTAGTCAGCTGCGCCACCAAGGCTCTTAAAACTGGGGTTTAATGGCTGATATTCTAATATGTAACAATTCCAAACTGATACAGCAACCAAAAGGCACAGGATATTTGCCTTTACTCATGCTTTGAACAAATTTGTCAAAATATACTTTTTTTTTTTCAGATAGAAAGTTGAATATTTTTGGTGCTAATTGAAATATTTTGATACTTTGTCAAAATGTTGATGTTTTCTTAAATTTTTCAAAGTTAGATTCCTCAAGGGGTTTTTTTTTCCTTACTTTCCCAACCAGCTCTAGTGTGAATCAAAAAGCCATATGTGTTTCATCAAGAAGCAGCACAAGATTTGCGATGTTGGGATGCTGATGAGAGGCGTGAATTCTAGAGTTTTGGAACAGGTCCATCTAGTTCTACACCATGGTTCCAATCCTGCAATAATTGGAATGATTCTCTTTCCTAGACATTTCGTGGGCTGGAGCATAAAAGTTAGTGGCTTGAATATAGTCAGGTAAGTATTTGGTAAAGGCCCAAGCTTATCTATTTTTTTTTAAGTAACACATATTTTCGTGTTTTTCTTCTTATGTCTTAGGAACACTTTATAGAATAGCAATAGCAATAGCAATAGCAATAGCACTTAGACTTATATACCACTTTACAGTGCTTTACAATCCTTTCTAAGCACTAGTGGCAAATAATTGGGAAGACCACATGAAAAATACCTTAAAGATATTATTCCAGGGGATGAAATGTGGAAGTAGACTGGAAATATTATCACTGGCAAAACTGGAATATGATGTAAACTAAATCTGTCTGGCTACCAGTGCGAATGTCCCTAAAAACCTGCCAAAAGTTTTTGTGAGTGTTCGCTTCTAAGAAAGTGTGGTACTTTCTGGGAAGGTTGAATACACAAAGTATGATATATTAAGTTTTATTGTTTTAATGTTTCATAGTGGTGGTTTTGTTGATTGTAAGCCACCTAGAGTTGCCTCTAAGCAAGATGGGTGTCATATAAGTTTAATAAACAAACAAACAAAATATGTTGGTTCTGATTACAGCATGATAAGTATGAATTGTGACATTGGCCTTTCCAAAGAATATTCCTGATAATAGGGCTATGTTGTTTTGTTGCATCAATAGTTCTCGACTTACAACCACAACTGAGCCCAACACTTATGTTGCTAAGTGAGACATTTGTTAAGTGAGTTTTGCTCCATTTTATGACCTTTCTTGCTAAAGTTGTTAAGTGAATCACTGCAATTGTTAAATTAGTAACATAGTTAAATTAATCTGGCTTCCTCATTAATTTTGCTTGTCAGAAGGTCGCAAAAATATGATCACATATCCCCAGGACCGTCATGCAACCGGTTATGCAACCATCATAAATATGAATCAATTGCCAAGGGTCAGAATTTTGATCACATGACCATGGGGATGCTCTAATGTTCTTAAAGGTGAAAAATAGTCATAAGTCATTTTTTTCAGTGCCCTTGTAACTTTGGTCACTGAATGAACTGCTGTGTACATGGGAAAGTCATGAACCAGCTGACTTTAACTCATTAAGGTAGCTGCATCATTTCCCAGCTGCACCTGCATCTCAGGAAAAAATGCAGCTGCTTTCAGGAATTAGTGACAGGTGCTTTGTAAGCATTCTTCATGAGCTAAATCAGCATTTCTCCTTGAAATCCAAAGCATGGCACAGCTATATGTGGTAACCCTAGGCAGGGAATGCAGGAAATTACTTTGCCTTCTTATGTCTAATAAATTTAACCCTTGAGGTTCACACTTGGTGAGAATAATGAAGAAGTGGATAAATTGGCTTTGGAAGCCTTCATGTTCAGAAACTATACAATTTCAAAGCTTTCTAACTGTCTTGCAGTATCCAGACATTCTTTCCTCTTTTTTTTCTTTTGTAATCAATAAAATGATCTACCCATAGAACTAGATACCATTCTCCCTCCCTCTCTCCCTCCCTACAAATATAAGCTCCTGTTTTGTATGTGTTCCTCTTCCACAACACATCCAGAATTTAGTTTGAAGGTGTGAGGAAAATGTAAGCGCTGCTATACTTGTTGTACAAATGTCATTTTTGATGCACTTTGTCAGCATTTACTGGTCCTTGGTTTCCCTTGAGATGCCTTGGTGATTTATTTTTTTGGGAACAGCCTCTGATATAGCATGTAGTGTTCCATCTTCTTGTTCTTTCATAAACAACTAAAGATGAAAGAGGAAGCTTGCATTTTTTTTTCTTACTTAGGTTTAAAATCTCTCCCACGCACTTTATCATCTATATCTATATCTGTATCTGGGATGGAGGGAAGGAAAATGAATTATTGAACAGTCCTGGTAGAATACAGTTTTTCTTGTTGGCATTAGTGGCAAACCGATGTTGGGTATGGGTGACTGGATTTCTAATTAGGGTGTCTCCTGTCTCTTACCTTTACAAACTGGAAACTTGAGACCAAAACTTTTGGTTAATAATTGTGAGACATTTGCAGAACCAAGCTGCTGGTAGCTTAGAAGAAGATTCCCAAGGACCTGAATATGTGCATATTGGATTATTAATTCCCTATAAGGATTTAATGTGGCAGAAAACAGTTGGAGAGCATGGCTTCTAGCTGACTTGGAAGAGGGTCTGTTTGAACAAGCTTCACCAACATTGGCTTTGCCTTCCAGAGAGGCTATGAAATTGTTATCATTTCATGAAGTAAGATAAACTGGACTGGAGTTCTAAGTGCTCTTTGAAAACATGCAATATTAGCACATCTGAGATAAGGGCAGTATTAATGCTTGAAACAAAATGCCTGTTCTTATTATATAGATGAAGATCAGTATATTAACAGATAAGAGCCGCAGTGGCGCAGTGGTTAGAGTGCAGTACTGCAGGCTATTTCTGCTGATCACCGGCTGCCAGCAATTTGGCAGATCGAATCTCACCAGGCTCAAGATTGACGCAGCCTTCCATCCTTCCGAGGTCAGTAAAATGAGGACCCAGATTGTTAGGGGCAATATGCTGACTCTGTAAACCGCTTAGAGAGGGCTGTAAAGACCTGTGAAGCAGTATATAAGTCTAAGTGCTATTGCTATTTTCATGGAAAATAAAGAAAGGAGCCAGTGCAGGAGATGAGATCCAGTAACGAAAAGGGGAGCCCAGTCCTTTCTTTTTCTTCCAAATTGCTTCTCCCTCAGTCCCCAGCCTCTACCGGACCCGGACCTCTGAGGACCTGGATTGTGGGGGCAATAAACTGACTTTGTATAAAAAAGAACACCGCTTTGGGGGGGGCAAAGCCCTACTAAGTAGGTATATACAAAAGTATGAAGGCTATTGCTTAACGCATTGTAAGCTGCCCTGAGTCTCCAGAAAAGGGCTGCATATAAATCAAACCAACCAACCAACCAACCAACCAACCAATCAATCAATCAATCTACCTCTTCCATAGTTCCAAAATATTTGTATAGAGGCATATATTGGCCTATTCCATAAATCAGATACAGTTTGAACTAATTGTTTGAACCTTGTCTTCCAAGACCTGAACAACTGCATCACTGCAGAGGTTTTCTGTAGCAATGTTTTTGTTGTTTCTCCCTTTGGTCTCTGTAATGGTCTCCCTCTGTGACCAATTGCCTTGCTTTGGGGCAGCTGCTCAGAGATGTATATGTACATATTGTACAATACAATACAGATGTATTGGAAATAAAATAAGTGATAAGGAGCTTTGCCACAAAATGGTCTTCATGAGGAGACTCTTAATCTTGGCTGATGGAATAAACTTGTTCCTTATTGTCAGCCCTGCTTTGCTATACTTTTTTAGAGGAAGGTCTATGTTGGCGCAGGCGGGCAGCTGTCTCCTTAGTTCACAGCTGGAGATGTGAAAATTGGCAGCTCTGGAACCAGGATCTTCACTGTTAAATTTCTTTGCTTCACAAACATTTTTTTCTTGAACCAACAGGAAACTCACCTCAAAGTAGTAAATAAATCCTAAAATGAACAAAAGCTGCCAATGTTCTTGACATAATAAGGAAGAAAACTTGAAAGAGATTTCTTTTTCCTCCTTGACTAAAATGTTTTCTGTTATGTACTGTTATGCACTGATTGAAGTTGGGTCCCACTGAGTTCAAGAGAGTCCAGCTGGATCAGGACAGTTGTTCATCCCGTCTAGAACTCAATTCTCAGCAATTGATCATTCTGCCACCAGCATATTCAAACCACATCAATTTATAAGAAACAACGTAATATCGCTAAAAATTAAGCAGTTGAAATACTACCGAATTAATGAATTATTGAATCACTTGCAGCAACAGTTATTGAGAAATAATCTTAAACCAAGTATGTTGAAATTGCACATGACAGTTGACTAAGCGCTCTTGGATGACTGTAAGCAGAGACCATAGAAGTCTGTCCCCTCCTTTTATCTGTAATACAGGGTGTTCATGAATAGATGGCTTTTAAATATGGTGATTCTATATAGGTAGTTTGATTATAGGTCATTATGGCTGCCTCTTTTGCTAAGTCACATCTTTGTCAAATATGGTTTGTGTGAAGATAAAAATAAGAAGGTACCTTTTTCCAAATCAGTCTGATTTTAATATGTGGACAAAACAACTGGGAAATGAGCAAACAAAACTTGGTAATCTTCTCTGTCATGGATTGACTGCATCTCTCCTTCATTCTGAAAGAGCTTTGGATATTTTTATCGTACTCAGTCTTAAGCTTCTGATAAAACTTAATAGAGAACAGACTAAATTGTTATTGCTTTCTCCTCTATACTAAACATTTGTCCTATCTCCGCTTGCAAGAACAAGAAAATCAAAGTTAAGCCAGAAAATAATTAATTTATATGCCATATTAATGAAATTTCCTTGTTTCATGGACGGGATCTCTTCTAGTTCGATGTTCTGCAGTTGCTTCATCTGGTGGGAGATCAAATTCTAAAAAAAAAAAAAAAAGATTTTGACTTTACTCTTCATCTCCTATAGATGTTCATATGGTTTCTCCAAACAACGTATTTTCTCCCCCAAGTGTAATGAAGAAAATTTGCACGTACGTCTATGATAAAGATTGAAATTATAGTACCAGGCCTTGTAGCCTAACAAAGAGTGACCAGAATATTTTAGAAACCACTTCCTTCCATATGTACCTCTGTTCATGGAATAAGATCATCTGGCAAAATGCTGTTTGGGATGCTGCCACCATCTGTGCTATTCTTTTGCTGAAATTGTACTTTTTCTCTGATGGCACCAAGTACAGGGAAATCTGCCAGATTCATGTCAACAGAATTCTTGGGCAATTAATAAAGTACAAACAAAAACCTGTTCTATTAGACCTTTTGAAATCTAGGAATTCATCCTTTCTATAAACAAATTAATGTTAGGGGGTTTGTTTCTTCCTTTGTTTTTCCTCCAGGTTCCTTTGTTATTTGTTAGCCTTAAGAGTGAATAGAATATTTTTTGTTTACTGATAATAAGAGACACTGTTACTATTTCAGTTTATTAAACTGCCAGTAAAATTGCCTGCAATACTTTGGTATGATTTACAATTTTGGCCCTGCCTTTTTCCAGCACAAGTTTGCCTTGAGGGCTACACTGATGCAGAAATGTAAGGTATGAGCATCTCTGAGGAGGAGTTATTTTCTTATTGTTCAAGGAGTTGGGTAGGATTGATCTTGGGGAAAAAATGACTAAGGAGGGTAGATAGGATTCTTCAAATAGCTGAAAGGAGATAGAACCCATTAGCCAGAGAAATGGTACCCTCTTCTTTGCTGAATGTGGCTATTCTTTCATTTGGGTTCTTGCACTGAGCAGGAAGTTTGATTTGGTAGTTGAAATGGCCTCTTCCAACTCTGTGATTCTGTGATTTTCTCTGCAGAACATCACCATGCAGCCAGTTAATGTAGTAGGAGTGTGTTCTCTATCTTTTTTTTTTTTTTTAAATGCTGCATTTATTCCACTCGGTTTAATGGCTTTTGTCTTTTTTCCTTTAAAATTTGATTTGACCCTCTCTTTTTTTTGTCCCTTCTGGGATCGTCATTACCTAGCGTGAGAGCCCTTGTTCATGACAGTTGTCTCAGATGGCAAGCACTAGGCACTGACGGGTGAACTGAGTTTGCTGAGAAATTCCAGCCTCGTTGGACCCCACTTCCATCTAAACCAGCAGAGCAGAGAAATTGCCTGTTACTTTGCGTCGATTTTTCATGCGCTCTTAAAGTGCTTTGTATTGACACGCTGTCAGAAATGGATTGTCACATTAACCCACTGAGCGAGGCATGGGTTCTTGAGCATGTGCAATTGCACTGGTGTTCTCCCAGTCATATATATAGAAGAAGGGGCCTTTTTCTATATCTGCTCTCCCTTCTTATATCTCTAATTCTGACTATCTCTTTATTAGCTCTTTACTGGCAATATTTATATAAGCCAAGTTTCCATTGAGCTGAGCTCAATTCCTGGTGACTTCATGGCGAAATCTATGAAGTTTACTGTAGCATGTAAGTGGTTGGTTTTTTTTTTTTTTTTTTGCCTTTTCAAATTCCTACTCTCATTTACAGCCCAACATCTGATGGTCATCCTTCCAAATATTAACAGATCTGATTCTCCTTAGCTTTTGAAGATCAGCCAGCTACCTGATACAATATTTATTGTATTATATTTACTGTACAATATTTATGCGCTTTTTTTTAATTAACTGAGGGGTTGTAGGACGTATGCTTTGGATACAAGTCTCTGGCTCGATTTCTGGCATCTTTAGTAAAAGGTATCTGGTAGAAAATGGCAGGAAAGACTTCTGCCTAAATCTTGAAAAGTCACTTCCAGTTGTGGTAGAACAGAGCTGGTAACCTGGTCCAGCATCCAGTCTGTTGGATCAAATCAAAACTTTCCTAAGTGGTTCAGAGTAATACAACAATTGATTTTTTTTAAAAAAAGGACAGCAAATAAAAGAACAACATTATTTTAATTTCCAAATCTTTCTAAAATCAAATATAAAAGGCATAATGCAATATAGTCACTCATTTTGAAGGGACCCAAGGGGACTCTATAACCTATGGAGCCACCACAAAAAACCCTTGTCTCTCATTGATCAACTTCTCTAGTTTAAAGAACACGAGGCAGGGATATTAAACAAAACTTAATGTCACTTTCTCTAACAGAATATCCATCATTTGCAAAAGGCGGCAATTAATATAAATTCAAATGCAAAATTCTACTAGTTAATTAGGGCTAGTCACTCTGTTAGTCCACCCTACATATTGGGTGGGAAAATTAGAGGATAGATTTGACATCTATAATAGTTGGACTGAGCAGAAGGCAGGATTATCAAATCTGGCAATTAAAACAATATGGAAGGCTACTATAAAGTGATAGGTCCTTGGTACTCTCTGAGCTTGGTTGTTTTCTTGCAGACTGCTTATTTCAACCCTGAGCTACAAATATTATCCTTTATTGCTACTATAAAATCTTGTGTATCATATGTTCTAGCCCCCAGTATTTCTCAACTTTGGCAACTTTAAGATATTTAGAATTCAACTCCCAGAATACTCTAAGCAGCATGTTCAATTCTGGGACTTGAAATCCACACATCTTAAAGTTGCCAAGGTTCTGTTGTCGTCCGCCAGCAGCCTGCGGAGCTGGCAGCGGAGTTGGACAGTGATGAGGCTGAGGAAGAACATGGGCCAGTCCTGGAAGCTGGGGAAGGCCCAGATGAGGGTCTTCTGTGTCGGAGGCAGAGATGGGGCTAGGGCCACCGGGGAGTGAAGTGCGGACTCCAGAGCCTCCAGAGGCTGACAGTAGAGAGGCAGAGGAACAGGAGGAGTCTTTTCCTAGTGCATGCATGAGAAGAGCTGCCAGAAGACAAGAGCAGCTACAGCAAAGAGGACAACTCAAGAGCAGGGCCAAGAAATGATTGGCCCCTCCCATAAGGCTTAAAAGACCAGCAACAGCTCTTGGACTCTTTGTCGGAAAACAATGTTGATAGATTTGTTCTTGTCTTGCTGCACTTATCTCTGGTCGGCGTCTTCTGCTTCTGAACTTTTGCCAAGAGAAGCCTTTGGCAGTTTGCCTAATTATACCAAGGCTGGTGATTAGACTGAAGAATTTGTGTTATGAAGAATTTGTTTTGATTTAGTTTGGACTACGCTGAGAATGAGTTAATTCTCAGCTGTTCTAATGAAGTCTGTTTGTTTTTGAACTGTTTGCATCTAATACTACCTACTTGGGCCTGGATCACAACAGGTTCAAAAGCACTGCTCTAGAGCAATGTAGTAGAGCCTTACAGAGCATCAGCCACGTGAAGGGATGCTTGCATTGTAATCAACAATGTACCAGGAATTGTGTGCATTGGCCTGCTGCACTGATCTGCCCCCATCAACTATTATTCATATGACTAAGAGAGAGAAGCAGAATCCAGGATCCACTCATGAAGTGAACTCACATGATACTATTTTTTTGATGGACCTTGGAACCCTTTACAGTTCTGCTTAAAATACCAAATGGTGCTACATAGAAATAATGAGGAATAAGAATGATTAAAGACGCTGAGTTTATCAGCAAAAAAACTGACAATCTGGGTTCAAGACCCAAGCTCTGTGCAACAGGGTGAACTCCCATTCTTGCCCCATCTCCTGCCCACCTAGCAGTTTGAAAACATGCAAATGTGAGTAGATTAATAGGTACCACTTTGGTGGGAATTCTTTCTGATAATACAACTGTAGTTAAAGGACCAGCTTCTCAATGTGAGCATGCAAGAGAGTAGTGCTGAACAAATTCTGGAAATGGAGCTTGTTTTGTGCCTATTGCAGGGGTGAAATCCAGCAGGTTCTGACAGGTTCTGGAGAACCAGTAGCAGAAATTTTGAGTAGTTTGAAGAACTGGCAGCAGAAACTTTGAGTAGTTTGGAGAACTGGTAATTACCACATCTGGCTGGCCCCAGAGTGGGGTCGGAATGGAGATTTTGCAATATCCGTCCCCCAGGAGTGGGGAGGGAATGGGGATTTTGCAGTATCCTTCTCTTGGAGTGGGGTGGGAATGGAGATTTTGCAGTATCCTTCCCCTGGAGTGAGGTGGGAATGGAGATTTTGCAGTATCGTTTCCCTGGAGTGGGATGGGAATGGAGATTTTGCAGTATCCTTTCCCTGGAGTTGGGTGGGAATGGAGATTTTGCAGTATCCTTCCCCTGCCACGCCCACCAAGCCACACCCACAGAACCGATAGTAAAAAATTGGATTTTACCACTGGTATATTGGCTTGTTTTGCGAACTGAGGTGTATCTTTTTTGCAACTCTGCTTCCTTTTCTATCCTTCTTGTCCCTTTTTTTTAACAGTCCATTATTTTCCTCTCTCCCCATCCCCCCCTCCACCCCCATTTCATTAAGGCTTACAGATTTGGTTGACAGCCAGGTACTGTGTTTCTTGACCTCTTCTTATCTCTCTGGTCATGTTCTCATCTGAAGAAGTAAAAGAAGAGGGGCATGTTGGTGCAGGAGAGAGAAGAAAAGGAGAAACTTATTGGAACAGAGGTGAAGGGTCAGACAAGCTACAAAATTGCTGCCCAAGAACCGAAAGGTAGGAAATAAAAATGAAATGCAGATCATATCATCTGCTGATTGCCAAGAGGGCCTTAAGAGAAACAGGCGACTAATGGCACTTTACTAGGATCTGTAAACCAAGGTTGATATTATACTCAGAGTGTCAGTTCCCTATTTCTTCAGAGGTTAAGACATGCATATTTTTTTTTTCTGTGTGTGAGGGAATGAAGTTGGAAAAGCAGCTGCAGCCAGGCAGAAATGCTCCAAACCCCCTCCCTGCACACTTCTCTCATGCCTTCATACATTCACTTTACCCACAAGCATCTAATCTACTGCTGCTACAGAGATAATGGAGCCATACCTGGAATTTTCAAGGATGTCCAGAGGTAGCCTCACCACACCCAAGCCCTTAGCTTACAAAGACAAGTGCTAACACAGAATTGGGAGGGGGTGTAGGAGGAAAGGAGCAAATAGAGTACAGTCAGGACAACTGAGGTGATATCTGGAGATTGGTTGCTAATACAAGCAGGCAAGAGGACTATAGTAATAGTAACGGTAACAGAGCTGGAAGGGGTCTTGGAGGTCATCTAGTCCAACCCCCTGCTCACGCAGGAGACCTGTACTAGGGATTCGAACCACCAAACTGCCGACCTTTCTGATTGACAAGCTTGGTGTCTTAGCCACTGAGCCACCTACTAGTTCATTCCACAGCCAGCAGCAGAATCTCTGTTGAGCAGCAGAGTGGGAGTCTTGCCTTGAGCTTGGAGCTTTCACAGAAGAAACTCTTTCAAGACATGTCTGTGAACCGTTCTAGATACTTTTTGGAATATTAATTCTACCTGTTAAGCGTGGAAAAAATATTTACTGCACCCCCTCGGTTCCCCCCTGCTTGGCACCATTTCCTGAAAATTGTTTAATTCATCATAATTAAAGACAGGCAAAGAGAGACACTGCTCCTTTCCAACCTCTTTTCACCAAGTCTCTTTTATACTCCCTTTTTGAAGTGAGCATTAAAAGACTGAATATGAAGGACTGAGTACTAACAGCAAAAGAAGGTTGAGTTAACTTAAAGTAATAGTCTGGTGTTGGGGAAGCTGTGTGCTGCAATAAAACATTTAGAGCCTTGAGCCTTGGTGGCGCAGCGGAGTAAAGTGCTGTTAGGTAGCACTATGCCAGCTGCCTGTAATTACTTCAAGTTCAAATCTCACCAGGCTCAAGGTTGACTCAGCCTTCCATCCTTCCGAGGTAGGTAAAATGAGGACCCGGATTGTGGGGGCAATAAGGTGACTTTGTATAAAAAAGAACACCGCTTGGGATGGGCGAAAGCCCTACTAAGCAGGTATATACAAAATTATGAAGGCTATTGCTTAACGCATTGTAAGCCGCCCTGAGTCTCTGGAGAAGGGCGGCATATAAATCAAACAAACAAACAAACAAACAAACAAATAATAAATAAATAAATAAATAAATAAATAAATAAATTTTATGTACATATTTGCTTTGCTGATGCTGAAGTGTGGGTCTAGTCCTTGGAAAGTGAAGAACTGTCATTCCAATAAAGGAGAAATACTTGTAGCTCAGGGTTGAAATGAAGAGTCCTTGGTGTTCTCTGGGCTTGGTTGTTTTCTTGAAGATGTTTCATTACCCAAACTAGGTAACATCATCAGTGCTCCTCAGTACCATGTGAAGTGAGATGTAAGGAATCTCTGCACTGGGCAGGAGCTATACTGGATGATCTCCATGGTACTTTCCATTCTTTGCATTGTTTCTTCCTTACCACTATTAAACAATACTTTCTCTCTTCCAATTAAAAATAAATGAAACATACAACTGGCATTTGTTTGCTTTAGCAAAGTTTTGCTTGTTTTGACATCGATCAGAACAAGATCTGCAAAGAGTTTAATGCAAGGATATGAAATATATTTGTTGTTGTTAGTTGCAAAGTTGTGTCCTACCCAATGGACAACGTTCCTCCAGGCCTTCCTGTCCTCTACCATCCTCTGGAGTCCATTTAAGCTCACGCCGACTGCTTCAGTGACTCCATCCAGCCACATCATTCTCTGTCATCCCATTCTTCTTTTGCCCTCAATCTTTCCCAGCATTAGGCTCTTCTCCAGTGAGTCCTTCCTTCTCATTAGGTGGCCACAGTATTTGAGCTTCATCTTCAGGATCTGGCCTTCTAAAGAGCAGCCAGGGTTGATCTCCTCTAGGACTGACCTGTTTGACCGCTTTGCAGTCCAAGGGACTCGCAGGAGTCTTCTCCAGCACCATAGTTCAAAGGCCTCAATTCTTTGGCACTCAGCCTTTCTTATGGTCCAACTTTCACAGCCATACATTACAACTGGGAAAACCATGGCCTTGACCATATGCACTTTTGTTGGCAGAGTGATGTCTCTGCTTTTTAGAATTCTGTCTAGATTTGCCAAGGCTTTCCTCCCCTAAAGTGTCTTTTAATTTCTTGGCTGCCATCCCCTATCTGCAGTGATTTTGAAGCCCAGGAAAATAAAATCTACCTCCATTTCTTCCCCATCTATTTGTCATGAATTGAGAGGGCTGGATGCCATGATCTTAGTTTTCTTAATATTGAATTTCAAGCCAACTTTTGCATTCTCCTTCTTCACCTGCATCCTCTTCACTTTCTGCCATTAGAGTGGTATCATCTGCATATCTGAAGTTGTTGATTTTTCTCCTGGCAATCTTAACTCCAACTTTTGATTCATCTAGCCCTGCCTTTCTCATGATGTGCTCATAGGCAGGGTGACAGTATACAGCCTTGCCGGACTTCTATGAAATATATACAATAGCTCAACTTCCAAAGTGCCTCGGATTTCACCCACCAAAACAAAAATGATTTGACAAGACAAAAATCGAAAACAAAGTGCCAAATCCAGATCAGAATGAGGCATTAGCTGGCATGAATAAATTCAAGCTTACAAAACTTGAAATATATGTAAGGGAAAATATCTGCATTACAGTAGAAAAGCCTGTCAATTCACAAGTGACACAAGTTGCAGTATACTGATTTCTTTGTTTTGGGCTATTAAACACCCTCCTAAAACCCACACCTCCATTATTGTTCTTGGGCTAAGTATCCCCTTGTATAAAAACAGATTTCTAGCTTAGTGTTGGAATAAAAAAATTGCAACAATACTTGGCCATGGATATCTGAACGGTGCTAAATCAAAGCGCAATGACATTACATTAGCACATCTGAGACCAAAAAAAGGCTAGTAAGATATGGTTTCTGCATTGCCTGTGCAGGAGGACAGAATTACAAACTGGGTTGTTTAGAGAGGAGTTTAGAGAGAAGTTATTTACAGCCATAGCCTAACTGTGTTTACTCAGAAGTCAACCCCCACTATGCCAGTATGCCTTTTCCGCGTCAGTGTGCAGAAACTTTAAATCTTTACAAGGTTGTAGTTCAGAGCAGCTTGAGCCAGGAACTCCTTGCTTCATATGGTACCATAGATGGTCGGCAGGATCGATTTGTTTGCTAAAGTGTGATCAGCAGCAGATGCCAAGGAAGATGGGTCTGGTTGCTCCTGCTATACTCTAAAACTCTTTAAAACAGACAGACGTCTCCTTCTGGGCTTTTCACATGGCAATGGATTGTTCCTGAATCCATACAACTTCAAAATGTTGCTAGGTTGATCCTTGTCGCCTCAATTATTTTACAAGTCACACCCTCAAAGGTAATGAGATGCTTCCTGATATCCCACAGTCATAATTCTCACGCGAAAAAGGGGAAGTGCAGCGGCTATGATAAAAATAAAAATGAATTTCATTGTAATGAGATTTGGGCCTCCTGATAAAACCATTTTTGATAAATGGCATTAATTTTCCGTGAGCTGTATTTATGTAACATATCCTACTTCTGCTTACTATTCTTTCTTAAGGATACCACTAGCATTTCTAAGCAGGATCTTCAGACGTTCTTAATGCTAGAGATGGAACTATATTAGGAAACTTTTTTAATCACATGTGACAGTAGAAGATTTTTGTTTCCGGGGCAGGGGTGGGGAAGCTGTGGCTGTCAAAGTCTTAGGTTTTTAGAATGACTTTTCTGGAACAATTTTATTTGTGATTTTCTGCAGACTGAAGTACACAGGGCAAGACTGTGATTGCTGTTTTAATGGGGGAGGATGGGTGATTTGATGGGAAGGTCAGCAATGAAAGTTTATGCAATAACTTTTTCTGATGAAAAACAATTTGTAAGAATACCACTTTTCTCAGAGCTAAATCACCAAAATTTGTTGACATGATTTTTGAGGCCCCCCTCAGAAGGATTCAGGCAGTTTTCAGTTTGCCATATGAATTGTAGAGTGCATACATTTAGGAATATTCATACAATAAATGATTTCTCATTTTCCCTAGATAGTAATACTTATGCGTGGCAATAGGGCATCCGGCCAGTAAATGCTCAGCTCCATCCAGTCGCCTTGACTCTACCCTGAATTAAGGGATAACAGAGTCATAAAAAGGGAAATCTTTAAAATAATATTTATGCTATCTTTATTTCATGTGTATTTTTGGGATAAGTGGAGTCCTGATGATGCAAAGGAGGGCACATCTCTTACTTATATGACATGAATTGCCACTGCCTGCTCCCTAGTAAAGAACCACCCTTGACTCCATAGATGTTAGAGGTGCTGAGTGCAGCGCAAGTGAGGCAAACTCTGAAGAAAAACCATGTGAAAATCATATATTGAAAGCAATCCCCAGTGTCCAAAACCCTTCTCACTGGGAGAGTAGTCCAATCAGGTTCTGTTCTGATATTTGGGAACCTGGTGCCTCAGGTGCTACTATAAATTCCTTTTCCAGGGCTGGCGGCATCCTTGAAGGCAGGAAGATGGCTCAGTTTGACACCTCTGGTTCCTGTTAGTGTCCCTAATTTCCCACAACATACTTTCACACATCCAGCACTGTTTCCGTCCCCAATGCTATGGCAATTGCTAGTGAGCTTCAAAGAAAGCAAAGATAGGCAGCTGACACGAATGTGGGGAATTGATAAGATAGAGAGACTCAAATTGAGGCATATAAAGCTGAGAAATCTTCTCATATGTATTCTACTTGCCTTCCTTAAAGCTGCTTCCCTGAATTTGTGAATGGATGCTAAGGGATCTATACTGGCATGATTAGGAGAGAAGATTACTGCTGAATCAGAACCAAGGTCTTCTTATTGACTGACTGACTGACTGACTCTGTCTGTCTGTCTGTCCATCCATCCGTCCGTCCATCCATCCATCCATCTATCTACTGTATCTAATTTATTTATTTATTTATTGGATTATAACCCAGAGAAAAAGAGAGAAATCCATTCATGAAAACACATGCAATGATCATCTACAGTATAAAAATGAACTTACATGTCTACTTGTTCATTTTTATACTGTAGATGACTATTGCACGTGTTATGATGGATGGATTGTAAAGCAACAAAATCTCTCTCTCTCTCTCTCTCTCTCCCTCTCTCTCCCTCCTCTCTCTCTCTCTCTCTCTCTCTCTCTCTCTCTCTCTCTTTCTTTCTCTTGCTATGGGTTATAATCCAATACATAAAATCCAAACAATCCAATAAATAAAATCAACAACAAACACAGTAACTAATCAAGCCTCTTCAGTCAGGGATTTGAAAGCAGGGGCTCTTACCTAGCATATGATCTTCAAAACCACCGAGTCATAGAATAGAGAGATGGCATAGAGATTCAGATCAGAAGTCACTCTTTTCATGGGTAGCATTCTACATAAAACTAAGCTCTAAGCTACTGGGTTTTTTTATGTGTGACTTTCCCAATAATGTACTTCTGCTGCCTGTTATGACAAAGCTTTTAGGAAATTCTTTTGAAAAGCAAAAGGTGATTGCCACATTGACTATTTGACATATTCCTGTTTTGTCTGTCTTTTCTAATTTCTATGTTCAGATGCTTTTCCTCTCAGATGGTTCTTTTTCTCTCCTACTTGCACATTCATCCTAATTCTTCTAAAACGTGATGTGTTGTGACTGGACTTGATTGACAGTGCTTCTTGCCTGCCATACTGTTTAGCTGTGCAGCCAAGGATCTGCATTAGAAAGCAACACTGAAGTCTGAAGAGCCATGTGGAAGATTCTTAGAGGGTAAAAGAGAGAGTCAAAACAGTGTCAAACTACTGCTCTGTCAAGAACCATTGCATGTCACCTGGTGTCATTTAAAAGGTTCAGTGAAGATAAGTTGCAGCATGAAATGGAAGATCTGCAATGTGTCACCCTTGATGATGTCAGAAATCTGCTCTCAAAAGCATGTATATAGCATGTATATATGTGTTATGTATATGTATGGGAAGATATATACACTGCTCAAAAAAATAAAGGGAACACAAGCAGAAGACATCCAAGATCTGAATGAATGAAATAGCATTATTAAATACTTTGTTCGTTACATACAGTAGTTTTGTGTTCCCTTTAGTTGTTTGAGCAGTGTATAAACTACTGTATGTAAAGAACAAAGTATTTAATAAGGCTATTTCATTCATTCAGATCTCGGATGTCTTCTGCTTGTGTTCCCTTTATTTTTTTGAACAGTATACTTTCTTTTGAGACCAGGCAACAGAATTTCATTTTTCATGTGTGCCAGTGTGCTCACAGTAAAAAATGACAATAAAGTTTATCTCATCTCATCCCACCCTACCCATTATCCTACCCTACCCTACCATCTGATCTTATCTGAGCTTATTTTAGGAACCATATATTGTGTATAGATTAATCTTTAGTGTTCACTCTGGTCGGGAAAATGTCCAGTTTCTGATCTGTTAAACAGTTATTTTCAACCATTCACCTTGATGAATGTGGTAACAATGAGATATCTTTCTTGATCAGTGACGTTTTATGTTAACAATCACAGTGGAATTTCTGAAGCAAACCAGTACTAAACATGCTTGCAAAACCAGTGATAATGTAAATGCACGGACCATTTTGAAATATATTTGAAAGCTGTAGCTATCGTAACCATTTTGCTTGCATCTTTTGTGTAGATATGACAGGCATAGTAGAAGAATTTTAATCCTTGCCTTCTAATATCGATTATGAGAATCTAAATTATCACATCAGTTTATGATGCAGTCAAATACTTAATGTTTCACCATATGAACCTATAGGCAGTAAGATATATAGGCACACACTGCAATGCCTTCTGGCTTATAAAAATCAATACTTTTTGCAGTTCTTGTTTTCTTTACTTTCTTTACTCTGTATGTGTGCGTTATGTAGAAGTGGGAAAGAAGTTCTTATTTTCTGGGAAAAATAATTTGTTTTCAGGCCTGTAGGCAGCTGAGTATTTAGACATCAAAGGTAGCAAGTAATCTAAGTTGGTTTATCTGGATAGCTGTCTCTGTTGTGTTTATGTTACCGATGTTTGCTACCCTTGAATAAAGTTCACACTTATAAAATTCTGTCTGTCTGGTTCCTTGTGGGACCCCAGGTGTTTCCTGGAAAACTCGAAAGACAAAACAATAATCCTCTCCAGATGGCACCATCATTCATTTTTTTGTTTGTGTCATATTTCCTATTTGTTTTTGTGTTTGGCAGGCTCCCCAAATTGCTTTGAGGATGGCTTCATTTTTTTCTTTTAGTTTTTTTTCCCTTTCCCTTCACTTCCTGAAGCAAGAAGAAAGCGAAATATTGGACATTGCAAGGTCATCTTACCTCCTTTGTGTGAAATGATGAGCTCTCTTTCCATTCTTATTCCTGATTGACGAGATCATATTTGGAAAGAGAACCAATAACTTCTCCTGGACACTGGCCCAGCTTAATTTCTTTTTCCATTTTTATAGCCAGGTTGAGATTTTGTTTGCTCTAGATGAATCAAGAGAGTTTGTCAGGAGGCAGTTGAGATATTATCCATTTCCTGGGCAAGAATGAAAAGCAGGTACTGAGTAAAAGAACTTTCTACTCATAGTCTAGAATATCTGAGATATACTGTATCTCACAAAAGCAATTTGATATAATCAGTCCTCAGGTTACAACAGCAGTTGGGGCTGGAATTTCCTTTTTAAACATGTTTATTCTTTTATCGCCAAAGATAAACTACAAAACAAAGAAAAAATAAGAAAAAACTAACAAACATCCAACACTAGCCACAAAAAGAAAACATGTGTAAACTCCCCTCCAATATCAAATACATCCAATATTAAACATAAAAAAAATCCACCCCAGCTGAATGCTGAAAGATATTTCAAAAGTCTAATATATTCCCCTCCCCTTACATTATGGGTCTACAAAGTTAAAAATGTTCCCATCTGTATCTAACAAAAATGCTGTATTACATAACCAAGTATCTTTGATGTGGAAATCTATTTATCTAGTAATTGAATCAACTCAACATCTGCATGTTGATGGTAACTGCATGATGGACTGCATGGTAACAGTCAATAGGTTACCCCAAAGTTAAAACTAATCTTCAAATCCCTCTGTTAACCATCTGTAATTGTATCTAACATGTAGAAAATCCACAAATGACTTCCAGTCTCTTATAAATTTGTCTAATCCATAGTCTCTAATCAAAGCAGTTAATTTTGCCATCTCTGCTAATTCAGTCAATTTTAAAACTCTTTGACAGTTGGCATCCTGGGGCTGGAATTTCCATTGCTAAGTGATGTAGTTGTAAAGCACAACCTCGTGTGACTACATTGCTTAGCTGTGGCAATCCTGGAAGCCTTGGTTGCCATTGTAACCTGAAAGACGGTGAGGGCTATTAAGCAAGGACCTCATGGGAAGAGGCAGGAGTTAAGCAACCAGGCTGACAGGTGAGACTGCAGGTAAGAGCTGTGAGCAGGCGGGGCACTATGGAGTACATATAGGTAAAAAATAGCTAGAGTGAGAGTGACTTGAGGGAGTGGCTTGTGATTTCCTGCTGGCTTCCCCATTGATTTTGCCTGTGGGAAACCAGCAGGAAAGTTCATAAATGGCAATCACATGACTGTGGGATGCTGCAGCCATCAAAACTGTGAACCATTTGTAATCGCTTGGATCACAATTTTGTGACTATGGGGATGCTATGATGGCCCAAACGACAAGAGTCCGTTGTAAATTCAGTGCTGTCATAATCAGTGGTGGGATTCAAGTAATTTAACAATCGGTTCTCTGACCTAATGATTTCTTCCAACAACCAGTTTGCCAAACTGCTCAAAAAGTTAACAACCGGTTCTCCCGAAGTGGTGTGAACTGGCTGAATCCTACCACTGGTCATAATTCTGAATGGTTGCTAACAGGTAGTTATAATCTGAGGAGTATATGTATTATATAAATATCTCAGGATATGAGTATGGTTGGTTTATGTGTCGTTGCCTCTGCTACATATGAAAAAAACATTAGAATGATCAGTTGTTATGGGAATAGAGAGGAAGTTAAACAGCCTTTCTGGTGTAGTGAGCAACTCTGAAAGATTGAGAGTTTAGTTTGAGTCCTTTTATGCAACGCTTCCCATAAGAGGGTTGTCTGTTTCCAACATAGATGCCAATGTAAGGATGTGAGTCACAAATGAATTTTCCTATTTTTGTTTTTGAACAGGTTGGTGTGTTTCTGTATCAAATATTGTATTGCAGCCACTCATCATTTTTACTTTCTAAGAAAGCCTCTATAAAGCCTACAAGGATATGAAAGCATAAGACAAAGGTGTTTGTAACATGCTAGCTTCTCATTTAATTTTAATTAAAATAAATTATTAAAATATAATAACATCTTGATATGCTCTAAGGATATCTGCGAGCAAATCTGGCACCAAATTGTTATATCTGAATTAAATAGCAGACAAAAGTTGGGTTTTTTTTCTTCTTCCTTGGGGCAAATTTCATAAAGACAAACAAAATGAACAAGTGACCCTTGAGGTTTTTAGCTGTGAGTTTATCTGGAATTGAAATGGTTGAATGTATGAATCTTCTTTAGATCTTGGATTGGCTCCATGGCAGAGGTGAAATCCAGCAGGTTCTGACAGGTTCTGGAGAACTAGCAGCGGAAATTTTGAATAGTTCAGAGAACCGGAAAATACCTCTGACTGGCCCCTGAGTGGGATGGGAATGGAGATTTTGCAATATCCTTCCCCAAGGAGTGGGGAGGGAATGGGAATTTTGCAGTATCCTTCACCAAGCCACGCACGCAAAGCCACACCACGCCCACAAAGCCATGCCCACAGAACCAGTAGTAAAAAAAATTGAATTTCACCACTGCTCCATGGCTAATGCTTCATGAGAAAGTAAGTCTGAGTGGGCCAGATAACAAAGAGAGGAACCTTCAGCTGCTGACTGGTTCACCGAAGTTGAAGTGAGTAGATTTAGTTAGTTAGTTTGTTTGTGTTTGTTTGTTTGTACATGACCCATCTCACTATTCAAAGCAAACCTGGGCAGCTTTGTTTCCAACAAGGAGAGCTGCCTTTCACAACACTTAGCTTTTAATATTCCAGACCATGCTTTCCTTTGCAGCTGGTGGCCACCCTAGAAAGTGCATCTGTCCAAATTGATTTCTGCTGTGAGAACTCCAGGGAATTGCCTGTGCTTGGAATAAATCCTGATGAATCCTGCCACTCTGCTACCCAGCAGGAATATTTGTAAGCTTGAGAATGTCAGAGTTAACTGTGGTCCTGGTAAGGTGACCTTTTGCAACAACACTCAAATAGAGCTATAAAAAGGTTCCTGATTGATAATTTATCTTGGTTAAATATCAGATCAACAGATGACTTAGGCCTACTAGTGGCTTTTTTTCCTTCTGTGACAGAGAGTTAGGAGCCAAAAAAACAAAAACAAAACAAAACAAAACAAAACCCAGGTACAGGAATTAGCAGTCAGTTTGCACCTGTTACTACAAGAGATTCCAGCTGAAAAAAGAAGAAGAGGCACTTCAATTTACTGCAATTATCTCCATTTTCCCAGGATAAGGATCCTTGAGATATTTATCTGATTTACAAGGGTGTTCTGTCGAGGTGGCAGGCACAAGACCTTAAAGAGGCATTCATCAATTTCATAGGCAGGGGAGTCAGGGGGGAAGTATGAGAGAGACTTGGTGAAAAGAGGTTGGAAAGGAGCAGTGTCTCTCTTTGCCTGTCTTTAATTATGATGAATTAAACAATTTGCAGGAAATGGTGCCAAGCAGGGGGAACCCAGGGGTGCAGTAAATATTTTTCCCCCACTTACATATGTAACAGGTAGAATTAAAATTCCAAAATGTATCTAGATTGGTTCATAGACCAGACATGTCTTGAAAGAGTTTCATCTGGGAGAGAATTCTCCATTTCTTCCTTTGCATAAGAAATACCTAGGTAAAAATGTTGATAATGCTTTTGAGGGAGCAGTTTAATCCAATCAGGGACAGGTTACCTGGGTACACAAACACACACACACACACAGTGTTTTTTCTTGGTTACTTAATCAATTTTATATCTTTGTATAGGACACTGAATTATAACCTATGGAATGGGCTGGATATGTAGAGGATAGTAAGAAATTTTTTTACTACCGGTTCTGTGGGCATGGCTTGGTGGGCATGGCTTGGGCATGGCAGGGGAAGGATACTGCAAAATCTCCATTCCCACCCCACTCCAGGGGAAGGATACTGCAAAATCCCCATCCCCTCCTTACTCCTGGGAGAAGGATATTGCAAAATCTTCATTCCTACCCCACTCTGGGGCCAGCCAGAGGTGGTATTTTCTGGTTCTCCAAACTACTCAAAATTTCTGCTACTGGTTCTCCAGAATCTATCAGAACCTGTTTTCAAATATGATTCTTAAAGTTTTTCTATTCCATACAACTGCTATATTTTTTACTCTAAGTATTCCCATTGTCTTTTTTGAAGGAAAACAGTTATTTTAATGTGTTTTCCTTTCAAAACTGTTTCTCTATTATTTTCTCCACCCCCCCCCCCACCTGATTTCCTTTACAGGCTTGCTTCTTTATCACCAATTATGTTAGAAGACCTTTTTAAAAAATAAAGTTTTAATACTATATGGTTCAGTTATTGAGCCGAACTTGATTCTGGGAAGCAAGGGGATTCTGGGGGTGGAAATTTGATAAAAAGAGTAATCAGTAAACTATGGAATAGTTGGAATTTAAATCCTTTTAGCAGTAGAAGGATATCAATCACTATGAGTCTAGTTCATTGTTCATTTTGTACATTTACAAATACTGATTTTTAAAAACTGAAATAAATCTAGACCCTTAAATTAAACTGGTCTTTTTCCAAATAATAGTTGATGAGGTTTATTTAAATCTGAACACACCTACAGTTTTTAGTTTATATGCAGTCATTTCCAACAGCTATGTCTTCTATGTTTTTTTTTCCAATGTGGAGCTATGATAAATTTTTAGTCTCTTTTCTGAACTGAGTGTGGTTAAATTATCTGAGTCAAACTAATGTATCTGGCAACATGCTCATTCCTCTCTACCGGAGCACTTTTGAAAGAGTTTCATGCTTCTTCATGATATCTGTTTATTTGATAGCAGCACTTGAAAAGGGCTTTCTTCTCATCCTATCACTTTTCACATAAGTTACCAGTCTGTATCATTTAAAGTAATATCAGTGGGCAAAATCATTCCTTTTTTTATGATAACAATCTTTAAATCCTTGCAAAGAGTTAAAGTAGGTTTTTACAGAGGTTAGGAATAAAATAAAGTGGCCTATCAAAATTTCCTATATCAAGAAGCAGAACTGCTTCTTGAATGAGAAGCGAAATGTCTTCAAGAAAAAAACAAAGTCCCAGTTGCCTTATGAAAAAGCACCTTTGGAACAACCATGACCTGGATGACTGAGAATCTCCGCAGATATTTTATCACTTATATAGTGGTGTTGGTAAGGTCTTGAATGTCTGTTGTTGAGTCAGTGGCTCCAGCAATACATGTATACAATATGAGATAGATTATAAGTATGTGTGACTGGTAGATTTGCAGGGACTCAAACAAACTCTATTTTTCTCACTGTACTAACCTTGACCTGGAGAATCACTCAATGACTTTGTCGATCAGGAAATGAAAATGGGAGAACAATAGGAAGAGGAAATTTATAACAGGAAGAGGGCACTTATATCTTGGAGGACCTCTCATGGACTATGAATGCTAACATGCTTGTGAAGAAGGCACAGAAGAGGCTGTATTTCCTGAGAATGCTCAGGAAGATAAATCTATTTTAGCATCTACTTCTTTTCTGTCCTAATATCGCAGCACCATTGAGAGTGTCCTGACATACAGCATTCTTGCATGGTATGGGAGCAGCTCTGTAGTGGACAAAAAAGCTCTACAGAGAATCATTAAAATTGCCCAGAATATCATCGGACTCCAGCTACCAGCCCTGGACGACATCTTCGAATCTCGCTGTTTGAGAAAGTTGCATAACATTCTCAGAGACTCTTCCCATCCTGCGTACAATCTTTTTGGACTGTTGCCTTCTGGCAGAAGATACAGAACAATTAAAACTCGGACCACACGTTTTCTGAATAGTTTTTATCCCAGGGCTATAATTGCACTCAACAATGAAGGGCCACCATCAGTGAGCTGTTGGACAGTATTACTTGGTCTGTTGTGTGGATGTTTGGACAGTTTAGGGGTGAAGAATTGCGGTGGGTGGGAGTGTGTTTGGGGATTGTTATGTGTGTTGGACCTGGTCTTTGGGTGTTAAGCGAATTGTATGGGTATACTGTGTATACATGTACAATGACAATAACATTATTTATTTATAAATGCTGTAACTTAATTTGATTGCTGAAATCAACAAAAGGAGTCATTGGCTCATATGGGTAAATATAAATAATAAACCAGTTCAAGAATTGGTAAGCTCAAGTGAGACAGTGGGAAGATCACAATGGTGAACTTGTGGCAAATATAATTTGCCAGGGCTTTATAAGTAAGCTCAGGTCTCTGACCAGGAAAAGTAGGAATTTTATTTTTCTTCATCCCCTTTAAGTTCATCGTTGTTTTTTTAGAATATGCTCTTATTTATACATTTACCAAGTGACCATGCTGGTAGCTGGCCTATCTTGAAAAGATTTATGTCTCTTATAAAAGACTCTTTGACAAAGCCTCATTTAACAAGGCACTTGTTGAGGCCCTGGGTGTGATTGGTCTTACTGGGGAATGTAAATAATTGCTGCCTTCCTTTAAAGACCAAAGAAATCACAGCTGAGGGCTCTGCCTAAAGCATTGAATTCCACCCTAACTCTCAGCAAATCACTAACATTGTTTTTCTCTTATGTTCTCTCCCCTGGTTGTGCAAAAATATTGAACTGGCACTTAAAATCTAAGCATCCTGTTCGTGTTTATTGCCTGAGGTCAGATTTCTGTTACCAGTTACCTCAACAGCATAATAATGTAAGAACCTGTCTGGTTCAGACCAAAAGGCCACTAATACAGTGGTTTTGCTCCTCCATATGCTAACCTGTTGGAAGACCAGAAGGAAGACACCAGCATAATAACAGTACTAGTAACTGACATTAATATAATGACTGCTAGTTCTTGATCATTTTATCTTCCATGAGTTTAAAAATCTGTTTCTATAGGCTTCACTATTTTTGCAAGAGCAAATCTCATATTTATGTAAGGAAATGCTTTTTCCTGTCTGAATCTTCATCAAATGTTCCTCAGTACATCCTTTTCATCCCTATTATTTGAGAAAGAAAAGATTGCAGACTAACAGAGTTGGAAGGGACCTTGGAGGTCTTCTAACCCAACCCCCTGCTCAAACAGGAAACCCCATACCATTTCAGATGGTTAATCCAATCTCTTCTTTAAAACCTCCAGTGTTGGAGCACCCACAACTTTTGAAGGCAAGCCATTCCACTGATTAATTGTTCTGTCAGGAAATTTCTCCTGAGTTTTAGGTTCAGTCTCTACTTGATTAGCTTCCTCCTTCTTCTTTACTTCTTGTTCTGCCTTCAGGTGCTTTGGAGAATAGATTGACCCCATCTTCTTTGTGGTAGCCCCTTAGATATTGGAACACTGCTATCATGTCACCGCTAGTCCTTCTTTTTATCTCACTACTTGCTTTCCAGACAATGGACACAAGTCTCTATACTTTCATATATCCTTGTTTCCTAGACCAGAATTATGATGATGCATTCATGGATGTTATTCAAGGATGTTTTCTAGACCCTTGATAATTTTGTTTTATCTTTTCCTCACATGTTCTATCTGTATGACATTTTCTTGAACCTCAAATGCTAAGTATGGTAATACTAAAATATATAGGATAGGATAGGATAGGATAGGATAGGATAGGATAGGATAGGATAGGATAGGATAGGATAGGATAGAATAGAATAAGGACTAGGACTAGGACTACGACTAGAACTAGGACAGAATAGTATAGTATAGTATAGTATAGTATAGTATAGTATAGTATAGTATAGTATAGTATAGTATAGTATAGTATAGAATAGAATAGAATAGAATAGAATTCTTTATTGGCCAAGTGTGATTGGACATACAGGCAATTTGTCTTGGGTGGATAAGCTTTCAGTGTACATACAAAATTGTGTAATCTTATTTTCACAGCAGCAGAATACTGGATAAACTTTCAAATGAGCTGTGATAAACTTTTCAATTAGCAATAGAACAAAGTCAAACTAGAGTCTTGGACTTTAAGAGAACTAATTTCAATAAACTTAGAGACACATTAGGAAGGATTCCATGGGTGAAAATCCTCAAGGGAAAAAGCAACCCAAGAAGTTTAGGAAACTTTGAAAAGTGAGATTATAAAACCCCAGTCTTACAAAATGCCAATGAAGAAGAAAAATAACAGCTCTCAAAAGAAACCAGCATGGCTGCATAAAGAACTCTCTGATAAATTGAAACCCAAAAAAGGGCAAGTATAAAAAGTGGAAAAAGGGGCACATAACTAAGGCAGATTATCTGCAAATAGCCCAAGCCTGCAAAAATGAAGCGAGGAAAGCTAGGGGTCAAAATGAACTAAGGCTTGCAACAAAAGTAAAAAATAACAACAACAAAAAGATGCTTTCAACATGTAAAAACCCCCAAAATAATAATAATAATAAAGGAAGCAATTGGTCCATTAATGGGAGAAAATGGTAAGAAGGTGACAAGCAACAGGAAGAAAACAGAACTGAACTAGATGACCTATAAGGTCCCTTCCTACTCTGTTAATCTGTTTAATCTGCTTAACTCATTTTTTGCATCCATCTTTACACAAAAGGAAAAACAGTCCAACCGATCAAAAACAGTAATGTAAAAAACAGTTTAGGAATATAAATTAAAATAGGAAAAGGTGTCAGAAGGTTGAACCTTGGCACCTGGACTAATGTTTCAATGAGCTATCTGTCAAGATCCTTTTTCTGGTTTGTCACTGCTACTCAGACCATGGATGCATATAAATGTTTGATTATTTCTTCACAGTATGATGCATTTTATACTTGCTTTCATTAATAGGCTTATCTGTCCCAAATTTGTTAACTTTGTATATCCTACATGTGTTGGCTTGTTCCAAGATTTCAGATTTTCCCAATAATATTTTGATTTGCTTTCATCACCGATTTAAGATGGAAACCACAATTTCTACATCCTTTATAATATTACTTGATAGGAAGTTTTGGATAGTTTCTCATGAATTTCCATGAGGCTATTATCATTATCAGTGCTAGTAGATAAAATGTAATTGTGCTGTAATTGTTGACTTTATTTCTGGAGATTAATATCAGTGGTGGGTTTCTACTGGTTTTCCCTGGTTTTCCCTGGTGAACTGGTGGTGGCAGTGGGAGGCTCCGTCCACCCGCTTGGATGTCATCACGGATGCTCTGTGTATGCGCTGAAATGCTGCGCATGAGCGAAGCGAGCATGCATGCGTGCTCACAGTTCCAAACTGATAGTGAAGGTATGTGAAAATCACTACTGATTAATATGAGTCATAATATCATATACTTGTGACTTCTCGTTTGAAAATTCTAGTAACAGGTTAGAAAATGTTCTGCAGAGCAATAGGAGACATTATGAAAGGAGCAGCTGGACTTGGACTGCCAAAATCTTCCTGAAGGAAGAAGAGATCTTTGAGATCACCCAAATGGCAGAAACCAAGCTTTTTGTCACTGCTTGCAATCAGCTGGGATTTGTGTGATTTGATTGAACTTATATCCATTAACGTGGCTTTCATGGATTCAATATTTGAACAAATCTCACTTCTTAATCACTTTGAATTTTACTTAAAAATATATGCTTTTTAAAGATTGACATTCTTCAGAATTTTAAATTTTATTGTATTCAACTGGATGAAGGTTTTTTTCTTCAATTCTTTAAAAAGATGATTACAAGGGAAGGTTTTATAATTTTTTCTTTTTTTCTTTTTTAGAAGAGATGGCAAAGGGTAATTAGACTATTGACTTTAGAAAGTTTTAAACAGATTAGGGTTTATTTGGACTTGAATTAAGATTTTGAAGTTAATTAAAAGGATCCTTTCCATGGGAAACTTTCTGTGTTTATTTATATCTGAATAACTGTTGACTTTGAAGGCTGGTCACTAGAGGGCTTTTTAAGGAAATGATTGTATTAATGGAGTAGCTAAGAGTGATCTATGATTTTGGGACACAGAAAATGTTTCTAAAATTATTTGCTATAATAAATAAACTGGATTCTGTAACTGAAGTTGTGGAAAATTTATTGAATGAAGTTGAAATCAATCTAAATGTGGGTTTAAAAAGGAATAAGCAGATGGAAAAAGATGGAAAAAGTAAGGTAAAGGTAAAGGTTCTCCTCGCACATATGTGCTAGTCGTTCCCGCAAACTCTGCCAACTCTAGGGGGCGGGGCTCATCTCTGTTTCAAAGCCGAAGAGCCAGCACTGTCCAAAGTCGTCTCCTTGATCATGTGGCCAGCATGACTAAATGCCAAAGGCACATGGAATGCTGTTACCTTCCCACCAAAGGTAGTTCCTATTTTTCTACTTGCATTTTTTACGTGCTTTCGAACTGCTAGGTTGGCAGAAGCTGGGGCAAGTAATGGGAGCTCACTCCATTATGCAGCACTAGGGATTCGAACCGCTGAACTGCCGACCATTCGATCGACAAGCTCAGCATCTTAGCCACTGAGTCACTGTGTCCCTTTTATGGAAAAAGTAGATACACATAAAGACAAACTATTAGATGTACAAGTGAAACTGGCTTTGGTTTAATAAATACAAATACAAACATGGATACAAGAGTAATATTGATAATATTTTTATATTGGATTTACAAAAGAATTTTGATAAAGTTGTCAATGATTTTGAGAGAAGAGAATACAAATAGTGATGTGGATAATTGTACTGGATCTACAAAAGAGGCTTGCTAAAATTGCCAACGATTTTCTGATGGGAGACAAAGAGACCATAAAAAGGAAAACATGTTTGGATATTATCTGAAGAAATGATTTTAAATTGGGTTTTAAAGTGGTTTAATATGGTTTTAATTGGAAGTTTTAATTTTGGTCAAAGATTTGGCCAAAATTTAAATTTTGTCTTGTATGTTGTTTTATCATGGCTGTTCACTGCCCTGAGAAGAGCGGTATACAAATATAATAAAAACTAAAAACTAAAAGATTGTCCTGAAAAAGGGGAAATAATATAGAGTTGTTTTATTTGATCAAGGTTAAGTAGATGGATTGTTATTTTTTGTAATACTTCATGGGTTTATGTGGACTAGAACCTGTTTTAAATGTTTTGTTTAGTTAAAGAAATGAAATGGTGGGGATATATTTAAACAGAAAATTTAAAAAAAGGAAAAGGAAAAATTCAAAGTGGGTTGTTTAGATAGAATTTGCAATAGTTATGTCATTGCTTCTTAAACCCTTAATGGATTTAGCTGATTAGGATGGAGTGATGAGGTTTTAAAGACTTGTTTATAGAGAATGGGATATGGGATGAAGTGATGGTTAGTTGTATTTTAAGAGATGGTGATAAACTGTTAATGTTAACTCTGCTCACTGGAGATGAAAGGGGAAGTTTCTTCTTTCTTCTTTTTTGCAATTTTAATTTTTTCTTTTATCTCTTTGAATTATTTTTATCTTTTGTACATTGTATATTTTAAAATAACCGTAATGCAGATCGGCTTGATACATTATCTTTTTTTTATAATAATTATATTAAGAATTACATTATAAAGATAAAAATCTTAATACAATTATTATTTTAAAAAGATAATGTATTAATCCTATCTGCATTACAGTTATTTTAAAAATTAGATTGAAAAAGTTTGAAGAAGGATATTTTACCCAGAAGTACTGGAAGTTGGATTAGCACATGCTTAATCAGTTTCTTCAGAACTTTAAGTTTGGATATGGTTTAAAGTTCACCGTATAAGCATTTGTCAAATAAAACTATTGTAACTTTTGAATTATAAAATCACACACACACACAAAATTGGTAAGAATGATTATATTCTATGAAGGATGCAATCCTATGTAGACTTTTAAGAATTGTAAAGAGTTTCACAGAAGTATAATAACATTCAGCCTGATATGCTGCAAGGTTTTTTCTCCCAACCATCTAGATATTATTGGTATGATTTCTGCACAACCAATCCATCCATACAGTTCCAAAATTATAGATGATTAAATAATAGGGGCAGCACATGGTTGCAAGAAAATGTTGGTGTTCCTGCATGTAACTCATAAATGTAAATACAGATTATTTATATTTTTCACTAAACTGTTAGCATCACCATTTATGGTCTTTCTTCTGAACATTTCCTAGATGTGTGAGTGATCGCCATTACTCTATTACGATTGCTGATAAACTTCATATTGTGTGTTGTGTTGTATTGCATCATGTATTATTTGCTGGCCAAATTTAAAGTACCTTTCTAGGTACAGTGACATGTAGACGAGAGTGGCACAGTCCTTTATTTCAATAAAAATAAAATCAGCATGCATGGTATTCACTATAGTTTGATCTTTGAGGGGCCTTGAAGAAATCTCTTTAGGCCCTAGTCTTTCCCCATAGTGCTGGTAAAGAGATTATAGGCCTAGTATATTCAGAGAAAAACGCCAGGCCTCTGGGCCTAGCATACTAATCCATACAAAGGATAACAGAAGCCTAATTAATTCTCATGTCTCAGAATCTGATAACAGCCCCGCACACAGGCAAGTCCATAAGGGCTTAATGAGTTTAATCGACTGCACTTGATGATTTTATTTGAAACCCTGTGCCACAAATTAAACTATTAAAAATGCACTTGAACTTGATTGGCAGCTGTAATCCTAACAAAGTCTATTTAATCCATTGAGTCAGAGAGTGTAACTTAAATACAACTTTTTTTTTTTAACGCATTAAAGAAAGAGGTAGGGTATTCTGTGTTCCAGGAAGCCTGCTCATTTTATAATGGCAGATTAGGTGAATTTGGAGAAGCAAGCAACGGAGCAATTAGTTGGAAATGAGGAGGATCACCTAAGACATGAAGGTCATTGCAGCTACTCGGCTAAAGCAAGGGAATACTCTGTATTGAAGAGTATTGATATATATAAGGTGCTGGAGGCAGACAATCACTTTAGTGATGACAACAAATGAATCATTTCACACAGAAGGCAATGGTAAACCATTCCAGTATTTTACAAAGAAAACCAGATGGGGAGACAAGATAGAACAAATGTTGATACAGTGAAAAATGATAAGCTGCTCAGGTCAGATGGCCCTCAACATGATCCTGAAGAAGAGCTGAGGATCTTTCAGAGAACTGATGGAGTCTATGATTTGGTTAAATTAAAGCCTTTTGGACATCTGCATGCTGATATTACCATGCAGAAAAAGAAAACATGAAGGTGCAGAGACAAATTACAGTGGGAACATAGAATATGAGAAGCATGATCATGAGAAAGCTCAACAGAGAAAGATTAAATTATTAATCTATTATGAATTGGCATCTTAGGCCAATTGGAATGGACACTCAGGGCACACGCACACACAGACCCATTCTCACAATATATAGCAACCAGTCTCAGAACTGATAATAAAATCATTGAAGTAGTTGACAGTTTCTACATTTTAGGATTAACTATCAAGGCTAAAAGATACAGCATCCCAAAAAATATTTGAACCTGGTAGACAGCAATGAAGATCTTGGAAATGATATGCTCCTGCTAAGATGTATTTGCACCTACAAACATTAGAATTGTTCAAATAATTTTTTTTTCTTGTGATGTTCTATAGATGTAAAATTTGGACTTTGAAAGAGCCAGACAGGGATTGACATCTGTGAACTTTGGTTCTGGAGAAGGCTCTTGAGGACATCACGGATAACTAGGAAAACCAACAAATAGATCACAAATAGATCTTAATACAAAAAAGAAAAAAACCCAGAGTTCTCAGTTGAGATGCTAGTAACCAGGCTTAAACTAGAATAGTTTGGACACAGTATATGAAGATGTCTAAGAGCTGACACACATTTGATGGTACAGAATCATCCATTTTATACATTTCTTTTATTTCATTTATGCTGTCTCTTCACCAGCTTCTGAAATAGTGTTGTCTTATCTTTCCAAAGGCTCATAACATATAGCCATTGATGAAGAATGGTATTGGAGGTCAATATAATCAGCAACTGTTGATGTTCTACAAGGAAGCTTGTTTTTGACTCTTGAAACCCTGTGGCCTCGCTGCTGGGTGTTAATCCCACTGTTCCCTTCAAGTAAATAGAAAAGAGGAGCAAGACCTGCTACCATGGGCCTCCTCTGTCTGAGGAGTGAGATAAATTTAGCCCATGTGGAAAGGGAACAAATAAAATATATGGAGCTCTTTCAAAGTAATCTGCCCCAAGACTCCTCTAAATTTAAAGCCTACAGTACTTCATTTGACATGGAAAGTTTCTTCAGAGGTTCTTGCCTCAATTTTTTATTTGCTTTACATCTTCAACCTTAATTTTCCACCTTACAGATTTCCTTTTTCTCAGTGATTTGTCCCCCTGTAGAATGAAGTTAATAGTATTTAATCAGAAGTAAGTTCTATATATTCTATAACAAGGGACTTTAATTCAGAGTGACATGATCTGTTAGTTCCAAAACTTCTAATTGAAATAGAAGTCTTTGAGAATGATTGTTCAATTTCTTACTGTGAATTATTTTTCTATATATAGAGGGAGTTATCGGCCTACACTCAAATATTTATTATAAATCTTATTATTGTTCTTTTCCCCCAGTTCCATGGTACATAAATCTTGTAGCATGAAGGTTCAAAAGACTAATTTCTCATTTATTTACATTGTAGGAGGCTCAAGCTTTTTGACAGAGCATAACCTGTTACCCTAATCATTATTCTATTCAAATCAAAATGTTATATTTACTCCCCTCCTTGCAAACATTTTAAACCTTCCAGGGGAAGAAAAAGTTATCAGTATGCAGGTTTTAGCTTCTGCTGCTAATTCCATCGGGGCAGCACCCTGGGGAAACCTTCAGTTTTCAGACTGTCTCAGCCTGTTCAGGCATATCATCCAATAGCTGATCCAGGAGGCTGGTTCCACGAGCAACGGTGAGGGAGGGAGCAACTGAGAAAGTAAACACTATTTCATTTCAGATCGGTAGTCTGTAGTCTCCTGTTTCCCCAAAGATGATGGAAATCTGTGTTTTATTTTTAGGATAAAACGGAGAAATGTGTTCTGACCTAAGCTTCCTGAGACAGTAAAAAACACATAATTAGTCCCAAAAAACCCTCTTTTTATTTCAACAGCTGTGAATTAAGTTAATTCCCAGCCCGTAATGAGTCACAAATAGTTTGTAAAGAGTTCAACAGAAGTCTGCCACAGTCCTTCGGGATAAGGCTGATAAGCACCCACCTTTATCTCCCTTGACACTCTGCCAAGACCTAATTGGCAGTTAGCTTTGCAAGGCCACACAGAGCACAGAGTCAAAACGGAGCTGCAGAGTTTAAACCGACCAGAATGAACCAAGTTGCTTCCTGCAAAGGCACTCCTTCTTTATGTCTTATGGGAGGAGCCAATCATCTCCAAGCTGTACTACCAAGTCGTCCCTTTTATTTTAACTGTTCTTGCCTTCTGGCAGCTCTGCACATGCGTGCACTGGGAACAGGCTCCCCCTGTTCCTCTGCCTCGCTGATGTCCAACTCTGGAGGCTTCTGAGTCAGCACATAAGTCCCAGATGGCCCTGGCTCCATCTTTGTCTCCAATGCAGAGCCCTCATCCGAGCCTTCCCCAGACTCCAGGACTGGCCCATATTCCTACCCAGCCTCCTCACTGTTCAACTCTGCTTCCAGCTCCGCAGGCCGCTGGCAGACCACAATGAATCTTATTGAGTTCCTCCTCTCTCCTTATTCCCCTTTTATTGTGTTGAAAGCCTTTGATAATTTTAGGATTTAAGGAAGCTCTTTGAGATAGGGACTTATGCCAATTAGAAAAAAATAATATTCTGAGCTGGTTTTGGTAGAGTTTGTTTTGCAGTATCGGAGCCGGTCTATTCCAATCTATATCAGTTTGAGGTCCATTGTTTTTAACCACAAAAGATCACAATGGATTTAAATTGTTTGGAAAAACTTGTATCCAACTCTGTTCCTTTGCTACAAGTGGATGTGTTCTCCTATCTGTATGTAGCAGTTGTGTCACATCAGGGCAAAGCCTCATTGAGTTCTGCATTCAATTTTCATAGTGGATCACTGGATGCCTAAGGGAAGGGAACATATAAATCATAAACCTAGTAGCCCCCACTTGTTTGTATTCCTCAGAAGCTGATATACAGACACAGAGAAATTGTCTAGAATGTATAATGGGGCTTCAAAGTTATGTTGGGAATGTGAACAAGAAGATACATTTTATCATGTTTAAAATGTTGATACCAAATGTGTAAAAAAGCTAGAAATTTTTTGATTCAAATAAATACACTGATTCAGAAGTTATTAGTCGTGGAATTTTGTTTTATATTTGATAACTGCAGCAAGATTATTGTATGCACAAAGATGGAAAGATTTGGCATTATTCCAGTAGTGGGTTTCCAGTAGTGCATGTGCAGAGATGTCTGGGCGGGTGGGTGGAGCCTCCCGCTGCTGCCACTACTGATTCGCCCGATTTGGGGCGAACTGGTAGCAACCCACCACTGCATTATTCACAATGGAGGAACGGTTGGTGAAAACGATAGAACTTGCTAAATTAACTTCTTTGATCAAAAAAAAATATGTTTATTGCTGATTGGAGAATTTTTTGGGTAAAAGAAAATAATCCACTTCTGATTTCTGATTTTGATTTTAGACTGGATAGATTATAAAAAGAATCTATAGACAGAGTAAGAAGAAAATTCAGAGTTATAATTGCTGTAAAGAAGATTAAAAGCCATTTCTTTGTATCATATTTCTCTTTTCTTTTGTCTTTTACATTTTTCCTTTATTGCACCTTTAGCATTTTCTTTCCTTCTTTCTTTTTTCTTATTTACATGATCTTTTATTAGTGTCTGTCTGTCTGTCTATCATCTATCATCTACTGGTATCTATATTTTACATAAAAAATATATGCATATGTATTTTTAAGAAGCTGGCAGTATACAGAGGCCTCATGAAAGAAAGTCATCATGACCAGTAGTCCTTGGTAATTATGTCCTTTATGAATTTGTTTCCGAAGCTCTACATCTTTGCAATATTTAACAAATTCAATGGTAGTAAATTCAATTCTTTTTTTTTTTTAATTCTTCCCATTCAGCTTCACTGCAGGATGTAAGTCTTAGTATTACAAGAAAATCAGAAAGGTTTTATGCAAAGTGAAGAGAAGGAGCTAAATTTCTCTATTTTTTTTTTAAAAAAATGATTTATATGCCGCCCTTCTCCGGAGACTCAGGGCAGCTTACAGTGCGTTAAGCAATAGCCTTTATACTTTTGTATATTTTATACAAAGTCAGCTTATTGCTCCCACAAACTGGGTCCTCAATTTACCTATTTACTGTTTTACCCTTTGCATTTTTTAAAAATAAATTGCTATTATGCTGCTCTTTCATCAACTTTTTTTGACACCAGTTCTGTTTCTATAAAATACTTTTGGAGAGAATGTGGCTCAACAGTAATGTACTTTAGTATAATTCTGTATACTCATTTTATAATATTGGTAATTTATTTTTAGACTTTTTTTTTTCAGGAGTTATATTTTTGATTTAAACAGTCATTGAGCTATATGCTACAACTCCAAGATCTCTTTACTGATCAACATCATGAAGTTGGATCCCATTAACCCATAACTGAAGTTAGGATTTTTTTTTTTAATCAGATGTACTTAAATTTATATACGGTATGTTAACATTGACCCTCACTTGTTATTTTATAAATTCCATGGACTGGGGAACTCTTCAGGATTATTTCACTGTCTTTTATTTTTTAACTGCTGCAACTAACATAGTTCATCAACAAACATGAGCTCTTCACTGCAGACACTGATTGTATGACATAAGCCCAACAGTTGGACTTTTGTGAAAGGGACACATGGAGCTTCTATTAAATGTCCTTTGAAAGCATTTAAGCTGATTTTGCAAGATCCCATCCTCTTAGTTTCACATTGATATCTTCAGCAGAGAAATCAATGTAGGTGCTTCCTTGGTATTGGGCAATTAGCTGTAACATCACATTTAAGTGTGATGTTTAATAATATATAAGATGTTAAAAATATCTCCCTATCCAAATTTTCCACAGGAGGCATTCTTTTGTATGTCTCTATCCTGTCCTTTAACATACCTTTAATGCCTGTTATCCTGTAAGAGTGCAGCCACCTCCTCCATAGTGTAATTATGTTTGTTTGGAGAGAGCGCTAGGTTAGTCTGCCAGATGTGTACACAAGTTTAAAGTAAGGGAAGAAATTAGCTTTACAAAGGCTAGTTTGCTTCTTGCAGTGTTTGCCTGACAAATATTGACATGCACTAACCCCCTGAATCCAAGGCTATGAATACTTGAACTACATTGCTCTTGGAACACAGTTCATTTTTTTGTATTCAGTGGACCACAACAAACCAGATTAGATGTAGCAATAATAGAGATGTGTGTCAGAACAGGGTCATTGCTGATTCGCTATGAACTCTATGACAGTGAAGGAGATTTTTAAAATACAACGTGAGGAGTTGGAGAGGCAAGCAGTGTGGTAAAAGTATAAAA
This sequence comes from Arizona elegans, assembly GCA_022577455.1. Classification (NCBI taxonomy): domain Eukaryota; kingdom Metazoa; phylum Chordata; class Lepidosauria; order Squamata; family Colubridae; genus Arizona; species Arizona elegans. The sequence continues at coordinate 117,795,098 of JAKOOJ010000003.1, forward strand.
GAAAAATCAGCTGTTTTCTCCAAACATCCCCTTGCAATAGTTGAATTTATAGTTCAACAATTTGCCTCTTCATATAAATATTATGTTTTATTCCCTTTCATGAAACAAAACATGAAATAGCTTAGCACTAGGGACCAATTTAAATACACATTTGATGGAGTCCAACAAGATCCATCAGTGTATGTATAAGCCATTATATCATTTACAGGAGAGCATGTTAAAGGGTGTTGCAATTGTCAGCCCCATTAGATAGGCCAAACCAGGAAATCCACTCCACATGAAAATTAAAACTGCTTGTATTGAGATTATTTGAAGCAGAATTTTACAAGTCTGATTGTCCTCCTCCTCCTCCTCCTCCTCCTCCTCCTCCTCCTCCTCCTCCTCCTCCTCCTCTTCAATGACTTAGGGAGGAATCTATCTGAGTAAATGTTATCTCGTTGTGAACTTAAAAATGCTTCAGCCCTTTTTTCCTAACAGTTCCTGCCTACCTTCTTGCTTAGTCTTTCCAGTAATAAGTTTGCTTGCTGGTTAAGTATATCTCCAAGGAGTAGTAATATTAAATGTATGTAAAGCTGTATGCAAAGATGCAGGAAATGAAATTAAAATTGGTTTGTCCTGATCTCATCTGGGATGCTTTAGAATGCAGACCTGACAGATAATCTAATGATCAAGTGTGGCCCTTGGCCAGAAAAATAGGGCATCTCTATTTTAACCCTTTTCTGCATTTGCAGTAAATACCATGCAGCTAGACTATTGCAGGTATGCTCTATTTATGGGTACTCTTGAAGCCCATCTTGAAAAAACCAAAAAACCAAACTCAGAGAGCACCAAAGACCCCTCATGAGTGACACTTGCTGTCATGAATATATTATACCTCCACTGGCTCCCAATTAGCTTTTGAGTACTAGATGCCTCTGTGGTTTGGCCCCCAACTTCAAGACAGCCTTTGCCAAGTACAACTGCCCTGCCTGATTGTTTGTCCTAGGAGAAATTGAAGGTTGCCCCCTATTTTTATGGGGTGCACACTAGAAGCTCATAGGTGCTATTTTCCTATGGCAGCACCTATACTATGGAATAGCCTTCTGCTTGGACTGAAATTGACCTCTAGAATTAGCTTTATCTTCCAGAAACTATTGATGTCTAGGATGGATGACTGATTTTATAACAACACATTTTTCATTTTTAAAATGTTTCATTAACTATAGAGACTTGGGATTATAGGAAGTAGTAAATCCACTAAATATATAACCAAAAGAAACAAATGTATTTTGCTGAAATGTGTATCATGCAAAACTATATTATCATTTATCTACTTGGGTATAAAGCTTCTGTCCACTCAACTATTGGACTTGGAGAGAAAGATTCTATCAAAAAGTATACTTTATTTTGTTTAGATGACATTGTCATTGATGACACTGATTGTTGTTGTCCTTTGTCCTTCTACTGCAGAACATCTTGTTATCTTCTTTACACATCCCCACGCTTTTTCCCCAAAGGCTTTCCAAGAATAAATTGCTCAACTCTTGAGCAGACAATCCTACTTCTGAGTAGCAGAGAACCAATGCTCCTGAAAAGAATGCATGTGGGTGATAAGGGTGTGATTGCACTCCATCATAGTCACATTTTAACTTCTGTGATTGGGCACAGCTGTGACTTGCCTGTAATTACTTGCCTGCAGTTCAGACAAAGTTCCTCAATGAAAAGCCAGTTTTTCGGTTCAGGTGGCTGTATTGTGCTATAATTCATACAATTTAGAGACTATGCATGTTTGTTATAAAGCTAAGTGTCTTTTTCACTCAGCTTCCTAACAATTAGGTAGATTTTTCAAAGGACATGATCTAGATCAGGGTTATCAAATTCAAGGGTGTTTAGATCTGGCCCGTGGGGCCACCCTGTAAACAGCAAAGAACTGGCCCATGGCAGCCCTCCCAAGCTCCATTTTTACTGGCAGAGGGTTGTAGGAGGTCATTGCAGCCAAAAACGGAGCTCACCCTCCCAAGCTTCATTTTTTCTGGCAGAGGGTTGCAGGAAGTCATCACAGCTGAAAATGGAGCTTGAAAGCCTGTTTTCACTAGCAGAGCGCTTGGGCCCCTACAGGCGGCCCTGACACGAGTGACATTGAGCTGGCCATGCCCACCCTGGCTCCCTGAGGTCAAACACAACCTTGACATGGCCCTCAATAAAATCAAGTTTGACACCCCTGATCTAGATGTCCCAAACAGTCTGTTAGGTAGCCTCATTGAGAGAGAGAAACATGACAGTATATTAATTACAGATGAATTTGGCTTGTTACTCCAAAGAATTTGACAAAATGCTAAGCTAGAATCTTGGTCAGACAGAAGAGTGTTTGCATAAGACCCATCTGATTATCAAGAAAAAGAAATAGTTGCCATTATGAATGTGTTGCTCCCATCTCTGTTGAAAAGATTACAATATAAATGATACTGATTTTGCTGTTCTATTCCCATAAGGACATAACTTTTTAGCACAGCAAATCTTCTTAAATCTGTCACTGAGAATGGCTGAAGCTAAAATATTGAAGTGATAGTTGTGACATTTAGATATAATAAATTGATCAAAGTACTGTATGCAGCTGGTTGGAGCTTACTCAGCTCCAACTCTTTAATGCAGCATATTTGAATATTCTGCTATGTTCAATATTGAATTCCATATCCAAGATCTTTATCAGATGTGTACATGTCAGCCTTTTGGGGTAGACTGTCAGGAAACAGCATAATGCTTCCAGGAAGACTACTTTATTGTTGTTTGGTTTAATAACCGAATCTTTTCCTCTGCCTGCTCTTATACAACAAAGCTTCAAAGCAGGGTTATTTTGAGTGGGCTTTTGGGTGACATGCCTTCTCCTTTCCTAAAACTGAGTTGTCTCTTATTTTGCCTTTTTCAAGATTATTTCTGAGTTCCTCTATGGTATTAGACTTCTCATAATTCATGATCAGCAGTACCACCAGTGGATTAACATGTCTAAGAGGACTGATAATGATTAACCTAGGTTAAAGAGTCCATTGAGAGCAGAAGGTGATATGTAGTAGCCCAATGCAGACTTTTCTTCATTAAGATTGGATGGCCTCATATATGATAAAATTGATGCACTTTTCAGCAAAAATATCCAGCATTGATTTTGCTAATAATGTATTAATAGACTGGCGAGCATTAGATGGGTTATTCTTCATGCTTTTCTTCAATATGGGAACCTGTAACAGCCAGACCCCAATTTTTAGGAATTCAGGTAGAAAGCGCAAACTGAAGTCGGTATTGGCATTCATCAATCTATGTAACTTTTAATCAGCTCAGGGAAATAGAATTGTAGCCAAGTGACTTTCCCTATCTTAAATGGTTGTTCAATTTACACGTCTTAAACTGAGATAAACAGGGAATCCATATAAATCTCCCTACGGGATCAAAAAAACCCCACCCCATATTGGTTTTCTAACCTAACCTTACTCTAGAAAGCTGAACCTTTCAAAGAAGCAAAAATTGAACAGATCTCGGGAAAGTATCTTTAAGGCTAATCTGCATTAAAAGCATAATTTTGACAATTGTAACAAAATAAAATCCCAGCCAGATGCAGTAGTGAGTTCATTAAAGCAGAGTTTTCTGAATGCTTTCTTCTCATGCCTTTTACATCTTCATTGTGTTGCCTCTTCTCATCTCATCTACACTTTGTCGCTTTCTTTCCCATAGTCTCCCATATAAAGATTCCAAGATTCCTGCAAAGTTTGGCTTCTCCTTGAACTCACAAACACTATTCAATTAAAATGCCCACCTTGAGCAGAAACCTGGACTTATAGTTATCTAAGTAGTACTTCAAACTCCATTTCCGAAATAATAGGGCTTTTTTTTTTTGTTGTAAATTTCCGTTCCATATTTTGAGTGCTGTGACAAAGGCTCATCTTTGAATTTAGTAACACAATCATTGAATTCTGGCTATGTTACTTAAAAAAAAAAAACCCTGGATAATTTATACTTATATGCCTTCTAGATTCATGCAAGAGCTGCCAAGGCTATTCTTGTTTAATTCCTCTTGGTCCTGACATCTGTACCCCTTATTTCATATTGAAACAGCACTGACAAATGGAATGGGACAAGCAAATGCCCCAAATAACATTGACAAAAATGTGAAATGAAGCAGCAAAATGTATTTTGGTGAAGCCCAGGATTTGTTTGTGGGGAATATCATCACTATGTTGATGACTTTCAGCCTTGTTCTTCTTTTTCAAATAATGAATCCCAGGGATAATGTGGAATTTTAGAAGTGATTAGAAGTAAGAAGTTGACATTCTATGTTGGAAAGTTAACCTGGATGTATGTCTTTCTAATCATGTTCTTGGATATTCATTTCAAAAGACTTATGTTTCTATTGAGTGGGCGGGGATTTGTCATTTTAGACTTGCTGTTATCTAAGAAAATACAGTTAATCTATTGGTCAGGGCTGCTTCCTATATTCTCAAATACAACAGTTATTGCTTCTGGAGAAAGAGATTATTGATCAGGAAGAGGACAACAACATACATAAAACTGAAGCAACTCCCCAGTGGCATAGCTTATCATATTAAATATGTTTAGCTTTGCAAGAAGACTTTTTTTTCGAAAGGGACCTGATGTTAATTGAATTCTCTCCCAAACTATATATTTGGACCTTTTGTTAACAAGGGTTTTACTAGCCCTTTGTGAATATGATATTAAAGAATCGTTCTTTTGTTTGTTTCGGTCTGCTTTTAATCTAGATGCTCAGTTGAATGAATAAATGTTGCTGCTTTTTACTTTCATCTTGAATGAAAGATTTTAATGTTTATTACCACCTTTAAAGCGCTCCATGGCATAGGACCCGGGTACCTTCGAGACCGACTTCTGCCACCAATAGCCTCCCACTGACCAGTCCGCTCCCACAGAGAGGGTCTCCTCAGGGTGCCATCGGCCAAGTTATGTCGGCTGGCGACACCCAGGGGGAGGGCCTTCTCTGTGGGAGCCCCAGCCCTGTGGAATGAACTGCCCCCGGAAATACGTAAGATCTCCGACCTCCAGGTGTTTTGCTGCGCTCTGAAGACCCTGTTGTTCCGCCAGGCCGGGCTATTAACATAACGATTTTAAATTGGGGTATTTTAAATTTCTGGGATTTTAATTGGAGCCTAATTATTTAATGATTTTAAATTTTAATTGTTGTTTTGTTTCTGTGTTTTTAAATAGGCTGTACACAGCCCTGAGTCCTTCGGGAGAAGGGCGGTATAGAAATAAAATAATAATAATAATAATAATAATAATAATAATAATAATAATAATAATAATAATTGAATATATGGAAGAGATGCTATTTCTGTCAACAACTCAGTAGGTGGTCACAGAGAAACAATGTTCTTTCATGATTTGCTTTATGAGAATCATGTCGATCAACTTTACAGGATTGTTGTCAAGTTGCCAGGGGGGATGTGTGTGAAGAGCTTTGAGCGCTCAACAACCATGTAAATGTCAGCTCTTTTTTCTTTGTAAGGGAGCTGCATGGGACCAGGGAAATGGCATGACCATATAGCGGAGTATATGTTAGTGCAACACACCACCCCTTGTCAGGTTACCAATCGGAGTCTGGCAGAATTACTGATGGGTTGCCGGCTGCGTACAATTTTGGATAGGTTACACCCCCGTTACGCCCCTGCCAAGCCTTTGGATTCAGGTAGGACATCTAAACCTTTTGGTGTGGGTGATAAAGTGTACACCAGGAATTATGGGGGTCAGCCGTTATGGTTACCAGGTAAGGTGGTGGATATTACAGGTCCATGCTCATATAAGGTTGATATGGGACAAGGCAAGGTTTGGAGATGTCACCAAGACCAGCTACGGGTCAGATGGGGTACTGAACACGATATAACAGAAAGAGAGAACCAGGCAGGAGAAAGTTTCAGACAGGTTAAGGGGCACACCAGAAGCTGAGAAGCTACCAGATGCTGAGCAGCAGATTTTGAGCCGACAGACAAGACAAACCCCGAGGGAGAAATTGAAACACAGGTCGAAAGCAGTAACGTACCTGTAGTTATTAGAACTGCTGGGGAAAGTAATTCCTCACAAGAGTCTGTGAGTGAGGCAGGGTTAAAACGTTTGATCAGAAGGCGGCGCCGACCGGCATACCTCCAGGACTACACATGCGCCATTCAGGTGGAAAGGGGTGCAATGTATTAAGTCTGCTGAAGTAGGAAGTAACATTCTGTTCATTGATTGGTTAAAGTAACGTTCTGTTCATTGATTGGTTAAGCCGCCTGACAGCTGGCTAGATAAGAGCTGTCAGGCAGAGTTCCAAGCAGTTTCAGTTATAGCTGTGGCAGTTAGCACAGCTGTTGTTAATAAACGGTTAATTACATGATCTTCGCATTGTCCATCGTCATTGATCAAGCCAATACATTTCAATGCTTGCTTAGATTGGAAAGAAAATGGCATGGGTGTAATTGGGAGCAGGCTTGAAGAAGGTAGAGGGAGGAATAAGAGTTCTGGGTGACTTACAATGACTGTTACGTGAACAGGAATCTCTCTCTTGGTGGAAAAGGGACATACTGTAGCTGTGGAGTTCCATCCAGAACCTGTTCTAAATTTTATTTATAGGAATTTACTATCAATTATTTATGATCTGTAGTAATGACTAGAGTACTTTTCAAAGGATACTAAAATAGTGAAGTCTAATCCAGTCTGTTTGTATATTTTAGCATAGTGTGGTGCTAATGCAATTCAGAGTACACTTTTCATGGTGTTACATTGAACTGTCTCCATTAGTTTGTTCAGTGTTAAAAATGAAACCTAACCTTTAGAGTTTTAAAGTTGCTCATTTGGAGGAGAGTGGCAATGAAATTTAAATCAAGAGCCATTCAATCCTGGGATCCAATCAACTGTTTCCATACCAAGACATCCTTTCTTGAAGCAGAACCTGAAGACTGTGCCTCACTTCCTTTGACACCACAAAGAGAGTTTATCTGAGCTAGTTTGATTTGCTTATAATGTTTGCAAGCAGTGGTGGGATTCAGCCAATTCGGACTGGTTCAGGCAAACCGGTAGGAGCGACCTGCTGGTGGGCCCGCCCCCGTCCCCCCCCCCAGTGCTATGCCGTCATATTTATCCATGTGTTTTAAGCCGTGCAGATGTGTGCAAGCCACGTGCGCAAGCAAAGCACATATGCGGAAGGCTGTGTGCATGCACGGAAGATGCACGGTCACATTTTCGGTGCTGAGAGAACCGGTGGTTAAATTATGTGAAGCTCACCTCGGCTTGCAAGCAACAGATATGAATCCTCCCTTTAATAAAGCAAAGTGGTTTCTCTCTCTTGCTGCTATAGGTATTTTTTGTGTGCATGTCTGGGTTCAAATGGAGTCTCCTATGTTCCAGAGGCTTTTCCCATTTTTAAATCCCACTTTAACAGTGAGTGAAAAGAAGGGCTGCTTCGCACAAAAATGCATGTGGAGGGAAGTGTGGGATTAATCAGAGAAGATTTGTTCATATAAACCTTTATGAAAAATGTGGAGCGGAGGCTTTGCAGGCACGTGTAAATGGAATGGCAAGATTAGCTTTGGGCTTTTCTTGACAAGGGCTCATATTAAGAAAAAAGCTGCCATCTCTGTGTAAATAGAGAAGAGATGAATGTGATATTAAAGAATGGTTTTTTTACTAGAGACAGTGATGCTATCTGATTAGAGAGTAGGGGAAATGGAGAAGCCATTTATTGGAATAATAATAATAATAATAATAATAATAATAATAATAATAATAATAATTCCATCAACAAGATAGGTGTCCAAATGGGTTCATTGGAAATTCCAACTGTTTGGACCATTGGTTTTTCTACCCAATTTTTAAAAACATGCTTTGTCTCCTGTTTTCAAATTTTAGGAACAACATTGCCAGTGAGACAATGTAAATGAGATAAACATCTTAAAGTTATTAAAAGTGTTGGTTAATTGGCTAAATTATCATGGGATGGATTCGCTGAACAGATGGATGCTCAGCACATGTATTTTTTCTATATAATAAATTCATTGTGCCTTTTCTTTTTGGAACCAGGCTGAAATTGGGTTTTCTTCTACAAATGAGTAGTGGAACAGCTCTTTTGTGTAATCCATGGAAAAGGCCCAAGGTTATAACATTTACTGACTTTTTATATATACTGGATTGGCTGCCTGACATTCATTTAATCTGTAATCTCACAATAGTTTTTCATAATGAGGCTAAAAATGTAAATGATGTTCCAATAGCCATGGCTGAGCAGATAAGAGAAATATCAAAATAATGTGCCTCAACAAATTTGTCTCTTCAGCTGCATCCCCATTGTCCAATATGTAACATCTGTTCTCATTCCAAGAGAGCTGAGATTTGATGTTTTCCCAGTGTGATACACGTGTCAACAGATCGCCTGGATTCTGTTATCTTCACTGCACTGAGTATAGAATTAAATGAGCTAATAGCTTTCTTAAGAAGTTATTTTGGACTATATTAGCATTGGCTTGAAGTTCCAACTTTCAGAATCACAGAGCAGCTGATGTGGAGTGCTCTGTTCTCTTTGCAGAGCACTTAATTGTTGAATGGACCAAATTGATTTCATATTGCCTAGTGAGTCTGAGAAATAGCATTGGCACTGCATCCTGTATTCATCATATTATCAGAGCTACTTTCAAGTGTCTCAGCCCAGCTGTCATTCCTCGAGGAATATTATTTTAGAGAAAATAATGGATTGAATCACTCTAAGATCTACTACTTTTCTATAAGTATTTTAGAACTAGAGGCAGACTTCCTTCCTTCCTTCCTTCCTTCCTTCGTTCCTTCCTTCCTTCCTTCCTTCCTTCCTTCCTTCCTTCCTTCCTTCCTTCCTGATGTTTTTACTATATCCGATGGTAAGTTTCTAGCAGGACCAAAGACTATGAAAAAATAGATAATAAAAACATTGCTTTATGTAATATAAGGTGAAGGGATTGTTTTAATATGCTAGAGTTTTTTAAATTAAAATTTAGAACAACAAATTATCACTTCATGTTTCTCTTTATCTTATTTTCTCTTTTGCCCAAACCTGTTTTCCATTATATAGATCTTGTTCACTTATGATATTGGATGTAGAGAAACATGAGCAAGATCATTTCTTCTGAGATGCTATATTCATTTATAATAGACATGGATGGGTGCTACATGGTATTCATCTACGCATGGGATGATTAAGAACAGAGGTTGTGCTGGCATTTCTGCTTTTCCTGAAGGACATTCAATGTCACACGTGAATGAAGCTAGCACCAAAGGTTATGGTTACTAAAAATTTGTTTGTGTTTATCCACATACATATACATTAGCATGTGCACGTATATACAACCACGTACAATATGGTGTGGTACAATGTGCTAGAGTATGAAGCCATTTTGAGTTGAGTTGAGTTAATTTATTATCCGGCTTTTATTATTTTTTATAAATAATTCAAGGTGGGGAACATACCTAATACTCCTTCCTCCCCTGTGACTGTTTGATGTAGACTTTTAGGAACATGTATGTACTTCACCTGGCCTGTAGAAATTAAGACAACAAAGAAGGGAACTATTCTGGTTTAGCATTAAAACTGTACTATCAAAGGAGCAACAGCACAAGGTTTTTGGTTTCAGAGTGTTAATCATAAATGCTAATTAAACACATCCTATATGAAATATTAAAATAGGAAATTTGAGAAGGTGAGGAAAAGACCGCAAAGGAGAGGAAGATACTTTTTAAAAAAATATCACACATAAGGCTTTTTGGAGAACAGTTAACTCTGCCTCAAACGTTTTCTTTACAAGAACAATTACTTAATTTTACAGGCGATGGTGAATAATTTAGAAGAACCTGTCCAGTGTGACCCCTTTTGTTTTCCTACTCTGAAGACTTTTTGAGTAAAGGAACTACAGGGATTCAGAATTAGAAATTTTAGAGGACATCATTTCCCTCCTTGCTATGTTCACAGCCACATGCATGCATACAAAAACTTAGGTCTCCTATGAGTTCCTGATACTTAAAAAAATGGTCTCCAGAAGGTCAGTGATATATAAATATGTGGGGGACGGAATAGCAAACTTTCCTTTACATGCTTTAGGACAATGTTTCTCAACTTTGGCAACTTGAAGATTGTATGATAAAATGGACACAAAATATTGAGGAACCAATAATGATGGAAACGTGGGAAAAAATATGGGTTAGAAATGTAAAATTTATGCAAGCTCAAAATATGAGAGAAAAATTTTATAAAATGTTTTATAGATGGCACTTAGATCCTAAAAAGTTAGCTTGTAGGTATCCAAGTTTACAATCTAAGTGTTGGAGATGTGAGTGTGATGAAGCCACGTATTATCATATATGGTGGACATGTAAAAAAATCAAAGCATTCTGGATAAAAATATGGTGGATTATGCAAAATATTCTTTAAAAAAAGATAAAGTTTACTCCACAGCTGTTTTTGCTGGGTATAATTACAGATTGTATGGTTATAGAGACTAATTTGATTTTAAATTTAATAACCGCAGCAAGACTTTTGGTGGCGCAGTATTGGAAGATTTGCCTACTATTGAAGAATGGACACTAAAAGTATTGAATTTAGCAGAGATGGCCAAAATCTCAGCATATTTGAAGGACCATTCAAATGAAAGATATATTTTGGAATGGAGAAGATGGATTGACTATATTCAAAACAAATATGGGATTAAAAAGTTTCAAATATTTTATGAATGAATAAAGAGTCTTTAGAAAGTATTTAAATTTAGTCATGTAAAAGGGGAGTTAAAAGTACAAGAGGGAGATAGGAGTCTATACATAGTTAGCATATGTTAGTATATGATTGTTAAATGCTATACCCAGTATTTTGCTCTGGAAAGTCGGCCGGGGGGGTTGGTGGTGGGGAGGGAGAGGGAGGGGGGATGGGAAAACAATTGTAAAAATTTTTAAAAACTTTTTAATTAAAAAAAAAAAAGATGTGTGGACTTCAGCTTCCAGAATTCCCCAGCCAGCAAGTGGAACCTCAAATGTGATCATATTTCCCCTTTCCTTATTAATATCAAAAGCAATCTTGAGAGATATGAATCATAATTTGGAAACAGTACGTTTATTACATTACTTTCTAAAATATGTTCAGTTTGATTTAGCTCTAATCACATTTGAGGCATTCATTCAGATAATGTGGTCTAGATCAGGGTCCCCAATCCCTGGTCCCTGGACCGGTACCGAACCACGGCAGGGCAGACACTGTGCTGCACAAATAAGTGAAATCCCATCCGCAGGATGCAGGCAGCACACAAAACCACACACCCTTCCAGTCCACAGAAAAAACTCTTTCCATGGAACCGGTCCCTGGTTCCCAAAAGCTTGTGGGTGGCTGCTCTAGACCACAAAGCTAACAATACTCAGTCCTGTAGATCAGTTACTCTCCTCTTTAGTATCTCATAACATTTGCAAAGTTTGGTACTTCAGACACTTGTTTTTATTTCTCACTAAAAAAAATAATAAATGCCCTGGATAGCTTCAGAGCCATTGAGTACAGATTGAGGAAATGCTATTCCCCACCCCCTCAGAATTAAACTTCTGCTTCCCCAGAAAAAATACAAAATAGGAAAAACAATGTTATTGTCTTGGACTCTATTAAGGTTTTTTTTTTTTTTGAAAGACTAATTGCTCTTTGGTTGTAAACAAACTATTTCATGCATTGAAATTTCATGCATCACCATGGTTTAAGGAAGCCAGTTTGCAATAAACCAAGGTGATTCTGTGACTTAGGACCCAGATTCAAAGACTGCAACAGGTGAAACACCATCCTGGGACTGTAAGATGTGAACACTGCTGTTCTGAGCTAAGCAAATATGCAACACCACGATTAACATACTCCTGGTAAATTATTGTGTCTGATACAGAATATGGAGTTTGCTTTATGCTGAATAGTAATCCATTCACTTTTTTAAAAAAATTATTTGATTTATATGCCGCCCTTCTCCGGAGACTCAGGGCGGCTTACAATGCGTTAAGCAATAGCCTTCATACTTTTGTATATTTTATACAAAGTCAGCTTATTGCCCCCACAAACTGGGTCCTCAATTTACTACCTTAGAAAGGATGGAAGGCTGAATCAACCTTGAGCCTGGTGAGATTCAAACTTACTTTAATTGCAGACAGCTGGTGTTAAATTACAGTGCTTTAGTTTGCAGAGCTATCCAGGCTCCCTACTTATTTATTTAGCCTATGATAAGAACATGACAGAAGAGAAGTAAACATGTACACACAATCCACATAATTATATACAAAACCACTATGGGTGTATGGCAGTGCTTTATAAATGAATGTCCAATTCAGCTATTCAAGTGATCTCTCTGGGGTTGCTTCATGCAGATCTTCTAGGGAACCAGAGAATGCATGTTGTGGGCAATTTTGCACAATTTGTTTAATAGTTTGCATATCAGAAAGAGGAATTTTTCCATCCTCACTGATACAGGGCAGAGGCACTTCTTCCAGTATTATACTAATTCTGTTCAATTTCATCCAGATAGAGTGAGGCAGGTCAAAACCAGATGGCTTAGTAGAGGGATCATTAATGATCAGGCCACAAAAAGTTACCTTGGACCATTCCTCAAAGCGGTTGCTAAATGAGGACTACAGATAGCAAACTGCTTTTTCAGAGAATCCTACAGTGAAATATTTATATATCCTAATGAAAATAATGTGATTTAAAATTATTTAGCTGCATGGTGGCAAATGTCTTAGCAATACTGTTATGTTTTGAGAATATTTTAATATTAAACAGAAAAATTAAGTGATGATGCAATTTTTCTGTGCCTACAGATTGAAATAATTATTGGAAAACAAATTATACTAGAGAGGAAGCAGTAATGAGGCCAATTCTGTTCAACAAACATCAACAAGTTGCATGTCCAAATAGAAATTATTAATCTTACAATTTTTACATTTTAAGGTTTAGCCATATATTATTAATATAAGTCTATTTGTCTTTTCTTTTTGAAGTTGATGCTTTCTCAGAGATAAACATATGAGAAATTAATTTAATACACACTAACAGTGAATTACTCTTGGTATAAACATTTCATGCTATTTCTTCTTCTAAGCTATTTTCTTCTAATATTCCAACAACAGTTGGATAATTCCTAGGTTGCTGTCTGGAACTCAGATTTTCAAACATTAAAACTCGATAAAAACAAATAAAAATAAAGTAGTAATAGGAATAATAATAATAACAACCGAGAAAAAATTCTATAGCATCACCTCCTGGCCCAAGACATGATGAGGGAAGAGACTATCAGCCATTTTCCTTTGAAGATATGGAAATAAAACATCAGTATTTTAACTTAACAATATAGAAAAGAAGAAAAATAAATGTCAATGTAGCTTTCAGTAGTCAAAATATGCAAACAATGAAGTGGGATTAGTTGGAATAAAGCAATTAGTTGACCAGCATTTCAAATATCAATCACACATAAAATGCAATGGGAAGATTATACCAAGTTCCCAGATGGATGGGACTGGAATTCCAAAGTGTTTAAGATGGAATAAAACATAAATGAAATGTGAATAAAATATCATATACTTAACAGAAAGATATAAGAGATAATATATCCAGCAAAATTTATCTTGCTGAAGAGCAATGCTTTCTAAAATCAGAGACTTTTAACTACACAGTAGAGAATGTATACCAAGCTGGATTGCAGGGGATTCTCTACTTTAGATATAGTTCTTGAAAGGATGCTTCCTCTTTGTCCCATACCATTGTTGGACCATAAATGAAAGCCTTTCTGTTGTAGCGCGGGAATAACAAGAGGCACAAGCAGGCAAGTAACAACAACTCTTTAATTCAGGGTGAGACTTCAGCAAAGGAATACAGGCAACAGCCCTCTTTATATACTTTTCAGGGGCGACCAAGAACCAATCAGAATTCACTGTACATTTGAATTTCCCGCACAAAATAGATACATACATAACACCCCTCCACTCCCAGAAGGCACTTATTCTATCTATTTACATATTTACATACAAAATCACGCAGGTGACCAGGGCGTGTCTTAATCCTGGTTGACCTGTGCAGTTCAGTTGTTGGCGAGGGGTCGAGCCGGTTGGAGGGACCTCCCGTCTCTCCTGGCTCCGCCAATGGAACCTCCTGGATTTCTCCGAAGGTGTGGCTATCTCCGGCTGGGAGTGTTGGGTCGCTGGGGCGGCTCTGGAACTCAGGGTTGCCAGATAAGTATTCCGGCTTACTCGGGCTTGAGGTAGCTGTGTCAGGAAGACCTTGAAAGTTAGGACATGAGTTTTCGTTTTGTAAACGTTTATGCAATTGATCTATATGCTTCCTCCAGATTTTACCATGCCCTATATCGACTGTATATGACTTTGGGTCAGTAATTCCTATGATGGTTCCCTCTATCCATAAGGGCCCATTGGTGTAACTTCTAGCAAAAACTGGTGTTCCTACTTGGAATTGTCTTAGTCCTCCCCCTTCCCCCTTGAAGCTATTGGGGGAGTAATTGGGATGCAGTCGGTCGAGAACGCATCTTAGCTTTCGGCCCATTAAGAGCTCGGCTGGGCTGCGGCCCGAGGTGGGGCTCGGGGTGGCGTGCTGTACTGCTAAAAACTCATCTAGTCTAGCCTGCCAGTCACCTGCATCAAGCCGGGAAAGAGCTTTTTTGGCCGTTCTTACAAATCTCTCTGCAAGGCCATTAGAAGCCGGATGAAAAGGGGCGGATAATGCATGTCTTATGCCTAATTCGGCTAGGTAGCCTTCAAATTGAGTTGCCGTGAATTGGGACCCATTGTTGGATACCAGGGTGTCCGGCAACCTGTGTGTTGCAAACAGTTTTCTGAGTACTTTGATTACGGCCTCAGAAGTGGTAGATGGCATTAGGGCAATTTTGAGCCACTTAGAATATGCATCTACAATGATAAGAAAGTTCTGGCCATGGAACAGGCCAGCGAAATCAATGTGAATCCTCCCCCATGGCCCTTTTGGTTTTTCCCATTCACAAACGGGAGCTATGGGCGGATCTGGGCGGGACTCCTGGCAGGGCCTGCACTTCCCCACCCACTCAGTGACATCTTGGTCGAGATGTGGCCACCAAACATAACTACGTGCTAGGCCCTTCATGCAAACAATACCAGGGTGTCCCTCATGCAACATTTCCAGAATTCTGTGCCTTAAC
The DNA here is from genome assembly GCA_022577455.1 of Arizona elegans. Classification (NCBI taxonomy): domain Eukaryota; kingdom Metazoa; phylum Chordata; class Lepidosauria; order Squamata; family Colubridae; genus Arizona; species Arizona elegans. The sequence goes on from JAKOOJ010000003.1 coordinate 117,810,280, forward strand.
CGCGAAGGAATGACCACCCTGTCTCCCCACAACAAGCAACCCCCCAACACTGACAGTTCATTTTTTTTTTGTTAAAGTACAATTGAAAGTCACCACTGTCCACCTTGGTAGGCCAACCCCTCGTTACCCAGCCCATTACAGTGCGCAAAACAGTCTCTGGCAGAAACCCTCGCCACCTCGTTTGAAGAAATGGGGCCCGGGAAACAATGTCAAGCAGTAAAACCAGGGCTTCCGGGGTCGGGTTGTCCAACAATTCGGGCAAGGGGCATCGGCTGAGGGCATCAGCATGTCCTAAAGTTTTGCCTGGCCGGTGGAGCAGTCTGTATGAACACGCAGCTAAGAAAATGGACCATCTGCTCATCCGGGGGGAAAGAGCAGCCGGGGTCGGTTTATCTCCAGCCAAAAGTCCCAAAAGAGGCTGATGGTCCGTAACAAGTTCAAAAATGCGGCCAAACAAATACTCGTGAAACTTTTTGACCCCAGCTACAGCCGCTAGTGCTTCCCTATCTAGCTGGCTATAGTTTCTTTCAGCACTAGACAAAGTGCGAGAGTAATAGGCGATGGGCGCCTCTAACCCGTTCGGCAGTCTATGGCTTAAAACCGCACCTACACCAAAGGGGGAAACGTCACAGACCAATACTAGAGGTAGTTCGGAATTGTATTGGATGAGGAAACTGTCCTCAGACAAAAGTCTCTTTACAGCATTGAATGTGGCCACTTCTCGCTTGCCCCAAACCCATGGAACATTTTTTCCAAGGAGCCTCTGCAGAGGCTCCACAACGGTGGCTTTGTGTTTCAGAAACATCATATAGAAATTGAGAAGGCCCAGGAAAGCCTGCAGTTCAGATTTTGATTTGGGGTGGGTGCGCTTTGGATGGCCCTATCTTTGCTTTCTGTGGGGTGAATGCCCGTGCCGTCGATTCTGTAGCCTAAGAATTCCACTGATGGAACTGCTATCTTGCATTTTGTTCACTTGAGTTTAAGTCCCGCTTCTCTGAACCTCGTTAGGACTTGTCTAACCCTCTGGCCTAATTGAGTCTTGTCTTGGCCACTAATCAAACGTCAAAATACGGGACGACACCTGGGAGGCCTTGTAGAAGGCGCTCCATTGTGCTTTGAAAGAGTCTTGGGGCGATGCTGACCCCAAACTGAAGCCTGGTGCATTTAAAGGCTCTGTGAGTTACTATTGTCTGTGATTCTGCCATAGCGTCATCTACTGGCAGTTGCTGGTACACCTGCACAAGGTCTAGTTTTGCGAATAGCTTGCCAGGCCCCAGGGAATGTAGTAGATGGTGGACTATCGGAACCGCATAGGTGCTCTGTTGCAACGCCTTGTTAATTGAACATTTATAGTCGGCGCAAATTCTAATTGAGCCATCCGATTTGACTGGCGTGACTATTGGGGTTTCCCACTTAGCATGATCTACGGGAACTAGCACCCCTTGCTTAATGAGCTTGTCGAGCTCCGCATCAATTTTGGCCTTTAAAGCAAATGGAACTCGTCTTGCTTTCAGTCTGATTGGCGCTACGTTGGGGTCTAAATTAAAGGATATAGGGGTCCCCACGTACTTGCCTAGAGTCTCTTCGAAAACATCCTGAAACTCGTGGAGCAGGGTTTCTTTAAGTGATGATCCGCTGATGCTGTGAACGCCCGTGAAGCCCATGCCGAGGGCCCGGAACCATTTCATGCCCAGTAGACTTGGTAGGGGCTTGCTAACGACGGTCAGGGGCAGGTCTTTCTCGAACTCACTGGAGGTGATCCGGAACGTGCCCACGCCTTCAACGGGAACTCGGTTTCCCTGGTAGTCAAGTAGGCGGATTTTCTGACGGGACAGCTGGTTCTTCTGAAGCTTGGGCAGGAGTGTCTTGAGTGTTGACCAGGACATGATCGATAACGTAGACCCGATGTTGATTTCCATTTCGCACGATTTGCCATCAATTTCTACTTTCGTGTAGACTTTCTCATTGTTGGTTGTGCTGGCTTGGCCGATTCTCGTGCTGTAGGTCTCCCGCTTTTGAAGTTCGCGCCGTTTTCTCGCGCCATCATCTTTGATCGGCTGTTTTGAACGAGCCGGTTCTGGTTGGTCGCAGTAGTCACATGACTTTCGACTACGCGGAAATTGAGCTCTGCAAACTCGTGCTAGGTGGCCTTTCCTGTCGCAACGCCTAAAAATGGCTTCTCTGTATTTACATGAATGTCTCTCATGATCCCCGCCACAGCGGGGGCAGTTCTTGTGGCGGCGGCTTTGTTCGCTCAATTTTTTTTCTGTATGGAAGACGTCCTCGTCCGACTCTTCCTCCAAGCTGGTTTGCACCTCTTCTCTGTGGACAGGGGCTGTTTTCGGCCCGTCTTTGCTTGGACTGGGTCGCTGCAGCGCTTCCAAAGCTTTCGTTGATGCTTCGTGTGCTCGGGCTTTGTCTAGTGCGCCGGCTAGCGTGAGGTCTGGCTTAGCTAGAAGACGCCTTTATAACCGGGTATCTCGAACCCCGCAAATCAGTTGTTCAAGCAACGCGTCGTCTAAGTCTCTATAGTCACAATGCGTTGCGACTTTTCGAAGCGCAGCTACATAAGCACTGACCGGCTCTCCTTCTTTTTGAACTCGTTGCTGGAGTTCGTAGCGCTGAACGAATTTAGACAGAACTGGAGCGTAGTGGGCTTTCAGGTTAGCCTGAAGGACGTCCCAGGGAACCGTCTGGACTGGGGTTGGCTCGCAGAGGGATTCGGCCATCTCGAATACGTCTGGCCCACAGTGGCTTATGAACAGAGCCCTTTTTCTGTTCGCTGAGAGCCCTTGCATTTCACTCGCTTCCAGGGAGCACTTGAACCTGGTCAGATACGATCCCCACTTCTCTCGGGTTGGGTCGAAGGGTTTTGGTGGAACGTAGGCAGACATGCCGGGTCTCCGTGTTCGCTAGTCACCCTGGCTGAAACTCCAAGCTCTTTTGAAAAACCTCTTGTGTCCTCTATCCCACCTTCGTCGCCAATGTTGTAGCGCGGGAATAACGAGAGGCACAAGCAGGCTAGTAACAACAGCTCTTTAATTCAGGGTGAGACTTCAGCAAAGGAATACAGGCAACAGCCCTCCTTATATACTTTTCAGGGGCGACCAAGAACCAATCAGAATTCACTGTACATTTGAATTTCCCGCACAAAATAGATACATACATAACACTTTCCATAAGATTTTAGGATTCAGATAGATTGGTTTGAGAGGGAATAATTTGATGACTGGTGAGGTCCTTGTGAGGACCATTATAATAGGCCTGTAAAAACTCATTGAACTTCTTTCTATTCTACAACAAATAACCCCATATTATAACAAATTAGTTTAGATATAACTAACACATGTTTTATCATGTGCTGGGTTTGACTCTCGAGGTGCAAAGTGAATCCAGAAGCATCCCCAGGCTAAAAATGGATCAGGTTAGGTTTATTCCATCCCAGCTAGGCTGAAATTCTATTTCACAATCCATTTGCTTACTGATTAGAAATACTTCTGCTTTGTTTGCAGTAAGTCTCACTATTACTGCTCTAAGGCACTGATTCACACTATCAACAATTTGCCTTGTTGGAAAAGAGAAATAGAGGTACATGTCATCCATATATTATACACACCTCTAATCGCTTGATTTCCACCCCCCAATAGCTTCATCTAGATATTAAATAACAGGGATACAGGATTAAACACTGAAGTGGATCATAACCAAGTTCAAAGGAACTGAATATCCATCTCCAGCATAACCTTTTAACACTGACCCCCAAAGAAGGATTTGAATCATTTTAAAATGGTAGCTCATAAACCTGTTCTCACCGAGAAGTCCAGAAACATATCACATCTCTGAGAAGACAAGAAGAATAAATTGATTGACATTCCACCTGTCTAGTTCCTGGTATTAATAATCTACCAGGGGGATCAAAACTACCTCAATCTCAACCCTGGGCTGATGCCAGAAGGATACTGTGAATGGCAAAAATTAAAATATTTTTAAATTTATTTTAAATAATTAAATAGAATTGTTACATTGTTCGGCAGTGAGTTGACCATGGCGAGTTGGTTGTGGTGAGCTGACTGTGGTGAGTTGGCCACAGCAAGCTGGCTTTGTCCCGAAGGTGCTTTTTCAAGAGGCAACTGGACTTTCTAGTTTTTCTTTGAAAATGTTTCGCTTCTCATCCAAGAAGTTTCTTCGGCTCTGACTGGATGGTGGGGAATGGAAGGATGTATATTCCTTGCAAACAGCTAGTCATTTGTGAAGTGGTTCGGGAATGATGAGAGGCACAAGCAAGCAAGTGACAACAGCTCTTTAATATACAGTGAGACTTCAGCAAAAACTCAGGGGCTGCAGTCCTCCTTATATACAATCCAGGAGGGACTGTCAGCCAATCAGAAACGTATGCAGGTTTGAATCTCCCGCTTAAAAGTATCAATACATAACACCCCTCCCTTCCCAGAAGGCACTGACATTCAAAAATTAACATATTTACAAACAAAATCTCGCAGGTGCTTAGGCTGAGTTCTCGCCCTAGTTGACCTGCGCAGTTCAGTGTTTGGTGGGGCGTCGAGCTGGTCGGAGGGACTCTTTGTCTCTCCCGGCTCCGCCAATGGAACCTCCTGGATTTTGTCCGGGGCGTGGTTATCCCCGGCTGGGAGTGGCGACTCGCTGGGGCGGCGCTGGAACCAGGGCTTGTCAGCTAAGTATTCTCGCGGCCCCGGGCTTGAGTTAGCTGTTTTGGAGAAGTGGTCATAGTTAGGCTCGGACATGTCTGCGTTGATGTTTGCCTCGCCAACCGCCCGTTTCCTCAGTTGGTCTATGTGGCGCTTCCAGAGTCTATCTACCCCCACGTCCACCGTGTATGATTTTGGGCCTGTTATCCCCACTATGGTTCCTGCGACCCACAGAGGACCGCTGGCATAATTGCGAGCGAACACTGGGGACCCGACCTGAAACTGCCTTAAGCCACAGGTCTCTCCCTTAAAGTTTTCGTGCGAATAGTTAGGGTGAAGCCTGTCCAACACACACCGGAGCTTTCTCCCCATGAGGAGCTCTGCTGGGCTTCTCCCTGTTGCCGTGCATGGTGATGCATGCTGAACCGCAAGGAATTGATCTATCCTGGCCTGCCAGTCCCCATTGTCTAATCTGGATAGTGCTTCCTTGGCTGTCCTGACAAATCGTTCAGCCAATCCGTTGGAAGCCGGGTGAAATGGGGCTGATAGGGCATGGCGGATTCCCAGGCCGGCCAAGTAACCTTCAAACAGGGTTGCTGTAAATTGGGGCCCATTGTCCGACACCAAGGTATCCGGCAGGCCGTGGGTGGCAAACAACTTTCTTAGGGCCTTGATAACCGCTTCGGCCGTTGTGGATGGCATTAATACAATTTCGAGCCATTTTGAAAAGGCATCCACTACTATTAAGAACGTTTGGCCATGGAACGGGCCGGCAAAATCAATGTGGATCCTCCCCCATGGGCCTTTTGGTTTCTCCCACTCTCGGATGGGCGCTACTGGGGGATCGGGGCGAGACTCCTGGCAGGGTCTGCACTTCCCCACCCACTCGGAAATGACCTGGTCCATGTTGGGCCACCAGACATAGCTGCGGGCTAAACACTTCATCCTGACGATGCCAGGGTGCCCCTCGTGCAATAACTCTAGAACTCTACCTCGTAGTTTTGTTGGAATTACCACTCTGTCACCCCACAGTAAGCACCCCCCTTGCATAAACAGTTCATTTCGTTTGTTGGCAAAACCTTGGTACTCCTCCCCGACCACCTTGTCCGGCCACCCTTTCAAAACCCAACCCATAACAGTCCGGATAACAGGGTCTCTATTTGATGCTTTCGCCACCTCGCCGGAGGAGATGGGCCCCAAAGTTAACGCGTCCAACAACAGGACGGAGGTTTCCGGTGTTGGGTTGTCCAGCAGGTCGGGAAGGGGGCAACGGCTAAGGGCATCCGCATGACCCAGGGTTCGCCCAGGCCGATGGACGAGCTGGTACGAGTATGCCGATAAGAAAATCGCCCATCTAGTTAATCGGGGGGAGAGGGCAGCGGGGGTTGGCCTGTCGCCTGCTAGCAGTCCTAGCAACGGCCTATGGTCAGTCACAAGTTCAAATTTTCGGCCATAGAGGTATTCGTGGAACTTCTTAACCCCCGCAATCGCAGCCAGAGCTTCTCTGTCCAATTGGCTATAGTTTCGTTCTGTGCTGGACAGAGTTCGGGAGTAGAAAGCAATGGGCGCCTCTAGGCCGTTCGGCAGTCTATGGCCTAGGACTGCACCAACTCCTACGGGGGAGGCGTCGCAAACTAAGACGAGCGGCAGCTCTGCATTGTACTGGATCAGGAAACTGTCCTCAGATAGGAGTTTTTTTACTGCCTCAAAAGCGGCCGCTTGCGGTTTCCCCCAGACCCATGGTACATTCTTTCCTAGGAGTTTGTGAAGGGGATCAGCGACCGTGGCCTTATCTCTTAAGAACATTGAGTAGAAATTGAGCAGTCCAAGGAAGGCTTGGAGCTCAGCTTTTGATTTGGGGGCTGGTGCGCTTTTGATGGCTCTCACCTTGCTTTCGGTAGGGTGGATGCCTGTGCCGTCCACCCTGTACCCCAGAAATTCTACCGAGGGGACCGCTATCCTGCACTTGTTCTTTTTAAGTCTTAGTCCCGCTTCTCTGAATCTGGACAGGACGTTCCGTACCCTGTCCCCTAGCTGGTGTTCGTCTTGGGCGCTGACTAAGACGTCATCGAAATATGGGACTACTCCCGGAAGTCCTTGCAACAGGCGCTCCATGGTGCTTTGGAATAAGCCGGGTGCGACGCTCACCCCAAATTGGAGCCTGGTGCATTTAAATGCACCCCTATGAGTCACGATCGTTTGCGCCTCTGCCGTGGCGTCGTCGACCGGTAACTGTTGGTAGGCTTGGGCCAGGTCTAATTTAGCAAAAATTTTTCCGGGGCCCAGGGAGTGTAGTAGATGGTGCACGATCGGCACCGGATAGGCGCTCGGCTGCAAAGCCTTGTTGATCGTGCACTTGTAGTCGGCGCAAATTCTGATTGAGCCGTCAGACTTAACTGGGGTGACTATGGGGGTCTCCCACTTGGCATGGTCAACGGGAACCAACACCCCTTGCTTAATCAGTTTGTCCAGTTCTGCATCGATCTTTGGTTTCAATGCGAACGGCACTCGTCTGGCCTTCAATCTTACTTGGGCTACGTTGGGGTCTAAGTTTAGTGAAATAGGGGTCCCCACATACTTGCCCAACGTGTCCCCGAAAACGTCCTGGAACTCGGTCAGGAGGCTGTCTTTCAGGGTTGACTTGGACATCAGGTGGACGCCGGTGAAGCCCATGCCAAGGGCTCGGAACCACCCCATGCCCAGGAGGCTCGGCAGCTGTTTCGTGACGATGGTCAGCGGCAGGTCTCTTTCGTAGTCTCCGTAGGTGACCCGGAACGTGCCCACGCCTTCGAGGGGGACTCGGTTCCCCTGGTAGTCAAGGATGCGCAGTCTCTGTCTGGAGAGTTGATCCTTCCGGAACGACGGCAGGAGGCTCTTCAGAGTTGTCCACGACATGATGGAGAGAGCTGATCCGGTGTCGATCTCCATCGAGCACGGTCTTCCGTTGATCTCGACCACCGTGCTGACTTTGTCCTCGACCGTTGTGCTGGCCTGGTCGATGTGTATGCTGCGGCCATCTCGCGGTTCAAATTCGCGCCGTTTTTTCGCGCCGCCTTCTCTCGTTGGCTGCTTCTGGCGCGCTGATTCCGGTTGGCTGCGGCGCTCACGTGGTTTGAGTCTTCTGGGCAGAATGGCTCTGCAGACTCGCGCCAAGTGCCCTTTCTTCTCGCAACGCCTGCAAATAGCCTCTCTGTATTTGCAGGACAGTCTATCATGGTGCCCGCCACAGCTGGGACAGCTTCGCCGGGGGCTGCCAGTGTCTTTTCTCCGGTGCTCTGTTTGGAAGACGTCCTCATCCGACTCGGACTCCGAGCTGGATCCGGCGTCTTCTCTGTGCACCGGGGCAGACTTGGGGCTGTCCTTGCTGGTCAGCGGACGCTGTAGCGTTTCAGCGGCCTTTGTGGAGGCTTCGTGAGCCCTGGCTTCGTCAAGGGCCCCGGCAAGCGTCAGATCAGGCTTGGCGAGCAGACGCCGTTGCAGCCTAATGTCCCGAACACCACAGATCAGCTGCTCAAGCAACGCATCATCCAAGTCTCTGTAGTCGCAATGAGTTGCGGCTTTTCTCAGGCTGGCCATGTACGCGCTGACCGGCTCTCCCTCTCGTTGGACGCGCTGCCTCAGTTGGTATCGCTGCACGAACTTGGAGGGGACGGGAGCGTAGTGAGCCCGGAGAGTTGCCATCAGGGTGTCCCATGAGACTGTTTGAACCGGCGTTGGCTCACACAGTGACTCGGCCATCTCAAACACGTCCGGTCCGCAGTGGCTTAGGAATAGGGCTCTCTTTCGATTAGCCGAGAGGCCCTGCATGTCGCTGGCTTCTAACGAGCATTCAAACCTCGTTAGGTACGAGACCCATTTTTCGCGGGTCGGATCAAAAGGCTTGGGCGGAACGTAGGCAGACATGTCCGGTATGTCTCCTGTGGTTCGCCTCGTCGCCTAGCTGAAGCTCGTGGTCTCACTGGTTGGCTTCTTGTAGCCTCTATCCCACCTTCGTCGCCAATGAAGTGGTTCGGGAATGATGAGAGGCACAAGCAAGCAAGTGACAACAGCTCTTTAATATACAGTGAGACTTCAGCAAAAACTCAGGGGCTGCAGTCCTCCTTATATACAATCCAGGAGGGACTGTCAGCCAATCAGAAACGTATGCAGGTTTGAATCTCCCGCTTAAAAGTATCAATACATAACAATTTGCATTCTTTTAGAGAGTCATTGAGGCCACTTCTGCATTTATTTCTGTCCTCAGGGTCACCTGAGTAGTGCAAATGGGTGTGGAGCTTTCTTGGAACGGCTGAAAGGATTGTGTTGTGGAGCTGTGCTTTCTGCAGGAGGTGACCCTGAGGAAACAAACCTGCAAGTGGCCTCAATGACTCTCTAAAAGAATGCAAATGACCAGCTCTCTGCAAGGAATATAAATCCTTCCATTCCCCACCATCCAGTCAGAACTGGAGAAACTTCTTCGGTGAGAAACAAAATGTCTTCAGAGAAAAATTAGAAAGTCCAGTGCCTCTTGAAAAAGCACTTTTGGGACAGCTGGATGACTGAGAATCTCCATAGATAAGTTGGCTGGGGCAAGTTGTCCCATTCTGAGTTTTAATTAGTTAGGAATAGCAGGGACGCAGCATGTGTGTGGTTGGCCTTGGGCTACCTGGAATCTTGCTCACACCTTTGAGCCGTACAAGGAAAGACTTTGCTATCACAGTTAGATAAGCAGATAGGTGCAACATATAACTGAACAGAATATATTACTCATAAATTGTCTAGCAATAGAGTCACAGCAGGCAGCAGAGTTGCCTCTCTCAGCCTTCCTTTCTCCGTAATATAACAGGCCTTTTGCAATTTAGAATAACTGTGCTGGGTGATTCTGTGTGGATGCAATTTCTTTGCTTGAGAAGACTCATCCTGTGTCTTCCTCCCTAATCTCACTAGCTATTAAAATGGCATTTCATTGCCCTGAGCTCTCTGAAAACCATCAGGAAGAAAAAAGGATATTCAGAAGTGTATGTGTCAATTGCCCAAGTCCATTTCAGTGCCCTGGAGATTGATCAGGGCATTGACAGAATCCCCACGTGAAGTGTGAGAAAATTACCCAAAGCAGTCAAAAATCTATCAGATCTTTCAAAAATACCTGCTCTATCGAGGTTAGACATATATACTGCAAACATGTGTGTGCAATGGGTGAAGTATCAAGCCACATTATGCCATTCCATTCAGCTCTGGTTTTAAATACTTATTTTTTTTTTTCTGTAAAATAAAAAGTGTAGTGGAAATTCAAATGCACACCCAAAAGTTTAGAAAGTTGTCTTTAGGAGAGATTGGAGAGGACAGGATAAGGTATTGGATTGTACCATACTATTACCTTTCAGCTGGGTGACTTGGCGGCAGTCACTCTCTCTCATGTTAATATAAATATTAATATATGGCTTGTCCATGCATGACATGCCAGACGCTAAATAAAATAACCGTCTCTCAGCCCAAGCCACCTCACAGGGTTGTTGTTGTGGAGAAAATGGGTGTAGGAAGGATGATTAGCTGCCTTGTGTGATTGATTAGAAATAATAAAAGCAGGATAGAAATAAGTAAAAAATTCATAAAGCAAGCTGCCCAAATTAAAAAAAAAATGTGGAGTGCCAATGCTGCAGGCTGCTCCTATAGTTTGTTCAGAAACCCTACTACCATCCCATTGCAAGACATGAGTGGGAAGGTTAACTTTCTCTGTGGTAGCCCTCACTCTGGAACACCCCCTTCCCAAAGTTACGATCTTTCCTGCATTTTGCAAGGAAATGAAATAGGTTAATGTTCTCAGAGTTTTGAGGCCTTGTTGCTTAGGCCGATGTCAGTTGTCTCAACACACACATACATTTTTCTTCTTTTTATGACCCTGTAATCCCTTCTTTCGTGGAGAGTTGGTGTAACAGCATGGAGCTGAGTGTTTACTGGCTGGATGACCTTCTTGTTGCCTACATGGAGATTGTAGCAGATATTTTCTCTTTGTGCCCCGATAGAGAAACATCTGTCACTGTCTAGGATTGAACTCTCAACCTTCTGAGTGGGAGGTGAGCAGCGGTGGGATTCAAGTAATTTAACAACCAATTCTCTGCCCTAATGATTTCTTCCAACAACCAATTTCCAACTGCTCAGAAAGTTAACAACCGGTTCTCCCGAAGTGGTGCGAACTGGCTGAATCCCACCACTGGAGGTGATAGTCTTTACCTCTAGGCACCATGCTACTCTATTATTTCTCTATATAGAAATAGGTGGTAGATAGATAGATAGATAGATAGATAGATAGATAGATAGATAGATAGATAGGAAGATAGATAGATAGATAGATAGATAGATAGATAGATAGATAGATATGAAGATAGATATGATAGAGAGTTAGAGATATATAGATATTTCATTGCTGCTGTTAGTGTGTGTGTGTTGCTATGTGCTGGGTGGGACCATTTGGGATTGGGGTAGTTTACAAATGCAAATAAATAAATATATGTGTATGTGCTGTATTTCTGAGGACTGCTGAACGTGCAAGAAATTGAGCTGCCAACAACAACAACAATAATAATAATAATAATAATAATAATAATAATAATAATAATAATAATAATAATTTTATTTCTATACCGCCCTTCTCTGAGGAATAAGGGGATTGCGGTAGTAATTGAAGAGCTGAAGCAGAGGGTTGTTGCCATCGCTGAAAAGATTAAAAGGTATGAAAACCGAGTAACTCAGTTCAAGGAAAACTCACAGTTCAGAGCAAATCAGCACCAGTTTTATAAGAGTTTAGAAAATGGAAACGGGGTAAAAACAAATGAAAAGCCTGATAAAGAGAAAGCACTGAAATTCTGGAAGAATTTGTAGGAAAACAAAAAGAAGAACAACAGAAATGCAAAATGGATCAAACAGGTTGAGGACTCTATTAAAGTGCATAAAATGGAAGACGTGAAAATAACAAAAGCAATGGTGCAAAGACAGTCAAGAAAAGTGAAGAACTGGAGTGCACCTGGACCGGATGAGCTGCATGGCTTCTGTTTAAAGGCACTTACAAGTCTGCACAAAAGATTGGTAACCCAGATGAACCAGATCCTAAGAACACCTGAAAATGATGAATGGATGACAACTGGAAGGACATTTTTGATCCAAAAAGATAAAGAAAAAGGAAAGGACCCTGGAAACTATAGGCCAATCACCTGTTTGCCAACAACATACAAGCTTCTTACTGGTATCATTGCAAACCAAATCTATGGATACCTGGAAAGAAATAACTTGCTTCCTGTAGAACAGAAAGATGCTGCAAAAACTCAAGAGGAACAAAGGATCAATTGCTGATTGACAAGCTAATCCTAAAGAACTCAAAGAAAAGACGAACCAACCTGTTCATGGCTTGGATAGACTATAAGAAAGTGTTTGAGTCAGTTCCCCATAGCTGGATCAAAAAATGCCTGGAAATCTTAGGCATCAGCAGCAACATACAAAAATTCATGGAATCTTCAATGAACCTCTGGAAAACGAAACTTATGGCTAATGAAGAAGAACTGGGTGAAGTTGAAATTAAACAAGGCATTTTCCAGGGCGATTCCCTTTCACCCCTACTTTTTATACTCTCAATGCTACCACTGACAATCATTTTGAAGAAGATGAACTGTGGATACGAACTTGCAAAGAAAGGACTGAAAATCTCGCACTTGATGTACATGGATGATTTGAAGCTGTTTGGTAAAATAAAAGCTGAACTGAATTTATTAATTGAAAACACAAAAGAATTCAGCCAAGACATTGGTCTGCAGTTTGGAATTGACAAATGTGCAACAATAGCAACCAAAGCAGGCAAAATCATAGAAGAGGATGGAATAGAACTAGAGAATGAAGAAATGATAAAGGCAGTAAAATCAGAAGAAGGCTACAAGTACTTGGGGATTTTAGAAGCCTCTGACTTAATGCATAATAAAGTCAAGGAATTAACTTCAGCCAAATACATTCGGCGAATTCGTAAGATATTAATGTCCAAATTGAGTGGAGGAAACATCATAAAAGCCATAAATACCTGGGCTATACCTGTGATTAGATACTCTGCAGAATAATTGACTGGACCCAGATGGAGTTAGACAATTTGGACAGAAAAACAAGGAAGCTTATGACAATGAATGCCTTGCACCCTAAAAGTGATGTTGACCGATTATATTTACCAAGAGCAGAGGGTGGTCGAGGACTCCTACAAGTAAAGCAGACTGTGGAAGAAGAAAAATGCAGCTTGAATGATTACATCCAGAAAAATGAAGAACCAATGATTAAGGAAGTAAATAAAGGAGGCCTTTTAAAGACAACTAAAACAAAAGCAGAATATAAGAAAGAAGTAATTGAGCAGCAAGCTGAAAATTGGAAACACAAAGCTCTGCATGGCCAATACTTGAAAAGTATTGAAGGCAAAGCTGACCAGAAACTAACCTGGAACTGGTTAAGATCAGGAGTACTGAAAAAAGAAACAGAAAGCTTTATTTTGGCAGCTCAAGAACAAGCCCTAGCCACAAACTGCATGAAGGCAAAAATTCAACATGTTACCACCAACAGCAAATGCCGCCTCTGCAAAGAGAAAGAGGAGACAGTTGACCATCTGATCAGTGGGTGCAGCAAAATTTCACAAACTGACTACCTACAACGCCATGACCGTGTTGCTAAGATCATTCACTGGAAATTGTGCCAGAAGTTTGGATTTGAGTACAGCAAAACCCACTGGGAACATCAGGTTGAGAAAGTTTTAGAGAATGAGAAACTCAAGATCTTGTGGGACTTTAGGATTCAGACTGACAGGCACTTGGTCCACAACACACCTGATATAACAATAGTTGAAAAGAAAAAAGTATGGTTTATTGACATTGCACTACCTGGTGATGCACGGATTGAAGATAAGCAGCAAGAAAAAAATCACAAAGTACAGGGATTTGCAAATTGAAGTTGAGCGACTGTGGAAAAAGAAATCATGTGTTGTCCCGATTGTAATTGGAGCCCTTGGAGCAATACCCAAAGGGCTACCCCGCTATTTAGAAATTCTAAATTTGCCGGACTTGAACATTTTGACTCTACAAAAAACCACCTTACTCGGAACAGCTTATATCCTCCGACGATACCTTAACAGTTCCTAGGTCCTTGGTTAGGATTCGAGCTGCTGAGCTATTAACCAGCCTCAAAGGCTGTGAATCTCACTAAAGATTAAATAATAATAATAATAATAATAATAATAATAATAATAATAATAATAATAATAATAATAATAATAATAATAATTTTATTTCTATCCCGCCCTTCTCCCGAAGGACTCAGGGCGGTGTACAGCCAATTTAAAAACACAAGACAAAACAATGATTAAAAATTAAAATGATTAAATAGATTTGGCCCGATTTAAAACCCCAAAAATTTAAAATACCCCAATTTAAAATTATTATGTTGATAGCCCGGCCTGGCGGAACAACAGGGTCTTCAGTGTGCAGCGAAACACCCGGAGGTCAGAGATCTTATGTACTTCCGGGGGCAGTTCATTCCACAGGGCTGGGGCTCCCACAGAGAAGGCCCTCCCCCTGGGTGTCGCCAGCCGACATAACTTGGCTGATGGCACCCTGAGGAGACTCTCTCTGTGGGAGCGAACTGGCCGGTGGGAGGCTATTGGTGGCAGAAGTCAGTCTCGAAGGTAAGCAAGAAGTGGTTAGGGTTGTTAGCTGTGTCATGCTGCTAGCCATGAGTATGTTTTCTGGAACAATAAATAATACAGATGGGTTTTGCTGAATGATCACTCATTCAGGGTGACTGTTTGAACTTATGATGGGGGTGAATAAGAAGAACTTGCAACTTGTCCTTGATGTTTCAATAGTCACACTATCCTACCAACCCCCGCTCACGTAAACCTAATAAACCTACATTATTGATGTATGCCATCATCTTCCTTTGAATATTTTTGGCTGATCTATTTTAAGCTTCACTTTATATTCTCTTATTCTGCAATCTCAGGTAGAAGATTTGGACACCACCGAAATAGAATGGCTTGAAATATATCATGTGTATAATATCCACATAGCTGACCATGCAATATGGAAATGAGTCAAAACCGACAATGATAGTGAGGGGAAGCAGCGATTCGTAATGGCCAGGAAGGGTTCGTTTTCTTTTGCACTGCTTGTCATCAGATACTTTTTTGCCTCACATGCAGGGGTGCTATTCAGCAGGTTCTGACAGGTTCTGGAGAACCAGTGGCAGAAATTTTGAGTAGTTCAGAAAACCGGCAAATACCACCTCTGGCTGGCCCCAGAGTAGGCTGGGAATGGAGATTTTGCAATATCCTTCTCCCAGGAGTGGGGAGGCAATGGGGATTTTGAAGTATCCTTCCCCTGCCACACCCACCAAGCCATGCCCACCAAGCCATGCTCATAGTACCTATAGTAAAAAAAAATGAATTCCACCACTGCTCACATGGCAATCTCAAATGTTCTGGTTAGTGAAATAGGAAGCCAATCAAAACAGTTCCAATCTTTTTAAGCTTCAGTTGGTTCTAGCCTATGCAATGTCCATCCATGGAACAATTAGACATCTTGCAGCTTGTCTTGGACTGAGTCATTGTTATTGAAATCATTTCCATGGTAAATATCATAGAGGATAATATTTGACTACTGAAATAGATAGACTGGTTTACCCTGCTGGGTTCTCTTAACTGATAACAAGTAACATCTGAAAGTTGCTGAACTTCTCTGAGTTCCTAGCCCCATGATAGCGAACCAATGGCATGCGTGTCCAAAGTGGCACACAAAGACATGTTGCCTGGCACATGCAGTCTTGCCTGTTTGTCTTCTGGTGTGCATGTGTGTGCAATGATCAGCTGTCCTTTGTGTGTGCCACAGCGCCAAAAACCAGTGTGCGCATGGGCGCTGGCCAGCTGATTGTTGGGTGCGCATGCGCGCCAGAACCCGGAAGTTTGGCTTTTCCAGAGTGAGAACCCTTTGTGCATGTGGCAGTGTGAAAACTGGCCTGCGCATGCATGCCGACCAGCTGATCATTGGGCACGTATGTTCGCTAGAACTCAGAAGTTCGGTGTTTCCAGAGTGTGATCCCTTTGTGCATGCGGCAGTGCCAAAAACCAGCCTGCGCATGCACGCTGGCCAGGTGATCGTCGGGCATGCATGTGAGCTAGAACCAGGAAGTTTGGCTTTTCTGGAGCGCGGCCCCGACGAGTATGCACATGTGCGCATGACATTTCCACGCGACCTTTTCGGCACCGCCATCACTGTGCTAGCCGGTAATGATTAAGTATCCTGTGTCTAAACAGCAGGATAAAAAAGGATTTCCATGCTTATTCATAGTAGAGTTTAATTCCAATTTAATTAAGATACATGTTTATGTATTATTTAATTTATATGCTGCCTACCTCACTGTCCCAAAGGTATCTTTGCATACAAAAGATACGAAGAAGTTGCTACTTATCTTCTTTACAGCAGTAATAAGAACAATTTTACTATCTACTCTATAGTTTACATAAATTTCTTCTTTCTATAGTCTCCCCCCCACCACTCACACTCTGTTCCATTCTTGCCACTTTTCTGGTGGTTGCCATTATGATATCACAATCCCAAAATGAAAATATCTCAAACAAGGGAAAAAGAAACGTTAAGCTTTGCCCATTTTTCTCTTTTGTCTTCCAGTGTCCTTAATACTTTCATTTCAAGTGACACTCCATTGTTATAGTCATTATCACATTCAACAGCTTCAGAATTACAATCAACATCACAATCTATCTCATATTACAATCAACTTCACAATCTACCTCATATTACCTTTATCTTTTGTTTTGTAAAATCCTTTGATTTTATGGTAAATAATGTTAATGATAATAGTAGTAGTAGTAGTAAGTAGTAGTAATAATTTCCATGAAGGTCTAGTTAATTTGTCCAATTTAATTCAAATCTGTTCAAAAGCACTTTCATTAAAAAAAAAAAACAATTCTTCAAAATAAGTGTCATTTGGCCATTTTAAACTTTCTTATATAGACTCCTTGCTAAGTTTTGTGCCAAAAGTTTATTTCTTTATTTCTTTGTGACTCTGAAAAAATAATAACTCACCAGGTAGAATTTTCTAATTTTGCCAGTCAGCAAATCTCTCTTTAGCTATAAGTTAAATGTAAACAAACTTCTAGGATGTTAGGAGCCTTGGTGGTGCAGCGGACTAAGTGCTGTTATGTAGCACTTAGCAGCCAGCTGCCTGCAATTAGTGCGAATTCAAATCTCACTAGGCTCAAGGTTGACTCAGCCTTCCATCCTTCCGAGGTAGATAAATTGAGGACCCGGATTGTGGGAGCAATAAGTTGACTTTGTAGAAACACCGCTTGGGGGGGGGGGGGCAAAAGCCCTAATAAGCAGTTACATACAAAAGAATGAAGGCTATTGCTATAAGTGCATTGTAAGCCACCCTGAGTCTTCGGAGAAGGGCGGCATATAAATTGAACTAATAAATCTGAAAGAGGTTAGGAAATGTAGCTCATGTAAACCTTATATCCATACAGACTGCATCATCAGCTATGATGAAATCCCTTGACTTCCAGCTTCTCCATTTAGGAGCTCACTGCAAGAACTCTTTTTCTACAGTCTACTCAGGAGGAGCAGCTGTCTGGAGTGCAAGTGAGCAATCTCATGATCTCTCCTTTTTCGGTAGAGACTTTGTCAGCCAGAATTCTCTGTGTGGCTACTGATCTTCGCTGCAGTGTTGTCCTTATTTCTTCAGGGATATGTATTTTGCCATCAGAAGCTCCTCACTATCTGATATTCTTAATGAATAATTACTATGTGGATCTATTTATAATCCATCAAGTCATAATTCAATTGTTGGACAGATTGAAAAAATAATAAATAGTAAGATTCTGTAATGTAAGGCTTCCTTGCTTCTTTATTGTTGATTGTGGAACTCAAAATGTTCTTTGCAGAATGACATGGGCTCTATGCACACTCTATGACCGTGATGGTGAACCTATGGCAGTCATATTAGTGGGCACACAAGCATTGTCCTAGCTCATCTCCAGCATGCATGTGTGTGCCACTCAGCTGATTTTTGGCCTTCTTGACCCACCGGAAGTCGGGAAAAAGGCTGTTTCCGGCCTCCAGAGGGCCTCTGGGGGATGGGAAAGGCTGTTTTTGCCCTCCCCAGGCTCCTAAAAAGGCTCTGGAGCCTGGGGAGGGTGAAAAACAGGCCTATTGAGCCCACCATGCCATCGCATGCCAAAAGCAGGGGGGAGTTTGGGGGGGTTGCACTCGCAAGCACGGGAGCGGGGCACATTGAATTATGGGTGTAGGCACACACATGCGCGACCCCCCCCCTGCTTCCCCCACTTTTGGCATGCAACGGCAAAAAGTTTAGCCAGCACTGCTCTATGAGAAAGGCTCATAAGTGATGACAGAAATATGGATAGTTTTCAGAGAAATATAGTATCTCGATTCCTCAGAAAAAAAGTCAATGGCCCATCTCCTCTTAGCGTAAGGGTCTAACCACTATCTTCATCTTTTTTTGTTTTAGCAAATTGTTGGTTTTTTTTTTATTGAAAAAGTTTTCAAATACAAGTTTTCCCCCTTTCCCCCCCCTCCTCCCTAACCCCCCTCACCACCCATCCCCCCTGTGACTTCTTCACAACAAAAACCTAATTCATAACTAATTACATAATATTTTACCATTCCCTTACTCCCTCCTCTAAATACTGACCCTTAGCATAATATTATTATAACTCCCATTTTAGCAATAATCTGCCCTTTTTCTCCTCCCCCAAACTTATATCTGTATATTATTACAACAACATTTCCTACTTTAACATTTATTCTTTTGTATATATTAATATAACATTTCAAAGCAGCCTTCTCCCTACATCCTAATTAAACATTTATTCAATTCTATCCGTTTCCTCCACTCCCCTAAATATATAACTTAAAAATCCCTTTACTTAAACTAATCAATCAGTAAACTAACCTATTTCCACCCACTTTCCTGCAAAGTTACCATGCACTACAATTCTAAATATAATCCACTGCCCACTCTGCTAAAATATATATCTATATCTATGTATACATTCCATTATATAAAAAGAAAAAAGACAATGACTTTAAATTTATAATCCATATAATATCTTCTTTGATGTCTTTCCACTGGATTGTTAAATCCATCGTCCATAATAGGGTAACATAGCATCCTGGTGCAACAGTTTGTTCAAAATCTTCAATCATCTTCTGCCCCCATCAGTAATGAATATCCTCATATATATATAAAAGTAAAAACAACCACCCGAGTGACATTATAATTATATTCCATATAATTGTAATTGTGGCTTTCATCAGGATTATTAATTCCCATCATCCTCGTGGGTAACAACCAGATCTTCTGCATGCCCCAGCGTAACTCTCTTGCCTTGTAACTCAAGATAGTTATAATATATTTATCGGTACATAAAAGAAATCCAAAGTAGATAATTCAAATCCAACAATGTAAGGCTCTTTTCACATCCCAAAATCACGGCATTGCAGAGGTCTGTCACTGTCCTCAAGATAATATTAACCAATAGTTCGCCTCCACTATCTTTTCACATATTCATTCATTTTTTAAAGTCCCTGGCTTCACTGTTGCTTGATTTAGAAACTACTATTTCTATGAGATCTATTTCTTTTTTTCTTTTTTTTTTTGTGGGTTTAATTTCCATCCTGGTTTCCTTTCCACGAGTTGTGTATCAACTGATCGGTTTTCATTCTGCTTTATAAGTTGATCTTGTTGGTTTTGTTTTTGTATCTCATATTTCTTTTCCAACACTTGTATGTCAACTGGTTGGTTTCCATACTTGTCCATGACTTGATGAATCATCACATTGGAGTCGGATGACACTGCTCTCATATTTGTAGACAATCCAGCTGGGGTATCCAGAGAATCCAAAGACAATTTATCTACCACAGCCTCTGTAATTTGATATTTTCCCTTTGTTTCCAACTCCTTTTGCTTGTCCTGTATTATGCCTAAAGATGTTAAATTCATTTTCAAAATTTTTTGATAAAATTCTTCCGCTTTTTCAACAGTATTCAGTTGGTATCTTTCTCCTTGATGTCTCAGTATTAAACCAACTGGAACATCCCACCTAAATAGGATATTTCTTTTTTTTAACTCAGTCACTAGAAAACCAAATTTCTTCCTCTCCGTTAACATCTTAGGCGGGAGCTCTTTAAAAATCCAAATCTTTCTTCCACAAAATTGCAAAGTAGAGTTAAAGGAATTCTGCACAATATTATTCCTAATTTCTTTATCTGTAAAATAAATCACCACATCTCTAGGCAAACGCCTTTGCTTTGCAAACCAGGAGTTTATTCTGTAAATTCTGTCAATCCTGCAAAACACTTCATCAGGTTGAACCTTTAAAATCCCAGCCAGAATTTCAGAAGATATTTTTCTTAAATCATCTCTATTATTTTCCTGCAGACCTCTCAGTCTAATTGCATATTCTGTAAAATTATGTTGGATCATTAAAACTTCTCTTTCAATCCTCTGTTGTACATTTTCTTCATTACCAGTCTTTTGATCAACCTCCATTTTAGGTTTGTCTTCTAAACTATTATCCTGAGTATTTGTCAAATCCTTTTTAATTTTTTGAATCTTATCATCCAAATTATCCTCAGTTTCTTTCATTTTAGACTCTAATAATTTAGTATTTGCATCCAACTGAATCATAAAGTCTGATAAACCGTTAGCCATTTTTAAAATCTTTCGATCCAAAAAGTCAAACTTAGATTTCACCAATTCACCAATTTCTTTAATTTCCTGCTTAAATTTTTCAAGTTGCTGATTCACAATCTCATCCCTTCTTACAATCTCCTCTAGGAAAAATTCTATTATATTAAAATCAGGTTTCTGAGACTGGAGAGTTAGAACTTGTTCATGTAATTTGTTAATGGGGGAATCCCCCCCACTGCCTGTTTGTCTAACTTTATAAGTCTCAATGCCATTTTTCCAAACAGGCAAAATTTACTAGAAAAGAGAAAAAAGCTTTTTTCCAACCAAGATCAATATCAGATCTCCAGGAGAAGAAGAAAAAAAAACAAAACAAAACAAAAAAAACCACAAGAGTGAAGTTTTGCCTTCAATTGTAACCAGAAGTATTCATTCCACTACTTTGTAATAGAAAATGTAAGGATTTTCCCTTTCAGCCTCTCTTCAAGCCGCGGCAGTCGCCCTTTAAAAATCTTTTTTCCCTTCTTGAATAGCTTCAGTAACTTTTATAAAATAGATAAAATACTTGCGCTTCAGGATCACAGGTCCAGCTCACATCTTCTTTAATTAATTTATCAAATTTGCAGGCTTGCTTTTGCCACCTAGCTCTGCATGTAGCAGAGATCTCCCAAAGCCCGGAGCATCGGCTGGGGATATGGGGAGTCTCTTCTGCTTCGTCCCAAAAGTAAATAAAAAACTTTTGGGATTATGCAGAGAGCTCTACCCACCCCAGCCGGCTCTATCTCCGTTTCCTCATGGAAACGGAGTTTTTTCGAGCCGCCATTCCGCTGTAAAGGCGGCTCTTACAGGCAGTGGGTTTGACGATCCTGAAGGAGCGTTTGGCGGCGACAAACAGCAAACCGGAAGTCGCAAATTGTTGTTTTATAAGGCTATTTTCAAGTGCTTTTTCCACTAACTAAATCAGATTTTGCTGGCTTAACCTCAGTGTAACGTTTAGAATTTTGTCAACGGCCATTATGCAGGGAGGATATGATAATTATATACATGTTTACATACATCTGCATTTCAAATCATCTCTAATTTGTGCATTTATTGAAATCAGTATATTTCTATTTTTTTAAAGCAGTTGTACTAATTCATTCTTTTCCTTACCCATTGCTTCTCCTGGATGGAAAATAGGTTGTTGTTTTTTTTTTTACACTTAAAACAGGCATCTTATATTCAGAGATCTCGATGACTTGAATCCTTTCAAAAATTCCCATTTCGAAGGGCCATGTACTGAAATTCAATCTTGTCAGATATACAGAGGTTACATTTCATTGTAGTGAAATTTCCCATTTATTGTGTGAATTTATAAGGTAAAAAGAAGGTAAAAATTAGGAAGCATATTCTTGTTTTTCCAATTAAATTAATATTTAATAGAGATCAGCTGCTATTAGAATTCATGCATACACATCCTTGTTATTATTTCTCTGACTGCGAATAATAGGATTCAACCCCTATTATTTTGTTATGATTGTTAGTATTTAGGGAAAACCAGAGATGAGATCAAAAGACCAAAAGGTAATTTTGCTCAACCAAACCACCTGTTTAATTATTTATTTTATGGTGTTTATGAGCTGCTTCAGTTGAAGCCAGCTGTGTTGATAGAATGAAGCAAACACATATTGCCATTACTTCAAATACTTTGAGCAAAGTTTCTAGAAATTTTGAAGCTCTCTTAGGACTTGATCCAAGAAATTGACATGAGAATCACAGAAATGTGAAATACTAGAGGTAGTATTTCTGCTAATGAGGAACTTTGTCTTTGGGGCAGAGGATTAAAATATTATTTTGAAAGTTCTAAAACTCTAAAAAAGGAAAGAAAAAAAAGCAGTTTGTAGACAAACACACTGAAATGGCTTTGACTATCTGAATTACCTACAGAAGATTACAAAGATGTTTTGACCTCTGACATTAGGACCTGGAGGATGGATGTGGTGGCCTAATATAATTGTTGGGCTCCTGGAAAGTTGCCTCAAGCTGGAAAGCAATCCTTTTCTCAGGCACAAATCACACAGCTTACTTAACAAGATTTGTCAAGGTGAAAGAAAGGATTTCAATACCTAACCTATTTTCCATTAGAATCAATATAATTCCGAGGACATTAAAGTAGAGCCTTTCATGGTATCTTTTTATGTCTTTTCTCTTAACTGATGTGGAGATGGGTCTTTTTACTGAGGATGGCTGCGGCTGTTTGTTTAGAAAGTCATCTCCTGAACACAGTACCTGCGATGCAGGAGTGGGTTCTACTTACTTTTACTACCCGTTCGCAACGGGAGCGTGCATGCTTCTGCGCATGTGCAGATTATCAATGTTGACGTCTGGACGGGTGGGCGGAGCTTCCCGCCGCTTTTAATACTGGTTCTAAAGAACTGGACAGAACAGGGAGCAACCCAACACTGCTGTGATGGCAAAGCAGCAGAATTTGCCAGATGTTGTAATCTTGTTGCTAATTTCATGTTCCTGACCCAGGGAGCTTTGCTTCTGTAAGTAAATGCTTATACAAGAAGATTCAAGCCTGAATACATAGCAGGGGTGAAATCCAGCAGGTTCTGACAGGTTCTGGAGAGCCGGTAGTGGAAATTTTGAGTAGTTCGAAGAACTGGCAAATACCACCTCTGGCTGGCCCCAGAGTGGGGTGGAAATGGAGATTTTGCAATATCCTTCCCCCAGGAATGGGGTAGGAATGGAGATTTTGCAATATCCTTCCCCCAGGAGTGGGGAAGCAATGGGGATTTTGCAGTATCCTCCCCTGAAGTGGGGTGGGAATGGGGATTTTGCAGTATCCTTCCTCTGGAATGGGGTGGGAATGGACAATTTTGCAGTGTCCTTCCCCTGCCACCTCCACCAAGCCATACCCACTAAGCCACACCCACAGAACTGGTAGTAAAAAAATTTGGATTTCACCACTGATATATAGTTATGTCTTTTCTAAGTATGTGCATGGATCAACATCAGGAAAGTCTGATGCTTATTCTGGCATCAGTTCTCCAATCAAGAAAGTGACTGTAGCAATACATTTGACTGAAGCTTTGCAGAGTGATCGGCTGAACTATATCACAGCGCTATCACTTTTGCTTGTATTTCTTTTGACAGTTGACTTGTCCAAAATCTTTCATTTTTTAAGTTTAAAAATTATTCTTCTGTTATGTGTCATGTCTTCTTAAAGATAATGTGCAGTGAATCAATGCTATTACTTTTTCCTACCTGACCAGTAATTAATTAAGAAGGGATCAAGACTGTTAATGCTCTGTAATCCCTTCATTCAGATAATTCTGCATAATAAGCCTTTAATGCTAATGACTCCAATGGTTGACAGAAAAGACATGGTGCTTTATTGGCATAATGCTATGGCTGATGGCTATTTTCTCTCCTCATTTCTCTGTAGCAAGTAGCAAATTACAGATAATAGTTGGAAAAAAAGTTTACATGAGTTGATTTACACCTAAAAGGTACAATCAAAATTCTGACCATGTTCTATAACAAGCAAGTGCCACTGGGATTAATCAGATTTATATCTGAGTAAATACACTTACATCTAGACTGCAGGGGTGATAAGGGGCAAATTTCATAAATATCTAGTATTAACTCCTTATTATTTATGCAGAAATATATTTATTTTACCACAACTAAATATATTAATTTGTCAATAAGATTACAGAATTAGAGTTCAGTAAAGTTAACAACAGAAGAAACTGGGATGGTGATGATGATGATAGTTGCACACTGCCAACTCTTTCCAGACTCCTTTACAATAATAAATCTTTACAATGAAGATTAAAAGGTCTATAGCAATTGTAAATCACAACCTATAATCAACCTTGCAACTGCCTGCATTCAGTCTTGAACTCCTGCTGCTTGTTCCATGGAGACACCCAAACACATGCTTTCTGCTAGGTAGCTGATAATAGAAGCTGAAATTAGGAGTTAATTTAGTTCCTGATAAGAGAAATGTTCTCATAGGAGGAAGAGGAGTTGCTGTTGAGCTGGCATCTGAAGTAGAGTCTAATCCAGAAATGATTTTGTTAGGAAGCGAATATTACCTAACTTGTTGGGTTAGCAATATATAACCCCTTAGGCCCAGGGTATTTGGCAGATCACCTGCGGCCAGCAACAGCTCCCCATCGCCCCGTGTGCTCACATAGAGAGGGCCTACAATGTCGGCTGATGTCCCCTAGGGAGCGAGTCTTCTCTGTGGGTGCATCTACCCTCTGGAATCAGCTCCCCTTGGAGCTCCGGGTAGCCCCCGACCTTCACTTCTTCTGCCGTGACCTTAAAACATGGCTGTTTCGCCAAGCTGGCCTGGACTGAATGGGGTTTTAATGGGAATTTTAGTTTTTATTGTTGAATTTTAATTGGACTTGTTGTTGTTTATTGCTGTGAGCCGCCCTGAGTCCTTGTGGAGAAAGGGCGGCTTATAAGTCTGATAATAAAATAAATAAATAAAATAAATAAACCATCAATGTAGCTTTAAGACTACTGTATTGCATCATACTGTGTCCTGATTGGTTAGCTCTGTAGCCAATGTCCTTAAGAGGGAGCTAGAAATATGGTTTGTTTCTCTTTGCTATTTTTGCTCTCTGATATCTCTGTATGCTACTGTTTGCAAATCCAGAAGAACTGTTTATTGTGAATGACTACAACGACTGGTAAGAAGACTTTGTTATTGGATTATCCCTGGATTGTCGTTTTGACTATCTACTGCTTTATATGTGTATGACCTGGATTGTTTATTGGACTATGCCTTATTATTTCCTGAAAGTAAACACAACTCAGTGCATCTGTGGGTTGACTGTGTTTATTCATAACTACTTTCAATCGCTTTCATATACATACCCTTGCTACTCAAGGGTTACTCTGCGAATTCCTTAACAGATTTTCACAAGAACTGTTCCATCAATGAACTTTGATGAAACAGATTAATTGCTAGAATAATCTAAAATAAATCTAGACAGCAGTGGTTGTTGAAAATGTATTGCATTTGTATTGTATTGTTGAAAGCTTGTTAGTATGAAGCCAGATCCAATAAGGCTGCTGAAGAGGTTTGTTGGGTGAAATCAAAAGACTAATTGGAGATCCAGAAATGAAGATGTGCTTTCGACTTTCCCTTTGCTTTGCAGATGATCCCTCGGGGATTGAAAATGCTACAAGACTCTTCTTTCAGTCAGAGACATGGAAGAAGCCTGTGTCAGTCCAAGAAAAAAATGCCAGTATCTTCAGCCCTTCCTTATCTCTCAAAAAAGATATGAGTAATCAGAAATAACCATGTGAACATATTACATAAAAACATATTACATAAAAACATATGAAAGCATAGAGCTGATTTATGCTACACTGATGAATACAGAAAAAAAACAAAAGTTGGTTGCAATATCTTTATAATCACAAGGCACTGTGGGAAGAAGGAGTTGGAGATGACATGACCTTATGGTTGTTTGATAGAAATAAATCCTTGCTTATTCTTACTAAGCATTATGGTAAAATTGAAGTTCACTTATATACTTAGATGAGTTCTTAATAAATGGGAAAATCTACTTTTTAAAGTTAAATTTTACAAATCTTGTAATGAACCCCAAGAAGAAGCATAATCAGGGGTGAAATTCACTTACCTTCCCTACCGGTTCGCAAATGTGTGCTTGCTTCGCTTGCGCGTGCCGTCGTCTGCACATGCTCAAAGCCTTCTGCTCATGCAAGAGGTTTAAAATGTTGCAAAAAAGTGATGTCATGACATCTGTGTGAGTGGGCGGAGCCTCCCACAGCCGACGCTACCAGTTTGCTTGAGCCAGATAGAACTGGCTGAATTTCACCCCTGAACATAATACAAAAATAATACTTAACACCAATCAATTAAATAATAAATAAACTACCGGTACATATGATGACTATGAATTTCCGAAGGCTCCTTCTGAAAAGATCAGTTTTAACCAACTATCACTAAGATGGCCAAATTTATTTCAGGAGGAATTCTTTCAGAGTTTCGGTGTCATCACAAGATAATATTTCCTATTGTTGGAAGAAATCTCCTTCTAGGTTCTGCTCCAAGTGGGGAAAAAGACACTGGAGACATGGAGACTGCTTGGAAAGATGGTTTAATGGTGGACAGGATCACATGGCTTGAGTTCCTGAACAGAAAAGGGGCAGATACAGTAAATCTTCGGGTTTTTATGCTCTCTCTGGCTCTGCATTTCTTGGGGTCCCGAAAGAGTATCCTGATTGGTTGTCAGACTCCCAGGGGCTGGGGATCTTAGCTAGCCTTGCTGGCTGATGGTCACATGTGCTTCCCAGGTCACATGTGGTGAGTTTCTGCTGCTATTGTGTAGAGGGCTAATCCTATCTTTGTTGGATCTTTGGCAATTCCTACTATGGCTCTGCCTGAAGGAGGCAGATCTTTGTTATGTAGAATAGACTGGCCCAGGCCTTAATGGCCCATTGACAAAGGGTGGGGGGGGCGCAGGAAGGTGGGAGCTGCTTTGTCTGTAAAATGTGCTTCTCCATTTCTCATCCAGGGAAATATAATATTCTGCCTTTTTCATATTTCCCAAAATATTTCACTCTTCCAGGAAAGGGGTGGGTGCTAACTTCCTACACTATAATATGTCTCAGGTGTTTTTAGCTCCTTAAACTGAAGCTCATAAGCTTCTGAGACAATCATCTTGGATGGGTCAACTCTATATGTACCTCAGCACCAAGCCATGTTGCTTATTTGTTGGGATTTTCCTCATGGTCATGCTTCTTTTCTAGTTTGTTTTCCTCAATGGAATATTATTGTAGTTGAAAATGTGGTGCTTTTTTTTTTTTTTTAAAAAAAAAGATGAACTAAGGAAAAGGTTGTCACCACAGATGGAGCTTTCTTGTAAGCATGGGATTTTCCCCAAACTATAATTAAACCATGACTGGTGTTTGGGACATACTGTAGACATTAAAGAACAGACAGTCCTTCAGTAAATGTATATCTGTTTCACAGATATCAACTACTCCACTGAAAGTTAAGCACATGTGCCTTCTACATCTTTTCCAGGATTTTTTTCCCCCTCTCATAGTTAAAAGATCTGTCAACTAAGCAACCAAGTGGCTATGATGAGCATCTTGTGTGGTCAGATGTCCAGTTATTAACCTCAAAAGTCCTAAACAAAGAAATCTCCAGGGTAAATTTGATCCATTTTTGTTCAACAATGAGTACATTCTGCTCAGGAATGTGGGCATAGTTATATATGGTAAATAAATTTTACCATATGAGGTCCATACAACTGGACTGGTTGCAGGCAGGATGTATTTTCAAGGGCTGTGATAAGGAACAGTCTTTCCTCTGGGATCTCTGGGTCTTCAAACTAAGAGTTCCCTCAGTGTTTGGGTGGCTGAGACTTGGACACACTGGTCATTCCTTCCTGAAGATGAACAGCTGAATCTCTATGCTGATTGAAATACCGATGTAAAAAACATTTACAATGAAAATCCCCAAATCCCCCTTCACTGTGTATTTAATAACACAGAAGTATGTAAAGCAAATGCCAGCTGATTATTGGAAAACAAATTTACTAAGAGGTTTGTAGTAATCAAACACTACTGCTAAGTAGTTCCTATCACCTTAGAGGCATGCTCACAAGTTCCTAGTGAGAGAGTGAGATTCAGTCCAACTAGCACCTGGCTGCTAATTTTTATGTTTTCCAAATTTTATTTATTTATTTATTTTATTTTATTTTTATTTTATTAAATTTTTATACCACCCTTCTCCTGAAGGACTCAGGGCGGTGAACAGCCACAAGATAAAAACACATAAATACAAAAATTTAAAATCAAATAAAAACGAATTAAATAATTTGGCTGAACAAATTTAAAATACCCCATAATTTAAAACAAATTAAAATTTACATTTAAAAAGGGGAGAGGTTTTAGGCCAGGCCAGCTTGATGAAATATAAAAGTCTTAAGCGCGTGACAGAAGGTGCGCAGATCCGGGATCCTCCGTATCTCTGGGGGGAGCTCGTTCCAGATCGTAGGTGCCCCCACAGAGAAGGCTCTCCCCCTAGGGGCCGCCAGTCGACATTGTTTGGCCAATGGCACCCGGAAGAGCCCCTCTCTATGGGAGCGTACTGGCCGGTGGGAGGCTATTGGTGGTATTTTCTTAGTATTACTCTTAGCTTAAACTGAAAGTTTATAGAAAGTGTGGACTTCTATTTATAATCACATATAGTTTGGAGTGGGTCCTGAGAAACCCAGATTCAAGACCCCATTCAGCTGTTGCTTTCACTGTGTCAATCCCTACCCCCCTATTCCTATACAGGGTATTGTGAAGATAAAATGTAGGGCGGCTTCTGTTGGGTTGCCTCAATTTCCTCTTCTGGCTTTATCACTCAGTGACTTCTGGACATTTCTTTGATCTTCCTCAAATCTGAGGTCTCTATCCACTGTCTGCATGGACATGGGGAATATCATATGACACTGTGTGGTCATGCTGTCTTTCCTATTCATCAAAATAAACAATGCTGTATGTGTTACTGGTTTTGTGTGACTGGATCTAAGACATTGCATATCTTTCAATACTCTCAGTATAAACCACTACTCTTTTCTCACATCTGACTTCAGCTTGATTCTTTCTCTAGTGGGGGTGAGCACTAGAACAAATCATGTTTACCTTCTACGCAGCAACTCCTATGGTATTGCCTCTGTAGCTTTCATCAGGAGGCTATTCTCCAAGTTGTTGGCTTTTCAACTGCTTTCCCCAATATTTGTCAACTGCTTTCCCCACTATTTGTCAGTTTCCTCTCAACACTGTTCTGGCTCTGGTCTGTTCTGGTTAGCGGATTTATGCCTGATTGTTTGCTCTATTTGGCTGTATCTTCATATTCATTGTTTGTACAAATGTATTGCATACAAAACCCACATATTCTTTTAAACTTCGCCAGCACTTGACTCTTCACTGAGCAAGTAGCAACACTTGTATCTTGTGTACTCATCTGTGAATGCAAGGATGTTTCCAAGTAGGGTAGTGACATGAACTAATGTCGTTCTGCACTAGTTCTAATGGCTTCTTCTCTATTCTTCTTTTCTCTTCTGATTTATTGGCTTAGTGTCTTGATTCTTACAGCATTTGATCCTTTGGTCAAATCCTTCAATTTACAAACAGCATCAAGGTCTCTGTGCCCCATACTCTGGTCCCATTTGGTTTCATAAGCTTTGTGATTATAATTCTTTGTTGTCCTTGCTTGATTTCTACACAGGCTAATTCAAAGTGTCCATTTTTTCTGGACAGTTTGTCTTTCATAAGCAATTCTCCATTCTCAGTGACATAAAAAGGATTGCTTTTAATAATCAATAATCCTACATGACATTCTTTCTCTCTGATATATTTTATTGACAGCAGACTTAACTTCAGATCTGGAGCATATAAGCTGTCCTTAATTGTTAAACTGAACACCTCTCCTTTGTCTAATCAGGACAGAAACCTACAGAGCCTCTCCTGGCTGAGATGATATTTTCTCCACTTGCCAAGTAAATGGTAGATTTACCGTCATGCAGTTCAATAAACCTGTCTTTCTCTGTATTGAAATTAGAATTTTGACAGAATCAAAACAGATGCCATCTGATAACCCTTTTGTTGTGGGATTCATTGCTCTGTCACCTTCCTTCCCCCTCCCTCTTTATACTGGGCTCAGCTAAGTCAGTAGCTTTGGAAGGCAATCTAAGGAGTTTGCCTTATCTGGCTTTCCTGGGACAATTGATTTGTAAATGACTCAAGTTATTTCAAATGAAGCATTTCCTTTCTTTTCTCCAGGCCTTACAAGCAGATTCTTGACTGAGACCTGCATCCTCTCCCTTAGAATTATGTAAATTAAAGTCTTACAAGTGATTCATCATCCAAGTAATATCTGCTGCTTCTTTCATTTCTATTGCATGAACCACAGCTTGGTAACTTCTAGACAGTGAATTTAAAATGAAGGCAGCTAGAATTTTTTTCTCTGAAGGCATGTTTAGCTACTCAGGCTGATTTGCAATATTTTTTATTTGACTTACATGCAGATTTAATTCAACCCTCCCCTCCCCCCCACTTGTTGTAACTTTCTTTTTTGTATAACTCTGGGGAGTTAGCCTAATGTCTTTGGTTTATGGAGTTCATGATGCTCTCTGAGCTTGGTTGTTTGCTTGCAGACATTTTATTACCCAACTAGGTTACATCATCAGGACTCACACTGATGTTGTTACTTATTTGGGTAATGAAATGTCTGCAAGCAAACAACTAAACTCATACAGCACTAAGAACTCCAAAGTTTAATCTGAGCTCCAGATATTTTCTTTGGTTGAGTTTTGGGTTTAAATTAAATCTCCTAAATGCACAAAATAATGTAGCTTTGTAGTATAATTTTGTAGTACACGAGACAAATCATTCTAGCTGGTCTCACAGATTCTTTGCTACTTTCCTGATTCTGTGGCCCAGCACTAAGGTGATCTCTGGAAGTTTCAGAAATATTTTAATCTTGGATGACCAGAGAGAATGTAGGAAGGAAATCAAACCTTCCATGATTCAACCTTTCCCCATCTGTCTTTCTCTGACTTTTCAGTCACATTCCAGCAAAATATTGTTCTTAGTTGCAAAGTCATGTCTGACCCATCACAACCCCATGGACAACATTCCTCCAGGCCTTCCTGTCCTCTACCATCCTCTGGAGTCCATTTAAGATCACACCTACTGCTTCAGTGACTCCATCCAGCCATCTCATTCTCTGTTGTCCCATTCTTCCTTTGCCCTCAATCTTTCCCAGCATTAGGCTCTTCTCCAGTGAGGCCTTCCTTTTCATTATATAGCAAAATATTAGAGATTATATTTAAACAGATTTAATACCAAGCTTCAAACCGAGGTTGAAATTAGCAAGGCACATTTAACACCAATGCTGAAATTAGCAAAAGGCATCAGTCTTCTCAAAGTCAGAGACTTCCCCTTTCCACAGATTTTCTCACTAACAAAAGGTTCTTCCTTTTTGAGGTCATCACCCTGCTTTGTAATGCAAAGACCACAAACTCAGCAGGGTGCCTAACCACCAAGTGCCCCCTTTTGGCTGGCCAACTAATTGTGGTCTTCAAGAATTCTCAGAGAGCAAGTTTTGTTTGCATGCTTTCAAGGAACAATAGAGGGACTTTTCTATAAAAGAAACCACCCCAGGAAATTAACATTTGGCCACTTTTGAACAGCTGATCTTTGTTTGTTTGTACTGTGCCTTTCAGAAATAAACTTCCTTTTCTTCAAGCAACTGTCTTATGTATTTTCAATCCCTACTTGGAATGAACTGAATTTCCTTCTAATAGGATAATTCTGACCCTTTCACTTTCTCTATATACTTAAACTTTCCTGATCCATTCCTGGAAGTTCTCTGTTTTCTTTCCTAATTTTCTTTTTTTGCAGTTCAGGATACAAATCTGTTCCTTTCTCCTTTATGGAATTTCTTTGGATATTTCTTTCTGTTGCAGGAGCCCAGGATTCTGCTGAATCTTGGATATGCAAGTGTGCATTCCTGACAGTGGGAATCTGCTCTGAGATGGATTAATGCAGTAAAGAAGTTATATAATTATAATAGGAAGATGAATTTACAAGAAACATCTTATAACAGGGGTGTCAAACTCAATGCCCGGTGACTGGATCCGGCATGTAGGGTGCTTAGATCTGGCCCATGGGACCGCCATGGAAACAGCAAAATACTGGCCCACAGTGCCTCTGCCAGCGAAAACGGAGCTCGGGAGGGCTGTGTGCAGCCCGCCTGAGGTTCGTTTTCGCTGGCAGAGGGTTGCAGGTAGCCACAGCCGAAAACAGTGCTTGGGAGCACATTTTTACTGGCAGAGTGCTCAGGCCACTACAGCCGCTCACAACACAAGCGATGTTAAACTGGCCATGCCCCCCCTGCCCCCCCCAAGGTCAAACACAACTCTAATGCAACCCTCAATGAAATCGAGTTTACACCCCTGTCTTATAGAATAGTCAAAAGGCCACCACATAATTGCATCTTTCCAGGAGGATAGAAACATGCTCTTTGAAAGAATGGTGGAAAGAAGTCACCTGTGGTAAGGTGGGCAGCAAATACATTTCAGCAAACAAACACACAAACAAACAAGAGCCTTGGTAGTACAGTGGTCTAAGGCACCCTGTTATTAAGCTGGTTATTAAGACCAGCTGCCTGCAATTACTGCAGGTTCGAATCTCGCCAAGGATCAAGGTTGACTCAGCCTTCCATCCTTTCTAAGGTAGGTAAATTGAGGACCCAGTTGTGGGGGCAATGAGCTGACTTTGTATAAATATACAAAAGGATGAAGGCTATTGTTGAGCACATTGTAAGCCGCCCTGAGAAGGGCGGCATATAAATCAAATTAAAAAACAAAACAAAAAACAAATAAAAGTCAAGCAGCAGAGTGAGTGATACATTAAGAGGGAACATAAAAGGAAACCCTCACCTCTCTTTTTACAGCATTCTGCTCCATTGTGGTCAGTAGATGTGAGGTGCCAAAGAGTCATGCATATTACAAGCTTATTAGAGGAAAGATATACACTATAAGTGCTGTATAATTGGTATTTGAGTTCTAATGACTTCATGGACCTATTACTTTTACTATTTAATGTGGAAGTCATTTGCTCATACCTACTGGGATTTTTCTTCTTTTATTTCTCAGACTAGCCTCCTGTCCTTGTGTTCCCTGGTTGCCTCTCACTAATGGACCAGACTCAAACCTACTTATCTGTTGCTATGCTCCCCAAATTCTAGTTTTAGAAAAGCAATCTCTTAAAAAGAGATTAAAAAGAGAGAGAAAGAAAAAAAAATCCTTCATATGTTACAGTTTTATTAACTATTCCTCTCAATTCTTTGGAAAACTTTCATTCCTTACTGGTCTCTAGCATGCTGGCACAAAGGATCTATGACCAATTTTGCACCCATTACAATTTAAAGCTAGAGGAAAGAAGGAAGGAAGGAAGGAAGGAAGGAAGGAAGGAAGGAAGGAAGGAAGGAAGGAAGGAAGGAGGATTAAAATCTTAAAGTCAAAGTTATGAAGATCCTGAGAGTTGAGATCATTGAACAGATTAATTTGTCTTTGAGGGAGATGGGAGGCTTAGAAACATGAAATATAAACAAGCAAGCAAGCAAGCAAACAAATTAAAAAAGCTTAAACATTTCCACATGATAGCATTTGATGTGATTCTCTCTTGAGGGCAAAGTTTATTTATTTAATATTTAGACCACCTGGTTAACTCTGGGTGGCTTACAACTAAAACCAACATATAAAAGAATACATATGACTGGAAAAGCAAAATATGAAGCAAAGCAGGCTAAAAAGAATAAGACACATGGCTTCATTCTTTTAGGATGAACAGTTATAAACTGAGGAAAAATAGATAAAAAAAGAACAATAGGTAGAAGTGCATGTTTCAAGAAGTGCATATTCCAAGATTAACCTTGCTGCTTGTATCCTTACGATTTATATTGACTGTTTCTTAATATGATTGATTGCTTATTTGTACCCTATGACTATCATTAAGTCTTGTACCTTATGATTCTTGACAAATGTATCTTTTCTTTTATGTCCACTGAGAGCATATGCACCCAGAAAAATTCCTTGTGTGTCCAATCACACTTGGCCAATAAAGAATTCTATTCTATTTTATTCTATTCTATTCTATTCTATTCTATTCTATTCTATTCTATTCTATTCTATTCTATTCTATTCTATTCTATTCTATTCTACTCTATTCTACTCTACTCTACTCTACTCTACTCTACTTTATTCTATTCTATTCTATTCAATTGCCTGCTTCCTATAGTTGAGAGAGGGTGACTGGTCTGAGATGACTTTGCACTTAAGATAGGGTTAGAATTCAGCTCCGGGTTCCTAGCTTTGTCCCCTAACTGCTACACCAAACTATCTCTCTTTATGTATAGTTATTACTATTTAAATAGAAACAGAATATATAACTTTATAGAGAGACTGAGCAGATGATTTGATTGTTCCTGCTTGAATCTGCTGTTGAACCATCATTGATGAATATCTTTGTGATACTTGCTGTTGCTCTTCAAAGACTGATATCTTTAAAATGGGAATTCGTATTTTAAATAGAAGGCACCAACCAATGATCCTCAGTAATGTGGTATGCATGGCTACCAGAGGTGGTATTCAGCAGGTTCTGACTAGTTCTGGAGAACCGATAGCAGAAATTTTGAGTAGTTCGGAGAACCGGTAAATACCACCTCTGACTAGCTCTGCCCCCATCTATTCTCTGCTTCCCAAGTCCCAGCTGATCAGGAGGAAATGGGTATTTTACAGTAACCTTCCCCTGGAGTGGGGAGGGAATGGAGATTTTACAGTATCCTTCCCCTGCCACGCCCACCAAGCCATGCCCACCAAACCATGCCATGCCCACCAAGTGATGGACTATATGTCCTCTCAGTGGGGTGAGGGATTGCTATGACAATTTCCAATTCCCTCATTGGGTATCACTGTTTATAGACTTCATTTGGGGAATTATTGATGTTAAAGTGAGCTAAAACATACAGTACTATGCCTTCTAGGTATTTCCTAAGAAAGAGTTGTTGTGGCTACATGGTTGTGAATTGAATGTATTCATCTGTAAATAAGGTGAGGAAGAACAAAGGATAGGATAGTGGACATATATTATGACTAGCAGAAATGTATCTTTCCTCAATTTAACATAAACAATTTATCTCAACCACTTATTCTATATACTATGAATGGCAGAAGGGCTCTGTCCTCTTCAGAATAATGGCCGAGAAGGATCAGAGTCTATTATTTCTATGTTTTCATCAGGTCCATTTAACCAAACCAAGTGTCAGGCTTGGGAGCCATCTTTTGCCTTGGGCCTTCAGGCCTGCCACATTTAGTACTGTGGGAAACTGGGAGGGGGGATTGCATGGAGCAGAGGAGATATATAGTCCTAATAACATTCCTTTCTCAGAGAATCAAGGACATCTTGTCCTGCACCTGGAGGGGTGTGACTGGGACGCATCTCCAGATGGGATGGTACTTTGATTAGACCATGTGATGGACATGTGGGTGCTGGGCAGGGACCTGGACTTTCCTTTGAAGTCCAGCTTTCAGATTTGGGTTTTCCGAGATGTGCTAAAATGACATCTCTAATAAAATGGAACTTTGAGGAATTTCAAACCTCAGAGTCTTCTTTCGTTGGGGATGTTACTTGGAACCCTGTCACCAAGTTCTTTCTCCATTTCCTCCAAGTCATCTGTGCAGTGGAACAATTAAATTTTCACAGCTCATAACCCTGTATTGAAAAATGAGCTTTAAGTGGCTTGCATAATATGGGTCACTCACAATGCAGGTTTATATGTTTTAATTCATTTTTTTAAACAGTTAGCTGGCTTTTGGAAAGAGGAACTGTTCTTTCCCCTGTACAAACTATTGCTAAGTTACCAAAGAAAAGAACTGAGCATACAATAAAATGTTCTGCCTTAGTTTGAACTTTCTGGCAAGGTCAAGTTTCCCCATCACCATAATGATGCCTAGTTAGGAAATCTAGAGCACCAGAGAGCAGCTCTTTTCTCTTGATCTTTTTCTCTTTCAAGACATAGGTAGAAAGAAGGTAGCAGTGCAAGTTTGAAGTTGAGAACAATAAAGAAAAATCTTGAACAGATGGATATTTCCTATCTGCCCTCCATGCTCAAAATGTTAGATAAAAAGATAAGGAGAAGAAAAAACTTAAGGAACAAAAAAAGACCTTTTACTCACAAACTTTTATTTTACTTTGTTAAAGGCTAACCTGAGGTTCAGGTGCTGTGAAGCAAGAGGTCTGCAGCACAGTGTGGAGAAAAGGCTGCTATCTCCAATTATAACAGCAATAAATATTTGTTTAGTGGCATTTGAATTAAAGGAATAAGGATCAGCTACAAGCTCTTTTCTGTTTGATAGGAATACGCTTCCACATTGTTAAGCTGAACTAAAACCAGGCAGCTTGCCAGGAGCTATTTGAAAGGCAACTGAGAGTTTTCTAAAGTCAAAAATATCAATTCCAACTTAAACTGAAGCATAATAAATAGAGGTGCTATAAAGCTAATACTACAATAACGGCTCTGAAAAACAGGAGCCAGTATAAAAGGTTTGTGGTTTGGCTCCTATTATAGATCCACATCCAGGCTTTTGACCATGGCTTTTGGCATGTTAGAAGGGGGAACAAAGAATAGGAGAAATCTTAAGGCAAGTATTGTCCTAGTTCTTGGGAATATGGCTCATTAAAACTTCTACTGAGTTTATTTTACTTAGCAGCAATGACTTCTATTATAAGAAATCTGAGCTTCAGAAACAGAGAAACTACAGGTCAGAATACGAGTGAAAAATGGAAGATAAGGAGGTCCATTTCTTATAGAGCATTGCCTGTGTCTTCCAAGGATGCCCGATTCATGGAAGGAAATGGCTTCCCTATTTTTGTATTTAGGTTTTATATATTTTTGCTCTACATGGGATGATTTGAGAAAAGCTAGACTGAAACATAGATGTGTGAAAATCTCCACCTTTTCTTGTGCAGCTGCTAAAAACAAACGTGTACAGGCTTCCTATTTTCATGTCTTTGGTCTGCCCCTAAGACCTGGTAATAGGGATAGCAACACACTTTTCCCCCAGAGCAAATGGTAAAACATGACAGCAGTTACAGAAATACCTAAATAGGAATTCTCAAGACTTCAAGTGCGAGGTCCCAACTGAAAGGCCTGAAAAAATAACTGAAGCCAGTTATTCCCCAAATGGCAGCAAGTGGAAGCAAAAGTGAGCATAGAGGTGTTACTGCTGAAAGAAAATAGATTAGAACAGAGCTGGAAGGGACTTTGGAAGTCTTCTATAGTTATACTATTTCAGATAAGTGGTTGTCTAGTTTCTTCTTAAAAATCTCCAGTCATGGAGTGCCCATGATTTCTGAAGGCAAGCTATTCCTCTGGTTAATTGTCCTCACTGTTACGAAGTTTGTCCTTAATTCCAGGTTGCGTCTCTCTTTGGTTAGTTTCCAACCATTGTTTCATTGGTTCATTGTCCTGCCTTCTGGTGCTTTGTAGACTAATTTGACCTCCTCTTCTTTGTGGCAGCCCCTCAAATACTGGAATACTGCTATCATGTCTCCCCTAATTCTTCTTTTCTTTAGCCAACCCAAATCCTTCAGCCATTCTTCATATGTTTTAGTCTTTGTGAAGAGTAGATCAATTACAATAAGAAAGATAATCCAATATTATTTTGTCAAGAATAAACATATCAATTTCATTTTATCTCCTTCAGCCCATCCTGGCAAGGGAAAGGAAGGTCTAAGACTTGCCAGGAACCATCTGAAACCCAAGTGTGGAGTCCAGGTCCAGAGTTTGAAGGACAAGATCACAACTGATGAGAGTGGCTCTTATTGGTCCCACCACATTTCTGTTGGAAGCAATAGAAATCCCACCCCCCTTCCTTTCTGTTTGAATAGGCTTTTTCTGTTGTTTCTCAGTTTGTTTTTGATGTGGTGGAGGAATTTAATTGCATATTATTATAATTTCTGTAAACTGCCACTTTGAAAAGAAGGGTGGTTCAAATGCATCCCGCAAATATTGTTTACAATTTTATGAGGGTGTTCCTAAAATGTTGATCAAGGCCTCTCCAACTGCCATGGAGGATTCTAGCAACTAGCGATATGTTCCCAGTGTGAATTCACTAGAGCCATTTCCCTGGCAGGATAGCCTCCTCCTGCAGTTGCCAGGGGTTGAAATTCTTTATATGCAGAGCAAGTTCTTGGAATCAAGCAACGGCCTTTCCCCTTTGGGGCATACACATCTGTTGCTGAAAAGTAGCAGGTAGAAAAAGACACGCATTAGACTGGAAAGGAGGGGCAAATGAATCTCTTCCATATGCTTCAGCTAATGAGAGGTAGGGACCAATATTAGACCAGAATATTCCAAACTCCACTGCAAGGCATGTTAATACTTTTCTAAGCTATACAATAAGGTTACCAGTGCTTGTATATGGTTGCATGATGATTACAATTTCAGAATGATTCTAACGATCAACATCCATGATCAACATAGAAAAAAAGGCCCCCTGCATACAACCATATTATATCTCAGTCAAAACATGTCCAGCTGCAGTAATTACTGTGTATTAAACAAAACAGCTATTGGTTATTGGTTAATTTAAATGCTCTAATGAATATCTTGGTGTGAATCTCATGGTATTTAATTAACATGCAGTAGCTGTCCCTGTGTGACACTTTTCTGCATTTATGTGTTAATTTGTGCTTCCTTTTTTCTTTTTCCTTTTGGTGAACTGCCAGCCATATTGGAGAGAACTGTGAATTAAATATAAGTGAAGGAAATAATTCAAAGAGGAACTAATAAAATTAAGGATGGGTAGGTGACTAGAAATAGGCATTGCTTAGGGCAAGATTATAACCAGCAACTCTGAAACAGTATAATTGCATATACCATGGTCCAATCAGCAACAACCTTACTTAATGATAACATGACAGAGATTGTTCATTGATATGCATGGCCTAGTTGTCAGAGAAGGCCTGGCAGAGAGCTGCCGATCTCCTGTAGCTGGTCATTTAATACCCACCTTTTAATATAAATGGTATTTATGTTTCTGTACAAGGGTTGCAAATTTTATATGCTTATGGTTGTCATAGATACAACAGGATGAGGCTCATGGGTGCTTATGTGACAAATTGAATTTTGTAATTACAAAATTACAAATTTGTAATGAAGCACTATGGGTGCATGAGTTGGAGCAATAATGCAGTTTTGCTGAAAAATTATGGCTGTCATTTGCCCATTGAGTTTGATCTCTGTCTTCTAATGCAGTACCTGAACTGTGGCAATATTTGAACTGACCATCTAACCAAAGGAAGACATGCAGAGTATTTTCCTGGAACGAATGGCTGTGCTTTTACAGAGGCAAGCACCATCAAGTTTTTATTGTCATAATTACCCAGTCTTGTTCATGGAGTTTAATGAAGTCTAGAAATCATCCTATTCTTAAGCATTTTCCTACCCCTTCATCCAATTGCATTTTGTAAAACTGCCATTAAAGGGGGGAAATAGTGTAATTATTAGGTAGCAATTTTGTGGAAAAACTGTGTTTCTTCTGATGAACTCAGTTGATGGGAGCAATATTTATTTTAAATGAAAAAAGGAACTGGGTGTATTGCATCCACTTCACCACTTATGTTATAAAGTGCTCCAAGGGCAAAGTATTTATCCATGCTGTTAATTATTTCAAATAATTAATAGATGATGACATAGCTTAATAAAATTTGAAGATGCCAAAAACCTAAAGAGGTAAGCTGAAATTATGGAAGACAGAATCTGGATTCAAAAGGATTTTGATGGGCTGAAACACTGAGCTAAAGAAAACAAAATTAATTTCAACAGAGATAAATGTAGACTAGCATTTAGGTAAAGATATCATAATCATAACCACAAGATAGCAAAGATCTGGCTTGAAATCAAAACATGTGAAAAGGCTCTTAAGTAGGTCATAAACTGAATATGAACCAGAATTAAAGCTTCTGAAAAATGTTAATCATATATAAGCAGACGTAGTAACTGGACGTAATAACTGGCAGACGTAGGAAGCATCTACATGGGAAAAATAGTTCTGTTTTAGTAGCTAGCTGACCATGGCTCATCTCCAAAAACTAAGAAGGGTTAGTTCTACTTAGTTCTTGAATGGGAGACAACATAGACTTGGGAATGGTAAAAACATCTTGGATGCTTTATATCTAGCATGTAATTCAGGAATTATACGAATTACAAACTAAAACATTTGGAGAATCCCATATAATATACCCTGTAAAACAAGGTCTCCAAGATATGTTCCTATGCTACTTATTTATTTATTAAGTTGATTGACTCCCCATCTTTCCATAGGGTAACTCTGGGCAGCTTACAGTTACAGTTAAAACATAAAAAGTTAAAACCAGACATTAAAACCGAGGAGACATGGGGAGGGCAAGGGTGGAGGGGAGGGGAGGTGGGACCTGTTATTGCTCAAACAACCATCTCCATTGCACTGTTCCCCCATTGGAGCCCGAAGCTGACTGGCACAGCCATATCTTTATGCTCTTATGAAAAAAATAGAAGGGTTGGCACCAACCTTACATCAGAGGGCAAGATATTCCAGAGTACAGGAACAATTGCAGAAAAGGCTCTCCTCCTGGATCCCATCAGCTGGAATAATTGGGCTGATGGGACCCACAGCATGCCTCCTCTGCCAGCAAGTAACCTGGACTCATGCCATTAAGGGCTTTAAAGGGCTTTAAACCAACACTTTGAATTGCACTCAGAAGCAGATTGGTAACCAAGGTACTTGTGGAGCACGGCAGAGGTGGGTTTCAGCAGGTTCTGACCAATTCTGGAGAACTGGTAGCCGAAATTTTGAGTAGTTCAGAGAACTGGTAGCAAAAATTTTGACTGGCTCCACCCCCATCTATTCTCTGCCTCCCAAGTCCCAGCTGATTGTGAGGAAATGGGGATTTTGCAGTATCCTTCCCCTGGAGTGGGGAGGGAATGGAGATTTTACAGTATCCTGCCCCTGTCACGCCCACCAAGCCACACCCACCAAGCCAGCCACGCCCACCAAGCCACACCCACAGAACCGGTAGTAAAATATTTGAAATCCACCCCTGGAGCACTGGTGTTACAAGCGCCATTCTTGGAGCCCCCCAAAATACCTGCGCTGCTGCACTCTGTATTATATCAATATATAGGTTTCTGGAACATGCATTGGGGTTGATATATAAGGAAGATAACCTTGTAAGAGATAGTCCAGACCTATTTACCAAAGTGATGAGGAAAGAAACATGGTTAAAGTCCCAAACAAGCAGAAAGTATGTATAAACAGTTCAAACAAACATCTCCCTCATTCAGAATTAGTCTTGAAAGATTCTGTTATTATGGTCACTGTCAATAAAAGTAGTCGTAGCCTTCCTGTGGAAACGATTCCGACAATATATTGAAAAATGTTTGAGGAAATCTAGCAAGTATCATTTTTATAATTGTCATAGATTATGAAGATGATTGCACTAAACTATTTAAAAGTCAATTAGAGATACCATTCCTTTTTTGCTCGGTTAGCACAAGTTATTTTTATATTCAATTTCTATACTCTATGACATACGGTTTTAGTGTGGCTCTGAGTTGTGCTGACTATACAAACTTTCCCTTTCTTTTTGTTGTTTTCCATATGCTGGAACTATAAACTTCATAATCTAAGTAGGCCAACTCAATTTAATAATGAATTATAAATTTAAGGATCAGATTGTCTGGGAAGATGAAGCTCTGGTCATGGATTAAGAAACCCAAACCAAATAGACTTAAGAAATAGAACTTGAATGACTGGATTAAATCAATTTGCTTCGCCTAAAGGGCAAAACTACCATTCAAATGCATACAGTGGAGAAGAGCAAGAGCTCCCATTACTGTCCACCTAAATGGTAGCTGAGACATTCAAAAGTGCAAGCTGACCTTTTCTAGTAAAAGTT
This sequence comes from Arizona elegans, assembly GCA_022577455.1. Classification (NCBI taxonomy): domain Eukaryota; kingdom Metazoa; phylum Chordata; class Lepidosauria; order Squamata; family Colubridae; genus Arizona; species Arizona elegans. The sequence goes on from JAKOOJ010000003.1 coordinate 117,852,201, forward strand.
CTTAAGTTCTCATTTGACCCTCTGTCTGTTTCCTTTATTGCCTTTCTCTGTACCCACCTCCCATAGTTTCATCAGTATTTTTAGGCTCTTGAATTAATGATGCTACCTAAGAGGCAATCCGTTTTTAGACAAAAAAGGTCAGATCCTGTACATAATTAGCTGCTTCTGCTATGAAAGCCAAATACATTCTTGAAAAGCAGATGTGAGAAAACGAAGGGTGGAAGCAAGGGGGCAATAAGGTAGTCAGCACTGTTTGGTAACTTTCAATAATGTTTAAAAAGAAGGGTGAAGTGGATGGAATTTCTACAATTTCTCTGACAGCTAAGCAAAAGTGGAGCTTTTCAGTTAGAGCTTCCAAGCTGTGTGGAATACATGTGGTTTTCTGCATTATGAATGACGGTGGACTTAAGAACCAGGGAAGTTCAAAGGACACACACTGAATTTGCACCAGGCTGATTTTTATGCTTTCTCAAAAGCATAGTTTGCAAAGGAAAATTTCACAGTAGACCGTGAGATTTGTGATTTTCAAATAACAGACAGTCTTCATATTTATCAGCAACTCTCCAACTGAATAAAAGTTGAGAAGAAGATTGCCATTGGATCAAAGTATACAGTGAGAAAGAGGGAAAGGCATTTCAACATCTGGCTGCTTGTCTGCTTTGGTATATGTGGAACAGTTTGTTTAAAGGATCAGAAATAGGATTATATGCTCCAAGCAGAAGCTATCTGCCTAGGATTTCATCAGTATCCAGGGCTTGGAGTTTCAAAGGAACACTATCTGGGGACATTGTCGCTCCATGGGTGACTTCGCAAGGGACAATTCCTCTGGGAACTGTTTAGAGAAGCTATGGGACAGAAGGTACTCCAGTTTTATCTTTATAGTTTAATGTGGATACTGGAGGGAGGTAATGGAGCAGAAGATAAAATATGAATGTTTGGTATTCAGAGAGGTCAGGAATAACAGAGTTGGAATGGACCTTGGAGGTCCTTCTCCAGACCCTATTCCATTTCAGATAGGAAAATTAGGGTGAGTTGGGAATAAAACATCACCTAAACGTGAATAGTGAAGTATGGGTGGGATGGGCATTGTGCATCCATCTTCTCCCTATATGACATCTCAGCAGCTTTTGATACCATGGTATCCAATGATGGTATCTTTCTTGACTGACTCAGAAGATTAGGAGTGGGTGGCATGGTTTTGTACTGGTTTGCCTCCTTTCTCCTTCTGGTATTAATTGCTCTCTTTATTTGATTTTAAATCCCCCTTGATAATTTTCCAATAAATCCTGGGACATTTCTCTTGCTATTACTCTTCTATAATGTGCTTCTTGAGCTGTGATCCATAAAGTTGTTTTCAGGCACAGCCTAGGTTTACATCTATTCCATAGACTCAATATGATATATCTAATAAAATTATTTTTAAAGTCCACATTAATTTTATCATACCATAAATACCCATGCCATTCTAACTGCATGCAGGTCATGACCTTCTAACTGTAAAAGTCTCTTAATTCCCAGCAACAACCACTCTTATGTCCAGATCAAACAACAAGCAGCAAAATACAATTTTAAATCCAGTATACCCAGTATATCTAGTATCCAGTATACCCAGTCTATCCAATTCTCTTCTTTCCTTTGGATCTTGTAACACTTGTATTTAATTTTTGTTTTTCCCCCTTGCCATATAAATTTAGATATAACCTTTTGCTATTATTTAAATGGTACATCAGTAGTCAAAACTGGTATTGTCTGAAACAAAAAACATAATTGTTGGTAAAACAATCCATTCTTTTTAATCACAGAAATTCTCCCCAACAGTGATAGTTTTAAATTCTCCCATCTTAATTTTTTTCTCATCATGTCATTTTGATCTATGTCTTAACGTAATTATTTTGAAATAACATGCAATTCATATTTGTTGTAGCAATACCCAAATATTTTACTTTTTCCTCAACTTTAAAACTAGTTTTCTCCATCTTTTCCAATTATTCTGGTTTCATGCTTCTTGTTTCCTGAAATCTGCTAATATGCAAAATTTCTTTCATTTTCCCATTCATGTTTCTACTCTCTTAAGAGGCTCTTCTAAAATTAACACAATTCACCTACAAATTCCCTTAACTTATACATTTTTTTAAAATTTTCACACCCAAAATTGATTGTTCTTGTTTTATATACCTTATTAAACCAACAAAAATGGAGACAGCAGATATCCTTGTCTTGTCTCTTTTTGAATCTCATAAGCTTTTTTTTAGTTCTTCAGTTATTTGTGCTTTCTGAGAAGTATAAACCAACATTATCTATTTAATAAAATTATTTGCAAGGTTGATATATTCCAGAATTCTAAACAAACAAACAAACAAACAAAAATCTAGTTCAAATTGTCAGAGGCCTTCTCTGCATCTAAGAATATAAATGTAGCCTGTTTTCCTTTACTATATGTTGCTTCCAATTTTCCAGAATATTGAAACAATTTCTAATATTATCTCATGATTGACTTTTAGATAGAAACTAACATTGATCTTAATGAATAAAATCCTGTAAATTTATTTTCAACCTTTCACCAAAATTTTAGTAAACAATTTATAATCATTATTCAATACAGATTTTAGTTGATAGTTCCTTGTAAAAGTCAAATCTTGTCCCTCTTTAGGTATTAATGATATATTAGTTTCCTTCCAGGAATCAAGAGTCTTTCTGTTCTGCAAAATAGTATTCATTGTTTGTTCTAAAGGTTGTAAAAGCTCATCTTCAAAACATTTGTAATAAGAAGCCGACAGCCCATCTGGCCCACATACTTTTTCCTGAATTGCTATTAGGAAATTGATAGAACATTTGAAATTAAACTGTCACTAAAAAATTAAAGGTATTTTAGAATGAATGCAGAACTGCTGCAAGGGTGGACATTTTAAATCATATAAATAAATAAATAAAGCTAAGATTGGAAAGCTTTTTCCCATTAGTATATTTTTTTCTCTTGTAGAAATTAAGAATGTCTTTTCTCCATCTGTGCATATCCATGCCAAAAATGCCATTTTTACCGTTGTATTTCCCATAGAAATGTCACATTGTCTTAAGTTGGCATTTTCAAGATATTTTAGGGGAAAAAAAGAAAAAAAATATAACAGGCATTTAAAGTAAAGGTAAATCAAAATCAGCACGAACCATAAAGACAAGTTCTTAACAGCTAGATAGCAATTACTTCAGGCTGAAATTGAGTCTAAAAGATTAAAGAAACAAACAAAATTAGTATTCATTTATGAAATGATAGCAGAATAAGAGAAAATGTATCTTACATGCAACTAGAATAGGAACTCTGTGCAGAAAAGAAAGAAGTTGAGATTGATTTGATTGATTGATTGATTGACTAAATATATGCCATCAAGTCAGAATTGACTCTTACTGACACATAGATAGATTTTTCTTTAGGAAAATTTGTCCCCCAAATCCTCCAGGTCTTCTGAAGGGGCATCTCTTGCCCCTATTATTGAGTTCCTCCACCTTTTTTGCTGGTCATCCTCTCCTTTTCCTTTCCACTTTTCCCACCATTACAGACTTTTCCAGAGAGCTAGGACTTCACATAATATGATAATTTGAGCTTGTCACTTGTACATCCACATCAACCCAGAATTCTGGGTTGATTTGTTCAGTAGTCCATATATTGATTTTCCTGGTTATCCATGGTATTGTTATGAACCTTCTCCAGCACCAAAATCCTAAAACACTATTACTCTTTTTGACTTCTTCAAAATTCAACTTTCACCTCCATAGAGACATAAGAAAGATATGAATGATTTTATCTTTGTAGGTATGGTCATATAACAGCATTGGATTACCATTTCCAAGGCCTTTATTGCTACCTTACGAGGTTCCAATATGTGACATCTTTTTTGACTGCTGGATCCTTTTACCTTGACAGTCACTATTAAAGAACAGAAGCTATCAACTACTTTAATGTCTTAACTATCAGTTCTGAGACAGTTTGCTATATCTGTTGTCATTAGTAAGTTTTCTTTGGATTTAATTATATTATTGTATTTTTTTTCCACTAGGTTCCTTGACTTTTGTTACTAGAAAGCTTGAGGTTCATTTGCATTTTTGGCTATTAGAATCATTGGCATGAAGCAGGTTATTGATCTGTCTCCAATTTTAAAGCCAATTCATCGTATTCCAATCCAGTGTCTTTCAATATATAGTCAGCACATAGGCTGGATAAATAACAAAAGAGTATACTTTCTTTTGCCTCCTGAAGTCAGTCCATTCCACCATGTGCTTTCTATATTGTGATTTCCTGCTCTGTGTATATGTTTCACATGAGGATAATGAGATGTTCAGGGATTCACATTTTCTACTCACATTCCACAGCTTGACATGATCAATATAATCAAATGAAGCAGATACTGACTTCTTCTTCTTTTTGTTTTTTTGATGTGTTCAATTTTGAAGCATGCATCAACCTTTTCTAAAGCCAGCTTGAATTTCTGGCATCTCCCTTTCCATAAAGGACTTTAATCTGTGTTGGCTAGTTCTAAGCAGTATTTTGCTAGCATGTGAAATTATTTATTTATTTGCTAAATTTAATTGCTGCCCGTCTTGCAGTGGAGCTACTCTAAGCAACTAGAATTAAGGGTAATGAAGGATAGTTTGAACATAATGTTAAGTTTCCTTTTTTAATTTAGACATTAACCTCTTCCATACCATTGATCACTGCGTGTTTTTCTTTGAATTTGCAGGCTTAGCTTGGTTGGAATCTTTAATGGTTCTCTTCTGTTGCTTACCGTATTTCTGTAGATATTTGATCAATTCCTGTAGCCTTTTGACTTGATAATGGTAGAGCTGATCTAAGTTCTAATACAAGAAGTTCTTGTAAGTAGGGAATATTTTCTAAAATATCTTGAATGTTGATATCTTTATTGTATAGAATTTCAGTATACTTTGTTCCAGATTTGTTTGATCTTCATTGAATCAGCTACTTTTTGTCCATTGTTGTCCTTTAGCATACCAGTTGAAGCTTGGCCCTTCCTGTTGTGTTTAGAAATCTTTTGGAAGATTTTCTTTCTTTTCCTATCCTCAATGTTTTTATTACTGTAAAAGATGTTGCTGTAATACTGCTTCTTGTCTAACAGCTCTCTGAAATTCTTTGTTAAGTTCCTTTCTGATCGTTGTCATTCTTTACTTTGGCTTCCCTCCTCTTCTTGGCAATTTCCACAATTTATTCTAGCATCCAATTTATTTTCTTCTATTTCTTGATCTTTGGAAGTTTCTTTTCACATTAATATTTAACAATTTCTTTGAATTCATTCCACAGTTCCTCTGGGTCTGATCAATTTTCAGGTCCTCAAAATGATTCCCAATGTTCTCCTTCAAAAAGGTGATGCTCAAGATCATATTGTGGAAATTGGTTGGCTTTCTTCTTCTTCTTTAGCTTAACGTGGACATGATGCACATGATGTACCTTTCCTGTTATAACTAAACTCTTGTACCTCCTTCTACCAGTAATATAGTCAATAAGATTTCAGTATGATATCTAGGGATGTCTATGCATATAAGTGTTATTTTGTTTGTTTTGAAGATTAAGTTAACATTGAAGAAATCATTAGATTCACAGAAATTAATAAATCATCCCCATTTCACTTTGATTTCTTAGGCTATATACAATCAAGCCACATTTTCTTCCTTAATATTTCCAACATTGGCATTCTGTTCACCAAACGTTCATCTTGCCTGCTTGTTCTGTTTCAGTTTGAATTTGGTCATCAACATTATCTTCTTCTGCATCAGTAATGGGAACATAAGCTTGGATAATCAGCATATGATGCCCATGAACTCCATAACTGATTTTATTCAGTAACCAATTACATTGTAGTTCGGTACTGTGTTTGCTATACCTTTCTTAACTCTAAAAGCAAGGCTTTTTTTTTTTTTAATTTGATTTATATGCCACCCTTCTCCGGAAACTCAGGGCGGCTTACAATGCGTTAAGCAATAGCCTTCATTCTTTTGTATATTTTATACAAAGTCAGCTTATTGCCCCCACAAACTGGGTCCTCATTTCACCTACCTTAGAAAGGATGGAAGGCTGAGTCAATCTTGAGCCTTGGAGAGATTCGAACCAGCAGAAATTGCAGGCAGCTGTGTTAATAACAGGGTGCACTAAACCACTGTACTATCAAGGCTCTTTTCCTTCTTTGTTTTTCAAGTCCTGAGTAGTAAACAGTGTGATCTTCTGACAGAAAGTGTCCAAATCTAGTCCATCTCATTCTATGAATCTGCATACAGATGGGAGGTTGAACAACTAACCTTGTGGTGCAACCAGAACAATCTTGAACTCAAAACCGTAGAAATGGTGGTGGATTTTAGAAGAAAACCTCCTAGAGTCAGTTGAGTCCTTTAAGTTTCTAGATTCTATCATATATCAAGACTTAAAATGGACACCTAACATCAAAAACATCATCAAAAAAGCTCAACAAAGAATGTTCTTTCTGCGCCAACTCAGAAAGCTCAAACAGCCCAAAGAGCTGCTGATTCAGTTCTACAGAGGAATTATTGAGTCTGTCATCTGCACCTCCATAACTGTTTGGTTTGGCTCTGCAACCAAACAAGACAGACACAGACTTCAACGGATAATTAGAACTGCAGAAAAAACAATTGCTACCAACCTGCCTTCCACTGAAAACCTGTATATTGCATGAGTCAAAAAGAGGGCTATGAAAATATCTACAGACGCCTTCACATCCTGGACATAAATTGTTTCAACTTCTACCCTCAAAATGATGCTATAGGGCACTGCACACCAGAACAACCAGACACAAGGACAGTTTTTCCCCGAATGCCATAATTCTGCTTAACAACTAATTCCCACAACACTGTCAAATAATTTCCTAAGACTGTATTAATATTATTCTTCTCTTTCTTACCAGTATCTACCTATCTCTTCCCACTTATTACTATGACCATGTTGCTTGTATCTTTCAATTTATATTGTTTTTATTTGTTTCCTAGTACAATTTTATAGCTTATTAGTAAGCTTGACTATCACTAAGTATTGTATCTTTTTATTCTCGATGAATGTATTTTATTCTCCTTATGTACACTGAGAGCATATATACCAAAGACAAATTCCACTTGGCCAATAAAGAATTATATTCTGTTCTAAAGAATTCTATTCTATTCTACTGATGTCAAAGATGTTGATATATAGTTGATTCAGTTAACCTTTTACTGTGTTGGTTATGCTTCTTACTTTTCATCTTACCCTTGTAATTCTGTCTTTGCAAGTTTGAGTTGTCTTTTCTTTTGCATGGCAGTATCACTAACTAGATGTCCTGAAGGCTCTACTCTAGCTGCATCAGAAAGACTATTGGGAGACATGAAAGGAGCCTCCCCAAAGATTGCATTACTTTTGGCAGGTGGGTATCCCCTGAGCAATGGTGATATCACAGGCACATCCTTTCAATTCAGAAGCAACTTTCTGTTACCTTTGTAGGTGCTTGTGACATGAATGCAGACAGATAAAGAATATTGGTTCTCTGAGAGATCTCATCTCTTCCTCCATCCAACATAAGGGGCATCATATCATCAAGCATTTTTATATTTTATATCCACATGATTTTCTTGGTTAGAAGTAGTTTACCATAGCCTTCTCCTGTGCAGTATGACTTGATGCCTTTGCTGTTGTCACTAAAGTGACCTTCTACCTTCTTATTATAGCAGGTAAGATGGCTTTATGTTTGTTCGTGTGATTTTTCTATGAATTGTGACAGTTTTGAAGCTCTTTAAATGACAGGGGGTTCTCCTGGACTCACGAATCCTGCTCGAAGAGCAAGTGGTGGCCATGGCCAGGACGGCCTTTGCAACTGTGGATTATGTGCCAGTTATGCCCTTTCTTGGACCAACAAACCCCACTCACAGTCACTCATGCCCTAGTCACTTCCTAGTCACATCTTGACTATTGCAACATACTCTACATGGGGCTGCCTTTGAAGAGCATCTGGAAGCATCTGTTGCAAAATGCAGCAGCCCACATGGTTTTGTGCAGAACTCGGTGTGCACATCTATCACCTCTCATGCAGGAACTGCATTGGTTGCTGACTTGCTTCCAAATGCAGTTCAAGGTGCTGGCTGTTGCCTTTAAAGCCCTTCATGGCTTGGGACCAGGTTATCTGAGGGACCATCTCTTGCCGGTCACATCTATCCAATCCACCAGAGTGGGGAGGCAGGGAATGTAGCAGGTCCCATCCCCTAGGGAGATAGACCTGGTGGGACCCAGAAGAAAGGCCTTCTCTGTGGTGGCTACCTCTCTCTGGAACATCATTCCCCCAGAGATTAGAATGGTAACAGTCTTCTGGAAGGCACTAAAGGCCTGGTTCTGCCAGTGGGCCTGGGGTGGAGAATGCAGAGCAGAACGGAGCCTATTAAATGGCCCGTATAATGTGTTGTTGCCCGTGTGTGTGTGGTTATTTTACTTTATTATATATGATTCTTTTATTAGTTTTATTTTTTTTATATGATGTTTTTATATTTTTGTAAACTGCTTTGAGCTGCCATGTGCGAATAGTTGGCAATATAAATCTTCTAAAATAAATAAATCAATTACCAGAATTAAACCTGAAAGCTGACATCAAAGAGGGTGATAGAAGATTAGAAGAAAGGCAGCATCCAAAGAAATGGATGTATAGTTGAAATTGTCCCCTTAAGATTTTAAATCTGAAGCCCGAATTCTATGAACACTTGAGACTCTTTTAATTTAGTGGAAGGTACTTCTCAGTCAAGATCAGAAATCAGAATCAGAATCAGTATATTGTGTTCTTTTCTGTTTTACGTTGGAACTAGATGCTATTGGTGCTGAATTTATATTTAAAAAGTAGCAACAAATGTTAAAATTGGAGTTGCGGTGAAGAGAGGGGAAAACTAATCTGTCTTTTAGGCAATTTCTTCTGGGCATTTAGTTTAATGTCTATTTCAGGTATTCATAAGCCATTTACTCTGTCAAATGACATTCAAAGCAATGTGCAATAAAGAGCAAACAAAATAGCTTCGAAACATTCATAAAACGTTCAGCCAGACAGGTTTGAAATACCAAGATAAAGAAGTAGACTTACGTATATTGCGAAGCAGTTGTTTTGTGGATGATTGATATGCTACATTTGTCACATGTAACCTATCTGTAGTTTGTCCTGCTGTGTTAGTTACACATGTGTGTTTGAGCCCACGCTGGGAAACCTGGCAAATTGCAAATAGATTCCAATCAGTGCTGGTCAAAAGTTGGTGCAAATTTAATAACGCAATGCAAGGGTTCCGCTTATTAATGGTAATTAAACAGTAATTTCCATCTGCAGAGAAGATGTATAGCTTCTGGCCTTCAATCTGGGATGAATAGGAAAGCTCAGCTGCAATTTCAGAATGAAAACTAAATGTAACAGAGACTTTGCCAGAGGATCAAGCTGTTCCTAGATGCCCGGTCTGACTCCAACATTGTTCTGTCTATAAATACTTCATCCTTGCCCTCCTGCTCGCCCACCCACCCCATGCAGTGCTGGGAATCTGGAGGTTAGTCAAGGTAGGAGTATTCCCCAAGATATCTTGCACAGAGGTAATTAAAACCTTATCTGTCTGTCACTGAACATATGAGACATGTTCACAGAGTAATTAAATTTTGTGAAGTGAGCCTTTCTCTTGGAAAGCTGGAGGGTGAGGTGGTAGAAGGCAGAGGATCAGTGACACTGCTGTCTGCCCACCTTTTTTTGGGGGGGAAGCACACAGTATGATTCATCAGCATGGGCCTGAAATTCAAATTACTCTTTGCATGATGAACAGGAAAAAGAATTAAACACGGACTCATCTGCATTATTTATTGCTTTTATGGATTCAATATACTTGAAAAAAAAATGAGGCATAATGAATGAGGTTGGTCAGAATGCACAACAGAACACAAATGGGAAGCAAACTGGCCCTGCCATCTGATCAGTTGGTTTTGCTATGTTTTTTGGTAACCATGCCCTAGAATGATCATAGTGGTTATTACTGCTCCTGCTCTCCCTCTTCTCCTCCTCAACTACACATCATCATCACCCTAATCTTTTTTATTCTTAGATTATAGGGAATTTTGAATTTGTGCATATATTATTGGTATTTACCAATGGACAAATATATTAGCTTATGAGGAGCTAAATAGAATCATGTACTTAAGAAAGAATAGGTGCCTGGAGAATATAATGTTATTTTAGAGATGACAATAGTGGGGCACGGATATATCTAAGTATCTCCTCTGGGTTTCCTAGACTTTTTGCTACTGTGAAAATATGTAGGATAAAGCATGATCCTTGAAAAACTCTATGGGTATAAGGCCATAAGGAGCAATGGACATAGTAAATCTATATAAACAATAAACTTAATAGTCCAAATCCATTATATACATTTTAGGCCCTTATGATACCACTGATTTCACTGAGATTAAACCCACAGTTCTACTTTGATTAGTGTCCAATGTATAAAGTTGTGTGGGGGAAAAGTAATAACCACCTGAAAAATTATTATTTGCATCCATTAAAGAATTTGAAGACAAACTTAATTTATCTTTTCTTGTCACTGTGACACCAGGAATAGAAACAGGAAAGAATCGTTGGTGCCATGTGTTGACTGTAGGATCTTAGGTTTTGGTGTGTCAAAATATAGTAGAGAATACACTTCTTCACAGTGGTGAAAAACTATGAGTTATGAAATGCAACTCAATATTCTCAAACTCTAAGAACCTTGTATAATGCTGACTACATATTTTGGAGATTTTGGCAGGATAATTGTCATTAGTCTTCTTTGCCCAGAGAATATTGATAATTGGACAACAAGGAAGAGCCTTTGGAGACTTGATAATCCAAGTTTCAGTTCTGAATTGTGGAAGATGGCCAGCAAGCTTCTGGATCCCTTCATGGTTTGATGTTTGACTGAGCACATGTTGCCAAACATGAGGAGAAATGAAAATTCAGACAAAGAGGACAGAATATATATAACATGTATACATGATAGTCTGTACACATAGGTTTTGTTGAAGGTATAATTTCTAATATTTACAGAGAAATACGTGTATTTCCATAGGGGATAAATACTATGCCTAGATCCCATTTATGATCGCTTGTTCTGCTATATCCAGGAGGATCAAGTGAGTGTTTTGGTATATTTTATCTGGATTTAATCTAAATAGGAATCTCTTTTATAAAATAGGACACACAGGTGCCGTTGTAAGTCACATGCTCTGGGTTTTGGCTTCTCAGCAAATATGAAGGCTGGAAACATCCTTTATAAAGATGAGGCAAAGTTGTTCAGATGCCATATTGTTTGTCTGGTATCAGAACCCATGAGTATAGAGTGGGAGTGGAATAAGTAACCCCACATACAGCAGTTTCTGCATATTTATTCAGCATTTGGGCAAAAAAAAGATGATATTCTTATTCATCTTAAAATATTTCTCAAAACTCTGAAGTTAGGCCCTTTTAGGCAATCTTAGTAAAAATTTAACATTTTTTTTTTAAATTTGATTTATATGCCGCCCTTCTCCGGAGACTCCGGGCGGCTTACAATGCGTTAAGCAATAGCCTTCATTCTTTTGTATATTTTATACAAAGTCAGCTTATTGCCCCCACAAACTGGGTCCTCATTTCACCTACCTTAGAAAGGATGGAAGGCTGAGTCAACCTTGAGCCTTGGAGAGATTCGAACCAGCAGAAATTGCAGGCAGCTGTGTTAATAACAGGGTGCATTAAACCACTGTACTATCAAGGCTCTTATCTATCAATACTGCTTCTATGGCATTTTCTTTTCTTCTTTTAGACGAACAGGTCAGACGTCTCTCCTATTTCATGAGTCACCTCATTGAATTCTTCAAGGGATGTGCTAAATGATTATTTTGGAAGGATCATAATGAAAGCAGAAGAAGGGAAACATAAGTAAAATGGTTTGATTGGCTCCAAAATATATGCATGCCTAATATTACAAAGCTTTAAATCTCCAGAGAGCTCTTCTGAAAATAAAAGTCATACTTTTGCTGTCTTTGTTCTTCTTTATTTTACATATTTCTTTGGAACATCTATGGCATTACAGAGAAAAACTTGTTTCTTGATGAAAGCTTGAAATAAATTAATAACCTTTCTGGAACTCTGTAATAACCTTTTCTTTTTTTAAAAAAATGATTTTTTTTTGGTAGTTTCAGCAAGGTAGCTTTGGTGGTGTATTACTAGATACTGCAGTTTCTCACTGTACACCAACATCCATTATGTGTATGTGTGCATGTGCATCAAAATCTGGCAGGTGCCACATCACAGTAGATACCTGTGTACCACGGTGGCGCAGTGGTTAGGGTGCAGTACTGCATGCTACTTCTGCTGACTTCTGGCTGCCTGAAATTTGGCAGTTCAAATCTCACCAGGCTCAAGGTTGACTCAGCCTTCCATCCTTCCAAGGTCGGTAAAATGAGGACCCAAATTGTTGGGGGCAATATGCTGACTCTGTAAACCACTTAGAGATAGCTGTAAAGTACTGTGATGCGGTATATAAGTCTAACTGCTATTGCTATTGCTATAACAGGGCAGGGCTTGGATTGCCATATCATTGGATTTTCTGTCACTTGCAGATTTTGACCCACTCTGGAGACATCATTGCCTTAACAAAAGAGGGTTTTTTTAAAAAGGAAGTGTTAAAGGTTTTATACAGTCAGTATCAGGATTTTCCTTCCTCTCGTTAGACTTTTATGGGTGGCTGAAAGAATTCTTTTTCATCATAGGCACAAAGTCTCTCTTTTCCTGACATTGAACAAGAGTAACAGAACTTTTATAAATGTCACCTTTAGAGCTAGTGGTGACCTATATATAAAAAGGTGTGTGTGTGTGTGTGTGTGTGTGTTAAGGTGCATATGTGCCTTTTTTACATCCATTTTTGATTCCTGCTGACTGCCTGGACTAGTCCCTACAGTTTTATTGGCAAATATTTTTGGAAGTGGCTTGCGATTGCTTCCTTCCCAACTGTCTGTCATGGCTAAAATGGGATTAGAACTCAGTCCCATGGTTTCTAGCCTGGTGTCTTAACCATTACACCAAGCTGGCTCCCCTGTCTCTTGAAATTCATACAGGGAATTGCCGGCATGAATTTTAAGAGACATGAAATGTCTTAATTTTTCTAATAAAAGTCAGTAAAGTCACCTTTGATTTAAGATTGGCTTCTGGTGACTTTCATTCATCCAAATCTCTTGGTATACTGTGGAAGTAGTTTGCTGTCTGGAATGTTGTTTGATTTCCCAGTCTAGCTAATTGAAGTCTCCCCATATAAATACTATCCAGGCCCAGTTGGGATTAGCTCTCTAGATCAGCCAAGGTGGGCTAGGAGCTGGCAGCTAATTCAGTGTTAGCTATAACAGTCCCTAAATATGCACTAGTGGTAGTTTAGCTCCTTTTGCAGTTCTCACATCATCTTCTTTACATCCTTCCCCTCCCCTTTTATTTTCTATCTTTATCTTTTTGCTTACCTGATTGCAAACAGATGCCCAAAATTTTCACTCAAGCAGCATAATTAAAATATCTGAAACCTCATTTCTTCATGGTAATTATGCATTATCCATGAGAACAGTATATTTGTTTCTCAAAACATTCAGCGGTTGCTCTAATTTTAGTTATAATACTTCATTTCTGTTATTATTCATTGTTATTGTTACATGTAATTAAAAAGTTACAATGTATTACTGATTTTAAAAAAGGTGTGCTAACAATGATGTGCAGGTGTGTGCTTCATGTTCTAATTCACGTACGTTTTATTTTTAATGTTTATTTCCTTTTATGTCTGATTCTTGGTCATTTTGACTGGTGGCATTCTTTCTGTGTGGGATTCAGAAACTCTGATAAAATCAAATACCACTTGATTCTTATGTTATTAGAATATATTTAAAATGAATTTGGATAGTGGAATTTCCATGTTGACACTCTATGAAAAAAAAAAAAACTGAATATAGAATTGCATCCAATCTATCCACTGATGCAATTACACTCACTACTTCTTCCAGCTTTTCTGTTTGCCTACAATGAACTACCTGACTCTGTTTGTTTCTTCCCCAAACCTCCAAAACTTTAACCTTAGACTGTCTACTGTTGACCTCACCCCATTCCTAAGAGGTCTGTAAGGGGCGTGCATAAGAGCACCAGCGTGCCTACCGTCTCTGTCCTAATGTCCCTTTTTATTCGTATCCATTTCATGTATTCATAATTCATATTTATATTTTTATCTGTTATCTTATATATGCTAGACAAATAAATAAATAATAAATAAATAAATCTCAAGCCTGCTTTAAAACTGAGGATCCCTGTAAAACAGATCTGGGGGATACAAAGTGGTGGCTGAGGGAAGAGATAAGGAGAAATCTTAAAGTGCAAATAAAATCCATTGCAGATAATTCCACTTCTCTGAATGTTTGTGTTTTAATGAGAGAAATATAGATAAATTTGTTATAAGGTGTGAATCTGTTCGTGCGGGCTTCAAAGTGGAAAGTTTATTTCTTGCTTTATTTATCACCTACTTCAACAACTTTAGGCAGTACAACTTATTCACAGTACAACAATTCAACTTACGACCATAATTGAGTCTGCAGTTTCAATTATAACTCATGATGATCATAAAACAAGTTTCCATATGACCGTGACCAATTTTATGACCTTTTTTTTTGCATTGGTCATTAAGTGAACACTCCAGTTGTAGAGTGTTGCACAGCCAGAAAATGGAAGTAAATATTCGTTTCTGGCAAATCACGTCACAGGACCGTGGGATGCTGCAAACAGTTGTAAATGTGGGCTGGTTGCTGGCTGCCCAAAATGTGGTTATATGACATTGGGGAGGGAGGGGAGGCAGATGTTAGAACTTTGAATCCAGGTCATAAGTCTCACTTTGCTGTAATTTTGAGTGGTTGCTAAGCATCCAGTCGTAAGTTGAGGACTACCTGTAGATGATTTGATGTTATGTTTATTTAATGTAATCTAAGGATTGAGCATGCTGAGCCATCAGAGTTAGTCAATGGCCTCTGTGACAGGAATGACATCTAATAAAGAGAATATTCAAAGATGCCAGAAGAGCTGATTAGAGAAAGAGACAACAACAACAACAACAAGCCTACTATCTGGGTGTGAAAGTTAAGAAAAAGAAGCTCCCTTCTGTCTGACTAATGCTTTCCAATTGAACAGTCTTCCTTCTAGAGAAAGTCCCACCCTGGCCCTTGCAAGACAGGTAAAAGAGGTTGAGGTAGTATTAAAAAGGTAAAAGTTCCCCTCACACATATGTGCTAGTCATTCCCGACTCTAGGGGGTGGTGCTCATCTCCATTTCAAGGCCAAAGAGCCAGTGCTGTCTGAAGACGTCTCTGTGGTCATGTGGCTGGCATGACTAAACACCAAAGGCACACAGAATGCTGTTACCTTCCCACCAAAGGTGGTCCCTTATTTTTCTACTTGCATTTTTTACGTGCTTTCTTAACTGGTTTGCTTATTTACTGGACTTAAAAAAGCTTCTCTTTTCATAATAGACTCAGAGCAGCATTCATATCTGGCACTGATGGGTTTAAAAGCAGATATATAACCAGTCATCTTGGTTGTTTTCTTGCCCATCAACTTTTTTTCAAAGAAAACATGTAAATCTTCTACATTCTGTCTTGTGAAATATAAAGCAATCAGTTGCCTCCAGCGAAAGCATATACACAGAAATTTACAGTTATATGCAGAAACACATTTTTATATATTCAGATAACTCTCACAGTATTTCCAAGAAGGGTGAGATTCTGTGAGTGTGAGTGTATGTATAAAACTTTAGATGTGTATATAAATTTTTTAAAAATCCAAAACTGGAACTAAAAGGAAGGATGTGTCAAAATCTTAAATGTCTGCATTGTCATCCTGCAGTACAGTATCCTTGAAACATGGTAGACTATGTTTGTAGGAAGAATAACATTTAAATTAACAATATTTGTTATGTTTATGACTGTTGTGTGTATAATTTCGCACCATTACAATGCGAAATATCAGAGCTTTATTACAGGGTAGTCTTCAACTTACAACCTCCAGGTAATTGAGCCTGGAATTACTGTCATATGCTGTGTTTGTTGTTAAGCGGGTTACCATATAACTACATTTGATTTTATAACCTTTTTTGCAGTGGTTATTAAGTGAATACTGGAGTTATAAAGCAAATCCATTCGTTGGCAATGGGTTTAGGGGTTTTTGCCTGTAAGTAGAAGTGGTTTCTGGCAAAAAAAAAAAATAATTGTAAAGTGTGGTCATGTGACCTCAGGGTGCTGCAAACAGACATAAAGCTGGGCCAATTGCCAAGCACCCCAAATGCAGTCATGTGACCAAGGGGGCGGCTGTCAGAACTTTAAATCTGAATCATAAATAGCCCTTGGGAAGTCAATTGTAACTTTCCTAAGCAACCTATTGTAAGTCAGAGACTATCTGCACTAGTAGTTTATTTTGCTTTCCCCAAATTCATCTGAAATTAGCCCTTTGATATGAGGCAGACAAGAGCCTTGAGGGGAAGGAATGTCCAAGCTGCCACTGAGGTAATCTCAGGGCTCTGATGATGGCATTCAACCAATTTCATTCTGCAGATCAGGCCATTTCTCCTATTTAGTGGAATTGTTTTAGAACATGCCCAACTCCAAAAGACAAACTGTAGCAAAAGCAAGAGTGATAGCCTTGGCAGCATGATCTCCTAGGAATTCCAGCGAAAGGGAGCAAAGATGTCCCAGTACTTTTAAAAGAGTTCCACTGATTTATAGCACTGTATATTACAGCAAATAGTTTTGAGATATGAAAACAAATGGAATTAGAAAATCTGCTGTGTGTACTTGATCCTGACACTAAATTTCATGGGATCCATCAGTAAAAAGTTCTGTCTCTTATGAATTTTTATAACGGCAAAAATAGAACAGTATGATGGGAGGAAATATAAGTAGGAATATGAACTAGTAGGAAGTGATAGTGCTTACATAAAATAGCTAGAGTATAGTTATACTATATACTATATACTATATATATATATATATATATATATATATATATATATATATATATATATATATATATATGTGTGTGTGTGTGTGTGTGTGTGTGTGTGTGTGTGTGTGTGTAGGTCTTTGGTTATTCGGGTCTTCTCCCACATAAAATTGGAAGTGTCTTGGCGACGTTTCGACGAAGTCTCATTCGTCATCTTCAGGCTGGTGTTCTCGGCTTCGTGCTTCCAGGACCTACATACAAACACCCGCGAAAACCTGAGGAAATATATATATATATATATATATATATATATATATATATATATATATATGTGTGTGTGTGTGTGTGTGTGTGTGTGTGTGTGTGTGTGTGTGTTTCTTCTAGCCATATATATATACACTATATAGTATATTGCCTATTATACTATATAGTGGAAGTATACTTCCACTATATGCAGCATTGCCCTATTGCACAGAAACTTCATATATGGCCAATATTGATGGTTGCTGTTTATTGCTTTGAACCAAGCTATGTACAGCTTTTTAGGAACACGGTGGCTCAGCGGCTAAGATGCTGAGCTTGTGGATCGAAAGATTGGCAATTCAGCAGTTCGAATCCCTAGTGCTGCATAACAGAGTGAGCTCCCGTTACTTGTCCCAGCTTCTGCTAACCTAGCAGTTCGAAAGCACGTAAAAAATGCAAGTAGAAAAAATAGGGACCACCTTTGGAGGGAAGGTAACAGCGTTCCGTGCACCTTTGGAATTTAATCATGCCGGCCACATGACCACGGAGACCATGGAGACGTCTTTGGACAGTGCTGGCTCTTCGGCTTTGAAATGGAGATGAGCACCATCCCCTAGAGTTGGGAACGACTAGCACATATGTGTGAGGGGAACCTTTACCTTTATATGCAGCAAATAAGGTGAGGAATATCAACCACCCTGGCAAACATCATACTGGCATGCAGGGTTTCAAATTTTAAGTTAAGGGAAAGGTACAAGATTTAACCCATCTTAATTCTTTTTGTTCTAATAAGCTAAGGGTTTTTTTCCCCCAGTGTGGGATGCCTCATCTAAGGATTAATTCCTTATAAGGTGTTCCTTTTTCAGTGTGTGATGCTATATCTAAGGGTTAATTGCTCACATTAATTGCTACCATGGAAGTGATTGGAGTATCTGTTTTGCTAGGCAACATCAGCATCTTCTTTCTCCCTTGTTTTCTGACCACTCGTGGATTCACTACTGGCATCATAGTGCTAATGACCTGAGCTTAGCAGATGTCCATGTTTTGTTGTTTGACAATCTCAGTTGATAAATAGGAGAAAGGCTATTTACAATGACATGATAGCCATCACTTAAATTTGAATACTTCAGCCATTCCTTAAAAGTGCTTGTTCTTTTATGTGCTATGCTGAGTTTGTGTCTCCATGAAGATATTTTATCTTCCTTAAAAGCTTATCTTGCAGAGGATTACAGCTCCTGTAAAGGAAACCCATTGCTGTTGCCCAAATGAATGTAATGAGGCAGGAAAAGTGGAGGCTAACACTAATTTTAGGTTAGAAAAAAAAACAGCAGTAAATTTCACAGGGTTTTTTCCCTAAAGGGCTGAGGCAACACTTAGAAGATAACAAATGGCTGTTGCCTCTAATGAAGAATTGCTATGCTTGAAATGCATTAGATATAATGAGAGAAAATTGGGGTTTTATTGAAAGCTCATTTATATCATTTCTTCATGGAGCCATAGTATGTAAGAGTTGGAAGGGATGTTGAGATCATTTAACCCAACTCTCTGTTTAATACAGACACTCGCCACTAGACCTTCTGCAATAGATGGCCATCCAGCCACTATTTAAATAGTTCCAGCAAATGACTGAGCACTCTTCCTGGGTTAATCTGTTCCACTGTTGAACAATTCTTATGTTAGGGAATTCTTTCCAATGTCCAACTGAGATTTATTTTTTTTAATTTAAACTTTAACTTCTTGTTTTTTGAAACAACACTGAACAAGTCCACTCCATCTTCTGTACAATAGCCCTTCAGATACTTGAAGACACTATCAAGTCACTCCACAATCTTCCTGTCCCCAGCCTAAGTGTACCCAATACTTCTAAATGCTTCTCATAAGTATTTCCTTCCAGCTCCTTTATCATCTTAGTTGCCATTGTCTGAATGCACTTCTGTTTGTCAATGTCTTTTCTAAAACGTGATGCCCAGAACTGGACCCACTGTTCTAGGTGTCATCTGACAATGCAGAATAGAGAGTATCAATGACCTCTCCTGATCGTGACTTTATAATTCTGTTAGTATAGCTTAGGCCAACTATTTCCTAACTATAATATTTTTTCACTTGCTTTCAGTTGCCGCTCCCTGCCTGCGGCAATTGTTCTGTTTAAATCCTCGCAATGCTTTGTGAAGTTCATTAGTCTGAGTGTTTCCCCTCTGTGGAATGATAAAGTTGTCTACTCATCTTTGGGATTGCAGAAAACTATATTGGCATGAAATTTGCTATCCCCACTGCAACCTTGCCTCTACCATTATTGCAAGCCACCTGACTACCCTCCAAGGCAATAGACGACAAAGCTTACCAGAACATCTGTTCTAAGATAGTTTCAAATAAGAGTGAAACTAGTTCTGACTGACAATGGCTGAAGTCTGTTTATCTCATACACTGGGAAGAAGAGCAAGACAGAATCGTGAGGACACAGCAGAAAAACAAAATGTTGCAAAGAGATATTTTACACTATAGTTTGGTACCAGTGAGAAAACAACCTCTCCTCTCCTCTCCTCTCCTCTCCTCTCCTCTCCTCTCCTCTCCTCTCCTCTCCTCTCCTCTCCTCTTCTCTTCTCTTCTCTTCTCTTCTCTTCTCCTCACCCCTCCCCTCCCCTCCCCTCTCCTCTCCTCTCCTCTCCCCTACCCCTCCTTTCTTTTTTCTTCTTTCCTTCTTCCTTTTCCTTTTCCTTTTCTTTTTCTTTTCAGGAAGCTGCAGTTTTAAGTAAAGGATGACAAACCATGCACTCATAAACCTTTCCCCTAAGCATTTTCCAATCAAATTTTTCCCCAGATACTTCTTGCTATTGGCAATTTTTATTTAAAAGTGCAAATGTAATGGGTAGTTTTCCCTTTTCCTTGACATCTACAGCAGAAAATCTCTCTATATATGGTTCTCAGTGCAGGAAATGCATTTTTGTGGAGCAACATTAAGCAGCAAACAAGATGGTGGTATACAGGCAAAGTATCCTCTCTTCTAGCTGCAGCTCTTTTGTACAAAACTATAGCATCCCAAAGCTGCTGTTCATTTTTAATAGGTCACTTTTTAATACATATTTATAATACAGTTGCAATACATTTCTCTGAACCAGCACTTTGGTAAAATTAAAGAAGTACAGTTTCTCCAGAATTATTTTGTTTGTCTTTATCCAAACTGTGCTTGCTTTTCCAGATGTTTTAAATAAGGCCACCCAAATTCTTCTTACCGCTTTGCTGTAGGTGACAATTAGGGGTAGATCTCCTGGAAATGTAGAGCCTGGAGTTCACCCAAGAAGATTGCCTTAATCAGCCTTGAACATGCTGTCAGTAAAGTGTCATTAATAGAATTGGGATGAAAGCAAAGAAAGATTGCACATATGGTCCATTAGCTAAGCAGCACACTAATTATGGGGAGGTGTCACATTACTCATTAAGGGCTAGATTCTGCCAGTGTTCCTCCCATTAAGCAATACCCTCTTCATTCAAAGCTACAGCATCCCTTGCAGGCGCTACCTCCCCTCAGGATCAGTGGGTAAAAGGGGGGATGCATCAATTTGCATCAACCCCCTTCCTATATTTCTCTACCCTACCTCGGCTGTCAAGATGTACCGTGATTAAAACAAACCCATTTTTTCCCTTCAGAGACATCTCTAGGATGATGAGTTATGAAGAGCAAGATAATTGGGGAGGGGGGGCAGGTCAGATAGTTATATTCCTATTTCTATTTGATAAACAAAATCAGACAATTATGCCGAACAAAGGGATTTCTTGAGTTGGAGACACACTTATTATTTGCAAGCTGAAGGAGGTGGGAAGAAGAAAAGAGAGGGGGTGGGGAAGTACAGCAGCAACCAAAAGAAGAGAAAAGCATTTGCGGGGAATAATCTGAGCTCATCAGCCCAACTCTCCAGCAGTGCTGAAGACAGGAAAATGATGCCTTTTTATTAGCCTTATTGTCTTTAATTAAAGCATTCAGCAGTACCCTGCGATAATGGACTGTGAGAGAGGTCGGTAGCATTTGTAATAACACAATGCAAGGTTCAATTAAGTTGTACTTTTGCAATTTTTCATCTCCCATTTAAACAAGCTGGTGATATACACAGAATGATTACCTTCCCAAGCTGAGCCGAAAAAGGGGAAGGAAAGTGAGAGCTGGGGAGGAGAAGTCATTCATGACTGGTATAACTGATGCTCCAAAATGGTCTGTTGCCTGTCAGCATTGGAAGGGGCCTTTGGCCGGAATAGTATGCCTGTCATGGTCTGCAGTGTGTGGTAGCAAGGCGGGGCTGTAATTTATTGAATTCATTCTATCCTGTTCAGTATCTGATCCAAAAAACCTGCTTTCCCTTAATTCGATATCAGTTCCGTCTCCTGTTTTTTTTTTAAAATATGATTAATATACAGTATACCTCATCCTATTTTCCCCACTAATTTGTTAAAACAATGCTGGTGGTAGCTGCAGAAAATAATACAGAAAAAGGAGACTTTGGCCAGTGATGCTAAGTAATAAACATTTCAGTGGAAAGGCTCCAGAGAGCTCACAACTAGATCTTCTTTGTGTTTTCTACTTTTTCTAGGCTTTTAAATTATTTATTTATCTATTCAATTTACATAACAACCCCCCTCCATCTCAATCAATGACTGTTCACTATAAAACTTTGCAGTTATGCTCTTCAGAGAACGTACAGCTCGGGGGGGGGGGGGGGGGGCGGACAACCTAAACCACCTGGCTAGCATTTAATTTTTCTCTTGCCTATTAAGGATTGCTAAATTGTAATGAGGCCATTCAGAGAAGGGTGACAGCTCTATGAAGGCTAAATATATTTTTGATGATTAGTACTACTAGCATCAATATCTCCGCAGAATTGATGACAAAGAAACATATAACCATGCACATTACTCATAAGCGCAGAGATAAAAGTGAAGCTAAATTTGGTTAGACTTGTATATCTATTGGGGAGATAAGTGAGGGAAATAAAATCACTGAGTTGAAAGAAATAGAATGGATTCTGTGCTCCATGATGTAGTAATAATTTAGTGGGAATACTGTTAAAATACCACCAAATCCATTTGGTATGGATTTGGTATATAGCAAATAACATTTTGGTCTTGAATGCTTTACACTTACCGTTCAAGCCTTTTTTGTCTTGGCCATATTTTCAACCACAATTGCACATATTTCCCAGCCTTAGATTAGTTGTCTTATTTTGTGGGGTAACGGGAGCTATAGAAGCATACATCTTGTTGTGTCTTTGTTTGGCTTTTGGAAAAACAGACTGGTTTTAAAAGAACTTATAGTGCATGAGTCATATCCCTGGATGGATGGAGATCCATGATAGATTAAAAAAATGATCCTTTTTCTTTTGAAAACTGACCCTAGTGGGAAGTTCTAAATCAATCTGGCAATTGAGGCTGACATTTTAAATAGCACTTCTTTTATGGTGTTAAAAATGTAACCCATTGAATGAAAGTTTGCTGCTTTTGGATAATAACTTGTAATAAAATGGATGCATCAGCTTCTGGTTGATAGCACTAGCACTAGACTTATATACCACTTTACAGTGCTTTACAGCCCTCTCTAAGTGATTTTCAGAGTCAGCATAATTGCCCCCAACAATCTGGGTCCTCATTTTACCCACCTTGGAAGGATGGAAGGCTGAGTCAAACTTGAGCCTGGTGAAATTCGAACTGCCAAATTGCAGTCTGCTGGCAGTCAGCAGAAGTAGCCTGCAGTACTGCATTCTAACCACTGTGCCACCGCGGCTCATGCCTTTTAATGAAGCACTAATTTCAGTTTCTTTTTAATTTCCTCCTGTGGGTATGGACTTTTTATAAAATTGTTCCACTAGGTTTCCTTCTGGGCACTAAAGGGATCATAGGGTGTGATCTGTCCCCGTCCACACACACACACAAACACAGCCAGCCGAGGGTTAAGGAAACACTTTGGCACACACCCAGGTCTTTATCTCCAACTTGGCAGCGATTTACACACCGTCTGCCAAGTGCGTTTATTTCCACAAAACAGAAAGATAAGATACTTAGCGTACAAAAGTCCAATCAGAATAATATTTCTCTCAGCAGTTTCCGGACGAGGCTTTAGTGACTATCCAAGGTTTAGTTTTGTTCGTCACAGGGATCACTGGCCACCACCCTCTATTATATAGTGTCTGGGGTGTGGTCCAGTGACTCTGTTCTAATCCCTAGCACGCCTCCTGAGCTGCTGCCATCGTTTATCATGCCTTTGGAGGCGTGCGTCCAGGAATGATGTCTCTTCCTCACTCTCATCCGAGCCACCTGTCTCCCTGCTAATCTCCTCTCCCTCGGCCGGCACCTGTGACAATGCCAGAGGGGAGGGGCCTGGAGAGGGAGGCCTGGCTGACTCCTCTTCCTCATGCTCGGAGCTTTCTTCTTCCGATGGGACAGGCTCAGAGGGCGGGGCCACAACAGGGTGCAGGTGTCCTGCCTGACAGAGAAAGAGCAGCTTCTCAGTGTTAGTTTTCATGGCCCTTCAACACCCTTCAACACCCTTCCTAGGGTGTTGAAGCCTCAGACATTATTCATGGCTGCCTAATTTTAATAGTAAACTTATTTGTGTGGAGGTTGAGACATGTTTCTCATAGCGACAGTAGGAAGCTGCTCTGGTTCCTCCAGAGCATATAGTACATTTGTGGATGTACTATAACTCCACTGTCTCTTGCCATTGGCCACACTGAAAATGTCTGATAGAAACTGACACCCAAAATAATTGAAGGTATCAGTTTCATTAACTCTGCCTTATAAAGTGAGGATACATATTAGTGACTACACAAAGACTGATTATTAATTTTCTTGCCCATGAAAAGGAAGGGCCTTCACTTTATTTTTTATTATTAGTAATTATTTCTGTATGTTTATGATAAAGGGATGTGGTGATTCAGTGGCTAAGACGCTGAGCTTGTCGATCGAAAGGTTGGCAGTTCAGCGGTTTGAATCCCTAGTGATGCATAATGGGGTGAGCTCCTGTTACTTGTCCCAGCTTCTGCCAACCTAGCAATTCAAAAGCACATTAAAAAGTAGAAAAATAGGTGGTGGGAAGGTAACTGTGTTCCCTGAGCCTTTGGAGTTTAGTCATGCTGACCACATGACCACGGAGACGTCTGTGCTGGCTCTTCAGCTTTGAAATGGAGATGAGCACCACCCCTTAGAGTTGGGAACAACTAGCACATATGTGCAAGGGGAACCTTTACTTTTACCTTTATTATGTTTATGATCTGTTGGGATTGTTTAGGAGACATACTATTTAAATGCTTAAAAGACCCAATTCAGTTCTGCTCGTGCAAGACAGTCTAAGTTGGCACAACAGAGAGAGGTTGATAGCATTCAGTCTCAAATGCTGGTGAAATCTAGGTGCCAGAGTAGTATGATGAATCAAGACTGTTGGAAAGAAAGGGAAGGAAATTTTGGGACTGGAATGTACTGCCTGAAATAAGTCCCTTTCCCCCCTTTCTATTTCTGTTTCCTTAACAAGATGTGAATATTGAAAAAAATGAATATTAAAAGTAACTGCTAAATATTTTGTATGGTTAATGTAATGTGTCTGATAGGCATTCCTTGAAAAAAAAAGTTCAGGCAAGATAAGAATCTGAATGAGGAATCAGTTTTTAATCTTTTGGAATAGATGATTTAATCAGAAAGCAACACTGGAAATATTAGCATTTTGATTGGAATAAAGAATCACATTTGAGAGACTGAGATGTATACATTCAATTAAGGTTTAAATGTTATTAATATTGATATAATATAGGGATTTCTTTTCCTCAGTCCTCCCCCCCCCACTTTGTGAAAACCCAACAAAAACCCAACAAAATAGATTAATCATTGGTAGAAAGAATACTTTAAAAACAAAAATAATGCTAAATGTATGTATGATAACGGATTAACACTAATGGATGTAATTACTTGCATATAATTAGTATTAAAGTTTATTGTATGTTTTTATTTGGATGCTATTGTATTTTGGTCACTGCAGAAATCCATAATACTCCTGACCAATCTATGGGAAAGCTAAAGTCTGCTGATAGAAGTTGCTTTCCTTAATCCATTTAAACAATAATCCACATGTAAACCACAAAAACAGTTAAAAAGGGAACTGCTTAAAATATCACCGCACATATGCACATATTCAAAGTGTTGATTGTCCTTGCTCATGTCAGTGCAGATGATAGACTCATTGTCATTCTTATTTTGTATATCAGAAATACTTTTCGAACAAGAACACTTGAAAGCCTAAATATAATAGAAATTATTCATTCCTTGTTACTGTGAATTTCCTTTTTTCCTTCCCTATTGTCTTTCCATATATAAGCATTTAGATCAGAGACAGGCAACTTTCTTTGTTTTTTATTTAGAAAAAAAAAATTCAAATAGAATAAGGACATCATTGCTGGAGTGAAGCCAAGATTTTCATACTGATTTCCCCCCCCTCCCTTTTGGGTTTGTGTGTGTGTTTTTGTATGAGGACAATTTTACCGCTGTGTTAAGAGTAATGCTTCTATTGTGTATGATTTTCTATCCAGGTTATATAGAATCAGAGAGCTGGAGAGAACCAAGGGGTAATCCAATCTTCTGCTCAGTGAAAAATCAATGAGAGATTCTGATAGATGATCATCAATCTCTGTTTGAAGACTTTTAAAAGAGAACACATCACATTACGTGGCAGCGTCTTCTGCCAGCTGAAAGTCTGTGGAGTTCCTCCTATTGTCTGAACCCCCTTTTTGTAATTTCAACCTATGCATTTTGGCAGTGCCCCCCAGGGCAATAAAAATATGTAAATTCCCTTTTTTGTGTAACAGCCCTTCAGATATTGAACGCTGCTGTCATATCCTCCCAGTTAGTCGCTAGATAATCACAAAAGCCTGACAGAAGGAAACATTCCAGTGGTGTATAAGCTTCATATTGTTCTGACCCACCCTTTTCAAAAAAGGGCAGGAATAGTCTTTTATTCACGTGGATAAACAAAAACAAACATAGTTAGTCCCAACAAACCTGGTTCTGGCCAAGGAATCCAAATTTCTTGCTAGAAAACGAATGGTTGTCTGACACAACCAGCCACTCCCAAACCCCTACTATTTATTTCCCTGCCAGGGATGGGCTGGCTAGTATCTATGTCTGCTTTTCTCTGAGAGCTGGCTTATTGCTTTCCTTTGCTCTCCTTTCCTTTCCTCTCTATGCATACATGCATCTGGGATGGGCCCCATCTGTTTCCCCGCCTCACTCAGCTCAGGCTCTGAAGACAGCTGCCTCTCCACCTGGAGGAGGACAGAAGGCCCCGACTCTGCTTCTGTCTCCGATGCTGTTTCCTTATCAGAGCCTTCCAAAGGCTCCAAAGCTGGCCCAGGGTCTTCCTCAACTTCCTCCTCATCTGACTCTGCTGCTAGCTCTGCTGGCAGCCGACTGGCCACAACACATATTTTAGTCAGGCCTTGGAAGTCAATGGACCACCAAGGAGGGCAATCAAGTACAGAGATAGTTTTGAAGAAAATATGTAGCAACAGTTACAAAAACAGATAACTTTAGCCTGCTAAGGCAGGAGAGAATGAAGAAAAATTTAGGATTAGACTGCCTTGATTCTCTTGGGTATAAGAAAACGTCAGGCTTTCAAGATGCTATGCACTATGCAAGCATATAATTGCTTGCAGGGTCAAATCTGGGTTGGTCACCAGGACCAGAGGTTTTGTCTTCCGAGCTTTCGGACTCATGCTGGAGCCCATGTTCAGGGATCCCAAAGGTGCTTTTTTCAAGAGGCAACTGGACTTATTGGTTTTTCTTTGAAGATACTTTGCTTCTCATCCAAGAAGCTTCTTCAGCTCTGACTGAATGGTAGGGAATGGAAGAGCTGAAGAAGCTTTTTGGATGAGAAGTGAAACATTTTCAAAGAAAGTCTAGTTGCCTCTTGAAAAAAGCACCTTTGGGACAACCATGACCTGGATGACTGAGAATCTCCATAGACATGTTCAGGGATCTTCTCTCTAGCAGAGTGTATATAATTGCCTCCCTGGATTAATGCAATTCTTGAACTTCACTCTGTGTAAACCAGGTATCATTGCCCACTGGTTTCTAACAAGGCTGGATGAATGCAATGCCTATTGGTGGGCACCTCGGCTGGATAAACTATTTCCGCTATAAGGATGAATGTCCTAAAGTAAATAGCATCAGACTATTCAATTCCTAAATGCACAGAGAAAGGGCATAGCAGTTAGATAATGAGCCTATCAAGAGCTGCACAATTTTAATTACTGTAATATGGTGTAATCTGAAGGAGTAGCTCTGTAATATATCTTTTCTTCTTCTTTTGCTTCTAAAGGCCACCTCAGATAATGGCTTTACCTCAGCTTAACCCAGGGGTGAAATTCAGCAGGTTCTGACAGGTTCTGGAAAACCGGTAGCAGAAATTTTGCATAATTCAGAGAACTGGCAAATACCACCTCTGGCTGGCCCTAGAGTGGAGTGGGAATGAGGATTTTGCAGTATCCTTCCCCTGGAGTGGGGTGGGAATGGAGATTTTGCAGTATCCTTTCCCTGCCACTTCCACCAAGCCACGCCCACAGAACAGTAGTAAAAAAAAATTGAATTCCACCACTGGTTTAACCAATCACGATTCAACTGTCCTGCCTGTCAAATATGGAAATGCCCACCAAATTAACCATGATGCCTTGAGAAGGGATTCTTGGATGAAAGTGCCAACATAACCAGACATTGTCCCAGCCTCCTTTTGTGGCTCTCTTTCAATGGTCCAATTCTTTTCCCCCCTTTTTTAAAAAGGAGCTATTACTTTGATTCATTGGCTCACATTTGGATACACAAGAGCTGTGTTCACATACCAAATTCCTTATATACTTAGTGTTATGCTGTGCACAGGCAGACCCTATTTAGTGATGAAAAAAACCCTTTATGTCCAAATTTCACATTTATGATTTGCACGATTCTCTTAAGCAAAAGAAAGCTGAAGTATGATTATAAGCAAAGGAGTTTACTTAGTGACTACTTCACTTAATGACCAAGTTGCCAGTTCCAACTTGGGTCACTAAATGAGGAGCTATTGTACAATTAACCCAATTTCTGAGGAAATATATGATGAATCAAGAGATTACAATGTCTGTACCTCTAACATTATACCCAATCAATTCAGTTACTGCTATGGGTGAGAAAAAGAGGTGAGGATGGGAGGAATCAATCTATATATATAAAAGCGAAAACCACTCATGCTGTAATCACGAAATCTCCAGAACCATAAAGCCTACAAACTTGAAATTTGCCACGTATGTTTTTCTTGGCTTCTAGGTGCTCCCTAAGAAAGGATTTTTCGAAATGACCATCACAGCATTAGTATTTCCTATTATTTTTTATTTTTATTTTTTTTTATTAACTTAATTTGTATACCGCCCTTCTCCCAGAAGGGACTCAGGGCGGTGAACAGCCAAAATTAAAAAACATACAAATACAAAAGTTAAGATAATTAAAAGAATTAAATCATTGGCTACCCAATTTAAAACCCCAAATCCATAAAATTTAAAATCCCAATTAAAAACCATTTAGGCTAGGCCGACTTGATGAAATAAAAACGTCTTCAGGGCTTTACGGAAGGTCCGGAGGTCCGGGATCAATCGTATTCCAGGAGGCAGCTCATTCCACAGGGCGGGTGCCCCCACAGAGAAGGCTCGCTCCCTGGGGGCTGCCAGCCGACATTGCCTGACCGACGGCACCCCGAGGAGGCCCTCTCTGTGAGAGCGTATTGGCTGGTGGGAGGTTATCGGTAGCAGCAGGCGGTCTCGCAAATACCCTGGCCCTAAGCCATGGAGCGCTTTAAAGATGAGAACCAACACCTTAAAGCGCACCCGGAAGACCACCGGGAGCCAATGCAGCTCGCGCAGGAGAGGTGTTACGTGGTACGTTACGGAGAGGTGTTACGTCGCGCAGGAGAGGTGTTACGTTATTATTAACATGCTCTGATGCTAATTAGTTAGATTTTCTACTCCCCCTCCCAACCTGAAAATAACTCTGGAGAGAAGGGCATAGGATAGGGGAGGATTCTGTGGGGCAAGGCTGAGGGTGAGAAGAGGAATTTTCAAGCTGTAAGTGTCGATTTATCAAGCCTGATCACATAGTTTCGTAGTGGAGCACGGTATTCAGCTAGTTCAATAATAAACCTTTGGAGCCTCTTCCAGAGAACTGAGTCTTTGCATAATGCAGAGGTGTCAAACTCACGTCATCATGGCGGCGTCACATGATATATCAGGACTTTTTTCCCCTTCGCTAAACTGGCTGTGGGCGTAGCCAATTTGACAGCCCTGGTATATTGTGTCCAAGTAGGGTAACTTGAAACCTGGTCATTTGTGCCTTGTTTGACCATCCATTAGTTTGTTATCTTGGCTGTCCACAGTATTCTCAGGGGAGTCTTGTCCAATACTAAACTTCAAAGATGTCAATAGTTTTCCTATTCTGCTTCTTCAAAGTCCCATGTAATATCATATTTTCTGTCTAAATTCCATTCTACAACCTCTCTTTCTCACAAAGCCCAGTGTCATCTGTTCCCCCACTTCAGTGAGATTTCTACTAGTTTCTGCTGATTTCCTTGTATTGGTGCAAGGCCGTACCTTATTTCCTGTGGGCATATGGAAATTTATGTTGCTCAGTAGGTGTACACATAAAATATAGGCTTGCACTCTTAAAGATTGAATAAGAAATCAGGGTCCTGTTAATTTAGGTCTTTCCTTTATCTCAGCTTTCTTCCTTGCAATATAAATATAATTACATCTTCCTTAGTAGGTTGTTATGAAGGCTGACATGCAGAAAGTTTTCTGTATAGCTATATAAATGCTGAATTGTCTCTACTTATGAAATAAACATTCTCTTCCTATCCCCCACTCCTCCAATCTTATTACATTCTAATCATTTGGCTGCATTGGAATGTGAGAATGCTAATCACACCTATTTTGCATCACATGCCATGGCTAATTAGAAAATTTTAAGACATGCAATTTGAATGTTACCAATTAGTTCAATTGTGGACCAAGACCAAAGATTTTATTTGCTTTGTCATAGCCATAGAAAGTCAAATAAACAAATACTTGTATCTTCCCACTATCTTTTCTGCCCCTTTAGCACAGCTGTGTGACAAAATAATAATAATTTCATTGTCTGCTTTCCAAAAATCCCTCTACAGTTAGAAAGGATCATTAAAAAAAAAAAAAAGAAATGTGGTTTATTTTGTCTAATTATTTGAAAATCAGCCTGTATGTCCCAGAAGAAATAATGTGCGCCTTACTTAAAGAAAAATGATACCAAATGAGGCATACACAATGGCACGGTGCACGTGTCCTGTTTTCTGATTAAGTGTTTATTGTTTGGGTCGGGAATTTTTGAATCAGGAATTAGGCATTCAAATCAAATGGGACGTGGCCATAGGATGTAGAGATCTTTTTTTTTTTTTTTTGTGGATCTAAATATCTGATAGTCACCTTTAAAGCGCTCCATGGCTTAGGACCCAGGTACTTGTGGGACTGCCTACTACCACCAATAGCCTCCCACCGGCCGGTACGCTCCCATAGAGAGGGGCTCCTCCGGGTGCCGTCAGCCAAACAATGCCGACTGGCGGCCCCCAGGGGGAGAGCCTTCTCTGTGGGGGCACCTACTATCTGGAACGAGCTCCCCCCAGAGATACGGAGATCCCGGATCTGCGCACCTTCCGCTGCGCCTTAAAGACCTTACTATTTCACCAGGCCGGCCTGGCCTAATTTTCCCCCTCTTTTATAAAAGATTTTTAAAATTTTAAATATTTTTTTGTATTTTATATATTCAATTTTAAATTGGTTTTAAAAGTTTGGGGTTTTAAATTTGTTGGGGCCAAAATTATTTAATTTGATTTTATTCTATTTTTAAATTTTGTATTGTATGTGTTTTTATTGTTTGGCTGTGCACCGCCCTGAGTCCTTCGGGAGTAGGGCGGTATAGAAATCTAAAAAAATAAAATAAATAATAATAAAATAATAGTCTTCACAGAAAAGCCAACTGCTTAACTGGTAAAAATGGAGTTTTAGATTGTTGAATTGATCCTTGGTGTAGAGTTAGGAGCAAGAGTGGAATAGGGATTTTCCGATGCTATAGGTATGTAATGATGCTCTAATATAGAAGGGCATAACCAGAGACCTCAGGTCTACATTATCTTCAATAATGTTGAATTTAATAGCATCCATAAATGCCCATCATTCTGTCCCTTTCAGTATAAACAAGGGGCAGAAAAGGAGTAATAATTACTAAGTCAAAGATGTAGAAAAATAAAAATAAAAGGAAACCTTGCTAAATCTGGTTAATGCTAAAACCACTCATTATATTTCTCCATCTGTTTTTGATTCCTGCAAACCACTCTTGCTTTTATTATACCATTTTTAAATCCTATGTTACTTTCTGTTCTTCTCACCTGTGTATTGCCCAAGAGCTTTTAAAGATTTGCACATTTTAAAACCTCTCCGTCTATTTTCCTGTTTTTAGAAAAAATTCCTGCAAAATGCACAAGTTGCTTTAGTTTGTTATGCTATAGCTTGCAATTGTTCAATCCATTTTTCCATGTTAAACGTAACTGTCTTAGTCTTTGATACATTAATTTTCTACAGTTTTTGTACAATCATGCAAACTACCTAGTATTTGTTGCAAATCATTTAGTCTCTAAGCTGGTGAATAGCATCATCTGTGTATTGCACTACATAACATTTGTCTTCACGACCATAACACCTCTAATATCTCTGCAAGCATTCCCGATACATTTATTCATAAATACCTTAAGCAACTAAAGGGACATCACATATCTTACCTGACTCCCTACTGAGTGCTGAACCATTAGAGTTCCATTCATTTTTGGCATATTTCCATCATATCCCACTGTTGCTTTACTCAGCAATCAACCTTCAACTCCATAATTGTACAAAACATTGCATAATTGATGTCTATTCACTTTATCACACACTTTCTCTAAATCAACGAGCGTACATTAAGGTTTTTTTTCATATTCATACATTTCTCAGCTACTTGCTGAAGAACAAAGAGCTGTTCTGCACACTGTCAGGGAAGTGCTAAATTGCACTGCCCTTCTGATGGAATGTTGCTCTTTGCATCACAATACTACCAAACATCTTCCCAGTACCTTTAACTACCACATGTAGTTTTTGCATTCACTCTTGCTACCTTTTCCTTTTATAGGAAAGGAATAGCAGCAATCTTCCAATTCTCAGCAAAGATGCAACTTTGCATTTTTCTAACTTTCAGTTAGAAAGTTGGTGCACACTTCTCTCGCATTCCATAACACAATTCTTTTCACTTTGTTGCAAGCGTCTTTCACAACCACTTAATGTATTTATTTAATTTATGTGGTTAACTCTGGGTAGCATACACAGATTAAAAACCCAACAATTGGCCACCCTCCTCCTGCACACTCCATCCAAACCACAGTGTCAGCGTTCCAAATTATGATCTCTTTCAGCGCTGACATGATATCAGTGAAAGACACAGAAGACTTGCTTTGATGCTGGGATGAACTTTCACCTAGTTCCTGGCTCTTCAGCAGATAGCGTTACTTGGGCAACAGAGGGAGGGAGAAAATTCCTGTGAAAAGAAAGTGCATGGGACGAAGAGATGGATCTGCATGGTGGCCAATGAGACGTTGGGGTTGAAGAACGGAAAGGGAGGGGTTTGGAAGGAGGTGCCAATCTTGGCTGCACCGGAGTTCAGGTATGTCGTTTTCTATTCTTAAATAAAGAAAAAAGATTCATTAGAGACTTTGCGTTTGAGAATGAAGTTTATTTAAGATAGCAACGAAACCTGACACCTTTCGCACATCCCCGGGCACCCTTGCAATCCATGCAGCACTGCTCATGCATCCTTATATATTATTTGTGAGTTACACCCCCACAATTCCTTTGCTCCCTCCCCAGTAGTGGTATTCACTTACCTTCGCTACCGGTTCACCAATGGGAGCGCACGCACGCTCGCTTTGCTTTGTGCATGCACAGAGCGTCCACAATGATATCCGGATCGGTGGGCGGAGCCTCCCACTGCTGCCGCTACCCGTTTGCCTGAACCTGGGAGAACCGGTAGAATCCCACCACTGTCTCTCCCCCACCCAGCATTAGCCACTAACTTGCTTGCTGGCCTTGGACTTGCAATGTCTTGCTGGCTTCCCCACTGACTTTTTCTCTGCAAGCTTCATACAAATGAAGTAAATGGGGAAGCCACAAGGAATTGGAGGGAGGGAGCGAAGGAGGGATTTCTGATGCTCCTTGCCAGCTCCCCATAAGGAAACTCAATGGGGAAGTTGAAAATTGCTTCATCTTGCATTTTTTATTTGCTCATCTGTGATCATTCTATTTCTCTGTTTAGGGTAGGAAACACTTCTGAAACAATGACTAAATGGGGCATGGGTTGTCTAGTACTAATTAAATACACAGAAGACAAGAAAAGGAATGCACACAATTATAAAAAGGAAAACTAAAAAAGAAACAAAACATATAGGGTATATATTCATATATGAATACACACAAGGGGGGGAGAGGGAGGGAAAGAGAGAGAAAGAGAGAGAGTTTCAATGAATGGAAGTCATAATTAGTTACAACTATCCAAAGCTAATGTTTATTGATACGTTATTGATTTGTAAATTGTTGGTAACATCAATTCTGCTGACCATTGAATAATTGGAGCTATATGTTTGTCTTTTCAATGCTGAACAATAAATCTTTTAGCTGTAAGTAAGATGCAGAAAAATCATTTTCTTTGTCCAGAAGTCAACTTCCATGTAATAGGAATAAACTTCAAAAGAATAGATATGTCTGAAAATACTGAATCTCAAAGCTGAGGTAATGAATGTAATAACCTCTTTCCCAAATGGGACAATTACTGGACACTGTAGAAATCTAAATAAAGCATTTATTTCACTACATCTTCAACAACAAAGCCATTTACTTCATCCTTTTCTACCTAAATGCAATGAAATCATATTATATCTTGCTGAGAAATATGTAATTTAAAATCTGTTAAATGTTGTGATTTTTAACATCTCTTTTTACTGATTTAAGTAAAATATACAAACAAAAAGAAAGAAAGAAAAGAAAAAGGATGCATATATAAATGATAGTTGCACAAATATTTTTTTAAAAAGCAAAACAAGCAAACAAAATATCTGATAGCCCCTTTTTTATTTCTCTGTCTCTAATCTCCTCCCCCATCCAGGCACTATTTCATGTTTGTATACTTTTATACTTTAATTTGGACATTATTCTAATTCTTGAATGAAAAGTGAAACATCTTCAAAGAAAAAAAAGAAAGTCCAGTTGCCTCTTGAAAAAGCACCTTTGGGACAACCATGACCTGGATGACTGAGAATCTCCATAGACATATACAGATATATGGGTGTGCAGAGGGCGAGGTAGGATCTGCTATTGGTTCCATCAACCACCTCCAACATGATAATGTCCCTATTGGAACCCCAATCCAGCTGGCAGAGCCAGCCAGGCTCTTGTGGAAGGTCAGGAGGGTGGGAGCAGATCTCACCCCCAAAAGACATGAGCATACTGATAATGTTCCAAAAGACATGAGGATACTGATAATACTGCATACCACACTGATGTATGACTTTGGTCAGTGGACTTGTCTTGATGTTGCTTATCATTTGTTTCCTATTCACACTGGTGAACACTGATCTGACTTTTAATATTGTTTTTTTCATGCAGGGCTTTTAATTTATCTTCTTACAGTCATTCTGCTTTCTATTTTTCCCCCTTTTTCCCAAGATCCACCTTGACTATGTTTCCCCCCCCCCCATATTTAACTTTGTATTACCTTTTTATCCTTCACTGATTTTATCACTTTCATTATAAACTTTCAGATCAATCATGATTTTAGGTTTCTATTCGTTCCTTCACCATGTATTAAATATGAAATACATATTAAAGTATGTATTTCAAAGAAACTTGGCCCGATCACTTTTTTTTTTTTACATTCCCTTGTTTTGTTTTTATCCATTGATTCACAACACTTACTTTACATTCGGAATGTTGTACAATATTTCCTCAAACTCATCTCTGTTTCTTCCATTATTAGAAGACATAGTGGTGCAGTCGGTTAGAATGAAGCATTGCAAATTGACTCTGCCCATTGCCAGGAGTTTGATCCTGACCAGCTCAAGGTTCACTCAGCATTCTATCCTTCCTAGGTCAGTAAAATGAGGACCCAGATAGTTGGGGGCAATATGCTGACTCTGTAGACCACTTAGAGAGGGCTGTAAATTGGTATATAAATTGAGGAGCCTTGGTGGCGCAGCAGACTAAAGTGCTGTTAAGTAGCACTTAGCTGCCAGCTGCCTGTAATTACTGCAAGTTCAAATCTCACCAGGCTCAAGGTTGACTCAGCCTTCCATCCTTCTAAGGTAGGTAAAATGAGGACCTGGATTGTGGGGGCAATAAGCTGACTTTGTATAAAAAGAACACCGCTTGGCGGGGTGGGGGTCTAAAGCCCTACTAAGCAGGTATATACAAAAGCATGAAGGCTATTGCTTAATGCATTGTAAGCCACCCTGAGTCTCCGGAGAAGGGCGGCATATAAATCGAACCAATAAAATAAAATAAGTGCTATTGCTATTGCTGTTATCTCTTTGAAAGGCTGGATTGAAAAGGTGCTCAAGAACCCAACATTCACAAACATCATTCACTAAAGCATAATATTATTAATTCATATTTTCTGACATAATTTTTAGCCCTTTCCTTTATAACTAAACCTACTCCTTCACATGCATGCATGTATTTATTAAAGTCGTTCCACACACAGGATCCATTCATCTTCATTCAGATCTATTAGATCCCTTCCCATTCCTCTTAGTTTCAGAGCCACACAACATTTATATTTTGTTTTATTTCATTTGTTAATTCATGCTCTTCACCAGTGTTTTCTCTTACATTCCAAGTTACAGTCTTCTGTATGCTCTGTTGTCACCAGATGGACTTCTACTGCCCATAATGGCTTTAATCAATCAAGGTTTTTACATAATGCTTTTTAATAACCCAGTGAAAATGTAAACTAATTTAATAGCCTTAGCTGTACTAGTGCCACATACAGCAGTTCCTGCTAAAAATAAGAACAGTACCAATCAATTTGGATACATTTTGGCTAGCATGCCAGAAGTGCAATCAAAGCTCAATATTTCTCCAGGAATACTCAGGCAATTCTATGCAAAGGAGGAATTCTAGTCTTGAGACCACCTTGCAAGCCAACTCATTGTCTGCATCCTGTGGTAATATAGTATACTGATTTATTACAGATATGTTTTAGAAAGGAGAAAACATCATGGGGCATAAATTATATTCAGTCTGAATTAAAGTTCTATGTAATTTTAAAAGAAATTGAGTCTCATTTGGATTTTGCATTGGCCCTACCGAATACTTTTTGTGGGGCAGCCACCACCATACAATTCAATGGCTAAACACTCAAAATGTTATATATCTCACCTTGTATTTATTTAGTTAGTTTGTCAAAGATGTGGATTCAACCGGAAGCATCACGACGAGACAGTCGGGGATTAGCAGGCTCTGATGAGCCCCGCGAAATCCCGGGCTGACGAACCACTGCAGGGGGTCTTTGGACCAGATCTGTCCTGCAGGGACAGAGAAGAAAGAGAGGCACCTCGGAAGACCAAGAGGAACAGGAAAGTTCCTCGGAGGTCGGAGGTTTTTCTCTCTGATTTAATGGGGGGGGGCAGCGGCCATTACGATCACCAGTAAACTGGGGCAACCGGATTAAGCAATGGGCAGAGTGGAGAATTGAACAGAATATTGAAGCCGGGTGAGTGATATTTAACTCATAGGCAGAAAGAAAGAAAAAAAAAACTTTTAAAATAACTGTAAAGTTATGGAGCTATAATAGCGGCTAATAGGCGTGAAAGATGGAAGAAGAAGATTAAGGCGGAAGTTATAAAGTGATAAAACCCAACTAGAAATTTGTTTTGGATTTAAGTAATTGGGGAACTTAAAAAAAAATTAGAAGAATTAAGAACCCGAAAAGATTCTTTTTTAAAGAGAGGAAGATTAAAAGAATAAAGAAAAATTTGTAATTGAAGGACTAGCTAATGACTTTAAACTGAAACTAAATTGGAATGCAATGTGCAATTTGGACTATGTATATTTGGACTGAATTTTAAATTATTTTGGTGCATATAAAGGGGGAAAAAAGTCAAACAAGCTAAAACTGTTACAGTGAATTGCAACTAAAATGGATGCCTTTCAAGTTTCTTACTTGTAACTACTTGTAATTGTAGATTGTAGAGAACCATCTTCAGGAGGAAAAAAATATTACATCACTGAATTTTTTGTTTTGGAAAAAGAAAGGGAAAAAACTTGGACTTTGAAAGGGATAACAGCATGTGAGAAAGTTCAAGGAGGCTTTGTTTGTTCACAAGTGTTTTAGCTTGGAGAAAACAGAAAAAAAAGAGAACTATAACATAACTTCAATTGGAACAATATCAACTTAAAAAGAACAAAATGCAGGAACTGAAGGAAATGATGATAACGATGTACTTTTCATTGAAAACTGAAATAAGGGAAATGACTAAAATGATGCATGGAAAATTGAAACTTGATGATCGGAAAATTGACTTAGGATATACTCAAGCTGAAAAAGAGACTGATAATAAAGAAGAAGACAAAGACAAGGAGACTGATTATGGAAAATTAAATGATTATTTGGGTAGCAATAATAAAAAGGAGAACTTTAAAAATTACATGGGGCTTAATGATGGAAAAAATAGAAAAAGGGGAAAGAAACAAAAAAAAAAGAAAAGAGGGTGAAATAGAAAGAATATAAAAAACTTAAATGATTACACTGGGATTGTCAGTGAGAAAATAAGAAAAAAGGGAAAGGGATGGAAAATAACGGGAAAGATACAACAAAATAAAAGAGTTTATGGTTTTAAAAAACAAAATCATTATGGGACTAACAGTGGAATGATAAGAAAAAGGGAAAGGAGAGTTTAGGATTTTAAAATACAAAAAAGAAGGGGAAAGAGAAAAATAAAATAAAATATAAAGATGGGAAGGGAGAAAGAAATGGAAGAGGAATATTGGGTAAAGGAAATGACTACTAGGGTAGGGATTATGGATTAATTAGATATATTTAACTGGTTCTTATAAAAATGTTATAAAAAGGCTGAAGTGTATTATTTGGAATAGTTGATAAAGAAAAAAAACTATTTGAGATTGGAATAAGAGACTAACAATAGTTGGGAATTGTATTATGTTATTTGAATTTAAAATTAGGGACATTGGAGTAAAATTGATATTAAATTGATTCTTTAACTAATTAGTGAAACTATCATGTCTGGAATATAAGAGACAGAAGTATAAATAATTGATGAAGTAATAGAATGGTAAATAATAAACCATTTAAGTTAATATAAAGAAATGAACTGTATCTTTAAGGAAGTGAGTATAAAATATATGGATGAATGATGAATGTAAGAATTGGAATATTTTTAATTAATGAAGGGTACTGTAACAAATGGAATATTTTTAATTATATATTTGGAACTTAGCTAAATAAGAAAAGAAAGTTGAAATGATATTGGATTATGAATTACTTAGATATATTTAATTGGTCTCGATAAAAATGTTGAAATGTACTATTTGGAATAATTAGTAAAAAAAATTATTTGAGATTGGAATAAGAGAATTTAAGAAAATAATTGGGAATTGTATTATGTTATATGAATTTAAATATGGGGTATTGAAGTAAGATTGATATTTAATTGATTTTTTTCTTTATTGAATATGTTTAACTGTTGAAATGTATTATTTGGAATAGTTGATAAAAGAATTATATATGTGAGTAGAATAAGAGAATTTAAGGAAATAATTGGGGATTGTATTATGTTCTGTGAATTTAAATTTAGGGGTTCAAATTTTACGGAGGGAAAAGAAAAATGGAATTATACTAGCATGAGACATCAAGATGAAGTGTAATATTGGTTTTTTAAATTTAGAGAAAATAAAAGATATGAAAAAAAATGAATATTTAAAATTGTGTTAAAGATGAACAAAAATCTGTACAAATTTAAAACCGGGCCAATATTCTGTTCAGAAAAGATGCATTGTATGTTTGTTTGTGTGTTTTAAAAAATAAAAAAACTTTGTCAAGTTTGTCAAGCATGTATGAGAAAACAAGTATAAGTATGGACACAACATATAAACATATAAGTATAAACAGGTATAAGCATATACATCATAAATGAGTATGAATAAATGGGAACAGTAGGACAGGGATGGTAGGCACGCTGGTGCGCTTATGCAAGCCCCGTTACAGACCTCTTAGGAATGGAGTGAGGTCCACGGTAGACAGTTTAAGGTTTAATTTTTCTGTGTTTGAGGATATAACAACAGAGTCAGGAAGTGCATTCCAGGCATTGACCACTCTGTTGCTGAAGTCGTACTTTCAGCAATCGAGTTTGGAGCGGTTCACTTTGAGTTTGTATCTATTATTTGCCTGTGTATTATTGCAGTTGAAGCTGAAGTACTCATTGATAGGTAGGATGTTGTAGCAGACAATTTTGTGTACTAAGCTTAGGTCAGACCATAGGTGGCGTAGTTATAGGTTGTCCAGGTCCAAAATTTCAAGTCTGGTGGTATAAGGTTTATGGTGGCATCTGCATGGAGGAGAAAGTGGAAAGTGGTACATAGACAGGAAAGTGATACATAGACTTGGGTGGGGGGCAAAAAGCCCTACTAAGCAGGAATATACAAAAGTATGAAGGCTATTGCTTAACGCATTGTAAGCTGCCCTGAGTCTCCGGAAAAGGGCAGCATATAAATTGAACCAATAAATAAATAAATAGATAGTCCAGAACTGCATAGAGCAGGGATCCTCCTAGTGTATACGCTACTTCATATTTGAAGCAGATAAAGTTGGAGTACCATGCATAGAATCACAGGCATATATAATAGTAAATGATAATTAATTATAAGTAGCGATAAGAAAACTTACTCTGTTTATGGAAAGCCTCATTTGGGGGATATCTTATTATTACACAAAATGTGTCTTGGGAAAATGTGCCTTCTTTGGCATGCAACCTGACCCCTTCCTATTTAGATATTTTCTGAACACCAGTTCGGAGGCAACAGCCTCATTTCGACACATATTTTCTCTGTGGCAACTTTTTTTCTCTAATGATTGAGTTTTCCTCTTCTCCATTTCACTTTCTTTCTTTGTTGCATTTTTCATTTTTATTGCATTGCCTTGAGGCCAATCTCTGCCGCCTTGGGATATATAGCTTCAAAAGTTTTTTTTTTTCTTAGCCAAGTGTTTTAACCTACAGCAGTAAAACTACCCTAAGTGATGGATATTTTCAGTTTTGTGGAAGATGACATATCTTGCAGTCTTGCAACACTGCCAGGCAATCAACAGCCCAAACCAGCAGCATTTATATTTGAAAGGAGATAGTAATACTGACCCTCAAGGAGTGACATAT
Organism: Arizona elegans; assembly: GCA_022577455.1. Lineage (NCBI taxonomy): Eukaryota > Metazoa > Chordata > Lepidosauria > Squamata > Colubridae > Arizona > Arizona elegans. Next base: position 117,892,985 of record JAKOOJ010000003.1, read on the forward strand.
ATAAGTCCCATTTTCACCTGTTTGCTCCAAGCTGGTTCTACCTAGGACTTTTCTGACCTTGGCCTAAATCCTAAAATGCAACAAGATTACCATGGTCTAAGACTAGTGGTGGGATTCAGCCGATTCAAGCCAGTTCGGGCAAACCAGTAGCTAAATTGATGGCTGGCTCCGCCTCCTGCCCCTTCCAGGAATCCCCATGTGCCCCATTTTGACTCCCAGGTAAGTACAGGGAGGCCTCCTAAGCCAAAATGGGGCACTGGGGGGCAGATGCGGCATGCCCCCCCATGGCCCATTTTTACTCCCAGGAGGGTGCAGGAGGCTGAATGCTGCCTGTCAACACCCCCTGGCCACACCTACCATGGCCATGCCCACCCAGCCGGTCATTAGGGCAGAGAACCGGTTGTTAAATTATTTGAATCCCACCACTGTCTAAGACCAATCTGAAAGTCCACCCTTGGAGGTTCTTCTGGATCCTTCTCATCGTAGCTTCTCATACTGAACATAAAACTGAGCTTTCAGTAAAATTTTGATTTTTGCAAACCATTTGGGGGTGGGATATCCATTCACTTGAAATGTCCATTGTATCCAAAACATACTTTTGTGTGTTTGTAATAAGGCCTGTGTTTGAGAACCAGTTTGGTATAAGGCACCAGGCTAGAAACTGGAGAATACGAGTTTTAGCCCTGCCTTGAGCATAAAACCAACTGGGTGACATACAATATTTCTCTATATTAGCCCTTCTCCATTGCCAGGTTAGACTTGCTTTTAGGACATGAGACCCAATCACCTAAATTACATTTTGGTGTAGCACAATAAATAAGTAATTCTAAATCAGTTGATAAATTAAACTTATGCTGAAATTCCTGAATAGATGAAATTCAGATTTTATTTCCCTGAAGAACCTCTTATTTACATAAGGACAGAATTGGTAAAAACTAGACTGAGCCTTTATAATTCCAGCAAGGTTGTTTAAGAAAGTGGGTTTAACACATAGATAATTTCTTATTTGCAGGTTAGACTCAGGACTTCGGAGACGGAACCTTTTTCTTGACTGAGTAATACAACTATCAATCTTCTGAAAGAAGCTGATTTTCATTTACCAACTATTAAACTGATAAGAGTGAAAAGAAAAGTACAAGGGAAGAGAAAAGAAAATGAAAGTGTCTGACTTTCAACAGGAGACCAAGATAATCTCTCTCCAACTACTTACTCTGCAATGAACATGTGCTGAAGCTTGAGAGCTTATTTAAGGAGATAATATGCAAGTCATTTAGCTAAGTTGCTAAATTGATTTTATTTGGAATTCTTTCAGTGTGATTGTTATCTCTGCTTGTTCTTTCATTTCCCTTTTGTCAATAAACTTGTGTTTGGCTGAGTTTGTTTTGTATGAGACTTATTAAAACTTTCCCCCACATGCATAACTCTAGAACTGTATAGCTGTCCTGGTGTTTCAGACTAGCCCAACATCGCCCAATAAAGTTCAGTATTTTTTTTTAATTTGGGGCAGTAAGAGCCCAAAGCACTTCCTTTCTATTTTTGGGAGAAGCCTTGGGTAGAAGGACTAAGAAATTCTAGCTGGACAGTCAATGTTTGTGTGTCAGGTTCAGCCTGACTGGTGGCACCTATAATGCAATGACTCTGTTTTATTGGTACATCTTTAAAAGATAGAATCTGCCAGAGATTTCTTAAGTATCCCATATCTCCCAGATTTTAAGATCATGATAATAATACCATCAGCGCAGTGGTGGGTTTCTATCGGTTCACCCCGGTTTGGGCAAATTGGTAGTGGTGGCGGCAGCAGACTCCATCCACCCATTTGGACCTCATCATGGATGCTCTGCGCATGCGCAGAAGGTTCTGCGCATGCACAAAAGCACCACACACATGCGCGCTCACAGTTCCAAACCGGTAGCGAAGGTAAGTGGAACCCACTACTGCACCAGAGCCTTGCAATGCCTACAAGTAAGATGGCATGACTGTGGTTCTTCCAGCATTGGTTCTGTTAAGAACTCCTCTTATATTGCAAAGTTATCTACTTGCAAAGCTCTGCAAGTAATTCAGTCAATGTCATTCCTTGATACCAATTGTTTCAGTGAATGTATAGCTACTAATCAATGACTCCTATTAGGGAGCCCAGTAATGTTGTCTAGGGATTTGGGGAGCTCAGATCCAACACATCTGGGAGGGCTCAAGAAGGAGAAAGTTTAGCTAACTGAATACTGCCTACTATCATTGTCAGCAGCTCTTTATGGATTCATATAGCAATTTTCTCCCAGCCTGCATGACCCTCTCATAATATATAGTATACTAAAAATATTTGAACAGGGTATTGATATAAATGATCAGAGCTGTAGATAATGCAGACCACTTTCTTCCTGATGTTTGTATTCTGCCTTATGGAATATAATTTTCCTTCTAAATTGCCTGATCTAAGGGATATGTTCTATTACTTTACAACAACAACTCCTTTCCCATACCAATTGTAAACATTCATCATAAAACCTGCAGCCAATGAAGAAGTAGACTTCTCTCAGTTTAAGAGGCCCTTGCTTTCGGAGACTTTTAACATTTAATTAGCTGAAAATTGTCCCTATTCATGATGGATATTACAAGCAAATTGCTGTTTTTCAAGGTGGCACAAAAGGCCAGGTGGAGGAGAAAAATTAAATATGTATTTCCTATAAAATTGTAATTGCTGCCAAATTTTATCACCAGAACAATATGTGTATTCTATCCACTGCTGTCATATTACCATATTTTTGCTTATTGCCCTGTAGGATAAACACTCCTCGGTGTTGTTAGAGATATCTGTGCTTGAGTGTATGTGCATACTGAAGTATACGTGCCTCCAGATGTTTAAAATCTTAGATGTTCTCTATTTCTTGCTTTTCTTTTCCCCTCAGAAAAGAATATTCTTTGTTTCCCTTGCATTTGTCCCTGCAACAAGACAGTCTGTTGGATGTAAAGGATCTGGGTTCTATCTTTTTCTTATTCAGGAGCCAAAACAATGATAAGAGTCTTGAAATGTAATAGAATCCCATTTGTGGCGGGCAGTTCTAGGAAAGAGGGGATACTAGAGATTTAGAACAGTGTAAAAATGGAGCAGGTGTTACGTTTCACCTGATTGTATGCATGTGTGCACAGGAACAAATCCAAAGTAAACAGAAGCAGATTCAAAGCACTGTCGTTCTGGCCACGAACAGCAGCATTTGCTGCAGATGCTCAGCTCTAATACTAAAGCTGTTTCTTGAGGCAAACCAATATCTCACTCCTTTTTTTTTGAGACTTCAGATAAGCATATGCTGATTGTTCGGTTGCAGAGTGACTTTGCTTGTCTATTAATTAGATTTAATTGTTAAATGCCTGCTTTGAACAACAGAGCAGCTCGCTAACTCCAAAGCTATACAGTGCAGTCCAACGTGGGGCAAGGGCAGTTATCCTCCCACCAAGAGCCCTGCTGATTTGCTCTGAACAGGGCCCATACAATGTTAATCTCTAATGGCCTTTACAAAAGGTGGTTCTCTCTCTAAAGAGTCATATAGCTGTCAGAGAAGAAAACAGGGTGGGTTAGTTGCCCCTCAGCCAGAAAATGAAGGGCAGACTAAGGAGGGATACAAATTGCTTGGCCTCTGTCTTGGCTTTCTGCAGACAGTGAGTTGTTTTGTGTTTCTATTTAAATCAATTTACTTTCAAAGTATGCATCCTTTCTTTAAGTTAACATATGCTCACAGTGGGCAAACTGATGTCTTTTTTAATCAACCTTTTTGGAAAACTTCTTTCTTTCCTTCCTTCCTTCCTTCCTTCCTTCCTTCCTTCCTTCCTTCCTTCCTTCCTTCCTTCCTTCCTTCCTCTACGTAAGCCTCTGAATAATTACTTTTTGCAAGTTAGTGGGCCTGCTAAGATTGGATACTTGGGTGCTACCCATAGAGCCTTCAGATTTAGCACAATGTATTTTTAAATAAAGAGGAATTATGGAGGAGGAAACAAGAGAGGAAGAGGGGAACAAGAGGAAAGGAGAAGAAAAAGTGAGCTGAGCGTTACAATTCCTAGGAGCATATGTTCGTGAGATTCCAGTAAAAATCTTGCTCAGGGTCTCTTCATACCTTGCACCACTGCTACTGAAAAATAATATTTTAACAAAGTTATAAAGATATATGCTATAACAAATAAATCATAAAGGTCTGGTTTCTTTTATTTGCAAGCCAAATCTGTCACTTGAGGCAGCTATTTCTACCTGATCCAGAGACTCTATGGTGCTGCTTTGTGCCTTTCCATGCCATCTCATGATTGTTTGTGATTGCTTTTTTGTCCAGTCATTGCTCCAGATGTATTGGGTTTCAAGGTCCATATTGCTAGAGTATAGGGAAAATAAACCCAACACATCTGGAAAGTACTACATTGTGCAAGGCTGCTGAGATCTCTAAAGTAAGTACAATTATTTCAAAATTATCTCTGGATGTAATCCATGGTTTTCTTTTTTCCAGCTGCTGCCTGCATTTAGAGAAACAGTTTGCTCCCATATGTTGCTGACATCCAGCTGAATGTGGTATGGTGGAAGAGCTCTTCATGAGGATGTACATTTTGAGTTGCTTCCTCCCTCACTGTCTCTTTTGCCTCAGGAGCTAGCCAAACAGCAGGCTCTTCATCACCGTCATTTGCTCTCTCTCCTTGCTTCTGCAAAATGACTGTCAGTGTCTCTTCAGACAGCTCATTAGGCCTCCAAAATGCTGGCCTTGGGCCACTACATAGCTATAGAGTGGCAATGCTGACATAGTGTCATGTGGCTTATTTCTAGCCAAGGCTTCTCCCTCTAGGTTATGAGGATACCGTAGAGGAAAGGATTTGGCAGGTGACAGATTCATTTCTTATTGCCTTAGGAACATTGTAGAATTCTTGATGATGAACTTGTGGCCTTGTTCTGAGTTTTACTTATCAATTTAAGGAAAGATATGGGATAGGAACCCATTAATGTATATACAATATGTAGTAATCCTTAAACTTCATTTCTGTTTCACCTATTAAAGCCAATCCAAGGTCAGATGCCTTATAAGAGAAATACTACTGCAGCTAGTATTTCTAGCTACAGTTACTAAAGAGGAAGCAGTATGCTCCATCCCATATTTGGTGGACCAGGTTGCCCTGATAGACCGGTCTCATGGGGAAAAAATGTAATCTTTCCCCTGGTATAGCCAACAAAGCGATGAGAGCCCATGGCTTAGAGGTTAATACATCTACCTCAGCGGTGAAATCCTCTGAAGTCTGCTACAGTTCTGTGAGTCTGCTACCGAGCACGCACTTTGCACAGTGCTAAAAAAGGAATATTTTGAAGCCTTCTGAGTCTGCAAAGGTAAGTAAAACAGCAAGGAGGGGGAATCTGCTGTGCCACATGATTTAGATTAGCTAGAAAGCAGGAAATTCGATGATTCTATCTCATATAAATTGCATGTCACAGCTGATCGTCGCCCAGCTAATCGCTGGAAATACTGGTTTGCCTGAACCGGTAACATTTTTTACCCCTGATCTATCTAATATGTAAATAGCCTCGGTTCAAATCCCAAAAGGGTATGGCTAGCTGAAAAGAACTAAATAGCTGGAAATAGGTCTATACTAGTCTCCCTTTATTTTATTTTTTTTGTCGGTAAATATAAATTCAACACAAAAATATTCTGTCATGAAAGTGAATGCCTGTGAAGGCTCCTGGATTGGGGCTGAAAGGCGAAAGCAGAAGCAGTATACTCTGTCCCATATATGGGTGGAGCAGGTTGCCCTGGTAGACTGGTCTCACTGAAAAGAACACTTACTACTGTAGCTATTCATGCTGTTGCTTGGGTAGCTGTTGCCTAGTGGTGGATCCCCAAAATGCAGTGATAATTTAGGATGTAGCATTTTTGGGATGGGATGTGGGGATTGAGTTTCATCTTTTCATTTGGAAAGTTACAATTTCTAAGATGTAACATTTTTCAAGTGTAAGTTTCGATAAAAATAACAGTATTTTTTTCATTATGCCAAGAACCATGGTGGGGCAGTGGTTAGAATGCACTATTGCAGACCAATTCTCCCAACTACCAGCAGTTTGATTCTGACCAGCTCAAGGTTGACTCAGCCTTCCATCCTTCCAAGGTCGGTAAAATAAGGAACTAGATTGTTGGAGGCAATATGCTGACTCTGTAAAACACTTAGAGAGGGCTGTAAACCACTGTCTAGGTCTAGGTATAAGTCTAAGTGCTATTGCCAAGATAATAACAATAACAAATTTAGTATTGTGGGATTCAGTGGGTGCTAGCAACCTCAGAAGGTTGAAAGTATCTTATTCCAATGGAACAGATGCTTCCTGCCTTGACATACTGCTCTAGCAGCATCGGTCTAAGCAGTAAAACATTTTATCCGGTCCACTTATACTTGTACATTATGCATGAATAGATGACATGCTATATCTGTGGGCATCCCATCGCATATATAATGAAAAGAAACAATATTGGCATTCAAATGAGCAGTTGCATTAGCATAGTTGTTAATAGGGCTATATTGCTAGGCTTAATTAAGATAGAAAATGCATGCTAACAAGATTTATTGAATTAGTGTAAGCTTTTCTTTTATGAGGGATAAGGGGCAATATACTTCACTCAGCTCCATAAGGCCTTCCAGGGTCTTCCTTCTGACTTCTCAGATAGTTGTCCATGAACTAAGAGGGGGAAAAAAAAGATTGATATATCCTTTGGTTATAGAAAGCATCAGGATAAGTCTAGATATTTTTCCTGATCTCATACTCCACCCCCCTCAATGGGCAGCTCTCCAAAAAACATCACATAAAAAATAAGATCTCCTTGCAATTGAGCCCAGAGATGAAGACTTCATGGCCATGGCCATTTAATTTTCTTAGCAATGGTATGGAACAGGCTTATTTATTTATTTAGAACATTTGTATAGTTGCTCATCTTAAATACCTAACTCTGGGCTGCTAAAAACCAATTTACATAATAATTAAATAAATGAATAGACCATAGAAAGTTAAAACAGTCTAATACAACAAAAAGGAAAATACCTCCAGATACCATAGAATAAATTCACAAAACAGGTATATTGGATTCATCTAACACTCTAATGCTTGGAACAAAGGGTAGGTCTTAATTATTTTTGGAAGGCCAAGAGAATCAGGGCTCTTTGAATCTCAGGGAATAGGGTGCTCTATAGGGAAAATGCCACAACAAAGAAGCCATACTTCCTCAGTCTTTCAATATGACAATGTTTAATAGAGAGGATCTGAAACACACCCACATTTTCAGACCTGGCGGAAAGGCAAAACCACTCAGATTTTGACAAGCAAACTGGCCCTGTGCCCATATCAAGGGTGATAACCACTATCCCTTATTTATTTATTTATTTATTTATTTATTTATTTGATTTGATTTGATTTGATTTGATTTGATTTGATTTGATTTGATTTGATTTGATTTCTATACCGCCCTTCTCCCGAAGGACTCAGGGCGGTGTACAGCCATATTAAAACACATATAAATATACAAAATTTAAAACAATTTAAAATTGAATATATAAAAATTTGGCCCATAGATTAAAACACACATCTGCATTGACTGGGAGTCAATGCAGATCTCACAGTAATGGTACTTCTTGGGTGAATACACAAACTTTCCTAAAGTTATCCGTATATGCAGGGGTGGGCTGCTGGGGGTTCGCAGAGGTTTGGGAGAATCTCTAGCTAAGATTCTGTGCAGTTCAGAGAACCCCCAAATCCCACTCCTGGCTCCCATGCCTCCACTCCCCTCCCAGGAGTCCCCGGCCTGTTTTGAATGCAGGTAAGTGCAGGGCACGCATGGAGGCTCAGGGAGGGCGAAAAGCAGGCCTACCAAAAGTGTGGAAAGGCCGCCTCCAGGGGGTCTCCAGAGCCTGGGGAGGCCATTTTCACCCTCCCAGAGGCTCAAGGAAAGCCTCCAGAACCCGGGGAGGGCAAAAACGCCCCTCCCCCCACTGTGGTGCAGGAAGCCGATTAGGCCATGCCCACCATGGCCATGCCCACCCAGCAACCTTGCTAAAATTTTTGAAGCCTACCCCTGCATATTCGTAATCAATACTATCAATACTATCTTTATCAATTTATCAATACCAATACTGCCAATACTCTAACCCAAACTGAAGCCTAATTGGAAAAGATCCAGCTATCTGTTTCTTCCAGAGCCCCTGAAACTGTGAATTATCTATATAATATTCCTTGAAAAGTGAAGGTTAGAGATTGGTTGCACATTATTTTGTCATTGTTTTCTTCCAAGAGCGTTCTTACATTCCCATATGGGCTTTAAGAATATATTTTCACAATCTCTTGATTTGGTCAATAATTTCCTTTTCTGTCATTAAACATCCTTCACTACATCGTATGAATAAACTGAGGAAGAAATACCCTAAATGATTTCTTTAGTCACCCGCTTATAAACATATGGAAATGATTGATCATTTCTCACTAGAGGCAATGACTAGAAATTTAATTCTGTAGATATGTCTCTTGTGTGTGCTCTTTTACTATAGAAGAAGCAATGCATAATAACCTGAAAGGGTATCTTCTGTTATAAAACGACCTTCCCAACTCTGGTGTCCTTAGGTATGAGGGCATCTAGATTCTAGAAGCTTGTTTTGTAACAATATTCACTGTGTTTTAATTAAAGATACTGTTTTGGAACAATTTCCACTAGTTTTAATGGTGGTTGTACAGGAGGAATCTTCCTTTGCTCAGTACATGTGATAAGAAAATAGTGTGGTTGTTGGTGGATGGACAACAGAAAGGAGTATGAAAAAGCATTTTTAGTTAGCCATATCTCTTGTATTAAAGCTGCTCCTGTACTAAGATGAGCTTTCATTTGGTTAGGTGATATACAGTATTTCCATTCCATACAGAACTTCCACTAAGTTCTGTAGTTTTAATGATATATTTAATTTCATTTCTGTTTTCTCTTATGAGTAATCACCATGAGTGTTAGTTTTGGGAAGAATAATGGGATATATAAAATCAGTCAAATGATCCCACAAAGTGCTTTTTCAAAAGGCAACTTGACTTTGTTTTTCCCTTGAAGATGTTTCACTTCTCATCCAAGAAGCTCCTTCAGCTTTTGGATGAGAAGCAAATGTCTTCAACAAAAAAACAAAGCCCAGTTGCCTTTTGAAAAAGCATTTTTGTGACAACTATGATCTGGATGACTGAGAATCTCCATAGACAGCTAAATGAGCAATTGCAGAACTCCTGTATCGTGCGCCTAACATATCTCTGGTAGGTAGGTGAAGTAAAAATAAACATAAGAGTAGGTAGTAGGTGACATGACATAAAGTTTGTCAATGAAAAACCAGTGCTAATCATTTCAGGCCAGTCTTCCCCAAATTTAGTGTCCCGCAGTTGAGTGGATTTCCATTCCTAGAATTTTTATAGGGAAATGCTAAGTGGGGATTTAGGGAATTCCCTGGCACTTAGACTGATCTCATTTTGGGCAGCTTTCTATGTTCCAATTTACAGGTTGATGCAGGATTTCATGTCCTTGCTAGTGATACAAATGATAATGATCAGTGTTCCAATATTAAAATATCACAGCTTTGGACAGAATATTAAAACCGCCACATAAAACCTAATAAAACAATCAATACTATGTCAATAAGCAAAATGAATACATATTGCCATGGTATAAATCCAGAGCCTAATACACAACCGACTAATTCAGTATTAGTCCTTAGAGCTATAAAATCTATAAAATTTTATACTTATTTTATACTTACATACTTATTTAAAAGCTATAAGTATGGTGGGGTGGGGAAGAGAAAGAGACACTGAATGCTCTGCCCAATCTCTTTTCTTTGATATGGAAGGTCTGATGTGAAACTTAAAATGAATTACCTCTCAATTGGATTACTGTAATACACTGTACATGGGACCACTCCTGAAAAGCATTTAGAAGCTGCAAGTGGGCAGTGCATAGTATGCCTACATGAAACTTTTGGTCCACAAGCTCACAGGCTCCCATTGGCCTTCTGGGTACAATTCAAGATACTGTTGTCACCTATAACACCCTACATGTCATAGAACCAAGGAATGTACAGGACCACCCATCTCCAATTGTTTTGTTTGTCCCATCAGAATCAGCAGGCTCTGGATCCCTTTTACATTTCCTTTTACAAGGAAATGTTACCTTGTGGGACTAAAAGTTCTCTAGATCAGTGGTCCACAACCTTTGTGGCTTGGCAGCCAGGTTGGTGGGGGGAGAGGGAACTGGGCCCTGTGAGTGGCAGGCTATTATGGTTGAGCATGCAGCTGTTGTGTGATTGATGGGTCTATGCATGAGCGTGCAGCTTGACTTGCACAGCTCGCTCAAGTTGAGCTGCGCCCATGCTCACTGTGGCCAGCCACTCCTGAGGCCCAATTCTGAATAGGCCATGACCTGGTAGTGGGCTGTAGCCCAGAGATTGGGGAGCCCTAGTCTAGTTGGCCCTGACCGGGGGTGAAATCCAGCAGGTTCTGACAGGTTCTGGAGAACCAGTAGTGGAAATTCTGAGCAGTTCGGAGAACCGGTAGCAGAAATTTTGAGTAGTTCAGAGAACCGGCAAATACCACCTCTGGCTGGCCCCAGGGTGGAGAGGGAATTGAGATTTTGCAGTATTCTTTCTCCAGGAGTGGGGAGGGGATGGGGATTTTGCAGTATCCTTCCCCTGGAGTGGGGTGGGAATGGAGATTTTGCAGTATCCTTCCCCTGCCATGCCCACCAAGCCACGCCCACAGAACTGGTAGTAAAAAAACTTGGATTTCACCATTGGCCCTGACTCTATTGATTTTTAAGAAGGTATTAAAGACCAAAGACCTGGATGTTCCCTCAGCTTTTGGGACAGAAGATTAAACCAGTTCTGTTAGTCAATTTGTCTGTTCTGGTCTTTATCAACTGAATGCTCTGGAATCCACCAGAGTCACTGCTGTGAGATGGGCAGATATATAAATCATTTAACTAAAACTAAAGAAAACTAAATGCGTTTGTTTGAATGTAGCTGCAATGTCCTGATTTCATGGCCTATTAGATTAGGACTCTTATCTGCCATTTTATTTCAGATCTTTTTCATCAATTGGGCACACTCATGAGGAGAAGAGGCAGCAATTGAAGTGCAATAGTATGTATACAAGAAACCTCCTTGGAATTTGGCTTCTTCAGAATTCCCAGAATTGAGAATATATTTTCCATTTACCTTAAAGGCATAGGAGTCTTGTGAAGCACTCACGTTTTCCCAAACAACTTCAATATTTTATAGGCCTTTTGCATAAATGAATGTCTGCTATATGTATGTGTTTTGCTAAAGCAGTAGAAGTATTTTAATAGGTATATGGTGATTGCACAACCCAGGGGGAACAATTTAATGCATGAACATCTGCATTCCAGTTTCTAGCTCACTTAAGTGCAGGTGTATGTGAGAAGCACAGGTGTGTGTTAAGAGTGTAGGGCATGTAGCAAAATTACATCATGCTGTTCCATATATCCATTGTCTTGTCAAGCACAAAGGACTTTTTAACAAAGTGAATTTTAAATTTCCCCTAATGTAATTATAATTTGACAGCCCAGCCACCCGACGTGCTTGCACAAAAGAAAATAGAAAGTAAGAAATTCTAAAAATAAAACAATTTTAAGGAATAAGACAGGAGCTGTTTTATGAGTAGCTGAACCAGTCTCGCTTAGGCGGCACTTCCTCTGATTTTTAGGAAACATTATTTAACTTTCCACATCAAGTTCCTAACTTTTCCAAGTTACCCATTACTGCCTCTTAAATATATTTACAACTCCCCTCCCCATGGCATCTTTTTTAGTCTTGCAAAAATGGCCTTTCGCGGTATTCTCCTAACTACTTCAGTTTCACAGTTTCACAGCTAGTTGCATCTAAAACTTCCCTTCCTAATTAACTCAGAATAGGGTTTGAAGAAGCTCTAGCCCCTGAGAATATCAAATTTAGCTCCTAGCCTGAAGCCAGGCTCTGGGCAAAAGAACACATGTCACATTAGGAAATCATGAGATATATACCTTGACATCTTGGGTTTTTATTATGTCCCTTGCACAGCTCACATACACTCTTTCTCTCTTCCTGGTGAATGCTAGTTGGTACTGTGGATTAAAACAGATGAAATCAATTTGGTTCCCATTTTGAGTAATTTCTTATCTGCTTGTTGGCCTTAGTGTAAAGGTTAATTGTAAGCACTATTGTAAAATTACAAGTAATTTTCCAACAATATTCCACAAAGAATTTTAATCCTTGTTTGTTGATATATAAATAGATATAATATAACTCCTCTTTTTCTCCTTCAGCATTTTCTATTTTCAGTTTCTAAGTTCCTTAGGAATTAACATTTCTTGATTTGGATATGTGGCTTCTGCCAAGTTATGTTATGCTGGTGGTAATGAGAATAACAACTTGACCACCCAAATTGGAATTTGAGGTATACTGTTTTTAATACGTCAAGATTAAAGATATCCTTGGAATATCCTTCAAACCAGGTGGCTCTAATATCCACAGCTATTCAGTCTATGGAGAAGTGAGTTGGAAACAGTTTCTCCCCTTCCAGACCTATAGTTTTTAGGCAGTGGCATAGGACATTGGCAGCCGTGCTTCACTGGCCTGAAGTTGAAAGATATAATTGGGTATTATGAGCATACTGTGATGATATTGAACCCCAAGCCAGTGGATGACCTCACCTAGAAATTTCATGTTGACCCTCCCTTGTCCTCAGACAAAGACCTCTGTAATCCCATCAAAGCAAAGAATAGAAACCTCCTGACCAGTTCATGGTAAAGCCCAAGGGCAACTCTTACAAAAAAACTTGCAACATAGAGAAACCCCAACTCTTCTATCCTTCATCAACTGATGACTTCAACATTCCATCGAATACTGAAATTTACATTTCTCTATCTGGAACAAGAATATCAATAAATAATGGAAGCCAAGCTAGACTGTCGAAGTCCTATGCCACTTCCTAACTATTGTAGGCCCAGAAGGGCAGGAACTGTAAGAAGATAAAAGCAGTTGAGATACTGGTAGGTAATCTAATAAAAATTAATATGCCTGCGATAGCATAGAGACTGTCCTTCAGAAGATGAATAGCGGAAATGGAGTTACAAGGACAGAAGAAAGAAGTTCTACACTGAGCAGGCCACTTGTGTAGATTACAGAATTTGCACAGCACACTCATCTCCCTGTTGAATGACATTATCCAGTTCAATATATCATGCAAACAGTGCTTATAAGTTGATTTGCAAGTCAGTCACATGCTGAACTCAATGACTGCAGCTTCAGAGATGGCACGTTCAAACATGATGTTTCTAAAGACATTGTGGGAAGAATTTCTAACTAATAAAAGTTTCCAAACAATTGCTTTGCTACACAGCCAGCCTTAATAGAATGGATGTGACCTTCTAGTCAGTAGAAGACAAAGCCTTTGAGCACTGACCCTAAAGAAAAGATAACTATATCTTGTGCATCTTAAAACTTCTCTTTTCTGAAAGCAGAATATTAGATCAGATACCCCTTTCCTACTTTGTGAGCATATTTCAAATACTTACAAGAAACTATGTGAATAACTATCTACAGATCCAAGCTTTTCTTTCCATAGAAAAGGTTTGGCAGATTATTCAAGATCTCAGTAGCTTTGAGAAAATTATGAACAGGTGGCAGATAACTTGTGAACAGAAAACTTTGGACAATGAAATAATTTGCTCCAACTATTTGCTCAGCTATAATAATTATGCTACTCTGTCTTTTTTCTTCCACTCCAAGGAAGTCAATATGCCAAAAGAAAATTATCCCTATAGGATAAATTACTACTTTTGATTTGTAAAGTTTCACTGTTTTTTTTAAAAAGATAACTGGATAGGCAGAATTAAAGTAAGAAAGATTTCCCCCTTCCCCCCAAAAAAAATGCCCTCTTTATTTTTTAAAAAAACTTTCCTTAAGAACATATTATCTGTAAAGTAAGATAGCTATATTTTAGCAAGGGCAGGACAGCCAATAAAGTCAAAGATGAAGACTCTACATATAATGGTTGTGTTGAACTTGTTTAAAAAAATGTGTAGGCTTCAGGCATATGGCTGCAGCTGCCATTTTATTTTATTTCATTCTTTATTTTATTCATTACATTTATATGCTGCCCATCTCATTACCAAATGACTCTGGGTAGCTTAAATTTTGAAATTTTATCCACAAATGGAAGCTTTCCAGTTTTTATGAAGATTAGAAAGAACAGTATATTTCATGAACGTTTAGGTTTGATTTTCAATATGAGATATGTAAATGAAAAACTTCTATACTTTGGCTTTTAAATGAAAAAAATCTGGTAAAATAAGAATTAGAGTGTGAAATCAGATAGAATTTGTTTTACAAGCCTATAATTTTTCAGGAGTTCTTGATGTGACCATCCTGAAGATGTTTTCTCTGTAAATAGTGGATTTCAAGAATATACTGAATAAATACTCTTAATTTTGTATATACTGTATATCATGTATTCGTCTAGATATTTTTTTTTACTTTTTAAATATTACATATTTATTGTTACAACTTCCAACATACCTGTTTTTCAAAGTCTGAGCACTCCCTTTGTGGGTGCTTTGTGGATCCTGGATATCTTCCCTCTGCACAAACAGGTATTGTATTAGTTGGGAGATGGAACCTATATTGCCGGTTAGCATATAACAACAATCCTTTAAAACAAAAATCACAGATTTTCTTTGAAGTCTAGACTATGGTAATGTCATTCCTCTATTATTGTATCTATTTCATAGAAGAAGAATCAAAGCAATATAGAAATGGGTTTTTTTCCACTAATAAGTATCATAGATGTGGTTATCCTGAATACATGGATATTACCTACCAGAGACCACTTGGTATTCTTCAGAATTGTGAAATCTGACAGACAGTTGTTAATATTGGATTCAGTTATCAGATGCAGTGGTTTGACAGAATGCTGGTCCAATCGTATTTCTTACAATTTAAGTACCATAGAAAACAACATACTCTTTTTCCTCCTGGAATACGATTGATCCCGGACCTCCGGACCTTCCGTAAAGCCCTGAAGACGTTTTTATTTCATCAAGCCGGCCTAGCCTAAATGGTTTTTAATTGGGATTTTAAATTTTATGGATTTGGGGTTTTAAATTGGGTAGCCAGTGATTTAATTCTTTTTAATTGTCTTAACTTTTGCATTTGTATGTTTTTTTAATTTTTGGCTGTTCACTGCCCTGAGTCCCTTCTGGGAGAAGGGCGGTATACAAATTATACAAATTAAATTAATAATAATAATAATTATTATTATTATTAATAATACTGTTACACTGCTTGGTTGAAGGTCGATACAGAGGATGTGTATAGTTTGGGGAGATGCATAAATATATTTATTTTCCCTCACTCTGTGTTATTCCAAATTACTGTTCTTTGTATACCTTTACAGAAATTACAGTAATATATAGCTATATATATAAGGCTGAGAAAAGATTTTTTAAAAAATAGCATATTATTTTCTCACTTTATTTTCACTTGCTTCATTTTGACAGTGCTTCCGGGTGACTATTTTTTAGAAAAACTGTGCCATGTAAGTCCCTCATGATTTGCAGTCCTATATAGATATTTTTGCACATAGATAAGGCAATAACACTGATTTTATTAATTTTTATTAGAGTGATGTGCGAGTTTTCATGTCTTGAAGAACTGTTTCTTGAAATGAAAATGAAAAGAGAATTCAGAGCTAAGTCAGTCCTGTTCAAAAAGGTTTCGTGGCAAACTTCTAAAACCGAGTGAGTTTATAACTTTTTGACGTGGTTTAAAGAACTGCTGCTAAAATGCTATCTTTTGCTTTTTAAATTCAAAAAAAGAAAAAAGAAAAAAAGAATAGCTTGAAAAAGTAAAAAGGCTACAAAAACAGTATATGTCAGAAAGATAAAAGGAAAATAGTTTATTACAGTATTGTAAGAATTTATCAGAAATGCCCAATTATAAAATGTAAGTTTTTTTTAAAAAAAAAATTGCAACAGCAAATTGCATTGACTAATACTTAGAAAGCATGGTAGCAAAATTAAGTAGCAAAATTAAGACAATCCAATTAGTAATTGTTCAAATCATTTCAAAATTTTCTACTTGTATAGTTGAAAAGTCAGTATTTCCCTACTAAACAGCACGTGGGCCAGAGTGCACTCACAAAATTAGAAGTACTGCTTCAAAGTCCATATGATTTCCTGCATGATTATACAGTACCAAACATATTTGTTTGGAAAGACAAGGGAATCAGGTGAAGGGATGATGTGATACCCAAGAAGGACTTTCACAATTTGCCTCTTAGGTGGGAGGAGAATTGAATCTAATTGGGGTTTTGGTGTCTGATTTGGCATAATTGAGAGTCAACCTGCATATGATGATATCATGTGGGCATGGTTCAGCAAGAAAGTACACTTCAGGGATAGAACTACTGCTTCAGAGTAAGGCAATTTGTCCAACTTTAGTCTAAGAACTCATCTTGTTGATTGAACAGAGCTGCAGTTGAAGCAAACCTAAGAGTTAATTAGGAACGTTTGCGATGTTTTTAATGCAGTTTGGTGCTCAGATTTGTAGGGGTCACCAGCACTTTCTTCCTCCTTATTCTGATTGGTAAGCACACACCATAAAAGCCTTATTTTAATCAGAGCAATTATTAATCTGTGTTTTTTAGAGAATGACAAATATATTATATTCACCTACCTACACACACATTCTCTCTGCCTGATGTGTGACCCCTATCTAAACGCTGAACACATGGGGCCAGCTCAGTAAATGAAAAGGATTGCTTTGCAAGCTCATTACTTTGAAGTCTCTCATTAGGAATGAATTCCATTGGTGCTATCTTACCGTAACACCCTTCATTATAATGACTTTTCTGGATATTAGTGCGGGTGCTGCAACTAGCAGCTCCCCCACTGGGCACTAACTAGGGGCTCCCATGGGGCACAGCTATTCTGCCTTTGGAAATGCACAAATCAGATAGCATGCTGGAATTAATTGGGGTGTAACTTAGGAAAGAGAAAAATGTGCAGGGAAGTGGTCCATCCAGGCTAGGGGCAGGAAGCTTCTTCTGAATTTGATTTTAGGGACCTTTAGGAACCAAACGGGATAGCTTGTTGTCTTCATGAGAGTCACCATCAATAGAGGAATAGAATGGAACATCATCAAAGCTTACAGGAAATCAAAGATCTTTCCTGATGCTAGGAAGTTGTATATTTTGCTGTAAAGCAGTGTGGGGTGTTATATAAATCTTAGTGCTATTGCTATTTCTCTTTCTGTGTGGGTAACTCAATTTATTTAGCTTGTTACTTGTGTTGTCTCCTTGTTACGTAAAAAAGAATTATTGGAGCTAGGTTGTTTCGACGTAGCCAACTATTTCCTAGCACCTACAAAGGGTTTTTCTTTTTTTCTTTTTTCTTTTTTTGGGGGGGGGAGGTGTTCTTCAGAAAATGATTAATTGTCAGAAGAACTGATGAGGCTGTTTCACTGTTATTATGACTCTTTTGCTCATAACAAACTTAGCCAAGTCTGCAAAAGTTTTCTGTCCTCCTTTTTTTTAAATAGCCACTGACAGCTATTGTTAAATTAAAAGTTTCTTTTTCCTCCTGTGTTTAAATTTCCCTCAGGCACTTAAAGAGTCAGACGAGCAGGTTGCCTCAGCCAAAGGCCTGTCATGACTATTCTGTGTCATACAATGGCCAGAAAGCGGTGGCCTGACATTCAGGGGATTCGGTAATGGATAACCATTCAAACTAGTAGCTGTTCTTAGCCTTATCCCCTATGAATCAGTTTTGTTCACTCACAATTTACCTCAGTTGGGGCCCTATTTGCTTTATGTAAAGAAATACTTCTGATTCTGAATATTCCTAATATTTAGTTTTAAAAGTTGTCCTTTACAAAATAGGGAGATAACAAAGGCGAGTTTTAATTTTAATTTCATTCCTAATGATTCCTAGCAAAGTGTTCACTTTTTATGTAACAGCAAATATTGATTATATATTGAGAGGAAGTAGGGGGAAGTGGTTAAGGCACCAAGCTACAAATGGGAGGCTATGAGCTGTAACTCCACCTTAGGTAAAAAACCTGCAAGGTGACCTTGGACCAGTCCTTTTCTCAGCCTCAGGAAGGAGGCAATGGCAAACAATTTCTGAAATCTTGCCAAGAAAACTACAAGGACTTGAAGAGAAAGAGGGGGAGGGAGGGAGGGAGAGGGAGAGGGGGATAGGACGAGTGGGGGGGGAGAGAGAGATCTTCATCATGATTTCTTGTTGGTTACTTTCCATTTAGGCTATATTGATTGATAGATAAAGTTCATATTATTGTAACATGCATCACTTTGCAGTTGCTTACATTGAACTACATTGAGAACTTTAAAGCCCATTTGTGCGATATGAAGATAAGGTGTTTGTTTCAGTGCCTGGATGTATTTCTCTTTAACTGATGCTTGTTTTATATTCTAATTTTTTTTTTGTTTGCTGCCCAGAGTTCTAGTAGAGAACTAGGTAGGCGTATAACTGCTAACCCACCAAATAAATAAATAAATAAATAAATAAATAAATAAATAAATAAATAAATAAATAAATAAATAGTGGGTTTCAATGTTTTTTTCAATATTCATGTTCTGGATATCTTGGTCAGAAAGATGAATATGCCTTTGTGTTAAAAATTCTGTTGGGGTCCTAATATTCACATCTTCTTAAAAAGTTCCAGTGTTGGAGCATTCACAACTTCTGGAGGCAAGTTGTTTCACTGATTAATTGTTCTTTTTTTTTTTGGAATTTTTTTTTATTTTTAAACAAAACTTAAAACATAAAACAATTACCAACCATTACAATTACAGAAAGTGTATTGATCGGTTACAAATCTTTTGTGCTTAATCCTCTATCCAACATTTTCTTATTTAACAGTTTATTACATTATTATTCTCATTTACCAATTATTTAACAGTAAATTGTCCTCTATAAGGGGAAAAAAACCCCTTTATATGTTTTATTATCTTATCCATTTCATATTTCATATTTCATTTCCATTCTTTCTTGTCTAACCATTGATAAAATAAATCCCATATCAAATAATATTGTTTATCTTCTTGTTCCCTAATTTCAAATGTCAATTTACTCATTTCAGCACACTCCAAAATTTTCTTGATAACGTCGTCATCCGTCATCCAAGTTGTTCTACTGATTAATTGTTCTAACTGTCAGGAAATTTCTCCTTAGTTCTAAGTTGCTTCTCTCATTGATTAGTTTCCACCCATTGCTTCTTGTCCTGCCCTCAGGTGCTTTGGAGAATAGCTTGACTCCCTCTTCTTTGTGGCAACCCCTGAGATATTGGAACTCTGCTATCATGTCTCCCCTGGTCCTTCTGTTCATTAAAGTAGACATACCCAGTTCCTGCAACCGTTCTTCATATGTTTTAGCCTTCTCAGCATAAATACCTTCTCAGCATTAAGATAACTATGCATATGACACTCTATAAATATATATTTATATTTGGTGGACAAGCCATTTCTCCATCATTGGACCACCCAACTGAATGGTCTCCTGCAAAAAGGGTATTTGGCCCCAACTCTAGTTTCCTTCTAGAAGCAGTTGAAAACAGGTTTTTTGGAAAGCATATGCTATCTGTGATATGTATTTTGTATTTTTAATTTTAGGCTTGCCTATTTTTTTTAACTTTTATTGTAATTTCTTTATGTTGGGGACTGTGGATTGTCTGCTTACAATTGCAGTGGGACATAAATGTGATATATTATTTATTTATTAGATTTGTGTGCTGCCCATCTCATCTAGAGGCCACTATAAATATTGTAATATACACCATATCTGTCCTGGCTAACTATCTGGATAACTATTTCTGTCTGTGTATTTATTTGATCTGTAAATTATGAGGTTGAGTTAGTTGGACAGCTGGTTTGTTTGTTTTTTGTAAATTGTTGAACTTCAGGCCAGTCTGGCAATATATCTTAAATCCATATTCAGGATCTTGGATGCAACAAAAATTTACAGGCATCTAGATGAGTTGCTTTACTCAGTCAGGAAACAAAATATTTGGATGCAGAAGATCTGCTTATTGCAAAAAACAAAAGACAAGTTTCATATATATGTATGTCTGTTCCAGTGTTTAAATCCTAGCCCTTTTTCTTCTATCCTTTTGGGGCAGCATCAGTTTGGCTATTTTCTCCCATTTCTTGAGTGAGGGCATCATCTGCTCAAAGTTTACATAAAATTCTATCTAGCCTTAGATACATCATTCTCACCTTGCCAGCTTCAGCCCTTAACAGGTATTATCAAGAGAATGGAGAACTGCCCTGACCACTTCACTGGGCTGCCAAAATTGCACAGATGCTTCACTTGTCAGACTGCTTAACTCCTATTTATCTTGATGCCAGATACCCTCACAAGGCTGCCCAGTTTATATACCCCTGGCTGGCTTTTTTGATATTCTGCTGCAGAATATAAACAGGAACTGTTGCATGAATGAGTGTGATGGATGAGAGACTAAGTAAGGAATGAAGAGAGGAACAAGAATAAAACATGATCCTCTTATTGTCTCAAGAAAATCAACAATCGGAGCCTCTAAGGATTTGTATGCTGGACAATGGTTTAATTTATCCACAAGAACGGATTCTGAGTCAGTAGTGAGTGTCAGGATTGGCCAGTCACCTAAATTTATGCAGGCTGTGACAAGTTGCTAAAGGATCTTTTTTTTCAACTTTGATTGGCCAAGAAGGGAAGGGAAGACAGAATTCAGTTTCAGTTGTGTGCAAAGAAAAGGCCATATGCTGTACATATTTGCAATGGAGGAAACAAATATTTTATAATCTAAGAAAGAGATTATAGAATTGAAGTAATCTTGTGCCAAAAACAAAGGGTGTGTGCTTGTGTTTGTGTTGCGTTCATTTATAGAAGATTTACAAATTGGAACGAGGGGAGGAATTCACTGTCTTCCAGTATTTCCTTCCCTAATCATCCATAGTTGAAGCTAAGGTCATTTCCCCTTTACTGACTTAATAGCATCTTCTAGAGTCATCCAACCATCTTTGCTCCACAATAACAATAATGAAGCCTGGCTTTATATCATTTCAGCAATGGCTGAGTGACGCTGTAAAGATGCTATAAATCTCTACTGGAGAAATGGGCTAAACTTATTTAAAAACCTGGCCCTATTGGTTTTAAGCTACTCTTTGTCAAGGAACTTGGGGGTATCACAGTTTATTACTCTAAATCTAATTTCCTACCTCTTCTTGCCAGAAAGAATCAATGCAAAGAAATTATTTGCAGGAATTGAACCCAACTTCTGTTTTACCACTGTCGTTAAGTAAAAGGATTTTGTAACACATTGTCGATGTTTCTCAGTACTAGTTAGTTACACTGGTGATCAGCCCATGAAATGCTGTAAATCAATAGGTTTATTTTACTGCTTTTCGTGATTTGCTGCATGCCCGGGTACATTTCTAGGAATTACTTATTTTACTAGAAAGAACAGAGTTGCATGGCACAATAAGAATAAAAAGGTTGTTATGATTTAATCTTCCCAGTCCATTTCAACAGATACATGGAATATGTTTATTCTCACCGTGATTCAAATCCTGCTCAAATTATCTGTATCACTAGTGGGTTTCAATTTAGTTTGCTACCGGTTCACTTGAACTGGTAGCAACCCACCACTGATCTGTATCCCTTTCACAGCAAAAGATGTATCTCCAAATTGAATTGGCTCAAATGAGCATTGCCCACATTGTTTTGTGCACAGGTCTCTTCTGCTGGGTTAGAGCAATTGAATTCCTGTAGTGTGAACATGAGTTCATTCCTCTTATTGAGAAATAAAACCCTCTGAAGCCCTAGAGATGGAATCAGTTATTAATCTGGCTACTTTGCTGCCAGCCTGAGGCCATTCAGAAATGTCCTGCTGTTGAAACATGATTTGAAGTGATACTGTTAATTACACGAGTACCCTGCACTTTCTGCCAATCAGATTAACATTCTCGTCTCACAGCAAAGAGTTATTTGCTGGTGTGCAAGGTTACATATGAGTTTATAATTATGATGATTTGGGATCGTTAATTTTATCTTTGGGTTGAAGCTGAAGATATGGCTCAATGAAAAGGTGCTATATTCTGATCAGTGCCTCATGGTGTGGCATGCAGGGAAATCACAGCAGGGCTTTAAAAAAGAAAATAAAAGAATATAAATAATGGAAC
This sequence comes from Arizona elegans, assembly GCA_022577455.1. Taxonomy (NCBI): domain Eukaryota; kingdom Metazoa; phylum Chordata; class Lepidosauria; order Squamata; family Colubridae; genus Arizona; species Arizona elegans. Next base: position 117,915,228 of record JAKOOJ010000003.1, read on the forward strand.
AAGTGGACAAGTAACAAATGAGCTGAGACCCATCAAAAAAGAAGACAGGGGAGGGTTTTTCTCTCTTCCTTTCTTCATCAAGTTAAGTAATGGGCATGGAGAAGAATGAAGTTTGTTTAAACAGTGAATGTAATACAATTATTACAATCCAATAAGGATTGTAATAATTGTAAGACGTTTGTTTATGCCTGCTGAGATCTTGAACAGACTTGGCTTGAATGAATTTAACTCTGTTGGATTAAAATACTCTTTATTTTAAGGAGTCTGTTTAAATCAGGGACTGCCCAGAAGTGATTTAAAGAGTCTGTTGAGAAGTCTTTTAGCAAGGGAATCCAAGCTGCCATACAGCGTTATTTGGCACTGACAGTCACCCTGTGCCTTTTGAAGATGCATTTGCTAAACTTTACATAATTGTCCATGGGGGTCTTGTATTATCATGGAAGATCCGCTATAATTTATTTTAATAAAATAAAATACATTTATAAATTAATAAATAAGTTCCATCATTATAGGTTTTGCAGCATGTAAGAAGCCAAGATCTCCATCTTTGCATTAAAAGAAAGCAGGTGGTGGGAGTTATGGTATTAGTCAGGAATGGGAGCTATGTAGGAGGACACATGGACTAGAAGAATAGTGTTGCAAGTCATAGATGTATTAATAGAATTGCGTAGTTACACTTATGTGTAACTACGTTAATGTGCATGCCACCTGTTTATTCTAGATTTCACTGACATTTATTTATTTACTTACTTGTTTATATAATTTGCATCCTTCCCACTTCTACAGATCTTTGATGTGCTCCTGGATGTATACTTGCTTATAGTTGTGCAACCATAATGAGACCGCCTTCTGCCACCGGTAGACTCTCACCGGCCAGTACGCTCCCACAGAGAGGGGCTCCTCAGGGTGCCGTCGGTCAAACATTGTCGACTGGCAGCCCCCAGGAGGAGAGCCTTCTCGGTGGGGGCACCTGCCCTTTGGAACAAGCTCCCCTCGGGAGATATGGAGGATCCCAGATTTACGCACTTTCCCCCATGCCCTCAGACTTTTTTTTTTATATTAATATTTATTAACATAAACAGACGTAAAATGCAAATACATACGAACACATAAACATTAACACCGTACTAGAACAAAAATGAAATAAGAAGTCTATCGACTAGCTCTTAAGAAACTCTCGCATCAGTGGTTAGTTTCTATTTCCCTTATTTTTCCTTTATCTTACAGTTTTCAGATTAATTTGCTTTCACTTTGATATACCTTATACATTTTGAGCTATATCTTTCTACAGTCATGTTAACCATTTGTTTATACCATCATACAACTCTTCTCATGTGACTAGTTCTATGTTTCTTAATTTGAGTTCTCCTGATATCCTATGTTGTTGGCCCTATCCTTCCCTCTAGCCATAGGTACCATCTTTGCCAAACTAAATAATAATCGGTATCCTCTTTTTCTTGAAGCTCCTTAGTGAGCTTATCCATCTCCGCACATTCGGTTATTTTTGCGATTATTTTTTCCTCTGTTGGTAATAGTTCGGATTTCCAATTTTGAGCATACACTATACGTGCCGCTGTCAAAATGTGGATGGTAAGATATTTTATCTCTTTAGTATATTGTGGTGTAGTCATTCCAAATAGGAAAAATTCTGGTTTCATTTCTACTTTTTGCCTTGTTATTTCTTCAATTATTCTCTTAATCTCCTGCCAGTAGTGTTGTGCCTTCCTGCACGACCACCAGAGATGGTAGTATGTCCCCTTTTGTGTCTTGCATTTCCAACACATTGGTGATGTACTTGGAAACATTTTAGCCAAACGTGCCGGTGGGAGATGCCATCTATAGAATATCTTGTATAGATTTTCTTTGTATGGGATTGACATTGTCATCTTAAGATTTTCTGCCCATAGCTTATCCCATCTGTCCAATTCTATATTGTGACCTATATTTCTTGCCCAACTTATCATGTTTTCTTTCACCGTTTCCTCCTCTAATTTGTATTTTATTAAATATCCATAGATTTTTGATATCATTTTCTCATCCTTGCCTTTTAATATTTTATCCAATTCGTTCGGTTTGCTTTGGAATCCATATTGTGTCCGGTCTGCCTTAAATCTTGATTCTATTTGGAAATATGGCCACCACTCGATAGTTATACCCCGTCTTTCCAATTCTTGTCTCGTATATAAGTCTCCTTCACTATTCAGCAACTCTTGGTATTTCCTCATCTTTTCTATTTCTATAGTATTTGGGTAGATTAGTGCTTCCATGGGTGACCACCATCGCGGGATTTTACTATAGTGTTGTCTTCTGATACCTTGCCACGTTTTGTATAGTGAACCTCTGATTAAATGTCTCTGAAAGTACCCATGTTGCTTGTCTGTACCTTCCCACAAAAAGGCATGCCAACCTCGACTCAAGTCAAATCCCTCTAAATATAGAGTTCTCCTGTCTAATAGGTCAATCCATTCTCTAATCCAATTTAACGACGACGCCTTGTAGTATAACTCCCAGTCTGGTAAACCAAGGCCTCCCTTCTCCTTTGTGTCCTGTAAGCATTTCATTTTGATTCTGGCCTTCTTTCCTTGCCAAATGAATTTCCTTATCGTCTTATTAAGATCTTTAAAAAAGTCTTTTCCTGGGCCAATTGGTATTACTTGAAAGAGGTAGAGGAGTCTTGGTAGTATGTTCATTTTTTTTTTTATTGCAAAAGTTTTACAATTACATTTTCACCCCCTTTTTTCCCCCCCCACTACCCCCCCCAGACTTCCCAACCTCCCCAGCCCACCCTAACCCTCCCCTCCCCCCAGACTTCCTAGTATGCTCATGTCAGATAAAAGGAAAAAACCCTCCTTTGTATATAAAACTTGAACCCCTCCCTCCCCCTTACAAATTTTCATCTTCATTACATTAACCTATTTCTATCTTGGTATAACATTTTCAGATAAATTTTCATCCTGATTACCTTAAAAATATTTCTATCATAATATAACATTTTCTAACAAATTTTCATCCTTAACCTTAAAATATTTCTATCTTAATATAACATTTTCTAGCAAATTTTTATCCTCAACCCTAAAATGTTTCTATCTTATATAACATTTTTAAATAAAGGCTATTTGATACTTCCTAGTTTGATATTTGTGCTGAATATAATTTATCCACTTCTTCCATTCCCATTCATAGGTCTCTTGAGAACAATCTTTTAGATATGCTGAAATCTTCGCCATCTCTGCAAAACTGGCCATCTTCAAAGTCCATTCCTCAATCGTAGGCAGCGCTTCATTTTTCCAGTATTTACCTATCAACAATCTTGCTGCAGTTATCATGTACAATATCAATTTTGTTTCCCCCAATGTAAAACCCTTAACTATACCCAATAAAAACAGTTGTGGAGAAAATTGAATTTTTTTCTTCAAAACATTCTGCATGACCCACCAAATTTTTACCCAAAAAGCCTTAACTTTCTTACAGGTCCACCAAACATGATAATATGTAGCGTCTAAGCAATCACATCTCCAACATTTAGGCTGGACACTAGGGTACATACACGACAATTTTTTTGGATCTAAATGCCATCTATAAAACATTTTATAGAAATTTTCCCGCAGATTCTGCGACTGTGTAAATTTAACATTCTGAACCCAAATTTTTTCCCATGTTTCCAACATCACTGGTTCCTCAAAATTTTGTGCCCACTTAACCATGCAGTCTTTAACTAGTTCAGTTTCTGAATCCCTTTCTAATAAGACATTATAAAGTCTTTTAATATGCATTGGGCCTTTCTCTTTTATATGTCTAACTAATTCTTCCTCATACATCATAATACCAGTTTTTTGGTCCTCTTTCCATCTCAATTGCAGTTGATTATATTGTAACCAAGTTAAATTAATCCCTTCAGCCAACAATATCTGTAATGTCTTCAGCTGCCATCTGCCCGCATCTGTAAAAAGAACCTCTTTATATAAAAACCCCCCGAGTGACATTATATTTGTATTCCACAAGGTATGACCAAGATCCAGCCATAGCGGTATTTTATAATTCCAGTTGTTTCGGTGCTTCTTCCAAACTCTCAGCAAAGAATCTCTAAGTATATGGCTTTTAAATACTTTATCCACTTTGCTGTCATAAAATAAGTAAGCGTGCCATCCAAATTCCAGATCAAAACTTTCTGCATTCAATATTCCAGTCTTTTTTCCTCCAAACCAATCACTTACTAAAGTCAAAGCTGTTGCATCATAATATAATTGTAGGTTTGGAAGTTTGAGACCTCCCCTTTCTGGAATGTCTTGCATAATTTTCATTTTTACTCTTGGTTTTTTCTCGTTCCAGACAAATTTGTTGACACCAGTTTGCCATGCTTTTAGTTGTTTATCATTTTTGAGCACCGGAATCATTTGAAACAAAAAAAGAAATCTTGGCAAAATGTTCATCTTAACTGCTGCTATTCTTCCAAGTAAAGACAGCTGCAGTTTTTTCCAAGTCTCCATATCTTTTTGCACCTCTCGCCACAACGCCTCATAGTTATTTTGAAACAATTTCATATTTGATTCTGCAACCTGAACTCCTAGATATTTTACCTTTGGTACAATCTCAAAACCTGCCCTCCTTTCTAACTCCAGTTTACGATCTTGTGTCATATTTTTAACTACCATCTTAGTTTTTCTCTGATTCAATCTGAAACCTGAAACTTTACCAAAGTCTTGTATAATGTCCTTCATCTGGATTATCGATTCCATTGGCTGTGTTAGGGTAACAACCAGATCGTCTGCAAATGCCTTTATTCTGTAATCCTCTTGCCTTATCATTATACCTTTTAATGTGTTAGAATCCCTTATTGTATTTAACAAGACTTCTAGTGTTAAAATGAACAACAATGGGGACAGTGGACATCCCTGTCTTGTTCCTTTTTCAATTTTAAACTCTGTTGTCAAACTTCCATTGATAATGATCTGTGCCTTTTGCTCTTGATAAATTGCTGAGACCGCCTGTATATATTGGTCCCCAAAGTCCATCTTTTTTAATGTCTTTAATAGAAAATTCCAATCCACTCTATCAAAGGCCTTCTCTGCATCCAGAAAGACCAGCACTGCAGGGATCTGTTTATTCTTCTCAAGATATTCCAATAAATCTATTACTTGCCTTACATTGTCCTTCATGTGCCTACCCTCAATAAATCCCGCTTGGTCATCATGAATCACCTTTTGAATTACTGGCATCAGTCTGTTGGCTAATACTTTTGCGTAAATTTTATAATCCGTATTCAAAAGAGATATTGGTCTGTAATTCTCCGGTTTTTTAGGACCTGCTTGCTCTTTTGGTATCAAAGAAATATAAGCTGTAGTCCACGATGGAGGTACTTTTCCCCCTTGTTGTATGTTGCAAAATAAGTCTCTGAGTTGTTCCACCATTTCTGCCTGTAAAGTTTTATAATACACTGCTGTCAGACCATCCGTTCCAGGAGCTTTGGCTGTTTTTAATTGTTTTATTGCTGCTATTATCTCCTCCTCTGTTATGGGATAATCCATTCTTTCCTTTTGTTGCTCAGTGATTTTTGTAACTCTTTTATTGTCCAAATATTTTTCTATAAGTCCATTCTGCACCTCCTCTCTGGCATATAGTTTAGTGTAATATTGAAGAAAAGCTTCTTTTATTAAATTCTGTTGAAAAACTTCTTTCCCCCCAATATCAACACTATCAATAGTCCGTATGCTTTGTTTCTTCCTTAATGTGTAAGCCAACCACCTGCCTGGTTTATTAGCATTGCAGAATGTATTATGCTTCGCATATTGTAAGTTTGTTGCAACTTGTTCCGCTATAAGCATTTGAAATTGGTCTTTCAGAAGTTTTATAACACTAAGTATTCTTTCATCTGTTGGATTTTTAATAAGTAACTGTTCTTTGTCCTTTATTTCTGCTTCCAATTCAAGTCTTTTCTTTTGTCGAATCCGCTTATGTTTAGAGTTCATATGTATAAGCACCCCTCTCATATAAGCTTTGCTTGCGTCCCACACAATTTCCATTGGGGTGCCTTTATTCAAGTTCATTTCAAAAAACTCTTTCAGATGCTTTTTAAGTTCTATTATATTTTTCTCATATCTAAACAAGTTTTCATTTAATCTCCAAGAGCGTCTCTCATTCTTACATGTCTCGATTTCTATCCAGACTGGGCTATGATCAGTCAAAGTTCTTGGCAGAATCTTTGTTCTTTTTGTCCTAACAAGTAAATCATCAGACAACAAAATAAAATCAATCCTGGAAAAGGATCTATGTCTGTCAGAGAAGAAAGTATAGTCCAGTTCTTTTGGGTTATATATTCTCCAAATATCTTTTAATTCCAGGTCTTCTTTCATATCAAAAAAAGTCTGTGGTAATCTAATTCTTGATTTTGCCAAAGTCTTTTTATCTAATTTAGAGTCAATTACTCCATTCCAGTCTCCCATAATTAAAATAGATCTATAATCCCATTGAAGTATTTTAGTATGCAGCATTTTATAAAAATAGTCCTGTTGTTGATTAGGAGCATAAATTCCTATCAGAAGAATTTGACTATTAACAGAAAGTAATTCAATTGCTACAAACCTACCATCTTGATCAGCTTCTATAAGTTTGGCTGTTAATTTTTTGTTTACATAAATAACCACACCATTCTTTTTTTGGTTAGTTGAAGATATAAAATGTGTTCCTAATTTGGAATTTTTCAAATAGTTTTGATCTTGAACTGTAATATGCGTTTCTTGTAAACAAATTATATCATTATTATGTTGTTTTAAATATGCAAATACTTTCTTCCTTTTTTGTGTTACATTCAACCCATTCACATTCCAAGATAAACATTTAATCATCATTATTCTCCTTCTGGAGCGAAGCGCAGAACCTTAGGATTTCATCTGAGATCCTCTGTCCTGCATTTCCCACAGCCCCAGCCTTGTCTTGTCTCTCCTGCTGTAACTTTTCTTTAAGTTCCTTGGCTTTTGCTCGAGTTATACGCTGATCCTTAACTTCAGCTGCCCAAGCCAGCTCCGAGATTGGGGAAGGTTCCAGCAAAGGCTCATCCAGAAAACCTCCTTCAGCACCCTTCAACTCTGCTAATTCCTGCTTAGATTGTTGTTGCCATTCTTGAGGTTGCTTCTTATCACTCTCTTTAATCTCCAAAACTGTAGATGTGCGTGGGGATGGAGTTCTTTCTTTAAAGATGTCATTATAAAATTGCTCCGCCTTCTCCACAGTATTCAGACGGTGTTTCTCTCCCTTATATCTCAAAATTATGCCAGTTGGGGCGTCCCAACGAAATGGGATTTGATTACTCTGCAGTTCTTTAACAAGAAAACCATACTCTTTTCTAGATTTCAACATCTTAGGTGGGAGCTCCTTGTAGACTGTAATCTTGGATCCGCTCACTTGCACAGAAGTGAGAAAAGATTTTTGCAAAATGTCATTTCTTATTGCTCTGTCTGTAAAATATATGACCACATCTCTAGGCAGTTGTCTTTGTCTGGCCACCCACGAGTTAACTCTATAGATTTTATCTATTTTACAAAAAACCATCTCAGGTTCAACTTTTAAAATCACAGCTAGGGCTTCGGCACAGATCTGTCTCAAATCTTGTCTCTCCTCTTCTCTAATTCCTCGAAGCCTTATAGCAAATTCCATTGCACAAAATTGCATCATAACAATATCATTCTCAACTCTCTGCATCTTGTCATCAACATCAAGAAATTTATGATCATTATTTTTCATCTTAGCATTAACTTCTAATTTAAATTCATCCACTTTTGTCTCAACTTTCATAATAAATCCTGCCAGACCAGACGCCACATCCGTTATTTTTTTGGTCACCATCTTTTGGCTCTGCTGCATTTCCTGCATAATTTCCTGTTGTGACTTTTGAATTTTTTCATCTATTTTATTTATTTTATCATCCATGTCTTGAAATTTCTCATCCAAAATATTTGAGATGAATTCTTTTAATTCTCCCATATCCAAATCTTTTTTTTGGGCTTGTGACTGCGTATCCTGCTTACGTGGGGGGGATCCCCCCCCTGTTTTGCCTTCCTGCTTTTTTGAAGCCATCCTGCCACGTAAGCTAGCTTTCTTAAAAAGGGAGGGTCCACCTCTTCTGCCACCTCCACAATACCTTCTAAAAAAGTCCCCCAGAATTACTCAAAACAAAGCTATAATGCAGCAAAGACAAGTAAAAGGGAGAGATTTTCCTCTTATTTCTGTTGCAGCCGGAGCAACTCTGTAACAACTTTTTAACTTTGTAGCAAGACAAGATAACTTCACCAATCCACACCCACTAATTCATTTGCTGAGCGCCATATTTTTTCAATCACTTTCACTCATTCCGAGACTTTCACTTCAGTAAGAAAGTTCAACAAAGGACTAATACTTGCAGTTCAAAATTTCAGGGTTCAGGTGGATTGCGGATGTTTATTTGAGTTATTTCCTCGCTCTTTAAAGGTTTCCTGAGGTCGGCTTGTTCTGCAAAAGCAGAAGACGTCCCACGCCGCCCGGAGTTTCAGCAGGTTGTAAGGGAGCCGCGCCTGCTTCCTCCCCAGAAACAGTTCCCTGGGGGGGTTGCAGGGGCTCTACCTGTGCCCTGCTGCCTCTTCTTCTTTAATCCTGAGGATTTCGAAGATTTCAAGCCGCTTCGCAATCAGGAAGCGGCTCTACAAGCGGCGGGGGTGGCGGTGCTAAAAGAAAGCACCGTCGCCGCCGAAGACGAGGAAACCGGAAGTCGGTAGTATGTTCATTTTGACTGACGCTATTCTACCTAGAAATGACAGTTGAACCTTATTCCATCTTTCCAAATCTTTTTTAATTTGTTTCATCAATTTAACATAATTATCTTCTCTAATAGTTGTTACTTTTGTGGTGAGCCAGATTCCCAGGTATTTTACTTTCTTTACAATTTGTATTCCTAATTCCTCTTCTAATTTTCCCTCTTGTGTCGTTGTCATATTTTTAGTCAGAACTTTGGTTTTTTGCCTGTTAATTTTAAGTCCCACCACTTTGCCATATTCTTCTATCTTCTCTAATAGTTTAATTCCTACTTCTTCTGGTTGTTCCACTATGAAGACCACGTCGTCTGCGAAGGCCTGTAATTTAAAATCCTCTTTCCGAATCCTCAGCCCTTTTATTTCTTCTTCTTTTCTTACTTCGTTTAGAAGGACTTCCAATGAGATTATAAACAATAGGGGCGATAGCGGACATCCTTGTCTTACCCCTTTTTGTATGTTTATTTTTTCAGTCATGTCCCCATTGATTGTAATTCTCGCTGTCTGAGAAGAATATACTTTCTTAATCATTTTTAAAAATTTGTCGCCAAAATCCATAGTCTCTAATTGTGCTATAAGAAATTTCCAATTCAAATTGTCGAACGCCTTTTGCGCATCGAGAAAGATTAAGGCTACCTGTTTGTTAATTTTTTGCTCGTAATACTCTAAAACGTTTATTATTGTCCTCATATTATTTTTTATCTGCCTCCTTGGGATGAAGCCATTTTGGTCGGGATGTATATAATTATGTATAATTGTTTTCAGTCTCTGTGCTATGATTGTCGTGAATAGCTTGTAGTCAACATTTAACAGTGAGATAGGTCTATAATTTTGGACCTTAGTCGGGTCTGTATCTTCCTTGGGGATAAGTGAGATGATGGTTTCAGCCCAAGATTTAGGTGTTTCTGCTTCCAGTAATGCCTCATTGAGGACCTGTAGTAGTAATTCATCTATTGCAGACTGGCAGTTTTTATAAAATTCCGTTGGAATTCCGTCTGGACCTGGGACCTTGTTGTTCTTCTGTTTCTTTCGGGCTTCCATCAACTCCATCATTGTTATCGGTTTATTTAATATATCTCTGTGGGTTTCCTCCAGTTTTGGGATATTTGCCTTTTATAGATATTTCTTAATATCTTGGTCTTGAATCTCATCTTGTGAGTAGAGATTTTGATAGAATTCCTTAACTATACGCTTTTTGTCGTGGTTCATATTATATGTTTGACCTGTTTCATCTTGCAACTGATATATTATTCTCTTTTCTCTCTCTTTCTTCAGTCTATACGCCAGCCAACGACCTGTTTTATTTGCATGTTCGAAATATTTCTGTTTGGCCGTTTTCATTTTCTGTGCGATTTCTGTTTGCGTGATTAAATTCAATTTATGTTTAGTGAGGTTCAGTTTTGCCCTTATTGTTTTATCTTCAGCTTTTTCCTGTAATTGTGACTCATATATGCTGAGTTCTTCTAATAGATTCTTCCTCTTTTGTTGTTTATCTTTATTTTTTTTTTGTTGTATATGCTATTGTGAGGCCTCTTATATAGGCCTTAGTAGTATCCCACAGGTTCTGTACTGAGGTTTGTTCCTTTATATTTATTTGGTAAAATATTTTTAGTTCACTCTCCATCATCTGTACATACTCCTTCTCTTTTATTATTCCAGTGTCCATCATCCACCTCTTCTGTTTACGTTGTCCTTTCCATATTATTTTTATAGGGTTGTGATCTGCCCATGTATTCGTCATGATTTCAATATCTTGTAATTCTTTTCTGAGATCTGGTGTCATCCAGGCCATGTCGATCCGTGACCATGACTGGTGTGAATTTGAGTAAAAAGTGTATTGTTTAGTTTGTTTGTTGGCCTCTCTCCACCCATCATATAGTTGTAATTCTTCAGTCATGTCCTTAAATGTGTCCGGTAAGGTTTTCTTTCTGGTCTTAGTTTGTTTATTACTTTTATAGTCTTCTTGTATATTCACGATTGCATTAAAATCCCCGACAATGCAGATGTTCTCATACTCCAGGTCTTTGATTATATTGTGTAATTTCTTATAAAATTCCCTCTGGTTTCCATTAGGTGCATAAATAGATGCTAGCAGTATTATCTTTGTTTCTGTTTGTATTTCCGTGATTAAAATACGCCCTTCCGTATCTGTGTATATCTGTTTTGCTTTTAAGTAGTTTCTGACATATGTTGCCACTCCTCTCTTTTTACTATCTCCTAGGGATGTATACAGTCTTCCTAATTTCTGGTTCTCCAACAGTATTTGTTGTTGTCTTTTAATATGTACTTCTTGTAGTGTTACAATATCAAAGTCCAATTTTTGCAGTTTGGTAAATATATGTTTCCTTTTCCTTGGCGAATTGAGTCCATTTATATTAATTGATATGATTTTGATTTCTCCTTCCATCTCTATCAGGTTTATTTGTTCGTTATTTTCAACTTTGTTGTGTTTCTGGTGACTCTTTGAGTCTTTTCCCTCGCTCCCTCTCTCTCCATTCTTTCTCTCTCTAGTCTTTTTGTGTCTTCCAGGTCTTTTTCTTCTCTCTCCGTCCGCTGTATCTCTTGTTTCCTAGCTTCCCTTTCTCTGCTTGTCTCCTGTTCCTCTTCGCTAGTGAAATGCTGTTCGAAGAATTCTTGAGCCTTTTCTAAATTGTCAATCCTATACTTTCTTTCATCCCAGGAGATAAGCAGGCCCTCCGGTAGTAACCAGCGGAATTTTATTTTAAATTTATTTAGCTGGGTGGTTAGAAAATTATAATTTCTTCTTTGGTCCCTTGTTCTTCTCGGTATTTGTTTGAGAGTTAAAATTTCTCTTCCCTTATGCATGATTGTCTCTTCTCTCATTTTCCTATAGATCTCTTCCTTAACAGATTTCTTCGTAAATCTTATGTGAATTTCTTTGGGTAGTTTATTTCTCCTTGCGTAATTTGTATACACCCTGTATATTTCATCGATTCCGTTTCGCAGTTCTTTCTTATCGATCTGGGTTGCCTTTGCCAACATCTCAGTCATTATTTCACTTAGGTCCTCCTCCTTTTGTTCTTCTACATTTTGAAACCGTAGGTAGAACGAGGCCTTTTCCATTTCCAGATAAGTTAATGCGTCCTCAGTTTCCTTATTAAATGCCCCCTGATCTTGCTCCATTCTTGCCATTCTATTGGTCGTATATTCTATTTTTTCTTCCACCTTATGGATCCTCTGCTTGTTTTCCGCTATATTTTATTGAATTTGTTCTATCTTCTCGTCCATATTTTTGATGTTATCTTTTATTTCACTCACATCTGCCCTCAGTTCTTCGTGGTTTTTCCTTGTTTCTTCATGGTTATGTGCCATGGTTTCCTGCATCCTGTTCATGCCCTCCTGAATCATTGCTAATGCAGAGTGAATGTTCTGTATGTTGAGGGGAGAGCTGGTCTTCTCCTTTTCTGTAGTTTCAATTACTTTTTGTTGAGCTGGCGAGGCCATAAGTATCATTTGACTCGATGGTGTTTTCTTACTTATTTTAGTTGTTGTTGTTGTACTAATAGTTGCCATTATTATCCCTTTTTTAATTAATTCCCAGACTTTCATATACTAATCAATAATTCTAAATCTGGTTCTTGAGATTACACCCAAGTTTAATTTTCACTTTTCAAAGATTCTTTCTAGCTTCCTCTGTTCTTATGAGACAATAGCGTGGGAAACTAAAGGAGAGGGTTGTCCCTCAGACTTTTTTATTCCAACAAGCTGGGCTGGCCTAACTCTTTTTAATTGCTTAATTTTGCTTTTAAAAATGGGGTGTTTTAATTAGTATGGGCCAAATTTGTTTAATATGTTTTAAATTGTTTTTAAACTTTATATTGTATGTGCTTTATCTTTGGCTGTTCACTGCCCTGAGTCCCTTCGGGAGAAGGGTGGTATATAAATCCAAATAAACCTTAAAGCAAGCAGTTCATTATGAAGCTGTTGGGAATGGCTGTGTTCAGAAGAAAATAGTTGTTTAGAAACCAGATAGTCTAATGAATGTTCTCCACTGACTTGTTTTTTTCCTGGTAAAATGGCATGAGATGCAATATATAAATAAAATTTAACAAGTTTTTTTTCAATATATTATTTAGAAGACTAAATTGATTAAATCTGATTTTCATCGGTGCTTGATGACCATTCTTTTAGGTAGCTTTTCAAAAGAATCATTCACGAAGGGGAATAAGAATACTGGCACAGAAGGCCCATTTCATTGGAACTATGCATTTGAATCCCACTTCCTTTAGTGCATCAGTGAAGAAGAAGAATTATTTCCAAACCCTGTTTGTAGGTTTCCTGGAATCAGGAGGCTGGATTTTATATATATATATATATATATATATATATATATATATATATATATATATATATATATATATATATATATATATATATATATATATATATATATATATATATTGCCAGTACATGGATAGGAAAATAGACTATACCGAACTACTTACTCTTATTTTATGTAGTTTCTTCTTCTTTGAAAGTCTTGGCTCTATCTATACTGATGTCAGACTATCCTAAATCAGCTTAGCAAAAGAGATGACATTCTATTTTCTGCTCCTGATTTCATTTATTCTGTTGCTTCTAATGTGGTATCATACTATTAGTATTATACTGACTGTAGATATTGCTACCATGGGAGTTGTGTTTATTGAGTATCTAAAAAGAGAAAGCAAATAAATTTACTAATAGTTGTTTAATACCATTCATGTTTGCTAAGCTCTTGATAATAGGTTAAATGTCATTAGCTTATTACATTTGGCAATGCTTTTATTGCCAAAGAAATACCTCCTTGTAAGCATTGATGATGTTACCTAGTTTGGTAATGAAACACAGGCTAGAAAACAACCACACCCAGAGAGCTCCAAGGACCCTGTAATTAAAGTACATTCTTATCACCACATTAAAAGCAAATCTTTGCAAAAAGAACATAATAATGAATCTGTAGTGTAGTTACATCATAAATATCTTTTAATGATCTTGCTGTCAATCAGACACCTTTATGTTTAACAAATACCTTGAGATTATTAAAAATGTATTTATTACAGTTTAATAAGTATGAAATAGCTACAGATCTGAATAACTAAAACTTGATAAACTTACTTATATTAATAAATTCTAGGTTTAAACAAAATAACTGTCTAACTTAATCTAAATGAAATGGATTTGACAGAGAGAGCCTTATAGGTATATAGCCTTACTCTACCTGTTTATACAAATTGGAACATATCTTTGATGGTTTCGCAACCCTATGTCTAAAATAAATTAGATTTTAAAGAGGTACACTCAAATTACCTGTTGTAAGAAAAATCTCTTCTATAAGAATGCTTTGGAGGATGAGGAGCTCTCATCCAATCAGCAGGTCCAAAGTGGTCTTTTATGAACATGAAAGCAGAATTTGGCTCATTATGAATCAGTGAATATACCTATTCATAGAAAGGAGTGCTATTGTTTTACTATTAATAATCTGTCAGTAGTGAGTTGAAGGGTAGACTTCTAGGGGTCTTCTGAACTGAAAATTTATAAACTAGGCATATGGAAGATCCGGAAACCATCTTTTTAATAAATTCACAGGATGGAAAAACATTCCTGCTCCATTAGAATTTATAATCTAACCACACACCCTTGTGCATCCTCCCTGAGTCTTGTGCAATGTTGTGCATCATCCCCATCTGGCAGCAGCCCCCCAAAGCCCTGCTGTACTCTAGCTACACCTCCCACTCACCTGTACACACACACACACACACACACACACACACACACACACACACACATCCCTGAATCTCATTGTTCTTGTGCTGTGCCTCCCTAGCCACTCATTTATGCTTCCTGGCACTCGCTTACCCTCCCTGGCTACTTACACATCCCCACACATCCTCTCTGACCTGGCAGCAGTGACCCCAAACCTTTCTGCACTGATGCCACACCTGCCTCACCACTTGCGCACTCTTGTGCATCCTCTCCCATCCAACAATAGCCACTTACCTGCCTGCCAACTTGCTTGTAAGCCACCTGGTAGTTGCAACTTCCTGCTGGCTTCCCCGTTGACTATGGTTGTTGGAAGCTGGCAGAAAGTTGTGAGCATGTGTTTGTTTAACAACCCTCAATCCTTGCTTCATGACAGCAAAAGGGATTGCAAGGAGTGCCATTGCAAGGCAATGCAGTCATGTGAATTATGCCTCAGAACCATATTGTTTAGCAACAGAAATTCCCATCCCAGTTGCTGTTGTAACTCAAGGACTATTGGTGCTTGGTATTGAAGGGTGGTTTAATATTTTAGCAGTCTTTATTTACAGTGTGACTAATTTACTTAGTCACTTTAATGTATACAGCTTTTTAGTCAACAGACTAAAAAGTGATTTTATGTGAACTTCCTTAGCATTCTCCTCTCTTAAATATAACAAAGGAGATTTAAGAGGAATTCCTAAGATTTCAGAAAACATATTATTTAACTGTCAACAACGTCTGCCTATACAGGGTGATGATACAATGCCATGCATATTTTTTTTATTCTTAGGAGTAATTGGAAGATATTTTAATTGTTGTTGAGATTTTGTGAAGTGTTTCAGGGTAATTAATTCAGATAAAGGTCACACATTATGAAGCATTCAACGAAAGTTTTCATAAAAAGCAAGCTAGAAGTTGAAAGAACCTGTTACAGGAAGAGATGCCAAATGTAGGACTAAAATGAGAGTATAGTGAGAGATACTATATTTTTAAAGAATTACTATACTATTTATATTCAGTCTTCTCAACAAGTTCAAGGTAAATCTCATAGATTTTTCCTCATATTTTCCTCATAACAGTCTGGTGGTATGCTAAATTGAGAAAAATACTGATTGATCCAACTGAGCTTTGTGTGCAAAACGAGGTTTTGAATCTAGATATTCTTCATAGTCCAATATTATATTCCCAATTATACCACACATTTGTATAATGTTGAGGTTGATATTATTAGGTGCTGTAATAATATTACCTAAATATGTGAATGAAGAGAATTGATATCTAGGTTTGTGGCAGATATATGTATGTATGTATATGTATATGTATATGTATATGTATATGTATATGTATATGTATATGTATATGTATATGTATATGTATATGTATATGTATATGTATTTGTATATGTATATGTATATGTATATGTATATGTATATGTATATGTATATGTATATGTTTTGAACTATCCTAAAAATACGAGTTCCAGGTGTAGCTATAAAAGAAGAGACCGACATCACGATCTCCGGATAACGATATTAGCAGAGGCTAACCAAAGCTAAGTGGTTAATATATTTTAAGTTCCGGAGATCATGATGTCTGTCTCGTGTGTGTGTGTGTGTGTGTGTGTGTGTGTGTGTGTGTGTGTGTCTAAATCCAGGCTGTTTTGCATGCAATCAATAAGGAGGCAGTTCTGTGTTTATCATTCTATAATTTTTTTTTTAAAAAAACCCATTCCTCCTCCATCTAGATCAGAAACCCAAAGGGATGAAATCTAAAAAACTGCATTCAGATTTGCATAGCAATTTGAGAAGGGTAAAATAATTTAGAGAACCAATTTGATATAATGGTTGAAGTCCAGGTGAGAAAGTAGAGGGCATGAGTTCTAGTCTCACCTTATGTACAAAGCCAGCTGGATGACTTCAACCAACCACCCTCTCTTAGCCCTAGGAAGCGGGCAATGACAAACCACTTCCAAAATCTTGTCAAGAAAACTGCAGACTTGTCTAGACCATTATCAAGAGTTAACATTGTCTTGAAAATACAAAACAAACAAACAAACAAAAAAAAAAAAAACCAGCAACAACCCAAGAACTCAAAAACCCAAACCCCCTTAACTTAGTTTGCTTTAAAAATGCGAATCAAAGAGACTTCTCCAATATTTCTGATTGATCTTTGTTCTGTTGCCTGAAAGCATGAAGTAATGCAGTGGCCAATTAATTTCAAACAGTAATTGCTTCTTGCTTGTATGTGCATTATGCAACTGCATAACACTGTGCAGAAAGAACTCCTGCTTCAAGGATTGTTTTAGGTTGTTTGGGTTGATGATAGACTGATGGCCAGGTGGAACTTCAGAAATTTCTGTTCTCTAAGGATCCAGATGATAACATCTTTTCTAGAGGGAATATCTGGAAAGGCACAACAAAAGTTCTTTCTCCATTGCTTTGTGTGCCTTTATCATATACTATATATACACAACTGTTTGTCATGCATATGGAAAGAGGGAGAGAGAGAATAATAGAATAAGGGAGTAAGGGAGAGAGGGAAAGAGGGAGAGAGGGGGGTATTCAAAATAACATTCTACAAATTGAATGACATGATTTCTGCCTGCTAAGATTAATTAATTGATTAAAGCATAATTATTTGGTTTGTTAAGGCATCATTGTGCTATTTTTGCTGCAGCAGACTAATATGTCTGTCAACCTCTAAGGAAGGAGAAGAAAACAAGGGTAAAAAAACCATTGTTGTTGATTCTTGTTATTATGTTGCCTTGGAACACATAGATAGATGAAAGCAGCAGATTTTCACCTTAGATAAGATTCATACTTTACAAAGAATACCTTCCATTAAATGTCAGCAATTCTCACTGGTCATAATCTTTCATATGGCATGGCGGTGTTTTATTATTTCAAAGTTCAGGTATAGTGAAATGTTGGCCCGCCTAAATCCCTACTAATAAGGAGTATCTGCATTGCTAAAGTTCACTACATTATCCTGTCATCAACCTACAATTTTATTTGAATCTAATCTGATTGATACTCATCAAAATGGCTACTTTCAAGCTGGTTTCAGTCACAGGACAGAACTTTAGCTGGAGGGCTTCTTAAAGTACCAATACAAAGAGAAGCCATTTCCCCTCCATGTCAAGATGTCCTTCTTCTTGAAGGCTGCAGGACTGAAGCCAAAACAGACCTCCCTCCCACACACCCTCTGCAAAGCAAATTGTTGAGGGAAGAAGAAGTTCTTGCCAGATATGTGAAGTAATTGGTTGCAGAAGATTTATCATTCTTTCTTTCTTTTTTTTTCATCTGTTTCAGCTTATTCCATTTCCCCCCACTTGATTGTCAGAGATTTGAACCCCTTGCTTCTTCCATTGTTCCATCTGGTTTGGGCTCCTTCTCCATTTCCCCCTCTCCCTTGGTGCTCTCCCCACTTGCATGAAATTAGACTTGGCCTAGACAGGACTGTTTTCCCCTTGACAGTGAATAGCTGCTTGTCCCCATACTTGTGTTCCGAGACACAGTCTTTGCTACAGCAGCTGTTTTTCTCCCGTTCTCTCTCATTCTCGTGCTCTCTCTTTCTTTCTTCACCCTCTTGCCCTCCCTCTCTCTTTGTGACTCAAAGCCTTGCCTCTCTGGATTACCTTCCATTCTCCCCCCTCCCACTTTTTTCTCCTGTGCCGAATTTGAGTCTGTTTGTTGCTTAGCATAATCCATCCTGATGAAAAGCCAATTGCCAGCCTGCATCTGGGGAGCTTTTCCAGTTTAGCAGAGGGGTGCAATTATAGAGGTGACCAGAGACAAAGGAAAGCCGGCACGCGCGGCTGCCTTTAATGGAATGCAATGATTCTGCTGGGCTCCGGAGTAATACAAGAGATCTGGTTTTAATAAATTAACAGCCTACGAGTAACAATCTCAAGCAATTAAACTTTGGGACGAAGGCGAGCACCATGAAATGTATTCAGCACTTGGTGGGTAGTAGCAAAGGCAAAAGAAAATACAGTAAGCCGTTTAGATGGCTGTTGTATAGATGGTCCAAAAACTCACCACTCCTTTCTCCTTCACATTTGGTATTACAGTAAATCCTTGACCGCATTCCAGCCCTTTCTTCTGCCCACAGTGCTATTTGTTGACATTCATGAGTTGGTTGATTGGAACTGTTGTTGTTGTTGTTGTTGTTGTTGTTTTTCCCCTTCTCTCTTTCCTTTATCTTCCAATTCTCATGAAATTCACTCCACAAGCAGGGAAACAGCAATCAGGGAAGAAAAAGAATAAACCAAATTGCATCTCCTCCTGTCTTTCCAGATCTTGTTTCTGAATTTTTGTTTAGTTTGGGACTAATAATGTGATGCAGTTGTGTGAAACTGGGAAGCAAAATATCAGCGACTGTCAAACATTCGCAAGGAGCCTTGGTGGAGCAGCGGACTAAAGCGCTGTTAAATAGCTGCCAGCTGCCTGCAATTACTGCAAGTTCAAATCTCACCAGGCTCAAGGTTGACTCAGCCTTCCATCCTTCCGAGGTAGGTAAAATGAGGACCCGGATTGTGGGGGGAATAAGCTGACTTTGTATAAAACAGAACACCGCTTGGGGGGGCCAAAAGCCCTACTAAGCAGGTATATACAAAATTATGAAGGCTATTGCTTAACGCATTGTAAGCCGCCTTGAGTCTCCAGAGAAGGGCGGCATATAAATCGAACCAATACATAAATAAATAAACAAACAAACAAATAAATAAATAGAAAAGAAACACACACACACACACACACACACATATATCCTGAGCGGAGCTAAGCCTCTCTGACTTACATTATCAGCCAGTATGGAATCTCTTTGCCATAGAATTCAATTTATTTTCATTTAAAGTCTGTTCTTCTCAATCAATGCAGCTAATAAATAGCTGCTGATGGCTCTGACCCCTAGTCTGAGGAAGGAATTTATCTTCTTAGCTAATTAAATGGCTTGAACAATTTCTTTTAATAATGTGGGATTTTAATACTAAAAACATTTTAAAAAATGAAAAGGAAGTCTTCTTTGTGTCTTGCAGAAAGGCTCAAGCAGGCTCTGAAGGGGTTAGGATTAGGTGTTTCTAACATCCTTTTATGTTTCTCAGAATAGTGTGGGGGAGAAAAAAAAACCCCTTCTTATGTAAAGGCTGGTTCACACCTGTCCTCAGCAACCCTTGAAGAAGAAGAAGGAAAAAAAAAAAAGACAGGGCAATGATTTATGTCTCATTGTTTCACACAGAATCGCCTGGAGAGGCATGCAAAGGTTTTATAGAGATTAACACACCTTTTAAAAGGCAGGGCAGTGGCAAACAAGCCGGAGCTACATTCATATCTCTGCTGGTCTGCCTGCTTTTGTGGAAATGAAAAATATTTAGCTAAATTAATGCAGGTGGAAAAGGGGGCAAGGCAGGGGTGAAATCCAGCAGGTTCTGGAGAACTGGTAGCAGAAATTTTGAGTAGTTCAGAGAACCAGCAAATACCACCTCTGGCTGGTCCCAGAGTGAGATGGGAATGAAGATTTTGTAGTATCCTTCCCCCAGGAGTGGGGAGGGAATGGGGATTTTGTAGTATCCTTCCCCTGGAGTGGGAAATGGAGATTTTGCAGTATCCTTCCCCTGCCATGCCCACCAACTCATGCCCACCAAGCCACACCACACCACACCACACCACGCCCACCAAACCACACCCACAGAACCGGTAGTAAAAAAAAAATTGAATTTCACCACTGGGGCAAGGGGAACTGGAAAATCAGTAGGGAATGTTAAAGTGGAGAGTGTTCCAGACACAGAATTAATTGGGGGCAGTATGGATTTCTAAAAGAATAGTGCAAATGTGTATGTTTGACTTTGTTCTTGCATTTTTGTTCATCATAGTTGCAGCCCAGCAATATTAAGAAAGCCAGGTCCCTTATAATATTTCAGTTCACAAGCCTATTGAGGAGCAACCTGTATAAATTGGATGGATTTTTTTCATGTCATATTTTATATCAGTTTCTCTCTCACTGTGTTGTTTCCTTCCTTCCTCTTCTGTGTGCAAATATTGCTACCTCCTATCTTCATACTTTATAAATGGAAAAAATGCCCTGAACATTCTCCATCTCTCTTCCTGGGACATTGCTATATATTGAATGCCCTTCAATAGACCTGATCCTCCAGAAAGTCAGGATGCTGAGTTGCAGCCCCCTGACCAGTGGTGGGTTGCCCCCGGTTCGCACCGGTTCTATAGAACTGGTAGTAAAACCGGCGGGAGGCTCCGCCCACCGACCCCGACGTCATCAGAATGCTTCTGCGCATGCACAGAAGAGTGCACACACGCGCGGCCCCATTGCAAACTGGTAGTAAAGGTAAGTAGAACCCATCCCTGCCTCCGACTTCTTAAACTTTGTTTTCTTTTGCATTATGAGACAGGGGAATATGCCATTTTTACCCTTCATAATTTTAAGGTGACATCTTGCAGTCAGATATATTAATTTTAAAAATCTAAATCCAAACAAAAGAATTCTCTCTCTAGAAAATGAGATTTGTTCTCAGAAACAGGCCTGATAGGGCATCATTTTTAGATTTAATTTGTTTACTTATTTCAAATATAGTGATATTTCCTGTTCAAAATAATAAATTCATTAAACATAATACTACTACTAATAATATAGCATAAGAAACATTACAAAACTAATGCCAGCAAATAAAAGCAGTAGAAGGTGATATGTTAATGGAGATTCTTAGACATCCAGATCATAGTTATCCAAAAGGTGCTTTTTCAAGAGGCAACTGGTTTTTCTGGTTTTTCTTTGAAAACGTTTCACTTCTCATCCAAGAAGCTTCTTCAGTAGAAGTTGATATTTAAGAAAAAACAGAAACATAATCTCCATTCAACTGGAAAAACACTTATTTTTTGAAGAACATTCTTAACTGGAAAAAAAATATTCTCCTTTTCATTTGTTTTTACTTTAAAAATTTCATCCATTTAAGTTACATTAGTTTCATTTTTGTTGAGCATTTGTTACATTTTCCAGTTCTTTCCATTTTTCCACTGGCACGTAACCAGCTTCCTGCTGCCTGCAGTTTAGTAGTTAATAAATATAAATAGCATGACATTTTTATTGTTCTATTAACCACCTTCCCCAGGTAACAGCTCTGCTATATTTGGATAGAACTCCTGTTGTACAGGTGATTTTAAAAGGGCTTCAATGCAATGGCTTACATATCTGCTTCATATTTCATAGTGTGCCCAGAAGTTTTATACATTTTATTTTTTAAGTTTTTGGAGTTTTCATTGGTTTGCTAATCCTTCCATTCCTTATGTTCATTTTCTGTTCCCAAACTCTTTCAGTTTTTCTCTTACCCATACAGGTAGATCTAAAATGACTTTGAAATTTGGAAACTATTGTTGGAAGAAATATCCTTCTGGGTTCTGCTCCAAGTGGGGAAAAAGACACTGGAAACATGGAGACTGCTTGGAAAGATGGTTTAATGGTGGACAGGATCACATGGCTTGAGTTCCTGAACAGAAAAAAAGGGCAGATATAGCAAGTTTTCAGGTTTTATGCTCTCTCTGGCTTTGAACTTCCTGGGGCCCAGAAAGAGTATCCTGATTGGTTGTCAGACTTCCAGGGGATGGGGGTCTTAGCTAGCCTTGCTGGCTGATGTAATCTTCCCAGGTCACATGTGGTGAGTTTCGTCCTAGATGGGTCCCATTGTCTTGCAGATGAGGTCCATTGACAAAGATTGAGTTTCTGCCTCTGGCCCATTAACCAAAGGAAGGTGGGAGCTGCTTTGTCTTTAAAAACATGCTTCTACATTTCTCATACAGGGAAACATAATATTCTGCCTTTTTAATATTTCCCAAAATATTTCATTCTTCTAGGAAAGGGGTGCGTGCTAACCTCCTACACTATCAAACACATTACTGATTTCACTATTCATATCTGCCCCACCCCTTTCTCCTCCCTGTCATTTCTTTATATCATGTGGCAAATGCTTTCCAAGTTAGATTTCCAATGAAAACCAATTCAGCAATTAAAATGGAATAGGTTGCTCCTTCTTTGACATAGAAGATTATGATGGCATGATAGAGAAAAACATTCAAAATCATTTTTATTTTACAAGGAATTTTGGGATATAGAAGCCCTTGGGGGAAAAAACAACAACAAAGTGCAACAGAAGTGTTAAAATAAGTCACATTATCTTTGGAATGTATTCTGGAAGCTGAAAATAAAAAAGATGCTGATAAGGTAAAGTGATATTTTTCTTCCTCTGAGGATCAATTCCTTTGGGGACAATTTGCTAGGACTTCTAGGCTGGCAGTGGGTGGAGATATTCCTCTTTCTGCTGCTTTCAATTTCTCTCAGTGACATCAGCCTGCTCTCCAATTTCCTCTCTATTCAGTGGGGAAAGACAGATGACTGTTACTAGAAGTCTGAGCTGGGCCTTTGTAAATTGGGCAGAGAGCCATCAGTTTGCACATTGCCCATCCCTCCATGAAAGAATTGCCTGTTTTCCCTCTTGTTATCATTTGGGCACTGATTGAATGTTTATGGAACAGCAAGTTCTGCCAACAGCAATGGAACTCACTTCCATGTAAGGCTGCCAGTCCCTTGGCTCTTAAGGAAATTGATTTTGAGAATCTGAGCTATTTCTCAGAAGGAGCACCACCAAGCCTTATTCCTTATGCATCCATCACACCATTCCTTTTTTAGACAGAGTGAGAAATGTTATGCACCGTACACAGAATGAATGAGAAATATTAAATGGATAAAAGAAAAATCCCAAGACCTGAAATAAGAAAAGGAAATGTAGCTAAAATACTTTATGTCATCATTACTCACTTGTATGTTTCCCTACCTTTCTATCCTTGCAAACTACCCTTGCTTCCCACATGTCATGCACCAATTTATATTGTACTTTAAACTTCTCACCTTTCTCTTTTTGAGGTCAAATCAACCAAGCCCTGCCATAGGTTTCTGGGCCTTCTCCTTTCTCTTGATCACACACACTTCCTACATACATTTATTTTGCAACATGGCCTTTCTTTCTACTGTATTAGACTAAAACATGGCAACGTCCTTTTTCACTCCCTTTTGTCTTCGGTCTACCTTAAATCAAGACCCTTCTTCTTCTTCACCCCATTTCTTGTATTTTGACTGCACTCCCTTCCCACAGCATTCTGTACATTTATACGTTTACCTACACATCAGCTTTCACATCCATAAAGCAACATGGGCAGAACAGTCTGACATGCAGCCATTTAAGCTTCTTTCAACAAGCATTCATTTCTCACAACAGACTAGACTGCCTGCTAAGTTTCTACTGTTATTTGCACATTTTATTTTTCTCCCCATCCATTTCTCTATTTTTAGTCAAGGTACACACATTTATCTACTTGCTTTAGATACTCAGCATTTATGTACAGCTTTAAATAGCTCGTTCTATTTTCCTTGTCAAACACAATTACTTTGATCTTTGATATGTTAATTTTCGAATACATACACATTGCATCATACAGAATCTAATATTTACCACGAGTCATTTGGGTTCTTAGCCAAAAGTACACCTCTAACTTCACCACAAACGTTCCTTATTGCATTTAACCACCTACACATTAAACAGCCAAGGGGACATCACACATCTTTCCCTTGTTCTCTGCACAGTAATGAACCATTTGTTTAGCATTCCGTTTATTCTCACACATGCTTTATTTCCATCCCTGCATTCAACAACCAATTCAATTCCTTATCAATGCAAAACATTGTATAAAAGAAGTCTATTTTGTGTGTTTTGCACTTTATATTAATAAAGATAAAAATTAAACTTTCCAGACATTTTCCTCAGGTCATGCCTTCCATCAAACTTTGACGCATATCAGTTCGCCTACAGAAGAAATAAGTTGACAGGCAATGCCATTGCTATTGCCCTTCATTCTGTAGTGAGTCATCTAGAGAAACCTGGAAACCTATGTCAGAATGCTTTTCATAGATTACAGCTCTTCTTTTAACACCATTTTGCCGGACATCCTCACTGAAAAGTTGACTGACTTGAATTTCCCTTCTCTCACCTATGATTGGATTAAAGACTTTTTGACGGACCGGTCACAAACAGTGAGAGCTGGGTCTTTCACATCCTCCTCCTTGAAGCTCAGCACTGGTTGTCCTCAGGGCTGTGTGCTCACTCCCTACCTATACTCATTGTACACATACGACTGCATATTTATTAGTTCAATTTATATGCCGCCTTTCTCCGGAGACTCAGGGCGGCTGATGGATCATATCTTCTGATATCACCTTACTGGGTCTTATTATATGAGGAGACGAATTAGCATACAGAGAAGAAGTCCAGGAGTTATCCGCATGGTGCTCAGGAAACAAGTTGCATCTAAACACCAGCAAGACAAAGGAGATGGTGTTAGACTTCCAGAAGCAGAGAGAACCTGCCCCACTCTACATCAAGGGAGGCTGTGTGGAGAGGCTCTCCTCTTTCAAATTTCTGGGAGTCCACCTTAGCCAAGATCTCATCTGGAAAAATAACACAATCCAGGAAGGCTCAACAGAGACTCCATTTCCTTAGGGTCTTGCATAAAAATCAGGTGAAACAACAACTAATGGCTTCCTTTTACCAGTCTATGATAGAAAGCGTCCTTACATATTGTGTTACCGTATGGTATACTGGCTTGACAGCCGCAAACAGAAAGGCATTACAGAGGGTGATGACAATAGCACAAAAAATATGGGCTGTCCCCTGACACCACTGGATGAAATCGCCAGGACCCGCTGCCTTAACAGAGTGAGGAAAATCCTCAAGGATGATTCACACTCTGGTCAGCACTTCTTTACTCTCCTACCATCGGGCAGGAGGTATAGAAGCATAGCCAGCTAAACGAATAGGCTGAAAAATAGCTTTTATCTGTGGGCCATCAGACTTCTGAATGCAACATACCACCACAATTAGGCTTAATATGATAGACTTGCAAGGCCAGCGCAATGTGCAACATGTTCATACTGATATAATATAATATAATGTTACATACATATAGCTATATGGGAATGTGTGTTAATTATTACTTATTTGGGTTTAGGGATTCTATTTCTTTCATTTATTGAGTTTTGTTGTACACATGTTGTGCATTGACAATAAAGGTTTGATTTGATTTGATTTGACATTTCCTAGAGACTTGTTGAAGAACAACACTCTGTTCTGCACACCTCAGCCTTGCATAAAACCACACTGTATTCCCCAAATTTTGCTTATTAACACGACCCTTGAACCCTTTCAATCAGACTTCTGCTAACTTCCTTTCCTAAGTTTTCCTAAGTAAAACTTAATAATAATCCCCTTGCAGTTTTTGTATGTTCTTCTCTTGCAATCTTTCCCTTTGTTTAGGGCAACAATTCCCACATTCTCCTAGTCCTCAGGCACAGGTCCCATCTACATTTATATTTTAACTTTTCCCCAGTTACATTGTGATGTCTGTGGACTTGCCATTATATTCTCCTAACACTCATGATTTCCTTTCATCTATGTTTGCTTAGATATTAACATTCAAAACAGTTGCTTCACTTCCACTCTTCAAAATATTGCTGACATATCCATAAAAATCTGCACAATATTTTCCAGCATTCCCTTATTTGAGTTTTATCCATTCCATTTCTCCTGCTAGAGTTTCTTTTGTTAGCCCCTTTTACCCATTTTCAAAAAGATTTATTTATTTTCTTTGCCTCTTTTAATCTTGCTATTCCTTGCTCTAATTGATGACATTCTTTGTAACTACTTTTCCCCCTCTCGAAACACACTTTCTTTCCTTCCTTGTGTGTGTCCAATCACACTTGGCCAATAAACAATATAATTCTATTCTATTCTATTCTATTCTATTCTATTCTATTCTATTCTATTCTATTCTATTCTATTCTATTCTATTCTATTCTATTTCATTCCACTCCACTCCAGTCCACTCCAGTCCATTCCCATGGTATCCTTGTCTCATCATTTTGTGCTTTCTCTTATATGTATTTTCCTCTCATCCACAGCTTCTTTCATTACATCTTTCAATCAAATGTTCTTTTTGGTTCTTCCCACCAATGTAACTCCATATATTTCTGTTATAATTTGTAACACAGTTCTTTTCCTATTGTTCCAAGAACTATTTAGATCTTATTTCCATTTGTCCACTTTCATTCATGTTGGTAAACAATGAATCAATCTTCTAATGCTATTCATTTGCTTGCTTGCTTATATTCTTTTAAATCAGAATCAACTCTGAGCATCTTATAGAGCTAAAGATAGTATAACAGTATTGAAACATAAATAACAAATAATCAAAAATTACAAAAACAAAACAAACAAAACAAAAAACCAAACAAACCCAAGTCTCAAGGAACAAGTCAAATTCAAACATTTCCCCTACAGGAAGATATCATTTCAACAAATCAAATCTTGAAGGCTTATACAGTAGATGCTATTTCTTTCTCTTAGCTTCACAGACACACAATACACATATCTTTCTTTCATTTTCTTAATTCGTGTTTCTTACCATTTAATCCTCTAATATTTCAAGTTATGATCTTCCATGTTTGATGTTCATTACCAGATGGGCCCATAAAAATTGATCTATTCTACCCTTTGGTCAATTTTATTCATTTGACAGATTTATACAGATGCCCAATTAGCAAAAAGCAACTCTGGGAGGTTTATGATTTATAGAAGCATAAAAACAAAGACACAGAATACAAATACAATAAAATACAATAACCATCTGGAAGCAAAAAAGAGATCAACAGAGAAAAAGAGTAACCAAATTTTTAAAAAGAGCAGAAGTACCTGAGGCCAACCAATACGTATCTCATTCAAGATATTTCATGTTGGACAGACTCATCTTGTGTTCTCTGAGGCTTTCACATAACACCTTATATAGTAAGACAGAGAACTAAATTAGGTTATTATCCTTAGTTATATCCATTCCTCCCTGTAGCTTCTTCCTTAATAGTAAGGACAGTAGTAAACCACTTTGGCACAAAGCCCATTTTACCTCAAGCACGCTTATACTGCCCTATTGAAAATAAGATCTCTAGTCCAGATATTATCACATCAGCTAATATATTCTTGTCAGCATCCCTCCAACTAGAGCATGTATGCAGTTATACTGGCCTACACTCAGGATACAAAGCTTAACTCATTTAAATATATACAGCACTCACCAAGCCTCCTGAGTGATGATATAAAATGCCTAATAAATAGATATATTGATCTGCTTCTTAGAAGAAAGGAATGGAGTGAAGGCAATGGAAGTTGAAGAAGTTTGATCATATCTTTGCTTCGTGCAAAATCAACTCTTTGTCTCGGGAAGGGGCTGTTTATGTTTTAAAGAGCTTTATAACAAAATAGTGGTTTTCC
Organism: Arizona elegans; assembly: GCA_022577455.1. Taxonomy (NCBI): domain Eukaryota; kingdom Metazoa; phylum Chordata; class Lepidosauria; order Squamata; family Colubridae; genus Arizona; species Arizona elegans. The sequence continues at coordinate 117,943,125 of JAKOOJ010000003.1, forward strand.
TCAGACCTAACAGTGAGTTATAAATGCTGTAGAAGTGCAGCATTAGCAAAGATAAAAGGGGAAAATGACTTTGCTCTGGTTTAAGTTAAGTGAGAGCACAGAAGCTGTGGAATAACCCCACTCTGGGATCACACAGGTCCAGAGCTGTTTTGAACGGCTGCAAAGAGTTCATGGGCAAGTCCTCCAAGAATTAATTGAGCTGGCTTGAGTTACTATTGCATGAGTTCTGAACAGCTACAAGCTGCCTCTGAGACCATGGCTATGACTGCTTATTCAAAATTATTATCTTAGGGAGAACTTGAAAATGCATTAAAGGGCTACCATGATAAGTGAGACCCATTCTAAAACACCCATTTATCAGGAGGTAAACTGATGAGACTGCCTCTCAATGTGCTATTTGGTTGTCAGGATGCCTCCTACAGCTTTCCTTTATATTTGTTATAAACAGATGGGTGCAGTTCTGAATGAAGCATGAAGCTACAAGCACCCGCTGATTTTTATCCTTTAAGAAAGCACATGGACAGTCTCGGAAACGTTTATTCCTTTGCAACACGCAAAGCATTCTTTCTAAGTTTATCAAAAAGTTTAGATTATATATTTTATTTTGTTTTATAGTTCTATTAATATGTAAAAAGAAACTTTGATAAGATAGTATAATGAGGGGAACTATCATTTGTTGTAAATGCTCTGCATTGGACATGTAGGAAGAGAATGAGGTTACTTGAATCAGGACAAGGTTACTGGGTATTTATTTAGGTTTAAATTCTCAGTGGACTCAGTTGGATTACTTCTAAGCAGAGGCATCTGCTGCACAACCTGCACAATTTTGAAAATTATTTCCGTTGAATTCATAGGGCTCACTATCAGATAAAAACAGGTAGGGTTGGGATTGTTGTTTCTCAGTTTTGGAGAAAATAGCTTATGAGGCAGAGGGAAATTGCTACCTTGCAAGTCATGAGAAACTTTTCAATAGAATGGATAACTTCTAAGGCCAGGGCTTACATAGAGCCATCTTGTCAAAGTGAGAGATCAGTTCCCAGCTTGAACAAAACAGAACTTTTGAGTGGTGGAACACTAATAAATCCACATCAGCCTCAAGCAATTCATAAGTAACAGCTAACAAGTGTGTGTAGATGTATGTGTTATGCTATTGAGAAATGAGAACATTTCCACTCTGGTGCTTCTCAATTTGGAAGTGAGAAAGGATAGGGTAGAATTGCCACCCTTGCTGTGGATGGAGAATAGGTTTGAAGAGAGCTGTAACTACAGCTCCACCTTTTGCAATTTGCAGCCTTTTCGTGACAATGTGATTTACCCCTAACTCTTTCATATTAATCTCTTATTAATTAATGGGTGAGAATTCTTCAGAGCATATTTTTTAAAAACATTTTAAAGTTCCCGAGTAGGAAGAATGAAGAACAATAAAGAAGACTGGTTTTGAAAATTGAGGCTAGTACTTCCTGGTAACATGCTCTGCATATGTATGTATTTGTCCCCCTGAGCAAAGGCATTATCAGGAGTTAGCTCTGAGGAGTTAGCTGTTTCTTAATATAATCCCAAAATACAGGACAGCACGGTTCCTACTTCTAAATTTTCTTTTATGGATGGTGACATTTTGTATAGTATGAGTTGAGCTGAAATGTACTCATGTTTTCCACCTATCTACATGAATCTTGAACCTGTTCAAGTTTGCAGAAACCACATTTTCTTGTTAAATCTGAATCAGCTCTAAAAATTGATTCATTTGATAAGTCATAGAATTTATTAATTATAGTACTATAATTAATACAACACTACTGATGCTACTTATGTAGTGCATAAGACACCAGGCTATAAGGTAAGTTGTAGTTACAGTTGTAGTTGTAGTTTCGCAATAAAAACAGCTGGATGACCTTGGGCCAGTCACTCTCAGCTCTAAGGAGGCAAAAGCAAATCACTTCCAAAAAACCTTGCCAAGAATATTGCATGCTAGTTGAGGTGGTTGCCAAGAGTCAGCTATGGCTCAAAGATGCCAAGAAAAAAAAAATCAAAATGAGTTATATTATTGATATGAGTTATATACCAGCTTTCCTCAATTTAGCACTCCCTGGATGGGTTGGAATTCTAAATTCCAGATTTTCTATTGAATCTCAATTCAGGTTAGCTGAGAATTTTGGGCATCAGATTGGGATGGACACTTTTATCACCAGTATTTCTTCCAAGTGTTAAAAATGAATTCTTTCCCTTATCATCATCTGGAGCAGCTAGGAATATTGGAATATTTTGTATGGAAAATGTGGCTGCTCCTATGAATGCTCTGCGTGCAGGAGGTTGAGAATATAATAGTGTGTGTGTGTGTGTGTGTGTGTGTGTGTGTGTGTGTGTGTGTATATATATATATATATATATATATATATATATATATATATATATATATATATATATATATATATATATATATATATATATATAGGCCAAGTGTGATTGGACACAAAAGGAATTTGTCTTTGGAGCATATGCTCTCAGTGTACATAAAGGAAAAGATACGTTCATCAAGAATCATAACACTTAATGATAGTCATAGGGTACAAATAAGTAATCAGGAAACAATATCAATATAAATCATAAGGATACCAGCAACAAAGTTACAGTCATACAGTCATAAGTGGAAGGAGATGGGTGGTGGGAACGATGAGAAGATTAATAGTAGTGCTCTCAATAGTTGAGGCTCTCATGAAAAACAAAATTCAGTTCTGTAAATTTTGCAATTCATAGAAACCTTGACTTCACAATCTAGGTATTCTACCACTTGCAAAAAAGGAACATTTAGCCCAAGAGATGTAAGAGATAATGTCAGATCCTGCAGTAAGGCTGCAATCTTGAATACACTTACTACACCCTAAACACAATGGCACTTACTTTTAAATAAATAAGTACAGGACTATATTGCTTTGGTTTAAATGCATGGCAATCATTAATGGGGTTTATATTTAGATATCATGTCCAAGATGTTGGATGTAAGCATTATCATTCTGAGCCCCACCTCCAGTGATTTTACCTACTGTACGTTTCTAGGTAGGAGTGGTAAACAATTTTCATTTTGGTTCATTTTGTGAAGACAAGAACTTAGTAAAGTTTAGAAATCACTGCTAAAAATGAAATGTGTCTGAACAGGTATGTTTAGCAGAAAGTAAGAGCATGATCAAATGATGTTAAGTAGTTCAAAGTTCCATTTATTTTAGCAGCCACACAAGATATCATGGCTTAACTTTACACTGAGATCAGGATTACTTGACATGCTCGATTTTTGTATGTTTGCACTACAACAGATATTGTGGTTTTCTGTCTCAGGCCAGAAATAACACGGCTATCCTCTCTACAGTGTTCAGAGACATGCTGCACTAGCATCCGAGTTGACTTTTCCTTTTTCTTTCTTCTTTTTTTAAAAACATGGAATGAAAATACTAAGTCTGGCCAAAAATGCCATCTGTTTATTCAATAGGACCTAATTTTCAAACATACTCAGTAACCATTATTTGATCTGAATTTCAGCAAAGCCACTTGTTCCTTTTCACTAAGGTTCCTCAACTATTTTTAAAAATTGGCAAGCAAGCAAAAAAACAAAACAAAACAAAAAACCCATGGAGAGCTCTTCAGTTTTGCAAAGCCTTCCTTCAGTAGGGTGGCCAAAGAACAGGAGGAGAACCCTTTAAAAAAAGTAGGTTTTTGGCTCAGCCATCGGTGTACCATGAGCCAAAAAGCAATTGACTTCCAACATAGAGGATATTCTTGCTTAAACTAATTTCAAGTGCATCTATAATTATACCGAAGGTCTCTACTCAGGTATTTGCATTGTGGTAGCACTTTATTATATGTCAGATCCCATGTTGTTTTACAACATAGTTTCTATGGTTACACACTACCTTCGGTAACCTGCAGAGTCTCCGGATATGGGGAATTGAGTTTCACAGAGGCAAGAGCTATCGTATATAAAGCACTTCAGGAAGTGATGCAAAGTGCAAGCCCCACTGTGGATGTCCCCGCTGCAAAATGTTGACTCAGAAAGCCCAGAAGAGCAGGTAAAAAGGGACAAGCCATTGTTGGGTGCTAGAAGGTTATCTCTGAGCTTTCAGCCAATCAACTTTTAATTCTGTTTGTCAGTAAAGTTCATACCAGCCAATGAGGGATGGTATGATAATAGGGTAAGGGAGTAGTCTGGCTTCGTGCTTCTCACTTGGTTGAGTCAAAAGAAATAAAAACAGAAGTAAAAGATACCTCCTCCCCCCACCCCCAGTCAAAATTGAAACTCTGGTGTTGAAGTAGTTGGGAAGAAGGCTGGTACTCATCCAAGCCTAGTCTCAAGGAGTGTTATGTGCTCTGAAGTAACAGCCTGTCATTCCCCTACTTTAAATATGATTCTAGATCAGGTGCTGCAGCCACCCTATTTAAAACACAACATAGGCAATACTGTCTTTCATTTCTACTATAGATATCAAATCATATCAAAATCCTTACTATAGTCATAAAGGTAAAGGTAAAAGTTCCCCTTGCACATATGTGCTAGTTGTTCCTGACTCTAGGGGGGCCTTCATTTCCCAACCATAAACATGTATTGGTACCCAAAACACTAAATGATGTAGCATGGCCTATAATGAGTTGAAAAGAAGAAAAGAAGAAACATTATAATTATTAACCAAAATGCAGCAAGAGATGAGTAATAATATGTTGAATAATAAATTTTTTTTAGATTCATATCTTCAAAAGTTGATTCCAAAAGGCAAAGCACAATATATTTAATAGACATTCACCACCTGGAGGTCCAACTGAATTACTGCTCCCACTTAGTTCAGTAAGAAGAGATCTAATTCTAGGAGGTATCTAAAGATTCAGATGACTTTCTAGCAACATTTCCTTTTCAAAACAAAAATGATAGTGAATATAATCCTCATATAGCAGAGATGGGGAACCAGATGTTGGATTCCAATTTCCATCAGCACCAGTCAGAAATGTTTAAATATGTTGTCCAGATATATCTGGAAAACTCCAGGTCTGCATTCATGGAAGAGAATATTGGAATAGATTCCAAGGAGGCATCTTAGTTCCTATGGTTAGAAGTTTTTAATTACTAGCACTGATGGGGAATGTGGTTCAATATATTCAGCTTCAAAAGGGGAAGGGAAGCAAAGAACAGTGATGAATGAGAATGTGCCAGGAGAAGACGAAGGTGCTGAAGAGAGTGATCTGTGGGAAGTCAAGCATCTATCTGAGTCTGTGTAAAAGATAACAACGTGTCCATATTTGTGGCAATGTGATAACACAGAAAAAAATTATACAGATGGTGTAAATTTGAAGAAGGGAGAGAGAAATAATGGGAATTCTCTAAGGGATTAATGTATTTCATCAAAAGAAGATTCCAGTAAAGATGCAGGGATTTTTATGGAAAGTACCTTTTAGCTTTTTTTTCTTTTTCTTTTAGCAAAGCAGTCTGATAATTAACTGGATCTATCCATTTTCCTTCATAAGCAACTAATCTGTTTCCTGCTACAGTTCAAGATAATAACAATGACATTAAACACAAAACATGGCATGGGGTTAGGACAGACAAATTCAGGAAGGAGAGCTCTTTAAGCTCCATTAGTCTTGATAGCTTGACTACGACTTCCTGAATCTAGTTTAATCTTGCCGTTATTTCATGACAAAGCAGTCAGTTTTTCATAGGACTTTTTGCAGAGTGTGGCCATTATCACAAAACCACTAAGACCTGAGAATACAAAATGTAGGATTCAGTAACCATTTCCAGAGGGATGATTAATTGGTTCCTAGGAGTGAATTACCTCCGTATCTAATATTAGCTATTGTAGTCTCAGGATTCATACAGGTTTTCTAGATATTAAAATCATCTGCTACCAGATGGATTTGCAATTAACAAATTTACCCAACATGTGCAACCTGAAGGAAATAAGTCTACATGGAGGGAGGTATGTAGTAGGAAACCTTAGAGTTCTGCCCTACGTCCAATATTTTTCAATGTGTATATAAATGAGGAGATAGAAGAGATGGGAATGCGCATCAAATCTGCAGATGACATAAAACTGGCGTGGGTGAGAATTGCTCACATCTCAGAAGACAGGTTCAGAATCCCAGAATCCCAACTTCCCTTTTAGTATTTTTAGAAAGAGACAAGAAAGATGGGATTTAACTAAATTTACTATTAAAAATGTAACCTTATGATTACACAGGATTTGTTAGTATTTTCTTCATGTATGAATTGCTCGCTACTTATTCTTTGTTACAAATTTCATGGCATTATTCTTGCTTTCAGAATAATGACCTGTAGTTGGAACACATATTTTTGATCAATTGTAATCTTTATAGCTGATAGAAAAAAAATATGGAAGTCCATTTTAATTTAATAATGCTATCATTCCACAATGATAGAAACTGAAGAAAAAGAAAAAAAAATGAATTGTGCATTTTGGCTCAGTCACAAAAGTGTTTACTATTTTATCAATTGCCAATTCATCAAAAACATTGTATGTACATGTCTATGCACGAAAGTACACGTTGAATGCTCAGTTCAGTATTTTAACATAAGTAGAGCGTTTGGAAATAAAATGCATGAGATTCTGATGGGTCTTTGTGTACTGATACCATAGTTGCTGTTTTCATCTAAAGTTCATATGCCTGGACCACAAGAGTTCACTATCAATTACAGAGATTGTTCCCATTGTGTAAAATTCTCAGGCTGCAGGAGATCTAACATCTGTTGCACTTTGTTCAGCAGATCTATTACAATGTGCCCTTTTCAAGTTACAGCCAACTGTATCAAAATCTTGACTGGCACATCTTATCTGATAGGGATGCCTTCCCACTACCTGCTTTTTAGAGTGATAAATGTCAGAAGTTTTGGAGTTTTGTATATCAAAGTGTTCCATCTGAAGCTTGGAGACAGGCAATTATCCCAGGATCCACAGGACTTTGTGATGCATTCTGGGACAACACTTGTTCTGCTGAAGCTTCAAAAACTCGCAGTGTCGAGCACCGAGGGAAAGTCTGATCAGTACTCAGAATTGAATAATGACCTACCACAATTAAAGTATGGATTCTCCATTCTGATTTTTAGTGAGGTTGATAATACAAAATGGGATGGCATGATTGTAAAAAGAATCACCATCATGGTCTGAATTGGAGACAGACAACTTTAAATATAGTGTTGGCTTTTGTGACCATATCCATCAGAGCAGAGCAGATGCTCATATATCAGCATGTTGTTTGTGTAAGTATTCATGCTGGAGTTCTAAAAAAAAAATGGCTGCATAGATTGAATGCTGATGCACATCTGGATGTGTGTTCACATTGTGAATCATATTTGAATGTGAATTGCTCAGTGCGATCATGGTTGCTCTTTCCCATCTGTTTTACAAGATGGATGTAAGTATACATGCCCATCATTGGAGAAGGCTTTTTAATTTTGTGCTGTGATCAAACAAGCACAGCATGATTCTCTAGATCATGGCTGAGGGCTTGAGATGATTTCAGAACAGTAGGTAATGCTTAACAGAAAAAATGTCTGGCTGTCCAATAGTTTCACATAATTGATCCAATGTGACCTTTGCAGTTTGCAAAGCTCCTCCTCCTCCTCCTCCTCCTCCTCCTCCTCCTCCTCCTCCTCCTCCTCCTCCTCCTCCTCCTCTTCTTCTTCTTCTTCTTCTTCTTCTTCTTCTTCTTCTTCTTCTTCTTCTTCTTCTTCTTCTTCTTCTTCTTCTTCTTCTTCTTCTTCTTCTTCTTCTTCTTCTTCTTTTTAATCTTGACTGTAAAGGAATTTCTCAAGAGTACTATCTCTGCTTCTGGTCGTTCCAAAGGTCATTTTTCAGGAGGCAACTGGAGTTTCTTGTTTTTTTCTTTGACGACATTTTGCATCTCATCCAAAAAGCTTCTTCAGCTCTGATTGGATAATGGGGAATGGAATCCAGTCAACTTCTAAGTGTCAACTTATACTGAAGAATCTTCTTGGATGAGAAGCGAAACATCTTCAAAAGAAAAACAAGAAAATCCAGTTGCCTCCTGAAAAAGCACCTTTGGGGCAACCATGACCTGGATGACTGAGAATAACTATAGACTCTTCTTCTGGTCATGTGCTGTTGTGGTTAATTTGAAAATCATCAGTTGTTATCCAGATATAATGAAATATTAGTAACTACAAAGATTCTCATTCAACTGTGTTGTCAACCAATGGGAGGAACATTGCAGCAAGTTTTCATTTCAGCTGATTTCCATTCTGGCTGGCAACAGAACATTTCATAATCAACTAGGCAATTTGGGCTTTATTTCAAGACTGAATATACTTTTAAAATTGACTAAGCCTCACAATTTTACCTGACCTTGTTGACCACTACTTGTTGAAGTATGGAATGTCATAGGAGGCTAAGTGACTTCCTTTGGGTCCAATATCTTGGATTTTTAGCTAGGCTTAATTTTTGCCTAGTGGCACCTGCAGCAAACTATGCTGATGCAAAATGACACGAGTATACTGACAGGATCATGAAATTACCATCCTTCCAAACTTAAGTTCCAATGTCTGATACTCATTTCATCATTTGTTCTCTCACTTGCCTGCCCCTGTGGATATCTTTTGTTTAGATTTTATTTTTTTACACTGTATGAGCATGGATCTCTAGCTCAATTTTATCTCTTACACTGAGGCGCAATGGGGCTTAAAGATTTCAACCAACAGTTTTTCTAGCTCAGGGGTCAGCAACCTTAAACACTCAAAGAGCCACAAAGGTCCTAACCAGAAGCCCCCCCTTCAATTCTGAAGCTGACCAGAAGTCTGGTTCCCCCACCATATAGTCTTCTCCTAGCGTGGCATCCTTTTTCTTCTGCTGACCAGAAGTCCGGGTTCCCCCACCATAGAGTCTACCTCTCCTAACCGAAAGCCCTATCAATTGTGGAGCCAACCAGCGACAGGGAGCGGCAACAGAGGGATGAAAGAGCCACATGTGGCTCCAGAGACATGGGTTGCTGATCCCTGTTCTAGCTAATGTTTGACAATACTAGGGACTTATCTCAAAGTTTTGGTCTGCAAATCATGTGTTTAACTTTGTGTGTGGATCTTCACAAATGGTACAGTTAATCCTGACTAACAGCTATAGGACTATTTGCTTTCTGTTTTTGTGCCTCCAAGTCAGTTATTGACTTCTGCCAACTGTCTAAAACAGGGCTGTCAAACTCATGGACTGCGGGCCAGATGTTTCGTGCGCTGGTCACGTCCACGCTCAGTTTAGCAAAGGGGAAAAAAGTTCCCATACATCATGTAACACCACCATGATGACATGAGTTTGACACCCCTGTTCTAGACAGAACCTATGGTGGTCTTGGTAAGAGTTTGGAGGAGGTTTGTCATTGTTTTCTTCCTAAAGCTGATCTGAGAATCTACCTCAATTGTTTTCCTTTCATTTCTTTGGATTTCCATCTTGGGGTTTATGAGTACTCTAATTCAAAATATTTGGAGCCTCTTTTGTTGGCTAAGGCTGGTGTACGTGCACAGGTTTTTGTGGTCCTGATATAAGTTTCTAAAATTTAAAATTGTGGGCAGGACTAGGGAAAATAGTTTATCACTTTCAAACCATAGAGTGATTTCATATACAGGTGAAACTCAAAAAATTAGAATATCGTGCAAAAGTTCATTTATTTCAACTTAAAAGGTGAAACTAATATATGAAATAGACTCAATACATGCAAAGCGAGATAGTTCAAGCCTTGATTTTCATAATTTTGATGATTATGACTTACAGCTCATGAAAACCCCAAATTCACAATATCAGAAAATTAGAATATTGTGAAAAGGTTCAATAGTCTAGGCTCAAAGTGTCCCACTCTAATCAGCTAATTAAGCCATAATACCTGCAAAGAGTTCCTGAGCCTTTAAATGGTCTCTCAGTCTGGTTCAGTAGGAATCATGGGAAAGACTGCTGACCTGACAGTTGTGCAGAAAACCATCACCTTCCATAAGGAGGGAAAGCCTCAAAAGGTAATTGCAAAAGAAGTTGGATGTTCTCAAAGTGCTGTATCAAAGCACATTAATAGAAAGTTATGTGGAAGGGAAAAGTGTGGAAGAAACAGGTGCACAAGCAGCAGGGATGACCGCAGCCTGGAGAGGATTGTCAGGAAAAGGCCATTCAAAAGTGTTGGGGATTTCACAAGGAGTGGACTGAGGCTGGAGTCAGTGCATCAAGAGCCACCACACACAGACGGATCCTGGACATGGGCTTCAAATATGGTATTCCTCTTGTCAAGCCACTCCTGAACAACAAACAACGTCAGAAGTGTCTTACCTGGGCTAAAGACAAAAAGAACTGGTCTGTTGCTCAGTGGTCCAAAGACCTCTTTTCTGATGAGAGCAATTTTTGCATCTCATTTGGAAACACAAAGTCTGGAGGAAGAATGAAGAGGCACACACTGCAAGATGCTTGAAGTCCTGTGTGAAGTTCCACAGTCTGTGTTGATTTGGGGAGCCATGTCATCTGCTGGTGTTGGTCCACTGCTTCATTAAGTCCAGGGTCATCGCAGCCATCTACCAGGATATTTTGGAGCACTTCATGCTTCTTTCCACAGACGAGCTTTATGGGGATGCTGACTTCATTTTCCAGCAGGACTTGACATCTGCCCATACTGCCAAAAGTACCAAAACCTGGTTCAATGACCATGGGATTACTGTGCTTGATTGGCCAGCAAACTCACCTGACCTGAACCCCATAGAGAATCTAGGGGCATTGCCAAGAGAAAGATGAGAGACATGAGACCGAACAATGCAGAAGAGCTGAAGGCCACTATTGAAGCATCCTGGTCTTCCATAATACTGTAGCAGTGCCATAGGCTGATAGCATCCATGCCACGTCGCATAGAGGCAGTAATTGATGCAAAAGGGGCCCAGACCAAGTACTGAGTACATATGCATGCTTATACTTTTCAGAGGTCCAATATTGTTCTATGTACAATCCTTGTTTATTTTTTTTTTATTGAAAAAGTTTTCAAATACAAGTTTTTCCCCCTTTTTCCCCCCCCTCTTCCCTAACCCCCCCTCACCACCCATCCCCCCGTGACTTCTTCACAACAATAGGCTATTTCATAACTAATTACATACATAATATCTTTCCTTTCCCTTACTCCCTCCTCAAAATACTGACCCTTAGCATATTATTCTTATAACTCCCATTTTTACGATAATCTGCCCTTTTTCTCCTCCCCTAAACTTATAGTGTATTATTACAATTTAACATTTAATCTTTTATATATATTAATATAACATTTTAAAGCAGCCTTCTCCCTACATCCAAATTTAACGTTTATTCAGTTCTATCCAATTCCTCCACTCCCCTAAATATATGACTTAAGGATCCTTTTTCTTAGACTAATCAATCAGTAAACTAACCTATTTCAACCCTTCAATTCCTACAAAATCATGCAATACAATTCTAGATATAACCCACTGCCCACTTTACTAAAATATACACATATCTATATATGCATTCCATTTTATATATATAAAAAAAAGACAATAACTTTAAATTTATAATCCATATAATATCTTCTTTGATGTCTTTCCACTGGATCGTTAAATCCATCACCCATAATAGGGTAAAATAACATGCTGGTGCAACAGTTTGTTCAAAATCTTCAATCATCTTCTGCCCCCATCAGTAGTAGATATCCTCGTATATATATAAAAGTAAAAACAACCACCCGAGTGACATTATAATTATATCCATATAGTTATAGTTGTGGTATTCATCAGGATTGTTGATTCCCATCATCCTAATGGGTAACAACCAGATCTTCTGCATGCCCCAGCGTGACTCTCTTGCCTTGTAACTCAAAATAATCATAATATATTCACCAGTAAAAGAAATCCAGAGTAGATAATTGAAATCCAACAAGGTAAGGCTCTTTTCACATCCCAAAATCACGGCATTACAGAGATCTGCCACAATCCTCAGGATAGTATTAAACAATTGTTCGCCTCCACTATCTTTTCAGATGTTCATTCATTTTTTAAAGTCCCTGGCTTCACTGTTGCTTGGTTTAGAAATTGCTGTTTCTATGAGATCTATTTCTTTTCTTTTTCTTTTGCGGGTTGAATTTCCATCCTCGTTTCGTGCCTACCAATTGTGTATCGGCTGATCGATTTTCATTCTGCTTTGTGAGTTGATCTTGTTGGGTTAGTTTTATCATCTCATCTTTCTTCTCCATCACTTGTATATCAACTGGTTGATTTGCGCACTTGTCTGTGACTTGATGGTTCATCACATTGGAGTCGGATGACACTGCTCTCTTATTTATAGACAGTCCAGCTGGGGTATCCAGAGAGTCCAAAGACAACTTATCCACCACAGCCTCTGTAATTTGGTATTTTCTTTTTGTTTCCAACTCCTTTTGCTTATCCTGTATTATGCCTAAAGATGTTAAATTCATTTTTAAAATTTTTTGATAAAATTCTTCCGCTTTTTCAACAGTGTTCAGTTGATATCTTACTCCTTGGTGTCTCAATATTAAACCAACTGGGGCATTCCACCTAAATAGGATATTTCTTTTTTTTAACTCAGTCACTAGAAAGCCAAATTTCTTCCTCTCCATTAACATCTTAGTCGGGAGCTCCTTAAAAATCCAAATCTTTCTTCCATGAAATTGCAAAGTAGAATTAAAAGAGTTCTGCACAATATTATTCCTAATTTCTTTATCTGTAAAATAGATCACCACATCTCTAGGCAATTGCCTTTGCTTTGCCAACCAGGAGTTTATTCTGTAAATTCTATCAATCCTGCAATACACTTCATCAGGTTGAACCTTTAAAATCCCAGCCAGAATTTCAGAAGATATTTTCCTTAAGTCATCTCTATTATTTTCCTGCAAACCTCTCAGTCTAATTGCATATTCTGTAAAATTATATTGAATCATTAAAACTTCTCTTTCAATCCTCTGTTGCACATTTTCTTCATTACCAGTCTTTTGGTCAACCTCCATTTTAGGTTTGTCTTCTGAGCTATTATCCTGAATGTTTACCAAATCCTTTTTAATTTTTTGAATCATGTCATCCAAATTCTCCTCAGTTTCCTTCATTTTAGACTCTAATAATTTAGTCTTTGCATCCACCCGAATCAGAAAGTCTGATAAACCATTAGCTGTTTTTAAAATCTTTCGATTCAAAAAGTCAAACTTTGATTTCACCAGTTCACCAATTTCTTTAATTTCCTGCTTAAATTTTTCGAGTTGCTGGTTCACAATCTCATCCCTTCTTACAATCTCTTCAAGAAGAAATTCTATTATATTAAAATCAGGTTTCTGACACTGGAGAGTTAAAACTTGTTATTGTAATTTATTAATGGGGGAGATTCCGCCCCCCTGTTTGTCTAGCTGTGTGAGTCCCGGTGCCATTTCCCACACAGACAAGATTTAGTGGAAAAGAGAGAAAAAAAAAAGCTTGTTTCCAACCAAGATCAATATCAGATCCCCAAGAAAAAAAAAAGAAAGAAAAAAAAAAGCAAGAGTGGGAGTGAGGTTTTGCCTCAATTACGGCCAAAAGTATTCATTCCGCTACTTTGTAATAGAAAATGGAAGGACTTTCCCTTTCAGCCTCTCTTCAAGCCGCAGCTTTCAGCCCTTCTCCAGCCACGGCAGACGCCATTTTAAAAGACTCTTTTTCCCCCTTTCCTCTCATCTTTTCTCTTAAATAGTTTTTTAAAGGGTAAAATACTTGTGATTCAGTATTAAGGGTCCAGCTCGCCTTTTCTTTTGTTATTCTGTTAAATTTGCAGGCTTGCTCTTGACGCCTGGCTCTGCATAAGCAGAGGTCTCCCAAAGCCCGGAGCAGCGGCAGGGGATATGGGGCTTCTCATCCGCTCCGTCCCAAAAGTAAAAAAAAAACTGTTGGGACTCTGCAGAGAGTTCTACCCACCCCTGCCGGCTCTATCTCCATTTCCTCTTGGAAACGGAGTTTTTTCGAGCCGCCATTCCGCTGTGAAGGTGGCTCTGACAGGCAATGGAAGCGGACGAACCCAAAGGAACGTCTGGCGGCGGCCAGCAGCAAACCGGAAGTCTACAATCCTTGTTTATTGATTTCATGTAATATTCTAATTTTTCTAAGATTGTGAATTTGGGGTTTTCATGAGCTGTAAGCCATAATCATCACAATTATGACAAATCAAGGCTTAAACTATCTCGCTTTACATGTAATGAGTCTATCTCATATATTAGTTTCACCTTTTAAGTTGCATTACTAAAATAAATGAACTTTTGCACGATATTCTAATTTTTCGAGTTTCACCTGTATGTAGCAGGTGCTTTTATTAAGTCTGCTTTCCTCAAAGCCCAACTCAGCTTGAATCTATATATATATAGAACAGAATATGGTGGTAGAATATTAAATTAATATAATGAACTATATGGAGGAGCTTTACAATTTTCAATCTGTTTTGAATTTCCCCTGCCAATGGAAAGGTAGCATTTCAGATTAAAAAAAAAAAAAACTAGTCCAGAAAAGAAAGAAGGCAAGGTTATTTTTCTCCATTTCTCCGTTATTTTACATGTACATTTCAAAGAAGTCAGCTAGTTTTGCACTGTGCTCACTTTGCACATATTCTAGGGAACCTGCTTCTGCATTTTTTTTCCTATTAATATGGAACAATTGAAAATGTGATCACCCACCTTTGCTTTCAAATGTGATGCCGTTCACCATGCTGCTACTTTATTCTATTGCACTTATAACTAGGGCAAGAACATTACAAGTGCTGATTCTGCTGCTGCAGACCAGCATGTGGTTCATCCATATTATAATTGGAAATGATGAATGACTGAATTAGCCTCTTGGATGTTGCTGTGAGTTTTTCATTGCACAACAAAGGTTAATGGATAGATACATCTCCTCTTCTGAAATCAACAAACATTTCTTACATGGGTAGCACTGCCATCTACCCAGGGAAAAGAAAATTAGCGGCCTGGCTGACTTTTTTTTTCCCTTTTCTGCTTTTTTTTTCTTTCCAAAAAAAGCAAAGGGAACATTTGTTTTTCCAACCATTTTTTTAAAGAAGGCCAAATGACAGATATTGTGATTGACCTATGTTTCTAGACTTTTTGAAAACAATTAATTCTTGTTCAGAGCTTCTGACCTCCATCTTTTAAACCCAGAAATGATTGGTCCTATAAGAATGGTTATACTCTCTCTTTGACATAATATAAGAACTTCAGAGTTCACACTCTGTACTATGAAGAAAGTCTTAGAAAGCTGTAACATATTCATGGTTATAGTGAAAGGCAATGATTATAAAACTGAAATTTAATCTGGATTAACAGGGTGAAGTTGTGGGTGCTCTATCACCCAAGGTTTTTAAGAAAAGATTGGATGACCACTTGTTTGAAATGGCATAGGGTCTCCTGCTTGAGCAGGGGGTTGGACTAGAAGAACTCCAAGATCTTCTCCAACTCTGTTGTCAGAGTGGCCTTCTCTCTGGACTGGGCCCATAATCTGTCAGAGTCACAGCATGACTATTTTGAGACAACCCAGGATTAAATACAGGACACAGAGGTTTGTCTTACAAATGGTGGTTTATATACAAGACTTCTATATACATACATACACATGGTAGGCACATATCAGGCAATCAATCAATCTTCAACTCTACATGGAGAACTACAATGCAGATAGAACACAACGAGGAGAGAGATACACGAGGAGAGAAAGATACGTCCTCTCATGGCCTCCCATATTGCCCCTATAATCTGGGTCCTCATTTTACTACCTTAGAAAGGATGGAAGGCTGAGTCAACCTTGAGCCTGATGAGATTTGAACTTGCAGTAATTGCAGGCAGCAGATGTAAGTGGATGTTAATAACAGTGCTTTAGACGGCTAAGCCACCAGAGCTCAGCAGAGCTCAGCAGAGCTCAGCTATATAGACAGCTTCTTAAAGTGGCAATAACTGGGCCTGGTGGCTCAGCAGACTGATAGCATTGTGATTAACACCAGCTCTCTGCAATTACTGTAAGTTCGAATCTCACCAGGCTCAAGGTTGACTCAGCCTTCCATCCTTTCTAAGGTAGGTAAAATGAGGACCCAGTTTGTGGGGGCAATAAGATGACTTTGTATAAATATACAAAAGTATGAAGGCTTTTGCTTAATGCATTGTAAGCCACCCTGAGTCTCCGGAGAAGGGCGGCATATAAATCAAATTAAACAAAACAAAACAAAACAAAACAAAACAAAACCCTGCTGACTCATCCTCAGTCTTAAAGTGGCAATAACCCTGCTGACTCATTCTCAATCCGTCATCCTGGTCCACACCCTTACAGCGGCTGGTCAGCTTTAAATCTTATTTATTATTTATTTATTTTGTCACATTTCTATGCCACTCAACTCCCAAAGGACTCTGGGCGGCTTACAACAGAGAATAAAACAATGCAACAATATCCCATACAAAAGTTAAAAGAAGACATTAAAACATTAAAACACTAAAACGTTAAAACACATACACTCCAATTTGTGGCTGGATCTCGAAGGATCACTATAATGAGATCAACGGCCCCAGGCCTGCCAGAAGAGCCAGGTCTTCACCGCTTTCTGGAAGGCCAATAGGGTGGGGGCAGTCCGGACCTCAGGAGGTAATTGGTTCCAGAGAGCTGGGGCAGCCATAGAGAAGGCCCTCCCACATGGGCCCGCCAGCCGACATTGTTTAGCTGATGGGACCTGGAGGAGTCTGACTCTCTGGGATCTTACTGATCGCTGGGAGCTATGTGATAGAAGGCAGACTCGAAGATAGCCCGGTCCTGAGCCATGTAGGGCTTTAAAGGTAATAACCAACACCTTGAATTGCACCCGTAGACTGATAGTGAGCCAGTGCAGCTCGCGGAGAATTAGTGTAATGTGGGTGTATCTAGGTGCACCCACTATAACTTGTGTGGCTGCAAGTTATCTTCATTACCCTGACATCTGTTATTCTCCTATTCTCCTCTTCTGTATTGCTTTTAGGAAGAATAATTATATAAAATGGCAATCCATGGCTTGGAAACTGGAAAAGGACTTGGGAATGGTCATTGACAACATGCCAAGGATGACTCAGCAGTGTGAGACAACTGCTAGAAGACTAATGCAGTTCTGGGCTTCATTAGAAAAAGAAGCATAGCATAAACACATGTGAAGTCCTTATTTCTCTCTATTCCATGCGGGTAGGATCACACTGAGGGTATGGTATACAATTCCAGAAGGACTGATGGGTCAGAACAGGTTCAGAGAGTGAAAAAGAAGATACAAAGGCTTGAACTGGGGATTTCAGTCTGGAAATTGAAAGAAGATTTGAGAGACATGATTTCATAAAAAGGTGCCAGAGAGAAGATGTCAGATGTTTTCTGTCACCACAGAGACTAGGACCAAAATGGGTACAGATTTTCTCAAATCTGACTGAGAAAAAATAATATCTGTATAAAAAATGCAACAGATGAATTACAAGGTTATGCGTTTTCCATCTGTGAAAGTTTTTAAGAGGTTGAAGAGCCATCCCTTGAGGATGATTTAAGGAGAGTGGAAGGTGACTTGATATGTATTCCCAAGACTTGCCTGCATCCTGAAGGGGAGTTTCCCTTTCTGAAATTTACTTAGCCGGGTTGTCAGGATTCCAAGTAACACCTCCAACAGTAAAAGACTCCGAGGCTTGAGATTCCTCAAAGTTTCAATTTATTAGAGATGTCATATTGGCACATCTGGGAGATTTTCCCCACCCAAGTGAAAGTTCAAGTCCCTGCCCAGCACCCATATGTCCATCACATGGTCCAATCATCCACCGTCCAAATTGGAGATACCTCCCCGTCATCCAACTCCAGGTGCCGGGACAAGACGTCCTTGATTCTCTGAGAAAGAAATGTTATTTTGACTATATATCTCCCATACTCCAAACAATCCCCCCTCCCATTTTCCCACAGTAGAAAATGTGGCAGACCTGAAGGCCCAATGTAAAAGATGGCTTCCAGGCCAGACATGGGTTTTGAGTGTGGCATCAGCCTGGATAAGGGATGGGTAATTGTATCAGAATCTGTTATGCCTTTGGCCCTGCTCCAAAAAAAATTAAACCCTGTTCATTAAGCTAGCTAGAGATTAGTTGGAAGTGCTGCTGTTGTACCAACCGCTCTGTTGCATAGCAATTTCTGTTGCTCTCTGTTGCATAGCAATTTCTCTACCTGAGAAGTCTAGATGTTCCTCATGGGCCCTTCCAACCCTACCATTCTCTGACTGCAGGTTTCAAAGAGTGTTTACAGATGAGGCTTTTCTATGCAATCATCATGGAATTTTTCTTTGTGCAATGTTTGGATGCCAGACATCCCATTTATTTATGTATTCCAGTTATGATGCTCATTTTTTTTAACTTATCTTTAATCAGGAGGAAAGGGTGAAATAGTTGCATAGTGACTTTCTATTGGTAATTCTAAAAAAGCCATCTCTCTGATAGCACCCAAACAAGATTTTTTTTTCTTTTCTATTGTACTGTCATCCATTGCTCACATACCCAATAAAAAAGACTTAATCTGTTTGTAGCCTGAGGGCCTGCAGAGAGCCCAGCTGCTTGTCTTTATGAAAGGAGCTCACCAGTGATTGGGCCAGTTCTCAGCCTGAAATCAGTAGTAAATAAAGATGCTTTAGATGTTACTATTATACTTGAAGCAAGCAAACCTGTTAGGTCTAATAGTACTATACAAACTGAGATATTATGTCAATTACATCATTTTGTACCTGTTGCATTGTGTTGTTATACGATCACAAAATTGATCTATGGTGGATTACATGTTATGATCTCTAAAGGGTGGATTTCAATCTAATTTCTAGAAACATGGAGTAGCATCACAAGTGGATCTTAGTGGACTCAAACTTGTTGGGGTCAAAGGTGAGATTAGGATATAAGCAACAGTGAGACAGAGACATAATGAAGCATATTCGTTCTCTTTTTTAAACTTTTCACAGGGGATAGTTTTTATATACTTTTGATTCTTTTTTTTAAAATTTTTTTTAAAAAATAATAGAAATATTTATGTTTGCCATTCTTATTTTTCTATGGATTTTCACATTTTCTTGTGAAAGTGGAAAGTATCCCCTATAACAGGGGTGTCAAACAGGGGTGTCCACGGGCTGGATGCATCACGAGCAGGCCATGCCAACCCCGGCTCAGCAAAGGCAAAAAATGTCATGATATGTCACATGACAGCACATGACGTGATCGAGTTTGACACCTGTGCCCTATAAGGACTAAATCTGGTAAGGCAATAACTGGTGGTTCTCAAGCTAGAGAGATCTGTTATGTAAACAATTGTTCAGCTATTTCCTAGGGCCATGATGGTGAATCTATGGCATGCGTGCCACAGGTGGCATGCAGAGCCATATCGGTGGGCACCCGAGCATTGCCCTACCTCAGCTGCAGTGCATATGTGTGCGCCAGCTGATTTTAGGGCCTTCCGGGCCCACTGGAAGTTGGGAAACAGGCTGTTTCCGGCCTCCAGAGGGCCTCTGGGGGTGGGGGTGGGGAAGGCTGTTTTAGCCCTTCCCAGGCGCCTAGAAAGCCTCTGGAACCTGGGGAGAGTGAAAAATGGGCCTATTGGGCCCATCGTGCCATCGCATGCCAAAAGCGTGGGGAGAATGGGTGTGTGTGTCACGCATGCATGTGCGGGGGGGTGGAGTTATGAATTATGGGTATGGGCACAGGCGTGCGTGACCCCCCCCCACTTTTGGCACGCGATGGCAAAACGATTTGCCATCACTGTCCTAGGGTCATCAAGGGAATAACCAAATCTCCATTTATCCAGAAAATCAGAAGGGAACGAAACAACAACCTAGGGTTAAACCAAAGTTGTCCACTGGACTCAATGCTTTTGTGAAAATATTGAAAGCAGCATTGTGCCATCATAGCGCAAGTTTCATCTTTTTTGGATGTGAATGCGATGCCATGATACACAAAGAAAAACAGCAGAACTGGCACTGTGGTGGTGCAACACTTTTGTAATTTTCCCCTGCTACCCCCCCCCCCATGGATGCGTGTGTTAAATCAAGCCTATAAAAGCTCTTTTTGTGCATTTCCGGGGGGTGGGGGGGAATCATACGTTGCATGAAGCTTCACTCTTATCTTTTGTGATGATTCTAATGCAGTTAAGTTATATCACAGAGCTTCTGCCCAGTTAAACCATTTGCTGAATAAGGGATTAAGAGTCTGGAGAGCTGAGATTTATTGCTATGTCCTGGTGCGAAGCCTGACAGCAGCAGGAATATAGATTTGCAGAGCTGTTGTGCTTTTGGTACTGAGGGATGAACTGAAAAAAGAAATAATTAAGTACATAGTTGTACAGAGTTTAATTAAGGACCTTGCTGTAATGTACTGGCACAAGCTTTGCTCACTGTGATGCAAACATTTTAGAGTTTTTAGACCTCTTAGAGTCTGCAGCAGAATGCCTATTTCATTTTATCTCTTCCCAGTTTAGTTTAGTTTAGTTTAGTTGATTTGTATACCGCCCTACTCCTGAAGGACTCAGAGCGGTGAACAGCCACAAGATAAGAACACATAAATACAAAATTTAAAAACAGAATAAAACCGAATTAAACAATTTGGCCGAATATAATCAACTGCAATTGAGATGGAAAGAGGACCAAAAAACTGGTATTATGATGTATGAGGAAGAATTAGTTAGACATATAAAAGAGAAAGGCCCAATGCATATTAAAAGACTTTATAATGTTTTGTTAGAAAGGGATTCAGAAACTGAACTAGTTAAAGACTGCATGGTTAAGTGGGCACAAAATTTTGAGGAACCAGTGATGTTGGAAATATGGGAAAAAATTTGGGTTCAGAATGTTAAATTTACACAGTCGCAGAATCTGCGGGAAAATTTCTATAAAATGTTTTATAGATGGCATTTAGATCCAAAAAAATTGTCGTGTATGTACCCTAGTGCCCAGCCTAAATGTTGGAGATGTGACTGCTTAGACGCTACATATTATCATGTTTGGTGGACCTGTAAGAAAGTTAAGGCTTTTTGGGTAAAAATTTGGTGGGTCATGCAGAATGTTTTGAAGAGAAAAATTCAATTTTCTCCACAACTATTTTTATTGGGTATAGTTAAGGGTTTTACATTGGGGGAAACAAAAATGATATTGTACATGATAACTGCAGCAAGATTGTTGATAGGTAAATACTGGAAAAATGAAGCGCTGCCTTCGATTGAGGAATGGACTTTGAAGATGGCCAGTTTTGCGGAGATGGCGAAGATTTCAGCATATTTAAAAGATTGTTCTCAAGAGACTTATGAATGGGAATGGAAGAAGTGGATAAATTATGTTCAGCATAAATATCAAACTAGGAAGTATCAAATAGCCTTTATTTAAAAATGTTATATAAGATAGAAACATTTTAGGGTTGAGGATAAAAATTTGTTAGAAAATGTTATATTAAGATAGAAATATTTTAAGGTTAAGGATGAAAATTTGTTAGAAAATGTTACATTATGATAGAAATATTTTTAAGGTAATCAGGATGAAAATTTATCTGAAAATGATATACCAAGATAGAAATAGGTTAATGTAATGAAGATGGAAATTTGTAAGGGGGAGGGAGGGGTTCAAGTTTTATATACAAAGGAGGGTTTTTTCCTTTTATCTGACATGAGCATACTAGGAAGTCTGGGGGGAGGGGAGGGTTAGGGTGGGCTGGGGAGGTTGGGAAGTTTGGGGGGGGTAGTGGGGGGGAAAAAGGGGGTGAAAATGTAATTGTAAAACTTTTGCAATAAAAAAAAAAAAAACAATTTGGCCGAAGACAGATTTAAAACACCCCAATGAATTAAAAATGAATTAAAATTTGTCTTTTAAAAGGGAAAAAATTAGGCCAGGCCCACCTATGAAATAAAAAGGTTTTAAGAGTGCGGCAGAAGGTGCGTAGATCTGGGATCCTCTGTATCTCCGGGGGGAGCTCATTCCAGATAGTAGGTGCCCCCACAGTAGGTGGCAATTGATCCGATACTTTGCATATTGTACCCCAGTGGGTAGGTGGGGGACAGTGGCAGGACCAGATGAAAATAAAAAAGCCTTTGCTTTGGTCTCTTGCTGAGTAACCTTTTGCTCTTTTAGAATAACAACACCTCCAGCCATTGACCCTACTCATCAGGAACATTAATAATTATAATCCCAAATATTTAGTTTAGTTTAGTTTAGTTTATTATATTTATATACCGCCCTTCTCTCGAAGGACTCAGTGCGGTGAACAGCCATGGTAAAAACAATATACAACAAAAATTTAAAAACTTAATTAAAATAATTCAATCATTGGCTGAATTTAAAATACCCAACTAAAATCATTTTAAAACCCCTATCAAAACCCAATTTAAAATCCTTTATCCCGTCAGACCAGCTTGCCGGAATAATAGGGTCTTCAGAGCACGACGGAAGGTGCGGAGGTCGGGGATCCTTCGTATGTCCAGGGGCAGTTCGTTCCATAGGCCGGGGCCCCCACAGAGAAGGCTCTCCGCCTGGGGGTCGCCAGCCTACATTGTTTGGCCGACGGCACCCTGAGGAGGCCCTCTCTGTGGGAGTGTATTGGTCGGTGGGAGGCAATCGGTGGCAGAATGCGGTCCTGTAGTTAACCAGGTCCTAAGCCATGGAGCGCTTTAAAGGTGGTAACCAACACCTTGAAGTGCACCCGGAAGACCATTAAAGAATAGGCTGACATAAGTTCATTGATAAATTCATTGTCCTATGATTGACCTACATTTGTCACTTAGCACTTGGAAGAGTGGCAACTTAGACAAGTTAACTCTTCCTATTTACTCTTGCAAGTTATGAGATTTACTTTTAGCTTTAACCCCAAAATTATTTCCCTTTTTTGGCCTAACAGGGCACTAGATGCTTAAGTATTCTGCTAGACACTTAATTCTCATTAAGATTTGGTCACCACATTACAAAAAAGATGTTGATACTTTGTAAAAAGTGCAAAGAAGAGCAACTAAGATGATTAAAGGCCTGGAGAACATATGAAGAACGGTTACAGGACTTGGATTTGGCCAGTCTAGAGAAAAGAAGGGTGGGACATGATAGCAGTATTCCAGTATTTGAGAGGCTGCCACAAAGAATAGGGGGTCAATTTATTTCCCAAAGCACCAAATGGCAGGACAAGAAACAATGGATGGAAACTAATCAAGGAAGGAAGCAACCTGGAATTGAGGAGAAATTTCCTAACAGTGAGGACAATTAACCAATGGAACAGCTTGCCTTCAGACATTGTGGGTGCTTCATTACCAGTGGTTTTTAAGAAGAGACTGGGCAGTCACTTATTTATTTATTAAATTTATTTATTAAATGTATATGCCGCCCCTTTCCGGAGACACAGGGTGGCTGAAATGGTATAGGATCTCCTGTTTGAGCAGAGAGCTGGGCCTCTAAGGTCCTTTCCAGCTCTATTCTGATCTAACCTTCCTTTGCTGATGCCTAAACTAAGCAACTCTGGGTATGGAGGGGGAAGGAAAGATTGCTGTGAGAGAAGGAGCAGCAGAAACTGGGGGCAGGATGAAAAGAGATATCAGCCTAGAGTCCCTATGTAGCCACAAGTGAACTAAGTCCAATCCTCCTTGAGTTCATTGACCCTTATCTAACTTTAAGTTAGTTGATCCTTGTGCTATAGGAATCCTTATGCTATAGGAATAAATCAGTTTCATTGAATCTTGATGTGTGAACTTGGACTTTCATGCCTGACAATTCAGGGCTATAAAATGTGCCCAATGAAAGCAACCCCTTTATAAGTCCAATACTGGAGACTGTCTTTACCACTTGGACTTACTTTGGCATAGGGAGGAGGGGACAATGGTGCTGTAAGAAATTAATGGGGACAATTTAAATGGCCTTGATACTTGAGAACCACATGACTGTGGCAGTGTAACAGCAGTGCTGAACAACAGTAGTGCAGTAGTGCTGAAATCTGGCTGTTGTGGCTCCGTTACCTGAGTCTGTGTCATCGGCAGGAGAGGACTCCGAGAGTGAAGGAGAGGAGTTGGCAAGGCCTCCCTCTCCAGGATCCTCCTCTCTGGCAGTGCCTTCGGTGTCCGCCAAAGGGCAAGAGATCGGGCCGGGGCCAAGCACATCCATGCAGCCACAGGTGGACAGTGATGAGGGAAATGAGTCTTGGCTGGATCCTCAGCAGCGTCGCAGAGATAAGAGCGCGCAACAGCAGAAAAGGCGTGTCAGAGATTAAGCTGAGTCACTGGACCACACCCCACAGGATATAAAAGGGGGTGAGGTGGCCATTCAGACTCTGTGACGGACAAAACTAACTACTATCGAGTCACATTGCATCTTTGGAAAGAACATTATCGGCCTTGGATTTATTTTACAAACTGGACAATTTTTGACTGTGTGTATTTTGTTTGTGAGTAAAGTTCTTGGCAAGCAGCTACTGGGTTGCTGCCAAGCTTCTTATCAGAAGAATTGGTTGTCTGCCAGTTTATTTAACCCCCAGCTGTCTTTTTGTGTGCGTGTGTGAGACGGGGACAGAACACTGGCAAGAACTTTCCAAAATTTCATTCCAATGGGAATAAGGAGGGTGGTGGTGGCATTTTTTAAATTAATACATTTGTGGTACCTTGGCAAAAAAAGATTTTATCCTATGATACACCATTTTGTCCAGTTAAATATTGGTATGAGAGTTTTAGTAGTATATAGATTTTCCTGACCCCACTCCCTAGATTGTCTTCAAATATATGAATTTAGGGACATTTTCCATACTTATTGATAGGCTGTACATATATCCTTCTTTTCTGAACTTCTGCTGTACTATGAAAATGAGTACCTATGAAGATGTTCACACTGGAGAAAGAACCCCACCTCCATGTAAGTGAACGCCTGAGGGAAATAGCTGGAAGAGATTCAAGACTAGTTGTGGCGTAGCTGGCTTGAATGTCAGTCATCCCAGATTGAGACAATGTTTGGCCGTTGTTTTGCTGCTATTCATTTCTTTGAGAAAATGTAAACTGATGCACATGGGAAGAATCAGATGGACATTTGTTTCCCAAGGATCTGGCTACTAACTGGAAAATCTTTCTCCCCTTCCATATTTATATCATATCCAAATCTGCTCTCTCTAAATCTCTGCTATATTTATAGACATCTTAGAAATATTTAAATAGGAACTGATCTTGATTGAAAATCTGTTTTGCAATGCCTTAAAATATTCTGGTACACTGGTACAGGTGTACTGGATTCCCCTTTGAAGCTCAGCAGTAGCAGCAGCAACACTGTTTCCCACAAAGGCAACCCATCTGCCTTGCCTTACTTTCCATGTCTCTCAAGCGATGCCAACACTGCTTCTTTTTTGGTTCTCCAGTATCCTCTTGCTAATCAGACTCTGCAAAAAATGAAAGACGTTTTGAAGTTAAGGACAAAGAGCACTTCTTGACTTTTCAAACTCCTTAGATCACCAAGGAGCCTTGGGGTTTCATCTGTGTGTTTTCCTATTCCTTAACACACCCTTTGTGTTGTTCTTTAATTGAAGTAAATACAACAGCTGCCACTTCAGTGCGCTTTTCCCATTTTCCCCAGTGTGCCGTACATTTCCTTCCTTAATGTTTCTAGCTGCTATCGTCCTGTCCTAAATTGCTGGTGCTTCTGAAGTTCCTGCCTGTATTCTTTCAAGTCATGGAAATTAATTTCTTTTCCTCTAGTTCCTCTTAATTATTTTCATTAGCCTCATTAACCACGATAGGCACTAAATATAGCAAGACCTTAAATAGAAAAAGCATCCGGGTCATGGGAGTGGGGAAAACGGGTGCAGCAATCCCAACAGGATGCCACGGAGATAGCAGCAGTAAAAGTGGGCTAGAACTAGGGTAAAGACAGGGATGGGGACACAACAGGAAAAGCCATTGATTTATACTGTGATTGTTGCTAGACTTGAAAGTATGTTCTTGAGGTTTACAAGGCACAGTTTCATGTAATTGGACTTTTGCTTTTATTTCCCCCCTGTAGTGAATGGGCAATTGATTCCTTATCATCATCATCCTTATTTGAGGATAAATTGCTTGGGTTAAGAAATCTCTCTCTTACTCACAAACTGAGTTGATGGCAGAAAGAAGAGCCTGGTCAAGGTGTTTTCTTCTTCCAGAAAGATGGTTGATAACAGCGGAAAAGTGCAACATGCCTTAAACAGAAGCTCTACATTGAACCTGGGCAGGAAGGAAATGAAGGCATCAGTTCTCCCTCCTTACCCTATACCTTTTCCAGTGGTGGGATTCAATTTTTTTTACTACCGGTTCTGTGGGCATGGCTTGGTGGGAGTGGCATGGCTTGGTGGGCGTCACAGGGGAAGGAAACTATAAAATCTCCATTCCCACCCCACTCCAGGGGAAGGTTACTGCAAAATCCCCATTTCCTCCCGATCAGCTGGGACTTGGGAGGCAGAGAATAGATGGGGGAGGGGCCAGTCAGAGGTGGTATTTACCAGTTCTCTGAACTACTCAAAATTTCCGCTACCAGTTCTCCAGAACTGGTTAGAACTTGCTGAAACTCACCTCTGACCTTTTCCTAACAGCAAGACATCTGATTGTAAATCAGGGGCAGTGGAAAGGGTAGAGCTTGTTTTGGGCCTTCGCAAATCCTGCTTTAAAGCTCCTTGAACAATTTACATATCAAGTATGGATCCCACTGCTTAAACAACCTGGCTCTGGATTTAATTCATGATGAACTAGAGGGTAGATAGAAGCCCGGATAGATATGGGTGAAAGTATACATTTCTTCTTTCCATTCTCTTTTCCTGTTTTTGTTACATTCTTGCTGTTCTGAACTTCATGGTCTTAAATAATCCTTATCTCATGATTTAAGACAGGCAAGGGCAACCTTCAGCATGCTGACAACCTTATGTCTTCTTCTGTGCTGTTATTATTTTTTCACCCTTGAGAAAGGAATGCTAACACAAAGAATGTGAGGAAAATAAATTTACATGCGGGTCAACGTTGCTACATTTAGTCCTGTTGATCTGTGTCAATCTTTTTCTGTCACTCTGATCCTATCTCATAAACAAACCAATATATACAGGCAGGCTCCCTTTTGCCCGTCTCAGTTTGGTGTGAAGGTATAGGATCATGGACTAGGCTTTTGTGAATGCACATATAGCCAGTTTAATTCTCTTTGGCTGTAATTATTACTGCCAACATCTGAGAGGATATTGCAGACGTCTGCCAAAACAGACTTCTAGTCCCGTTTATAAGTTTTAAAAATGTTTGTGATTATTATGTTTACAAACACTTTATTATTTTTAAAATATCTCTATATTTTAAAATATAAAATATTGCACATAAGTTATATAGTCATATGAAACAGTTTTTTGTTCCCTGAGAATGCTTAAAAACACTTTTTAAAACTCTATGGCAGAACTTTTAGAATATATTTATTTTATTTAGTTTGTCAAATGTGTACGAGATGACAGGTATAAGTATAAACATGGACATAAGCACATGAAATGAATACAAATAAGTGGGTACAGTAGGACAGGGACCGTAGGCACGCTGGTATGCTTATGCACATCCCCTTACAGACCTCTTAGGAATGGTGTGAGGTCCGCAGTAGACAGTTTAAGGTTAAAGCTATGGGGGTTTGAGGAAGTAACAATGGACAAATTTTTCTTGAAACCAAACTGCTTGTTGGAGAGCAGGTTGTTTGTCTCTAAGTGGAGGGTGATGGATTGGTTTATGATTGATTCCATGACTTTACTGGTGACGCAACAAAGTGAAATTGGTCGGTAATTTTCAACTAGGCTGGGGTCTCCCTATACATGCTATAGCTTGTCCTACAATGTTTTCTTGTTTGATGTTCCTCTGGTACTGAGTCCAGGACTCACATCCATATAGAAAAGAAGAGATAACCATAGAAAGGATGGAGCACTCACACTGCTCCATCCTTGGCATTCATTGGCAAGACTGTGCCTCCAATCTGGAGATTTTGTGGATCATGTGGAGTTGAATCCCTGATTATCAGAGCCAGATTAAATGGGTGGGACACATCATCAGAATGGATGACTGCCATATATCTCACCAGTTGCTTTATAGTATATTGGAGTCTGGGAAGAAATCACAAGGTCAATCATGTAAATGCTACAAAGACACTGTGAAAGAAACCCTAGACCAGCCAAGGCAGGGGTGAAATCTACTTACATTCCCTACCGGTTCGGAAGTGCAATTTTGGACCCTCTGTGCATGCGCAAAGCCTTCTGCGCATGCGCAGAGGGTCAAAAACAGGTTACTTCCTGGTTAAAATCAGGAAGTAATGACATCCGGGTGGGTGGGTGGAACTTCACACTGCCACCGCTATCACTTTGCCGAACCACGCATCACCGCCGCTACCGATTCGTCAGAACTGGTGCGAACCGATAGCATTTCACCCCGAGCCAAAGGAACTACTGTAGAAGCTGCAGCTGCTGACAAAACCCTCTGGTGAGCCCTGTGCCATGAAAACTTTGAAGACAGGCACCAAAAATCAGGAATGCATCACCCACAGTGACTATAACAATGAACTTTCAGTGTCCCCTTTGTGCTAGATTCTAAGCTTCCAGACTGGGACTGCAGAGCCACTTCTGTGTCCATAGAAGAACTGTACAAACAGCATGTTTTCTTCAAATGCAATAAGAATGATTTACTATATTGAAGTATTTTGTTGAAAAACTTTGTTTGGAACTGTTCCCACCTAC
The DNA here is from genome assembly GCA_022577455.1 of Arizona elegans. Lineage (NCBI taxonomy): Eukaryota > Metazoa > Chordata > Lepidosauria > Squamata > Colubridae > Arizona > Arizona elegans. Next base: position 117,971,838 of record JAKOOJ010000003.1, read on the forward strand.
CTAGAAAAAGGCAAGAAAAATATGGTGGAAATAGGTTAGCTGGGAGTAATCTCAGCAGTTTTTGAACTGATAAGGGCTGACAGTATGGAAGCCATTTTTGCTGAATACTCAATAATCCCTTAAACATCGTCTTCATCCAGTGCATAATTAAGCTACAGAAACCGCCTTTACAAGGTAGATCATTTAAAGTTAATTTAAACGTATAGATCAGAGGGAAAATATCTGGATATCAGTTGCTGGGAAAGCATGGTTGGTCAATGTATCACATTTCCAACTTCTCGATGGAAATTATGGGAAATAAGATGTTTAACTTTTGACATGAATATGCATTTTTATGATTCGTATGTAATTCACTTCCACCCGTTCACCTTTTTTGCCAGATAACCTTATTTTCAAGCAGCTTCTTCCCTTCCATTGCTTTCTAATCGTCTGCCTTGCCTCATCCTGAAATCAGTCATAAATTAAAATGGGTCTTTGTGCCTACAGATTTGGGAGTTGTATTTCTGAATGCCCGAGTTAGCAAATATTTAGACTGATGTATGATGGTTCTAATGAAATTTCAAAGTTTTTAATAAGTAGTGGTAGAACAATATCAGTCTGCCCATATTTTCATACAAAATTTTTATATTTCTAAGTACGTATATATCCAGTTCAGTGTTGCATTCTCCTTATGCACTTAGTGGCATTGGATAAAGTATTCTGTTTAATATGAATTCAGGTCAGAATGATGAAATAATTGAAGTTAGGGACAGAACCTTATTTTATTATCAAAGGTTTTTGAAATAAAATATGTGCTCCTTATAAATGCAAATAAAGCATGATAAAACAGTCTTATCACTTGCTACTTTTTCCATATATTTGTTTAAACTATTTTATCAGTTTCTCTGAAGTTCTGATGTTCTTTCAAAAATTCATCCAGACTGTTTTTCCCCCTTCATTATGTAGCTCCAGTCAGTGAGGGTTTATAGTGTCATCATGTAGCAAGGAATGTAATGATGTCATATAATCAGAGAGCCAATCAGATTTGTTTATCTATTATATGCTATTCTGAGATATGTTTGCTCCAGTGTGCATTTTGGCATGCATCCATTCCCTCTTTTATTGTTTTGCAACATGTCATCATGTAATGTGATAAAATATGAAGCATTGGTGTGGTTGCAGCAGCAAACAGGAATATTTTCCCTCATTTAATAAACACTTCAGTAATCTTCCTTTCATCCTCAGAGAACGCTCCACAAAAGAGAGGATTTGGGGGGACAAAAATATATGTATAATTAATATTGTATTTCCCCCTCAGCCCTGTTTTCAATCTCATTTCTAAGCGTTATGTATATTCCTTAAACCAGTCTTGTCTTTTCTGATATCCCCCAAATGCGTTGGAGCTACAGCTTCCAAAATTTTCAGGCAGCACCCATTGGCTATAGAGTGAAAATTGTTGGAATTGTAAATCACCAAATGGAAATGGCTACTTTAAATATTTTAAAAGTTAAATCTCAAGAAAATAGCATGGCAGTTTGTTACAGCTAAAATAAAGATAGCTTACTGATACTTTAAATGCTAATAGAGCCATTGTAACGTGATGATTCAATTTTAAGGTGGTATTGCAAGACTGAATTGTCTTAGTAAGAGGTACATGTTGCATGGCTATGTTTATTTACATTTGGCAGATTATAGGACAAATCAAATCAGCCGAGTTCTTCAATTTATTTGCAACATTACAACCTTTTCATGGCTGTGGGTCACAGCACCCTTGTTCAATAGTGGTGTCACAAACAATTGGCAGCTGGGTCAGCTGGGCTCCAGGGATTGTAAGAAAGAAAGAAAAGAAAAAGAGTTCCACATGCTACAAATAGCAGCCTCAGGGCCAGGGATTACTCATCCTGCTCTTGAGCATCTTACCTCTCTTTAGTAAGATAGGGAAAACATAGAGCTAAGTAAAAGAACTGATTATCCTTTGTCCCCGGAAAAGATGTAAGAGAGACCTGATAGAAGTGTATAAATTAAGTGAGAAAGTTGTAAGAGAAACTTCTATTTTTGGCGTACTTTTAGTATGAATATTAAAACTAAGAGGCTAACATCAGTTGACTGAAACATGAGTTTGGGGGGTTATTACTATGAATCAAGCTATTTAAACCTGTGCAGTTCAGTGGAAAGATAGAAATGGAAATGGAAAATTTCCCATATGGATGGGAGACACTGAATATATTAGAAATGTGGAGTGGTCCTTATGGAAATAGATATTGGAAAATTAAAGATGAAAGGGAATAAGACACACAAATAGAGAACAGGAGGGACACTTTTTTTTTTTTAACTTGTATAAAGACGGGGCAGTAATGGTGGCCCTTCAAACTTGGATGGGATCTTGGCAAGTGCCTGAGTTTACCAAAACATTAATTTTAGATGCAATGGCAGATTTGTACCTTTCTGAAACTGCCTATGATTCTATTTTTAAGTAATAGAAATTTCAACCCTAATGAGGGGGAAAAACATTGACATCTAATTGATTTCCCTTGCTTCTCTGGAAAAAAAAATATTTGAAGAATCAGTGTCTAGTTTTGATTCTTATAAATGGTTGTGTTATCAACAGAAGGCATGCTGTCCATCCCCAGAGGGATTGTTGTCTTGGTTTTTAATTGCTGCAAGCTCCTTTCTGAGGAAAGAAACAAAAAAAAAGTTCCAAGCAAACAACAGACAGAACATTTCCTTTGGTTTGAGGCCCCCTGTAGATGTCTGCTCATCACCACAGAGATAAGTCTGCCTGCTAAGGAGAAACAAGTCTTTGGAATTCAAACTGGGCCAACATTTTATACAAGACTCTAGCAACAAGTGAACCTATTATAAACCTTCACTTATTTTGAAATTATTGATTTTGATTTTTTAAAAATGTAAATGGCCATTCACACCAACAACACTTCTATAAAATGCATGAAGAAAATGTTCCCAGGCTTGGGGCCCCCAAATATGTGCACATTTTTGTTTTGTTTTTTTGTTTTATTAGTGATTATGTCATGGATTTCTTTCATCGTGAAATTATATAGTTTGCTATAGTGGATTCTGCTACATCACTGGCAGCATAAAGAGTCTGCTGCTATCCATCGGTTTGCTAGAAAATTTGGCAGAAATTGGGAAAAGTTGTGTAGAACATGTTACCACTAAGTCACATTTACAGAAATTAAATAATAGAGCAGTTTGTGAGCACTTCTTCCACTGACACAAACTGGTGTTTCCCTAATGCATCCATCTCTAGAGATCGGTGTGCAATTATCAGATTTTACTCTAAAAGCTTACACCTTCCTTCCACAATTTACAGTATATCTCAGCTTTCTGCCCTCAGTGCTTTCTTAAGACTCCATTCTCTCTCTCTTTCATAGACACATACACACTGTATTTGACAAGGTTTAAAGTTTATTTAGCATCCTACTGGAGATTGTGAGAAAGAACCAACAATGTGGTTAGATTACTCATTCAAGTCATTTGCATCAATCGGTTCTATAACCTCTTCAGTAGTAGAAAATGTGTAGTAATGGAGCATGACTACATATTTGCTACTCTGTAAATAAGTTGATTATATTTTCCCAATCCACCTACTGTAGCTCTGGAATGACTCCCATTCTCCAATATGGTGGAACAGACATCCTGGAGGTCTAATTTTCTTTGAACCTGGATTGACTAACATGGGAGTTTGGAGCTATTTGGTTATGGCACAGTCACCAACAGAAAACAAAGAAATAACATCAATAAAACAAGCAACCTCATTTGAATAAAGACCCAATTTGCCTTTACTGCTAAGTCCTCAGACTTACGACAGGTCCTCGGATATACGATGCTACAACCCTATTGGCTAAGATGTGCCCAGAGATGGCGGGAGAATTCTGGCAGCCCCATTGGCTGAGCGATTTGACAGCTACTGTATAAATAGCTGTCAAACCCCTGAGTTGCTGTTCTAGTTCTGAAGCTGTTCTGTTAACTGTTAGCATTAAACCTTGTTCCTATTACAGCTGTCTTGCCTCCGTTACTGCCCACCGTCGCTCTATAGAGCACTGGCGACGAGGATGGGATACTGGGCATGAGGTGACAGGTAACTAAGTCACTACGAGCTGGCCGTGTTAGCCAATTGCCACCAGAGTCACTTGCGACAATACATCGCTCAGACAGCTTCACCTGAGAACTAGAACCCCGTCCTTGTCAGGATGGCACCTTCAACCTTCGCTCCCTTCAACCCACTGACTGAGACCTGGAACTCGTACGAAGCCCGCTTCAAATACTTCCTTGAGGCAAATGACTACACAGGTTTGACCAGCAACCGCAAAAGGGCTCACTTTTTGAACTCGTGCGGCCCTGTTTGTCACGGCGTTGGCTTTGATGGCCCCTGTTCCTGTCCAGTCGGTCCCCTGGGAAGTCTTGAGGGAGAAGCTTAAAAATCACTACGTGCCAACACCCTCACGCATCGCTCGCAGGTTCAACTTCAGGCAGATTCTCCGAGCTGAAGGGGAATCTATCAACCAGTACATAGCCTCCCTCAGAACTGCAGCTTTGAACTGTGAGTTTAAAGACCTGGAGGATTCCCTATTGGAGCAATTTGTATGCGGGGTTTCAGACCCGCGCATACAACGCCATTTGCTTGAAAAAAGGGAAATCACCCTCCTGTCAGCTATTGAGGAGGTGCAGGTGAACTGTCAGCATGTGAGCTGTCAAGCAAATCCACCATGGAGATAAGAAAATCGCAAGGCTCCATCCCTGCCAACAAGCCAGCCACCATCCATTCGGAAGAAGTGGACCCAGAAGAAGAGGACGAAGAGGAGGATAACATAAGTCGCCTCAGAACTGTGAAGGGCAAAATAAACACCTCAGAAAAAGAGTTTGCCGGCCCTCCATGCCAGGGCTGTGGTGAAAAACATCCCAGGGCCAGTTGTCACTTCAAAACAGTAGTTTGCCGCAGGTGTGGAAAAAAAAGGACATTTGGCACGCGAATGTAGAGCACCTACAGACCTCCCAGAAACCCACCAGCAGACAGCCCTTCCTCAAAAATGTGAAGCCAAGTGGGGATTGCTACACCATTCATCGGGAAACCAGATTCCCTGATGTGGCCACCTGCCAATCCAAAACACCATCCAGCCACAAAATTTACCTCACGACTACCATCGAGGGTGTCCCTTGCCACATGGAGGTTGACACCGGATCCTCAAAGTCCCTCATCTCATGGGACACTTTACAAAAGTTGGTCCCCACATGCAAGAAAAGAACCCTGCAACCCTGCCAACTGCGACTGCGAGATTACCAGGGGAACCATATCCCCACACTGGGCCAAATCAAACTCCTAGTGGAGTATAAGACTTTCACTGGCAGCCTGCCCTTAATCATTGTAAGTGGCCATCTCCCCAGCCTGCTGGGCCTCGACTAGTTTGGCGCTCTAGGGCTTGGCATTACTGGCATCTGTTCAACCACCTGTGACGACTTCGAAGACGTCGTGACTGAATTCACTGAGGTTTTTGACAATGAATTAGGCAAATATAATGGGTCACCCATCTCCCTTAACCTAGACCCCCAAATTGCACCAATTAGGTTAAAACCCAGGAGAGTGCCTTTCGCACTTTGACCCTTAGTAGAAAAGGAACTTGACAAGCTGATAGCCTAAGGCATTTTAGTGCCCACTGACCATGCCCCCTGGGAGACCCCCATAGTCATATCCATCATGCCAGATGGGTCTATAAGAATCTGCACGACTACAAATGTACATTGAATAGGGCCCTCCAGGCTAATCCCTATCCAGTGCCAGTAGTGCAGCACCTGCTGCACTCTCTTGGGCGGGGGACCATTTTTGTCAAACTAGATATGGCATAAGCCTACCAGCAGCTTCCGGTGTATGCTGCCATGGCTGAGGCTCAGACAATTGTGACCCACCAACATCTCCAGTTTGGCATCAGCATCTCCCCGGGCATTTTTCAGGGTCTTTTGGAGTGACTCTTGCAAGGCTTGCAAGGAGTCGTTCCATATTTCGATGATGTGCTCATCTCAGCCACCAACCAGGCTGACCTGAAGCACAAGCTGAGGGCAGTCCTGTGCCGTTTTCAAACAGCTGGGCTCAAGCTAAAGAAACAAAAGTGTAGAATAGGAGTGCCCAGAGTGGAATTCCTAGGGTACCTCATCGATGCCACTGGCATCCATCCAACACTCTCTAAGGTAGCTGCCATCAGAAACACCCCAACCCCATCTAACAAAACTGAATTGCAGGCCTTCGTAGGGCTTCTCAACTTTTATAGTATCTTCTTGCCCCACAAAGCATCTGTTGCAGAGCCTCTGCACAGGCTTCTGGACAAGAAGACCCCTTGGTCCTGCGGCTCCACAGAAGCCGCTGCTTTCGTGGCTGTCAAAACCCTTCTAACCTCTGATGCTGTCCTAGTCCAATATACTGACAGCCTCCCCCTGGTCCTAGTTGCTGACGCTTCCCCCTTTGGTATTGGGGCTGTTCTCATCCACGCCCTGCCCAATGGCACAGAAGCCCCCATTACCTTCTATTTGAGGACCTTGTCCTCTACCGAATGCAATTATGGCCAAATAGATAAAGAAGCATTGGCTGCAGTCGCAGCCATAAAACGCTTCCATGACTATTTATACGACCGGCCTTTTACACTAGTCAGAGACCACAAGCCTCTTCTGGGACTGGTGGCAGGGAACAAACAAACCCCCCAAGTCCTCTCACCACGCATGTCAAGATGGGTAGAATTCTTAGCTTCTTACTCCTACCACCTCATTTACCATCCTGGCAAGCATCTTGCCCATGCAGACACTCTCAGCCACTGCCCACTCCCAATCTCCATGCTAGACCCCTCCCCAACCTCATCAGTGTTCCTCATTGACTCCCTCAATTTGCCAGTGACTGCTTCTGATGTCGCTGCGCTATCTGTCAAAGACCCCATCCTTCGCCAGGTCCTTAACTGGGTGCGAAGGGGCTGGCCCATGGGGCAAGTGCCCTTGGAGTTCAAATCCTACCAGACCAGACAGCACGAGTTGTCAGTCCAGTGAGGGTGCCTCCTATGGGGAAGCAGGGTAGTAGTGCCATCCCAGCTACAATACCGGGTCATGGAATGCCTTCATGAAGGACACCTTGGCATCGTCAGGATGAAGGCATTGGGTCACAGCTACATCTGGTGGCCCAATTTTGATCAGTCACCAGCTGCCAGGCATGCCAACTATCACGCCCAGTCGCCCCAGCAGCCCCTGTGAGGGAGTGGGAAAGCCCCAAAGCCCATGGTCCAGGATTCACGTGGATTTCGCAGGCCCCTTCCATGGGCAAACCTTCCTGATCATGGTGGATGCATATTCAAAATGGATTGAGATAGAATTGATGGCATCCGCCACAGCAAGCGCTTTTATCAGGGCAATGCAGAGACTATTTGCCACCCACGGCCTCCCTGACGTCCTAGTCTCTGATAATGGGCCGCAACTAACTTCTGCCTCCTTCTTAGTCTATCTGGCAGGGCTTGGCATCCGCCATGCCAGGGTCGCGCCGTTTTGCCTGGCCAGCAATGGGCTGGCTGAATGCGCTGTGAGATCAGCCAAAGATACCCTATCTAGGTTTGCAAGAGGAGACTGGTCAGAGAAAGTGGCAAGATACTTATTGACCCCACACGTAACTACCTGCCTTTCTACCAACAGAAGCCCTGCTGAACTGTTAATGAGCCGTCGGCTCCGAACGACCCTTGACCGCCTGCACCCCAGTTACACCCCGATAAGCCCCCAAGATCTACCAGCTGCGCCCACAGTTTCCATGTGGGCGACCTCGTCTTTGCCCAAAACTATGCAGGCAAACCAAGGTGGCTTCCTGGGAGAATAGTTCAAATCTTGGGGCCCTACTCCTACCAAGTAGAACTACCCGATGGCAGGCTCTGGCAGCGCCACATCAACCAACTGCATGCACACATCACAAGAGGTGAGAGAGAAACAATGAGCCAGCATGAAACCGAGACCCATCCAGTCCCTAACTACGAAACTCCAGGCCCTGTCTCAAGTGCGCCACCTGCAACCAACTTACCTGGTGAACCGGGCCGGTCGTCCAAAGTTGAGTCCGATGTTGAGGTTCCAGAAGAGTCGCCAGGAGTTCCACAGGCAGCACAGGCACCTCCCACTCCTTCGGAGGCCGTCCCAGAACTACGTAGGTCTGAGCGGACCAGGCGGCACCCTGTCTACTTGAGCAACTACGCGTGCGCTATCCAGGAGGGAAGGGGTGCTAAGTCCTCAGACTTACAACAGGTCTTCGGACATACGACGCAATGACCCCATTGACTAAGATGCGCCGAAAGACGGCGGGAGAATTCTGGCAGCCCCATTGGCTCAGCGGCTTGACAGCTACTGTATAAATAGCTGTCAAACCTCTGAGTTGCTGTTCTAGTTCTGAAGCTGTTCTGTTAACTGTTAGCATTAAACCTTGTTCCTATTACACTTGTCTTGCCTCAGTTACTGCCCACCGTCGCTCTATAGAACACTTACTATTGTCTCATTGCCCTTTATTGCTATGTAGTGGGAGACTGCTATTTGCTGGTCTTCTCAATAGAACTATTTTTCAGTCAATGTTTTTCTTTGCTTTTCTCTTCTCCCCTCATCATTTTTCTCTCAAATTTTATTTCCTTTTCTATACATCTAACAGTCAAAAGGGAAATAGAAGAGGAAGAGTAAAGCAGCATATCAAGGATATTATAAGCTGAGAATTTTTAAGCAACCCCAGTCTCATGTTTTCCAGTTTGATGTCCTCTGAGTAGATTGATTTCAGTTCCCATAAACCCCAGTAACTGTAGCCAGTGGGATTTAGGGGAGTAATGTAATTGTTCAGGAAATCTATACAGGATATCAACAGAAGATGCAGGTCACAGAAATATCATTTAAATTACAGGATTTAAATACATAAAACACCATTAATATCTCTGAAGAAATTATGGGTCACAAATTAAAATATTCCCCATCTAGTCCACTCTGTTATTATCATAAACCTACAAAATTATTTGCTGAGAATTGATAGTAATCGATTGTGTGCCATTTGGTCATCTTTTAACTCCTAGCAACCACATAGATACATTTTCTCCATGACGATCTATCCCTAATCTGGTCTTTCAAGTCTCCCAATAGTGCACTCAACACTATTGAGTTCATCTACCTTGCTGGTGGTTGTCCTCTTCTTCTCTTTCCTTTCATCTTTCTCAGCATTGAAGCCTTTTCCAGAGAGCCAGGTCTTCTCATAATGTGTTTGAAGAAAGATAATTGAGCCTGGCCATTTGAGTTTCAAGTGAGAGCTCTGGGTTGATTTACTCAATGATTCACTGGTTGTTTTCTTGACTGTCTATCATATTCTCAGGAGTCTTCTCCAACATCATAGTTCAAAGGTGTCAATACTTTTCTGATCCTGCTTCTTTAAAGTCCATCTCTTGCTTCTGTAGAGTAGTGCAGGGAATACCATGCATGATTCTGATCTTTGTAGGAATGGACAGATAGGGCAAAATAAATGAGCAGAAATGCCAGCATCACTTCACATTCTCCCATCTATTAACTGTCTCCAAGCAAAAAATAAAGCATTCTCTATCAGAAATCTGTTAATCTAAATTTGTTGAAATATATTTTGGGAATTTTTTTTTACAACATCTTAATTAAGATGCACTCAAATCTCTTTGTTATTCCACATAAACATGGATATTGAAGAAAGATATCAACAGATAAAATCTGGGGATATGCTGTAGAACTGTATCTTTAAATATGCATGTCAGACTCTTGTAAGTGGCAGGGCTTAATGGATTGCTTTCAGTATCTGAGAGAATTTCTGATGTTTAATATCAGCCAATCAAATAAAATTAAACTGGGCATCTCACTCTTTGTGTTCCCCTTTCCCTTGCTGCTCTATCAACTGGGAATAAAGTGGAGGCACAAAGAATAATTCAGGGTAAAACAGTTATTTTATTAGGAGATGTTAGACTAAGAAAAGTGCATCCTTCTCCTAAGAATAGAATAGAATAGAATAGAATAGAATAGAATAGAATAGAATAGAATAGAATAGAATAGAATAGAATAGAATAGAATAGAATTCTTTATTGGCCAAGTGTGACTGGACACACACAAAGAATTTGTCTTGGTGCATATGGTCTCGGTGTACATAAAAGAAAAGATACATTCGTCAAGAATCGTAAGCTACAACACTTAAGGTAGTCATAGGGAAACAGTCTATATAAATCTTAAGGATACCAGCAACAAAGTTACAGCCATACAGTCATAAGTGGGAGGAGATGGATGATAGGAACGATGAGTAGATTAATAGTAATGGAGACTTAGTAACTAGTTTGACAGTGTTGAGGGAATTATTTGTTTAGCAGAGTGATGACGTTCGGGGAAAAAACTGTTCTTGTGTCTAGTTGTTCTAGTGTGCAGTGCTCTATAGTGTCATTTTGAGGGTAGGAGTTGAAACAGTTTATTTCCAGGATGCGAGGGGTTTGTAAATATTTTCCCAGCCCTCTTTTTGACTCGTGCAGTATACAGGTCCTCAATGGAAGGCAGGTTGGTAGTAATTGTTTTTTCTGCATTATCCTCTGAGTTGAGGAATTGAGAAGACTTCCAGGATCCAATCTCTAGGATATTCGATCCAGAATTATTTTTTCTGCTGTTGCTTTACAAGGGTTTTTCTTTTCCTGATCTCGGGTCTCAGGAAAGGGTGGTTTACAGTAATGTACTAATAGTATATTAGTATAAGTGTGTGTGTGTGTGTGTGTGTGTGTGTGTGTGCGCACGCGCGCATGTATGCATATGGGAGAGACCAGTTAAATGTATTTGGCAGTCCCAATCTGGCACTTGTGGCTTCATACATTCCACGAACCTCCAGTCCTGATCAAAGCATATTAATTGTTTGCTGAGTCAAATTGGTAGCTTAGAATTTAAGATCTGATATTCCTCAAGCTTAAACAACTTATTATTCAGCTAGAAAATGAAAAATCCTTATTGCATAAACATACTCTTAAATACATTTGAGTTAAGAAAACTTTTAAAATGTACTTTGCCTTGTGTGATCTATTATGCAATCCCAAGGATCTTTACTCAATAATATGCCAGAAGCGATGCTCCCTTTCTTTCTATGATCTCCCTGGAAGTAATCGGTGCCTTTGAGGTCAGGATGCAGCCCTGTCTTCAATAACAGCTCTATGGCCAGCTGCTCACAACCCAGCTACATTTCACAGTGGCACAGCGGCAAAGCTGGGTTCTTCTTTTATCAATGACTTAGGAGACTTCTAAAGTGAAAGTGCAATACCAATTGATTTGGTATTAATGCCAAACTTTAGGTGTTTTGATACAAATCTATAACATCATTACCATTTACCTGCAGAGTGCCATTCATGTCCCTCTTTTCTGTCTCCTTTTCACACTGAAAAGGTAGCCTTTTGTATGTCTCAGGCATTAAGCGCTTACTGCTGGGGTGTGTAAATTAAACAATAATAGAACTGCAGAGGCATAAGCTCACAATGATGGGGAATGTGTTTGTCTGCTAAGAAGCAATTTCAGTGAAAATTAACTCAATTCCACCTCAAATAGTGAAGACCAGCATAACTGGCAGATCGTTGAGGACAGTAAAATTACTTTGACAAAGTTCTACTTGCTAAAATTAATCAAGCAACCTCTCCACGTTATTGGTGAGGTGCTGGTGGTGGCTAGGCTTTAATGAATAAATATTAGTTTATGAAAAGTAAGTAAGTAAATAAATAAATACAGTGGAAAATATGTTTTCCATTGTGTTGGGGCTTGAAACTCTTGAGTTCTTGAGGGCTGGCCTTTCATGTTCCAGTATTCATTCCAGCATTTTCAGAGCTGATGTAGTCATGCTAAGGATATTATTGATCATTAAAAGGATAGGATTAGGTAGTGTGACAATCTAACCACTGCCTTTATGACATAATATAGTCTACCATGTTTGCCATGGTCTGTTTCTGAAGTTTAATTAATTCAATTTAATTTAATTAATTCAATTTATATGCCTCCCCTCTCCGAAGACTCAGGGCAGCAGTAAAATAATTGTTAGAGAATTGTTAGAGTTACAGTAAAGCGGCAGTGAAGTAATTTTTACCCCAAGGTGATCATTCCTACTGTTAGGTAGATATTGAAGAATCTAAGCTTATGGTTTAAAATGATGGAGAAATTTCCCTAAGTACTGTTTATCCTCTGGTAACCATGGCAGTTGTTCTGCAGCTCTGACTGTGTGAAATCTCATTCACCAGCCTCAGAGCTCCTCCTCTGCTGACAAACTGCAACTCTGCGTTGCTCTCTGGGAGACTCAGATAGCTATTTCTGCCTTATAAGGCTTCGTCAGTGAGCCACACCCACTTCTCAGATATTCCCCCTGTAAAGGTACAATGTGTCTTTTTCTGTTTTTCGTAGGCTTTTATGTGCATATTCTTTCTAGCCAGGTTTTACCTACGTAAGCTAGGTTGTTCTGCAGCTCTGACTGTGTGAAATCTCATTCACCAGCCTCAGAGCTCCTCCTCTGCTGACAAACTGCAACTCTGCGTTGCTCTCTGGGAGACTCAGATAGCTATTTCTGCCTTATAAGGCTTCGTCAGTGAGCCACACCCACTTCTCAGATATTCCCCCTGTAAAGGTACAATGTGTCTTTTTCTGTTTTTCGTAGGCTTTTATGTGCATATTCTTTCTAGCCAGGTTTTACCTACGTAAGCTAGGTTGTTCTGCAGCTCTGACTGTGTGAAATCTCATTCACCAGCCTCAGAGCTCCTCCTCTGCTGACAAACTGCAACTCTGCGTTGCTCTCTGGGAGACTCAGATAGCTATTTCTGCCTTATAAGGCTTCGTCAGTGAGCCACACCCACTTCTCAGATATTCCCCCTGTAAAGGTACAATGTGTCTTTTTCTGTTTTTCGTAGGCTTTTATGTGCATATTCTTTCTAGCCAGGTTTTACCTACGTAAGCTAGGTTGTTCTGCAGCTCTGACTGTGTGAAATCTCATTCACCAGCCTCAGAGCTCCTCCTCTGCTGACAAACTGCAACTCTGCGTTGCTCTCTGGGAGACTCAGATAGCTATTTCTGCCTTATAAGGCTTCGTCAGTGAGCCACACCCACTTCTCAGATATTCCCCCTGTAAAGGTACAATGTGTCTTTTTCTGTTTTTCGTAGGCTTTTATGTGCATATTCTTTCTAGCCAGGTTTTACCTACGTAAGCTAGGTTGTTCTGCAGCTCTGACTGTGTGAAATCTCATTCACCAGCCTCAGAGCTCCTCCTCTGCTGACAAACTGCAACTCTGCGTTGCTCTCTGGGAGACTCAGATAGCTATTTCTGCCTTATAAGGCTTCGTCAGTGAGCCACACCCACTTCTCAGATATTCCCCCTGTAAAGGTACAATGTGTCTTTTTCTGTTTTTCGTAGGCTTTTATGTGCATATTCTTTCTAGCCAGGTTTTACCTACGTAAGCTAGGTTGTTCTGCAGCTCTGACTGTGTGAAATCTCATTCACCAGCCTCAGAGCTCCTCCTCTGCTGACAAACTGCAACTCTGCGTTGCTCTCTGGGAGACTCAGATAGCTATTTCTGCCTTATAAGGCTTCGTCAGTGAGCCACACCCACTTCTCAGATATTCCCCCTGTAAAGGTACAATGTGTCTTTTTCTGTTTTTCGTAGGCTTTTATGTGCATATTCTTTCTAGCCAGGTTTTACCTACGTAAGCTAGGTTGTTCTGCAGCTCTGACTGTGTGAAATCTCATTCACCAGCCTCAGAGCTCCTCCTCTGCTGACAAACTGCAACTCTGCGTTGCTCTCTGGGAGACTCAGATAGCTATTTCTGCCTTATAAGGCTTCGTCAGTGAGCCACACCCACTTCTCAGATATTCCCCCTGTAAAGGTACAATGTGTCTTTTTCTGTTTTTCGTAGGCTTTTATGTGCATATTCTTTCTAGCCAGGTTTTACCTACGTAAGCTAGGTTGTTCTGCAGCTCTGACTGTGTGAAATCTCATTCACCAGCCTCAGAGCTCCTCCTCTGCTGACAAACTGCAACTCTGCGTTGCTCTCTGGGAGACTCAGATAGCTATTTCTGCCTTATAAGGCTTCGTCAGTGAGCCACACCCACTTCTCAGATATTCCCCCTGTAAAGGTACAATGTGTCTTTTTCTGTTTTTCGTAGGCTTTTATGTGCATATTCTTTCTAGCCAGGTTTTACCTACGTAAGCTAGGTTGTTCTGCAGCTCTGACTGTGTGAAATCTCATTCACCAGCCTCAGAGCTCCTCCTCTGCTGACAAACTGCAACTCTGCGTTGCTCTCTGGGAGACTCAGATAGCTATTTCTGCCTTATAAGGCTTCGTCAGTGAGCCACACCCACTTCTCAGATATTCCCCCTGTAAAGGTACAATGTGTCTTTTTCTGTTTTTCGTAGGCTTTTATGTGCATATTCTTTCTAGCCAGGTTTTACCTACGTAAGCTAGGTTGTTCTGCAGCTCTGACTGTATGAAATCTCATTCACCAGCCTCAGAGCTCCTCCTCTGCTGACAAACTGCAACTCTGCGTTGCTCTCTGGGAGACTCAGATAGCTATTTCTGCCTTATAAGGCTTCGTCAGTGAGCCACACCCACTTCTCAGATATTCCCCCTGTAAAGGTACAATGTGTCTTTTTCTGTTTTTCGTAGGCTTTTATGTGCATATTCTTTCTAGCCAGGTTTTACCTACGTAAGCTAGGTTGTTCTGCAGCTCTGACTGTGTGAAATCTCATTCACCAGCCTCAGAGCTCCTCCTCTGCTGACAAACTGCAACTCTGCGTTGCTCTCTGGGAGACTCAGATAGCTATTTCTGCCTTATAAGGCTTCGTCAGTGAGCCACACCCACTTCTCAGATATTCCCCCTGTAAAGGTACAATGTGTCTTTTTCTGTTTTTCGTAGGCTTTTATGTGCATATTCTTTCTAGCCAGGTTTTACCTACGTAAGCTAGGTTGTTCTGCAGCTCTGACTGTGTGAAATCTCATTCACCAGCCTCAGAGCTCCTCCTCTGCTGACAAACTGCAACTCTGCGTTGCTCTCTGGGAGACTCAGATAGCTATTTCTGCCTTATAAGGCTTCGTCAGTGAGCCACACCCACTTCTCAGATATTCCCCCTGTAAAGGTACAATGTGTCTTTTTCTGTTTTTCGTAGGCTTTTATGTGCATATTCTTTCTAGCCAGGTTTTACCTACGTAAGCTAGGTTGTTCTGCAGCTCTGACTGTGTGAAATCTCATTCACCAGCCTCAGAGCTCCTCCTCTGCTGACAAACTGCAACTCTGCGTTGCTCTCTGGGAGACTCAGATAGCTATTTCTGCCTTATAAGGCTTCGTCAGTGAGCCACACCCACTTCTCAGATATTCCCCCTGTAAAGGTACAATGTGTCTTTTTCTGTTTTTCGTAGGCTTTTATGTGCATATTCTTTCTAGCCAGGTTTTACCTACGTAAGCTAGGTTGTTCTGCAGCTCTGACTGTGTGAAATCTCATTCACCAGCCTCAGAGCTCCTCCTCTGCTGACAAACTGCAACTCTGCGTTGCTCTCTGGGAGACTCAGATAGCTATTTCTGCCTTATAAGGCTTCGTCAGTGAGCCAGTGAGCAGGGGGAATATCTGAGAAGTGGGTGTGGCTCACTGACGAAGCCTTATAAGGCAGAAATAGCTATCTGAGTCTCCCAGAGAGCAACGCAGAGTTGCAGTTTGTCAGCAGAGGAGGAGCTCTGAGGCTGGTGAATGAGATTTCACACAGTCAGAGCTGCAGAACAACCTAGCTTACGTAGGTAAAACCTGGCTAGAAAGAATATGCACATAAAAGCCTACGAAAAACAGAAAAAGACACATTGTACCTTTACAGGGGGAATATCTGAGAAGTGGGTGTGGCTCACTGACGAAGCCTTATAAGGCAGAAATAGCTATCTGAGTCTCCCAGAGAGCAACGCAGAGTTGCAGTTTGTCAGCAGAGGAGGAGCTCTGAGGCTGGTGAATGAGATTTCACACAGTCAGAGCTGCAGAACAACCTAGCTTACGTAGGTAAAACCTGGCTAGAAAGAATATGCACATAAAAGCCTACGAAAAACAGAAAAAGACACATTGTACCTTTACAGGGGGAATATCTGAGAAGTGGGTGTGGCTCACTGACGAAGCCTTATAAGGCAGAAATAGCTATCTGAGTCTCCCAGAGAGCAACGCAGAGTTGCAGTTTGTCAGCAGAGGAGGAGCTCTGAGGCTGGTGAATGAGATTTCACACAGTCAGAGCTGCAGAACAACCTAGCTTACGTAGGTAAAACCTGGCTAGAAAGAATATGCACATAAAAGCCTACGAAAAACAGAAAAAGACACATTGTACCTTTACAGGGGGAATATCTGAGAAGTGGGTGTGGCTCACTGACGAAGCCTTATAAGGCAGAAATAGCTATCTGAGTCTCCCAGAGAGCAACGCAGAGTTGCAGTTTGTCAGCAGAGGAGGAGCTCTGAGGCTGGTGAATGAGATTTCACACAGTCAGAGCTGCAGAACAACCTAGCTTACGTAGGTAAAACCTGGCTAGAAAGAAATAGCATATATCAAGATTGAGGGTATTTTACTGCAACAGAGAGAGTCGGAAGTCACTGTTTCTTTTTCTTTTTCTTTTCTTATCCTTCTCTTCCCTCTCTTCCTCACCAAACTTCCAATGTTGGGGCACCCACAACTTCAGTGGGTAGGGTTTTTTTTCTGAGTAGTGTAGGTTTTTTTTTCTGAGATGAGATCAAGTGTATGGAATTTCTTTTCTTTTCAAGAGAGTTACTCAACTGGACTTCTTTCTGTCCAAGCATACAGTAGGTTAAGTGAAGCAAAGACTTGTCAAGTATATGAATAGATTGTTTCTATGGGCATAGGGTGAACCACTGGTTGTTACCTTTTTCAGTCTAGCATATTTGGTGTAACCTGAGTAGTAGTACTTAGCCTCATAGGTATGATATCTTTCTGGTTGTCTATTCCAAACTTGTAAGTTGAGTTTTGACAGTTTGAAAGTCTGTTTGTGTGCGTGCATCCTCATGAATGCAATATTTCACCTTAGCAATTAACATTAAATTGTTCATCATTAGTAACACCTACATGAAATGTCAGGATTATTATAATTGTATTTTGAGCACGAAAAAAAAAAAAGACTGACAAACTAGAAAAGGGTGCAGAAGAGAGAGTCACAAATTTAGAAGATTACCTGTATGTCATAAAGTTTGAAAATGTAAGACTTGGAGTTCCTGGAAAAGGGGATTGATCTAAGGTCAGTTTTCAAATATTATTTTCAGTATGACCATGAACCAGGCATGCTGGCTGGGGAATTCTGAGATCTGAAGTCCTCACAGTTTAAGCTTGAGAAACTGGTGTTACTGGTGAAGAATTGCTTGGAAAAGATGGAAATAGCAGTCCAGCAGGGAAAGTCAAGGAAAGACTATGACTGCAATGCTATACAGTGATAGTGGATGGACATGTTCAGAATGATACAAGTGTTTCGCCACTTGTCCACAACCAAATAAAAATTGAGGTCCTATCCTCTTGATCTGGCTCTACCCGATTATTAGGGTGTCTTCTTCTCTGTCATTATTGACTACTCTGTTCTTACTGTGAGAAATACCTGTTGTCCTAAAAAGTGTTTTGAGCACATAGGAATTAGTCATGGCCCCCAGGAACAAATGCAGTTGCTGTGAGTCTTCCCATACTTATGAACACATTATATACTTATAGAAATATATTTTGTTTCCTTAATTCCTTCAAACTCAGAAGTTGGAATCTATGTGGGGAATCATAGACTCTTAGGGCCTTTAGTTGCCTTAGTTCATGATAAAGCTAAGAAGTCTCCAGTGTTCCTTTTAATCTAAGACATAATGTCAGCCTTCTCTGGTTCATCATGAAATAAGGGCGAGGGAAAAAATTAGAGGGTGGATTTGTCATGGCTTGCAGTTCACAAATGCCTTAAGACTTTAACTCAGAATGGGTCCAAAATATAATTTTCCCTCATTACCTCACATAAATTAAGACCCAGAAACAGCAGGATATGGTGTCACATTCAGTAACCCCAATGCATTGACAAACATGCTCATGCATTTTTAAAAACAGTATAAAAACCTAATTAAATAAATTTGGCCCGGAACAGATTAAAACACCCCTAAAGTTTTAGACAAATTTAAAATTTACAATTAAAAAGGGAGGTTAGGCCAGGCCAGCCTGTTGGAATAAATAGGTCTTGAGGGCACGGTGGAAGGTGCGTAAATCTGGGATCCTCCGTATCTCCGGAGGAAGCTCATTCCAGATAGCAGGTGCCCCCACAGAGAAGGCTCTTCCCCTGGGGGCCACCAATTGACCCTGTTTGGCCGACGGCACCCTGAGGAGCCCCTCTCTATGAGAGCGTACTGGCCGGTGAGAGGCTACTGGTGGCAACAGGCGGTCCCATAAGTACCCGGGTCCTAAGCCATGGAGCGCTCTAAAGGTGGTAACCAAAACCTTGAAGTGCACCCGGAAGACCACCGAGAGCCAGTGCAGCTCACGCAAGAGAGGTGTTACATGGAAACACCACGTCGCTCCCATAACCACCCGCACGGCCGCACTCTGCACCAGTTGGAGACTCCGGGTGCTCCTCAAGGGGAGCCCCATGTACAGAGTATTGCAGTAGTCCAGGTGGGAAGTGACGAGGCCATGAGTAACCATGCGTACCAGCTTTGGTACAATGGCATATGCATTAGAGAGGTTCTATTTTTCTTTTCTTGGGGGGCTGGATCAGATGTTGATGGATGTTTATCCCCATAGAAGCTACTACAGGAATGGAAGTAAATGGAAGACAGGATGCATCATCAGAACACCTGCCAGTGTTAAATATATGAGGATAGAAAGAGGCTTTGGTGGGAAAATATTCAACTAGCTCATATAGGTCCTTTCTCTGCATCAATAGAACTGTATATATGACTACCAATAACTTTGCCCCCCCAACTTTCCCTACCCATCCATAACTTACTCCTCCCCCCTTCTTCTTTCAAATAGCTAGGACATATTCAAAAAGCAACAGTATCAGCCAACAGATCTGACCTGGTTGTGTTCTACCTCCAAGTCAAATATACCAGGGTTTTCATTCCTTGTACATCAGCTTAAGGGTTGAGCAGACTTCTCCAGAATCTATGTTGGTGAACATAGGCAGCATCTTTCAGGGACAATTGCTTAGCTGTTGCATTTATACATCAGCAAATGTTTGTTCTGGCAATGGGGTGCTCAAATAGCAAAGCACAGCCCAGGAAGTCATAACAACCAATCAGCAGACAGGACTTGCACCTCCAGTTGAGATATGGGAGGTGTGTGCATCAGCCCATCTGCAGCTATCTGCAAGTTATGCTTACCCATCAACCCCTTCGCAGCATAAATATGTGGCGATGCCTACACACAGTTGTGAGCAACTCTACATCAAACTATGTACTCCAGCTATTCTTGTAAATGCTGCATAACGATTCCCATTTCAAGCTTTTTTTTTGGTAATGCTAAGATGTTTCAGTAAAGAAGAATGCACAATTTCCCTATCTAGTATAGACTGATAATTTGGAACAAGAATAGGCAACTTGGAGCCTTCAAAATGTTTTTCAGTATAACTCACATAGGGTAACAGCCTGAAGATTAGATTGAAACGAGTGATCTTGGAATATTCTTGGCTTGTTTTGCCACATTCAATCCAGGCCATGTTAATGTCATTCTTTCATTCTTTTTCATTAATCATCAAGTAATGATGCCATTAAAAAGCTTACAAGCCAGGGTGATTTGAGAAGATTTCTTTGATCTCTCTGCAAGGAAGATTTGGAACATTTTAATAAAGTGTATTATAAGGATTTGGGCACAAAAGCAACCTGTTTCCTTCGCTCAAGAGCTTTAATCTTCTCCCTCAGCTGCCAAAAAAAAAAAAAAAAGAAGCCCCCACCTTTTCTTAAAGAAAGCCTACTTGCACAAAGGAAATAGGAGAGAAAGAGAATATACACACACAGAGGTGTGAGATGTTGAAAGGCGCCCATGAATTGAAGTGTTTGGGTGATAATTGTGTCCTCTTTATCGGGGGCCTATTTCTCTGTTGCTTTTCCAATCCTGGATCAATAGTGGGTGCAAATGAGCCAAATAGAAAAAGGGAGATGCTTTGATTAGACAATACTAGTGGTGAGAAATGATATTGACCGAGAAAACTGAGTCAATGCATTAATTAGAAGGTGAAACATTTGTTTTTTCTTTGAAAGCAAAAATGCTCAGCATAGCAGAAGATCACCTCCGGAGAACTGTTACCCAATTTTATTCTCAGTGTATTAATAGAAGAAAGTATGTGACCTAAAAGGGTGTTCTATTTTCATACTGCTGCCCCAATGCATGGAGCAACTATATAACTGAAGTGTTCATTTATAGGAAGAACAAACTTCTGACTGAACCTTTCTAATTTACCTGGGAGTGGTGCAGTTCCCCTAGGCTGGGTGTCAGCAACCCGTGGCTGTAGAGCCGCATGCGGCTCTTTGGACCCTCTGCTGCGGTTCCCTGTCCCATCACTGTTGGGGAATGGGGAAGATGAAGGGAGAGAGAGAAAGAGAAAAAAGAAAGAGAAAGGAAGAAAGAAAAAGAAAGAAAGAGAGAGAGAGAGAGAATGAAACAGAGAAAGAGAGAGACATGGAGAGAGTGGGGGGGAGAGAAAGAGAGATGAGGGAGGGGGAGGCATGTTCTCTTGGAGAACCAGCTTACTTATCTCTGCTCTCTAAGGCCTAGGGCAGGGGTCTGCAACCTTAAACACTCAAAGAGCCATTTGGACCCGTTTCCCACAGAAAACAAAACACTGGGAGCCACAAAACCTGGGGGCACATGTGGCTGGGGGGACATGTGACTGGGTGGGAGTGAGTGACATTGAGTTGGCCACGCCCACCCAGGTTTTGTGGCTCCCAGTGTTTTGTTTTCTGTGGGAAACGGGTCCAAATGGCTCTTTGAGTGTTTAAGGTTGCAGACCTCTGCCCTAGGCCTTAGAGAGCAGAGATAGGTAAGCTGGTTCTTCAAGATACATTGGATACCAATGCTAATATGGACAAAAGCAAGACCTATAGATCAAAATATTGGAGTGAGAGGGAACAGGTTTTCTATTCCTGATCTAAACCCTATTGTCATGTTCAGATAAAAAGGTAAAGGTTTCCTTTTTCTAGTAGTGGTCTAACTATTTGTCCAAAGGGGCGATGCTAATCTCTGTTTCCTAGTCGAGGGAGCTAATGTTGTCTGAAGATGCTTCTTTGGTTATGTGTCTGGCATGACTATATATGCGGAGGTGCATGGAATGCTGTTTCCTTCCCATCAAAATGGTATCTATTTACCTAATTGCATTTACATGCTTTCAAACTGCTAGGTTGGCAGGAGCTGGGCTAAGAATAAGAGTTCACCCCATCACACATTACTTGTGTCTCAAAGTGCCCACCTTTTGGTGGACAAGCCCAGCATCTTTGTATTTCATTTACTTCAACACAACATAAACCAGGTTTCTTTTGATGGGGGACCTTCCAAGATGTGTTGTTGAAAGGAGATTTGGATTTCTTAATCCTTTCCTAATTGTACAACTGTTAGCTCTCTTTGGAAGGAATTGTCAGGTCATCTCTGTGGCGGAGATGTTGACGACTTGCCTTATCTAAGTCGACTTCATTTCCTGGAGTAGGTAAGATAGAAAATCTTACAGAAGATAGAAAGATGGAAAGTAAACTGGATTATCTTTAGTGGTTTCAAGAGAGAAGCTGAAAATCTTCTGCAGCTGACATGCA
The DNA here is from genome assembly GCA_022577455.1 of Arizona elegans. Taxonomy (NCBI): domain Eukaryota; kingdom Metazoa; phylum Chordata; class Lepidosauria; order Squamata; family Colubridae; genus Arizona; species Arizona elegans. The sequence continues at coordinate 117,993,611 of JAKOOJ010000003.1, forward strand.
GCTGAAAATCTTGTTGCCTAACAACTGAGAAGAGACCAGGAAGTTTGTTTTTTGATGTAGGCTTTTGTTATTTTCTGATTTAGTTTCTTGGTTGCATAGTCAGCTGCCTTCAAGCTGTAATTTTTGTAAAAAAATGTAATTTTTATTAAAACATTTAAACAAAAAGATAAAAGCTAATACAAAGTCGTAGAAAGTAATACAGAAAAAAAAAGAAAAAGGAAGAAATCAGAGACAAAGCAATAAGTGCAAGAAAAGAAAAAAAGAAAAAGGAAAATAGAAAAGAAAGAAAAAAGTATACAGAAGTGGCTTCCTATATTCTTCATAGCAGTTATAAGTACAACTATATTTTGACCTTTTTCTATAAAGTTACATTGTTTTAATCTTTTTTCTATTATCTATCTATAATCTACCTTCTTTCTATAATGATAATGAAATTATCAAAACCATAAATCACAAGTTCATTTTTTTCATTTTTACACAAGTTGATAAGGGATTTTCACTAATAAATGTAACTAATGCATTTTCTTTAATTATACAATTTTATTTATCAATTTCACCAAAATCTTCCAACTTTACCAACCATTCCTCCATAGTGGGTAGTGTCAAATCTTTCCATCTTTTTGCACAGTTAATCTCGCTGCTGGGGTTGTATATTGAAACAATTTTGCAGGTTGCTCACTGGGACCAAAGGTTTACTCTTCCAATCTTTTGAGCAAATGCTGGATTGATGATTAATAAAACGAGAATCTTTCTTTTCCAGAGGAAAAGGGACTTAATAAAACATATACCAAAATATTTGCTTGCTTTAAATATATGATGATTTACTCCACATTCATTGTGAGTACTAGGGACAGACAATTAATTTTGTGACAAAATAGAGCGAATGTATATTTCAAAGTCATTGTCAAGATTTTAAAAAATCTTATTGCTATCAAATCTTCTATCTGCCTGTTGAGATGCTCCTCTTGCTGTCATATCTGATTGCTTAACATTTACACAGTAGCACTCGAGAATATTGAAATTAAAAATACATTAAAAATTAATTTACTTTTTGCCATTCAACCATAACAAAAGACTAGGAGCATTCAATGACAAAGCAGGTAGCAAGTTTACAACCAACAAAAGGAAACCTTTTCATGGTGTGTGACAGGTGTAAACTATAGGATTTTTTGGGCAAGGATTGAGGCCAAGAATATAGGTAGAAAGATTTGACAGCAATATAAATATTCAGGCATCAAATCCCAAAGATTCTATACCTATAACTATTACTGGATGCCACAGCCCATTTAATGAAAATATTTCTTCCCACTTTATTAAGTAACCAGTTGGGGAAATCTTCATTTTCTAAATATGGGCATTCCAACTTCCTTTGATTCAGGAAGAATTCTGTATGCAAAAGCAGGTCAGAATCTGTGACAGAATGTCTCAGAATCCCAGAAAGTAGTGAAGGAGCAAAATGTCTCAGGAGAGAGTTGGACTTTACAGAAAGAGATTGTTTAGTCCAAGGGAGAGAAGAAATGTGAGAAAGAGACTTGGTAGTTGTTCTGGAGAATAACTGAGAATTTTTATATAATAATGTATTGTAGATATATGATGCCAGAGAAATTATCTAGAACAGGGGTGTCAAACTCGATTTCATTGAGGGCTTCATCAGGGTTGTGTCTGACCTTGGAGGGCCGGGTGGGGGCATGGCCAGGGTAGGCATGGCCAGCTTGGTGTCACTCATATTGGAGGGGCACCTGTGGTGCCTCTCTGTCACAACAGCCTCCCACAGCTCTCCACCAGTGAAAACAGAGCTCGAGGAGCTGCATGCAGCCTCCCCCAAGCTCCATTTTAGCTGGCGGAGGATTGCAAGAGGCCATCACAGTTGAAAATAGAGTCTGGGAGGGATGTGTGCAGCCCTCCTGAGTTCCATTTTTGATGGTAGAGGCACCGCGGGCCGATCCTTCACTGTTTCCAGGGCGGCCCTGCAGGCCAGATCTAAGCACCCCACAGGCCAAATCTGGCCCGTGGCCCTTGAGTTTGACACCCCGATCTAGATACGCTATATGATCTAGATATGCTATTGCTTAGCGCATTGTAAGCCACCCTGAGTCTCCGGAGAAGGGCGGTATATAAATCAAATAAATAAACAAACAAACAAACAAACAATCAATCAATCAATCAATCAATCAATCAATCAATAAATAAATAAATAAGAATGTATAAAGATACTTCAGATGTATGTTGAAAATGTAAACAAATACAGGAACCTTTTATCATGCTTGGTAGACATAAAAAAAGTTTTTTTTTAAAAGGATGCAAATAAATACTTTGGCACAGAGGACTTTAAAGTTCAGTATTCAGCAGAAAGCCACAACTTTTCCTTTTATAAGTAATGGATAAACAGATAAAAGCCATGGATCCCCCTCCATGGATACCCCTGGCAGACAGATCAGACACAAACTAGGAAAGTTTCTCCAGCACCTTTAAAGTTTATAGAAGAGTTTCTATCAAATGTAGTTATGTGACAAGTTGCAAAATAAAATAAAATAACCCAACCTTGTTGTGAATAAAGTGAGAGGAATCATTCTTTCTACCTGGTTACCAGTGGTGGGTTTCAAAATTTTTTACTACCGGTTCTGTGGCTGTGGCTTGGTGGGTGTGGCAGGGGAAGGATACTGCAAAATCTCCATTCCCTCCCCTCTCCAGGGAAGGTTACTGCAAAATCCCCATTTCCTCCCGATCAGCTGGGACTCGGGAGGCAGAGAATAGATGGGGGCAGGGCCAGTCAAAGATGGTATTTACCGGTTCTCTGAACTACTCAAAATTTCCACTACCGGTTCTCCAGAACTGGTCAGAACCTGCTGAATCCCACCTCTGCTGGTTACCCTATATTAAAAGCACCATCTTTATTTCTTTCAAAACGAACAATTTTCTCTGCCATGTTAATGTTTCATATTATCCAGCATCAAGATTTGTTCCCATAATCATTTGGCCATGAAACAGGGACTCTTGTTATGGCTTAGAGTTTCAATCAATCAATCAATCAATCAATCAGAATAAAGCTGGAAGGGACCTTGGAGGTCTTCTAGTCCAGGTCCCTGCTCAAGCAGGAGACCCAATACCATTTCAGACAAGTGACTGACTCTTCTTAAAAATATCCAGTGATGAAGCACCCACCCTAATGATATATCTTTGCTCTACTTTCGTCTAGCCATTTCCCCTCCATACATAGCAAATGTTTCTGTGAAGAGATTATTTAGTAGCCTTATGTTCCATTTTTTCTGTTGGAACTTAAGGGAACACAGCCTATTTATCATGACAATAGCCTTGACTGGTAGATGTGAAAGAAAGTAATTGTCCCTAAATCTACAGAACAATTTTGAATCTGGATCTCTTAAGCTACTACTCTCATGTCATTCCACAGAGTGGCCAAGAGCAATTGTTGGGAGCAGACAGGCAGACTAGGAAGTGGTTAAGTTTCTTGCATGCTGCACTAAGCTGTATTCTACATTTCTCTTTCCTTTGTCCTTGTGTTATTGTTGTACGTCAATGCTTCACAAAGAAGTATGGATTGCTCAGGCCTGTCTTGTTTCTTTCCATCGAGAGATGGTAGGGTGGGAACAGACATAAAAACCCCTGTCGGCTTCATAGTTTTGCTGTAAAAAGAGGACACAGGAGGAAATGGAGCAGGGACATTGTAAATAGAATGGGAAAAAAAGTGATAATACTACACTCTCTGCTTTCCTGCCTCTTTCACCTACCTTCAATGACCACCCTGGTACATCTTAATGTTCCTTTTCCTTGCTCATCTTGTAAATACTGTGCCACTTTTGTCTTGAGCTCTGCTGCCAAGTGGGAATCTGCTTAAAGTGCCAGTGTGGAAGGAAAGAGAATAGGAGGTGACTGGCATATGGAGTTGCGTAGAGGCAGCAGGCTTTAGTACAGACAACTTACAATGGTCATTTAGTGACCATTCCCAGTTTACAACGGCACTCAAAAAAGTGACTTATGACCGATTTTCACATTTACAACTGTTGCAGCATACCTTGTTGTCTTGTGATCAAAATTAGGACATTTGGCAACTAGCATTTATTTATGACAGTTGCAGTGTCCTGGGGATATATATGTTCACCTTTTGCAACCTTCTGACAAGCAAAATCAATGGGCAAGACAGATTCACTTAACAATCATGTTACTAACTTAACAACTGATGTGAAGTGATTCACTTAACAACAGTGGCAGGAAAGGTCGTAAAATGGGGTAAAACTCACTTAACAAATGTCTCACTTAGCAACATAAATTTTGGGCTCAGTTGTGGCCATACATCAAGGTCTACCTATATTTGGGTCATTATTTTCTTTAGAATGGCACATTCGGAACAGTTTTCTCCAAGTTACTCAGGAATTCTAGAGTTCCAACATTCGGGATGGTGCCAGTAGGAAAGAAAGTTGAAACAGAGCATTATAGGAAAGGATGCAATTGCTTGTGATCTGCAACTATATTTTGTAAAGCATCTCTTGTGCTGTGTTTAATTGTGAGATCTTTTTTTTCACTAAGGTTCATATGTTTACTCAGACTGTTAATTTTCATAAAATAAAGCATTGAGGATCTAATTTTGCATATATATATATTTACTAGAATGATGTACATTTTTCACACATATTTTGTATTAAATATGTATATTTGTATAAAATATTTTATATCTATTGAGTGCAGAGCAGTAACTAAAAACCAACAGAAAGTCATTATGATGCTTTGGAGACATTTTGAAAAAGGTTTCTGGAACACAGGAATATAAATGATGTTTGCAACTTTTAAGGCAACTGTATTTTTGTTGTTGTTATCATGCAGCCTGTAGCAGCTGCCATATGATTCTGGGAAATGGCATTGCTACTTTAAAGAGTTGCAGACAAAACCTATGTTCACACCCATGCAAACTCTGAAGCATTATTTAGGATTCAGACCTAAAACACTCGGCTTGATCATACCTGTGTTTCCCCGAAAATAAAACCCTATCTTATTTATTTTTTTGCCACCCAAAAAGGCACATGTCTTTTTTTTTGGAGGGGGGGATGTCATCCACTGACTCACTTCAGTTGCACACGTTGCCCCCCCCCGCCTCCTTTTTGGCAAGGCCAGCAAGGCTTTCCTGAAGGCCTCTGCAGCCAATAACAGAACTCTGGATCGATCCAGAGCTCTGTTATCAGCTACATAGGCCTTCAGGAAAGCCTTGCTGGCTACAGAAGAAATGGGCTGAGGTGTGCAAGTATCCGAAGGTAAAAGGTAGGACAGCTCCATCCCCCATCCCCACCCTAGCTTAATTTTTACCCATACACCCTGGAGTGGGTATGGTCTTAATTAGGGCTTATTTTGGGGGTTGAGCGCACATGTAAAAATCAAGCTAGGACTTACTTTCTGAGTACGTCATATTTTCAGGAAAACACAGGTATTAGAAATATTCCTATGAATCCACCTCCCCCTGCATTATGAATAAACCTATTAGCAGATAGCTGGGCCTCTGTTTGGTCCTTTCAGTGACCACAGCTTATGTTTTGGGGAAATAATGTCTCCAACACTTGAACATTGATGGTTTCATGTCTCAATCAAATTATAAATGCTGATTGGTCAAAGTCTCTGAGGGGTTGGAAGACCTCTGTCGAAGGATAGGTGTGTAACAGGTGAGCATCACTAAAAACTAAGTGCCAAAATCCCTTTCCATTGTAAAACTTAATTTTTAGTGTGGCTTGTGGAGCAGGGCCAGTAAGTGAGTTATATATCCCCCGTTATCCCTTCACACATTTGTTTAACAAGTTTATATAAGCATTCCTTAGGAGTTGATATTTGCACATATAACATCATAATCACAAATTACATTAAAACACAAGGATGGAATCAGGTAAATATTTTCTTAGAGCTTATTCCAGCTGGACTGGACTTCCTGCAACTATGGCTCTCCCCAAGATCCTGGGGACTTCTTTCATATTTTTAGTGTGATTTCATTAATGCAATTTCATTGATGCTACTTGTTAGTGCTTCAGAGGACTTTGCATCTCAAATGTTGTGATCTAATTAATTGCAAGGAATGGCAAAGAAATAAAGACTTGACAGACAGAAGCATCTACTTGCTTATCCCTTGGCTTTGATATGCCTGTTTAAAGAACTTGAGCCAAGCAGAGCCAGATTGAGATGGAGCAACAACTGTTTTGAGTGCCTTCACTGCAAGACAAGCAAACAGATTGCTCAGATGTAGCTTGGCCTGTCTTTGCAGTTGGGGAAGCAAGGGTTGCAAACCTTGTGTGTAAAAACAGAACCAAGCAGGGCTAATCAGAATAATAGGACATATAATAAATTCACTCAAACCTCTATTTGATTTGCATTGATCCCTGCTTGATTGGCCCACTCACTGCTTTTAATAAGGACTAATTGGTTAATGTTGGTGTCTTAATTTAGCCTCATCTATGAAATCTTTAGTAAGATTGGAGCTGTGAAAAACAGTTGTGTGAAAACAGTGACTTCCCTATGCAGATTTATATGGCTCTTTTGCATGGTAGAAGACGCACTGTGAAGCAATGAGCATGTTCAGACTTTCAGGACGTTATATTTAATCATCTATTTAACAAACATAGGATATTAACCATCAATATTTAATATTTGCCCAACCAAAGATGCCTGCCTTTCAGAAACCTACAATATAAGTCTAAAAGAATAATAGAAGACAAAATAATAATAAAGAGAAGGAGAAAGAAAGGAAGGGAGAAGAAATGATGACTATCGGTGAATAATTTTAGTGTGGTTAATTTCCAGTTTACTTTGCACCAGCACCTTTCTGGTCAATTCCTCTGTCCAGATCAGAGTAGTTACACGTCATTCAGAGATTGTTAGATTTTGTTCCATGTCATGTTTTGATTCCTAGAGACCACTTGTGATTTTCCTTATGATCTATCCCTAACCCTATCTCTATTCTTTCAAAACTCCCAATGGAGTACTCATCATCTCAAGGTATTGCTAGCAAATATATAGTTTGATGTTTATTTATTAAAATCAGCAAACATAAAAAAAATAACTGGTAAGAATGGACAAAAGGAAGGCCAAAGTGGGAAAGGAGAGACAGGAAACACTGGTAATAATAGATTAAAAGGAAAAAGAACTGTTAGTTATCCACATTCTGTCTGTCTGTCTGTCTGTCTGTTGCTCTGTCTGTCTGTCTATCTATCTATCTATCTATCGATCGATCGATCATCTATTGTGTTTTCCCAAAAATAAGACCCTGTCTTATATTTTTTGAACCTTGAAATAAGCACTTGGCCTTATTGCCATGCTCTCAAAATATCTCTCTCTCTCTCTCTCTCTCTCTCTCTCTCTCTCTCTCTCTCTCTCTCTCTCTCATCATTATGATCATCATCTTTAAAAAGGCACAGAATTTTTAAGAGCTATGACAAGCAATATTGTTGGTTATTAACATTAGCAATCCCAAAAGGAGTGGCCTTTGGTTATTTCAGCTTTAACTTCTTGATGATCATAACAGCAGCCATATAGAAGCCATAAAGAGGACACCAGGTGATATTTCTCTATATACTGCACCATGAAGGAAACAGTTTGGAGGACAGATATGATGTAGTCAACAATTGTTGTTATATTGTTCTCAGTGGATAGCACTATTTAGTTCTTTTGGTAGAGTTATGCATTTCCAGTTGCCACTGTAAACTTAAAAAATTGTCTGGCTTTCCGACTGGGACTTCCCTGAAGCCTTCTATCAAAAGACTCAACACATTCCTACATGTTGTTTGAAGTGATTGCTTCCATGTTTATTCCTGTGGTGGGAGCAGCTGTCAACTTTACCTCAGAAGTAATAGTACAGTACAGTAGATGTAGCTAATGAAGTTGTGGGCTGTTTATATTCAACTTGTTTTGTAAATTCTAGCTTTTATTCTCCAGTCTTTTATCTGCTGCAGTCAGGACTTCTACAACCAATTAACCTCATCATAGTCTGGTAGCAACTTTAAAAACTGAAAATCAACATCATTATGCAAGCCAGTTTCCCATGAAGCATTCTGACATTCATAATACCGAACTGTAGGAAAGAGTAATGCGCCCAGTATTTGTCAAGACTTTAATAATAATAAAATCATGAAGAGGGACAGAGACAATTCAGTTCAATTTGCAGCCTCTCCAATTCATTTAGTTTACACAGTTTGCTGTCACAAATATTTGCTGTTGATATAGGTGGCTGGTGATTTTGTTGCAGATGTTAATAGGCTTTGTACTTGTATGGAACAATGGATAATTATACCATGAATGCTTGCTGTAGTCAGATATTGGAGTTTGTATTCTGATCATCTATATTATAATAAGAAAAAAAATATGTATTAAATTTATTTCCTACCCTCTTACCACAGGGTAACTCTAAAAGTCCTTGGGCATATGCAAAAAGAAAGTATGATCAATAATGATAGATGACATGTACTTTTTTCTATCCATTTCTGATCTCTAAATAGTGATGAGGAAAGTACTTAGCAAGGAAGAATCCATACTTGACTGAAAGCAGTTACAAACTTCAGTGAAATTTGGCAGATCTATACCAACCTTCTCCATCATGGTATCCTTCAAATGCAATGAGATAACAAACCTTGCCTAAGTTGGTTTGGAACTTTGGAGTGTCACAAGTTCTACCAGCCCAAATTGTAGAAGCTGCCACTATTGAACCAATATTGAAAGTGCATGGAAATTGATTCAGATTAGGTATTAAGAATTTTTTTTAACTGTAAGAGTTGTCAACCAATTGAATAGGTTGCCATATAAAGTGGTGTGTTTCCTGTCACTGGAGGTCTTCAAAAGAGGCTGGATAGCCACCTGTCCAAAATGCTTTAATAGACCTGTACCAAGCAGGGGATTGGATTAGATGACCTCTGAGGTACTTACCAACACAAGAATTCTGTTTAGTCCATGGTTTCAGCAGGGAGGTACCCTAAGTTTTCTAAAAATGACTTGGAAGTATGGCTTAATTATTTTAATAGGAATACTGAGCAATGCAATGTAGCAGATTAAAAATCTGATAAATTAAATTTACTCCTCATAAAACCTTAGTAGTATTTTTTGGCTAACATCCCTTCAAATTAAGCTTAATTTTCCATGAGAGTGATCCAGTCTCAAACCATTACCTTGCCCTATAAGTATCTTACATCTTCTTCAGTCTTCCTTCTAGCTTGCTAGCTCTTCCACTTTGTTGTTGTTGTTTACTCCTGAGATTTATTTTTTCCTTGTATAAAACTGTTCTGGAAACTCTGGAGCTTTTTTTTTTTTCTCTAAGCACATATTTTGTTTTGATAAACTATAATGTTTTGTCTGCAGAAAAGTATTAACCGCTTACATATATTTTCTCAAAGACCATGCATGAATATTAAAAGGGATTTATACTTACAATGGCTTCGGGCAGTTGAGTCATCCATTATATTCTGTCATATCACACTGTGGTAATGTGGAAATCTGGGAGCCCCTCCAGTAATCTTGATTAGCAATATGAGGGCCTCCCCTCTTTACTTTTTTTTTTTTTGCTGTAAACACATTTACTTTCTCTACATGCCGTGTTCACATTAAAAATATGTGATTCTTAATCCATTGCTTTGTTTTAATTACAATAATAATAATAAAAATACTTTTCCCTCCCTTTTGTCTGTCTCACTTTAGAAAATAATTGCTAACAAGTGCTTTTCCTGCTGGTAAAAGGTGCTAAGTTATATTTCATCAATCAATTAATTAATTTCAATGTATAATGTGTGCCTTTCCTAAACTCATGTACATCTCAGTCCTATATAAATTTATGTAAAACTTTCATCCTTAATCCATATCTACAGTGAACATATTCTCAAGCAATCAGGCATCAAAACAGGAATAGATGTACCCAGGACAAGGAAAATGTAGCCCAAACTGAGGGGCACCGCTTCAATTTTTGTTCTTGGAGAAAAGAATTGCTAACATTTTATGTGGAATGTCTCCATTCATTATTTTCTGGGCAAAATGGAGTATGGTAGTTAAAATTGTGGAGTTTTGCATTTTAATGTCAGGAATAACAGGATAACAGAGTTGAAAGGGCCTTTAGAGGTCGTTTAGTCCATCCAGGGGTGAAATCCAGCAGGTTCTGACAGGTTCTGGAGAACCAGTAGGGGAAATTTTGAGTAGTTCGGAGAACCGGCAAATACTATCTCTGGCTGGCCCCAAAGTGGAGTAGGAATGGAGATTTTGCAATATCCTTCCCCTGCCATGTGCCCCAAGCCACGCCCCCCCAAGCCACACCACACCCACTAAGCCACGCCCACAGAACCAGTAGAAAAAAAAATGGGGTTTTCACCACAGAGTCCATCCCCCCTGCTCAAGCAAGAAACCGTATATCACTCCAGACAAATGGTTGTCCAATATCTTCTTAAAAACCTCCAGTGATGGGGTACCTACAACTTCTGGAGGCAAGTCGTATTTAATTTTTTATTTATTTATGGTGTCTTCGAGTCAAGGTTGACTCCTGGTGACTGCCTGGACAAGTCCCTGTAATGTTATTTTTAGTTTTTTGCAAGATTTGGGAAGTGAGTGATCTTTTCTTCCTAGGGCTGAGAGAGAGTACCTGACCCAAGGTCATCCATCTGGTTTTATCCTTAAGGTGGGACTAGAACTCATAGTCTCCTCCTATCTAGCCTGATGCTTTAACTACTTTAACTACTAAATCAAACTGGCTAGATTTATCTAGTAAATCTAGAGCCTCAGCAAGTAATAGCATCAGGCTGACTTTGGTCTCAGAAACCAAGCAAGGTTGCACCTGATTAGTGTTGGGAGGAAAATCCATCTGGTTCAGTTTCAAGATGGGAGAAAGATGCTGGAAATAAAATAGCAATAGCACTTAGACTTATATACCGCTTCATAGTGCTTTACAGCCCTCTCTAAGTGGTTTTACAGAGTCAGGATTGCCCCCAACAATTTGGGTCCTCATTTTACCCACCTCGGAAGGATGGAAGGCTGAGTCAACCTTGAGCCTGGTGAGATTTGAACTGCCAAATTGCAGTCAGTCAGCAGACAGCAGAGTAGCCTACCATACTACACTCTAACCACTGCGCCACCATGGGAGCTGATTGGAAAGAAGGTCCATTTATTGATGAATAGAACGACCAGGGTTTGTGATTCTGGGTCAGCTGAATTAGCTAGATGAGTGCCAGGATTTTTATACAGGTCCTGAAATGCTGCTGGGTGTGTGTGGTGTGCAATGAAGGGGCTTGTGTTCTGAAAGAGTATTGAACAATTCCTATTGCAGCTAATGGCTTTTGCCCTGTGCTGCATCTTGAGTGAGGGGCTGCTGTACTAATCCTACCATTTTACTTCTGTTAGCTGTCGAACATTGCTGCAAGGAGTTTTGAAATATCCTGTCTCGAATGAATTGCTGCATGCAGTATTTGCTTTGCTTATGAATAGAGCCATCTAGATAGCTGGCTTCCTCTTTCAATAAGCTCCTTATCTCCTTAAGTACAGTAGGCATCTGTTGTGGGCTATTAAGAAAGACCGGGGATTGCTTTCTGCCTCTAAAAACATGTTTCTCCATTTCTGCTTTAGGGAAATATAATGATCTACCTTTTTACTTCCCAAAATATTTCATTCTTCTGGGGGCAGGGGCTTCCACAATTGTATATGGGTAGGAGACCACAAGGAAATTCCAGGGCTGTAGTCTGGATAGCAAAGTCAGAAACATCCCAGGAAAAGATAAGGTTCAACCACTGCTATACTATTGCCAAGAAAATGTACATAGATTCTATAGGTACATATAGTCCACCTGAAGTTGATATTGACTAGAGTAAGTTTTTTTCTATTCAAATTCAATTCAAATTCAAATTTATATACCGCCCTTCTCCTTTCGGACTCAGGGCGTTGAACAGCCAGATAAAAAACATCTATACAAACATCACAGTTAAAAAATAAAGTTAAAATAATTTATAAATTTGGCCCATAATTTAAAACTTGTCAATTAAAATCAATATTAAAATTTTAAAACTAACCCTAAAATCAAGACAGACTGGCTAACTGAAAAAAATAAGTTTTTAGGGCCCGACGAAAAATCCGGAGGTCGGAGATCACTCGTATCTCTGGGGGTAGATTGTTCCATAGGGTAGGTGCCACCACAGAGAAGGCTCTCCTCCTGGGGGTTGTCAGCCGGCATTGTCTAGCCGACGGCACCCTGAGGAGGCCCTCTCTGTGGGAGCGAACCAGCCGGTGGGAGGCTATTGGTGGCAGAAGGCGGTCCCGTAAGTACCCTGGCCCTAAGCCATGGAGAGCTTTAAAGGTGATCACCAACACCTTGAAGCACACCCGGAAGTCCACCGGAAGCTAATGCAGCTCGCGCAGGAGAGGAGTCACATGGGAGCGCCCCGTCGCTCCCATAATCCCCCGCGCAGCCGCATTCTGCACCAGTTGGAGCCTCCGGGTGTACCCCAAGGGGAGCCCCATGTAGAGAGCGTTACAATAGTCCAGACGAGAAGTGACGAGTGCTTGAGTGACCGTGCGTAGGGAGTCCCAGTCCAGAAAGGGGCGCAACTGGCGTATCAGGTGAACCTGACAAAAAGCCCCCCTGGCCACGGCTGTCATATGCCCTTCTAAAGACAGCCGCACATCCAGGAGGACACCCAAGTTGCGGGCCCTCTCCGTGGGGGCCAATGATTCGCCCCCAATAACCAGCGATGGCGTCAGCTGGCTATACTGGGACGCCGGCAGCCACAGCCACTCGGTCTTGGAAGGGTTGAGTCGAAGCCTGTTTCTCCCCATCCAGACCCGCACGGCCTCCAGGCACTGGGACATCACTTCCAAGGCATCATTGGGATGGTCTGGGGTGGAAACGTACAGCTGAGTATCATCAGCGTACTGATGGAACTCCACCCCAAAACCACGGATGATCTCACCCAGCGGCTTCACATAAATGTTGAACAGGAGGGGTGAGAGGACTGACCCTTGCGGCACCCCACAAACAAGGCGCCTTGGGGTCGACCGCTGCCCCCCTGTCAACACAGATTGCGACCGGTTGGAGAGATAGGAGGAGAACCACCGCAGAACGGTGCCCCCCACTCCCAGTCCCTCCAGCCGGCGCAACATGATACCATGGTCGATGGTATCAAAAGCCGCTGAGAGGTCTAATAGGACCAGGATAGAGGAATAACCCCTATCCCGGGCCCTCCAGAGATCATCCACCAACGTGACCAATGCCGTTTCCATGCTGTACCCAGGTCTGAAGCCGGACTGGAGCGGATCCAGATAGATAGCTTCATCCAGGTACTGGGGAAGCTGTCGCGCCACCACACTCTCAACAACCTTCACAATAAAGCGAAGGTTGGAGACTGGACGATAGTTAGCCAAAACAGTTGGATCCAGGGATGGCTTCTTGAGGAGAGGCCTCACCACCGCCTCTTTCAAGGCGGCTGGCAGGACACCCTCGCTCAAAGAAGCGGAGCCAGCCTCGTGTAACCTCCCGGGAAGCCAGCACCAACCAGGAGGGACACGGGTCCAATAAACATGTGGTTGCGTTCAGTCGTCCCAAGATCCTGTCCACGTCCTCGGGAGCCACAGGATCGAACTCCTCCCAGATAACACTCTCAAGGCCTGCCTCAGTCATCTCGTCTGAACTAACCCAGTCGGTGGCCAAGTCTTCCCGAATCTGAGTTATTTTATCATCCAGATACTGTACAAAATCCTCAGCTCGGCCCTGCAAGGGGTCCTCCCGCGCTCCCAGATGGGGGAGGGAGTGGGTCACCCTAAACAGGGCGGCTGGGTGGTTATCTGATGATGCGATAAGAGCGGCAAAATAGCTAGATTTCGCCGCTTTTATCGCCACTAGGTAGGTCTTAATATGAGACCTTACCAGTGTCAAGTCAGACTCGGAACGACTGGCCCTCCAACCGCTCTCTAGGCGTCTTTTCCGGTGCTTCATCTCCCTCAGCTCCTCGGAAAACCAAGGAGCTAAGTGAGTTCGGTGCCGGGTCAGAGGCCGCAAAGGCACGACCCGGTCCAAAGCCCCGGCAGCCGCTCTATCCCAGGCGGCCACCAGGTCATCAGCCGAGTCATGAGCTAGAGTCTCAGGAAATGGCCCAAGCTCCATCTGGAACCTATCAGGGTCCATCAGGCGCCTGGGGCGGAACCACCTAGTCGGTTCCGCCTCCCTGCGACGGGGTAGGACGGTCAGAAAGTCAACTCGAAGGAGCGAGTGGTCAGACCATGACAAGGGTTCAATATCTACATCCCCTATATCAAGGCCACTCAACCACTGACCAGAGATAAAAACTAAGTCCAGAGTGTGTCCCCCCATATGAGTAGGGCCGTGAGTTACTTGGGTCAGGTCCATGGCCATCATGGAAGCCATGAACTCCCGAGCTACCTCAGATGTTTCACCGATGGATGGCAGGTTGAAATCCCCCATGGCCACAAGTCTGGGGGTATCAGCCGCCACCTCGGCTATAACATTGAGGAGTTCGGGCAGGGTCGTTGCCACATGGCAGGGAGCCAGGTACGTGATCAACAGACCCATCTGCACCCCACGACCCCACTTCACAAAAAGGGACTCACATCCGGCTATCTGAGGTCTCCCTCGGATCAAGACCTTCTTTTAGAATGACCGCCACCCCCCCGCCCCTGCCCTGAGCTCTCGGCTGATGAAATGCACGAAAGCCTGATGGGCACATCTCCACGAGGGGAACTCCCCCCTCATGGCCCAACCAGGTCTCCATGATACCTGCCAGGTCCGCTCCCCCCTCCTGAATAAGATCACAAATGAGGGGGGCTTGGCATTACATAACATCAGCCGGAGACTCGGGCGCTGAGACTCTAAGCAGCCTGGGGAACGGGAAGAGCTAAGGGGACCGGGGCACGCAATCGCTTGGAGATAGCGAGCACATGCCCCCACTACATGATATGGCCCCTGCTCCCGCCATACCTGCCCCTCCCACTCAGCGTGTTAATAGAGAAGCCCTCACTAGAGGGCATTCTAACAGTTCCCTTTCCCCCCAGAGTCCGCACCCCCTACGGCACCATTAATAGCAACCGGACTGGTCTGCAACCCCCGTGGGTT
This sequence comes from Arizona elegans, assembly GCA_022577455.1. NCBI lineage: Eukaryota > Metazoa > Chordata > Lepidosauria > Squamata > Colubridae > Arizona > Arizona elegans. Next base: position 118,008,678 of record JAKOOJ010000003.1, read on the forward strand.
TTCCCCCAAACCCACATAACCTCCCCCACCCTCAGAACCCCTTAAAAGTCTATTTAAAAAAGTCTTTAAAAAACCCCTCAATCCCCTTTTTGCGACATGCCACCTCTCGGGGTCCCAAGATCCGTCATTAAGGTGGGCCCTCGATAACATAGAGGGCCAGGCCTGCGAGAGGGGGGAATCTCGCAGCGCAAGAAGCTTTGCCCTAGAATACATTTTAACACTAGAGTGATAATACAAGTTTGGCCTAGACATGGCCTAGGGGTTTATAATGATGGTTTCAAATGTCCAGGAAGCAAGACTAAGTTAATCGGAAGAGTCACCATTACCCTTTTAAAAACTTCCCTCACATTACCATCAAAAAGTGAAGTACTCATGTCAGGTGGTGTGCTGGTTCTTTACACATACCTTAGTTATGAAATAGCCAAGGAGACTGGGTGAGGCCAGTTCAATGGCCAATCATCTTCCTTCCTTCCCAAATTCCACTAACTCATGGGACTTTTTCACATCCAGACGCTGCAGGAGAGTGGCCTGCATTATTATCTTTAGAAACTGAGCTCAAAATCAGCACCACTTTAAACACAAAATCTGAGAATGAGTTAAAAGAACAGAAGTGCCCCCCCCAGTGGGGAGGGGCACTTGACAGATAGATTTACATCAGACACAGAGGTGGGTTTCAGCAGGTTCTGACCAATTCTGGAGAACCGGTAGCGGAAATTTTGACTAGTTCGGAGAACCAGTAGTAAAAATTCTGACTGGCCCCACCCCCATCTATTCTCTGCCTCCCAAGTCCCAGCTGATCGGGAGGAAATTGATTTTTGCAGTATCCTTTCCCTGGAGTGAGGTGAGAATGGAGATTTTACAGTATCCTTCCCCTGCCACACCCACCAAGCCATGTCATGCCATGCCATGTGATGCCACGCCCACCAAGCCACGCCCACAGAACCGGTAGTAAAAAAAATTGAAACCCACCACTGGTCAGACATTCCCTGAATGCTATTTCTGCATGGTTTTTAGTGTAATTCAGAAGGAGCAAAATGGGAGCCATTTGAGAGGATGGCTGGAGCATGGAGAGGATTCTGACAATGAGAAATCCGCAGCCCCACTCCCTATCCCAATTTCCCCAACACTCCTTCAATCATTTTCATAAAAACAGTGACCAAATATACCTAATCCAAAAACAACCCTCAGACTTTCCTTTTCTTTCATGAAGTCTCCTTCCATCTCCAGTACATAATGTTATTAAAATATTCTAGAGGTGGGATAGCGTTCTTGTTTGGTTATTGATTTTTCTATCATTTATCCTGAAGAACCAGGATCTATTTTGACAGATGGGAAGAAAGTGCTAATTTAGTTTCCTTTCTCAAGTTGATGCTGTCTGGTAAATCAACTCTTCATATTTTCAGGAGAGGCTAATTTACTCTTTTTAGTCTGTTAAATGCTACTGGTCCATTTAGCACAACAGGGCATGTTCTTCTCAGAAACCTTCATAGACATTTTCAATTAGTCTTACATTTTCCACCTTGGATTTTCCTAAATAGTTGTTTGCAGAAGTCTGGTAGATGCTCTAATTCTCAAATATGGAGTATAGTTACCATCAGATTCAGTTTAACTCCTTAGAAAAATGTGCAGTTTTTATACAGTACTTCAGGTTCATTATTTCCCATTATTGTTTTAATAAGCATATTTATTTATCAAGCATATAATCATAAGTTTATTTGTCAAGCATATATAAGATAACAGGTAAAAATATAAACATAATTTGAATACATGAAAAAAGTAAAAAAGGAATATTAGGACAGGGACAGTAAACCACCTATCTCCCTCACAGAGGGACTGCGATATCTCTTTTATCTGCATTAAACTAATACAGTACAATATAAAAGTGAAAGCAAATTTACTCATAGCCAAGTAGACCTTGGGGAAGGGAATGGGGAGAAGCTTGTTTTAAAATAATTAAAGAATTGGGGCAGAACAGCCTTAGTCATGATCTGTGCCCCAGTCTCATCCCTGATTTATTACATGTGTCCTGTTTATTCTGGGCTGGCCCATAGTCCTCTTGGATTAGAGGTGATGGCTGATTAACAAGAAGCTCTTCAGGCCATGGCAGAGACAATCAGCTCAGCAGTCACTCTCGGCTGGAGAGGGCTGATTTGCAGCAGTCTGCTCTTTACACTGACTGCGCTGCTCAGGAATATAAATACTGTTAATCCCTCACATTAATATCAGCTTTGATCGTCCTTCCCCATTATCATCTCCTTGCTGTTAATGAAACAGAGAGCCATAGGGGACAGGAGAGAAGGAACGGGCCTAATCAGTATGTGCCGGTTGGAAATATTGGAACTAAATTGACAGGTTTGGGGGATTAAGGAGGTGAAGAAACCTGAAAGAGATGATGTGGAATCAGCAGTGCTTAATTTTGTTTCTCTTGAAGTCAAGTTCATTTGGGCCGAAGAGAGCTCCTTTTTTTTTTAAGAAAAAAAGATCAGTTTCAGTCATAATAATAGTACACAATAATGGAAAGATGATAGTTTAGTGGTTGAGGACAGTGTGGCCTGCAGGATGCAGTGATTCTGACTGGGATCCTAAAAAGAGGTCAGCCATTGTAGAGGATGCTATATTAACTGGCCAGGGGTTGGCTGACTGCTTTGTTTTGCATCCAGTTCTGAAAATTTGCATTTTGATTCATAAATTATATTATCATGCTGTTGTTGTTTTCATCACAACACATTCTCTTGGTTTTTAGTCTCTATTTAATCCTTGTTAATTTTAATCATTTTGTATTATCTTTTTAGCATTGTGTTAGCAGTCTAGAGTAACTTTAACAGTGAGATGGGGAGGTGTATAAATTTAATAAATAAAATAAAAATACAATGTGTCAATACAATTTGACTATAGGAATAGCCACCAGCTTGTTTTCCCTACTCATTCTACTCAAAGAAGAGCTGAGATGAGCCAAAACTCATTCTACTCAAAGAAGAGCTGTTGTGAGTTCTAGATCTTGAAAGGCCACTGCAAATGTGCACTGTAAACGATGATGGGTGGATAAATAAATAAATAAACAAACCATAAAACTGACTTCAAAGAGTGATGAGATTTTCACACTACTCCATTCTATGCAAAGCAAGTAGGTCTGATTGCTGTTTCCTGCAAGGAATTGAAATTGATGGGAATTCAATAAGACCATGTGAATGCTTGAAGTCTCTTTGATGTGCATTTATTTGGACAATTGCTCTTAGTTTTCTTCTGAAGGTGAACCCTTCCACTTGAAAATCCATGCTTTTTCTTCATATTCCTGGAAGAAATGAAGTAAACAATTCCACACTATCTCTTTCAGGTTTCTTCACCATCTTCTGAACATGATCAGTAACTTGAAAAAGCTCTGACAAGACAATAATCAGAATCAGAATAGAACTGGAAGGGTTCTTGAAGGTCTTCTAGTCCAGCCCCCTGCTCAAGCAAGAGATCCTATACCATTTAAGATAAGTGACTGTCCAGTCTCTTCTTAAAAACTTCCAGTGATGAAGCACCCATAACATCTGAAGGCAAGCTGTTCCATTGGTTAATCATCCTCACTGTTAGGAAGTTTCTCCTCAATTCCAGGTTGCTTCTCTCTTTGATTAGTTTCCATTCATTGTTTCTTGTCCTGCCCTCTGGTGCTTTGGAGAATAATTTGACCCCCTCTTTGTGGCAGCCTCTCAAATATTGGAATACTGCTATCATATCCCACCACCTAGTCTTTCTTTTCTCTAGACTAGCCAAACCCAAATCCTCCAACCATTCTTCATACGTTTTAGCCTCCAGGCCTAGATAAAATGATCTCTTTCCTGTTATTGGTCTGCCTATTTTTATCTTCCAAAGGATGAAGTGTCTATGCCAAACTTCCTCAATCTTATGTCCTCCACAGGTGTTGAGACTACAACTCCCAGAATTCCTAGGCAGCTAGAGAACATGATTTATGCTTTTCTGTGGGATCTGCTCACAGCTATTTACAAAACTGGTCAAAAAAGGTTTTTTTCTTCTTCATCATTATAAACAAGAAAAGTTTCCAAAAACTAGATATTTCTCGAATAAGCAGTTGGGTATTTCCCCTAAGAAATGAAACAGGGAAGAAGGGCTGGTTCTAAAAGATGAGACTTAGTGGTCAGATGGATAGTTTACACCAAAGACAATGGCTTTACTTTATTATACAAGATGAAAAGAAACTGCTTTCAGGAATTGTCTGTATTCATGGGTGTAAATTATTTCCCACCATCCCTTCCTTTACTATAAGCTTTTCCTTAGCTTAAAAAAAGGAAAGTTAAATCCCCATTTTATGATCTGCAGCTTGAGATTGTAAAAATAAATGGTGTAAACAATAAGAGAGCAATACTTCTGGGAAACATGAATATCCCCAACCACATCTGTGTAATAGAATCAAGTACAAATGTCTCTCACACTAACACTCATCACCTTATAATACCGAGAGATTGCTGTAATGTGCACACGAGTCACAGAAAATGGCATCCCAAAACTCTGCCCTTGGAAAGATGGCTTTTCATTTATTGTTGCTTCATCTACACCTTCTTCTAAAAGAAACAGACTTGTTACCAAACAGTTTTATCTGTTGTCATGGCCTGAGTTTCATTTGCACTTCTAGGAGGGAATGGAACACAATTTTGATCATGGCTGGTAGGCCTTTTGCTCCACAGCAGCTTGTCAAAGAGGAGGAAAGGAAACTAGATAAGCTTCTGATTCTGTGTTTTTAGAAGGCTGATTTGCAGAAGAATGAAAATTGAAACCAAGTGACTTTACATTCAAGTGGAGTCCAGTGATATCCAATAGCCAATTAGCCTCATCAGACTGGATTCCCTAATATTTGCAAACCCATCTTGATTCAGAAAAAAAACACTAGAGCCTTTTCCCCAGTATAATGATTGGAATTGATTTAATTATTAACAGCTTCTCATCAAGCCTCAAAGAGGTTTACAATAGCCATGAAACTGAAAACAATTCTTTATAAAAGAGCAGATATAAGGGGTGTTTATGGCTGGGGAAAATGTGTACACGCATGTATGTATTTGTGTGTGAATGAGTGTATAGATTCGTGATGGTGAACCTATGGCAAGCGTGCTGGAGGTGGCACAAAGCGCCCTCTCTGTGGGCACGCAAGCCATCGCCTCATTTCAGCACGGGCACCTTCTGTCAGCCAGCTGGTCTTTGGGTCTCTGCCATGCATGTGTGGAGGGCATGCGCGGTGGGTGGCGTGCATGCATGGGGGCCATGTGTGCATGCATGGGGGCAGAGCGCATCAGCAGGGGCCGCACACACATTGCATTTTGGGGGTTTGGCGTGCTTTGGGTAGTTGGGCCAGAAAAGGTTAGCCATCACTGGTATAGATGAGAGAGAGAGAGAGAGAGGGAGGGAGAGAGAGAGAGAGAGCTAAGAATCAATGGAATTATTTGGATGGGTTTTCAAGCCTGTAATGCTAAATATTATACAGCCTTTGGTAAAACTGAGGCCCTTAGGAAGTTATGAACATTAGAAAGAACAATTAACAAATCAGATGAAATAAAAGTGTTTGTATTCAACCCTCATTTAAATGTATAGTATACACTTTAGAACTCTGAAATAGTATCTTGATTATCAACATAGAGTTAGAAAAATGTAGAGTGGCATGGGATCCAACCTCTTTGTTCAGTGCAGAAATACATATTCAGCATACAGTATGTGAGAAATTTCTATTCAGCCTTTACCTGCAGTCAACTAGTCTCTAGTTGCTATTGAAATGCTCTGTTAGAAAATTTTCCTTAACTTTCAAGTTGGACTCTGCCTGCATATAACAAATCCATGACCTGCATTCTGGAATGACACAAAACACTTTATGGGATTTCCCCATGTAATATGGGGAACTTGAAGACTGATTCTATCAGTGGTGGGCTGAAGCTTACTTGTTCTGACTCGTAAGATGTGATTGTTAAATTTTCTGGAATTTTGGCTGAGAGCAGAACTGAGTCATGATGCATAGAGCATTGCTAAGGTAGTGGTACAGCATGACGAGGGAATGCTGGATGAGGGAATGTGATGTGAATGCTGGACGAGGGAATGTGATGATGGAGCCAGTTGCAATATATTTACTGGCATGTTGTCATATACCCTGTAAATTAACTTTTAAGACAGATAATGAGTGAATACAATAGAGGAGAATATTTGTAGCTCAGGGCTGATGCTTGATGCTTTCTGAGCTTTCAGACATTAAATTACTCAAATTAGGTAACATCATCAGTGCGAGTAGGAAGTGGGATTTGCTTTCATTTTATATTCTAATGGCTGGCCACTACAGAATGAGAGAATAGTTCAGACACTGAACCGAACTTTCATGGTTTAAAAATTTCTACTGGAAGGGACAAAAGCCAAGGGTTAAATATAAAATCTTTCAAGATGCAAAGGGGCAAGAAGGATAGAGATTACCTGATCTGAAACTGTACTTTGCAGCCAGTTGTTTGATTTGGATGAAGGAGCGGGTGCTGCTGAGAAATAAGAGGATTTTAGAATTAGATGGCCATGACCTGAGGTTTGGATGGCATGGCTTTATGATAACGTTAAGGTTAATGTAACTTTTAAAGAACACTATATTAAAAATGCCATGTTGACAATAGGGAATACAGCTATGTTGCCTTTATTGACCACAGCACAAGATTTTTATACATATATATATAAAATAGGCAATGGAAAGTAGCTAAAATATATAGAGAGTTGTTACAACAAAAGCATGTAGAATACAAAATGAAATGTAGAAATCAATCGATTGCAGAGGGATTTAGTTTTCAATGATTTTCATATACACAGTTTAAAAATAATTAAGGTAGATAACAGAACATTTGGAATAGATCAGCATAAGGCAAAATTTGAAAATGAGCTATGTATGAACATATAATTCCTAAAATATATAAACTTTTGTTGAAATTTGAAATGGAAAAGCAAGTCAAAGAGTGTATGATAAAACGAGCTAATGTTTTTGAATATAATACATTGATGGAACAATGGAAAAATATGATATTTTTGAAAGGACTGAAATTTACATTATGTTATAACTTAAAAGGCACTCCTGGGTTGAAAGGATTAGCCAGTGACATCAATGTTGCCAGGGTGACACTCAGTTGGAGGCTCCTTTCATGTCACCATTAATGTGACCATCGAAGAGGTACCTATTTATCTACTCGGGTTTATATACTTTCAAACTGCTAGGTCTGCAGGCGCTCACTCCATCACATAGCAGAAGTAGGTAGTAGACCTAGGTTCAAGACCCTACTACTTGTGGATCATCAGCCCAGCTTTGTAAACACATGAGCCACCACACTTTTTTTCTAGAATACATAAAGATACTTTAAGTTTATGATGGAAATGAGAAGAAGGCACAAAAGAGGCTTTACTTCCTGAGAATGCTCAGGAAGATAAATCTATCTCAGCATCTACTTCTGTCCTACTATTGCAGCACTATTGAGAGTGTCCTGATACAGCATTTTTGCATGGTATGGGAGCAGTTCTGTAGCAGACAAAAAAAGCTCTACAGAGAATCATTAAAACTGCCCAGAATATCATCGGGCTCCAGCTACCAGCCCTGGACGACATCTTCGAATCTTGCTGTTTGAGGAAGTTGTATAACATTCTCAGAGACTCTTCCCATCCTGCTTACAATCTTTTTGGACTGTTGCCTTCTGGCAAAAGATACAGAACAATTAAAACTCGGACCACACATTTTCTGAATAGTTTTTATCCCAGAACTATAATTGCACACTCAACAATGAACTAAAGGGCCACCATCAGTGAGCTGTTGGACAGCATTACTTGGTCTGTTGTGTAGATGTTTGGGTTGTTTAGGGGTGGGGAATTGTGGTGGGTGGGAGTGTGTTTGGGAATTGTTATGTGTGTTGGACCTGGTCTTTGGGTGTTAAGTCAATTTCATTGTATCGGTATACTGTGTATACATGTACAATGACAATAAAGTTATAAAAAGAAAAAAAGAAAAAGAAATATGAACAACATTTAGGATAACTTTATAATGCCTATGGACTTATGAAATATGGGGTGTTAACACAGTTTTATAACACAGTGTTATAAAGAATTTTAAAGATTAACATTCAACAGAAAACAGAATTTTTCATGCTTATAACTAGTGGATAGATAATTAGAAAACAGTGATGGAACAATCTTTTTGTATATAATAACTGCTGCAAGATTAGTATATGCAGAAAAATGAAAAGACTGAGAAATATCCACAATGGAGAGATGGTTGGTGAAGGCGACAGAATTAGCAGTGATGGCAAAATTGACTTTTTTTTGATTAGAGAATGGACAATAATTGCATTTAATAGTGACTGTAAACTCCTCATGGACTTTTTGCTGAAAAAAGAAGAAAATGATTTATGGATTTGATGATTACAAAGGATAGACTATGGAAAGAAGAAAATCATGATGTAAACTTAGAGAGACAGTATTGGTTATAAATGCATTTATCTGCTGTTAAGAAGATTGGAAACTACTTCTTTACCATCTTTTCTTTTCCTCCCCCCCCATTTTATTCCTTCCTATTTTCTTCCTTGTTTATTCATTATTTTTCTCCATTTTCTTTATTTTTGTTCTAAATTGTTTCCCTGTTTTTATCTTATGAAAAAATCTCTGTAATAAAAATTACTTTCAAAATTATAAATGTTTCTACTGGAAATTGTGGCATGGCAACAAATGAACCTCCAGATCTGAAAGTGTGAATAGGATGTTTGTTACTTTGATTATGTTTGTGTAATATATGCTGCTATTTAATTAATATATGCTTTTGCGGGCAGCAGCCATGGTGAAATTTGTAGTAGACGGTCTGTAATGATTTTTTCAGAATGTCCTGGGCTGAAGCTACATCAAGGCATAAGCATTTCATGGCTGCCTCAGAACGATCTACAGACAAGTGCCCATTAAATAAAATATTTTTTTTTCTTTTAATGACCTATAATTCCTTGCATTGGAGTGGAATCGAGGTGACTGATTGGAACGAAGGATTTATTGGCCGGATGCCTTTCCTGTCACCTATGCAGAGCTCATTTCTGCCATCAATTTTCTATGTTTCTATTAAAAATGAAGGGAAAGACAAAGACAGTAGGTTCTTGGGACTGAAGATTAAACTGAACATGGTGGTTCAGCTGTGAATGAACATTACATAAAGGAGAGCAGGAACATGACAATTTAGGTGGGCACTGACGTTTTATACCTTTTCATGCATAGTTGAATTAGAAGCACCATAAAGATATAGTTTCAAGTTCCTGTCCTCGGCTGTGGTAGGCAGTTAGAATCCAAGCAAGCTTTAATGTGGGATGACTCTTATCTTATTGAATTTTCCACTGCATGCAAATGGAAAACTACCACTACCTTGTTTTCCCCAAAATAAGAAATCCCCTGATAATAAGCCCAATCGGGCTTTTGAGTACATGGCAGTAAGGCCAAGCACTTATTTCAGGGTTCAAAAAAATATAAGACAGGGTCTTATTTTCAGGAAAATATGGGTAGCAATTCTCCTGTCGGGTCTTCATGAGCTTTCCATATGCAAAGTGGTTTGGGGCCAGTGGAATCTAAATTTTGTTCCTTTTTCCAAGAAGGCCCAGTTCAGATCAATCACCTATGCCAAGCAGAAGCAGGCAGGCATGGGGAAAGGATTTCCATTTGTGACTAGCAGGAGAGACCTTGTAAGAAAAAAAAAATCTTATTTTGCCAGGGAAGGAAGAAAAGAAAATCTCACTAGCTAACCGGGCCAGCATGACCCAGCTGAACCATGGCTGAAATAAAAATCAGCTTTATAATTTACCTCTGGCCACATGGAAGATTGCTTTATCACTTGTCTCTCAAACCAAAGTTTATTAATCCTTGAGGTCCTAACAGAACTAACCAATTCAGCCTTGAAATTAAGGAAAAGCTTCTTTTCTGACATTCTTTCTCTTCTACTACGGTGCAGACTGTAGGTTTTATTTCAGAATGTCACTTATCACTTTTCATCATAATCTGATTTAAATTCTGCCCATAACATGCTCAGCTTCATTTTTGTAAAGCTTTATTTTTTTTATAACCATTGCCTTCTTTGTCTGGAAAGGCAATCTCCTCTTCTATTTTTCCTTTGATGTACTTATAGTGTTGCACTGATATCTCTGCCAAATCATTTCTTTTTTCAGGAGGGAAGTGTTTATCTTGCCTCTCAGTCTTTGTCTTCACAAGCTGCTTCTAAATTTCTTCTTGCAGGATAGAATGCCACCATTTTATTTTTCTTGACAAGTCCCTGAACAAGCGAAAGCATAAAGAATGACCAGAAAACTCTGACCTTCACCAGCATGTTCCCTTGGCAACAGCCAATTTGCTATTATGGTATTGAAAGTGAAATTCTGATCTGTTCCTAGCAAAATAACAGCTCCCTTTTCAGACTAGGTCGTAAGGAATTTAGAAGTGAATTTGGTTCTTTGAAAACAAGAACAAATGCAATTCTTTTGGGAACGAATAGTCTTCTATGGCACTAGGTTGCGTGACCTGTGATGGATCCTCTATTTTTAATTCCCTAGCTGGGGAAGAATTAAAAATAGATTATAATCAGTCTCCAAGGTAATTATGAAGATGGGAAGAAGCAAAAGAAAAAAAAAAAGAACCATAGACACAGCAGTAAATACTGAGCTATAAAACTGTTCATGAATCTCTGCAGGCTTAATAAATTTTTATAACATATCTTTGGCCATGCACGTTGCAAACTGTAAACTATAGACAGTATAGACTTACTTGTGGGGCAAGCCCTATTTATGACCACATAAATAAACTTTCTTTTGTAATAAGATATTTAAAATGAAACTTATTCATGTTAAAAAGACTTAGTTTCAAATAAATATGGATAGATGGTAACTTCAAGATATTTGGAATTATTTGTAGGAAGGGATTGTTGGACCTCAAAGTATAATACTTATCCTGCTTTCCATATAGTGAATGGGGAAGCAGATTTACAGCTGTTTACTTATCTGAGATTGCAACTTTTTTCCATCAATATTTGAGTTAGTTTTTTTTTTTTTCAGGTTGAATAAAAATTTTCATTGCTTCCATCTTTTATTACAAAATATACTCAACTTGGGAAAGATAAATAATCAAGGTCAGGGGTTGCAAGCCAAGGTAAAGGGAAACCATGAAAACACCCACCCGCTCCAAAATACACAACATAACCAGTGGTGGGATTCAGCCAGTTCGCACCACTTCGGGAGAACCGGTTGTTAACTTTCTGAGCAGTTTGACAAACTAGTTGTTGGAAGAAATCATTAGGGCAGAGAACCGGTTGTTCAATTACTTGAATCCCACCACTGCACATAACCCAACTCCATTAGTTAATCTCTTTAAAGGAACCTGAAAGTTTTACTTTCCCTGACCACTCAAGGAGTCACAGCATTGGAGAGGGAAACTTCCCCAGTCCAGAAACTTGGACAGTTTTAAAATTGTGGATGTTTGAGCTTTGATAGGCTGAAAGAGAGCAATACAGTAGATGTTGCTAAAATATTTCAGAATACGGTTTGGTTCATAAATGACAATATTCTCCCACTCATATAGTTATTGCTATACCTGCTATTGTTATGGAGAGTTGATTTTAAGACTAATCAAGAAATTGATTGTGAGAAGTATAATGTTCTGCTCTTAGAACATTGGTTGCACTGTGCAGGAATGGTGGTACTTGCTCTCATGATATGTGAACAGGATTTGACTGGAGAAGGCCAGTACACTTAACTATTACAAAAGCTAATTCAATTCTAGACTTACATCAGCAGAAGACTTCCTCATAGACTTTGCTTGTCAGAAGGTCGCAAAGGTGACCACATGACCCTGGAACAGTGGAACATATTTATGCAGCTAACATAAATATGAACCATTTGCCAAGCATCTGAATTTTGATCATCTGACGGCAGGGATGCTGTAATGGTTGTAAATGTCACAGTTCCAAGCCTGGCCAACAAAAGAAAAGGCCACACTGTGGGGTCCAACAGATGCCTTTATTGGTCTCGTAGCTTGGCACGTGATGAACAAAAATGAAAGTGTTTCTAACCAGCATTACTGGCTTCTACCAGCCAGCTGTCTGTGAGGGCTTAGCAGGTCCCACCCATGCCTACTACCAGCCTGCTCCAGCAACCACTCTCTGGCCTGGATTCATGGCCTCTGATCAGAGGTGGATTGCAGCAGGTTCTGACCAGTTCTGGAGAACTGGTAGCAGAAATTTTGAGTAGTTCGGAGAACCGGTAGTAAAAATTCTGACTGGCCCCGCCCCCAACTATTCTCTGCCTCCCGAGTCCCAGCTGATTGGGAGGAAATGGGGATTTTGCAGTAACCTTCCCCTGGAGTGAGGTGGGAATGGAGATTTTACAGTATCCTTCCCCTGCCACGCCCACCAAGCCATGCCATGCCACGCCCACCAACCCACACCCACAGAACCGGTAGTAAAAAAATTTGAAACCCACCACTGCCTCTGATCCAGTTGCAGCTGTCACTCTCTGACCTTCCACCACATGAGTCCCTTCCCACACCCAATATCCGACACCCGACTGTGCGCCCCTCCCCCCATGGTTTGTGACAACTCCATCTCGGACATTGACAGTAAGTATGAAAAACAGTGATAAGTCACTTTTTTCAGTGTTGTTATAACTTTGAATAGTCACTAAACAAATGGTTATAAATTGAGGACTACCTATATTTTATTGTGCTTTGACTACACTTCACCTTCAGTTTTGGCCAATGCAATTCAAACAATAATCAAAACCTTGTGTGATGAAGTGTATCCAAAGAAGGATGGCTAAATATATTTATTTAAGATATGTGTTAGCCATCATTCAAGATCGTAACTTCTCCAAAATATTTTACAAATTAAACCAGTCACACTGCCTATAGATTTATAAAACCACTTTATAATTAAATCGCTTTAACATAATCAAAACCAACCATAATCTCAAATATCTAAAAGTGGCACGTCCCACAAAGCTCTTGCAATTAAGTGCCAGAGAAAACAAGCATGCTTTGAAAAAATCTTTTAAAAGCAGCCACAGATGGAGCCAGATGGTGTGGAGGCTGAAGTCCATGTCCAATGTGGAAAGGTTGAAGTAGTTAGATTTGTTTAGCCTGGGGAAGATATGATTAAGAAACAATACAATTGCTATCTTCCCATATTTAAAACAGACTGCCTTGTAGATATTCACACATCCCCCCCTCCCCCTGTTTATTCTGAAAATGTAGAATGAGGAGTAGAAAACACAGGAAGAGGTTCTTTGGGACAGAAGTTGTTTAATAGTGAAACAAACTGCCCTGGAGGCTCCTTTGTTACATTTTTTGAAGTAAAAACTGGATAGCTATGGAGTAAACGTATTTAAGTACTGGCTAGATAATCTTAGAGAAACTTTCCACTCTATGATTCTGTGTTATTGTAGCCCCATGTGGGAGCCATAAAGTGAAAAGGCTTTTATCCCTGGGCTTCATATCTATTTTTCTAGGGGTTAGGAACCTCAGCATGTGTGCAGTCAGCATTAGAGGGTCAAGTATATAGGAGCCTGCTACAAGATCAGAGGGGAAAGCATGATGAAACATATGCTAAGACAACATGATGTTGAAAGCAAGTGCATAGGTCAAAGGATTCACATTGTGATGTCATAAGACAATTTTGTCATTTGCCCTCTTCCCCCATTGTCTGTATGGACACTTCTGGGGGAAGATCCTATCTCCAGTTATTGTGGTACCAAAGACATGTCTCCTTCCCCCTTTCTAAACACAGTATCCATTTTTCATTGTTAGGCTGATTTGGGAACCTGTCTGTTGAAAAGGACTATTACAAAACGTAGTCTGCCCATTAAGCCAGAGGAACAACATAGAAACGGAACTGGAAAGAACCCAGAGCAATTTTCAAAGTGGTCCCTTCAAGTTGTCATAAAATCTTGGTGAAATACCAGTTAAATGAAAGTATTGTGGTACTCTAACTCAATAATACTACAAATCATTTTTAGGCACACACAGAGTTCAGGTGAAGTCAAATCTATTATGCTCAGTTTCTTTTTCCTTAGTTTCTCAAATGTTCATTCTCTTCAAAAAGAATTTGAATATTTACATGCATTTTCATTGCATTTCTGCCAATGCCTATATTTTGCACAATGTTCTCAATCTATACATTTTCTAAGCATATGTGCCCTGCTATACAATATTTTGCACACATTAATTCAAGTTTGTATATTTACATTTGATGCACACATTTTTCTATTTTTCTTTGTTTGACTTGTGAACTATGGTGTGAGGTTTGGAAAAGTACAGATTCCAGAAAACACATACACGCATTCTGAATCTCATATACAATTGGAACAGCAATAACCTTTCCTACAGTCTCTCATTCCTTCTTGATGCAAACACACATACACATTTCAAGTCTCTGCTGTTAACCATCTTGGCAAAAAATACACTGACCAGCCCCAAAGATGCTTTTTTCTTCAAGAGGCAATTGGACTTTCTGTTTTTTCTTTGAAGATGTTTCGCTTCTCATCCAAGAAGCTTCTTCAGCTCCAGAGCATCTTGAAAGAAATGTCTTCAAAGAAAAACCAGAAAGTCCAGTTGCCTCTTGAAAAAAAAAAAGCACATTTGGGACAACCATGACCTGGATGACTGAGAATCTAGAAAAGATTTCTACCAGTTAAAAATACCTATGAACTATATAATTTCATTTCTGTTATTATGTTTATGCTATATTACTGTGCCTCTCCGAGAGCCTAAGACATTGTAACAATTCAAATCATCCAGCAGCACTGCAATATTCTTTCATTTAATTGGTATCTCACTAATATTATACTTTTTTAAAAAAAACCTTCCATAGCTGGAAAAGCATTTTAGCACTAATTAAAATTGCTACTAAAGTGCCAAATAGGGTGATAAAAAGATGCCATTGCAAAGGTTAGCATGAACCTGTATGAAACTTTAAAGGGTTGCTCAGGTGAAATGAACTTTCTCCACTCAAAGCAACAGCTGTCTAATGCCCAATAAAGTGGGTGGGGTTGAGTGGGATGAGCTTTCCTCATTTGGGTGGAAAATAAATTGCAAATCCAGTGACAGAACGATTATTATTAGAGCCAGAAGTCTCACATAAAGCAGCCTTTATATGTGCTAACTAGAGATATGTAGACGGCAATAGAACAATTATAGATGCTATAGATAACATTCAGACTATTCTTCCTTCTTGGAAGATAGATTTCACTTTTAATTAGAACTGTACTGAAACTGCTGGTTCCTTCCCCCCCACCCTGCCAAAACATTCTTTGATTTGTTTTTCTCAACAGTCTTTTCTTTCTCCGGTTCAAAATTTTGCCAGCAGTCTTCAGATCACTTGGCATGTTGCTATTGCATGGCGGTCACGGCATTGTGCCGAACATCCTTAGCACATACAATGACACCATTATATTTTGATGAATGTGATTGCCTGATCTGTGTAATCTCATTTGACAAGGAGTTGGCGGTGGTGGAACAGCCAACAGCAATGGTGTTGGCAGCAGCTAGGCAAGTATCAAAGAGGTATGAAAAATAACGCCGCAACCCAGTGCAGATGGAATGTCATATTTTCAGAAAATTATGTAAGCATTCTACTTTCTTGAACATTTTTTAATTTGGAAAGTCTGTTTTACAACAAACCGCAAATTAATGTGCTAGATTTTACCAACCCATGCAAGATATGTATGAAAACTGACATCCACATTTATTTATCAGAGCATACATTTTTACTGCTGATTGAAGGAAGGCTCTCTCAAAACACTCTGAGGAATTATAGATACCTAGTCTGTTGTGGGGCCTCAGCTTGCAGAGGAATGGATAAGAATTCTAGGGTCACAAATAACTCTCCAAGTCATGTACATGTACACCTACTATGCTGTTCCCTTTCAGGGTAATTGTGATTATGCAGGATGCCGATACTGAGTAATGAATAGTAAGCCAAAGAACTTACAGGCATCAGATAAGGAATAGAAAGAGAAATGACTTTACACCAATATTAGTCACTCCATTATGTGCCATCAAGTCTATCCATTCAAATTATCCTTGCTTCCCCCATCTCTCCACATTGCTCCATACGCTACTTGTTATTCTTTGAACTTCTCTTTTCTCTCTCTTTTTTTAAGAGCTCAACTCTAATGCTGCATTATATGTCAGAAACGACAAACTAGTGTCATCTAGATTGCTGAGAGTTAGAATAAATGAAAATGGGACTCTGTACATTTGTTATTATTGCATGTTATGCTTCAATGGTAATAGCACAATTACTTCTTGGTAAAATAAAATATACTACGTACCTCAAATCGGGATACTGCTATTCAGCAGCAAACCACAGAGGTTATAAAAGTATGATAGGGATCAGCAGTTGAGAAAGTTAATATTATGCCTGTAAATTTAACCTGTCACCTCTAGGACAGGTAGATAACACTTTAACGGACTGAATGACTGATTATGAACCATCAAGTTGATGTCAAAGCAACAAAATAGTTTTTTTCCTGGGATGATCTGTTTCTGACTTGGTCCTTCAAGTCTTCCAAAAAGTGCACCCAATGTTCCTGTACCTGAATCCATTCATCTTGTTTCTTATCAATAGTGTTATTCACTTTCCTTCCACTATTATAGATTTCTCAAGACCTTCACAAATGGTGTCCAAAATATATTTTGAACCTGATTATGTCTGCTCTGTGTGAAAAATCTGGGTTGATTTCTTGTATGATTCCTTTGCTTGATTTCTTGGCTATCCATAGTATTTTCAGAAATCTTCACCAATACCCACATTCAAATTCAACAATTTTTTTATTCTGCTTCTTTAGCGTCCAGTTCTAATTTCCATACAAAGTCATAGGGAACAACCACGGCTTACATGATTCTGATCTTTATAGGCATAGATGCATTACAGCATTTGAATAATTTCAAATGCTTTCAATCCTTCTCCATCAAATACTATTCTGTAGTATATTTCCTGACGGTTAGTTTTTTATCATTGTTAGATGATCCTAGAAGGCAGAAACCATTCACTTCTTTAATACTTTTACTGTCAGTTCTAAGGCAAGTTCAGGGGTAGGTTCTACTTACCTTTACTACCGGTTTGCAATGGGGCCATGCACGCTCTTCTGCGCAAGTGCAGAAGCATTTTGATGATGTCACGGTCGGTAGGCGGAGCCTCCCACCAGTTTTACTACCGGTTCTATAAAACCAGTGCGAACCGGGGGCAACCCACCACTGGGCTAGTTGCTGTTGTTATTATCATTAGTTTGGATTTTATATTTGATTTTAGTTTGCTTTTATTTTTCATTGTGCTTTTGGACTTTCATCCTAAGAGTTTTCAGATCATTTCCATTTTCATCTATCAAAATAGTATCACCAGCATAACACAAGTTATCAATGTTTCTTTTTGCAATTTTAAAGCCAAGGTTATTTCTTTCTAGTCCAGCTCCCTCAACACTTATTCAACATAGGCTGAATAAATATGGGGACAGAATATAGCCTTGTCTCAATCTTTGGTGAACCTGAAGCCAGTCTCTTTTACCATGTCCATGTTTACCTGGACTGTGGCTTCCTGATCTTATAAAGGCTTCGCATGAAGAGAACATGTAGACGCTCTCTAATCCCTATTTTTCTAAGGACATAGCATGTTGAAATTATCTCACTGCAGTGGTGAAATCCACTTACCTTCGCTACTGGTTCAGGAACGGGAATAGCGGGAGCACTACATGCATGCTTCTTCTGCGCATGCACAGAAGGTAAAAAAATGGCAAATAATGACATCCCAGTGGGTGAGTGGAGCTTCCCGCTGTCACCGCTACTGGTTCGGCAAGCCGGATAGAACTGGGTGGATTTCACTGCTGCTCACTGGGTAATAAAATGTCTGCAAGAAACAACACCCCATAGTTCAATGCTGAGCTACAAATATTCTTGTCTATTGGGAATGACAATAAGCTTTTCATTGTTGATCCAATTAAAGGCAGTTCTATAAGAAATAAAACTCATATTGACTTATTTTTTATAGTCTTGGTTTCCTTAATTATATAGCATGAATCAGCAACAACGTCTCATATGGATTTTGCTTATCAGAAGTTGGCTGAGAAGGTTGCAATTTGCAATCATGTGACTGACCCCAAGATGCTGCAACCATCATGAATACGAGCAGGTTAACAAGCACCTGGGTTGCAGTTACATGACAACAGGGATGCTGCAATACTAAAAAAAAAAAAAAAAAAAAAAAATGAGGATTGGTTGTAAGTCACTATTTTCAGCACCGACTTCAAATGGTCACTAAATGAATGATCATGTCAAGGACTACCTTTAATTCACTGAACTATAGGGAGGAGGAGGAGGAAGAGCCACAATACAGTCAGACTAGCAAGGTTTTATTATTGAAATTTCTATGGAGTTGATTTCTTGGTTTGGCTATCCAAGTAGGGCTAGATACTGGACAGTGGTGGGTTTCCCCCGGTTCACACTGGTTCTATAGAACCGGTAGTAAAACTGGCAGGAGGCCCCACCCATTGGCCTGATGTCACCAAAATACTTCTGCGCGAGCGAAGCAAGCGTGCGGCGCGGCCCCACTGCAAACCGGTAGTAAAGGTAAGTAGAATCCACCCCTGATAGTGGAGCTGACAAAAAACAAAATTTTAAGTACACTTTTTTCACCTGCTATCCAGAGGTGGGCTTCACATACTGTAGCAACCAGTTCGCCTAGTATTGGAAATGTGCGCATGCATGCAGTGTCAGAAAATACAGCAATTTGCTCTTGCACGCCTTCCACACATGCGTGCAGCATCAAAAACATAGCAATATAGGACAGGATTGCACCCAGGCAGGTAGGCAGGTGGGCAGGCCCACCCGCAGGTTGCAACTACCAGTTCGCCCAAATTGGTCCAAACCGCTGAATACCACCTCTGTTGCTATCCCTCCATTTTTTTCATCCCTGAATTCACAAGACACAGGACTTTTGCGTGTAATACCAGTTTCTTCTTACATTTTACATTCTGAATGTGAACAATGCTGAGGAAATAAGGAAGGGGAGGGGGGAAAAAGGAAGGAGAGCAAAAAATTGAAAGGGAATTGCTTGTTGGGAGACAAGGCTGAAGACAACAGGAGCACTTTGTGTGAAAAGTAGTTCACTCTTTTCACAGCTCCTTAATAAGTTAATAACTTATTAGAGATTAACATAACACCTTGAGGCACAGAAGACATTGCCTAGTTCTTACATTACTGAGGCTCTATTGTAATTCCTTTATCACTCCCCCCCCCTTAACTCAGCCACTGCCTAACCACCTGGGGCCATACTAATCTAACAACATAAGATTCAATTACAAAAGACTACAATAGCAGTACAAACTACTTTTTCTACTACATCAAATTGGTACTCATCAGCATTAATTATTGAGTGACCATCAGAAATCACATTTCTTAAATAGGCAGGGATAAAAAGCAATCAAAGTGCCACCAACCATATTTCCTTATTAGTTATTTCTTAATGAAGACGTCTGCTATGAAAGGAAATAGGAGATAAGGATGGAGAAACCCTGGGTGTTTTTGGATTTATTTTATTGTTAAATTTGTACATGCATGTGTGTTCTTGTGATATATAAAAGTATACGCACTGGGGAATTTGCAGTTTTGATTTGGCCATTATATTGTAGAAACTTACTCAGCCTAGTGCCTTCTAGATCTCTTGGTTCAATGACTCCCAAAATTCTTCCATAAAAGATCCATTGTCTATTTTGTTTTGAAATTCTGGAATCTCGAAGTCCAATATTTTAAATACTATGAACCTGGAATAAACAGCGTCTTGAAATTGGATCTGTCTATGTTCATGTTTGTAGAACTGACAGTGAGGTTATGGAAGTGGGGGAGGGTCTCTTCTGCCTTTTAAGATCAATCTAAAAGATCAACAGTGAAGAAACAAGCAGTCAAGAAGTACGCTTGCAGATTAGCACTCATTATCGCAGCCATGAAGGCTTTGGAAAAAAATATTCAGATGCCCTGATGTATCTATACCAGGGGTGGGTTCTACTTACCTTTACTACTGGTTTGCAGTGGGAACCCTGGTATCAGTCCATGGCCGATTGGGAATCAGGCTGTGCAAATGGTGGGTAAGCGCACAAGGTTGTGAAGTTCCATTTGCACATGTGGCGGGCGCATGCACAAAATCATCCCCTCCCCCCCACCCCACTGCTTCCACCACCAGCCAGCCAGCCAGCCAGAATGGTTGGGGACTGCTGATGTAAACATTGCCAAACTCCAATTTTAAAATGGGTTTAAAACAAACAATAATACCCACATAGCCTTTCAACTAAAGAATCTTTGTATATTATTGGACCTCTGAGCACTATATGTTCTATATGCTTATTAACAGATATTCTGCTTTTCTCAGACTATTTATAAACTCTAGGCACCCTAGTCACTTTCCTTGTTTCTCATTGCAAAGAATTCACCACACTCTGGGTTACATTACTAAATAGTACATTTTAAAAAATCTGAATAGGCTTTTAAGTCAAACACTTACTATTTAGATTAGATCACTCAGAATTCTGATGATAAAGTCATAGAGTTTGGAGAAGACTGTAGAGATCTAGGTTTAACTTCCCATTCCCTGTGCTAGCCATTACCTTCTCAGAGTACCTGGTCTTACAAGATAAAAATGGGAGACATATACCTTGAACTTCATGGAGGAATGTAAAGGGTTTGTGTGCATATGTGTTATTAGATCGATGCATTCTAGGGTGAAAGCTCATGTGAAGTGTTAGTACCACTTTTTAATGCCTTGGTATGACCACACTTGGAATATTGCATTCAATTTTGGTTGCCACAATATTAAACAGATGTTGAAACTCTAGAAAGAGTGCAGAGAAGAGCAACAAAATGATCAGGGGACTGGAGGCTAAAACATATGAAAAATGGTTGCAGGAATTGGGTATGTTTAGCTTAATGAAAAGAAGGACTAGGGGTGATTTGATAGCAGTGTTCCAATATTTGAGAGGCTACCACAAAGAAGAGGGAGGCAACCTATTCTCCAAAGTATCTGAAGGCAGGACAAGAATGGAAACTAATTAAGGAGAGAACCAACATAGAACTAAGGAAAAATTTACTGACAGAACAATTAATCAGTGGAACGACTTGCCTCCAGAAGTTGTGGGTGCTCCAATAAGCGGTTTTTAGGAAGAGATTGGACAACCATTTGTCTAAAATGGTATAGGATTTGTTGCTTGAGTAGGGGGGTGGACCAGAAAACTTCCAAAGTCTCTTCCAACTTTGTTATTCTTAGCATAGTATGTGGTCCTGTATGGCTTATTAGGACTAGGACTGAGAGGTTGCAATTGGCCCCAAATCACTCAGCTGTCTTTTGTGCTTAAGGGATGACTAGACCCTGGGTTTTCCCATTTTTAGTCCAGCATCCTATCCACTACATCACACTGTATCCATCTATAATCTAGCCTTCCATCATGTGATTAAACATAATCATTGTACATGTTTATAATGTTGTATTAAACATATAAGAAGAAATTATGTGATTCTCTTTTCAAAAGTCTTGCTCCATCAGGAAGACACCATCCATTTTTGATTACCATATATTTAGGAATAGTTGGAACCATAAAATGGAGAGATGCATATGGCAGCAATGCTGATGGTGCAATGAAAAACTGAGATGTGAAGCCACTTCATCCAAAAGGGCCGGGAAAGTGTAAATCTAATAGCCTCCTTTTTCCTTTATACATAGCTATTAGAACTTACCATATATCATAATGACTCTGTCATTCTGCATTTCCTAATCCCCTCCATTGATATTCAGCAGAAGGCTGCTAAATCTGGAGTGCAAGAATCCAAATGATCAATAGATGGTAGAAAAGATATAAAGAAAATGCTGAATATTTTCCCCCTGTCTAATGATCATCTGGGGTTTTTTTAAGCACCTATTTCTAAGCTCTAAACCAGTGATTCAGAGATGGGGAATGATTGCTCCAGCACCAGGCCATAGCATTTGTATTTAACAAAGGAGAAAGCATGCATATTTGGCTGGAAACAGCTGTAGTTTTAACACATCTACTGTAGACCTGAGAATTTGTTGTACCAGGCACGTTTAGATAAAATAAAATGGGCTATAATGATAATATTCAAACTTTGAAAGAACAGTCATAAAAGAGGCAGAGAACAATAATTTACCAAGCCCTTAATGGAAGGAGAAGAAACAATTGCAGCACAGCGGATTTAAACCCTTAATTTTAGAAACATTTCAGCGATGAACAACATAGCTGAAGAAAGTGATAGAATCCACAAAGGTGATAAAAAAGAAATATTTGACACAAAGGGTTTAATTCTGAAATATTCTGCTTTTTTCGATTCAGTGGTCTTTATAGAACCATTCCAGTTCCATCTTCATGTAATTACATGTAAAAAAATCAATAATTTACATAACAGAGTGTTTCCAAACCTTACTTTTATAGACTATTTTTAAAAGATTTCCAGAAGTCCCTGGAAGGATGTAATAATGCAGAGGACATTGACATACGAGAACAGCCTTTAAATCAGACACTTTTCAGCCGACATCGCACACACACTAGTTTCTCTGGTGCACACACATCTGAGTTTCTGCCTCTCTAGAAAAATGAAATTAAAGCAAACGGGACACACACAAAAGAATAATGGCATTATCAGAAATGGTCCTGGATACTTCAATCCCCACAACAGAAGAATGGGTGGAAAAAATGATGAAACTAGCAGAAATGGCAAAATAGACTGTTTTAATTAGAGATAAGGACATATCAAAGTTTGTTCCTACTTGGAACCTGTGCCTAGATCTTGTGCTCAGGATATTAAAAAATGAATTTTTTAAATGATAGGTTTTGTTGAATGATATAGCTTGTTGTTATAGAAATGACTACTATTGGTTAGTAAAATGAAAAGTTGAGCTTGTAATTTTGTTTGGTGTATTATTGTTCTGAAAAAAGGTGGAAGTTCCATTGAGGACCTGTATACTGCACGAGTCAAAAAGAGGGCTGTGAAAATATTTACAGACCCCTCGCAACCTGGACATAAACTGCTTCAACTCCTACCCTCAAAATGACGCTATAGAGCACTGCACACCAGAACAACTAGACACAAGAACAGTTTTTTTCCCCGAAAGCCATCACTCTGCTAAACAAATAATTCCCTCAACACTGTAAAACTATTTACTAAGTCTGCACTATTAATCTTCTAATAATTAAGTGATGGGACATGCATGAAAATACAGCAGATAGTTAATAAGGGATGAGTAGATCAGTCTAAATATAATTTGTTATATTTTATGTTTTGCCTGGGTTCAATCACAAATCTGTTCCACCTGCAACAATTTGCAATTCTCAAAAAATAAAAAAGCATTTATTTTCATATTCAACTTTCCCAAATTTGAATATACGCATATTTTCCCCAAAAATCTACACTTTCAATTTTATGCACATGTTTCGAGTTAAGAACTGCATTGCAAAATACAGAATCCAAAGCACAATCATTACCTGGATCCTGTTAACAATATGAACAATAAAGATTGGATTAATCAATTGAAAAATACAAGCCAATAAAATTATCCAGCATTCTTGCTTAGAGTATACTTAATACTTTCTTGTAGCTGTCTATAAAAAGGATTGGGAGCAGTGGGCAGATTGTAAGAAGTACTAGTCTTCATTAAGAGTGGGATTAACTCCTGAGATTTTTCCCAACTATGTCTGTCAATCATGTCTGGATTCATCTCCCAGAATCTCTCAGCCAGTATGTCTATTGCTGAGAATTTTAAAAGCCAAAGATCATAAATTGGAAAGGTATCAGAGGTGGAATTGTCTCTCCAAGGAAAGAAATTTAAACCAGTATAGTAATAAAGCATTTTCCCAAAACACAGAGATCAGGAAAAGGGACCACTCAGGGATGATCCTTTGGCTACAAAATACTTCTAGAAAGAGGGCTGTGATTTCACCTTTTTTTAAAAAAAAAAATCTGTCAAAGTCTTCGTCAGTTGTTTTGCATTGTTACTATTTTTTTTCTGCCATTTTTGATATTTTAATATGCACCTGGAATAAGGTTTCTGGTTGCATTAGGAAAAAACAAGGCATTTGCCATTAGAACCTAAAAAGGAGCAACGTGGCATTCCCATGTAACACCTCTCCTGCACGAGCTGCACTGGCTCCCGGTGGTCTTCCAGGTGGGCGTCAAGGTTTTGGTTACCACTTTTAGAGCGCTCCATGGCTTAGGACCCGGGTACTAACGGGACCGCCTGCTGCCACCAGTAGCCTCTCACCGGCCAGTACAGTCTCATAGAGAGGGGCTCCTCAGGGTGCCGTCAGCCAAACAGTGTCGACTGATGGCCCCCAGGGGAAGAGCCTTCTCTGTGGGGGCACCTGCTATCTGGAATGAGCTTCCCCCGGAGATATGGAGGATCCCAGATTTACGCACCTTCCACTGTGCCCTCAAGACCTTTTTATTCCAACAGGCTGGCCCTTTTTAATTGTAAATTTTAAATTTGTCTAAAACTTTAGGGATGTTTTAATCTGTTCTGGGCCAAATTTATTTAATTAGGTTTTTATACTGTAATCTGTGTGTTTTATCTCTTGGCTGTTCACCGCCCTGAGTCCTTTGGGAGTAGGGCGGTATATAAATCTAATAAAATAAATAAAATAAATAAATAAATAAAGGTACTGCTTTGACCAGGCAACCTCAAGTGCTAACAGAAGAAAGGGTGATTGGCACTCAACCTAGTGTAAACAGTTCTCCTGAAGAGTTTGAGGAAAGGATAATCAATGAGAGAAGTTAAAGGCAAGTCAGTCCAAGGGCTGTGACTGAATGGTACTTCCTTCAGGCAGATTGAATGAAGCCAGGAAGGAAAGCTTCAAGGAAATAATTCTATTGTGTAGTGGGCTTCAGTAGGCAAGAAGCAGACCAGCATAGCTACAACAACATTTATTGACTCAAAACTGGAACTGAGGAACAGCAGGCAAATGCCTGTAATTTATACTCTAGCCCAGGGTTCTACTTACCTTTACTACCGGTTCACATTGTGCCCAGGCACGCTCTTCTGTGCATGCACAGATCGTTTTTGATGACGTTTGGGTCAGTGGGTGGAGCCTCCCACCAGTTTTACTACCAGTTCTATAGAACTGGACCAACCGGGGGCAACCCACCACTGCTCTAGCCCCACAGGGCCTTAACCAATCCTAGTACTTGAAAAAGCCTGCCCAAATATGAATGTTCTAAGTTTCCCTCCAAAACAATTGGAGTTAACAGTTAGGGTCATCTAAAGGTTAGTTTCACTTTAGCATGGCTTAACACAACTATACATATTCAATACATAACAGATTCCTTTCGTGATCAAATCAGATCAAGATTCATCTTTGTGGGCTAGAAGATTCATTTCATTCATTCATTCATCATTCATTGGCAACCTTCAGTCTCAAGAGACAATGGTATCGTGCTCTGGAAAGAGGGCCTAAAACAGCATCTAGTGTGATTAAAAAAGCCAACTCGAGAGTGGCAATCCCTTCCACACTGAGGGCAGATACATTTTGTCCCCTGCCCAGCCTCCAGATTTTGCTGGTTCCGGGACTGCCTCTTTGCCTCAGCCTGCCAAACAAGTGTCTCTTCGAATTGGAGAAGGCCATGCTGCGTCTTTAGCCTCCAAGCTGAACGATCAGAGGTCAAGGTTTCTCAGTTGTTAATGTCCATTCCCAGGGCCTTTAGGTCCCTCTTGCAGATATCCTTATATCTGTGGTCTCCCTCTGAGGCACTTTCCCTGCACTAATTCTCCATACAGGAGATCTTTCGGAACCCGACCATCAGCCATTCTCACGACATGTCCAAGCCAGCATAGACTTCGCTGTTTCAATAGTGTATATATGCTAGAGACTGCACTATTTGGAACTTTGTCCTGCCAGGTGATGCCAAGAATACATCGGAGACAGCACATATGGGCTAAAAGATAAATCCACATATAACTAAATGTGAGACACATCATTCCCAGAATTTCCTGTTCTTTCTTTTTCTGAATGTTTTTTTTTTCTTTTTTCTAATGATCCACTGCTACAAACCGGAATTTAATACGGGGAGTTTGCAAGATCCTCATTAAGGCAACAGAAAGGTTTCTTAGGGGTTTCTCTACTCCCAACATTCAATGAGATGAATTTTTAAAGGTTTTCTTTAAAAATAATAAGTAATAGTCACTTCACATTGCTCATTGCAGAATTTCTTGAATCAGATGCAGTCTTTAGAAGCTGGGAGTGGAACAAACGAGCAACAGTAACAATACAATACTATGCATGTTTTCTCAGAAATAAGTGCCATTGTATCCAATTAAGCAACATGCACCCTTGGGACCCCAAACAGTCCCTAAGCCCCTTTTCATGGCTTTCAGAGTCTATTGAATCCATGACTGCTTAAAACTCATAGCATATGCCTTGCCATTTTGAAGTGGGAAGAGTATAGTATAGTATAGTATAGTATAGTATAGTATAGTATAGTATAGTAAAGCTCTAAATTTGGTATGCATTAGATAAAAAATAAAGAAAACCCTCAAAGGAAATTGGGAGCAGAAGAAGAATATAAGGAACATCCATGAGAGCTCAGTTGGCAAGAGTTCAGTCTCCAAGGCACAAAGTCAAGCAGGAAGCATGAGGAATAAACACACAGAGCCGTAAACCCAAGAAGTTGTTCCCAGCAATGCCTCCCACTGCCCACTGTGATAAATAGCTTTCCAGTGCAGCCCATCAAGACGGGCTGGGCTGCACTAGAGTAATCTTGCAATCTCTGTTGCTCTTGTCTTTTCTCTGCCCTGAGTGCTCTCGGATCCACCATGGAAAGCAGCTCCTCCTCCTCCTCTTCTTCACTGTCCTGCAAGCTGTCCCCAGCCGAAGCCTCCCGTGAAGCATCCCATAAATCTCTTTCGATTGGTAGTTACAGAGTCATTACTTAACCCAGTTCTTGATGTGCCAGAAATGAGCTCATTCTCCCTCCAGCTGACCTCCGAAGAAGAATCAGAGGAGTCATCCAAGGGAGACATCACACTAACTCAATGCAAGACTCGTACAACTCAGGTTAGGACCTTCTCCACTCACAAGTGGCATATTTTGTTGGTCCTCCCTAAATGTTACAGGTGGCCGCCAAAAACCTGGCAATCTCTAAATTAAACTTACTCTAAAATATCTGTACATAAGATTGAACCAGAAATAATGCTGAAGAAACAAGAAAGTTGCAGAGATCTAAGGCAGAACCCATAGGCAGGCATATCCTTTTCCATCTCTGGCAGCAGAAAGCTTAATTAAGTATACATTATCTTGAGTTAAGAGCAGCAATTCTCCATTTACTTTCTGCCTCTTTCTCCTTATCATCATAACCATCATCAATCATCTATTTACTGAATAAAGGGTGAATGAATATAAACATAAGGTGACCAGACGTCCCGCTTTTGGTGGGACAGTCCCGCTTTTGAGCAATTTGTCCCGCGTCCCGCGGCGTTTTAAAAAAGTCCCGATTTTTCATTCTGCCTCCTGGTTCCCGGCTGCCTCCTGAATCCCCGCTGATGGCTAGAGGGAAAAAACCTGTTTAAACTCTTGCCGCGGGGCTTCAAAGGGCCGCCCTACGTTAATTAGCTCGGCTTCCCCCTCTCAGCTGATTTGCACAGGGCTCTGCTCTTGCTAAATTGCTCAGTAGTTTTTTTTTCTCTTTGTGCAAACCAAGCTCAAAACGAAACAGAAAGTAAAACAGGCTGTTGGCTTTGCGGTTTGCTTGCAACGTTGGAAAATTAGGCAGCAGATTTATTTTCCTTTTCCTCACCAAAAAAGGTAAGTGCAAACAATGGAAAATTATTTAGGGCAAAAGAGGAGATTTTCAAACACAAAAGAAAAAAAAGCTCTTTTTAACTAGGGAATTGTAATAATTGAGATATTATTAATTGTATACTGTGTTGAAAGCAGAAATGGTTAAGTTGTGGTTTGGAGGAATCTATGGGGGAAATTATTTGGTTTATTATTATTGGTAAGTATAATTAATTGATTTGTAAGAAATTGGATTGCATGGAAATAATTGGAATATTCATGTTCATATTGATTAATATACAAAAAAGATAGTTATATAACTAATTGATTTATATTAAAATGTTGAATTTGTATTAAACAACTGTATTACATAATTACATAATTAACCAATGTGAGGATGGATATAAAAATAGATGACAATGGGAAGGGGTATAAAATAGAATAGAAGGGAAAAATTGAATTTGATTAAGATTAGAGATGAGGATGAAGGGTAAAATTGTTTTTTTAAAAAAATAGATGAGGAATAAATATGGCAAAAAGGAAATATAGAAATTGTAAATTTAATTGAAATGACTAAACACTGTTTAAATTTGTGAACCAGCCAAATATTCTGTTCAAAGAAAATACATTGTATGTATGTGTGTTTCTAATTATTGCTATTTATTCATATTTGTTCTCTTTTATTCTTTAAAGTTTAACAATTCATTCTTTATCTTAATATCTTTATATTTGTTTGGGGTTGGCTTTCTTCCCTTTCATCTTTTTTATTGTACAGCAATCTTTCTCCTCAAACCTACCACCTCTCTTTTCTTTCCTTCTTACTTTCTCTCCCCCCCCTCTTCTTCTCCTCCCTACTTCCTCTTCCTTTCTCCTTCTCCTCCTCTCTTCCTCCCTCTCTTAACTGTCACTCCTACTCTAATTTCCCTTCCCTTCCTTCATCCCTCTCTATTACTGTATCCTTTTATTCATATGGACTACTCAGAGGGCTGAAAAAGTTATTTTTGACTGGTCCTCGCACTTTTGACCAGTCCTCGAACTTATGATTGTCCTCGCATTTTACGTTTTTTGCCCTATCTTGTCACCATGGTGAAGAGAAGCAGTTGTGAAATGAGTGACATGGTTGTTAAGAATGCTGCACGGGCATAAATGTGAGGATGGTCATAAGTGTGAGGACCAGTCAAAAGTGTGAGGACCTGTCAGAAATGACTTTTCAGCCCTCTGAGTAGTCCCTATACACACAGCCATGGCCACCCGGTCACATGACCAGCTAGCCACGCCCACCCAGTCACATGGCCTCCAAGCCACGCCCACACAATAAGCCCACACAATAAGCCACGCCCACAATGGTGTCCCTCTTACCAATGTTAAAATCTGTTCACCTTACCCTATACACATAGCCATGGCCACCCGGTCACATGACCAGCTAGCCACGCCCACCCAGTCACATGACCAGCTAGCCACGCCCACAAAATAAGCCACACCCACAATGTCCCTCTTTACCAATGTTAAAATCTGGTCACCTTATATAAACAGAATGAGGAATATTTCTGAAATGGGCTTAAATAAGGTTGTAATCCTGTTCAGGATTATTTGGGAGCAGTTCCCATGGACTGAGACTTACCTCTAACTATTCAAATGTGAGATTTCATCTGAAGTTCTACTTAAATTATACCATAGGCCCGTGATGGCGAACCTATGCCATGTGTGCCACAGGTGGCACGCAGAGCCATATCTATGGGCACGCGAGTGTTTCCCTAGCTCAGCTCCAGTGCACATGCGCGTGCCGGTCAGCTGATTTTTGGGCCTTCTGGGCCCACTGGAAGTTAGGAAATGGGCCGTTTCCAGCCTCCAAAGGGCCTCCGGGGGGGGGGGCGGGAAAGGCCATTTTTGCCCTCCCCAGCTCCTAGAAAGTCTCTGGAGCCTGGGGAGGGCGAAAAAGCGGCCTACCTGTCCCACTGTGCCATTGCACACCAAAAGCAGAGGGAGTGCCGGAGGGGGGGCATGCACGCATGCATGGGGGGCGGGGCACATAGAATTATGGATGTGGGCACACACATGCGTGAAACCCCCCACACACGCTCCCCCCGCTTTTGGCACTTGATGGCAAAAAGGTTAGCCATTACTGCCATAGGCATTGCCATAAAAATTAATAGGTTAATTTCATGTTATTTTTTTTTATAATGCAATATTTTAATATTTATTTATTATTTAAATTTATGTGGCTGCCATTTCACAGAAAAGGTAGGGGATGAACAGACTGAGCTGGAAGTCATCAGTTTGGAATTGTTCCACAGCCACAATATCCCTCTGAGAATTCTGTTGACTCTTAAGGTAAAGGTATAGGTTCCTCTCGCACATATGTGCTAGTCGTTCCCGATTCTAGGGAGTGGTGCTCATCTCTGTTTCAAAGCTGAAGAGCCAGCGCTGTCCGAAGACATCTCTGTTGTCATGTGGCTGGCATGACTAAATGCCAAAGGCGCACGGAACGCTGTTACCTACCAAAGGTGGTCCCTATTTTTCTACTTGTATTTTTTACGTGATTTCGAACTGCTAGGTTGGTAGAAGCTGGGACAAGTAACGGGAGCTCACGAGTAACACGGCACATTTGAACCAACCTGTCGATTGTCAAGCTCAGCGTCTTAGCCACTGAGCCTCCGTATCCCTGTTGACCCTTATCAAATGCCAATCTAACTTTGCAGATTGGTTGGTCAGATTCTCATGCATAGGTAGCAATAATATACTCTTTTGTGCCTTGAACTCAGCAAATGTTCCTGGTTCTTTGCACCTGACAGAAAGTGACTCTGGGTGGAGTTCAACAATCTAGTAAAAACAGTAAATACTCCCTTGGCTGACAAACATGTGTAAGAAAAAAGATAAGCTTGTACTTATCTGCCATATTTTTTGTCCCTATCTACTGCAGAGACGGCATGGAGTCGCCACCTGCCACAGTATCTTTAATGTCACGTGGTCCACCTGTAAAGGAAAAATGCACTTGTCACTGCAAGCCCATCGCTAAAACAATGTCACCTTTCTCCTGGGTTTCTTTTGATTCCTTTCTTGTGTAATGTCTATTACATGCTTTGTATCTAATTAAGACACATTGTCCAGCCAATTGGGAAGAAGAAACTAGCAGAAGCTGTTTTACAAATAGGAACAATTCTTGTTCATTATGCCTTAATTGAGGCAACAAAAAGGTGCTGGAAAACATCCATCAGAGATATATTCATGCACATAGTTGGAGGGGATTGGATTTAGAAACTCACAAAAGGAACATCAAATGTTCCAATCAAGAGTTATACAGGCAATAGTGAAACAAAGACTTGGAGACACAAATACAGCAGAATTAGCCCAATTACAGATTATATGTTTCCGGGAAAACACATTCCTTGGCTTTCATCCAAGATTTTTAAAGCATACTTTCTTCCTTTTATAGTCATAGCACAAAAAGTTGATTCTATTTGTTTCTCCTTCATTACCTCCAGATGTGTTTTCATCGGGGGAAGATATGTAAACCAGGCCCAGAGATAGCTAAGAATAAGGTAATGTTGCAATGAATGCCAGCCAAAACTCTTACTTAGATCTGAATTTATGGAAAAATTATCAATTTATCTTTTCTTTCTGGTTGTTTTGGTGGAGTCTTATTTTTTTTCCCCTTCCCAAACATATTTAAGACTCAACAAAAAGCCCCACTATTATAACAGGTTTTGTGGGGAATTTTGAGCAAGGTTTTCAGCAACACAGTAGAGGAAGAACCTGTTCCATAATGAAATGAAACAAGTCCTTCTTGAGTGTGAATTTTCCTTTTCTTCATCCTAGCCCGATTCTATTAATTTTTATCTTTTAGTTAATTAAAGAAGAAAAGTGTTCCTATATGTGTGAAGAAAGAAGAAGAAACATGCTGGGTCAGATAACAGACTAACTCATCCAACACCAAGAACAGAACCAGATAGACCGAGTTCACCTGCAGTTCCCATGTTCCAGGTTCTCCAGCAATTGGTATTCAGACACTAGATAGAATTCTTGCAATTGCACTATGTAGGCATTTCCATTTTTCAGTCCTTTATTAAAGGTATCTTCAGGGCATTCATGTGCTTTTGCCTAAATGGGCATCAGGCTACTGTACTACATCATGCGGATCTCTGTTATTCTGTTTTTCTGATCTACCTTCCTATAGTTTCATGACATTGGCTGATGATGAGACTTGAACTCCAAAACATATGGAGGCACCAGCTAGAGATACAGGTAGTCCTCAACTTATGGACACAATTGGGACAAGAATTTGGGTTGTTAAGCAATGTGATGATTAAGTGAGTCATCACACAATGGGGCCCAATTTTATGATCATTTTTACTGTAGTTTTTAAGTGAGTCACACGGTTGATAAGCGAATCAGGCTTTCCTAATTAACTTTTGCTTGTGAGAAGCTGACTGAGGTCACAAAATTGTGATCACTTGATCACAAGATGCTGCAACTGTTGTAAATGCCAGCCAGTTGCCACATGGTCACATGAATTGCAATCATGTGACTATGTGATAGTTGTAACTTTGAGGGTGAGTCATAAGTCACATTTTTTGCGTCTGTCATTACTTCAATCTGTTGTTAAATGAACAGTCATAGACAGGGGTGGGATCTAAATTTTTTTACTACTAGTTCTGTGGGCGTGGCTTATTTTGTGGGCATGGCTTGATGGTCAGGTGACAATTCTTTAGGATTTAGCAGGTACTTTAGGTACTGGTCTACCAGGCTTTTAACCGCTTGCAGAGCTGTACCAGTCTACTCATTTGTTTTTGGAGGCACTGGTCTAACCATTTATTTTTGCAGGCACCGGTCTACTCATTTATTTTTGGAGGCACCGGTCTACCACCACACTGCCTTTTAACACTGACCAGCTGTAGGGTGGCCCTTTGAAGCCCTGTGGCAAGAGTTTAAATAGCTTTTTCCTTCTAGCCAATCAGCTGGGACTCAGGAGGCAGCAATAGATTGGGGGTGGGGCCAAATAAAACATAAGAATAACGTGGGGGAGGGGGTGGGGGGCGGGGGGCAGAATCAGTTCGGTGACGTCATATGGTCACCGCTACTGGCTCGGCAGAACCGGGTGGAACCGGGAGGAACCCACCACTGGTCATAGATCAAGAACTACTTATATGTGTTAGTCCTGTCATTTCCCTATTTCCCTATTTCAAATCTGTGCAGGTTCCCCAGTAAAAAAAAGCTACAAGGTATTTTTAAAATAAAAGTTTGCAAATATGCTAGTTTTTCTGTTAAAAGCCCTTCCCCTCAAAAAAATTAGGTGATGGTGATTACAGAGAAACATGCTGACATTTGCATATCTTCATCTTTTGCTTATAGCCTGTGGTTAACATAGATTCTCCCCAATTCCTCTGTCACATTTTCTGTACATCTCTATTTTTCTTAATACACTAGTGTTATAGGTTTACTTGCACTATCCAGTTGTTCCATTGACAGAATGGGCAGGCAAAATATTTCTGGAGGGCAAAAATTGATTGAAAACTGGGGATGGAATCCTTCTACTTCAGGTAACCAGAAAATGCTAAAATGATAAACTTCTGGACTTACTATTTTTTTGAATCTGTATTCTGGGCTGAATATTTTGCAAATCATTGCCTAAATGTGTGTGGATGGAATTTATTTTTTTTAAAAAAATGTTTTATTACATTATAGAATAAAATACAAAAGCAAATAGTAGGACACAGTGGGGTGGAGAAGAGAAAAGGAAAGTGAGTAGGGGAGGAAGAAAAGAAAAAGACACATTGACTTCTGACTCCCTGTTGCAGTAGAATACAACATTAACATTGAACACTCCCAAACATTGGGAATGGTATGTTCCCTGACTTGGCCAAGGCGAACAGTGAGCGGACAGAGGCTCTGGGTGGGGCAAGGCTGGAGCCGGGCAATGCTTACCTTTGGTGAGCAGAGCAGGCGAGGTGCGGAGGTGAGGTGAGGGATTAGCTGGGTCGCTTGGTGAAGACAACATATATAGGGTGGGGGTGGGTGGGCAAGCATGCTGGTGGGCAAGCAGCGAGCGGGTATGCAAGGCCAGCCAGAGGTGGCATTTGCCAGTTTGGCAAACCAGTTAAAATTTCTGCTACCAGTTCGTCTGAACAGATCCAAACTGACTGAATACCACCTCTGAACAAATCAATCTAATCAGTAAAACCCAAAATCAGTGTGGATGGGATTTTTTTGAACTTGCTTAAGGTGAAGCCAACATAAGTAAAAGGCGGGAAACACTTAAAAATAGTAAATGTGGGTATGTCCTATCTTGAATATATATGATTGATCCTTGTGACTGCCATCAATATTCTATGTTAAGGCCAATTTCTGGGGAAACAATGGTAGACTGAGGATGAGTTTGTGGGGCTGTGGCAGAAAGTGGAGCCACTGAATGAATCAGCTCCCCAAACTACTCTCCAGATTAAGGGGAACACTTGAGATTGCCCAGAGTGTGTTCCTCATGAATGCTCCTGGGATGACAACATAAAACAGAGTTCTCCAGTGAGTTTTAGAGCAACGAACGTAGGGAAAATCAGCTTTGCTCAACCATAGTTTTGAGCTTTCAAAACGGAAGCTGGATTCACTTCTTTTCTTAATTACCTTTACTGAAAAAGGCTTATAAATTGATTTTTTTGAGGGAGGGGGGAGTATTAATAATTTTCAAGGACAAGATTTTGAAAAGCTTTTAGATAGACGGAGGCCAGATTAATTGGCAATATGATTTTAAAATACTTATAAGGATACTTCCTATAGTTTGTTTAAAATATTTAGGAAAATTTTGATTTTAAGTGTCAGATATCTCTCCCTGGGAAAATATTCGGGATGAGAGAAAAACATGGTAAAGGAGAACTTGAAGTCTGATTACTGGAAGCAACCATAAAAAATTAAAAATTATAATTAAAGACCACTAATACAGAATGGAGTAAAGCATTTTAACTCTGAGTAAATTCAAGGATATTGAACACACCAATAATAAATTGGGAAGAATGATTTGAATATGTGGATTTAGTTAAAAGTGACTTGGACAATTTTCTTACTCTTGATTTTACAAAAGGGATGTGTTGTAATTACGAAGGAATTCTTGGGAAAAGGTAAAGAATACAGCTTTGGGGACATTACCTAAAAAGAATAAACATCAACCACTTTTAAAGTAAAATGAAGGTTTACAAAGTTGGTTTATTCAACCAAGGTCAAAATGTATATGATTCTCTTTTTTCCCCTAGAAGTTTTAATGGTTTTTGTTGACTAAGACTGAATGATGAGGCTTTAAGGATTTTTAATAGATGAGATATGGGAGGAAGAGAGTTTTTGTTGCATTTTTAGAGAATGTGATAAGCTATGCTATTAAAATTGAGAAGAGATGAAGAGGAGATGATAAGAAATTAATTTATGGGAATTTATTTGAAGGGATTAAATATTAAAATTTTTAATATGTTGTTGTTTCTGGTAACTCCTAATGGAATTTTTCTTAGCTAAATTTGAATGATGAGGTTTTAGAAGATTTGTTTATAGATATAAGACATGGAAAGATGATGTTTTCTCCTTTGCATCTTTAGAGAAATGGCAAGGTATTATGCAAAGTGAAGGAAATAAATAAGAAATTCTTTTACTTGTTTAATCTCTCCCCCACTCTCTCCATATACATATACATATACACATGCACATGTACACATACATATATATCATATACATATATACGTATTATACATGTACATATACATGGAAGCTTCTAATGGATTTTTGTAGCATAAGATTGAATGATGAGACTATTATTTGATAATAGATAAAAGATGAGATATAGTATGAAGAGATTTCTGGTTGAAATATTAGAAAAAATGTTGAGCTATTGAAAAGGGTTTGTGGGACTTGTGATGGAATAAGGAAGTTTTCCACTGGTCAGGGGTAAGATATGGAAAATCTCTGGGTTTAGGGATCAATTGTGTAATAATATTCAACAAATGACACTCTGCTTCTACACTTCAACAGAAAACAAAAATTGTTATATATATAACAACATTCATTTTCTAATGAAAAATATCATCATTAACAGTTCTCAGCCAAAGCACAGCATTAATGCTGTCCTAAATTGTAAGGGTTTTTTTGTGCTATTGTTGTTTCATATTTAAGGGCTACACATATTTAAAAATAACACATAACATACTGTATGTGAGAAAAGCCAGAGGGATACTTTTCTTATAGAAAAAAAGTTGTCCTAGTTTAAGAAAAGACAAGTAGAGTAAGAAAACATGATGGAACTATCGTCAACCTATGAATTTCTACATTCATAAATACCAGAGCAACTGAAATGTCACAGATGTGTATTTTCTGATATATAATTTAGCTCCTTTCTTTGTAGTTAAACCTACACCTTCATCTTCTGCAGGTATTCATCAAATTTATTCTACAAGATCAAACCACCTTTGTTCAGATACATTACTTTCTTAGTCTTTCACAGACACAGAGCTATTTTTATAACTAGGTGTAAATTCATGCTCTTTATCATTCATTGCTCTTCTTATATTCCAAGTTTCATATGTGAAGGTTATCACCAGATAAGCCCACAGATATTATAGATCATAATTTGGTCAATCAAGTCTTTCACATATTTCCTAGTAATATAAAGAAAGTTACACATTTCTGTTCCCGTGTAACAGCTGGTTGGGCCCTTAACTTCCCTTCATGGTCTATTGTTTTATGCTTATTAAAAGGATTTCCTATGCTTATGGAACAGTCCATGGCAAAGTGCAGTAGGATTTTTAACCTGGGTCACTCTCAGATAGACATAATAGCTGCCCTGTGCCATATTACTGTGGGTCTCTCTTTTATGAAGCAATGAGAAAAAGAAACTCTCCAAAGGACGAATTGAAAACCACAGCACAGGTGTGAGGCTAAACTAGTTTTAAATCGGCTAATAAAAGAATAATGTGAATTGCCTGCAGCCTTACGTCACCTAAAAAAAATCAACCACCTCTCATCTACAGAAATTCTGTGAAGAATTTCAAAGGCAGTGGCAGCTCTTTGAGATAGTCCAGGCCAAAAGTGCAAACTTTGAGTACTAATAGCAACTTTACTATAACAGTAACAGACTCTTGCAACTCTGAAAGCATTTTTCTCCTTTTTTTCCATTTAGAGTATTTTCAAGAATACTAGGGAGGGTCCCTCTTGAGATGCTTCCCAGGCTCCTTTTCCTTCTGTAGGCTGAGACACTTTTTCCATGACAGTTGTCTAGGTTGTTCTTCCTTCTGTCTTCCAAGGTCTCACAGATCATTGTAGGCAGACATGATGGGTTCTGAAACACGTAACCATGGTGGGGATTATGGAGTAAGGTAAGAAATGTCAAATGTATAACAGTAGCATGAGTGGCTGAGGCATGCCTTGAAGTGATACATCCAGAGCAACCTGAGCCAATCCAATTTTAAAGGCTGTAGGAAAGAATTACTCATCATAGCTTCTTTATACATTCTTTAAGAAAAATGCATATGCCTAAACCAAATGGAACTGACTGGTTCTTATCTGGAGATTATTTGACTTCTGAAGGCACAGTTTGAAATCCAGTATTGTTATAACATTGTTTTTTAATGACCAAAGGGCAAGTGGGGAACTTGATTTTTACATTTAGTTAATCTAAATAATTCAAGCATGGATTAATTCAGCCATATTAAAGAACATTGGTTGGTTACATCTTTACCTTGCAGGTGGCTAATTGCTTTGAGAGCTGTAAAATATGAGCCATATTCAAATGACAGTTGCATGAACATTGACCTCATAGAAGGTAAGAGTGAAATTGTACTTGCCTTCCAACCTCACACATTCAGCTAGAGATTGATGTGTGTTTATAACCTATGCACATATAAACTTTCGCATGATCAGTTTCTGCACCCTCCTTCTTCTATATGCACAACAGAAATAAGTAGATATAGATATTCACAACCTGTATATGCATAGGTTCTATTTACTATGGTCATGGACACCTATGGACATGATGGACATGTTTCCCTCTGGTCCATTCTTGTACTCTCTAGAGTTCCTTCCTCCCCTATGCAGTGCTGAATTTCACTGGCACATCATTGATATTTGATTGAATTTTTGTTTTCACTGCATATACCTTCTAGTCAGTGTGATATAAATAACAGCATGTTCACCTCCATGGTCAGCTCTAGATTAGAGATTCTACCTTAAATAGATTGGTGTGATCATATTTGGATAAAACTGGGCTTTGTTTGCACCTGTGGCACACTTGCAAAATATGCCCAAACTAACTGGTACTTACTATCAGCAGGTAATTTTTACATGCAGCATGGATACAAGTCTGGAAACATAATCTATGCTTTCTCCAACTTACTAAAAAGCAATATATGAAAGTGCCCTGCTTCTTATTTCAAATACACATTCATACACATAGTTGCTATAGAAGTTAGCACAATCATCCTCAAGGTCAAAGAAATAATAGCAATCCAGGAATTCAAACCAAAACAGAGTCTCTGAAAAGAGAAGCTTGCCTAACTGGTTTTGCTTTTAGAAGAGCTTGCAGAAGAATAGTCAAAATCCAGTCCAAATTTCCAAGATCCTAGCCAGGGTTGTTAGCCAGTCCAGAGGTCAAAATTTCACAAATGTCACACAAGAGCTGGAGATCCATGTATTGATTCCAATACATGGATGATCATGGGTCAGGGGCGTCTCTTGAATCAGACAACTCTCTACAATATCCAGGTACCAGGATTTGGAGACCTTATATCATCATTATCTGACTGCACCAGATTTGTAGGTGCAACCTGTGTTTGCTCAGGCTCAGGTGATTTATATTTTGAGTCAGTGTCTGAGTCCTGGGCCATGACAGAAAACACTGATTGACCAAAGTAGGTTGAGCAACACAAGTGAATACATATGGGACCAACAAGCATATTTAAAAAAAGCAAAAAACCTCTGATCAGGTAATGGGGCATAGATGGTGATTTCCTTTGGTTGTTTAAAGAAACTTTTAAACAAATGTATAAGAAATAGTTATGACAAGTATGTTGGCTGAAGATGTGAATGTACAAGTATTTTTGGATGCTGATGAACACTTCATTTTTGGCTAAGAATCTGAATGATCTGTGGCAAATGTTAGATAGAATGTATGATGCAATGTAGAGCACGGACTTGAAAAGCAGTGTATCGGATACCAAGATAGTTATGCTAA
Organism: Arizona elegans; assembly: GCA_022577455.1. Taxonomy (NCBI): domain Eukaryota; kingdom Metazoa; phylum Chordata; class Lepidosauria; order Squamata; family Colubridae; genus Arizona; species Arizona elegans. Next base: position 118,047,690 of record JAKOOJ010000003.1, read on the forward strand.
CAGGCAACATTGAGTGAATGATGACAAGTTGTATATGTTAAACATGGTAAAAATAAAGAAATCTAGATCAAGTACAAGAATAGCATATCTTGATGGAATGTTTATGTAACATGAGAAAACTGTGAAACTTAAGGCAAGTAAAATCAGGGTAGTGCAAGATGGGTAATACCATCATGAAGCTCCTGGATCTATTGCCTCAACATATATTTCAAGTTCAATGGTAAAATCTATAAGCAAATAAAAGGTACCCCAATGGGATCACCCATATCATGGTCATAATCATAAGTTTATTTTGTCAAGCATAAATAAGATAACAGGTAAAAGTATAAACATGAAAAGAGTAAGTAAAAAGGAATATTAGGACAGGGACGGTAGGGACGCTGGTGCACTTATGCACGCCCCTTATAGACCTCTTAGGAATGGGGTGAGGTCAACAGTAGACAGGCCTAATAGCAAAAGCAGTCACACAATGACTCAAACCCATAGCTCTACCCACCAACCAAAATTCTGGATAAGCTACATGATGATACCTTCATCATCATAAAACGCTCCCAAGTTGAAGAAACACACCACTTACTAAATAACATATTCCCTGGGATCAAATTCACATGCGAAGAGGAAACACAACAGACTCCCATTCCTCGATGTCGACATACGGAGACAAGAAATGGAGAACTAGAAATCTGTGTCTACCACAAACCCATGCACATGGACTGGATCCTCAGCTTCACAAGCAACTATCCCAGTGCACATAAAAAGAAGTTGTGTGCAGACCCTGTTCAAAAGGGCCAGGACACACTGCAGCACCACAACACTAAGAAAAGCAGAAGAGAAACAGCTGCTCGATGTCTTTCTCTGTAATGTCTATCCAAAAGAACTTCATATTCTGATCCACAGCACCCAAACCACACCACATACATACACACACACAATCAAATTTATGTATATGTGTATTTGCAAGCATTGCAAGGATTTGTAGGCCACCTATTCTTCAGGCATTTTGGTTTCGTACCAAATTTTGGCACTTAAACTGGAGACAGTTTAAAGTACTTGGCCATGTTCAAGGGAGAGTGTGATAGGCAACATATACAGAACTTGCACTTCTGTGAACAAGTAAGGCAAATGTCCAGAATGACCATGAGCCATAGGATGCATCTAGTGAGACCTGACATTTAAAAGAATATGTTCCAGGGGTGCTATTCAGCAGGTTCTGACAGGTTCTGGAGAACCAGTAGCAGAAATTTTGAGTAGTTTGGAGAATTGACAAATACCACCTCTGGCTGGACCCAGAGTGGGGAGGAAAAGGAGATTTTGCAGTATCCTTCCCCTGAAGTGGGGAGGGAATGAAGATTTTGCAGTATCCTTCTCTTGCCATGCCCACCAAGTTACGCCCACCAAGCCACACCACACCCACCAAGCCACGCCCACATAGCCGGTAATAAAAAAAATGACTGCCACTACTGGTATGTTTCCTCCCACTTGCCTTTCAAAGGTAAGTGAACAAAAGGTAGTTCGTATCAGCACGCTAACATATCAACAACTTTCTGGAAAGCTCTTAAAACTTGATAGTTTTCATGGGCATGAGGGGAGAACATCAGGAGAGCGGTTAGCCCCATCTGATCATTCCATTACAGACCAGTTTGGGGAAGTGTTAAGGAACCATTCTAGAAACTGAGCTGTGAGTTAACTTAGAGTCCCTCCCCTGAGGCATAAAGCCAGCTGGGCCATTCACTGTCTCTCAGCTCTAGGATGAAGGCAAGGGCAAACCACTTTTGAAAATCTTGCTGGGACTTGTTCAGGAGTCAGCACTGACATGAAGGCCCCCCCCTTCTTAAAATTACCTAGCCAAAAGATGCTGAAATATTCCAGGACAGCAATACAACATTCAGAAGGAGCCCAGGCAGGCACTTTCCTAATTCCCTGAACTCTAAGAAGATAGAAGAGGTACAACACAATCAGGTTTGCAAGATTCTGTTCTTATAACTAATTTCAAGAAAAGTAATTTGGGTTGACAGCTATTTAATTTTAATTTTAACTTTATTTATTGTATTTGTTTTTGTTTTTTATTTATTGTATTTGTTTAACATGCCCAAAGTCAGGTTAAACAAGATGGATGGCCGTATAACCCATGCATGAGAAGGAAAATCCAAATAAAGAAACAGTGGCTTTCTTTTTTATGCATGTTGCAGGCACAAAGTGGGTAGAGAATCTGAACTGGGACCTCAGGGCAAAGAGGTTTAACCCTCTTCCTTTTGCTAGTGTGGTCCCCCATGCTTATGTTTGACTAAAAAAATATTCACTGTCTTTATGATAATTACAGTATATAGCTAGAAAGAACCAAGGTTCTGATATAACTAAATGGTGCCCTTTCTTTACAGACTTCATGGTATCTGTTAGCTATCACATTAGAATGCTTCACACTTGGTATCTGCTTTAGATTTATTTTTACAACACAACTTCTCCATGTGGGGCCTGTGCTTTGGGATGGGAAGTTCGGTATGGCTTTGTTAGACAGTTTCTGCCCAGTCTCCAGCCTTCCCTAAAAAGAAAAGGTGGTTGAGAAAGTGGCAGAGATCCAAGACAATATATTTTGCACCGATGTAGATGGGAATTGGGGGCAGGGAGGTATTTCCCCAATTCCAATTTAAATCTCATCCTACTTGCTGTAGGATGTGTAATTTATTGGCATTTTGAGGAGATGCAAATCAGAGGCCAATCTGCTACTCTTTTTAGTATTTGTCTTTTTCTCTGGAAATCATCCAGTTAAACAGAGAGATGTTTCCACAAATCAAACCATCTTCAGTTCTACCCATGAAATTCAGCTCCATCTATTAGCTGTTCTTCTGTGTGAATTGTTCTGAGTAATTCACAGTTAAATATGCATTTTCCTTGTTTTTCACTTTTAAGAGCTGTGTCCAATTTCTGTATCTTTATCTGACTTATCTCTTAAATAAACCCTTTAACTGAAGTTAATTAAATTTCTTTACATAGCTATTGGGCCTCCTCTCACTTACTGTGTCTTTGCCATTTTATTCATGCTAAAGGTTCTAAGGTGTTTTTAAAAAAAGAAGTCTGGGAAGACCTTATGAAGAAAAATGAAAGAAACCAGGGTGACTGTATAAGAAGTTTTCTAATGAGCTCAGATATAAAAGGAACATGTATAGAAAATCGAAGGAAGGATAAATTATTTCTAGCAAATACAATCAAGCAACTGAAAAATGTAAGGAAAGTAGCAACAGATCCAATGTTAAAATGAATGTGCTGCAGGTTTGTGGAGATTGCTAAAAATAATAAAAAGGGACAGGATTGGCTATACCTGGAACAAGAAAAAGTAAGTAAATAGTGAGTCTGCTGAATGAAGAAAATGGAACAATGTTAACTGAAATTGTTCAAATCTTGTTCTAGATCCCACAAAGGAAACAGTATATGACTGGAAAAAAATAATTTAATTTAATTTAATTTAATTAATTAAATTTATATGCCACCTCTCTCTGAAGACTCAGGGCGGCTCACAATACATTTAAAAAATCATTATAAAAAGACATTGAAAAATTTAAAAACATTAAAAACATTAAAAACTCATTCACACCATTCATGGCTGGATCTCGCCAGATTGCAACAGTGAGATCAACGGCCCCAGGCCTGCCGGAAAAGCCAAGTCTTCACCACTTTTCAGAAGGCCAATAGGGTGGGGATGGTCTGGACCTCAGGAGGTAACTGGTTCCAGAGAGCTGGGGCAGCCACAGAGAAGGCCCTCCCCTGCTGGCCTGCCAGCTGACATTGTTTAGCTGACGGGACCCGGAGGAGACCAACTCTGTGGGATCTTACCGGTTGCTGGGAGCTATGCGGCAGAAGGCAGATAAATGCGATGATGAATTGGAGCTCAAGAGAATGAAGAAAGAGATGGTAATGGATGATAATTTCTTTTGTTAAGTAAAGAAAGCCTTCAAGCCTTGTCTAGGGAAATTCTCAGTCATCCAGGTCATGGTTGTCTCAAAGGTGTTTTTTTTCAAAAGGACTATGTTTTTTCCCATGAGGAAAAAGAAATTTTGCTTCTCATGAAGCTTCTTGGATGAGAACTGAAACGTCTTCTTCTTCCCCAAGGGAAAAAAAACAGTCCTGTTGCCTTTTGAAAAAAACAGATTTGGGTCTTCAAGCCTAACATCATTGCATAGTAAAATAATTTATAAATATAATCACAGACCTCTCTCCTTTTTTTAATTTTTGGAGAACAGAGAAAGTGCAATGAGATTAAATGCAAGCAAATTTTTGAGAAACAGACCCAGTATATCCAAATAACTATAGACTTTTCAACTTGACAATGACACTTAGAAAGCTTCTAGAATAGAGATATTAACTTTGTAAACATTTAGAGTGAAAGTGTCATGTTGTAATCCTAAAGAATTAATACACAGTTCTTGAGGATGACTTTTGCCAGACTAATCTTATCACCTTTGTTGGCCGAGTTCTTCTTTGTTTGTAAAGTTCACCAGAACAATGAAGCTCAATTTCAGAAGATTTTTGACAGGTGCCCCATTATATTATTGTTCATAAACTGGTAAGATGTACTATGGGCCCTACTTCTCTTAGGTGAATTTGTGATAAGACTATACCCAAAGAACATTAATAGCTGTTCATTAATCTGAAAAATGATAATTTGGTTTCATAGATTTTGCCCTATACCCAGTATGGTTAAATAGCTTGATCAGTGTATTTGCATCTTATAGGAATGAACAACTTTGGTAGGGGGCTGAACCTGGTCTTTTAAAACTCTTTTTTGGTCCCACAGGGCTAAAGGAAGAATGACAATAATAGGGTGATATCTGTATGTAGATTCAAATGTTCACTGCCAGTCATTTTTAAAATAATCTTTAGGTGCTTGTTGTTATTGTAAATATTCCTAAAAGAGATAGATTAAATCTACTAAAGATTTAATACATCTATGGATGGATGGATGGATGGATGGATGGATGGAAGGAAGGAAGGAAGGAAGGAAGGAAGGAAGGTGCTATGAAAATCAACTATTCTGCAACCTAAACTGTGAGTTCCTCTCCCTTTTACAGTAAAAAGAGTAGTTCAGATATAATAATTCCAATATCACCACAAATCCTTCCAGACCAAATGGAGCCAACATCGGTGCCCATTATACATTGAGGTTCCACATGGATGCCATAACTGTGAAGATATGTAAGGTGTATTTTTATCCCTTAAACTTTTGAAGGTCCAAACTTGGCTTTGGCCCCACCAACTTTGGAGGTGTTACTTTCACACAATTTTTCATAAAACGTTTGAGCTAACAGAAGTTGCAGAACCTTGTTTTATAACAATGTTGATCAGATGGAAAATTGAGTTCAAACAACCAATTTATTTTTCATAGCATTAGTGTAAAGTTCTTATTTGGTGAAAAAAATAATAATATAAATAAGATAAAGATTAAAGATGCAAGCACAATGAGGTAAAGAGTCTCACTCTCCCTTGCCAAAAGAATTATAGATTTTTACTGAAACTAAACTTGAACATGAGTTTATGAATTTAAATGAGTAACACGGGGTTCACTCCCAAGAAAGACCATACATTGTTCTGCTTTTATCAGAATTTTGACCATTTCTTTTTAAAGAATATGATAAATATAGAATACATCCAGATGCTGGGGAAAATCATGAGTAACTGGCAGAACAATTTGTATGAGGAGAGGAAAAGAACTCCCTTGGTTGAGAAAAAGTGATGATTAATAAGCAATATGAAAACTGCCCTCATATCTTCAAATGACTGTTGCTTTGAAGATGAAGTCCCACAAAGGCAGCTTGAACATTGTTATTATAAATAACTAAAGCAATAAATAGCTCCAGTAAATAAGTTCTATATCAGCATATTCATATGACAAGAATACGATTTTAACTGAACAATGGGGACTGAATTAGCATAACTTGGCCGGACTACTGCAAATTGCTTTACATGGAGCTGCCTTTGAAGACTACCTGGAAAACTTAAGGGTTTGGATTGCCTCCTCTGATCAAAATTTATCTGCCCAGTATGATCACTCTGGAAGAAACGGCTTGGGATCCCCTACTCCTATGAAAGGAGAAAGAGGAGGAAGCCTTCAGTTTGTGAGTTTGGCACTAGTGGTGGCACGGGCGATCACGTTGCGAACCGGTAGTAAAGATAAGTAGAACCTACCTTTGGTTGGCACCCATTCTCTTGCAGAGTTTTCCACATGAGGTTTGGTTGGCCACCTCTTACGCTGCTTTCCAGAATTAGATAATTTAATCAATGCTGACTATTGGCCAGTTCTACATTTTAGCATATATTTTTTTGTTTTGCTTGGATAATTTTAATGACATAAATTATTGGGATTGTGAATGCAACATACTCCAAATCAGACAGAAAGATGGAAAGTTAGAAAGATAGAAAGGAAGATAGAAAGTTGGGAAGATTGATTCCTGGCTCCCTAAAGGCATTCTTTGCCTTTGAGCCAATCTGAATCAAAAGCTTTGGGGCTTTGATTAAATATTTATCTATCTTCATGCAAACACATAAAGTTGAGATAATCAAGGCCACAAACAAGCAACTAATTCTGGGCATGTATTAAAGACAGAGAACCTTGGCTGGCTGCATACCCTAAAAGAAAACAAAAACTGGACTTTAACCATCTGTGATACCCTGTGGGACTTTAACCATCCATCCTTCCAGAACATGCTTTAAAGTCCAATAAACATTTGCTCTCCTTTAAGTGGGTGATAGTTATCTGGAAGCAGCATGTGTGCTGATGCTTGTTAATTAATATACTAGAGTAAGCCGAGACATGGCCTGCATGGCAATTGAGCAAGACAACAGACTGCAGTGCCTTGGGCAGTGAAAACATAGTGATGATACTGTGATGCATGAGTTTGGAGAATAGAGGATAGTGACTTTTCTGAAAAGTAGACTTTTTTGTACCATACTATTGTAGGGAAAATGCTGTCTAAGGTAGGAGTGAAAAAAAGTGCAAAAAGAGAACCAGTTTTGCATTTGGGGGGTTGCATTCGGAGCAAGAGATTTTAAGGAGCAAGCCCAAGTTTACTTCATAAAATTCAAAAACTATTCAAAATGGGCTCTAGCCCTGTTTTGATTATATTGTTCTAAAAATGCCATGCAAAGTTTGGTTCTCAAACTCAGGAGAGAGAGAAAGAAATAGGAAGTTCCCAATCCTGGTCTAGGAAGCTGTATGAGGCCCATATTGTACTTCTGAGCTAGAAAATGTGATGCTCATTTAAATGTATACAGAAGATAGTAAAGTTATGCAAAAAGCATAGAGGAAAATAATATTACCAACTTGCCAAACCTTAGCTATGAGATCACAAAAGTGATTATTGCTGAAATCTGAAGCAATGAGAAGTAGATACGAGGAAGTCAGATTTAGATTCATAGGAGACCGATAACCAGAACCTCCAAAACTGGAGAAGTGTTGGCACAGAGCTTGCACCCAAAATATGATACTTTTATGGATTATGATTAGTGACATTTCATTAGGCTGTTGATCAGCTTTTAAACTGAACCCTCAGAGGAAAATGATAAAAGCTGGTGGCATATAGGATAGGATAGAATAGAATAGAATAGAATAGAATAGAATAGAATAGAATAGAATAGAATAGAATAGAATAGAATAGAATAGAATAGAATAACGGAGTTGGAAGGGACCTTGAAGGTCTTCTAGTCCAACCCCCTGCTTAGAGGGTTGGACTACACTACTTCAGACAAATGGTTATCCAACATCTTCTTAAAAACTTCCAGTGTTGGAGCATTCACAACTTTTGGAGCCAAGTTGTTCCACGGATTAATTGTTCTGTCAGGAAATTTCTCCTTAGTTCTAAGTTGCTTCTCTCCTTGATTAGTTTCCACCCATTACTTCTTGTCCTGCCCTCAGGTGCTTTGGAGAATAGCTTGACTCCCTCTTCTTTGTGGCAGCCCCTGAGATATTGGAACACTGCTATTATGTCTCCCCTAATCCTTCTTTTCATTAAACTAGGTATACCCAGTTCCTGCAACTGTTCTTCATATGTTTTAGCCTCCAGTCCCCTAATCATCTTTGTTGCTCTTCTCTGCACTCTTTCTAGAGTCTCAACATTTTTTTTTACATTGTGACAACCAAAACTGGATGCAGTATTCCAAATGTAGCCTTACCAAGGCATTCATTAAGATGAATTATTCTAAGATGAGGATGGGAAGAGGGTAGAAATTCCTCTGCATGTATTTCTACCCACTCTAGTATTGAAGACAGGAATCAGGAATCAGAACCAATGGCCACTGATAGCTTTTAAGTGAAGGAATTTCCCATTCAAGTTCCCCATTCATTTCTCCAAGATCTCAGCTTTGAAACAGAAGATGGTTCATGCTGATTTTCAGGCAAGGACATTTTGATTACTTGCTTTCTTTGTCGCACCATGCAAGTTTAGGAAAACTCAAGAAAAAGAAAATTGTGAGAGTGCTGCAGAAAATAGATGGCAACCAATGGAAAAGCACAGGCCACCTCCAACAAATTCTTACTTCATTAAAAACATACCACCAATGACCTGCACTACACATGTTTCAGTGTCCACATTCTGCCACTCTCCTCAAATTTTGTTTTGTTCCTAACTGATCAATAGCTACAGGGAGACCTGGACAACAATGATTGGTAGGTGATAGACCATGAAAAGTAAGAAGACAAATCAAGTTTGTTCCTTAATAATGGTAAAAGGCCTTTAGGAAATTATCATCTATCAGACTCATACTGCTCATTTGAAATGATTGCAGCAGCCAAATTGTTATGTACTGAGCAGATTTAGGTCTTAGGCAGCAGATTTGAAGCAAGGATCTCCTACCAATTCCTTTCACCTAGAGATCCTACGAATTGAACCTAAAGCCTTCTGCTAGCAAACTTAGGTTAGACACTGAAATCAACATGCATGGAATTGTGCTGTAGTGTGGTTTATAGAACCCTTACAGAGAACTTCAGTAGGTTTCTTGCTCTAAGCCAGACCTGGGAATTTCACAGGTTCCAGGCCATATCCCACCCTTTGTCTGGCCCTGTCCAACCCTGTCCAACCCACATGAGGTCAATTGGAAATTAAAAAATAAAATCCAAATAAGCACACCACAGGGGATGAGAGAAGAAGCCAAGTGTGCTTTAGTTGGCAAGTGAGAGAAGCTTTTCTGTGCCTATGGCAGAAGAGTAGCAGCCGGGCTGAGGGGTGGGCTCTGGTGGTAGAATTAAGTTCAGCCAATTGGTTTGGCCTTCCACAATAGTTCCAATTTTTCATATGGCCCCTTAGGAAAATTAATTGCCCACCCCTGCTGTAAGTATAAACAGGCATATATAAACCCAAGGAAGCCGAATTTCTCCTGGAATTTTAATTCATTGTAAATTTAATTCATTGTAAATTATGTTCAGGAACCTATTAAGCATGCTTCTGTCTTATTTCTTCTGTTTGTTGATCTAGATCAGGGGTGTCAAACTCAAGGCCCGGCGGCAGGATCTGGCCTGCAGGACTGCCCTGGAAACAGTGAAAGACCGGCCAACAATGCCTCTGCCAGCAAAAATGGAGCTCAGGAGGGCGGCCCTCCTGACCTCGGTTTTTGCTGGCAGAGGGTTGCAGAAAGCTGTCGCAGTCGAAAATGGAGCTCGGGAGCCAGTTTTCACTGACAGAGTGCTTGGGTCTCCACAGACACCCCTAATACGAGTGACGTTGAGCTGGCCACTCCCTCCCTGGACAAAACTTACAATGGCTAGGAGACTGTGGCAGACAATGCTACAAACTCCACCAAGTTGAGGTCACATTTAAGAGGAATAGAAATATCAAGGTACTTCAAAGCAGCCTTCTTAGAGTCTAATTGAAACTTTTTCCAATAACTGATCACGAAGCCTGTTTCATCGCATGGCGGACATTTAAACATTCTCAGTGCTGGGAATCTGTTATGTTCATGCCCTGTCTAATCCTCTTTGACTGGTAGTTCCACTTCATGCAGTGTCTATCACAGAAATGGCAACATTGGAGAAGCTTTCCTTTTCAGAACGGGGATTGCTTAAGGAAAAGGTTGACTGCTGGGTGCTTTTTTATGTGCTAGTATGCTAAAATGGAAATGCTGGCAGTTGCCATGCCATACAATCATCGGCCATGTCTATTCAGCTTTGGAATAAGGCCTGGCATCCACTCTGCCAAATTAATGAAATATGTGCAGCTATTTAAAAAGCATGCCACGGTGGCCACTTGCCAGAAACAGAAAATGAAGAAAAGGAGATTCTACACTCTTAAATAAACAGAAGGCATCTTATGCCCTGAGGAAAAAAAAGAATGGAGATTTTGCAAGATTAACTGACTCACACTGAAGGATGGAGTAGGTCTGTCACAGGTATGAACCTCTGAGGACATTTGGATATCTTTTGTTTCTGAAATGCATATGGCACTTGGTATCAATGATGCAGCTATCAGCTGCTACACAGCAGAACATTTAGCAGCTGTTATATATTTAATGATTCAGGCAGAAAGGTTGCCTTACCCAAGAGATTCACAACATAGTATAAGGAAATTGATGTGAAGCTCCCGAGATTCAAGGTGTGTGTGTGTGTGTGTGCGTGCGTGTGTGCGTTTGTGTGTGTAGAAGAATCTTGCCTGTTGAAGCCAGGTCCAAGCGGGAGATAAATGCCACTTTCCCTGGGTAGCATCAGTCGGGCACAGCTCCCAAGCTTTTTGAAGCATAGCCCAGTGGACTAATTGCAAAACATGTCTCTCATTGTAGCCCAAAGCTATTCCTCTGGAGCTTCATATATTTCATCTACAGCAGCAGATTTGCTGTTCATTAAAAGCAGATAATATCTTTCTTGAGTAAATGCTGTTCATGGAAGTACGGCTTCACCTTCCCTTTAATAGAGCTCCCAGTGATAAATGCAACTTGTAAGGATGATTAAGACATTTCATTATGTTTTAATGTGTCTTTAGGCATGTAACTGCTAGTAACAACAATCATTCTGCTTTTCTGCCCCAAAATTGCCTGATGATACATTACTTACAGGACAGACTTTAGGGGCATCGAGCCATAGATGAGCTTTTCTGTAGACATTAACATATACTGAGAAGCTTTTTTGCAATTACAGCACAAAGGGCAATTTGAAGATCCATCCAGCTGCAGGCCATGCGGATCTTTTTAAAGTCTGACACTCTTAAAAATGTGTGAAACATCTCCCAGATTATTGAAAAGGGAAAAGCAAATTGACCATAGGATAACCAGGTCAACACAAAACTTCAGTATTATGGCCACATCACTTGGTATTTTTTTAATTTAATCCATAAATTTTCATTTTCACATGCACTGTGTTCTTTACTTTGCACAAAACCACAAGCAAGAAAATGGATTTTCAAACACGCCTAGTACAACAGACAATATTGCTCATGCATATGTAGCATCAAAAAAAAACAAAAAACAAGAATTTGTTACTGGGCTACAATAGTTTATGGAGGAATTACAATAACAGAAAGAAATGCTTTAAAAACAGATAGTGAAGAATTCACCACATTCTGAGATTTGCAATGCAGGACTTCATAATCTGAATCAATATATCAATCACAGTTTTTCAATCTAACTAAATTACAGCAATTTTCACCATAGACACATAATTTCCCTTCATTTCTATAATTATCATAAATAATTAACAATATTCAATAAGAGTTTGGTAAAACAATGTTAATAAAAATTCCTAACATCAAATAATAATTATTTGTATAATTAACCCTAATTTACATAATTAAACTGGGCTACCTGAGGGACAGCCTTCCCTCAATTGCATTAGCCCATCACATTAGATCTGTCAGGAGTATGCTGTGAGTACATCAGTTAGGAACTTTACATTTGGTGGGTCCCAGGATATGTATCTTCTCTGCTATCGCATCTGCCTTATGAAACATTCTACATCACACCCCCACCCCCAAAATTAGATTGGCTTCATCCCTTTTGATATTCCGGAAGTCCCTCAACACATGGTTATGTTAGCAGGCCTGGGGCTCTTAGGGAGCTGGAGACAAGCTAATAGGTCTCCATTGTTGAGCTGGCTGTTTTTATTCCCTCTTTGATTTGTATCTCTGTTTTTATAATATTTACTGTTAATGAGATTTTAATATTTTCTTATATCTGTGTTTTTATATGTAGCTTACCTACTTGTTGTGCCCTGTTGGAAATGAATTCAACCAACAAGCATGGGTCGATGAAAACAAAGAGACTTTATTAAAAGAAAATAATGAAAACAATTTTGCAAAATAGGATGGCATCCCAGCAGATCTCAACAAGGAGCTTGAGCCAGGAAGCCACACCTAAAGTTTTAAAAGCATTACATTTTATAGTTCCCTAACCCGACACCCCCTCCATGCCCTCCTACATCGCATCCAGTGACTGATCACGGCTAATCCGAAGCGCCTTTTAGAGAGAACATCATCTCTTTCTCTAATTACATGTTCATCAACACCTCCCTATAACTACCCATAAAATATTTTGCAAGCATGGCTCTTTCTTATCTCTATTGCCTTGGGCATTAAAGAGTGGGCCTCCTTCTAATGGGCCTCAAACAAAAGAAGATCTATTCTAACACAACATTGTTACATATTGGTATGCTTTCAGTGTGTTTCCCAACTATCTTACAGCAGAATAATGTCTAACAAATTTAACAGAGCCAGAAGGGACCCTGCAGGTCATCCAGTCCAACCCCCCTGCCTGAGCAAAATTGAATCTTCACTTATATGCCTTTCTAACCTATATACCTACATACTATTTTATTTTTGAATTTTCTCATATCCAACAGCCCCCTTCCTCCTGAGTGGTGAGATGGGCAGTTATATAAATTTGATTAATAGGTAAGTAGGGAGGGAGGGAGGGAGGGAGGGAGGGAGGGAGGGAGGGACAAAAATAAAACATTCCATAATTTCTTCCAAACTAGAAAGGGGCAAAAATCTACATGCAGTAGGAGTATCTCTGGCATTGTCTTGTTGACTGCTTTTTTGAGGCATATTTTAGATTCATTCCCCCCTTTTTTTAAACAAGTGAAGTAAGAAATTTCAGAAACTCAGTTCTGTGCCCAATAATTCATTCATTGTGGTAGTTTGACATTGATGTTACAAACATAGCCCAAGCATCCATCTGGCTGTTCTGCTGTGACTTATTTCAGTGACTTCTGCCCATTGTTAAGAAGCGCAACAAACTTAAAAAAAAAAACAACCTCTAAACTATTTTAAGTTTCTTTTTTTTTCTCTTCCTCTTAATGAATATGGAAGTTGCTGGCAGATAACACCCAGATAACAAGCCAGCAGCAATGCGGTTGGGAGGAATCAGCTTGAGCTTTCAGCTGTGCTCACGATAAGCCACAAATAAGATTGTTCATGCTGTGAGCATACCTTTTTGTGTGTGCTTTGCCATGGAATCACGCAATCAGATCTTCTTATCTTGTGGCACACTCACTCTTAATTTTTGAGGAAGATTTTGTGATTATATTCTCAGAATGCTGGACTGTAAAATGCTTTAATGAGTTCATGGGCATGTGCAAGATTTCCATCTTTTCTTTTTTGAAAAAAAGGACCACTGGGATAAATTCATAGTTTCATATGGGACTATAGTGCCCTCTGATAAATTTATCGTATGCTGGGAGACCTGCATAGATGGATGTAACTTTTATTTCCCCAAAAGCTGCTTCTTCCATTTATATGGAGGCAGACCCAGTTAAAATGAGATTGTGACATTTTAATTCCATCTAGGGTCAGCAGCTCTTAAAATATTTTTGATTTGCTGACTAGGCTCAGAATATATAGGTGTTTTCTTGAATTGACAAAACAATAGTCTCTTCAAAAGGGTTGCTTTTCATTTATTTTCTATACTCGGTAAAACTGGGGGGAAATGATCAGAAGAAGGTAAAAATAATGAAGGAGGAAGAGGAAATCCAGCAACCTGTATGAAATGGTATAAGGTCTCCTGCTTGAGCAGGGGCTTGGACTAAAAGACCTCTAAGATCCCTTCCAACTTTGATGTTCTATGTTCTATTACAGGGGTGTCAAACTCAATTTCATTGAGGGCCACATCAGGGCTATTGCTTAACGCATTGTAAGCCGCCCTGAGTCTCTGGAGAAGGGCGGCATATAAATCAAATTAAAACAAAAAAAAAAAAACCAAAACAAAGGGCTTGACTTCGGAGGGCCAGTGTTAAGGAATTCGCAGAGCAAGTCTTGAGTAGCAAGGGTGTGCACATGAAAGTGATTGAGAGTAGTTATGAAATAACACAGCCAACACAGAGATACACTGAGTTGTGTTTACTTTCAGGAAATAGTAATAAGGCACAGTCCAATATACAGTCTAGGTCATTCACATATAAAGCAGTAGATGGTAAAACAATAGTCCAGGGATATTCCAATAACAAAGTCTTCTTACCAGTCATTGTAGTCATACACATTAACAGTTGCAAACAGTAGCAAACACAGCAAAAAGTAGTAAAGAGCAGTAAAGAGCACACAGCAAACAGCAAAGAGCATCAAAAAACATCAAAGAGAAACAAACCATATTTCTAGCTCCCTCTTAAAGACATTGGCTACAGAGCTAACCGATCAGGATACAGTATGATGCAATACAGCAATACAGCAGTCTTAAAGCTATATCGAGGGTTTATATATTGCCAACCCAACAAGTTAGGTAATAATCATTTCCTAACAGTCAGGGGCTGTGCCCAGGTGGGTGTGACCATGGTGGGCATGGCCAGCTCAATGTCACTCATGTTGGGGGCACCTGTGGTGACCCGGGCAGGGCTGGGGGATCCACTTTTGCTAGTAGTTTGTTTTTTGATAACACTCTGCTAGCAAAATGAAGATTGGGGGGCCCTGTGTGTCCCCAGGCTCCATTTTCAGCTGTAACGGGCTTCCTGCAGCCCTCTGCCAGTGAAAAGGGCCATTGCACATGGCCCTCCCGAGCTCCATTTTCGCTGGCAGAGGCATCGTGGGCTGGTCCTTCGCTGTTTCTAGGGCAGCCCCACGGACCAGATCCAAGCACCCTGTGGGCCAGATCCAGCCTGCGGGCCTTGAATTTGACACCCCTGTTCTATGATATCCAAGTAGGATCCCCAGAAGATATATCTCCAATAGGATGATCTTGATTTCATTTGGAATTATCCTTGTGTGTTCTTGTTTAACCCACTCTGGAATATGGAGTGAGTCTCCATACCTGCTGTCACCCTTACCTTCTCAGGCCACACGAGGAGTGACTGGGAGGAAAGGGTGAGGGGCGGGGCCAGCCAGCCAGCAGGGAGCCACAGCAGCAGGACGAAAGAGCTGCATGCGGCTCAGGAGCCGCATGTTGCCGACACCCAGTATAGGAGTGAAGGCATTGGCCTAGAAACCAGGAGACTATGGGTTCTAGTCCTGCCTTAGGCTGGGTGATTTTGAGCCAGTATCTCAGGCCTACACATCTCCAAGTGTTATTGTTGTGGGGAAAGTAGGAAGAGAGAGGAGTATTAGATACGTTTGCTATCTTGATTTACTTATAAAATAATAAAGGAAGGACAAAAAACTAAAACTGAATTAATGAATGCATGAATTAATGAATGGTGATCTATCCTGAATAGATTTCTCATCACTATTCCAAAAAAAAAAGGTAAGGGCCGTAACTCAATGGTAGAATATCTTTTTTATATGCAGAAAACATTAGATTAATTCCCAGCCTCTCCAAATATGACTGGGAAAGGTTCTGGTTTGAAACCTTAAAGAGCTACTGTCAGTCAGTATAAACAGGATTGACAGATTGGGGTCTGTTTTGGCATAACGAAATTTCCCATTTTCTTGTTCTACCACTTGGGATCTTTTCCCTATAAAATTACCCTTTTTAGGAAAGTTAGAAATTTATTTTAAAAAGCTCTCTCACATGAAACATGATCTGATGTATTGCAGATTACATTTTCAACCCACATTGCAGTCTTTGAAATATTCAGATGTCCATGAATAAGTCTTCTTGCAAATTAAAGCTTCATACTCATTAGCTTTTCCTGCAAGTTTCATAAAAACTGTATGCTAATGAACAAAAAGCCTGTTTATTTCATAGATCAGAAGCAGTTTTGCTATTTTTTTCTCCTTTGTGTTGCCTTCCATCTACATTCAGAAAGTTTTCAAGTGTTTAGGAGGCACACATAGTCACCAGGCACAAGCCAGAAAGACCTGACTGTATGTCATGATGGCACAAATGATGGAAATAATTCTAATGGCTAAAGATGTCATGAGTCATTTCCCATGGAAAATGTTCCATTTTCCCACGGAACCACATTTTCTGTTGTCTCCCAGGTGAGCTAACTTAACAAAATAGTATTGCTGAAGATCTCATCCAAAGACGTCTAGAGAATATTTAAAAGTATATCTAGTCACTGAGATCTATTTGGAAATGAATGTGTGCAAAGTTAAAAGTGTTAATGGAGAACTAATGGGAAATTGAATGGAAAATGATATAATTCCAGGGGGATAATTGTTATTATGATGTTAATGATAATGAAATGCTTGATAATAATGAGTACTAATTTTAATGTAATAAAAATACATAAAATACATATGCTATGAACTTATTAATGATAATTAATACATAAAATACTTAATAATAATGAATGTTAATATTAACTAATATATTCAAAGCTGATTACTAATGTTGAAATAATTATAAAATCCTACTAAGTAATGAAACAATTACAAAATTATACTGAGACAGGCATAGATCAATGACATTCTTTTTATCCCATACATTTTTCATCCAGGCCTCCCTTATTTTACTTTGGAAACCCACCATTTCTCTAGCCTGAGAAACTGTGTTGTTTCTTTAAAATGGAGGCTAAATGTTGATATTGCCTACATCCCAATTGCACCATTCTGTATTATCTGCAGCTGCCAGGTTATCTTGAAGGGAAGACCCCCATCACGACAAATAATCTAAAGGGAATATGTCAGCTTGGTTTGTTTTGTGGGTAATAACTGGACAAACTGAAACAACTCAAAAAAACTCTTGACTACTAAAACTATGTGTTTCTCTACTGAAAAGATGAGTTTAGGCATGAGGGAAAATGGGAGCTGTTTCTCTCTCAAGGGCGTCCAACACCAATTCTTATCATTATTTTTAAAACAGCAAATAAATAATCAACTACAATGCTAAGGTCTAAAAATCATACGGTTAGGTAGAATTTCAGGTTTTATTATTGGCATTTTAATAAATGTGATGCAAGCCTCTTAGCATGGTATCAGATGCCAGGTAAGTGCAGGGTGTGCACGGAGGCTCTGGGAGGGCGAAAAACGGGCCTATTGGAAATACCGGAAGTCCAGAAAGGGGCCTGTTTCTGGCCTCCAGAAGGCTTCCAGAGCCCGGGGAGGCCCTTCTGCCCTCCTGGAGGCTCCAGGAAAGCCTCCGGAGCCTGGGGAGGGTGAAAAACGGGCCTACCGGAAGTACCAGAAATCCAAAACTGGGCCCATTTCCGGCCCTTGTAGGGCCTCTGGAGCCAAGGCGAGGCCCTTTTCACCTTCCTGGAGGCTCGATGAAAGCCTCTGGAGCCTGGGGAAGGCGAAAAGGCCCTCCCCCCGTCATGGTGCAGGAGGCCAAGTAGGCCATGCCCCCATGGCCACGCCCACCCAGCAACCAGGCAGAGAACTGGTTGCTGAAATTTTTCAATCCTACCCCTGAAATAGGGTTCTAATGAGGGATCTTTGGTGCTTTCTTAGCTTGGTTAGAGCACCAAGGACCCCTCATTTGAAGCCTGAGCTACAAATATTCTCCTCTAGGAAGAAATGAAACAGATTTTAAGAGTGTCTGTATTTTTTCATATCTGACTAATGTTTTTTATTGTTTTATTTATTGCTTTCTGATACATCAGTTATACTGAATATATGTATAATTTGTTTCTATAGACTATATAAAGACTTGACCGCGTTTAATAAAATGATTTTTGCTTTGCCTGAAGTACTTGTGCTTCATATTGTCAGGTATGTGTATGGGGGCAGGGAACCACTTTGCAAAGGTATAGAGTGTTTCTCTGTTAAATTCTAGATTTTTTCCAATTACACACCAATCAAGTGGCTGAGTTTTATAGGCAATAATTTGAGGGCTCATCCAGGATCACAATATGGCATCCTTTAGGGTTTGGATCAGACTGCCTCAATCATAGAACACATGACAGCCAGCACAAATGAGTTCACCCTTGCATCTTTGGAGGAGATGGGCAGCTAAGGAGCCAGAAGTGAGAAAGTGGTAGCTGGTAGAACATAAGATAAAAAAATAGAACAGTAAAGGAGCATATGGGGAACCCATTGAAGAGCATGGCCCAAAAGTGATTAACATATGCTGGACACCTTCCATAGGAGAAGATATGGGCTCCTTTGACTTGTGATATCAGAAGCATTTCGAGTGTATATTGAGCTGACCCATTCCTGCCAAATGAACTTTTGAGTCTAGTTGTGGGATTCAAATGATTTTACTACTGGTTATGTGGCTTGGTGGGCGTGGCATGGATTGGTGGGCGTGGCATAGATTGATGGGTGTGGCTTGGTGGGTGTGGCAGAGGAAAGATACTGTAAAATCTCCATTCCTACCCTACTCCAGGGGAAGGTTACTGCAAAATCCCCATTTCCTCTCCATCAGGTGGGACTCGGGAGGAAGAGAATAGATTGGGGCGGGACCAGTCAGTGGTGGTATTTACTGGTTCTCCGAACTACTCAAAATTTTCACTACCGGTTCTCCAGAACTGGTCAGAACCTGCTGAATATCACCTCTGTTTGAGTCCTATGGGCTGATGAGTCACCCAGATCATGGTACAAAAGGCTATGGCCTCCACCCCTCCCCTTGATCTGCCATCCCCATTCTATTTCCAAAAAGGATGAAGATGATCTGACTCCGATCTTGTGTCCTCCAGGAAGAAACTCTGGGGGAGCAGAGTGGGAATGTGGGATCCACAATT
Organism: Arizona elegans; assembly: GCA_022577455.1. Classification (NCBI taxonomy): domain Eukaryota; kingdom Metazoa; phylum Chordata; class Lepidosauria; order Squamata; family Colubridae; genus Arizona; species Arizona elegans. The sequence continues at coordinate 118,066,645 of JAKOOJ010000003.1, forward strand.
GTATCAGTGCTTTCACTTATAAAACTGTAGCCTGTGGGAAGCAGGCCTGTAATCTGATGAAGCAGATCATGTATTTGAAGAGGAGTGTATATGGGGGAAAGCCTCAGGCTACTCACATTGTGGGAAAATCAACCAGACTGAAAAACAATGGAATCACAAAAAATTACATGAAAAGTTAGCACAACTGAAAGCAGCCAACACCACCATACCAACACCACCATAGGAGCAGCTGTCCTGTTCCCTCTCAGAATTGTATGACAAGCTTATTTAGACAAATTTCTGCAAGCTTGGATGCTGGAAAACTCCTGGGTAAAATTGGAATGGGTAAAAAAAAATGAGCTATTTTTTTAAATAGAAATTGGAAAAGATTCTTGGATAATGTAACAGCAAACAGAATTGGCCAGTTTTGTTGTCAACTGATTTTTTTAAAAAAAAAAATTTGTGTGTGTGTGAGAGAAGAAGAAAAAATAAATAAAATAAAAGCAGGCTACTTGTATTTTTGGGTAAAACTTTCAGATGAAATTTATTCCTGCTATCTAGCAGTTGATTATAATACTGCCTAGAGACTTCTTCCTTATAACTCAGCCAGGAAGCAAAATTAACCCTATTTATTTTATTTATTCATTAATCAATTGTATACAATACTCATATCACCGTCTAAGTGACTCTGGGTGGTTTACAGTTAAAAAATGATATCCACATAAATGTCCATATAAAAATAAACAAATTTCAAAAGACAGAAAGGATGCCCCCAAGCTAAGGATTACTGTATGTCCCACACTTGGATTATCATGCTAATAGACAGAACCAGTGTAGGAGAAGAAGTGGCAGAACTTGGAGGTGGACTTAAATGAGGGATCAGCCTAGAATTCCTAGGTAACCACAAGTGGACTAAGTCAAATCTCCCCTTGAATTATGTTGATCGTTATTTAACTCCAGGTGGATGACAACCATTGAGAATATTCCTGTGCATAAGTATGAATAAATAAATCAATTTAATTGGACCACATGTGGGCTTGACCTTTTGCACTCGACAGTCAGGTCTTAATCCTCTTCTGGAAAACCAGCAGAGTGGGGAACAACTTCACCTCAGGGCAAGATGTTTCATAGGGTGGGGGCTGTGTCAGAGAAGGCTTTCTTCATAGACCCCACACATCAAAATTTTTTAGCTGACAGTGTTGACAACATGCCCCTCTGATTTGACCAGGTAGGATGAGTTAATATGACTGAAATGACACAGTTCCCAGGTAATCTGGACACACACCATGAAGCAGTGGTGGGTTGCCCCTGGTTCTCACCATTCTCTAGAACCGGTAGTAAAAGTGGTGGGAGGCCCCACCCACTGACCCTGATGTGATGAAAATGCTTCTGCGCATGCGCAGAAGAGCGCATGTGTGTGCGAATGAAGTGAGCGTGCAAGCACGGGCCCATTGCGAACCGGTAGTAAAGGTAAATAGAACCCACCCCTGCCATGAAAGGCTTTAAAGATAATAACCAACCCTATTAAGAATATCCATCAAAATACAAAGAAACCAATCAAGTAAAAAATTATATATATATACACACACACATACATACACCACAACATTGTTGAAAACACTTATGAAACTCATGCTGTGTTTTATACCAAATAATGCAAAAAAGCTTTTAAGCATGCACGATTTAGTACTAAAAATGAAAAAGAAAAAGATCTTAAACCTATAGCAGGCTTTTTAAAATTAATTTGCCACTGACATTGTAATTTTTTTTATTAAATATTGCTCAGGGTAAAGTAAAAAACCAACTGGAAAGATTAGGACAATTATTGCAAGACTTTAATTTGAAACTATCAAAGCTAATGGAACATTTATTGAGTCCTGGTGGCACAGTGGTTAGAATGCAGTATTTCAGGTTAATTCAGCTCACTGCAAGGAATTTGAATTTCACCAGGCTCAAGGTTGACTCAGCCTTCCATCCTTCTGAGGTCAATAAAATGAGGACTCAGATTGTTGGGGGCAATAGGCTGACTTTCAAAACAGCTTAGAGAGTTCTAAGCTGTAAAGCACTATGAAGCAGTATATACCTCTATGTACTATTGTTATTCTATTGCTATTTGGTACCTAGACAACTGCTATTAGTATGCCATTACAAAGAGAATTAATAAGCCTTTGTTTTATTTAGGAACAAAAAGCTTACAATTATGACCATAAATCATGGAAGTCTTTAAGCAGGTTGTCACATGACTGTGACTGATTTTATGACTTTTTCTGGAGTGGTGTTTAAGTGAATGTGGTAGTTGTTAAGCAAACACCAGTCATTAAATGAACCCAATATTTGCTATGGGTGTCGTAATTGTGGATCATTTGACTGCAGGGCACTGCAAACAGCTGAAAATGCGAGCAACCAAAATGCAGTCACATGAACAATGGGGAGGGGGAGCAACATCAGAACCTTGAAACTGGATTGTCGGTAGCTTTTGGGGGGAGTGGTCCATCATAAATTCAAATGATCGCTAAGCAAGCAATTTACAAAACGTAAGTAATAAAACAATATATGTTTATGTTATGGTCTGCCAGAAGCCTGCGGAGCTGGCAGTGGAGTCAGACACTGAGGAGGCTGAGGAGGACAATGGGCCAGTCCTGGAGTCAGGGGAAGGCCTGGATGAGGGCTCTACGTCAGAGTCAGAGATGGGGCCAGGGCCATCTGGGAGCAATGTGCGGACTCCGGAGCCTCCAGAGGTAGATAGCAGAGAGGCAGAGGAACAGGAGGAGCCTTTTCCTAGTGCACACATGCGAAGAGCTGCCAGAAAGCAAAAGCAGTTAAAGCAAAAAGGATTACTCAGGAGTAAAACCAGGAGATGATTCGCCCCTCCCAGAAGGCTTAAATGAGCAGCAAGGGCTCTTGGGATCTTTGTAGGAAAGCAACATTGCTACATTTGTTTCTTGTCAGCATCTCTTGCTTCTGAACTTTTGCCAAGAAAAGCCTTTGGCAGGGTGCCAAAGAAGACAAAGGTTGGTGATAAGGCCAAAAGACTGTTTATGAAGAATTTGTTTTGGACTTAATTTGGACTAAGCTGAGAATGAAGTAATTCTCAGCTGTTCTAATAAAATGTTTGTTTAGAACTGATTGTGTCTACTTGGGCCTAGGTCACACAGTTTACCTGTCTCTCCATCAAACCGTTTGATTGAATTCCACATGAACCTTCCCATCTGTGTACTAGGACCAGGCATCCTTTTCTCCCTCTTGGGAAACAGGGAGCAAGAATCCTGTGCACTTACAGAAGTGCGACCGATAGTACACAAGAACAAGCAAGAAGGTGGGGTTGTTTTGATAGAAACGAACACCAGTATTTTCCATTTGTAAACATTTTCTTTATAGATCTCTGTGTGCATTGTATAAAAAAGGGTCAGGTTGAGAAATGGTTTTGAGTTGTAGAAACAAAATTTGAAAAAAAAACATTACGTGAGTTCTGTCCCTTTCAAAGCCAAATTTCTCTGTAGCAATAAAAAAAATGTTCAGAAATTGAATGCAGGTTCTGGTATTCACCATTCATTCTGTTTTGTGTAAGCATTGTGCATATTTTATGTGTTCTGATTTGTGTATGTCGAGTATATTAAAAGAAATTAAGAGGTTTCTTAATTTCTCACAGGCTCAAGCCCTGCTCCTTCAGACTATGCAAGAGGAGAATATATGTAGCTCAGGGTTGAACTATGGAGTCCTTGTTGCTCTCTGAGCTTAGTTGTTTTCTTGCTAGCACGGATGATGTTATTTAATTTGGTAATGAAACAGCCAAGCTCAGAGCGCCACAAGGACCTCACAGACCATACAAGAGTTGCTCTCATCATGCTAGAACAGGGATGTTAAACTGGTGGACCGGATGCGTCACACACAGGCCACACCCATCAGTGGTAGGTTGCTACTGGTTCACCCCAGATTGGGCAAACCATTAGCGGTGGTGGCAGGAGGCTCCGCTCACCCACCTGGATGCTTCTGCGCATGTGCAGACGCTTCTGTGCATGTGCAGAAGCTTCTGCGCATGCGCAGAAGCGTTGTGCACATACACGCACACTAGCAAACCTGTAGCAAACTAAATTGAAACCCACTACTGACAACCATCCCAGCTCTGTGAATGGGAAAAAGGTAATGAAACATCACATGATGGCAACATGACATGGTGAGTTTGACACCCATATGCTAGAAGGTCAAAACAAATGGGGGAGGAGGAGGAGGAATAACAGGGGGAAATACAATACTTCCATAGAAAACTGAAAGGACCTGAATTTCCCCCCATTTCAGGAATTTTTGCAAAGCTTTTACACACAGAACCCCTGGGACAAAGAAAATCAACAACTGAATAGCAATAGCAATTATTAGATTTACTGTAAAGCTTCACGGTGCTTTACAGTTCTCTGTAAACTGTTTACAGAGTCATCATATTGCCCCCAACAATCTGCATCCTCGTTTTACTGACGTCAGAAGAATGGAAGGTTGAGTCAACCTGGAGCCAGTCAGAATCAAACTGCCCGCATGAATAGTCTCTTTTGTATCTAAGATACTACAAAGAAAGTTCATCAGAGTAAGGAATGTTCAGTGTTGGAGGACTCAGCTTCAAAGAGCCATTGTGTCACAGTGATTTGAATGCATTATTGCAGGCTAATTCTGCCAACTGCTAGAAGTTTGATTCTCACCAGCTTGAGGTTGACTCAGCCTTCCATCCTTTCGAGGTTGGTAAAATGAGGACCCAGAGTGTTTGGGGGCACAAGTGAAACTTAGTTGCTCCTAAACAAGTATAACGGCGGGGCGGGGGGCTCAATTCTATGCAATCCCAAGCAGTGGGATTGAAGGGCCAGGAGTGGGAGCGTCTATGTTGTTGTATGCTAAATCATTAAAGGTTGAATTGGCAAGAAAGTTGTTTTCACACAAATGTCTTTTTTGTACTCCACATTGCCTCATGGGAAGGGATACGCTCTGCTCACTTGAGGAAACTTTAACCTGCTTTCCTATTTGGGTGGACTTGATTCACCAGAGGTTAGTGGCTGGCATGGGCCCCTTCTTTTCCTAAAGCCTTCACCCAGCAAGCTGCAATGTTCATCAGTTCACTTGTTTGTACTAAATTCACAATAGGGAAAGGAGGCAGGAGATGTTGGACTTTTGTTTTCTGCAGACTCAGTCAAGATTCAAGTAAAATGCAACCTGTTCCTCCTACAGTGTTGCATTTTCCTGTTTCACGAGAAGCCAAAGAAGGCATCTATCCAATGTTAATTTCTTTTATGGACAAAGAAGCAATTGTGCTTCTTCATTCTCTCTGCAATACACCACTGCCACCAGTTAAGAAGGGAATAAAAGAGCAGTGAACCAGTCCATTTTAGGATGCAGAAATGGTTCCTGGTGATAGACCACAAATCATCATTTTCTCCATTCCTCTGAACCCTGACTCTCAATACCTATTTGCTTTCACATGGGAGGATCAGAAATGGGGTTGGGCTAGAATGCCTTAATGGGTACGGTAACTCACCATTTGTTTTTTTCAAAATCAAGATCTTTCAGACCTTTTCTCTAAACAGAAATCAAAGCTTACCTTTTATGTTGATGACATACAGATAACAAATGTGGTCATGAACCCTTAGAAATGGATGGAAAACAGCTACTACTATATCTGCATTTGCAAGACTATAAAATTAACCCAGGAAAGATCCAGTGGGGTTCCCAAGTAGTCAAATATCTGAGTTTGAAATGACACCTCAATTGACCAGTCTCAGACATGTCATCACAGCAGGCCTTATACTCAAAATGAAGCATCAACTCCATGGTTTCCTAGAGATCATCGACTTTTGTCACCCATAGATTACTGATGTGATCTATGATCTTACATACAATGACTGCTAAAAACTCCCTAGACTCTCTTCCATGTTTAAAATAGAATGAATGAGCTGGAAGGGATCTTGGAGGTCACCCTGCTCAAGCAGGAGAACCTATAGATAGGTGACTCTCTAGACTTCTTAAAAACATCCAATGATGGAGCGCCCATGATTTCTGGAGGCAAGCTGTTCCACTGGTTAACTGTCCTCACTGTTAGGAAGTTTCTCCTTAATTCCAGGTTGCTTCTTTCTGGAGAGACACTTCAATAGTCTAACTTATTGAAAAATGCAGTCTTAACTTCTGTTCCTCTGCTCATCATATGAATAGGATTTGCTTGTTTGTATATGAGAATAGGGGGAGCTGCATGTGGGATCTTAATGAACATGAGTAGACCAACACACTACCCAATAGCCTTTATTCCATCCAAATAGATCAGGCGGCACAGGAGACATCGATATGCACACATACATTGGTAGCAGCATCAAACATTGTGGAAAAAGCCAAAAGCTTGACTCCAGGACAGCACAATATTCTATGGGCCTCTCGTGAGTTTTTTATCCTGTTAAAGCAGAACATGCAAGTATTTTCTGCCCTTTGATATTAGAAGCAAAACTAATATCTTCCCTATCTTAAGGTGTGGTCTCCTTAAACTCTGCAACTTTGATCTCAGAACCCATGGGTGAAGAAATACTTCACCCATGTGTGGAAGAGATAAAAACAGTGATGAGAATACTTCTACACAGATAGCAATTTGGGGGGTTTGCGTCATCATATTCATTTATGGACCTTCAGAGAGTTTAAGTCAGCTGGAGGGAAACACATCCAGCATTTGCAGCTTGTTGAAAGTCTTTAACAGGCACTCCAAACTCCAAAAGAATTAGCTATCCTACACTGCCGAATGACTAAAGAGGCACAAAAGGAAACAACCTGGCTGATCAAACAGCTAAGCAGGCTGCCTTCAAGCCACTTATCTTTGAGGGGTTGGCAAGCATTCCCATAGATTTTGTTCCCACTGTGGAGACTCTTAGGTATGAGGAGAATGAAAGCAATAACTTGAAAGAGATATGAAGCAGTGTAGTGTTAGAGGGAGAATTCCAGATGGGAGGGCATGCCTACCCAGAGTTATTTACCCCATAGCAACTGAATAGGACGGTCAACATTCAGGACATTATGAGAAAGAGGAATGGAAAGATTTTATTACAAAAGCTGGTTTGCTTCTGGGATTGGAGACAATTGCCAAAGAGGCTTGTGATATTTGCCAGCAAAACTCTCCCTGTCCCAGAAAGCCCCAACTGGCACTGTGGAGATGGGTGGGGGTTGGTGAGTGATCAATGCCCATGCAGTCCCCATGCAGCATTTGAAGCTGGATTTTGCATAGTTCCTGCTAATGAGGGGTGTGGGAGAGTCTTTTCTAGTGATGATTTACCACCTAACTGTCTGGATTGAGGCTTTTGTCATCTAAGACTGCACCTCTATGATTGTGACAAAGAAATCAAGGTCCTGGGGTTCCAGATACCCTTCTAGCCCCATCTTTGTCTCCAGACCATTGAAAAACCAGGAAAATGACTGGGGATGAAGCATCATTTATTTATTTATTAAATTTATATGCCGCCTCTCTCTGGAGACTCAGGGCACTCACAATACATTTTTAAAAAACCATTCTAAAAACATGTAAAAGATTAAAAAACATTAAAAACCTTAGAACACATTCACACCATTCATGGCCAGATCTCGCCAGATCACAAAGCGAGATCAACAGCCCCAGCCCTGCCGGAAAAGCCAGGTCTTCACAGTTTTTCAGAAGGCCAGTAGGGTGGGGATGGTCCGGATCTCAGGAGGTAACTGGTTCCAGAGAGCTGGGGCAGCCACAGAGAAGGCCCTCCTCCACGGGCCTGCCAGCTGGCATTGTTTAGCTGACGGGACCTGGCGGAGACCAACTCTGTGGGATCTTACCAGTCTCTGGGAGCTATGCGGTAGAAGGTGGTTTCGAATGATCATCTCCATAAGGATGATCCAAAAAAAAAAAGTCTGTAATGGCAGGAAACAGGTTTGAGATGAAACAGCGTATGGGGGGAGGTTCAAAAACTTTCCACATGATGTTTAAAAAAGCAATCTGCACCTGAACATCAGCAAGACCAAGGAGATGGTGTTGGACTTCTGGAGGAGAGAGAGGAACCTGCCCCACTTTACATCGAGGGGGGCTGTGTAGAGAGTTTCCTCCTTTAAATTCCTGGGAGTCCATCTCAGCGAAGACCTCACCTGGAAAAACAACATGATCCAGGTGGTCAGGAAGGCCCAACAGAGACTCCATTTCCTTAGGGTCTTGCATAAAAACAGGGTGGAACAACAACTGATGACCCTCTTTTACCGGTCCACAATAGAAAACATCCTCACTTATTACATCACAGTATGGCATGCCGGTCTGACAGCCGCAGATAGAAAAATATTACAGATAGGGTGGTGAGCACAGCAGAAAACATTGTGGGCTGTCCCCTGATACTACTAGATGAGATCGCTAGGGCTCACTGCCTTAGAAGAGTGAGGAAAATTCTCAGGGACGATTCTCACCCTGGTCATCACTTCTTTACTTCCTGAATGAGAAATAACATTATGACTACGTAGTATGATAGACTGCAGGGCCGGCGCAATGTGTAACATGTTCACACTGGTGCAATAGGACTGGGTGTTTTCTTAATATGATTTATTGGGTTAGGGATTTTCTGTCTTTGCTGTGAGTTGTATTGTGTTTGGTGGGGGGGACTGCACTGAGGGAGCTCAACCAATCTCTTTGCGCATATGTTGTGCATTGACAATAAAGATTTGAATTGAATTGAAGTAGTTTCAGACTTTGCTGTTGTATTATTTAGGACCAGTTCCAGATCAAATCTATCTTATTTTGTATTGGTATATGGGCATTCAGCAAAGGGGAGGGGGCCTCTCTCCCATTTCAGTGCACCTATGGCTGGGGATGAGGGCGATGAACTAACTGCTAAGCAGTTTCTCTCCTTACAGAAGCAGCAGAGAGAGTTCTGGAAGGCAATGGCAGTGGGAGCCATGATTCCTCTCAGTGACCAGATTCATCCATTCCAACTAGGAGATTTCATGTGGCTTAAAAAAGTTCTGTTGCAAGACTCTCCATCCAACCAGGGATACTCCATTCCAGATTTTTCTGACTACTCAAACCACTATTCTTATGGAAGACAAAAAGTTTGTGGATTCCTCACAGGTAAAGATTGGATTGTAGCTGACTTTGCAGAGTCTTGGAATTTTCCTAATGAACTCTTTTGTAAATCTTTGTGAATATTTTACTTTTAAAACAACTATGACTTCTACTGGACTTTTGGTTCCTCCTTGCCATCTCCCATAGAGGTAAGGGATATCCTCATTTTCCTAGGTACTGATTGTTGGATAAGTCACATTGCATTTGAGAAGCCCCCTTTATTTGGTAGATGGGATTTCATTCAGTGGTGGGCTGCCCCCGATTCGCACTGGTTCTATAGAACCAGTAGTAAAGCCAGCGGGAAGCTCCACCCACTGACCCCAACATCATCAAAATGTTTATGCGCATGCACAGAAGCTTCTGCTCTTGCGCAGAAGAGCACACATGTGCGGCCCCGCTGCGAACCGGTAGTAAAGGTAAGTAGAACCCACCCCTGATTTCACTATTATGTAGGAACACTCCAATGTCCCAATCTGTTTTCAAAGGATATGTGACACTTGGTCTGTGGGAAGATGGGAAAACTTCCCTTACATTAATATCCCAAATGGACAAATTATTGTTGGGTTGATCCAGGTTGGGATGTTAGAATGCAAACTTACACAAGACACAAAGCTACACAAGGGCATTTCCCCTTTAGACTGTCATTCAGGTTTTGGCATATATAACAGTGAAGATACCAGATTACCTGATGGTTTGTGGTGGATTTATGGCATTCATGGTTTTAAAACTCTACCAAAGACCTAGCAAGGAATTTGTAAAATATCTTGGCTATGGACAGAGCAGATTCATCTGGTCCTCCAAAAGAAATTAAATGGTCATTTAGACATAACTATAGAATGCAGAGGGCAATTACTTCTGGCATGGAGTTACGCAGGAGAAACCAAATTGGGAGGGCAAAATATCCAGCTGCTAGAGTTCCTATGAACTATAAAGACATTCATGATTTAGCTGAATTTGTTGCAAATCTGCCTATAATTTTTGAAGTCCTTATTAATGACACCTCAAGGAGCCATAAACTACTTCAAGATGAAACAATTTATCTGAAAGATGTACTATTGTAGAATAGGCTGGCCTTAGATCAGTTACTAGGGGAACTGGGGAAGGTGGGGGGAGGTCTGCATGTAAGGCTTAATTACCCAGCAACAGAAGTTAGCTAAAATAGTTTCTACCCTGACAAGAAACAAGGAAATCTTTCAAGAAAATCAAAACACTTGGGATGTGGATGACAGATTGGGGCGGTTGAAACATTTACTGCTTGTGGGAATGGCTTTGATTGCCCTTGCCCTACTTGGATGTTGTCTTCTTCAATGTGCCCCTTGAATATCTGTAACCCAATATTGCCATTATTCTTTTAGTTCTGCCTCAGAGAACACTCCATCGATTCCATGCAATTTCAGATGTTAACTGCTCACTTGCTTAAGAAATAATAGCAAACTATTAATAGTTTGAGGACCAAATGGGGAAATTGTTACCTGGAATTTTGGGCTTTATTATTAGCATTTTAATAAAGGCGATGTTAACATTTTAGCATGGTGTCCCTACTTCCTTTTGAAGGTTAATAAACCATATTTTTTCTTTTATCCAAAACCATTTCTTTGGATGTGTAAAAACTAGCCTATTCAGAAATCAAACAATAGAATTGTATTCTGAAGTCCTTGAGTGTTGCAAGTGTTAAAGAAACAAGGCAGGGTGGCAAAGGATGAATAAAACATATTTTAAGGGTATCAGTCTTTTCTCACATCTAACCAATGGCTTTTATTATTTCATTTGTTGCTTTCTGACACATCACATATATTGAATATATGTATCACTTGTTTCTGAATTCTATATAAAGACTTGATCTCTCTTAATATAATGTTTTTTTGCTTTATCTGAAATTCTCGGTTCAGATTGTCAGTGTGTTTGTGCATGTGCATACTTGAAAAAGCCACTTTGCTAAAATATGGAGTGCTTCTCTCTATGTATAGAAGGGTTTTATATACAGCTGTGTACTATGTCAAAAAACACTAAGGTGTCCCCTGGAGGCAACATACATCAACCTCACCTGATCACCATAATAAATGAACAAACACTACTGGATCAATGGTGTTAGCAACTAAAAAAAAAAAATCTAGCTCAAATACCCCAATTACACATTGCCACACTGAACATCAGCACCTGACTGGACACAGTCATGAACTTGCAGAAACTTACTGACCACTGTAGCCAGGTTGCTGTGCTCCATTGACAATCCTATTGCCTCATATCATGACATATTGCCTGTCATTAGTGCTGCTGCCCTGTTGCCTGATCCTGCAACCCAAAATGTTCACTGCTGATGTGAAGATCAGCAAGTATGCAAAGCATGAAGGAAAATGCTAGGAAAAAAAAAAGAATAAGCGTATCTGTCTCGTATTCAGGGGACTATGCCACATAAGTGCTTGAGTTTTATAGGTAACAACTGCACCCAAAATTGGCCATTTTGTTGTTGGTGTGATGTTGTGATACACCGAGAGCATATGCACCAAGACAAATTCCTTGTCCATTCACACTTGTCCAATAAAGAATTCTATTCTGTTCTATTCTATTCTATTCTATTCTATTCTATTCTATTCTATTCTATTCTATTCTACTGTAACTTAAAAACCATGGGGCTAAATAGAGCTGCTACCTTTAGAACGACTACAGATTAGGACAGCACCTCTATAATGTCATGAATTCTATTTCATCCCTTAGAACTAGTAGGATACTAGTAGGTATCAAAAGCTATTGAAGTATCCAGGAAAATCATCAGTGACCTACCCATATGTCCTATTTTAACTCTGGAGCAGGTCACCTATCAAAATAAGTACAGTTTTGGGATACTGAATCCTGACTTGAAGCTCAGTTGAAATGGGTGAGGAGATCTCCTTTCCTTGGATTAAGAACGTTTATGGATTTTTTGATATATACCTAATAGACATAGAACGGCCAAATGTATATCTTTTAACTATATTGCTCTTTTGGGAACTGATGCTTAATCTTATTTCCCAGCTTGATTGACAATACTTGTACAGGAGACAGTGTCTTTAGCTCTGTCAGAGATGGATGAATGACATGCCCGTTATCTACCGTATCTGGAAAGGCTCATTCCATTGGCAATGACCTTGAATCAGGAGTGTTAGTAATTCTGTGTAGCTATTGCGAGCCATATGGCTTTCTCCATAAAGATGTTTTGTAATGGTAGTGCTCAATCTGCCAAGGTTCAAAGCCCAGGCATGAGAAAGAAGCAGGTAAAAATCACAATATGGTAGGTCCATGGGTTCAGTGGGATTTATTGCTCCAAGGGAGGAGGCAATTCACCTTCTCTCTGCCCCTTGAAATCGTATGTCAGCTTTTTCTGTATCATTCTTTCTACTGCATTATAAATGAGTGAACCCCAGGTGTGTGTGAAATGAGGGCAAGTTTGGGAGGGGGGGAAGAAAGTTTGAATACAATGATGAACTATTGCAAATATTTTTTGTGCCAAGCCCTCCAATATTGCTTCCATTGCCCCCCTATTATCCTTACTATAGCAAAACTGGAGCGCAGGAAAAGAGTAAAAATTGTATGTTTGAAGGTGCCTTTCTTTTGTAGGGGAATAAGCAATTACTTAAACATGACGGATTTTTGTTAGCCAAGAGTGATTAAAAATGCAGTCCTTTATCCTGCTCTTTTTTGTGTCATTTTATATTCAGGTGTTATGGCAAGGTGGGAGGGTAGAAATAAAAGAAAAGAGGAACCAATTTCCCATTCCAGAGAGATGTCAACAACTGCATAATGAGGCAAATTGAAGGGGAATATTCTTATTTCTTCAGTCAGGGCAGTGGTGGGTTGCTACTGGTTTGCCTCGGTTCTGGCGAACTGGTAGCAGTGGTGGCAGAAGGTTCCACCCACTCACCCAGATGTCATCAAATATGCTTTGCACAGAAGTGAGCGCACGCCAGTGGTGCGTTGCTTCCGGTTCACACCGGTTCGCAAGAACCGATAGTAAAAATTTGTAGTAGTTTGGAGAACCAGAAATAACATTGGCTGGTCATGCCCCCGAACTGGTCCCTGGCCCGGTTGTCGCTCGCTTACCCCTCCCACCTCATCAGAGGCTTTTTTTTTTCTTTTTAAAAGCATTTTTTCTACAACCTCTTCGGCCAAAAAAAAGCTTTTAAAAGAAAAAAAAAAAAACCTCTGATGATCGTGTGGCTCAGCTGGGATCGTCAGAGGCTTTTAAAAGCATTTTTTCTACAACCTCTTCAGATGAAGAGGTTGTAGAAAAAAATGCCTTTAAAAGCCTCTGGTGATTCCAGCTGAATTGCCTGATCATCAGAGGCTTCTAAAAGCATTTTTTTCTGCAACCTCTTAAGGTTGTAGAAAAAATGCTTTTAAAAGTTAAAAAAGAAAAGTTGGTCACACCCACCCAGTCACATTACCCCTCACCAAGTCACGCCCACAAAATAAGCCACGCCCACAGAACCAGTAGTAAAAAAAATTAGAACCCACCCCGGCGCACGCACACGAGCGAACTGGTAGCAAAGGTAAGTGAAACTCACCACTGAATCAGGGTATTAAAATTACTATCTAACTGGCCCCTTATAAATACCATTAAGGGCAAGTGGTCATCCCATAAATATAATCTTCTTGTATACAAGAGAGAAGAGCTTCTTCCGTGATGGCTGGACGAGACAGCATGTCGGTCATAAGAAAGAAAGGTAGCTACATTTTCCTAAGGTGAACTTGAGCATCAGTGGGAAGATGTGAAACTGATTCGGAGTTCCATTAGTGACTGCTTGTCTATGGTAAGGCCTGCTGTTATCAGTTAAAGCATTAAACAGCTCAGAACCATTAAAACAATATTCTCACACATGACCTTCATTAAGTACATCATGTCTTTCCTTGTATTATCTTGTCCTTGGGGTAGAGGTGGGCAACAGCTCAAGATGTAGCACAGCACTTGGAATCCTCTGCAGGAAAAAAAAAAAACCTCTCCTCTTCTCCTCCTGATTTCTTTTTATCACAAGCAAGACATTTTAATTCACCCAGGCCTTTTAGCTTCTTATGTATTTGCTTTGTTGCTATAATTGTTTTTAACAAGATGCGTTTTATTCTTGCTTTATTGTGCTGTTAATTTTGGGTAGCTGCTCTGGAGGGAGGATAAGAAATGCTGCCAAATAAATAAGTGAATTGTGGTTTTTTCCCCCCCCAGTTATTGGAATGTGCCCAGTTTTTCTCCCATATTTTCTACATATCTAGCTTGTGATCCCTTGTAGTTTGCTTGGAAAGAAATGGGCAATCTGTGATTCTCCAAAAGTTGCTGCTCTATAACTGTCAGTATTCCTAATCCTTACTATTCAGAGATGATATTAGGCAACATCTGGAGACTCACAGATTGCTCTTTTATGTTTAGGAGATGATACCAAAATGGATAATAATCCATGCAGATTTCTATAAACATTAACAAACTAGATTTCACATGCCAAAAGGCAACTTGTGTTTGCTTCAGAGATTTGCTTATGATGGTGAACAGGAATTGAGAAAAGCCAATGATTTCTGGATGGCTACTGGACTTCATCATTATCAACCATGGCATGATATGGTTCAATACAATTGCAGCTCCTGACACAACCATAATTCAAGCTCCTAGCCCTGATATAGTTTAATAGAATTGATCAGGCCACCTGCAGACTCTCTAATATGGCTCTTGTGATTCATTAGGTTTGGATTCTTAAGGTAAAAGCAAACACACATTCAAATATGGTGAAATGGTTTGACAAACATTTAGAGCACTCAAACATATTAGTTTCCAGGGCAAACGATTATTTTCAAACAATCTCTCTGGATGCATAGAATGTGTATTGGTCTCATCTCTGAATTAACTGGAAAATAAAATAGGGAGAACAGTTTATACCTAAACTGTTGAAAGTGAGTTTTTAAGATATATTGAGCTAAGAATAAGTGATTCAGTCGATTTTGTTTCCATTCATTTATTACTCTAATGATCATACTTTTTACCTTCATTTAAATGTTCGGCTAAACTTTCAAACAATGTATGCACATTTGTTTTTTCTACTAATGCAGATGTTGTTCTGTGTACCTTTTCTAGTAGGCACACTGTTTACAAGTTTTTTCCCCCTATAATAAAATATCTTTTTGTTTCATGAGTATTTTCATTTATGTGCACATATTCCTTCTTAGGTATAATTAACGGGGAATTCTGTAAAGAAATATATTTGCATAAATGTACATTACAGATTCTTCTATGTATTTGAGATACCAAATGTTGTATAGTTTGTTTTAAAGAAATTAATGACCTGAGTTTTTAATCTACTCCTATACCAACCTCTTCTTTAGTTTCTTGTAAGTCCTGATTAAATGGTAGATGTGTGAGTTAATATTAAAATTTATTGATAGTTATTATGAGTTAACCATGAGATTTGGCTGCAATGAAGCCAAATACAGGTATAATTTTGGGCTAAATTTGCAAAAGGGTAGTTTCAAATCATGGGAGTAATATTTCTACTCTATTCTATATGTTTTGAACTAAATTATACACAGCAATCAGTTTTGGGTATGACAAGTGAAGAGACATTTGGGTAATACACATAGTTTAAAAAAGAGCAACAAAGAAATGTAGGGGATTAGAAATCAAGGCTTCTGAAAACAGATTGAGGATCTTGGGTATCCTTAAATGAAACAGAAATTGAGGAGTGACAAGATAGATCTCTTCTCTATCATCCTTGGGTACAGGGCATGGATTAATGGTCTTGTAATAAAAAGGAAGATTCTGATGGGACTTTAAGGAAAAATATATTAGCAAGGGGGGACAGTGAGGTCCCTTCACAAGGTGAGCTGAAGGTGGAGTCCAGGGACTGTCTGCCATCTCCAAAACTTCAATTTGGAGTTTTGCACCTGTGGCTTGGGGGTCTATACAAAACTTTCCAAATATTTGGTGATTAGGATATTTACTTGTTCCACTGTATCCTTATCAGAATATTCTGTTATCAGAATAAGGATAGAAGAAAATTCAAGAGAGCCATTTGCTCAATACGGAATGGCAGCTTTTGTTGGTAAAATTATAAGTTATCACACATCACTTCCTTAAATACCTGAAAAACACATCTATATTAAGGTGTTGGTAAGATGGAAATGTATTTAAATTTCATCAGTTAATTAACCAATTAATTGGTTTAAAAGCATATGATTAATCAACTAAAAATATTTAATCAGTTGACAGCCCTAAAATAAAATGTTAAAAGCTATTATACAGCAGAGACACTTTGCACATATTTGAGCGAGAAAAATAAGGAGGGACAAGTTTTACTTGTGTGTGTATGTGGCAGGGGGGTTGTTTTTAAGTTTAAGCAATATTTTAAAAAGTGACAAGGATATATAAGTTTTAAATGTGGAGCTAAGATACTCCTACTCTCTTGTACTTTTATGAAGTTACAACATGGCATGGTGGAATGGGTTGAATAGGAACTATATTAATTGAATTACAACACAGCTTAACCTTGTTAGAGGAACTGAGAAAATCTGAACATTGCTAAATGTTTCACTATAGACCAGGGGGGTCGAATTTGTGACTCATGGGCCAGATGTCTCGCGCGCTGGTCACGCCCACGCCTGGTTTAACAAAGGGGGAAAAGTCATGTGATGACACGAGTTTGACACCCCTGCTATAGGCCATTAGAACTGGGGACAACTAGACAATATACATATATTTACTACTGATTAGAAGTGTCTGATGGATTTTACACATAAAACAGAAAAAAGATGAACTGCTGATTTATAGTTTTGATGACTAGACAGGATACATTATAGACAAAAGAGAGATGTGTTGTAACTTTAGTGAAAGGGGTAAATTTATAAATGTACTTCTAACTGCTGTAAAGAAGATCAGAAGCCACTTTTTTGCATCTTTATTCCTTCTTTTCTATTTTTCTTTTATCTCTTCCCCCTTTCTTGCACATTTAAGTTTCTCTTTGATTTCTTTCTGTTTCATTTTCTTACTTTATATTAGTTTGTATTCGTATTTGTCTTAAACTTTTAAAAAAGATAGTTAGAGATAGTATTCTGCCCCAGCTACAGATCCCAAAGAACACAGCACACACAAAGTTTGTACAAAACTTAATTTACTAAAATAACTCAGTCTTTTTCAAAACAAAGTCTGTTAATAAATTTTCTTAACAGCCTACAAGAAACCAAAGATAAAGTAATCACAATCTTACTAAGGTTGGCAGAAAGCCCAGAAGCAATTTGCTGAGAATCCAGACGCGAAGTAGAATGAACTAAAGTTGTTCCCTACAAAATTGCTTCAGTTGGCATTCCTCCTTAAATAGGCTAAGGAGCCAATTAGCCCCAAGCCTTACTCTCGAGGAGACCTCCTCCTGAGGAGCCACTCCTGCCTTTTGGCCGCTCTGTGCGCCCGTGCATCGAGAAGAGGCTCCTCCTCTTCGTCCTCTTCACTTAAAGGAGCTTCTGGAGGTTCTGAAAGCCCTGGCTGAATCCCTGCCTCTGGCACCACATCTTCTCCAGCCTCCTCATTATCTGACTTGAGTGCCAGCTGCACAGGCTGCTGGCGCAACACCACACTAGCCTCCTCGCTGTCAGAATCAGCTACAATCTGCACAGGCCGCTGTCGGGCCACAACAGATAGATAGAGAGATTGATAGGTATATAAGTAGCTAGGTAGATAGGAGATAGAATTGGAGACAACAATCCCAGAATCTAGATCTGGACAAAGTGTTCCCTCCCTCCCTCCCTCCCTCCCTCTCTCTCTCTCTCTCTCTCTCTCTCTCTCTCTCATTTGATTTATATGCCGCCCTTCTCCGGAGACTCAGGGCGGCTTACAATGTGTTAAGCAATAGCCTTCATACTTTTGTATATTTATACAAAGTCAGTTTATTGCCCCCACAAACTGGGTCCTCATTTTACCTACCTTAGAAAGGATGGAAGGCTGAGTCAACCTTGAGCCTGGTGAGATTTGAACTTACAGTAATTGCAGAGAGCTGGTGTTAATCACAATGCTTTTAGTCTGCTGAGCCACCAGGCCACCAGGAGAACACAATGTGTTCTCTTTTATTATATCTAGGTCTATTTCAGCTTCATATTAACATCTTGTTTCTATATTTGGATGCTCAGGTCCATAATAAAGTTATTATCATAGTTTAGAAGGCAGTTAATTTAGAGAACAATATACCAGCATGTTTCACTCAAAAACAAATTGCATAGTTATACCTATGAGATCATTATTTTACATAGTGTTCTCAGTATTATTTTAACAATTACTGGGTTTTTTTATCCATTAATATGTGTAAAAAACATTCTGGATGCAAAGCTTTATTCAGAATGCTTAATAAAACAGTATCTCTCCATATTCTTTTATTTCTTTACTGCTGTCTTCTCTAGTTGTTGTTCTCAAATGTTATGTCATAAGTGTCTCTCTTGCTCCACTGGTATATCATGCAATTATTCCTTTGTCTTCTCCCCCATCCTCACCCCACCCCGCACTTCACATGTGAATTGATTCCCCTAGGAAAGCCTATCTAAGCTAGGAGAATAATGCATGGAGGAAAAATTCCAGGATATACGAAGGCAGCATCTTAGTATTTCCTTTATTGCAGAAAGCTTTTATGTTGTTTAATATTTTTTTTAAAAATGAGGGAGGTAAACATAGTGTACGTGTGTGTGTGCATTTTCACATTCCTAATTTACCATGGTTTAAATTTAATAGTAATAATAGCTTAATTATCTTGAAACAACTCTACCATCTATTTATCGATCTATCATCTGTCTATCATCTATCTATCTATCTATCTATCTATCTATCTATCTATCTATCTATCTATCTATCATCTGTCTGTCTGTCTGTCTACCTATCATTTTCATGTTGCAGACTAGCTCATTAACAATATATGCTTGAAAAAAAGGTGGGGAGGAATTCTACAGCTGAAATTGATAATACATCCCTCACTCAAAACATTGTCTCCCAATCACCATGGTTACTGCCAGGTTTTCTGCAATGGCCCAGCATATTCATCTATCAAATATGCTAATAGAGAATGGACCCTGTCGCACAAAGGAGCAGGCTATTCAAACATACATGGCAAATAATTGTACATGTCAAAAGAAAGATGTTTGTTATTTGCCTAATATTATCCCCCAGAAGTGGGAAATAGTTCAGCTCTCCATGTAAAATGACTTGCCCTTATCAAAGAGGTAATTTGCTGATAATTTAGGCTATTAGGTATCTTGGGGTGGCCAAGAAAAGAGTAGGGGGAGAGGGGCTAGGCATAATCAGTGGTCCTTTATGATTTTACTGAAAAGCAAACAGTGGAGAATGTTGTAGCAAGGAGCATCATGGGACATGCTGCCAGCCAATCAGTAGGACTGCTAATGGAACCCCATTTCACCTCTGTCAGGTAGCTCTTGATGGGTGGTTAATTATAATTTAGAAGAAACAGTTTTCCAAACTGCATTTCTATTGCTATTTGTCTTCATGATGGGCCAATTTTCAATTTGTCTATTTCAGTAATTAAATTCAAGAAAAATGTTTGTACTAAATTTCCCTATGCTTTTAAACTCTTTGGTGCTAGCAGCTGGAGATGCCAGAAATGGTGAGCTGGCTGGCTGGCTTTCTTTCCTCCCTTGTATTATTTGCATACCAGGTGATAGAACAACCTCATTTTCTCTTCGAAATATTTGTTTAAAATTTCATAGTGTTTGGGAAGAAGAAAACATTTACCACTACATTATAAAAAGTCAGGAACTTTGTAGTGCTCTTACTAAGCTCCCTTATTCTCCAACATGATGTGCTTTGACCCTTGCATGAGGCACCCCTTGTTATGCAATTTCTGTGAAATAAGAAATAATGGATTGGTGTGAATGTTTTCATTGAATATGATCAAAGATTCATGTGGATCCTATTGATGTACAAAAGGAGTCTGACTGAATAGGTAACTTCTAAGACAGGGCTGTTAAACTCATGGCTGTGGGTCAGATGCGTCACACACTGGCCACGCCCATGCCTGGTTTAGCAAAGAGTCATAATACGTCATGTAATGATGC
The DNA here is from genome assembly GCA_022577455.1 of Arizona elegans. Classification (NCBI taxonomy): domain Eukaryota; kingdom Metazoa; phylum Chordata; class Lepidosauria; order Squamata; family Colubridae; genus Arizona; species Arizona elegans. The sequence goes on from JAKOOJ010000003.1 coordinate 118,086,758, forward strand.
TGTGACGATGCGAGTTTGACACCCTTGTTCTAAGACATTATGCTCATGTCATTTACTTAATTTAAAAAGTGTCAACAAAGAAACAAAAACATTGAGAAAATCCAAACGTATTTTTTTCCTCAGAGCAGCTTTCGCAGTCTGTCAAGCTTACTCAATCTTTCCTTAAAGCTCTTTCTGTTCTTCTCTAATCCATAACTCTGGAGAGACATCTTACCCTCAGCATAAAGTAACCTGGAGTAATTTGGATATCTTCCTTCACAGGAAATCTGTCCCAAGGATTTAATCTAAATTAGCCCTTGTTGCATTGAACTTCTTCCTCTGTTTAGATCTGCTTTGTATCTTCCAATCCAACTTTCAGTTTGAAATATAAACTTATTGATAGAAAAAAACTGTACATGCATGGTAAAGAAAGGCAGTATCAATAAGAAAGATGGCCAAGGCTGTAAATTCATTCCAGAGATAACAAGGATATACCTTAAGTATCTCCTCTGGGTAAAAGTTTTAATTGTTTGCCAAATGGCGAGTAGAGATGGGAGAAAAAGAACAATGAGGAGAAATAGTGACAGAATGGAATATCATTGGCTATCTTGTCATGTGATTTTCTCTGATACATGCTGTATTGTAGCAGATCACCTGAAACTAAAGATCAATTGGGAGCAAACAGTACCCCCAAAAAACATAGAGAGAATCTGATATGAAGGGAAATATTTCTGAATTTTGCTAGCAAAGTTGCATTTAAGTAGTTTCAGATTGGTGATGATAAGCAAGTTCCTGACTGATGGGTGATTATTGAAGAGAGGCCAAAATTTGCATTGATATACATGGAGGAAGAGATGATATTTTGAGGAAACATGTCTACCTATGGCAAACTCAGGAGAGGGGCAATTTGAATTAAAAGGAAGATTCATATTCTTCTAGCCTTGAGAGTTTGCCAGCTAAATTTAACAAAAGCCCTTGATTAATTCAATGGGAAATTTAGTAATTATATGCATAGCAGTAAGAACATACAAAGTGGTAACAGAACTTTCAGTAGGGCAAATTAATATATAAAACAGTTTACAGCATTCCACTCTCTTCTGAATTCAGAAGCAGGAGGGAGGGGAGATTTTTTTTAGTTGATTCCCATTTGCAGAGCTATCTAATGGAAAGATTCAGGTGAACAAGATGAATTCAAAGTATTCGGTTCTGGAAATAACAATTATGGAAATGTTTATGGGAAAAAAGAGTCACAATTATGAGTTCAAAACATATTGTAATGGGGTACAACCCTGTAAGAGAACAATTTCCATCAGGATTCAAGAGAATCTACTCAGTTTCACAATTACACAGGGGAAGGCTCCAAAAAGAGTTGCTGGAAAAGAAAGGGTTGATGAGTTGATTACAAGAAGTAATAGATCAAACACCAAAAAAAGAATGTTGTAATAATTATTTATGACTTTAATGGAAACGTTGGAGAAGAATTTGTACTAAAAACTGTTGAAAAAAATTGACTAGGAATTTGCAGGGCAATGGCTGATAGACCTATTTATAGAAAATGGACTATTTTTTTTTTTTATTATTATTATTGAAAAAGTTTTTCAAATACAGATTTTCCCCCCTTTTTCCCTCCCCCTCCTCCCTAACCCCGCCTCCCCCTCCCCTCCCCCTGTGGCTTTTCCAGAATAAAACCCAAATTAATAACATTATATAATACTTTACCATCCTTTTTGCTCCACCCCCCATATGCTGACCCTTTCTTTCTAACTAAACAATCAGTAAGCTAACCTATCTCCACCCTTCTAACAATATTATTATATCCCCCTTATACTATACATTTCAAAGCAACATTCAGCTGTAAAATTATATAACAAATCCTAATTTGGCAATTTCAGCTCATAATCTATCCATTTCCTCCTCCCCCATGCATATATCTCTTAATTCAAATCTTTTATGTATATTAATATAGCATAACATCCCTTTTCCAAAACTAAACAATCAGTAAGCTAACCTATCTCCACCCTTCTAACAATATTATTATATCCCCCTTATAGTATACATTTCAAAGCAACATTCAGCTGTAAAATTATATAATAAATCCTAATTTAGCAATTTCAACTCATAATCTATCCATTTCCTCCTCCCCCATACTAACCATTTCTTTCTAACATTGTTATTATATCTCTCCTATACTATACATTTCAAAGCAACCTTCAGCTATAAAACTATATAATAAATCCTAATTTGACATTTACTCAATTTATAATCTACCCATTTCCTCCCCCATGCATATATATCTTAATTCAAATCTTTTACGTATATTAATATAACATAACATCCCTTTACCTAAACTAAACAATCAGTAAGCTAACCTATTTCCACCCACTTTCCTACAGGTCTACCATACATAATATTTTCGATATCTTTGTTCTTCTGCCCACACCACTAAAAAATATTTCCATATATAAATCAAATTCTCAACTGACTTTAAGCTTGTAATCCATATAATATCTTCTGTGATGTCTTTCAACTGGATTGTTAATTTCATCACCCATGTTAGGGTAACATCAAATTCTAGTTCCAACAGTATGTTCAGTATCTTCAATTACCATCTGCCGCCATCAATAGTAAGTATTTTCGCATAGCAAAAAACCACCCGAGTGACTTTATATTTGTATTCCATATAGTGTCTTTTGTAATGTCTTTCATCTAGATTATTCATTCCAACCACCATGTTAGGGTAACAACCAGATCTTCTGCATGCCCCAATCCCATAATTCTCTTGCCTTGTAGCTCAGCATAAACGTAATCCATTTGTCAAAGAGTCCAAAATAGAAAGTTCCAATCCACTCAATTTAAGGCCATCTCACATCCCAAGAGTACAGCACTGCAGAGATCTGTCACTCTCCTCAAGATAATATAAACCAATACTTTGCCTCAACTATATTTTCATATATTCAATCGTCTCTTAAGTAACTGGCATTACACTGTTGTTTAGTCTAAAAAAATTTATTTTTGTAGGACCTGCTTCTTCTTTTCTTAACTTTTTGTGGCTTAGATCTCCATCCTGGTTTCCTTTCTATGAGTTGTATATCAACTGTTTGATTTCCATGCTGGTCTGTAGCTTGATTAGTCATCACATTACAATCCAAAGCCGCCTCTCTTGTATTTATAGGTAATCCAACTATAACCTCTGAAGGAGAATCCAGAAGCAGCTCATCCACAAAGGCCTCTGTAGCTTGTTGTTTTTCCGTTACCTCCACCACCATCTGCTTAGCCTGAATTTCAATCTCTTGTTGATTTTGCTTTTCTTTATTCCCCTCGTGTGTTATACATGGATATGTTGAACCCATTTTAAAAACCTTATAGTAAAATTCTTCCGCTTTTTCAACAGTATTTAGTTGATATCTTTCTCCTTGATATCTCAGTATTATACCAACTGGAACATCCCACCTAAATGGGATGTTTTGTTTTTTTAGCTCAGTCACCAAAAATCCAAAATCCTTTCTATCTTTTAACATCTTGGGCAGTAACTCTTTAAATATCCAAATCTTCCTTCCATGCATTTCAAGAGTGGAGTTAAAAGACTTTTGCACAATATCATTTCTTATTTCTTTATCAGTAAAGTAGATCACCACATCTCTAGGCAGCTGCCTTTGCTTTGCCACCCAAGAATTAACTCTGTAGGCCTTATCAATCTTGCAGGATACCTCTTCAGGACTAACCTTTAAAATCCCAGCCAGAACTTCAGCAGACGTCTTTCTCAAATCTTCTCTTTTATCTTCCTGTATTCCCCTAATTCTGACTGCAAATTCCATTAATCTGAATTGCATCATTATGACTTCATTTTCAATCCTTTGTTTTATATTATCTGCATTGTGAGTCTTGTAGTCAGCTTCCTTTATTTTTGGCTCTACTTCTGAGCTATTTTCTTGAATCATTGTTAAATCATTTTCAATTCTTTGTAATTTGTTATCCAAATTATGAATCCTGTAATCAACTTTCTTCATATTAGACGCTATTTCTGAATTAAACTTTTCATCCATCTTTATCATTGCGTCTAAGAAACTTATCATATGTTGCTTGAATTTATCATACTTTTGTTGAACCAACTCTTTAATTTCCTGTCTAAATTTTTCAAGGTTCTGATTCACAATCTCATCATGTCTTGCCATCTCCTCCAATACAAATTGTGTTAGATCTTTAAAGCCATTCCTCTGCATCTGCAAACTCAAAACTTGTTCATGTGATTTATTAATGGGGGAGCCCCCCCCCCCACAATTTGGTTGTCTGGCTTTGTGAGTTTTAACGCCATCCTGCCACACAAGCAGATTTTTTTTCCTTTTTCCCAATTAAAGAAAAAGACTTCTCTCCAAACAATATCAATATCAAGTCTTTAAGAAGAAAAAAGCATGAAATAAGGATTTTTCTCTTCACTTCTAGCCAGCACTGTTATCTCAGTTACTTTGTAACATATTAAATTAGTCAAACAGAAGGACTTTCGCTTTCACCTCTTCTCAAGCCTCAGCCAGTCGCCATTTTAAACTTTCCTTTTTCCCCCCCTTCCACTCTTCTTTGCTTTTAAAGTCAGTCTTAGGGTCGTTAGAAGTACTTGCAGTTTAGGGTCCCAGGTCCAGACTTCATCCTTCTTATTCAAAAAATCTGTTAATTTTCGTTGGTTGGTCTGGTCCGATCGCCTGGCTCTGCAGAGCGCAGAGTTCGCCCAAAGCCCGGAGCAGCGGCGAGGAGAATAGGGAGCCTCATCCTGCTTCCTCCCCAGAGGTAAACAAGAACTCTGGGGACTTCGCAGGAGGGCTCTACCTACATTCGCCGGCTCTGTCTCACGTTTCCTTATGGAAACAGAGTTTTTTGAGCCGCCTTTCAGGTGTAAAGGTGGCTCTTTACGGGCAACAGGGCTGGCAGTCGTAAAGGACCATCTGGCGGTGACGGGAAAATGGACTGTTTGTTGATAACACATTATAGCAATACAAAAAATGGTTATATATTGGAAAATTTCCAAATGGACAACACCATAATCAAATAGATTACATCTTATACATGGAGAAGTTGTCTGCTGAAGTGCAAAACACAACTAGGAGCTGAACACGGATCAGACCATCAGCTACTAATCACAGACATATACAACAGACTGAAAAAGACTAGAAAGGGTCCAATCCGAATGAAATGTAACTTCAAACCCATTCCTAAAGTATGTAAGATTGAGATTGGAAACAGATTCAAAGATCTGGACCTTATGACAGAGAGCCTGAAGAATTGTGGGAAAAAGTTAAATGATTGAAAAAGAGGAGGCCAGAAAGAACATAATAAGAGCCAGATTGAAATAGAAAACCCATTGTGTATATATATATATATGTTTTCTCAGGTTTTCGCGGGTGTTTGTATGTAGGTCTTTGGTTATTCGGGTCTTCTCCCACGTAAAATTGGAAGTGTCTTGGCGACGTTTCGACGAAGTCTCATTCGTCATCTTCAGGCTGGTGTTCTCGGCTTCGTGCTTCCAGGAGCAATGTGAGATCGTAGCTGTCTCTTCCTTTTAACTGCTAGTGGGGGTGTGAGCTGATTGGGTGGGAACTTGGCTGTGTTCTGATTGGGTGGAGGTGTGTTCTGATTGGTTAGGGGCTCGGCTGTGCTCTGATTGGATGGGGGGTTGGTTGTGCTCTGATTGGCTGGGGGTGTGTTCTGTTTGGGTGGGGGCTTGGTTGTGCTCAGCTTAGTCTGAGTTGCAGGGGGATTTGAGCTGGTGAGCTGCGTTGTTGTTGTTTGCCTTCGTGTTTGTGGCCGTGCGAGCTCTTCATGGTGGGTGTCAGTCTGCTTCATGTATGGATTGGAGAAACGTCGCCAAGACACTTCCAATTTTACGTGGGAGAAGACCCGAATAACCAAAGACCTACATATATATATATATATATATATATATATATATATATATATATGCATATTCTTTCTAGCCAGGTTTTACCTACATAAGCTAGGTTGTTCTGCAGCTCTGACTGTGTGAAATCTCATTCACCAACCTCAGAGCTCCTCCTCTGCTGACAAACTGCAACTCTGCGTTGCTCTCTGGGAGACTCAGATAGCTATTTCTGCCTTATAAGGCTTCGTCAGTGAGCCACACCCACTTCTCAGATATTCCCCCTGTAAAGGTACAATGTGTCTTTTTCTGTTTTTCGTAGGCTTTTATGTGCATATTCTTTCTAGCCAGGTTTTACCTACGTAAGCTAGGTTGTTCTGCAGCTCTGACTGTGTGAAATCTCATTCACCAACCTCAGAGCTCCTCCTCTGCTGACAAACTGCAACTCTGCGTTGCTCTCTGGTAGACTCAGATAGCTATTTCTGCCTTATAAGGCTTCGTCAGTGAGCCACACCCACTTCTCAGATATTCCCCCTGTAAAGGTACAATGTGTCTTTTTCTGTTTTTCATAGGCTTTTATGTGCATATTCTTTCTAGCCAGGTTTTACCTACGTAAGCTAGGTTGTTCTGCAGCTCTGACTGTGTGAAATCTCATTCACCAACCTCAGAGCTCCTCCTCTGCTGACAAACTGCAACTCTGCGTTGCTCTCTGGGAGACTCAGATAGCTATTTCTGCCTTATAAGGCTTCGTCAGTGAGCCACACCCACTTCTCAGATATTCCCCCTGTAAAGGTACAATGTGTCTTTTTCTGTTTTTCGTAGGCTTTTATGTGCATATTCTTTCTAGCCAGGTTTTACCTACGTAAGCTAGGTTGTTCTGCAGCTCTGACTGTGTGAAATCTCATTCACCAACCTCAGAGCTCCTCCTCTGCTGACAAACTGCAACTCTGCGTTGCTCTCTGGGAGACTCAGATAGGCTAGAAAACCTGGCTAGAAAGAATATGCACATAAAAGCCTACGAAAAACAGAAAAAGACACATTGTACCTTTACAGGGGGAATATCTGAGAAGTGGGTGTGGCTCACTGACGAAGCCTTATAAGGCAGAAATAGCTATCTGAGTCTCCCAGAGAGCAACGCAGAGTTGCAGTTTGTCAGCAGAGGAGGAGCTCTGAGGTTGGTGAATGAGATTTCACACAGTCAGAGCTGCAGAACAACCTAGCTTACGTAGGTAAAACCTGGCTAGAAAGAATATGCACATAAAAGCCTACGAAAAACAGAAAAAGACACATTGTACCTTTACAGGGGGAATATCTGAGAAGTGGGTGTGGCTCACTGACGAAGCCTTATAAGGCAGAAATAGCTATCTGAGTCTCCCAGAGAGCAACGCAGAGTTGCAGTTTGTCAGCAGAGGAGGAGCTCTGAGGTTGGTGAATGAGATTTCACACAGTCAGAGCTGCAGAACAACCTAGCTTACGTAGGTAAAACCTGGCTAGAAAGAATATGCACATAAAAGCCTACGAAAAACAGAAAAAGACATATATATATATATATATATATATATATATATATATATATATATATATATATATATATATATATATATATATATATATATATATATATATATATATATATATATATATATATATATATATAAAGCCAGAGGTGGGTTTCAGCAGGTTCTGACCAGATCTGGAGAACTGGTAGCAGAAATTTTGAGTAGTTTTGAGAACCAGTAAATACCACTTCTAACTGGCCCCGCCTCCATCTATTCTCTGCCTCCTGAGTCCCAGTTGATCGGGAGGAAATGGGGATTTTGCAGTAACCTTTCCCTGGAGTGGGGAGGGAATGGAGATCTTACAGTATCCTTCCCCTGGAGTGGGGTGGGAATGGAGATTTTACAATATCCTTCCCCTGCCACACCCACCAAGCCACACCCACTGAGCCATGCCAAGCCCACCAAGCCACACCCACAGAACCGGTAGTAAAAAAAATTGAAACCCACCATTGAACAAAGCCATACAAATAGCTAAGGGAAGAAGACTATTGAAAGTCGGAGAGGATCTTGGAAAACAGAGAATTTAATATAAACTTCCAGTGGCAAGCAAAAAGAGATAGGGTGTTCTCCATCTGAATGAAGAGTGTGGATTAAAAACTGGGAAGAACAAGGGATCTATTTAGAAAAATTAGAGAAATCACAAGAACATTCCAACCAAGTGTCAATGTCATAAGGAACTGATATGAAAGAATTTAATGATGGAACATTACATGAAAAATGTTAGGAATAATTGGAAAAGCTGTACAGTAAAACTAGCTCAAATAAACCAGTATTTTAGGCAGAAGAACATGAGGAGAAACCAGTTGGACTTGAGTAGGAATTCAGACAGACCATAAATTACCTGGAAAATAGGAAAGTCCAAGAGACAGATGAATCAATTGCCATGGAGTTCTGAATGTACCACTCAATAACCTTCTCTGTTATGATATAAAATATGAGGGATAAAAAGACTTGCACAAGAGTAAGAGGAAAAAGATTGCCACCTTTGAACTATGTTGCTTATTATTCTTGAACAACCCAAAGGAATAAGCATTCAGTAGTAGAGGACATCAAGTTTGAATGCTCACTGGAAACAAGGATCATGAAACAAAAGCTTCTCATAACAAGGTCTGATGTATATATGGCAATGATGATAATGCTGAACAAGGCGGGTGGAAGAAGAGAGTGACACAGTGGTGAAATCCAAAATTTTTTACTACTGGTTCTGTGGGCGTGGCTTGGTGGGCGTGGTGTGGCTTGGTGGGTATAGCAGGGGAAAGATACTGAAAAATCTCCATTCCCACCCTACTCCAGGGAAAAGATACTGCAAAATTTCCATTCCCTCCCCAGTCCTGGGGGAAGGATATTGCAAAACCTCCATTCCCACCCCACTCTGGGGCCAGCCAGAGGTGGTATTTGCCGGTTCTCCAAACTACTCAAAATTTTCTCTACCGGTTCTCTAGAACCTGTCCGAACCTGCTGGATTTCACCCCTCGATTGACATCATGTACAGAGTACTGGAAGCGAAATGTATCTGAATAATGGAATATTGTGAAATAAATTTAAACAAGAGAGCCAGGTTGGTGTAGTGGTTAAGGTACCAGGCTAGAAATCAGGAGATTATGAATTCTAGTGTTGTGACCCAGGCCCAAGTAAGTAGGAAAATCAGTCAGTGAAAAAACAAACAAACTTTATTCGAACAGCTGAGAATTACTTCATTCCCAGCATCGTTCAACTAAATTAAAGCAAATTCCTCCTACACAAATTCCTCAGTCCTATTGCAAACCTTGTCCAATTAGGCAAACTGCCAAAGGCCTTTGTTGGCAAACATTCAGAAGTCCCAGATACAAAAATAAATACAAGATGTAGATGAAGAAGACAAAGCTACCAACGTTGTTTTCTGGCAAAGCCCAAACGCCATTGCTGGTCTGTTTTAAGCCTTATGGAAGGGGACAATCATCTCTTGGCCCTACTCTCGAGTTGTTCTCTTTGCTTGAGCTGCTCTTGCCTTCTGGCAGCTCTTCTCATGTGTGCATTAGGAACAGGCTCCTCCTGTTCCTCTGCCTCACTCCTATCAGTCTCTGGAGGCTCTGGAGTCCGCACCCCACTCCTTGATGGCTCTGGCCCCATCTCTGCCTCTGACACAGAGCCCTCATCCGGGCCTTCCCCAGCCTCCAGGATTGGCCCATGTTCTTCCTCAGCCTCATTGCTGTCCAATTCCGCTGACAGCTCCGCAGGCTGTCGGCGGACCACAACATCTAGTCCCATCTGAGACACAATGCCAGTTGAACTTGAACCAGTCACTCTCAGCTCTAAGAAGCAGGCAATCGCAAATCCCTTCTAAAAAAAACTTGCCAAGAAAACTGCAGGGACCCATTCAAGCAGCCAGCAGGATCAAAAAACTGATTTGAAGGCACACAAACAGAATAGAACAGAACAAAACAAAAGGAAAGGAAAGAAAACAAAGATCTAAACAAGCCTAGGCTTTCTTTGTTAAGCCTTTAAACATTGTTTCTCTATATTTTAAGAGTCTTTTCTTCTCTGTATTGCTATAGTGAATCTTATTTACTTTACTTTTGGACTCTCAGGCAGAGATTTGTATAGAAACTTAATTTAGTGTAGTATATATAGCAAGTTTAGTGTAAAGGTTAAGATGCTAGGCTAGGAACTGGGAGACTGTGAGTTCTAGTCCCACTCACAAAGCCAGCTGGGTGAACTCTTGGCCCTAGAAAACAGGCAACGGAAAATCTCTTCCAAAATCTTGCCAATAAAACTGCAGGGATTTATATCTAGATTCCTTGCCAGGAGTCATTACAGGTGAAAGAATGAAACAATGAAAAATCTTATCAATATAGCATCCCCTAAGTTTTTATTGTTTTTTTACTCTGAATTATATTGTGTTTCATCTATTCTTATTTTATGGTGCTACATTCCATTTCTGTTTTTCTACTTCTATTTTCTATTCTTTATTATATTTTATCATTGTGATAAATTTATTTCTCTAGTCATCTTGAGACCTTTAATCTCTCTCTCTCTCTCTCTCTCTGTCTCTCTCCTTCTCATGTTCTCATTAACAACTTTCTTTGCCCAAACTTTATCTAGCATTTGATAATAGCTACTTTTCTGTTTGACTGCTTGACTTCACTCTTAAGGTAGATCACTTTATTATCTCTCCCTTTCCTCTCCCTCCCCAGTGTCACTTTCTTACTATTGCCTAGTGTATTCCTATTGTTTAGATACTCAGTCTTTGCCAACAACTCCTTTCAGATTATCTTTAGCTGTTGCCCCGGCAGTAGACATTATGCTCCTGCCTCTGTCTGAAGAGATGCTGCATCTTCCTCTTAGCCTTCAAACTTCTCTCAAAAGCTTCCACAGAAATTCTCCTCTTCAGTATCTGGTACCTGATTTCTGGCTGTACTTTTCAATACAGCCACAGAATGTGCAGGGTTCTCTTGTTTGTGTGTCTTCTGTCAGTTTTCATAGAATTACCTCACAAAATTTCAGCTCCTTGTTCCTTCACTGGTCTCCTGATAGTCATTTACATTATGAACACATAACAAAAGAAAGCAGGGAGATAGGTGGAGCAAAAAAAATGCTCCTATTTTTCTTCAGCCACCTTCTTATTCCCAGGTTATTCTGTAACTGGGAACTTTCAGAGTGTAGCTTGCTAAATTGCTGAACTTGGATTCTAGCTTTTGACATCAATGCATCCACACAGCTCTAAACTAGAACCATTTATGTCTGGACTCACCTACTCCTTGTTATCTTGTTGTCTTTATATCCCACTGTTCTGATCTATATACACACATTGACTTTCCTATTTCATGCAAAGATAGAATTCTGAGTCCAGTATTTCTGATTTAGTATGATAAATACAGCTGCTGCTGTTGTTAAAGCCTTGAATTTCTAATGCCTTGCTGCCTCCAGCATCTCCTCGGCCCTAAAGTTTCTGTATGTCAGCCAGTTTCTCCTTCCCCCATTTCTATGAGGTCTCCGTTCTCCCTTGACCTGGATGCCTCCTTTCTCATTGCTATGTCCACTCAAACCATGGCTATTCAAGCACTGAATGTCTTTTGAGATATTTACCCCTTCCCTTCAATTATTGTCAGCCAGCCATTCTGAATTTCTGATCCTCTAACAAGCAGTTATCTCCTCCTAACTTTCTCAGGTCTTTTCTTAACATCTGTAAGTCCCACCTTTTATTAATTAGGAAATAATTATCTATATGCAACTGAGCATGCTCCTCTAGTGAGGGATGGTAACAGATAGCTGATGACCTTCATGAGGTACAGCTACAGGTGACCAGGTGGACATTCCATTTCTCTAATTAAGAGTGTCAAACCAGATAATCTGGCAATGTATCATTGTATCATGAAAATCCTTTTTAGGATAACTTTTTCATTTTGCTACCACAGTATCTATCTATTTAGTTGAGGGATAATTCTCTATCCTTTTATGTGGGATGCCACACACATCTAAGCACAGCAAAGGGAATAGCCATTTCCCCCTTTCTGTTGTATTATGCCTCTGTTTGATCCTGACTTATAAAGGAGTCCAAAAACATTGGGGACACCGTTTCTTCCTGGGCGTTTGCTTTTATGTGAATACCGTCATTGAATCAGTGTATCTGAATTGTGGTGAAAACCTAAAGGCATCATTAAAATGCTAACATTATTACTAAATCATGCAAAACAGAGAGGGATACATGCACAAGGCAGAGATGGGCAAGCTTTCATTTCCAACTCTTTTTGACTCTGCCACTGAATTTTGATTGTGTGATTGCCCCATATCAGCAATGCATTTTCTCACTATTTCAGGTGGAAAATATACAAAAAGACCCAATTTCATAAGCTTTGCAAAAGTATGCTTTCAAAACAAAGAAGGGCAGCCACTCCAAATTTATATCCAATAACTGGGAAACGTGCAGGACATGGCTCTATTCATTTGAGGTTGGTGCCCTCTCCCAACATTTGATGTCATCATCTCCACCCTTGGTCCCCTCTTTCCCACCAATTAAATGCAGCTCTTGACCTCATGATATTATGGTACTCTGGTGCTGCTTCTTGTATAAATTCTCCCTCTCTTGGATCTTCTAATCTAATGCAAGATCCCTCAGCTGGAAAATATATCTCAGTGGTATACACAAGACAATACTTTTTAAATATGATATTACCAAATTTCACACCTTTTCCAGTCAGAGTAGTACATTATGGAATATTCTAAGAGTGTGTAGTGTTCAATATCTTGCCAGAATATTATTCCATTTTCATTTAGTAGTAGTACATTCCAAAGATCTGGGGGAAAAAAATCACTTGATTCCCTTTTATGAAATTACCATTATAAAAACAAACAGGAAGATTGCTTTATAGGATAAGATAAAAACAGCATGAGTAAATACTTCAGGTTTGGTTGATATTCAAAGTGATTTGAAATCTACCAGCTAAACAGCAGCCACTAAGTGTTTTCTGAAGGAAAAGCTTTGACGAGAAAAAAAAATGTGCTGGAATTGCAAGAATATTTAGTAAACATAACTGGGGGAAGGAATAATAGTGGAGACATAATATGCATTATATTATATTACTAAATTTATATATTTATTTTACAGGAAACAATCTTGCTGATAAAGCTTTATGGGTTCCTTCATTATAAAAAGTGTAATACAAAAATAAGATGAATAACAATAGTGTACTATGTAAGTTGCTAAATGGATCATGCATCAAAAGGTACATTTCACAAAACAAGCCTGTAAGTTTATCATTTGAAAAATAAATTTATTTAAGTTTGCCATTTAAGGCGTACATGAATGGGAGATGATATACTGTTAAAAGATAAGATGCTTATGTCAGTATAACTATTAAAAAGCATATCTGTTTTGTATTAGACTTTGAAAGAAGAAAATCGGAATATGCACAATATGGAAAATGTATTTTTATTCAAAGTGAAAACAAACAGTCTCAGTCAAAAGGCAAGTTGACTATGTTCTCAGTGGAATAAAATTGGAAATAGCTTTAATGTCTGCATTCTGTTAGAATAAAATTTAATTTTTTTAATATTCTAGCCATTTAAAATGGGAATTGGAGACTGTGTGTGCACATTTTTATTGCTGTCCCAATCTTTTTCTTTATTTTATTTTAAATTTATATACCGCCCTTCTCCCTGAGGACTCAGGGCGGTGTACAGCCAGAATTAAAAAACATAAAATACAAATATTAAAAACAATTAAAATACATATAAATTTGGCCCAAAATTAAAAATACAAACCAATTAAAACATTTAAAATTTCTTAAGCCAGCCCAGCTTGCTGGAAAAAGTGGGTTTTAAGGGCACGGCGGAAGGCGCTAAGGTCTTGGATTCTCCTTATCTCTGGGGGCAACTGATTCCAGAGGGTAGGTGCCCCCACAGAGAAGGCCCTCTCCCTGGGGGTCACCAGCCTGCATTGATTGGCTGATGGCACCCTAAGGAGGCCCTCTCTGTGGGAGCGCACGGGACGATGGGAGGTCGTTGGTAGCAGCAGGCGGTCTCGAAGATAGCTAGGCCCTATGCCATGGAGGACCACTGGGAGCCAGTGCAGCTCGCGCAGGAGCAGTGTTACATGGGAACGCCATGCTGCTCCCATCACTACCTGCGCTGCTGCATTCTGGACCAGTTGGAGCCTCCGGGTGCTCTTCAAGGAGAGCCCCATGTAGAGAGCATTGCAGTAGTCAAGGCGAGAGGTGACGAGGGCATGAGTGACTGTGCACAGGGAATCCCGATCAAGAAAGGGCCGCAACTCAGGTGAACCTGACAAAAGGTCCCCCTGGTTACAGCTGTCAGATGTTCCTCCAAGGACAGCTGCCTATCCAGGAGGACTCCCAGATTGCGAGCCCCTTCTGTGGGGGCCAAAGACTCTCCCCCAATAGACAGTGATGGAGTCAACTGACTATATCGGGATGCCGGGAGCCACAGCCACTCAGTCTTGGAAGGGTTGAGCTTGAGCCTGTTCCTCCCCATCCAGATCCGCACAGCCTCCAGGCACTGGGACATCACTTCAAGGGCATCAATGGGGTGGCCTGGGGTGGAGATGTACAGCTGGGTGTCATCAGCGTACTGGTGGTATCTCACCCCAAAGCCACGGATGATCTCGCCCAGCGGCTTTACATAAATGTTGAACAGAAGGGGCGAGAGGACCGATCCCTGCAGCACTCCACAGATAAGAGGCCTCGAGGTCGACCTCTGCCCCCCTGCCAACACAAACTGTGACCGGTCGGAGAGAAAGGAGGAGAACCACCGCAACACGGTGCCTCCCACCCCCAACTCTGCCAGCTGGTGCAGCATGATACCATGGTCGATGGTATCAAAAGCCGCTGAGAGATCTAACAGGACCAGAACAGAGGAGCAACCCCTGTCCCGAGCCCTCCAGAGATCATCAACCAACATGACCAATGCCGTTTCCGTGCTGTGCCCAGACCTGAGACCCAACTGGAACGGATCTAGATAAGATGTTTCCTCCAGGAATTGTGGGAACTGTCGTGCGACCACACTCTCAACAACCTTCGCCATAAAGCGAAGGTTGGAGACAGGATGATAGTTGGCCAATATTGCCAGATCCAGGGACGGCTTCTTGAGGAGAGGCCTCACCACCGCCTCTTTCAAGGCAGCGGGAAAGTGGCCCTCACTCAGTGAAGCGTTGATAACACCCTGGAGCCAGCCTCGTGTAACCTCCCAGGAAACCAGTACCAACCAGGAGGGACACGGGTCCAGTAAACATGTGGCCGCACTAAGTCTCCCCAAAATCCTGTCCACATCATCAGGAGTCACAGCGTCAAACTCCTCCCAGATAACATTCTCAAGACTATTCCTCGTCACTCTGCCCTGATGTACCCAGTCAGAGTCCAAATCCCGCCGGATCTGAGCGATTTTGTCATACAAGTATTGTCCAAAATCCTCCGCCCTGCCTTCCAAGGGATCATCCCGCACTCCCGGATGGAGCAGGGAGTGGGTCACCCTAAACAGGGCGGCCGGCGATTCCCTGATGATGCAATAGAGGTGGAAAAGTAATTAAACTTTGCTGTCTTTATCGCCACTAGGTAGGTCTTAATATGCGACCTTACCAGTGTTCGATCAGACTCAACGAGACTGGCCCTCCAACCGCTCTCCAGGCGTCTTTTCCGGTGCTTCATTTCCCTCAGCTCCTCGGTGAACCAAGGAGCCGCACGGGATCGGCACTGGGTCAGAGGCCGCAAAGGCACGACTCGGTCCAAGGCCCCACTAGCCGCCCGATCCCAGGCGGTTACCAAGTCCTCGGCCGAGTCATGTGCTAGAACCTCAGGAAATGGTCCAAGCTCCATCTGGAACCTCTCAGGATCCATCAGGCGCCTGGGGTGGATCCATCTAATTGGATCCGCCTCCCTGCGGCGGGGGGCAGTGGTTCGAAGATCCAGGTGAAGGAGTGAGTGGTCTGTCCATGACAAGGGTTCCATATCTATATCTCCAATAACAAGACCATTCAACCACTGGCCAGAGACAAAAATCAGGTCCAGAATGTGACCTCCCCTGTGAGTAGGGCCATGAACTAACTGGGTCAGGTCCATGGCCGTCATGGAAGCCATGAACTCCCGAGCCACCTCAGACATTTCACCAGCGGATGGCAAGTTGAAATCACCCATGACTAAAAGCCTGGGTGTATCTACTGCCACCATGGCTATCACGTCGAGTAGCTCAAGTAGGGCTGTTGCCATGCGGCAGGGAGCCAGGTACATAAGTAACAAGCCCATATGGACCCCATGACCCCACCTCACAAGGAGGGACTCACATCCGGCTATCTGAGGCACAGTGGTCTCCCTCGGACCCAGATCCTCGTTAATAATAACTGCCACCCCCCCGCCCCTCCCCTGGGCCCTCGGCTGATGGAATACTCTGAAGCCTTAACACACCTGGACAAGGGACAGCAATTCAATATACAGCAATATCAAAGCAGTCAGTAAAATATTAGTAACCAGATAATCTATGGCTTGTTGGGTCATTGTTTCAGAAATATTTCTTTACCTAAACAAAGAAACAGAATTGCCAAGGGCAAAAAAGCAGTGGGGAGTAGGGGAGATTTCCAATTAATTACCTGTCAACTTGACCATGTTTGACTGCTCTCCAGCAACTGATCATGGTACCAGTCTATTTGGCCTCTGGAGAGCTATAGGTCTACCTCTGGATTGGTCTACCTGATCTCCGGCAGCTGAAACACAGGCAGGTTTACCCGGTCTCTGGAAGGCTGGAGTGCAACCAATCTACTGAACCTGTAGGTGGTGGCACAGCAGCAGGGCAGCTCTGATGTGCTCACAAATTCGTGGAATTGTAATCTCACAGAAGTCATGGGTCCCAGATTTTGGACACATTCTATAAGTTAGTCCATTTGAGGTACCGTGCTTCAGATATTGCCTATGATGCACTGTTTTGCCCAATTAAAGGTTACAGATACAAGAGTTATTTAAGTATATAGATGAAGTACTTGTTATGATCACCTGAACATCAATAAGGGAGAAAGGATCATTTGGAATAGTACTGATTTGTTTTTGTTTTTGTTTTCAGAAGATTGTTTTTAATCTTCAGAAAAGATTGAAGCCATCGAATTTCTGGGAATTACTTATTGGGTTCACTAGAAAAAATAGGCATCTTGTCCTACCCATGTATCTTGTGTGAGGAAGTGGGTTTTCAACAGGTGCTGTCTAGATTGTAGTTGGGTATCACCTTGTGTTATCTGTGGTGTCCAGAAACATCTTTGAAACTCATAGCCAGCATTTTGAATTAGTCCTGAAATGGTCACCAATGTAGGGATTTTAAACTGAGTATTTTTCTGGACTAATAGGCTTGCCCCATCAGCAATCTGGCCACTGTATTTTGTAGTATCTATAGCTTCCAGGTGATCTCCAAAGGCAGTCCCATTAGAGTGCATGACAGTAGCCTACAATTTCCCCCTCAAGTGTCTCATTAGTGATCATAGTCACTAATACAAACTAAATCTACCATGGGCATCTGCATCTGCGTGGGGGGGGGTGGGGGGAGGATGATATTTGCATGACCACATTGTCTAGCAGATACCATGACTTATATATTTGCATCAGACATGGGAATGTAAGTATATAAGGATAGAATTTGCATGGTGACGTCTCTATGATGTTCCTATTGTCATTTTGGTATCATTGTAACTTGCTGTGAATACCTAGATGACTACCAAGTCTGTAGAAAATTTGGTCAGAGGATAGTGTATATGAAACTGAATCTACACAGAAAGAAATATGAAAACATTGTCTGTCTATCTGTCTGTCTGTTTGTCTGTATTTCTGTCTCTCTGGCTCCGTCTCCGTCTCCGTCTCCGTCTCCATCTCCGTCTGTCTCTGTCTCTGTCTCTGTCTCTGTCTCTGTCTCTGTCTCTGTCTCTGTCTCTGTCTCTGTCTCTGTCTCTGTCTCTATCTATCCATCTATCTACATTGCATTCAATTGGCATGTCTCTCAGCTTGAAAATAAACAAGCCAAGCAGGTAGGCACAAATTGTACTTCTTTCCAGTCCTATAAGGATTTCTTAATGTTTTGATTTTTTAATAAGTAATTTCTTTGGCTAATTTTTCTGTAGGCTTTGACATACTATTTATACAATCAAGCAGCGAAGTTAGAATGATTTTCCCCCCTTTGGCAGTCTGCCTGCTGGGCATAAATCCAGCAAAGGCAATTGTATTATTCTTTTGCTGATGGTTTTACTTGCACATATGCTAGCTTCTAACATTACAATAAAAAGGCATAAGGGCATAGATAAAAAAGCTCTGCGTACCAACATTTAGTAAATCAGCTCCAACCAACATGGAATCTTGGCCTTTCTAAATGTACCTTGAAGCAGAACATCCAACAACATTGTATTTTGTCAATCCACATTGTTTTTCTATACAGCAATGATGTATAAAAATACATACATAACATTTGTATGTAAAATCCAGTAATGTACTCAGGATGTTTTTGTCTATCTTCTAAGGTCTGTTATGGCTCACTCTAGGTCCTACTTGTAGAAAGCAATGGCTTGGTCCATGTGTTTTTTAAAGAGTGGTCCAAGGCAGAGGTGGTATTCAGCAGGTTCTGACCAGTTCTGGAGAACTGGTAAATACCACCTCTGACTGGCCCCGCCCCATCTATTCTCTGCCTCCCGAGTCCCAGCTGATCGGGAGGAAATGGGGATTTTGCAGTATCCTTCCCCTGGAATGGGGTGGGATGTAGAGTTTACAGTATCCTTCCCCTGCCGTTCCCACTAAGCCACACCCACATAACCGGTAGTAAAAAATTTTGAATCCCATCACTGGCCCAAGGACTTTTGGGCATCCCTCAAGACTCTCTCAAAATTATTTGGCAGCATATGTTGAAAAATAATACAATATTAAACTCCCATCAAACAATCGCAAGAGGAAGTTGTGGCAGCAAAGACATCCATTTTAATTTTCAGTATTGTAAATATTGGTAAATGTTATCCATACAAACAAAAACATTTTGGGAGGGGGATGTCTTCTATAATTTTTAGATGTAGGAAGGGCTCCTGAGAGAGAAAAAAAAAAGAAACACTGGCTTAGGAGGTCAGCCTTTTTCATGGCAGTGCCCACCTGAGAATCTTCCCAGAATTTTGTTTGTCCTCAGTCTTGTGTTTTCACAAGTCTTTAAAAGACCCAAGCCTTCCAACGGGTACTGAGATAGATTATGATCCAGACTATGATCCATTTCCTGGATTTAAATTTATAATTTATTACATGAGCAAATAATAGATACAAACTCAAGGTAAACCATTCCAAACTTGATTGCAGAAAATATGACTTCAATAACAGAGTGGTCAATGCCTGGAATGCACTACCTGACTCTGTAGTTTCTTCCGCAAACCCCCAAAACTTTAACCTAAGACTGTCTACTGTTGACCTCACCCCATTCCTAAGAGTTCTGTAAAGGGTGTGCATTAGTGCACCAGGGTGCCTACCGTCCCTGTCCTAATATTCCTTTTTACTTACTCTTTTCATGTATTCAAATTATGTTTATACTTTTACCTATTATCTTATATATGCTTGACAAATAAACTTATGATTATTGTGTTGAGTCTTGTTATATTCTCTCACTGGTGCACTGAGATTACTATCTATTTTTATTACTGCATTGTTGTTTTTAACATTATTATGTGAGACTTTAGGGATCATTTTGTGACTGATTCCTCATATGCCATCAAGATATTTTTGACTCCTAATGACCACTTAGATAGATTTTCTCCATGATGTTCTCTCACTAACCTGGTCTTTCAGATCTTCAATTTGTTTCTGAGTCCATCCCTCCTGCTTTAGTTCTTTTTCCTTCTACCTTCCCAGTATGAGAGCTTAAAAACAACAACTCGGGATTTTGCATAATGTACCCAAAGGGAGAAGGCAAATTGATCATATCTCCCTCCCTCCTTCCCTCCCTCACTGAAATCTCAACATATTTAGGAAGCTCCACTTTGGAAAAGCTGCCACGTTTTCATCTTGCAACTGTCTAATCTTTGCAGCTTTCTTTTTATATCTTAGATCAGAAGCATTACTTTAGTGAAAGAGACAGTACCAGTGGACAATCTTGTACTTGGCATCTGCCATTTATTTACTTGGAGATTTGCCCTCCAATTTTGTTCAATTCAGAAGCAAATTCTTAACTTTGGTAAATTGCATTGTGTAAGGAGATTTTTTTAAAAATAGCAGGCAAACCAGATAACAACAAGACCTGACAATGGCTATGGACAGTCAAACTGAAGAAAGAAACAGAGGGGCTGATTCTAGCTGCACAACACCAAGTCTTAAGACTAATGCATGCAAAGTCAGCATTGAGAAGACAGCAACAGACAGCAAATGTTGCCCCTGCAAAGAAGCTGAAGAAACAGTGGACAATTTAATTAGCAATTGCAAGAAGATTGCACAGACTGGCTACAAACAGCAGTATGACAAAATAGCAACAATGGTACTTCAAAATATCTGCAAAAAAGTCTTTTACTTGCCAGCAAGAAGTGGCAGAACCACAATATAGAGAAAATATTGTAACTTCGAATAGTTGATAAACAAATGATTATAAATTGAGGGCTAATTAGATTGGTTGCCAACCCTGAAGCGAACCTGGCTGAGGCCATCTTTACGGCTTCAGGGTTGTCACAAGAGAGGGAGGGGAAGAAAACAGTTGGCTGGGGTTGTGTAGTCAAAACAAAAAGTTTTCCTGTGGGAACCAAGGACATTTCAACAGGTGGCAGGGAAGAGGAGGAGCAGATTAACTGTGCAACCGGCCAAAACTTTCATTGGACAATGTGACTGATGCCTGGAGAAAGGAAAATGGTGAACTTTCACTTTTTAATTAGGTGAAAACCATGGGAACTTTCAGGGTCGGTTTTCACCAGTTGTGCCAATATGATGTATCTAATAAACTGTTCTTTGAGGAACCTACCTGCCTTGGAATTCTGCTTTTAATAGGTGCATTACTGGGAACACTGACATTGGTTCAGAAGAGGTTAAAAGTTTGACATCTGTGCTTTTCCTGTGATGCTGGCTGTTGTTGCAAAATGCCAATTACATCATGAGGTAGAGAAAAGTAAATTATCTAACTGGTTATTAAAACGTTTCCAAGTGGCAAAATTAGTACAATTCCCTTCTCATAATTTACTTGCTTCTTTACAAAAATTAACATAAATAAATTAATTTTAAAGAGGAAGGGAAATACATCTTCCATTAAAATGCAATAGTGATTGTAAGAAGAAGCTCCAGCATATAAATTTGATTGTATTAAATCATCCAGTTATGTTTGGTTCACCCATTGAACAACAAAGCAAACCAGGATTAATGTGGTGTTTCCAACTTATTCATGTATTCTTTTTTAAAAGTGTTACCTTCTTGTAGCCAGATGTTAAATTCTAAAAGAATTTGAAGATAATAGCTTAAGATCAAACCATTCAAGTAAACCATCCAAATATCCATGAGAAACATTTAAATAGGACATATCTGCACTGCTACCCTCTAACTTGTATTTTTAACAAATGACACCGGGAGACATTTTCTCTTCCTGCATTGATAGCCTTTTCCATGCAGATCTACTGTAAAGTATATATTCTAAATATAATGGCTGCTAGAAACATAGTTAGTGCATACCAGAGGTGGGTTTCCACCTCCTCTGACCAGTTCTGGAGAACCGGTAGCGGAAATTTTGAGTAGTTGAGAGAACCGGTAGTAAAAATTCTGACTGCCCCTGCCCCCATCTACTCTCTGCCTCCCAAGTCCCAGCTGAATGGGAGGAAATGGGGATTTTGTAGTATCCATCCCCTGGAGTGGAGTGGGAATGGAGATTTTACAGAATCCTTCCCCTGCCACGCCCACCAAGCCATGCCACGCCCACTAAGCCACACCATGCCCACCAAGCCACACCCACAGAACCAGTGGTAAAAAATTTTGAAACCCACCACTGGTGCATACTGCATATTGAGAACTTATATAACATAATAGTTAGTCAGGGAATAAGCATCAGGGGTGGGTTCTACTTACCTTTACTACCGGTTCGCAACGGGATCGCTGGTAAGCATCCATTTCTAATCCTGTTGATGCCAATATTATGCATAGTGACATCATACTACAATTCTGTCCTTTTATACTTACACTGCAAAGTTGCAGGCAAATAAGAAAGAAGGCATTTGTGCTGTGATGATGCAACCTATTTCTTCACTTAGCTTCCTTGCAACTGTCTTTGGAACAGAGAGCTATGCTCAGTCAGTGGGCAACTTAGTAGTAGCCACTACTATGCACTTGCATCTACACTTTCCTTTTAAGAAGTCCCTCTCCTATGGCACCTTAAGTTAAAACCAAATTAAGAAAGACCTGTCTGGAACAAGATGCTTTGGGAAGGTACCATGTCCCCCAGCTGGCAATTTCACTGTTGTTTTACCAGCCTAAGACTCTTTCTGGGAAAGTTATGGCCAATTGCTTTCCTTCTTTGGATGGTTATAAATGCAAGATTCTGTTGTTTTATCATTCCTCCAGTCAGGAAATTATTTTAAATGTATTTCTGTCTCACCCACATTATTATTTTTAAGTAAGGAAAGAAACTATTACAGGTGAAATAGACAAAAATGCCTGAAGAGAAATTAGAGGGAAAACAATGTTTCAGCTGCGGCAAGGAAATGTGCCAAGAGGTCACATTTGTGATGGCAGGGAGTTGAGAATGCAGCCACTGTGGTTTATATACTTATTTTGTGGTTTAGTGCAATGTGTGAACAAACTATAGCTTAATGTGATGAATGGATTTGGCCAGAATGTACTGATGTGATGTCATGATAAAAAGTTGAATGTTAGATCATGCAGCTTCATTTATAATTGGTCTTCAAAAATATTTTAAAGATTCCACAATGCAACTTCACAGAAATGTCAGCTTCCCCCCCCCCAAAAAAAAAAACACCCTACAAAGCACATATTATCATCCCTAATTGAATTACCATAGAATTGGAAGGAATCCCAGATGCCATCTTGCCCAATCCTATACTCAGTGGAAGATCTGCTAAAGCATTTCTGACAGGTGGCTATTTGAAAATAGTGAAGAAGAACGTATCATTTCAGTAACATGTTTTGCTGGTTATGGAAATTCCCCTAGTATCTTCTGAACCTATTTGTAGTTTCAACTCATTGATTTTATTCCTGCCTTTCAAACCCACGGAGAGCAACTCCACTTCCCTCTACATATAAAAAATCCTCAGATATGTAAAAACTATCATATCTCCTCCAGTCATCTCTTCTGCAGATTAAATATACAGTATTTAGTTCCTTTAACTATTCCTCCTAAGACTTCTCTCCTTCCAATAGGGAGAACCCTCATTTGAGTCCATTCCAATTTATTTGGATGCATAACTGGACACTATAGGGGAGACTCAACCATGGTACAGTAGAATGATAGCACTGTTTCAATATTTGAGGGGCTGCCACCAAGAAGAGAGGTTCAACTTATTTTCCAAAGCACCAAGAGGCACAACAAGAAACAATGGATGGAAACTAACCAAGGAGAGAAGCAACCTAGAACTAAGGCAAAATTTCCTGACAGTGAGGACAATCAACCAATGGAATGGCTTGCCTCCAGAGATTGTGGGCGCTCCATCACTGGAGGCTTTTAAGAAGAAACTGGACATCCATTTGTCTGAAATACTATAGGGTCTCCTGGTCAAGCAGGGGGTTGGACTAGAAGACTCCAAGGTCTCTTCCAACTCTGATGATGATGATGAATTACTTTCTATAATCTAAACTGTATATTAGGATGTGTACCCATCCCAAAAGAGCAATTTCATTTTAAGCAGCTGCAGCCACACTACTGGTTCATGTTCAAATTATGATTTTCTAGAACATTAAATCTTTTCCACCTGTATTATTGCCAAGTCAGATTTCTACCATCCTGTACTCATGTCTTTCATTTTTACTCGTAGATGCAAGATTTCACATTTTTTCCCTGCTAAATTCCATCCTATACCTTTCAGCCAACTGTTCAAGCCCATTTAGATCTTTTTGAATTTTCTGTTTTTTCTTCTAAAGAGTTAGCCACTCCTCATTTAGACATTTGATAACCATCCACTTAACCCCTACATCTTTGTTTATTAATAGAAATGTAGATGAGCACGGGACTTCCGGTTTGCTGCTGGCCGCCGCCAGACGTTCCTCTGGGATCGTCAGCTCCCTCTGCCTGTATAGAGCCGCCGTTACAGCGGATGGCGGCTCGAAAAAACTCCGTTTCCAAGAGGAAACGGAGAGAGAGCCGGCAGGGGTGGGTAGAACTCCCCGCAGAGTCCCAAAAGTTTTTTTTTTAACTTTTGGGACGGAGCGGATGAGAAGCCCCATATCCCCTGCCGCTGCTCCGGGCTTTGGGAGACCTCTGCCTATGCAGAGCCAGGCATCAAGAGCAAGCCTGTGAATCTAAAAGAATAATTAAAGAAATGAAGAACTGGACCCTTAATACTGAACTGCAAGTATCTCACCCTTTCAAAAACTATTTAAAAGAAAAGAGCAGAGGAAAAGAGGGAAAAAGAGCCTTCTAAAATGGCGTCTGCTGTGGCTGGAGAAGGGCTAAAAGGGAAAGTCCTTCCGTTTTTCATTATTACAATGTAGCGGAATAAATATCATTGGCTACATTTCTAGAGAAACCTCGCTCCTGTGCTGCTCAGAAGTTTTTTTTAATGAGGGAAAGTCTTTTTGTTTTCTATTTCTTCTCTTATTTTTGCTAAATCTTGTCTGTGTGGGAAATGGCATCAGGACTTATACAGCTGGACAAACAGGGGGGGGGGATTTCCCCCCTTAAGAAATTGCGCCAACAAATTTCAACTCTCCAGCGTCAGAAACCCGATTTTAATATATTAGAATTTATCCTTGAAGAGATTGTAAGAAGGGATGAGATTGTGAATCAGCAACTTGAAAAATTTAAGCAGGAAATTAAAGAAATTGGTGAATTGGTGAAATCAGAGTCTGACTTCTTGAATAAAAAGATTTCAAAAGTTGCTAATGGTTTATCAGGCTTTCTGATTCGGATGGAGGCAAAGACTGAATTATTAGAGACTAAAATGAAGGAAGTCGAGGAGAATTTGGATGACATGACTCAAAAAATTAAAAAGGATTTGATAAACATTCAGGATAATAGCTTGGAAGACAAATCTAAAATGGAGACTGACCAAAAGATTGGTAATGAGGAAAATGTACAACAGAGGATTGAAAGAGAAGTTTTAATGATTCAATATAATTTTACAGAATATGCAATTAGATTGAGAGGTCTGCAGGAAAATAATAGAGATGATTTAAGGAAAGTATCTTCTGAAATTCTGGCTGGGATCTTAAAGGTTCAACCTGATGAAGTGTATTGCAGGATTGATAGAATTTATAGAATAAACTCCTGGTGGGCAAAGCAAAGGCAACTGCCTAGAGATGTGGTGATCTATTTTACAGATAAAGAAATTAGGAATAATATTGTGCAGAACTCTTTTAATTCCAATTTGCAATTTCATGGAAGAAAGATTTGGATTTTCAAGGAGCTCCCGCCCAAGATGTTAATGGAGAGGAAGAAATTTGGCTTTTTAGTGACTGAATTAAAAAAAAGAAATATCCTATTCAGGTGGGACATCCCAGCTGGTTTAATATTGAGATATCAAGGCGTAAGATATCAATTGCATACTGTTGAAAAAGCGGAAGATTTTTATCAAAAAATTCTAAAAATGAATTTAACACCTTTAGGCATAATACAGGATAAGCAAAAGGAGTTGGAAATAAAAGGAAAACATCAAATTACAGAGGCTGTGATGGATAAATTGTCTTTGGACTCCTTGGAGACCCCAGCTGGACTGTTTATAAATAAGAGAGCAGTGTCATCCGAACCCAAGGTGATGAATCATCAAGTCACAGACAAGTGCGCAAATCAATCAGTTGATATACAAGTGATGGAGAAGAAAGATGAGATGATAAAATTAACCCAACAAGAACAATCCACAAAGCAGAATGAAAATCAACCAGCAGATATACAATTGGTAAGCAAGAAAAGAGGATGGAAATTCAACCCGAAAAAGAAAAAGAAAAGAAACAGATCTTATAGAAACAGCAATTTCCAAACTAAGCAACAGTGAAGCCAGGCGCTTTAAAAAATGAATGAATATTAGAAAAGACAGTGGTGGCGAACAATTGTCTGATACTATCCTGAGGATTGTGGCAGATCTCTGCAAGGCCATGATTTTGGGAAGTGGAAAGAGCCTCACTTTGTTGGATTTGAATCATCTAATTTTTTCTTATTTACTTTTTTTTTCTCTTGGAAATATATTATAACTACTTTGAGTTATAAGGCAGGAGAGTTTTGCTGGGGCATGCAGAAGATCTGGATGTTACTCAGTAGGATGACGGGAATTAACAATCCTGATGAATACCACAACTATAACCATACGGATATATTCATAATTATAATGTCACTCGGGTGGTTGTTTTTACTTTTATACAGGTGTGAGGATATCTACTACTGATGGGGGCAGAAGATGACTGAAGATTTTGAACAAACTGTTGCACCAGCATGTTATTTTACCCTATTATGGGTGATGGATTTAACAATCTAGTGGAAAGACATCAAAGAAGATATTATATGGATCATAAACTTAAAGTTATTGTCTTTTCTCTTTTTACATAATGAAATGCATATATAGATATGTGTATATCTTAGTAAAGTGGGCAGTTGATTATATTTAGAATCGTATTGCATGATTTTGTAGGAATTGAAGGGCTGAAATAGGTTAGTTTACTGATTGTTATAAAATGGGATGCATATATAGATATGTGTATATTCTAGTAAAGTGGGTAGTGGATTATATTTAGAATTGTATTGTCTGATTTCAAGTCATATATTTAGAGGAGTGGAGGAAGTGGACAGAATTGAATAAATTTGGTTGCAGGGAGAAGGCCGATTTAAAATGTTATATTAATATATATAAACGATTAAAGGTTAATTTGTAATAATACTCAATAAGTTTAGGGGAGGAGAAAAAGGGCAGATTACCGTAAAAATGGGAGTTATAAGATTAACAAGTTAAGGGTCAGTATTCCGAGAAGGGATTAAGGGAAAGGGAAGATATTATGTATGTAACTAGTTATGAAATAGCCTATTGTTGTGAAGAAGTCACAGGGGGGGTTGGGTGGAAAGGGTGGGTTAGGGAAGAGGGGGGGGGAAAAAGGGGGAAAAACTTGTATTTGAAAACTTTTTCAATAAAAAAAAAAAAAGAAATGTAGATGAGCACAAGGCTCATTACAGAAAACATTTCAACTTGTTACTATTCTCCAAGCTGGTGTGTGACCACTTATGAGAACTCTTTGGGGGCACTCATTCATCCAATGAATTAATATGACAGTTGTATCATATACTGAATTTTTTGGACTATAAGATACACCTAGCTTTTGGGGAGGAAAACAAGAAAAAAAATTTTTGCCTCCCAGCAATTTGCCTCCTTGCAGTAAACTGCGAACAGCCTGGTCAGTCTCAGCACAGCCTGATTTAGCACGAGCTAAATTGGTGGTTGGATCTGCCTCCTGGAATACCACCTATCAGCTGTTCCAGGCTGCAGGGATCGCCACCGCCCATCACCACCGTTACTGCCCATCACTGCTGCCATCTATCGCTGCCTCTGCATGTCCCATTTTAAGCTTCCGCGCATTTCATTTTCAGCTTCCGTGTGCCCCATTTTCAGCCTCTGTGTGTCCCATTTTTGGCCCGTTCCAGGTGGCAGGGATAGGTGGCGGCGGTGGCAAT
Organism: Arizona elegans; assembly: GCA_022577455.1. NCBI lineage: Eukaryota > Metazoa > Chordata > Lepidosauria > Squamata > Colubridae > Arizona > Arizona elegans. Next base: position 118,114,433 of record JAKOOJ010000003.1, read on the forward strand.
CCCTGCTGCCTGGAACGGACTGAAAATGGGGCATTCAGAGCAGTAGTAGTTGCTCCTGGTTCTGTCTGGTTCTTGTGAACCAGTAATAAAAGTGGCAGGAGGCTCCGCCCACCCACCCAATTGTCATAATGGATGATCTGTGCACCTGCTTCCATTGCAAACTGGTAGTAAAGGTAAGTAGAACCCACCCCTGGTGCGGAGGCCAAGAATGGAGTGCATGGAGGTGGCAAACATTATTATTCCAACAAGCAGGGCTGGCCTAACTATTTTAATGGGTTGTTTTATTAGAGTTTTTGGTCAATTTATTTAATTGTTTTAATTGCTTTTAATTTTTATATTGTTATGGTTTTATTTCTGGCTGTACACTGCCCTGAGTCCTTCAGGAGAAGGGTGGTATACAAATTCAACAAACAAACAAACAAACAAACAAACAAACAAATAAATAAATAAATAAATAAATAAATAAATAAATAAATACAGTAGGCAGCAGCAGCAATGGGTTGTGGTGATCCCCACAGCCTGGAACAGCTGATAGGTGCTTTTCCGGGAGGCAGATCAACTTTCCAACTGCCAATCAGCTGCTCATGCTAAATCAGGCTGTACTGAAGCTGTCCAGGCTGTTCACTGTTTGCTGCAAGGCAAATTGCTGAGAGGCAGAGGCCGAAGGGTGGGGTCTGGCAGGTGGGTGGGGCTCCAGCAACATTCTCTGTATAAGATGCACAGGCATTTCCACCCATTTTTGGGAGGAGGGGAAGTGCGTCTTATACACCGAAAAATACAGGAGGTAATATGTTACCACTTAATTACTGAAGATATAATGAGAGAACTCTTTGTTGAGTAAAAAGGCTCACTATGTACACCATTTGCTATTATCTGTTGCTATTTCACTCCTTATTTTCCTTGCCACAAACCTATTTACTTTTGCTTTTTATGTACCCCACCCCCCAAAATCCTTACTTGTTGTTTAGGGTACTTTTAACAAGGTTCAAATTATTTTGTGCTTTAGTCTTTCTGCCAGAATCCTTGCATTTTTGGCAATTCGAGTTTTAAACATTCAGCATTTGTGAAGTAGATTGTGTGATCTATCTTTGGTTCCATTCATTGGGAATGAAATCTTTTGCCTGAAGTCTTCCCTCTTATTTTGTGTCTGATGTGAACCCAAGTTCAGAGGAATCACTTTGCATTCCTTCCTGGGAATCGGTGGTGGAGAGAGATAAATGATGGAATCTAATGTCCCATTAAGAAATAGGGATGAATAGCAAGTCTTTGATCCTTGCATCTGATGAAGATCACCATGGGCCTCTAAGCAGAACTCTTGCAGTCATTTCTCAGTCATATAACAGAATATGACAACTGAGTGAGTCTGCTGGGGCAGCTGATGAGCATATCTTTCTTTGCTAGTACAGCATTGTTGTGACATTGCTGGAAATTAGAACACTGACACGCTCCAGATAGCTATTATGTTATTATTTTCCCCCAATCTTTTTGAAAAGATTGACAATTAAAAATATGCATGGAAGAAAGCACTTAGAAATGATTGCTAGAAAATAGATATCATTGTCAGCTCTGTCCCTGTTTACTTGTCTTTTCCTATCATGGGTGGAGACAATCGGGATTGAACCCAGGACTTTCTAAGTGCAAAACTGTCCAGTGGTGGGTTTCATTTTTTTTTTTTACAACCGGTTCTGTGGGTGTGGCTTGGTGGGCATGGTGTGGCTTTGTGGGTGTGGCTTGATGGGCATGGTGTGGCTTTGTGGGTGTGGCTTGATGGGCGTGGCAGGGGAAGGATACTGTAAAATCTCCATTCCCACTCCACACCAGGGGAAGGATACTGTAAAATTTCCATTCCCTCCCCACTCCAGGGGAAGGATACTGCAAAATCCTCATTTCCTCCCGATCAGCTGGGACTCGGGAGGCAGAGAATAGATGGGGGCAGGGCCAGTCAGAGGTGGTATTTACCGGTTCTCCAAACTACTCAAAATTTCTGCTACTGGTTCTCCAGAACTGGTCAGAACCTGCTGAAACCAACCTCTGGCTCTGTTGCTGAGTCTTGTTCAAGAGCCATATTTGTTTTTCACTTTGTAAACATTTACCTTGCATTTCCCAATTCTGTAAGAAATCTCACAGCATCAGATCATTTTCACCAACCTTCCTCAAAATGTTTCTGGGAATTAGAACATATTTTTAAGAGGAAAGTCTATGAGATGTGGTCTACTACAAATAGTTCAGCTCTGGCCATCTTGTGCTTTCTATCATACTAGGAGTTGCATTCTTAATATAAAACTAGACCACATAAATAAATGCGCAAGTTCTGGCCATACAGCAATTCATTAAATCTCTAGATTCCTTACACAACTGTTTCTTCAATTGCCCATGCTCATGGCTGAGAATATCAACAAAGGCAGGCATTAGCATCTTCTGCCCTAACTGAGTTGAGAAAAAGAGCTATTATTCAACAGACACATGTTTAACCTTTCCCTTTTGTGACTTGGCTATCAAGGGTCTACAGATGGCTGCATCCTATTCTTTCTGTAATTGCTCCCATTCCATCTAATAATAAATGTATGCAGCAAGATTTCTTTTATTGTTCCTTTTTCTTTTCAGCGGGGCTTTTTAAAATGGCTGTAACATTACAAGGAAGCACTTTCCAAGGCAAGTAAATGCTACTAAATCCACAAGCAATAGGGTCATTGCTGCAGGACATTTTTGCAGCCTGTCGTTGTGACTGTATCAGTTCCTTCCTATGTTACCTCTCCCAGTGAGCTCAGTGACAATGGGACAAATATCAGTCCAATAAAAAAAACCAGTTGCTCTGCCAACTATTCCTATGGTCTTCAGAGGCTCTACTGAAAAGACTGTTACACATGTAAAAGAAAGATATTTTTTTTTTCCCGTATAATTTCAGGGAAGATCTTCTTTTCTACTGATTTAAATTTTGCAATTTTCTTCCACAGAAGCAGTTGGATGGACAAGACTCTGGTCATTTGTCGGTTGCCTTCAGCTACAGCAAAGCATTTGATTCTAGGAGCAGTGAACTTCGCTACTTCTCAGATAATGAGAGGAGGAGCTATTATGTGTCCTGGTGTTGGGAAAGGGCCAGGTAGGCAGGGAGAATGCAGGAAATTAGCTTTGCTGCTTGCACAACTGCAAGAGATTCAGAACTACTACTCCCCCTAAACTCCATAGAGTCTTATTTATTCCTAGCCCATCCCTCTATAAAAGTGATGGCGAACCTATAGCATGCGTGCCAGAAGTGGCACACAGAGCCATCTCTCTGGGCATGCCAGCCATCGCCTGTTGCTCTTCTGGGTTCCGGTGTGCACACTGAGTGCTGGCCAGCTGGTCTTCACATGTGTGGGAGTGCCGGAAACATGAAGAGCAGCTCCCCAACACGCATGTGTATGCTGGGAAATTGAGCTTCCGGTTCCCAGCGGCTCACGGGAATCCCAGCAGAAACCGGAAGACCAGGTGACCGGTGTGCATGCGCATACCAGAAACTGCAAGCTCAGCTGCTCTTCCGGTTTCCGGTGCTGCTCCCCGCCCACATGCTCCCATTTTGGCATTCGGTGCTGAAAAGATTCGCCAACACTGCTCTATAATCAAGACTTCTTCAGATGATTTCAGTGTGGGGTACAGAAGATCCTGTGAGGGAGAAGAGTTCCTGTGTTTTTGTTTGTTTGTTTGCTTGCTTACTTGCTTATTTGTTCATTTGTTCATTCATTCATTCATTCATTCATTCATTCATTCATTCATTTGATTTCTATAGCCGCCCATCTCAGCGAATGACCCTGGATGGCTCACAGTTCAAAACATACACTGCAAAACATACAAAATAAACAAGTGCAGATAATTGAGAATAAGCATCAAGTTAGCTCCACTTTAGTACACTATGTAACAACTATGTATGGCATCCCCTGGTAATTCTAGTCTCACTTGTTTGAAGGACAGCTCCATCTAAAGTGTATTACACTAATCGAAATGTGAGATTATCAAGAAAGACATGGCTCCTTGTAATCAAGTTATCTCATTTCAGAAATAACCATAGCGAGAGAACCTGCTGGAGCTGAAAATAAACATTCTTAGGTACTGCAGGAACCTAGGCTTCAACTTACAGAAACTATCCTCTTGCAACCCAGAGCTGGAAACTACCCTCCAGTGAGGATGTTCGTGATGCTTGTAAATGAAAATTATATGAAAACCTTACTATATGGTTTTTGGCTAGATGTGTAAATGCTTTTCTGTTAGATAATAAAGGATAACTTCTCAGAAGTTACAAATATAACACAAGTCATTTGAAATATTTAAGAAACATCATATGTCACATACCAAATAGTTTCATGGTATTTGGCAACCCTTGAGGTAGCTAAACTCTTTATTAGATCCCCATCTGTCAAACATTATGAATTGTAAAAAGAACATTCCTATGTGTTCTGTACAATTGGGGTCATCATCTCTGACCCAAAAAACATGTTAAATTTAGGATGTATTTGTTTACCCTATAAATGTGTTTTCCTTACTTATTATGATAGACTCTACATTCCTAGGTCATAACTACTTGAGCTTTAGCAATCTAGCATATCAATGTAAACACTGATGCAAACTAATCTTAGGGATAACCTTTTGTACTTCATTTTCTTTTTGACATTTATCACATTAGTAATGGTTCAATAAACTTTGGTTCTGCTATTAGTCTTTACTCTAGCCTTTGGCATAGGAAAAGAATGGTTCCAACAGGTCAAAAGAGAAATATAATGGGCATGAATAGAGGTATTTTTTTCTTTTTAAATTGGCATTATACATGCAGGGCTACACACACATTGATAAAAGAATGAAGAATTAAGGACTGATGGAACAATCATACCTATTGAACAAAGAAGAAAAAGAGAACTGTTTTTTAGGATAACCCTTTGAAGAACCTAGAAACTAATGTTGGAGCTAAAGTTGTGATCCACCAACATTTTCTTTGACAAAAATGGCACAAAAATTAATAGGAGGTATGCCAAATTAGAGTATTCGCCTGAATAGCTTTATTAATAGCAATCTGCTAATCACTAAGAATGAATTCAAAATGAATTATTAGAATTTGTGAATATTTTTTTCCAAAAGTGAGATATAGATAAAACATACTTCAGGTTTGTTTTAATGTGCATAATCAACACTACTAAATGTCTGGTATTTAATAAATCTTAATCAGTCTGCCTTTCTTTGTTTTGTTTATTTTAAACAAAAATAATACAGAAATATATCATCCAAGTGACATTTGGTACAACAAATTCAAGACACACATAACAAATTAGATTACAGATCAAAAACATTAATGTCATTTTTAATATGATAGCTCTATATCAAGTGATCACCTTGACAAAATATCGCAATAGTTTTCACATGTTTGGGCTTAATTTTCTCAGCTGCCATCACATATAGAACAGTGTTATAAGTGACATATTTGTCAACATCATCCAGGAAGGAAGTAAATATTTCAGAATGTATGATCCAAAAACAATAAAAATATCAAAGCATCATATACTCCAAGACCTATCTTGGGTGCAAATGGACAGTGTAGAAAATGCTGGTACTGTAATATTTGTTTTAGGCCGGGGGCTGCAGTTTAGTTTGTTTTAATTCTGAGGGTATAAAGGCTTAACTAGTGGTGTAGGTACATAACAGAAATGGTCGAACATTTTTGGCTTGAATTTCAGGCACTTTTAAGATACGAAAAGAGTACATTATATGTTCCAATCCCCCCCCCCCTATTTTTAAATTAAAAAATGAGAAAGATGTGATGCTGAAAATCTGATTTTTTTCCCCCATTGAATTTCAGCAGCATGATACGGGGCTCCTCTGTAGGCTACAAAAGGGATATAGGAGATCTGTGTATGAACAAGAGGCCACAGGTTGCCCATACTTCCTCTACAGAAAGGTAGGCAGGCATAGTTCAGCCAGAGCATCTAAACTGGCCAAGAGCTTAAGGGCTACCTCTATGTCTGTCTTCATGACCTGAAAGGTTCTTAACAAGAAAACTGCTTTGTTGATCTCTATTGCCATAATCACTCCATAAATAAAGAAGTGTCTTTTTATGGATGCTTGCTGAGATGCCTCCTCTGTGATGCCACCTGATTCTGAAATGGCCTCTTCTCTGGAATTCATAAAGCATTTATTGTTATATTTTAGGCATTTCTGTTGAAAACAAACCTTAATCCAGGTTTGTGTTTATGTGTGTTGGTGTGCGTGTGTGTGTGTGAATGGCACAGAGCAGTGCTTCTCAACCTTGGAGAATGCAACTCAAAGATGTGTAGACTGGGGAATTCTGACAATTGAAGTCCACACCTCTTAGTGTTGCTTAGGCTGAGAAACAGTGGTATAAATGAATGGTTTTGTTTTATTTTTCCTTTTCCTTTGCTTTTTGAGTGCCTACATTTTTATACTGTTTCAATTTCCTGTAATTCATTTTAATCCCATTTATTTTTATTACAAATCACTTTGAAATTTCATGGCAAGTAGTATAGAAATATAATATTGTAAATAATAGAGAATGGCAGAAAACAGGGGTGCGTGCGTAAGGCATGTCAAATGGTTCAGCTTTCAATTTCCAAACATTAGGGGTGCTCAAAAGTTGTGACATGCCTCGGGGATGGTAAAGATATTTTGGTTACTTTAATATAATTTAGATGTGCTTGGTAAGTAACTACATAAACATCATAACTTTTTGACATTTTGTTTGTTTCATTTGCAGTGACCCTTTCAACTCCTCTGGTTTATAGTATAAAGCCTGAAAGGATTTTTTTTTAGTTTGGGTTCTGTTGAAAGCAAGTAGATACTCCTTGTGACTTTACTTGACCAGGAATTGCTATGTTAAGGAAAGTTCTGCTTGAATTCATAGTGAACTTTACTTAATATGTGAAGGCTTAAAACTAAGGAGGTGCAACAATCATGCATGAAGCAGGCCAAATGTGTCCCCATCTATTAATTAGGATGCTTCAAGAAATAGAGCTCTTCTGTTTCCCAGGCCTTTTGGCTGCAGTATAAAATCTACCTGAGTTTGAACCAGGCTGTTTAAACCATTATGAGTCTATTCCATGTCTTCCCTTCCTTGCAACTCTTCCTACCAATATCCAAGCAAAGCAAGCAGGGGTGAAATTGACCAGAATTAATTAGAAATAGACTATCTGGAACTGTCTGTTCCAGTCTGCTTGTTGTTGCCATTTTTTAAATGCCTTGTCAATTTCAGAAAGAGCCACTGCCTTGACATGAAATTTCCAGTTGCTGAAACAAAAGGAATACATTGAGGTTTTATGCAATTGCAAGTCTATGGTCAGGTCATTTGGTTACTGGGGAGCTCATCTCATGGACCTCTGACATGAGGTGGCTTAAAGTGGGTTATTTATTGGAATGTCCTCTTATTTTGGAGCAGAGGACACAATGAATTAATTTCTGATTTTCAGCTGAGATATGAAGATAATAACTGACAAAATTCCTCTAAACTGGGCAACGGGGCAAAAAAAAAAAAGCAAAGATGAAATTTATCATAAGCTAATGTAAAGGGAAGCCCATCAAGTCAAGTCAATAAGCCCCTAAATTCGTATATTCACTAATGGAGTCTAAATTGGCAGCAATTAGCTAAGAAAGTGATCTTGGGGTCACAATGAAAGGCATAGTGAAATTGTCTTTTCAGTATGGAACATCAGTTAGCGGGAGAGAGGGAAAGAGAAAATTTCAGTTACAATTATTTGGAACAAAAGTGAATAGAAGCAAATTATTCTCTCTCAAAACTACTAGATTCAGGGTCATCCAATTACATTGATTTTCAAACAATTCCAAGAAAACAAAGACATCTTTACACAATAATGCACAATTATTTAAAGAATTCATCATCAGGATGTGTTGTTATGGCTTTGATGAGTGATTTGACAAATGATTTGTGCTACCACAAAGACAGACCCTGTGATAGATCCTTATATTTACTTCAGATTAGTATAGAAGATGCTGTATTGTCCATGTCCATGTCAGTTTTGTCCCCTTGGTCTTGCCAGTTACATGGAGCTTGACAATCATGTTAATGTTGTAGTTATCCTCCTATGTGCACAATTGCACATCAAATCTTATTAATAGCATAATACAATGCTATTTCAGAATTTATTGTACATGCAATCATGTTTAGTGTACTTTAAATAAGATGACATGTTCTCCTCTAGTTGAAAAACTAGAACTCTGTATGCCATAATAGATCAAATCTGGAAATTTGCACATTTGGCTTTGGAATGGCTGAAGGCAGATTCCATATGAGACCAGAGCAAATGCAAGAGTGACTAATCCATCCAATTGCTCCACTTGTATTCAATACTTTATTTATTTAGTCATCACATTTCCATAAAACCTATATTACCTAAGTGACTCTGGGTAGCTTACAATAAAAACATGACACAAAATATAAAAGCATCAAAAGAACACAGTAAAAAGAGAATTAAAAGATAGGTTACAATATTAAAAGTTAAAAAGTTGGGGGGGGGGAAATAGCCCCACGACACCAATTATCCACAAAGTTGCCTAGCACTCTTCAACCCCAACGTCAATTTACAGAAGCAGATCTTAACACACTTTCTAAAGGCCAGAAGAGTGAGGGGAGGGGTCTGCCTCATCTCTGGGGAGGAGGTATGCCAAAGGGCGAGGGCAGCTGCAGAGAAGTCTCTCTTCCTGGATCATGCCAGGCAAAATTCTTTAATCAACAGGATTTGCGACATACTCTCCCTGCCTGCCTGGGATAGGACAATGTACAGTAATTGAGATGAGACAGTTCCTCAGGTAACATGGTCCAATGCCATGAAGGGCTTTAGAAGTGATAACAAGTTGTCACTCAATACCGAAGTGTTATATTTGCAGCAACCCCAGGGGTGCTCAAGACTGCTTCTGCCACTGCAATCTGTACCAGTTGCAGCTTCTGGATGCACTTCAAGGGTAATCCCATTAAGAGCACATTGCAACAGTCTGTCTGAGAGATGATCAGAGTATGAATTACTGAAAGAAGGAGTTTTCAATCCAGGGAAGAGATGCCCACAAGGTGAAGTTAAGCAAAGGGGCTCTTAGCCATGACTGTTTCCCTCCTTTCTCATTAAAAATAAAATTTGGTGGCCATTTTAGGAAAGAATCAGGGGTTTCATGAGTGATCAGACCATTCAAATCCTTGCTATAGAGCAATGGTGAAATCCAAACTTTTTTACTACCGGTTCTGTGAGCGTGGCTTGGTGGGCATGGTGTGGCTTGGTGGGCAGGCAGGGGAAGGGTACTGCAAAATCTCCATTCCCATCCCACTCTAAGGGAAGGATACTGCAAAATCCTCATTCTCTCCCCACTTCTGGGGGAAAGATATTGCAAAATCTCCATTCCCATCCCACTCTGGGGCCAGCCAGAAGTGGTATTTGCAGGTTCTCTGAACTGCTCAAAATTTCTGCTACCGGTTCTCCAGAACCTGTCAAAACCTGCTGGATTTCACCCCTGCTATAGAGGTATCTTACTGCAAAATAGCAAAGCTTCTCCTAGTAAATGATGGAAAAGGCTTTATTGTAAATTTCTCCAGATCTTGGTACTGTGTTCTTTAGCAGTTTGATTGACAACTATAGTAAAAACTCATTTTTCTGGTTTGTGTTGGTTTTGCTTATGTGAACAGAATTGTGCATCAGACCTTATAACGTTGGGACTACCGGCTGGGCTTTGATATGTCCATTTTATATGCTTTTCTTAACTTCTGAGATCCAGAAGTTTTCAGAGATCTGAAAAAGGCCTCTGACAATAATCATCTCAAGATTCAGAAAAGACAGCTTACTAGATCAGCTTTCTACATTAGAACATCACTCTTACATATTTGAGTTTTTCCAGTCCAAGGTGAATAGCAGTCTTTCGGATGAAACAGGGCCTGGTGGCTCAGCAGACTAATAGCATTGTGATTAACACCAGCTGTCTGCAATTACTGTAAGTTCGAATCTTGCCAGGCTCAAGATTGACTCAGCCTTCCATCCTTTCTAAGGTAGGTAAATTGAGGACCCAGTTTGTGGGGGCAATAAGCTGACTTTGTATAAATATACAAAAGTATGAAGGCTATTGTTTAACGCATTGTAAGCCGCCCTGAGTCTCTGGAGAAGGGCGGCATATAAATCAATTTTTTTAAAAAAATCAAAAACAAATCAGCCACATATTCTACACACTCTCAAATTAAATGAGGAGCCTATTACAAGGCACACAGTTTCCCTAATGTCTTTGCAGGAAAGTGTGATTGCACTTTGACAAGGGAAAGGAAGACCTTTATTACCGTTTTGCTAGAGAAAAAGAACAATTTTATTCAGTTTAGTTTGTAATAATAACCTTACCAAATATATATTTTCCTGAATTAAAGTGCAAGCTGCAATGCGGTTGTCCTTTGTCATTTATAGGTACTGGAATTCTGTGATTCACTTCTAAGCAAAAAAAAAAAAAAAAATCAAAACCCAACTCCTTTGTATAAGTAAAACTATGGTTGATCAGAATTTTATATTAGGTAAAATGCGTTTATTGGGAGAAATCTGTACAAAATACATTTTCATATTCCACCTCCAGCCTAGGAGAAGAAAAGAAAGCTGGTTTCAAGAGGTTGCACAGCAGCCAATTTGGACTATTTGCAGTGTGCCAGCATGGGACGCAGCCAATAATATTCATTTTGGGGGTGTCTCTAGCAACAGTTGCTAAGGAAAAAGTGTCTTATAATGGAGCTCATCATGAGGGAACTACTCCCATTAGGCTTTTTTAAAAAAAATTGGAAGTGAAGAAAGTCAGGGTGTCTTCGGAATGACCGAAGAATGTATAATATAAACTAATACTGCCTCCAATAACAAATAAGTAAAAACAAATAACAAAAGAAATCTGAAATAATTCTCAAGTACTCTAAGACTAAGGTTCTAAAGGTTATTGAACATCAATTAGCAGTTAAACGGCATGATCAAAAAACCCTGATCTCAAACCACATTGATAATACCAGTTGGATTGGGAAGGAACAAAAATCATTGGCCATGCCAACACCTGCCACACACGTGAATTTAGTGAAGCCCGGTATTCTACCAAACAAGCAATTAAGAAGCATATTGATCTAGAACAGGGGTGTCAAACTCAAGGCCCGGGGGCTAGATCCGGCCCACAGAGTGCTTAGATCTGGCCCGCAGGGCTGCCCTGGAAACAGCAAAGGACCGGCCCACAGTACCTCTGCCAGTGAAAATGGAGTTCAGGAGCCCATTTTCATTGGCAGAATGCCCAGGCCACCACAGGGCCTCCCATCATGAGTGACACCGAGCTGGCCATCCCCCCTGGCCATGCCCCCCACCCCCAAAGTCAAACACAACTCTAATGAGGCCCTCAATAAAATCGAGTTTGACACCCCTGATCTAGAGCCAGGAAATGAATATGTAAGAAACCAGATCAAACTATAACCAATATAGCTCCAAATGAACAACCAAGCACAAAACCAACTGACTATACTGGCACACAAGACATTTATCAGCTAAGGAGAATAGGACAAGAAAATCCTGCTCATGATGTTACCTAGCCTGGTAATGAAATGTTCAGAAACTAAATTGAAACAAGCTTGGAGAGCAAAGCACTTCCAAAATCTAAAACCTGAGCTACAAGTATTTTCTATTATTTCAAACTCTACAAGAACAATCCTTCCTAGTACCTTAGCCCACTGCAACTATTAGAGTTCATGTAAAATGGGGAAAACCTGAAATTCTCAACTGCTATTTTTTATATAATTTTACCCACTTCCAATTCTTCTGCGAGATTGACGCATCAAGATAGCATAACTCTGATCGGCGCTTCTAGATAAAAGTATTGCTGGCCTCTATCCACAGGTAGTCCCCATAGGAGACATCAATTGACCATTTGGGAGGCAAAAGGTAGCATCTATAAACAGCCCCATTAAGGCCTGGCACATTTTGCTCTGACTTCTATTTTGTATCATTCCAAAAACATTTTAGGCATTTATTTGTAGCCTTTTACAATCATTATTTTCTTCACTATAGGCACTGCATTTTAAACAATAAATGTTATTTTTTAGTTTCAAGATCTGCAAAAGTAGTGGCTAAGAGGTAGATTAGATCTGTTTCCAGTTAGCTGGACCAATTTCACAAGCCAATTAACCATTAACTGAAATATTCTGCAAAGGGAAGAGATGATTGATCATAACCAGCCATATATAGAACAAAGACCATCTGGCTGTTGAAGCAAAAGTGGTTGTTTACTTGGGTAACCATTATACTCATCCCTTTGCAATGGTTAAATAACCCACTTCTTCCAGCTGAGAATATAGTTGGCCTCTCCATGAAACTGTCTTTCCATTTCAGAATTAAGAGAATCATAATTGTGTTATTAAATACCAATGCTCCCTTAAGATGATATTTGCTAAGTTTCTATAGTCAAGCTTCAGTTTCTGCATACCTATTTACAGGCCTGTTAAACCTCACTAAATATGTTTGCAATAACCACCTGGTATCTCCTTATTAAAAAATAACTCTCTCTACTGAGTCTCCATTAAATCCTTATTTGAAATGCTTCATTTAAAGCATTATTGGGAGACAAAACCTGCAAAGTGGGGTGTGTGTGTCAAATTCTGCTTTTATGTTTAGCCAGTCTTATGCATAAGTTAATATTAACTAGATTAATTTTAATTCTTTACTCAATTCCAGAGATAAAAAGACAAACAAACTTTTACTAAGTTTTATGAATTAAATGGCTTTTTGATCAGCTCTTTGAGTCAAAGGAAGCTGAAGGGTGATTTTAACTTGGATTTATGGGATTGTATAATGAGATATTTGATACCTCAGCCTCAGATAGGATGCAATTTTTCCCTGATATTTTCTGTGCAATTCTAAAAGAACTAAAAGAAAATACATCAGCCTTCTAATATAGTAAACAGTTTTCTCACAAGGTGGTTTTGTACACATTCACACCCCTCAATTAGACACTCAGGTAGTAACACTTTTGGAAAATTCTTCAAACCTCAGCTAGGGTCACTGTCCATCTTAACTTACTTTGGAGTAGCTGTCTCTAAAGTTACATAGGAATGAGATATTGGTGCCTTGTAGACTCTCTTACCTTTTCCTATGAGGTAATCCTGTCCTATGAGATGGAAGATGAGGTCATGAGCAGCTCCACTGGGACACTGCTAGTTTCACTGGCTCCTCCATCAGCCTACAGGTAATTTTCAGAGATGGGATATTTTGGCAGAAAGTACATCTGAGTCCCCTCCTGTAGCACCTCATGGACTGTGGGGATCCCTTAATAAATGTAGGACTTTATAAACTGTGACCAGCATCTTGAACTGTATCTAGAAACAAATTGGCAAGCAATAAAGTCACCACAGTACAAATATTATATGAGAGCATTGGGATACTCCTATATTTGTCTGTGGGCTGCTTCATTTTTCAGCCTAGCTTCTCATACAGTCCCAATGTAGTCCCACTGCTGAGCTTGGGCATGGACTCATGTGCTGTTGGATTTAGCTCTCAGTTTTCTACTTTCTCTGCCTGTTCACATACTGGACCTTTTCTGGTGTGTCATCTCTTGGAATTGTGAGATTGGCACATAGGTATATGCAGTGATGAAATCCAATTTTTTTTTACTACCGGTTCTATGGGTGTGGCTTGGTGGGCATGGCAGGGGAAGGATACTGCAAAATTTCCATTCCCATCCCACTCTGGGGCCAGCCAGAGGTGGTATTTGCCGAACTCCAAACTACTCAAATTTTCTCCAGTTCTCCGAACTACTCAAAATTTCCACTACCGGTTCTCTGAACTACTCAAAATTTCCGCTACCGCTACTGGTTCTCCAAACTACTCAAAATTTCCACTACTGGTTCTCCAGAACCTATCAGAACCTTCTGGATTTCACCCCTGGGTATATGGTGCTAAGAGGCAATGCCATCAACAGCCCTCAATGCTCTGTGGTTGATGAAGCTCTCAACACAGTTTTCTTTCAGGTTGACAGGAAACTTCTCAAGTGAACCCCAACTGGGGCCATATGTTGTGGCCCGCCAGCAGCCTGCACGGATCGTGGCTGATCCCGACTATGAGGAGGCTGGTGTGGGGTTGTGCCAGCAGCCTGTGCAGCCGGCGCTCGCGTCAGACAGCGAGGAGGCTGAAGAGGATGTGGTGCCAGAGGCAGAGACTCAGCCAGAGCCTTTGGAACCTCCAGAGGCTCCTTCAAGTGGAGAGAGCGAAGTGGAGGAGCCTCTCCTCAATGCTCGAGCACGCAGGGCTGCCAAAAGGCAGGAGTGGCTACTCAGGAGGAGGAGGTCTCCTCGAGAGTAAGGCTTGAGGATAATTGGCCACTCCCTTAGCCTATTTAAGTTGCACACAGTTAGTAATTTCTTGCTAGAAACAACTTGTAATTATCATCAGGGCATTTTTGGAAAAGTCTTATCATATCTTGTTTTCTGGGCTGGTTGCCAACCTTTGCCGGACTTTTGTTTATTCTTGCTACTTAATAAATTTGATAAGGACCATTGGTGTGTGTCAATATCCTCAGGAATCCGGAGCTGGGGCAGAACAACATAAGGCACATGAGGAGACTGCTTAAATAATCACCCTTTTTATGAGGTATTGTATTGGTTAATCCAGAAATTGACCTGTCTATGACGAAGACCTAGAATTTCCATTGACTGTTATAATTTATTTTTGAACAGTTTTTTATTAGTTCATAATATAGCATACAAAGAAAATACAAAAGTAAATATAGGAGAAATAGGGAAAGGGAAAGGGAAGAGAAGAGTGAGGGAAAGAAAAGGTGCTATAGCATAAGGCATTAACATCAAATCTCAACTTTTTACTTTTACATAATAGTATAAACTAGCCATTTCTATAACAACAAATCTATTTCATCGGTAACACACAAAATCAGAGTTTCATTTTTTCCCACCTCAAGCACAAAGCCCAGAAGTGGTTTCCAAGTAGAAATAAAAGTATTTGTGTGTTTTTTTCTTTGATCGAAGCAGTCAATTTAGCCATCTCTGCTAACTCCATTAATTTTTGCAGCCATTCATCCATTGTGGGGATCAAGATGACCATCTATCATAATTTCTTGATGAGTAAGCTCCACTTCTTCCCTTCTGCCTTTAGGTTGGGGCTGTTGCCTCATCCCTCCCCCCTCAAACAGAAGGCATATCTCAGGCAGAAGTAGGGACTGGTCACACATTTTTACTCTCCCTTTCCCTTTGCCTTTGAGAGGTATTAACTGGCTCAAAGTGAGTTCCCATTACTGAGTATGGGTTTCTTTGGACTTAGTCCAATACTGTAACCACCATTCAAGAACATATTTTATCAAGAAGCACCATGACTCTTTTTCATACTTACAGCTATTTTTCCTGCTGCAACAGAATGGACCATCTAGCATTGACCCAGCAAGGTAATAACTGTAAGTTTCTTCATCTTATCTCCATCCTCTGCTGCATTTTATCTCCTTCTCTGGCTAAGACAATTGACACTCCATGAAAACATTGCTTTCATTCTACCTGCTTTTCTTCAGTTACTGTCTAAAAAACTGTCTAAGAGCAGAAAAAATAGGATGAGCTGCATTTTGTCCTGTCAGAAAAATCCTCTGTCCTCCTCACACTAGAGTAGGGGAGTCAAACTGGCAGCCCATGGGCCAGATGCATCACACCCAGGCCACACTCACCCCAGCTCCGCGAAGGCAAAAAAGTTGTGATATATCATGTGACATCAACGTGACGCAGTGAGTTTGACACCCATGCACTAGAGTATAAAGACTAACTGGTGCTTAGACTAAAATGGTAGCCTAGGACACATGATTAGGATGCCATGGTTCCAGAAAGGAAGTGTTATGAAACATTTCCAAAGTTCCATATGTAGATGGCTCACTCATCATACAATTAATTTCTTCCTCACCGGCTTGCACGGACTTAGTTATCTCTAATTTTCTCAGCCATGAAATATACAAAGGGTGCAATCAGATACTGAGTTAAGCACATGTAAAAAGCATTGATTTCAGTGCACTCAAGAGTGCTTAGTGATGTGTTCGAAGGTACGATCAAAGTATCTGTGCTGTTTTATTTGTCACACATGTGTCCAGAAGTTCCTGTTTGCCAGAGCAGTGAGGCAGCCAAATATAGTACAAGTGGTGATGATATGAAAGCATAGATGTTCCCACAAAGGGACACAGACACACATAATACAGGGGCACCGACCCAAAGAGACTGACAAAGCTCGCTCTAATAACTTGGCATGCTACACTATCCTTCTGTTGTCCATAAATAATTCACTGTCAAGATGCTTGTAGGAACACTACCTTCTGGATATGCCATAGGAAGCTGTAACTGCTACTTTGCCCCTGCTGACATCTTCATTGAAAAGGATGTTGAGGAAAGGACAGGCTGTTATTTCACTGTGGTATCAGGATGCTAGACCCAGTGTACAACTCTTACTAGAGCAGCAGAAGAGGAAAAAAGGGTTGGGACCTGCAAAACAGGTTTCAGAGCTGCAAAGTTAAACATCCAGGCTAAAAATTCTAGAAGTTGCAGAATTTGGATGCAACTTGAATCCAATCCCTATAAATCTAGGGAAGCTTAGTTTAGGATTTATATCTCATGTCTCATCTTTCTGCATATTGGAGACCTTATCTAAATTCTTACCTTATCTTGATGCTCACCTTATCTTATTCAAAAGGAAGAAGGATGAGTAATTCAATGAATGCTTATATTTCCTGCCCACTCTGTACAGCCTTTGGTCTTGACAGCTTAATGAAAAATTTAATATCTTCCTTTTCATCTTCCTTGCTATCTCTTTAAGAAAACTTCTGCTTTTCCAGAGAAGGAGGAAGAAGAGGAAAGGAAGAGGAAGAAGTAGCAGAAGCAATATGTAAGCTAGAAATCATGGAGATTTTACAATGTGCGCTATTGGGGGAAAAGGTGCAGGATATCCAATTCAATTTTTGTAGCCTGAAGTGTTGTGCACAAATCTGCTGGAGTGGGGTGAAAAGTTCCTTGGAGCACCTAAAAATAAACTGGTTAATTGAGTCTCAAGGCATTCCTTTTCCAATTTTGTACAAAGGAAAAAGGTCTCCTCTTCTCCACAGTACAATTTTCTATCTTGAAAGGCTTGGACAATTATTGCGTTTCTACTCCCCCCCCCCTTCTCCTCTCATGGACACATCCCTTTTTTAAAAAAGAAAGAAAGGGGCAATGAACATTTCAGCTTCAGCTAAATAAGAAAAGAGTAATGTTTGCACTTTGTCGGGAGGTTGTATATGGTGAAGTTTCCACTTGTGTAGCTAAGAGGATAATTGAAAAAGATTCATAAGCTCTGAGAACAAAGCTTTTCAAAGTTATAAGGAAGCTGCTGGAGGTTGATCAGTTCTTTAAATAAATACAAAAAAAAAAAAAGTGGAAAAGCTGAATCTGTTTTTTACCCGCTTCCTTTCCCTCATTTCTTTTTCTCCATCTTGGCACTTAGTAGATTTGTCTGATCTTGGATCTGATCACTATTAGAAAACAACAAACAAGTGAATTTCATTCAAAGCTTACTTGGGCATAAGTAAGTAAGTAAGTAATGGAGATTTCTTTTACTTAGTCTGCTTTTTATGAAGCTGAATGTGGAAAATTGTGATTGTATCTGTCATGGCCTCAGAGCTCCAAGATGTGGGCTAATCAGGTCCCATTGGATGCTGCTGTCCCTGCTGATCAACAACCAATGAATACAATACAGATATCCTCTCAGACCTCTCCTCAGCATGCCCTAATCTGGCACCCTAAATGGATGCCAAGAAGAAACAGGGCAATTTTCCCTGTCTAAAAATCCTGCCCTCCAGCAAAATAAATACCCTGAGAGCAAATGGCAATATGCTGAGTCTTCAAGCAAGCCCAGTGCCTCATCATAGGAAACTTCAGAGCAGAGAAAGTCTCAGATGTGCATGCTAAGTGGGAAGAGGATCTAAACCACACAAGGTCTACTTTTGATTGCTGGAAGTAACTTCAGCATCTGGCTTGGTGAATTCCTGGTTCTGACTTCAGCATGTTACTGTCCAAATCTGAAGTTTGTCCCTCACTACTTTCAAGCTATTGGGCAGTACTAGATTATGGACTGTCTACTTGGATTACTATTTCTCAGCTTCTAATTAGCTGTTGACTCTTTCACTCACCTGCTTCCACAGCTCCTTTTCTGTTGCATCCCACCCCCCTCCTCCTGCTGTCATTTGTGCAGATGACATTTGTCATTTGTCATTTGTGCAGACATCCTAAGGTTCTTACAATTATAGTGATGATAATGTTATCCATTCAGTCATGTCCAACTCTTGGCAACTATGGGTCAGGTCTCTTCACATCTTCCAATCTTGCACTATTTCTTTCAGTTGTTCTATGTTTTGCCTGGTATCAGCTTTGATGGAGTCTAGCCACAGTGTTCTTTGATGGACTGGTTTCCTAGTGGTTCTTAAAAAGCCTTACTGTGAACATATTGCTCCTAAAACATTCTCCTCCTCCATAGAGTGAGTATTCTCACCCAGCACCTCTGGACCAGCTGAGAAGACAATCCATAATCCAAACCCACACAATAGCTTGAAAAGTACATCGGGAAGAACTTCAGACTTGGTCAGTAGCAATAGCAATAGCACTTACACTTATATACCGCTTCACAGTGCTTTACAGCCCTCTCTAAGCGATTTACAGAGTCAGCATATTGCCCCCAACAAGCTGGATCCTCATTTTACCCACCTCGGAAGGATGGAAGGCTGAGTCAACCTTGAGCCTGGTGCGATTCAATCTGCCAAACTGCTGGCAGCTGGTGATCAGCAGAAGTAGCCTGCAGTACTGCACTCTAACCACTATGCCACTGTGGCTCATACAGTAGTGCCCATATTACACATGTACTTTGCTTGCTAATTGCCTGAATTTTTTCCCTCTTCACTGAAAAATACCCCCAACTGAAGATTAAAATCAAAGTTCTGTATAAATTGGGATTCATTTCTGAATGAAGAAATCAAGGTTTGAGATATAGAAGAACTTCTATATTTTTATTTGAAATAATAACAAGACAGCCCAGAGAAATGCAGTGAATGTAATCTTTAGATGATTTTGAGCTGGTGTGCAGAGGAGCTAGTAATCTAATAGGAGTCAGTATATTGTTTGAACATATGTTCAGAGTTAGTACTTGACTCCCTCTGGGCACTGCTGGTGATGCCCTGAAACCTGGAGTCAACCCATCCATCTTAGAACTCTGTGGTAACTGTGCATAGAGAGGTTCCTAACTTGCAATCCACAAGGGAATTGCAACTGATCAATAGGAAAGAAAGATATTGTAATAGCAGCAAAACTCCGCTGGTGGGCCTACTGCAGATAAATGTATTGCAAATGAGTGCAACATGTTTATGGGTAAACATAATCAATGACTAGAAATATTTGTGGTTTTATGCCTTTGATGTGTCTTTAACTCATTTGGCTTCCATAGGGAAAACCATTACTGGCACAATTCTCATTTTTGTAGACTAGGTTTATGTTTCAAATGGCTTGTTTACTTGGTGGTTTGCAACAGCCTTCAATTATAGCCTGGTGACTATAAAGAAGTAGTTGGGAACTCCTGGCTTTGAGCCATCATATCCTACAATGACTTCAAGATATTCTCGGTCCTTTTCAGCAAACCCGAAAAGACTTGGCCTTCTCTGCTTTTAAAGCTCCAAGCCACGGTAAAAAAAAAAAGGCAAAATGAGAACAAAATAACACACAAACACCCCAAAGTTGATATAATCTAAATATGGTTTAAAACTAAAAATATAAACACATATATTTCCTTTGATATCAGGCCAAAGAGCCCTTCTGAACACCAGCCTGACTAAATTTAGGCAGCTAAATTCTATTACATTGTGGATTGATGTCACTATTGATACCTCTAGAGAGCCCTGTGTTGTGTGTAGTGTGATGATATGATTGCGCCAGTTCTTGCATTAGATATAATGCAAGTATGTCCTTATAGCAGTTTTTCCCAATCTTAACAACTTTAAGATATATGGGTTTCAATGTCCAGAATTCTCAGCCAGCATTGCTGACTGGAGAATTCTAGAAGTTGAAGTCCATGTTAAAGTTGTCAAAGCTAAGAAACATTGCCTTATGGCATTTGCATGGAGACATTGCACATGTATGGTCATTTTTCATTATCTTAACCAGTAGTTGGATTTTTTAAAAAAATTACTACCAGTTCTGTGGGCTTGGTGGGTGTGGCAAAATCTCCATTTCCGCCCCACTCCAGGGGAAAGATACTGTAAAATCTCCATTCCCTCCCCACCCGACTAACCTGCTTTCCAGCTCCATTCTCCTGTGCAGGGCAACAAAAGAAGACCCAGTCGATCAGCTGGGACTCAATCAGCTGGGACTCAGGAGGCAGCAAATAGATCAGGGCCTGGGCCAGTCAGAGATGATATTTGCTGGTTCTTGGAACTACTCAAAATTTCTGCTACCAGTTCTCCAGAACAGGTCAGAACCAGCTGAATACCACCTCTGATCTTAACTTATTAGGGACATTCTGCTTGCTGTAACTTCCTATCTTCAGGTGGTGATCTCACCTGGGATACTGTTTTAGGAGGGAGCCAAGGACGAGGGGATTTTATCTTTGGTCTAGCTAGAACCTGGAACTTCTCCTGGTAGTGGGACTACCTTCTTAAGAAGCATGCATAGTTTCGCTTCTTTTAGTGTCATCCTCTTTTAAAGGTTTACTGTCTGCAGATTAGCAGGGCAGAATCAAGGGAATTCCACGTTGGTATCTTGACAGTCCCTTCCTGGCTCTGTATTTTGCTTTTTAAAGTTCCACTCTGAGAGTTAGACTAATTAGTCTTGTGAATGAAAGAGGATCTGGGAAGCTCTTGTCCAACATTTTCCATGGCTTGTTTGGATCTTACAGACATTGATCTTTCCACTATATGGAAGAAGCAGTTCAGTGTAGCAGAAAAGGAAGTGGGTGTGTGGAGATCTGATGCCAGATTTCTTTATCTAAGCTTTGTTTTAATCTCAGAAGAAGATTCCCAGGAATCATACAGTTTATGGGACAGTGTTCAAGTCACCATGAGATATCAACTTCAACCACATAAATTGTTTTATAAGATTTTTCTACCCTTTATATTGTGTTTACCCTGTATTTTAGTGAAAGCTATCAGCTTGCCATATAGTATATAAGTTGCAGAAATAAAGTGGCAGAAATATTGAAGGGAAAAGAGCTTAGCAAGATTTATCATGGAGTCAACTGCCTGCCTGCCTGCCTGTTTCCTTCTGCCATGTTGTAAGCTGTACAGAAAGTGAAATGTTACAGTGGGAACCTTGGAATTCATGGCCCAGTTTTCATGCATCTGCTCAATAGGCTTCGTGAACACTTTGCAATCTTCCTAAACCCCAATAATCTCATTTGGCTTTGGAGCTGTTATTGTGTAGTTTTGCTGTTGGAAGATGACCCTGCTCGTTTTTAACGGTTCCCTCAGTAAAAAGAATTCTAGTGTGCCTGCATTTTTATGAAAATGGAACAAGCACGCAGAATTCAATCTCCCATTGGAGATCAAGCATTCTCATTTACCAGCTCAGAAAATCAATATCTGTGATTTGATATCAGCATTTAGATTCACTTAACTCTTTTCTATCACAGAAGCATGTAGAGAATAGGGGGGTTTTATTTAATATTGCAAAATTTGTGTGGATTGGGGCAAGAAAATTGCATTTTTCCAATCAAGGAATTAATTTCTTCTCTGTGGCATGCACATCCCATACAGAGCATGGTGTTTTCCATGAATATGCTACCAAACACATTTACACACACCCAGAGTTCATGACTGGAAATCAAGTAATACCAATAAAATCCTACACTGAGTTACCTGATTTTCATCATCATTTTAGACATTGTCTATCCACTGCAGGATGAAGGCCACACTAAATTTAGTAGGATTTATTTGTGAGTAGAAATCGTTAGAAATAAGTGGGAAATTTACCTTGCAGATCATGAGGAACATGTGAAGTACTGGGTACATGTTTCACTTGAAGAAGAGATGATTGTGGGGAAAAGATGATAAATTTCCCTTGTTCAGAACTATTTTAGGAGCAGGACAGGAAGCAAAAGGTTTCAATTACAAGGAAGCAGATTTTTGTTTGGGTGGGGGGAACACATGAAGACATAATGTGAAGCTCAATGCTTCAACTGCTCGATGATGGAACAGATTGCCTGAGGAGGTGCTATAGTCTCCTTGATTACAAAAATTAAAACAGAGATTGGATGAGTAATAAATTTCTACATTGAATAAAGACTTTGACTAGATCATCTCCATTATCCTCTCTGAGCCTTATTTTATATGATTCAGGGAACACATTTCTATTCAGGATTCTTCTGATTGTGTTTCAGCATCAATTTGCTTTGCATTTCTCTTTTTCTCCCTCCCTGCCAGAGATTAAGGAGAATTAAGGCTTCTTGGCAGTGGCCTCTATTTTCTGAAACATCCTATCTGGAGATACAATTGATCCCATCTCTTCCTTATGTACAGGAAGACCCTCAAAATGATTTTGTTTCAGTGGATATTTAGACTGTTTTGGTGCAGATCTATTTTTATTGTTTTTTAATTGCTGTTGATTTTTAGACACAACAATATTCACTTTTTTTTTTAACAATTTGCTTAAGTAGCCCACCCAGAAATGGGCAGATTGGGGCAGTCAGTTAGTAATGCCACAAAAGATCAGGAAAACCAATATAAAATGTTTTATAGATGGCATATGCTGCCAGAGAGGTTAGCAAAAATGTTCAAAGATAAATCAGCTAAATGTTGGAAATGTCATCAGCTACCAGGATCTTAATATCATATGTGGTGGACATGTCCAGAAGCAAAAAATTATTGGAATAAAATTAAAACATGGTTGGAAGAGATGATACAGTTATGTATTAAACTTAAACCAGAGCTGTTCCTATTGGGTATTCTTCCAGAAAAGATTAGTAAGGAAAATACCTATTTGATTATACATGTAATAAGAGCTGCAAGAATTGTTTATGCTCAAAATTGGAAAGCAGAGAAAATACCTTTGGAAGAGGAGGTGATAAAAAAAATTATGGATTGTGCAGAAATGAATAGATTGACTTTGATGATTAAAGATAGGGAAGAGATAGAATATTATAGGATATGGAACTGTTTTTATCATTGATTGGAAAAGAGATATAAAAGATAAAAGTTTTATGATTATATTTAAAAATTTGATAGGTAGAATTTTGTCTTAGTAAGGAGATATTAAAATGGTTTATATGAAGATCAAGATAGAAGAAATTTCCTTTTTTGGAAGAAGAAGAACGACCGAAGATAACAACGAGATGTCACAGGGAGGGGGCAACAGATGTACTAAATGTTTGCTTGTTTTTATAAAAAATAATAAAAAGTTATATTAAAAAAAAAATCAGGGTTCCTGAAGCAAAATGGCCCCTTCTTCTTTTCCTAGATTTTTAACACTTCATATATATTCTCAGGGTTGCCTTGAACCATGAGATGGGTGGTAAATGAATTTGATTGATTGATTGAATGAATGAATGAATGAATGAATGAATGAATGAATGAATGAATGAATGAATAAATAAATAAACAAATAAATAATAACAGACTTTCGACAGAGGCTACAAGAAATAACATGTCTCTGGCATTCTGCCACCATTTTGAAAGGACAAAGCTGTTTTTCTGTCCCCAGCAAAGGGAAGGGCTGGGGTAATCTTACTCCCTATGTGACTCAATGCACACATCTTTTCCTTATGGGGTTGTGTATGAACTGTCTGGCTCGAGCAGCTGCTTTGTGCTTTGTGTGTTGTGAATTTCTGAGCCTGTCTGGCTGACAAGGAGGATACATTCACAGCTCACATGCATGAAAGTTATTCATATAAGAAGGGAAACACAATGCAAACAGAGAAGAAAAATATAATAATGGAGCATGGCAGCATTCTCTGCAGTAAAAGCTGTTTTCTTTTATATAAGAATGTTTCAGTGAGGAACAAAATACCCCCCACTTTCTCTCATCTATGTATTATCATACACACACACAGTTTTATACTGTGTGTGTGTGTGTGTGTGTGTGTGGGTGTGGGTGTGCATGTGTGTTTGCGCATGTGCGTGCATGGTGGAGGTTCTGGTCTAGACACCAGAAAGTTGAGTTCTAATTCCTCCTTAGACGTGAAAGCCAGCTACTGTAGGTGACTCTGGGCCAGTCATTGTCTCTCAGCCCAACCTACCTCAAGGATTGTTGTTGAGGGGAAAATAGAAGAAGGAAAGAACATTAGGTAATTGCATTGTTTTGGATTGTATATAATATATTTAAAAGGTAGAATAAAAATCTAAAAACACAAAAAAATGACAAGCAGTATAGTCCAATTGCACATAGCCAGCCAGCAAACAAGTAATTAGTATGCATGAAACTTTGATACAAGATCAGAACAAGAGGTGTTTTTCCTAAAATTTACCAAATAACATAATGGTAATCCAAATAAGAACTTCACATTTATGGATGTTCCTATGTGATGTAAAATGGGAAAGAAAGACCACTTCTCATCTTTTGGAGAATAAGCATATCTGCTGGAAACTAAAAATGCCCAATTAAACAATCTATTGCTTGAAACAATAAACCGAACAGAGAATTTAGCATTGTGCACGATGTTGTGTGTTTGTTGTCTCCTGCTGATTAAACTATTGTGAGCAAGAGCAGACTAGGCCAAGAGATTGTTCTAAAGAGCTATTTCATGTATGGGGATTATATTGTTTATTAAAATCTACTGTCTTTTGCCTGTCTCGTTCTATCTATAAAAGAGTCCTACCAATATGAAAACATTTGTTTTCAATAAATGTGAGCTAACTCCAATTTGTAAAGGGAATTCATTCCTGGGACTTGGCTACAAGGTGAAACATGATACACTATTTTTGTTGTTCAAGCCGCTTCTGGGCTTACTTGCAGCACCAATTGCCTTATGTCCTGATTGGGCAAGCCTCCCTTTATGAAGGACAGAAACAAAGAATGTCATTTTCTATTAATCTCCCATGCACAGTTAATGTGACCTAAAGGTGCATTATTCTGAACTACTTCTGACTTACATGTTCCCATGCCTTGAGGCTCCTGTCAGCTTGGATACTGTGCGTCTGCTTGTTCTATAGTTCACTGCCTACTTTGCAGAGTCTGGAACATCCCTTTAGCTGAGTTCATACTTACCATCCTCTTCAACATCTTTTAGAATTGTCTTTGTTTTTCTTAAAAGCTATAATAACACAATGGCTATAAATCTTATCTTGCAAATAGAAAGTTGCTCGTTCAAAATCTGGGATGATAAAAAAAAACTTAAAACTTAATTTAAAAAAATTGTTACTATTTTGCTTTTTCTGAGCTTCCTGTATTTTCCTATGCTGTTTTTTTTTCTTCTTTTTTAAAAAAATCTAGTGCTGCATGTTTTTACTGTTTTTCCAGTCATCTGGATTTATAGTAGAAGGATTAATCTCTAGTTCTGAACTAGTTTATGGGTTGCTTGTGCTTCTATAGTACATGGTAAGGGTAGCTCTAAAAACAAAAGAAACAAAAGAAACAAACAAAAAAAACACAACTTTTAAAACTGCTTGTTCTCCATATATGTATGTGCATTTTGATGCTATAACTTTGAGTGTGTGTGTGTGTGTGTGTGTGTGTGTGTGTGTGTGTTTGTATGTGTTAGTTATTGCTTTCCTAGAACATTCATCTGAGGGCAGGACAAGAAGCAATGGATGGAAATTAATCAAGGAGAGAAGCAACCTAAAACTAAGGAGAAATTTCCTGACAATTAAAACAATCAGCGAAACAATTGCCTCCAGAACTTGTGAATGCTCCAACACTGGAAGTTTTTAAGAAGAGATAGGATAACCATTTGTCTGAAGTGGTGTAGGGTTTCCTGCCTAAGCAGGGGGTTGGACTAGAAGACCTCCAATGTCCCTTCCAACTCTGTTATTCAATTCTATTCTAACATGAAACGTGGGAGGCTGTAGAAACAGATGAATTGTCTACTAGTGTACCATGGTAGCCTGGAGTCCTAACAATACTTTGCTAGCTGTTGCCAAAATGTTCAGTTTAATTGGGATTTTCTTAAATCAGTTTAGATTTGAGTTGCCATGAGCACAGGAAAGGAACAGCCCAAACAGTACATGCCAATATGCTCTGTGTCAATAAAACGGGAGGGTGGGATTCTGTCTTCTCTTTGCTCCTCCTCCAACACATTTTGTGCTTCAGAATGTACATGCTGGGAGTACAAGGAGGAGGAGAACTCCCATGTACTTTAAATATTATTTTTATTCATGCAGCAAGAAAAATATGGGCAATGGTTCCTTCTGCCTTGACAACTCTGCCCTTCTGTGATGGCTGAGAAGATGGGCTGACCCCCACAAAAAAAAAAGACCACTGCATGACACTTGACTTATTTTCATCCTGTACTACTGAGACACAAAGGAGTTTATTATCCAATGGAGAAAACAACTGGGTTGTTTGTGTTGTACAAATACAAAGAGATGCTACTATCCAGCAAGACTCAAGCATGCAGACAGATAATCTTTTAGAGCAATGTTTCTCAACGCTGCCCCCTTTAAGATGTGTGAACTGCAGTTCTGGGAGTTACAGTCCATACATTTTAAAGTTATCGAAATGCCATACAGCTATGCCATATCTACCATTAGGGCTGAGTTTTTATTCCTCTTTTGAGAGATCCTTAGTGCTCTTTGAGTTTGGTTGTTTTCTTGCAGATGTTTCATTA
This sequence comes from Arizona elegans, assembly GCA_022577455.1. Classification (NCBI taxonomy): domain Eukaryota; kingdom Metazoa; phylum Chordata; class Lepidosauria; order Squamata; family Colubridae; genus Arizona; species Arizona elegans. The sequence continues at coordinate 118,141,204 of JAKOOJ010000003.1, forward strand.
CCCAATCTAGGTAACATCATCAGTGCTAGTAATGGGATTAACACTGATGAGTTTTACCTAGTTTGGATAATGAAATATTTACAAGAAAACAACCAGGCTCAGAGAGAACTGAGGACCCTTCATTTCAACCCTGAGCTACAAATATTCTCCTTTATTGGTTCCTCCTCTTTTCTTGCATTTGCAGATGTTTGAGTCTCCCCTTCCTCTCCAAACTATATTAAGACTGATAGAAGATTTATAGTTTAGGTTTTTATTTATAGTTATATTTTATTTTATATATTTTATTTATTTATTTATAGTTTATGTTATTTTTACACTCTCTGTATACCAATGACTGCATCTCTAATGATCCATCTGTTAAACTACTGAAGTTTGCAGATGACACAACAGTGATCAGTCTCATTCGAGACAATGATGAATCTGCATACAGACAGGAGATTGAACAACTAGCCTCGTGGTGTGACTGGAACAATCTGGAACTGAACACACTCAAAACCGTAAAATGGTGGTAGACTTTAGGAGAAGCACTTCCATACTTCCACCTCTCACAATACTAGACAACATAGTATCAACAGTAGAGACCTTCAAATTTCTAGGTTCTACCATATTGCAAGATCTAAAATGAACAGCTCACATCAAAAACGTCATCAAAAAAGCACAACAAAGAATGTTCTTTCTGCGCCAACTCAGAAAGCTCAAACTGCCCAAGGAGCTGCTGATCCAGTTCTACAGAGGAATTATTGAGTCTGTCATCTGCACCTCTATAACTATCTGGTTTGGTTCTGCAACCCAACAAGATAGACACAGACTTCAGAGGATACTTAGAACTGCAGAAAAAATAATTGCTACCAACCTGCCTTCCATTAAGGACCTGTGTACTGCACGAGTCAAAAAGAGGGCTGTGAAAATATTTACAGACCCCTCGCATCCTGGACATAAACTGTTTCAACTCCTACCCTCAAAACGACACTATAGAGCACTGCACACTAGAACAACTAGATACAAGAACAGTTTTTTTCCGAATGCCATCACTCTGCTAAACAAATAATTCCCTCAACACTGTCAAACTATTTACTAAATCTGCACTACTATTAATCTTCTCATTGTTCCCATCATCCATCTCCTTCCACTTATGACTGTATAACTGTAACTTTGTTGCTTGTATCCTTACAATTTATATTGATATTGTTTCCTGACTGTTTATTTGTACCCTATGATTATCATTAAATGTTGTACCTTGTGATTCTTGATGAACACATCTTTTCTTTTATGTACACTGAGATCGTATGCACCAAGACAAATTCCTTGTGTGTCCAATCAGACTTGGCCAATAAAAAATTCTATTCTATTCTGTTCTGTTCTGTCTGAAAAAGGGAGAATGCTCTTTTTTTAAAACCAAAAGTGGCTGAAGGGTGTGTCAAGATGACAAAATTAGGGTGTGAATAATCTTTCTTTGCTGTACATTTCAGAATGCACAAAATAGTTCCTTCTTCCTTCCTTCCGGGGCAGGATTCCCTTTGTCAGATTCACTGACAGTGCTTACAACAAACAGAGTTTAATGTGGCCCCCTCCTCTCCCTTAGCTAAACCTTGGCAGCAGGTGCTGAAAAGCACTCTAAGGAGCTTCCACAACAATACCAAGAGGAGTACCTGTCCCAGTAATGAGGAACTTTGCCAGCACTGGGGGTGGGGTGGGATGGTTGCTTTCTGCTTCTCTTTCTGGCATGGATAAAGAAGGAATAATCAGGATGTGGCAGAGGAAAATAAATAATAAATGGGAAGACCCAGTTTGTTACTATTCAGAAACTGATATTGAGCGCACTGACCAGTACTGACCTTTTGTGTATGTCTCCCTCTGAAATGGGGAAATAATTGCCATTTCTATATGATGCTGCCTTCAAATTATACCCTCTCTCCTAGCTTTGTTCAAGACCAGCCAGTGATGACATTAGAGTCCAGAATCAAAAACTAAGCGGTTACTATGGTGTCAGACTGAAATTATGAATCTCGGAGAGTCTGCCAGCTTGAAGAAGGCGCAGCGATGGACACATAATTAAAACTGGGAGAGAGAATAGAAACCACATGGTTATCTGAATAGGGGCAAGATTACACATCCTAGCTTAGGTTAAAAAAAAGAAAAAAAAAAGATAGCTGGGCTTAGAAATGCCATTAAATGCATAATCAAGATAGAGGAACAATTCACCCAGCTTGTATTTATTGCTGGGCTCAGCTTTAACACTTACCTGCTTGTCTCCTGCCCCTCCCTTCAAATGGCGGGTGTTAAGAATAATCATTTTCAAAGGTAGCGTAACAATGCATTTGGCTTTTGGCAAGGACTCAAGGGCCCTTTGCCACAGCTCTTCCCCACAGAGAACAGTGGCAAGCAGATAAATGATTGAGGAGAGGTGTTGAAGAAAGTCTGGGCTATCGGGAAGCAGGGCTGATTTTGTAATTTCAGCTGTCATTAGCTGAGCTCGTTGTGGGATTGCTAGATCCGTCTGCTTTGTTAGAGTTAAGTGGACTGATTGTCGAAAACATCTTTAGGGAACAAAGATGTTCCCTAAAACAAAACATCTTTAGGGACATGATGGCTAATTTAGAACAGGGTAAAAAAAAAAGAGTTTATTATTCCCTAACTGAATTTCACTCCCTATATGGCCCCCTTGCTAGAGTCCCTTAGAAATCAGATACCTTTTTATGCATGCACCAAGGAGAAGGTGACATATTTTCTTTAGAAATCAGATTGTATTACATGCAGCTTCACCCAAGAACAAATCAATGAATTGCAATGACCACGGGCATTTCCCCCAAGCCTGATTTATTATTATGTATTTAAATGTACCCAACTCCAGGGACCTCTGTCTGATTTTGAGTCTGGGAAGAGAAAATATCAAAATTGGATGCAATGTATTTTTATTAGTTGCATTCATATTGAACACTTCCATCAAACAGCAGGGTGGATTCTTATTATTCCATTTGATCTACACAATAACCCTTGAAGGTAGATTTGGCTCAGCCTTTGTAGGGAAGATAGAATTTGAACCAAACTTGCCTTTCATTCTCCCACATTGTTAAAATTATATTTAATGAAGCAGGCATGGTTCAGTGAAAGGGGAGAGTTATTGCTGCCATTAAATCCAATCTTACCTCTGGGAGAGTATTTGTACATGTGATTGATCCAATCAAGTCATTGCTCTCACTGGAACAAATAAACCCTGGGAAGCTTGCAAGAAGGACCACTTTACAAGTGAGCTGGATGTTTGTGTCAGAGTGCACTGAATACCCTTAGAAAATGTATTATCAGCGGTTCTACCCAGTTCTTCTATGAGGACCACAAATTGTATTTACTACTGCTGTTCATTTAAGACACACACACACACACACACACACACACCCTCTCTCTCTCTCTCTCTTTCTCTCTCTCTCTTCCTCCCTCCTGTGGCAGACTCTTTAGAAAGGAGACCAGCCTTGTTTATCCTAAGCAGTCTCAAAATGCCAGGCAACCAGAAGCCTCCTCTGCCATTTCTACTTTCAGTCAGCATCCAGTCCCTTTCAGACACTAAGAGGAATAGATTTAGAGACCCACTGGCCACAGTGGTTTGCTTACTTAACTCTTTAGAGGGGGGGCTTTCCTCACAGAAACCTGTACTGTTTCTGTGCAGATTTTACTCAGGAGGGAGGAAAAAAATCACACCCTCTAAAACAGGGATCCCCAAAGTTTGGGCTATAGCCCACTAGTGGGCCATGATCTGTTTGCAACTGGGCTGCAGAAATGGGCAAGCACATGTGTGCGCATCCCCACTTGCACAAGCAGTGGGTGAGCACATGCACACATGCTCCATTTGCATGAACGGGGGATGTGTGTGTACACTGCTCATGCAAATGGAGCTGTGTGCGCATGTGTGCTTGCCGACCGCTTGCACGGAACATCCCCCCTCCCCCTCCCCACCAGTCTGCAAGGCCGGAACGGTTGGGGGAAACTCTGCTCTAAAAAAACATCTGGCCCTGCATCTCTGGAATCCAAGAAAAAGCAAAGGGGAGAAGGATTTTCTGGAGCCGTCTCCATCACTATCACTATCCCCATATCCTTCTTTCTGAGTGATATGGTTTCTCTAGAAAGAGGGTGAAGGTGTACAGCTCATGAAATATGGTGGAGCCTTTGCAGTGATAGTTTAAGAAGGGTGCTAATAGTTTCTGTGAACAGCTCATCTAGTTTCGCATTGTGTTGCCAATTCTTAGTTGCCTAAGAAATGAAAGAATATTCTACCCAATACATGAGCCCAGTGGCACCCTCCCTCTCATATGCCCCAGCAACCAGTGCTGGGAAGCATTTTGTCTCCAATCTCAGAGGCAGGATATTGATATTGCTATCTTGGTGTATATCAATTCCCAGCCTTATCTTCCATGAATCTGTCTAATCAATTTTTAAAGCAATCCAATCCAATATCATATGGTAGCAAATTATAAAGTGAAGCTGCAGACTGCATGAAAATGTCTGTTGACTTGATCTGAACCTATTTGTATGAAGGCATTTTGATAAGAGCAGCTTAACTTTTTGATAAAACCGATAATCTGCAATATGATGACCATCTACAATATCAAATTTGTGATTTTTTAAATAGCAGCATATCCGGTTGTTTTCATCAATCATACATCAGAACTTGCTTAGGCTGTTTCTGAAAGCTCAGACTGCATCAGCATAAACACAAAGCTAGGCAAGGAAGGAGGATCACTCTGCCTTTAACCAAATTGGCACAATATTATTTGGTATATGAAAAGAGAACAGTGAAATGTCATTTCTATCACTCCTCCCCACCCATTTAAGGGGCTTACTATCTTAAGTCAAACAAGTTATTTTGGTACACAAAGGAATTATGAGAATTAGAAGAAATTAAGTGACTAAGAATTTGTTTTTCATTCATAATATTTAAATAGGATTCCTGAGACAGCTGCTCATTAAGATCCCTGGGCATCTATGAGAATCTAGTCCAATTTATCTTGTCCCTGATCTCCTCATTGCTTTATTGAAATATGCTTCTACACCACTTCCTATTACAGTCCCATTGCTCTGGGATTTTAGAATTCAAACAGGCAACCATCTGCCATGCAACACATTATTTCTCGGCTGGATTACTACAATGGCCTCTACATGGGGCTGCCCTTGGGGTGCACCCAGAGGCTCCAACTGGTCCAGAATGCGGCCGTGTGGGTAGTTACGGGTGCTTCCCGTTACTCCCATATAACATCATTGTTACACGAGCTGCACTGGTTGCCCGTGGTCCTCCGGATCCGCTTCAAGGTGCTGGTGCTCACCTATAAAGCCCTTCATGGCATGGGCCCGGGGTACTTACAGGACTACCTCCTACCAGCCTCCCACCGCCCAGTGTGCTCACATAGGACTGCCCTCCTCCAGGTCCCATCGACCAGACAGTGTCAGCTGGCGGCCCCCAGAATGAGGGCGTTCTCTGTGGTCACACCGACTATCTGGAATGGTTTACCCACTGGGCTCCGGACGGCCCCCGACCTCTGCACCTTCCGCGCTGACCTAAAGACATGGTTCTTTTAGCAAATTCCCTGATCTGCCGTGCATTTTAATTTTAATTGGGGTTTTTAATTCAGATTTTAACATTTTAATTCTATTTATTGTTGGGTTGTTTTATTCTGTGAGTTGCCCTGAGTCCCTCGGGAGACAAATAGGACAATTTGTGAGCCGCCCCGAGTCCCCCGAGTCCCTCGGCATACAAATATGACAATTAATAAAATAAATAAACACCCCAGACTTAACAATTGTTGATAAGAAAGACAAAAAAATCTGGATAGTGGACACTGCAAAACCTGGAGACAGCAGAATAGAACAGAAAGAACTGGACAAAGAAAGACCTGTAAATAGAGGTAAAATAAGAAAGCAAAGCTAGTATCAATAGTACTATGTGCCTTGGATGTAATCCCAAAAAATCTAGAGCACCATTTGAACACTATCAGCACTGACAAAATCCTGACCAGTCAATTGCAAAAGGCAGCTTTACTTGGAACAGCATGCATCCTGTAACAATACTTTTAATATTATTAAAGAACAATATCTGTCTATCATAGGTTCTTGGGAAGGACTTGATTGGTGAACAAACATGCTGAATCCAGTCTAAACATCTGGCTGCGTGACCAACCATAGTAATAAATAAAAGTAAAAATATTACACCCATCTGCAGTTGATGACAGGGTGTTAGCATTATTCAAGATATGTACAATATTCTCTTTGTTGAGACATTTTGTTCTCAGTGGAAGATGGGGGGAACATCTGTCCCCAAACTAATAACATGCACAGATGGAATTAATAAGTGATATTTGACAAGCATTATCTCACTTTGCCACATGATACTGAAGAAGGGAAGATGTAGGTAAGCAGTAGGTGTGTGTTCACACAAATAAACATAAGGGCTTATGTATTCCAGAGGTACATAAAGAGCTTCAAGGCAAAAATTGAATTATAATTTTTATATTTTTTGTTTCTAATTTTTCTTAGAATTGTTTACTTTGGTTATATAGACTCCCAAGAAGCACAGTAATTTTTTCTCTAAATCTCAAAATTTAATTGTTTTGAAATATATTTAGCATATATCTACTGCAGCCAAGATAAAGATTTTCCCCTTTCCTTGCAATATGCTAGGGCAGAAGACTCTTAATTTTATATCTGCAGCAGTGGTGGGTTGCCCCCGGTTTGGACTGGTTCGCAAGAACCGGTAGTAAAACCAGTGGGAGGCCCCACCCACCACCCTGGATGTTGTCATTGGTGATCTGAGAATGCGCAGAAACAAGGCGCGCACGCGAGCGAAGCAAGCGCTCATATGTGATCCCATTGCAAACCGGTAGTAAAGTTAAGTAGAACCCACCCCTGATCTGCAGGTATATTTTAGCATTGCAACTATTTCCTTGTCCATGAAATTTTACTTTGAAACCTTTTCTGCTCTCTCTTCTAGTCTAGGTCTCTTTTCAGCATAGCATCACTTTTTAATAAACTCTCATTCACGTTCAAGCCCATGAAAACTGTAGGAGGAAAAAAAGAAACAATTCTTTTTTTAAAAAAAAAATTAAACAATTTTTAAAAAACAAAAAGAAAGCTTTAACACAATTCTTAATCATGTGAAAAAATGGTATATACCTGATTAGAAAAACATTTGGCCTCATTGTAAAAATGCTGCTATGGTTGGACTTTTGAACCTGACATCCAGGACCAATTGAAACCAATGAATGGAAAGCACACAAACACACACAGTTTGTCTCAAAACAGTTTGCCATAAGTAAAATAATATATGCAATCCTCTCTAGATATTCCATTATAAAGAATGCCCCCCCCCCCGAAAAAAAATCTGTTCTATTTAAATGGATTCTTCTTGTTGTTGTTGTGCAATATCCGTCATCGAACATTGGAGATCATGTTGGCAATTACTATCCATTTAAATGGATAATGCAATCAAATCAAGTCAAGTCCAGACTGAAGAAGGCAGCCCTTCAAACCTCAAGTTTGTAAACATAGCAATTTCATATCTGTGTATTTGTCAAATATGAGGGTTTTTCACATCTTAATTGACTATCTGTTTCAGCTGTATTGAAGTCTTGGTTTAACTGAAGCTCTGACTCTGGAAAGTACTTGAGATTCTATTGAAAACCCATTGACTGCTATAATCGAGACCAGGGGTATCTCAAATTCGTGGCCTGCAGGCTGGATGCATCACATGCTGGCACCATCCCTGCCCAGTTTAGCGAAGGAGAAAAGGTCCCGATATGTCACGTGATGATGGCGTGACGATGCAGTGACTACACGAGCTTGGCACCCCTGATCTAGACTTATATTCTTGAAGCTAATAATATGGCTTAAGGTATCAAGATCCTGTTGTAATTAACCGTTCCCACTTCCTGATCGTTTTCACTTTATCTACTCAAAAGTCTGTCAGGTTTCGAGGTAGTCTCAAATAAATTGTGTTTCAAACAAAGTTTTTGAAGAAAAACTCCTATTTATTAAGCACGACATTCTACATATGACTCCATCAAAGCCAACACTGACTTCCAGACCCAAAACCCTCCCTTTCCGTTCCCCACTCCCCTGCACTCATTGGCCATCTTCCAAGTCATTCTACCCCTTATCTACTGCTCCAGCTCAAGGAATTCCCCCCCTCCCCTCCCATCTCCTAGGGGATATTATCTCCAGGGAAAATAAGTAGGTGAAAAGTCAAACGTCCCTTTCCAGACGCCTCTGCTTCTCCTTCTTATGTCAGCACTAGAGTAAATGCAGCTTGAAGTGCTGACAAAGTCATTAGAAGAAACCCTACCTTTGCTGCAGCTTCCTCATCATTAAAAATGCCTCCTTCCATCACACAGAAAGGAAATAAAGAAAAGAAGTAACTGGAGTATTCAGTCTTGCCAAAAGGAGAAGCTGACAAATGTCTATGGAGAATCTCAGTCATCCAGATCATGGTTGTTGTTTTTTTTCTTTGAAGACATTTCACTTCTTATCCAAGAAGCTTCTTCAGCTCTGACTAGATGGTGGGGAATGGAAGGATTTATGCTCCTTGAAGCTGACCAAGTTTTATCAGTTGCATCATTATTCAATTCATTTGGCTATTGAGGAACAAATGCAAACCTGTCAAGTGAACATGCCTCTTACAAGACTTGCTGGAGTGGTTGAAAACCAAAAATAATAAGAGGGGATAAGGCAAGAATTTTCTCCAATGGGAAATAATACCCTCAACTTCCAAAAATTACAAGAATTTTAGAGCATTTTTTTCTTACATTACAACTGGGTCAGAAGTTTAAGTCACTTCAGCTCAAATACCTCATGTAAATTTCAACTGCAGCAGCAGAATGTACAGTACAGGTAGTCCTTGAATTATGACCACAATTGAGCCTGAAATTTCTGTTACTAAGTAAGACAGTTGTTAAGTGAGTTTTACCCCTTTTTACATCCTTACTTGTCACAATTGTTAAGTGAATCACTGCAGTTGTTAAATTAGTAACATGGCTGTTAAGTGAATCTGGCTTCTCCATTGACTTTGCTTGTCAGGAGGTTGCAAAAGATGATTATTTGACACTGGAACCATCCTAAATATGAAACAGCTGCCAAGCATCTGAATTTTGTTTTTGTTTTTTTTGTTTTTTAATACAATTTTTATTGGGTTTTTTTTTACACAAATAAAATATAGTCACAATTCTGTTTAACATCGGATTTGCAGTGTTTATACATATATACATGAGTAAGTGTCCCCTTCCTGAATTTTGATCACATAACCACAGGGATGCTGCAATAGTCGTGTGAAAAACAGTCGTAAGTCACTTTCTCAGTGCTGTTGTAAGTTCAAAAAGTCATTAAGTGAATGGTTGTAAGTTGTGGACTACCTATTCATGCCAAAATATGAATACAGGATAATCATGTAGTCATGATAAGTGCATTAATACATTATAAAGGATATATCAGTGTGTGTCAACAAATGCAATGTTATGGATTCTCTTACAGTTAACAGCTCCCTAACTGCTGTCTCTGATTTCAAGTTTATGGATTTTTGTTGTTGTTGTTGTAGGACAGTAGCATTTATCCAGTGATTGAGAAGAGGGAAAGGATAGAAGTTTCTGTTTAATCCTACTTAACCAGTAAAGATACAAGTGTTTTGATCAGTTCAGAACAAGCACCCTTGTTCTGAATTGTGATTCCAAGTAGTTCTGTACAAATTCTCCTTATCATAACTAGAAATCAGTATTTATTATACAATTTGATGAGCAGATTGAGAAGGAGGGGAAGGATGTTTCTGAGAGATCTCTTGTCATTTGTGATCTTGGTATATTTGTGCCAATTGTCATGTGTGCACTTTTTTCACTGTTGCCCTTGGGAATAGTTACTTTCATACAGTAGCTGAAAGGCCCTGGAAATTCAGTTCCCTATAAAGTGACAGCACACATATAAAGAAACAGCTGAGAGAAACAACCCAAACAGAAAAATCTTGCCAGGAAAGGTGCTTAGATCAGACAATGTGTTTGCATATTTAATGGAGAGTAAATGATTCATATTGCCAAATGTCTGTGCTCGCAAAGCAGTCCAGTCACTCTGAATTTAATAACATATATGAAGAATCCTAGTCTTCATTCTGTACAGATCAATTTTGACTAAAAAAAATCATCTCAGTTCATAATGCATCTGCATTATGACATGTTTCATATTCATAACCAATCAGTTGGAAGATAAAACTATTTAGATTACATGTCCATTCAGACTAGAGTCATCAACAGTCAAGTGAAGTGTCAGAGATACTTCACATCCCCTATAACTTATTTCTTTTATTTTAGTATTCATATTAATATGAATTAATATGATATTTTTCAAAGGTATTGATCTACAGTTCCCAGTATTCCAAGCCAAGCCATTTCTGCTTGGGGGGGGGGGGCTGTAATCAGTGGTGGGATTCAGCCGGTTTGGGCCAGTTTGGGAAAACCGGTACTTAAATTCCTGGCTGACCCCACCCCTCCCCTCCCCGCCCCTTCCAGGAGTCCCCACATGCCCCATTTTGGTTCCCAGGTAAGTGCAGGGAGGCCTACTAGGCCCAAAATGGGGCGAGGGAGTGCGTCATGCCAGTTTGGCTCCCAGGAGATTGCAGGGAGGCATACTAGGCCCAAATAGGGGCATGGGGAGGGCGGTGCGCCCCCCTTGCGGCTTGTTTTTGCTCCCGGGGAGGGGAGGAGGCTGAGTGCTGCCTGTCACACACCCTGGCCATGCCAACCATGGCCACATCCACCGAGCTGGTCATTAGGGCAGAGAATTAGTTGTTAAATTATTTGAATCCCACCACTGGCTGTAATCCAACAAATCTTGAGGTGCCACATGGAGGGACCAAAGCATTTGCTCTACCATGTTTACCTTAAAGAATCTGAGTAAAACCTTGGTTGGCTTTTCAACCTGGTGAAGGGCATGGCTCAAAAAGTTATTTTGCCTTATCTGGAGTTTGTTTTTTAATTTGATTTCAGGCCTCCTAACTCCTTGGTGATTCTGCGGGGCTTACAATGAAAAAGAAATAGAAAGTTCTAAGTTGTATTTCAATAGTCAACTCTGTTAAGGTAGTCCCCCAGCTCCTCCTCCATCTCAGAGGAGGAAAATCAGTCACAAGTAAGGTAATTAAGCCCAGGAAGAGAGGAGGGAAGGAAGAACCCTGAATCTATCAGACTCACTTTGTCTTGAAAGCAGCCCTACAAGTCACTAAACCAGAATTATGAATGCTGATGAAAACATCCCTAGAATTAATTATAGAATTCTTCCTGGTTAGACTGGAACTGAAGAGGAATAGAATATAAGGGAGAATGAATAATAAATGCAAAGTCCTCTAATGAGAAAAGGAGAATGTAGGCGTCTGTTCCTATAAAACATATTCCGTGCTGTCACAAAGCAGATCCCTCCCTTTGCGGATTTGTGTCCTGATATCATATATAAGCTTACAAATCATGGGCCTTGCATTGTGATATTGGAAAGTAGGTTATTGACCCATCTTTCATCCCATGCCCCCTTGGTGATTATGATGGGGCAAGCAGAGTTGGGGTAGAGAGAAGTGGTTTCCTTTTCTCATCAAAACTCTGTGAAGTATGTTTGCCTGAGAGAGAAAACTTTGTCTAAGGCATGGGTTTCAAACTCAATCACATCACGTGACATATTGTGACATATCATGATGTTTTTTGCCTTTGTGAAGCCAGGCTGGGCATGGCCTGTGCATGACGCATCTGGCCCATGGGCCGCCAGTTTGACAGGCCTGACTCTAAGGTCTATTATTATTTAATCCATTCTTTGCTGTAGCTCACCTCTAAACCACTTGTTGTGTGAAACCTGGCAATAAAATGTTTGAGAAAATATACTTCAATCTTTTTCTGATGGAAAGTGAGGGGGCTTTCCAATAGAAAGAGATCCATAACAGGCATGAAAGAATATACTTAGATAGAAGATTAGATGCCATTTTAGGGGCAAAATAGTTTTAAAATTAGGGATCTTGGAATTTAGCTTGCTTGAGGCTCATTACCCCAAAGAAACACCTGATCTTAACTGTTTAATTGTCAGTAATAGTTGTGCTAACACTTGGCTAATTGGCAACAGAAATGCTTATGCTGAGCCACAGCCATCACATCATCACACTTTCTCAATTAATGAGGTGACTGTATTTTACTTTACAGCTTTTGGATCAAACTTGCACAGAAATCTAAAATGCAGCAATTGGAGACAGCACTGATCAGGGATTCCAACAAGCACAGCTGCTGATTCCTGGGTTATTTCTAATACTGTATGGGTTCAACTGTCCTTTAAATTGCTGCCATTAAAGAGGCCATATTGACTCTAGTAATTATTACATCAACATTGTTCATCAGAGGTAATTGCTCCCTTCAACACATGCAGAGGGCTCTTTTGAGACCCTGCCAAACAATTGGAGTTCAGTTGCTTAGGCAGTCTGTGAGAATCAGCTGCGATAACTCCATAATACTCAGTTGACTGAACTGAATAAACACAGGCAACATATATTAGAAAGAAGCAGTTTGTAGACCAAGGTCCAGATCAGGTATCTAGCAAATGGATCACAATGCCATAAATCTGAAATAGAAAAATACCATCTAGCTTAGATTGAATCTAGTAGAGAGGCTATCTACCACTTCAGCACTGAGCTATAGCCCCATTTTTCCTGATAAATCCATAACACTCTATCAGTAGAAATCCATCAAATCAGGAAAAGAGCTTTTCCTTCTTCCTGCTGTGCTTGTGGTCTACTTCCATGGATCTTTTAAAAAAATATAAACATTTAAAATGCAATATTCTATTTTATGAAGGTTTGCCCATGTCGCACCCTCTGCTCCCTGTTTGGGCCTAGGAGGCCTCCCTGCACTTATCTGAGAGCCAAAATGGGGAGTGTGGGGACTCCTGGAAGGGGTGGGGCAGGGACGGGAGGGACCAGCCAACAATTTAACTTCCGGTTCATCCGAAATGGTCCAAACCGGCTGAATCCCACTATTGGGCATAGCTTCTTATTTTCTTCTTTCAGAAGTAGTTGCCAGCTCATTCTGGGAAAGTGTACAATATGGATAAATGCTAATTGAGATTCTCAGTTTTCCCAGAGTATTGATACGGGAATAAACACCACTGTAAAATATCTGAATAAAAGAGTATAAAATCATACAATTAAATAAAGAAGCATAGCAATTCTAGGCATGTTTACTAGGAAGCAACTTTCATGACAACATTGTTGTGCTGTGCAAGGTGTTTTCTGTTATCTTGAAGAAAAAAGGAAATACCTGTTTGCTTCCTCTCTACGTGATCAATTTACAAGACAACTGTAAAGCTCCTGGGAGCTCAATATTGCCTTGTCCAACTGAGATTAAGGGTTCTTAAATGAAAAGGCCATTTCTTCTTTTCTGTGATGATTGCAACAAAGCTTCACAAAAGAACCTTTCTTGAGATTCACCCTACATGTTAGAGTGACAATAAGTTGGGAAACGATCCAAATGTTATTTAGACCTTTTAACCCAACCAGAATTCAAGAAGAGAGTTTTTATCTATCACAGTATTGGTTGTAGATAGTTGGACCAGCTCCACATTAGATGATCTTGCGTTCACTCTGAAGAGTCCTTAGGAAACAGCATGAAACTGCAGAGTCATGAAAAGACTGTTTCTTGCCACTATGTGCCTTTGGGAAAAAATGATAAACAAAAGGAACACCAATCAGAAGCACGTTTGGAAGGGGTGAGTCGTTTACAGTTTAAATATAACTGAGTGTAAAGATGCTTGTGTTTTGCAATTAAATGTAATGTCTATCATGTCCAGAATGGGAAAATACCATACTTATTTAGAGATCTGAAGAGTGGCAATCAATCAATTTAGATTAGAAATAGGCTCACATAACCTTCCAAAATTTGTGAGCAGTAATATTGGATATATGCTTTCTCTGTATTTGTACAGGGGAAGGCAAATCTAGTGAGTAGGTGGCAAAGAAACTGGAATGAATGAATGAATGAATGAATGAATGAATGAATGAATGAATGAATTTCTTCAGCCTTAGCGACAGTAGTTCTATTACTGAAAAAAACTCAGCAGGAGTTTCCTCATAAAGTCTTCCTTTGGGATTCAGTGGATGCTGCAAACCACTGGAGAAATGATTGAATAATAATAAAAAGGAACATTGTCAATGATCCTGGGCCAGCCTGTTGCTGAAAAGCACCAAATTCTACCCCTGAGACTGTCTCCAGTTTTTTCTTTCTTTTTTATCAAACAGAATTAGAGCAGTTAGGAGAAAATCGAGAACCTGATACAGTCCATTTAAAACAATGAGGCCTCTGAAACTCTAGAGCTTGCAGCTAAAATCTGGCAATCTCACGGCCAAAGTGGGAGAGGAACAAATGACATTAGAATGTGACAGTGACAAAGAAAAGCTGATACTATTCACAAAGATGCAATACACTTTAGATTCAAACCTAAAAAAGATGTTTGGGGAAAATATTACTATGCCTGCTGCATCAGTTGACACTTCCTTAAAGAATCTTTGTCTTTCCCCCAAAAAATGCACCTCTGTGTTACGGAAGCAATAAGAAATTGTAACAAGGTGTTTCCAAGTAGATCCAAAGAATAGCACTGTCCTGTACTATTCATCACAATATGTATTGTATTTTCAGATAGAAGATAATTAGAAAGACTTTAGAGGCAACTGGACATATAGATAATTGTAAATGAACATTGTATTATTTTTAGTTCAGGGTTTTTATTCATTTCTGCAACAAAATGAATCTTATTCTTTAGAAAAAACATACAAGATATATAAAAAGATAGATTCTCTGTAGGATTGTTACATCTGGGTTCAGTGGTAGCATCATATACGGTGCTGAGGTAGATGGATCTCTAGTCTGAATTACGTTCTTTGTAAAATAGCCTATTATTATTTAAGATTTAATCTTCAGTTCAATCCACAGTCTGGAACTGGTAAAAACTTAACAGTTCAAGTACTAACCAAGGACCTAAGACCTGTTAAGATAATGTCTGAGTATATAGGCAGTTCGGAGTAAGGTGTTTGTTTGGGGTTTTTTTTTTTTGGCAGTCAGAATATTAAAGTCTAATACATTTATTATTAATATTATTTGCATTTAAGCACCTCCTTTTCTTTGTCAGACACTCCCAACTATATTATCTGAAGCAAGGTGGAATAAGTGAGGGAAATTGGCCCAAAGGCACATAACAGTCAATGAGAATTGAAATTCCAAAAAAGGGAGTCTTTTTATTTGGAAGTATTTGATAGATTTTCAGCCCTTTGATTTTCCCATGTCACAGTTTTCCCTGCCTTCACTTTTTCTCACATTTGCTGCTTTTTGAATTCCAGTAGCTAAAGATAGCAAAGCACTGTTTATAATGGAATGATCTGTGTATAAAGATTTTGACCTCAGTAAAGAAGGTCTGGTAAAGTTACAGTTATGTGCTCAACAATTTGAGCCTCTTTAGTGCTTGTTAACAGTTGTTACTTTTTCTTTCCAGCTGCATTCACTTTTATTGAATCACACACCACTGTCATTTAGACAGTGGTGTTTGCATTGTAGATCAATAAGTGGTTAACACTTCTGATATACAAACGAAGGTGTGTGATTAGCTTGATACTGAAGTATCAGATTTTCTAGATTCAAAAGCACAATATGACCTTTTTTTGTTTGAATAACTAGTATTTTTAATATCCTAATTATATATTCATGCTCTTTCTCTGAATGTATATACAGTATTTTTACTTTTTTTTTTAAAAAAAAAGATGCTTTCAAAGGAAAGAAGATTGCATAAAAGGACTGTTAACAAGTAATACTTATGATATTTGCAAATCTAACAAGGAAGAAATACAGCTGATGAAAATGCCTTCTAATAGCCAGATCACTGGTGTCTGTTCAATACAATACTGACTACAGGAACTATGCATCCTTTAAAAAATTATTCTGAAGAGGGATTTCAGAATTTATGAGAGCAGCATCTCTTTAAAGAAGCTTCGTCATTTTTCAGATGGTGTTCATGGCCTTAATTATACAGCTTTGTTCTTTTAGAGAAGGGCTGTCAAACTCCCAGCCCATGGACCAGATGTGTCACATGCTGGTCATGCCTCCACCCAGTTTAGCGAAGGGGAAAAAAGTCCCGATATGTCACATGATGCTGCCATGACGATGTGAGTTTGACACCCCTGTTTTAGCGGTTCAAGTTCATTTAGAAGCAGCATAAGAAAAAAATTGTTGCTTTGAAGAGTTGCTATGTTCACATGCATTCTGAAGCATCTCTTCCAAATTCTTTCTGAAGCATTCTCAGTATCTTGACGATATTGAGAATGGCTCCCTAAAATTTCAGAAGAGAGTTTAGTTCCCAGATGAAGTTGTTGATGATTCAATCTGAAACCAATTTTATGCAAACAAGAATATTTCTTCTCTTGCTGCTTCTCCCTGTGGCTTACAGCAATCCAGCACTTAAGCTGCTCCTGTCCACTTCTCATAGAACTTTGACTTGAAACTGGCTTAAGAAAATCCTGTATGGACTTAACACTTTGACACAGTCAAGTCTACAAAATATCCTCCCCATGGACAATTCTGCCACTGTGCTCTTCCGACTTTCTGTCCTATGAAATTTATATGTTTTTAATTTTAAAAATAAGAGCTTTCAATAAAATCAGCTGGCGTCTGGCAATGTACTGAGGGAGGAGATCCATGGAACCATTGGTGTTCATGAGTGCTGATATTAATAAAAGTCATTTGAGACATTCTGTGGAGCTGATCTCATGGTCTTTTTTTACCTAGTGGTGCTGACATCCAGGCAGCTTCATAATTAAAAGGGGATTAGAACTCTGATTTCCTTGGATTTTGAATCTGACATCTGAAGTACTACTACTCAGTGGATTTCATTATATACCCATTTGGTTAAGGAACACTTGTGTTCCCATTCAAATCTTGGTTTTGCATCATAACTGGCATATTTTGAAAGAATACCACCCTTCTATAGACACTAGGTGTAGTTTACTGTTGCTTAAACTATTTATTGACACATAACATTTCTATTCACATACTTTCATGTGGAACAGCATTTCAGACATTAATAATGGCCTGGTGGCTCAGCAGACTAATAGCATTGTGATTAACACCAGCTGTCTGCAATTACTGTAAGTTCGAATCTCACCAGGCTCAAGGCTGACTCAGCCTTCCATCCTTTCTAAGGCAGGTAAATTGAGGACCCAGTTTGTGGGGGCAATAAGCTGACTTTGTATAAATATACAAAAAGTATGAAGGCTATTGCTTAACGCATTGTAAGCCACCCTGAGTCTCCGGAGAAGGGCGGCATATAAATCAAAATTAAATAATAATAATAATAATAATAATAATAATAATAATAATAATAATAATAATGATGATGATGATGATGATGATGTTATACACAAAGACAGGAAAAAATACTTTTTTTATTTATTGAATACAATTTTTATTGGGTTTTTTTTTACACAAATAAAATATAGTCACGATTCTATTTAACATCGGATTCGCAGTGTTTATACATATATACATGAATAAGTGTCTGGTGTCAATTATACTACAAATTTCTAATTAATTTCTGCACCATTTATTCCTTCCTTAATTCTATCATTTATCCATTCATACCATCTTCCCCACACAGTATCATAATCAGAGTTTTCATCATCGTTTATCTCGTGTGTTAATTTACTTATCTCTGCACACTCTAATATTTTATTAATTATAAGGTCATCTGGTGGTAGGTCTTTCTTTTTCCAGTATTGAGCGTATGCTAGTCTGGCAGCTGTAGCTATGTGTATTAGGAGGTGGACCTTTTCCTTTCGATACCCTTTCTTTACCATTCCCAGGAAAAATATTTCTGGATTCAAATCAATTTCTTCTTTGAGTATATCTTTCAACCATCTCCGAATTTTGCTCCAATACCTTTTTGCTTCGGGGCATGTCCACCACATGTGAAAGAAGGTGCCATGACCATGGCCACATTTCCAACAATTTGGCTGTGCATTGGGGAACATCTTTGCTAATCTTGCAGGTGCTGAATGCCACCTATGAAGCATTTTGTAATGGTTTTCCTTATACGTGGCTGCTCTAGTTAATTTATAATTTTTATTCCAGGCTTCTTCCCATTCATTAAAGTCCAAACTGTGTCCAATATTTCTCTCCCATCCTGTCAATTGGTTTCTAATTATATCCTCATCTCTATCTTCATCCGATAAATAATTATACAGCTTGGCCAACGCTTTATTCCCTTGTCCCATCAAAATTTTGTCTAATCCATTATATCCTAATTCTAAGCCGTACTCATCTTTATCTTTCTGGTATCTTGATTTTATTTGTAGATAGGTCCACCAATCTAAGGTTATACCTTGATCTCTCAGAGCTTCATTTGATTTAATGTTTCCCCCTCCATCGACAATATCTTTGTATCTGTACAGTTTCTCCATTCCCCACCTGTTGGGGTAAATCATTGCCTCTACCGTAGAAAGCCAGATTGGGACTTTGGTATAGTATCTCTGCCTGATCCCCACCCACATTTGTATTAGGGAGTCCCTGATTTTATGCCTGTGGAAATAAGTTTTCTTTTTATTGTCTTTGTCCCATAGATATGCATGCCACCCTTTCTGTAGGTCATGTCCTTCTAACACTAAAATTCTCTTATTCTCCAAGGTGATCCAATCCTTTATCCATATCAACTTTGCCGCTCTATAATACGTTTCCCAATTAGGGAGTCCAAGTCCTCCCACGTTCCTTTTTTCCTGTAGAATTTTAAGTGAGATCCTTGATTTTTTCCCTTCCCAAACAAATTCCCTAATGGTCTTATTTAATTCTAAAAAAAATTTTTCCCCTAAAATTACTGGTAGGTTTTGATATAAAAATAAGATCTTGGGGAGAATGTTCATCTTGATTGCCGCAATTTTGCCTATAAGTGATAATTTAACCTTTTTCCATCTATCCAAATCTTGTTTTAATTTATTAATTAATGGGGTATAATTATCTTCTTTTAGGGAAGAACATCTTTTGGTTAACCAAATTCCTAGGTATTTTATTTTTGGGACCACTTGTAGGCCCAAAATTTCTTCTATCTCTTTCTTCTGTGACTCAGTTACATTTTTAGTAAGTATTTTGGTTTTAGATTTGTTCAGTTTAAGGCCTGCCACCTCTCCATATTTACCCAATTCCTCTAGTACTTTTTGTCCAGATATCAATGGATCTTCTAATATTAGCGCCACGTCGTCCGCAAAGGCTTGTGTTTTATAAATCTCTTTTCTAATTCTTAGGCCTTTGATTTCCTCGTTGTTTCTAATGTTTCGTAGCAAAACTTCCAGGGCCAAAATGAATAGTAGCGGTGACAAGGGGCAGCCTTGCCTTACTCCTTTCTTAATTTGGAAAGTTCTTGTCCTGTCTCCATTTACTAAAATGCTCGCCCTCTGATTGTCATAGATAGTTTTTATCATTTTTTCGAAGTTTTGCCCAAATCCCATTATTTTAATTTGTTTGGTCGTAAAATTCCAATTTAGATTGTCGAATGCCTTTTGGGCATCCAAAAAGACTAAGGCCAACTGCTTTTCTGGGTGTTCTTCATAGTATTCTAGAGTGTCTAGTACAATTCTCAAATTATCCCTAATTTGTCGTCCCGGGAGAAAACCCTTTTGATCTTTATGAATCCAATTATTTAATATTTTTTAGTTCTTTCTGCCATTATACACATAAATAATTTGTAATCAGTGTTTAGAAGTGAGATTGGTCTGTAGTTTTGAATTTTTTTGGGGTCGGCACCTTCTTTCGGCAGCAGTGTAACATGAGCTTCCCTCCATGAGTCAGGAATTTTTGAGCCCGTCAAAACCTCATTAAAAATTTCCATTAATTTTGGTTGTAGAATTTCTTCCAATTTTTTGTATATTTCTCCTGGGAATCCATCTGGGCCAGGTGATTTGTTGTTTTTGAGTTTGGACAGGGCTTTTTTGAACTCTTCGGTTGTTATCTTAGCATTGAGCATCTCCTTCTCTTCCTCTGTTATTTGCAGGAGCTCCGCCTCTGCTAAATATTGATCTATTTTCCCCTCCGAGGTCTCCTCTTCTTTATATAGGGATTCATAGTACTCTCTCGCTCTTTCTAATTTATCTTCTTCTTTATTTAAGAGGTTTCCCTCCGCATCTTCTAATATCTGGATTGTCCCTTTTTCATTTTCCTTTTTTAATTTATAGGGCAGCCACCTGCCCGATTTATTAGCGTTCTCAAAATAGTGCTGTTTTGTTCTTTTTATTTTTTGGGCTAGCTCTTCTTGATCTAGAATGTTTAATTTATGTCTCCACACCATCCAATTTTCCTTTGCTACAGTGTCACCAGGCATTTTTTGGAGTTTCCTTTCTGCTTCATCTAGATGTTTGATGAGATCTTCCCTGGATTTTCTTTTTAATTTGTTTTTATATGCAGAGTAAGATATTATTATCCCTCTCAGGTATGCCTTCATAGTATCCCATACTATTTCGCTGGGTGTCCCTTGGTTCTCATTTTCTCCAAAAAAAAGTCTTGATTTCTCCTTTCAATTTTTCTACGAACTCTTTGTCACATAATAGTTTTGTATTTAGCCTCCATCTCTGTTGTTTCCTTCTCTTTACATTTCTCCATTTTATTTCCAGGGGGTTATGATCTGCCCAGATGTTTGGGCTAATTTTTGCCGTCTCAATTTCTAAACCTCGACCAGGACTGTTGTGAGTTGGAATAGAATGTAAATTGTCTTTCAGTTGGATGCAAAGTTCGCCATATGTCAATTAAATTCACTTCCTCCACCAAATCAAAAAAGGCTTTTGGTAAAATACTTTTTTTTTAATTCACCAATGGGGTGGTCCATGCCAACTTATATCAGCAATTTCTCACTATACTTTATATTGGACAAAATGACCAATCTCTATAGAACTATATGTAATAGAGACAAATTTTAACATTATTGAGAAAAAAAAATAGAATTTGATTAGATTATAAAACAGCTGAGCTAAAAATTATTGGAAGATTTGGTAAGGACTGATTTTTTTTTATTCAGTCACATGTGTTAATGACCTGGTCAGTATATTGTTGCTTCGTGCAGTTTTGGCCCACATTTTTCTATCACCGTTTCTCTCTTTCCTTATCTCTCCACCCCCTCTCAGAAACACAAATCTACTTCTTTCTCAGGTTACTAAGGTCAGGTGATAATATATTTAGCAGTCTCTGAGATGCTATAGAAAGTTATTTTTTTGTTATAATTTCTGTTGTCATGACACCACCTGCAGATGCAAGAATTTTGATTATTTATGGTTTGTAGCTAAATAATTCTAACTCTCACCTTTAAAATCTCTCTATATATCTTCTTCTCTGCACTTGTTCCTATATATCCTCTTCTTATATCTTTTCCTGTCCCATGAACAACTGTGTGCATGCAAATATTCCACCCTTAGGACAATATTCCATACATCTGATAAAATTGATTATCATTTCAAATGTTTAGGCAATAATAAATAAAACGAGCCTCTAGGGTATAGTTTGTTTTCTTGTGGTATTTTTGTTTGTTTTTGTTTTTTATGTATTTCAACTAAACTAAGAGATGTTTAGAGGGCAGTGATTAAATTTGGTATCAAATCTACGTATAGGGTGCAGCTGATGTCTTTTAAGCAATGTCGTTTTGATATGAGATGGGTAGTAAATATATTTAATAATAAGTAAGTAAATAAATAAAATGAAGCTTACATAATATGTCATTTTTCTGGGCAGAGTTATATTAACAGGTATAGAAAAATGTACCATACTACATAAATGTATAGTTTGATGTTGGATAATTGTTGAGACCAAAACAAAGCTGCAGTTTTGTGAATATGACATTCACATATTCACAAAGTAGTAGAAAAAGTAACATTCTGAATCAAAAGCACCAACTCATGGCATAGAAAATACCAAATGAAAAGTTAACTTCAAAAAAGCATTTCTTAAAATAACTTCCTTTTACCCTCATTATTTTATTCTATCAAAAATCCCACTGTACAGTATAAGTTAGGAGAAATAGCTACCTAAGTTGTAGATCATATCTTTTATTAGAGAATGGAATGGGACTAAGGAAATGAATTCTCTCACCAATTCAGCAGTAAAATGTTCTTCAGAACCATATTATATTCCGCAACCCGCAAAGAGAAAGACTGAGGCATAAAAGCAGACTTAACAGAACGTGCCTAAGAACACAATTTTATTTTAATGTATTATTTTAAAGGAGTAGGTTTTAGAAATAACCTGTTGTATGGAAAAGTTGAAAAATAAAAAAAAAATGTTTTAAATTGGATCAAGCTAGATTGGCTTGAAACCTTTTGTTAAGCACCACACATCTTTCACAATCACTCTGGATTTTGAAACCATAATTTTAAAGAAAATGTAAAATGCTTGAGGGAAGGGGAATAGGACAAACAATTAAAAACCAGAAGGGAGTAGAGAGTTCCCAGGAAAGTTGCCGTTGTGTGTTTTCAGGCTGCTAGACAAAAACAACAAAAAACAAAGATGGATATTACTGTCTCACCATTTCCCATAGAAACAATCAGTTGGGGGCAGCCATCTATGAATTTGACTTGATATGAGTATCATATGACAGATTTTATTTTTCTGGGCTCCAAGATCACCACAGGTGGGGACTGTAGTCAATAAATTAAAAGACGCTTGCTCCTGGGGAGGAAAGCTATGGCAAAACTAGACAACATACTAAAAAGCAGAGACATCACCCTACCAACAAAAGTGTGTATAGTCAAGGCTATGGTTTTCCCAGTTGCAATGTATGGCTGTGAAAGTTGGACCATAAGAAAGGCTGGGCGCCAAAGGATTGTGGCCTTTGAACTATGGTGCTAGAGAAGACTCCTGTGAGTCCCTTGGACTGCAAGGCGATATAACTGGTCAGTCCTAGAGGAGATCAACCCTGACTCCTCTTTAGAAGGCCAGATCCTGAAGATGAAACTCAAATACTTTGGCCACCTAATGAGAAGGAAGGACTCACTGGAGAAGAAGCTAAGGCTGGGAAAGATTGAGGGCAGGAGAAGAATGGGATGACAGAGAATGAGGTGGCTGGATGGAGTCACTGAAGCAGTAGGCATGAGCTTAAATGTACTCCAGAGGATGGTAGAGGTCAGGAAGGCCTGGAGGAATGTTATCCATGTGATCGCAATGGGTCGGACACGATTTCACAACTAACAACAACAAAAATGACTATCATTGCATTATTGAGACATTGATAAACTAAACCAGCTTTGGCTTTATAGGTTCTGAAGATGAAAGGTCAGTTGGTGACTCCGTGTCTTACTTTATTGTAGGAATTGGATTTGATTAGTATATTGAAAAGAAGGACTGGGTGTGACATGATAGCAGTGTTCCAATATCTAAGGGGCTGTCACAAAGAAGGAGGGGGTCATCCTATTTTCCAAAGCACCTGAAGGCAGTACAAGAAGCAACGGATGGAAACTAATCTAGGAAAGAATCAGCTTAGAATTAAGGAGAAATTTCCTGGACCACACTGAGTTCTCCATTACAACCATCCAGATTTTTAAGGGAAATGGGAAAACTAGAAACCATTTGGACTAATATCAATGGGATGCACACATTGCAGGTGCTGGATGGAAGCCAGATATATAGTTGTCTCTTTTGAAATGTACATATTAGGCAAATCCTGGGAATTCCTTATCAAAACAAACAAACAAACAAACTTTATAACCAAAAGAAAAAAGAAAAAAAAAACAACTTTATAACCAAAAGCCCCTTAGATATTGGAACACTGCTATCATGTCACCCCCCCCCGCCCCGTCTTTCTTTTCATTATCCCTAGAGATTTTCCAGCAAGTTCTTGACTTGATCTTACAAGCTGCCCTTCTCCTTTGTTTGGAACCACAAAGGGAAAGAATTGCAAATACACTCAGAAACAGAGATGGATGCTTTGAGGAATGAAAAGGGAAAGATTATCCACTGTTCTGCTTCTCATAAGTAGAGGAGTATGGTCGAAGGCAGAGAGTTATAGTAACAAAGGATAAAAACCACTCTATA
The DNA here is from genome assembly GCA_022577455.1 of Arizona elegans. Classification (NCBI taxonomy): domain Eukaryota; kingdom Metazoa; phylum Chordata; class Lepidosauria; order Squamata; family Colubridae; genus Arizona; species Arizona elegans. Next base: position 118,165,281 of record JAKOOJ010000003.1, read on the forward strand.
TGGCATAACGCTTAACTACAGACTGAAACTGTGAAGATGTATTTAACACATCAGGAGGAAAAGAAAAAAGACTAAGATAATGGAACGTTCATCTTAAAAAGAGAAATATGATAGCCAATACAATGGTAGGTTATCCTGAACTCAATACAGCAGTAGGCTATCCTGAATTTTTCTCTGGACACACATAAACACAAAAACAAACACCCATAAATAAAAATCCCATAATGCATTCCAGTCTAGACCTCTCCGTTTGTTCTTTCAATCCAGAAGAGCTTTCTGAGATAATGATGTTACTTTAGTACAAACTCTTTTGAGTTTATTGTGATTTAAAAGAGAGAAAGAGAGAGAGAGAGAGAGAAAGGGGGGTGAGGCAGTAAGGGGAAAAAAGAGGGGGGAACCTTGTATGTTATTTACTCATGGGCTGCTGATGTTAGAGGGTTTCTTTAAGGGCCAGTGGGTTATTAACTTCCTGTCACCTGCCACAATGATATGCTGTGACATATTGTCACTGCATTCTAGTGAAGCTTTAAAAATTAATTGGGAAGTAAGATGAGTGAAGCGGCTTTAATGAGATACCTTGTTGTAACTTCTAACTTTACACATTATTTACGGTGATTCCACTAATGGTTCCATCCATCAGAGAGGAAGAGAGGGAAGGAGGGGTTGGGGAGAAAAGGAAAGAGAAACAGGAAAAGAAAGAAGGGGGGAAATGAGAGCAAGTGAGAGACACAGAAAGGGAGGAAGAGAAATATGAGGCAGGGGCAATTGCACTGCTGCCTGAAAATGGAGGCAAGGGAGAAGCATAGTTATCTACCATTATTCTTCTTCGAATAGTCAGAAATTAAAAAAAAAAAAAGACTGTAGGACAAGAGTCATTTCAGCATTTCAGCTGCCAGTTCCCACTGTATCAGCTTCTACCTAGCAGTTACCCCGTGCTACTTATTGTTCTTAAAACCCTGGATAGCTGTAGCCCAGTTCAACCAAAAGATTATCTTCCTCAGAAAAGGTAAATCATATATAGGGGCTGGGTTATGTGGTAGACACACTCACAAAATGGCTGTCATGGGAAGACTGGTCTTTCACAAAATGGCTGCTATAAGGGGGGGGCGGTGAGGACATTCACAGAACACTTACTGGGAAATGAATGGACTCTTTTGACTATCAAAGAGAAACCATTGTGTGGCCCAAAGAATTATTGCTACAATGATAGAGCTGGTGTAAATCACTTCCGTTGGCTTAATGGCAGCCTCAGACTGTGCTGTGGGGACAAGGGCTGTTTTGAGAGGGGATTCAGGGGTTTAAACTGGTAAAATGGGGGATTTAATCACCTTAGGTTTAAAACAACCCATTCCCCCCACCCTTAAATCCCCACAGGCCTCCAAAATGCAAAAAAAGACCAGGACTGAAACCTCCCTCAAATGGAATCTGTGAGGCAAAAAGCAACCCCCACCACTCTACTGTAGTCATATTCTAAATACCAATTGATTTGCAGCCTGCGATATTCCCCTTTATTATTTTTTGAAATGAACTGAGAAAGGATTCCAAAAGAAGAATCTCAGGTACCTGAGGCTCTTCTACATGATTTATTTTGCTAATTGAGGTTTCTTGAGAAGATTTGCCCATGGTTTCTGCAGGCTGTTATTCTGATTCCCTTATCAGTGCTAACATTGCAGGAATCCAGATTAAAGCATCTTTGATAGAGGACTGTCAAGTTTCTGCTTGAACATAGTTAATTCAGAAGAGTCTAGCACTTCTCCAGATTTCACTGTTGTGCTATCTCTTAGGAAGCATTTTCTAAAATTGGATTGTAATCTGCCTTCCAGTAACTTAAATCCATTATTCCTTACTGGAATGAGAGAGAACAAATCTTGATTTTCTGCAATATGACAGTCTTTCTGGTATTTGAAGAATGCTATCATATCATTGTTCTGTAATCTTTTCTAAGATTAAATATGACCATCTTTTCAAACTGTCTTCATCCAGATACAGTTTCTAGTCCTCTGATCATCCACACTGTCCTTCTTTGAACCTATGCCACATTCTCTGAATCCTTCTTAACATAAAGTGCCCAAAATTGGATACAGTATTTTGACCAATGAAAAATAAAGTGGGAACAATTACACCCCATGATTGGGAAATCTTACTTCTAGTGATGCATCTTAAAATTACATGATATTATTTTGCTGGCTTGTTTTCACTTTACTGTCGATTTCTAATCCAGAATCTTTTTCACAAGTACCATTAACAAGGTAAGCATCCTCCATCCAATACTCATGCATTTGATTTTGACTCCAAAGTGAGTACGTTTGCATTTGTCTCTGCTAGATTTCATTCTGTTATTTTCAGCCCATTTCCCCACCAATCAAGATGTGCTTTTTGTTTGTGGATAGTAGCATTTCTATCCAATTTTCTGTCATCTACACATTTGAAAAGCATTCCCTCACCTCTTCATCCAAGTGATTAATAAAACTATTGGGCCAGAGTTGTTCCTTGTGGTATCCCTGAAGAGATACCTTTCTTCAGTTTAATGAGAAACCATTGATAAGTACTCTTCAAGTTGGATGATCAAGCCAGATATCTATCCACTGTATTACTGAACTGTCCAACAAGCAGCACATCATGGAACATTTTGTTAAGATATATCTACAGCATTCTTACTATCTAGTGGGAAAGATACCTGATTAAAATGGGATCACATTGTTTTCTCTTTTAAATTAAAGCTATCTTTTGTACTAACAGCTGAAACACATTTTGTATATTTACCACACATTAGTACATAGACAATGAAGGACGGGAGCCAAAGTTCCTTCTGATTTTTCATTGACTGGTTTAAGAAGCCTCATTTCAGCAATCCTGCCACTTTTTCCAGTGCATATATTTTTTATCTGAAATATTCATTTTAGGGCATTTTGATTTAAAGCCTCACGATTCAGTTCAAAGCCATAGTGAGCCTAATCAAGCACATCATGTTTTGGCCAACTTTTTAAACTAGTACTTGTGAGTCCAATCCATCTTGTGCCAGTAGTTCATCATCTGAATAACCTTGACCATGATCTGAAAAACAAATCTCTCTTGCTGACAGCATACATGTAGTCAGTCACAGATTTTCAGCATTATTCCTCCTTCTGGTCTTTTTCAATGGACTGGAATGATGGACAAGAGCTGTAGTGGCACAGTGCTTTGAAAACAGTATTGCAGGCTAACTCTGCTCACTGCCAGGAGTTCAATCCTGACCGGTTCAAGGTTGACCCAGCCTTTCATTCTGCCAAGGTTGGTAAAATGAGGACCCAGATTGTTGGGGGCAATAGGCTGACTCTGTAAATCACTTAGAGAGGACTGTAGAGCACTTTGAAGCGGTATACAAGTCTAAGTGCTATTGCTATTGTTACTACCTGAAAGAAAGGTTTAACTGGCAATGTCTTTATTAAAGTGTGGAAGTTAATCTGCCACAGATCTGATCCTTACTTCTGGAATGCAGTGCAGTTCATGAGTAGATTAGTTTGGTTGGCTTACCTATGTTTTAACTATCTCTTCAATTTGTCTGTTTATATTATCTTCTCTTTGTCTTTTTATAGATCACAGTTACATCCTCTCTGCCATCTACTATAGCGATAGAATTCAATAGCAATAGAATAGAATATAATTCTTTATTGGCCAAGTGTGACTGGACACACAAGGAATTTGTCTTGGTGCATATGCTCTCGGTGTACATAAAAGAAAAGATGCATTCATCAAGAATCATAAGGTACAACACTTAATGATAGTCATAGGGAAACAGTCAATATAAATCTTAAGGATACCAGCAACAAGGTTACAGTCATACAGTCATAAATTGGATGAGATGGGTGATAGGAATGATGAGAAGATTAATAGTAATGCAGACTTAGTAACTAGTTTGACAGTGTTAAGGGAATTATTTGTTTAGCAGAGTGATGGCATTCGGGAAAAAACTGTTCTTGTGTCTAGTTGTTCTGATGTGCAGTGCTCTATAGTGTCGTTTTGAGGGTAGGAGTTGAAACAGTTTATGTCCAGGATGCGAGAGGTCTGTAAATATTTTCACAGTCCTCTTTTTGACTCGTGCAGTATACAGATCCTCAATGGAAGGCAGGTTGTTAGTATTTGTTTTTTCTGCAGTTCTAAGTATCCTCTGAAGTCTATCTTCTTGGGTTGCAGAACCAAACCAGACAGTTATGGAGGTGCAGATGACAGACTCAATAATTCCTCTGTAGAACTGTATCAGCAGTTCCTTGGGCAGTTTGAGCGCCAATTCAGAAAGAAGATTCTTTGTTCTGCTTTTTTTGATGACATTTTTGATGTTGGGTGTCCATTTTAGGTCATGAGATATGGCAGAACCTAGAAGTTCAATAGCAATAGAACTTAGACTTATATACCACTTCATTGTGCTTTACAGGACTTTCTAAGCATATTGAGAGTGTACAATATATAGAGTCAGCATATTGCCCCCAACAATCTGGGTCTCATTTTACTGATCTTGGAAGGATGGAAGGCTGTGTGTACCTTGAGCCATTCAGGATCGAAGGAATCGAACTTCTGGCAGTGAGCAGAGTTAGCCTACAATACCGCAGTCTAAGCACTGTGCCACCATGGTTCTTTACTAACCTGTTTCCCATTTTGTAGTATTGCTCTCCCCCCCTCAGAATACAAGGGACTTTTTATACAAGAGCAGTGCAGAATATCTTCTATATCTCTGGCTTTTTATCTCCTACTTTTGTGCAATGGACTTGCTCCTCTGTCTTCCACAGAGAGAGTTGCCTTTGTTAGTTTATGTTGCAGAACATGCTGTCTTTGAACTGATAAACCTCATCCTCTTTACCTGAACTGTGGTTCCACTCCTTTTTCCAAGGGGTGCTGCAAGTTTGCATCCAGTGCAAATCTATGCCAGGTTGTTTTGAAGTAAGAGGACAAATATGACATAAAAATTGCTGATTTCATCTATAGACTATTCACTATTGATCTCTACTTTTTCTTCTTAGGGCACAACAGTGGGAAGATTTTTATTTCTTCTTGTTCCTGTTTTCAGCATCTCAAATAAACTACCGAACATATAAATTCTTGACACAGAGAAAACTTGTTAAAGACTTCCCTTAAGTTATTCTGACATACCCCACAGGCTAGCAATCCATATTCTTTCTTTCATTGTGCTTTGTTCCTGGAATCTGTTTTGTTTTATTTTCTAATAGTTGCCACTTATTCAGCTCTCTCTCAGTTACCCATATGTGACCATGGACTCTCAAGACATATCCCTTGCAATCAGTGGCTATTCTGAAGATAATTTTTTCACCCATCACAACTCAGAATATGCTTTTTACAACACATAGCTAACACCCTAGAAGATAGGCTCAAGATCCAGATGGATCTTGACAGACTTGAATTCTGGGGCCTATCTAACAAAATGAAATTCAATGTAGAGAAAAGTAAAGTCCTACACTTAGGCAAGAAAAACCAAAAGCACACACATAGATTGGGTGAAACCAGGCTTAATAGCAGTAACTGTGAGAGGGATCTTGGATTCTTAGTGGACAACCAGCTAAATATGAGCCAGCAGTGTGCAGTGGCAGCCAAAAGAGCCAATGCAATCCTAAATTGCATTAACAGAGGGATACAATCAAGATCAAGTGAGGTACTAATACCACTCTATAAAGCCCTAGTAAGACCACATCTAGAGTACTGCATCCAGTTTTGGTTACCACACTATAAAAAAGATGTTGAGACTCTAGAAAAAGTGCAGAAAAGAGCAACCAGGATGATTAGGGGACTGGAGACTAAGACATATGAAGAATGGTTACAGGAACTGGGCATGACTAGTCTAGTGAAGAGAAGGACCAGGGGAGACATGATAGCAGTCTTCCAATATTTGAGGGGCTGCCACAGAGAGGAAGGGGTCAAGCCAGTGGTGGGATTCAGCCAGTTCGCACCACTTCAGGAGAACCGTTGTCAACTTTCTGAGCAGTTTGGCAACGTGGTTGTTGGGAGAAATCATTAGGGCAGAGAACCGGTTGTTAAATTACTTGAATCCCACCACTGTGTCAAGCTATTCTCTAAAGCACCTGTAGGCCAGACAAGGAATAATGGATGGAAACTGAACAAGGAGAGATTTAACCTGGAAATGAGGAGGAACTTTCTGACAGTGAGAACAATCAACCAATGGAACAGCTTGCCTTCGGAAGTTGTGGGAGCTTCATCATTTGAGACTTTCAAGAAGAGATTGTACTACCATTTGTCAGAAATGGTGTAGGGTCTCCTGCTTGGGTGGGGGGTTGGTCTAGATGACCTACAAGGTCCCTTCCAACTCTATTAATCTGTAACACATAATTCCTGTAGTTACTTTATTCTCTTCCTCCTGTTGAACTGCCCTATGAAATTCCTATCTTATCTCTTTATTTATCCCCTCAGTGAGTTTGCTTGCTGCCTGGAACCTGGTTGCCTTATGTTCCTCTTACAATCTCTGCTTACTCAGGGAAAGAGAGGCAGTAAAGCATGATACTTATAATGATAATAATGCAGTTTGCAATTTCTGATCAATACATTGCCTGAGGCACACTAAATGGTAACTATAATATAATATGTTTGGGTTGGCATATAATGACTCATTTGTTCAATACATCGTGGTTAAGAAAACTGGGTAATGGAATATGTAGATGACCTTGGGGAATGAGAAAAAGAGATGCTGCCAGGGAAACAATAAGAACAAAAGAGGCAGAAGACCTCCAGTGGCTTAATGGTCAGACAAAGAAATTTAGGAAGGCCCTACCTTAATTGATTAGGTAGTTAAAAGTGGCAGCAGGAAGTTTATACCTTTAGTCTTGCAAAATTGTATTTATGTAACCTTGCAATAAAATAGAATTAGCTCATCTAGTTGTGTTTCTTGGAAGGGCTGACATCAATCATGCAAGTCTGAAGGTAGAAACTTCCCACAGCTACTTTTAACCACCTGATCAGTTAGGATGGGTGCTTCCTACTGTGTCCTCTCTCTGACCATTTCTCTGACTATTGGCTCTTGCTCCTCTTATTTGAATCTTTCTTAGGCAACATCTCATTCTCTGTTCCCCAAAGTTATCCACACATTCCATTATAAAATGTGAGTTAATATAGAGCTTTTGTAAGCTAGTTACAGCTGTCGTTGCCTATAAGCATCCTTTCTTATAAACACAAAGTGGTCTTTTTTGTCTGATATTTGTTCAGAGTTGAATATATTTACTTTAAAATTAATTAGACTATATATTGTTTTGATTATTATTTCTGTAAATATTACAATATGTTGTTATGTGTGTTTTTCCCCCATTTTTATTTTTTATCATATCAATATTATGCTGTCAATGTTTTAATATATTGTAAGCTGCTGAGAGTCCCTTGATTACAACAGCTGGCAAATCTAATAAAACAAACAAATTTTACAAAATGCTTTTAGGCTTTTTATGGATGCCTCTATGCTACAAATTTAAATAACTTTGTAATTGGTTTGTTTACTATAAGTAGTAAAGATTCCAAGTTCCAATTCTTCAGAAATTGTGGCTTTATGAAGCCATTCTGGATTTTTCACTGCAAACCTTGCAGCCTAAACAAATGTATCGCTTCCTGAGGTTTCTGATTGAAAGTCCATCTAAAACTGATTGCAATGTTGGTAAAACCTAGATGTATTCTAAACAGGAAACATAGTGTAAGAAAAATTTGCATCTTTTTTCCAGTTTTATATTTTAATTTGATTTTTTAAAGATTTATATTTCACCATCTTGTTTCATTTCCTTTGGTGTCCTATGGTTTGTGTGATATCATATATCTTGGCAATCAATACGACATCTGTTTCAATATTGTGCATATATTTTCTCTTCTTCATTTCATTCATTTCCGCAAACTTGAATGGACATAATGTTTGCTTTATATCATTAAGAGTTTGCTTGATGAGCTCATAGAAATAAAGTTTCATATCTGGTTTTGAGAATTATAAAATAGCGAAATTTGACTGATTGGAACTTCAATGGAGATATGCAGGTATATTTTCTTATTCAAACCAGGTCCATTTTGTAGTTTAATTATATCTGCAAGTTCCATGTTTTAGCAGTGAAATCAATTAGAAATATCAACTCTATGCCAGTAAGAGTTATAGAAATAAATATCCTTTTACTAGCATTATATAGGGCCACTCTTCAACACAGGGAGCCATAGCCCCTTCCTTCTACACACATACACACAAAATAAAAATAAAAATGCTTGCATTTATTTTTAACTTTGTATCAAAATTATAATAGTGTTGTTGAGAAGTGGTACGTGCCTATTTAGTTTTGCTTAGTTTTGCTTTCCAAATTTCACACATCCGATATTTGATTTCCAAATATCAGATGCATAGAATAACTGCATAAAGTCTGTACATCTGATGTACAGCCATAGTTCAAAAAAGCTTATGCCTTTTAATAAAATTTGTGAGTTGGAAACAGTGCTACCAGATTCCTTCTGTTCTGGCATTAGAAACCCTTCAAAGACTTAAAACACTAATTAAAAGTGTGGCAGGAAAGCAAGCAAGCAATCAAACTATTGCCACATTTTCAGACCTACAAATGACTTCCCCAACCTTGGGAGCACACCAGAAATATAAACCAACTCCTAAACTGTCCAGGTTAGTTTGGCAATGTCTGAGAACTGTGGAAATTGAAAATCAGATATCTGAAGGATTCCAAGGCTAAGGTTATGGACTGTCTAACAAGGCTGTGCTTGCCAGATGAAGAAAACTTTCCTGTTCTTTTTTTTTTCTACAGTAGCTCCAAGTTGGCACTGATATTCTAAAATCTTGAGGAATTTATCAGTCTTTAGAGTCTGTTGATTCAAAACTGGTTAACATTGGTTGGCCATGAAAGAAAAATGAAAGACTGACCATGAAATGTCTCATTGTTGATTCAATCACCTGCCTTGGTATGCAGAGGTCTCCATAAGTGAAGCTAAAACAGCTCTGACATCCTAACACTCACCCTCCCACCCCCAACTTGGTATTAGGAAATAAGTAGGAAGTAGCAATTTATTGGAACATCTCATTCAGGCTCATTAAAATAGTTGAATAGAAACCTACTCTTCATTCTACTTATGTGAATGAGTAATATAATAGCAGCAAGGAAAAGAGTTTTCAGGAGGATGTGGCTCCAGAACAGTGGAATGAAGGGTGAGAATGTCTGCATATCCATGAAATACCCTGTTTTCCCCAAAATAAGACATCCCCTGATAATAAGCCCTATTGGGCTTTTGAGTGCATGGCAATAAGGCCAAGCGCTTATTTCCGGGTTCAAAAAAATATAACACAGGGTCTTATTTTTGGGGAAACATGGTAGGTAGGACTGTGAAACCATTGCAAAAATTTGGATGACCACAAGATGGTAGTTTATTGATGTGGACAATTCTCTTTGCTGTTATCTAGAGGTCATCTGGAGTTTTTCAGCCCACATCTGGTAGCTCTAGGAATAAGTGAAAAAAGTATTTTTTATATCCCATCTTTATAGCTCAAGATAGTGAACATACCTAATACTCTTTCCTTTTCCTATTTTTTCCACAACAGTAACCTATGGAGTGAACTGAGAGAGGGTGACTGGGCTAAGAACTCACAAGTCTCTTGATTTCTAGTCTGCTGCCTTATCTACTAGTAACTAGATCAAACTGGCTTTCTATATATCTTACATATAAAATATCTTGTAAAATCATTACAACAGGCTGTTTCAGAGTTCAGTGAAGTTCTCCCTGACTCAAAAGACATATATTGTATAAATAGCTTTTGTCTTTTTGACCGAGTTTCATTAAGGTCTAATCCATCTCATATACATGCAGGGATGGCAAAATTTTATTAGTTGTTAATGCCCACTATCCTTATTTCTGAAGGAACAAAATTCTGTCAGACTATAAAAAGTACAGCAGCATAGATGCATAATAACAAATTTTAACAGAAAAAGAAAATTTCAATAGCATCAATTTAAGAAACACAAAAGGCACATCCCAGTGTTGTCTAAAAACATTGAACAAATAGGAAACAACTGACTCTTTCCCAAGAGAGGATTTCATGCTCTGATGCCACAAGAGAGAATGCCACATCTTGAGTAATTGTTCTATCACACAGAAGCAAAAGATTGTTGGATTTAAATACACAACTTGGTTTTCATCTTGAAGACTGGGACAGGAAACATCTTTAGATATGAGGATTAAACACTATGTATGTGGTCTGTATTTTCATATAATAAATGTTTTTTGGGGGGGGTCATTGAACAATCTGAAACTTCATGAATGAGTTAGTAAGCTGAAGAGTTGGGGACTCCTGGTAGAAAGGATCCCTTTGCATCTGAAATTTTCTGTATTTGATAGGAGAAGTGAATTAGGTATCTTTCTTCTGTATGACCATCATCCAGTTTACCCTGCTCCAAAAATGAAAAGAAAAAGGTCTCAAAGGATCATCTCTATATATTTGAGATGAAATTTAGGATCACTAATGAGGTTCTAGGGAGACTTGCACATTACTCATTCTTTGTTTAGTTTTATCTGTATCACCATGAACTCCTTGGAATTGGACTATAGTTCAGAGGCAGCTAGTATCATGTGAACATTTTTGCTACATTATGTAACCTGCTAACTGTATTGTACATCAGCTATGCCTCCAGACCTTTGCAGTAGTCAAATCGTGCCCTTATTAAGGTGTGGTTCACTGAAGACAATATAAACTGATCAAGGAGAAGTCATCACTGTCCTTGCCATTGATGCCTTTGACTTTTGTATGCTTGTTCCTGCAGCAGGAGAGCATCTTCACCCAGAAAAGACTCCTTTTAAATTACCAACCCTGCGAACAAATATTATAATAAACCAACCAACCAATCATTGTACTGCTCCTTGTTTCCACAAAAATCTTGATATTTGTTTACTTTGTTCTCTTGTGTATAACATAATTACAGTTTGAGTCAAAAATGTAAAAAGCAGATACCATTTCTCATGTGAGGAAAAAAAAGAATCTTGCAGCCATTAAACATGCAAGAAAAGCTCTTCAATTCTTTGAAGCAAGTAACTTCTAATCCAATTATTTTAGCATTCTAGGCCCCTCATGTTAATACAAAGATATTTTCGTAAACAATCCAGGCCATGCAATTTCTGTTTGCATATAGACTACAAAGAGGCAAAAATAAACTCTTTCCACATTTTCAACATACCAGTTTATCAGGCAATGTCACTGACATAGAGTATCTGGACCTCATGAAAAACCTTCAATGATAGTTTTCATGAAGTTCTCCTTAATAACATAATAATTATATGGGTTAGGGATGTGATGTCTCAGTGAAACTGAGTTTGTCAGCTGGAAAGCTGAAGCCAAGGTTCAGGACCTGACCACTGCACATTGTTTCTGCACAGGATACATGGGTAATAAATCAGAAAATCAATATGGATAATTTTCCTGCATTGGATTTACAAAAAGGAATTGCTGGAGTTGCCACACTGGAATTACAATTGACAAAAATGACAGGAATTTTGAAAAAAAGAGCAAGGACAGTATGGGAAAGCAGATGACAGAACTTTCTTTGAGGACATTCTGGAGATAGAGAAGTTCCCTGAGGATGGGTTCCAGCAAAAGTCTGAAGGCTTGGAAAAATAAACCTCTCATTCTGGTGATTGACTCAGTTTGGATCCTGCAAAGAAAGATGTTTTTAAAGACTGATGAAAGAAGAAAGAATATGAAATTGATTTATTTGATCAAGTTTAAAATAATGGATAGCTATTCTTGATGATGTTTAATGGTTTTCTGATTGAGATTGTATGATGATGGCTCTTTCCAATAATGCTTAATTGTTTTTTGACTGGCACTGGACTTTGAATTTTTGAAGACAGGAAATGGAGGGGGGAATCTGTTTAAATATAAATGGAGATATATGTCAGGTTTCGGTGCTATCTTGAATAAACTTCATTCTCAAGCGCAAACTCTCTAATGAATCACTTTTATTTTAAGAATAGCAGAGTCCGACATTCCTGATTCATTTTGCAGCCAAACTGGCCCCTCCTTCCAACCCCCTCCTCTTCCGCACTCCAACCCCAATGTCTCATTGGCCATCATGCAGATCCATCTCTACATCCCAGCACGTTCTTTTCACAGGAATGTAGCCCCCCTCCTCGTCTCCCAGGAAACACTATCTGTAACATACAAAGACTAGGTAAAAGTTCATCTCAGCAATAAATCAAGCTTCTGCTCTCTCTCTGCTTCATCTCGTTATGTCAGCGCTGGAAGAGAGCCTAATTTGGAACGCTGACATCCGGCCCCTCTTCCTTCACTTCTGCGACATCACCTATCCCATAGGGAAAACACAACAAGATTAGTCTCATCAGCCCCTTCCTGGCTGTGCACCCCCCCTCCCGGCTTTCCCGGGTGGTCTGCATGGAATTTTGCTATAAGGCGATCAGCTTGAATGTTTGCGCTCTTCACCCAGGAAGCCTCTGACACTGGGTAACCCTTCCATTTAATTAAGTACTGAAGGCGCCCCCTGTGCCATCTTGAATCAAGAATCCGCTGCACTTCGTAGTGCGTTTGGCCCCCAACAACCAGGGGCCCAGGGGGTTCACGTGGCGTTGGCCTTAAAGTAGACCCCACTACAGGTTTTAGAAGGCTACTGTGAAAAACGGGGTGAATTTTCCCCAAAAGCCGTGGCAACTGCAATTGCACTGTAACGGGGTTGATTATTTTTATTATAGGAAATGGTCCTATAAATTTTGGACCCAATTTCTTGCTCGGGAGTCTAAGTCTCAAGTACTTGGTGGAGAGGTAAACTTTCTCTCCCAGCTGAAATGGTCTTTGGGGAGTTCGGTGCTTGTCTGCTTGTTCCTTATAAGATTGAGCCGCCTTTGCCAGCACCCTCTTAACATTTTCCCAAGTTTGTCTCAACATTGCCATCCAGTCGGTCAAACTGACTGAGGAAGGGGGCTCCCTCGGGTATTCTGGCATGGAAACAAAATCCATGCCACTCACTATTTTGAACGGGGTTAGCCCCGTGCTGCTGTGGACAGCATTACTATATGCAACCTCCGCAAAAGATAGGAGGTCTGCCCAATTGGACTCTGGTAGTCGACGTAGCATCTTAAATACTGTTCTATCATAGCGTTCAGTCTTTCTGCCCCCCCCCATTGGTGCTCGGTTGATAGGCTGAGCTGAGCCCTTGGGATGAACCTATGGATCGTAGAAACTCCCTCCAGAACTTTGCTGTGAACTGGACCCCTCTGTCGGAAATGATTCTCCTGGGGACTCCATGTAGGCGGTAAATATGTTTCAGGAACAGTTTGGATAACTGATGGGCTGAAGGCAGTCCACTACAAGGAATGAAGTGTGCCTGTTTGGAGAATAAGTCTATTTTAGTCCAGATCACTGTATTTCCACTGCTCCTCGGTAGGTCTACTATAAAGTCCATTGCAATCTCCTCCCATGGTCTTGTTGGTTCAGCTACTGGTTGCAACAATCCAGGCGGGCACCCTGGCCTTGTCTTCATCATGGCACAAATGGTGCAGCTTTTTACATAACTGTCTACGTCCTTTCTCATGTGTGGCCACCAGAACTGCCTTCGTACTAGGTGCAGAGTCTTTAGGAATCTGAAGTGTCCTGCTGGTTTAACGTCGTGGCTCCTCTTGAGAATCAGGATGCGTAAACTCTGTGGGACATAGAGCTTTGTCCCCCTCCATGCTAGTTCATCTCTTTTTGTCAAGAGATGTTGATTGTCCCGATACCAGGGGTCTGTCAGCGTTTCATTTTTTAATTTTGCAGTTAAGTCACTTGCAAGTTGGCCTTGCTGATCACGTCATTGCCGTCTGGTGATCACTTGGGCCGCAGCTTGGGTGGAGGGGATGATGGCATTCACTACCTGCTCCCGCTCACTGTTGTATTGGGGCATCCGGGAGAGGGCATCAGCCAGGAAATTTCTCCCTCCTGGGATGTGCTTAAGCTCGAAATTGAAACGATTGAAGTATTGTGCCCACCGCACTTGCCTGGGCGACAGTTTTCGTGGGGTTTTTAGGGCCTCTAGGTTTTTATGATCAGTCCAGACTTCAAATGGTTTCTGGCCTCCCTCTAGAAGGTGCCGCCAGGTCAAGAAGGCCCACCTTACTGCAAACGCTTCCTTCTCCCACGCCGCCCATCGCCTCTCCGTATCAGTGAGTTTGTGGGAGGTGTAGGCGCAGGGTTGTAGATCACCTTGGTTGTTCTTTTGGAGTAACACGGCTCCTACTGCCACATCACTTGCGTCTGCTTGGATGATAAAAGGCTGTTCCGGATCCGGGTGTTTTAAGACAGGTTCTTTCGCGAACAGTCCTTTTAGCGTCTCAAATGCCTGTTGGCAGGTCAGGTCCCACTGTAGGGGTTGTCCTGGGCGAGGTTTCATCATTGGCTTCCTGTCTTTAGGAGGTCTGTCAAAGGTTTGGCAAACTTCACGAACGAGGGGATGAATTGTCTGTAGAAATTCGCAAAGCCTAGAAAACTTTGCAGTTGTCTGCGGGTGCGAGGGGGCTGCCATTGTAGAACTGATTGGACCTTGGCTGGGTCCATCTCTATCCCCTCATTTGATACTCGGTAGCCCAGGTAGTCTAGCCGTGATTGGTGGAAATCACATTTTGGCAGTTTGACATATAGGTTTGCCCGTAGCAGTTTTTTCAGTACTTGGCGGACGAGGGGTATATGTTCGTCTATGGTCTCCGTGTAGATAAGAATATCGTCCAGGTAGACGAGGACCCCTTTGTAAAGGTGTTCATGTAAGACTTCATTTATTAACTGCATGAATACTGCCGGGGCTCCTTGCAATCCAAAAGGCATTACTTTAAACTGGAAACTACCCAGGGGGCAGTTGAATGCTGTTTTCCATTCATCTCCTGCCTTTATGCGTACTCGGTAATAAGCTTCTTGAAGGTCTAGTTTGGTGAAAACCTACCCTTTAGCTAGGTGGGCTAACATGTCTTTCATGAGGGGGAGGGGGTACAAGTTGTGTACACAAACAGCGTTGATACTTCGAAAGTCGACCACCAGTCTCATGGAGCCATCCTTTTTCTCTTTAAACATGACCGGTGCCGCTACCCTTGGTTTCACTGGCTCAATAAATCCCCTTTGTAAGTTTTTGTCTATGTAGTCTCGCATTTCCTGCATTTCTCGGAGCGTCATGGCATACATTTTGGGTTTGGGTAGTTTCGCTGCTGGGATAATTTTGATGGCACAATCGGTCTCGCGGTGGGGGGGGCAGAATGTCACACTCGGCCTCGCTGAATACCCCTGCCAGGTCTTGGTACTCCCTTGGGATCTGGTTTGCATTACAAGCGGTGGTGGGTGCGGCTGCCAATTGCTTTGCTGCACCTTCTGGGAGGGACCCTTGTGTTGGTGGTGTTTTCTTCTGTAGTGGAGGGCTGCTTTGGGGTTTCAGCATGGGAGGGAATTCTTCTGGTCGGGGCGGCAGGGGTTGGGGCCCCTTTGCTATTCTCAGCCTGCGGGCTCCCTCTTGCCACCAAATGATTGGGCCCCATTTGTCGAGCCACGAGAGCCCCAATATGACTGGTTCTGTCATCTTGGGGGCTATTATGAAGTGGATCGTCTCCCAGTGATCTGCGAGTTCTAGTCTCACGGGTTCAGTCAAGTGTGTGGCGTACGCTCCTCCCACTAGGGACCCATCAACTTGCTCGAAGCGAATTGGTTTTTTTGAGCTGTTTAGCTCGGATTCCCAATTTTAGAACTGTGGGTAGGTTGATTAGGCACCGTGTGCTACCCGAGTCTATTAGGGCTTGGAAAGTCTCTTGGGCCCCTGTTTTGGGGGCTGTTAGGTGTATGGGGAAAAGAAAAGGATGGATGGGTCCATTCACCATCGGGTCATCCTCACCTTTGTCCTCTGTGTCATAGGGTTCGGGGGACTGATCTCCCTCATCTGGGATTCCTCTGGTTTTGGTCAGATGAGCGAAAAACTCCGGGATTTGGGGAGCTTCCCGCGGTACGTGGGTGACGCGCTTGGGCCCTCGTTCCGGTCGTGCTTTGGGTGGTGGAGCTGGTCCCAGTCTAGGCGTTCCACATCTTGCTGCTATGTGGCCGCTTCCTCCACATCTGTAGCATTCTAGTGGGCTCCATGGGGCAGTTGGTCTGTAGGAGGGCTGTGATGTTGGGGTTTCTCGTCTGTTGAGTGGCCCCTGGTCTGGTCGGCCTCTCTCCTTTCCCTCTGGTGGTTTTGACGTGTCACTCGCCCGCAGCCCTCTGTCGACTTTTATCGCTACCCGGAACCATTCAGCGAGTCGGTTTGGGATGTCACGATAGGCAGTCGCTTGGGAAATTCTTTTATCTAGGCTTGTTCTAAAAAAATACACCAGCAATCACTCTGGTAGGGGAGGCAGTGTCCCAATGACTCTCCTGAATTCACGGATATGCTCTCTGATAGGCTTCCTCCTCTGCATTAGGTTTCTGAGCTCGTCTTCCACATAGGGGTCCTCCTCCTCCTCCTCATAACGGGCTCTCAATAGTTGCAAGAACCCATCCGCATCTCGTAGCTGGGGGGCCCTGTATTTGTAGAGTGATGCTGACCACCTCTTTGCTTCTCCCTCCAGCCCTTCCGAGACAAGCATTCACTAGGGCTCTGGGGAAAGGGTAGAGGTGTCCGAACCGCTCTATGTATATCTCAGCTGAATCGAGGAATTGGGCGAGGTTGTCTGGGTCACCATTGAACTTCCCTCTGAACTGGGGTGGCTCCTCCCTCTCTGCCCTCTGGAGGGCCAGCCTTGGTGTTGATAGTCCTCTGCCTCGTCTCTCATCCTGGGGTGGGGAGGTGCTGCCTTGTCTGGGCTTCACTGCCATTCCCATCCCCAGCTCGCCTTTCCCAATTCACTTAGGGGTTTTTCTTTATCTTTTACATTTGCAAAAGGAAATTCTGCCTCTAAGGCTTTTGGCACAGTCCCCGGGTACTTATCTGCCTCACGTTTCTTTGCTTGAAGTTCTGCGGGGAGGGAAGGCAGAGAAAGTTGAACCTTTGTATTTTCCAAGTTGGCTGGAATCACGACCGCTTCTGCTCCTCCCACTTCTTGAAGCAGGCTTTCCTCCGAGAGCTTGGCTTCAGCCATAGTCCGTCCGACCAGATGTCTGGGAGGGAACGGGATGATTTAAACTCAGCCAGCCTGGATTTGGAGGACAGTTTGGCTGTCTGTCAGGTTTCGGTGCTATCTTGAATAAACTTCATTCTCAAGCGCAAACTCTCTAATGAATCACTTTTATTTTAAGAATAGCAGAGTCCGACATTCCTGATTCATTTTGCAGCCAAACTGGCCCCTCCTTCCAACCCCCTCCTCTTCCGCACTCCAACCCCAATGTCTCATTGGCCATCATGCAGATCCATCTCTACATCCCAGCACGTTCTTTTCACAGGAATGTAGCCCCCCTCCTCGTCTCCCAGGAAACACTATCTGTAACATACAAAGACTAGGTAAAAGTTCATCTCAGCAATAAATCAAGCTTCTGCTCTCTCTCTGCTTCATCTCGTTATGTCAGCGCTGGAAGAGAGCCTAATTTGAAATGCTGACAATATAAATATAAAAGGAAGATTTCAAATTAGGTGTGATAGATAAAGTTTGTAATATTTATGTTATTTCTAATAACTCTTACTGGAGATTTGTTGATCAATATGGAGAGATGAGGAGAGAGACTTGTAGAGAATGGGGTGAGGTGTGGAATGAAAAGGTATTTGG
Source organism: Arizona elegans (assembly GCA_022577455.1). Taxonomy (NCBI): domain Eukaryota; kingdom Metazoa; phylum Chordata; class Lepidosauria; order Squamata; family Colubridae; genus Arizona; species Arizona elegans. The sequence continues at coordinate 118,182,987 of JAKOOJ010000003.1, forward strand.
TTATATTTTAAGATATTAAAATTGTTAATATTGATTATACTTGCTGGGGATGAAAGGGAGTTCTATTTTTCTTTTTTGAACTTATTTTTATTTAAATTAGTGCATTTCTGTAGTCAAACAGTTTTATTTATATAATATAATCTTTAATAGAATTATTGTGAAAAAAGGATTCAGGCTTGAACAGTGGTATGTATTATTCAATCCTCAGTGTAAATGAAAATTGACAAACAGGATGGATGCAAAATGAATGCCATTAGTTCTATATTCTGGGAATATAGGCCCTGTTATATATCGCAGCTGGCTCACTATGACAAACTAACTTGCTAATGATATTGGTAGATACTGCAGCAAGAAGTAAAGCTGGAAGGAAGAATTTGTCTCATTTTTTCTTGATGAACATGATCTAGGGGAAATGTTTTTTTAAAAGCACTGGAATGGCTTTGCATGGCCAGAATTTAATTAGCATATAATCACAATTTAAAGAAATGATTAATAAATTGACTGATTAACTTGGAAATCAGTGTTGTGTATAGTTTAAATATTGTGTTAAGACAAAAGACATTTGGATTCAAATCTCCATATGTCATAAAGTTAGCAAAGTCATTTGACCACCCATGCTCTCTGGCCAGGGGTTCTTAACTCAGACTACCCAAACCTCTTGAAGGTCCCTGAATAAATTTTAAAGGTCTATGGACTTGAATGGGGAAAAGTTACTTTGTCTTCATTAAACCATAACTATATTTAGCTTGCTTTAATATTGATTTAATAGGCTAACAAAGGATCTATATTATTATATTATATGTATGCATGTATCTTTTGAGACAGTGTTGACTACTGATGACAGCCCAGGCAAGTTCCTGTAATTTTTCTGGCAAGATTTTCAGAATGGTTTGTCATTGCCTCCTTCCTAGAACTAAGGGAGAATGATTGGTTCACATAGCTGCTTCAAGCCTAAGGGAGACTAGAACTCACAGTCTGCCAGTTTCTAGTCTGGTATCTCTAAAAAAATAATAATAACAACCACCTAGTTACTGTAGCTGTTGCAAGAAGTTCACACAGATTGACTACAAACTATGGGCATGCAAAAAAGCAGCAATGGTGTAGTGGAATATTCACAAGAAAGATCATTTGCCTGCAAGCAATAACTGATGGGACCATAAAATATACAAGGAGTAGAAAATGAAGAAGACAACATGCTCTGTGACTTTAGAATTCAAACAGAGAAGAACCTGTCACATCACACTACTTAACAATTGTCAATAAGAAAGATAAAAAAGTCTGGATAGTGAATGTGGCAGTACTTGGAGACAGCAGAACAGAAAAGAAAGAACTGAAGAAAATCACAAAATACAAAAACCTACAAACAGAAGTAGAATGATTGTAGCAAAAGAAAGCAAACATAGTACCAATGATGATAGGTGTCTTGGGCACAATTCCAAAACATCTGGAGCACCACTTGAACATGATTGGCTTTGACAAAATCCACACCAATCAATTGCAAAAGGCAGCTTTACTTGGAACAGCTTCAATCCTGTAATGGTATCTTTAATATTTTCAGATAAGAACATCTGACAATCCAGGTTCTTGGGAAGGACTTGATAGGTGGATAAAAATGCCAAACCCAGTCTAAATTGGAATATGTCATGATCCGGCCCATGACATGAATGGACTTGACACCCGTGGACTAGAAAACCTCCAAGATCCCTTCCAGTTCTATTCTGATTGATTAAACCTCTATATATGTCATCTAACTTCCAATGACTACACTACACCAATGCCCCAAACTGACTCCACTATATTACATATTTATCATACAAAAACATTTTCTAGAACTGTATTTGAGCGTATAATAGAATAGAATAGAATTCTTTATTGTCCAAGTGTGATTGGACACACAAGGAATTTGTCTTGGTGCATATGTGCTTGGTGTACATAAAAGAAAAGATATATTCGTCAAGAATCATAAGATACAACACTTAATGATAGTCATAGGGAAACAGTCAATATAAATCTTAAGGATACCAGCAACATGGTTACAGCCATTCAGTCATAAGTGGGAGGAGATGGGTGATAGGAACGATGAAAATATTAATAGTAATGCAGATTTAGTAACTAGTTTGACAGTGTTGAGGGAATTATTTGTTTACCAGTGATGGAGTTCAGGAAAAAACTGTTCTTGTGTCTAGTTGTTCTGGTGTGCAGTGCTCTATAGCATCGTTTTGAGGGTAGGGGTTGAAACAGTTTATGTCCAGGATGCGAGGGGTCTGTAAATATTTTTACAGCCCTCTTTTTGACTCGTACAGTATACAGGTCCTCAATGGAAGGCAGCTTGATAGTAATTGTTTTTTCTGCAGTTCTAATTATTCTCTGAAGTCTGTATCTGTCTTGTTGGGTTGCAGAACCAAACCAGACAGTTATAGAGGTGCAGATGACAGACTCAATAATTCCTCTGTAGAATTGGTTTCTTTTGTAATAGTCTAGATTTATGTGTTTTATTTTATGCATCTAAATACATTTTTCTGAAAATGGCTCTGTAGGTTTATCCAGCTTCTCAAAAAAGTGGTCTAGGACATAAAAAGATTAAGAACCTCAACTCTGTGCCATACTTACTTCACTGGATTGTAAGGTAAAAATAGAATAAATACAAATATTATTTGAAAACTTATTTTAACACCATGGTCTTAGAATGATTGTAAACACCAACATGTCCCTTATATTTTGTTCCATAGCTTTAGGAAGTTAAATAGCTGTAATATCTTTGGGAGTTTAAATATTATAAAAGGGAATGACTTCATGCAAAACCAAGGATTTTAACCTAGCTCTCACATTCCAACTGATCTACAATCAAAACTCTTTGCCTTACCTTCAAGTCATACCAACATTATCTGATAGAATGTTCCATGCATAAGGCACCAACACAAAGTAGATATTTTTAGCCCTCATAAATCTATTTTATAATTTCTGAGACTGGGTAATGATTGCATATGTACTGCATGTTTGGACATACAAAAACCTGAGCATATTCAGATGGAGATGTTACTGGAAAGTGGTGCTCACATTTTGTAGTTAGGCACCCAAATATAGTAAAAGGCTTAGAGTCTTAAAACTTGAAATTCTGTGCTCAGACACAGCTACCTACGATGGTTGTTTCATCTTTTAATTACAATGTCTGTGTGCTTCTGGAGGCACCATTTAATTCCCCCTGACAACCACCCATTTAAATTAAAGTCAAATACTCAGAACTTTGTTGGAGAAAAGAGCCACACAAGAGATGAGCTAATTACCAGATGTTGCTAATTTGACTCTGATATGCTACCAAAAAAAGATTTTTTTTTAAAGTAAACCCAAAGTGGCTGTTTGTTCAAGTTGACACTCTGTTAAGTAATTGACATGTGTGCTGCTGATAGGGATGTTCTTGCACTAATAGCCTCATAGGCCAAGCCATTTTATGCAACGAACTGTGGAGCTTCCCACATGGGCGCTAATCTTCAATGGATTTTAAGGCTAGCAGGAAAAATATCTTCCCACAGAGCAGCCATCTGAAGCCTGTTGCTTGGTGTTCCAGCAGCTAATCTTATATCGGATGAAAAATTTCTAGTGGGCTGATGCACTAGAAGAAGAAAAAACTGTGAATGGTAGAACCTTAAACTATAAGGATTAATATAATTCTCTGGCCGCTCATACTAGTTTAGTTTTGTCGAAGAGAATAGTTCTACTCCAGGGTATTTAAATAATTTCATAATGCTTCTTCTGCATTATCTCAACCATGCAGATAAAGTCAAGTTATAGCTAGGATAAGTCACCATAGAATTTTCTAGCTAATATTTTTCAGCTAATCAAGGTATGATTGGCAGTTACTGACATCCATACTGCCACAGCACCAGGTTGCCTATCATTTTTCTATAGGGTTGCTACTCCAAGTTTTGTCTTTGCTGTTTCATTGCCCCAAGTCTTCTAAAATGTAAGATTGTAATCAGAAACAGAAGATTTCCAGGAGAGAAGGCATTAACTGGTTGAACTATTTCACTGTTCCAAATCAATAGGAATACCCTCCTCCAGTAATTTTTAGGGGGGGGGGAATCTAGACTATGTTCCTATCACAGTTCTTAGTGAGAGCAATTTGACTGCAATAATTGACACCCCATTGACTAACAAGGTTGATTCTGCTGATCTGACTGGCTAGGCAGTTTTCCTTTCCTCCTTCACTGCTCCTTGTACAGATATCCCTCTGGAAGCTACATGCTTGATAGAAGAGGATGACCATCCCAGATAAAATGAGTATACTGAATAAGAGTATATGATAACTGTGTTCCTCTGTAAGAACCTCCAAAGAAAGCTCAAGGTCTATTAGATATGTATTTCTTATCTAAGTTTTCTTATAAAACTTACAAAGATGATTGTAAAACTTTGGATCTGGATCCAACTGTATATGAACTGCAATTCCATGGGGAAAAAATATTCCCCTTAGAGTCCCCGAATGGGCCATTGAACTTTACCAGAGCTGTCACCTCATGGATCAGGCTGGCACAAACGTGGCGAAACCTCCTTTTCGGGAAGCCTTCAAGCAGAGGCTGGAGACCTCTTCAGAGATCTTCTAGTGGCTCTCACACCTGAGTAGTGGATTGAACCAGATGACCATTGTGATCCTTTCCAAAGATATTTTGTGGCAGGATATAAAATGAACAATTTATAATCAAAAATCCTCAAATGTATTAAATTGAAATAGTTGCCATGGATGAACTGGGCAAAATTCCTGCATGGCAATGTGAGGGATTGATCACATTGACTGCTCCCCTTTCCTTCACCCCCCAGTGGTGTGTAACTTGAGAACCAGCACCTTGGATTCTCTCTTTTAAACTCTTCCCAGCCAACCTTTTGTTCTCTGCTTCGGCTCCAGGGGGGAGGAAAGGGGAGCAGGAGAAGAAGCGCTGGCTTGGATTGCAAAAGCCACGGACTGGCTTGATCGCCTTCCTCTTGAAGAGCCTGCAGGGCAAACAGGAGATCTGGGGTTTGGGTGAGTGGTAGAATTCTTGCTTCTCCACCTCTCCACCTCTCCCTGATTTGGGGAGCTGAACATGCTGCTGCCGCCCAGGAAGAGAAGAATATCAGAAATGGACTCTCTTGCAGCGCCTCCTCTCTCTCTTCTCCTGAGTGGCAGTGGTGCGTCTGGCTTACTGAATCTGTCCTGTTGATCTCGAGCAGCAGCAGCAGTGGCTCTGACCTGATCCTCACTGGCAAGAACCGGCCACGCCAATCCCGCTTCATGACTGCACAGACAGCTCGCACCGGCCACTGCTCAGAGTTCCGGCACCAGTACCCCTCCCACCAGGTTGACAGGGCTAGGGCTGGCAAGAGTTTGTTTGTGACCATTTTTTGTGGCCGCCACTAAGAGAAGGGACGTGCAAGCTACGGTTTGTGGGAGCGGCCTCTGTGAGGCCGTTCCGGGTGGATGGCAGGCACGTATGGGCATGTTCCCCCACCATTCTCCCCCCGCCTTGCCTCACCTCATCTTGTGCTGTTTGCACGGTAGCTGTGCATGCGTATAAGTATTTGGGGGGACTTATTTTTGGAGGTGGCTTATTATAGCGCATGCACTCAAAAGCCCAATTGGGTTTATTATCCGGACATGTCTTATTTTCGGGGAAACATGGTAGCAATTGGTTGAAGTAACTGTTGTAAAGACAGTGCAGTTTCTGAATCTAAATGGATGATATATTTTTCATACCACTGTTGTATGTTGAACAGCATTGTTTATAAAATAAACAAGTCCCAAACATTAGCATTATTTGTTCACTCATTTGATATAACTAGATTCTACAGGAAGCTCTGATAACATTCAGTAGTAAATATATGCAGAAAATGAGAACATCCAAAAAGAGACAAATACTTTATTCAGAAACATACGCGCTTTAGTTTCTTTCGGTCTCTAGACAAGGTGAAACCTGGGAATTCATTATAGAGACAGCTTTGAAGCCCCTAAATTCTATTTCTGTTCTCAAAGTATATCTGGGAAGAAGACACAGCTTGCTTATGAGATGTATCTGTATTTGAAGCACAGAGAATGGCTTTGCTTAATAACTATCTCTTCACATCAGGTCAAATTTCTCATGTTTTGTCTTTTTAGCTCACTGAAAGCTTGTGCCCTAATAGGTCCACCCATACTGCTGGACCATGCTTTCATGTAGACTTCATTACATTATTTGTCTCAGTTCAGGGAAAATCAATCCCTTTTCCAGGCTCAGAAAATACTTCTTAAAAATATTTCAAAGAGATGGCAATAAGGTAGCATTATTTTTAGAATTTCTTTGTCTTTGTCAATGTCATGTTGCATAAACCAAGGCTGTCTTAGGTTGGAAACAAGTGTGACTTATTTTTCTACTAAAAGAAAAGTGGTACCATTAAACAGAAGATTAAAAAAACAAAATGAAATGTAACATACCTCTGTAGTTAATCATGGAAATATATAAAAATTGCTGTTTTTGAAAGATACGGCTTCTGCTCATGAGGCATATTGGGAAGCAAGCATCCAGGTCTGTTTCTAAACCTAGATGGAGGATTACACAGCAAAAGGTACTAGATATGCTGAAATTATGCAGTATTTTAGCAACGTATACTTAGGCTATAAGCCCCACTGAACTTTCTGAGGCTTTTGATAGTGACAAAGAATTGTACTGCTAGACTTATCTATATAAGGGCAAGGAGATATGGTGGTTAGAGTAATGCTACATGGAAAACATGATTATGGGAAGGGTTTGGGAGGTGTTATTACACAGTATGCTAAGAGACATTCCAAGTATAAGAGGCAGGAAAATGAATTGGGATCCTGTCTTGCTTACACTCACAAGATATGTGTAAGCAAAAGAGTTTAGGAGAAGGCAATTGAAATCTGTTTATTTATGGTAGGTTCTTCCTCCTATAGAATATACTGGGATATATACAGTATACAGTACATACATACTTATATACATACACACACATACACATGTGTATGCATGCATACACACACACACATACATATATGCACACACAGTACATATATTTACAGAAAACCTCCATAGTTGACCACCTCTCTACACTGACCACCTCCCTAAGTTAACCACATTTTCATAGACTGGACATACACTATATGTACACAATTGAAAGCCAACCTCTCTATATTGAGCACCTTTGTAAGTTGTATCCTGACAACCTAGACCCTGACATATGGTATTAATTTACTCTCTATAACTTGACCAGTTGAGTCTGGTCTGCACCAAGGGCAAAAAACGTGAAATGAAGAATTGGTAGCAATGATTTTTTTCCCCAAGAAGTATATCAGAGAAGACAATATTTTTGACTTAGATTCAGCAGTAAACGTGAACCTGAAATTTTTGCCTCCAAAAACTACATCAAGCCTCTCAACCAAAGCATAATCTAAACATTTGAAATGCACTACCAAGCTCAGCTTCGGCAGTGGGTCATTGCTAAAACACAAACCTATGGTCTGTCTACAGAAGCAAAACCCTAACCCTGACCCTGACCCAGAAGAAATTTTCCAATCAGTATTGACTGAGGTACAACCCAGCAGAAAAGTGCTGGAAGTAACAGATGTAGCAGAAGAATTAAGTGAGGAGGACACAGAATTTTCAGATAGTAATTTGCCATGGAAAAATGCCCAGGTATGCTAAGTGGTATAGCCAGCATTGAGAGTGCATTCTGTGCTTACCTTCATAAAAAGAATAAGAAACAGACTAAAATTGACTCTTTTTTTCCCAGAAAGAATGATCAAACCATACATACATACATTCATTCATACATATTGTTTTTTTTATGATACAGTATTGTATGAATGCTTTTCCTGTGTTTTCACTATGTATTTCTGTATGACATTCTCTAATAAAAATCTGTACAATAAAATGAAGCCTGTGTACATATTAGTACAGTTGTTACATATGTTGACCACCTCCATATGTTGACCACTTTCCTTCAGTCCCTTGGGAGGTCTACTTTCAGAGGTTTTACTGTATATACATACATGCATGCACATGTATGTATTTATTCATCAAATTGATACCATTGCCTATCTCACAAAGGCAGTATATACGGTATATTTCCCCCCCCCCCCATTTTTCTGGTGGTGACTGACTGCCCATGCCATTGGACAGTATCCAAAATTACATATTGCTATACTCAGCCTAGTTTTCCAAGCAGTGAGAAATTCTGTGGTTCAAGTACTACATTTTTTCCCCTGACTTTCCTAGGAGGCCACTAGAATTTGATGGTGTTGAAATATTTGCATTTCTTGACAAATATATGCTGAGCATCGCTAGAGGCACAGAGTTTAAATTCTTCAACAGATAACCAGAGAAACCTAATACCTACTCTTTCAGAGAGCTCCACTGATAAAAAGATCATGCAGGTATGATCTGATGGGTTTGTTGTAGGTCTAAATTATCTTAACTCAGTGTATGGAATAACATCTGAATAGATAATCTGGTGGAGTCTTCCTTTTCTTAATTTTATCATTATCATTCACATACAAACTTTTTATTGCAGCAGATGAAATGCAGATGTGTATCAAATGGAGAATATGTAACAAAATATGCATTCAATTAATGCTGGCAACCCCAAGGATTCTATTGAGATAAGTGGAATTTTTCCCTGAAGCTTTATTATTCACTTTAGCCACACATGTATCATTGTCAATAAAGAAAAAAATATATATTTGGGCTTTGGAATCTTGTTTTCAAGCCTAATCCCAGATGTTTTCTGTATTATCAATCCCAATATTTAAGAATTTTATTGCATTTCCTACTGGTCACTTTCCCAGTACACATACACTAAGGAACTGTGTTATATTTCCCGTGTAAATCTCCCCAAAGATGCTTATATTTTAATGCTTAGTACAAACAACCCAAATGATTATGAAGACTAATTTCCTGTTGCCATTATGCTGCCTTAAAAAAAACTAAATTGGAAAGGAAAGTGTAAAACAAATAAAATGAAAAATATCTATGTGGTGGTGTCTATTTCCGTGATGTAGGTTGGTTATGAAACAAGACTTTGTTGAAAGCCAGAAAAGAAGCAATGCCATTAGTCTCATTTTGTGCAAGTGTACAATTCCATGCAATTGGAAAAGCTAATCATAAATTAGTGATATGCAAAGATAGCTTTCTCCCTGTATAATATGCAAAGTAGCCCTAAAGGTAGCATATTCATTTTACCACAATTGTGGTCATACAGATTTTGATTGTCCTGAAACGTGACCAGCCATATGTGTTGAAAATATCTCTTTTTAGAATAATGTTCTTTCAATGATTGCACAAATATTAATTCCTGTTCAGATGCCTTCCTGAGCCAAATATGGTATTTCTAAATATGGATCCCTCTAAATAAATTTGAGACACATTTTCGAAGTGTTGTTAAAAACCAGAGAGTTGGCTGGCACTTTGTTATTTGGTAGGTTTGTATTTCAGAGAGGTTTATTTTTTTTTTTTTAGTTACTTGGTAACTTCAACAACAAAAATAAATTCCCTAGAGTTGGGCTAGAATCCAGGTGCAGAAAAGAGGAGAGAGAAAGGGGAGGGGAGAGGGAGGAGGAGGAGAGAGGGAGGGGAGGGAGAGAGAGAGATCTCCTCTCCACTCACTCATAGGACAATAGATCCGGCTGGGACTGTTGAAAGTTTAGGATAATTGGCTGCTATGCGACTACAGAAAGACAGCTTCATTTTTTTCTACTGCATATGCACACATACTTCATTGGAAACTTGGCCATAAAAATCAGACTGAAATATATACCAACATTTCAAAATACTTTGTCTACTCTACTCAAGGGCTGAAGAAGAAATATTTTAACATACACGCATCGTAAACTGGTGGTGCTAAAGAGAGTAATGTCTAGTTTTTTTTTTATTGAATCAGAAGCCAGCTACAGCATAAGTGTTTGCCTTGTGATGGGATCATCTCATTCATTGCAATGAAGATGGATGGAATAATCCTATATTTGAATCAATTTAAGAAGATTTTAGGATATTTCAGCTGCTATAATATTCCCTTGCCTCCTAGAAGAATGTTGATACTTTTGCATAGAGTTTATATTTCAGTGATGCTCTGTCCTTGTCTGAGGTGTGCTGCCCATTCTTCTACTTTTCAAGGAACAATAGAACATAATTTGAGTTTGGAAAGCACAATCAAAACTTGTCCACAAAACTCTCACATGAAGAAAACCCTGTTCTAGCTGCTGCATTTATAGACCTAAAGAATATTACAAAAGCAGGTTTAGGCTCAATCGATGTGATCACACAGTGAGGCTTTTGCATAAGAAGGCCATTTAATGCTTTTTTTGTGACAACAATTTGTAATGTTATCCACAATATACAAGTCAGCTTCAAAGTCAGCAAAATTCAGATCTAGACCAGAAGCCTAATGACTCCAGGATGATCTATCCCAATCTACTTTTTCAGCTCTTCCAATGGCACACCCACTGACAATGTAACTGAATCCATCCACCTTAGTACTGGTTGTCTTCTTTTCCTCTTTCCTTCCACCTTTCCCAGACTTTATAGACTTCAAAAGGGCAAGGTCTTTACATAATGTGTTCAAAATAGGATATTTTGAACCTGGTCATTGTTTTTCTATGTGATCCCACAAAGTGTGAAATTATGACTTTGTAGTCATCGCTAAAGTGATCATCCATCTTCAGCATCCTTTCTATATCACTGCTGCCCAGCCTGCTTGCTTTAGTTCAAAGCATTGTAGATTTTAAAGCAAATCTTATGTCAGATTAGGGCAGTTTGGTTTAACCTTTGCTCTGTTAGGACTGAAGCTTACAATATTTTAAAATGCCAGGTTTTTTTCCAGTCTCTGCTTCTTTCAGGATAAATGAAAAAAAGTGAAGCCATTTTCCCCAATGTAATAGAATTCAGATGTGTTAGATTTTAGCTCTTTTAATCCTCTAGCCAGCATAGTTTGAGATTAAGACTAGCATTTCTGGAAGGTAAGGGAAAACCAAATTAAGCATCCCTGCAAGCGCTAGTTAAATATTTCTGTGGTTTATGGAAGTAATGACATCTTATTCATAGATTCATAAAACAAAACTGGCCATTCAAATTACATGGGTGCCTTGGGAAACTGAGACGTAGCTTTAGCTGTAATAGCTATTTTTATGCACACGGTCACCTTGTTCTGTGCATGGCTGCTTTATTTTTATGTGCATGGTTCTTTTGACTCTTGTCTTTGCTTATTTTTTTCTGGTTCCCCATAGACACGTAATTTATGGAGATCACTAATTGCCAAAAAGTGCTTAGATGGATCCGAGAAATTGTGCTGCCTGTTCCTATAACCCAAAAGTAAAGCTGAGCAAGTTAGAATTGTCACATTTACTTGCAGAAGATCACACAAGGGTAGACTTTTAGAATATCCCCAAAAGAATTTTTTTAGTAATTACTCTCCAGTATAGCTATATACCAATAATTAATGTTCTAACCCAGTCCTTGTACTGTATATACAGTACAAACATGCAAAACAGGATGGGGCATCCCTTTGCATTGAAACACTCAAAAGGAATTTTACGGTGATACTTTCTAAGCCCTTTGGATCATTCTATGGAAATGTAATAATATTTGTATTATTATATAATTGTAATAATAAGTATTATTATTTTTACACTACTCTTTTTCAAAGGAACCCAGAATGCTATACTAAAAATAAAATCAGTACTTTTTTTTAAAAAAATGATAAAGCGGTCACATTGGTGGTAAAACAGAATAATGAAAAAGCTTGAATTTAACAATAAAAGCTACCGTATTTTTCAGAGTATAAGACACACCTTTTTCCTCCTAAAAGGGGGTGAAAATTTAGGTGCATCGTATACACCGAATGTAGCCCCACCCACCCACTGGCCCCCACCCTTTGGCCTCTGCCTCCCAGCAATTTAATTCCTTGCAGCAAGCAGCAAGAAGAAACAGCCTATTTCAGCTTCAGCACAGCCTAATCAGCACAAGTTGACTGTCCATTGGATCGGCCTCCCGACTCTCAGCTGTTTCCTGCAAGGAGATAAATTGCTGGGAGCAGTTTTTTTTTTCTTGTGCTAATCAAGCTATGCTGAAAACGAAAATGAAAGTAAAGCAGGCTATTTGCTGTTTGTTGCAACAAGGCAAAATTGCTGGGAGGCAGAGGCAGATTTCTTTTTCTTGTTTTCCTTACCAAAAAAGGTAGGTGCGTCTTATAGTCCAGAGCATCTTATACTCCAAAAAATACAATATATTCATTTAAAGCCAGAGCTGAAGAACAAATTTATACAACCCCTTTGTCTAGCCCAAAGACAGCTCATTATCTTCCAAGCAAACTTCTGCATACCTTTGCCTATATCTTAGAGTCCTCCTGAAGCTGAGACAGCCTGAAGACATTTAAGGCACTACACTCTGGGAGTGGCACTTTCTTTAATGTCCCACTCTGAGATGTTGTGTGCAACCAATGTAGTATGTGTTGGAATCCATCAGGGAGATGATGTGCTCTGTGCAGGGAAATCTTGTGAGTTCAATTGGTTCTGTGGGACTACTCCTTTCAGTCTTGTCTTTGACCTTTATGACTACTCCAGAGTCCTCTTTTGGCTGCAGTGAGACTTCAACTTGGTTTGTTCAGCCAGTTATTTAATAAACTGGTCAACCTGGAGAATGCACACCTAGAAACTGACTTTGATTTGATAGGAGTTGAAAGTGTTACGATATTTTTCAGGATCAGACTCAATAAGTAGAATAAGAATTAGATATTCAAATAAAGCACTGTTTATTTACAGAAGGCATTCTATATTCACTGAATATTCACAGATAGAAGCACAGAAGGAAAGCATACAGCTCCTCATATATACAAGGGGTGGAGCTAGATATAGGAGTGGTTAAGTATGAATATATTAAGTAGTGAAGAATAAGTTAACCCCTGATATCCTGGTCATGTACTATTTACATAATAAAGAATAAGGCATTTACTTGTGACAAATCCCCCTCTAAATGCCGATTCGATATATTACAACAATTACATTCAGATTCAGAACAATATAAAACTTGTAACTTAGAAGTCAAGTATTTATGCTGCTTAGAAGGCAAAGGCTTTGTCAATATGTCAGCTATTTGCTCTGATGTTTCGCAATGAACTGCTTTAATAAATCCATCCTGAGATAACTGCCTCACATGTTTGAATTTTATATCTATATGTCTGGACCTTTGTCCAATAGCATCAGATCTAGATATTTCAATAGCAGCCTTGTTATCTTCGTGTATGATAAATGGTAATGAAGGTTTCATCCAGGTGTCTGACAACAAGTCATTAAACTATACGAGGTTATTTGAGGCTTTAGACAAACAGACATATTCTGCCTCAGTCGTTGATGTGGCTACTAAGTCTTGTTTACCAGTACACCAGTAAACTGGACAATTGTTAAGAAAAAATATATAACCAGATGTGCTTTTTCTACATGTGGTGTCGCCAGCCCAATCTGCGTCGGCGTAACATGTGAGGATGGGCTCTTTGTCACTATTGGGTTCCAATAATAAACAAAAATCTAAGCTATTTTTCAAATATCTTAATATTCTTTTGACAGCTTCCCAATGATATACTAGTGGTTTGCTGACGTGTCTAGACAATAAGTTGAGAGGCAAAGCAATATCGGGTCTGGTCCAATTGGAGATATATAGAAGGGAACCGATGACTGATCTGTAAAGAGTATTATCTTTAAATTCAGGGGATGACTCATCTGTGTTCCTCAGGAAATCAGTTTGCATGGGAGTATCACAGGGTTTAGCATTGTTTAAGTTACATTTGTTCAGGAGTTCTATAATCTTATCTCTTTGAGAAAGTTTGAATCCCCTTTTTGTTTTGCTAATTTGAACTCCAAGATACTTATTTACCTTACCTAATGATTTCAAAGAGAAATGTTCATTTAGTTTTGTTACAAATGTTTCTCTCTTCTCTTTGTGTTTACCTATATACAAAATATCATCCACATAAATTAACACGAATTCTAAAGAGTCATCCTCTTTTTTAACAAAGAAACAGTTATCAGCAGTAGTGACATTAAAATTCATAATTTTGAGCACTTTTACTAAACATTCATACCATCTTTTGCCAGATTGTTTCAGCCCATATAAACTTTTATTTAGTAACCACGTTTCATTTTTGTTTGTATATGGACTGTGAGGCGCTCTTACATATATCTCTTTATCTAATTTTGCATGTAGATATGCAGTCTGTATGTCGTATTGGAATACATCAAGGTTAAGTGCTGATGCTATGATCAGTGCAGTTTTAACACTCTCAGTTCTTACAGTGGGAGAGTATGTATCCGTGTAATCCTCGGGATATTTTTGTGCATAACCTTGAGCAACTAGTCTAGCTTTGTATAAGGTGTTGCCTCCTTCTAAGTTTTTGATTTTATATATCCACCTAGTACCAATAACAGTTTTATCTTTAGGTGCATGTGTAGGTGTGAATACATTTAATTTCTGCAAACTATCCATCTCTTTAGTCATGGCTGATTCCCACTTTTCCTTTTCTTCGGGGGGAAGTTTTAGCACTTCCTCATATGTGTTTGGTGTTGATGTTTCTCCATCCATATACATTATATAATCTTTGTATTTGTTTGGTATTTGGTTTCTGTTATTCCTGATTGTCCTTTTTGGTCTACTATCATTGTCATGTAAATACCTAGCTTCCTTTTTTGTTAATGAATCTGTCTTTATTTTGTATTGACTGTTTGTCCACGTTTTGTTTTTGTTTTTATGTATGTTGTGATTGTATTCTTCTCCAGTTCTTTCCTCTTGGTGTTTAGTGTTTTATAGTTGTTTGGGAAAATTTCATTAAGATGTATTTTAGACCAGTTGGCCTGTTCATGGAATACAGCCGTTCTGGAAACTATAAATCTGTTATTATTATCGATAAATCTGTACCCTTTTGTGCCTGTTTCGTAACCCATGAACCTGAGTCTCCTAGATACGTTCTCACCTTTACGTCTTAATTGCTTAGGTATGTGTACGTCTGCAGTGACTCCAAATATGTGCATATGAGCTATTTTGGGTTTCCTATTATACATCATTTCATATGGTGTCTTGTTAACAATGCTGGACCAAGTTCTATTTTGTGTATAATTGGAATATTGTAAAGCTTCTGACCAGAATTGTTTTCCTAAGCCAGCGTCTTCTAATGTGCATCTAATCATGGTTTGTAATGTTGAGTTCTTTCTCTCTACCACTCCATTTTGGAATGCAGAGAAAGGGCTAGACGTGTAATGTAACATCCCTTTGTCTTTAAGCCATTGGGAGAATTCTTTTGACATGAATTCACATCCCCTATCTGTCATAATTTGCTTTATTTTAATATTATGTTGTGTTTCTATACGTTTGTAAAACTCCTTAAATTTCTGAAAAGTTTCATCTTTGTGCTTTAGTGTATAGACAAAGCCATAACGACTATAGTCATCCACAATGGTTAGGAAATAACATTTCCTATATGTGATTGATGGTGTTAATGGACCAACTAGGTCCATGTGTACCAAATCAAAAATTTTGTTGGTTGATCTTGTTGATTTTTTGGGTTTGGGGCTAGTTTTGAGTTTTGTAGATTTACATACTGAGCATTCCAAATAGTTTTTACAATTTTTTATTTTAACACCTTCAGCATGTTCAGTCATCTTTTGAACTACAGGAAAACTGGCATGTCCTAATTTCCTATGTAAGACATGAGCACACTCATCATGAATTGGTTTACCAATATTAGGTATATTGTTGTTGTGTGTGTCTTTGTGATTGTGAATAATCTCATGTTCCTCATTGTTACTACTACTACTGTTTTCGTTGTCTACGTTATTGTTATCTTCCATGTTGAAATCAATGTTGTGTAACCATTTTTCTTTTGTCATTAGGTAAGGTAGACCTCCTTTAATAATCACAGTACCTATGTCTGTTCTGTTTTTCTCTAATGTTGCTTTTCCTTTTGAGAACACAATATTTATGCCAGAATCTCTGCTTAGTTTTATTGCACTAAGTATGTTATGAGGTATTTCAGGTATTAACAATACCCCCTCTATTTTTCCTAGACCAGGTAAGGTTATATTTCCCCTACCTATGACTTGAACCTTCTCTTGATTAGCTACCTTAATTATGAATTTATCCTCTACAAATGAAGATAGTATATTTTTATTATTTGTAGTGTGGTTGGTTGCTCCAGAATCAATAAGCCAATCATTGTCCTCTGTCTGTTGTATGTTAGTGTTGTCATGTTTGTTTAACCCATTCAGTGAACCAGATTTTCTATCTTTTGAGTTATCCCTGCCCCCTCTATGTTCCCTATAGATGGGTGGACTTCTATATCTATGTCTATCAATTGATGACTGTCTGTTTTGATACCTATTTCTGTAGTCAGGATTTTTTCTATTTCTGAGGAGTTTTGGACAGTCTCTCCTATTGTGTTCTTTGGATCCACAGTTGTGGCATCCTATTGGTTCATGATATCTTTCTTGAAAAACTACCCTCTTATATTGTTTATGTTCCATGTGATTGTTACAACGACTTCTCCTTGAATTATCTTCAGATATTAGCTTGTTAGATAGACTTTCTATGGATAAATATCCTAAATTGATTGTGTCTAAATGAGATATATAGTTATCCCACGATGGGTCTAGTGAGTTAATGATAACACTCTTCATTGTTTGATCTGAAATTATTTCCCCCCTTAAATGCAGTTCTGCTCTAATTTTGTTTAAAGATATTAAATGTTCACTTATGGTAACCCCTGGCTTTATCCTAGCTGAGAAGAAATCTTTAGACATTCTTGTTGTAGTGGCTACACTTTCACTGTGAAACAATTTAAACATGCATTGAATAATTTCTGATACAGTTAGATTTTGCTTAATACTGTGGTACATGGCAGGAGATATACTGGAAATTAATAAGAAAAATGCCCTATGGTGCAGACAGTCTAATTTTAGAGTCCAAGGTCTTTTTGGGGGATTAGTGATAAAAAATAATAAGTTTTCTTTTAGAAAGACAACCTGGAGCTGCTGACACCATTCTTGCAAATTAATGCCATCTATTCTCAGTTTTGGGAAATCATTGGGTAAATTCCCAATATTGTTGGATCCATTACTTACAACTGGAGGTAGTCCGTGGTCTTGCAAATGTTGAAAGTTACAAAATGGCGTGGGTATGCTTGCGACGATTCTGAATGGTTCTCTCTGTTCTTCATGTCCTTCGAAGTTGTCTGTGTAGTCTTGCACATGCGCGTTGTTCATTTCGCTCCTGAAGCCGTTGTGAGAGGTTCTCGCTGCCGCAGCTCCCTCATATCGCTCTTCTTCTGAGGAATCGGTCTCCGGATCGATCTTGGGAGTCCTGGTGATAGCAGGCGCTCGCTTTCTTTGGTTGAGAACGCTGGTCCCTGGTATCGTCTGTGGCGTGGGGTCGTATCTGCAGGGCTCTCTGGGTTCAGGCATCGGCGCTTTCGTCGTTTGAATAGAAGTGAGTGGATTCTGAGATGTTTGTTTGCTTGCTTGCCTTTTCGTTGATTCTTTAGTGATTTTCAATTTTGGTCCAAAAGCAGCAAAGAGCGTTTTCATTGCTGATTTTACTTGCATATCTATCGAAGTCTCTTCAATCTCTGTGTCTGATTCTTCTGAGGTGTAAATTTTCTCTTTTTCATTTCTTGCATCGAGTAAGGCTTTTCGCGCCAGGTATTTTGAATCTAGCTTTCTGATTGGCTCTGCTTCACTCATCTTAGGGGTCCGTTGAAACCAAGATGGCTGCCATTCGAAATTTTGCGCGGGACTGTTAGTTTTCTTTTTCACTATATTTTTATTTTCAGGCAGATCGCTCACCGTTTTTGAGTCTTTAGATTTATTCGTAACGATGTGCTTCTCTTTCGCTGCTCCGTTGTTTTTTAATATTTCTTGGAGGTTCGCGATGAGATTTTCATCGTTCTTTTGGCTTTTTAAGAGTTTTAGTATCTCTGACCTGAGTTCGTTGTTTTCTATTTCATTTTCTTCTTGGTCATCAGTCTCATCCATTGTTTCTTCATTGTCAGTAGTGCAGTCTTCAGATTCTCTCGATATTGTATTCGTGGACTCATCGATTATTTCTTGATCTGCTTCCATTTCTTTGCTGTATGCCCTGGTGTTGGGTCTTTCTCTTTTATTTCTGGAGTTTTCTCTCTCAGACATATTTAAAGTTTTATTGAGTCAATTTAACCATCCTCTGCTACCAAATTGTTACGATATTTTTCAGGATCAGACTCAATAAGTAGAATAAGAATTAGATATTCAAATAAAGCACTGTTTATTTACAGAAGGCATTCTATATTCACTGAATATTCACAGATAGAAGCACAGAAGGAAAGCATACAGCTCCTCATATATACAAGGGGTGGAGCTAGATATAGGAGTGGTTAAGTATGAATATATTAAGTAGTGAAGAATAAGTTAACCCCTGATGGTCATGTACTATTTACATAATAAAGAATAAGGCATTTACTTGTGACAGAAAGTGTAGTTAAAAGGATTTTGTACTTGTACTTCTGTAGCCTGGGTGGTTGCTACTCCCAAGGAAGTCCTGGCTTTTTCTTTTCCTCTTCTCACATTAAGTTCTTAGTTCTCACATAAACCCTCACAGCTAACCTCTTTTCTGACAGTCTCACTCTTTATCACCTTTGACCACACATATCTGGACAATCACTGCATGGCAGCCATGTAATACAACTATCCCAATCATTGCCCCCCCTCCGCCCAATGATTGATAAAGCAAACAGTCAACCCATAATTCCAGTAACTAATGCAATAAAAAAGGGTAATCAAACAATAATGCAAAAAGAAATAAAAAGAAAAAAAAGTAATGGAGTATTGTGCAGGCCAACTGAAGGCTTTTCACAGGTTAAATAACATTATTGGAGCTGGACTTTAAGATAAGGGAATATCCAACCTTGGTAAATAAAGCTGTATGGATAGCAGCTTAGGACAGAACTGTTTGGGATATACTGTAAAAAGGGCTAGAAGGAGAACAAGATTTAGGGTGGCATGAATTCCTGTCATCTCTGGGATAGGAGCAGGATAAAGCAATCCTCAAACTCAATCTGGATCTGGAGCAGCTGTCACTTTGCAAATATTCTTGAGGAAATATTTCTTACTTCCATCACATCAGCCCATCCCATGTAGTCAGCAGGGAAGGTATATGACAGACCTGGCCGCTTAAAAAATTTTGACTGGTGGGGTCTAGAAAGAGGGCCTTCTTTGCTGTTGCCTTGCCCCATGGAATGCCCTCCTCCCAAAAGATGAGACAGGCTTCCACGCTTGCGAGAGGAGAAGATGGTGATCAGAGAGTCAAAGTGGAGTCCACAACCAAGTCATTAAAACCCTGCCATTTTTGTGTGCATCACAACATCCTTAGAAGGGGGTGAGGCTTAGATGTCACAATTATGATGGTCATCTTGACTCATTTGATCCCCATGTGCATGGGGTTGGAGGCAAGGCACTTTACCCTTTAAAGTGACCCAGAAACAACTGGCAACATGTAGATGGGTGGGGCTGCGCATCATCCCTTGGCATTTTATTATCTGATACCTGTCTCTGAAAATATTAAATAATAACACATGATTCTAAAAATAGGCCTTCTGACTCCATGCCACTCTCTTCTTAAGGTTTCCTGGATGGTTATGGCTGTTGTGAGTTAACCTTTTCTGGCATTTCACCGATTGTAATAACTGCCTTGCCTGTGAATGTGAAAGTAGATGCCCTTTCCTGCTGTATAAACACATATACATACACTCACGTATCTCTCCTCTGGATTCTTCCTTGCGGGGCATTGATCTCCTTGGCAGTATGCAAAAACATTCAGTCGCCTGCGGAGGCAGTCAGAAAAAAATACTCTAAATAGCTCTGAAACTCATTATTTTAGTGCTTCCATCCGACAACCTTGCTTTATCCCTTCTCCCGGTGCCCTTCTATTCATTCAGCACAGTCTCGTCATACCAGAATAACTCAAAATATACAGCAATCCTGAAGCTAATCAAGCTTTCAAGATGCCAATGCATCCCCTAAATTTGACAACAGACCCAATTGTATTCATTTATCCTTTTTGAGCAGTGCTGTTGAGGGACGGAGTTTGTCTATAAATATTAGATCTGACAGTGCCATGCTGTTTTCATTTATCACTTGCTTAAATCAGATGGGTGCCACTTTTGGTATATATTGCACCTCTCTGTTATGCATAGTCCTTTTCTTTCCTATTCTAGGAACAAATGTGACTCCAAAGAGTAGAATGAAGAAATAATTAGTCATTGATGTAAAGTTCCATCTCTGGAATAATGAAAGTCAGGAAGAACTAGAGGGTCAGGAAGATCAAAGATCATGTCTAGAACATCAAACTGAAATTCATTTATTTTATTCATATTTGTTCCAGCTGTGCACAACTCCAAAAGACTAATGTTGAATGGCATGTTAATTCAGGCTCATAAACCGCATAGTAAGCCTAACTCCCAAGCAATGAGCCTTGATGGCACAGCAGACTAAAGCACTGTTAAGTAACACCAGCTGCCTGCAATTACTGCAAGTTCAAATCTCACCAGGCTCAAGGTTGACTCAGCCTTCCATCCTTTCAAGATAGGTAAAATGAGGACCCGGTTTGTGGGGGCAATAAGCTGACTTTGTATAAAAAAGAACACCGCTTTGGGGGTGGGGGGCGAAAGCCCTACTAAGCAGGTATATACGAAAGTATGAAGGCTATTGCTTAACGCATTGTAAGCCGCCCTGAGTCTCCAGAAAAGGGCGGCATATAAATCGAACCAATAAATAAATAAATAAATAAATAAATAAATAAATAAATAAATAAGAGGGCAGAAGATCCAGACTTTTCAATTTGGGAAGAGCTGGGAATAGGTGGTTGGTTTCATGGGGAACATGGCAAAATCCAAGTGTTTCAGTTAAGTGAAGCTATAAATCCACAGCAGTAGAAGCCCTTTCTTTATCAAAGCTGCCCCCTCCCCGCATCACTTAAATCAGGGAAAAACCCAGCAGCTGTATTTAAACAATTAAGTTTGGTAAACTGAGCCTTAGTTAATTTTTGGATATTATGTGGACTTAACTGTTTGGTTAGATTATGATTCAGTATTTTAGGAAATCCACAAAATGGCCCCTAGAATAGCCTATATTAGACTTCTGCTCCACAAACTTCACTGGCTACCAGTCTGCTTCTGAGTGTGGTACTATACTATACTTTTGTGTCAAAAGCACCAAAGCCCTTCTGCAGTGCCCACCATTTAGAACATCTTATTCTCTAAGGTGAGATCTGTCCTGACTCTCCTATCTTTCCACAAGAGCAGAAGTGGTATTCAGCCGGTTCATACTAGTTCTTGGGATCTTGGGATAGGCTAAGGTTCTTGCAAATTGTCCAGTCAGAATTCCTGTCCACTACCAATGAAACCATAAATCCTGGATTTTAAGACTTCACTTCATTTGCAATTCTTTTCCACTGGTTGGTTCTCCTAATTCCTTTTGCTTTCCAGAACAAGCTTCTCTCAATATTGTTCACATATGCATCAAGAAATGTTTCTTTTGCCATCACTTGGCTATTTTTCAAAACTATTATCTCTGGTGTTTTGCTGGATGCAGTAGTTTACATGCCCTTTTTGACTGATGCTTGAGTCTTGTAACCAGAACAGGTCTATTATTTGGCATGTCAATAAATTCCTTGGCAGAAAGGGCACCAAATGTAAAACTGCATTTCAATCTCATTTAGGAGGAAAGCAAAAGGGACAAGAAAAATATCTTAATCATATTTTTTTTCTGCTTTGAACAAGAGTTTTAAGTAAACAACCCTTTACCTTCTTTTAATAAGGTCATTTGAGACATCACTTTCTTGCTAGAAAAAGGACATTTTATTTTCTGTGTTTAAAGAGTCCAATGGCCTTTACATTAAAAGGCTTTCAACAGCCTGCTTCCATGCAAGCAGGATATGAAGAAGCATCTTCTCTTCTAGTTGCCAAGAGTGACAACAGTTTCCTAGCAGGCATCTGCAAAATCTGTACCCTCCACATAAAAATCTGGAGCAGCTGATTTCTGAACACAAGATCATAGCTCCAACCTCCCTAGAAAGATGCACCTTTGACTTTTCTAAATAACAATGCAATTACCTTCAAAAGCTGGCAGCCAAAGTATGTGGTGAGAAATGGATACCATTAATAAGAAATTAACCGCCTTCAAGGAGCAGACAATTTATTAACCAGTAAAGAAGACAGAAATGAATTGCAGTACTTACTGGACATTGGATAGATTTTCAGGATGCTATCATAGATACATCCCCTACAGATTTCCCACTCCCTTTTACTAAGTCCCGGTGATGCCCTATATTTTTTATATATACAGAATGTTGCTGTATGTTTTGGCACCATCCCAAAACTCATCACAATACATTTTGCCTAGAATCCTTCATCCAGAAAAGCTATTTTCCTATAGTATGTGGGAATGCCTTAGGAGACAAGGCAATGAGACATAATCAAGGGAATAGTCAGATAAAGGGCAAAATAGCCCACAGCAGGAATGTGGGTGGAACAAGAGGGTTTTTGGACTGCAAAGGAGATGGGAGAGATGCACTTTCAGATTTTGTTAATGTAATTTTATAATAAAGCAAAATTAGCTCAACTGGTCTTGTTTTCTGTCTGATGCTCAGTCTACCCACTGAGCATCTCACAGGAGCATTGTTGCAACACCAGCAGCATGTAGATGCACAGATAACCGATTTGCAGAATAGCATGATGCAACAAATGCCAAAGCTGGGGCGGAATTTGCTTAATTTCCAGTAGTATAGCAATTTACTTAGTAGAGCCTTGGTGGCGCAGCAGACTAAAGTGGTGTTAAGTAACACCAATTGCCTGCAATTACTGCAAGTTCAAATCTCACCAGGCTCAAGGTTGACTCAGCCTTCCATCCTTTCGAGGTAGGTAAAATAAGGACCCGGATTGTGGAGGCAATAAGCTGACTTTGTATAAAAAAGAACTCCGCTTGGGGGGGGGGCAAAAAGCCCTACTAAGCAGGTATATACAAAAAGTATGAAGGCTATTGCTTAACGCATTGTAAGCCACCCTGAGTCTCTGGAGAAGGGCGGCATATAAATCGAACCAATAAATAAATTGGTAAATAAACCAATTTATATATAAATAAATAAACTTGTGCCTCAGCTAGCACTCCTTCATTTCCAAGGAAGCTTGCTTGAAAAGTTTGGAGAGAACCGGGATCAATTTAGGACATTCGCAACTCAATGTGAAATGTTCATGGCAGACAGACTGGTATACTTTCCCACTGATTGCACCAAAGTGACTTGTATCCTGAGTTTTCTGAAAGCAGCAGCAGCTAAATGGGCAATAATATTCATTTAGTGCAACAATCCAGTGCTGGACAACTATCAGGACTTCATGCAAAGTCAGAAGTCACTTTGGGGATCCAATGCAATGCATCATAATTTAAAGATCCAAAAACTGAAGCTGGGACAGAGGAGAATAAGATTATACATTTTAGATTTTACTCATTGGAGATAGAAGGATGGAATGACCATTTCATTTAAAAGCTGGCTGAAGAACTGACAGATGAGTTAGTGAGGCAAGGCACTCCAAATAATGGAAGAGGTGTAACAATATTGTATAATAATAGATGCTCAAATGGAGGAGTTAAGGCAGGGAAGGAATGTGAAGGTGAAAAG
Source organism: Arizona elegans (assembly GCA_022577455.1). Classification (NCBI taxonomy): domain Eukaryota; kingdom Metazoa; phylum Chordata; class Lepidosauria; order Squamata; family Colubridae; genus Arizona; species Arizona elegans. Next base: position 118,206,689 of record JAKOOJ010000003.1, read on the forward strand.
AATCTACAGCCTGTCTTCCCCTATACTGCTCCTCTAATTTCCTCCTTAGAATCCAGCGCAGGAGAATATATGTAAATCTGAGCAACCGAGAGCAACCCTTTTATGAGGAAAGTAGCAAAGATAAATGGATCAGGGACTGTGCTTTTATTGCAGGGGCCCCAGGCACATAACCAATGACGCTTGGTGGAAGCTGAAGCGTCTGACACAGCAGTGCAATGCAGAACTTCTAAACCAATGAAGCAGGTAACCACAAGTGCCCAGCTCACTTCGAAGCAGCACACCAGGAAAACTTTGCTGGCCCTCTTTCCAGGACTTCGGAAGTGGAGCCCTAAACTATTTAAGGAGAGTGGAGAGAGCTGACAGTAGCAAGCATGTGTAATAAACTCCTGTAAATTGTTACTCTAGTCTAGGTTCTAAGCAGAATATGGAACTCTCTGCTCTTGTGAACTCAGGGGCAATCACCAATTTCATAGATGTAGAAACCAGTACAGAAACGAAAGTTGCCTACTCACACTCTAGAAAGCCCAATGATAGTCAAGTTGATTGATATCAGTCTTATGACGTAGACCAGACAGATGAACTAACTGTGCTTTATTATAAGGTTACCTTAACAGAATCTTACAAGTCTAAATGCATTTCTCTCGCCAACCCCTTTACAGCCTTCTGACCCTTTTCTCCCATCCACATTCTTGCCTTTTATCTGAATGTTCCCTTCATTGTGTCTCATTGCCTTTTCTTCCAAGGCCATTCCCATATACTATTACATAGACTGAAGAAATTAGTAGAAGTGGTCTATAGGAAACATTCAGCCATAGGAGACTCAAAGCTCACTGCAAGGGGGAAATGGCAAAATGGGCACCATAATATCCTGACACAAAAACTGTGACTTAAGGCATTGAGATGAGCTTGAGATGTTACTGCATGCATAATGTTGTTTAACGTAATTTTTAGTTGCTCCAAAATTCTATAAGAAACCATTATGTGTAATATAAATGCTGCTTTCTGAAGCAAAATAGGTATGTGTTAAAGTTTAAGAATATAACCCACAATTATTTCTTAGAGCTAAAATTACCCTGGAACTAGAGGTATCTATAAGATTTAGCACTTTTGTCAACAGCCTTGAACAGCATCATGGAGTTATGATGCAAATTCTGCCTCTGTTGTATTCATCTCTGATATCACAACACATATACAAAATGGGTGGTGCTTGCATCACACAGTGTGATGCTTTTATAATTTGCACCCCTCTTCCCTCACTCAGATCCTGCTGCTTAGAACCACCTGAACCCCTATATTTGTAATCTTCCAGATTTAATTCCTGGCATTTCTTGAAAAAAAAAAGATCACCGTGAGTATTTTCATCTTCTTGAAATCTTTGAGACCTTCTGCAGCTCAAATTAGATGCTGCAAAATTAATGGGTTTTGATTGTATTGAATTTTATTATGCTAAACTGATTAACACAAGAAAAGTATGTATAGAATACGATTATCAGCATAATATAACTTCAAATTAACAATCATGCTAATAACAAAAATCAGAAAAAAAGAAAAATGGAAAAGAAGATCAGGAAAATTATGCCATAAGCAAAACAACTCCAAAAAATAATAATAATAAAATTCAACTATATCACTAAAAAGTCTTTTTTACCCATTTGTTGCAAACTCTCATTCCAATTTAGCAAATATATCAAAATCTATCACTGAAAATCTGATGTATGGTTCTTGTTTTAGTGTTTCATTATGATTATTATAGTCAACTCTCATATCCAAAATAATAATAATAATAATAAAATCTAAAATTCTTGATGTCTTGATAAGATTACAGATATTGGAATATATACTCAAGAAGAACATATACGTCAGTCACAGAGAGGCTGATCCAGAGTCATAATGACCATCCTCTTTATGCCAGTGCAAATTGAAAATAATACAAGACCAAACAATATGAGTTAATATTCCAACTTATTAAATATTCTTGTAAGATGTTCCATATATCTGTTTTTTCACTCCTTCCTTCCTTTTCCATCCTGATTTTAGATTATAGGAAGCTAATTTCACATTGTTCAAGTGACCCTTCATCAGTTTATCGAGCAGACTGTATAAATAACTAACATTATTTTCATCAACACAATTTGACATTTTATAAAAATGATTACTGCCCTAACAATCATTTAGTTTCTCCAAAAGAAACTAAAGATTAGTGTATTAATAACCTGACTTGATATAAGATAGCTTCCTCACATGTTTTGTAGGGCACTTTGTGAGGCATTGGGCTTTACTTGGTTTGTGTTTTCTTTCACTAAATGAAAGGTCTCCCTTTTGACTCTTGAGCTGTATTATCCTGACTAAAGAAGTCACTTTTTATGCTGCCAAGGAGAAAAGGTTATTGCTCAGTGGTAGAACACATATTAGAAACTCAAAGACTGTATGGGTATATACAGTCGCTTTTATCTATCAGCACAGACAATACTAAATTGAAGTACTAAGCCTAAAGCAGCCACTTCTGTATTGACAAGAAAACCATAGAAATGTGTCCATGATGTTTTCAGAAATCAGGATCAACCAAATCTTTATCATTTACTGAGAGTGGACCTCTATTTGGAGACATCTTATATCTGAAAGGCTGCCTAGGTCAGGTTTATTTTAAAAATGAACACAAAGAAGTAAAAGCAGAGTCCTTGAAAGGAAATACCCAGTCACACATAACCTATGAATTGCAGACCAGGCAGGCACAAAGGTTCCTTGGCTACACTCCTCTCACTGTGGTGAAACGTATTTTTAATTAACTTTTATTAGCACCTTCTAAGCATGATCTATCTATCATCCATCTCTCTCTCTCTCTCTCTCTCTCTCTCTCTCTCTCAGAGGCACACACAGGTATATGCAAATCTCTATCCTTCTTTGTTTTTCCCTTGTTTGTAATGATATATTCTCTTCTTTTTGGTCATTCATGAATGGCTCTCAAAGTTTCAACTATAGTAATCTATTGTAATAGTTGTATTATATTAAGGTAATCTAAAAGACATATGCTGCGAGATTCAGTATTGCATCAGTGGATTCTACATAACTGGGATTCAATGGTCCATATCGAATCCTTGTCCATGCATAATGTATATGTGTGTCTGTATATTATATGCAGAGACTGAGTAGGCAAAGCTTACTGTCCATCTGTTTATAATCCTCAGATGTCATGTGACCAGTTTTATCATTTCAATACTTGTGTAGATTAAGCAAGTACAGGGGAATCCTTGCTTTCCATTTGGCCTGCAGAAAGGTTAATGGACAAAGTCAATAACCATCTTCTGTCACAGCAGTGTGCCACTTTAGTCCCCAAATATTTCTTCCCTAAATTGTGAATACAGTAGGAAATAAGGTGCTTAAATGCTCTTTAAAAATGCCAGGGGCTGGCATTTTCTTCATCTAATGTCAACATACATCTTGTCCTAAGTGATGTGTTGAAGCTGGTGGGACAAGGAATTAAAGTCAGATTTTATTCTCTAAATCATGGGCTACCATCCAGCTAAAAAAGATTTGAAGTAGCAGCTCTCAGAAGATTAGTTTTCATTCATTACTTAGCCCATCAATAATTCTTTTCCCTTATTCTTGGCAGATTTTTGCCATTTTGAAAAGAATCCCAGAATGCTATTATCTAAAGATACCACCTCATGGTCTGAGCTGCTGTACATCATCCTGTCATACAACTCTGTTCAGTGGGCTGAATGCAATGGGCCTGTTGCAAATGAATATAATTGGTGGACTTTGAAAATGTTGAAAGTGCTGTAGCGATAGGGACAGAATCGGGGATAAGCAAGTATGATAAAACTGTGGCAGCTGGGAAGACCTGTACAAAATGACATAGAGTAGACAAGTTTTTCCAATGATGAGATCAGGATACAATAGAACATATAATTTGGTCTTATCTAGTAAAGCATTTGAGTGAAGAAAGTGGCACAAAACTCCCTTTGGTCTAAGGCCTGTGGTTTCTGAGAACTGAAAAAGAGGCTTGCTTAGTAGTAGTGGTGGTAGTAATAGCGGCAGCGTTTAGGTTATAAAATGTAACCTATTTTGTTTCTCTAGCTCAAGAATTGGTTTGTCACCTACCACATGAATGTGTTTTAGCTGAAGTAAGTTTTGGAGTCAGTAAGAAATGTCAGAAAATGATAATATTTATTGATAAAATTGTAAGGTCAACCTATTGCCTTTCCTGTTATAGATGTTCTAAATGATGCTCTTTTGTTACAATTCAAAAGAAGTCTTGTTGATCATTCTCATCACCGTGGTAAATGTCAATATTTAGCAGAATCCCCCCCCCTCATTCCAATCATTTTATTATTTTAAAAGCAGCATTTCTTGTACAGTAGGATGTTGGTGAAGGTTGCCAACAAAAATGTCTTTAAACAGAGGATGGATTATGTTGATGAAGCCTCCTCTATCCTTGCTTCTGAATTCAAGATGCTAGTAATAACAGTGCAAGGGAGATATTGCATTTATGTTCTTCTTATGGGCTTCTCACCCATGAAAACTGAGTGCTGAAGCTGAAATAATTTTTAATGTGATCTTTTTTCTGTGGTTTCCTCCACCAAATATGAAATAGACTTCTGTCATGTTGATGTTTAGCCAATGCAAAGGTGATACAAATCTTTCCTTGATTGTACAAAGGATTTAAAGGAAGTGGCTGGATAAACACTTGGGAAGGGGATGAATATCACAAAAGTGAAGATGACAGTTGCAACTGTATAAACAAAGCCCACCTTTTATCATGCATGTGCTGTTCATGCACTACGTGATAACGGGGATAGAGCTTTGATCATGCATTTCTGTCTGCCATTTTGACTTTTGTAATGTCGGGTGAGACCGGGGTGGTGGTGGGAGATATACTGCCTAAGGAATGATTGAATGAGAGCATAGCCCACTGCTGCATAATGGACACAGAAAGAGGCTCAGAAGGGACCCTCCCTAGCTTTTCAGACTGCAAAGGGGGTGTTCTGCCCCAGCTCCGGATTCCCGAGGATATTGATACACACCAATGGTCCTTATCAAGTTTATTAAGTAGCAAGAATAAACCAAAGTCCAGCAAAGGTTGGCAACCATCCCAGAAAGCAAGATACGAGAAGACTTTTCCAAAAATGTTCTGATGATAATTACAGATTGTTTCTAGCAAGAAACTTACTAACTGCGTGTGACTTAAATAGGCTAAGGGAGTGGCCAATTATCCTCAATCCTTACTCTCAAGGAGACCTCCTCCTCCTGAGTAGCCACTCCTGCTTTTTGGCAGCCCTGCATGCTCGAGCATTGAGGAGAGGCTCCTCCACTTCGCTCTCTCCACTTGAAAGAGCCTCTGGAGGTTCTGAAGGCCCTGGCTGAGTCTCTGCTTCTGGCACCACATCCTCTTAAGCCTTCTCACTGTCCGACGCAAGAACCAGCTGCGCAGGCTGCTGGCACGACATACCAGCCTCCTCATCGTCGGGATCAGCCACGATCCATGCAGGCCGATTTATACATTCAGACTTGCAAAATTCTGTTAATGTAGTTTTATAGTACAGTAGAATCAGCTCATCTGGTGGTGTTTTCTCTCTGGTTTACCTATGAAGGCTCATGATTTTTCACCCTCCCCGCCAACATTCCCCTAAATACTAAGAACTACAGATTAAATGCAAGCTCCTCCTCCTCCTCTTCTCCTCTGCTTTATTTTCTAGACACCTTCTAAGAACTAATTAGTTCCCGTTTGTTGAGTGCATCAAAGTGGAGGCAACTGTGTGAGAATGAAGTATTATTATTGCAAACAGGTGCTCTTAAGGCAGTGGCTATACACTTAGCTACCATTTTATACTTAATGAATGCATAATAATGGTTCAAACTTTGAGGCAAATGATCCCTTCATTTTCTTTTTTTTTTTTTATTGCAAAAGTTTTACAATTACATTTTCACCCCTTTTTCCCCCCCCCCGCTACCCCCCCCCAAACTTCCCAACCTCCCTAACCCACCTTAACCCTCCCCTCCCCCCCGGACTTCCTAATATACTCATATCAGATAAAAGGAAAAAACCCTCCTTTATATATAAGACTTAAACCCCTCCCTCCCCCTTAGAAATTTTCATCTTCATTACCTTAACCTCTTTCTATCTTAATATAACGTTTTCAAATAAATTTTCCTCCTGATTACCTTAAAAATATTTCTATCATAATATAACATTTTCTAACAAATTTTCATCCTCAACCTTAAAAAATTTCTATCTTAATATAACACTATCTTGCTATAACATTTTTAAATAAAGGCTATTTGATACTTCCTAGTTTGATATTTATGCTGAACATAATCTATCCACTTCTTCCATTCCCATTCATAAGTCTCTTGAGAACAATCTTTTAAATATGCTGAAATCTTCGCCATCTCTGCAAAACTGGCCATCTTCAGAGTCCATTCCTCAATCGTAGGCAGCGCTTCATTTTTCCAGTATTTACCTATCAACAATCTTGCTGCAGTTACCATGTACAATATCAATTTTGTTTCACCCAGTGTAAAACCCTTAACTATACCCAATAAAAACACTTGTGCAGAAAATTGAATTTTTTTCTTCAAAACGTTCTGCATGACCCACCAAATTTTTATCCAAAAAGCCTTAACTTTCTTACAGGTCCACCAAACATGATAATATGTAGCGTCTAGGCAATCACATCTCCAACATTTAGGCTGGACATTAGGGTACATACACGACAATTTTTTAGGATCTAGATGCCATCTATAAAACATTTTGTAGAAATTTTCCCTCAAATTCTGCGACTGCGTAAATTTAACATTCTGAACCCAAATTTTTTCCCATGTTTCCAACATCACTGGTTCTTCAAAGTTTTGTGCCCACTTAATCATACAGTCTTTAACTAATTCAGTTTCTGAATCCCTTTCTAACAAAACATTATAAAGTCTTTTAATATGCATTGGACCTTTCTCTTTTATGTGTCTAACCAATTCTTCCTCATGCATCATAATACCAATTTTTTGGTCCTCTTTCCATCTCAATTGCAATTGATTATATTGTAACCAAGTTAAATTAATCCCTTCAGCCAACAATGTCTGTAATGTCTTCAGGTGCCATCTGCCCGCATCTGTAAAAAGAACCTCTTTGTATAAAAACCCCCCGAGTGACATTATATTTGTATTCCACAAGGTATGACCAAGATCCAGCCATAGCGGTATTTTATAATTCCAATTGTTTCGGTGCTTCTTCCAAACTCTCAGCAAAGAATCTCTAAGTATATGGCTTTTAAATACTTTATCCACTTTACTGTCGTAAAATAAGTAAGCGTGCCATCCAAACTCCAGATCAAAACTTTCTGCATTCAGTATTCCAGTCTTTTTTCCTCCAAACCAATCACTTGCTAAAGTCAGAGCTGCTGCATCATAATATAACCGTAGGTTTGGAAGTTTAAGACCTCCCCTTTCTGGAACATCTTGCATAATTTTCAATTTTACTCTTGGTTTTTTCTCGTTCCAGACAAACTTGTTCACTCCAGTTTGCCATACTTTTAGTTGTTTATCATTTTTGAGCACCGGGATCATTTGAAACAGAAAAAGAAATCTTGGCAAAATGTTCATCTTAACTGCTGCTATTCTTCCAAGTAAAGACAGCTGCAGTTTCTTCCAAGTCTCCATATCTTTTTGCACCTCTCGCCACAATACCTCATAGTTATTTTGAAACAATTTCATATTTGATTCTGCAACCTGAACTCCTAGATATTTTACCTTTGGTACAATCTCAAAACCTGCCCTCCTTTCTAACTCCACTTTACGATCTTGTGTCATATTTTTAACTACCATCTTAGTTTTTCTCTGATTCAATCTAAAACCTGAAACTTTACCATAGTCTTGTATAATGTCCTTCATCTGAATTATCGATTCCATTGGCTGTGTTAGGGTAACAACCAGATCGTCTGCAAATGCCTTTATTCTGTAATCCTCTTGCCTTATCATTATACCTTTCAAAGTGTTAGAGTCCCTTATTGTATTTAACAAGACTTCTAGTGTTAAAATGAACAACAGTGGGGACAGTGGACATCCCTGTCTTGTTCCTTTTTCAATTTTAAACTCTGTTGTCAAACTTCCATTAATAATGATCTGTGCCTTTTGCTCTTGATAAATTGCTGAGACCGCCTGTATATATTGGTCCCCAAAGCCCATCTTTTTTAAGGTCTTTAGTAGAAAATTCCAATCCACTCTGTCAAAGGCCTTCTCAGCATCCAGAAAAACCAGCACTGCAGGGATCTGTTTATTTTTCTCAAGATATTCCAATAAATCTATTACTTGCCTTACATTATCCTTCATGTGCCTACCCTCAATAAATCCCGCTTGGTCATCATGGATCACCTTTTGAATTACTGGCATCAGTCTGTTGGCTAATACTTTTGCATAAATTTTATAATCCGTGTTCAAAAGAGATATTGGTCTGTAATTCTCCGGTTTTTTGGGACCTGCTTGCTCTTTTGGTATCAATGAAATATAAGCTGTAGTCCACGATGGAGGTACTTTTCCCCCTTGTTGTATGTTACAAAATAAATCTCTAAGTTGTTCCACCATTTCTGCCTGCAGAGTCTTATAATACACTGCAGTCAGACCATCCGTTCCAGGAGCTTTAGCTGTTTTTAATTGTTTTATTGCTGCTATTATCTCCTCCTCTGTTATAGGATAATCCATTCTTTCCTTTTGTTGTTCAGTGATTTTTGTAACTCTTTTATCGTCCAGATATTTTTCTATAAGTCCATTCTGCACCTCCTCTCTGGCATATAGTTTAGTGTAATATTGAAAAAAAGCTTCTTTTATTAAATTCTGTTGAAAAACTTCTTTCCCCCCAATATCAACACTATCAATAGTCCGTGTACTCTGTTTCTTCCTTAATGTGTAAGCCAACCACCTGCCTGGTTTATTAGCGTTGCAGAATGTATTATGCTTCGCATATTGTAGATTTGTTGCTACTTGTTCTGCTATAAGCATTTGAAATTGGTCCAATTTCAAATGCTAAAAAGACCAATCCCTTCATTTTCTTTATTCAAGCAAGATTGTACAGGTTTAGTGGATTTATTTATTTATTTATTTATTTATTTCATTTCATTTCATTTCATTTCATTTCATTTGCAAAGCTCAGGTGAATCTATCTTGAATCAACACAGTTATGGAAGACCCCACAAAATAAAATAAAATAAAAAGATTGCTAATGAAATGTAGGTTTGAAAAAACAGAGAAAGAAATGTTTAAGGTACATATATACAGTAAACATTGGGGAACACATTTCTAATTCTTATAGTAATAGAAGTACAATAAACTACTTAAGCTGAGTTTAGGCATTGATCCTGTTTGATAAAGATGTACCAATTCTTATAAGATATGACAAATACTACTCTCATTGATATGTGAGTTCCTGATGGAGTGATCAACAATAATAGTGATTCTTACTAAATAATTTCAGGAGGCAGCTACAATACATCAAAACAGGGACTGGTTAATCCAGTTTTAGATGGCCATCTCTGCCCTCCCCCTCACACCATCAGTATGACATTTCTGCACTCCCATTTCAGGCAAAGCTAGACTTTTCTCTATGCTTAAGCTATAGATCACTCTTTAGTTTGGAAGTATCCTTCAGCACTTCCAGTAGGATGTATGCATTTTCCTAAATCCCTCCTGGAAAAATACAAATGTGGGTGCATGCACACAGACCTGCCAACCCCAAAAGGGAGCAGTATTATGAGTTCCCACCACTGAGATAGGTATAGCAATAACACTTAGCACTTATATACTGCTTTACAGTGCTTTACAGCCCTGTCTAAGCAGTTTACAGAGTCAGCCTATTGCCCCCAACAATTTGGGCCCTCATTTTACCCACCTTGGAAGGATAGAAGTCTGAGTCAAGGTTGAGCCTGGTGAGATTTGAACTGCCAACTTGCAGGCACCTGGCAGCCAGCAGAAGTAGCCTGCAGTACTGCATTCTAACCACTGTGCCACCGTGATAGAGAGTTAAATCACCATTTGGGAGAAGCTGGATGCAAAGGATGCTAGAAAATAGATAGCACATGGTTTCACACTTTTAGTAATTCATTCAGCTCAACTTAAAACAATTTGGTCCATGGTGGTATCATTTAAGGGGTTAGCTTCCTTTAAATTATAGCACCTGAAGTTGACTGTATCAATTTTCAATCCATAAAATGGAAGAAATAGTGATTTCCTCTGGTGGACTATTGTGAAGCCTCAGAAATAAAACTATTAAACTGTAAATTAAAACTTATATGTTTAAAAATAAACAGTATTCAATCTTACACCATCAATACAGATTACCCAAGATTCTTCCTGAAGACTCGGTGGAAATAGCAAGGTTTGATGGGCTGAAGATGATGATGGTGATATAGTGGCCTCTTGTCCCATAGCCATTGCACTACATTGGCATCTGATCTTCACCAGCCTTGAAGCTACCATAGATCAATTTTATTTCATTAGTTTTAAGGGCAGAATGAAAAAGAGTTTGGATAGAGTGAGAAAAGTAGCAATGTTGCTCATCTTTATATATTGTCCTATCTAGTTTGATATTGAAACTCTGCAATATGAGCTGAAATTGCACTGTGTAAGTGTGTGTGTGCATGTGTGTACACACACACACTTTCTAAGCAGATTCTGATTCAGAATATGATTCAGAGTCAGATTTCAGACTCTTAAATATATTTTAATGCACTTCCAGATAACAGCTAGATATATGCAAAGACAGAAAGAGACTCTTCACTGAGATCACACAATATGGAGATCTACTAGATTTAAAGAATAAATTCCATTTTCCACTTTTAAGGGATTCTTTCAGTTCCCACCATGATTTGAAAAGAGTGGATCATCCAAGCATCCTTCACTATGTCATCTTAAAACTTAACAGTAATCCACAACCCAAAGTAGTGTTCACTTTCTCGGGTGAAAGGAACTGATACTGGCAGCTGATTTTTATGTACACTCTGTGTGTGTGTGTGTGTGTGTGTATGCAGGGAGAAGGAGGGAGGGAGGGAGGGGGGCAGAGAGAGAGAGAGAGAGAATTTTCTGTCCTTGGGGTTTTTCTTGTATTCATGTGTGAATCAACCAATTTTATTTTATTTTTCATTTGACAAAGAGAATCGCTTCCAGTCCACGAATGCTTAAATCCCAGATCAGTTGCTGGCCTCTGAAGATGTCACAGTTGTTTTATAATGACAAAACTCTATTTGATCAGTAAACATAAACCTGCACCGGTGTTATAAGTCTGGGAGTAGGAAGAAGCATTCAATGAATCTGCAATCCATCACAAGGGGCAAGAGGGAATCGCTACAGTTCCCTACATACCTTGTTGTAGACACCATTATGACATCTGAACCCATTTCCTCCCCTCTGCACCATATCATAAGCCTAATATAATGATTCAAACAGTCCTCACTCTTTCCTCATCAGGGTTAACTACTCTGGAGGTGATGGGCAATTGAGCCACCTGGCGCAAGGTTATATCCTGCTTTAGTTGTTATTATAATGTTTTCTTCTGGCTTTTTCATTTGTGTTTCCTCAGGCTGCTACAATGATGAGATTCAGATGCTGAGTCGAGCCTCCCTGCCCTCCCTCTTTCTCTTTCACTACCACTCTCATTTATTTCAATTTGTTATGCTTTCAGCATTTAGGAGGAAAGGAAAGAGCAATTATTGTATCTGCTGTGTTGAGCTGGCACGAGATTTTTGCCAACTGAAACTTCACTGATGTCAACAGCCTGATCCTATGCAGAGGTACACTTTCTTGGAACTACTAATATTGGCTTTCCCAGGTCTGCACAGACTCAAGCACTAAAACAGCTGACATTCTATTTCAGGAGTGAGTAGGTGTACAGGGTATGAATGTATGGGTTGCCCCCGGTTCGGACCGGTTCGCAAGAACCAGTAGTAAAACAGGGGGAGGCTCCGCCCACTGACCCGGACGTCATCATAAATGATCTGTGCATGCACAGAAGCTTCTGTGCATGCGCAGAAGAATGTATGCTCAGGCGTGATGCTAACCAGTAGTAAAGGTAAGTAGAACCCACCCTTGATATGTACACATTATATTTGTAAGCCACCCCAATCTCTTATATTTCTGGGAAGCCTATACAGGCAGTCCTCAAATTCTAACCACAATTGAGCCTGGAATTATGGCCATAAATTGTTGCAGTTGTAAGTTGAGGCACCCATGTGACCGGAAGTAATTTTACAGCTTTTTTTTTTTTTTTTTTTTTTTTTTTGGGTAGTGGTTGTTAAGCAAACGTGGCAGTTGTGAAGTTAACACAGCAGTCGTTAAGGGAACCCATATGTTTCAACAGGCAATTTTGCTGTAATGGGCAAAAAACATTGTGAATCATATTTATGTTTTGTTGATACTAATGTTTTGTTTACACTAGAACATGAATTCTATGTACTGTATGGCATTCCAGATGCTAGAAAACAGTACTCATTACCTCGAACTAGTACAGGCATTAGTGAAAGAAGATGGAGTTTTAGTCCAGCAACATTTTCTGTACTGCATTAGGGTGTCTGCAGAGGGAATATTTAAAAAAAGACAAAACAGGGTGGGCCTATGCATAAATTGACCAGAGCTCATAGTCCTTCTACACAAAAATCCACTCCTGATTTTTCTCCACGATTAATAATTTCAACAGAATCATCAATGTTTGTGTGGCTTGTATTACTTTTATTGTATGAAAATTAGAAATAGCAGTTTATAGGAAATTTGTGTAGGTATGTGTGCGTGCCTTTGAGTCAGTGTCTCAATTTTAAAAGTGGGTTGCTGTTGCTTCCTTCTTAGGGCTGAGAGAGAGTGGCTGGCCCAAGTTCACCCAGATGGAGTAATACCTAAGGGACTATAACTCTCACAGTCTCCCAGTTTCTAACCTAATGTCTTAAGCACCACACCAGCCTGGCTACACAATAACTCTAATTCTGCCCATCTCCCCTGAAGTTAATTATGCACTGAGCTGCCATAGTGGGAGGTTAGAAAGGTTGCATTAGAAATTATTTTGGAGGCATATTCCATCTGGGAATGGAATCATTTTAGGTTTCTGGCATTTAGGATACCAGAGCAAATTTAAACATATGATGAACAATAAATGTCTATTTCAGATACAAGGAGATAAAAAGAAATTAGAAATCCAAGCTCAAATCAGAGTTTCTGAAAAGATGCAGAAGATTAATAATCAGATCACAGAAGAGTCATGCCAATCATTATTATCAACTGTCAATTCTGGCTTGGACTTCATCCTAGAGAAACAGTATGTAAATAATTTATATAGCATTGAATACTATATTTAAAAAAAAACTGGACATTCTGACTTACTATATTTTTTCCTGCTGTTAATAAGACTCAAGAATATTATTGATATAATTTATGTCAAGTTAAGTCAAGCACTATAAACATATGCCTTGAATACCTTATACCTCATTATAATAGAAAATAGCAAAGGTAATCTTAAGTAAACTACAATGTAATACAAATCTTTTCTTTTTCTACAGTATATTAAAGTCAGTAGTGTTAAACCAGTTAGCATAAATAGTGGGTTTATATTGCATTGTTCTATGCAAAGCTATTATTTAGTGTTACACTCAAGCAACTGCATTTGGGTTCCATAATGGGTTCCTGTTATTTCACAATTTCTAGACTTTTCCCCCCACGAATTTGTTTTCTGATCCTGAATTCTCAATGGTTTCTACAAGTGCCTTTCACTAGTATTCCATCAAAGTAAAAATGTTGAAAAGTATATGAACTATGAATGATTCACAAGATAGCCAAATCTAGACAACCTTATTGATAGAATACAAGAATAAGCTGTAATCATTAAAACATGCATGAGACAATATCTCTTCCAATTATCAGAGAAACTGAGGGAAAGGAACATGCAAAGTGCCCTTATTTGGCCAACTGGGTTCCCCAAAAGAGAAAGAGAAAAGGGAAGTGAAGTACATGGAAAATATGCTGGAGGAACCCATCCATATTATTCATTTTATAATCTGAAAGCAGATTTTTGTATAAATCCCAGTTGTTAATTCAAATTTGGAAGAGTTATAAATCAGTTCATTTAAAATGAGCAAATGCCTTAAATATTGTCATGTACATCTTTTTAATTCATAGTTCCTTTTGACAATATATCTAAGACTCAAAGCACACTGCGCAAAAAACAACAAATGAGTTTCTGGTAGTCAAGAGATAAATTTAAATCTTGTCTTGGGACATGGTTTAATGGAACATGATTGTTCATGGGATAAAAACATTAAGTATGGACTTGCTAGATATATTAGATATTTGCTTTTCTCCTAAGCTTAGTAGCTCTAAGGGAGGGGTTGGGGTAATAGTTGGGGGTACATTTTTTGAGCAGTAAAATTGGAATAAAAATTTCATTTTACCTTTGATTTCAAAATAAATGTTAATCTCATTTTATGGACTACATAGAATTTTCACCTTTTCTTTTTTGTCTGTGCAACAGAGGGCTTTGCTGATAGTCTCTTATACCCCAGTTAACTTTACATGTAGGTCATTGCCCTATACAAGGCTGCAGCAGGTTCTGGAGCCAGCAGTTCAGATACTGTAGTTATGGGCATGTCTAGGTTTGGCTAGTACCACCACTATAGAAATGCATTTGTGCCCATTAGCTTTAGTTCAATTGTTGGGATTGTCATCATTAAGGATCTACAATTCTACATGACTAATTGTTTGAATATTTTTGAGACCAAGTACTTCTGGCAGAATCTGTTGGTCTGGACTCTGATCAGATCAGGGAGAGAAAGTTTTTTAAAAGTCTGACCACTGAGAGAATATCTTTTTGTGGGACCCCACTGTGATGTCTCCCATTTTCTGGAACAATCTCTGCCTGGATAGCTGGAATCCCTCTTTTTATTCAATTCTCCAAAAGTCTTGAAAACCTGATTGTTCTAGAGAGCATTTGGGGATGAGATGGAAGAGCATATTATCCTGAGACAAAGGTGCATTGTGTGTTTGTTATGACAGCTATGATGGGTTTTCCCCCCCCACACACACACACACCTTTGTTCCTACTTTTTTTAACCTTATTTTATATGAAATGTCATAAACTATTCAGGGTATTCACTCTAAAGCAGCATATAAAGCAAATAAATAAAATTGCAAGAAATGCTTTAACCAGTTTTTAGAAATAAATAGTGATTAGAGGAAGCTCCATAACTTGAAGCAAAAAGATGTATGGGAAAGAACATATATTCTGGGACCATAGTGGGTTTACCCTTGACGTTAGTATAGAGTTGTGGTGGCACAGTGGTTAGAGTGCAGTACTGCAGGCTACTTCTGCTGACTGCTGATTGCCAGCAGTTTGACAGTTCAAGTCTCACCAGGCTTATTATGTAAATAGGTTTGTTTGGCGGGAAGTTTGAATTAACTGACCATCAGCTGATTGGCTGACCACCACAGCTGCAAGGTATATAAAGGGAGCTGGCTCCCTGGGTCAGTTGCTGGGTTCTCACCATATAATAAAGAGCTGTTGTCACTCACTACTCTGGCTTGCTGCGTCCTCATTCACCCAACTTAACAAGGCTCAAGGTTGACTCAGCCTTCCATCCTTCTGAGGTCGGTAAATGAGGGCCCAGATTGTTGGGGGCAATATGCTGACTCTGTAAACTGACTTAGCGAGGGCTGTAAAAGCACTGTGAAGCAGTATATAAGTCTAAGTGCTATTGCTATTGCTAAATGAATTGATAAAATCTTACTTCAAGAGCTAGTTCGTTTGCTCATTCTCTTATTCCATTTATACATAACACACGTAAGAAGTGTTATGCTCAGGAATAAAAATAAGTAAAATAGCCATACATGGATTTAAACTTCGGAACAGGAATAAAGGAAGTCAAATGGATCTCATGGAAAATGACAATATGTGAAAACAACAGAGAGGAGAGAGATCTTCCTTTTTTGCTGGATTGGTTTGTGGGAATGATCTTGGGGGGCATGAAGGAGAGCCACAGACTGAACAACCAGCATGAAAAAGTTGTCCCAGCTGACAGAAGTAGGGATGGCATGGGAAATGTTTCAGAAAACACCCTCCCTAGTTTCCTGGTGAGTAAAAGGAAAGAAGGGGGGAAAAAGACTTTCAGTGTTGCAAAATTGGATTAATATAACCTAAAGATAAAGATAAAGCTAATTGTCTTGGTTGTACAGGTAGTCCTTGACTTACAAAAGTTCATTTAGTGACAGTTTGAAGTTACAGCAGCTCTGAAAAAAATGACTTACGACCGTTTTTCACACTTACAATCATTGCAACAACCCTGATGGTCATGTGATCAAAATTCAGATGCTGGGCAACTGACATGAATTTATGATGGTTGCAGTGTCTTGGAGTCATGTGATCACCTTTTGTGACCTGCTGACAAGCTAAGTCAATGGGGTAGCCAGATTCACTTAATACCCATATTACTAACTTAACAAGTTCAGTGATTCACTTAACAACTGTAGCATGAATGGTCATAAATTGAGGACTAATTGTACTTCCTGTCTGGATTGCCTTGCAAGTCTAACATTTGCTTATTTGTATCTTACAAATGACCTGCAGGAAGTGAATGAAGATGTTTTACAAGCCATTATTTTAATCTGTGTATATTTATGTGATTGTTTTCAATTTCACTAAGCACAATGTTTGTTGATGTGACAAGATGTTAATATTACCGTATACTGGAAGAGTATAAATGAAGGAATGCATTCATGTTTATAAATAAAGATGATACATTTTATTTTGAGGAAAAAAATATTATATTCTCAGGGAGATCTCTGACCATTCATAAATATATATGTGGCACAGTGGTTAGAATGCAGTATTGTAGGCTATTTCTGCTTACTGCCAGCTGCAAGAGTTTAGCAGTTCAATTCTCACTGGCTCAGGGTTGACTCAGCTTTCCATCCTTCCGAGGTCAGTAAAATGAGGACCCAGATTGTTGGGGGCAATATGCTGACTGCTTAGAGAGGGTTGTAGAGCACTGTGAAGTGGTATATAAGTTTAAGTGCTATTGCTGTATTATACTATTTCGACTATACCATACTTTTATAAGTTTTGATAGAGAGAGATAGTCATACATTAAATAATCCTTCAATTGACAGTAGCACCAATGATAACAAACATGAATTCAGATCAGGAGAAAACCCACTTGATTTCTGGAAACAAATTAAACCAAGGGATTTTGTCTGAGAATATTACACATCCCTCAAATAATTACTAAAGTTCCACTTTATTGTCCAATTCCTGCATTAGAAATGAAACTTGCTTAATTTCCTGTGATAATGATAATCTGACTTTTAACAATATTATGTTAGATGGATGCTACTTTTCTACCAGACAATATTTGTTATGGTATATTAAGAATTGCAGATAAGAAAGAGAACAGGAGTTAGCAGGACTGCAATGGAGAAAAAAAATGAACTTTTGAAGGTGCTTTAGTTCAAGTCAGACTGTGGATTTAGGACTGTAATGTCTTCCTGGATTAACAAGAGGTCTCTGGGATTTTAGGAGGTAGAGTTTTGGGAGAGGAGCATTACACCGATATGTATAGTGCTTAATTTTAATGTGAATTCTAATGGGATTCTTAATGGAATATGCAAAATCTTCATATATTGTTGAACTCTGATTTGAATCAGGTTCAGCCAGTATGCCCAATAGCCAGATATTCCTGAAGGTTCAGTACAAAAGCACCTGCAAATTTTTGGATTCCCTTTTAATAGGCAGAAAAATTGACAAGGTCATTATCACACATTACAGTAATGAAATATGCCTTTGCAATAGTGGATTTGTTTTTGTTTTGTTTTTTTCAGAAAAGTATAAATCACAGACTGAAGCTGTTCATCTTGGACTGAATTCCTTCCACCTTGTTTGTGCTGTGGAATACATAAATTTTTCAAATTCCATGCTTGCATGAACATTCATAAAGAGTTTATATTCTTAGTTATATACAAGCAAAGATAGGTAAGATGCACAGTAGCTCTATTCTCTCTCCCCAATAGCATTTTACCAAGGTAATCATGGACAAATTAAAGTGGCACGGTGGCCTAAAAGTGGAGATACCCACCTCTCACTGAGAAGGTTTGAGAGTTCAATCCTAGGCACCAGCAGATGTTTCTCTAACAGGGCACAAAGAGAAACAACAAAGAGAAGGAATCAGGAAGGGTATCCAGCCAGTAAATGCTCGGCTCCATTTAGTCATTTTGACTTCATCCCGAACAAAGGGATTAAACAGTCATTAAAAAAAAAAAAAATCATGGACCTTTAGGCAAAATAGTTCTTAAAAATCTAGGTTAAAATCTATCTCATTTGACAATTTTGCTTGATATATAGAGGAAAGCAATGATATATGAAATCTGAGTATAGGAAATTAGGGAGTTAGTCTGAGATTTAAGGAGATAGAATCTAAACTGGGAATGGAAATCTGGCATTGCTAGCCAAGACAAGGAAGAAGCCATCTTGCATGAGGGTAGCTGGAACTAAGACCATGGATAGGTTGAAGCAAACTTTGCTAAAGATCATTATTTAGTAAAACTATCAGTGTAGCAAGCAATATAAAACTGAAGTTTTTTCAAATCCAAATGCCCCTAAAACCTAATCTAGGTGTAGGCTAAACTGTTAAAGACTAAGGAAACCGAAGCTTTACAATAGCCAGACAGAGAGAGGAAAGCCAAACTCTCAGCTGGGTTAAATGAAAATACACCTGACGTATACAGGTATGTTATATTTTGGATCATAGCCAGATGGCAACTAATTTCAGGACTGCTAGCAAGCTAAATATCATGGCAATTAGTACTTATATTTAGATACAGGTAGCTCAGATGGATTAGATTTTTCTATCAGAAAGCATTGTTTTGACATGACAGTAGAATCAGTGTTAGATCAGGCGCAGGAAATGAAGACGTGACCAGCTCGATACATTAAGTAACTTTATTAGCTACAGTAACAAGACTGGCTGTGCGCTGCCGGAGCTCTCCTTATATTTGCTTCGGCAGATGCACCGCCCCGGACAGCTATTCAAACTTCCTGCCTGATGGCTGGCAGCCAATCCGGGCGGGTGTCCTTATAAGGACATAACACTCCTCCCCTCCTAGTTAGAAAACAGTCACTCAGGGTTAATGAATGTCACGTAATCGCGCAGGTACGTAGGACGCCTCGGCACCCTAGTTGACCTGCGCAGTCTCACTTCTTCATCAACGCCAACCTGGATGGACGGGGCTCCTGTGTCTCCTGGTTCACCTCCCCGGAACCGGATTTGGTTTGGCTGGCGAATGTGCGGGGTCACTCCCAGCGCCTCCGGCCGAACCGTGGACCTCAGACTGCTGGTTCTGATGGTCTTCCTCCTGGCCTGCACATTGGTCGTCTCGGTGTGGCCGCTTGGTGCTGACCCGGGAAGAGGGTCTGAGTCTTGGTAAGTCCCTGGTTGTCACTTGCTCCTCCCCGGTCTCCCGGGCTCTGTGGTTCGGCTGCGATTCGGTTTCTTGTTGTCGTGGGGGTGACTCGGATCGGTGCCCTCGGATCCGGTCTCTCAGCGGTGGGTGGTGCTGACCTTGGTCGTGGTGTCTGACCTCGCAGGGGTGGTGCAGAGGCCTTCCTTGCCGGGCTGGCGTTGGCCTACCCCGTCGGGTCGGCGGTGGTCATTCTGGTCTGGTTGTTGTTGTGGGGCTACCTCCGTGGGGCGGTGGTGGTCTCCCCTGCTGGGGTGGTGCTGTCCTCCCTGGTCGGGATGTTGTAGGCTTTCCCTTCGCCCTAGTCCCGGGTCTACCACATGTCGGTGGCTGGGGTCTTCTGGGCTGGGGTGTTGTTGCTGGGCTGCCCTCTGTGCTGGGTGTAGGCCCCCCTCGCCGGGGTGTTGTGTGCCATCCTCACCCATGAGCTGTGGTGTGCCCACCTTGGGCGGTCCCCGGTCTACTGCTGTCCTTGGCTGGCAGTCCTCCTTGCTCTGGGCCTGTCTGCTGCCCCAGCCGGGTGGCTGGGGTTCTCCCTGGTTGAGAAGTCCCCAGTCTACTTCTCTGGCATCCTGTTGCCCTGGTCGGTCGGGTCTTTGCTTCCCCACCTCGGCGGGGTGTTGTTGGTCACCCTCGACGGGGTGTCGTAGGCCTGCCTCGCTGGGGTGTTGTAGGCCTACCTTGCCGGGGTGTTGTAGGCCTACCTCGTTGGGGTGTTGTAGGCCTACCTCGTCATGGTGTTGCAAGGCTACCTTGTCGGGCTGGTTTTGTCCTACTTCCCTCTACCTTTTCCGGAGCTGGTCGATGTGACGTCTACAGACCTGTCCATCTTCCAGCTCCACTGTGTAGGACTTCAGGCCGGTTGAGCTTTCTATCTTCCCCTTCAGCCATTTCGGAGAGCCATGGAAATTCAGTGTGAAAACCAGATCTCCTATGCTGAAGGCGTGAAGCGGGCGGCTGGCCGTTGCAGTCACTTCTGGGCTGTATTGTGGGTGCAGCCGGTCCAGTGGTGACCTCAGCCTTCTGCCCATCAACATCTCAGCTGGGCTCTTGTGGGTGGTGGCATGCGGCGTGATGTGCTGAGTAGGAGGAAGTTGTCAATTCTTTCCTGCCAGTCACCCATGCCCATTTTGGTGAGTGCCTCCTTGGTGAGTCTCACCATCCGTTCAGCCTGTCCATTCCCAGCTGGCCTGTAAGGGGCGGACAGGGCATGGCGGATGCCCAGTCCGGCCAGGAATGCCTCCATGGCCAGGGACATGAGTTGGGGCCCGTTGTCGGAGACCAGCACATCCGGCAGTCCATGGGTGGCGAAAAGGCGGCGTAGAGCCCGGATCATCGCTTCCGTTGTGGTAGATGCCATGGGTACCACCTCGAGCCACTTGGAGAAGGCATCGACGACGATGAGTAGGTGGCGCCCCTGCATCGGACCTGCGAAGTCGATGTGGATCCTCGACCAGGGGTTGCTGGGGGTCTCCCACTTCGCTGTTTCGGCTTGGGGCGGCGCTGGGCGTACTTTTTGGCACGGGTCACATCTGGAGACCCATTCTTCGATGTCTCTGTCCAGTGATGGCCACCAGATGTAACTCCGTGCCTGGGCTTTCATGCGGACGATGCCGGGGTGCCCATTATGCAAGGTCTCTAGCGTTCGTCTTTGCAGAGTGCTGGGAATCAGCACCCTGTCTCCCCATAGCAAACAGCCTCTCATGGTGGACAGCTCCTTTTGCTTCCTGACGAAGGGGCTGAATTTCTCTTCTGCCTTTTCCATCGGTCACCCTCTGAGGATCCAGGATCTCACTTGGCGGAGTGTGGGGTCCTTTTGAGTGTGGACGGCCACATCTGCAGATGAGACTAGGCAGCTGTCGTCATTGTTGATGTGGAACAGGTCAAGCGTGGGGGCTGGGTCTTCCACCGGATCCTTTGATGCACATCTGCTCAGCGTGTCAGGGTTTCCTATGGATGTGCCTGGCTGGTGCACGAGCCTGTAGGAATAGCCGGCTAGGAAAATGGCCCATCTTGTCATCCTCGGGGACATGAAGGTCGGGGTTGGTTGGTCGCCTGCGAGGAGTCCCAGGAGCGGCTTGTGGTCGGTCACTATGGTGAAACTCCTCCTGTAAACGTACTCATGGAACCGTCTGACTCCTGCGACGATGGCCAGGGCCTCTTTGTCCAGCTGGCTGTAGTTGCGTTCCGCGCTGGACATTGTCTTGGAAAAGTAGGCTATTGGGGCTTCTGAGCCATTAGGGAGTTTATGACTGAGGACTGCCCCCACCCCGTATGGTGATGCATCGCAGGTGAGCTTGATTGGGAGCATCTCGTTGTATTGGATGAGGACGCTTTTGGATGTTAAGAGTCCTTTGACGGCCTGGAATGCTGCTTCCTCCTCTTGGTCCCACTTCCAGGAAGCCGCTTTCCCCAACAGGCGGTGGAGTGGCTCAGCAACTGTGGCTTTCTGTTTGAGGAACATGGCATAGAAGTTAAGCAATCCAAGGAATGCCTGAAGCTCCGTTTTGTTTTTTGGGCTAGGAGCTTCATGGATGGCTTTAACTTTTGATTTGGAACCTATTGATCATGCTTCATGGGAAACCCCCATTGTGACCCCAATGAAGCATGATGGATCTGTGCGCATCTGTGCCGACTATAAGTGTACAATCAATAAGGCGTTGGCACAGAGCGCATACCCAGTCCCTCATCTACTTTTGGCCACAAGGCAAACGGAACCCAGCGGGGCTTCAGCCTGATTGGGGTGATTCCCTTGTCCAAATTAAAAGAGATTGGCCTCCCTACAAATTTCCCCAGCTTACCATCAAAGACTTCTTTGAACTCTTCAATGAGGTTGTCAAGTTCATCCCTCTGGATTTGATGGATGCCTCCGATCAATAACCCTAGCGGCTTGAACCACTCCACTCCTAGCAGGTTCGGTCGGCTGTGTTCCACAACTGTGATGGGAAGCTTGCCTTGGAAGTCCTTGAAGGTGATGTGGAGAGTGGTTCTGCCCAGGACTCCGATGGGGTTTCCGCTGAAATCCACGAGTCTCGACCTCAGGGGTTTTAGCTGGGTCTTTTCACAGGATGGCTTCAGGCGCTTAAGATGTTGCCAGTCCATAATGGAGTAGATGGAACCTGAATCTACTTCCATTGTGCATGGTGACCCCTCTGCCAGCAGTGTCACATTGAATTTGGTGGCACCGTCGTCGCTTGTGTGGGAGATTGTGGTCTGGTGCACTGCTCTGCTGTGGGAATATTCATCGTCCCCGCGCCTGGACTGGTTCGAGGACCGTTTGGATGTCCTCTGGGTTTCTCTGCGGTTTTCGCAGAATCTTGGCCTGGGTGGTTCTGGGGCTGGATCTGCTGCTCTGCATGCTTCGGCTATGTGTCCCCTCTTCAGGCGGCGGCGGTAGATCGCATCCCTCCATCTGCAGTTTGCCCTGGGGTTGGTCGCCTTTGCAATTGCTGCATCATTCCCCCCGGTCGCCATGTTGAGGATTTTCCCACCTGGGGGGGTGGGAAACCTTGTGGACGGCCATTTCCTCCTCGGATTCCGATGGCGTGGCAGAGTCATCTGAGGAATTGTGGATCTTGTGGACCCCTCTGGCCTTCACCATCGCGGCGGCTGCTTTCTCGGATGTCTCAGTGGCTGTGGCTTCTTCGAGGACTTCCTTGAGCGGAATTCTCTTGCAGCTCAGGAACTTCTTCTGGAGTCCCACATCTTGCATCCCGAAGACGATCTGGTCCTGGATGGCATTATCCACGTTGTCGAATTCGCAATTGGCAGCAATTTGGCGAAGCGCCGCCACTAATTCTTTGATGGATTTACCTTCCCGTTGACTTTTTTGCTGGAAGGTGAATCTGTTGGCAATTGGGGTGCCTGTGGGTGTGTAGTGTTCCTGCAGGACTTCCTGCAGGTCACTCCAGGACATCTCTTCAATGTCCCTGGGCGCCACGAGGTCGATGTCAATCTCCAGGACGTCGGAACTGCAGTGGGCCAGGAACAGGGCTCTCTTTCGTTCATCGTTGAGGTTCTGGTAACCGTTCCCTCGGAGGAATTGCCGGAACCTGACCATGTACGACCTCCATTTCTCTCTTGCCAGGTCGAATGCGTTCAGCGAAGCGA
The DNA here is from genome assembly GCA_022577455.1 of Arizona elegans. Taxonomy (NCBI): domain Eukaryota; kingdom Metazoa; phylum Chordata; class Lepidosauria; order Squamata; family Colubridae; genus Arizona; species Arizona elegans. The sequence continues at coordinate 118,230,260 of JAKOOJ010000003.1, forward strand.
TCGGTGCTTGCGGGGTTGCCATTCTGTGCGGTGCCTTGGTTGTGTGACTTCAGCTCGGTTAGACGATCGTGCCACGAGTCTTGCTCAGGTTCTCTTCTCTAGTCCTTCGTCGCCAGTGTTAGATCAGGCGCAGGAAATGAAGACGTGACCAGCTCGATACATTAAGTAACTTTATTAGCTACAGTAACAAGACTGGCTGTGCGCTGCCGGAGCTCTCCTTATATTCGCTCCGGCAGATGCACCGCCCCTGGACAGCTATTCAAACTTCCCGCCCGATGGCTGGCAGCCAATCCGGGCGGGTGTCCTTATAAGGACATAACAATCAGCATTAGAGATAATGAGAAAGACCATTCAGGAAATAGTGAAATAGCCCAGATTGCAAAAGTTGCCATTGTGTCATTACAATGCTTGGGGCATTGCAGAATGCTAAAAATTGAGTGGATGGGGGAGGGAGAGCGTTAAAGGAAGTCAAGAGAATCCAGTTGCTATGGATTCATGTCTCTGAATTCCATTTCTATGGGAATTCATGGAGCAGGTCATCCTATCAGGTGACTGATCACCAAGCAACTGTGCTCTGAGAACAGTGTTTAACATATCTTGAACTTGTAGTAAATGACTTACACCTGAAATATCCTGAGCAGTAGTAAAAAAAAAAAAGGACCTACTATCAATTACTTAGTACATTGGTGAAGTTTTTGCACAAGGCTTTTTCAATAAACCTTAACAGATTTCAAGCAGGCAATTATCATGATTTCCTTAATGGGTACTGTGGAAAGTTCTAAGTGGTGGCTAGGAAAAACAAGCAACCATATGCTGCATCACAGAATGAAAAGTCCCAGATTTCCTGAGATGTAGCCATGTAGCTTCAGTATCTTAAGGAACTCTGTATGGACTATGTTGCTCTGGATTTACCTTGGCGGACCACAGAGGCTGGGAATTACGGATCCACACAACACTGATGAATATACAGCTTGAACTTGTGGCAAGTGTCAATTTACTATCTATAACTGTCTGAAAAGTTACTTAACTTCTCCAATCAAGAGAATGGATCACTTCTCAGATTGAAGTACAATATTCTGCAATATCCTTTCCTCCAAATTACTTATGTTAAAACCAGAAAATAGTCCTGGCTTAATTATGAAGCCAGGGGTGATGATAACTTTGGATTACTTTTATACTTTACTGGGTCAGAGATTTACTTGCATCAGAAACCCATGGAACCTTTCTAGCAGTAGATACTTAAGTCAAACTCAGGAAGCTCATGAGAAATACATAGAGGTTATATACCAAATTGACTAGAGGAAACAAAAGCATTTCATGTTGCTATTGTTCTCTAGTGGAATAGATTCAAGCTGCATAGTTGTCCTGTAAGAGAATTCAGTTGGGCCACTGACCCTCCATTGGCTCCAAAATTAGTTAATAGCACTTAGGTTAACACTTCAGCCTGTTGATTTTGTTCCATTGAGCCTGATTGATGGAGAAATGGCAGTGATCGTGGCAGCTGGAGGTTTCCGGTTTGAATCAGCAAAACAATTACACAATATGAGTTGAACTTGCCTTCTGCCTTCAAGTTCTTAGAAGTGTAAACTCTGGGGCTGGGGAAGAAAAAAAAATGCCCTGGTTTGATAAGGATATTTTGGAGCTAAATATTACACTGAAGTCTGAAAGCTTGATTAAAATTGGGCCTTTGTACTAAAAAGTCCTGCTTTGTCATTGTTGGAAAGCTGTTGGCTATTTTTCCTCTATCAATTCATTTAGATTTCTCAGCTTCACTAATGTTGCCTAGCTTAATTTACAGTCATTTAAAATAAGAGTTAAGTGAAGGTCACAGGTTACTCTAAATTAGAGAGAAGCTTTTGCAACAATTGCTATTGAGTGACCTTTTCAGTCTTCTCTGGGTTTTTTTTTTTTTTTTTCCTAGGCTAGTCAGGCTCTTTACAGCATTGTTAACTTGCAAAAAAATACTTAGAGTGGCTATACACAGTGGTACTGCAACATAATTTTTAAAGGTTAAAGCCATTTTAGGATAAGGCAGACATGAAACATACATGGAGCCATTCTTTTTCCAGATCACTTTTAGTTTTCAAACTGGGAAAAATGCAAAGCGTGCCAATCCTTCCATTCCCCACCATCCAGTCAGAGCTGAAAAAGCTTCTTGGATGAGAAGTGGAATGTTTTCAAAGAAAAGCAAAATTCAGTTGCCTCTTGAAAAAACAGCTTTGGAACAACCATAACTTGGATGACTGAGAATCTCCATAGACATAAAAAGTGCCACGTATATATGTGCCAGGACAATCTTTGAAGGTTTTGGAAGAAATATCCTTCTGGGTTCAGTTCCATGTGAGGAGAAAGACACTGCAAACCTGGTGGCTGTTTGGAAAGATGGTTTTAATGGTGGACAGGATCACATGCCTTGAAGATGTTGGATGAAGAAAAAAAGGGGGCAGAGATGCTGAGAATGCCTTGGCTTTATGTCCTCTCTGGGCCCCACCCTAGACCTTCCTGTTCCTGTGTAAGAAATGCACTCTGATTGGTGGTCAGACTGCCAGGGGGCGGGGGTCTTAGCTAACTTTGTAGGCTGTCTGTCTCCCAGGCTTGGTTGAGCCTTTGCTGGCTGATGTAATCTTCCCAGGTGCCATGAGGTCAGTTTCTGTTGCTAGATGAGTCCTATTATGTCCTGGAGGCCATGTCTTTTGTGTTGCAGATGGCTCGGGTCTTAATGGCCCATTGACAAAGGTGAGGGGGGGGGGCTGAGTTTCTGCCTCCCTTTTAGGGGGAAATATTCTGCCTTTTTAATATTTCCTAGAATATTTCATTTTTCTAGGAGAGACATGGATGCTAACTTCCTACAAAGGCATTTTCCTTCTGAGGTTACAGTGGCTTTCTCACTGTCAAGACTATGTGCCAGCAACCCCTCAGTATCAGATGAAATGGAGCTCATTAATTGTGGCTTATGAAATCCTTGCTATGGCTGACAACAAATGCCAGGCCTGGAAATGCACATTTTTCATCCTACAAAAGTCAGCCCCAGCATTCAGATGCTCTGTGTATGCAATGCATTCTCCGTCAAAGAGCATAGATGGTGTTTAGATAGATCAGGAGATGCCCACTGACTTTCAGAGGCATTTGCATAGGCAGCAGCCTGATGATGTGATTTTACTCCAAAGGATTGACAGAGGACAAGAAGTCATCTCAGGCAGGGGTGGTTCTACTTACCTTTACTACCGGTTTGCAACGGGAGCGCATGCAGAAGCTTCTATGCATGCGCAGATCATCAATTATGACATCTGGGCAGGTGGACGGAGCCTCCCGCCGCTTTTACTACTGGTTCTAAAGAACCGGACGGAACCGGGAGCAACCCACCACTGATCTCAGGGTGACTACAGAGGCAGGCACAGGGTTGGCAATTTATGGTATTTGAAGTACCTGGTCAAACAAGTTAAAATTTTAACCAGCAAGGAGGAGAAACCTGGCAATATTTTCTAGGTCACGAGATGGAGATTTTCAAACTGTAGCAAACCAAAGATATATTTTGTTCTATTAGGAGATCTGGATAATTTTTTAATTAGTTTGTTTGACAAAATATTTAAATTTGAACTTGAAATAAAGCTTCTCAAATGTTAAGTAAAATAAAAAATATGAGATACCAAAGTATAATACCAAATAATTTTGGTAATCAACAGCATCCATAAGAAGTCATGATGATAAATACATCATGATGTACTTGTACACATGACATAATTATATAGGGGCATGATCTGTGCCATAAGCATGCTGGTGATGATGTAATGATCCAGTTTTATTTGCCTCCCTTTTACCCTTCTGGTGGATGCCCATGTTGGCAACATGCTTTATTTTAACTGTACTCAAAGGGGCTTTTAAGCAAATGATAGCAACAAATGTGGATTCCCATTATAGTGAATTTACACAGTGGCTAGAGTGATAATAAAATATATAATGCTAATTGGGAGGGAACCCGATGAATGACTAGAAATGCTTAGTATCACATTAAGGCTATTGAAGAATTATATGAAGAGCAAATCCTAGCAGCCACTGGTTTAATCAGCGCAATCATGGAACCCACTAGTCAGAGCAAAATAACCAAACAATATAGTATATGGACAACAAGAGAAGGCCTGGATCATCGTCAACCTGCTAGCTATCTTATTGGCTAGAAGAAATGTATAGTTACAAGACTCTGGTACAGATGGAAGAGCCAGACAATGGAGATGGAAGAGGGCAAGAGGAGATGGCAAAACTATTTCCTAACAGATTTTTTTTTAAGATGATAAGTCAAAGATGATTCAAAATGCTTGGTCTCTAAATGATTGGCAGTGCCAAGCTAATCCTTACAGCAATGCAAAGAATAGGTACTGACGCCATATTCTGAACTCCTGGGAAATATTAGCCAACCTCCATTAAAAACTGAAAGACTGTCACAAGAGACAGTTCATTGAAAAACTTGATGGACCAGAAACCTTTTGTCTGCATCTTAAAATGCATGAGATGCATATTGGTGCATCTGCGCTGAAAATTCTTTTAATTTAGCCAGCGAGTTATAATGGGGTATGTCTGGATGGAACAGTTTCCTCTGTAAGTATAAAAAACAGATACAACTAATTTTTAAAGTTCTTCATGTGTATTTAATGACAATTCATTTTTGTAATTTACTGATGTCAAGTATTCTGCTATGTGCCAAAGCTATTACTGTAAGCCAGCTGTTTTTATGTGGTTCTCTAAAATAGATGGTTTTATTTATTTATTTTATTTATCTTGTGGTGGTATTAGAATCTTGTAAGATGGGAGCTAGCTATAGGCAGAGTAAACTATAAATTGGCATGAATATTGTTTGGAAGTGCATGACACTGGGAGGTGTATTTTGGGGGTGCAGTGAGAAGTTTAATGAAAAATCTATAAACTTGTGTGAGTTTAACATACAATTTTATTTTCAAACAAGAATGAGGTAGGGAAGATAAATCACCATACTGAAAATGAGTGAATTTCACACTGAATTTAAGCATGGCAGCCTTGGGAAACTTCAGGCATCACAAAAATACAAATGGAGATCAGCAGATTGTTCGTACATGTTATAAATCCATATATGTGAACACACAGAGAGACAATGGGTATACAATTATTTATTTTTGATTCTTAAACTATACAAGATTAGGAAAAATAAGATTTACAGTAGCAGCTAAGAATGTCTGTAGAACTAGCTTTTGCCAAATTAATATTAATGATAATACTATAGCAAATGAACAAAATCTTTACCATGCCAAAGTTTTCTTTGGGTTGTTATTTCATTCCTGCTGCCCACTTTGTGTTTATAGATCAGAGCCACCATAACACCCAGTAAAACAAAACAAAACAACCCAAACCATTTTATCCTATCTCAAGGTGTCATTGCCAACCAATGTTGTTTGTGGGTTAGGCCTCAATCTAGCAGGTTCTGACAGCTTCTGGAGAACCAGTAGTGGAAATTTTGAGTAATTTGGAGAACCAGCAAATACCACCTCTGTCTGGTCCCAGAATAGGGTGGGAATAGAGCTTTTGCAGTATCCTTCCCCTGCCACACCCATCAAGCCACACCATGCCCACCAAGCCACCCCCACAGAACCAGCAGTAAAAAAAATTGGATTTCGCCACTGGTTAGGCCTCCCTTCTTTTCCATTCACTGAACAGAAGCCTTTTGTAGGACTCCAAACTGGAAACAGTTGAAGTGAAAGGCTAAAGAGGAAAGGAACCAGAGAACACTAGTGCTAATTCCAATCTGTGACAAATTAAAACAGTAGTTCCAAAAAGATGCTCTCTAATGGCAAAGGTTTTACTTATTTTTAAATGATTTGGATAAACTTTCACCGTTTTCACTGTCAATAATGTCTTCTGTAACAGCCCAAAATAAAAAAGGTGAGTTAAGGAACAATGCAGAAAATGAATATTGAATACACTGATTCTACTGAAAAGCACCCAGTATATCTGCAGTAAGCCACAGCTGTATATGTAAGCAGCAGAAAAGCAAAGGAGTTTTAAGAGCAAAGGAGTTTTAATATGATGCTTCTATTGTGCAATATTTGCACATACCAAAAGACAGTCTGAAATCCTCCAATGATGTGCCAATAAATAGTAGTCAAGCAGATTAAAAACGAAACAACAGCCCACACCTGCACGAAAGATGAGAAGATAATTATTTCAGTAAAAATTTGCATCATTTGAATTAGCTGTGAGGTTTAGGTAGAAGACTTCCATCATGGTGAGAAAACGAAAATAGCAATGATAAAATGTATTGGGGTTAAATGTTATTTAAGAAAATAATATACCTCTCAAATCAGATGAGCATCACTGAAAGAAACTAAAAAGGACTGAAAAGATTGAGGTGTCTTATTATTTTTCCATTTCTGACAGAGAAAGATTGGTGCATTCTTCCCAAAACCAACTTCTTTTTGAAAACATCATTTTGGAAACTAAGATCTGGTGCATAGAAGAAGAAAAAAAAAAAACAATGTTGTAGAATTGTTCCAGGGTATTAACTATTGTGAACCAGGGAGATGTAGTTCAATGCCCAGCAACTCAAGGACAGCCCTCAGCTAAGATTATCCTAGATGCACAGTTACTTGCAACATAAGTTTCCCATCATCAAGTTTTATCTCTGCATTAAGTCAAGCTGTCCTCAGATCATCTTAAATAATCCAAATTCCAGCTGTGCTACAAGCAGATAGAAGTGTATGATTCAATCAATGAGAGCTCAGTACAGGAGACAGTAACTCCATTGTAGCAAATTCAATATGCAAGGGGAAAAAAATTCTCTCGTACACAAAGTAATACACAGAAAAAACACCATCCCTTTTCTTTTCTTTTGTTCTTTGCATTAGCCTTTTTCTTTTTCTTTGTAACTACAGTATAGGTATTCCTCAACCTGAGACCATAATTGAGCCCAAAATTTCAGTTGTTAAGCAAGGCAGTGAATTTAAGTGAATTTTGCCCCATTTTATAACCTTCTTTGCTACAGTTGTTAAGCAAATCGCTGATGTTGTTAAGTGGCTTGTGCAGTTGTTAAGTGAATCTGGCTTCCCCATTGACTTCGTTTCCCAGCCAGCTGGGAAGGTTACAAATGATGATCACATGACCCCCCGTCCCCCTCCCCAGGACAGTGCAATTGTCATAAATACATTCCAGTTGCCAAGTGCCTGAATTTTGTTCATTTGACCAAGGGGATGCTGCAACAATCATAAGTATGTCTGTGGAGATTCTCAATCATTCAGGGTTGTCCCAAAGGAAGGACAGACCAGATGACTGCAGAAAATACAAATTCTTCCATTCCCCACCATTCAGTCAGAACTGAAGAAGCTTCTTGGATGAGAAGCGAAACATTTTCAAATAAAAAAGAAGAAAGTCCACTTGTCTTTTGGGACAGGCATAAGTGTAAAAACTGGTCACAAGTCATGTTTTTTTCAGTACCGTTGTAATGTCAGTCACTGAATGGATGTTTGTAAGTCGAGGATTCTCTGTATTTGGTTTGTTCTGCCAGAATACGTTGTTGGCTTGATGTAGAAATATACTTTGTGTGGACATACTCCCAACCCTTGAAAAATTTGTCCAGGCCACATTTGGAAGAACTTGTAGGGCCAGGAAGGCTTCCCAAATATTTTAATAATTTCCTCTTCTGTTTTATATTACACTCCAATATCAAGTTATGAAGGAGCTTTGGAGATCAAATCCAAACTTTTCGGGTAGCAAGGAGGCTGAAAGTATATACCCCTATCCTAACCTCTGCCCCAAATTTCAGTTTTGTGGTGTACGATTAGATTCATTATCCCCATTCATCAGATTGTTTCTTCATGGGGAGAGATCTGACTTTTCATCTCTATTTGACTGTTGCTAGGTACATAAAAGAGTTAAATCTAGGTACATAAAAGAGTTAAATCTTGGAACTATTCATAATAATTATCTCTCTATTGTTTCCAGAAGCTCTGGGAAGATCCATTCCTGTGATACTTACTGGTAATGCAGATATCTGCATATCATATCTGTAATTTTATGAGGTAGACCAGAAAAGATATTCAGGTACTGGTCAACTTGTAAGAGCCCTGGTGGCGCAGTGGTTAAATTGCAGTGTTGTAGGAAAACTCTTCCCACAACACGGGGTTCAAACCTGATGGGATTCAAGGTTGATTAGTCCTTTCATTGTTCTGAGGTCATTAAAATGAAGACCCAGATTGTTGGGGACAATATACAAATAATGCTGATATTATAAATCACCCAGAGAGTGCTGTAAAGTCCTATGGGGCAGTATATAAGTCTAAACATTTTGCTACTGCCATTGCTCCTGTTGATCCCTGCCACAATTTAAGTTTCAAGATGGGAAGAAGAATACAAAAAGAAAAACAGACAAAGTTCAGTATCATATCAGTATATGATTAAAACATTTAACAAGGAGCTTGGAAGAAAATGAAAATGTTCAGAATAGAAAAGCTGCTATATGTAAATTGGAACTTATTTGCAAAGTTTTGGATTGGATGTCAAAGTAAAGTACAATAAAAATATGTCTATGGGTACTTTCTGCATTATGGATGATTGCATTCAGTCTGAAAACTTGATGTGTGAGAGGGCTTGATGCATTATGATTGGGCAGATAGAATCCTTACAAGAGATGCTTCAGAATATGTGCGTCATGGCTTCTTGCTATTCAAGAAAGACATCCCTGGAAGCAGTTTCCAAAAGAGAGATATGAGCTGAAAAAAAGAATCATAAATGCTTCAACAGTTCATAAAGAAATGCAAAGAGGTGCTTCATATGCACTCCTTTGTCTTCTGAAGAACCAACCCCCTTCGAATGATATGCACATCCTGATGAGTGAGAATAGGTGGTATACAAATAATTGCAAAGAAGGAACAAATAAGCACCAAGGGGATAGAGTCCTTTCCTCTATTTTATTCTCTAAAACAGTTTTTTTCAAACTGTGTTCCATAGAATTCTAGGATTTTGCCAGAACCTGATGGGTTCTAGGAAAGACTGAGAGGAAAAAGAAATCACTCAAATGCAGCCAGTTTTCAATTACTTGAACTTTGCCTCATGATCAACAGTTCTGGGGAATTCATTCATTTATTTAAAGGTTATGGCTGGGGAAAAAATGGAAATTTCTGCTTTCTCTGGACCTTCTTCTGATCAACCAATTAATGCAATTAGAAACTTATTAGACAGGGTTACAATCCATATGCTCAAAGTATGAATCCAGGTAGAGATATGTTTGATTGATCATGAATTGGTTTGGGATAATCCCAAACCCCAAGTCTCTATTTGCACTGTATCTTTACTCAGCAGAAGATTTACCTGCCTGCCGGTATGGATTCAATTTCCAGAAAGCCGAACGTTGTCTTGTAAAACTGAATAGAGAATTAAACTTTGCTGCTCAGTAGAAAAACCTTTTGGTCATAATTGCACTTCGTCTAATTTCATATCATTTCTGCTTAGTGAACTTGTACCAGTTTTGCAAATGCCCAAGTTCCTTTATATACATATGTTCATTATATTTGGACATATCAAGGGAAGATGTGAAGGCATTACATTATTAAAAGAGAAATGTAGAGCCTGAGATGAAATGGGGATATATGCTCCAATGAATGATACTTCCTTATGATTACCAGAAAAATGTTGGGCTTTTGACTCCTGGAATAATTACTGTGAGACCTGAACAACTTAATTCGCCAGGTAATTGCATGGTTATTTTTTGTTCTGTGAAGGGTAAAGAGGTAACATTTAATTTGGAGGACACTGAATAACCCACTAATTGCTCAGTAATTTCCATGTCATCACACAATAAAAGCAAGGACTGTTCTGTGGCCCAGATATGACAAGACAAAAATCTAACTCTATCAAATATTGTTACAACATGCCTGTTATACATCCACACACACACACATGAGAGGATCCCCTCCCCCCGCCCCATCAGATGGAATCTAAGGAATGAGGTTTGCTGATTGAGGTTCTGCCAACTTTGTTGGTCATCGTGGTTGCCAGTCAACAATTATTAAAGAAATGTCTTGAATGACTCCAAAACTCTGGCTCACCAATTGTGCCAAAGCACAAGGAAGAAATATGTTTTAATATGCAGTATTTACAAATTCCTTAGAGAAAATACAGTGTAATAAAAAGTCAATTACAATGTGAGTAATAAAAGGATATGGAATTCAGAAGCCAGGGTACAAAGCAATTCTGAGCATCTCATTCTAAAACTAAGATGTCTTTCAGTTCGCTGTACACAGAATGACAATCATTCTTATGGAACAATCAGATTAGAATACAAACACTGGTAATAGCAAGATAATCATGTGTAACAAAATGTGAAATAGAATATTGATGGCTACTGTTACTACTGACACACTTTATTTTCTTTCCTGAAAGAAAGAAAAAACTTTCTTCACTGAAACAAACTTTCTTGATGAACTGCTGGAATTGAAGGCTGCTTTCATAAGGTTCAAGCTCAGAAGGAAATCGGCAACTTTAAGTGGTCAAATGATAAAACAATATCATAACAGGTCAAATTGCCATCTTCTCTAATTTCTAAAATTGAGGAGAGGGGGATAAATAGAAAAATGAAGGCATTAAGAAATCAGACAAAACAGTGTTAAGCTAACATACCATTCTTTGATCCTGGAGCCCTTTGACAGTGTTGTCCTACTGATTTGGGCACAAATGTAAATAGAAAAAAAAAATGTTTCTTTTCCTCTTTCTGAATCTTACAAAATAAAAGAAAATATTGGACATTATAAGCCATGATGTAATTTTTAATTAGTTAGGAGGAGAAGTAATGTAAGAGGGAAAGAAAGAGAGGGAGGGAGGGAGGGATGGGGAAAGAGAGATCTTCTTGATGTCTTCCACTAAGATTTAATGGAAGTATGAAGTGCCAAGCAGATCCTAAGAAAATGGCAGAGAATAGCAATTGCACTTAGATTTATTGTATATATTGCTTCACAATGGCCCTCCCTAAACAGCTTACAGAGTCAGCATATGGCTCCTAACAATCTGAGTCTTCATTTTACCAACCTTGGAAGGATGGAGAGCTGAGCCAACCTTGAGCCGGTGACAAAAATGGGTTTCCACAGGTTCTGACCAGTTCCAGAGAATCGGTAACGGAAATTTTGAGTAGTTCAGAGAACCGGTAGTAAAAATTCTGACTGGCCCCGCCTCCATCTATTCTCTGCCTCCCAAGTCTCAGCTGATTGGGAGGAAATGGGGATTTTGCAGTAACCTTCTCCCAGAGTGGGGTGGGAATGGAGATTTTACAATATCCTTCCTCTGCCATGCCCACCAAGCCATGCCCACTGAGCCATGCCACACCCACAGAACCAGTAGTAAAAAAAATTGAAACCCACCACTGGGCGGTGAGAATCAAACTGCTGGCAGTTGGCAGAATTAGCCTGCAATATTGCATTTTAACTACTGCACCACCACAGCTACTTGTATTATGTATAAGTGAAAAATTGTATGTAAGTGAAGGGATTTAATAGTTACACATATATTCTTTTGCCATTGTCACACTAAAAAAGGTATAAAAATATCTCAGCAATGAGAATTTTTCCAAATTCTCTTCTCTGAAAGAATCTAAAGCAAATTCTTTTTTTAAAAATGACATTTAATAAGAACCTCTAGCAAAACACAAGAATGTTTCTCCGCCCTCCACTAAACTGAACACGTCTATAGCCATTAGCTATTGTCCTAGAAGCTATAAGTTTTCAGCCTTAGAGAGCTATGTCTTTCAATCATGTTGTCTTTGATACTGGACAGAGATTTTTAAAAATGTAGCAGTGGAATAGAATTCTTATAGTATTTGTAACTGAGAGCTAACAAAAAATCAAATGCATTACCTTTTAATCTGCCTTCTGTATATGGAATCTAAACAGAGATATTTTAAAAAAACCCTGCTGACTTGGGGGAACGCTTTGTCAAAGAAATTGTATATTTTCTCTTGAATGACACTAATGTCTGTCTAACACATAAAATAGCTCTTTTGCCTTGACAGCAAAAAATATCAGAAAGAGAGAACTAGATAAAATTACTGTAAACGGTTGCGCAGAAACTAAAATATCATATAAATTAAATTTTGTGCATAAATATCACGGTGTCCTTGCTATGCTGCAAAATTTGACATTTTAAAGGGTTTTTTTGGGGGTTTTTTTTTGGTGTATGCCTGTATTGATCTATTACAGTGTCCCTATGTGCACAGAATGGTAAATGGAAATTCTAGCATATCCTGATTTATTGTGGATGAGCTGTGTGTTAATATACATTGCATACTTATTTCTCCTTGGTTCATCTCTTGACATAACTAGCTGAACAATCAAGCCATGTTTTGTTTAGCATGTTGTCTAAATATGTGGGCTTGGGCTCTGAAACCAATCTGGATTTACAAAGCACAATCATAGTTTATTTGCTGTGAATCCTCAACAGGTAGGATCTGGGTAGGATCTTCTTTGGTTGATTACGTAGTACTACCATTAATGGGGAGCGAACCTATTTTGGGCAGAAAACTATAATCAGTCTTGTGTGACAGCTGAACTAAACAATTAGATGTGGCCAGAAAAAGGGAGGAGGAAAAGGCAGAATAGGAATTATTTGGTAATAAACTAAAGAAATGAATACAAACAAAAAATATTCCTTCCAGATGCTTCTAAGCAATCCAGAAGAACAGCATAAAAGTCTTGTAGGGGAACATGCTGTTATATGTGCTTGTTTTTCACCATTGTCATTTTTTAAAAATCAAATGTAGGTATTGTTTTAGCAATCCAACTAAAGATGAAAAGGATTTGGAGAGAAGAAGAGGCATAAACCATGAACATGGAAAAGAAATGGCAAGGCCTTTTGATTTATCAAATTTCTATATGACCCATCTCACCTATATGACAAGGCGGTTTGCAAATAAAAATAAGATCAAACAATGCAAAATAGTCCGAAATAATTACGTAGGAATAATAAAGAAAGCAATGTAAATCATATGATGTTTACAAGCAGAATATAACTGATATTACATAGGCCAAACCTACTATAAATTTCTCTGAATTTCATAGTCCTACAGAAGCTCCAAGCCTGCCCTCTCAAAATGATCCTAGCCTTTTCTAGCATAAATGATATCCTTTATTGTACCCATCTAGTGTTTCATTTCGGACCAGGGGAAGAATAACAACATGGATTCTGTTATTTGTCTCCTTCCCCTTCAGTGTCAACAGGTTGTTTCAGTTAACCTGCTCTGTCTAGTATACAATTTAATATGAGAAAGAAAGGAGTTACTTATAGTTATTATTTGTCCCCCACAGTACATTCTAAAATATTTTTAAAATTTCAATGAATATAAAACCCATCTATCAAACAACAATTTCATGTCCATTTCTTTTCCATTTCAAAACCTATTTCTAAACATTATAGGAAGTTTATTTCAAAATGGACAGACACCTAACACTTGGAGTTACCTTGCTAACATATTGTATCATCATTATAACTAATTGCATAGGGGGGAAAAAGAAGGATATTGAAACTTCAAAGGGAGTCTCTATGGCCCCTAAGCTGCAGAATGTCTATCTTTGCATGAGGCAAACTGCTGCTTGTCCTGGTTGAAGGAGCCAAGCAAGTGCTCTTGATGTCTCATGATCAATCAGGAAGGTCAATAGAGATTTTCAATCATCCAGATCATGGTTGTCCCAAAGGTGCTTTTTCAAGAGGCAACTGGACTTTGTGGGTTTTCTTTGAAGTTGTTTTGCTTCTCATTCAAGAAGCTTCTTCAGCTCTGACTGAATGGTGGGGAATGAAATGATTTGTACTCCTTGCAGACATGGTTATTTGCATTCTTTTAGAAAGTCATTAAGGCCACCTGGAGGTTTATCTGAGTTGTCAGGATCAGCTGGTAGTGCAAATGGGTGTGGAACAGGGGTGTTAAACATTGTCACGGCGTCATCACATGACATATCGTAACTTTTTTTCCCCTTTGCTAAACAGTCTTGGATGTGGCCAGTGTGTGATGCATCTGGTCCATGAGCTGGGAGTTTGACACCACTGGTGTGGAGCCTTCTTGGAACTGTTGAAAGGACTGTGTTGTAGATTGGAGATAGATGATGAAATAGGGGTCAAAGAGGCCATCTATGTCAAAATTAAACAGCCATCTCTCAACAGAGGGGGATGGATATGACATCATCTATCTCCAGTCTACAACACAGTCCTTTCAACAGTTCCAAGAAGGCTCCACACTCATGTGCACTATCCAGCTGACCTTGATGACACAGATAAACCTCCAGGGGGCCTTAAGGACTTGCCAAAAGACTGCAAATGAGTGGCTGTCTGCAAGGAGTATAAATCCTTCCATTCCCCACCATCCAGTCTCAGCTGAAGAAGCTTCGTTGATGAAAAGAGAAATGTCTTCAAAGAAAAACCAGAAAGTCCAGTTGCCTCTTGAAAAAACCACCTTTGGGATGATCAACCAGGAACTTTTAAAGGGTTTTCTACAGATAGCTATTATGTTTGAATTGTTTAGGAAATAAATTGTTGTAGACTTCATTGTCATAGAACAATACTATGTATTATTTAGATTGATTGATTGTGTGCCATTAAATCATTGTAGATTCTTAGCAACCATACAGATAGATTTTCTCCATGACAATCTGTCCCTAACCTGTTCACAATAGTGTATTCATTGCTTCTATTACTGAGTCCATCCACCATGCTACTGGTCTTTTCTTCTCTTTCCTTTTACCTCTCCCAGCATTAGAAAGAGAGAGCTAGGTCCTCACATAATGCATTCAAAGTAGGATACTCTGAGCCTCAAGGGAGAACTCTGTTGATTTGTTCAATGAACGATTTGTTTGTTTTCTTAGTTGTCCATGATATATTAGTAGTGTTCTCCAACATCAAAGATGAAAGCATTCATACTCTTCTTGTCCTGCTTCTTCAAAGGCCAACTTTCACTTCTACAGAGTATTATAGGAAATACCTGGGTTCAAAGGATTCTGGTTTTTGTGGATATAGATTTATTATGGTATTTAAATATCCAAGGTTTCCATGGCTGATCTACTATGTGCTAGTCTCTATGTATTTGACTGCCCATTCCTTTACTATTGATGGCTGATCCTAAAAAGCAGAAGCTATTTATTAATATTAATTATTCAGTATTATTACCTTTATAATAGCTGTGCAAAGCCTATTTCTAAACTTTATAGGAAGTTTATTTCAAAATGGACAGGCACCCAACACTTGGAGACAAGTAACATGCTGACATATTGTGGCATCACTGTAGGTAATCGCATGGGAGTGGGGTGGGGAAGGATCCAAGGGACATATTGAAACACATTCTGTAATTCTAAGACTGATTGTTGTACCTATTATCATTAG
Source organism: Arizona elegans (assembly GCA_022577455.1). Lineage (NCBI taxonomy): Eukaryota > Metazoa > Chordata > Lepidosauria > Squamata > Colubridae > Arizona > Arizona elegans. The sequence continues at coordinate 118,245,629 of JAKOOJ010000003.1, forward strand.
TTTGGTCTTCTTTACATTTAATCTTAGTCCCATTTTTTTCATGATTTATGTATTGCAAACATTTTTATAGTCGCCCACCTCATAACCAACTCTAGGAGGTTCTCAATCCCTAAGCTTCTTGGTGTTCATTACAAGAGCTTGTACATCTTTTGCATTTTTGGCTGTCAGGGTAGTGCCATCAGCATAGCAGACATTTATTTTATTTTATTTTATTTTACTTCGAATTTATATACCGCCCTTCTTCCTGGGAACTCAGGAAGATAAAAACACATAATATAAACATTAAGAACAAATTAAAAGGAACATTGATGTTACCTTCAGATTACTTGATCTTCAGTTGGAAGATCAAGTAATCTTCCAATCCAGCTTCCTTCATATATTTTCAATGTACTGTTTGAATAAATATGGGGATTATACAAGCCTTGTATATTCGTGTACTTCAGATAATTGTTCTCCTTTATTTAACTCCATAAACAATAAAACAATAAATTTTATTGTCTACAAATATTCAGAGATGGCAATGCCAAGTCTTGTTATTCCCAACTTCCTCTGAACTAGTTGGACTTGAGCCAACAATTTTCCCCCTATCCTCTTATTGTACTTCATTCTCACTGTTTCAGCAAGAGGTCAGCTGATGTGAATTTAAAATCTATAGAACTGTTGCCCAGGAGATACTTTTAAATTGGTGATGCTTCCTAGCATTCTGCTGTTTATAGCCATGATTAAAGAGGATACAGATTCCTTTGGAAGGCTGTAGACATCCACTCAAATTGCCTTTGACACAATTGCTCATAATAGGTGCAGTTTGAAGACATTAATAATCCAGGAGGCAAATAACAAGCCCATGGACATGTCAGCTACAGAATCGATAATGATAACCTACAATATTTGACTGAGAATTTTATTTATATTTCTGAGGACACCTTAGACCTGGTTACTGAGCAAGCCCACTTTCCAGGACAGGATATCCTTTACAGTTAATCATTTGTGGGATGAACAGCTACATAAATTTGATAAATAAATAAAGTAACTTTTAAAAAAAAACTGTGCAAAAGGTGCATACATGTAAGGACTTCATTATTATCACACATCATCATGTGTTCCCCTTGCCTCTGAACCTCTTATATACTATCTATTAAAACAAGGCTTCAGCCAAAAATGTCAACCTATTTTCCAAAGCACCTGAAGGCCAGACAAGGAATAATGGATGGAAACTGATCAAGGAGAGATTCAACCTAGAAATAAGGAGAAATTTTCCAACAGTGAGAACAATCAACCAATGGAACAGAAGTTGCCTTCAAAAGTTGTGGGAGCTTCATCACTGGAAGCTTTCACGAAGAGACTGGACTGCCAACTGTCAGAAATGGTGTAGGGTCTCCTGCTTGGCTGGGGGATGGACTAGATGACCTACAAGGTCCCTTCCAACTCTATTATTATTCTTCTATTCAAAAAGATCATCTGTAATGTGTTTTCATTTTGAATGTTGAAAGAGTGCCGGTTGTTATATTGCCAGTTGTTATATTCCTCAATATCCTGTGAAACAGATAATGATTTAAATATCCTCTCTCAAAGATCTTTCAAGTTAGCCAAGATAAACACAACAAAAATGGGAAAATATATTTTATGTTAAATTACATAGCATAATTATCTCACAGATTAAGTTCTTATTATACAAATTATATCCTCCTCTAGCAGGAAAGTAAAGCAGTTCTGTTTTCCCTTGCATTTTTAAATAAAAGAATGACAAAGAGGCATAATTTGGTGGTTTTAGATTAGGACCACGTGTGTCCTTAGTCCCCATTTTGTGATCCCGAAGCACCCCTATACTGATGCCAATTTGTTACTGTTCAGCATGACAATTTATAGTCTTTGGGGAGGGGAGGTTGATCAGAAGATACAAAATAAATTTATGTTTCTATATTGCTCAACCTATTAAACAATTGCATTAAAAACACCCCAAACCCACAGAGGGAAAAATAAAAAGAGAGGAAAATACTTCATTTTGCTCATTAGTGATTTAATTGCATCACTGGACACACTCCCTGGGTGTAAATATAGTGTACAGATAGTCCTCACTTAACAACCAATCACTTAATGACAGTTTAAAGTTATGACAGACCCTCCCCCCATGGTTTTACAACCCAATTAAAACCCAATTTTACAACCCCATTTTGAACTTATGACACCCTACCCCCATGGTTATATGATTTCATTTTGAACCTTTGACAACTGGCTTCTATTTATGGCCACCTGCAGCATCCGCTGTCACATGACTGCAATTTTTTGTGGTTTTTTCTTGGTTTCAGGCATGTACTTTTAGTTTCTGGCAAAAAAGAAAAAAAAAGAAAAAAACACATTAGGTATAATGGATTAGTTTGAGGACTGTACTATTTGCTTAATGACCATGGCATTTGCTTAATGACTGCTACATAAAAGAGCATATAATTGGGTGCAATCCCATGGTGACCCACTTAATAACCACTACATCTTACCTACATAAGTCCAGGTTCAGTTATGATTGTAAATCAAGGATTATCTTTAACCCTTCAACTTGGCTATGAGAAGTTGACGTATAGTAGATACGTCTTCTTGAATTGCTTAGTTCTCCTAAGAAAATTTTCTAATGATGCTCTACTCAGGGCATTTTAATGAATTAAAAGAACATTCCCCCAGCAGCCACAAAAACATCTCCATTTGTACTTCATTATGAACAATAAGCCACTGTTTACCTAATCTTTTTAAGCATAGCTTGCATAATTGTTCCTGGTCAAGTCTGCATGTGTGAAAGGAGAATATTTTCTCCCAGCTTGTAGAATTCATTTTCTGTATATAAGATAATAGAGTTTCTATGCTTTATTTGGATATCACAAGCTTTCAAGACAAGAAAAGAAGCAAAGGGAGGAAGCTAATCAAGGAGAGAAGCAACCTAGAACTAAGTTGCTTAGAACTAAGGAGAAATTTCCCAATCGTGAGAACAACCAGTGGAACGGCTTGCCTTCAGAGGTTATGGGTGCTCAATCATGAGGGCTTTTATAAGAAGAGACTGGACAGCCATTTGTCTGGAATGGTATAGGGTCTCCTGCTTGAGCCATGGGTTGGACTAGAAGACCTCCAAGGTCCCTTCCAGCTTTGTTATTCTGTTATTCTTTCTTAATATCATTTCCCTTTTCCTCATTTTTTTCAGCCCCTTTCTGCACTATTGTCTGTTTCATCTGATGCATAATGGCAACCCATTTGCCTTTTTCTGATGTGATGGTATCATAGATGCTGGTAAATAAACTCATGGGAATTTCCATAGGCCATCAGATTCAATTGCAGGGAGGCAAATGACACTGAAGTTAAGAAGAGGAAGAAGATGAGTGTGGAGAAACCACATCCAAAGGAAAAGACTCTCTCTGGACATCACTGAAACAACACTTTTATCAAGAGCAGTAATTTTTTTGACAGTTACTTCAGGTGCATCAGAGACAAAACGCATCAAAGACAACATAACAAATAGCGAGTATTTGATACAGCTCTAATCTAAAATTATATCCTTTTCTAGCTGCTTATGGCTATCATTAGTGAATCCGTTTGGTTAAAAAGTCACCTTGCATGATGAATAGCAAACTTCACATATTTTTTGCTAGGCAGGATTGAATGTGTTGCCAAGAGAAGTCTGCTTAATTGCTTTGGATAGAAAATCATTCATAATTTTTGCTGGTCTTAGTGGTGATATAGCTACTATACTTAGTTGGTACTAAAGTGTGATTCCCAAATACAGGCGGGAGAAAAATGATGAAGGGAAGGAGAAAATGAACATCTTGGCGTCTCACCTTCTTCAGAGAAAGAGAAAGAGATTAGTTTGGTCAGCCCATGACACTAGAATAAAAAAGAAGGATTGCTTGGCTCAGCCAAGTGAAAAATCTTGTATATTTTCTAAAACCTTTCTTATGATTTGCTTTATCTTATCATTAAGCCTGAGCCAGGAAGCAGGAGCCGAATTCACTAGGAGAGATGAAGTTAAGAATGTTGACTATTTCATTCTTTGAGGCAGAAATGGCTAGAAAGAGAATAGAATAGAATAGAATAGAATAGAATAGAATAGAATAGAATAGAATAGAATTCTTTATTGGCCAAGTGTGATTGGACACACAAGGAATTTGTTTTTGGTGCATATGCTCTCAGTGTACATATTTAATGGAGGCATTGGAAGTTTATAGCATATGAAAAGACAATTATAGATTAAATGAACTCCTAATTCTATAAATTCCTATCTACCAAGACCGTAATAAACATTTACTACCACTGTTATTAGAATTCAGAAAGCCAGAAGGAAATTTTGACATTGATTGATGAAGATGAAAAAGAATAATTTCCATCTATGACATACTAGGTAAATTAAGCCTCTAGGACAACACATGCTACTTGATTCTTCTTTGTTCTCCAATTTTGGAGTCCCTCAAGTACAACTACTGAACACTTTGTTTATTTATTTGCTGATTAATATATCCCCACCTCACTTTTATACAACTCTAGGTGGATTTACAATAAAATAAATAAAAACACAAATATATAATAGAAAACAAAAATGAAAACACATAGTAGCTGGGCAGGATCTAACCTATCATACAAAATCCCTCATGAAATCTATTAGAGGAAAAAAAGAGAACATATTGACTATGGGCAGGACAAAGTTCCTACTGAATATCATCACTGTGCCATTGTATCCTTAGCCTTATAAAAATGTTAGTTTTGTCCCTGATCACCACTAAGTTTTCTACTTGTGATCAGGGTTGGGCTGCTGGGGTTTTGGAGGGGTTCGGGAAAACCTCTAGCTAAGATTCTGTGAAGTTCGGAGAACCCTCAAACCCCCCTCCTGGCTGGCCATGCCCACCCCTCACAGGAGTCTCCACATGGCCTATTTTGTATGCAGGTAAGTGCAGGGTGTGCGTGGAGGCTCAGGGAGGGCAAAAAACTGGAAGTTTGGGAATGCCGGAAATGGGCTGCTTCTGGCCTTCAGAGGGCCTCCAGAGCATGGGGAGACCGTTTTTGCCCTCCCAGAGGCTCAAGGAAAGCCTCCGGAGCCCGGGGAGGGCAAAAATGCCCACCATGGCCTAGCCCACCCAGCAACCGGGCAGAGAACCCCTTGCTAAAATTTTTGAAGCCCACCCCTGCTTGTGATCAAGGCTTTCCTTAAAGGCTGAGCATCTTCAAAGCATACCTAAATCAGATTGGACAATTTTAGAGGCTTTAATAGACATATTAATTATTAAATTAGTGTGTAATTAGCATTTAGATCACAATGTATAAAATATCTACAAATTCCATATCAGTGGCTGTCCAACATGATTCCTGAGCAGTTTCCTAATTAACATGTGAAATAGCATGAAAGCTTCTTTTCTTATTTATTTTTGTGTCAATTTTTTTGCAATTAATTATGAATGCTATAATCAAGGGATTCCTCACATTATATATTTTCCAATAACATAGGTCATTGGTCATTTCTCCTGGGTATTATGCTTTTCAACCACCATGAATATCCTTGAGAAGTTTCCATTGGGACAAATTAATTAAGAAGATAGTGATGAAACTTCATGATTTGTCTACAAAAGTCTCATTAGTTTTTACATTTTCATATTGTCCTTGGAAAAACACCAGGGGTGCTCTCAATTAAACCATTTGTGTTCCAACACTGGTCAGTAAATTGCCTTCAGTATGCTGGCCATGATTTTGACTTTTTATGACCACACTGAAAACATCCATACAATTCTTCATGCAATTTTTACGCATATCTGTATTCCTGGATGATATTGAAGCAGTGTTGCAGGCCTGTATCTGATATTTTTCCACTATATTCTGATGGAGTATAATATTTATTAGGTTTAGATTCCAACTTTATTTTTTAACAACTCAAGGCAGGAGACATAATTTTTCCCACAACAACAGTTCTGTGAAATGGGTGGACTGAGACAAAGTCAGTGACCCAAAGTCAACCACCCAGCATGCATGCTTATGAGAGGACTAGAATTCATAGTCTCCTACTTTTTAATCCAGCACCTTAACCATATACCAACTGGTTCTGCAAAGTTAGACATTCTGTTTCCTAATGCATTTCTGTTTCAGACATTTGCTCTGTCAGTGAAATCCAATATATACTATAGTTGTAAAAGTCAATATTCCCTTTCATTTTACTGATACACTTGCTGAAGATATGCAAAACTTGATGAATTGCAGCTTTGCTAAAAATTTGTTCTTTTTCTTTTTGAAGGTCTGCTTGCCTGCTTCCCAATCTTTATTATTATTATTATGCTTTTAGGAATCCAAATATAGTATACAATTGGATCCAGGATAAACTTCCTTAAGCTTAGATCTCATTGAAATCAAATTTAGAAATAACTGATGTCAATAGGAAATAAATACTACTGAAATTCTTGGCTACATATAATCCAGCACAATCCTGGATTAAATGGATTGTAGTTTTATTATTATTGTCTGTTGTGAATATACTCTCCTTGTTATTTGTTTTGGTAGTGAAGCATGCTGTTAGTGTGTGCGTTTAACATACTTGATGGTCTACCTTTTTTTTTAATTAGCCATGAAGGGTAATTTGTTATTGTTTTATCTCTGTTTTGCATACTTTATTGATTTAAAGGTATTATTGTCTCATGTGTCTTCTCTAACTTTTCTTTATTATGAAGAAAGTATCATTTAGATAAGCCTTTATTTATTTACTTTATTCATTTGTCAAGCTTGTATAAGATAACAGATATAATATAAACATGATTATGAATACAGAAAATGGATATGAATAAATGGAGACAGTGGGACAGGGGTTGTAGCAGGGGTGAAATCCAACAGGTTCTGACAGGTTCTGGAGAACCGGTAGCGGAAATTTTGAGTAGTTCGGAGAACCGGCAAATGCCACCTCTGGCTGGCCCCAGAGTGGGGTGGGAATGGCGATTTGCAATATCCTTCCCCAGGAGTGGGGAGGGAATGGTGATTTTGCAGTATCTTTCCCCTGAAGTGGGGTGGGAATGGAGATTTTGCAGTATCCTTCCCCTGCCACGCCCACCAAGCTACGCCCACCAAGCCATACCATGCCCACCAAGCCACACCACGCCCACAGAACCGGTAGTAAAAAAAATGGATTTCACCACTGGACGGTAGGCACGTTGGTGCATTTATGCACACACCTTACAGACAATTTAGGAATGGGGTTAGGTCAACAGTAGACAGTCTAAGTCTTAGACTTAGACAGTCTAAGGTTAAAGTTATGGGGGTTTGGGGAAGAAACCACAGAGTCAGTGCATTTCAGGCATTGATCGCTCTGTTGCAGAAGTTGTATTTTCTGCAATCGAGTTTGGAGAGGTTTACCTTAAGTTTGTATCTATTGTATCACAAAGCTGGAGTCAGAGCTAGGATATAAAGACCAAAAGGCCTTCTGAGAGTTTCCAGCTTTCTTTCTACAAGTCACAAGTATCAATGCTTATTAAAGAGTTGGTTTGCAGGGGGAAAAATCATTTCATCAATATATATAGTCTGCTTTTTAGGATAAAGTCTCAACCCCAGTATTTAAATGTAATGTGAAGCCCCCTAACAGTAAAGAAAGGTAGATTGTCACAAAATGTTGTTAACTTGCTCATCTGCAAGGGAATAAGGGATGGGTTACAAAATCTTGAAAGCTGAGTATGTGTATACTTCAGCTGTTCTCCTATGATTCCCTCCTTGATTCCTTTAATCCTCTTTCTAATTCTCTCTTGATTTAGGGGGAGTTTGTTCCATCTTTATGAGGTATGAATGGAATGTTCATCTCGTCCTATTCTGCAGTGCTTTGCAAATGCCCATTTGGGTTTCCAAGCTCAGAAAACTCCATACTTAATTTATCTGTCAGAGTTTGTTGCAGAATTTAAATCCAGAAAGCACACACAGGTAAACTGATTCAGCAGGATTCATTAACTTCTTTATATACATATAATACATGAAGATAAATGTACGATACCAATATAGATTCTTCTTCAATGTGGTAGCAGTTACAAGCAAAACACAAGGCAGGAGAGAACAGTTCGTTTCATTTCAGCAGAGCAGTCAAGCCCAGGCTTGTTTCATTTCAGAACTGAGTACAGTTACTGAGCTTAATACAAAGAAAAACTCCTCTATACAGGGCAGTTAAGCTTCTGCACAGACTCAGTTGCCTAAGCCACACCCAGGCTTCTAGTTTAAGTTTCTGTTTCTAAACAGCCTTCATTGGCTAAGCCTGTTACCATGTCTCCATTCAGTCCCCATTGGCTGATCTATTCCAGTCCATGAATATTCATACTCTGACATTATCCCCAAATCCTAAAAACTATATTCAGTACATAAAATGTCAAACACCACGTAAGCAATGGTAGATTAAACTTCATTTAAAGGTTTAGCACAGTACAGTTAAACAAAAGTGGGCTACAAGAAGTTTCAAAGCACTCTGAAGGCCAATAAATAAAGAGTTGTCAAGAAAAGGCATTCCAAAGATGACACACACACACACACACACACACACACACACAATTCTATGCCTAGAAGTGGCCAGGTTCTCACCTCTTACTAAGTGCAAGAGCAGGACCTCAAATTCTGTTCTTAAGGCATATATACTGCAGTGTCCTTCACATAATCTGATCACCTTATATTGGGCCCAGAAACAAATTGTCAACCACCATATTTGGCACATAAATTAATATATTGATTGGTTATGTTTATCATTTTTCCAATAGCAAATGCATGAATATAACAAAGTTCAAAAAACTTCTACCAGCGGTTTGGATTCTTAGGTTCTTTCAGAATCTTGGTAGACAATGGATATCACAGATGCTAAAGAATATTTTAGTTGATTTTTTTATATATATACTAGATTTTGAATGGGAAAAGAGGAAGTTGGTGTGCTTAGGTTGACAGCAGGGGGTAACCTGATACATATGGACTGAAGCTTCCATTATTCACGCACAGAATGGTAATGTTCGTACCTCACATGGAGATCCACAGTGCCCTGCAAGTTTCAGCCTTTAGTGTGTATGGGGCAGAAATGCCCCAACTTTTAGCAAAAGTATTTCTGAGTCTTTATTTTGGAAGATATTCCTGGAGGTGCAGCTATTGGGTATTCTTTTAGATGGAGGAAGAGTTAGGTTGAAGTTAACTTGCTTTGCTTGGTCCTTCTGTGAGTTATCTATGATGGGTTAGCTGTTTATAAATGCCATGAAATTACTCAAACTAGGGAGATGTTTAATTTTAAAAACAATAGTGTCAGGGACTTCTAAGTCTGTCTGTACTTTATATGAGAGGGATCTTGGAGCCCTAGTGGACAACCATTTAGATATGAGCCAGCAGTGTGTAGCAGCTGCCAAAAAAGCCAACACAGTTCTTGGCTGCATAAACAGAGGGATAGAATCAAGATCACGTGAAGTCTTAATACCACTTTATAATGCCTTGGTAAGGCCACACTTGGAATACTGCATCCAGTTGTGGTCACCACGATGTAAAAAAGATCTGGAGACTTTAGAAAGAGTGAAGAGAAGAGCAACAAAGATGATTAGGGGACTGGAGTTTAGAACATTTGCAGGAACTGGGCATGCCTAATTTAATGAAAAGAAGGACCAGGGGTGACATGATAGTAGTTTCCCAATATCTAAAGGACTGACATAGAAGAGGAAGCCAACCTGTACTCCAAAGCACCTGAAGGAAGAACAAAAATCAATGGATGGAAATTAATGAAGGAGAGAAACAAACTGGAACTAAGGAGAAATTTCCTGACTGTTAGAACAATTAATCAGTGGAACAACTTGCCTCCAGAAGTTGTGAATGTCCAAAACTGGATGTTTTTAAGAAGATGTTGGATAACCATTTGTCTGAAGTGATATAGGATTTCCTACCTAGGCAGAGGGTTGAACTAGAAGACCTCCAAGGTCCCTTCCATCTCTTATTCTGTTCTGTTATATGAATATTTTGACTCATGCAAGCACTGGAGGGTGAAATATGTAAAGGAAGCATGGCAAAATAGGGAAAGGAGTCCCCTTTATTTCCTGGTCCCCTCGTATTGCATCCATTATAAGTACTTACTAACTTCTCTGCTAACTCTTGCAGATCACAATAATGTCCACTCCACGCTTTGTAAAATAACCAAAGTAGCATAAGCTTTGCACTTAATTTTTCAGTGAAAGATGTGATAGCACATCTGCTATTCACTCTCCGCAATGTATAAAGCTTAAAAATGTAACATTGTAATAGTTCAATTTGTGTTGGAGAACTAGGTCATAGTAGGAGATGTCAGCGGTCAACAAAGAGAAATCTCCAAAGAAAGCATCTGGTAGATTACCTTTATCAAGTCTATATCATCAAAGTCCTCCCACCTATCAGGCGCAAACACACCAGATCCATATGAGTTCAATTAGCTACTTTATTGCTCATGCTTAGCTCACAGGAATCTTCAGTAATATTTCCCATGGATGTTGGAGGGGGCAAGGGAGGGCAATGGCCCCTTACTCTAAGTCCTATAATGCAACTAACCCTAACCCTAAACTGTAAGTGGCATTTTCTGATTCAGTCTAAGACAGTGCTAAAAATGTACAGCATTTCTTATTTTCACCCAGTACTTGGCTAGATATTGGTAAATGCTTCAGGGCAAATGGTCTTGTGATGAGTCTTGCAGATATAGGTGGCCATACCCTGCAAATGAAGGCAAAATGAATTCAGCTTCATATTTCGGATTAATATGATTAATAGATCAATTTTTCCCCAGCAACAATAATGGTAATCAGATCTTAATGTGTATAAAACCACCCATTGAGTCATTGAAATTGAATCAAAATTGAATTTCATTGTACACATGTTTTGCATTGATAATAAAGGTTTGATTTGAAAAAGAAATGATCAAAAGAGAAAGAAATGTAGACTATATGTATATGTATATGTATATGTATATGTATATGTATGTATGTGTGTATTCAATTTCTATAGCCATCTATCTCAGATACGTGACACTGGCTGGCAAAGTTAAAATCAGTTAAAGGAGGGAGGGAAGGACGGGGGAGGGGGAGAGGGAGAGAGACAGAGAGAGACAAAGAAAACAAACATCACTGGTGTTCATGGCTTAAGAAAGGCCAACAGAATTGGGGCTATCCTAATCTCTGGAAGAAGAATATTCTCAAGGGCAGAGAATGTCTTTCTTCTGTTATATATTTGGTGTCTCTCCTGATATATCTAGTATCATCTTTGATAGCAGGTGATCACAGCTGAACCCTTAGAAAAGAAATGGCAAGGCATCCTAAGAGTCATTTAGCTGAGATAACTTGATAAATAAATGCAAAAATACATAAATCCTCAATTAAGGTGCCTAGCTCTGAAATCCTCACTCAACCAGTTCCACCATATTCACTTTAGCTTTCTCCGAAGGCATTAATAAAACCCAGAAACAGCAACATATTGGAACTAAATAGGTTATTTGGAGTCAATATGAAGTTCTATGCTACTGTGACTCATCAGGCTGTCGGTGTTGTCAGGCATTAGGTGCCCCTCCCGTCCCCGCTTCAAACATCACTACCTTTTCACAATGCAGGCCTCCCTTTGCCCAATTATCACTCGATTCAGAGGCCAATAGTATGATATTGGTCTCTAGAGCAGCAAGCAAATTGGAAAGTTGCTGCTATCCTTTGTACTGAATTTGAAAATTACTGAATTAACTTGAACCACACAGTTATAGGAATGCATAAATGTAATATTCATAGATTTTGAACGTTACCATAGAAGCCTTGTTTTTTCAGGCACATTTTCCTTATTTCTGAGGCATTAGTGTGCTTAAAAACCATATCAGAGAAAGTACAACTCGCCTCTTCTTTACTCCAGCCGATATGAGGTCATAAATAATTTTTATTTTAGGTGGCTGAATGTTTGCGGCATTGGGTAGCTATTTGAGAACTCTGCTTCTTAGTTGATTTTATCCCATTTTTCACATCTCCCTGCAGACAAGGCGCCTGCAGGTAACCTACAGGCACACTCATAATGGGCAGGTAATCTGTGCTTGAACCTGCACATGAATAAGGTAATGGGGTTCTTCTCACTTACATTAAGATTCATTAGCAGGAACAGTAGCTTTGAGGCCCTGCGTACTGATGGACTGTCTGGAAGAATTTCCATTTAGAGAGAGAAGGAGTCTGTCCAATTAGTCAAGACCAGTCAATAATCATCATCATCATCATAAGTGATGTGATTGTGGGGCTTGTGTGCTCTGAGGAGGATGAGAGCTATGCAGAGGTTCAACCATACTGGACAGGTCTCTTCAGAGAAATCAAACAAAGAGTATCTCTCCTATAAAAAATATAACATAAATTACAAAAACCCATACCAGCTCAGTCAACCAAGACCACACTGGGTGTTGGAGTTCTTCAACATCTGGTGACAAATGGGCTACAGGACTCAGGACTGTTGGCTGAGCAACCAGGGCCATCAGCTGCAGGACAACTGGAAAAAAAGGTGTTTATCTGTTGCAAATATACAACACCATGAAACAACAACTTCTGCCTGTCCCAGGTCCTTGGGATGGATAAGAATGCCAGATGCAGTCTAAACATCTGATTAACTGTGCAATGAATCATAGCAATAATAAGAGAAAGAACTGGAGAAGATAATAAAATGCAAAGACCTGCAAATAAAACTAGAACGACTGTGGCAAAAGAAAGGGAAAAGAATTCCAACAGCAAGAGGTAAAGCACCAAAACAACTGGATCACCACATGAACACCATTAACATTGACAAAATCAGTCAACTGCAGAAGGCAATTTTTTTTAAAAAAATTGATTTATATGCCGCCCTTCTCCGGAGATTCAGGGCGGCTTACAATGCGTTAAGCAATAGCCTTCATACTTTTGTATATTTTATACAAAGTCAGCTTATTGCCCCCACAAACCGGGTCCTCATTTTACCTACCTTAGAAAGGATGGAAGGCTGAGTCAACCTTGAGCCTGGTGAGAATTGAACTCGCAGTCATTGCAGGCAGCTGAAAGCTAAATACTACCTTTAACAGTAGAATTAGTCTGCTGCACCACTCAGGCTCTTACTGGGAGTAAAAAAAAATAAGAGTAAATTAAATTAAAAAATTAAGAGTACAAGAGCCTTGGTAGTACAGTGGTCTAAAGCACCCTGTTATTAAGACCAGTTGCCTGCAATTACTGCAGGTTCGAATCTCGCCAAGGCTCAAGGTTGACTCAGCCTTCCATCCTTTCTAAGGTAGGTAAATTGAGGACCCAGTTGTGGGGGCAATAAGCTGACTTTGTATAGAGATACAAAAGGATGAAGGCTATTCCTTAACACATTGTAAGCCACCCTGAATCTCTGGAGAAGGGCGGCATATAAATCAAATTTAAAAAAAAATTACTGGGAGCAACTTACATCCTGCAATGATATCTGTCACTCCATCAAACATCCACATCTACCTATCCCAGGTCTTTGGAAAGTCTTGACTATGGGACCTAACAGGACAAAATCACTATCAATTGCAAAAGCAGTTTTACTTGGAACAGCTTACATCCTACCTTTAACGTTATCAAACAACAATAACTGTCTATCCCAGGTTCTTGGGAAGGACTCAATCAATCCAGTCTAAACATCTGATTGTTTGACCAACCATAATAATTCCAAAATTTAAGATCTGCTCAGGTTTGCCAATTTAAGAAATGTAGCAATACTCTCTTTGTAAGTGTATCTGCAGCTAACTAAACAAATAAACAAACCCCCCCCCCCATGCCTAAATATTTCAGTGGGTTAGGATTAACACACAGGAAATCTGAAATTCCTAGCTTTACTTTGAACACTTCTCTCCAGCTATCTTGAAACTTAATGAGAAATGACACAGATTGGATCCTCAGGAGCAAATTAAGTTTGGCTACCACTGGATCAATTTTACAGCCTTGCTCAGGGGAAACTGAAAAATGAAAGCAACAGAACTGAATTCTATTATGAAACTTAGTAGGTGGGGCAGATAACAGTAATAAAAAAAATTGGAACTGTACCCTTGTTATGTTTCTTAACATTAAAACTGTCAAGGACAGAGCATAGGTCTGTGCACAGATAAATGTTCAGTCAGAGCTCATCACAAACCAAACACTGATTTTCATTGTCTGGGCCACTTCATATTTTACAGTTTGCACATGGAAGCCATGTGGAGAATCAATTCCTTTATAATAATGCCGGTGTTGAGTGGAGCAAATATCTTGCAGAATAGAACTGGCAAACTTGCCTCTTTCTGCAAAATGGTACTTACCCAGAAAACCATTCTTAAGAACCAATTACTAATGGGGGGTCATGGGGGGAATTAATCCAACTCCATGTTAGTATAATATTTTATGTGTACCTTCCAATCAGGTTACAACATTCTAAAAGTACAGCACTTTAAAAAAATGTTGATCAAAACACTGACAAATTAATAAGGGAAAAAAACTGCCTTGTTCAAATTGCTCATTCATCCAGCATATTGGGTGAATTACACACTTCCAGGCAACATGTATAACATATATGCAGGCTCTACCCCCTTATTATTTGAGAGGAGCACCTGATAGTCAGCACCTAACTCTTGAAGTAGATTGCCTAACCATTCTTGATAGAATAAATAGTATAGCGTGTGTGTGTTTATGTATGTAAGTAAACAAAAATCCCTTTTAATTCCTGTATGTGGCATGTGTCTTCTTCACTCTTAGGTCCTCCAGCAAAGGCCTAAGGGTTTGAGATATCTGAACAGTAAATTAGCTGTTCCTACTCTTCTGAACAGTGAAATCTGGTGAAGCCACTCTCCCAGCTTAGAATCACAGCCCCAAGAGTGCTGCTACTACCACTGTTGAAATTCGGGTCTGAGTCTGGTGCCGAAGCTCATGAAGAACATCACACATGAGGTTCAGGTTTTGTTTCCTTTTATTGAAGCATTCCAAGAAAAGGAGTTCGGCCAAAAATGCCAAGGAACCCTGCACAATAGAATTAAGAAAGCTTTATACAATTTCACTAAAGCAGAAGGCGGGATACATAAGAAATATCATCTAATAAACATTTTAGTAATGATTTAACAATTGTTCTATTGGTTCTATTCCTAAGCCTTAGATAACTCTTGAAGTATTCATTAGCCAATACACATTCTATTTGCTCCAGGTCATCACTATTGCTAAGTTCCAGCTGTGGTATGCAGGATGTCTAACTTTTATTACTGTTATCAGTCCTTTAACCAACCAGAGTTGATATAAGTTTTACACATGAATATTCTCTGTGAATAAACATTCTTTGTTCTTGCCAGACTGGCTCCACAATTACAGGCTTCCTGGTTTTCTTTCAAGTCTATGCCATAGCCTTGCTTTGTTTGAGCAGGCAGCCTATCAGGACCACTTTGGCCTTTACTTTCCACATCTTCTCCAGTTCTCCTTTAGGCCCTGGTACTTCTCCAGTTTCTCATACTCCTTCTTCCTGATGTTGCTGTCATTTGGCATCATGACATCTCACTGTCTTCTGGTCCTTGTCTACTACCATGGTGCCTGGTTGATTGACTGATGCTTGCCTGTCCAACTGGACCTGAAAGTCCCTCAGAATCTTAGCCCTGTTTTTCTCCACGACCTTCTGTGAAGCTCTCCCATCTGGACTTGGGAGGGTATAACTCAGAGGTGGGATTCACTTACCAACCCTACTGGTTTGCAAATGTGAGCGCAAAGACCAACAACCAAAGTACCACTTACTTAATCTATTTGGCTTCTGGGATCAGATAGGGAACACCTGAAAAATGGAAGAGCTTCAACTCAGGACCACAGGAAACCATCCAATGACACAGAGATGTAGGAAGATTGCTGAGAGTTTGGCTCCTTTTTCTATTTGGAAGAGAATGAAGGTGATTAATGGAAGTGAGAGGCCAGTCAGAAACAAATTGCTTCCATTTTATCTACGGGACCGCCTACTACCACCAATAGCCTCCCACCGGCCAGTACGCTCTCATAGAGAGGGACTCCTCCGGGTGCCGTCAGCCAAACAGTGTCGGCTGGCGACCCCTAGGGGGAGAGCCTTCTCTGTGGGGGCACCTACCGTCTGGAATGAGCTCCCCCCAGAAATACGGAGGATCCCGGATCTGCGTACCTTCCACCGCGCTGTGAAGACCTTTTTATTCCATCAGGCAGGCTTGGCCTAATCTCTTCCCTTTTTTAAATATGTAAATTTTAATCTGTTTTAAATTATTGGGGTGTTTTAATCTGTCTGGGCCAAAATGATTTAATTTGATTTTATCTGGTTTTTTAAATTTTTTGTATCTATGTATTTTATTGTTTGGCTGTTCACCGCCCTGAGTCCTTCGGGAGTAGGGCGGTATACAAATCAAATAAATAAATAAATAAATAAATAAATTTTCCTGCTTAATGCCACAAATCTCTCCAAAAGCCTAAAATCTCAATTTGGGGGATCAATTTCAGAGTTATAAGGAAAATATGGGTAGGAGTAAGGATAGATTGCTCCCAGAAGTTTCCCACTTTTATTCCCACACTTAATTTTAAAAAAGAGAAAAGGGTAAATTTCCTTTTTTTATACGTATCTGTTCCAGAGCCTTGGTGACGCAGCAGCTAAAGTGCTGTTAATTAGCACCAGCTGCCTGCAATTACTGCAAATTCAAATCTCACCAGGCTCAAGGTTGACTCAGCCTTCCATCCTTTTGAGGTAGGTAAAATGAGGACCTGGATTGTGGGGGCAATAAGCTGACTTTGTATAAAAAAGAATACCGCTTAGGGGCCCCCGAAAGCCCTACTAAGCAGCCATATACAAAAGTATGAAGGCTATTGCTTAACGCATTGTAAGCCGCCCTGAGTCTCCGGAGAAGGGCGGCATATAAATCAAACCAATAATAAATTATATATATAGGAATTCTCTATTATGGGTAACCCATGACCTTTTTTTATACATATCTGTTCTAGAATCTGGCCTTTTAATGCATGGGAACAGTGAAAAATGGCACAGTAGATATGGGAGGTCCTGTATTCTCTGACCGTTGGGAAATAGAGATGTTGTAAAGAAGATTCAATGGAGCACAGATTGTTGTTGTTACAGCTCCAGTAAAAATAAAAATATAGCCCTAACAGCATTAGATACTTTAAACTACCCTGAATTGTCAAACACAGTTATGGCTAGTTTCCTATCCATTCCGTTCTTTAGCTTTCCAATGAAATAGATGTTAAAGAGTATTGCAAACATGAATCTGGAGCTGGAGGGGTCTGGGGGTGGATGGAAGGGAATGGAGAGGAAGGTGGAAAGAGCAAACTTGGAGAGCATCTCTTTCCTTTGGGTGCTGGAGCACTGCAACATCAAACCTTCTGTACTCATTAAGAGGCAGGGTGTGTGGAATTGTGACATCTTTATTCACATACCCCAAGACTTCAAAGGCTTCAGGAGACTTCCTTGGAGGATTTAACATAAAAAATAGATCAGGAGATGAAACAGAGCAAAAGCATACCCAGGGCATTCTTGCTTTAATTAGAACTCGGGTGAAAAAAAAAATGAGGCAAGAAATGAAGACATGAGCACATCATATAAAAAGATATGTAGCCAAGGAATGTATCTTCAAATACCCATACATATATCTAGGGTTGTTTTATTTTTTCTTTCCACATACACATTTATAAAATATTGCCCAGCTCATGCGTCCTACAATTTGGATTTGTTAAATTGCATCTAATGTCTTGTGCGTATGTGTGCTTGTTCATGTTACTATTATTGCTGTAGGTGCGTGTATAAAGGAAAGGAGATCAAATGAGGCACTGCTGAAGCAATACAGGAATTAAATTTAATAACAGAAAAAAAGAGAGAGAGAACTGGATACAATATTTGGATGAATCACTCCTTGAATTTAACCTCTTTTCGGTGCCAATTTTCATCCCAAAGGCACAACGTATGTGTGTTTAAGCAATGCTTATTCATTAGTTCAAATAATTTTCCAGTTAATTTATGTAAATGCATTTGGTCTGCCGCTTTTTCATCATGTGAAATTAAATTCAGTGCATTTGAAATATGCACTTTGAGAAGCCTTGATTGGGCATGCAGATCACACTAGAGACTCTTCTGCTCTGGAGTCAAGATTTCTCAGTGCTTACTTGCTACAATTTTATTGAGACCAGCAGGAACACATTAGTGTAACTTTTCCCCATGGGGTGCCTTCCAAATTAGTTGGGCTATAAGTCTCAGAATTCTCAGACAGCATGGTTTTTCAAACCTGCTGGCAGGGAATTATGGAACTTATTGTCCAACCACCCGAAGAGCACTAGTTGGAAATACTACATGGGTAGACAATTGTTCTTTGCAACTACATGCAGAAAGATGCACTACAGTGATCAAGGAGCATGCATGATGTCAAATGTGAAGTCTTTAATAGAAAAAGAAAAGAAAAGAAAAGAAAATATATCCCACTAGCTACTTCCCTCTGTGATCTAACCATGGCAAACTGTTTGTTGTAATACATTTATTTATTTATTTATTTGTTTGTTTGTTTATTTATTTTATTAATTGGAATTTGTCAAACAAAAACGAGAACAAGAATAAGAGAATAAAAATACAATGACAGGGACGATAGGCTGATAGCACTTATGCACCGCCCCCTCTACTGACCACTTAAGTATAAAGTAAGGTCCACGTAAGTCAATTTGTGACTGAAACTGTGAAAATTTGTAGCTGAGACAACTGAATCAGGTAGGGCATTCCAGACTTTGACAACTCTATTACAGAAATCATTTTTTTATTAAAAAGTTTTATCAAATATTACAACAATTTTTCCCATTCCTCCTCCCCCCATCCCTCCTCCACCCTCTCCCCCCAACCCCCGCTCCCCCCACTCCCCACCCGGACTTCCCAGAGCAAATACAGGGTATAATATTTAACAAACATAAACTAAAATATGCTAACTTTCTATAGATTCCAAACTCCCTCTTGCTCTTTAACTCCCCTTTCAACTAACAAAACATAATTCAAAAAGAAAAAATATTTTTTTTGTTTCATTCATAAGCTATTTGAAACTTTTTAGTTCGATATTTGCTTTGAATATAGTCAATCCATCTTCTCCATTCCAATATATATCTTTCATTTGAATGGTCCTTCAAGTATGCTGAAATTTTTGCCATCTCTGCTAAATTCACTACTTTTAATGTCCATCTTTCCATATTTTTTACAGTGAAGTTTACAATGATTTATACTGAGTATAAAGCGGTTGTTTGTGCAAGTACTATTGCAATTAAAACAGAAAAAGTCATTTACAGGTAAAACATTACTACGTACAATTTTGTATGCAATACCTAGGTCTGACCACAAGTGACACAGTTCTAAGTTATCCAGACCGAGAATTTCGAGCCTAGTAGCATAAGGAATTCTATTGTGTACAGAAGAGTGCAAGACTTTTCTCATGAAGTACTTCTGAACCCACTTGATTGTACTGATGTCAGATACTGTATATGACGGGGATTCCAAACAGTTGAACAATACTCTAAAATTGGTCTAACATAAGTTTTATAAGCTCTAATTAGCAATACAATGTTTCCAGAAAAAAAGCTTCGCAAAATTAGGTTTACAGCTCTTCATGCTTTTTTAGCAACACTGTTACAGTGAGCTTTGGAGCATAAATCGTCAGAGATAAGTACACCTAGGTCCTTAACAAAGTGAGGGTCATCTGCTAGATCAATGCCATCTAGCTTATACTTGACATTCTGATTACATTTACCGATATGTAAGACAAAGGATTTATATTAATGTAATATATATAGAAGTTGCCAAATAGATGACCATTCAGACACATAGTCAAGATCACTTTGCAAAACAACAGAATTATCTGTAGAAATGAATAATTTTACATCAGCGGCAAAAAGAACGCAATTGCTTTTAAGTTGATCACATAAATCATTGATATAGGGCAAAAATAGTGTGGGACCTAAAAGGCTGCCTTGCGGAACACCACTATTAACTGATGCCTTCATATGAAGATCACAACCAGTGGTGGGTTGCTCTCGGTTCTGTCCGGTTCTTTAGTAAAAGCAGCAGGAGGCTCTGCCCACCTGCCCGGACGTCATAATTGATGATCTGTACATGCTCAGAAGAGCGTGTGCTCCCATTGCAAACTGTAGTAAAGGTAAATAGAACCCACCTCTGATCACAACACAACTGCTTTGAGTCAAAGTCAAGGTCCATTATATTGATTTATTTTCTTGGTAGAACAACCTCAGCATCATTCACCATGTCTTCCTAGATTCATCACAACTGGGTAGGAACAAAACAAAATAATTTTGTTCCTACCCTTAAGACTATGGTTTACTGTATATCCATATCCCCAGCAAAATCATACCATAAGTATACTCATATTCCCAAGTATCCTAGTCTACCAGTCCTCTGGCCAAGCCACCCAAACTAGACAAGAAGACCCCTAAGAATCACATCCCCATGACCTTCTTCAAAACCTAATCCAATCCTTTGCATGCATATTAACTCTTTAAATAGTGATTTCTGGCTGGGTTTAAAGAGGAAGTAGAATGTAATAAGAATGATTGAGTGGAACGTAGGAGTCTCTGTTTCACTGGGGACCTAGCGGAGGTGGGTTTCAACAGGTTCTGACCAGTTCTGGAGAACCGATAGCAGAAAGTTTGAGTAGTTTGGAGAACCAGTAGAAAAAATTCTGACTGGCCCCGCCCCCGTCTATTTCTATTAGGGATGTCAATAGAAAACTCTACTAAAGAAACACAGTATCTCATACTACATATATTGACAGCAGCATGTATTATTTATGTGCAGTACTGGAAGGAAGAAGAATTACCACCAGATAAGGATATAATTAAAAAGATCTTGAAATGCGCAGAACTGGATAAACTAACTAAAGAAATTCAGGGGAAAGAGGAAACCAAATACTATAAAGTGTGGAATAATTGCTATGAATGGTTGAAAAATAAAGAAATAAATTAAAGGAATGAAGAAGGGAAAGAGAAAAATGTGATAGATGAATTAACATATTAGTAGAAATGTAATATAATAGGAGAAAAAGGCTAAAATAAGTAATATTATAATATCTGTAAATATTAATATATAGTAAGAAATGGATCACTGTTAAAAAGAAACTAAGATTTTTGTATATGTTGTATGTCTATGTATGTCTTTTTAACTATGTTTACAATAAAAAAACTTTTTAAAAATAAAAAAAAAGTAAAAATTCTGACTGGCCCCACCCCCGTCTATTCTCTGCCTCCCAAGTCCTAGCTGATCGGGAGAGAATGGATATTTTACAGTATCCTTCCCCTAGAGTGAGGTGGGAATGGAGATTTTATAGTATCCTTCCCCTGCCACGCCCACTATGCCATGCCCACCAAACCACGCCACGCCCACTAAGCCAAACCCACAGAACCTGTAGTAAAAAAATTTGAAACCCACCACTGGGCTCTAGCTATAGGCAAGAGCCCCATCCCAAACTGTCAGTATCGTAGGGTCGTTTTACTTGTAAACTCCAGACATTTAATCTTATTACATTTTACTTCCTCTAAGCAGCACTAACCGTAACCTGACAGAGCTTCCTAAGATGAAAAACCACATTTCACCACTCAAGCTATTACCACTTTTACTCTTTGGTTTTTGTAGCCTGATTTCCAGCCACAGTAGCTTGCCAGTCAGGCAATCCTCAGGTCCCAATATAGGTTTTGTGAATGGCAAAAATCCAGGTGAAATTCTACCAAGGCTACCTTTTCACTACCATCAATCATATCAGATGCCTTCCTCCTGAGTGTTTGGTCTGCCCGTTGCCTTCATGCAGTCTCCCTGACATTTCTCTCCCTAAATTGTAATCTTAGAGAACACCAGCATATCTTTAAGTAGTCCCCAAGATCAGCATCTTAAAGAAAAGGCTGAATTATAAAAAGCCTTCATTTTCCCTGCTCAGCAGCTTCCTTTGTTTTGTTTTGTTTTACATTGAGATTGAGAAGCAGTGGGTGTCTTCAGTAGCATCATGTCTGTAGTTTTAACTGGAAATGCAAACACATTCTCTCATACAGCTTTCTGTCTTTCTTGCAAGACTATTTCTCTGAATTGTGATCAATGAGCCCCAGTGTCGCAGTTGAATTTTAATTCGCAAGCCTTTCAAATGATCATTGTGTATATGGAGTGACAGATGAGAAGGAACAGCAGCAAAAATGTTGTTTCTTTAGAGCTGCTAAAATAGCGGACGGCAATATAGCAGTTTAAAACAACACAACTTTAACTCTGAAAAGCTATTTTAAATTCTTACTTCAGAAAATCTGCCAAAAAAGAGAAAAAGGAGAACAGCTCCCCTGATACCTGGTATGTACCCTAATTTTGACAACATTAACAATTACCATGATAATGATACCCTAGATGTATCTTAAACTTAATTAGAAATGGGATATTTCAGTCTGGCCACTTCCAGTTATTTTTACTGATCATAAAAGAAGACTAGTCTCATGAGTTTATTTGGTTCCTGGTTACATTTTTTTAGCTTGGACTAATGGAAGCATGTGATTTTTGTTCTCACCAATTTCATCTCTTGAACCCATCTTTTGCACTACACAATGAAAATGGGGCTTTGGTTTGCCCTAAGCCAGTGATTTCTAACCTTTCTGCCATTGGTGCCAAAAGCGGGGGTCGTGCGGGTGAGGGGGTATCGCGTACACGTGTGCCTACACCCATAATTCAATGTGCCTTGCCCCTCCGTGCATGTGCACATGACCCCCCTAAACTCCCCCCGCTTTTGACACATGATGACATGGTGGGTACGGTAGGCCCGTTTTTTGCCCTCCCCAGGCTCCAGAGGCCTTTTTGTAGCCTGGGAAGGGCAAAAATGGCCTTCCCCACCCCAGAGGCCCTCCAGAGGCTGGAAATGGCCCATTTCCTGACTTCCGGAAGGCCCAAAAATCAGCTGGCCAGCACGTGCATGTGTGCTGGAGCTGATCTAGGGCAATGCTCAGGTGCCCACAGATATGGCTCCACATGCCACCTGTGGCACGCGTACCATATGTTCGCCATCAAAGCCCTAAGCAAATCACAGTGCAAGGGAAAATGCCAAAGAGGTGAAAATGCTTTTTTTAAACAATAAAGATACCCCAAAATACCCCAAATGGAATGAATTTATTCCACTTGAGGAAAATAGGTTTAAACTTAGCAAATGGGGCAACATTGTTTTTCAGTAGCTCATGTTATTTAATATAATCACTTGGAAGTTAATAAGAATTTAATTAGATTCGCATATATCCGTGGAACATAGTGAGTGGCTTTGTGCCAATACAAGAGAGTGTGTATTGATTTGATTATTCTGTTTCTCCAGCCAGTTTTGATATTTTCAGTTGTTTTTCCCTGATCAAATAAAGCTTTTTCCACTGATTAATTAATTTTAATTTGTTTTCAGTTGAAGCACAAGAATTGTTTTTTTTCCTTGATAATAGTGTACCTATACTTGCGATACACTGCAATTAAGTTATTCTTCATTCTTAAAGGTAAAGCAATTCCATTTCAGTAAAATATTTCAAATCCACAGACCCGATGACACGATTCCATCTTATAAGAATTTGACTTAGCAAAAATGAAAAAAAAAAAGTTTATTGGCTTTATATCTGAAGGTTTCCTTTAGCTGCTAATTAAGAAACCTGTTATCATGTGCTTATTTTTGCTTCCTCGAGAATCATCGAGTTTTATAAAGATAAAAGAAAGTTTATCTTGGCCATACATAGTCCCCAGACACTTACAATTTGAGTAATTGGTTCCCAAAACTATGAATAATTGGTTCTCTACTTATAGAGAAACATTTTGCTCTATTGCAGGCAAATGGAGATACATTACTTTGCATCTAAGGACCATAATTAAGGACCCACCCTGAGTCTTCGGAGAGGGGCGGCATACAAATTGAATTAATATTAATGAATTAATATATATAATATGTAGCTAATATACATATATATATATATATATATATATATATATATATATATATATATATATATATATATATATATATATATATATATATACACACATAAAAGACTGCCCCCCCCCCCTTTTTTTTAGGGAAATATACTAACTTGGCTAGTAAGGATGTTGCTATATGCAATGCAGTGTTAGAATATCTTCCAAAACTGTACAAAGCACAAGATTCCCATGCTATGTTTAGGCACAGATTTAGTAACATCTCTTCATTTGCAAACTTCCCACATTTATATACAATTTGGGGAAGACTTTTGATCCAGGCTAATCCCTAAAACAAAGCAGATATGCCAGTATGCCTGCAGGCTGCAATGGAAACTGGGAGATAGCTGTAATTATTTTTACCCCTGCAGGAGTTGTATTTTGGTCATATATACAAATGGTAACTACTGTATTCCGCGCTCCTACTAGGTGACCTTTCCCCATGTCTCCCTGTCAAACATATCTTATGTGTTCCCTTCCTCCCCCACACACACCATCTCTCATTTATCTTTCATTTAAAATTATGCTGATTATCCTGTTTATATTATTTCATTAACAAGGTTGTATCCATATATAGCTTTCACTTATACGGCATCCAGAATTCTTCATCAGGAGATGGGTGGCACATACATTTACAATAAATAAATTTGTGTTTGTCTGTAGGTGCCTTTGGGTCAGCGCTGACTCCTGGCAACTATTTGGATAAGACCCTGCAGTTTTCTTGGCAAGGTTTTCAGAAGTGGTTTGCCATTGCCTCCTTCCTAGGGTTGAGAGGGAATGACCGGCCCAAGATCACCCACTGCCTTTGTGCCTAAGGTAGGACTAGAACTCTCGGTTTCTCAGTTTGTATAGCCTGATACTTTTACTCGCTATAATAAACTGGCACAATGAAATTTATTAAATGATTTTATGTATAAAACAAAGCAAAAAATGTGAGTAAAGGATAGAGAACTTCTGGTTGGGTAATAGTATCCATATAGTAAGCTTTTGTTACAAAAGCTTATGCCTTACAATAGCATTTGTTAGACTTCAAAGTGCTTCGTGGCCCTTTCTAGTATTTGCAAAAATAAAATAAAATAAAAAAAAATTAGAATTGCACACTGAATATGACTCAGCACTGCTTGGCACATGACTTCAGCAATGCGGCTGAAAGAAAAGAAATAGGAAAATACACCAACAAGGTATACTTTACAAATTTTGGGAAATAATTGTTCCACTCCATTCTGCTTTGACTCTCCCTCAATTTTCATTTGGCAGCATAGTTTTTAAGGATTTAGAGACATTGGAAGAGGTTTGGTCAAGAGCAATGAGGACCTAATAGGAACCAGAAACTACATCATATGAAATGAGATTGGAAACAAAAACAAAAACTGGTCACATTTAGGCGTAATAAAGGAAACTGGGGTGGAGAACAAGATCTTCAAGTACTTGATGCCATGCAGAAGAAGATCAAGACCCGTTCATTATTGTTCCAAAACACACAAATATTGGAATAATTTTAAGTTATGGGAAATGATATACAATTATAGCGTCAAGGTGAAGATGATTTAAAGCTGACCAGCCCTTTAAGACTGAGAATGAGTCGCCAGGGTTATTGCCCTTTAAGAAGCTGCCTATATAAGGAAGGCCATTAGAGGTCATCTATCTCTCTCCTTGTGTATCTGCATTGTAGTTCTCCATGTAAAGTTGAAGAAGATTGATTGCCTGGCTTTGCTTAGCACATGTATGTATATATACAGTATATAACTTGTATATAAGCCACTGTTTGTAAAGACAAAACCTCTGTGTCCTGTATTTTGCTCCTGGGTTGTCTCAAAATAGTAGTCACGCTGTAAACACTCTGACACATAGGAAGGTAGATCCTGATTGAATGATAGGAAAACTGCTTAATAAGAACTGTTTAACAGGGCAACAAATACCCAGAAATGTAATTGGCTCCTCTTCAAAGAGGAGTTTGGACCATTCTGGAGAGCCATTGGTCTGGTAGGCTTTAATTTGAATTAGCTATTAAGCAAGGAGTTATACTAGTGACTTCAACGGCCCCTTTCAACTCTATGATTTTTAGGAAGGTCTATCTTTCTCTCTGCTAAACCAAAATCAAACCAGACAAAACTGAGGTAAATGAGAATCTAAGAGACAGCAGAATACAGTATAGTTTTGCTCTGTGGTGAAACCATATTTCTATGGATTCCACCGTAATTCTACAACTTCAGTATAGGGTTGTACCAAACACAGTGAAACATGTTGAAAGAGAAGAATAAGTCAGGATAAGGGACTAGGGCAGATTCATGGAACATAATCAAAACCAAAAGTTAAAATGGAAATGCTAATCATTTAGAAGAAGGACTAGCTGGAATTGCTTGCTTTATGTCTTAGAATAAAAAGTAGAAAAATGGAAAGAATCCAAAGTCTCTATAAGAATAATTTAGTATCTTGTATAATGAGTTTCTTTTTTCTTTAGTGGTTCACTTGCTACCTTATCACTTATCCAGTGATTGACTCTCTTTTTGCTTTTTCCTACTAAACTACAATTCGCCATCTGGAAGTCATAATTTTTTTTTTAATCCTATAGTCTTTTGTAATTAGAAAATAAATTACAGGGTTATTTTTCTGATGAAGGAAGGGACATGTTTTGCATATTCTATACCCCATACAGGCAATGGTTTTTTTGAACCAGAGAAAAGAGTTCAAACAATGTCAAGCTGCCACAGATGGAGCTACACTTTCATGCGGGTGAAGTGTGAAGGCTAAAGACGCCAAGACTGGAAACAGAGAACCTGACAGCATGGTGTAGATGCTTTCCACACATGCATATCCAAGCAATGAGTAACAAGAAGTCCACTACCAGATAAAGATGGGAGGAAGAAACATAGGATTTAAACCTTGGTGCTGTTATAGAGATGGGATGCTAGATTGTGCAAGGAGTTTGGTCCAGTACCTGCAATCAAAGCAATCTATCTGAGCTTTGCCCTTGATTCTTTTACTGCTATCTCTTGGGTGCTAGTTAAGTTTCTAGAGGGAGATCTATTGTTGTGTCCTGAGTGAAGAACCCATTAATTGACTGGCTTTCTTTTAGCAATTATATAGAAACATGTCAGTTTAGGGTTGGAGGATTTTGGAAGTCACCTATTGCAATCCCTGCTCAATTCAGGACTCTTGCAATTACAATTAGTCCTTGTCTTACAATCACAATTGGGACCAGAATTTCCATCAGTGAAGGGCTTGTTAACAGAATTTTGTCTAGTTTTCTGCCCCTTTTTTTGCTATCTGTTTGTTTGTCAGTCAAACATGTACAGTTAAGTATAGGTATGAACGTAAACATGAACAAAGGAAGTAAATACAGATAAATGGGGACAGTAAGACATGCCCCCTTTATGGACCTCTTAAGAAGGGAGAGAGGTCCACAGTAAACAGTTTGAGATTGAAGCTGTGAGGGTTTGAAGCTGTAACAATGAAATTGGACAGAGCATTCCAGGCACTGACCACTCTGTTGCTGAAATCATATTTCCTGCAATCAAGTTTGAAGCGGTTTACCTTGAGTTTGTATCAATTGTTTGCCTGTGTACTATTGTGGTTGAAACTGAAGAAGTCATTGACAGACAAATTGTCTGTTGTAGCAGACAATTTTGTGTACTATGCTTAGATATGAATGGTTTTGATATATATATATATATATATATATATATATATATATATATATATATATATATATGTATGTATGTATGTATGTATGGTTGCTGTATGTATGGTTGCTATGTATGGTTGTTAAGCAAATCCCTGCACTTGTTAAATGAGCCACATGGTCGTTAAGTAAATCCAACTTTTATTCTATCATTAGGAACTTTATTTTAAATAGTCACTTCCTTGCAGTTTCTATCTACTCAAGTTTATAAATATCCTCTGGCATAAACAGAAGACAAATCTACTATCTGGACAGTCACTCAGAAATCATAAAGGTTGACCTATGAAACATGCAAGACTATGTTACAAACTTTTCATTGCAAGTTACTTCTCATATTAAACATTTCATACATATGCTGACACTTGAATAAAGCACAGAATTGCAATTCCTGATTTATAGTAAACATTTTACATGAAATAAAGACGAGATGAAAGATAGGGCAGAAACCCTTACCAATTGTTGGATCCGTGGCATACATAATCTAGTATGAACCCTGTTTTCCCAAAAATAAGACATCCCTTGATAATAAGCCCAATCAGGCTTTTGAGTACATGTGCTAAAATAAGCTCCCCCTGAAAATAAGCCCTCCCCGAAAATATTTAAACACATGTGCAGCTGGTCCCCGCCATTTCTTCTGGTTAGGATTAGAGAGAGAGAGATGGAAATCAGGTAAGATGGCAAGAGGAGCCATGCCTTGCTCTACATGCCCCAAAATAATAAGATCTCCCCAAGAATAAGGCCAAGTGCTTATTTCAGGGTTCAAAAAAAATATAAGACAGGGACTTATTTTTTGGGAAATACAGTATATGTCATCCCATACACTTCTCCATATATGAAGAGATTTGGGGTTATGAGTTATGCCTGCAACTGGACACAAATCAGCAGGGCTCTGTCACATGACCAAAGACAACTCCACACCCTGATTGTCTTAGACCAGGGGTGGGCAACTGTGGCCCTTTTACAATCTGTGGACTTCAATTCCCAGAATTCCTGAGCCAGCTTGGCTATCTCAGGAATTCTGGGAGTTGAGGTCCACAGGTTGTAAAAGGGCCACAGTTGCTCATTCGTCTTAGGTAAATGTCCAGTTGCATGGAACACATCTTCCTGCATGTTTCTTCAGTGCTTGTAAACGTTTGTTTTGTTGAGGGACTTCCTACATATTTCAGTTTCCATTTCAAAGAATAGCACGTGAGACAAAAACAGCAAAGGATGTTTTTGACTCGCATGATTTATTAGAAATGTTTCCACTTTCATTTTAATTTGTTTATAAGGAATCTCTGGAGAGGGCCCTTAATCACTTTGCACTGATTGTCAATCATGCCTGGCTGGTGGGAGTCAGTTTTTCTCCTGGCTTCCCTCTTGGTTTATCATTCCACTCAACTTCTCACTTTGTCCTTTCACAGGATTAATCTAACTACAGTAAGCTAAAAAAAGGGAACAGAACAACTTTATCAGTAAAGCAAATCTTAATCCCTTTAATCAGCTTCTAGTTAATTTTACAATTCGTGCAATAAACTGCCCCAATTAATTTGATTGTTTATTTATATAAACCTTGTGAAAGGCCATCAGGACTTGAGTGAATATGGTCTCTGATGGATTGATGTTCCAGAAGACTCTCTTTCTGGGTCCTATCAGATGACTCTCCCTGATGGACAGGACTCAGAGCTTGTCTCTGATGCCTGATCTAATAGGATGGGTGAGATGATCCTGTAGATATGACTAATTATAAAGAATGAACTTTATAGTAAACACGATTACATATTTTTATGGTAAACATGACTAACTATACAAGATATTTGTTATGGGTGAGCTCAAGAGATTTCCTTCAGAGTTACATTTGCATGCAGAAATTAACTTATTAGCACATAATTATAATTGTTCAATTTTTACATTGCTATTTATACCATAAGGTTCTGTCTGTCTGTCTGTCTGTCTGTCTCTCTCTCTCTTTCTCTCTCTCTCTCTCTCACACACGCACACCTCTTGTGTGTGCATGTGTATAATAAAATAAACCTAAAAGGATAAGTACATACAAACCATATACTTATGTTTGCACACATACAAGAATTATGTAGTTCAGGGGTGTCAAACTCAAGGCCCTCAAGCTGGATATGGCCCACAGGGTGCTTAAATTCACCCTGAAAATGGCGAATGATAGGCTCATGGTGCTTCTGCCAGCAAAAATGGGGCCGGGGGGGGGCTGTGCATACCCCCCTGGGCTCCATTTTCACTGGCAGAGGGCTAGCAAAACAAACTAAAAGCAAAACAAAACAAAAGGAGAAATGTTTCCCTTTTTGCATTTCAGCATCCAAGAGGGACAGGAAAGGAGAAAGGGAAAGAGGAAAGACAAAGAAAAAGAAGGAAAAATGGGAAGAGAGCAAGGAAGGAAAAAGAAGGGAAGAGGGGAAGGAAGAAGAGAAGGAAAAAGAAAAAAAAGGGAGGGAGGGAGGGAGGAAGGATCCCCTCATCCCTGCCTGGGCCATCACAGGTGCCCCCGACACGAATGATATCGAGCTGGCCATGCCCACCCCCGGCCATGCCCACTTCATCCCCTGAGGTCAAACACAATCCTGATGGGGCCCTCAATGAAATCGAGTTTGACATTCCTGATGTAGTTGATTAAGCAGGAAAAATTCTTTCTGAGGCAGCTTGGTTTTAAGATAAACCAAGGTGAAATAAATTGGTTCAGAA